>JAPDVR010000011.1:16444948-19172448 GCA_026230005.1 Gila orcuttii
GTGTCAAAACACACTCAAAAGCCTATAAATCATAAATAAAAACTCGGAACTTCACAAAAATTGGTGAGCATATGTGACATAACATCATTAACAAGCATGCAAAGTTTCATGGAGATCGGACAATAGGTGGCGCTATAACTGTTAAAAATCTTAAAAACCATGTATTCCCTATGGTAAATTGCCAGTATTGACTGTAAATGGTTTGTTCCATCTAAGATCATATAATTTTCATATAATAACGTTCAAAAACAGTGCAGTACAATTCTCTGGACTCTCTAGAGCAATAATTATCAGAAAAGGTTGAACTTCTGCATTTTGATGGTTATAATAGGGTCACTTCAATGTGTAGTCTTGACCGAGTGTGCTCGAAAGCCTATATCTCTTCGATGAATGCTCAGATCTTATTAAAAACAAGTCTGAACATGTGGGCCATGACTCCAAATAATCATGAAAATTTTCGGACAGATTGGACAAAATAGGCCTGTATAACCGTTAATAAGGTGAAAATGATATGAACATAATGGCCTATTAAGCCAATAAGTGGTATTTTACTGCCCCCTGCTGTTTAAAAAAAGTCCTTTTGTCACACTACTCAACTATAATTAATATTTAGACTTTATAAATTCACTATTTTAACATTTACAATAACATTTAGTCAAAAATTATCTATTGAAGTGACAATTGAGTCACATTGGACCCTGAAGTTCCAAATGTCTCTATCTACAACAGAATGAGTGTGTAGATTAAATGATATGAAAAACATGGCATATTGTATAAGTAGGCTGTAATAGCACTGTTGTCCACTAGATGGAGCAGCAGCATTAGACATTTTTAATCTTTTTATCAGCTTTCAGCATTGGCTAACAAACAAATGCTTAAAGCATTAATTAGTTTTATATTATTACATTGCAAAGAAATATGTGAAATGCTCATATACCATTAAAACAGATTTTCACAATAACATATCCCAAAAATGTGTGTGTGTGTGTGTGTGTGTGTGTGTGTGTGTGTGTGTGTGTGTGTGTGTGTGTGTGTGTGTGTGTGTGTGTGTAAGACACTATAAAATCACTTATATAACAATTACTATTAAAACACATTCATATTCTGTCAGAGTGTATCAGTTCAATTGTTCTGATGCTTCAAATAATTGCTATCAACATGGTAAATCATGGTAAATAACGCCAGAAACATGGTAAATCATAGTAAAAAAGGTAAATCATGCTAGAATCCTGGTAAATTATTCTAGAATGTGCTATATCATGGTAAATCATCCTATAACATGGTATATCAAGGTAAACTATGGAAAATCATGTTAGATTCATGGTAAATCATACTGGAACATGGTAAATCATGAAAAATCACACTGAAATGTAGTATATCATGGTAAATCATGCTTGCTACATACAACTAAATGTCTTTTGATGCTTTTGTGCTTAACGGCCTTAAAGGCCTTAACTGCTTGAACACCGCTAAATGCTGCTTGCAGCTTTAATTAGGTGTTCAAGCACGAAGTGCTGAAAACCTATTGTATTTGTAAGGATTTTTATTATTATTATTAGGTGTTCAAGCACGAAGTGCTGAAAACCTATTGTATTTGTACTGATTTTTAGGTGTTCAAGCACGAAGTGCTGAAAACCTATTGTATTTGTACTGATTTTTAGGTGTTCAAGCACGAAGTGCTGAAAACCTATTGTATTTGTACTGATTTTTATTATTATTATTCTCCGCTAAAACGCATCGTGCAGACCAAACCGTAAGTGCTAGAGACTTGAAACTTTGTCAGATGGTAGTACAAAAATCGAGGAGAGGTTATCAAATTATGAGCCCGATTGGCCCATAGGTGGCGCTATAGCAACCAATTGCGCAAAACTGCTCATAACTCCTAGACCGTATGTCGTAGACTCAAGTGTCTTATATCTCTGGAAAGCTGGAAACCTGAAGTAAAAAACGTATATCTCCGATTTCATTTCCGCCATGATAGATTTTCCGCCATTTTGAATTTTGTCGAAAAACTACTTTTGCAAACTAGTCCCTGGTTTTTCGCCCGATCGGAACCAAACCAGTGCCAAAATGTTCTCTGGAGTCTGAATATCAATAATTATCGAAAAAAAGTTGAAATTTTGATTCACGGTCGCTAGGGGGCGCAAAATGAACGTTGTGGGCGGAGCCTATTTTACTAAAATGGCTATAACTCAAGAAGTAAATGAGATAGCTTCACCAAACTCGGTACACATGTGAATAAGTTCATTCTGAGGTCACAGTAAAAAAATCGCGACGATTGGGCACTAGGTGGCGCTATAACATTAAAAAAACTTAAATAGGGCTATGACCACCTGACCGTTGGTCCGATTGACTTGAAAATTGGTATGCAGTGTCTTGGTCCAAGGCCCCATGTATGTATAAAAGGACATTGGCTTATCTCAAAAAACATGGCCGCCATCGGCCAATGAAGTTTGAGCACCTGTGAGACGAGGTTAACGGAGGCCGATCGGAACGAAACTCGATGGGCATGTTCGACTCATGGCCCAAGAGGTCTGTAAGAGTTTTGAAAGAAATCGGCCACTAGTTGGCGCTAACGAGTTTTACGGCTCTGTAATCACGTGGTGTGGCACACATCCCCACAAAATGCATATCATTTGATAGATCTCCTCATGCTGAACAACTTTGCCTCTAGAACCATTGCTGTCAATCAAATCGTTCATTAAATATTCACAAATATGTTTAAAACCTACTTTTGCAAACTAGTCCTAGGATTTTCGCCCGATCGGAACCAGACCAGTCTAGGACAATTCTCTGGACTCTCTAGATCAATAATTATCAAAAAAAGTTGAAATTTGGCATTTGGTTGGCTATAACAGGGTCATTTATAAAATGGGCGTGGCAAAATATAGTCAAAAGCCTATAAATCCTATACGAAAACTCAGAACTTCACAAAAATTGGTGAGCATATGTGACATAACATCCTTAAAAAGCATGCCAAATTTTATGGAGATCGGACCATAGGTGGCGCTATAACTGTTAAAAAGCTTTTAAACAATGTATTTCCTATGGTAAATTGCCTGTATTTGCTGTAAATGGTGTTTTGCATTTATTATCATGTAATGTTCATATCATAATGTTCAAAACCAGTGCAGTACAATTCTCTGGACTCTCTAGATCAATAATTATCAGAAAAAGTTGAACAACTTCATTTGGATGGCTATAATAGGGTCACTTCACAATGTAGCCATGACCTAGTGTCCCCAAAAGCTTATATCTCTTCAATGAATGCTCAGATCTTCTTAAAAACAAGTCAGAACATGTGCCATATGACTCCAAACAATCATGAAAAATTTCAGACAGATCGGACAAGATTTGCCTCTATAACAGTTAAAAATGGGAAAATTAAATGAATATAATGGCATATTAAGCCAATAAGTAGTATTTTACTGCCCCCTGCTGTTTAAAATATGAATTATACTTGAGTAGTGTGACAAAATTACTATTTAGACTTTATAAAATTACTATTTTAACATTTACAATCACATTAAGTCTAATTTCATCTATTGAAGTATCACTATTGACAATTCTGTCACATTGACAAATGTGAATCCTGAATGAGACATAGTTCAAATCTCTGTATCTACAACAGAATGTGTGTGTAGTCCTATGTTTCTGAATAAATTCTGAATAATCTGATTAATAGTTTGCAAAGACATGTATGAAATAACATTCAAATATATTTTCATAATGATTTTGTGTGTGTGTGTGTGTGTGTGTGTGTGTGTGTGTGTGTGTGTGTGTGTGTGTGTAAGCTTGCATAAAGGAGTTAAAATGGAAAAACTGTCAAAATGAAAGTGGCCAGCAGAGGGCAGTAGAAGACCACTTATTGGCTCATTCTACTTATTAATGAAGTCTTTTAACAGGTGCATTCATATTTAGACACTATAAAATCACTTGTATAACAATTACTATTATAACACAATCATATTTTGTCAGAGTTTATCACTTCATTTGTACTGACACTTCACATCAATGCTAGCAATGTGGTAAATCATGATAAACTATGGTAAATCATGCTAGAATCACGGTACTCTATGGCAGTGTTGGGAACCCTAATCAAACACACCTGATTCAACTCATCAGCTCATAATCACATAGGTTATTGAGCTGATGAGTTGAATCAGGTGTGATTGATTAGAGAGACAGAGAAAACGGGTCCTTCAGGACAGGTTTGGGAACCACTGCTCTATGGTAAATCATCCTAGAACGTAGTAAATCATACTAGAACTTGGTAAATCATGGTAAATCATGCTAGATTCATGGTAAATCATACTGGAACATGGTAAATCATGAAAAATCACACTAAAATGTGGTATATCATGGTAAATCATGCTAAAACATGGTCTATTCCATCTATGATATCAGTGGTTAAATGCTTGCTACATAAAACGTAATGTCTTTTGATGCTTGTGTGGTTAAAAATCTTAAATGCCTTAACTGCTTGAACACCGCTAAATGCTGCTTGCAGCTTTAATTATTATTATTATTATTATTTTTCTTCCGCCGTAAAACGCATCGTGCAGCCCAAACCGTAAGTGCTGGAGCCTTGAAACTTTGTCAGATGGTAGTACAAAAATCGAGGAGAGGTTATCAAATTATGAGCCCGATTGGCCCATAGGTGGCGCTATAGCAACCAATTGCGCGAAACTGCTCATAACTCCTAGACCGTAAGTCGTAGACTCAAGTGTCTTATATCACTGGAAAGCTGGTCACCTGACAAAAAAAACGTATATCTCCGATTTAATTTCCGCCAATATAGATTTTCCGCCATTTTGAATTTTGTTAAAAAACTACTTTTGCGAACTAGTCCCTGGTTTTTCGTCCGATCGGAACCAAACCAGTGCCAAAATGTTCTCTGGAGTCTGAATATCAATAATTATCGAAAAAAAGTTGAAATTTTGATTCACGGTCGCTAGGGGGCGCAAAATGAACGTTGTGGGCGGAGCCTATTTTACTAAAATGGCTATAACTCAAGAAGTAAATGAGATAGCTTCAACAAACTCGGTACACATGTGAATAAGTTCATTCTGAGGTCACAGTAAAAAAATCGCGACGATTGGGCACTAGGTGGCGCTATAACATTAAAAAAACCTAAATAGGGCTATGACCACCTGACCGTTGGTCCGATTGACTTGAAAATTGGTATGCAGTGTCTTGGTCCAAGGCCCCATGTATGTATAAAAGGACATTGGCTTATCTCAAAAAACATGGCCGCCATCGGCCAATGAAGTTTGAGCACCTGTGAGACGAGGTTAACGGAGGCCGATTGGAACGAAACTCGATGGGCATGTTCGACTCATGGCCCAAGAGGTCTGTAAGAGTTTTGAAAGAAATCGGCCACTAGTTGGCGCTAACGAGTTTTACGGCTCTGTAATCACGTGGTGTGGCACACATCCCCACAAAATGCATATCATTTGATAGATCTCCTCATGTTGAACAACTTTGCCTCTAGAACCATTGCTGTCAATCAAATCGTTCATTAAATATTCACAAATATGTTTAAAACCTACTTTTGCGAACTAGTCCTAGGATTTTCGCCCGATCGGAACCAGACCAGTCTAGGACAATTCTATGGACTCTCTAGATCAATAATTATCAAAAAAAAGTTGAAATTTGCCATTTGTTTGGCTATAACAGTGTCATTTATAAAATGGGCGTGGCAAAATATAGTCAAAAGCCTATAAATCCTATACGAAAACTCAGAACTTCACAAAAATTGGTGAGCATATGTGACATAACATCCTTAAAAAGCATGCCAAATTTTATGGAGATCGGACCATAGGTGGCGCTATAACTGTTAAAAAGCTTTGAAACAATGTATTTCCTATGGTAAATTGCCTGTATTTGCTGTAAATGGTGTTTTGCATTTATTATCATGTAATGTTCATATCATAATGTTCAAAACCAGTGCAGTACAATTCTCTGGACTCTCTAGATCAATAATTATCAGAAAAAGTTGAACAACTTCATTTGGATGGCTATAATAGGGTCACTTCACAATGTAGCCATGACCTAGTGTCCCCAAAAGCTTATATCTCTTCAATGAATGCTCAGATCTTCTTAAAAACAAGTCAGAACATGTGCCATATGACTCCAAACAATCATGAAAAATTTCAGACAGATCGGACAAGATTTGCCTCTATAACAGTTAAAAATGGGAAAATTAAATGAATATAATGGCATATTAAGCCAATAAGTAGTATTTTACTGCCCCCTGCTGTTTAAAATATGAATTATACTTGAGTAGTGTGACAAAATTACTATTTAGACTTTATAAAATTACTATTTTAACATTTACAATCACATTAAGTCTAATTTCATCTATTGAAGTATCACTATTGACAATTCTGTCACATTGACAAATGTGAATCCTGAATGAGACATAGTTCAAATCTCTGTATCTACAACAGAATGTGTGTGTAGTCCTATGTTTCTGAATAAATTCTGAATAATCTGATTAATAGTTTGCAAAGACATGTATGAAATAACATTCAAATATATTTTCATAATGATTGTGTGTGTGTGTGTGTGTGTGTGTGTGTGTGTGTGTGTGTGTGTGTGTGTGTGTAAGCTTGCATAAAGGAAATAAAATAGAAAAACTGTCAAAATGAAAGTGGCCAGCAGAGGGCAGTAGAAGACCACTTATTGGCTCATTCTACTTATTAATGAAGTCTTTTAACAGGTGCATTCATATTTAGACACTATAAAATCACTTGTATAACAATTACTATTATAACACAATCATATTTTGTCAGAGTTTATCACTTCATTTGTACTGACACTTCACATCAATGTGGTAAATCATGATAAACTATGGTAAATCATGCTAGAATCACGGTACTCTATGGCAGTGTTGGGAACCCTAATCAAACACACCTGATTCAACTCATCAGCTCATAATCACATAGGTTAATGAGCTGATGAGTTGAATCAGGTGTGATTGATTAGAGAGACAGAGAAAACGGGTCCTTCAGGACAGGTTTGGGAACCACTGCTCTATGGTAAATCATCCTAGAACGTAGTAAATCATACTAGAACTTGGTAAATCATGGTAAATCATGCTAGATTCATGGTAAATCATACTGGAACATGGTAAATCATGAAAAATCACACTAAAATGTGGTATATCATGGTAAATCATGCTAAAACATGGTCTATTCCATCTATGATATCAGTAGTTAAATGCTTGCTACATAAAACGTAATGTCATTTGATGCTTGTGTGGTTAAAAATCTTAAATGCCTTAACTGCTTGAACACCGCTAAATGCTGCTTGCAGCTTTAATTATTATTATTATTATTATTATTCTCCGCTAAAACGCATCGTGCAGCCCAAACCGTAAGTGCTGGAGCTCTGAAACTTTGCCAGATGGTAGTACAAAAATCGAGGAGAGGTTATCAAATTATGAGCCCGATTGGCCCATAGGTGGCGCTATAGCAACCAATTGCGCGAAACTGCTCATAACTCCTAAACCGTATGTCGTAGTCTCAAGTGTCTTATATCACTGGAAAGCTGGAAACCTGACGTAAAAAACTTATATCTCCGATTTTATTTGCGCCTACAAGGATTTTCCGCCATTTTGAATTTTGTTGAAAAACTACTTTTGCGAACTAGTCCCTGGTTTTTCGCCCGATCGGAACCAAACCAGTGCAGAAATGTTCTCTGGAGTCTGAATATCAATAATTATCGAAAAAAAGTTGAATTTTCGATTCAGGTTCGCTAGGGGGTGCAAAATGAACGTTGTGGGAGGAGCCTATTTTACTAAAACGGCTATAACCCCAGAAGTAAATAAGATAGGTTGACCAAACTTGGCACACATGTGTATAAGGACAGTTTGGGGTCACAGTAAAAAAATCGCGACGATCGAACACTAGATGGCGCTATAACATTAAAAAAACATAAAAAGGGGTGTGGACACCTGACCGTTAGTCCGATTGACTTGAAAATTGGTATGCAGTGTCTTGGTCCAAGGCCCCATGTATGTGTAAAAGGATATTGGCGTATCTCAAAAAACATGGCCGCCATCGACCAATGAAGTTTGAGCACCTATGAGACAAGGTTAACGGAGGCCGATCGGAACGAAACTCGATGGGCATGTTCGACTCATGGCCCTAGAGGCCTGTAAGAATTTTGAAAGAAATCGGCCACTAGTTGGCGCTAACGAGTTTTACGGCTCTGTAATCACGTGGTGTTGCACACATCCCCACAAAATGCATATCATTTGATAGATATCCTCATTCTGAACAACTTTGCCTCTAGAACCATTGTTGTCAATCAAATCGTTCATTAAATATTCACAATTATATTAAAAACCTACTTTTGCGAACTAGTCCCTGGTTTTTCGCCCGATCGGAACCAAACCAGTCTAGGGCAATTCTCTGGACTCTCTAGATCAATAATTATTGAAACAAAGTTGAAATTTTGCATTTGGGTGGCTGTAACAGGGTCATTTAGAAAAGGGGCGGGGCAAAATACGGTCAAAAGCCTATAAATCCTAAACGAAAAGTCAAAACTTCACAGAAATTGATGAGCATATGTGTCATAACATGGTGAAGAAGCATGCAAAGTTTCATGGAGATCGGACCATAGGTGGCGCTATAACTGTTAAAAAGCTTTAAAACCATATATTTCCTATGGTAAATTGCCTATATTGGCTGTAAATGTTTTTTTCCATCTATTATGTCAGTGTTTAAATGTATGCTAAATAAAATTTTATGTCTTTTGATGCTTTTGTGCTTAACGGCCTTAAAGGCCTTAACTGCTTGAACACCGCTAAATGCTGCTTGCAGCTTTAATTAGGTGTTCAAGCACGAAGTGCTGAAAACCTATTGTTATTGTACTGATTTTTATTATTATTATTATTTTCACCTAAAACGCATCGTGCAGCCCAAACCGTAAGTGCTAGAGACTTGATATTTGGGATTAAGGTAGCACAGAAATCGAGGAGAGGTTGAGAGACTATGAGCCCGATTGGCCCATAGGTGGCGCTATAGCAATCAATTGCGCGAAACTGGTCATAACTCCTAGACCGTAAGTCGTAGAGTCAAGTGTCATATATCACTGGAAAGCTGAACTTATGACTTAAAAAACGTATATCTCCGATTTCATTTCCGGTATGCAAATTTTTCCGCCATTTTGAATTTTATCAAAAAACTACTTTTGCGAACTAGTCCCTGGTTTTTTGCCCGATCGGAACCAAACCAGTGCATAAATGTTCTCTGGAGTCTGAATATCAATAATTATCGAAAAAAAGTTGAAATTTTGATTTCCGGTCGCTAGGGGGCGCAAAATGAACGTTGTGGGAGGAGCCTATTTTACTAAAATGGCTATAACTCAAGAAGTAAATGAGATATCTTCACCAAACTTGAAACACATGTGTATGAGGACATTCCGGGGTAACAGTAAAAAAACCGCGTCGATCTAACACTAGGTGGCGCTATAAGATTAAAAAAACATAAAAGGGGGTGTGGCCACCTGACCGTTAGTCCGATTGACTTGAAAATTGGTATGCAGTGTCTTGGTCCAAGGTGCCATGTATGTGTAAAAGGATATTGGCATATCTCAAAAAACATGGCTGCCATCGGCCAATGAAGTTTGAGCACCTTTTAAACAAGGTTAACGGAGGCCGATCAGAACGAAACTCAATGGGCATGTTCAACTCATGGCCCAAGAGGTCTGTAAGAGTTTTGAAAGAAATCGGCCACTAGTTGGCGCTAACGAGTTTTACGGCTCTGTAATCACGTGGTGTTATACACATCCCCTCAATATGCATATCAGTCGATAGATCTCCTCATGCTGAACAACTTTGCCTCTAGAACCATTGCTGTCAATCAAACCATTCATTAAATATTCACGAATATGTTAAAAACCTACTTTTGCAAACTAGTCCCTGGTTTTTCGCCCGATCGGAACCAGACCAGTCTAGGACAATTCTCTTGACTCTCTAGATCAATAATTATCGAAAAAAAGTTGAACTTTGCCCTTTGGTCTGCTATAACAGGATCATTTATAAAAAGGGGCGTGTCAAAACACACTCAAAAGCCTATAAATCATAAATAAAAACTCGGAACTTCACAAAAATTGGTGAGCATATGTGACATAACATCATTAACAACCATGCAAAGTTTCATGGAGATCGGACAATAGGTGGCGCTATAACTGTTAAAAATCTTAAAAACCATGTATTCCCTATGGTAAATTGCCAGTATTGACTGTAAATGGTTTGTTCCATCTAAGATCATATAATTTTCATATAATAACGTTCAAAACCAGTGCAGTACAATTCTCTGGACTCTCTAGAGCAATAATTATCAGAAAAGGTTGAACTTCTGCATTTTGATGGCTATAATAGAGTCACTTCAATGTGTAGCCTTGACCGAGTGTGCTCGAAAGCCTATATCTCTTCGATGAATGCTCAGATCTTATTAAAAACAAGTCTGAACATGTGGGCCATGACTCCAAATAATCATGAAGATTTTCGGACAGATTGGACAAAATAGGCCTGTATAACAGTTAAAAAGGTGAAAATGATATGAACATAATGGCCTATTAAGCCAATTTTACTGCCCCCTGCTGTTTAAAAAAAGTCATTTTGTCACACTACTCAACTATAATTAATATTTAGACTTTATAAATTCACTATTTTAACATTTACAATAACATTTAGTCAAAATTCATCTATTGAAGTGACAATTGAGTCACACCGGATCCTGAAGTTCCAAATGTCTCTATCTACAACAGAATGAGTGTGTGTAGATTAAATGATATGAAAAACATGGCATATTGTATAAGTAGGCTGTAATAGCACTGTTGTCCACTAGATGGAGCAGCAGCATTAGACATTTTTAATCTTTTTATCAGCTTTCAGCATTGGCTAACAAACAAATGCTTAAAGCATTTTCTTTAATTAGTTTTATATTATTACATTGCAAAGAAATATGTGAAATGCTCATATACCATTAAAACAGATTTTCACAATAACATATCCCAAAAATGTGTGTGTGTGTGTGTAAGCATGCATTATGGACTTAACATGATAAAAATGGTTTGCTTCAGTGAAGAATACTGGAGAAATAAAGTAGTTGAAAATGAAAGTGAGCCAATAAGTGGTCTTCTACTGCCCTCTGCTGGCCACTCTTCTTATTAATAGTCTTTTCACATGTGCTTTTGCATTCATATGTATATAGACACTATAAAATCACTTATATAACAATTACTATTAAAACACATTCATATTCTGTCAGAGTGTATCAGTTCAATTGTTCTGATGCTTCAAATAATTGCTATCAACGTGGTAAATCATGGTAAATAACGCCAGAAACATGGTAAATCATAGTAAAAAAGGTAAATCATGCTAGAATCCTGGTAAATTATTCTAGAATGTGCTATATCATGGTAAATCATCCTATAACATGGTATATCAAGGTAAACTATGGAAAATCATGTTAGATTCATGGTAAATCATACTGGAACATGGCAAATCATGAAAAATCACACTGAAATGTAGTATATCATGGTAAATCATGCTTGCTACATGCAACTTAATGTCTTTTGATGCTTTTGTGCTTAACGGCCTTAAAGGCCTTAACTGCTTGAACACCGCTAAATGCTGCTTGCAGCTTTAATTATTAGGTGTTCAAGAACGAAGTGCTGAAAACCTATTGTATTTGTAAGGATTTTTATTATTAGGTGTTCAAGCACGAATTGCTGAAAACCTATTGTAATTGTCCTGATTTTTATTATTTTTCTTCTCCGCTAAAACGCATCGTGCAGACCAAACCGTAAGTGCTAGAGACTTGAAACTTTGTCAGATGGTAGTACAAAAATCGAGGAGAGGTTATCAAATTATGAGCCCGATTGGCCCATAGGTGGCGCTATAGCAACCAATTGTGCGAAACTGCTCATAACTCCTAGACCGTATGTCGCAGAGTCAAGTGTCTTATATCATTGGAAAGCTGGACGCCTGACGAACAAAATGTATATCTCCGATTTCATTTCCGCCATGATAGATTTTCCGCCATTTTGAATTTTGTCGAAAAACTACTTTTGCAAACTAGTCCCTGGTTTTTCTCCCGATCGGAACCAGTGCCAAAATGTTCTCTGGAGTCTGATTATCAATAATTATCGAAAAAAAGTTGAAATTTTGATTCACGGTCGCTAGGTGGCGCAAAATTAACGTTGTGGGCGGAGCCTATTTTACTAAAATGGCTATAACTCCAGAAGTAAATTAGGTAGCTTCACCAAACTCGGTACACATGTGAATGAGGACAGTCTGAGGTCACAGTAAAAAAATCACGACGATCGAACACTAGGTGGCGCTATAATGTGAAAAAAACATAAAAAGGGCTATGACCACCTGACCGTTAGTCCGATTGACTTGAAAATTGGTATGCAGTGTCTTGGTCCAAGGCCCCATGTATGTATATAAGGACATTGGCGTATCTCAAAAAACATGGCCGCCATCGGCCAATGAAGTTTGAGCACCAATGAGACGAGGTTAACGGAGGCCAATCGGAACGAAACTCGATGGGCATGTTCGACTCATGGCCTAAGAGGTCTGTAAGAGTTTTGAAAGAAATCGGCCACTAGTTGGCGCTGACGAGTTTAACGGCTCTTTAATCACGTGGTGTGGCACACATTCCCACAATGTGCATATCATGTGATAGATCTCCTCATGCTGAACAACTTTGCCTCTAGAACCATTGCTGTCAATCAAATCGTTCATTAAATATTCACGAATATATTAACAACCTACTTTTGCGAACTAGTCCCTGGTTTTTCGCCCGATCGGTACCAGACCAGTCTAGAACAATTCTCTGGACTCTCTAGATCAATAATTATCAAAAAAAAAGTTGAACTTTGCCCTTTGGTTCACTATAACAGGGTCATTTAGAAAATGGGCGTGGCAAAATTCACTCAAAAGCCTATAAATCATAAATAAAAACTCAGAACTTCACAAAAATTGGTGAGCACATGTGACATAACGTCATTAATAAGCATGCAAAATTTTATGGAGATCGGACAATAGGTGGCGCTATAACTGTTAAAAAGCTTAAAAACCATATATTTCCTATGGTAAATTGCCTGTATTGGCTGTAAATGGTCTTTTCCATCTATTATGTCAGTGGTTAAATTAATGCTAAATAAAACTTAATATCTTTTGATGCTTTTGTGCTTAACGGCCTTAAAGGCCTTAACTGCTTGAACACCGCTAAATGCTGCTTGCAGCTTTAATTATTATTATTATTATTATTCTGCCGTAAAACGCATCGTGCAGACCAAACCGTAAGAGCTAGAGAGCTGAAACTTTGCCAGATGGTAGTACAAAAATCGAGGAGAGGTTATCAAATTATGAGCCCGATTGGCCCATAGGTGGCGCTATAGCAACCAATTGCGCGAAACTGCTCATAACTCCTAGACCGTATGTTGTAGACTCAAGTGTCTTATATCATTGGAAAGCTGGACTCCTGGCGAACAAAACGTATATCTCCGATTTCATTTCCGCCATGATGGATTTTCCGCCATTTTGAATTTTGTCGAAAAACTACTTTTGCGAACTAGTCCCTGTTTTTTTGCCTGATCTGAACCAAACCAGTGCAGAAATGTTCTCTGGAGTCTGAATATTAATAATTATCGAAAAAAAGTTTAAATTTTGATTCAGGGTCGCTAGGGGGCGCAAAATGAACGTTGTGGGCGGAGCCTATTTTACTAAAATGGCTATAACTCGAGAAGGAAATGAGATAGCTTCACCAAACTCGGTACACATGTGAAAGTCTTCATTCTGAGGTTACAGTAAAAAAATCGCGACAATCGGACACTAGGTGGCGCTATAACATGAAAAAAACATAAAAGGGGGTGTGGCCACCTGACCGTTAGTCCGATTGACTTGAAAATTGGTATGCAGTGTCTTGGTCCAAGGTGCCATGTATGTGTAAAAGGATATTGGCATATCTCAAAAAACATGGCAGCCATCGGCCAATGAAGTTTGAGCACCTTTTAAACAAGGTTAACGGAGGCCGATCGGAACAAAACTCAATGGGCATGTTCTACTCATGGCCCAAGAGGTCTGTAAGAGTTTTGAAAGAAATCGGCCACTAGTTGGCGCTAACGAGTTTTACGGCTCTGTAATCACGTGGTGTTGCACACATCCCCACAATATGCATATCATTTGATAGATCTCCTCATGCTGAACAACTTTGCCTCTAGAACTATTGCTGTCAATCAAACCGTTCATTAAATATTCACGAAAATGTTAAAAACCTACTTTTGCAAACTAGTCCCTGTTTTTTCGCCTGATCGGAACCAGACCAGTCTAGGACAATTCTCTGGACTCTCTAGATTAATAATTATCGAAAAAAAGTTGAACTTTGCCCTTTGGTCTGCTATAACAGGATCATTTATAAAAAGGGGCGTGTCAAAACACACTCAAAAGCCTATAAATCATAAATAAAAACTCGGAACTTCACAAAAATTGGTGAGCATATGTGACATAACATCATTAACAAGCATGCAAAGTTTCATGGAGATCGGACAATAGGTGGCGCTATAACTGTTAAAAATCTTAAAAACCATGTATTCCCTATAGTAAATTGCCAGTATTGACTGAAAATGGTTTGTTCCATCTAAGATCATATAATTTTCATATAATAACGTTCAAAACCAGTGCAGTACAATTCTCTGGACTCTCTAGAGCAATAATTATCAGAAAAGGTTGAACTTCTGCATTTTGATGGCTATAATAGGGTCACTTCAATGTGTAGCCTTGACCGAGTGTGCTCGAAAGCCTATATCTCTTCGATGAATGCTCAGATCTTATTAAAAACAAGTCTGAACATGTGGTCCATGGCTCCAAATAATCATGAAAATTTTTGGACAGATTGGACAAAATAGGCCTGTATAACAGTTAAAAAGGTGAAAATGATATGAACATAATGGCCTATTAAGCCAATAAGTGGTATTTTACTGCCCCCTGCTGTTTAAAAAAGTCATTTTGTCACACTACTCAACTATAATTAATATTTAGACTTTATAAATTCACTCTTTTAACATTTACAATAACATTTAGTCAAAATTCATCTATTGAAGTGACAATTGAGTCACATTGGATCCTGAAGTTCCAAATATGTCTATCTACAACAGAATGAGTGTGTGTAGATTAAATGATATGAAAAACATGGCATATTGTATAAGTAGGCTGTAATAGCACTGTTGTCCACTAGATGGAGCAGCAGCATTAGACATTTTTAATCTTTTTATCAGCTTTCAGCATTGGCTAACAAACAAATGCTTAAAGCATTTTCTTTAATTAGTTTTATATTATTACATTGCAAAGAAATATGTGAAATGCTCATATACCATTAAAACAGATTTTCACAATAACATATCCCAAAAATGTGTGTGTGTGTGTGTGTGTGTGTGTGTGTGTGTGTGTGTGTGTGTGTGTGTGTGTGTGTGTAAGCATGCATTATGGACTTAACATGATAAAAATGGTTTGCTTCAGTGAAGAATACTGGAGAAATAAAGTAGTTGAAAATGAAAGTGAGCCAATAAGTGGTCCTCTACTGCCCTCTGCTGGCCACTCTTCTTATTAATAGTCTTTTCACATGTATATAGACACTATAAAATCACTTATATAACAATTACTATTAAAACACATTCATATTCTGTCAGAGTGTATCAGTTCAATTGTTCTGATGCTTCAAATAATTGCTATCAACGTGGTAAATCATGGTAAATAACGCCAGAAACATGGTAAATCATAGTAAAAAAGGTAAATCATGCTAGAATCCTGGTAAATTATTCTAGAATGTGCTATATCATGGTAAATCATCCTATAACATGGTATATCAAGGCAAACTATGGAAAATCATGTTAGATTCATGGTAAATCATACTGGAACATGGTAAATCATGAAAAATCACACTGAAATGTAGTATATCATGGTAAATCATGCTTGCTACATACAACTTAATGTCTTTTGATGCTTTTGTGCTTAACGGCCTTAAAGGCCTTAACTGCTTGAACACCGCTAAATGCTGCTTGCAGCTTTAATTTTTAGTTTGTTTTTGGATGAGCGAGGAAGATTTTTCTTGAAACCCTCCCAAACAACATGAGGTGATGTAGGTTTTTTGTAGTTTTTTTTTTTTTTTTGGCTTTTTGACCCCCAAGACTCAACTAATCTCTGCAATTCTCCATCTGTGATCCTTGAAGAGTTGTTGGCCACTCAAACTCTCCTCCTCACTGTGCATTAAGGCAATATAGACACACGTCCTCTTCCTGGCAGATTCATAACATCTTTAGTTGATTGGAACTTCTTAATTATTGCCCTGATGGTCAAAATGGGGATTTTCAATTCTTTAGCTATTTTCTTACAGCCACATTCTATTTTGTGAAGGTCAACAATCTTTTAATGCACATCAGAACTATATTCTTTGGTTTTACAGATTGTGATGAATGATTAAGGGGATTTGGAATTTGTGTTTCCTCATATTTCAAACTCCTGTGAAAGTCATGGCTGGACAATGTCATGTTCCTAGTCACCCTGGTGTGCTAAAAAATGTAAATATTAATGGGAATATACTTCAGACATATTTTACTCGTAAAAAAATTATAGGGGTGCCAATAATTGTAGCCAACGTGTTTTGGAGAAAAACATTTATTTAATAATGTGATTTCCCCCCCACTTTCAATTCTTTTACTTCAATGAAAGGTTAGAATTTTGCTAATTTTTTTAATGAAGGATCAAAAGGATAAACAATGCAGATTTATTTTTTACAACCAGTTTTGATCATATTTACCAGGGGTGCCATTAATTCTGACCATGACTGTATAATCGCCACGGTCGGAGGTACTAAGGCTTCCCACATAATCCATCGTCAAATCTTTGATTTACAGTAAAGTAACGTTATATGTGTGCAGTCATGATATGTTGCAGGTCGTAAAGTAACGTAAACAAGGTTAACTTATATAAAAGCAAATTCGGGCTCTATAGAGGCTATTACATTACTAACTTAGTCTAACATGATAATTCATACATGCATCACAGTATGTCCGGATTTTGATTCGTAAACAGTTGGACGTTTTACATAATGTTATATTAATATGAAACACAAACAAACAGATCCAACTCTGAAATTGCAGTTTATTATTGAGTCAACAAGAAATTACAAATAATGCGAAATCTACGTTAATTACAATGTTCTTTTACAGAACTCGGCATAACAGATATTTTGCCTCCTGGATGCGCGGACATCCGGTATTGTTTGTATACAAGAAACCCGTGTATTTAAAGTTATCCAAATAAATATTTGCGTTCCCCGTTTAATGCATGTGCCAAAAAAACCTCATTGTGTTCTCTGACTAACAAATTACCCAGTAGTTATCTTTTGAGCGTGGGTGTAATTGAAAGAAAATTACTGATGGAAGGGATACAATTACAGATTGAACTATATTCTGAAAAATATTATGTGATATTATATTGCTACAATGTTTTTTTTTATTCAAAATCCAATTTTTCTTTCAGTTCAACCTATAATGGTCTAATTAACATTATACCATGCTAACATTACAGAACCTGTTTTTTGATATTTTGAATGTGAAGCAAAACTCAAATAAGAATAGACAAAACACCAATAATAAACAATTCTGTACTTTATTTAACGATCACCTAAACATCATCTTGCTGTAAACAGGACAAAGCAATGATAATGTTGCTGGGTTTGGCAGGGGCGACCGCATCGATGTATGGTGTACCCTGGAATACAACAGCATACGATTGCACTGTCACACACAGTCTTATGATCTTTCAAAAAGCAAAAAAAAAAAAAGATGTTTGCTCATGTTGCACTGCTCTGTTGAAGTGTCCCTTAAGATGTTTTTGAACTTTGGACAACTTTGTGGGTTTGAAATATATGGGCGCACAGAATGGGCAGTGAAAATCACTGCAGCATTTATGACATTTATGGATTTCTGGAAGTGAATTTCCCCTTTGAATTGTTATATCCATCTTTAAAAAAAAGAGAGTCAAACTCAAATTCAAATTTTAAGACCACCCCACCCCACAGAGCCCATACAGTCAAATTTCAGTCAATACAAATTAAAACAAGGAACCCAAACAAAAGGCCAAATGACACATTCTAGCTCACATGTTAATACCATAGACTGGTTAATACATGAAGGCATAGTAAATTTGATTATTAGGCAATTGTATGAGTTGTAAATGGCTGGCAACAACTTCATATCACAGTTAAATTAATATTGATTAATTTTAATACTTACATTTTATAAGAACTAATTTAAGTAGTCTACATAAATTATATAAAGTAAAATAATTACTCCGGCATTAATTAATTCAATTTATAGTTTTAGGAGAAAAGGTCCAGTAATTAAAAAAAGGTCAAACGGTACATCTGATTAAATAATTAATGATGACATTCTTTGATATTAACACACTTAATGTATTTAATTGGTCTACTTTAATGTCAACTAATTTTAATCAAATTTTTACAATGGCTTATCTACAAAAAGTCCAAGGTTAAAGGCTAACATTAGCTATCAAAATATTTTCTGGGAAAAAAGGCGAAAAAACATACATTAATGGCTCAAATTTTGTTACAAACTATCTTTTTCAAATATTAAATGGACTATTCATATGTTGGTGTATCGATGAGCTATAAAGTAGTTTGATTAAAAAATAAATAGAATGAGTATGATTCGCTAAATAAAACTGATGATAGGCCTACTCACGTTTTGGCTTAAGTTCTTCACGTTTATCCGATCCAATTTGATAGGAGGCGCTATCTCGAAAAACGAGGGGTCTGAGAATGCGGGACTCTGGGTGGGGGACTGTAGCTGCAGGCTCCGAGATATTTTCCAGTGGGTGGTCTTTTTTGGGCTTCAAAATCTTCAAAATCAGGTACTATTCACTCCCATTATAAAGCTTGGAAGAGCAAGGATATTTTTTTAATATAACCCCGATTGTGTTTGGATGAAAGAAGAAAGTTATATACAGGGTGAGTACGTTATGGGATAATTTTCCTTTTTGGGTGAACTAACCCTTTAATGATCCATAGTGGTGAGCACTGTAAAAAAAAATGTTATGACAACATATGTTTATACATTACTTTAACTCATCAAAATATGTTAGGTAAAACATAAGAGGTGTTTTTCCTCATTTTACAAGTATACATACAATGATAAACAAAGGAATGTTGCACAATTTCTGATCTTCAACATTGTAAGGGGGATTGCCAAACTTTTTTTGTCAGCCAAACTCAGTTGACCAACACATGCATGTTTGCAATGTTACTAAAACAAGTAAGGAGGCAGTTGCTCCATGAATGTAACTCAGTTTGAAAAGACAAGGAGAGTTTCAAAACAATATGTGGAATGAAAGATTCATGCATGTCTGAGAAAACTGTTTATTAAAACAAGAGCTTTGTCACTCTTTGGCAAATGAGAGCAGCCTCCTCCATCATGAAAACTTTGCATGATAATTAATATAATGTGGAAACATCACAAAAGCAAAACAGACATCTGTGAAAGCGCTGACAACGTGCACATGAATATGTGTTTAGTCTATAGGTATGCACTTTTGAATATATATGTGCACAGGCGTGTAGTCTTTCTTTACAAATTGACATCACCAAATTACTTTTGTAATTTGTCTGGCCTTAAAAATTCCTTTTATCTGTACAGAGGTAAAGGCACTGAAACACTATTGTAATTGTAAGGATTATATAATTATTATTAGTAAGAGCCGTGCACCAAAGGTGTTAAGCCTGTATGTGTTTTTCTTCTCTTCTAATCTTGACTCTATGGTAGTCCAATTGTGAAATTTGGCACACAGATTATTGCACAGTACACATTGCACATTACCACTTAATTTGTACTGAGGTATAATTTTTTACAATTATTCCATGTTATGAATAATGTTAAAACTAAAAATGGTATTATAAAGAACACTTCAGATAAGCATTTTGCTATTTATCATTTATTTCATATATATATCTACAATAAACTCTGGGTGCTTCTCAATATCCCTCCTCATCTCCTCGCTCCTCCGTCCTCCAACCTATGACCCGGAAACCGATCGAGCTCAGCCATCTTGAAGGACATCTCAATTCTCTAATTGCACCGTGAAGAGTCGAGGAGTGAGGCGAGGATTGAGGAGTAAGGATCTTCCGGAGGAGTCATGAGCGTGGATACACAGTTGTATCCTATGTGGAAGTTTTTTCTACTAAACGTGACGCACGTATCAATTCTCCTCCCCCTTCACATCGGTCACTATCATTTTAATTTATAGCTACTTTACCTTTGCAGGTAAAATAAACCACACATCTCACATATTTCGACAGGGTATCTTGCTTTATTATTATGAATTTCTTAAATAACCAAACTTCAACAACATAAGGGCAGATCCTTTGAGCGCTGCTGATGACGCTGTGAAGTGACACTCGAGTGATCAAGTATTCCAATGTATAAATAAGCTTTCATTCGATTCCCCTGTCCTCATTTTCTTTCCTTGCAGCCTTCCCTCGCATCCCACGGGGGAGGAGCTGAGATGTGAGGAAAGGAAACGAGGATGCACAAATAAGAATTGAGAAGCACCCTGTGTGTGTGTGTGTGTGTGTGTGTGTGTGTGTGTGTGTCAGTATGCTTGGTGTGTATTAAGTATTATAGTTTAACCCTTTCATTTCTGTGTGTGTTTGTGAATTCTCCATCATGGATGTGTTCTGGTGTCAGCCATACATCTCAGGTTGGCTTAGACCAAAACAGAATAGAAGCGATAAAGGTCTTAAAGAGCTTGAACCCCAATAATCATTGCTTGCAGCTGTTTTTATTTGTACTGTCATCTGTTGGTACAGAAACATCTCTCTCTACTACTGTATATCTTCAGCTGTATAAGTTTAAATATATTCTACAGATTATGTACCTGAAGATTTCAGACAACAACCGCTCAGACACCTTTTTCAGAGAGGCAGTGAATACACATGGGTTTCCACAGAGGTATTAATTAGGGCTCAAGCCCTGAAAGGGCGAAGGCCCTATTGTTTTCCTAAGGATTATTTATTATTAGGGCCTAAGCCCTGAAAGGGTGAAGGCCCTATTGTTTTCCTTAGGATTATTAGGGCCCAAGCCCTGAAAGGGCGAAGGCCCTATTGTTTTCCTAAGGATTATATTTTTCTATTATTAGGGCCCAAGCCCTGAAAGGGCGCAGAGCCATATTGTTTTCTTTAGGATTATTAGGGCCCAAGCCCTGAAAGGGCACAGAGCCCTATTGTTTTCCTTAGGATTATTTGTTATTATTAGGGCCCAATCCCTGAAAGGGCGCAGAGCCCTATTGTTTTCCTTAGGATTATTTGTTATTAGGGCCCAAGCCCTGAAAGGGGGAAGGCCCTATTGTTTTCCTTAGGATTATTATTTGGCCCCAAGCCCTGAAAGGGCGAAGGCCCTATTGTTTTCCTAAGGATTATTAGCGCCCAAGCCCTGAAAGGGCGAAGGCCCTATTGTTTTCCTGAGGATTATTTTTTTTTAGGGCCCAAGCCTTGAAAAGGCGAAGGCCCTATTGTTTTCCTTAGGATTATTAGGGCCCAAGCCTTGAAAAGGCGAAGGCCCTATTGTTTTCCTTAGGATTATTATTAGGGCCCAAGCTTTGAAAAGGCGAAGGCCCTATTGTTTTCCTAAGGATTATTAGGGCCCAAGCCCGGAAAGGGCGAAAGCCCTATTGTTTTCCTTAGGATAAATTTTGTTTTATTTTTCTAACGACTATTCGGGCAATATTGGGGCCCTTAACGTGCTCGAAAACTCTTGAAACTTTGCACACGGGTCAGAACCCGCGGCCATCAGGGCCGGGCTGAAGCTGGTACCTGGGCGTGGCAGGGGGGCTCAACAGTGCCCCCTGGAACGGGGTCCAAAAACTTGGTCCATAAATCAAACACGTTTGCATGTAATAATATGAAACTTGGTACACATATAGACATAGACATATCTTACTTTTTACCCCAGGCCAACAGGAAGTCGTCTATTTAGGGTTGTTTGGAAAATGCATGCAATGGAATTTAAAGTACTCCTCCTAGAGAATTCATCCAAATGCCGCAAAACTCAGTCAGTGTGAAGTCAAGACATTGAGGATCAAAAATTGCCAGGGGATTTTTGATATCTCAAACGGTTTGGCCGTGGTGAGGAAACGAAATTATGGCGAGAAACGTGAAACAGGAAGTGTGTTATAACTTCAGCATACATTAACTGATCTTGATGAAACTTCAGCAGTGTGTTCATTGTAAGAGGCCGATCACATGGATGTGACTATTGTGAGTCAAAGTTATAGCGCCACCAACTGGCAGCAGGAAGTGTGTCACTTTCAAAATGCTTTGAAATCACCCTCTTATTTTTACCCGATTTGCTTCAAACTTTATGTGTATAATGTAAACACACGGAAGATGTAGACCTGTGAAAGGATTATTGATATCTTAGATACTGTTGCCGTGGCAACGCATCAAACTTTAATATTCTTGTTTGATGCTTTTGAGACTCTTAGCATGCTTGAAATTGCATGAAACTCGACAGACACATTACATTTATTAGCCAGTAGACATGTGCAAAGTTTCAGAAACGGGCATGGTGAGGGCTCAGTAGCGCCACCATTTGTCAAAAGTGGGGGGATTAGTTTTATCTACAGTAAAAAAACTCAGTATGTATATTGTACTCATCAAGCCGGACAACTTTCTAATTTACAGTCATTAGCTCCGACCAACAGAAATTCAGATATTTTGGTTTGAATATGGTAATTTCTCTCTGAGCCTACGTCTCTATGTCTGTGCCTGTCTGTCTGTGAGTGTGGGGAGGGGGAGGGGGGCTAGATTAACCATTTCACTGCTGTGTGGTTTGGCCTTCATTAAAAAAGAAAATAAATGTCTTAAGCCTTGTATTTTTTAAATATTTTTTTTTAATAAAGTAAAGACATATAACCAGTTTAATTGTAGTGCATTGACAATAGTTTTATATAATTAGTTTATTAATTAAATTAACTTGGTCCATAAACCAAACACACTTGCATGTAATAATATGAAACTCGGTACACATATAGATCTCATCGGGCCAAACAACTTTAAAGGCACAATATGTAAGAATTTTTCGCTGCAAGAGGGCGCAGTTTCCAACAATAACAAAGGCGTCGGTCGATGATGCAGTGATGAGCTGAATGATGGGACTTGCTGTCAAGCTGATGGATCTAATAATGTTTATTGATGAGTGCAAACATTCATGTTTTTTAACATTACAGTAGTATGAAGCAGGTCGCGATTGCTAAAGAGACAGATATCACACGCGAGTCCCGCGGATATAAAGGAATAAGGACATTTAATTCTACCGAACTACCCGCAAGTGCTGGATTACTCACACAGGTCAGTTTATTAGACGAATTAAACTTGTGAGGTAACGCAGCGCTGCTTCACTTGGTCTAACGTTACACTATCACACTAAATGGCATTTAAATGTGTGTTGAAAGTTATAATGTTATACTACGTGTTAGTTCGTTTGCAATACGAAACTAGCAGTAAGCTAGATCAACATTAGAATAACATACTGACCATATTCTAACATTTCATCATGTTGAGCTAACGTTATATAACATTGATTTGTTTTATGTACATTTGCTCACCTGTCTAATAAAGCTGTCAAGTCGTGACTCGTGAAGCTCTGTCAAGTCCAAGTTAGTCGCGGATGTGGAGCTCTCGGCATCTCAAAAACGCCACGCTGATATTGATCCTCATTTTAGTTCTCCTTGTTTGTCCCAAAGTCTGCTTGCCATGGATGGTCTATGTTTGAAGGAAACAAGAACTGCGTGCCGCCAGAGAATGACGGGCTCTGGTGCCGCTAAACATTACGCACTTCGCAGTTGTCCACGTCTGTCGCCATGGTTACGTTATGGCTATGGCAGTATGAACGGAAACCGAGGATAGCGCGGATATTGCGTCATTGACAGGCGTCATTTTTTTCCTGGACGGCCACTTATTTAAAATGTGAATTTCTCTGAAATAAAAAATCTTTGGAGACTTTTGGGATATTGTAAGTACACAACTGCAGGAAATATATCACACTGTGCAAGTGATTTTTGGATATTTTATTACAAAATTCTTACATATTGTGCCTTTAAGCCAGCCCAACAGGAAGTCGGCTATTTTGGTCTGAATGTGGATATTTTGCAAAACCAGCCTCTACATTTTTACTCACTCCTCTTAAGTGGTTTATTTTATTCCCACCAAACTTTTTCAACATGATGAAAATACATTAAAGATGCTAAATTGTTAACGGATATTGAATATCTCAAACGGTTTTGCTATGGCAAGGGATTATGTCAAAAAAAAGAATCAGGAAACGTCTCATATCTTCTAAAAATGTAATTATACAGCATTTATTTTTATATAAAATTAAACAAATATTAGAACTAAACTCATTTTATTTTTTTCAATTCAAGAAGTATGAAAAAGTTTAAAACAGGCTATTTAGTGCTATTTGGTTAAACAAAAAAAAAATCATACATGGGGCTATACTGCCCTCTTGTGTCCAAAATGATATCAACATAGTACATAAATCTTTTTTATCAGGTATGCCTTTTGTATTTATATATAAATATATTAGGTATGTGGCTGTGAGGATATTTTCCCACCGGTTAATCGACGTGTAACACCAGCGAGGGCTTTTAAATCGCTAATATAAAAGTGAAAGTAAAGTACAGATGTCTGCACGGACATTGATAATGGTGGCGCTCGCAGTGCACTTGAAAGAAATTCCTATGGAAGTAGAAATGAAAAAACGTTCGCTTTGTTCTTCTCGCTCCTCGCCATGGACGTCGTTATGAATGCCAGTGCAGCCGCATACTTTTTAGTGTCACTTTAAAATTAGCGCAATATCGGGGCGATTGCTTGAACTGAGTTCAATAGCCTATTATTTTTCACGGAAAACACAACAACAAAAGACTACAATGACAGATTCGCTTAAATAGGCGCTTTTACTCAAAATATTCCGTTATCATCTTTTCAGTCAGCTCTTCACTCTCGTGATTAATGAAATTTGACTCCGGTTGCTGATCTTTGCTGCCTGCAACTTTCGTTCAGCTCACAATTTAAGCAAACACGTTCAGGTTTTAATTGTAGTGACTAAATTATTTTTATTAAACACACACACACACATCAAATTGACGGTGGGGGACAATATTTAAATCTGCATATTGTAATATCTGCAGGGCACCCCTAGTCTAGTCTTATTAAATGAATGCTTCATCTTTCATTTTTAATTTGTAAATTTGATCAAATTAAATTATTTAGAATAATTAGGCACTATATGGCTGTTACCCTATGTAGGGCTGATCAAATTAAATCGTTTACACTGAAAAATAACAATGCATTAAATAATGTTTTGAGATTGTTTTAAATATGAGTTAATTAACAATCGTTGGAAAGAATGATACTTTTAAACAGAACACTAAACCGTCATTAGGTGTCGCCAGGCGAGCGTCTTAATGAGCGAGTCATTGATTCATTCGTTCAAACAATTCGTTCGAACGACTGAATCATTCATGAATGGGACAGATGTTTATGGATTGGTCATTGAATCTTTGAGTCAACCGATTCTTCAAAATGCTGAATCATTCAGTAATGAGAAAACACGTTGCTGTGAGATGCGCGATGGTTCTGCTGTGATCTTTGTTTAACTATTTTCGCTGCTGAAACAGAAAAAAAGTCAATATTACATCTAAAATGTAAGTGTCTTGACTTGTGTTTGTGTGTGTGTGTGTGTGTGTGTGTGTGTGTGTGTGTGTGTGTGTGTGTGTGTGTGTGTGTGTGTGTGTGTGTGTGTGTGTGTGATTGTGTCTGTTACAGTGACAAGAGTTTAACACTTGTTAAAGTTTAAAGTTAAAGCCTCTTTTTGGATATATATCTTTTTTTTAATTACAAAATATGCATACAACCCATATATTTTAAATGTATTGTTTGCTTTAAATTGAATTAAGGTTGTAGCCTAGATTTGGTAATTGAACCTGAATGAATTTAAAATGAATGTGCTATATTTCAGGGGCCGTATTCACAAAGAATTTTAAGGCTAAAAGTGGGTCCTAACTGGCGAATTTAGGAGCAACTCCTAAAAATAATGGGCGTGTCACTCCTAACTTTAGGACTCCTAATTTTTTTCACTAAGAGTAATTCACGAAGCATTTTAGCCCTAAAAGTAGCACCTAAGTCTGGGACAGCTTAAAAGAAGTCGAGAGGACTCCTAACTCACTAAGACCTATTCACAAAGGATTGTAGCGCATACCACCGCCTCTCGCAGTCGTCCGGAGTCCGCGACACAAGCGGGAATGCTGCATTGATCTGCAAACAAATCCTCTCCCATGTCTCACGCTTAGTTTTACTTGATATCCCAGTGTCGAATTTCCCTTTTATTTTTATTTTATTTTATTTTTCAGCACCAACTGGGCCAGCAGCAGTAACTGATCCTGCGTCCAGTTGGGCTTTCTTTTCCGTTTTGACGAGTTCACAATCCACCGTCATTCAACTATTACATTACTTCAATAGGAGCAACATTTCATTGCTTTAAGTAGTCTATTTAGGCTATGGAAGCTTGTTTCCGCCACAGAATGAAAAATAAAAAAGGTAATTGCTACTTTTTATCTCACAATTGCGACTTTATTTCTCACAATTCTGACTTCATATCTCGCAATTGTGAGATAAAAAGTCGCAATTATTTTTTTTAATTTTTATTCAGTGGCGGAAACAAGCTTCCATACTAATAGGATGTCAATTAACCAAGCAAGTGTTAATGCAAGTGTCATTTTTCATTATTAGGCAAGTGGCGGTTTCATTAGGGTATTAGGCTACCTTAATTTAATTTAATTGAATTCACCACTTTTCTCTCTCTCTCTGCCTTTTTAGAATTACACTTCACTGGGGCCTGCACAAACATGTAATTATATATGCATTTCGATGACATTACTATTGTTATTTTGTGTAGGACACGGACATATTTAGATGTCGTAATTCCATGATTTGTTGCGTCTGTGTTATGTTCCGCATGATGGCCCTGTCATCTAACAACCAATCACCGTGATCTTTGCGAGGAAACTCGTGCATGAGAATTGACGTCATCCCTAGCAACGAAGACTCACTCTTAGTTTAGGAGTTGTCATTTTTCCTTACTAAGAGTAGGTCTGAAAGGCGTTGTGAATAACTTTTAAGAGAAAACTCCTAGCTAAAATATTTTAGTGTGATTTAGGAGTACTCCTAGTGGTAAAATAAAATTCTTTGTGAATACGGCCCCAGATCAATATACAGGTGAAACTCGAAAAATTAGAATATCGTGGAAAAGTCCATTTATTTCAGCAATTCAACTTAAAGGTGAAACTAATATATTATATAGATTCATTATATGCAAGGTGAGATATTTCAAGCCTTTATTTGTTATAATTCTGATGATTATGGCTTACAGTTTATGAAAACCCCTAATTCAAAATTAGAATATTGTGAAAAAGTTTTCATAGCTGTAAGCCATAATCATCTAAATATTAACAAATAAAGGCTTGAAATATCTCACTTTGCATGTAATGAGTCTATATAATATATTACTTTCACCTTTAAGTTGAATTACTGAAATAAATGGACTTTTGCACGATATTCTAATTTTTCGCGTTTCACCTGTATTTGTTTTCCTTAAAATTTGAACTAACACTAACTTTATTCTCATCTGAATTATAAATAATTTATTTCTGTATAAAATAAAAACACATTTGATTTTTCTTTTTTAATCAATGTAGAATGTGTAACTTAAAAATAAACAGATTAGTGCTCTGTTCGAGGACAAGAAATGAAAACCAATGGAATATGATAAATGTCCAAAAGATGGCACCGACAGACTGTTTTTAAATGAGGTTGGATAAATATTTTTTGTCTTTTAAACTGTGTGTGTGTGTGTAAGAAATTTTGGTTGGGTGACAGTTGTAAGTTACAGTTTGACAAGAGTTTATAGTTTGACAAAAGCACAATGTTGTGTTTTATTGCGAGTGTACACAAATATAAGTAAACACTTTGCAGTTTGAATGATGTCCTCTATGAACAAAATGACGGAGTATGTTTTTATGTCTCCATTGTTCAATCACGCCTCACACACACACACACACACACATTATTGTTCTAATCAGATCAGGGAAGTAATATTCTGTCTTGTCCCTTAAAAAAAAAAAAAATATATATATATATATATTTATGTATATATATATTTTTATATATTTTATATATATATATATATATTTATATATATATATATATATACACATATATAAATATAGCTGCGAGCAGCGATGAAAGGGCCAAAGCCGGCGGCACCGCCACCCCGGTGCCTTTAGGTAACTAAAGGCACCGGGGTTGCGGTGCCACCGGCTTGGGCCCGTCATCGCTGCTCGCAGCTATATTTTATTTCACCTTGAAAAGGTGAAGGCCCTATTGTTTTCCTAAGGATTATTAGGGCCCAAGCCTTGAAAGGGCGCAGAGCCCTATTGTTCTTCTTAGGATTATTTGTTATTCTTCTTTATTAGGGCCCAAGCCTTGAAAAGGCGAAGGCCCTATTGTTTTCCTATGGATTCTTCTTCTTCTTCTTCTTTTTATTAGGGCCCAAGCCTTGAAAAGGCGAAGGCCCTATTGTTTTCCTAAGAATTATTATTAGGGCCCAAACCTTGAAAAGGCGAAGGCCCTATTGTTTTCCATAGGATTATTTATTAGGGCCCAAGCCTTGAAAAGGCGAAGGCCCTATTGTTTTCCTAAGGATTATTATTCTTCTTCTTTTTATTAGGGCCCAAGCCTTGAAAGGGCGCAGAGCCCTATTGTTTTCCTTAGGATTATTAGGGCCCAAGCCTTGAAAAGGCGAAGGCCCTATTGTTTTCCTAAGGATTATTATTAGGGCCCAAGCCTTGAAAAGGCGAAGGCCCTATTGTTTTCCTAAGGATTATTATTATTCTTATTATTATTATTTTACTACCTTTTGGGCACTTTTGGGGCCCTTAACGTGCTCGAAAACTCTTGAAACTTTGCACACGGCTCAGAACCCGCGGCCATCAGGGCCGGCCTGAAGCTGGTACCCGGGCGTGGCAGGGGGGCTCGACAGCGCCCCCTGGAACGGGATTCGAAAACATGTCCATATATCAAACACGCTTGCATGAATTAATATGAAAATCGGTACACATGTAGATCTCATCGTTTCATATATCCTTCGTACTCTTACTTTTTAGGCCAGCCCAACAGGAAGTCGGCTATTATGGGTTGTTTGGAAACTCATGCTCAGGAATTTGAAACGCTTCTCCTAGGGAATTCACCCGATCGTCACCAAACTCGCTGTGCATGAAGTCAAGACATTTTCTTTTAAGGTCTTTTTTCATAATATAACTTTAAATATGCATTTTTTTATTTTTTAAAAAACATGCCAAGTGGGGACGATGAACGATGTCTACCTTACCAACAGAGGACTCCCATAGACTGCAATGGAACTGTGTGTGTGTGTGAAGAGTGAAGTCTGTCTTCATTATGTAACTTTATATATATATATATATATATATATATATATATATATATATATATATATATATATATATATATATAATATATATATAATGTTTATATATTAGATATGTAATTATATAATGTTTACACAGGCATCAGACACACACACACACACACACACGTCTATATTACTAAAAGAGCACTGTCGCTCTACACTGGCCAAGTGGGGACTTTCATAGCCTACAATGGAACCGTGTGTGTGTGAACAGTGAACTCTGTCTTCATTATGTAATATTGCATATTGTGATATGCATATTGTAATCTCTGATGACTGTGTGAACATATATATATGCCTGTATGTGTTCATACAGGCATCAGAGATCACAATATGCACAGATAAACATATTCAATATACAATTAAAAAAGAATGACCAAACCATCAGTTATCAAAAATTAAAAAAATTGCATTTTTTGAGGAATGCAGAGCAGAGGCGAGAAGACGCTTCTTATCATTCATACTATTATTTCTCTTATTTAATTCTCTCTCTTTATAGATACTTTCTATTCTTGGTTATGCAGTCCCTAACAATTTATTTGCCATTGTTATGTGCCATTGCACACACACACATACAAATGGGGACCTGAACGATGTTTACCTATCGAACAGGGGACTCCCATAGCCTACAATGGAACTGTGTGTGTGTGTGTGTGAACAGTGAAATCTGTCTTCATTATGTAACTTTATATATATATTGCATATTGTGATATGTATATTGTGATCTCTGATGACTGTGTGAACATATATATACATATATATATATATATATATATATATATATATATATATATATATATATATATATATATATATATATATATATATATATATATATATAAATAATGTTCACACAGGCATCAGAGATCACAATATGCACAGATAAACATATTCAATATACAATTAAAAAAGAATGACCAAACCATCAGTTATCAAAAATTAAAAAATTGAAATATTTGAGGAAAGACCATTTGAATCTGTTTTTCATACAATGGGGTTAAAAATCCCGACGGCAGCAGTTCAAAAGCAGAGGCGAGAAGATATTCTTATCATTCATAATATTATTTTTCTTATTTAATGCTCTTCATAGATACTTTCTATTCTTGGTTATGCAGTCCCTAATAATTTATTTGCCATTGTTACCACTTTTCTTACTGATTTCTTCAGTACCTACAGTTCCATACCAACAAATAATACAGAATATCATAACACTTTCGATGAAAGCACTATAAAACATCAGAATATTTATGTTGTGGACATTACAGGAAAGTTATTGCTTTAAGAAATTCATTCTCTGTGGTGGCTTTATACTTTATATGATCGTTCCACATTTAAGCTTATTGTCAAGAACACCAAGATATTAATAATGCGACTGATAGTATTGGCTGCCTATTAATTAAAACATAATTTCAAACAAAATGGGCTTAGGATTATCTCTGTACAGAGATAGTCAGTGTTTGAAATTTTGCTAAATTTAATTACAACCAAACATATGTCATTCTTTACCATCCATCAGTGGACCTTTCTTGAAGACCAAATTAAATTTTTTTAAGTTGACATGCTGCATCTGGTCATTTTGAAGAAACAAAAATTACATACAACATTTTCTTTTCATAATATAACTGCAAATATGCTAAAACTTAAAAACACGCCAAGATGGGTACTGCAACTCTGAATATATATATATATATATATGTATATGTGTGTGTGTTCACACAGGCATCAGAAATCACAATATGCATAGATAAACATATACAGTATACAATTAAAGAAAAATGACCCCATCAGTTATCAAAAAAAAAAAATGCTTGAGGAAAGACCATTTAAATCTACAACGGGGTAAAAAATACCGAGGGCAACAGTTCAAAAGCAGAGGCGAGAAGATCCTTCTTATCATTCATAATATTATTTCTCTCATTTAATGCTCTCTCTTCATAGATACTTTCTATTCTTGGTTATGCAGTCCCTAACAATTTTTTTTCCATTGTTATGTGCCATTGTACACACACACATTAATTTCTATATTACTAACAGAGCACTGTCGCTCTACACTGGCCAAGTGGGGACCTGAACGATGTTTACCTATCAAACAGGGGACTCCCATAGCCTACAATGGAACTGTGTGTGTGTGTGAACAGTGAAATCTGTCTTCATTATGTAACTTTATATATATATATATATATATATATATATATATATATATGTATATATATATGTATAATGTTTATATATTATATATGTAATATGTAATTATATAATGTTTACACAGGCATCAGACACACACACACACATTTCTATATTACTAACAGAGCACTGTCGCTCTACACTGGCCAAGTGGGGACCTGAACGATGTTTACCTATAAAACAGGGGACTCCCATAGCCTACAATGGAACTATGTAACTTGTATATATATGTATATATATGTATATGTGTGTTCATACAGGCATCAGAGATCACAATATGTATAGATAAACATATACAATATACAATTAAAAAAGAATGACCAAACCATCAGTTGTCAAAAATTAAAAAAATTAGAATTTTTTGAGGAAAGACCATTTGAATCTGTTTTTTAACGGGGTAAAAAATACCGATGGCAACAGTTCAAAAGCAGAGGCTCTTATCATTCATATTATTATTTTTCTTTTTTAACGGTCTCTCTTCATAGATACTTTCTATGCTTGGTTATGCAGTCCGTTTAGGGTTCATGGGATAAATCAAACAGAAATAGCTCTTTAAGGTAACAATTTCAGGTTACTACTTTATACAGTCAATAATGATTATATTAATCAAAATGAACTTCGCGTCCCCAGTTGGATGGTAAAGAACGACACCAGTTCTTCTGCGTTGTACATTTCTTGCCATCACAAACACACGGTAAAGATTTTGGAGGTCAATCTCAAAATGTTATGTTGACTTGCTGCACTGAACAATTTTACTTCATTCAGTTGAAATATATGAAGTAGGGATGTTCATTTAACATTTTGTTTTCTGACTGACAGCTGATGCTTGTTAACCAGTCATCATCAGTTAACTGACATTATTTTAAGGTTAGATTAGAATTAAATGTAATTAGAAAAGATAAGTGTCTGTGACCCATTCAAATACCTCAAAAATGTAGATTTACACGTGCAAATAGCAGCATAAACAACAGAACATGAGGATTCACACACACCGTCACATCGAGCACCCGCAGTGCTTCTGTGAACACAGTAAACCAGAATAAAAGTGTATATATATATATATATATATATATATATATATATATATATATATATATATATTAGTGCTGTCAGTTTAACGTGTTATTAACGGCGTTAACGCAAACACATTTTAACGGCGTCAATTTTTTTAACGCGAGATTAACGCTCTTTTTGGCCTAGCAAACATTGTAGTTTTTTCACATGCTGTTGCAACAACTAGTAACGTTAGAAAAACTACAACATCACACCGGATAGCTAGACCGGAAACAAAACAAAACGCGGCACTAGATTTGATGGCCGAGTGCGAGCGCGGGCGGTAATGCACTCACTCTGTGTGTGCGGGTACGGGAAAATAAAACGATTCGGGACTCCCACAAACTAGAAATATCTATGAATAAAACATAAAAACTAATACATTTTTATTCATATGTTGCAGAAAAGCAACAAGAACAACTAAAACAAAATAGAAACGATTTACAGGCCAGAGTTACTTTTTATAACATGTTTGCAGCGTTGAGCGATGTAGCCAATCACAGACATGTGTTGATTTCTTAAACGCACTGGCCAATCAGATGCATTTAAAATAGACTCCCCTCACTGCTCAAAACTGACTTTTTGTTCAGTGCTGAATTCTGTATGCTGGCAAATCCTCTAATTAAAACAAAAAGTGTATATATTATGAAAGATTCATTGTGCAGTCAGCTTCATTGATAATAACAGAGATGTGTGAGATTGCGATGAACTGATGTCAGCTTTTTAGGAATTTTTAAAGGATTGCACTTTGTGCGCATTCAGTCATCCCAAACCATGCACTCAGTAGCCTGCTTGCTTTTATATTATAACCAGAGGCGGATAGAGTACACAGCTTCGTTACTTGAGTAAAAGTACAGATACCCCTTGCTAAATTTTACTCAAGTACAAGTAAAAGTACTACAGTCAGATGTCTACTTAAGTAAAAGTACTGAAGTACTTGTTTTTAAAAGTACTTGAGTATCAAGAGTACAAGAGTAAATTTTCTAAATATTGCATTACTACTGCCACAGTGTCAAGTCAAGTCATCTTCATTTATATAGCGCTTTTAACAATGTAGATTGTTTCAAAGCGGCTTTTCAGAGATAAACATATAGTTTAAGGTAACAGAGATTGGTTTGGTTTTATAGCGGTTCTTGAATAATGTTATTTTCCAGCTAAAGTTAGTTTTGATTGATTCACTTCCGTCGAAATGATCATTTGTTATTAAATTAGGGGCCGCTAAGATGACACCGTTCTCTTTAAACAGACTTTAAACTGATTCTGTGATAAACGCTGATGGCGTTCACATGCGCATTAAGAATTGATTCTATAGTTATGTGTGTTCGAATATATGTGTGCAGGTTTGTAATTCCCTACAAACCATGCCTAAACAAACTACTTGTCTTTGCCTATAAATTTTATACAGAATTTTATTTTATCACTTCGGGGTAGGTACGCGAACTGTGCTTACATTTATGTAGGCCTACAGAAACGTCCTACATGGAGTTATGAAAAATGTTAATGATAATACCTTTGATAATCTAAAAGGAATTGAAAGTTAATTCAAGTCATTTTCATCTTTTTACCATGTTGCTTTATTTAACATTTCTCACTTGCCCACAAGGCAATGCACAATGGAAACGGTCTGACAAACCTATGCTAGAGTTTTAATGGATTTTTTGCACCCACATTTGAACCCACATAAATCTGACCATGGAGTTTACTTTGGCGTCAGTTCAGAGCTGAAGGTGAAGGTGATTTGCTGATAGGCTGTCCCAATCAGTGGCGCCTGCACAATCCAATCACGTTTGAGAGGGAAACAACAAATTGAGGGTTTCCGAGATTTTTTTTTTTCCTTTTTAGAAGTAACGGGTACTCACGGTTATGGATAGAAATGTAGTGGAGTAAAGAGTACAATATTTGCCTCTCAAATGTACTTGAGTAAAGTCATGAGTAATCCCCAAAAATGATACTCGAGTAAAGTACAGATCCCTCAAAATTTTACTCAAGTACTGTACTCAAGTAAATGTACTCCGTTACTGTCCGGCTCTGATTATAACAGTGGTTTGTGTGTTAATGCTTTAATAACAAATAATGTATCAGGAGCATTTATGCTGATGTGTATGGTGGCGACACGTAGGCGAAGTAGCCTACAAATAAAGTCTATTTGCGGGCGGGAGCGGGACAAAAATGTTGCGGGCGGGAGAAAGTAACATAGAAAGTAGTTGAGAACGTCAGTTATAACGACTCACGTATTAAAAAAAAATTGACGGTTTTAAATCGGGCTCGGGACGGGCTCATAATTACAGTTAATGTGTCGGGCCGGGCTCGGACACAATGCGCACGGGCTCGGGTCGGGCTTGATTTTTTGGGCCCGATCTAAGCTCTACAATGGATGACTTCAGACAGAAGCACATGGATACCACAGCTAAGAACAAACTTACTGCTGATCCACTTTTCCTTGTTGATAAGAGCATTAAAATTAGAAAAAATTTTGGGACAAATAGAAATCAAGGGACATTTAAAATAGATAAAAATGTGCGATTAATCGCGAGTTAACTATGGCATTAATGCGATTAATCGCGATTAAATATTTGAATCGTTTGACAGCACTAATATATATATATATATGTTTTACACAACATTATTTTCAACTGAAAATTGTAAGCTTTTCATGTGTTTTGGCCGCTCATTTACACGAAAATGCCATTTTGGAGGCCTGACAATGCAAACTTTCCAACCCGGTCACACTAAATGCGTCTCTATTGCACGCATTGTGTTTATCATGCAATTTATACGTGCATATGATACGCATGGGTAGGTTTAGTAGTGGTGTGGGGTACGCATGTATTATACGTTTGGTTAGGATTAGTGTTGTGGGGTGTGTGTGTATTACATGCAATAAAGTGCGTACCATATGCATGTAAAAACTAATTTCAGCATGTAAATTGCACGATAAGCACAATGCGTGCTATAGAGATGCATTTTCATGAGATCAGGCTGGTCATGCACAAGCATATAACATGTTCACATGTGTACTTGTGTAAATTAATATTAAAGAGGTGTTTGAACTCGCAAGTACGATGTCAGGCACTGTAATCTGCTCTGGCCCCCTTCCTGTTCGAAGGAGTGATGAGATAGTTAGCAGATTGTCATCACTCAATGGCTGGCTGTCTAAGTGGTGTCCGCAAAATAATATAGAATTCATAGACAATTGGAAAAGTTTTTGGGGCAAACCTGACCTGTTGAAAAGAGATGGTATTCATCCCTCCTGGGATGGTGCTGCTCTTCTCTCTAGTAATTTGGCTCATAGTCTTAGAGACAAAACATGACAATCTGGGGCTCAGGTCAGGAAGGAGACAAACTGGCTAAACCGACCGTCTGCTAGCGGCCTCGCGTCACCAAGGTCAGATAAATCGCATCACATAGAGCCTCCTTCACCTAGATATCATCATATAGAGACTGTGTCTGTTCCCCGAATTTGGAAATCCAAAAAACGTCCAAACCGATCTAAGGTTAAAAATGTAATTGATATTCAGCAAATAAAAAATAGATATAATACAGATGAGCAAACGATAAAGCTTGGGTTGCTGAATATTCGATCCCTTACTTCAAAAGCGCTCATAGTTAATGATATGATTTCAGATTATAACCTAGATGTGCTGTGTATGACAGAAACCTGGCTAAAACCAAACGATTACATTACTTTAAATGAGTCCACCCCCATGATTACTGTTATAAACATGAACCTCGCCTGAAAGGCAAAGGGGGAGGTGTTGCTGTAATTTATAGTAATATTTTTAAAACCACTAAAAAATCTAGTTTTAAATATACTTCTTTTGAAGTGTTGGTGCTTAATGTAAAAATATATAATGTAAACAATAAATCAAGTTTGAGAATTCTGCTGGCAACTGTATACAGGCCACCAGGGCATCATAAAGACTTTATCAAAGAATTTGCTGACTTTCTATCAGAATTAGTATTGACTGCAGATAAAGTTTTAATTGTTGGTGATTTTAATATACATGTAGATAATGAAAAAGATGCATTGGGATTGGCATTTAAAGACATTCTTAACTCTATTGGAGTTAGACAACACGTGTCAGGACCTACTCATTGTCGTAATCATACTCTAGATCTAATATTATCACATGGAATAGATGTTAATGCTGTTGAAATTCTGCAGCAGAGCGACGACATCTCAGATCATTATCTAGTCTCATGTAAATTACATTTAGCCAAGGCTGCAAAGCCGACTCCGTGTTACAAATATGTTAGACCTATCACTTCTGCCACTAAAGATTGCTTTATCAATAATCTTCCTAATCAGTTTCATAATCTCAGCATCCCAGATAGCTTAGCAGAACTAGATATTGCAATAGAAACTTTTAACTCTCTCCTTTCCAGCACTTTAGACACAGTTGCTCCGTTGCGCTTAAATAAGATTAAAGAAAATAGTCCAACGCCGTGGTACAATGAGCACACCCGGGCCCTTAAGAGAGCAGCCAGAAAAATGGAGCGCAACTGGAAGAAAACAAAACTAGAGGTATTTCGGATTGCATGGAAGGAGAGCTCGATTGCTTACAGAGAGGCTTTAAAAGCTGCTAGATCTGCTTATTTTTCAACCCTATTAGAAGAAAATAAACATAATCCTAGGTATTTATTTGAAAAAGTGGCTACACTAACGAAAAAGAAAGCTTCAAGCCCAGAAGTTTCCAAGAAACACAACAGTAATGACTTTATGAACTACTTCACTTATAAGATTGATAATATTAGGGACAAAATTATAACTATGCAACCGTCTACTACAGTATCGCATCAGACAGTGCAGTGTAGTCTCCCTGAGGAAAAAATTGATTCATTTGTTGCTATAGGAGAGGAAGAATTTTGCAAACTCGTTAAATCATCTAAATCGACAACATGTATGTTAGACCCTATACCGACTAAACTATTGAAAGAGATGCTTCCAGAAGTCATAGATCCTCTTCTTAACATCATTAATTCGTCTTTGTCTCTAGGATACGTACCAAAAACCTTTAAGCTGGCTATGATTAAACCGCTTGTTAAAAAAACGCAACTTGATCCTACAGAATTAGTCAGTTACAGGCCGATCTCAAATCTACCTTTTCTATCAAAGATATTAGAAAAAGCAGTATCCTCACAGCTATGTTCCTTTCTTGAAATAAATTATATCTGCGAGGATTTCCAGTCAGGATTTAGACCGCACCATAGCACTGAGACTGCTCTCATTAGAGTCACAAATGATTTGCTCTTATCATCCGATCGTGGTGTTATCTCTCTATTAGTGTTACTTGATCTTAGTGCTGAATTTGACACCATTGACCACAACATTCTCTTAGATAGACTAGAAAACTATGTTGGCATTAGTGGAATTGCATTAGCATGGTTTAAATCATATTTATCTGACCGCTATCAGTTTGTAGCAGTAAATGAAGAGATGTCTTATCGATCACAAGTTCAGTATGGCGTACCACAAGGCTCAGTTCTCGGACCGCTGCTTTTTACTCTGTATATGCAACCTTTAGGAGATATCATTAGGAAACATGGAATTAGCTTTCACTGTTATGCTGATGATACTCAGCTCTATATTTCTTCCAAACCTAATGAAACTCACCAATTCACAAAATTATCGGAATGCATAGTTGAAATGAAAAATTGGATGACTAGTAATTTCCTACTACTAAATTCTGAAAAAACAGAGATTCTAATTATTGGACAAAAAGCTTCCACACGTAATAACCTAGAATACCGTCTAACACTTGATGGCTGCTCTGTTAAGTCCTCGTCGTCGGGTAGGAACCTGGGTGTGCTCTTTGATACCAATCTTTCATTTGAAAGTCACGTGTCTAGTGTCTGTAAAACCGCATTTTTCCATCTTAAAAATATATCTAAATTACGCCATATGCTCTCATTGACAAATGCGGAACAATTAGTCCATGCGTTCATGACATCAAGGCTAGATTATTGTAATGCTCTGCTAGGTGGTTGCCCTGCACGCTTAATAAACAAACTACAGCTAGTTCAAAACGCAGCCGCTAGAGTTCTTACCAGAACCAGGAAGTATGACCATATTAGCCCGTTTCTGTCAACACTGCATTGGCTCCCTATTAAACATCGTATACATTTTAAAATATTGCTGATTACTTACAAAGCACTAAATGGTTTAGCTCCGCCGTACTTGAGCGAGCTCTTAACGCATTATACTCCTTCACGTCTATTGCGATCTCAAAATTCTGGCCAGTTGATAATACCTAGAATATCTAAATCGACTGCTGGCGGTAGATCCTTTTCCTATTTAGCACCAAAACTTTGGAACAATCTTCCTAACATTGTCCGGGAAGCAGACACAGTCTGTCAGTTCAAAGCTAGACTAAAAACACATCTCTTTGACCTAGCATTCACATAACACTCTATAGACTTTTATAATTCAATATTAGGCTGCTTAGATTAGGTCAGCCGGAACTGGGAACACTTCCCTTAAATCCTGATGTACTCGTTACATCATAAGAAGAATTGCATCTACGCTAATATTAGTGTCTTTGTTTATCCCGAGGTTTTGCCTCAGCCTGCCGGATCCAGGCCGTTTCCAGATCTGACGAAGGACCTTCGCCTGGACCCGATGACAATGCAGTGCTGAAGTGCCAACTAGCCTCTCCCTATGGAGGATCCCTATACCACTCTACAGATAAAGCCTAGTGGAATTTTTCGGTTCGCGTACCTACCCGAAGTGATAAGATAAAATAAAATTCTGCATCAAAATTTATAGACAAGTAGTTTGTGTAGGCATGGTTTGTAAGGAATTACAAACCTGCGCACATATATTCAAACGTACATAACTATAGAATCAATTCTTAATGCGCATGTGAACGCCATCAGCGTCTATCACAGGTTCACGTTTAAAGTCTGTTTAGAGAGAACGGTGTCGTCTTAGCGGCCCTTAATTTAATAACAAATGATCATTTAGACGGAAGTGAATCAATCAAAACTAACTTTAGCTGTAAAAAACATTATTCAAGAACCACTATTAAACTAAACCAATCTCTGTTACCTTAAATTATATGTTTATCTCTGTACAGCTGCTTTGAAACAATCTGCGTTGTTAAAGGCGCTATATAAATGAGGATGACTTGACTGTACTTATGATCAGGTGTTCACATGTTCATGAGTATTACGTGTTTGCCGGGTTTTTTTTGACAAAGCGACATCAACTACTGGCCCGGCTTGCATAATACAGCCCTTTCAGTGTTTATAGGGTTTGTTTGTAAACAATGTTGTAAATGTATTTAACAATATTTTATATTTTACACGCAGTTTTGACTGATATGTGTAGTGTGTTACTTTAGTTTGAAAATGAGTTATCTTTTTAACTGTTAACTGGTTTCAATCTTATTTATGGAACAGAAAGTTTTTGGTCAAGATAGGTGATTTTCCTCTTCTGTCGCTCACCTTTCCTGTGGCCTCCCACACGGATCATCTCCATCCCCTCCCTTTACTCGTTTTACATGCTACCATTGGGGTCTATTTTAAGAAGACATGGTGTTTCCTTCCATTTTTATGCTGACGACACACACACACACACACATATATATATATATATATATATATATATATACCTATCAAGAGAAATGATCCGTCTGCATTAATTTCTCTTTTATTATGCTTAGAAATCTTGGCCTGCTCAAAACTTTTTGTCTTTAAATGAAGTCAAAACTGAGGTGATAGTTTTCGGCCCCACTGATAATTTTAATACCACCAGCATCGATTTGAGGAGCTTATCTGCATTCAGATCTACGCATGACAAACAAATATCTTCGGTAATTGGATCTAGTTTCTATCAACTCCGTCTTTTGTATCAAATTAAACACTTCCTATCTGACAAAACTCTAGAGATGTCTGTTCATGCTTTTATTACTTCCCGTTTAGACTACTGCAACTCATTGTATTGCGGTATTTCCAAGTCACAAATCGCTCGCCTTCAACTGGCCCAAATGCTGCAGCAAGATTTATTTGCAACAGTCGTAAATATGATCACATGATGATAATGATACATTTTATTTATATTGCGCTTTTCTCCAACCCAAAACGATACAAAAACAATATACAGTACCAATATATATATATATATATATATATATATATATATATATATATATATATATATATATAGTATATAAAGAGATTAAAAATTTTAACATTACAAAATTTAATGACAGACCATTTCAAATACCTAAAAATGGTACATTAAGTGGTTTTGTTCAAGTCAAAAATATTACTTAACATTAATGAACCAACCTACATACAATAAAACTACATTTTTTGGGGGGTTAAATCAAGCAGAAATATCACTTCAAGGTAACAATTGCAGGTCACTACACAAGTTAAACTGTACATGATCTAGACTCTAGATAAATGAAATGCAATCGCAGCAGTAAGTCAGGGGAATGTATATATTTATTTTTTATCAATTTTGAACATGTTGCAGTTCTTTTTAAAAAGGTATACATTTTGATATAATTATAAAATGATATAACATGATTTGATACTGTATATTAGCAGAAATTACACATTTTTCACTTCAGCAACAAAGTGGAGACCCTCTTTTCTGTAATGAAAGACCAATCTTATGGGTTGTGGTCTCTCAGACATTTGCCAATATCAGTAAAAAAAAAAAAACATTGTTTCCCTTAGGGCTTAAATGAACCAGATTTTTTTTTTTTACATCCTTACACTTTTAGACAGGTGATGCCTGCAACCCGACCATAATCCATTAGCCGACAAGATTAGAATGTTATATTCTAATTAAATTAGAATGTATGTATTTCTCAATACTTATCACTGTTTTAAAAGCTCTTCACTCCGTTGTCTTAACCAATTTTCAGCTTCACTGCAGTAAATTTCACATTCAAAATGCATTAAAACTACCAAAACACATCATTGATGTCTCAAAATAAGTCATTCTTTCAGAACACTAGTAAAGGTTTCACCCAACAAACAAAATTAAAAATACAAATAAAAAAACACAAACAACAGGCAGTAATATGCACTATTTTCTGCTGTTCAGAATTCAAGGCAGTTTATTTTACATGGTTCATGTTTACATTAATGTACAAAATTATTTACTTTTGTATAGATGGTGATGAAAATGAAAGACTAAGACTAGTGTAGGTGTTTAGTTACATTTTAATTGTTCTGATAGGGTTTTTTTAGATTCAGAATATATTTCAATGTGGTATAAGGTATAAAAATATTGCATATTTCAGTCTTATTCATTTTTGTTTGAGTTGAAATGTTTTTAAATTAAATATAACAGTCTTGGAAATAATATGTAAGCATGTGCAAATTGGCCTGTACAGTAAATCAAGCATTAAAAGTTCTGCTGGTCTTTGTGTTTAAGTGAGAAATGAATTAATGTAAATTGAAAGATCTGAGTTTAGCCGGAGACTGATCTTGTGATCACTGTGTGAAGAGTTTCTATGAATGGTATTAATTGATCTTAAGAAGGTATTAATCTTTCAGTTTAAACACAAATGTGTACTGTAATGTAAACATTGACCATGTAACATAAAATGCTGTGAATTCGGAACAACAGAAAACAGCAGAAATATTTTATAATGCTCCAGTTATTTGTGTTTTTTGTATTTTATGAGTGACAAAGTGTGTTTGTTGGGTGAGCTTTACTAGTGTTCTGGAAGAATGAGTTGATTTTAGACATGAATGAAGTGTTTTGAGGGTTGTATTGCGTTTTGAATGTGAAATTAACTGCAGTGAAGCTTAAGGCTGGTTATGAGTACTGAATGAAGAGTTTTGAAAAAATTACCAAAGTATTGAGAAATGTGTCCTAGCGACTGTAAAAATAAATAAAAAAATCCAAACAAACAAAACTGTATTAGCAGCTGTAAATGGATATTCTAACATAGGTAGTTTCATGTGTATGTTGTGTGTGGATTGAGTTGCTGCACATCCCCCCACACGCAATTTACATCTCAATACTTGAAGGTGTGTGTGTGTGTGTGTCGTCAGCATAAAAATGGAAGGAAACACCATGTCTTCTTAAAATAGACCCCAATGGTAGCATGTAAAACGAGTAAAGGGAGGGATGGAGATGATCCGTGTGGGAGGCCACAGGAGAGGTGAGCGACAGAAGAGGAAAATCACCTATCTTGACCAAAAACTTTGTTCCATAAATAAGATTGAAACCAGTTAACAGTTAAAAAGATAACTCATTTTCAAACTAAAGTAACACACTATACATATCAGTCAAAACTGCATGTAAAATATAACATATTGTTAAATACATTTACAACATTGTTTACAAACAAACCCTATAAACACTGAAAGGGCTGTATTATGCAAGCCGGGCCAGTAGTTGATGTCGCTTTGTCAAAAAAAACCCGGCGAACACGTAATACTCATGAACATGTGAACATCTGATCATAAGTACACATGTGAACATGTTATATGCTTGTGCATGACCAGCCTGATCTCATGAAAATGCATCTCTATAGCACGCATTGTGCTTATCGTGCAATTTACATGGGGAAATTAGTTTTTACATGCATATGGTACGCACTTTATTGTATGTAATACACACACACCCCACAACACTAATCCTAACCAAACGTATAATACATGCGTACCCCACACCACTACTAAACCTACCCATGCGTATCATATGCACGTAAAAACTACTTTTCACGTATAAATTGCATGATAAACACAATGCGTGCAATAGAGACGCATTTAGTGTGACCGGGTTGGAAAGTTTGCATTGTCAGGCCTCCAAAATGGCATTTTTGTGTAAATGAGCGGCCAAAACACATGAAAAGCTTACAATTTTCAGTTGAAAATAATGTTGTGTAAATATATATATATATTATATATATGTATTTTTATATATATATATATATATATATATATATATATATATATATATTAGTGCTGTCAAACGATTCAAATATTTAATCGCGATTAATCGCATTAATGCCATAGTTAACTCGCGATTAATCGCATATTTTTATCTATTCTAAATGTCCCTTGATTTCTATTTGTCCCATCATTTTTTCTAATTTTAATGCTCTTATCAACAAGGAAAAGTGGATCAGCAGTAAGTTTGTTCTTAGCTGTGGTATCCATGTGCTTTTGTCTGAAGTTATCCATTGTAGAGCTTAGATCGGGCCCAAAAAATCAAGCCCGACCCGAGCCCGTGCGCATTGTGTCCGAGCCCGGCCCGACACATTAACTGTAATTATGAGCCCGTCCCGAGCCCGATATAAAACCGTCCATTTTTTTTTAATACGTGGGTCGTTATAACTGACGTTCTCAACTAGTTTCTATGTTACTTTCTCCCGCCCGCAACATTTTTGTCCCGCTCCAGCCCGCAAATAGACTTTATTTGTAGGCTACTGCGCCTACGTGTCGCCACCATACACATCAGCATAAATGCTCCTGATAAATTATTTGTTATTAAAGCATTAACACACAAACCACTGTTATAATATAAAAGCAAGCAGGCTACTGAGTGCATGGTTTGGGATGACTGAATGCGCACAAAGTGCAATCCTTTAAAAATTCCTAAAAAGCTGACATCAGTTCATCGCAATCTCACACATCTCTGTTATTATCAATGAAGTTGACTGCACAATGAATCTTTCATAATATATACACTTTGTTTGTTTTAATTAGAGGATTTGCCAGCATACAGAATTCAGCACTGAACAAAAAGTCAGTTTTGAGCAGTGAGGGGAGTCTATTTTAAATGCATCTGATTGGCCATTGCGTTTAAGAAATCAACACATGTCTGTGATTGGCTACATCGCTCAACGCTGCAAACATGTTATAAAAAGTAACTCTGGCCTGTAAATCGTTTTTATTTTATTTTAGTTGTTCTTGTTGCTTTTCTGCAACATATGAATAAAAATGTATTAGTTATGTTTTATTCATAGATATTTCTAGTTTGTGGGAGTCCCGAATCATTTTATTCTCCCGTACCCGCACACACAGAGTGAGTGCATTACCGCCCGCGCTCGCACTCGGCCATCAAATCTAGTGCCGCGTTTTGTTTTGTTTCCGGTCTAGCTATCCGGTGTGATGTTGTAGTTTTTCTAACGTTACTAGTTGTTGCAACAGCATGTGAAAAAACTACAATGTTTGCTAGGCCAAAAAGAGCGTTAATCTCGCGTTAAAAAACTTGACGCCGTTAAAATGTGTTTGCGTTAACGCCGTTAATAACGTGTTAAACTGTTATTATTATATATTCACAGTTATATATACACTTTTATTCTGGTTTACTGTGTTTACAGAAGCACTGCGGGTGCTTGATGTGACGGTGTGTGTGAATCCTCATGTTCTGTTGTTTATGCTGCTATTTGCACATGTAAATCTACATTTTTGAGGTATTTGAATGGGTCACAGACACTTATCTTTTCTAATTACATTTAATTCTAATCTAACCTTAAAATAATGTCAGTTAACTGATGATGACTGGTTAACAAGCATCAGCTGTCAGTCAGAAAACAAAATGTTAAATGAACATCCCTACTTCATATATTTCAACTGAATGAAGTAAAATTGTTCAGTGCAGCAAGTCAACATAACATTTTGAGATTGACCTCCAAAATCTTTACCGTGTTTTTGTGATGGCAAGAAATGTACAAAGCAGAAGAACTGGTGTCGTTCTTTACCATCCAACTGGGGACGCGAAGTTCATTTTGATTAATATAATCATTATTGACTGTATAAAGTAGTGACCTAAAATTGTTACCTTAAAGAGCTATTTGATTTTTCCCATAAACCCTAAAAGGACTGCATAACCAAGCATAGAAAGTATCTATGAAGAGAGACCGTTAAAGAAGAAAAATAATAATATGAATGATAAGAGCCTCTGCTTTTGAACTGTTGCCATCGGTATTTTTTACCCCGTTAAAAAACAGATTCAAATGGTCTTTCCTCAAAAAATTCAAATTTTTTTTTAAATTTTGACAACTGATGGTTTGGTCATTCTTTTTTAATTGTATATTGCAGGGATCACCAACCCTGCTCCTGGAGAGCTACTGTCCTGCAGACTTCAGTTCCAACCCTGTTCCAACACACATGCATGTAATTATCAAGTAACCCTGAACAGCTTGATTAGCTGGTCCAGGTGTGTTTGATTGGGGTTGGAGCTAAAATCTGCAGGACAGTAGCTCTCCAGGAGCAGGGTTGGTGACCCCTGGTATATTGTATATGTTTATCTATGCATATTGTGATCTCTGATGCCTGTATGAACACACACACACACATATATATATATATATACATATACACACAAGTTACATAATGAAGACAGACTTCAGACTGTTTTATAGGTAAACATCGTTCAGGTCCCCACTTGGCCAGTGTAGAGCGACAGTGCTCTGCTAGTAATATAGAAATATGTGTGTTTGTGTGTGTCTGATGCCTGTGTAAACATTATATAATTACATATTACATATATAATATATAAACATTATATATATATATATAATATATATATATATATATATATATATATATATATATATATATATATATATAAAAGTTACATAATGAAGACAGATTTCACTGTTCACACACACAGTTCCATTGTAGGCTATGGGAGTCCCCTGTTCGATAGGTAAACATTGTTCAGGTCCCCACTTGGCCAGTGTAGAGCGACAGTGCTCTGTTAGTAATATAGAAATGAATGTGTGTGTACAATGGCACATAACAATGGCAAAAAAATTGTTAGGGACTGCATAACCAAGAATAGAAAGTATCTATGAAGAGAGAGCATTAAATAAGAGAAATAATATTATGAATGATAAGAAGCATCTTCTCGCCTCTGCTTTTGAACTGTTGCCGTCGGTATTTTTTACCCCGTTGTAGATTTAAATGGTCTTTCCTCAAGCAATATTTTTTTTTGATAACTGATGGGGTAATTTTTCTTTAATTGTATACTGTATATGTTTATCTATGCCTATTCTGATTTCTGATGCCTGTGTGAACACACACACACACACACACACACACACATATATACATATATATATATATATATATATACAGGTCCTTCTCAAAAAATTTGCATATTGTGATGAAGTTCATTATTTTCTATAATGTAATGATAAAAATTAAACTTTCATATATTTTAGATTCATTGCACACCAACTGAAATATTTCAGGTCTTTTATTGTTTTAATACTGTTGATTTTGGCATACAGCTTATGAAAACCCAAAATTCCTGTCTAAAAAATTAGCATATCATGAAAAGGTTCTCTAAACGAGCTATTAACCTAATCATCTGAATCAACTAATTAACTCTAAACACCTGCAAAAGATTCCTGAGGCTTTTAAAAACTCCCGGCCTGTTTCATTACTCAAAACCGCAATCAGGGGTAAGACTGCCGACCTGACTGCTGTCCAGAAGGCCATCATTGACACCCTCAAGCAAGAGGGTAAGACACAAAGAAATTGCGGCGTGGCATGGAGGCAATCAGCCTGTGGCACTGCTGAGGTGTTATGGAGGCCCAGGATGCTTCGATAGCGGCCTTAAGCTCATCCAGAGTGTTGGGTCTTGCGTCTCTCAACTTTCTCTTCACAATATCCCACAGATTCTCTATGGGGTTCAGGTCAGGAGAGTTGGCAGGCCAATTGAGCACAGTAATACCATGGTCAGTAAACCATTTATCAGTGGTTTTGGCACTGTGACCAGGTGCCAGGTCGTGCTGAAAAATTAAATCATCTCCATAAAGCTTTTCAGCAGATGGAAGCATGAAGTGCTCCAAAATCTCCTGATAGCTAGCTGCATTGACCCTGCCCTTGATAAAACACAGTGGACCAACACCAGAAGCTGACATGGCACCCCAGACCATCACTGACTGTGGATACTCCAGTGCTGCTTATCTGTAGCCCAGGTCAGGTGCTTCTGCCGCTGTTTCTGGTTCAAAAGTGGCTTGACCTGGGGAATACGGCACCTGTAGCCCATTTCCTGCACACGCCTGTGCACGGTGGCTCTGGATGTTTCTACTCCAGATTCAGTCCACTGCTTCTCCAGGTCCCCCAAGGTCTGGAATCGGTCCTTCTCCACAATCTTCCTCAGGGTCCAGTCACCTCTTCTCGTTGAGCAGCGTTTTTTGCCACGCTTTTTCCTTCCCACAGACTTCCCACTGAGGTGCCTTGATACAGCACTCTGGGAACAGCCTATTTGTTCAGAAATTTCTTTCTGTGTCTTACCCTCTTGCTTGAGGGTGTCAATGATGGCCTTCTGGACAGCAGTCAGGTCGGCAGTCTTACCCATGATTGCGGTTTTGAGTAATGAAACAGGCTGGGAGTTTTTAAAAGCCTCAGGAATCTTTTGCAGGTGTTTAGAGTTAATTTAGAGTTAATTAGTTGATTCAGATGATTAGGTTAATAGCTCGTTTAGAGAACCTTTTCATGATATGCTAATTTTTTGAGACAGGAATTTTGGGTTTTCATGAGCTGTATGCCAAAATCATCAGTATTAAAACAATAAAAGACCTGAAATATTTCAGTTGGTGTGCAATGAATCTAAAATATATGAAAGTTTAATTTTTATCATTACATTATGGAAAATAATTAACTATCACAATATGCTAATTTTTTGAGAAGGACCTGTATATATATATATATATATATAAAAGTTACATTATATATCTTGCAGGTCCCATCTTGGCGTGTTTTTGCATATTTGCAGTTATATTATGAAAAGAAAATTTTGTATGTAATTTTTGTTTCTTCAAAATGACCAGATGCATCATGCCAACTTAAGTTTTGAATTTGGTCTTCAAGAAAGATCCACTGATGGATGGTAAAGAATGACATATGTTTGGTTGTATTTAAATTTAGCAATATTTCAAACACTGACTATCTCTGTACATCAACACCCTAGAAACAAAGGAAAACAAAAAAAAGGACATGTCTATTGATTTTATTAAAGTAGAAATTATGTTTTAATTAATAGGCAGCCAATACTATCAGTCGCATTATTAATATCTTGGTGTTCTTGACAATAAGCTTAAATGTGGAACGATCATATAAAGTATAAAGCCACCACAGAGAATGAATTCCTAAAGCAATAACTTTCCTGTAATGTCCACAACATAAATATTCTGATGTTTTATAGTGCTTTCATCGAAAGTGTTATGATATTCTGTATTATTTGTTGGTATGGAACTGTAGGTACTGAAGAAATCAGTAAGAAAAGTGGTAACAATGGCAAGTAAATTCTTAGGGACTGCATAACCAAGAATAGAAAGTATCTATGAAGAGCATTAAATAAGAAAAATAATATTATGAATGATAAGATTATCTTCTCGCCGCTTTTGAACTGTTGCCGTCTGTATTTTTAACCCCATTGTATGAAAAAACAGATTCAAATGGTCTTTCCTCAAAAAATTCAAATTTTTGATAACTGATGGTTTGGTCATTCTTTTTTAATTGTATATTGTATATGTTTATCTGTGCATATTGTGATCTCTGATGCCTGTGTGAACACACACACACACAAATATATATATATATATATATATATATATATATATATATATATATATATATATATATATAATTTATATATATATAATGTATATAAAAGTTACATATATACAAGTTACATAATGAAGACAGACTTCACTGTTCACACACACACACACACAGTTCCATTGTAGGCTATGGGAGTCCTCTGTTTTATAGGTAAACAACGTTCAGGTCTCCACTTGGCCAGTGTAGAGCGACAATGCTCTGTTAGTATTATAGAAATGTATGTGTGTGTGTGTACAATGGCACATAATTACAAATAAATTGTTAGGGACTGCATAACTAAGAATAGAAAGTATCTATGAAGAGAGAGCGTTAAAGAAGAAAAATAATATTTATGATTGATATGAATATCTTAAGGCCTCTGCTTTTGATGATTGATATGAATATCTTAAGGCCTCTGCTTTTGAACAGTTGCCACCGATATTTTTTACCCCGTTGAAATACAGATTCAAATGGTCTTTCCTGAAATTTTTTTTTTTACATTTTTGATAACTGATGGTTTGGTCATTCTTTTTTAATTGTATATTGTATATGTTTATCTATGCATATTGTGATCTCTGATGCCAGTGTGAAAATACACACACACACACACACACACACACATATATATATATATATATATAAATAATGTTTATATGTGTTACATAATGATGACAGACTTCACTGTTCACACACACACACAGTTTCATTGCAGGCTATGAGAGTCCCTACTTGGATGGTTAGAGATCGTTCAGAGATGGAGGTCAGGTCCCCTCTTGGCCAGTGTAGAGCGACAATGCTCTGTTAATATATATTACATGTATGTGTGTGTGTACAATGGCACATAATAATTGCAAATAGATTGTTAGGGACTGCATAACTAAGAATAGAAAGTATCTATGAAAAAAGAGTTAAATAAGAAAAATAATATTAATATGAATGATAAGAGGCGTCTTCTCGCCTCTGCTTTTGAACTGTTGCCGTCTGTATTTTTTACCCCGTTGTAGATTTAAATGGTCTTTCCTCAAGCAATTCAAATTTGTACATTATTGATAACTGATGGTTTGGTCATTCTTTTTTTAGTTGTTTATGTTTATCTATGCATATTGTGATCTCTGATGCCTGTGTGAACATTATATAATTACATACATATGTATGTTTGGGCATGTTTGAAAATACTTTTTAAGTTCGGTAACACTTTATAATAACTGCACACTATTAATAATTAGTTAAGCATTAGTAAAGAGTTAATTCATAATTTGTAAAGCATTAATATGCATTAATGAGCAGTTTATAAATACAGCTATACATGCTTTGTTCTTGTATAAATGCTTTATTCTTTATTTAGAAGCATATCTATATTTTGTTTAATAATTGTATTTTCATACTTTATTAATGATCAATTTATAATTTCTAAATGAAGTATAGCATTATTTACAAACAAGTTATTTGGGATTTGTCAGTGATTCATAAGATCACTTAAGTGTAAGTAAATGCAGTAAATTCAGGTAGTTATAAAGCATTTAGTAGTGGTCAGTTAACTATTTTTGTGAGCTCATCAAAAAATATAAAGCATTTATAAAGGAGATTTAAAGACTCAGTTATCTTCTAAACAGGAAAATGAAACAAACACAACACTGTGATACAGAACATAGAAATATATAACTGAACCTTTAAATCTCCTTTATAAAAGCTTTACAAGGCATAACTAGTCCTCACTTTATAAAATACTTACTCACCACTACCAAATGCTTTATAACTACCTGAATTACAGTAGAAATACATGTTAATAAAGCATTTATTAACACACTAAGTACATATTACAAAATGTCTGTATAATGTATGAATGTACATTTGAAATAGTTTATTAATCATTTTACTCACACTTTCTAAGTGATCTTATGAACCACTGACAACTCCTAAATAACTGGTTTGTATATAATGTTATACTTTATTTAAAAACTATAAATTGATCATTAATAAAGTAAGAAAATACAACAATTAAACACATTATAGATCTGCTTTTAAAGCAAGAATAAAGCTTTTATAGCTGTATTTATATACTGCTTATTAATGTCTATTAATGCTTTATAAATTATGAATTAACTGTTTACTAATGCTTAACTAATGATACATAGCGTGGGTTATTATAAAGTTATCGTAAGTTCTTTAAGCAGCAGTTAAACAGTTTACAGAGTATGGGCTTAAACACACACACACTTGCAGGTCCCCACTTGGTCAAAAATGTAAAAAATTCACCAGAGCGTATTTTAGATGATTTTAACATGTTTTAAGGCATGACCAACAGGGGACTTGAAAAATGTCCCCACTTGGCTCGGCGGTCCCGTTGATGAGTGTGTAACGACACCAAGGTCCCCACTTAGATAGGTAGACAAGTACACACACACACACACACAGTCCGATCACGCCCGTGCCTCTCTCTCTCTCACACGCACACACACACAGTTCGAACGTGCGCGCCTCTCTCTCTCAAGCTGGAGTGTGTGTGTGCGTGCGAGAGAGACACGCTGGCGCGAGCGAACTGTGTGTGTGTGCATGATCGCGCTGGCGCGATCGAACTGTGAGAGACAGAGAGAGAGAAAGAGAGAGAGAGAGAGAGAGAGAGAGAGAGAAAGAGAGGGCGCGATCGAACTGTGTGTGTGTGTGAGTGAGTGAGAGAGAGGCGCAGACGCGATCGAACTGTGTGTGTGTGAGAGAGATAGAGAGAGAGAGAGAGAGAGGGGCGCGGGCGCGATCGAACTGTGTGTGTGAGAGAGAGAGAGAGAGAGAGAGAGAGAGAGAGAGAGAGAGAGAGAGAGAGAGAGAGAGAGAGAGAGAGAGGCGCAGGCGCGATCGAACTGTGTGTGAGAGAGAGAGAGAGAGAGGCGCAGAAATCATTTTATAGGGAAATCAATTTATAATTAAGATGAGAATAAAGTTTGTGTTAATTAAAATTAAGGAACATTTAGTTTTTCTGTTCTGAATATCATTAAAACAGAAAAGGCAGAGACAACATAATGATGAATAATCTTAAGATATTATATCGTATGCTATGTGTTGTGAATACACCCATGTTAAACATTAAAATTTACTTCCATTGCATATCATAGAACACATAAGTGTAAATTATAATTACATTAATAAACCTGTACAAAGACCTCCAGATAAATACTGGGCTTCTATATTTACACATTTAAGTGCTGAAAAACAAATTGAGCTATGACATCCTATGACATTAAAAATGATTCTATATTTAAATTATCTCATATTTGTGGCATTTGTGGTTCACGATCATAGGCCCTGTCCCAAATGGCACACTTCATATGAATACTCGGTCTTGTGTACTTATTTCATGTGTCTGTTAAATCCATGAGACCCATGGATGAGGTGTCTCATTTTTCATTTTAGGTTTCAGAAGGTTGCTCACGCATACTTTGTGGTTGATATGTGCCCTCGATGCGCACTTGATGCACCCAAACTGATGCAAGCTCTACAGCACACTTCTTTTCGACAGTCAAAGCAGGGTTACGTTTTTGCACGTCGTGGACAATAACCCTAAAGGCACCAGGGTGGCGGTGCAGCGATGAAGGGCCAAAGCCGGCGGCACCGCCACCCCGGTGCCTTTAGGTAACTAAAGGAACCAGGGTTGCGGTGCCACCGGCTTGGGCCCGTAATCGCTGCTCGCAGCTATATTTTTTACCCGGGCGTGGCAGGGGGGCTAGACAGCGCCCCCTGGAACGGGGTCCGAAATCTTGGTCCATAAATCAAACACGCTTGCATGTAAGAATATGAAACTCGGTACACATATAGATCTCATCGGTTCATATATACTTAATACTCTTACTTTTTACCCCAGCCCAACAGGAAGTCGGCTATTTAGGGTTGTTTGTAAAACGCATGCAATGGAATTTAAAGTACTTCTCCTAGAGAATTCAAAGAAATGGCACAAAACTCGGTCAGCATGAAGTCAATACATTGAGGATGAAAAATTGCCAGGGGATTTTTGATATCTCAAACTGTTTGGCCGTGGCGAGGAAACGAAATTATGGCGAGAAACGTGAAACAGGAAGTGTGTTATAACTTCAGCATACATTAACTGATCTTGATGAAACTTCAGCAGTGTGTTCGTTGTAAGAGGCCGATCACATGGATGTGACTATTGTGAGTCAAAGTTATAGCGCCACCAACTGGCAGCAGGAAGTGAGTCACTTTCAAAATGCTTTTAAATCACCCTCTTATTTTTACCAGATTTGCTTCAAACTTTATGTGTATAATGTAAACACACGCCAGATGTAGACCTGTGAAAAAATTATTTAATATCTTAAATACTGTTGCCATGGCAACGCACCAAACTTTAATATTCTTTTTGGATGCTTTTGAGACTCTTAACATTCTTCAAATTGCATGAAACTCAACAGACACATCTCATTTATTACCTAGTAGACATGTGCACAGTTTCAGAAACGGGCGGGGTACAGGGGCTCAGTAGCGCCCCCTTTTGACAAAAGTGGGGGGGTTAGTTTTATCTACAGTAACAAAATTCGGTATGTATATTGTACTCTTCAAGCCGGACAACTTTCTAATTTAAAGTCATTAGCTCCGACCAACAGGAAGTCAGATATTTTAGTTTGAATGTGGATTTGTCAAGCATTTTCTCTCCCTCTCTGTCTCTGCGTCTCTGTGTGTGTGTGTGCGTGAGATTTGCTTTTATTCTTGCTTTTCAAGGTTTCGGGGGCTTTTGGGGCCCTTAACGTGCTCGAAAACTCTTGAAACTTTGCACACAGGTCAGAACCCGCGGCCATCAGGGACGGGCTGAAGCTGGTACCCGGGCGTGGCAGGGGGGCTCAACAGCGCCCCCTGGAATGGGGTTTGAAAACTTGGTCCATATATCAAACACGCTTGCATGAATTAATATGAAACTCGGTACACATATAGATCTCATCGAGCCGAACAACTTTCATGCTCTAAGTTTTACGCCAGCCCAACAGGAAGTCGGCTATTATGGGTTGTTTGGAAAACGCATGCTTTGGAATTTGAAACACTTCTCCTAGAGATTGCATCTGATCGTCAGCAAACTCAGTGTGCTTAAAGTCAAGACATTGAGGATGCTAAATTGCGGACGGATTTTTGATATCTCGAACGGTTTGGGCGTGGCAAGGAAACGAATTTATGGCGAGAGAAGAGAAACACAAAGTCTTATAACTTCTGCATACATTAACTGATCTTGATGAAACTTCAGCAGTGTGTTCGTGGTAAAAGGCCGATCACATGGATGCGACTATTGTGAGTCAAAGTTATAGCGCCAACAACTGGCAGCAGGAAGTGTGTCACATTCTAAATTCTTTTGACAAAAGTGGGGGGGTTAGTTTTACCCACAGTGACAAAAATCTGTACATATAATGTTCACATCAAGCCGGACAACTTTCTAATTTACAGTCATTAGCCCCGACCAACAGGAAGTCAGATATTTTGGTTTGAATGTGGTCATTTTCTCTATCTCTGTGTGTCTATGTCTCTGTGTCTCTCTCTGTGTGTGTGTGTGAGAGGGGGGAGGGGGGCTAGATAAACCATTTGTATAAATATATATATATATATATATATATATATATATATATATATATATATATATATATATGTATATATGTATATATTAGGGGTGTAACGGTTCACAAAATTCACGGTTCGGTTCAATACGATACACTGGTGTCACGGTTCGGTTCGGTTCGGTACGGTACGTTTCCGATACAGCAAAAAGAAAGAAATGCCAGAGAAATTTCCTTGATTTATTTTTTTTTATTATATTTTTATTAAAACTAACATCATAAAGTATGATATTTTTTAACTTTGAGCAATGATGGAGCTATACTTGACTTTTCTTAGGAGCATATAAAACAAAACAGCTCCTTGGACAAAATTAAATGTAATATTGTAGTAGGTTTATTTTAGTTCAGATTAACATTTGAGGGCAGCAATTGTATTCATAATGTCAAAATAAAACCGACGTGATGTTACTTGAAGGCATTATAGCCTACTATTCCTGCCAAACTTCCATGGTTACAGTTAGTAGTGTTACTAAAGTAAATCCATGGTGAATATTGCTGATCTGTGGACACTGATAGTTCATTCATGGCACAATGTTTCTTCCTGGTTTCCACGTCAGCGCTGTTTGATCCGTTAATAACGGAGAAATGCGAATGTTTCTCACTAGATCTCGCAGCGATGTTATTATTTAAGTGGCGAAGTCAAATGCTTTCTTTACTGGATGTCTCAGCGCTGTGTAGTAACAGTGCTGCTTGAATAATATCGGCTCGCGCTGCATTGGCCCAGACTGATAAACGGTCCGTCAACCACACAATAAACGAGTAGCTCAGTTTCGTTCCGCTTACATTACATTTGCCATTTGATGTTGGGCAATGTTGTGGTCACGCCAGCGTCTCTCACATTATGAGCGCGCTTGCCACGCGCAACGCGCCTACATTTGAAATAACGAAGTTTTGGTCGGCAGGAAAAATGGTCCAACGAACCGTTCGGTTCAAAAATGCGTACCGAAAACCGAACCGAAAGCCTCGTACCGAACGGTTCAATACGAATACGTGTATCGTTACACCCCTAGTATATATGTATGTGTGTGTGTGTATATATATATATATATATATATATATATATATATATATATATATATATATGTGTATATATATGTGTGTGTGTGTGTGTATGTGTGTGTATATATATATATATATATATAGCTGCGGGCAGCGATGAAGGGCCCGAGCCGGTGCCACCGCCTTGGGCCCGTAATCGCAGCTTGCAGCTATATTTATTATTAGGGCCCAAGCCTTGAAAAGGCGAAGGCCCTATTGTTTTCCTTAGGATTATTTATTATTCTTTATTAGGGCCCAAGCCCTGAAAGGGCGAAGAGCCCTATTGTTTTCCTTAGGATTATTATTTTTTTTTTTTTTTTTTTCTTACGACTATTCGGGCACTTTTGGGGCCCTTAACGTGCCCGAAAACTCTTGAAACTTTGCACGCGGGTCAGAACCCGCGGTCATCAGGGTCGGGCTGAAGATGGTACCCGGGCATGGCAGGGGGGCTAGACAGCGCCCCCTGGAACGGGGTCCGAAATCTTGGTCCATAAATCAAACACGCTTGCATGTAAGAATATGAAACTCGGTACACATATAGATCTCATCGGTTCATATATACTTCATACTCTTACTTTTTACCCCAGCCCAACATTTAGGGTTGTTTGTAAAATGCATGCAATGGAATTTAAAGTACTTCTCCTAGAGAATTCAAAGAAATGGCACAAAACTCGGTCAGCATGAAGTCAATACATTGAGGATGAAAAATTGCCAGGGGATTTTTGATATCTCAAACGGTTTGGCCGTGGCGAGGAAACGAAATTATGGCGAGAAACGTGAAACAGGAAGTGTGTTATAACTTCAGCATACATTAACTGATCTTGATGAAACTTCAGCAGTGTGTTCGCTGTAAGAGGCCGATCACATGGATGTGACTATTGTGAGTCAAAGTCATAGCGCCACCAACTGGCAGCAGGAAGTGTGTCACTTTCAAAATGCTTTGAAATCACCCTCTTATTTTTACCCGATTTACTTCAAACTTCATCTGTATAATGTAAACACACGCCAGATGTAGACCTGTGAAAGGATTATTTAATATCTAAGATAATGTTGCCATGGCAACGCATCAAACTTTAATATTCTTGTTTGATGCTTTTGAGACTCTTAGCATGCTTGAAATTGCATGAAACTCGATAGACACATCACATTTATTAGCCAGTAGACATGTGCAAAGTTTCAGAAACGGGCGTGGTGCAGGGGCTCAGTAGCGCCCCCTTTTGACAAAAGTGGGGGGGTTAGTTTTATCTACAGTAACAAAACTCGGTATGTATATTGTACTCTTCAAGCCGGACAACTTTCTAATTTAAAGTCATTAGCTCAGACCAACAGAAAGTCAGATATTTTGGTTTGAATGTGGATGTTTTGGAGAATTTTCTCTTCCTCTCTCTCTGACCCTACGTCTCTCCGTGTGTTTGAGGGGAGGGGGATTTGTCTGCTGAGTGAGAATGCTTTTATTTTTGTTTTTCAAGGTTTTGGGGCCCTTAACGTGCTCGAAAACTCTTGAAACTTTGCACACAGGTCAGAACCCGCGGCCATCAGGGCCGGGCTGAAGCTGGTACCCGGGCGTGGCAGGGGGGCTCGACAGCGCCCCCTGGAATGCGATTCAAACACTTGTCCATATATCAAACATGCTTGCATGTAATAATATGAAACTCGGTACATATTTAGAGCTCATCGGGCCGAACAACTTTCGTGCTCTAAGTTTAACGACAGCTCAACAGGAAGTCAGCTATTATGGGTTGTTTGGAAAATGCATGCTTTTATTTTTTATATACTTCGTGTTTGTTTGTGTTTGGAGCTCCGTCGAATTGATTCATTAATCCTTGATTTTCTTCTTTACCACTCATTTATAAACAAGTACTTTCTATTTTTATATCGTGTGAACTTATCCTCGATACTATTCCCTATAAAAAACAATCGGATTGCTTTGATATCGCTACTTAGATCCAACTTCGCGAATCCCAGCTACTAGCCTTTTAGCCCGCTAGCATTTCACGCGTGGCCTCGCGCCAATCGACCGTCGGATTTTACACCCGTTTCACTGAAAGGATACGGGTTATATCCAGGATTTCAGTCCTAAATTAGTAGTGATATTGGTAGTATCACTACTAATTTACTGTTCATCTGTTATAATGGCGAATATATCGGATGTGTGTCTAACGCTACCTCTGAGTGCAGGTGAGGACACATTCGAGCTGCATTCGGTGCTGTTGGAGCTGGAGTCCGTGGAGAAGCAGATCCGTGGTCTGCTAGAGAGGCAAGCCGAGCTGCGAGATCGGCGATCAGCGCTTGAAACATCACGCGCCGATGCTCACAAGTCAGTGGTTAGTAACTTTTTGACTCCGACTTCGTCTACTCCGTGCGTTTCTCTGCCCAGGAGGACGCGATCATCTCTGGCTTCATTCACTCCGGCACCGACACAAAGCCATGGACCCTGGGTGATCCCTCAGCGGAAGACACGAGCCAGGACCAGACCAAGAACCTCTCCACCCCTCCCGGTCTTCGAGATCTCCAACCGGAACCGCTTCTCCCCTCTTCGCGAGTCGGAACGTGACGACGCCGTGATCATCGGCAGTTCCATCGTCCGTCATGTCCGCGCTACCTCAGGTAAGGGTAATGTGCGCACTCACTGCTTTCCTGGTGCTCGTGTTCTAGATGTCGCTGCACATGTTCCCGAGATCCTGAACGGTGACGAGCACGTCGGAGCTGTGGTGCTGCACGCGGGAACGAACGACACCCGGCTGCGGCAGACGGAGGTTCTGAAGAAGGACTACAGGAGCCTGATCGAGACGGTACGCAGCACAGCGCCTGAGGCAACGATCATCGTGTCTGGACCGCTTCCCACGTACCGACTAGGACAAGAAAGGTTCAGTAGACTATTTGCTCTAAATGAATGGTTAATATCATGGTGTAATGAACAGAAACTGCTCTTTGTAAATAATTGGAATCTGTTCTGGGAGCGACCTAGGCTCTACCGTGCTGATGGCCTGCACCCCAGCAGAATCGGAGCGGCTGTGCTGTCGGACAACATCTCCAAGACGTTACACACCATCTGACTAGTAAGTCAAAGTCCAAATCACAATCTCTGCTGTCCCAACTTAATTGATACAAGTAGTGTAGAACATTATATAGAAACTGTGTCTATTCCTTGTCTAGTGAGGCCAAACAATAAATCTAGTTTAGGATCTAGGAAAAATCTTATTGTAATTAAACCAGAAAATCTAAATCTCAGTGAACAAAAAGAATTTCTAAAACTAGGTCTTCTAAACATTAGATCGCTCACACCTAAGGCGGTTATTGTAAATGAAATGGTCACAGATAATAATTTCGATGTTCTGTGGCTTACTGAAACCTGGCTTAAACCAAATGATTATTTCGGTCTAAATGAGTCTACTCCACCAGGATACTGTTATAAGCATGAGCCCCGTCCGATCGGTCGTGGCGGCGGTGTTGCAACAATCTATAGAGATATCCTTAATGTTACTCAGAAAACAGGTCACAGGTTTAATTCGTTCGAAGTACTTGTGCTAAATGTTACGCTCTTAGATGTAAGAAAGAAATCCCTATTATCTCTAGCCTTGGCGACCGTATATAGACCTCCAGGGCCCTATGCTGATTTCCTAAAAGAGTTTGCAGACTTTCTCTCAGATCTATTGGTCAATGCCGATAAAACAATAATTGTTGGAGATTTTAACATACACGTAGATAACACAAATGATGCGTTAGGGGCTGCGTTTACAGATTTATTAAACTCATTTGGGGTCAAGCAAAACGTCAGTGGTCCCACTCATCGTCTAAATCATACACTAGATTTAATTATATCATATGGAACCAATCCAACCGATATAGATATTATAGCGCAAAGTGACGATCTCACTGATCATTGTATGGTAACGTGCATATTACGTACTGCTGAAATTTGCCATGTTGCGCCACGTTATCGACCAGGCAGAACAATCGTTCCAACCACTATAGATAGATTCACAAATAGCTTACCTGATCTATCTCAGCTGCTCAGTGAACCCCGACAAACAGATGAACTAGAGGAAATGACTAGCAGTTTGAGCACCATTTTCTCTAGTACATTGGATATTGTTGCACCAATTAGATTAAAAAAGGTTAGAGAGAAAACTAAAGCACCATGGTACAATAGTACTACACATGTTATCAAGAGAGAAACTCGTAACTTAGAGCGTAAATGGAAACAAACTAATTTAGAGGTCTTTAGAATCGCGTGGAAAGACAGTATGTCACGTTATAAAAAGGCTCTAAAAGCAGCCAGGGCTGAGCATCTCCGCAAACTAATAGAAAATAACCAAAATAATCCAAGGTTTTTATTTAACACCGTGGCTAGACTAACAAATAAACAGGCATCACCAGAGCAAAATATTCCGTTACAGTATAGTTGTAATGATTTTATGAATTACTTCAATGAGAAAATAGAAAGCATCCGAAATACAATTGTAAATGTACAATCCTCTATGGTGTCTTATGATTCAGCCACAATTATCGCCCCTCAAGAACAACTACACCGCTTTACAACTATAGGACAGGAAGAGCTAAATAAACTTATCTTTGCAGCGAAACCAACAACATGTTTATTAGACCCAATACCCACTAAACTACTGAAAGAAGTGTTACCTGTAGTGGAAGAGCCTCTTCTCAATATTATTAACTCGTCTTTATCTTTAGGTCATGTTCCAAAATATTTAAGCTGGCAGTAATAAAACCTATTATTAAGAAACCGCAATTAGATCAAAATAACTTAGCAAATTACAGACCCATTTCAAATCTTCCATTTATATCTAAAATACTAGAAAAAATTGTGTCCGCTCAATTGTGCTCTTTCTTGCAAGAAAATGATATCTATGAAAAATTTCAGTCAGGATTCAGACCGCATCATAGCACAGAAACTGCGCTAGTTAAAATTACAAATGATTTACTTTTAGCTTCTGACCAAGGCTGTATCTCAATACTAGTTCTACTCGATCTTAGCGCTGCGTTCAACACTATAGATCATAAAATACTCTTGGATCGACTACAAAACTACACTGGTGTTCAGGGACAGGCATTAAGCTGGTTTAGATCGTACTTATCAGACCGTTACCATTTTGTCTGTTTAAATGGGGAAAAATCGAAGATAACGTCAGTAGACTATGGAGTGCCGCAAGGATCGGTGTTAGGCCCTCTGCTATTCTCAATATATATGCTGCCACTGGGTAATATTATAAGAAAACATGGAATTAATTTCCACTGTTATGCTGATGACACTCAATTATATATTTCATCAAGACCAGATGAAAACACTAACTTATCTAAATTGACAGAGTGTCTTAAAGATATAAAATGCTGGATGACGTGTAATTTCCTGCTATTAAATTCAGATAAAACGGAGGTATTACTTATTGGTCCAAAAAACTACCCACAAAACCTTGTACAATACAACTTTCATTTAGAAGGATGTCCAGTTACTTTATCCACTACAGTAGAAGACCTGGGTGTTATACTAGACCGCAACTTGTCTTTCGAAAATCATATTTCATATGTTACAAGAACAGCCTTTTTCCACCTTAGAAACATTGCTAAGCTACGTAACATGCTATCTGTTTCTGATGCAGAAAAGTTAGTTCATGCATTCATGACCTCAAGACTAGATTACTGTAACGCTTTATTAGCTGGTTGTCCTACATCCTCAATAAACAAGCTACAGTTAGTGCAAAATGCAGCTGCTAGAGTTCTTACTAGGTCAAGAAAATATGATCATATAACACCAATTTTATCATCTCTGCACTGGTTACCTATTAAGTTCCGTATCAATTACAAAGTACTATTACTGACGTATAAAGCCCTAAATGGTCTAGCTCCTGTATATTTAATGGACCTTCTATCGCCCTACAATCCATCGCGTTCTTTAAGATCCCTAAATTCGAGGCTTCTGGTCATTCCTAGGATATCCAGATCCACTAAAGGAGGGAGGGCGTTCTCGCATTTAGCTCCTAAACTCTGGAATAGCCTTCCTGATACTGTTCGTTGCTCAGACTCGCTCTCCCAGTTCAAAACTAGATTAAAGACGCATCTCTTCAGCCAAGCATTCACATAATGCTTGCCTCTTATACTACTGTTGAATCAGATCGAATGCATTAATATTATGAACAGCAGCTACGCTAATTATTTCCCATCTGCTTTTCTGCTGTTATCTCGGGACGCTAGTCCCGAGGTAAATAGCGTTCTTCAGCTAGTCTGTATCCAGCCTCTCACGGAGACTTCAGAGTCCCCAACACCTGCGATGAGATGACTAAACGCCTGCGATGAGACGACTCGACGCCTGTGAAGAGACGACTCAACGCCGGCGATATGTTATGCCCTAAATTAATACATGATGATTAACTAACTGTATTTTTTACGTACATTTCTGAAATGCACTTTCTGTAAAGCTGCTTTGAAACAATATGTATTGTGAAAAGCGCTATACAAATAAATTTGAATTGAATTGAATTGAACTTCTCCTAGAAAATTAATCCATACACCACGAAACTCGGTCAGCATGAAGTCAAGACACTGAGGATGATAAATTGCCAGCGGATTTTTGATATCTCGAACGGTTTGGCTGTGGCGAGGAAATGAATTTATGACTAAAAAAGGACACATAAAGTGTGTTATAACTTAGTTCGTTTTACCTACAGTTACAAAACTTGGCGTGTATATTGTTCTCTTCAAGCCGAACAACTTTCTAATTTACAGTTATTAGCTCTGACCAACAGAAAGTCAGATATTGTGGTTTGAATGTGGATTCTGAGAATTTTCTCTCCCTCTCTCTGACAGAGAGAGTGTTCCCTGCCACTCTCTGTTACCCCTTTTCCACCAAAGCATTTTGAGAGCCGGTTCGGAGCCGGTGCCTGCGCGCGAACCAGTTCTTTGTGTTTCGACAGCCAGAGAACCGGTTCTTGGCCAGGAAAACTGGTTCCAAAGCGGCACCAACTCTTTGCTGGACTGGAACCGTTCTTTTACCACGTCATGCTTACGTCGGGGGCTGGGGGCGGGTTTAGATGTGTTCTAAACATCTTTTCTGACCATAATATAGGATCGCAAAGCCCGGAACATTTGCAGAAACACGATGTAGTCCGCCTTTGTAATTGTTATGCTTGAAGTTGGCGCAAGCGTTTCTATTTTTTTATTTTTTTGAAAACATTATAACTAAGCAAAGAAGAAAACAGTCACAATATAGAACAAATAAATGGAAAGGGAAAAAAAAGACACAAAACAGGGGTACATAACTAATCAGAAAAGATTACATATCAAAGGAAAAGATTAAAAGACTTACATATTTCAATTGTTTTTGAAGCCTTCTTGGTACACGAGTTAGAGATAATCCCAAAGTAATGTTGTACTTGCAAGCGTTTCTAGCTAAGACGTATGGCGACGTACACAGTGACGTTCGCTGGGCGCTCTAGTCAGTGGAAAAACAAACAGGTTCTGAAATGGTTCGCAAGTTGAACCAACTCCGAACCAACTTTGAACCAGCACCAGTTCCGAACCAGTTCTTTTTTGGTGGAAAAGGGGTATGTGTGTGTGTGTGTGTCTGTGTAGGGAGGGGGAGAAGGAGGGGGGGGGGGTCTCTTCGGGTGATATTACATATGTGACTGAGGATGTTGTGTTTTATTGCGAGTGTACACAAATATAAGTAAACAGTTTGCAGTCTGAATGATGTCCTGTATGAAAAAAATGACGGAGTATGTTTCCACTGTTCACACACACACACACAGTTGGATCGCGACCGCGCCTCTCTCTCTCACACACACGCGCGCGCACACACACACACACAGTTCGATCGCGCCCGCGCCTCTCTCTCTCTCACACACACACAGTTTGATGGCGCGCGCCTCTCTCTTAAGCTGGAGTGTGTGTGTGCGCGAGAGAGAGGCGCGCTAGCGCGATCGAACTGTGTGTGTTTGTGTGTGTGTGTGAGAGAGAGAGAGAGAGAGAGAGAGAGAGAGAGAGGGGCGCGGGTGCGATCGAACTGTGTGTGTGTGAGAGAGAGAGAGAGAGAGAGAGAGAGAATTTGAATTTGAATACACCTTTATTGTAACAATTTAGTCATGGATTATTCACACTTCAAACAAAATTTTTTTTTTTTTTTTTTTTTTTTTTTTTTATATACCCATGGACATTTAAAATTTCAACACCAATTCATTTCTCTCACATAAAGTACACAATACCTCATTAACACACCAGATTTCTACAAACTTTGGTAAACAATCCACCAACTTGTAGTACGCAAACTCTACTTTTAGTCTAGCTGCCACAAGCCCCAAAAACATAGGAACCACATTTATTGCATCCTGCCCTAGAAGTTTGTTTTTTCTTGTTTTCCAAATTACTAATTTTGCAGTGCCTGATAAAAAATTTATTAAAACCAAAGTCCTTTTCCTTTGAACGGAATACCTAGGACCATAAACAAACAATTTGAAGGAAAAATCCTCATCTAAAGATAAAAACCAATTGCTTAAAAGGGTAAAAAGATCCCCTAAACGTAAGCACTGCACAAATAAATGGAACACTGATTCTACCTCTAAACAAAAAGGACAACCCACCCCAACACTAGGATTAAGATGCGCCACATGTCTGTTCGTAGCTATCGCTCCATGTACAATTCTCCACTGGAGATCACCTGTCCGCTTATTAATTGGACATTTGTACAGAGCACGCCAGCAGCCTTTAGGGGAAGAGTCAAGTCCAAGAAAGTCCATCCATTTTGTAGAAAAAACACCAGTCAAAAAATTGGCATTTGACACTTTCAAACAGGTCAAGTACAAGGCCTTCTTCCCAGTTGACTCGAAACAATCCAAAACGGGGGTTTTAAAAGTCAATAAACAGTGATCATCCTCTTCCCAATTCTCCACAGCAGCCCTTACTATGAGTGAGGGAAAAACATAATCATGCCCTTCTGTCCACTGATGAATCACCGTTGTGTTGTCCAGAAAATCTCTGTATTCCTCTCCTAATGCCCCACGTACTTCTGCAATTAACTGCTGTATCACTCTTGCAGATTTCACTTCAGTCCTTTGGCTTATAGCTTCCACACTGCTACTCAATACATGGCCCAACTTCATATATCCAGCAGCCAGCAACCGTGAACGTAAGCATGCGGATGACAAAAGTCTTGAAGAGAGAAGAGGGTTAAAAAACAAAGGTTCCTCCAACAGCCAAGGCCCAGCTGACACATCAGGTGATCTTGACACAGTAAAAACTTTCCAGGCTTCAAGCATAGATTTATAATATGGGGTAAGGTCTACCAACTCAGGTTCTTGTAAATCCATAAGAAATAAATGTTTATCGAGGCCCATTCCGCCTACCCTCCGCAAAAGGGCTATTGCAGTGTCCATCCAAGAAAAATTGTTGTTGTATAGCAGTCTTTGAACGGTTTGTAAACGAAAAGTCATTAGTCTTGCCTTGATGTCCACCAGACCCTGCCCCCCTTCTTGTATAGGAAGATACAGTGCAGCAGATCGGACCCAATGGTATCCGGACCAGAAGAAGTTCACCAAGTGCCTCTGAATCGCTTGAACTAGACCTGCTGGTGGTTGCAATACATTGAATTTATGCCACAAAGTGGATGCCACCAAATTATTGGCCACCAAAACTCTTCCCCTGTAGGACAACTGGGGTAGCAACCATTTCCACCTAGACAATCGTGTGCACACTTTTTCCTCTACACCCTCCCAATTTAATTTTTGAAACTCATTAGAACCAAAAAAAATACCTAATATCTTAAAACCATCTAATTTCCATTTGAGGTCTCTAGGCAATGATGGGAGGTTCTCTGAAAAGCCTTGCCCTACCCAAAGGGCTTCACTTTTATCCCAGTTCACCTTGGCTGTTGAAGCCTTCTCATAAACACAAAGTGCATCAGACAAAACCTTAATGTCTTGCGTATTTTTAACAAATACGGTAATATCATCAGCATAAGCACTTAAAACTGTTTTTGATGTCTTAAAAATAACAGGTATATGTAAGCCAGACATTTTCTCTCGCAGTTTACAAAGTAAAGGTTCAATTGCTATACTATATAGCTGTCCTGATAAAGGGCACCCCTGTCTTATGCCCCTTGTTACCGAAATTGGACGGCTCAGTCCACCTCCTACCTTGACAATACAAGAAGCCCCTGCATACAACAATTTCACCCATTTTAAAAAACCTTCCCCAAACCCAAAAACATTCAATACATTAAAGAGAAAGTTATGATCGACACGGTCGAACGCTTTTTCTTGGTCCAGGGAGATTAAACCAATTTCTGTTTTAGAAACTCTGCAAATGTCCAAAACATCCCGTATCAAAAACAAATTGTCCGATATTGTCCTTTCTGGAACACAATATGTTTGATCACTGTGTACTACTAGATGGAGGTACTTTTTAAGCCTATTTGAAAGGCATTTGGATAAAATCTTATATTCAGTAGTCAAAAGGGCAACTGGTCTCCAATTCTTCAAAAGAGACAAATCCCCCTTCTTCGGCAACAATGACAAAACAGCCCGTTGACAGGACACAGGCAGCATATCATCCTTGTTACATACACAAAACACTTCAAAAAGATCCCGTCCAAAACAATGCCAAAAGTGTCTATAAAATTCAGGTTGCAAACCGTCGATGCCTGGAGATTTTCCTGAATTGAGTTGGCCCAGGGCAGCAGTTATTTATTGATAGGATATATCTATATCCAAAGCAGTCTTTGAGTCAGAGTCTATTTGAGGTAAATCTTGAAACAGTTGTGTAGAACAGTTTTCATCACAATGCTCAGCAGTGTAAAGATTTGAATAGAAATCCACAGCGTGACGACGCATATCTTTTTTATCATACGTCATCCTTCCATCAGGAAGACGTAAACAGGCCATCTGTTTGTGCTTTGCTGCTTTACGCTCCAAATTAAAAAAATATGTACTTGGTGCGTCCATGTCTGCAACAGAAATAAAACGAGACCTTACCAAGGCCCCTTTTACTCTCTCATTTAAATAAGATCCCAACTCCATTTTTTTCCTCTGTAACTTACTACTTAAACTAGGATCATATCTATTAATTAATTCTGCTTCTATAGATGATATTTCATTTTCAACTGACTCAATCGTTTCTTTTAACACATTAGTAGAATTGGCAGTATATTGTAAACAGAACATTTTTATATTCACTTTTCCTATGTCCCACCACTGTCTTAGATTTTCAAAACTACTTTTTTTCATTTTCCACTGTTGCCAAAAAATTTCAAAATACTTACAAAATTCTTTATCTTGAAGCAATCTAATATTAAAATGCCAAAAAGAGGACTTATTTGAGCTCTGAGATTTACTTATTACAATTGAAACCAAATGATGGTCTGTAAAACCCATTGGTGTGATAGAACAATTAATAATTTGACTGCTTAACTGTTTGGATACATAAAATCTGTCCAAACGAGCAGCAGTAACTCTATTATTATTCATCTTAACCCATGTATACTGCCTCACATTAGGGTGTTTGACCCTCCATATATCCAAAAGATCAGCTGCCCTTATTGACCGTGATAAACAAGATGAAGACTGTATATGGGGTTCTTCAGTATTTCGATCAACAGAAAAGTTCTCTGTACAATTCCAATCTCCCCCAACTATGACATTTCCATCATTAAAGCATTTTTTAAAAACATTGCTTAACACACCAAAAAACATTAATCTTTCAAACCCTATATTTGGTGCATACACATTGATAAAATAAAAAATTTCCCCATCAATGTCAGCTTTAACAACCAGAAGACGGCCATTCATTGGTTCGTCTGTACTCAAAACAGTAACTTTTAAATCAGGTGAAAAGAAAATTGCCACTCCTGCACTCAAATTTGTTTTATGGCTTAATTTATACTGCCCTTTCCACCACAATCCCCACTCAACTTCATTTCCTACATCACTATGTGTCTCTTGAAGATAAATAACATGCAATTTTTTCTGCTCTATTATTTCAGATACTAATGCACGTTTGTGCATATCCCTCCCCCCATTTATATTAAGAGAGCCTACTCTTAAAGCATCCATATGTAGGTTTAAGAGGGAAAGGAAAAAGACAGATAAATGCAGCATTAAGAAAAGAGACACCATGTGATGCATGGAATGGTTAACTAAAACAAAACCTTTAACGTTCTCTTTTTTTCCACATTTCTATATTTTCTAATTGCCGTTACATGTTTCTTCAAACGAAACCTTTTCTTTTCGCTTAAACTCTCAAGGCTCACATTCTTTTGATGTACTGAAACGGACTTCTCAAACTTCTCAATATCTGGAAAAAAATCTATCACATTAACTTGCTTCCCAAAAGTATCATCCAGAAAAGCATTAATCTCCTCTAAAGTATACAATGAAGAATCATCTTGTGAGAACTCTTGAGAGTCCAACTCACCACTGCACATAGAATCTCCCTGTGAACATAAGTCAATATCATGTATAGATGTATTCTCATCTAACAAAGTTTCATCCATGCCACTCTTATTGGATTCTTTGTTGCAGCTCAACTCCACCTGCTCTATCTCCTCAACACGCTTGCAAAACCTAGCCTGAATACCGCTCGTACTTGGTACAGGAAGCACTACATTTTCAACATTCAGTGTTTCAGCATTTTCTCTGTTCATGTTAACAATCGCAATATCACTAAGATCTGACTCGGTCACTGTTGTTCTCACTTCGCTATTTGTTTGAATATTCTCGGGAGCACTTATTTCTAAAACTCTTACCTCAGGAGGATCTTCAATCTCACCCCGAACTCCTTGGGTAGGCCCTCGTTGAGAAGTAACATCAATCTCTGATCCCGAAACATTGCCTTCAACTTCGCGTTCTTTATGTGGGCACGCATGTCGTTTGTGCCCAACGTCACCGCATTCAAAACACTTCATATTACCCGTTGTTGCGTAAACCATATATGTTTTCCCCTCATGTTTAACACGAAAAGATATATCCAGCGTTCGCTCCGGAGAATCCAAAACCATGTTGACATTTCTCCTGAACGACATCACGTGTTTTAGAGCCGGGTGTTTACATCCTAGAGAGATCGTTTTAAACGGACTAACAATTTTTCCGAAGCGAACTAGCTCGCGCTCCAACGCTTCATTAGTTATAAACGGCGGCACATTTGAAATCGTGATTTTGGAAGAAGCTGCATAGAGTGGAGTGACCTGCACTAAATCATCATTAATAATAAGGCCATTTTCGATTATCTGATTGACCAGATTCTGCGCTTTCAAAAAAACTACAACAGCCTTATTCATACGAGAGGCAGAAGAAATATTTTCATGGCCTACCGCTTCCCCTGTCGCAACAAGCACATCCTCCACCATTACCCCATCAGGAGGCACACACCTGAATCCATTGCGTAAGGACAGCGCCTCAACCTGAGACGCCATCCCTCCGCCTTAAGCCTCAACAGCAACAATAAACAAATAAACACTTACCAAACCATACAGAAACAAGATGAAATGAGGAAAAAAAATAAGGGAAAGAAAAATATAGGTGAAAATCCACCACTCAGTCTTCACCCCCACCACTCTCGCACGTGCAAACTCCCAGAATTCCCGAGAGAGAGAGAGAGAGAGAGAGAGAGAGAGAGAGAGAGAGAGAGAGAGAGGCGCAGAAATCATTTTATACTGAAATCAATTATTTATAATTCAGATGAGAATAAAGTTAGTGTTAATTAAAATTAAGGAACATTTAGTTTTTCTGTTCTGAATATCATTAAAACAGAAAAGGCAGAGACAACATAATGATGAATAATCTTAAGATATTATATCGTATGCTATGGGTTGTGAATACACCCATGTTAAACATTAAAATTTACTTCCATTGCATATCATAGGACACATAAGCGTAAAATATAATTACATTTATAAACCTGTACAAAGACCTCCAGATAAATACTGGGCTTCTATGTGTACACATTTAAGTGCTGAAAAACATATTGAGCTATGACATCATACGACATTAAAAATTATTCTATATTTAAATTATCTCATATATGTGGCTATTGTGGTTCACGATCATAGGCCCTGTCCCAATTGGCACACTTCATATGAATACTCGGTCTTGTGTAGTTATTTCATGTTTCCGTTAAATCCATGAGACTAGAGTGTGTCATTTTTCATTTTAGTTTTTAGAAGGTTTTTCACGCATACTTTGTGGTTGATATATTTCCTCGATGCGCACTTTTGCAGAGCCCACACTGATGCAAGCTCTACAGCACACAACAGTCAAAGCAGGGTTATGTTTTTGCACGTCGTGCACAATAACCCTAAAGGCACCGGGGTGGCGGCTTGTTTATATATATATATATATATATATATATAAATATAGCTGCGAGCAGCGATGAAGGGCCAAAGTTGGCGGCACCGCCACCCCGGTGCCTTTAGGTAAAGGTACCGGGGTGGCGGTGCCACCGGCTTGGGCCCGCAATCGCTGCTCGCAGCTATATTTATTATTATTATTCTTTATTATTATTATTTTACTACCTTTTGGGCACTTTTGGGGGCCTTAACGTGCTCAAAAACTCTTGAAACTTTGCACACGGGTCAGAACCCGCGGCCATCAGGGCCGGACTGAAGATGGTACCCGGGCGTGGCAGGGGGGCTTGACAGCGCCCCCTGGAACGGGATTCGAAAACATGTCCATATATCAAACACGCTTGCATGAATTAATATGAAAATCGGTACACATATAGATCTCATCGTTTCATATATCCTTCGTACTCTTACTTTTTACGCCAGCCCAACAGGAAGTCGGCTATTATGGGTTGTTTGGAAACTCATGCTCAGGAATTTGAAACACTTCTCCTAGGGAATTCACCCGATCGTCACCAAACTCGTCGTGCATGAAGTCAAGACATTGAGGATGAAAAATTGCCAGGGGATTTTTGATATCTCGAACGGTTTGGCCGTGGCGAGGAAACGAATTTATGGCGAATAATGGAAACAGGAAGTGTGTTAACTTCTGCATACATTGACTGATCTTGATGAAACTTCAGCAGTGTGTTCGCTGTAAGAGGCCGATCACATGGATGTGACTATTGTGAGTCAAAGTTATAGCGCCACCAACTGGCAGCAGGAAGTGTCACTTTCAAAATGCTTTTAAATCACCCTCTTATTTTTACCCGATTTGCTTAAAACTTGATGTGTATAATGTAAACACACGGCAGATGTAGACCTGTGAAAGGATTATTGATATCTTAGATACTGTTGCCGTGGTAACGCATCAAACTTTAAGATTATTTTTTGATGCTTTTGAGACTCTTAGCATACTTGAAATTGCATGAAACTCGACAGACACATCACATTTATTAGCCAGTAGACATGTGCAAAGTTTCAGAAACGGGCGCGGTGCAGGGGCTCAGTAGCGCCACCTTTTGACAAAAGAGGGGGAGTTAGGTCTATACTTTTATCTACAATCTTAAAACGCAGTATGTATATTGTTCATATCGAGCTGGACAACTTTCTAATTTACAGTTATTAGCTCAGACCAACAGGAAGTCAGATATTTTGGTTTGAATGTGGATGTTTTGGAGAATTTTCTCTTCCTCTCTCTCTGACCCTACGTCTCTCCGTGTGTTTGGGGGGAGGGGGATTTGTCTGCTGAGTGAGAATGCTTTTATTTTTGTTTTTCAAGGTTTTGGGGCCCTTAACGTGCTCGAAAACTCTTGAAACTTTGCACACAGGTCAGAACCCGCGGCCATCAGGGCCGGACTGAAGCTGGTACCCGGGCGTGGCAGGGGGGCTCGACAGCGCCCCCTGGAATGCGATTCGAACACTTGTCCATATATCAAACATGCTTGCATGTAAAAATATGAAACTCGGTACATATTTAGCTCTCATCGGGCCGAACAACTTTCGTGCTCTAAGTTTAACGACAGCTCAACAAGAAGTCAGCTATTATGGGTTGTTTGGAAAATGCATGCTTTTATTTTTTATATACTTCTCCTAGAGAATTAATCCAAACACCACGAAACTCGGTCAGCATGAAGTCAAGACATTGAGGATGCTAAATTGCGGACGGATTTTTTATATCTCGAACAGTTTGGCCGTGGCGAGGAAATTAATTTATGACTAAAAAAGGACACAAAGTGTGTTATAACTTAGTTAGTTTTACCTACAGTTACAAAACTTGGCGTGTATATTGTTCTCGTCAAGCCTAACAACTTTCTAATTTACAGTCATTATCTCCGACCAACAGAAAGTCAGATATTGTGAATTATCTCTCCCTCTCTCTGACAGAGAGAGTGTCCCCTGCCATTCTGTATGTGTGTGTGTGTGTGTGTGTGTGTCTGTGTGGGGAGGGGGAGAAGGAGGGGAAGGGGGTCTCTTTGGGTGATAGTTTAAACACAAAATCATAAATAGGGCTATACTGCCCTCTTGTGTCCAAAATTATATTTATATATAAATATATTACGTATGTGACTGAGGATGTTGTGTTTTATTGCGAGTGTACACAAATATAAGTAAACAGTTTGCAGTCTGAATGATGTCCTGTATGAAAAAAATGATGGAGTATGTTTCCACTGTTCACACACACACACACAGTTCGATCGCGCCCGCGCCTCTCTCTCACACACACACGCGTGCTCGCACACACACACAGTTCGATCGCGCCCGCGCCTCTCTCTCTCTCACACACGCACACACACACAGTTCAAACGTGCGCGCCTCTCTCTCTCAAGCTGGAGTGTGTGTGTGCGTGCGAGAGAGACGCGCTGGCGCGAGCGAACTGTGTGTGTGTGCGTGTGTGATCGCGCTGGCGCGATCGAACTGTGTGACAGAGAGAGAGAGGGGCGCGGGCGCGATCGAACTTTGTGTGTGGGAGTGAGTGAGAGAGAGAGAGAGAGGGCGCGATCGAACTATGTGTGTGTGAGTGAGTGAGAGAGAGTGGTGCGGACGCGATCGAACTGTGTGTGTGTGTGAGAGAGAGACAGGGGCGCGGGCGAACTGTGTGTGAGAGAGAGAGAGAGAGAGAGAGAGAGAGAGAGAGAGGGGCGCAGAAATCATTTTATACGGAAATCAATTATTTATAATTCAGATGAGAATAAAGTTAGTGTTAATTAAAATTAAGGAACATTTAGTTTTTCTGTTCTGAATATATTATTAAAACAGAAAAGGCAGAGACAACATACTGATGAATAATCTTAAGATATTATATCGTATGCTATGTGTTGTGAATACACCCAGGTTAAACATTAAAATTTACTTCCATTGCATATCATAGAACACATAAGCATAAAATATAATTACATTAATAAACCTGTACAAAGACCTCCAGATAAATACTGGGCTTCTATATTTACACATTTAAGTGCTGAAAAACATATTGAGATATGACATCCTATGACATAAAAAATTATTCTATATTTAAATTATCTCATATATGTGGCTTTTGTGGTTCACGATCATAGGCCCTGTCCCAAATGGCACACTTCATATGAATACTCGGTCTTGTGTAGTTATTTCATAGTCTGTTAAATCCATGAGACCCATGGATGAGGTGTCTCATTTTTCATTTTAGGTTTCAGAAGGTTGCTCACGCATACTTTGTGGTTGATATGTGTCCTCGATGCGCACTTGATGCACCCAAACTGATGCAAGCTCTACAGCACACTTCTTTTCGACAGTCAAAGCAGGGTTACGTTTTTGCACGTCGTGCACAATAACCCTAAAGGCACCAGGGTGGCAGTGCCACCGGCTTCTTATATATATATATATATATATATATAGCTGCGAGCAGCGATGAAGGGCCAAAGCCGGCGGCACCGCCACCCCGGTGCCTTTAGGTAACTAAAGGAACCAGGGTTGCGGTGCCACCGGCTTGGGCCCGTAATCGCTGCTCGCAGCTATATTTAGTATTATTTTTATTATTTTTTTTACGACCTTTTGGGCACTTTTGGGGCCCTTAACGTGCTCGAAAACTCTTGAAACTTTGCACACGGGTCAGAACCCGCGGCCATCAGGGCCGGGCTGAAGCTGGTACCCGGGCGTGGCAGGGGGGCTCGACAGCACCCCCTGGAACGAGGTTTGAACACTTGTCCATATATCAAACACGCTTGCATGTAATAATCTGAAACTCGGTACACATATAGATGTCATCGGGCCAAACAACTTTCGTGCTCTAAGTTTTACGCCAGTCCAACAGGAAGTCGGCTATTTAGGGTTGTTTGGAAACGCATGCTCAGGAATTTAAAACACTTCTCCTAGGGAATTCACCCAATCATCACCAAACTCGGTGTGCATGAAGTCAAGACATTGAGGATGAAAAATTGCCAGGGTATTTTTGATATCTCGAACAGTTTGGCCGTGGCAAGGAAACAAATTTATGGCGAATAATGGAAACAGGAAGTGTGTTATACCTTCAGCATACATTAACTGATCTTGATGAAACTTCAGCAGTGTGTTCGTTGTAAGAGGCTGATCACATGGATGTAAGTATTGTGAGTCAAAGTTATAGCGCCACCAACTGGCAGCAGGAAGTGTCACTTTCAAAATGCTTTGAAATCACCCTCTTATTTTTACCCGATTTGCTTCAAACTTCATCTGTATGAAGTAACACACACCAGATGTAGACCTGTGAATGGGTTATTTAATATCTAAGATAATGTTGCCATGGCAACGCATCAAACTTTAATATTCTTTGTTGATGCTTTTGAGACTCTTAGCATGTTTGAAATTGCATGAAACTCGACAAACATCTCATTTATTAGCTAGTAGACATGTGCAAAGTTTCAGAAACGGGCGTGGTGAGGGGCTCAGTAGCGCCACCTTTAGTCAAAAATGGGGTATTAGTTTTACCTACAGTAACAAAACTCTGTATGTATATTGTTCTCCTCAAGCCGGACAACTTTCTAATTTACAGTCATTAGCTCCAACCAACAGGAAGTCAGATATTTTGGTTTGAATGTGATTTTCAGGAGAATTTTCTCCCTCCCTCTCCCTCTGTCTCTGTGTGTGTGGGGGGTTTGGGGAATTTGTCTATTGCTTTTAAAGGTTTTCAAGGTTTCACGGGCTTTTGGGGCCCTTAACGTGCTCGAAAACTCTTGAAACTTTGCAAACAGGTCAGGGCCGGGCTGAAGCTGGTAACCGGGCGTGGCAGGGGGGCTCCACAGCGCCCCCTTGAATGTGGTCCGAAAATTTGGTCCATATATCAAACATGCTTGCGTGAATTAATATAAAACTCAGTACACATATAGATCTCATCGGACCGAACATCTTTCCCTCGGTCAAGTTTTATGTCAGCCCAACAGGAAGTCGGCTATTATGGGTTGTTTGGAAAACGCTTGCTGTGGAATTTGAAATACTCCTCCTAGGCAATTCATTCAATCACCATCAAACTCGGTGTGCATGAAGTCAAGACATTGAGGATGCTAAATTGCAGACGGATTTTTGATATCTCAAACGTTTTGGCCGTGGTGAGGAAACGAATTGATGGCGAGAAAAGAGAAACACAAAGTGTTATAACTTCTGCATACATTAACTGATCTTGATGAAACTTCAGCAGTGTGTTTCGTGGTAAGAGGCCGATCAGATAGATGTAACTATTGTGAGTCAAAGTTATAGCGCCATCAACTGGCAGCAGGAAGTGTGTCACTTTCAAAATGCCTATGACAAAAGTGTGTGTGTGTGTGGGGGGGGGGTTAGTTTTACCTACAGTTACAAATCTCAGTACATATATTGTTCTAATCGAGCCGGACAACTTTCTAATTTACAGTCATTAGCTCCAACAGGAAATAGGATATCTTTGTCTGAATGTGGATATTTCAGACTCTGAATTTTTAGCTACTCCTAAGTGGATTATTTTATTCACACCAAACTTTTTCAACATGATGAAAATACATTAAAGATTTAAATTGTGAGCGGATAATAACTATCTCAAACGGTTTTGCTATGGCAAGGGATTAAATTAATGTCAAAAAAGGAAACACTAAAAGCCTCATATCTTCTAAAAATTGAATTATATACCATTTGTTTCTATATACAATTATACAAATATCAGAACTAAACCCATTTTATTCCTTTTTTTCAATTTAGGAATTATGTTTAAGTTTAAAAACAGCCAGAATGGTTGTTTGGTCCAAAAAATAAATAAATCCAAATCATACATAGTGCTATACTGCCCTCTTGTGTTCAAAATGGTAGGTAGGCTTATTGTATTTATATATAAATATATTGGGGATGTGACTATGGGAATATTGTCCCACCGGTTAATCAACGTGTGACACCGCTGGGGGCTTTTAAATCGCTAACTTGAAAGCTGAAGTAAAATACGGACGTCCGCACAAGACATTAATAATGGTGCGGAGTAGAGCGAGCGTTTCCATTTAATTCCTATGGAAGTAGGAATGAACTAAAAAAAGTTCACTCTGTTCTGCTCGTTCCTTGCCATGGGTGCGCACAGTTATGAATGCCTGTGCAGCCGTGAGCATTTTAGTTTAGCCATTTCGGGGAACGTATTGCTTGAATTTATTTTACAAAAACACAATGTTGTGTTTTATTGCGAGTGTACACAATATAAGTAAACACTTTCCAGTTTGAATAATGTCCTGTATATGAACAAAATGAAGGAGTATGTTTTTATGTGTAACATATTCAATCGCCACACCCACCCACCCACACACACTCCAGCATTGCAATCTTGACATCGCAAGCCTGTTCATTATAGCCTTAATAAAATATAATAAAATAGTCAACCTAACATATAAAAATTACACTGCTGTTTAAATAGTCAGTAGTAGGCCTACAATTCGTATCATTCACAGTAAGCACCGCTCCACTGTGATGTTTCCAAGCACATTTTTGCGCAAGTGAAGAGGATGATTTTTTCCGTCAATATTGGAACGTGAGTGAAGTACAAAGCCTATAATAAAGATTAGTTTAGCATCCAAATACATCGCAAATGTTGAAACAGTTTGATTCTAATGAGAGAGTTACGTGAGCCCAACACAGCTTACTTTCACTTTCGCTTTAAATTATTTTGGTTATTTCTTGTTTATAGTTATTTTTTTTATTCTTGTTCTGTTCTGAATATCATTAAATTTAAAGGAATGGTTGTGGAATATTTTGAGTGTATCATAAAAGCAGAATAAATCTCTCGTTTTAGTGATTCCCTAGTTATTTTTTTATTCTATTTTTTTCACTGTTCTAATCAGGTAAGGCAAGTTGCCGTGAAGACCTTTTGAGTTCCTGTGTGTGTATGATATGACGATAGTTTTTCTAAAATGAAACGGTAAAATGCTCATGAAGTGACTCTCAGAGTGGCTCTGGAGATTAATTGAATCATGAATAATGTCATCATATCGTGAGGCAGCAGAGACTGAAAACAGCGCGAGCGAGCTCCTATGAGTGGGTACCAAATATACCCGGTACTACAGAAATGATGGTATCGTCACATTTTCGGTACCGAAGTACCGGTACTTTGACAGCACATATATGTACACACACATACATACATTCATACACACACACACATATATATATATATATATATATATATATAGATATATAAAAGAGTCTCAAGAGTTTCAAGAGTTTTCAAGAGTTTGAGCACGTTAAGGGCCCCAAAAGTGCCCAAAAGATAGTAAAATAATAATAAATATAGCTGCGAGCAGCGATGAAAGGGCCAAAGCCGGATGAAAAATTGCCAGGGGATTTTGGTGAGAAACGTGAAACAGGAAGTGTGTTATAACTTCAGCATACATGATCTTGATGAAACTTCAGCAGTGTGTTCGTTGTAAGAGGCCGATCACATGGAAGTGACTATTGTGAGTCAAAGTTATAGCGCCACCAACTGGCAGCAGGAAGTGTGTCACTTTTAAAATGCTTTTAAATCACCCTCTTATTTTTACCCGATTTGCTTAAAAGTTTATGTGTATAATGTAAACACACGCCAGATGTAGACCTGTGAAAGGATTATTGATATCTTAAAAACTGTTGCCATGGCAACGCTTTAAACTTTAATATTCTTTTTGGATGCTTTTGAGACTCTTAGCATGCTTGAAATTGCATGAAACTCGACAGACGCATCACATTTATTAGCCAGTAGACATGTGTAAAGTTTCAGAAACGGGCGTGGTACAGGGGCTCAGTAGCGCCACCTTTTGACAAAAGTGGGGTTGTTAGTTTTATCTAGAGTAACAAAACTCGGTATGTATATTGTACTCTTCAAGCCGGACAACTTTCTAATTTACAGTCATTAGCTCCGACCAAAAGGAAGTCAGATATTTTGGTTTGAATGTTAATTTTCAAGCATTTTCTCTCCCTCTCTGTCTCTCCCTCTACGTCTCTGTGTGTGTGTGCGTGAGATTTGCTTTTATTCTTGTTTTTCAAGGTTTCGGGGGCTTTTGGGGCCCTTAACGTGCTCGAAAACTCTTGGACTTTGCACACAGGTCAGAACCCGCGGCCATCAGGGACGGGCTGAAGCTGGTACCCGGGCGTGGCAGCGGGGCTCAACAGCGCCCCCTTGAACAGGGTTTGAAAACTTGGCCCATATATCAAACACGCTTGCATGAATTAATATGAAACTCAGTACACATATAGATCTCATCGGGCCGAACAACTTTCATGCTCTAAGTTTTACGCCAGCCCAACAGGAAGTGGGCTATTTAGGGTTGTTTGGAAAAGCATGCTATGGAATTTTAAATACTCCTCCTAGGGAATTCAACCAATCACCACCAAACTCGGTGTGCATGAACTCAGGACATCGAGGATGCTAAATTGCAAGCGGATTTTTTTAAATCTTGAACGGTTTGGCCGTGGCGAGGAAACTAATTTATGGTGAAAAAGAGAAACAGGAAGTGTGTTATAACTTCTGCATACATTAACTGATCTTGATGAAACTTCAGCTGTGTGTTCGTTATAAGAGGCCGATCACATGGATGTGACTATTGTGAGTCAAAGTTATAGCGCCACCAACTGGCAGCAGGAAGCGTGTCACTTTCAAAATGCTTTGAAATCACCCTCTTATTTTTACCCGATTTGCTTCAAACTTCACTACTATAATGTAAATACACGTCAGATGTAGACCTGTGAATGGATTCTTGATATCTTAGATACTGTTGCCATGGCAACGCATCAAACTTTAATATTCTTTTTGGATGGTTTTGAGACTCTTAGCATGCTTGAAATTGCATGAAACTCGACAGACACGTCCCATTTATTAGCTAGTAGACGTGCAAAGTTTCAGAAACGGGCGTGGTGCGGGGGCTCAGTAGCGCCACCTTTTGACAAACAGGTCACAAAAAAGATCACAGGTCATCTACAGTCACAGTCTCGGTACTCATATTGTTCTCAACAAGCCGGACAACTTTCTAATTTACAGTCATTAGCTCCGACCAACAGGAAGTCAGATATTTGGGTTTGAATGTGGATTTTTTGGGATATTTTAGACACCGAGTTTTTAGCTACTCCTCCTAGGTGGTTTATTTTATTCACACCAAACTTTTTCAACATGATGAAAATACATTAAAGATGCTAAATTGTTAACGGATATTGAATATCTTTAACTGTTTTGCTATGGTGAGGGATTAAAGGCATGTCAAAAAGTACACAGAATGTGTCTATTAAATATAGGTATATTGTGCCATCTAGTGTTTTATACTATGTATAAATGTGGTTGGATAAATCTTTTTTCGCTGTTAAAAATGTTTTAAATGGCAAACTTTTCCATTTATTACACACTGCATTTCCATGTATATTTAAACATGATCAAAGTCTACTTTGTCACAGTTAGGATTTTTTTAAATGTTCTCTGTCTGTCTCTGTCTTTCCTTCCCCTCCCCCTCGCTCCACCAGTCTCACTCTCTCTCTCTCTCTGTGTATGTGAGATTGTGTCTGTTACAGTGACAAGAGTTTAACCCTTGACAAAGTTTAAGGCCTTGTCTTTTTGGATATATATTTTTTTTATTACAAAATATGCACATTACCCATATATTTTAAATGTATAATAAAATAATACTACCACAAAAAAAACATTTGATTTTTCTTTAATCAATGTAGCATGTGTATCTTACAAATAAACAGATTAGTGCTCTGTTTGAGGACACACACACAGATTGTGCATTCCAGCATTGCAATCTTGACATCACAGCCTGTTCATTATAGCCTTAATAAAATTTAATAATAAAATAGCACCGCTCCACTGTGATGTTTCCAAGCACATTTTTGCGCATGTGAAGAGGATGATTTTTTTCCGTCGGTTTTGGAACGTGAGTGAAGTACAAAGCCTATGATAAAGAATAGTTTAGCATCCAAATACATCACAAATGTTGAAACATTTTGATTCTAATGAGAGAGTTACATGAGCCCAACACCGCTTACTTTCACTTTCGCTTTAAATTATTTCGTTTTGGCTTGTTTATAGTTATTTTTTTATTATTTTTCTGTTCTGAATATCATTAAATTTAAAGGATTTGTTGTGGAATATTTTGAGTGTATCATAAAATCAGAATAATTCTCATTTTAGTGATTCACTAGTTATTTATTTAATTTTTTTCATTGTTCTAATCTAATCTAATCTATATATATATATATATATATACACACACACACACACTATATTTATATAGTTATAAATATAGCTGCAAGCAGCGATGACGGGCCCAAGCCGGTGGGGTAACTAGGGTAACTAAAGGCATCGGGTGGCGTGCCACCAGCTTAGGCCCATCATCGCTGCTCGCAGCTATATTCCTTTTTGTTTCTCTCCCTTACTTTGATTTGGTAAAATTGCTTCTGTCGATTCTTCCTCGTGGGCTCGTTTGGGGTTTTTGTGGATCACTTGAAAATAGAGCTTAATTTTTTTCCATCAACTAGCAGCTGCGTTAGAAATTGTGGGAAATGAAGTTGGACAAAATGACTCAATGCAGCCGGGACACGAGTTTTAATCACACAAATCTACCAAGTATAATAGCAGTGCGCCATCAATCTCACACGCAAACAAGCACAACAATCACTTCAAACTATTAAACGGCTATGTTATAAACATGCAAAACTGTTTTGCACGCGTGCTACAGTGGTAAATTTATTCATCGTACAGACCAATTTTTCCGTAGCACATGCAATATAAATAAATAAATATACGAAGAAATGTAAAGATATATATACATAAATGTAAAAAGAAATAAAAAAAAACTAAAATAAATGATTATGTATACTTTTATTTCCTTATGTATAATTGTATTTGTATTTTTTTCCACATTTACTTTTTTCATTTATGCATTTATTTCCACATTTTTATATATATGTGATAATGAGGGGGGGGCGTGTTTTACCTCAAACATAGTGATCGAGCTCAGAGTGGCAGTGCTTAGGTTTCGAGGCCACAGTGACACCTTCTGGTGTGACCAAACGAAACGCAAGAGGTGTATGGACGGTGCCTTTGCAAGAAGTCGCACAGGGAATGAATGACTTGGAGATGGACAATATATCCAAAATCACGGTTTAAGTCATTTAATATCACCTAATATTTAGCACCTAAATATTAGGTTATATTTCCTATTTAGCACCTACATTTTGGAACATTCTTCCTAACATTGTCTGGGAAGCAGACACACTCTGTCAGTTTAAATCTAGATTAAAAACACATCTCTTCAACCTGGCATACACATAGAACACAATACATTCCTATTATTCAAATCAGTTAAATGATTATTAGGCTGCATAAATTAGGTCAGCCGGAACTGAGAACACTTCCTATAACAACCAATGTACTCATATGTACCCAATGTATCGTAAAAAGAATGGTATTTATGCTAATTTTAGTCTTTCTGTTTATTCCGAGGTTAACTGTAATTAGCTGGACCCGGGCCGTATTAAGATCAGATGGTGGACATGCGCCTAGACACGATCACAACGCATTCCTGAAGTGTCAGCAGAGCTTGTGTCAACTAGGCTCTCTCCTGTGAAGGCCTCATCGACACGACAGCCATCTGCACTGATTCTCAACAAACTCGTCTCCATACGCGCATGATGACTCCGATCGTCAACCAGATGAACTGCATAATATAATGTTCCGATCCAATCTGACTTCTGACCTGTAATGCTGCCTGATTCATAATCACACACTGTTCGTTCGTTGGCCAGAGGAGAACTGGCCCCCCGACTGAGCCTGGTTTCTCCCTAGGTTTTTTTCTCCATTCTGTCACCTGATGGAGTTTTTGTTCCTTGCCACTGTTGCCTTTTCGCCTTTCTTCGCCTTTGTCGCACATTGGGTTTTGGCTTGCTTAGTTGGGGACATTTAATTTTATATTTAACAATATTATCACATTATTTTCCTGTTATCTCTGTAAAGCTGCTTTGAAACTATCTGTATTGTAAAAAGCGCTATATAAATAAAGGTGACTTGACCTGAAGTGTGTGTATATAAGGTTACCATCTTTATTCCGTGGAACAAACTGTTCCAAATCCGGTTGGGTTTTCTAAAATGTCTTGGCACACATGAAGAGAAACACCATCTTCAACAGATCTGATAACAGACACTTTGACATGGAAGCTTGTGAAAGTGTCCACTATTAATTATGTTTAATGTAAATGCTCTGGGTGGGGCTGATAGCTTGTATTTGGTGTCGATGAGAGTCATCCAGCAGCTCAGAAGGCGGAGAGAAACCAGCGCAAGTATATTGATCAATGCGCTTGAAACACGACTGCAAATAGTTTACATTCGTGTTTCCTAATTTTGGATGCGTAACGTGACAATTCAAATGCTTGAAATATAACGCATATTTCATAGATGCTGTTCTTAGACACTGATTAATCACTAGTCATCAATTGGAATTATTCAGGATTAAATTAAACAAAAGGTCCTCATGTAATCGCAGCTAGTGAGACATGCATCTCACGCCATGCAGTGTCTATACACAGAAGCATCATGGCCATTCAAACAGCACCTGCAGTGTCCTCTCAGATTTTTGAGCTAACTGGATTTTTAATGTAGACTAACTTCCAAAAACAATGTTGACAGCAACAGAAACAAACTTTTCGATTAAGAGGTGATTTTTTTCCCCCTAGAAATTGATTTCCAGGTGCATTTTTTTCCAAACCTTATTAAATATGCATCATCATGTGTGTCAAATTCTTAATTTGAATCGATAAATTCAGTTAAAAGAGGCCAGAAAATATATGCGTGTATTTCAAGCATTTGAATTCAGTCGTGTTTCAAACGCATTGATCAATATAGACTTCAGTGAAATGTGCGCTGGTTTCTCTTTGCGTTCTGAGCTGCTGTGCGAATCTCATCGACACCAAATTTTACATTAACATTAAATGTCATTAATAGTGGACACTTTCACGCGCTTGCATGTAAAAGTGTCTGTTACCAGATCTGTTGATGCTTAAAGGTAGGATCAGTAGTTTTTGAAAAACAATTTTGAAAACTGTGTTCCAACTACCAAAACACATTTGTAACCAATCAGCAGTAAGGGGCGTGTACTAATGATGGGAAGTAGAGAGCTCAGTGCACAGGAAAATAATGTTGTAATAATATTGTTAAATATAAAATTAAAAGCCAAAGCTGACAAAGGCAAAAAAGGCGACAGTGGCAAGGAACCAAAACTCCATCAGGTGACAGAATGGAGAAAAAAAAACCTTGGGAGAAGCCAGACTCAGTCAGGGGGCCAGTTCTCCTCTGGCCAACGAACGAACGCTAGCATTATAGGTCAGAAGTCAGATTGAATCAGAACTTTCCCAATATTTATCCAGTTCCATCTGGTTGGGGGTCGGAGTCATCAAGCCGGTATGGAAACGAGTTTGTTGAGGTGTCCATGAGGCCTTCACAGGGTTGATGAGGCTGGCACTTCAGGGATGCATTGTCGTCATGTCCATGCGATGGTCCTTCATCAGATCTGGATATGGCCTGGATCCGGCGGACTGCGGTAAACCTCGGAATAAACAGAGACTAATATTAGCATAGACGCCATCCTTCTTATGATCTACCAAATACATCAGGATTTATGAGAAGTGTTCCCGGTTCCGGGTGATCTAAACTATGCAGCCTAACATTGAATTCTAGAAGTCTATAATGTTATGTGTATGCTAAGCCAAAGAGATATGTTTTTAGTCTAGATTTGAACTGACAGACTGTGTCTGCTTCCTGGACAATGTTAGGAAGATAGTTCCAAAGTTTTGGTGCTAAATAGGAAAAGGATCTACCGCCAGCTGTTTATTTTGATAATCTAGGTATAATTTTGAGAGAATTTTGAGATCGCAATAGATGTGAAGGACTATAATGCGTTAAGAGCTCGCTCAAGTACTGGGGAGCTAAACCATTTAGTGCTTTCTAAGTAATCAGCAATATTTTAAAATTTATACAATGTTTAATAGGTAGCCAATGCAGTGTTCACAATACCAATATTGTCCAATACCAATAATTAGAGTCTCTGTTTAGTAGTAGGAAATTACTAGTCATCCAGTTTTTTATATCAGCTATGCATTTCGTTTGTTTTGTGGATTGGTAAGTTTCATCAGGGCGTGAAGAAATATAGAGCTGAGTATCATCAGCATAACAGTGAAAACTAATGCCATGCTTTCGAGTCTATTTAAAAGAATGTTGTGGTCGATAGTGTCAAATGCAGCACTAAGATCGAGTAACACTAATAGAGAGATACAACCACAATCGGATAAGAGCAAATCATTTGTGACTCTAATGAGAGCTGTCTCAGTGCTATGATACGGTCTGAATCCTGATTGAAAATCCTCAGATACCATTTCTTTCTAAAAACGAACAGTTGTGAAGATACTGCCTTTTCTAGTATCTTTGACAGGAAAGGTAGATTCGAGATCGGCCTGTAATTGACCAATTCTGTCCCCAACTAAGAGTAAAAAGTATTGTTTTTTTAAGTTAAAATTAGACCTTCGGGGTAAGATGTCTGCCTGAATTGGCATGCTGTTTCTAGTGTTTTTTATTTGAAAACATATTTTAATACATATATTGTAGTTCACTGGGTTATTTAATAATTCCATGAGTTAGATATACATTTCAGACATCTTCACTATCATTACAACCTATAGGCTAATTCAGTGAAATCACTCAATTTGAATTTGTAGTGTTGATATTACATTAAAGCATCAAATGTATAAAAATACACATAGATCAGAGTTAGGGAGTGTTGCAAAAGTTGCAAACGTCCAACAGTACATTACCGTTATATAAAGGCATTTTTCTGTGACCACATGAATTGTCTTTGAATTTAACGAATCAACTAGTCACCTTTATTTATATAGCACTTTATATAATACAGATTGTTTCAAAGCAGCTTTACAGTGATAACTGGAAAATGATTCAATGATACAAACAGTTCGTTTCGGCTGTATAGCAGCTCTAAAAGAAAATGGTGTCATTGTTCAGCTGAAGTCAGTTCAGAGTTGAAAACTATTGTCAAAAACTAAGACATCTAGAAACTTTGATTTATTAGTGTTAAAACTATTAAGTATAAACCTATAAATAAATAAAATATAAATAAATCTATTTGTTGTGATTAATGCTCAAGTCAGTGATTTGATTACACATCACATGTTTTGAAGCCGGAGAAGACGACAGCACGGAATAAAGCAACGCATTCCAGCCTCCTACGTTTCTTCCGCTGCCTCATAGCGGCTACACATCATGATGTAAATAAGACTACATCTGTATTGCAAACCCCTCTATGTGGCGGTTGTTTTTGCCGAATACCTGCCAACACAACGTCATTGCCATAGAAACAAATGCAGACATTCTGGAAAATGAAAGCGCGGCAAAGGACACACAAATCGGATCTGAACAACTGCGATGCACAATGTTGGACTGTCAATAATTTTATCTCAGAACTTTTCTGAGAGATCAACCATTTTGTACAGAAATTTTTTTTTTGTTAAAACTTGTTCAGATTTTTGGCTTTGATTTTCTTGCAGTTTTAGAGTACAACATGTTTTGAAAAATATATTTTATATAAAATATGAATAATAAAATTTTTACATTGTACATTTTCATAAAAATCTGCCAAACGTATTCTTTAAAACAAGACCAATCTTACATCTATATTCCAAAGCATTCTTGAATTACAACCATTTAAGTTCGGAATGTGCATTTTCATGTCCATCCAAAAAAGGGGGGGGTGACACTTTCATAATTTAACCTTCAGCAGACACATGAATCGAACTGACTCTTGTAAGAGGGGAATCACACCAACTGTCTTGATATTTCATTTGACTGTTCACTAACAGCAGGTGTCAAGTTTTTATCAAAAACTTTATATAATGACAGAAAACTTAAAGCAAGTGTTTATAGCATACATTTATAAAACTTGTCTTCCCGATTTAAACACTGTTGAATTTGTGTGGTTTTGTCTACTCTAAACCTACTCTGCAGTTCATTAATTTAGGGTTGAAGCTAAACTTTGAAGGTGGTGTTAAAGCAGTTTGACATTCCTGTGACCAACAGGGGCTGTTCTCCTTTGATTGAAGACCTTTTATCAAATTATATTATTTTATTTATGTTTAAACATTAGGCTTCAGATTTAAAGATTTATACAAGTTCAGTAGTGCAGTAGATTCAATTAATTTATAGAACATGAATGAAGAGTGTTAAACAAGTCTTTACCATATTTTATTTATTGAAAACATTCTGCATATGTATTGAAAACACTGACAACATTTTGCAAGAGATTTCAGAGAACAATCTGGAAAGCGTTACTTCAGTCATTATTTCATAATTACTTTGGATGATCTATTTTTTTTTTTATTTATTTCAATCCATTTTTTTCTAAAGACAAACCAAGAAAACTGGCAGAAAATGGAAGCCATTGTCAGCATTTCATTAAAAATGATCTGTGCAAGTCATCTAAAAGAGCTCAATTACTTCTATGGAGTACATGCCAAAATCTTCAGATTGTTTGGACTTTTTGAGCACTTGAAGACTTCCCTCAATTTTTCCCAGTTCAGCATACAGTTTTACCTGAAAAGGGTTGAAAAGGAACCAATTTCATTGTTATTTCAGCTACACACCATGCAAGAACTGTCATTTCCAATCAGCAGTAAAGGACCTGTGCTGTACCTGTGATCTCACAAACTTGTGAAGATCAGACACCAATCTTTTGGCTTCTGGTGCCACAGCCAAGATTGTGAAATGAGCATCTAGTAATAAGCAAATCCAGTCTATTATCTTTTTGAAAAAAAAGAAAAATGATTAAAGGTTAAATAAGGTTAGACAGATGCAAACTAAATATAATTGTTTAAAACTGTTTGATGACAGACCTGAGAAAAACTTGGTGTCCGTAGAGCTGGGATTTGTTTGTGGGCATTTTGAGAATATTTGAGATAAAGGAAAAGTAGATACTGTAAAAAGACCTAAAAAAAAAAAGAATAAGAATTGAGAAGGCAAAAGTCATTAAAGATTGTATTCTTCCCATTAGGCCTGTAACAAACTACTGATAATTAATCAACAAATAACCAATATGCTTTAAAATAAAACATTCCACATCCTGCCCAATGTCCAGAGAGGCATTATTTTTTCACACTGGAGTTAAAGGCCCTGTCTCAAATGCTACACTTCATGTGAATTTGCAGTCTTGAACACTTATGCTGCGTGCACGTGTCCGTGAAGTCCATAAGACTGCGGGAGTCCCATTTGTCATTTTGGGTTTCAGATGGGTGCTCACAGCCTCTATGTGCTCCCTTGATGCACACTCCAGCAGAGTCTGCGCTAATGCATGCTCCGTAGCAGATATCTACACAAGCAGCAGCATTACGTCATGAAAGCATTGAATCTGCCTGCAAGGACTTAGGGTGCCATTTGGGACAAGGCCAAACTCTTTACAAAAACGGCTTTTGACTCTACAAAACCGGGTCAAAAACTGGTCAATATGTTAATTTTTGGGGAATTTACCTCTGTTCCACAAATTGGGATACTAAATAATGGTAAACTCTATACCAACCTAGGCTAGATGTGTTTGTGTGTCAGATACTCACAATGACCTGCGGAACTGTGAGATCTTTTAGATGTGGCAGCAGGGGCTTGTTACTGTACGCTGTCTGCAGAACCTCATTTCTATCAGATAGGTTAAAGAAAACATGCAACCAGAACAAACAAAAATGGAAAAGAACAAAAAGCATGTTTTTTTTTGTAATACAGCGTTTTGATGAAGGATACAGAAGAGCACCCTTGTGTATCCCCACAGGACAGCTCATAACCAGGGATAAAGGATCTCTTTGTAGCATGCTGCTGGGGGCATCAGATCCATCAGTCTCCATTGCTGGGGGGCAGAAGCCGTTCTGCTGCCCACCCTCCTCCTCCAATCCACTTTGTGTCCGAGTCAGCACTTTCATGAAGATGACACTCTCTGTGTCAAGATTCACAGTCTCAATCTCAGAGTCTGGAGTACTACAGTCAGACAAGATTTTTATAAAATTAGTTTCACATCAGTTCTCTTTAAAAAGACATTTGTGCAAATGATCAAAAGCTTAGTGTAGGGCTGGGCGGTATGACGGTATATATCGTTACCGCAGTAGAAAATGTCAACCGTAACAGATTTTTTTTTATTCCGTACATACCGCGACATGTAAATAAGTGGGCGTGGTTAACTCACGTGCAGCATGCGTGAGACTGAGACATTGAGATTTGTCAAAGAAGCATAGAGAAAGCAGATCAAGCGGATCCACAAAAAAATTACATTTTCTAAAGGGCTGTTTTTTAACGTGATATTTTCGGGGGAAAAGGCGCTGCAGTCAACTAGCAGTGCAGCACCCCTAGGCTACAGTTTAGAGGAGTGCACGTTCGCAATGGGGAAAGCATGAAGCTTACTTGACAACAGTTCATATATCAATATCGTAACGAATAGAAATAACCTTAAATGATGTAGTTAACTGCATCTTTCCATCTCTTATGTATAGTATAGTTACTTTTTAAACACGAAAATCGCATTCAGCATGACACGCAAGCGGTTGCCGTGGTAATGAACAACCTGCTTGTTAAAGCGAATGTATAATCCTGTATCTGAGGCAAAATTACTAAATATGTAGCGCAAGTTATATTCTAACTATAAACAATTGCCCACTGAAACAGCTGATAATATCTTCCTTTAATTCGATACGTGATTACTACTTAAATTAACACTCAAATTAACCGATTGCATTTTACTGATGCAAAAGATGCGCGTGCACATGTTATTTTTCTACAGTCTATGGTGCACACACACAGAGAGGGAGCGTGTCAGTGTTCACCGGGCTATGGTAAAAGAATGACGCAGTTACAAGGTGTGTATAATTTAAACTATTTAGTCAACACTAACAGTAGCTGCTGTTCGGTTTTCACACTGCTGCACTCCATCTAGTTACTTTTGAACTTGATGAACTTGACACTTCTGAACTTCTCTTGATTAAAGCTCCAGGTGACGGGTTGCCAGATATCACAAAAAGAGCAAAACAATCCCCTTAAAACGCAGTATAATAAGCAGACATGGCAAAAATGCACCGGGGAACACATTTAAACATAACTAGTATTAATATCCTACAAAATTAAAAGGAAGTAACTAATTTATTATGAATAGAATAGTTCAATATAAAATATTCAGATATTATAAACTGATTAATGAAGTAAAGCAATAACATGAGATTGAAAAATTATTCAGCAACACTTTATTTTAAGTTTAATTGCACCTATGAGTTGTATTTAACCCTCTGGGGTCTGAGGTGTTTTCTGGGTCCTGGAGGTGTTCTGACATGCTCTGACATTTGTGCTTTTTTCAGTTATTTATAAACATGTTAATGGCAAAGGTGTAAATTCACTCTATATTGCACAAACGGGGCTACCGTAATATGTGAGAAACATGTATGTACAAGTTTGTATTTTTAAGAGAATATTGTTTATGCATGGATATTGAAAAAACTAAAACTTAAAGTTTCTGAAATAAGGCCACAAAACACATACTAAATATGTGTCCACAAGACTTTTGACTAATAGATGTTGTGGCCTATATTTAGCCATCAAAATAGTTTACCAAAGAAATAATTTACTAAATCAAAAAAATCAAACAAGATGAAGTACTTTTCATTTCTAAAGTATTTGGGTTTATTTATTATACAAAGCCCTTTTTGTCGATTTTTCGAAAATAACTACATGTATAAATAACTATATCGTGAAATATATTGTTACCGTAAAATAAAATTAGTCATACCATGAAACTGAATTTTGGTCATACCGCCCACCCCTATCTTAGTGTTATTGGGTTAGAGTGGCTCAGTTATTAAAAGTGTAATGGTCTGAATGTCATTCAGCAGCAGGTAAGTGCATGACTCACCTGAGAATTGTTTTAAGACAAGCACAGGTGACAGCTTCAGGAATGTCAAGAAAAATTTGGAAAGCAATCTGACAGAGATGGAAATCTTTCTTCACCATGGCCAGTGACAGCAGATCAGGGCACACACTGCATTTCCCAAAAAACAAAAACAAAAAACAAAAACAAGACAATGAGCTAGATACACAAAAAACACTAGTAGCTGGAAGACAAATGTTTCCACAGAGCTGATCATGTGTGGTCTAACCTGTAGCAGAGGTACCGAGTCTCCAACAGCTGTAGAAATACAGCCTGAGGGTAGAAGTTGGCATCTGTCTGGGATCTTGACACTAGCTCTAATGCCATTCTGCCTGTTGCCAGCTGGAGGTCAGTCTGAGTCGTCAGACGAATAAACTCCCCCACCTCTGCTTGTACATCCTCTATTACACCAGTCTAGCAAAAACCACATAGTGCATCATTACAAACCATTGAACTATACAAATTGTAAAGGCTGTTGTATATACATACACGTGAGAATATATTTGACCTATTTTTTTTTTTAACTACATAACACCCAACTAAACATGTCTGTGTAAATAACCCCTTGGATCTTAATGTACTGTTGCCTTCTGGAGCATCTATGGGTTAACACATTTGGGAATAGTAGCGTTTGCATTCCTCAATTGTCCTCCGAGTTAAAACCTGGATCTCAACATCATATTGTAACTGCTGTGAAGAGCTCAAAAGTGAAGATGTTGGAAAACCAAAGAGTATGCCAAGGAAAAAGGAGTGATGGAGCAGACGTGTTCTCGGCGTGCTCCGTGACATCTCCTTTATTTTACTTTTATATCATTGCACTTTAACATTATTTTACGCTGGCCTGCCCTTAAAATTGTGTTGTAGCTTGTCAGAAGTGAATTTATGTCAACATGCCTAAGACAGACGATAGTCAGAGGGACACATCCAAGACGAGTTTGTCGGCCGCTAGCAACGAAGCTATACTAGCTGGTATTGCTAACCACGGGGCTGAGCTGGCGAAAAACACCTCTCTCGTAGATGGTTGAAAGAAATCTTTGGAGGGCCGCCTCGACGCAATTGAAGTAACGCTATCATCGCTTCAGAAAAAAAAACAATGAAAATGAGCGCCGCTTTGATGATTTCGACGAAGCCATGTCAGCTAGTGACAGCCGCATAACAGCTCTGGAAGCTACGTGCAACGAGCTACAGGTGGCTTACGGTCTCCTCAGGGCTAAAGTGAACGACTTGGAGGGCCGCTCCCACAGACTTAATGTCAGGATTGTGGGCATCAAAGAAGGGGAGGAGAAAGGCAGCCCTACTGACTTTGTTTCTAAGCTGATCCCAGAGCTACTCGGCCAAGACAACTTTAGCAGACCCGTAAAAATAGACCGGGCCCACCGTAGCCTGAGACCGAAGCCTCAGCCTAATGAGCGGCCACAGATCATCATTGCCAAGGTCCACAACGATCGGGACGTGATCGACATACTGCGACTCAGCCGTCAACAAGCACCTCTGTACTATCACGGTGAGAGAGTCTCCATTTTCCCTGACTACATGGCGGAGGTCTCGGCTCAGCGGCAAGCCTATACAACCGTGAGGAAGCGGCTAACCGAAGCTGGTCCTAAATGTTCCCTGCATTTTCCAGGCAAACTCCACGTCGACTACAACAACACATCGAAGATGTTTGTGTCTCCAGCTGAAGCTGAACGGTTGGCCAACTCTTTAGGCCCAGCGAATGACTCTTAAATCCTAGATAATATCATTGTGTATATAGATATATAGCGTTGTTTATGTATGTATGTATATATAGCGTTGTGTATGTATGTATGTATGTATATATATATATATATATATATATATATATATATATGTGTGTGTGTGTGTGTGCATATCTATGTGTATAGATAGATATATATTTTTATATATGGATATATAGATATATAAATTTTTTCCGGACTGTATATCTTTCTATCCAGCATTTTGATAAAGGTTCAGGTCAAACTTTTACTTTCAGTTGGTCATTGATGCAGCATAAGGTAACGTTATGTGTTTAAATAGTGTTTCACACAGTGTGCTTTTTTGGGTACACAAATCCAGTACTGGGAAGATTTCTTTTTTTTACCTTAGGTCTGTATTAATATTGATTGATACCCCCGGCTATATGTTTTAATTTGTTTACTTTTTCATATAAACACACTCTATGGTATTTTCTTTTTATTTTCTTAAGTTTGATGTTTTATATGCTGCACCGTTTATACCCTCCCACCTGCTATCTATATCTCACCAAGCGTGTGTTCTGAATATCGCTTACACTGTATACTTCTTGTGGGTGCAATTTAAACATTAGTTAATGTGTTGGAGATGAGCATGGGGCCCCGTGGTAAGTGGGCTTTTCGGTGTGTAGTTTGGCTGGCTCTGTTACCCGGCAGCCTCCTTGTTAGCTAGTGGGATGTACCGCTTAGTTCTTTTAGCGGGTTTGGGTTTTTTGGAGGTTTTATTTGGTTTTCTTCATCTGTCTTTTTTTGTCATTTGTTGTTTTGCCAGCCCTTTGTATGTCGCATATCAAACTTAACCTTATGTCCCTCCGCATAGATCTATGTCATTTATTCACTTAGGTCAGGGATGAGTCACATCACTTTTACTACCTGGAATTTTAGGGGTATGGGCAGGGCTCTAAAACGAGGTAAAGTATTCTCACATTTGAAGTCCCTGTCTTCTGATATTGTATTTTTGCAGGAGACCCATATCCAACCTTCAGAGCAGAGGCGCTTAAGATCTGCGTGGGTTTCTCAGGTGTACCAGTCCACCTTTTCCTCCAAGGCGAGGGGGGTTGCCATTCTTGTGTGCAGAACCATCCCATTTGTATTCAAATCGCAGACTACCGATCCAGGTGGGAGGTTCATACTTGTCACGGGTACGGTCAACTCAGTCCCTTTAGTTCTCTTAAACATCTACGCCCCAAATTTCGATAACCCCGATTTTTTCTGTAAAATATTCAACCTTGTCACAGAATACAATGATTACAACATATAGGCGCCGACTTTAATTGCTATTTTGATCCGCTATTGGATAGGTCCTCCTCGTCCGTGGCCCCGTTATTGAAATCTGTCCCTGTTCTCAATAGCCTTGCCAAATCTCTGGACCTGGTTGACATGGAGGCACCAGCACCCCTTAGAAAGGAAATTTTCTTTTTTCTCCCCCGTGCATGGCAGTTTCACAAGAATTGATTATATGCTGGTTGACTCTAGACTTATTTCGAATGTAATAAGCTCAACGTACCATAGCATCTTAATTTCCGACCATGCGCCCCTCTCATTGGTGATTGATTTTAAACTTTATGCCACTCACTATAGTTGGAAATTCAACCCCTCTCTATATTTAGATGACACGTTCAGTGGCTATATATCAACTGAGATGGCTGATTTTCTGCTCATTAATGACAATGGCGCTGTCTCAGATTCTATTTTGTGGGAGTCGTTTAACCCTCTGGGGTCGACAAACGCGCCGGCGCGTCTCTAAACTTTAACAAAACTCAGCGAATACTATTCACCCAAGCATGAGCAATATATCTTTATGATCATTTAGGTATGTACTATTAAAATATCTAATTCAAAACTAAAATAAATATTCTCTGTTTATGTAATCTATAAAAAAAGAGAGAGGTGTCAGCCGATCTCATTATCGTTCTCTCAGCTCATTATTCTGCTAATGTGACACGCCCACGGACAGCGTGCGCTATTCAGACGCAAATGATCTGAAGCGACACATGCAAACGTGTCAACGCCCCTCATAAACGCGATAACACAACAAATGTCATCATCAGATTAATTTCCCTTTTCGTCTTGCGAGGCTTTGACTGTGAGCAGTAATCCTGGGACATTTACCTCAGAACATGTGCTTTTCATTTTGAGAAGCGACCGATCTAGCCGAGAATTGTGAGTAGCCTAAGTTTTTTATTCTTGTGCTTTGTTCTAATGTCTGTAAATGCAAAAAGACTGTTTAAATTTGAATCATGTTTCTGTGTGTGAATGAATTAACGGCACAGATGGGCGCTGTTGTTTATGTTTAGCCTACTATGTTACAGATGAAATATGAAAGACAACATTTCGTAGTTTTGGACAGATTATAAAGTTTTTATTCTAAAATATCAAATAAGCTTTTGTCATCCAGTTTCTGCTCATATTTTAAATATATAGTAGGCTATGTTCTGTCAAAAATAAACTCATCAACTAAGATGTTATTATAGTGTTTGTTCCAATGTAAGCTATATAAAAACTAATGAATCCTTAACTTTAAAATATGTATGATAATACTGTAGGATAATACTGAGGATGACTGTAGTACGTTTTTTCCATTCGCAAGTGAATCGCGTTTCTGTGTGTGAATGAATGAACGGCAGAGATGCGCTGTTTACCACAACTCGCAAAAAGACAGTTTAAATTTGAATCGTGTTTCTGTGTGTGAATGAATGATCCGCTTTTAGCAAATTATATTGCTATACTGAGATGCGTAAAAATCGACTGAAATATGTTGTAATAAAATGTATTTGTATAAGCAACGTATTAAACTGCAAATTAACATTTATATTTCTTATATAAACGAAAGACCTATGTTACAGACATATGAAAGACAACATTTCGTTGTCTAGTTTTGGATACATTTTTCCTCTAAAATATTTGCCACCTCAAATAAGCTTTTGTTTGCCAATTTTTGCTCATATATTAAATAGCCTATAGTATGTTTTGTCAAAAATAAAGTAATCTAATAATATGTTATTATGTGTTTGTTCCAATGTAGCCTAGGCTATATCCAAAGTAATGAATCCTTAACTTTGAAATATGTATGATAAAATGTATACTTTAGTTTTTACAAAGAAAGATATATATATATATATATATATATATATATATATATATATATATATATATATATATATATACAGGTCCTTCTCAAAAAATTAGCATATTGTGATAAAGTAAATTATTTTCCATAATGTAATGATAAAAATTAAATAAAGCTTCCATAAAGCTTTTCAGCAGATGGAAGCATGAAGTGCTCCAAAATCTCCTGATAGCTAGCTGCATTGACCATGCCCTTGATAAAACACAGTGGACCAACACCAGCAGCTGACATGGCACCCCAGACCATCACTGACTGTGGGTACTCCAGTGCTGCTTCTCTGTAGCCCAGGTCAGGCGCTTCTGCCGCTGTTTCTGGTTCAAAAGTGGCTTGACCTGGGGAATGCGGCACCTGTAGCCCATTTCCTGCACACGCCTGTGCACGGTGGCTCTGGATGTTTCTACTCCAGACTCAGTCCACTGCTTCCGCAGGTCCCCCAAGGTCTGGAATCGGTCCTTCTCCACAATCTTCCTCAGGGTCCGGTCACCTCTTCTCGTTGTGCAGCGTTTTTTGCCACACTTTTTCCTTCCCACAGACTTCCCACTGAGGTGCCTTGATACAGCACTCTGGGAACAGCCTATTTGTTCAGAAATTTCTTTCTGTGTCTTACCCTCTTGCTTGAGGGTGTCAATGATGGCCTTCTGGACAGCAGTCAGGTCAGCAGTCTTACCCATGATTGCGGTTTTGAGTAATGAAACAGGCTGGGAGTTTTTAAAAGCCTCAGGAATCTTTTGCAGGTGTTTAGAGTTAATTAGTTGATTCAGATGATTAGGTTAATAGCTTGTTTAGAGAACCTTTTCATGATATGCTAATTTTTTGAGATAGGAATTTTGGGTTTTCATGAGCTGTATGCCAAAATCATCAGTATTAAAACAATAAAAGACCTGAAATATTTCACTTGGTGTGCAATGAATCTAAAATATATGAAAGTTACATTTTTATCATTACATTATGGAAAATAATGAACTATCACAATATGCTAATTTTTTTAGAAGGACCTGTATATATATATATATAAAATAAATAAATAAATAAATTTTATATATATATATATATATATATATATATACACACACATACATATATATTGCTCTTGCATTCTTTCTTGTGGCTCAGTGACACACCTGAATGAATGGCTCATTAAGTATGCGGGCCCCATTGTCTCAGGTGTGAACCACTAAATATGCATGATGGTGTTGAAATCGTTGACGCCCCTTGCGCATATTGCCTTTCCAAACAAAAAGTGTCTTACAAAATTTAAATCAATGTATTGTTTTATGTGAATGATTAGGCAGGATGATTTTCACATCATTTTGAAGCAAAAACTCTAGGCAACGACATCCATTAGTTAAAAGTCTTGTGGACACATATTTAGTATGTGTTTTGTGGCCTTATTTCAGAAACATTATTTTTTATTTTTTTCAATAACCATGCATAAACAATAGTCCCTCAAAAATACAAACATGTACATACATGTTGCTCACATATTATGGTAGCCCTGTTTGTGCTAAATAGAGTGTAATTACACTCTTGTCATTAATATGTTTATAAGCAACTGAAAAAAGCACAAATGTCAGGACATGTCAGAACATCTCAAGGACCCCAAAAATCCCTTAGACCCCAGAGGGTTAAAGCCGTGATAAGAGGGCACATCATCTCGTATCAGTCGTCTCGCAAAAGGGCTAGGCTCAGGCGTCGCACTGATATTGAGGCTGAACTAGCTGAACTGGAGGAGGATTATCGAAACACAGGTTCTGAGGACACACTTAGCTCTATTTTGAAAGTGAAATATGAACATAACCATATTTTGGGCGAGCAGGTTGGGAACTATATTCGTAAACTAAAGCAGAAGCACTTTGAGCTGGGTGAGAGGCCGATAAATTGTTTGCTAGGCAACTGAAGGGCGTCATATCTGATAGGGCAATACATAAAATTGCCTCCTCCACTGGTCAGTTATTAACTGATCACAAGCAGATTAATGACAGATTTTTTAGTTTTTACAGCCAGCTATATATTTCCAGATCTACTGCCACGGATACAGATATTGCCAATTTTCTCCATACTTTAGACATTCCAGTCATTTCTGAGTTCGCAAGACTAGAATTGGAATCTGAATTTACACTGGAGGAGATCAGAAATGCTATTCGTTCCTTTTCCCGGTGGCAAAGCATGCGGTCCAGATGGATTTGGGAAAGAATTTTACAAGACGCACACTGACGTTATTGCCCCCCCTCCTGCTTCGGATGGTCAGTTGCTCAGTAAAAAAGGGTACCTTCCCTCATACTCTCTACGACGCCCATATCTGTGTCCTTTTAAAAAAGGACAGAGACGAAACCAATGTCTCTTCGTATCGTCCCCATCTCTGCTCAACTCTGACCAAAAAATTATAGCAAAAGTCCTGACTAACCGGTTAAACAAATATATTGGCCCTTTAATCAATCCTGATCAATCAGGTTTCATCCCCAATAGATTTTCCTTCTCAAACACAAGGTGTTCGCTTAATTTAATGTATTCAACTAAATTGCCCCACTCTGCTGTGATCTCACTAGATGCCCAGCAGGCCTTTGACCAGGTGGAGTGGAGATACATGTTCGCTGCTCTTGATAAATTTGGTTTTGGGTCGAAATTTATGAATATATTAAAAATGCTGTATGTTGGCCCCCAAACTTCTGTTATAACCACGTAAGATCCACCCGTTCCCGTTGCACCAGGCAGGGCTGCTGCCTCTCTCCAATGCTTTTTGCTCTAGCTCTTGAACCGCTGGCCATAGCCATTAGAGCCAACCCCCAAATCTCCGGTATAAGGTGCGGCACATCCGAGTGCACCATCGGTCTGTACGCAGATGATGTAATTCTGACCCTTTCAGATGTAAAAACATCACTTTCACCCCTTCTTAATCTGATAGATCGCTTTGGGCGACTCTCTGGGTTTACTATAAACTGGGAGAAATCTGTTTTTATGCCTCTGTCTAGCAGTCTTGACTCCAGTTTTCTTCTCAATCTGCCCTTCAGAGTCTCTCATGACCACTTTTCCTACCTGGGGATTAACATCCCCAGAAACCCAAAACTTCTTTTTAAACTTAATTATATGGATCTGATTGGCAGGCTCAAGGCTATGATAGATAAATGGAAACTTCTCCCCCTCTCATTGATTAGCCGTTTCAACATAGTTAAAATGGTCGTGCTCCCTAAATTTACTTATTTATTTCAGAATGTGCCCATCTTCCTCACTTCTTCCTTTTTCAAGACGTTAGACTCTATTATCATGCCCTTCATCTGGGCCTCCAAGCCCCCCGTATCTCAAAGGCCCACTTACAGAAGCCCACTGAGGAGGGTGGTTTAGGCCTGCCTGTCTTTCGACATTACTACTGGGCCTGCAACGCCAGAGCATGGGTTTTCTGGAATCAGTTCACGACTGGGGGTGCAGAGGTGGGTGGACCCTGCCCTAGATGGCCTGAGATTGAGCTTAGTAATGCTGTATCACTTACTGGTGCCTCCTTGTCAGCCATTCTATTCTCAAAACCTGATATTAAAATTAAATCGCTACGCAATAATTTTTTACTTTGCAACTCGGTTAAAATTTTAAAGCAAATCAAGGTAATTCTGAAACTCCCAGAAAATTCAATTCATGCCCCCATATGTCAGAACCCCTGTTTCAAGTCTGGTTTGATGGATGCTGTCTTTACGCAATGGTCAGATAAAGGTTTAACTACTATCAGGGATCTTTACTTTGATAATCACTTTGCATCTTTTGCCCAGCTCCAGGCTAAGTTCAAACTCCCTACTAACCAATTTTTTCGTTATCTACAAATTAGGAATTTTGTCAAGCATACTTTTTCTCGCCTAGATGTGACCCCCACGCAACATGTCTTTTTTGAAATTATGACCAGCCCTCCCACCTCCAAGCATTTGATCTCCCGGTTTGTTAATCTCTTTGTTGTGGCAACCCCCTCTCTCCATATTAAAGAGGCGTGGATCAAGGACACCGGCGAAGTTATATCTGACGAGCTATGGGCGAAAGGGTTAAACAGGATAAAAGCATGCTCTACTAATGCTCGACTTCGGCTTATTCAGTTCAAAGTAGTTCATAGGTTGCACTATTCCAAGACTAGACTGAAATTATTTCCGGCTGTCTCCCCCACTCGTGATAAATGTAAATCAACTAATGGAACTCTTGGGCATCTTTTCTGGTCCTGCTCTAAGCTCCCAAAATTCTGGGTCCACATTTTCAGTTTGTACAGTGCTGTTTACAATAGACAACTGATTCGTGACTGTCTCTTAGTAATACTGGGCTGCTCCGAAGTTTCTTTGGCTCTTCCATCCGCTTTAAAACAAGCCCTCATGTTTGGTATGATCATTGCAAAACGGGTTATCCTAAAGGAGTGGAAATCAGCTTCCTCTCCTTGCTTCAAGAGGTGGCTTAATGATATGGTTTCCTGTTTACACCTTGAAGAAATTCGGTTCTCTATGTCTAGCTCTCAAGATAAGTTCAAGAAGATCTGGGGTCCTTTCATAGAATACATCAGGAAGGATAGATCTCAAACTGGGACCTAAATGCAATGCACTTTTTTTTTTTTTTTTTTTTAATCTTTGGGTAGTTATCTTTACTGAGACTGCCACTCCCCTCCGGCTCAGGCCTCCTTGACTCAATTTGTGAGTGGAATTTTTGTGATATCTATTCATTGTACTGACACCTATATTTATACTTGCTTCTTTCTATAAAATGTGTTAAGTGCTGGCTGTATGTTTTTTTTTTGTGTTTTTTTTTTTTGTCTTTGTTTTTTGTGCCTTAATTGTCTGATTTACTGCCTTTTTTTGTTTGTGTAATGTGCACCTGTGTATAAAAAAAAAATCTGTATAAAAAAAAAATAAAAAAATAGTCTGCAGTTTCACGACAAAGCAGGGACTCAGTGTCTACACCAGACACAACATTTGTTGTGTCGCGTCGTGCCGTGAATATGTTTATGTATAGCACTGTACTAAAAAAAATCATGATTTCTCTTTTTTTATAAACATCTTGCAGACTCTTTAAGGGGTATGCAAACTTGAGTACATCTGTGTGTATATATTTTAGTACAAATACAATGGCATATAAGCTAACAGTTAAACAACTACACAACTGTGCACATGTATTTGAATTATCGAATTAGCCATGTAGGAATTTGTGTGATTACAAGATCTAACTTATCTTGAATATATCAAGTGACATACAAAAAAGAAGTTACTGCCATTTTTAGTAATGATGACAGACAGCCGTATACCTTAATGTGTTCTATAAGTTGATCCACTGTTAGTGCAGACTTGACAACAGAAGTCTGCAAGAAAAAGTAAAACAGAATATATTAAGTGACAAAAATAGTCAGAATCAATACATTTGAAATATTAAATTATATTTGAGTGCACATTTATATATGTACATACAATTATTTGGCTATTTTCATGGTGAAAATCATAATCAAGTTATTAAAATATAAAATTACAAAATTAAAGATATTTAACCCCTTAACTGTCACCCCCCCTTTTTTCGCATAGACATAAAAATCATTATCCAAATTTAAATGGTTGTAATTCAAGAATGCTTTGGAATATAGACCTATGGTTGGTCTTGTTTTTTTCCAGACATTTTCCAGATTATTGTAGAAGTGTAGAAATGATTAAAAATGAAACAGAAAAAAATTATGAAATTTCAACAATCAAAATGAAATTATTTAATGTAAAAATATAATTATTCATATTTTATGAAAACAAACTGAGGTTTCTACCAATCTTTCATAATTTTTAATGTTTATTGCTATTTCAAAATAAAAGCCTAAACACGCCTAATGAATATGAAATATTCTTGTTGCAAATTGATAAATTACTGCTCATCTGTAATTTATTTTAGAAAACAGCCACCATATATGAAAACTAGAGATTTTAAGCTTTCAAATGATATATAGTTTGTCAATATTACTTTAGGTTTTTACTAAGATATTATTGTTTTAAATATATAGTGACAAACGTCCCACCTGTGGGACGGTGACACTTAAGGGGTTAAGACCAATTTTTATATAACTAAATTAGAATTAACATGTTTAAAAACATTTAAGGGTATCAACAATTTTCTCAGAGGGGTACAAATTACAACTTCAAATGTTTGACAAAAAAATGAGCTCGGTTTTCAATTCAAAGTAAATTCGATTCATTTATTGCTATAGGAGAGGAAGAATTGTCTAATGTATGTTAGACCCTATATAAGCTATTGAAATAGATGCTTCCAGAGGTCATAGATACTCTTCTTAATATCATTAATTCATCTTTGTCATTAGGATACGTACCAAAAACTTTTAAGCTGGCTATTAAACCGCTTGTTAAAAAAACACGACTTGATCCAACAGAATAGTCAATTACAGGCCGATTTTGAATCTACCTTCTTATCTTATTAGGGGTGTGACGAGACACTTCTCACAAGACAGGGAGACAGACAGGGATATGAGAACGAGAAGAGATTTTTGAACAATATTTTATAGAAATCCTCAACGACAAAATTCATGATTGGAAAAATATCACCTGTCTGCAGGAGTATTTTGAATTTTTTTAACTAATAATCTTGTAATGAATGTCATTTCAGTTCTACTTTATCAGTATTGTAAGAATGACAAAACTGGAAGAACTGGAAGATAGCACAACTCTCTGAGAGAACAAAGCAAATTAACATTTGAATTTCTCTCTTGTGCACCATTCGAGACGCAAGTCTCACCTAAGCAATCCTTCTCTACATCTTTTCCCTTGACCCCCCCCCATTCTCCCTCATGCTTGAGATCATCTGAAATTCACCCAAGAATATATATAGTTTAATGTGAATAATCATAATACAGTATCACACGTTTGATATCATTTGAAATGTCTGTGCGACTACTACAAAGGTCTCATTCTCAAAGTGGAACCAGAAGGTAATAAGGTATTTAAGAGTTTAGAAATAATTCTCATACATAGTAGGTGTGTCTTCCAGGCAAATGGTCTCCTGCTCTCAGAAGGTGTTAACTCAATGCAAATTCCCACTGTTAGCAAATGGTTCCATGTAAATCAACTTCTGCCCCCAGTAAGTCTGGGAGAGTGATTAAAGGGTAACTAAACACTGAAACAACTTTTTTTAGTTAATGATCTGTAAGAATGGAGCTTCATAAATGCTGTTCTTTGATTCGAGTACATTTTTTGACATTTGGGTATAAAGTCTTTTAATTTTCAAATATATGGTGTAAAAACGTCTGAGTGCTGCCCTCTTCAGGTTAAACGGAAAGCTCCTGAAGTAGGGGTACTCTCTGACGTAGGGTACTCTGTGACGTAACTGTCACGCCCTTGGTGCGAGCTCACCACGCCCTTGGCAATCCCTGGTATAAAAGCATCTGCTTCCGTCAAAACTACTGTAGCGAGTCAGGAGTTGGAATTACGAGTGTTGAAAACGATCGTTATGACGTGAGTAAGCATATATTTTTAATCACAATTTATGTTCCTTAGGCTAAAGTTAACCCTCTGGTGTCGACAAACACGCGTTTTGCTGGATATTTTTTTCACATAGCAGCAAAATATACTGAACGTAATAGTAATAATAATCCTGGAAAGAATTACCTCAAAATGACTGAATATAAGATGCGGGAGTTAAGACCGCAGTTTGACCCAGCAGCTCGAATTGATATGGCTCTGGACCTGTGTCCACACAGACAATTCAACATCCTCCACTTCAGGTGAAGGTGGGAGAGAAAAGTCCTCGACTTCGCATGACTGCTCTGTTGCAAAGCTACTTGCGTCACTCCAGTCGCTCTCCATTTTAGAGTCTGACAGCAGCTGTCAATCAATCCGTCTCTGCGGGTCTCAGGTGCACGCCCCCCCGCTTAGCCCCGCCCTCGGTTCGACCCTTCTATCTCTGCTGGACTCTGCCCACTTTTCCAGCATTTTTCAAATATTACCAGTGGGTGGAGTCAGGCTCTGACCAGGGGTTTAGTTACCCTTTAAGGTGAATTCTCACTGTTAAATCATGTTTACATTTGAAATGAGATCTGTCTATATAATGAAACGCAACTAGAGCTCAGGGCCTTTCTGTACCTCAGATCAGCCTGTGAAAGCCAAGAGTCGCAGAGACTCTCAGCATCATGTATTTCCTAATGTTGGGTTAACATTTCTCCTCTTTATTCCGGAGCATTTGATGTTTTGTATTGATTATCTTTGAACTGATTATGAAATTGTAATGATACATTTACCTGACAATACATTGTTACATGTGATTATTCTAACTGACTTTGACATTTTTTTCATTAGAGTTAAAAGGAATAGTCAAACATTCACTCACATTTAATGATGCACGGATATCATTAAAACCTTTTTCATTTATGGAGTCAGATGAAATAACGAGTTAATGCATATGAGAAAATGTATTGAATTTAATCAAAAACACTTTGCAGCGAGAAAAGACAGTAACGCGCAGAGACCTTCCGTGTTGGTCAGATGCCGGACTTTGGGCCGATCGAGCACGAGTTTACAGTATGAATTATCAAATGCATTGAAAGGCAACAATATACAAGCACTGTAAAAGGTTTTGCCACAAACTCAACTGACTGGCTTTTCTCCTGTATGATTTCACATGAGTCACTTCAGACTTTGGTGTACTAAGACTTAGTGTATGAGCTTCCAGAACTTCCGATTGAGGCTGTGTGAGACCTAATTGAACTAATTTCCACAAATTGAACATAGAAATAAAAACAGTATAAATAACAAAAATAAATAACAGTTTTCTTTTAGTCTTAAGTGCAAAATATAAGTGCAACAATAAGTACAACCATAATCAAAGTACTGTAGCGCACAGACTCTTTATAATTGTTGTGAAATTGCAGTTTTATTTTGCATGGGCAGTTATAGGGTTAATCCGGTGAGACATTTATCATCCACCATCGTCACGCGATCAGTGAACCGGGATTCCTGATGCACTGCGTACGACTGCAACTCGTGCTGGCTGAGCAGAGCAGACGTTTACAATGGTTTTTATTTCTATAAAAACAGCAAAACGACAGTGGAGGCGTAATATGAATGTAGCGGTGGGATATTCTATTCTAATTTCACCCTCACGCTCCGTCATGGCGATATCACGAGACAGCTTTTCAATCAACGAGAAATCTCGTCACATTTTAGTCTCGCGAGATCTGCACGAGATCTCGTCACACCCCTACTATTGACCACAACATTCTTTTGAATAGACTCAAATTATGTTGGCATTAGTGTAATTGCATTGGCATGGTTCAAATCATGCTTATCTAACCCTTATCCGTTTGTAGTAGTAGTAAACAAAGAGATGTCATATTGATCACAAGTTCAGTATGGAGTACTCACAAAGCTCAGTACTAGGACCGTTGCTGTTCACTCTGTACATGCTACTCTTGGGAGATCATATTAGGAAGCATGGGATTAGTTTTCACTGTAATGCTGATGATACTAGGCTGTATATTTCTTTGCGCCCCAACGAAACATACCAATTCACAAAATTAACGGAATGCATAGCTGATATAAAAAAAACTGGATGACTAGTAATTTCCTACTAAATTCTGAAAAAATAGATTCCAATTATAGGACCAAAAACCTCCGCACCTAATAACCTAGAATACTGTCTAACTGTGCGTTCACACTGCCGTCAGCGAGAGCGTCAAAGTGGCCGAAAGTCATTCATTTTCAATGTGAGCCGGCGAGCGAGGGCGGCGCGGCTGGGACGGTGAGGGCGTCGAGGAGAGTTGAAGTCAGGTCAACTTTATAGTAATGAGCTATGACGCGGTTCGGCAGCAACCAATCGGAATGTAGAAGTCCTCCACTTGAGAGGATTCCAGAGAACGCAGTCCTGTAAACTTTGGTTCTGACCACATTAGTTCCAAAGCAAAATGGAGGAGAGGTTGATCATGTGAATTTGATAAGGCACGCAACACTATTTATAGGCAACATTTTCACGCTTTCAACATTTGAGGATTGCTGATCCTGATCTATTGCTCCTGTCTGCCTCGCCGCCTGCTGTGTTTTGTTTGCTTCGAGGCTGTAAGCTCCGTCTAAGCCTCGTATTAGCTTCGTATTTCTTTCTGTTTTGAACCATCATGTACTACCATTTCTAGTTGTTTATACTACTAAATACAGCTTAGACAACATCTCAGATTAACCTGACATCGGTAGCTTCCGTTATTGTTAGCACAACACGCTAGTAACTCGCTAGCCTGTTAACGCGCCACCCGTGCTCTCAGTTATTTATTTATTTTTCTCTTGCGCGCCTGCGCCTCTGAGTTAATAAAAAGCCCAGGTGAGTAAGAATCAGTCAACAAACACGGTGAGTAATATCTTGTCCTGTTATTGTCACCTGCACTTCATGTTACATGTTTAGCATAGCCTTCCCCGTCAGCAATATAGGGTTTATATGTGATAAATGCAAGGAGACAGTCAGGCTGACGGAGAAGATTTCAGAATTAGAGACATGCATCCAAACTTTAATTGAGGATAGTACGTGTGCTAGAGCTTTAGATACTATTTTGGATGCGCCTAGCATAGTGAACTCTTTACATGATTCGGTTCCGGCTGAATTATTGCCTGTGCAGCAAGGCAAATGGGTGACAGTGAGGGATCGCTCTAGTCGCGGATCAAAAAAACACTCTACTGTTCCGATTACCATAAATCGATTTGCCCCGCTCAGTGAAACACCCACTGAGAATTCTGTTGATTGTGCCCTGGTAATTGGTGATTCGATCACACGGAACGTGAAAATAGAGACACCAGCCAACATAGTCACATGTTTGCCAGGAGCCAGAGCGCCTGACATCAAAGCAAATTTAAAAGTGCTGGGTAATGCTAATCGTAAATTCTCTAAGATTGTTATTCACGTAGGCACTAATGATGTTCGACTCCGCCAGTCGGAGATCACCAAAATTAATATTAAAGAGGTGTTTGAACTCGCAAGTACGATGTCAGGCACTGTAATTTGCTCTGGCCCCCTTCCTGTTCGCAGGAGTGATGAGATAGTTATATTGATTGTAGGGCTGTCACTCTACGTTCGAAAATCGATTGCACAATCGATCGGACCAACCAACACAAATTTCGAAAACGAAAATAGGGAATCGATTTTAACTGCCTTTTTTTTTTTTTTACCAAAAATGTGTTTTAGGTAGACAGATCAATACAGTACACAGAACATGTAGGATGTTGGAAAATAAATGTCTTTTCTGTTAACCAAATGCTTTTTAATATTCGCTATTACTTCAGTGAAAGTGAACAAGCGCGCCGTTATTTGTTGCTTAGTGACGTGTTCAAGCAAGCCAGAAATGCGCAGATTCTGCGCAATACGCTGTATTTAATATATCATGAGGACTCGCGAGTTGCGTATTTGCGCTAAATCCACGCAGATTGGGCTTACACGAACTTCCCCAGCAAAGTGAGTAAACATAGAAACACGCCAAATTGGCTCGTGATATGACAGCGTTACCCGCCAAATACGCCAATACGAATTTGGCGGGTGTTAATTTCAATCCTTGAATGTTGCACTCCTGTTTGTCATTGTGCAAAAAACTTCACGCCAATAAATCATCAGAAATATTGCTGACTTGTGCTCGTCTCAAGCGCCCTCTTTACGTTCGTCCTAATGCCTGTTAGTTATCCGTGGATATGCCAATATTTGGTGTTGAAAATGGAAACGTCTTTAGACATGGAAAAATCGATTTTACAATCGATTCAATGAACACACGTCTCGAAAATCGAACAGGATTTTTTCAAAAAAGTGACAGCCATAATTGATTGTGAGATTGTGTTCACTCAATGGCTGGCTGTCTAAGTGGTGTCCGCAAAATAATATAGAATTCATAGACAATTGGAAAAGTTTTTGGGGCAAACCTGACCTGTTGAAAAGAGATGGTATTCAACCCGTCCTGGGATGGTGCTGCTCTTCTGTCTAGTAATTTGGCTCATAGTCTTAGAGATAAAACATGACAATCTGGGGCTCAGGTCAGGAAGCAGACAAACTGGCTAAACCGACCGTCTGCTAGCGGCCTCGCATCACCAAGGTCAGATAAATCCCATCACATAGAGCCTCTTTCACCTAGATATCATCATATAGAGACTGTGTCTGTTCCCCGAATTTGGAAATTCAAAAAACGTCCAAACCCATCTAAGGTTAAAAATGTAATTGATGTTCAACAAATAAAAAATAGATATAATACAGATGAGCAAACGATAAAGCTTGGGTTGCTGAATATTCGATCCCTTACTTCAAAAGCGCTTGTAGTTAATGATATGACTTCAGATTATAACCTAGATGTGCTGTGTATGACAAAAACCTGGCTAAAACAAAACGATTACATTAAATGAGTCCACCCCGCAAGATTACGGTTATAACCATGAACCTCGTCTGAAAGGCAAAGGGGGAGGTGTTGCTGTAATTTATAGTAATATTTTCAAAACCACTAAGAAATCTAGTTTTAAATATACTTCTTTTGAAGTGTTGGTGCTTAATGTAAAAATATATAATGTAAACGATTAATCACGCTTGAGAATTCTGCTGGCAACTGTATACAGGCCACCAGGGCACCATAAAGATTTTATCAAAGAATTTGCTGACTTTCTATCAGAATTAGTATTGACTGCAGATAAAGTCCTAATTGTTGGTGATTTTAATATACATGTAGATAATGGAAAAGATGCATTGGGATTGGCATTTAAAGACATTCTTAACTATTGAGCAACCACCAAGAAAAGGTGTTAACACCAATTCTCGCCCAGGACAACTGGAAGCTGCTAGGGACTGGAAGATGCTGGCTGATCTTGATCAACGGCTTATTTTTCCACCTGAGATTGCCACCACTAACCTACGACCAGATATTGTTTTGTGGTCTGGATCAGCACGCATTGTTCAACTGATAAGAGTTAACAGTGCAATGGGAGGATGCGGTAGATGAGGCATATGAGAGGAAGAAACTGCGGTATGCTCATCTGGCCACTGAAGCAGAACAGCGAGGATGGAGAGTCCAGGTTTATCCAGTGGAATTGGGTCGAGGTTTTGTGGCACACTCTACAACCCGGTTCCTCAGAGACGTCGGATTCAGTGGCCAAGAGTTGCGTCGCACAGTAAAGAACTTATCTGAAGCAGCAGAAAGGAGCAGCAACTGTGGTTGAGACGGAAAGATTCTAGCTGGCTGTGTACAGGCCGCCATGCTACGGTTTTGTAGAATTTTTGAAAAACTTGAAGAGTCTGTTGGTTTATTTGTATAGGTTGTATAGTATTTACAGTCATTACGTTCCTGTGTATATTGCGTGAATGAAGGGTGGTTGGGCAGATATTGTGTTTTTGCGGTAGGTGGTATGCCATACGGAACCGTTGCCACTGAAACTGCATATTAACGCACCAGTGGGGCTCGACAGCCTTAGTCAAACGGGTTGGCGCGTATGGTTGGTTTGAGGAGAGATTGTGGTTAGGTCTCAGCAGCAGGAGGGATGTAGAGGTCAGTAAGCTGGGCTGATTTGAGTGGGGGACGGAGGGGGGTGACTCTGGGACACCAGAGTCACTGTCGAGCCCTCTTGAGGTGTCGTGGGCTAGTCGACGAAACACTGAGGACGGAAGGTGCCCACTTGAAAACCCTAGAGATGTCCCCTACTCGGCTCAATCCAGACGGTTGTTGTGCTGGTCCACTAGGGAGACCACACTGTAGTTGCAGCCGTCGTGTGTGCTGACGCGCCAAGTACACTGCAGCCGTTAACGCCGGACAGAAGGGGAGTCACACCACCATATGGAAAGAAGCGTAAATGGATGGAGAAGCATAGTTTACTGTAAAGCTACGTCTTAGTGTTGCTTATCTTGGCGAAAGCAGAGTACAAATCAGCATGAAGTTTTAACATCTACTCTCGTGTAATGGAAATCTTGGAGTTAGACAACACGTGTCAGGACCTACTCATTGTCGTAATCATACTCTAGATCTAATATTATCACATGGAATCAATGTTGATGCCGTTGAAATTCTGCAGCAGAGCGACGACATCTCAGATCATTATTTAGTCTCATGTAAATTACATTTAGCCAAGGCTGTAAAGCCGACTCCGTGTTACAAGTATGTTAGACCTATCACTTCTGCCACTAAAGATTGCTTCATCAATAATCTTCCTAATCAGTTTCATCATCTCAGCATCCCAGATAGCTTAGAAGAACTCGATATTGCAACAGAAACTTTTAACTCTCTCTTTTCCAGCACTTTAGACACAGTTGCTCCGTTGTGCTTAAAGAAGATTAAAGAAAATAGTCCAACGCCTTGGTACAACGAGCACACTCAGGCCCTTAAGAGAGGAGCCAGAAAAATGGAGCGCAACTGGAAGAAAACAAAACTAGAGGTATTTCGGATTTCCTGGAAGGAGAGCTCGATTGCATACAGAGAGGCCTTAAAAACTGCTAGATCTGCTTATTTTTCAACCCTATTAGAAGAAAATAAACATAATCCTAGGTATTTATTTGAAAAAGTGGCTAAACTAACGAAAAAGAAAGCTTCAAGCCCAGAAGTTTCCAAGAAACACAGCAGTGATGACTTTATGAACTTCTTCACTTATAAGATTGATAATATTAGGGACAAAATTATAACTATGCAACCGTCTACTACAGTATCGCATCAGGGAGTGCATTGTAGTCTCCCTGAGGTAAAATTTGATTCATTTGTTGCTTTAGGAGAGGAAGAATTTTGCAAACTCGTTAATTCATCTAAATCGACAACGTGTATGTTAGACCCTATACCGACTAAGCTACTGAAAGAGATGCTTCCAGATGTAATAGATCCTCTTCTTAATATCATTAATTCATCTTTGTCTCTAGGATACGTACCAAAAACCTTTAAGCTGGCTATGATTAAACCGCTTGTTAAAAAAACGCAATTTTATCCTACAGAATTAGTCAATTACAGGCCGATCTCAAATCTACCTTTTCTGTCAAAGATGTTAGAAAAAGCAGTATCCTCACAACTGTGTTCCTTTCTTGAAAGAAATGGTATCTGTGAGGATTTTCAGTCAGGATTTAGACCGCACCATAGCACTGAGACAGCTCTCATTAGAGTCACAAATGATTTGCTCTTATCATCCGATCGTGGTTGTATCTCTCTATTAGTGCTACTTGATCTTAGTGCTGCATTTGACACTATCGACCACAACATTCTTTTAAATAGACTCGAAAATTATGTTGGCATTAGTGGAATTGCACTAGCATGGTTTAAATCATATTTATCTGACCGCTATCAGTTTGTTGCAGTAAATGAAGAGATGTCTTATCGATTACAAGTTCAGCATGGCGTACCACAAGGCTCAGTACTAGGACCGTTGCTGTTCACTCTGTACATGCTACCTTTAGGAGATATCATTAGGATACATGGAATTAGCTTTCACTGTTATGCTGATGATACTCTTCTTCAAAACCTAACCAAACTTACCAATTCACAAAATTATCGGAATGCATAGTTGATATAAAAAATTGGATTTCCTACTACTAAATTCTGAAAAACAGAGATTCTAATTATTGGACAAAAAAATTCCACACGTAATAACCTAGAATACTGTCTAACACTTGATGGCTGCTCTGTTAAGTCTTCGTCGTCAGTTAGGAACCTGGGTGTGCTCTTTGATACCAATCTTTCATTTGAAAGTCACGTGTCTAGTATCTGTAAAAAAGCATTTTTCCATCTTAAAAATATATCTAAATTACGTCATATGCTCTCATTGACAAATGCGGAACAACTAGTTCATGCGTTCATGACATCAAGGCTAGATTATTGTAATGCTCTACTGGTGGTTGCCCTGCACGCTTAATAAACAAACTACAGCTAGTTCAAAACGCAGCAGCTCGAGTTCTTACCACAACCAGGAAGTATTATTAGCCCGGTTCTGTCAACACTGCATTGGCTGCCTATTAAACATCGTATACATTTTAAAATATTGCTGATTACTTAAAAAGCACTAAATGGTTTAGCTCCGCAGTACTTGAGCGAGCTCTTAAAGTATTATAGTCCTTCACGTCTATTGCGATCTCAAAGTTCCGGCCAGTTGATAATACCTAGAATATCAAAATCGACTGCTGGCGGTAGATCCTTTTCCTATTTAGCACCAAAACTTTGGAACAATCTTCCTAACATTGTCCGGGAAGCAGACACAGTCTGTCAGTTCAAAGCTAGACTAAAAACACATCTCTTTGACCTAGCATACACAACACATTATCGACTTCTATAATTCAATATTAGGCTAAACAAACTACTAAGGAAGTACTAAGGTTTGTAAGGTATTAACTATAGAATCAATTCTTAATGCACATGTGAATGCCATCAGCGTCTATCACAGGTTCGCGTTTAAAGTCTGTTTAGAGAGAACGGTGTCATCTTAGCGGCCTCTAATTTAATAACAAATGATCATTTAGATGGAAGTGAATCAATCAAAACTAACTTTAGCTGGAAAAAACATTATTTAAGAACCACTATAAAACCAAACCAATCTCTGTTACCTTAAATTATATGTTTATCTCTGTAAAGCTGCTTTGAAACAATCTCCATTGTTAAAAGCGCTAAATAAATGAGGTTGACTTGACGCTAGAATGCTTGTTTTTCAGCGGGAATGCAAATTAGACTAGCACTTAACCATGAACACAACAGCCACACCACACAAATGTCTTTAATTGGTTTATTTCGTTAGCTAACGTCACTATAATTGTTACGTTCTTTCCATCGATCAATTTCTTACTTTCACATTTAAAAGATTCCATGAGGTTAACTTATACCCTACTTGTGGTAAGTCTGCACAAATAACGATTAACGTGCTTATTTGCTTTGCGGCACATTTAAATAAAGTAGTGATCGACCGATATAGATTTTTTATAACCGATACCGATTATTTGCATGTTTATGTGCCCGATAACCGATATGAAGAACCGATATTTATTTACTGTTATACTTCTGTTTTTGACAATTATTACAACACAAATTAACTGAACAAACCATTTTATTTAAAACAATCACTCCCTCCTATATAATATATAATATATATATATATATATATATATATATATATGTATATTATATATATATATATATATATATATATATATATATATATATATAAATATATAATCACTCCCTCCTATATAATATATAAATATAAAACTTTATATTTATACACAAATAAATAGAGGGGTCTGAGTCCAAAAAATAAAGTGCCTTTGTTTAAAAATAAAAGCTTTGATGAGGTAAAAAATAAAGCACAAAAATTATTCTAACATACTGGGGGGAAAAATCTAAATTCCATGAATTTTAGTAGCTATTTTAGTAGTGTAACTTAATACTCCCAGTTAAGCAGAACTAGGTTGTAGTGTAGAAAACAGTATTTCAGCATTCTGCTCTGTAAGCCTGCTTCGTTTGTTTTCATAAATGGTAAATAAATCAAATTACAATAAAAACATTTATATTATTACATTACATAATTTATATCTAAATTATACATATAATTTATAAGCATCAGCAGCAACAATGTTAACAATAGGCAAAATAAATGTTAAAAGTCTAATGTTTTCATATGGAGAAAATAATTGACAGGGGAGTCATATCACCTTTGCAGAAATATAATTCATTTTAAACAGTTTTAGAAGGTTTATGTGCCGTTTAATAGGTTTAAACTAAGAGTGAGGAATAATTCACTGGGTAATATTAATTCACTGAATAATATTAGCTAGAATATAACATTGTCAGGAAAGTAACAAACAAAACAGCATATACATCATTGCATTTTCCAACTAGTATGTGATTAATTATTAATAATATTTGTGTAGGTCTAAATCATGAAATGCTTTCTGACAAAGTGCTGTTTATCTATGCATTTTCACAGAACTATATAGGCTACTCAACCGCGATCGCGGGTGCAGATAATAAATAATTAATTTCCACAAAGCGGTATATTTAGATGTGTATTAGCGAAATAATTGCTATGTAGTAAATGATAATATAATCTAGGGAGTTTAAACAAGATAATCTTGTCAAAAGTTTCATTCAGTGGCCGTGCTTGAGCATTCCTGATCATCAACCCAGTGAGTGCTCAGCAATATGAACGAACTTTTTTCGAGAGTAATGGTGAGCAAATACAACAGATAAACAATTAAATTCAGCGCTTTTATTTTCAACATGCACTCATTCATGTCTGTTTTATTTAATTCATGTGAAGTTACGTCTTTATTGGGGCAGGACATGACGGATTACGCTACGTGACTCCATGAGTTCGTCTCAATTTTTTAGAACCAAGCTGCATAAACTATATCAGGCATTTATGTCTCAAACATAATTTCTGCATGCCTGTTATGTTAAATAAAGTGTAATAATCAAAGCAAAGCAAGTAGAACATATACTTTACGTGTGCACAGTGTTGTTGTTGACTGATCTCCTCAGACGCGGGCTGCAATGGCGGAATTCTCAAAATACCCGATACCCGATTATGGGAAAATGCTTAAATATCGGGAAAAATATCGGTAAACCGATACATCGGTCGATCACTAAAATAAAGTTTATAAAAAGACCAAGCATTCGATCGACGTCAGAGCGTCTGCAAATCTTTCTACGCCGTTGTTGGCAGGGCGACGGTGAACGCACAGTAACACTTGATGACTGCTCTGTCAAGTCTTCGTCGTCGGTTAGGAACCTGGGTGTGCTATCAATCTTTCATTTGAAAGTCACGTTTCTAGTATCTGTAAAACCGCATTATTCCATCTTGAAATATCTAAATTACGACATATGCTCTCAATGACAAATGTGGAACAGGTAGTGCATGCGTTCATGACTTCAAGGCTAGATTATTGTAATGCTCTAATGGGTGGGTTGCACTGCACGCATAATAAACTAGCTGCTGCGTATTGGACCAGATGTAGTTTGAGTTCTTACCAGAACCAGGAAGTATGACCATATTAGCCCCATTCTGTCAACACTGCATTGGCTCCCTATTAACCCTCTGGGGTCCAGAAACGCGCCGGCGCGTTTTGCTGTTTTTTTTCCCACATAGCAGCAACAGACTTAAAATACTCCGTCATTTTTGGTCATATAAATAAAATCAATACATGATTATAAATTATAGAGGGTCTTCTTTTTTTTGTGTACACTCACATTAACATCAAAACCGTGTGCTTTTGTAAAATGAAGAAAATAAACAGGGTGTGCTTTCTGCCTCTCTGTCTCCGTTAACTTTTTCTGGAGCACGTCTCTAAACTTAAAGCTCAGCAAATACTATTCACACAAGCATGAGCAATATATCTTTATAATCAGTTAAGTTTGTACTTTTAAAATATCTAATTCAAAACTAAAATAAATATTCTCTGTTTATGTAATCTATAAAAAAGAGAGAGGTGTCAGCCGATCTCATTATCGTTCTCTCAGCTCATTATTCTGCTAATGTGACACGCCCACGGAGAGCGCGTGGTATTCAAACGCAAATGATCTGAAGCAACACATTCAAAGTGTCAACGCCCCTCATAAACGCGATAACACAACAAATGTAATCATCAGATTAATGTACTATTTCTTCTTGCCAGGCTGTGTGAGGAATAATCCTGGGACATTTACCTCAGAACATGTGCTGGTTTATTTTCATTTCGAGGAGCAACGGATCCATCTGAGAAGTTTTTTTTTATTATTGTTCTAATCGCGATATCATAGTGTATGTAAACCGCAAAAAGACTGTTTAAATATGAATCGCGTGTGTGAATGAATGAACTGAACAGTTTTTAACAAACCCTATTGCTATACTGAGATGAGTGAAAATCGACTAAAATATGTTGAAATAACGTTAAAATGTCTTTGTATTAGCAACGTATTAAACTGCAAATTAATATTTATATACCCTAATATAGGCTCATAAAAAAAACAAACGATATGCCTGTTACAGACAAAATATGAAAGACAACATTTCGTTGACTAGTTTTGGATAGATTATGAACTGTTTATTGTAAACTAGACTACTGCACATTGAATGAGCTTTTGTTCACCAATTTCTGCTCAAATGTTAAATATATTAGGCTATGTTTGTTTTGTCAAAAATAAAGTCATCAACTAGGATGCTATTATAGTGTTTGTTCCAATGTAGGCTTTATTCAAACTAATGAATCCTTAACTTTGAAATATGTATGATAAAATGTATACTTTAGTTTTTACAAAGAAATATTACACTTAAAATATCCATCTGAGAAGTAATTTTTTTTTATTATTGTTCTAATCGCGATATCATAGTGTATGTAAACCGCAAAAAGACTGTTTAAATATGAATCGCGTGTGTGAATGAATGAACTGAACAGTTTTTACCAAACCCTATTGCTATACTGAGATGAGTGAAAATCAACTGAAATATGTTGAAATAACGTTAAAATGTCTTTGTATTAGCAACGTATTAAACTGCGAATTAATATTTATATGCCCTAATATAGGCTATCATAAAAACAACAAACGATATGCCTATGTTACAGACGAAATATGAAAGACAACATTTCGTTGACTAGTTTTGGATAGATTATTAACTGTTTACTGTAAACTAGACTACTGCCACATTGAATAAGCTTTTGTTCACCAATTTCTGCTCAAATGTTAAATATATTAGGCTATGTTTGTTTTGACAAAAATAAAGTCATCAACTAGGATGCTATTATAGAGTTTGTTCCAATGTAGGCTTTATTCAAACGAATGAATCCTTAACTTTGAAATATGTATGATAAAATGTATAATTTAGTTTTTACAAAGAAATATTACACTTGAAATATTGTTATTTTAATTGTTGCTGTAATTGTAACCTTTTTCATAAAATAGCAAATAATATATTTACAAGGTAGATGTAAACAAAATCTTAAAAGGTCAATATAAGCCTTCTCTTCAAATTATTTGTATTGTGTTTTATTAGTGACAAATTTGGGGAGAAGATACATATCCAAAACTTTCTGAAAATACAGTATGAGAATTAACTACACAATTACTAGAAATGTTCACCTTGGATATTATACAATTTGCAAGCAAAAATACAAGTGGAAAAATACTATTTTTTTCTAGATGTTTCCAACTGTGAACCAATTTTGTAGTATATATATTTCTTTTCTTGTGTCCTTGTATTCTTTCTTGTGGCTCAGTGACACACCTGTGAAAAGCTCATTATGCAGGCTCATTAAGCAGGTCTTTTGTCTTCTCAGGTGTGAATCAGACCATTATACATGAGTCACGCCCATTTCGCATATTGCCTTTCCAAACAAAAAGTGTTTTACTAAATTTAAATCAATGTATTGTTTTATGTGAATGATTTGGCAGGATGATTTTCAGATCATTTTTAAGCAAAAATCCTAGAAGAGAACATCCATTAGTCAAAAGTCTTGTGGACACATTTAGTATGTGTTTTGTGGCCTTATTTCAGAGATTTTAAGTTGTATTTTTTTCAATAACCATGCATAAACAATATTCTCTCAAAAATACAAACATGTACATACATCTTGCTCACATATTATGGTAGCCCTGTTTGTGCTATATAGAGTGAATTTACACCTTTGCCATTAACATGTTTATAAATAACTGAAAAAAAGCACAAATGTCAAAGCATGTCAGAACACCTCCAGGACCCAGAAAACACCTTGGACCCCAGAGGGTTAATAGCCTAATGCTAATGTCTAGAATAGCAATTTAAGTGTGAATTGCGACTTCTCTTTGTTTTAAGTCAGTCTCAAACTCAGATAGCCTGTGGGGGGTTTGGAGGGACAGTTCATGCAGTTGCTTTATCGTGCGTGCAGGACAAGAGGTGTTAATGTTCTGTCTTTCATATGGAGAGTGTCGGAGAGTGTCGGATAGCCAGCCTGATGAGCAAGGCAAAATTCTTTTAAGGATTTCTTTTAAACCTGCTAAAAAGAGATCCAGCACGAGAGAGGCAAAGAAAAACGCATGTTCTTAAATTGTTGCTTTGGACTATTTTCGTTTTGTACTGTTTTAATTGTTTAATTTAAATGCAATTTCTTTTGCAATACAAATTTAAAATGTCACAAGAATAAGATTCTGTGTTTCTTATTTTGCATCGCAAAGGAAATACTCTAAACTCGATGCAACCCTGTTCTAAATAAATAAACTGTCCCGACACTTTATTTAAACCTTGAAATGTGCGATGTGGTTTCAAACTTAATTAATTTTAGTGTTCTTTTACATTTTCATTGGTTTTTATATTGAAAGCAATACTATTTAGTTAGTCTGTTATTTTGTGTATAGCCAAGTCAACAAAATCAGTCTTTTTCTGATTTGTTTAATGTATGGATCTGTTTTGAAAAATTTATTCCGTTGCTATGGCCGGGTATCACTGTCAGTCATCTCAATTTTGTGAATGATTCACAAAACAATAATTTAGCAGATTAAAGACGAGCTTCTTCATTTTCATTTTCTGACGCGATCGGCTGACAATCTTCCTTCACCAGTTTTGTCGTCTGCAGAGGCTCTACTGGAATGTAGCAAATTTATGTTGTAATGTGCCATTGATAATTAAACAAAACGCTTAACTTAATAATTAACAGTTAATAAACTCGCTAATAAACGGTTACCTATTTAAGCATCAAGAACGATAAAACATAAAACACTGTCGGCCAAAAACAAGCCAAGTAGGCTTCAATGAGATTCAATCTCGGATCGCTTGAAGCTCCGCGAGGCTCATGTTGTTGCGTTAACCACAGAGCTACCGTCTGAACGCTGTTTTGATAACATCTTTTATGCTCTTGGAAAGCCTCATTGATGTAACCTAATATGTTTCTATTGCAATGTTTTATGTTGAAATGTTTTCATTATTTATTCAATTTCAGTAATTTCAGTATTGTGATTATGAATTCGTTTAACTACAATGTTTCACTTGAATTCATCTGCTAGCAGCTTTCAATCGCTCTGAATGAGCCGCGGCGCGGCAGCAGATTACGCAATAGAGAGAATAAACTGACACTTTTCAAAGTCTAGCGCCTCTTAGCGGTTAAATGCAGCAAATACACACCCGCGGCGGTAAAAGTATTATTCTGGTTGAGTACCAACTGTAGTTCACCCAAAAAAACAAACAAAAAAAATTACTGAGAGAAGAAATTCGAGTTTTCAGAGTTTTAGTATCAATACTACATTAAACTACTATATATAATGTTAAATATAATGTATAATAATGCAATGGGGGGATATTTAGGGGTCCTGATAATGCCAAATGTTCTGGTGTCTTTGTCCTGTGCATTAGTTTATCAGCACCAACTCCAAGCCTATTCATTTACACCCACAATGAAATACCAAATTTAGCATTTTAATCAACAGTACATTTTTTGTTCTACTTGGAGTATCACAATAATATTGTATCGTAAGTTCAGTATTGTGATATATCGAATCATTACAATCATTACAACTTTGTCATTAATATGTTTATAAGCAACTGAAAAAAGCACAAATGTCAGGGCATGTCAAAACATCTCAAGGACCCCAAAAACACCTTAGACCCCAGAGGGTTATAGCATCCGTGTGCTTTTTGAGTGTGAAACCAGACCAACACTGCGGGGGTCGATTTATGACCATATTCAACCATCCCTTAATCCTACCCAATTCACACCTAATACCTAAACTTAACATCTACCTTACTAACTATTAATAAGCAGTAATTAGTAGTTTGAGGTAAAAGTCATAGTTAATAGGGAGAATTGGACCCCAATCTAAAGTGTGACCAAATAAACTTATTTCAACCTGCATATGCAGTGGACCTTGGTAGCTCCTTTGAAGGCATCTTGAGTAAAAGCGCTCAATGTTTAACATGGAACGTACTAAAGACTTGAACCAGACGTGATGTGACACGTCATTCAGAATATGGACTTTTTTGCACATAACCTGTACAGTGTACTTGGCAGCATGAAAAACGTACTCGGTTACATACGTAACCTCGGTTCTCTCTAGAAGAGAGAACCTTAATTTATCCTTAATTTTGCATTTATTGTCAACGCAGTGCAGTAGCCAGCAGACCTAGAGCAGGCCAACTTGCGTGCTCATTGGCTGCGGTGCGGCAACTGCTGCAGCCTACCACTGAGCCTTGCGCGTGACGTCAACGCTTCGCGCCCTCTACGCGTCATAGCCCGCCAGAATGGGGGTGGCTTAGCGTATAAAAGACAGGCTCGGAAGCTGCATCACTGGTTTCATCAGCTGAAGCGAAAATCGCTCGTGGCGCCTGCACAGTCGGGTTACGCAATACTCATTCCCTCTTCTAGAGAGAACCGAGGTTACGCATGTAACCGAGTACGTTCTCTTACGAGAGGTTCTCTCGTATTGCGTAAGTTGCTTAGGCTACGGGAACCCATTGTCAACGCCGTGCGCGCCCAGCCTTCACTTCATGAGTCCCAGGGTTTCCCGGGGAACATAGATAAGTGGGAAACAGGTGGCCAGCAAAGCGGGCCAGCACATGTTATAAGCACATACAGGGTATACAGAGCGGTGTCGCCGGTCCATATAACTATTCATCATATAGTGCAGCTCAACCAGGAGAGCTAACGTCACGTGAGAGTAGTCTGCGCATGATAATCTGGGCAGGATATACACACCGCTCACACTGACAGAAGTCTAGCCTGCAAGGCGGGAACTTCCAGGTTATAAAACCTAAAAAATGTGGACGGAGAGGCCCAGCCTGCCGCCTCACAAATGTCTTGAATAGAAAACCCGCTGGACCGAGGCCACGCCTCTGGTGGAATGCGCCCTGATGCCCAAGGGGCATTGCAGACCTTTAGACTTATAAGCAGATGTGATAGCATCCACTATCCATCTGGACAGGCTCTGTTTCGAGGCGGCGAGACCCTTGGCTCCAAACGAGACAAAGAGCTGTTCCGAACGCCTGAAAGAGGGGGAGCGCGTAATGTAAGCCCTCAGCGCCCTGACGGGCCAGAGGAGATTACCATCACCCTCACTATCGGATGCTGGCAGAGCCAAAAGAGAAATGACCTGCACTCTGAAGGGGATGCCCAACACTTTAGGATGACTTTAGAGTCATTTGGCCCGAACCCAAGACACGCAGCGCTAACAGATAGCGTGTGTAAATCCCCCACACGTTTGACTGACGACAAAGCTGTCAGGAAAACGATTTTGAGCGAGAGGTACTTTAGGTCCACGGAGTCCATCGGTTCAAAGGGGAAAGCTTTCAGGGCCTCCAGGACCAATGAAAGATCCCATAAGGGAACCGACGGGGGTCGCGGGGGATTCATCCGTCTGGCTCCTCTAAGGAAGCGGATGACAAGCTCGTTTCTTCCTACTGACTGACCGCGCGTCGACTCAGCGAACGCTGAAACGGCCGCCACATAAACTTTAAGCGTGGATGGGGACCTGCCCTTATCCAACAGCTCTTGAAGGAAGCCAAGCAACCACGGGACCCCACACGTTCGTGGGTCTAGATCTCTATCAGCACACCATTTGGAGAACACCGACCATTTAGACGCGTAAAGCTGCCTCGTAGAGGGAGCTCTGGTTTGCGTAATCGTGTTCATCACTCCTTCTGGCAGGACAATGGGTATCCGTTGATTAACCATACGTGCAGAGAGCAGCGCTCTGGATGGGGATGCCAGATTGAGCTGCGGGCTTGGGAGAGATCTCTCCTCACCGGAATCAGCCAAGGGGCTGTGTGAGACAGCCGCATCAGCTCCGAGAACCAGGTTTGATTCTCCCAGCGCGGGGCTATAAGGAGCACCGAGTGGCGTGTTTCCCTGATCCTCTTGATTACCTGTGGTAACAGAGAGACCGGAGGGAAAGCATAAAGTGGGAGGCTGGGCCAGATTTGGGCCAGCGCATCCTCGTTCTTTGAAAAGAACAGTGGGCTATGAGCGTTGTCTTTTGACAAACAGGTCGACTTCCGCTTTGCCGAAAAGGCGCCACAGTAACTGGACTGTCTGGGGGTGCAGGGACCATTCCTCTGGGGGAACGTAGTTCCTGGATAGTTTGTCTGGACCATCGTTCAAGTGGCCTGGCACATGCGCAGCTCTCAGCGAGCGCAGGAGGTACTGAGACCATATAAGAAGGCGTTCTGTCAGATGGCAGAGGCTTCTGGATCTGACACCGCCCTGACGGTTTATGTAGGACACCACAGACATGTTGTCCGAGCGGACTAGCACATGGTGGTCCTGTATGAACGGGAGGAAGCGTTTGAGCGTGTTCTCGACCGCTATCATTTCCAGACAGTTTATGTGGAAGCGTCTCTCTTGGTCTGACCACAGGCCAAAGACCTGTCTGCCCTCGAAGATGGCGCCCCAACCTAAGTTGGAGGCGTCCGTCGAGATGACCTTTCGGTGTGAGACAGCCCCCATTGTCACTCCCCGCTGGTACCAGTCGGCCGCTAACCAGGGCTGCAGAGCCAAAACGCAGCTCTGAGTCACTCTGATTCGTCTGTAGCCTGAAACCCAAGCCTGGTGAGGCACTTGGGCGCTCAGCCAGCGTTGTAGCGGGCGCATGCGCAGCAGGCCCAGCTGAAGCACAGCCGCAGCTGATGCCATACAGCCTAGCATCCTCTGGAATGTCTTCAGAGATGTGATGCTGCCCTCCTGGAAAGACGCGGCCAGGTGTCGAACACGGCGCGCGCGCTGTGTCGATAGGCGGGCCGTAATAGCCACAGAGTCCAGTTCTATTCCTAGAAAGGGAACTGACTGACTGGGCAGTAATGAGCTCTTGGTCCAGTTGACCGTGAGGCAGGAAAGGCGAGGCATTTTAATAAAAAAACTCGCGCTCTTTTAGAGCAGCGGCGAACACTCACAGAAGGCACAAAAAGGATACTCAACGCCGGATGGCGTAGCAGGCACGGAAGGCTGAAGGTGGCGAAGACAGCCGGCTTCTTCAGGGGCTTTCCTCTGCGTGCTGGTCGCTAGTTTCGACGGCGGAAGGCTTCTCTCAAAGTACAGCGATGTGGAGAGTTTCGCTGAAGATTATGAAATCAGTGATGAAGCTTCCGAGCCTGTCTTTTATACGCTAAGCCACCCCCATTCTGGCGGGCTATGGCGCCCTCATTAGGCGTGACGTCATGCGCGAGGTTCAGTGGTAGGCTGCAGCAGTTGCCGCACGGCAGCCAATGAGCACGCAAGTTGGCCTGCTCTAGGTCTGCTGGCTGCTGCACTGCGTTGACAATAAATGTAAAATTAAGGATAATTTTTGGCTTCAATATCTCGAGAAAAGATAACTTTACCCGTAGCGTAAGCAACTTACGCAATACGAGAGAACCTCTCGTAAGAGAACTAAACTTGTATTGTGAATAGGTATTAAAGCAAGAGAAAAGCCCTTCCACATAATACCATGCATATACTGCCCCACTACAAAAACAGAAATCTGTAGTAAAAACTGATTTAGTTCAGTGTCTCTTACATGTCTTATTGACTTCCTGCTCTTGATTCCTGATGTCTGTGTGATGTCACCATGAGGCTGGGCAGTCCAGGAAGACAAAAGGCTGCATGGCCTGGATTCTGACGAAGAGACAAAACGTCATGACATGTTTTTCCACATTTCATATACGTTACTCTAGAAAAGAATACAGCAGACGTTTCATATTTTGAACAAAAGTCTTTACCACTCCGATTTTGCTTCAGTTTTCCCATGGTAGCCGCGAGAGATGACTTCTGGCACACAAAAGGAATCACTGACAGCATCTTCCCATGAGGGACGTACAGCTTCCCAGAATAACACCACAACTGTATTCAGGAGAAAGTGTTTCACTCCAGTATTAAACGTATGTATCTTTGTGAAAAGTAAAAATAATAATAATAATAATACTAATAATAATAATATCACACCTGACTACAGATCCTTCCTGACATTTCTTTACTAGCCTGAAGAGTTTGGAAATGAGTGTTCCAGATGCAAAGGTAATCTACGAATGACAACATTCCAATGATCATTGCACCAATCAGATATCAAGTGATAAAAAAGAGAGAGAGGAATAAAAAAATCCAGCACTAAATGTCATTGATAAGAATGTGAAAAGTATGGGTGTGACGATTGTCCATTTGATTGACAATTTCTGGGATTTTATTGATAACGGCAAGTAGATGATAATTTGTGTTTGTAAAAAAGATATTTTGTGTTTGTAAAAGTCTTACATTGTACTACCTCAATTAAATGGGGAAACAAAATAGAAGTAAAAACAATACAAAAACACTGAAATCAGAACTGCTTTTTGGGGGGGAAACTGCAAGGAGTATAGGGCTAGGCGATAAAACGATAATTATTGAAATTAATTTTCCTAAAAATTATAACAAGTTTAATAAAATGTTCAATAGAATGCTTACACGCCAAACGTGGAACAAAAAGGCGCTACTTGTTTGATCCACGCCACACATACCCTTTATCAGCTCGGCTCAAACGGCAGCACAGCGCAAGCTTACAAGAGCAAATCAGTTTACTCGCTGAGCGTTTTAATCACGCGACCACTAAACAAGTGTTGTGAGATCCAGTTGAGAAGCATCTTTTTGCACTTGAACAGACACACAAATGTCAAAAATTCCTCAAACACAGTCGGTTATGTCTTAAGTGAGCGTAAATAGTTGACAAAAAAATGCATAACTATATATTGGATCTGTGCAGCTCTTAAAGTTACAGCAGCCTAATAATGACTGCTGCTGTCTCTATAATAATGTTAATCAAACAACAAAAGACAGAAAATGTACTCGCTGTTCTTGACTGAATAACTTTTGTAACTATATGTGTAATGTATCTTTTCCTTTTTTTCTATTAAGATCTATTTATATTAAGAAAAAAAGAAAAAGAAGTTAAATTAAGTTTACTCATGATTAGAAATCATCAGGAACATCCAAGGCACTCTCTTTAGAAAAGTTAAAAGTTAAAAAGCCTTTATTTCTATGGCTTGGTCATAATCAACACTATTAAAAACACTCCGACGCGTATCGGCATACAAGCCTTCGTCCGGGAGTCACTACATTTCAAAAAACAGGAAGAGGCTTATAAGGTCTCAAACCACCAATCAGGAACCTCCATTTGGCAAATGACAACAGTAGGTTCAGAATTGTAAGATAATAACAAAGGCCACTAGATGGCCTCCTTGACGCTTAGTAGAATATTTGTGAAAAAACACTTTAAAGTTACAAGAAATGCATATATCACTACAAAAGTACAAAGAAAAAATCAAATAGAAAAATACAACAACGTTTAGAGAAAAACACTCAGGTGAAGTTCTTCGTTCAGGCCTGGATATTTTATAGCCTGCAGTTTATCAATCCAGAAACTTTCTCTCTGGTTTAGTAGTTTTTGCCTGTCCCCTTTTCTTAATGATAGTGGGATATGGTCAATTCCACAAATCTGTACAGTAGAAGGATCACTCTTAAGGAATTCCATGTAATGTCTCGCCATAGGATAGTTCATATTGCCTATGCGGATTGCATACTTGTGTTCAGCCAATCTGTCCTGCAAACGTCTCTTTGTCCTTCCTATATAAAACACTTTGCATTCAGGGCATTCCAATCTATATATAAACACATTTTTGCAGCTTATGAAAAGGATAATATTGAACTGTTTTCAGGATAAAATATCAAAGGTTTTAGTCTGTATAACATTTGTGCAGTGATTACAATGGTGACATTTATAAGACCCTTTGGGTTTAGATCCCAGCCATGTTTGTTGGCCTTCTGGTTTCAAATGGCTCCGAACCAGTTTATCACGAATTGTAGGACACCTTCTGAAAGTAACCAAAGGTGGCTCAGGGAACAACTGGCCAAGTACATCATCACTCTTGATAATACCCCAGTTATTTCTTATTATTCTCTTGATTTTTTCTGCCTCTGTACTATATGTAGTAACAAAAATGGGTCTATCTTTTACAGGCTCAGGGGGGTTTCTCTCTAAAAGTGATTCCCTATTAGCAGATTTGGCCCTGCTGTATGCTTTTTGGAGAGTTGTGTTTTTATAACCCCGTTCCTTAAAACGTGACATCATCTCTTTTGCTTTGTGCTCAAAAGAATTGTCAGTCACAAATTCTCCTCACTCTCTGGAATTGCCCAAAAGGAACATTTTCCTTCAACCACTTAGGGTGGAAGCTCTTAGCATGTAGAATAGTGTTCCTGTCAGTAGGTTTTCTAAAAACTGAAGTGTGTAGGGCACCATGATCGTCTTTGGATATGTTAAGATCAAGGAAATTAATACTATCTTTACTGTATTCCAAAGACAGTTTAATATTGGGGTTAATGTTATTCAAAAACACATGGAACTCTTTCAAATCTGTCTCTGAACCAGACCAAAACAAGCAAACATCATCAAACATTTAAATGGATAAAACTTTTTAAAACAGAACCAGACACGAGTCGTGATTAACATATCTGGAAAAGCCCTGACGGAGGAGAGCACCCTAGTCCTTTCTAAAGGGCTATCTTTTGCACCAACCTACTCTGCTAAAGAATTTGATACAAAGATTGACCTCTTCCGCTTCTACAGGAATTTACATCTTAAGACCTGGTACAAGTCACAGGCTACACCTGCAAGCTCCATAGACACAGGTCAGACAGTTTATTTTTCCCATAGACGCCTTTTCAAACCTAAGTCTATTTTTTGCCCATTGGTTCAGAATACAGCATTACAGATATTTGCTAAAAAGGTTAATTATGATATTGAAAATTTGTTTAAGCAGAAAAGACCACCTAGGCAGAATAATTTGTATAATAGAAGGCCTTGGAAACATTATCCAAATATAGTGATCTAGTTATTAAAAATGCAGATAAAGGTGGGGCTATAGTAATTTGGGGAAAGGATATGTATATAAAGGAAGCTTTTCGTCAGTTAAACCACACAGAATTTTATCAACCATTGATATTTTATCCTGTTGAGTCTCTCAAAGAGGAATTGAGACAACTATTACATGTGGCCAAAGATAATGATTGGATCTCTGAATCTGAACTGAGCTTTTTGTGGAATGAAAACCCAAGAGTGGCATCATTTTATATGCTACCCAAAATCCACAAATGTGTTGATAACCCCCCAGGGAGACCAGTTATCTCTGGAAATGACAGCCTCACTGAACCAATCTCTAAGTACATTGACTATTTTATTAAACCTTGTCTGCTTTCACTCCCAGCATATGTTCAAGACACCACAGATGTTCTTAAAAAGATCACACAACTACAAAACATAGACTCTGATAGACTTTCTAGTCACAATGGATGTAGAAGCATTGTATACTAACATTGAACATACGCAGGGACTTGCATCTTTGACACATTTTTTGAGTAGAAGACCTGGGTCAGAAATGCCCCCTACTGACTTTTTGGTGTCATTAACTGAATGGACATTGAATAATAATATCTTCATCTTCCAGGATAAGACTTTTAAACAGATAAAAGGTTGTGCTATGGGGGCCTGTTACAGCCCATCATATGCAGGTCTATTTCTAGGAAAATGGGAAGAAGATTTTGTCCTTAACCAGCAAAAAAATGCCTATTTCAAACACATCTGGTGGGGACGTTACATTGACGATGTTTGCTTGTTTTGGTCTGGTTCAGAGACAGATTTGAAAGAGTTCCATGTGTTTTTGAATAACATTAACCCCAATATTAAACTGTCTTTGGAATACAGTAAAGATAGTATTAATTTCCTTGATCTTAATATATCCAAAGACGATCATGGTGCCCTACACACTTCAGTTTTTAGAAAACCTACTGACAGGAACACTATTCTACATGCTAAGAGCTTCCACCCTAAGTGGTTGAAGGAAAATGTTCCTTTTGGGCAATTCCAGAGAGTGAGGAGAATTTGTGACCGAGACAATTCTTTTGAGCACAAAGCAAAAGAGATGATGTCACGTTTTAAGGAACGGGGTTTTAAAAACACAACTCTCCAAAAAGCATACAGCAGGGCCAAATCTGCTAATAGGGAATCACTTTTAGAAAGAAACCCCCCTGAGCCTGTAAAAGATAGACCCATTTTTGTTACTATATATAGTACAGAGTAGAGCTTAGATTCTCTAGCCCGGCCCGAGCCGATATTTCCCGCCGCTATGCTCGGGTCGGGCCCTTGATCAAGCACGTCACGTGTCACGCGCAGCGTCTCCTCCACTCGCACGCACGCACACTGTATTGTGTAGCTTAAGTGCAACATGGAGCTTGAAGAAGTAAAGAAAAAAAAAGAAAACAGGAGAATTAACTTTGAGCAAGTATGAAGGAAAGTCGGAGGTATGGAAATATTTGAAATTAGTCGTGGGCAGTGACAACATATGTGTTGGCTTTGTTGAGTGCAAGTGCGGCGCGCTGCTCGCCTATGACAGCAAAAAAACGGGGACTTCGACGATGAGCAGACACATGAAGCAGGCTTGCCATGACAGAAAGGATGATAGTCAGCCTTCAATGTCCTCTTTTGTTAGGCTACTTCTCCAAGCATACCGCTGAGGGCGAGGTTTTCTTTCTTTTTTTACGTTTCTTCATTCGGATCCATTTGCGATCCATTCGATTCTGAATAAACAACGTAGTTTACATGCTTCGTCCTTGTTACATTATTCATAAAGATAATAATTAATAAATGCACGCAATAAAGGCAACATGCCTTTCAACTTAAGTGTGCAAAATTCAGAATTAAATGAATGTGTAGCAATTTGTACAAATAGAGAGTCTGTGTATAGTACGTGTTGTAGCCTTTAAATAAGTGCATTTAGTTTCATATTAAAACTAGGGCTGGGCAAGTTAACGCGTTATCGCGTTAACGCATTTATTAATTAATGCCGACAATTAACGTTTGCGCAGTTGCGCACGTTAACGCAGTTTTTTTTTATTATTATTTTGAAAGCCCGTTGCTCACTGGCTCTGAATACACATAGGCCAACAGTCAAACCATGATCACAGGAGGGGTGGGATGTTGGTCAGCCAGCAAATAACCCACCCAAACAAGCAGTGGAGAGAGGCAGGTTCTCTCTGGTGAACAGTTAAAGGGTTGCACTCCGCGAGTGAATGACAGGCGCTATATGGATCGTACCTATAAAACCTATAGATAATAACTATTTAGATTCTGGAAACTCACTAACAGCGAGCCGAGGATCAGTCTCTCTTCTAATGATTTGTGCTGCGCGTCCTTTATAAAAAGTTATAGACAATTCAACTTCGGCAACGAGCGGGCGCGTGCGTGAGGCGAGCATGACCGCAACAGTTTCACAGGAACGCACCCGCTTGTCGCTGCACCTTGTGCTCGACCACTTCACCTCACTCTTGGCTGATTTATACTTTTGCGTCGGACTTACGCCGAAGACTATACGCTATAGACTACGCGTTGGTTTTCATTTATATCTCTGTGTCGTTGTCCGCGTTGACGCGCAATTACACATGCAGAGGGAGCATGTGAAACCCGGGGAGCGGTTCTAGCAATCACAGCGCTTGCGGTACGCGTAGAATTGACGTAAAATTTTTGGAGAGGTGCACGTCAGGGTACGCCGAAGTGTACGCGCACTACACAGCTACGGCGTGAGTATAAAGTATAAATTGTTTTTTTACTCTGTTTAATGTAATCTTACGTGGGAAACCATGGCATGACCAAACCTATGCTACTATAAGTAACGTTGGTCGGCTTATATCTGTAGTAGTGATCATGACCTCTGACTACTACATAGACTGTTTCTGCTGCTCCCTGATAAAAGATACCTGTTGATACCTGTTCAGAAAAAAAAAAAACAAGAAAACTGGACTCGTTTTAACTAACTAGATAAAAGGTAATGCCCTGGCAGTGGCAAATAGCTTTGTTTAAATATTTGATTTGATTACATAATGTTTAAGTTGAGATTTGAGATTAGTGTAAAGGGAATACTGCTGGTATAAAAGCACCTTATTTGTTTAAAGTTATTGCACTTGTGTATATAGCAGTACATTTAAATCAAAAGAGCGCAATACACTACTTTAGAAGTCATTATTCAATTTTGCGCATAATGCGATTAATCGCGATTTATTAAAAATTTAAATTAAAAATTTTAATTGTTGCCCAGCACTAATTAAAACATTATAATGTTATTTTTTTCCATCTATGTTGATAATGAAAGTGAACAGAGTAGATAGGAGGATGCGCAATATCGGGAGACATGGAGTGGTTCAGGCATGATTTTGACCACTTCATTATTTTTTGTTTTGTAGAAAGCCTTTCTTTAAAGTGAATTTCGTTTTTTTATAAATTGTATCTTAATTTTAATACATTTTTCATAAACCAATTGCCTGTATTTAATAAGAAGCAAATATAGCAGACAATATAATCATGACATGAAGGCGCCGGCGAGCCGCGGTCACCATAGCCTGTGAACTGGAGCCATCTCATCATAAATTAAATCAATTCTCGGCACGCTGGTCACCGAATTTACAAATGCACATCTTGCTTGCTGCACGCGTCGCACACATATGTCGAAATAACATTATTAATAATAATGAATCTTTAAGAATAGGCCTATTTGATTGAATGCTGAATGTTGTGCTTGTTCAATTTAATAAAATTAAAACTTTCATTGTGATAATTAAAATAATTGAATATTAAATATTAAGTAGCCAATTTTTGTACATTTCTTAATAGTATTTATATAATATATATACTGTAAAATTGCGCAGCTTCCCCTGGTCAATGGTCTAGCACCCATTCAGCACCTGCGTTAAAAAAACGATCTGGCGTCGCCCCTGGTTATAACAGCCCACGTATTAAAAATGGTCGGGTTTAAATCGGGCTCGGGCTCATAATTACAGTTAATGTGTCGGGCCGGGCCGGGCTCGGACACAACGTGCACGGGCTTGGGTCGGGCTTGATTTTTTGGGCCCGATCTAAGCTCTAGTACAGAGGCAGAAAAAAATCAAGAGAATAATAAGAAATAACTGGGGTATTATCGAGAGTGATGATGTACTTGGCCAGTTGTTCCCTGAGCCACCTTTGGTTACTTTCAGAAGGTGTCCTACAATTCGTGATAAACTGGTTCGGAGCCATTTGAAACCAGAAGGCCAACAAACATGGCTGGGATCTAAACCCAAAGGGTCTTATAAATGTCACCATTGTAATCACTGCACAAATGTTATACAGACTAAAACCTTTGATGATATTTTATCCCAAAAACAGTTCAATATTAACCATTTCATAAGCTGCAAAACTGTGTTTGTTATATATAGATTGGAATGCCCTGAACGCAAAGTGTTTTATATAGGAAGGACAGAGAGACGTTTGCAGGACAGATTGGCTGAACACAAGTATGCAATCCGCATAGGCAATATGAACTATCCTATGGCGAGACATTACATGGAATTCCTTAAGAGTGATCCTTCTACTGTACAGATTTGTGGAATTGACCATATCCCACTATCATTAAGAAAAGGGGACAGGCAAAAACTACTAAACCAGAGAGAAAGTTTCTGGATTGATAAACTGCAGGCTATAAAATATCCAGGCCTGAACGAAGAACTTCACCTGAGTGTTTTTCTCTAAACGTTGTTGTATTTTTCTATTTGATTTTTTCTTTGTACTTTTGTAGTGATATATGCATTTCTTGTAACTTTGAAGTGTTTTTTCACAAATATTCTACTAAGCGTCAAGGAGGCCATCTAGTGGCCTTTGTTATTATCTTACTGAACCTACTGTTGTCATTTGCCAAATGGAGGTTCCTGATTGGTGGTTTGAGACCTTATAAGCCTGTTTTTTTAAATGTAGTGACTCCCGGACGAAGGCTTGTATGCCGAAACGCGTCGGAGTGTTTTTAATAGTGTTGATTATGACCAAGCCATAGAAATAAAGGCTTTTTAACTTTTAACTTTTCTAAAGAGAGTGCCTTGGATGTTCCTGATGATTTCTACATGCTTTTTCTATCCAAAGAGCACCTCAAACTTATTCACTTGAGTCCAGGAAGCGCTTCTCTACAGACATTTGTTTACTCATGATTATTTGGATGTAAAAAAATATTGTCATTTATAAATGTTTTGAATAATTCTAATAATTTGTGAAATGTAAAGACAATAAAGAATAGTTCAAAACCACAATTAATCTGGTTTCTACAACTTTCACCTTTAAACTTAAAAGAAATAAGATTTGACATTTAACTTGATATTAAATCAGCTTGCAATACAATTACCCAAAGTAACTAATACTGACAAATTCTTCAATAATAAATAGACTTAGACTTTAGGATTTTCCTTAGGATTATTTGTTATTATTATTCTTCTTTATAATTATTTTTTCCACTTTTGGGGCCCTTAAAGGTGCTCTAAGCGATGTCATGTGTATTTTAGGCAAAAACATTTTTTTGTCACATACAGCAAACATCTCCTCACTATCCGCTAGCTGCCTGTCCCCTGAACACACTGTAAAAAAAAAACGCTTTCTCTGCAGACACCCCAGGCTCCAAAAACGGCAACAAAAACAAACTGTTCCAGCCAATAACTGACAAGAAGTATTTGGGGGTGGGGTTTGGGGGGTTAGTGCGCGGATGAGGAGGGAGGGAGGGTCTAGCTAGCCTCCGTTTTGTTTGACAATACTTTGAACGTCAACAAGAAGTGACGTCATCCAACATCGCTTAGAGCACCTTTAATATGCTCAAAAACTCATGAAACTTTGCACACGGGTCAGAACCCGCAGCCATTAGGGCCGGCTGAAGCTGGTACCCGGGCGTGGCAGGGGGGCTCCACAGTGCCCCCTGGGACGGGGTCTGAACACTTGTCCATATGTCAAACATGCTTGCCTGTAATATGAAACTCGGTACACATATAGACCTCATCGGGCCAAACAAACAACTTTTACGCCAGCCCAACAGGAAGTCGGCTATTTAGGGTTGTTTGGAAACGTATGCTATGGAATTTGATATACTACTCCTAGGGAAATCATCCGATCGCCACCAAACTCCGCATAACGTCAAGACATTGAGGATGATAAATTTCCAGCGGATTTTTGATATCTCAAACGGTTTGGTCTTGGCGAGGAAACAAATTTTAGCAAGAAAAGAGAAACAAAAAGTGTTATAACTTTGTTTTACTTACAGTTACAAAACTCGGTACGTACATTGTTCTCATCGAGCCGGACAACTTTCTAATTTACAGTCATTAGCTCCGACCAACAGGAAGTCAGATATTTTGGTTTGAATGCGGATTTTTTGGTTAACAGTCGAGAATTCTCTCTCTCTCTCTCTCTCTGTCTCTCTGTGTCTGTCTGTGTGGGGAGGTGGGCTTGTAAGGTGATAGTTTAGTTTAAACCTTTCATTGCTGATTGCTTCTGCCAGCATTAAAGGAAAATAAATGTCTTATTCCTTGTATTTTATAAATAAGTTTTATTAATAAAAGTAAAGGCACAGAACCAGTTTATTTGTAGTGCATTGACAATAGTTTAATATAATTAGTTTATTACTTAAATTAACTTGGTCCATAAACTTGATCCGAAAACCAAACACACTTGCATGTAATATGAAACACACAACATATTCCAGCATTGCAATCTTGACATTGTAGCCTGTTCATTATAGCTGTAATACAATATAATAATAAAATAGTCAACCTAACATATAAAAATTACTTTGCTTTGTTTAAATAGTCAGTAGTACAATTCGTACCATTCAGCGTAAGCACCGCTCCACTGGGATGTTTCCAAGCACATTTTTGCGCATGTGAAGAGGATGATTTTTTCCGCCGATATTGGAACGTGAGTGAAGTACAAAGACTGTAATAAAGAATTGTTTACCATCCAAATACATCGTGAATGTTGAAACATTTTGCTTCTAATGAGAGTTACATGAGCCTAACGCCGCTTACTTTCACTTTAAATTATTTAGTTTTGGCTTGTTTATAGTTATTTTTGTATTCTTGTTCTGTTCTGAATATTACATTTTAGTGTATTTTCTAAGCATGCAGCAAACGATAGTAGGCTAATAATTGGTTAAAATTCTTACGATGGTTAACCGTTTAATTAGCATCCCTGTATATATAGCTAGATCAAATTAGTGCAGAATCAACTGCATTGCAATCGCGTCAAGGATCATCATCAAAAGCGGTTGTTAAAAAAAAGTGCTGAGCTGAATTTGTGCCATCTGTGCAAAACCACTGCTCTAGTGATGTACTGACTGAGAAAACGTTGGAAAGAATAATACTTTTAAACATAACACAAAACCACCAGGAGGTGGCAGCAGGCGACCGTATTAATGAGCGAGTTATTGATTCATTCATTCAAACGATTCGTTCAAACAACTGATTCATTCAATAATGAGACACGTTAATGAATGGTTAATTGAATCTTTAAATCAACCGATTCGTTCAAAATGCTGAATCATTCAGTAATAAGAAAACACGGCTGAGTGTTGCTGTGAGATGCGCGATGGTTCTGCTGTGATCTTTGATTGGAACTATTTTCATTGCTGAAACAATTAAGTAAGTGACTTAATTGTAACTGTTTATTGAACTGTTGTATAAAATCAATGTCACATTTTCAATTGTGATGGTATTCAGGGAAACAGCACTCATCGTGAGAGGTTGCTTGACTATCAATTTAAAATATAAAAACTTAAAAAAATATAAAAAAAAAATGTATAGGCAGTATGTTGTTAACTGAGTTTCTTTTGTGAGTGCTGCACACATTTGTTTAGATTTATTCTCGAGAGGCTGCGAGCCTCAGCAGCACAACATTGTTACCGTCAGTAATGTATTTATTATCCACTATCGATCGCAGCTTACAATAAATGTCATAAAATAAGAATCACTCTCTTGTTTTTAGTGATTCCCTAGTTATTTTATTTTTTTCATTGTTCTAATCAGGTCGATCTTTGTCTTGTCCCTTCAAAAAATCATATATATACCGTAATTCCTCAAATAAAAACAGGGGCCTTTATTTACCTGAACTGCAGAAGGTAACCGGCTTTTATTTGAAGCAGGCTTTTATTAGAGGCAGGCATTTATTTCTAATTCCATCTTTTTCATAAATAGGATTGGGCCGATAGACGATGCAATAATCTATCGCGATGGCTGACAGACATAACTATGTTGAGACTGCATCGCGATCCCCCCGTCCGCCCTGTTTCCATGGTGACGCGTCATGCTTGGCACGCACGTGATTCACCACAGCCAAAATAGCGCTGTATGACAGATGTAGCACTTTTTTTTCTAAATATTAACAAACTTACTTAAACTTCCAAACTCCGATTCTCAAATACATGTAAGAGAGTTTGTTGTGTCGTTTAAAAACCTTTAACGTTATAAATGATCTTGATCTGTAACGTGAGAGGTTTGTTTGGGCCGCAGTTCAGAGATTCCTGTCTGTTGGATTTATTACAGCACGTGAATTCATCAGTTTCTCACGAAATACATTAAAGTAAGTGGCCGGTGAACTGGGAGAAGAACAGAGAAAACTTAATAGTTACTTGCACTGTGATATAAATAAAACCCCTCGGCAAATATATAATTGTTATTGCCGCTTCCATAGACACTATTGTGTATTTTACAAACTATAAATGTATTGTTCTTCTATAAATTATATGTATTTAAATGTCTGAAACCTAAAATAAACATGATGTGGTTAAAAACACTGAATAGTTGTGATATACGGTATGACAAGCGCTGAAAGTCCGTCTTTAGCTCAGCGTGAAAGCAGTTTGAATCTGGCAGTTGTCGCGTCAGAGCGGGCCGACATCGATGATGAGATGTAGAGGAAAATATCTAGTGGAAAATGAGTATGTTACGTTATGTCATTTTCAGTGTTGTACAAGTTACTTCCAAACTGTAATACATTATATATTACTTGTTACTGTTATTTAAAAGTAATTCATTACCTTACAATATTACTGCCTCAGAATTGTAATGCGTTACATTACTCCTGTATTACTTTTGAGTTACTTTCACCAAAATAACTATACAGAAGTAGAACTTAACATTCTAAAATGACTAGGGCTGTAACGATATGCGATATGAAACCGAAATCGCGACACTCAGATCCACGAACCTGCAGAATCGCGACACACCCCTTCCAACTCCCAGCGTTATCCATACCGTCCAGATCCAATGCTACCACATCTTTAAATTACTATTAGTATTATTTGAAGTTAACTTAACATTATAAAATACGTAGACCTACACCACAAAACTAGTTGAGGGTTAGGGTGATAAATTATTTAAAATTTGGGAATTCCAGCGTTATGGACATGACATTTGCAGTCAAAACTTGAAATATAAATTCTCATAAAATGCATTAATACCAAACTATTGAAACGTCTGTTTATCCATAGGCTCCTCCCTGAAAGGAGTCCAGACATTAGAAAAATATCAGTCTACACATGCGTTTTATATTTAATATTAGGGAAATAGACAGTCATGCGTGACAAAAAAAATCTTTAACTTTTAGGAGGCAACGATTTTTTTTTGTTGTAATTCTATGAATTACACTGCGCAAATCGGATGAAGGGTTGGCTCTCCACAGAACAAAATATTCATTTTATTTTATTTTTCGTGTTCGCATTTATGAGCAAAAAACAATGTTACAGACGTGACAGTTCTCCGTTATGGACGCAACCGCTCTGAAGCAGCACTAAAAGACTGCTTTAAAACTTTCACAGAGACCTTACACAGAAAGCCTTTCTTTAAAGTGAATTTCGTTTTGTATTAATTGTAATCAATGTTTCATCAACCAATTGCCTGGATTTAATAAATAAGTAGGCTAAATATAGCAGACAATTATAATCATGACACAGAGGTGCTGGCGCGTGAACTGGAGCGCGTCTCATAAATGAACCGAAACTCAGCGTATAAGGTAGCCTATTCACGGACCTGAAAAATATATCTATATGGAAATGTCTACTTGTAAACAGAACAATTCAAAACGAAAGAAAACAGACTGCTCTCTGCTTATGGAATGAAATGTGCATTTCTCTCTGGTGCATTCACTAGCCTACTGCAGAGATCGCGAGTCAGCATCGTCATCTCATCTTGACTTTATTAATAAACAATTAAAATGTCTCCTTGCTATATTTGACATATTCATTGCTTTTGCCGGTTCTTTGTGACAGCTTTTAGGTGCTTTATCGGCAGCGCCGCCGCCCTTACATGAACGCGTCACCACCGCATCAAAAACATGATTGCGTGATGAAAACATGAAAAATACCACATAAACATAGCCTAACTGTTTAGAAAGAAAACACAGAACGAATAGCCTAATGCGCATACGTCCATCTCGCGAATGTATAATCTTCTTCATGCCATCTTCACCATTAGCCGCTTTTCCACTGGCCAGCGCGAGCACAGAGGCCGAAATCATACCTCACGGCACTCCTGTAAAAAATTAAATCGCTATACAAATATATCAGACGCTGCCATTTAGTCTTTATTTACAGACTTGGACACCACACGCGGCTATTGACTGACCACGAACAGGTAATTTAGCCTACTTGCATTTTTATTCGTTAATGTCTCACGGTCTTGCTGTTTTTTTTTTTTTGTTTGTTTTACAATTAAAACTAAAAGTCTGTTGTAACGCAAGCCTTACTGAACATGTACCGAGTAAAATATCACTGAAAATTGATTAGTAATGCCTTACACTACTGCGTTACAGCAAAAAGTAATATGTTACTGTAATGCATTACTTTTGTAACGCATTACTCCCAACACTGGTCATTATATGAAAGGCACAGAAGATTACCTATCAACACTAAATTTTCCCCGGCCTTAATTTGAGACCGGCCTTTATTTGTCTGTGTTGACCCCGCCCCCGGCCACTATCAGAGGCCCGGCGTTTAATTGACTACCGGTTTTTATTTGAGGAATTACGGTATATATATATATATATTATTTTTTTTTTGGACATGATCAAAAACAACATTGTCAACTTTGCACTCATTTCAAAGTGACCTATGACATCTTATGTCTGCCAAAATGCATCTGCCATCAGCGATATCTCTTGACTATCGTCTATCTGCACAACCCTAGTAAATGCAGTAAATTTTAAATGTGGTGTATTCAGACAACTTTGATATGGTTCTTTTACATTTACCGGGTTAACTTCATATTGCCTGTCATGCACAGTTACCCAAAAGGCACCGGGGTGGCGGTGCCACCGGCTTGGGGCCGTCATCGCTGCTTGCAGCTATGTTTTATTTTCTAAATACGTGTTTTTTTAAGAGTCATTTTAATTTTAAGAGTTTTCCAACATCTTAAAATTTTTAGTTTTAGGACAATCTTTGAAGGCTGAACAAAGAATGTTCATCACATTATAAATAACATTTATATATAATATTATAGTTTTGAAGTGCTGGAAAAAGATGTGTAGTACTTGTAAGCCAGGGGTGTCCAAACTCAGTCCTGGAGGGCCACTGTCCTGCAGAGTTTAGCTCTAGCCAGACTCAACACACCTGCCTGGAAGTTTCTAGCCTATAAGACCTTGATTAGCTGGTGGTCCAGGTGTGTTTAATTGGGGTTGGAGCTAAACTCTGCAGGACAGTGGCCCTCCAGGACTGAGTTTGGACATCCCTGTTGTAAGCGTTTGACTATTTCTGTCACAATACCATAGTTATGGTTAGAGTTACTACATTAGCCTAAATCCATGGTGAATGTTGCTGATTTGTGGACTGAAAGCCTTCTATAAGTGTTTCTCCTGGTTTCCATGTCAGCGCTGTTTGATCTGATATCTATGGTTTATAACGGAGAACTCTGCGCCGAATCAGAATGTTTCTCACTGGATCTCGCAGCGATGATGTTATTAATTCTGAGGCGAATTCAATGGATTTCTTCACTGGATCTTCAGAGTCTGGATCTCCTAGTAACAGTGTCGCGTGATCGAGATCGGCCCGCGACTGGCAAGTTCGGGGTGCTGCGCAGTCTATTATTGGTCCGAACTGGCATTTTTGTTCCGCTTTCATTTTGTTCGCATTCGCTGCTCGGCAACGTTGTGGACTAAATATTTGGTCGCACCGGCAGAGTGCGCAAATTAGGACCAATTGGTCGCAGTCTGGAGCCCTTTCAAAACAAAAACAGTGCCACGCTTGATACATTACATTAAGCCATATCACATTCTCTCAAAAATTCATTGTTAGAATTTATATAAATTAAAAAAATGTTACTATCCAACTGGTAAGTAAAAATTTCATAAACTCACCAATCCACATGCACCCTAGTTTAAAGGGTTAGTTCAACCAAAAATGAAAATTCTGTCAGTAATTACTCACCCTCATGTTGTTCCAACCCCGTAAGACCTTCGTTCATCTTCGGAACATGAATTAAGATATTTTTGATTAAATCTGAGAGCTGGTTCACTCCTCTATAGGCTTCTTAAGGGATTGAAACTTGCCAGCCCCGAAAAGTTATTAAAGACATCGTTAAAATAGTCCAAGTGACTACAGTGGCTCAATCTTAAGTTTATCAAGCGACGAGAATACTTTTTGTGCGCAAAAACAAACAAAAATAACGACTTTATTTCAACTATTCATTTCCTTCTCTGTGGGCCTCTAGTCAGTTAACGTAGTGTGATAGCATAGTGCTACGTCACACGTAGGCTCACTATTGACCGACGCTGGTCATGTGTGTGATGCGTGTGACATATAAAAGAAGCTTACGCTATTACACTAGTGAACTGACTCAAGGCCCACAGAGAAGGAAATGAAAAGTTGAAATAAAGTCGTTATTTTGGGGGGTTTTTGCGCACAAAACGTATTCTCGCCGTTTGATAAACTTAAGATTGAGCCACTGTAGTCACTTGGACTATTTTAACGATGTCTTTAATAACTTTTCGGGGAACAAGTTTCAATCCCTTAAGAAGCCTATGGAGGAGTGATCCAGCTCTCAGATTTAATCAAAAATATCTTAATTCGTGTTCCGAAGACGAACGAAGGTCTCACGGGGTTGGAACAACATGAGGGTGAGTAAATACTGACAGAATTTTCATTTTCGGGTGAACTATCCCTTTAACATACTAGGCCACATCACGCAGTGATGCAGACTCTCAAGGTATGATATTTTTTTCAAAGTGCATGGTCAATAATCAGCTTGCACAATCAAGATATACATCAACAATAATATTACACCACCCCTAGTGAATAAGATGGAATATCAGGATTAAGGGTGGAGCGTTACCTTTGCAAGTTCCAGCAGAGGGGTGGGGGAATCCAACCACAGCTACATGAGCCTCATCAAGCACAACAGTAGCACCAGATATCAGTTCTTCCTCCCCCAGAGGCAGACTGAGACGCAGGGAGCGAGGTAGAGCCTGGACACCTTCAGCTCCTGTTGGTGAACTTCTGAGTGGCAACACGCTCTCATACAAGCTGCCATTCAAATCTGAAATAATCCAGAGTAATTGGGTTGCTAGTAGTACAAAATTGTCTCTCTGGTAAGATGATAGAACCAATTAAAAGAGACTTACACAAGTACAACAGGTGTATGTTATGACCCCTACATGTGGCAGAGAAACTGATAGGTGCAGAGAGACCAGGTTCAGTCTCAATTCTGTGTTTTACAAGTGTGTTGGGGTTAAATCTTTGAGCATACAGCCAGTGCTCTCCTCTCTGAAACGAACACAAAACCTTAGTGTTGATTTACAGGTTCCCCTCATTATGCACTGATAGAACAAAAGATCAACAATGATTCAAAAAGACTTCAAAGAGAACCTGTTCTGTGCTGAACAAAACAACAAGCTGGTGCTCTGCCTTAACAACAGTACTCCATCTGTGAAAAAAAGAAAGAAATTTAACAAGGAAACTTACACTTAATTTATATAAGCCTTTGCAGGAAATAGCATTGGACACCAAGTAGTGAGCTAAAGCAGTAGTATCGACCTTATTCCTACGCCCCATGACGCTTTGAGCAAATTATGGGTGTAACTTCCGTTAAGCTGTAAACAATCAGTGAAAAGGCTCGTTCTATGAACGCAATACATAAAAAAAAAAAAGTGTCACAATGAGAACATTAATCTACGCACCCTTCAACCATCGAACATTAAAAGGAAATTTAAGTGTAAAAGCATCAACAAGGAACTTTCAACAGACCATGAATAACCACAAAAGCGCAATTCTTTTCACAGCAATAACCGACGGGTTAAATATCAATGTAGTAATATCAGTATTACGTAACATGTTGCCTTAATCAAAAATGTTCATTAACTTCAGCATTACGTGATACTATTTCAAAGTGATTTCCGTCATTTTGACAGATTATAAATTGTATTTACCTGTGAAAACAAAATTGGAAAGAGACGTGAGGATTTGAGGAGAAAACCAAGAGATTCTTCTTGCATTCCAGTGAATTAGTAATGGAATATATCACAAATTAAATACCTTTTTCATACTTTTACTGCGGATTGCAAAGGGAAAAAAGAAAATAATGAGGAAAGTAAGCAGCGACTGAAAAGAGCTCTTGCCATAGATATTCTTGTTATAACATGTCACGTTAAAATACTAAGTGTAACGTTATTCTCATGATGTCTGAAAATAAATCATGAAGGAAAACTGACACCTCATCCAGTCAAACTGACGGATCAGCTTTATTTGTAGGGCAACCTTATGATTTGAAATGATTAGTTTCAGCCTTTTTGAATGGAAGTTCCCCAAACAGGAAGTGCCCCCCACAATTCAAAACGCAGTAAGCTCGTCAGGAATAAGGTGGATTAGCTTCAAAATAATTGCACAGTAAGTGCAAAAACCATGCCGCTGTTGCAAGTGAACCCATATTTAGGGCCCAAAGTCCTGAAAGGGCGAAGGTCCTATTGTTCTAAGGATTATTCTTATTTTTGTTCAAGTGGCTTATGTTGACAAACAAAAAGTATTCATGAATATAGCTGTAAGGAGTAATTTTGGGGGCAGAGCAAGTCAGAAACAAAGTGACAAGCTAAGCAAGCATGGCAGAGAGCATCAGTACAGTAAAATAAAATGCTTATTTCAACACTCGCTTCTGCAGTCATTTACTAAAGAATATTATTAAAACTAATTTAATGATACAGACTTATACTAAAACATTGGAATTAAGGGAACAATGGCAGTCATTCAGAGTAACAAGCCATAGTCATTCAGCGTAACGTAAAATGTAAAACAATGAAACAAATTATGTAAAAATGAAACCAAATATTTATTCTGACCTGTAATTATTAAAAAATATAAAAGAATATGTGGTCATACAAAAATGTATTATATTTAATGATTTTCACTTGCTTACAAATACTTCTTGCTGACGAATGGGTAAACCTAGTGGTTTGAAGGATATTAGCAAAGTATACAGATTTAAAAATTACAATGAATTAGTATTTGAGGGCTGCACTGTAATCCTTAATATGTCAAATGATTCCCGTTTTAAACTAGCCTGACTACGTCAGACTTCGTACTTCCTCTCAATTTCATTTCGCTTCTGTACTTAGTCTGAGATATCGACATGTCTCTCAGTTTTCCTCCGGCCTGAAAATAGCCGGCCAATCAACGAACAGAGGGCGGGCTGAGAGCCGTGACGTAGACGCTAAGCGCCGAGTTTAAGATTGGGGAAATCGAAAACGACCGCGGATATGGAGACACAGGACGCAATTCGCTCTGTTGTGAACAATATTCCTGGCATTACCAAACTGAAGGCCGAACAAGAAGAGTGTTTGGTAAACATTTTGAATGGAGGTGATGTCGTGGCCTTACTCCCGACAGGTTTTGGTAAAAGTTTAATTTATCAAATATTACCGATCGTCAGCGAGAAACTGGGGAGGCCAAAGGCCGGCAAGGCGATAGTTGTGATTGTGTCCCCCTTGGTTGCACTCATGGAGGATCAGGTTAAGGAGGTAGCAAAACTCGGTCAGCCATGTTCACTCTGGTATTTCGCTCGATGGTTTCGTTTTCGCATCATACATGTGTTTACAGTGGAAGTGCGATGCGGCTGAGCTGGCGAATAACACACGTCATAACCAAACATCATGTGACTGGCTTACGGGTAACCAATGATTTTATACTTCAGACAAGCGACACAAGAGTATATTTTTACTCAGAAAATATAAGATTAAACGGGTCACATTCTAATGTACAGGGGTGGGAGAAACAATTTAAAGCTATATTACACAATTTTTGATGCTTGAAACCCGTTTCGTCTTGGATCCTTGTACTAAAATTTGTAAATAAACGTTGTTTTTTTTTCTAATAAAAATAACATTGATTAAATGCGGGTGGGTCGCGGGTGGATATGATAATTAGTAACGTAAAATATTAAATACATTCTTTAAAATATGAGCATGTTTAAAACTTATTTCTTTCCGCCAGGCAGACAGGCACTAATTTGCACTCTCATTAAGAGCCTACGCTACGCGGGGTCCGCTTTTTAAAGCAGAAATGGAGGCAAAACAGGTGATGAGACAAGTGCGGGGGCTTTTAAATGAAGAACCCAGCAGCCGGAACGAAGAAGCCACATTTTTTCCCTCACCAGCGCCAAAACAAGGTCAATTTAATTACAAAACTTTGCATTTTTAGGGGCCAGGCACCGAAGGTGCGGGCACCTATTGTTATTGTTCCGGTTCTTATTATTAGGGGCCAAGCACCGAAGGTGCGGGCACCTATTGTAATTGTTCCGGTTCTTATTCTTCCGACTGGGCGTCTATGGCAGCCCATAGAACCGCTTGCGGGAAAGTTTGGCAAATTTGGCACGCAGATAGAGGACAGTCTGACCTGTCACCACAGCAAATTTGGAGTCTTTAAATCAATCCCACTAGCGCCACCAACTGTCCAAAGTTTCACTCATGTTTATGCTAATAACTTTAGAACCATAAGGGCTAGAAACAAATTTTTTTCACTGATTCCTTAGCTCAAGCCGATTGCACCCTATGACGTCATTTTCCGTCATGAAAATTTTTCCGCCATTTTAAATTTTCAGAAAAACCTACTTTTTTGTTTTCACAGCATAAATTCACGTTTTTACAGGTTGGTCCCATGGACTTTTATTGTATTTTTCAATAGGTTCCGAGTGCCTGACAACTGTGAGGGGGTTGAATTTTTTTCTAACTCGTTAGTTTAGATTGTATTTAGATATAAAATGTATGACAAATAAGGGCGTGGTTAACTTTGATTGACAGCTTGATTGACAGCTGATAACGTGCTGCGCCTAGTGGAATTCCTGAAATTTGACGTCTCGGCCATGATCTGACAACACATCATACCACCTCTGTATCCTTTCTGAACATTTGTATTGAAATATCGTACATAAAATTGGTTGCTCTGCTATAAACTACACTAACCGACACTGTAGGAGGACTTCGCTTCATTTTTTCCGGTAACGTTAAGTGACATTCCACTACTATTTCACGTAGTTAGCACTATTTAGCGTCAATGTTTGTGGGCAGTGGCACTGCAACAGTTAGCATTAAATCGCCTCAGATAAGATAGCGTCCGAGGTAACTTACTTTACCTATGGTTATAACTGATGTTTGAAACACTGTAAATGCGTCTGCCAAATGAATAAATGTAACATGACATTTAAAATATTCCTACATAGGGTTTATAAAATAAAATGTCACAACCCTGTCTCTTTTTGTGAGACCAAAGATCGCCCGTTAGATATACACAAGACGAATTATATCTCATGTTCAACCACTAGACTAGAGACATCAGAGCCAGCGGCACACGTCAGAAGCACTAGCCGAGGTAAGGCTGTTCCAGGCGGGGTACATGAGCGCTGAGCGCGGGTGATCCCTGGATCTCAACTCCAAAAACGTCAGATCAACTTTTAAAAATGGGCGCTATCTTTATAAATAAACCACAGATTTTAGCTTTAAACAACTACATTGTCGACTGAAAAACTATTAAAACTACATTTCGTGACACAATAACAGTAGTATTTTTAAATTTCGTGGCTTTTCTCCTCTGAACGTTACTATTACTATTTATATCATGACCAAATACAACCAGAAACAAATGTTCAGTCTTGGTTGTGAAAGATAATTCATCGAGACTTGTTTTCAATTGTGTGGCGATTTGTACAGCCCCAAGCAGGCACGAAACTCATATGGGTTGGCCAGAAGGTGGGCGGGGTTAGGATTTCCCAAGATTTTCCAAGATGGCGCCGCCCATACCCCCCATAAACGGCTTCAAAACCGTTCTTCAGAAAGTCTATGGGTGACGTCACAGACGCTTTGTCCATATTTTTTACAGTCTATGATTCAGACCAAACTTGGTACATGTCATCACAAGCATGACCTGAGGCTACATGCTCATGCTGCGTTTCGGCGCAGCGCCACCTAGTGGTCTGGAGATATGAAAAATGGCTATTTTTGCTTATAACTCCTGAATGGTTTGTCCAAAAATCATAAAAGTGGTCTCGTTAGATTCAGGGCGTCATGTCGAGTCGACTGATATCCAATTTTCCCAGATCGGCCATTTTGGCTGTCGGCCATTTTGAATTATGTGCTAAAATGCTGTATTTTCTGAACGCATGAACGAATTGTTACGAAACTCGGTATGGGTCATCAATACGATGCCCTGAAGGAGCCTGAGAAGTTTCGAAACAGCGCCACCTAGTGGTACAATTTATTTTTCAAATGCTTATAACTCTGGGTGTGGTTGACTGATTTTCACGGGAGTCATCTCGAGTTCCTGAATCCTTGCCGAGTCCAACGATACCCCCCATGCTAGGTTTCGCTTCATGGTTTGTGTAGCGTTGTGATTGAGCGGTTAAAAAACATTTGCCAATATCTTTGAAACCGTTAGACTGATCGAGACGAAACCACCATCAGAAGTTTGGAAACATAGGTCGTTGGCTACACACTAATAATGCCCAAATGTCAAAATATTGATAGTAAGGGGTAGTAAAATCCAATCAAAGTCAAGTGTAATTTAAGTTATTTTTCATATAAATGTCTATAACTCCAAAACGAAATGAGATATTTTCACCAAATTTGACACATGTATGGGCTCACTCTGAGGTCACATAAAAAAATGGTGGTATTCAGCCTCTTGGTGGCGCTATAATACAACAAAACGTGAAATTCCCATTGACTTCAATGCAATATTGTGATATAAAATGCTATACTTAACAAATGCATTGGTGTAACATTACAAAACTCAGAATGTGCCATCAGCACCATCCCTTGAAGGTACTCAAAAGATTGAGACAACGCCACCTTTTGGTCAAAAGTTATAATTAAATTTACAACAATGCTAATAACTTTTGAATGCATTTGCCTATTGTAATGACTCTGGTCTTAATAGATTCCTTGGGTTATGCCGAAAACAAAGATTCCAATTTTGCCAAAGTCAGCCAAAATTCCTTTCCGCCATCTTGATTTTCATTCAATTCATACTTTTTCGAACTCCTCCTAGACCCTTTGTCCAATTTTCACCAAAATCGAATCGTATCTCCAGACCGTGCCGACTAAAAGTTATGGATTTCGTGACGATAGACGAAACCGTTTTCGTATACCACAGCATCAAATTTGAGGTATGATGCCAAAATGACTATTCAGGCTTTATATCTGCAATAACTTGACATATTGACACATGTGTCATTCTCACTTCACACTGACCACATCACATTGATTTCGTAACTGCGCCACCTATAGGTCGAAAGTGATAAACTATTAAATCATCTTATAAGTTACTTAATGTATAATTTTTCAGCCATTTGCCCAAAATCCTCTTAAAATGTCTCTAATTGCTCCTTGCTGCAGTTGGTCTGACACTCCCAGCCATGTTGGCATGTCTTATCGTCGTCTTTTGCGCTTGGCCCCGGTAATGGCTGCTTGCAGCTATATTTTATTAATGTTATTTTCTTTCTTTATCAACAATTAACTATTATTTATTTACCCACATTATACCAAAGCACTTAGACCACTGATAGTGTGCGTGTGTTAACGAGTTCTTCGTATTCCCGTTGTAGCTGAACATGACAGCGGACGAGCGAAAAATAAGGAGGTGGACTTCACAGAATGGGAAGATGAGACACCCAGAATGGTGGATGAAGTGGAAGAGTACTGTTCTTCAAATTTTCAGTTCGATGAGTCAGAGTGAAATTTGCTTTCTTTCTGGGAGAAACAACATTGTTTATTCCTACGGCTGCAGCGCCTTGCTATGAGAATCTTGTGCATTCCTGCCACAAGCGCTGCGAGCGAAAGCTCATTTAGTGCAGCAAGCCACGTTATAGAGACGAGGCAGAATCGCCTGAATCCTGGTACAGTAGATGCTATTCTGTTTTTGCACAGACAGGCTTAGAAGCAATGAGTTTGTTAATAAAAAAAGTTGCAGTAGCTTATAGAATTGTTATTTGAACAGATAGTGCTAATAAATAAGCCTATATCGAGCCATCAACTTGGCTGAACAGTGAACCTATCTCACTGTGTGTGAGAGTGTGTGTGTGAGTGTGTGTGAGTGTGTCTGTCTGTCTCTGTCTGTCTGTCTGTTTGTGTGTCTGTTTGTGTGTCTGTGTGTGTCTGTCTGTCTCTGTCTGTCTGAGTCTGTTTGTCTGTCTGTGTGTGTGTGTGTCGGTCTGTCTGTGCGTGTGTGTCTGTGTGTGTGTCTGTCTGTGTGTGTGCCTGTGTGTATGTCGGTCTGTCTGTGCGTGTGTGTCTGTGTGTCTGTGTGTGTGTCTGCCTGTGTGTGTGTCTGCCTGTGTGTGTGTCTGCCTGTGTGTGTGTCGGTGTGTGTGTCTGCCTGTGTGTGTGTCTGCCTGTGTGTGTGTCTGCCTGTGTGTGTGTCTGCCTGTGTGTGTGTCTGCCTGTGTGTGTGTCTGCCTGTGTGTGTGTCTGCCTGTGTGTGTGTCTGCCTGTGTGTGTGTCTGCCTGCGTGTGTGTCTGCCTGCGTGTGTGTCTGCCTGCGTGTGTGTCTGCCTGCGTGTGTGTCTGCCTGCGTGTGTGTCTGCCTGCGTGTGTGTCTGCCTGCGTGTGTGTCTGCCTGCGTGTGTGTCTGCCTGCGTGTGTGTCTGCCTGCGTGTGTGTCTGCCTGTGTGTGTGTCTGCCTGTGTGTGTGTCTGCCTGTGTGTGTGTCTGCCTGTGTGTGTGTCTGCCTGTGTGTGTGTCTGCCTGTGTGTGTGTCTGCCTGTGTGTGTGTCTGCCTGTGTGTGTGTCTGCCTGTGTGTGTGTCTGCCTGTGTGTGTGTCTGCCTGTGTGTGTGTCTGCCTGTGTGTCGGTCTGTGTGTCGGTCTGTGTGTCGGTCTGTGTGTCGGTCTGTCTGTGTCGAGGATGCAGTGCATCGTAATGCATCGTGATATCGAATTGAACTGAATCGATGACATGATCATCGTAATTGAACCGTGAGACCAGTGTAGGTTCACACCCCTAATACATTTGTACATACTCATTAAATAAACACATTGTGTACACATACAGTATGTATACTTAAGCACATGCATAGAGACACACTAGTCACAGAGTAGAACTTATTCATGATCACGATTCAATCAAATTCTGTAGTACAAAGTTATGTTAAGGGTTACACATAGGGTTGGGTACAGTTCACAATTTATTATTAGTGTTAGTATTATTATTAAATTGAGATTTAAATTCTACTGTACAACAGTAATATATTGTCAAGTTGAACTGAACTTTTATTTTGACGGGTTATGAAGACGACCTTTGAATTTCCGTGTGTCAAAGCTGAAGTCGGCAAGATTTTTTTGATCATATTCACTGAAACCGACACTATGCTCCGACAGAACATAAATCAGCCGGTTTTAGAAAAAAAAACACGCTTCTACCTCCACCTAGAGCCTGTTATTTGTTTTGCAAAAATCCACCGCTCCCGGTTCTTCTGGTATAATCAGCTCAGGGCTGTGAGAGATCTGACTGTCAATCACAGTTTGTGCACACGCCACAGATCCCCCCTCACGCACGTTACAATAAACACGCACTGACGAGCACGAACTCGATGGGAGGTTGCTCTGTGGTAGTGGGGGAGGGGCATGAGAGTTGTAAACATTCAAGTCCCCTCAATCTGCCAGACTTGCCGACTGCAGCTTTAATGATATAACGATAGTTCTCTTACGAGAGGTTCTCTCGTATTGCGTAAGCTTGCTTATGCTACGGGTAAAGTCATCTTTGCTCGAGATATTGAAGCCAAAAAATTATCCTTAATTTTGTATTTATTGTCAACGCAGTGCAGCAGCCAGCAGACCTAGAGCAGGCCATATTGCGTGCTCATTGGCTGCCCTGCGGCAACTGCTGCAGCCTACCACTGAGCCTCACGCGTGACGTCGCGCCCTTACGCGTAGCCTTACGCATAGCCCGCCAAAATGGGGGTGGCTTAGTGTATAAAAGCCAGGCTCGTAGGCTGCATCACTGGTTTCATCAGCTAAAGCGAAAAACGCTCGTGGCGCCTGCATGGTCAGGTTACGCAATACTCGTTCCCTCTTCTAGAGAGCTAGCTTACGCTACGGGAACCCATTGTCAACGCCGTGCGCGCCCAGCCTCCACTTCATGAGTCCCAGGGATTCCCGGGTAACATAGATAAGTGGGAACAGGTGGCCGGCAAAGCGGGCCAGCACATTTTATAAGCACATACAGGGTATAAAGAGCGGCGTCGCCGGTCCATATAAACTATTCACCATATAGTGCAGCTCAACCAGGAGAGCTAACGTAGCGTGAGAGAAGCATATCTCGATATCTCTTCAATATCTCGAGCAAAGATGACTTTACCCGTAGCGTAAGCTAGCTTATGCAGTACTCGTTCCCTCTTCTAGAGAGAACCGAGGTTACGTTAGTAACCGAGTATCGTTTTTCTTAAAATGAAACTAAAATGCTGATGAACTTCAGCGACTCTGAAAATGAAGTTCATGCGTTCATGTTCTCATATAGTGAGACTGCAGAGGCTGAAAACACAGAGCTTCAATATGTGTGATAAATGAAACCGCGCGTCTGCGCCACTTAATTCACACAGAGATGCGCAAAACATGCAGGATTCGTTTTTAAATAGTCTTACTCGCACCCAGATGCGTTCTCAGGTAGGGGTGTAAATCGGACAGTTGATCACGATACGATATGATATCGATTCTCTCAGCCAGCGATACGATATTTGCTGATACCTCAAAATTCTGCGAAACCATTACGATTCTATTCAGGGCTATATCGATTGATTTATCAATTTTTAGTTTTGTGCCAAGTTTACACAACCAGTTACATTTTTATTAACTCACAAATGCAATCAAAATACATAATATGAACGTTTAATTTAACTCTTTGAAAATTGCACACCCTCCCACATTTGGTACATTTCCAACAGAAGTCAATTTGCAAAAACAGATAACTATCAATCAAACTGCAGCTGGGTTGTTTTGATTAAGTAACAATAACTATTTAAAAAAAACAGGTTAGTTACAAAATTAAAGTTCATTCAAAGTATGTTTATATATATATATATATATATATATATATATATATATATATATATATATATATATATATATATATATATATATATATATTATAAGTTCGTTTTTTAGCAAAAGCAGATGACTACATTTTGTGTTTCAGAGTTAAAGAAAACCAAGTAATTGCTATGATATATAATAAAACACTCGGTTAATCTTTGTAACGTCAATCTCCTCAACTGACAGATGCCTGACAAACTTTGTTGTGATTACACGCAATACATGGAGCTTTTCCCTCACCACTGTAACGTGCTGCTTTAGCAAGGTTCCGTGAAAAAGTTTCAGCTTTTATTTTCCTTAACCGCCCCGATGATGATATCACGGGTTCATCAAGTTTGTTGAAATTATCCATCCTCGATCACTTTGTCAGCTTTGACAAAACTCCTTTCAGCTAGCACTTTTCGAAGTGAATATTGAATATTGCGCGCTGATTTGCTAAAACAACAAACAAGGGTGCTTGTCAGCTTCTGCCTTAAAACATGAACTCACGAAAGCCTTGACAGTGGACAATACCGGCTTTTGTGAACGCATTTAGGGTTCAGTCAATCTTGTCAGGAGTCCATTTCAGCTGAGGAGATTAACGTTACAAAGACACACCGGCAGACAGAATGGAGAGCAAACGAAAATGTGCGCTTTGGTGGAAATGCTCAGATGGACGTTACAAGGATGTGGAGTGTCAAAATAAAGGTACCTCATATCGATATTTTACATGTGGCATCGATGCATCGTTAGAAGTTTGATCGATGCATCGATCCATATTGATGTATTGTTACATACCCATTCTCAGGTACCAAAATTTGGCACTGATTGATTTAATCAGACCTGCAAACTCCTCAGAGTAAAAAAGGTGACAGTGTCACGCGGGGGGGGGGGGGGGGGGGGGGGTTGGGCGGGGATTTTAAGAGATTTGAGATTTTAATATGCAAATGACACATTTCTGAGCGCTTTATTAAACAGAAATTTGCTGTTGGTGTATTAGCCTAAAACAACATGCTCGCCAGATTGTTTATCTAAATAGCCCTATGTTGTTACAAATTACTGTTTACCAGGTTTTAGGTTTTTGGTCCTTGATTTATTTTTTAAATTCTTTTTTGAAATTAAAACTAACATCATAAAGTATGATATATTTTTTTTTACTTTGAGCAATTCTGGAGCTATAATTGACTCTTCTTAGGAGCATATAAAACAAAACAGCTCCTTAGAAAAAATTAAATGTAATATTGTAGTAGTTATAAACAAAGGTTTATTTTAGTTCAGATTAGTTTGAGGGCAGCAATTGTATTCATAATGTCAAAATAAAACCGACGTAATGTTACTTGAAGGCATTATAGCCTACTATTCCTGCCAAACTTCCATGGTTGCAGTTAGTGTTACTACAGTAAATCCATGGTGAAGGTTGCTGATCTGTGGACACTGGATAGTTAATTCATGGCACAATGTTTCTTCCTGGTTTCCATGTCAGTGCTGTTTGATCCGTTAATAACGGAGAAATGTGAATGTTTCTCACTAGATCTCGCAGGAGTCGCAGCGATGTTATTACTTCTGTGGCAAATTCAAATGCTTCCTTTACTGGATCTCTTATTAGCGTTGTGTAGTAACAGTGTCGCCTGATCAAGATCGGCTCGCGCTGCTTTGGTCCAAACTGATAAACGGTCCGTCAACCACATAATCACAAGCAGTTTCGTTCCGCTTGCATTACGTTTGCCATTTGGATTATGAGCGCGCTTACCACGCGCAACATTTGAAATAACGAAATTGTGGTCGGCAGGAAAAATGGCCTACACCCCCCCCACCCCTAAAAAAAAACTCTCCGGTTCTACACGATTCACGTAAATGACCCAATTGACCAAGAAAACAGCGATTGTCGCCGAAAAACGACAAGTTTGCAGGTGTGTTTAATGTGAATCGGTACTCGGTAGTACTGATATAATTCAGCTGTCCGAGATCGCGCGCGCGAGAAAGCGAATGGATGTGTGGCTTGAGCGTGTGAAAAGTGTCGATTGCGTGAGTTTTGGCAGCCCTGACTTTTAGAAGGGGGATAAATCGTCGGCAGCGTTCCTCCTTCTGCCATGCGTACAGTGCTTATACATGTGGGGATTGCTTACATCAGTGCGCACGTGTTTTGCGCAGCATATTCGCAGTGCTTTTTTTTAAGCGGTTGATGGAAAATAAGCTAATGCGCGTTCTAAAAATCTTAATTCGGATCTATTATTTTTCACGGTATTTTGAAGTACCCGCGATAACAATATCATGCATATTCATTACAGTGATTTACCGAATACCGGCACATGTCTAGCTGCAGCTATAGATTATTGTAATGCTCTTATGGGTTGTTGCCCTGCACGCTTAATAAACAAAACAACAGCTGGACCAAAACGCAGCAGCTAGAGTTCTTACCAGAACCAGGAATATGACCTTATTAGCCCAGTTCTGTCAACACTGCGTTGGCTCCCTATTAAACATTTTATAAATTTTAAAATATTGCTGATTACTTACAAAGCACTAAATGGTTTAGCTCCCCAGAACTTGAGCGAGCTCTTAACGCATCATAGTCCTTCACGTCTATTGCGATCTCAAAATTCTGGCCAGTTGATAATACCTAGAATATTAAAATCGACTGCTGGCGGTAGATCCTTTTCCTATTTAGCACCTAAACTTTGGAACTAACATTGTCCGGGAAGCAGACACAATGTCAGTTTAAATCTAGACTAAAAACGCATCTCTTTAACCTAGCACACACACACACACACAACATTATCAACTTCTATAATTAAATGTTAGGCTGCATAAACTAGGTCAGCCGGAACCGGGAACACCTGATGTACTCGTTACTGGGGATGCACCGATATCATATTTTCAGAACCGATCAGATCCCAAAAATTCTGAGTATCGAACGATACCAATCCGAGCGCAGTTTTTTTATTTTTTATTAAATCAAGTTGAATTTCTATAACTCTGTGTGTTGAACTGATAATCACTCTTTTGTGTTTTAATAAATTTACTAAATACAGACTTCATTATAAAGAAAAACAACAAATCAAAATAATATGATCATAATCTATGACAAAAATGCTATCATAAACTAGATTAGTGGATAATCATGAGTGCATAATAATTGTATAAAATCTGAACATTTAGTGAAAAAAAACATTCAGTGGGGAACAAATAAGAGACAATAAGTGTAGCACTAAATCTGGTAAAACATTACACATAGCTCTTTGTATTGTCAGTGTTTCCCCTACAATGTATTCAGGAGCGACGCAGCGCCGCCACTGGATTTTCAGCGCCGCTGCAAAATCTTTCCATGATCAGTAATATCACGACATTCACTTCATTCACTTACACACCTAAAAACACTGAGACATGGCGACCGGCGGCGCTGCATGCGGTGACTCTGAATCCACTTGTTGACAAGAAAGGAGGAAAGAGCCACATCAGAGTTTCCGCTAGAAAAAAATGGTGCCGGTCAAAGTGACCGGCAGAGGTTTCGTTTTACGGACATTTTGATGATATGCCGGTCAAATATCGCCTGTTAATTAGTCAAGTTGAGGAAAACTGGAGGCAGGCTATGTAATTTAAAAAATGACATAATCAGGTCGTATAGAATGCAACATGTTTGCAGTGGCGGCTGGTGATAATTATTTTTTGGGGGGCGGGGCGAAAATAAATACAAATAAATTTCAGATAGCTGTTTGAGGTCTCTTACCCCCGTTATTGTCCACAAAACTTCAGTGCCGACACGTTTCTTATGACAAGCGCAGGTGAAGCTCCGGGTGAAGCTCGTCCTCTGTCACTGGCTGCTGCCGGATTTGTAAATCGGGTTGGTCCGGTCCGAGATCCTTTATCCCTTTTTTTTTTCTTCCAGCGAACGCCTTGTGAAATTTTTTTTTGTAAATCAATGACGGGTTAAATGTGGTTTAACTGCTGCCATTATCTCTACGAAAGTGATCAGCCTAGCAAGGTTTTGTCGAAGTCGCCTGCGCACTCGCAGTAGTGGCCCAAGAGCGTAAAGTTGAATGACAGGTGACGAGAACCAATCAGATTGGATAAAATAACATGTATCAAATTCTGATTCGCCAGGGACGGCAGCGCCCTCTATTGACGAGCCGCCACTAGCTTAACTTTCAAATAGACGGAAAAAAAACATGAACGTCCGGTGGTGGTGGAGCTGTCTGGCTCTGGACATCCGAGGCTTCAGGCGTTCCTGATTCACCATCGTCCGTCGCGTCTGGCCCTTGAATAAAGCTTTTAAGGCTAGTCTGCCTGGGCCTGGCCATATTTGAAACGTCTCACTCAATCGTTCGTTGTTTAGGTCTATATTACAGCCGTTTTAGGCGTGCGCTTTATTTGAAATGCAGCATGCGATGTTGTTTAATAACTTTCAAATGGTAGAGCCTGTTCCTTTATAACATAGCAAAAAGTCGGTGTATTTTAGCTTTATACATTTTAGGCTTATTCTCAAATTCAGATTGTGTTAGGGAGGCGGGATTATTAGGCAATTTTAATCGGACAATTTGACCGGAGAGATTTAATTTTGTCGGACATTTAATTTTTTTCCCGGCCAATGTCCGGTAATTACCGGACAACGGAAACCCTGAGCCACATATGGAAATATTTTTGATTAGGCTAATGTCACGTTGCCATAAGGGGCCGTTCACATAGCGTGTTTCTTGCACGTGCAAATTGGTTATTTCAAATGCGGCATGCACGCAGCGGCACGCTCATAATAGAAGCGACGCGGCGCGCTCGTTTTTCCAAGCGCACCTCTGTTCATGATTGCATAGCAACGACAGACGCCACGGGAGAGCAAGCGCTTGTGTAAAGGAAAAAGCGGTACGAACTGCGCTCTCCATGAGGACGAGGAGGAAGTATCACCTACTGCTCAAAGTCCTTATGGTTAAATCATTTTAATTTTATTAATTTTTTTCAGTGTGCTTCAGTGTCACATGATCCTTCAGAAATCATTGTAATATGTGATGCTCTTTTTTTTAAAGATTTAATAAAAAGTTAAAAAGACTTAAGACTTTAATAATCTTTCATTGCGCAAAGGTATTATGATATGAAAGTAGGGCTGGGCGATTAAACGATAACGATAATTATCGCGATATAATTTCTCGATAAAACGATATCAAGAGTTCGATAAATGTTCGATAATGTTTATGCGCCAAACCGGAACGAAACTCATTTGAACCGCGTGCCACACAGACCATTTATCCGCTCGGCTCAAAGTCCAAACGGCAGCGCAGCGCGAGCTCACTAGAGCAGATGCGTTTACTCTGATCAGTCTCGCTCACGAGATCCAGTGAGAAGCGCTTGAATTCAGCGAACACCACAAATGTCTCAGTGATTTAAACCAGTTTAAAGGCAGATGAAACAGCACTGACAAACACTGTGCGCAACGATACAGTCAGAATCTGAATTGATACTGAATCCATGGGTTACTGTAACGTTAACCTAGTAATAATAACTGCACCAAGAAATGTGGGATATACATATTGAATTGTATTATGTTATTAATGTAGACTGTATTAAATGACTAATGAAATATAATTACAGTACTTAATGTATTTAGGCTACTGTTTTTCATACAAATACCATAGAAACCATAAAGTTAATTTTGCCATGATAGTGAAGTGGTATAGGCCATGCCTGGTTTTATCTGTGGTTATGATCTAAATGCATGATACTGGATGACCAATGGTTAATTTTAATAAAACTCAAACAGTCAGATTATTACATTTTACCAAATAAATATGTGGTCGTTACTTTTTTTTTAACAGATGTTAGGCTACTGTTTTTGTTAATGAACATAAATTTAACTTAGTAGTATTAGCTTGAGTTAGGATGCAGATTTACTGTCAACTCACTGTTAAATATGCCTTTCGAGACAAAACATGTAATATTAATATTGCAGCCTGCACTGCAAACTGTGCTGAAGATACGTGCCATCAAAGTCAGGCAATAAAAACCTGTTTCAAGACTTTAGCACATGCAGAAAATAAGAAATATATTTTTCTATTCAGATATTTATTTTAAGGAAAAATGACAAATGTTTGAATGTTCTACCTCAAATTTGTGAAATGTTCACCTGTTTGGCAAGTGTTTGTCATGATCACAGTCTATGGTCATGATATGTTCTGACAATGAAGAGTAGTTTAAAACCACAATTAACGCTCTGGTTTCTACAACTTTCACTTAGGAACAAAAATCTGCCTTTAAACTTGAAAGAAATAAAGATTTGACATTTATCGTGATAATTATCGATATCGACTGATATAAAAAAAATTATCGTGATAAATTTTTTTTGCCCATATCGCCCAGCCCTATATGAAAGGATCCAATACAGTGCGGCACAAAGTGCTTATGCGCATCCTGTGTGCAGAATGATGCTCCTGAAGCAAAATGGAGTCACAGCACTTCGAGTAGGGATGGCTCGATACCACAATTTTGGCTTCGGTACGATACCAGAACCTAATACCTCGGTATCGATACTAAATAGATACCACAGGTAAAAAAAAAAAAAAAAAAAAAAAAAGTCTCAAAAATTAAGTGACACATTAAAAAAACACTGCTTGAAACTCTCCATTACCAAATGTGCAAAGAAAGGGTATCAAAATGTAAATTAAAAAAATTAAAAATCAGTCAGGGAACATACAGTAGGTTAAATTTTGATTTTGGAGAAAACCCCCCCCCCCCTGAAATTATACAATTAAAATAGGTTAATATCTATAATGATAGATTCACATATAATAATAATAATAATAATAATAGAATAATGAAATGTCATGTAAACCATTAGCTGTCATACATCAACAGAGAATTATCAACATTTATTGCATTTATTAATCTTGGTTTGGTTACTGTTTGGGTTCATATTAGTTTAGTGCATTGCATAAAGTAATGTTAACATGCTAAACATGTATTAGTACATTTACATTTTTAGGTCATTTAATCACTGATTGATATAGATTAATAAATGCTATAATACAGTTAGGTCAGGTTACCTAATGAATTAGGGATGCACCGAATGCTCGGCAACCGAAATTATTCGGCAGAAAATAGCAAAAAAAAGCACTTTCGGCCGAATAAGTAAAAAGACCGAATAAATTTGACCGAACAATGACGTTTTTGATGACGCGATCAAATAGTAACCAGCGTAGAGTGAGAGGCGCGCGCTTTATAAATGCAGCAAACATGCCCCCTCTCCGCCTTTGAGGAGATCACAAAAGAGAAGCTCATCTGATGCATCTGTGCAGACGTTATACCTTTACTTGCAGCACTAAAGCGTCTTTTAACCCTCTGTAGTTGACAAACGCGCCGCCGCATTTTGCTGGATTTTTTTCACATAGCAGCAAAATAGACTTAAATACTCATTTAAGGTCACTTAAATGCAGACTTAAGAAATATGAAAAAATAAACTGTTAAATGTCTACTTGTGTCCACTTACAATCGAAATAAAACTGTGCTTTTGTAAAATAAAGAAAATAAACAGGGTGTGCTTTCTGCCTCTCCGTCTCCGTTAACTTTTTTCCTGGAGCACGTCTCTAAACTTAAACAAAACTCAGCCAATACTAGTCACACAGGCAAAGGCAATATATCTTTAATTGTCTACTTTTAAATGATCTAATTCAAAACGAAAACAAATATTCTCTGTTTATGTAATCAAAAGAGAGAGATGTCAGTCGTTCTCATGGCAACTCCTTATCTGCTAAATCGCCACGGAGAGCGCGCGCTATATTGAAACCCAAATGATCTGAGGCAATCCATGTAAACCTGTCAACGCCCACGATAAAGTGTATGTAAACCGCAAAAGTAGGCTTATGTCTAGGACAGTTATTGTCTTGTTGAGGGTAATTTTTTTTTGGGCACTTTTCAATGCACTTTTTTAGTTACATTCTTTCAGCAGTCAGCAGTTATAGGCCTAACATAGGCTATTCAAGAAGGGCGGCTTCAAAGATGGCCAAATAAAAATATATTTTTTATTTTACTAATTTATTTATTTTAAGTTATATTGTGCTTTGTTTAAATAACAAAAAAAATCAGTGTTAAATAAATTGTATTTTTGCAATTAGATTTTTTTCTCTGAAAAGCAAGACAAAATAGTAAAAAAACTTATTTTTACTATTTAATTAAATACAATGGTGAAAAAATTGGCAAAATAAATGGAAAAAATGTGAAACACCGCGTTCGGTGTTCGGCCAAGCGTTTCATTATTATTCGGCTTCGGCCAAGAATTTTCATTTCGGTGCATCCCTATAATGAATGTTGACAAATGTAATCTCTCTCTCTCTCTCTACAGCGGCACTAATATGCCATTCATTTTACTATCACTAATACTAAAATTAATATTATTACAATTTTTATTCTTTATTCATTCAAATTCGATTAATGTTTGTTTGAAAGTGCAAAAATGATGAGACCTAAACTTAATTGGTTCTAGCGTGTCATGCAAGCAGATTTGAGCTTTCGTGTTTACCGTATCATATATAATTGATAAGCTCTTATGTATGTGCACTGTTCAGTGTTCAATAAAAGTCTAAATTAAATCAGTTGAATGATGGACTAACGGTCACTAACCTGTCGATCTCTGAACTCTTTGAACAAGTCAGGATGAGCAACTGACGAGTCAAGTGCTTAGGCAGATTTGATGTGTTGCCTCCCCGTTTGCAGAGTGGTGCATTGAGATCTGTTTCTTTACTTTTCTCATGACTTTTGTAGGCCTTATTTCACTCATGCTGCTCTCTCTATTTATTCATTTCGGGCGTGTAGAAATTCGAATGAGCTTCGTTTGATCCATCGTGTTCCTCTGTCACCGTTTGCCGGTTTCGCATGACCCGCGTCAGTTTAGGTAGCGCACTGCAACCTAGCGGTGAACTTCGAAATAGCAGCGCATCAAATACCGAATTGAACAAAATTATGACATTGTACCGTTTGAAATATAATATATACCGGTATTTTGGCAGTACCGGTATACCGCGCATCCCTAGCTTCGAGTCCACATTGAAAAGTTCAAAGCACAAAGGTAAGACATATTATATTATATCATATATATTATACAGTATCTATCTATGCAATAGTTTATTGAGCCTTTTCTTTTAACAGTTTTAAATTTCAGTTACTGTGCGCATGAAGAACAATTATAGTGCTCTCTACTCCAGTGTTGTGATCTAACAGACACCCAGTAGAAAGTAACATGATTAAGGTACAGCAATAAAGTCCGGCAGCAAGATAAAGTTGTTTTATACGAAACCATAGACCTTTATCTACAGATCAAATATAATAATGGTAACATTGAATCATCTTGAGAGTTTCATCGTGTTGACTGTCGTAACAAACTGCGACGCGTTGTTTGAATGCTGAATGGAGGATGACTGACAGCCGCAGCGGAGGGAAGAGTTTACGTGAACTTGAATTTAAAGACTATATTCATTTCCACCTCACATTATACTATAGAATGGCTTCAGAACACAATATAGTGCACGAAAACTTTATGGTGCTTTAGAATGTTTTTGTGCCTTTTGTGGGGCTTAATAATAACAATAGTATACGCACAATATTGGATTTGAATCAAAATTATTCCAGTTTGCATGGATGCGTGGAAATGACTAAAAATTCTGTATTATGCAGGCCGGACAAGTAATTTGGTGATCAATTTGTAAAGACAGACTACGCAGCTGCGCACATATATATTCAAAAGTGCATACCTATAGACTAAACGCATAATATGCATGTGCATGCCATCGCAGTTTTCACAGATTCACTTTTTGGAAGTTTACATGGATATAACGGTTTTTTTTTTTTTTCAAAAATTGTGCCTTGTAACCAGTCACTGTAAAGCTGCTTTGAAACGATCTATATTGTTAAAAGCGTATAGAAGGTGACTTGACAAATCCCAGTCTAGGAAACCCTGATGTAATTGTAATATTTAATGCACTTCATGTTGTTGATAAAGATTGGAATACATTTTCTTTCTCTTTGTATTTTTATATCAATATGGTACAAGATCAATATGGTAAAATATGGTACTAAAATGAGTAATCTAGATTTCTAACTACAATTTTTCTCACAAATTTTAGCCAGTTACTGATTCCAAATTATGAGTAATCTACCCAACAGCAAATATGAATTGAGAACATTGAGAATATCGGAATCCTGAGCTTTTTTTTTCCTGCATACACGTTCGTGTGTCATATCCAATCTGTGCCACATGGAGGGGAAGAAAAAAAATTGGAATAGTCACTTGAACAATGTCACGTTAATGAGGCCTTTGACAGCGCTTTTATATTTACCTGTATTAAATGCATATAGCTCATCATGCGGTTTCCTTTAAGCTGGGGTGGCATCGGCGCCTGTGCCCATCATCGCTGCTTGCAGTTTTGCTCTATTTTATTTATATTTTTCAATTCTTTGTTTCCGTTTGCATTTATTTTATTTTTTTTTTGGCTCAATACTTTTTTTTTCCCTTTTGCAAAAATTAGTTTTGCAATATTCTATTGTTTTGCAAATATATGTGGTATCGATTTAACGCCATAAATTTCCTGTTTCAAGTAAAGACAGTGATAGAGATACCAAAGTCATATAGTGTCTGTATAATGTAGTCTGGATCCTATTTCCATTTACCTTGCATTGGTTTTGGATAAGGTCCAATATCATAGGGTTTGTTAGGATGCCCTGCCTGTGTCAACCAAAATATGGGAAGTGTTTTCTTCTTCCCTTTTAAAAGTTAAGCCCCATCAGAACAAACCTATAGGCTAATACACCCCAGCCAGTAAATTCTCAGAACTCCATTTAATATAAAGCCATATTAAAAAAAGGATATAGTGAAGAGTTTGCAATCTCTGACCTGATAATTTCTTCCTCTGCCAAAACATCTTCTATAGGCTGTTGTGGGGAAGCGAGCAATGAGTCCAGGAACCTGAGAGCCCCACAACAAAACAGCACCACAGCCTCAGAGTCAGCAGCTGACAGCACTCTAAGAACATCAGCAGAAACCTGAAAAAGGCAGAAATATTATGTCTCAGTAACATTCAAAAGCTACACATGGTATTAACATCAGACCCAGACAATCCATTTGAAATTTGAACCCACACTGAATTTGTAGTGCATGTGTCAATTATCTGTCTGATCAAAAGACTGCTGCTTGAGAAATCCAACAATAGTTTAAGGCACAATGATAGTTCAATAATACTGTCTTTATTAAACTTGGCTGTGAAACAGCAATGAGATTAGCGAATAGAAGCAGATATATTTTGTGAAAGTGACATGTAACCAAGTATGATGTCCCATACTCCGAATTTGTGCTCTGCATTTCACCCATCCAACGCGCACGCGCACACACAAGCTAGCAGCCATTTTTTGCTGCGGGGCACAAATTTAACAGGCTCTTCAAATATGCTTCATTTTTTGTTAATGTTTTTCAAAGATTCGTTTTCGCAAATCGTGGATTCTGAATGCATTGCCACAGATTTCGCTTACGCTTCGCAGTTTTTCGTTTGCTGTTTTGAGACAAACCCCTTGTGGGGGTGGGCTTAACAGTGATCTACTCTGATTGGATAGTGAGCTTTTGATGGACAGGTGCTCTCTGACTTGGAAGTACAGACGTCACTCAGTGGCGCGCATATTGGAAAGCTCTCGCGGTGATTTGTATGCAATATGTCGTGCTTTGTATTACTAAATCTGTAAATAATATTTGACCTTCGATCGTCTCAGTCTGTAAAGATGAGCTCTCAGGAGAGACACGGAGCAGCATCATCTTCCTCCTCCGCTTGTCCTTCAAGGCAGCTTGAAGTTCGTGTTATTGAATTAACCAATAACATCGATAAAAGTTGAGTATTGAGTTTTAAAGAGTTTGTTTTTGTTAGTTTATCCGGTAACAGCGCAGTGTGGCTGCGTTGTTCATTTGAAAAGTGGCGGAAAAAGGATACCTGCTGACGAAAACACTCAGTTAGTGGCAAAAATCGTGTAGCGACATACTTGACCATACCTGGCACAACGGTCAGAGCCGAACAATATGTAGATGTGTAGTAAGTAGAAGTGGATTGTTTCTGAATGGCAGTTTGCTATTTTGTGTTTGTTACGATTATGTTTGTGTATTTATGATCTGTGTCTTATCAGATTCTGATTGGCTTCAGATTCTGTCAGTCATCTGGGATTCGTTCGTCTCCATGACGCTCCGCCGGAAGCTGGCTATAAAAGGCGACCCCAGCTGTCTTCGAGAGAGAGAGAGGAAGGGGCTTTGGTTGGGCTTTGGCTGTATGTGCACGTGCGCCTCGAAGAGGTTTATTGCTGATACACGTCAGGCTGAGATGAATTTTCGTCTCCAGGTTCGAAAACTGGAGATAGAAGCTGAAACGCAGGTTAAATTACGTCAGCTTGAATTGGAGTCAGTGTAAAGTCGTTCTGAATCAATTGCACGTTCTGCTCCTGATCATTCTGTGCCTGTAGGGAACGATGGTTCAACAATTGCGTTTGATATCAGCAAGCATATCGTGTTAGTGCCTCAGTTTAGGGAGAATGAAGTAGATTCATATTTTAAAGCATTTGAAAGAATAGCATCTTCACTTCGATGGCCAAAAGAGGCTTGGACATTATTACTGCAATGTAGACTTGTAGGAAAGGTTCAGGAAATTTTTTCGACTTTGTCCATGGATGATAGTATGAAATACGATGTTGTGAAAAATACTATACTTCGTGCATATGAATTGGTGCCTGAGGCATACAGACAGAGATTTAGGAACCACAGGAAAACAGGTCAGCAGACTTATATGGAATTCGCCCGTGAAAAGGGGATTCTATTTGATAAATGGTTAGCTGCAAGTAAGGTGCCCGATTTTAATTCGCTTAAAGATCTGATGATGTTGGAGGTATTTAAGAATTGCGTGCCTGAACGGGTGGTGACATATTTGAACGAACAGAAGGTGGCATCTTCATCACAAGCTGCAATTCTTGCCGACGAATTTGTGTTGACGCACAAGAATGTGTTTAGTTCGGTCCGTTCAGAGAAAATTGCAGGCTCTTTTTTGGACAGAGTTCAAATTTCCGAGTTAAACAGTTCACCTCCAACGCAAGAAGTTAGAGAATGTTTTTATTGTCATAAGCGAGGGCACGTTATTTCTGACTGCATGACAAAAAAAAGCAATTGGAGAAAATTTAAAGCACTTTAAAAAGTGAATGTCATTTCATTTCAATAAAAGATGCTATGCTTGATTTGGTTTATATTAGCTTATTACGCTCGCTTGTGTCCTCTTGTGGGCATAGGAGACAATGCAGTACTTTTTTCCTCTAACAAAATTTTGGCCGATACCGATAACTCTTTACATTTTAAAGCTGATAACCGATATAATGGCTGATAAATCTAAATTCAATTTTGATATACTTTGATAGCCTGTATACATAAACAAAAGGCTCACCATTAAAAGCCATGTCCCAAACACTTCAACATAAAACATATACAATAAAGTAGCCTAGTTTGAACCAGTGTAAGATTCCTTAACTTTTAAAATTAATTTTAAACTCCTATGGCCAACGTTCTTTATTAAAAAATGGTAACACTTTATAATAAGGTTTCATTTTGTTAGCATTAGTTAACATGAACCAACAATTAATGAACAATACTTCAACAGCATTCATTAATCTTAGTTAATATGTTAAGCTCAACATTTTAGAAGACATTTGAGATCCAAAGTTGTATCTGAACACAAATATTTTATTAACTAACATTATAACAAAGGCTATTGCTCTGTTAGGTCAAGTCAAGTCAAGTCATCTTCATTTATATAGCGCTTTTAACAATGTAGATTGTTTCAAAGCAGCTTTACAGAGATAAACATATAATTTAAGGTAACAGAGATTGGTTTGGTTTTATAGTGGCTCTTGAATAATGATTTTTCCAGCTAAAGTTAGTTTTGTTTGATTCACTTCCGTCTAAATTATCATGTTATTATTAAATTAAGGGCCGCTAAGACTACACTGTTCTCTCTAAACAGACCTTAAACGTGAACCTGTGATAGACGCTGATGGCATTCATATGCGCATTAAGAATTGATTCTATAGTTATGTGCGTTTGAATATATGTGCGCAGGTTTGTAATTCCTTACAAACCATGCCTAAACAAACTACTTGTCTATAAATTTTGATGCAGAATTTTATTTTATTTTATCACTTCGGGTAGGTATGCAAACCGAAAAATTCCACAACGCTTTATCTGTAGAGTAGTATAGGGATCCCCATAGGGAGAGGCTAGTTGGCACTTCAGCACTGCATTGTCATCGGGTCCAGGCAAAGGTCATTCGTCAGATCTGGAAACGGCCTGGATCCGGCACGCTGCGGGAAAACCTCGGGATAAACAAAGACACTAAAATTAGCGTAGATGCCATTCTTCTTATGATGTCCAAAGTACATCAGGATTTAAGGGAAGTGTTCCCAGTTCCGGCTGACCTAATCTATGCAGCCTAATATTGAATTATAGAAGTCTATAGTGTATTATGTGTATGCTAGGTCAAAGAGATGTGTTTTTAGTCTAGCTTTGAACTGACAGACTGTGTCTGCTTCCCGGACAATGTTAGGAAGATTGTTCCAAAGTTTTGGTGCTAAATAGGAAAAGGATCTACCGCCAGCAGTCGATTTTGATATTCCAGGTATTATCAACTGGCCGGAACTTTGAGATCGCAATAGACGTGAAGGACTATAATGCGTTAAGAGCTCCCTCAAGTACTGCGGAGCTAAACCATTTAGAGCTTTGTAAGTAATCAGCAATATATAAAAATCTATACAATGTTCAATAGGCAGCCAATGCAGTGTTGACAGAACCGGGCTAATATGGTCATACTTCCTGGTTCTGGTAAGAACTCGAGCTGCTGCGTTTTGAACTAGCTGTAGTTTGTTTATTAAGCGTGCAGGGCAACCACCCAGTAGAGCATTACAATAATCTAGCCTTGATGTCATGAATGCATGAACTAGTTGTTCCGCATTTGTTAATGAGAGCATATGACGTAATTTAGATATATTTTGTAAGATGGAAAAATGCAGTTTTACAGATACTAGACACATGACTTTCTAATGAAAGATTGGTATCAAAGAGCACACCCAGGTTCCTAACTGACAACGAAGACTTAACAGAGCAGCCATCAAGTGTTAGACAGTACTCTAGGTTATTACGTGTGGAAGTTTGTCCAATAATTAGAATCTCTGTTTTTTCAGAATTTAGTAGTAGGAGACTACTAGTCATCCAATTTTTTATTTCAACTATGCATTCCGATAATTTTGTGAATTGGTAAGTTTCGTTCGGTTTTGAAGAAATATACAGCTGAGTATCATCAGCATAACAGTGAAAGCTAATTCCATGTTTCCTAATGATATCTCCTAAAGGTAGCATGTACAGAGTGAACAGCAGGGGTCCTAGTACTGAGCCTTGTGGTACGCCATAGTGAACTTGTGATCGATAAGACATCTCTTCATTTACTGCTACAAACTGGTAGCGGTCAGATAAATATGTTTTAAACCATGCTAGTGCAATTCCACTAATGCCAACATAGTTGTCTAGTCTATTTAAAAGAATGTTGTGGTCAATGGTTTCAAATGCAGCACTAAGATCGAGTAACACTAATAGAGAGATACAACCACGATCAGATAATAAGAGCAAATCAATTGTGACTCTAATGAGAGCAGTCTCAGTACTATGATACGGTCTAAATCCTGACTGAAATTCCTCCTAGATATCATTTCTTTCAAGAAATGAACAGTTGTGAGGATACTGCTTTTTCTAATATCTTTGACAGAAAAGGTAGATTTGAGATCGGCCTGTAATTGACTAATTCTGTAGGATCAAGTTGTGGTTTAACAAGCGGTTTAATCATAGCCAGCTTAAAGGTTTTTGGTGCGTATCCTAGAGACAAAGACGAATTAATGATATTAAGAAGAGGATCTATGACCTCTGGAAGCATCTCTTTCAGCAGCTTAGTCGGTATAGGGTCTAACATACATGTTGTCGATTTAGATGAATTAACGAGTTTGCAAAGACTACAATGCACTGCCTGATGCAATACTGTAGTAGACGGTTGCATAGTTATAATTTTGTCCCTAATATTATCAATCTTATAAGTGAAGTTCATAAAGTCATTACTGCTGTGTTTCTTGAAAACTTCTGGGCTTGAAGCTTTCTTTTTCATTAGTTCAGCCAATTTTTCAAATAAATACCTAGGATTATGTTTATTTTCTTCTAATAGGGTTGAAAAATAAGCAGATCTAGCAGCTTTTAAAGCCTCTCTGTAAGCAATCGAGCTCTCCTTCCATGAAATCCGAAATACCTCTAGTTTTGTTTTCTTCCAGTTGCGCTCCATTTTTCTAGCTGCTCTCTTAAGGGCCTGAGTGTGCTCGTTTTACCACGGCTTTGGACTATTTTCTTTAATCTTCTTTAAGCGCAACAGAGCAACTGTGTCTAAAGTGCTGGTAAAGAGAGAGTTAAAAGTTTCTGTTGCAAAAGAGTTCTTCTAAGCTATCTGGGATGCTGAGATGATGAAACTGATTAGGAAGATTATTGATAAAGCAATCTTTAGTGGCAGAAGTGATAGGTCTAACATACTTGTAACACGGAGTCGGCTTTGCAGCCTTGGCTAAATGTAATTTACATGAGACTAGATAATGATCTGAGATGTCGTCGCTCTGCTGCAGAATTTCAACGCCATCAACATTGATTCCATGTGATAATATTAGATCTAGAGTATGATTACGACAATGAGTAGGTCCTGACACGTGTTGTCTAACTCCAATAGAGTTAAGAATGTCTTTACATGCCAATCCCAATGCATCTTTTCCATTATCTACATGTATATTAAAATCACCAACAATTAGTACTTTATCTGCAGTCAATACTAATTCTGATAGAAAGTCAGCAAATTCTTTGATAAAATCTGTATGGTGCCCTGGTGGCCTGTATACAGTAGCCAGCAGAATTCTCAAACGTGATTTTTCGTTTACATTATATATTTTTACATTAAGCACCAACACTTCAAAAGAAGTAGATTTAAAAGTAGATTTCTTAGTGGTTTTGAAAATATTACTATAAATTACAGCAACACCTCCCCCTTTGCCTTTCAGACGAGGTTCATATTTATAACAGTAATCTTGCGGGGTTCACTCATTTAAAGTAATGTAATCGTTTGGTTTTAGCCAGGTTTCTGTCAAACACAGCACATCTAGGTTATAATCTGAAATCATATCATTAACAATAAGTGCTTTTGAAGTAAGGGATCGAATATTCAGCAACCCAAGCTTTATCGTTTGCTCATCTGTATTATATCTTTTTTTTATTTTTTGAACATCAATTACATTTTTAGCCTTAGATAGGTTTGGACGTTTTTTGGATTTCCAAATTCGGGGAACAGACACAGTCTCTATATGATGATATCTAGGTGAAAGAGGCTCTATGTGATGGGATTTATCTGACCTTGGTGATGCGAGGCCGCTAGCAGATGGTCGGTTTAGCCAGTTTGTCTGCTTCCTGACCTGAGCCCCAGATTGTCATGTTTTATCTCTAAGACTATGAGCCAAATTACTAGACAGAAGAGCAGCACCATCCCAGGAGGGATGAATACCATCTCTTTTCAACAGGTCAGGTTTGCCCCAAAAACTTTTCCAATTGTCTATGAATTCTATATTATTTTGCGGACACCACTTAGACAGCCAGCCATTGAGTGAACACAATCTACTAATCATCTAATCACTCCTTCAAACAGGAAGGGGGCCAGAGCAAATTACAGTGCCTGACATCGTACTTGTGAGTTCAAACACCTCTTTAATATTAATCTTGGTGATCTCCGACTGGCGGAGTCGAACATCATTAGTGCCAACGTGAATAATAATCTTAGAGAATTGACGATTAGCATTAGCCAGCACTTTTAAATTTGCTTAGATGTCAGGCGCTCTGGCTCCCGGCAAACATGTGACTATGTTGGCTGGTGTCTCTATTTTCACGTTCCGTGTGATCGAATCACCAATTACTTATATAATTACTCATATAATTATATAGATATTATATAATTATGAATTATAATTACTAACAATTCATGTTAGTTAATGCATTAACAAAAATTAAAAATAAAAATGAAACACTATTACAGTAATAGTAAACACCTTTAATATTAGGCTTACTGTTTCAAATTACATCATTGCTGTTTGAGCTGTGCGCGCTGCAGCTGAAGAGAACTAACATTAAACTGAATCGCTTTGCTAGAAGGTTAATCAACTCAATGGTTGCTGAAGAATGCAACTAAACCAAAGAATTTACAACTTATTACAATAGTGTACAATTATACAATTATAATAATATAACAGTCCCAATCATAGCTTTTAATGTTTTGCATTGCTGTTTGATCGCGCGATGAAGCGGAAGAGAACAAGCACCGGGAAACTGAAGAACTTTTCTAGCAGGTTGTTTAAATCAACTAAACGCATCCTATGTGAGATTAATCAGATATTTATATTACATAAACTTAATATTACGACTTATATGTGCACAAAATGACGTGAATGCACAAGCGAACTTGACTGTGCTGGTCAGAATGTGTAATCCTTGTTCTGGACGCCCTATTTCCACAACTCTGTTCTGTGATGCACGTTTGTAACGTCACGTAATACGCAATTACGTTGAAAAGGTCACGCTTTTCCTCTGTGTATTCCGGTTCAGAAAGGTGAAAAATTGCATCTCATCTTCTCCTCTAAGTTCAAAATCGCCCGACATCGTTGTTTTACCTTTTAATTTCCTTTTTTTGTAAACGGCGTTTCACTTTGTTTGCGCGTTCAACTTGTAAACTTGTCCATTATATGGAGAGAAATCCTGGAATGTTTTCATCAAAAACCTTAATTTCTTTTCGACTGAAGAAAGAAAGACATGGACATCTTGGATTACATGGGGGTGAGTAAATTATCAGCAAAAGTTTTTTAAAAAGTGAACTACTCCTTTAAATACGTGCTCTTGGTCACAGATCCTCTTTACTCTCTGAAACTGCCCATATGGGACATTCTCTTTAAGCCAATTCGGATGGAAGCTTTTGGCATTTAAAATTGTGTTTCTGTCTGTCGGTTTTCTATACACTGATGTATGCAAGGTTCCTTGGTTATCTTTTGAAATTGTCAAATCAAGAAAATTAATACACTCTTTGCTATACTCTAAAGACAACTTGATGTTTGGGTTAACACTATTCATATAACCATGAAATTCCTTCAACTCTGTTTCCGAGCCAGACCAAAACAGACATATATCATCAATACAACGTCCCCACCAAATAATAAACTTGTGAAACACATTATTTTCTAGGTTGAAAACAAAGTCTTCCTCCCATTTGCCCAGGTACAGACCTGCATAGGAAGGGCTATAGCATGCCCCCATGGCACAACCTTTTGTCTGTTTAAAGATATTATCTTGAAAGACAAAAATGTTATTAGTCAACTTCCATTCTGTTAATGACAACAAAAAATCAGTGGGTGGCATTTCATGTTCAGGATGTCCTCTCAAAAAATGTCTAAGTGCTGCTAGTCCCTGTTGGTGGTCGATATTTGTATATAATGCTTCCACGTCCATAGTTACAAGGAAGGTTTCAGAGTCTATATCTTGTAGCTCTTTATTCTTGTTCAAAACATCAGTAGTATCCAGGACATATGCAGGGAGTGAAGGTAGAAAAGGTTTAATGAAATGGTCAATATACTTAGACACTGCTTCAGTAAGGCTTTCATTCCCTGAAATCACAGGTCTACCTGGGGGGGTTCTCCAGACATTTATGTATCTTGGGCAACATGTAAAAAGATGCCATTCTAGGGTTCTAATTGAACAAAAATCTGAGTTCTGGGTCTGAGATCCAACCCCTAGTTTTAGCCTGATGTAAAATCTTTCCCAATTCCTCTTTAAGAGACTCCGTGGGGTTATGGGTCAGTAGCTGATAGAACTCTGTATTATTTAACTGACGGGAAGCCTCTTTTACATATAAGTCCTTGCTCCAAACCACAATCGCACCCCCTTTGTCTGCTCTTTTAATCACTAAATCTCCATCTTTGGATAGTGCTTCCAAAGTGAGAAAGGTTACTTTGTTTAGATGCCCTTTTATTCTTAAACAAATTCTCAATATCAAAGTTCACTTTTTTTAGCAAATGTATGTAAAGAAGCATTTTGTACCAAAGGGCAAAAGGTAAATTTTGGCTTAAAACGGGGAAAGGTGTCTGTCTGACCTGTATCTGTGGAGCTTGTAGAAGTTGAGGTCTGCTGCTTGTACCAAGTTTTGAGATGTAGATTTCTGTAAAATCGGAAAAGGTCAATTTTCGTGTCAAATTCCTTTCCCGGGTGGGTTGGTGCGAAGGACAATCCTTTGGACAAGACCCGGATGCTCTCCTCTGACAAGGTCTTGCCCGAGATGTTGATTACTGCCTGGGTCTGGCTCTGCTCCGTGTCCATCTGGGTTCTTCGTGTCCTTCTACCTCTCCTCGTTCTCCTCTTCCTTTGCTCCTGTCCCTGCTCCCTCCTTATCCGCGTCCATGTCCGTGTCTCCATCCCCTCCTCCCTCTGGTAGGGTATGGTGGGGATGTTCTAAAAAATCCTCTTGAGGGGCCTGGGCTGCCGAAGATCCCGAGTTGTCCTCTTCATCACTGCTAGTGAAGTTGAAGGAGACGGTTCTGGGCTTCCTACCAGCTAAGCGACCACCAACTGTATTTCCTAGCACTTTCTTTTTCCAGTTGTAGACGTTGCCCTCATTATAGTCTATGGCATCTCTCTGAAATTTTCGTATCTTCACTTCTTTGAGGCTTTTTGTGTATTTACAGAGGTCCGTCTCAAGTTTTCCTTGAAGATCTTGTTTAAGAGAATTATCAGTGTGCTCTGCTAGTATTTCTCACCTTATGGTCTTATGGTAGTTTAAAATTTATATACTATGCATGTATTTTAACTTTTATGTGTCACCGTGTAGGTGCGTATTTAATTGATTAGTTAAAAAGTGGAAATACTGACATCTGCTGTCCCTTTTGTGTACTAAAAATTGTAATCTGAGCATCCTAGTTGACAGATGGAGACTTCTGATTGGTGGACTGTTAGTTCATAAGAAACTCTGTTTGTTTGAGATCCGTTTAAACTCCCAGAAGAAGGCATGTAGCCGAAACGAGTTGGAGTTTTTTAGATGGTTAATTTGACCAAGCCATAAGAATAAAGGCTTTTTAACTTTTTCAATTGAGAGTGCCTTGGAGTTTTTCCTTTGATTTTTGATTTTCAAATAATGTTGATATTGAAGGACATGGAAACAAATATAGTGAATGTAAATGTAGGCTATGCAATATATTATGTGCAAAAAGGTGGTTAAAATCACATTAGGCTAAACTAAAAATGAAAATGAAAGCAAAAGCACAAACTAATTATATTGGCCTTCATTTGATTACCTCATTAACAAAAGCTTGCTTGAATTTTAGCGGAGATTCACTTGCAGAGGGCTCGTCCTCTCCTGACAGTGAAATGGACATATTTGTTTGACTTTCTAACATTTACAGATGGAGAATATACCTGTGAAATATAAGTTAAGCACTGAGGAAAGCACCACATCTCAAACGTATTAAACAGCGCAAGTATTTATCTGTCAGTCAGCAACAGTATCTGTCAGAGCAAGCTGCTTTAAACAACTATATCTTACCAGTTATTTTGAAGCGCTTAATATAAGCTTGTCATGTTTAGGACAAATCGTACTATGTACTTCCACTGCAGCAGCTCACACCACATCCTCCACTATTTTTCAGATGTGCTCGTATCAAACTACTGTATCGATATAAACGATATTGCCTCATTCCATATCGTTTAAAAAAAATCGATATACCGCCCAACCCTACAATAACAAAAAAAATAACCATTTATCGGCCAATATCGATATGTGGTCGATTTATCGTGCATCCCTACTCAATGCACAAAGTTTCATATCGAATGTTTTCTTCTTATAAAGAAAGCGTTTACGTAATGCATCAAGACAGTAGGATAATATTAAAAAACCAAACTCGGCAAGACTATAGGCCTACCTTTTTAATAAAAAAGAAAAAAGGTAAACTTTGTACAGGAGAGCAGATTAAATCAGATTTTGAACAACGTGAGGTTAGGTATTTTTCTCCCATAGAAAACCATTCTAAAAATGCTTAATGTTAGGGGTGGAACGGATCGCAGTTGATCCGTGATCCGTAACGGATCAGGCCACACAGTTCGGCACGCATGTGATTCGCGGATTAACCGCATCATAGTGTGAAAGTTTTTTAATTTGGACATGTTTTGTCTTGCCAATTTACACAAACAATTTTAAACGCAGAAGAGGCGAAAATCAGGACTTGCGCCTTATCTGTGTGCGCACAGCCGCAGCGCACCCACAGAGAGAGCGTTTCCTTGCCCTTGAACGGACACATAGACATGTACCACAAGGCTTAGTACTAGGACCGTTGCTGTTCACTCCAGTGTTTCCCCTACCGTTGTTTTGGGGGGGCGGCCCGCCCCCGCAAAACGACCCCCCCGCCCCCCCTAAAATGCTGACGAAATACAGTCATAAAAAAGGAATTTAGTGTAAAACGCGGAATTTCACGGAATTTGTAAATTTGAGGAAAAAATAGAAAGCAGTTCAGTACACTTGAAATCAAATCGCGATGTAGACTAGTGTGTGTGAATATTAAAACACAAAGACTATTTAAATACGAATCCTGCATGTTCTGTGTGAATGAATGGTGCCCCGACGCGCAGTTTAATTTACCACACACACACTGAAGCACGTGTGACGCTTGCGCTGTTATTTGGCCTATATGAAGACACAAATGCATGAACTTCCTCTCCAGGCTCTAGATCCACTCTGAAAGTCACTTCGTGATCATTTCACCGCTTCATTTGAGAAAAACTATCATCATGACAAACACACAGAACCTCAAAAGGTCTTCACGGCAACCCGTCAAAATAAAAGTTCGGTTTAACTTGACAGAAATATATTACTGTTGTACATTAGAATTTAGATATATCCCAATGTAATAATACACTAATCCAAATAAATTATCATCAAAACTGAAATTAAGGAATAATCCATGTTTTAATTTGAACAGTTAGGCTAAAGCTCATTGTGCAGCCAGTTATTTGACAAAAAGTTTATTTCATATGATTAAAATTGATGATAACTGCTAAAATTTGTGTTTTATGTCTTCATTTTATTACCAGAAAAAACACAACACAGAATTAGTGTGAATTTTTTTTCCATATATATATATATATTAAAAAAAAATGTTGTATAAGTTTAATGATTCATAGTACATGATTTCAATTAATAATAAAACACAAGTACACCACGTATCCGTAACACGCCCGCTCCGCAACACTAGCAGTCCCCCCCCCCCTGAAAAAAAATCCTAGGGGAAACACTGCACTCTGTACAGGTACCCTTAGGAGATATCATTAGGAAGCATGGCATTAGTTTTCACTGTTATGCTGATGATACTCAGCTGTATATTTCTTCACGCCCTGACGAAACCTACCAATTCTTCAAAATTAACGGAATGCATAGCTGATATATAAAAACTGGATGACTAGTAATTTCCTACAACTAAATTCTGAAAAAACAGATTCTAATTATTGGACAAAAAACTTCCTCATACTAACCTAGAATACTGTCTTACACTTGATAGCTGCTCTGTCAAGTCTTCGTCGTCGGTTAGTAACCTGGGTGTGCTCTGATAGCAATCTTTCATTTGAAAGTCACGTGTCTAGTATCTGTAAAACCGCATTTTTCAATCTTAAAACTATATCTAAATTACATCATATGCTCTCAATAACAAATGCGGAACAGTTAGTTCTCTTACGAGTGTATCTCTCGTACTGCGTAATATCTTACGCTATGGGGAAAACCTCTTTTCCACGAGATATTGAAGCAAAAAATTATCCTTAATTTTGAATTAATGTAAAACGCTGTGCAGCAGCATGCAGATATAGGCAGGACGCTCGCGCGCCTATTGGCTGCCCTGCGGCAAACAGCAGCAGCCTATCGAGAGAGGTGCTGCGTGACATAATCCTATGGGGGCATTTCGCGCCCATTTCGTCATGTCCCGGCAGAAAAGGGCGCAATTTCGCCCTATAAATATAGCTCGATAAGGCTGGTACACTGATTTTCATCTCTTCAGCGAAGCATCACACATCGCTGGATCCGGAGTGAGAAGCCACGCCGTCTGAGAAAAAGCACAGCGGAACGAGCCATTGAGTCTGAAGTCGCTACCATCGCCGCCTTTAGCCGCCGTACCTGCTACGCTTTCCGGCGTTATATCCTTTTCAAACTGTGTGTGTGTGTGTGTGTGTGTGTTCGCCGCTGCGACACACATTTTTTCACTGTCTCTTTCTCTCTGCTAAAAGAGCTGCGTCTTTTTCAAGATGCAAAGATCCTGCGGCTCGTGCCGAGCCACACTCAGCGACGGGGACCGTCATGTTATCTGCGTTTCCTGCCTGGGTGAGGATCATGTGGCTCTCGCTCTCGTCGACGGCGGATGCCCTCACTGTGAGCTACTGCCTATGGTGACTGAGGACTCGCCTGGCATCCTTCTCAGAGCCTGCACTTCAGCCCGCTGTAACGCCACGCCGTAAAAAGCTCCGTGCTCAGCGCGCTCCCGAGCCTTCTCCTGCCCGCCAAAGCTCACCGGTTCGCCCGCCAGCATCGCTCGAGTCCCTCACCTCGTCTGCCGCCGCTTCCTCCATTGAGGTCGACGAAATAGCCCCGAGCCTTCTCCAGCCCGTGATAGCTCGCCGGTTCGCCCGCCAGCTTCACCAGCTTCACTCGAGTCGCTCGCTGACGGACAACGGCCGCCGCTTCCGCCATTAATGACGACGAGATAGCTGCATCTGTAGAGAAGGCCAGCTTCAAAACCGCGGCTAGCTTTCTTTACGTTATAAGAAAGCTACCCCGCCCCCCGTGGGCATGCGTCAACGGTGAAATGAGGAAAGAGTGTGTTTTTAGCCCCGCCGAGGCTGGACCAATCTCCATTTCTCAAACATTTCTCAGCTCTTAGTTTGAGTGGCTGAAAATGTCAATATTGCAGCAATGAGCCTGTTGTATTACACGCACGCCTGCAAACAAACACCGACACACACAAAACTGTGATGACGCTCTTTATCCGCTCGGGCTATTTTAAGCTTTTGTCGTTTCCCCCTGTGGCTCAGTGGCGAAACCCAAAGCCTTCGCACGGGAGACCAGTGTTCGAGCCCAGCTCTCACAGCGGATAAAAAGTTAGTCTCGCCGCAGCCAGACTTACACCCAAAGTTTTCACTCGTTCAGTTCCGAGAAAATGCGACTGTTCCAGTGTATTTTGCAGTAAACAAGCCGGTACTATGGCCCGCTTGCCTGCACACAAATGCCGTTTCCACGGCGACCCAGAAAAATCATGTAAGCAGTGTATTTTCTGGTATTCCGGCCACAGCCGGAGTGTTGGGTGTATTAAAAATGCCACAGCCCAGTGTTCATTTCTACAGACAAACACAGCCCGCCAAAGTGCAGGGCTCGCACAAATGAGTTCGACTCATGTCAACTGTGCATTAATTATAGTGAATGTGCCCACAACCCAGTGCCCACAAACACTACACACTGCATATGCCACGTTTTCTGTAAAAGAAACCAACACACATACAGTCAGCTAAGGCCCACGGTGTTTAAGTCTCGCAGCGGCCAGACTCTACCGAAACTTCTCGCTCGTTCAGTTCCAAACAATGTGACTGTTCCAGTGTATTTTGCAGTAAACAAGCTGGTACCACAGCCCGCTTGCCTGCACACAAACACCAGCTTTAAGGCGACCCAGATAAATCCCAAAAAGAGTGTATTTTCTGGAATTCCGGCCACGGCCGATGGTGTTGAGTGTTGTAAGAACGCCCACGTCTCAGTGCCCATTCCCACACGCAGACACAGCCCGCCACAATACAGGGCTAGCAAAAAAAAAAAAAAAAATTCGACTCATGTCGATTGTGCAATAAATGTAGTGTACGTGCCCACAACACAGTGCCCACAAACACAACACGAAGCATGTCCCACGGTTTCTGTAAAAACGAAACCAACACATTTTCAGTTGGCGTGAGCCGACAGTGTTCTCAGTGCAGCGAGTGTGCCCACTATCCCGCGCCCACATTCCCTCACAGACATGCCGAACCCCACGGGGCTCGCCCCGCTCGCCTTCTCTCCACATCCAGTCAGAGAGAAGCCGAGCGTGGTCAGGCTGCCCGCTGTGATCAGCGCACCGCCCGCCTCGCACACTATAAACACAGTGTCTATTTCTCAGCACACCGGAGCTCTCCGGCCGCTGCTATATCACGGCCAGAGCCCAGATTTTACTCTACCTCTAGCTTTTCATGCAGATGCGTGGGCAAAGCTTCTCGGGGTATCAGAATGGGTGCTGAACACTATAAAAAGAGGCTATTCGCTGCAGTTCGCTCGACGCCCCCGTCGTTGCGCGGCGCGAATCGAAACAACGGTAAAAAACTAAGTCTCTCACCTACTCGAGCCGAGATAGCGAAACTACTGAGCAAAGGGGCTATAGAACCTTTATCTCAGGCTCAGAGCGAAGGGGGTCTATACAGCAGGTATTTTCTGGTACCGAAAAAAGACGGGGGTCTCAGACCCATTCTAGATCTGCGACGGCTGAACAGAACGCTCACGAAGCGTCAGTTCAGAATGATTACAACCAGGAAAATCCTCGCGCAAGTGCGCCAAGGAGACTGGTTTATGTCGATAGATCTGAAGGACGCTTATTTTCAAATACAAATAGCGTTACGTCACAGGCAATTCTTGAGGCATACCAATGCAAAGTCCTGCCGTTCGGCCTGTCCCTGGCACCCCGTACTTTTACGAAGTGCATGGACGCGGCTCTCGCACCCCTGAGACTTTAGGGCATGCGAATTTTGAACTACTTGGACGATTGGCTGATTCTAGCTCGATCACAATCAGAGCTCATAGAACACAGGGCCACATTACTCGAACATCTCGAGAATCTGGGTCTCACAGTCAATTGGGCGAAGAGCTCGCTGTCTCCCAGCCAGAAAATATATTTTCTGGGAACAGTGCTGAACTCGCTATCTATGACAGCGCATCTGTCGCCAGAACACGCACAGGACATTCAGCGCGCCGCGAAATCTTTGCCGCGGCTCAACTGTCCAGCTCAAAAGGTTTCAGAAAATGCTGGGTCTCATGGCCTCAGCAGCTTCAGTGCTCCAGTTGGGGCTGCTTCGCATGCGCCCACTGCAGCTATGGCTGAAAGCGCGGGTTCCGCCAAGGGCATGGACCGCTGGTCGGTTTCGCCTCCGGGTCGGTCTGAAATGCGTCTCAGCTTTGGAGCCTTGGAAGAAAACCGACTGGTACCAGTCAGGTGCGAGTCTGGGGACTCCCTCGAGCGTGAAGGTGGTGTCCACGGACGCCTCCACCTCGGGATGGGGAGCGCTGCTCGAGGGCAGACCGTTCTTTGGCCAGTGGTCAGAACGGGAAAAGCTCCTACATATAAACTGTTTGGAAATGATGGCAGTCGACAACGCGCTGCGGCGCTTCTGTCCCCAGATAAAGGGTCAACACGTCTTGGTCCGGTCGGACAACATGTCAGTGGTGGCGTACATAAATCGTCAGGGCGGCATCAAGTCCCGAAACCTTTACAGGCTGATGGAGTGCCTCCTGGTCTGGGCTCAGCACAACCTGCTTTCACTGAGAGCAGCGCACGTGCCTGGTCACCTGAATCTGGGACCAGACAGGCTGTCCAGAGACAATGTCCCAGCAGGGGAATGGTCGCTGCACCCGCAGACGATCCAACTGCTGTGGGAGACATTTGGCAGAGCGCAGGTGGACCTGTTCGCGTCCAACGAGAACGCTCACTGTCCGAAATATTTCTCCAAGAGCAAGGACGCGCTGGCCCACGTTTGGCCCCATTGTCCCCTCTATGCTTTCATTTTTACAAGACGGCTCTACTCCTCAAAATGGTCTGTGTTCTCTGCCTGGTGTCAAGCTCAGGGCTTTTCACCCGTAGACTGCGGGGTCACGGAAGTGCTTTCCTTCCTTCAAGAGCTGCTGGATAAGGGCAGAAGCCCATCCACGCTCAAAGTGTACGTGGCGGCTATAGCAGCGTTTACAAAACCTTTGTCTGGCCAGTCACTGGGGAAGAACGACCTAGTCGTGCGATTCCTCAAGGGAGCTCGGAGGTTGAACCCTCCTAGACCTCCTTCAGTCCCGGTGTGGGACCTTTCTACGGTTTTGGAAGCCATGAAAGGTGCCCCGTTCGAGCCAATCCATTTGTCAGACATGAAGCATCTGTCTTTCAAAACGGTGTTTCTTTTGGCTCTCGCTTCAGTGAAGTGCATTGGGGACTTACAAGCGCTTTCAGTAAGCGCATCATGTATGGAGTTTGGGCCTAATGCCTCAAAAGTCAAACTCAATCCGAGGCACGGGCACGTGCCCAAATCCCTCAACACACCGTTCAGAGCCCAGGTGATTTCCCTGTGCGCTCTCTCGGTTCAAGATGAGGAGGAGGACGCGAGTCTCCCTTGCCCTGTCAGGGCACTGAGAGCTTATGTGTCCCGCTCGTCTGCCTTCAGGCAGACCGAGCAGCTCTTCGTTTTGTTTGGCGGACGTTCCAAGGGACTGGCCGCATCAAAACAGAGCCTATCCAGATGGATAGTCGATGCCATAGCACTGGCTTACACTTCTAAGGGCCTGCAGTGTCCTTTGGGTGTCAGAGCGCACTCCACGAGAGGCGTGGCCTCGTCGTGGGCATAGTGGCGTTACCTTGCAAGATATCTGTACGGCTGCGGGCTGGGCCTCGCCGCCTACATTTATAAGGTTTTATAACCTAGAGGTTCCCGCCTTAAAAGCCAAGCTTCTGTCGGTATAGAATTCAGTGTTATCTGCCCCACTGTGCCGGCCCAGATGCTGAGTTTTGCTTGTGCATCGCTCACTGAGCGATAACACGGCTCCATGGGTGTTGAACAACCCGTAATCTTAACCAGTTCAGGCTGAACACGTTCACCCTGTCTGTGTGAAACACTATTAACATAACTAGCCCCTATAGGATGCTATCTCATGGGGAATGATGCTTGCAGCCTCTCTTCTCCGACTCTCTGTGAGTCTATGGTGATTATGCACTACATGAGCCCCGGGCTACTGCCCTTGGGACTTTGGTGTCGGATCCCAGTACGCACGGCGTTTTGCATTGTGTTCCCCATAGCGTAAGATATTACGCAGTACGAGAGATACTCTCGTAAGAGAACGTACTCGGTTACTAACGTAACCTCGGTTCTCTCTAGAGAGGGAACGAGATAATTTTTTGCTTCAATATCTCGTGGAAAAGAGGTTTTCCCCGTGGCGTAAGATATTACGCAGTACTCGTTCCCTCTCTAGAGAGAACCGAGGTTACGTTAGTAACCGAGTACGTTCATGCGTTTATGACATCAAGGCTAGATTATTGTAATGCTATTATGGGTGGTTGCCCTGCTACACGCTTAATAAACAAACTACAGCTGGTCCAAAACGCAGCAGCTAGAGTTCTTACCAGAACCAGAAAGTATGACCATATTAACCCGGTTCTGTTAACACTCCCTATTAAACACTGTATACATTTTAAAATATTGCTGATTACTTACAAAGCACTAAATGGTTTAGCTCCCCAGTACTTGAGCGAGCTCTTAACGCATTATAGTCCATCATGTCTATTGCGATCTCAAAATTCCAGCCAGTTGATAATTTATTTAGCACCAAAACTTTGGAACAGTCTTCCTAACAGTGTCCGGGAAGCAGACAAACTCAGTCAGTTCAAATCTAGACTAAAAACACATCTCTTAGAGGTAGCATACACAACACATTATAGACTTCTATAATTCAATGTTAGACTACATAGATTAGGTCAGCCGGAACCGGGAACACTTCCCATAAATCCTGATGTACTTGTTACATCATAAGAAGGATGGCGTCTATGCTAATATTAGTCTCTCGGTTTATCCCGAGGTTTACCGCAGTCTGCCGGATCCAGGCTGTATCCGGATCTGATGAAAGACCTGCGCCTGGACACGATGACAACGCAGTCCTGAAGTGTCAAATTGGTCTCTCCACGGTGAAGGCCTCCTTCCCTTCACCTCTGTACAGATAAAACGTTGTCTGGATAATTCCGGTTCACGTTGCTACGCGGAAGCGATAAAAAAACTAACTTTAGCTAGACACTAACTTTAGCTAGACAATAACTTTATCTCATTCAGACCCTGCGTCCATTACAATGGACATCACGTCAACCCCCTTTTTTTTACTTCTGGAGCATTTCACCTAGTTTAAAGCCTGCAGTCCATTAGATTGGACGCTTGTCATCCAATCAAATGGCAGTAAAGCTCTGCATGTAGTAATTATAAAAAAAAACACTACATTGAAGAGAAGCATGTCAGCACTTCTCTCCAAACACAGAAGCAAGCAACATTTCCTATGGTTTTATTTACATTTTTTGATATGTTTGCCAGTATTTCATAGTTTGTATGTATAAAAGAAAGATTGAACTTATTAATTAACGTTAAAAATCTTTTGTAGAATTGCACATTTTAAATCAGGATTTTTTCAAATGTGTCTGTCCATTAGAATGGACAGTGGGTTCAAAAGCCTGTTACTGAAATCACATTCCAGTAACTAAAGTCCAGTAATGCTGATTGAAATTTCTTATATAAAAAATCTACATCACAGTACCGATACATTTTTGAAACTTTTTCATATGCAGAATATATAGTTCTTGAAGTGCTTGAGCATATAGCTGATGGAAATATCTCAGATGTTGACTTTATGTGATGATGAGGAAGATGGAGATGTAAGAAAAATATCAATATTTAAAACTGTATAAAGTAAAATGACTAGCTTCTGGCCAAATGAACATACGGATTTGACCTAAATCTAAAGCGTAAACTTAAATATTAATATTTTTCTTACACAAACGCATCGCTTCACTTCAGAAGGCCTTTATTTACCCCCCAGAGCCGCATGGAGCACTTTTATCATGGATGGATGCACTTTTATGGGCTTTCAAAACAGAAACAACCATTCACTGCCATTATTAAGCTTGGAAGCCAGGACATTTTTTAATATAACTCCGACTGTGTTCGTCTGAAAGAAGAACGATGTCATACACACCTAGGGTGGCTTGAGGGTGAGTAAATCATGGGCTAATTTTAATTTTTGGGTGAACTATCCCTTTATCGGTATAGTACACCCAAAAATTATATTTGTCATTACTCATCCTCATGTTTTTCTTAATCTGTATGAGTTTCTTTATTCTGCTGAAGACAAATGAAGATATTTTAAAGAATGTCGATAACTAGACAGTTGACAGTAGCCATTGACTTCTATAATATTTTTTCCTACTATAGCCTATATATTCCTTATAACTACATATTATATTATATGATATAATATTATCATTATTAGTAATTATTTAGAAAATTATAATAATATTTAGCAGTAATGTATCAATATAGATACTACAGTACAATACCATAATTAATTACAGCAAAAGCAGAACAAATGACGAAATGCAGTAAAAATACAGTAAAGTAGGCTACTATTTGGTAGTTTACAGTACTGATCTTGTGTACTGTAAAGTGAATTACAGTACAGTTACTGGAAATCAAAATACAGTAACTTGCTGCCAACCGTGCTGCTAGTAATGTACTGTAACAATACAAGAAAATCGTTAACAGATAAATTGTTTCAAAGACACACATAGGAAATTACTCTAACATGAATGCATTGATTGATTCCTAGGTTTATTTTGTTATGAATAAACAAATGTGTGATCTATAAAGCAAAAACCTTACAATAAAAGTTGAAATATTGTAATGTTCAATATTGTAATGTTTTTGATCTAAAAAAAGAAAGATGTGCAAAGAAAATGACCCTAACATGACCATATTGATTGATTCTAAGATATTTAGTTTGTTACAAACAATGTGCAATCTGTAAAACAAAAACCTCAAAATTAAAGTTGAAATGGTAAACTGTTGAAAAGTTTTTGACCTTGAGAAAAAGCTTTAAGTATATACTAACAATTTTTATGTTTATTATTTAATTTTATGTTGGTACATTTTTGTGAAGTACACCTGTTTTGACCTGATGTCCATTGAAATGGACAAAAAAAAAATATTAAAGCCAAACATTTTTTTTTATTTTTTTTTATTTGGTCTCATTTATAGAAGCCTCATGAGCTGGGAAAATGTACTTTTATATTTTTCAGAAACTTAAAACATAATTCAGGTCTGAAGGGGTTATTCTAGAGCTGCTGTAAAGCCAAAATAATTGGTTACTTTAATTTCCTATTATCACTGTAGAGCTGCTTTGAAACAATCTATATTGTTAAAAGTGCTATATAAATGCAGGTGACTTGACTTAAACGAGAGAATACTTGCCGAGACGGGTATTTTGACAATTTTGTGTTTGTCATAAGTGAACAGTTGAGTAACAAGTTTTACGGGCCATTCAGAAAAAAAAAAGAAAAAAAAATTAAATTAAAGTAAGTAAGTAAGTAAGTAAGTAAGTAAGTAAGTAAATAAATAAATAAATAAATAAATGTATTTATTTATATATATATTAGTGCTGTCAAACGATTAAAATATTTAAGCGCGATTAATCGCATTAATGTCATAGTTAACACAATTAATCGCACATTTTTATCTATTCTAAATGTCCCTTGATTTTTTCTTGTCCCATTATTTTTTCAAATTTTAATGCGCTTCTCACTGTTATAAAATAAAAGCAAGCAGCTAATGCGTGCATTGTTTGGCATGACTTAATAATGGACATCAGTTCATCGCGATCTCACACATCCCTGTTATTATCAATGAAGCTGACTGCACAATGAATCTTTCATACACTTTGTTTGTTATAATTAGAGGATTTGCCAGCATACAGAATTCAGCTCTGAACAAAAAGTCAGTTTTCAGTTTAAATGCTTCTGATTGGCCATTGCGTTCAAGAAATCAACACATATGTCTGTGATTGGCTATATCGCTCAACGCTGCAAACATGTTATAAAAAGAAACTCTGGCCAGTAAATCATTTCTATTTTGTTTTAGTTGTTCTTGTTGCTTTTCTGCAACATATAAATAAAAATGTATTAGTTTTTATGTTTTATTCAAAGATATTTCTAGTTTATATATCTAGTCCCACGCCGCACTCTATTGAGTTGGGAGTGCACGTCTCTAGATCAAAGGCATCCATTTCGGCATCTCGCGCTCGCCATCCACTCAAAACGTAACGTCAGCCTACTACTCTTTGGCCGGCGCACAAGCCCAAACAAGTGTGTGCGGCGTGCCTGTTGTTTTGTTTCCGGTCTAGCTATCCGGTGTGCTGTTGTAGTTTTTCTATGTTACTAGTTGTTGCAACAGCATGTGAAAAAAACTACAAAGTTTGCTAGGCCAAAAAGAACGTTAATCTCACAATAAAAAAATTAACGCCGTTAAAATGGGTTTGCGTTACCGCTGTTAATAACGCGTTTAACTGACAGCACTAATATATATATATATATATATATATATATATACACACACACACACATACATACACACAGGTGCTGGTCATATAACTAGAATATCATCAAAAAGTTGATTTATTTCAGTAATTCCATTCAAAAAGTGAAATTTGGATATTATATTCATTCATTACACACAGACTGATATATTTCAAATGTTTATTTCATTTAATTGTGATGATTAAAACTGACAACTATGAAAATCCCAAATTCAGTATCTCCAAAAATTAGAATATTACTTAAGACCAATAGAAAAAAAGGATTTTTAGAAATGTTGGCCAACTGAAATCAGAGTCTGAATCAGAATCAGAAAGAGCTTTATTGCCAAGTGTGCTTGCACACACAAGGAATTTGTTTTGGTACTGAGGCTTCCAGTGGACATATACAAATACAAAAAGAAACATAATACTACAAATTATAAGAATAAAAAATTAAAATATAAATATATGAGAATAAAAGTACCACAGTTGGGTTTAGTCGGAATAGACATTTTCAGATTTACAGATTATTAACATATTTACAGTGTTTTTAATATTATAAATAAATAAATCTACATATAAATATCACCTGAGTTGTAGGATATTGCACTAAACAGTGGGAGTATTGCACTTAAGGCATGCCTTGGGAGGTGTGTTAACTGTTCAGGAGGGAAATGGCCTGTGGGAAGAAACTGTTCCTGTGCCGAGATGTTCTTGTGGCCAGTGATCTGAGTTGCCGTCTTGACGGTAACAGTTCAAACAGGTGGTGTCCAGAATGAGTGGAGTCTGTGATGATTTTACCTGCTCTCTTCCTCACTCTGGAAGAGTACAGGTCCTGGAGGTTTGGCAGGGGGGCACCAATGATCCTCTTCGCAGTCCGGACTGTCCGTTGTAGTCTCCTGATGTCTGATTTGGTAGCTGAACCAAACCAGACAGTGATGGAAGTGCATAAGACAGACTCAATGACGGCTGAGTAGAACTGAATCAGCAGCTCCTGTGGCAAGTTGAACTTCCTCAGCTGGCGAAGGAAGTACAGTCTCTGCTGGGCTTTTTTCACAATGGAGTCAATGTGATTGTCCAACTTCAGGTCCTGAGAGATGGAAGTGCCCAGGAACCTGAATGACTCCACTACTTCCACAGTGCTGTTCATGATGGTGAGTGGGGGGAGTGCTGGGCTGTTCCTCCTGAAGTCCACGATCATCTCCACTGTTTTGAGCGTGTTCAGCTCAAGGTTGTTATAACTGCACCAGACAGCCAGCTGTTCAACATCCAGTCTGTAAGCAGACTCGTCACCGTTTCGGATGAGACCGATGACAAATTTCAGGAGCTTGAAAGTGGGGTCTTTAGAAGTGCAGTCATTAGTGTACAGGGAGAAGAGCAGTGGGGAGAGAACGCACCCTTGGGGGGCACCAGTGCTGGTGGTGAGAGTCCTGGATGTGAGTTTCCCCAGTCTCACTCGCTGCTGCCGGTCCGTCAGGAAGCTGGTGATCCACTGACAGATCGAGGATGGTATGGAAAGCTGGGTCAGTTTGGCTGTGAGAAGACCAGGCATGGTGGTATTGAAGGCTGAACTGAAGTCCACAAAGAGGATCCGTGCATAAGTCCCTGGTTCGTCGATATGTTGCAGGATATAATGCAGTCCCATGTTGACTGCATCATCCACAGACCTGTTTGCTCTGTAAGCAAACTGAAAGGGATCCAGCAGGGGTCCAGTGATGTCCTTCAGGTGGGCCAACACCAGTCTTTCAAACGACTTCATGACCACAGACGTGAGAGCGATAGGTCTGTAGTCATTAAGTCCAGTGATTTGGGGTTTTTTGGGGACAGGAATGATAGTGGAGCGTTTGAAGCAGCAGGGAACTTCACACTGCTCCAATGATCTATTGAAGATCTGCGTGAAGACCGGGGCCAGTTGGTCAGCGCAGGCTTTTAAACAAGCAGATGAGATGCCGTCTGGTCCTGAGGCTTTCCTAGTCTTCTGTTTTTTTAAGACTCTGCTCACGTCCTCCACACAGACCTTAAGCTCAGGTTGGATGGCAGGAGGGGGGAGTAATGGGAGTGCAGGAGGTGATGGTGAATGTGTGAAGTGCAGGTCAGAGCCGGTGTGAATGAGGGCTTTTCAAACCTGCAATAAAATGAGTTTAAGTCATCAGCCAGGTGTTGATTGTCCGCAGATCGGGGGGATGGTGACTTGTAGTTGGTGATGTTCCTCAGGCCATTCCAGACTGATGATGGATCGTTGGATGAAAACTGGTTTTTCAGTTTTTCAGAGTAGCTTCTTTTAGCAACTCTGATCTCCTTTGTCAGTCTGTTTCTGGCCTGGTTATACAAGATTTTATCCCCACTTCTGTAGGCATCCTCTTTGGCATGACGAAGGTGTTTGAGTTTCCCAGTAAACCATGGTTTATCATTAGTAAATGATAAGAATGTCCTGGTAGGAATGCATGTATCCTCACAGAAACTTATATATGATGTTACAGTATCTGTGAGCTCATCCAGATCGTTGGTAGCAGCTTCAAAAACAGTCCAATCAGTGCAATCAAAGCAGGCCTGTAGATTCTGCTCTGCTTCAATAGTCCATCTTTTTACAGTTCTTATTACAGGTTTAGCTGATTTCAGTTTCTCCCTGTAGGTCGGTATGAGATGAACCAAACAGTGATCAGAGAGCCCCAAAGCTGCTTGTGAGACGGAGTGATACGCATTTTTTATTGTGGTGTAACAGTGTAACAGTATATTACTGTCTCTGGTGGGACATGTAACGTGCTGTCTGTATTTTGGTAGTTCACGGGAAAGATTTGCTTTGTTAAAATCCCCAAGAATGATCAAAAGAGAGTCAGGATACCTTTGTTCCGTTTCAGCTATTTGTTCAGCCAGCTGTTGTAGCGCCGCGCTCACACACGCGTCTGGAGGGATGTATACATTCACGAGAATGAAAGAGGAAAACTCCCGAGGCGAGTAGAAAGGTTTACAGTTTAGGAAATGTGCCTCTAAATTAGGAGAGCACATCTTCTTCAGTGTTGTTATATCTGAACACCAACTTTCGTTAATGTAGAAACACAATCCACCACCTCTTGTTTTCCCCGTTAGCTCCGCGATGCGATCCGCTCGGAACAGCTGGAAGCCCGGCAGATGTATTGCGTTGTCCGGTATGGCTTCACTCAGCCAGGTTTCAGTGAAGCACAGAGCAGCAGAGTTTGAAAATCCTTGTTAGTGTGGGTGAGGAGAAGTTTGTCTGTTTTGTTAGGAAGGGATCGGAGATTCGCGAGATGAATACTGGGGAGTGCAGTGCGCAGGCCGCGCTCGCGGAGTTTAAGCAGCGAGCCGGCTCGCTTCCCACGTTTGCGTCTGACCGCGCGTTTGAACAACAACGCTGCCCCTCCGACGAGAATGTCCTGCAAGACGTCCGAATAATCAAAAACTGTAGAAAAGTTATCTGGTGTGTGTTTCCTAATGTCCAGTAGTTTGTCTTTGGTGAAACTGATAGGAAAAGAATGACTAAACGCACAACAAACGAACAAAAACAACAATAGCTGGAGAGCAACACACAGAGGCAGCCATCCGCGGCGCCATCTTGGATAATTTTAGTATTTTAGTAAAAGTATGAACATTAAAAGTATGAGCATGTACAGCACTCAATACTTAGTTGGAGCTCCTTTTGCCTGAATTACTGCAGCAATGCGGCGTGGCATGGAGTCGATCAGTCTGTGGCACTGCTCAGGTGTTATGAGAGCCCAGGTTGCTCTGATAGTGGCCTTCAGCTCTTCTGCATTGTTGGTTCTGGCGTATCGCATCTTCCTCTTCACAATACCCCATAGATTTTCGATAGGGTTAAGGTCAGGCGAGTTTGCTGGCCAATTAAGAACAGGGATACCATGGTCCTTAAACCAGGTACTGGTAGCTTTGGCACTGTGTGCTGGTACCAAGTCCTGTTGGAAAATGAAATCTGCATCTCCATAACGTTGGTCAGCAGCAGGAAGCATGAAGTGCTCTAAAACTTCCTGGTAGACGGCTGCATTGACCTTGGACTTTAGAAAACACAGTTGACCAACACTAGCAGATGACATGGCACTCCAAACCATCACTGACTGTGGAAACTTTACACTGGACTTCAAGCAACGTGGATTCTGTGCCTCTCCTCTCTTCGTCCAGACTCTGGGACCTTGATTTCCAAAGGAAATGCAAAATTTACTTTCATCAGAGAACATAACTTTGGACCACTCAGCAGCAGTCCAGTCCTTTTTGTCTTTAGACGCTTCTGACGCTGTGTCTTGTTCAAGAGTGGCTTGACAAGGAATGCGACAGCTGAAACCCATGTCTTGCATACGTCTGTGCGTGGTAGTTCTTGAAGCACTGACTCCAGCTGCAGTCCACTCTTTGTGAATCTCCCTCACATTTTTGAATGGGTTTTGTTTCACTATCTTCTCCAAGGTGCGGTTATCCCTATTGCTTGTACACTTTTTTCTACCACATCTTTTCCTTCCCTTCGCCTCTCTATTAGTGTGCTTGGACACAGAGCTCTGTGAACAGCCAGCCTCATTAGCAATGACCTTTTGTCAGTTTTGTCAGTGCCACAGACTGATCGATTCCATGCCACGCCGCATTGCTGCAGTAATTCAGGCAAAAGAAGCCCCAACTAAATATTGAGAGCTGTACATGCTCATACTTTGTTCATACTTTTTAGTTGGCCAACATTTCTAAAAATCCTTTTTTTGTATTGGTTTTAAGTAATATTCAAATTTTCGGAGATACTGAATTTGGGATTTTCATAGTTGTCAGTTTTAATCATCACAATTAAATGAAATAAACATTTGAAATATATCAGTCTGTGTGTAATGAATGAATATAATATCCAAATTCCACTTTTTGAATGGAATTACTGAAATAAATCAACTTTATGATATTCTAATTATATGACCAGCACCTGTATGTACCGTGAATTTTGTGAACCGTTACACCCCTTTTATATATATATATATATATATATATATATATTAGGGGTGTAACGGTTCACAAAATTCACGGTTCGGTACGATACACTTGTGTCACGGTTCGGTACGGTAAAGAAATGCCAGAGAAATTTCCTTGATTTAATTTTTTTCATTATATTTTTTTTAAAACTAACATCATAAAGTGTGAAATTTGTTTTACTTTGAGCAATGATGGAGCTATACTTGACTTTTCTTAGGAGCATATAAAACAAAACAGCTCCTTGTTATATATTGTAGTAGTTATAAACAAAGGTTTATTTTAGTTCAGATTAACATTTGGGGGCAGCAATTGTATTCATAATGTCAAAATAAAACCGACGTAATGTTACTTGAAGGCATTATAGCCTACTATTCCTGCCAAACTTCAATGGTTGATGACTTAAACTGCATGGGGGGAGTTTCTCTCGACTTTGTATTGATTCCAGCAAAGTCCAGCAAAGACTTTGTATTGATTCCTGTCGGGGCGTCTTGCTCTTCTTTGCAGCCGTTGGTTGCAGAAATTCCTGATGTTGTTCCGTTTGGAGTTTTTCCAGATGCTTAATTAAGTTTGTGGTGTTAAACCGACCAACAGCACTGCCACCCCTCGAAACATTTGTGTTGCAAATTTTGCACTCTACCTTTTTTCCTCTTTAAGGTTAAAATACTTCCACACTGCTGACATGGCTATTCTGTAAGTTAGCTAACTCTCATACTCATGCGACAATAATTGGCTACTACTGTTATCACGTGACAGGCTGCACTGCTTAACTGGATGTCGCAGCAAGGTGTGACGTCCCTGAATCTCCTGGTTCTATTGGTCCGGCTCGTGGGAGTTCCTTATTGGTTTTCCTCATGCTAATTACTAATTATAGTGTATATAAGAGTGCTGTGCCTTCTTACGTGAGGGCACTCTTTGGGGAAAAACACTCCTCATGAGTGGCCTCTGATATTTCCTTGCACATGTAGCGTTATTATATTATTGTTTGTTATCTTTTTGTTTTTGTTCCTTATCCCTAGACTTCGGTTTATTATAAATGTTTTATTGATTGGTTGTGGTCTGTTTAATTTAATAAATATTCTTTGATTGCCACGTTTTTGTTTGATCCCTCTTTTGTGTTGCGACTTGATACGAGCGGGTCGTAACATAAAATTGGGCACTCGTCCGGGATTGCTGCATGTGTAGGTAAATATCTTTAGTGTGTTCACCTTTTTGAATGAGTAGACTTCAGATAGTTAGAGTGTTCTCAGCTGGGTTTAAAACTCCTCCATCGAGACACTGTTTGTTATTTTTTTGTTATTTAAGAGTTCAAGATATTGTTCCTGAAGAGGCTTTAACCTCTCCTCTTTATGCTGCCGATCGAAATGTGAAGTTTAGTGAGATGTCTTTACAAGAGAAACAGTTATATGTAGATGCGGAAAAATTGCGTGCTGAGCGTGACGCTTGTGCACTGAAAGAAAGTGACTTAGAAATGAGAAAATTAGAGTTACAGCAGGAACTGGAGTTACGTAAATTGGCGTTACAATCTGAAAGGGAGGACAGAGATTTTCAGTTGAGGAAACATGAGTTAGAGTTGCATGCTCAAACAGTTGAAACTCCACGTCATGTATCGTCTGAGAAAACTGTTTACTGCGCCTGTTTTTGATGTTTACAAAAACATTAGACTTGTGCCATTGTTTTTGGAGAAGGAAGTAGAGAAGTATTTCCAACATTTTGAACGTGTTGCAGAGTCTTTAAAATGGCCAAAAGAATTTTGGACCTTACTGTTGCAATGTGTTTTAGTAGGAAGAGCTCAGGAAGTTTATTCAGCATTAACAATGGAACAAAGTGGTGACTATGAAATCGTTAAGGCTGCTGTTTTGCATGCTTATGAACTGGCACCTGAAGCACATCGCCAGAAATTTAGAAGTCACTTCAGGGCTGAAAACAGTACATATCTTGAGTTTGCTAGAAAGAAAGAAAATTTGTTTGACCGCTGGTGTACCTCAGTAAAAGTAACAACCAAGGGACAGCTTAGAGAACTGATTTTGTTAGAGGAGTTCAAAAACTGTGTTCCAAATGCTGTTGCTATGTATCTCAATGAACAAAGTGAGTAAAATGTCCGATGCTGCTCTTATGGCAGATGAGTTTGTTCTCACTTATAAAGTTTCTGTTAATCATTTCAACGATTCGAGCAGGTCTAAGTTGAGCGTTACTGTTAGACCTAAAAAAATGGTTTCACGCCAGAATACTGTGTCCAATATCGTTGAAAATACTCCACGTATGAAAACTGAGATGGTTTGTTTTTACTGTAAGAAGCCAGGGCATAAAATTTCAGACTGTATCATTCTCAAAAAGAAAGAGAAGGAGGTTAAACCTGTGGGTTTAATTTCTACAGCTAAAGTGAATCGTACTCCTGCTAGATTTAATGAACAAATTGAACGGGTAGATACGATTGAGATGGAAAGCGTTAAAAATAGTGTTGATTTTGCACCATTCCTCACTGAAGGGACCGTGGTAGAGGGCTGCATTGGGATTGAGTCCCGCCGGGTCCCACGGGACCCAACGCAAATCTCGCGGGAGCGGGCGGTTTGAACTTTGCTGCGGGCGGGAATGGGCGGTCAAAAAAAACTCCTGCGGGATCGGGAGGTAGCCTAGTGACATGATGGAGAGATGTCAATGATGTGGAAAATAACCTTAAACGAGGTATTTACAGCACAAAACCTGAGCAAGGCAAGTCTGACATTTGTACTACTATTCATCTTCCTGATCAGCGCGTCAGAATACATGCAGGCCAGGGAAACGAAACAAACAACTCCATGAATCTCTTTAATAACAGCAATACAAATACGTGTTTTTTTCCCGCGGGATGGGAGAAGAGACAAAGTCAATGTATCTCTATTATTGTGCGGGAATAAATTCTTAGAGTTTTGCGGGTGCGGGCGGGAGTGGACATACATATTGCGGGAGCGGGCGGGAGTGTAACACATATGTTGCGGAAGCGGGCGGTAATGGTCAGAAATGTGGTGGGCGCGGGCGGGAGCGGGATGAAGAAAACAGTCCCGCGCAGGGCTCTAGACCGTGGCTTTGCCTAATTCAGATGAGACTGTGCCTGTACGCATCCTACGAGATACTGGAGCCGGGCAATCCTTTTTGTTGGAAGGGCTTTTACCGTTGTCTGAACGTACTGATACAGGAACCCATGTACTGGTTAGAGGACTTGAGATGGGGTTCATGGAAGTCCCTCTACACCGCATTCGTCTTGATTCTAAACTTGTGTCAGGTGAGGTGGTAGCTGGAGTGCGTGCTATGCTTCCTGTCTCAGATGTCACTTTCATACTTGGCAATGATTTGGCCGGGGGAAATGTTTGGGAAAAGTCTGATGCTGGTGTTCCACCTGTCATGGTTTCTGATGTTGAGAAATTAGATGGATCTTCTGACTGTCCTCATTTATATCCTGCATGTGCAATAACTCGAGCGATGGCTAAGAAAAGTATGCCAGATGAAACCGAAAACATGCTTTGTGATACTTTTATTTCTGAAAATTCTTCTCAGCCAGAATTAAGTACTGTGGGTATAGAGGGGGAAGATGAGATCCCGGTGCATGATTCACATGCTGTTGATAAACCTGACAACCAAACTGATAAGTCTGATCCAGTGTCAGGATGTCCATTTATCTGTGATGACTATGATAACATATCTTGCTCTTTATCTCCGCTTTATAGTGTGACTCGAGATGACCTTATCAAAGCACAGCAGGCGGATGGTACTCTACAAGAATTTTCTCTTTCACAAACTAAAGAAAACAAGACTTCTCCCTTCTATTTTCTCTGAGATGGATTGCTTTATAGACAACAACCTTTGAGCTTTGACTTTTCACTTGATCCTAGGATCCAAATCGTGGTTCCACTTAATTTCCGTCAAGACCTCCTACAATTAGCACATCAGGGCACGGCTGGTCATATGGGTGTACGAAAAACCTATGATAGAGTGTTAAGAAAATTTTATTGGCCTAGGTGTAAGCGAGATGTGATTAACTATATACGAGCCTGTCATACTTGTCAAATGACAGGAAAGCCAAATCAAAAGGTTCCGTTAGCTCCCTTACAGCCTATTGCTGCAGTTTCCACGCCTTTTGCACACTTGACTATCGATTGCATGGGTCCTTTACCACGATCTAAGGCTGGACATGCATATTTGCTCACAATAATGTGTCAGACTACACGTTACCCCGCAGCTTATCCTCTGAGATCAATTACCTCCAAAGCTATTTTAAAGGCTTTAACCAGTTTCATGTCCATTTTTGGCATTCCAGAAACCATTCAGTCTGATCAGGGCTCCAATTTTATGTCCCGAAACTTTTCTAAGGTCATGCGGCAACTTAAAGTTAAACATAATATATCAAGTGCTTATCACCCTCAAAGTCAAGGATGTCTAGAAAGATTCCATCAGACTCTTAAGTCACTTTTGCGGTCTTATTGTGTTGAACTTGACTGTGACTGGGAGGAAGGACTTCCTTGGATGTTGCTCGCTATTCGTGAGGTTGTACAAGAGAGCATAGGTTTTAGCCCTAATGAATTAGTATTTGAACACACTGTTAGGGGCCCTATTGCTGTCTTGGCAGATGAGTGGACGAATTTGGACCCTCCTGAGAATGTTTTGGACTATGTAAGTAGCTTTCGTTATCGACTCTACGAAGCTAGAGCTATTGCTCTACGGAAGTTAGCCAAGTCTCAGGGAAAGATGCGGAAGTTGTTTGATCGCAAAGTTAAGTCCAGACATTTTCAGGTAGGTGATCAAGCCTATAAAAAGGAAGTTACTTCAGAGAGAGGTGGATTATTTACTTGATCATAACTTGGCGGAACCCAGTTTTAGTTCTTGAAGCTCCCCATGTATTTTAGTGAATAAACCTGATAATTCATATCGTTTCTGCACCGATTACAGGAAGCTAAATTCTGACAAAACCTGATTGTTACCCTCTACCAAGAGTCGATGACTGTGTTGACCGTGTTGGCTCGGCGACATTTGTCAGTAAGTTTGACCTCCTGAAAGGTTATTGGCAAGTGCCATTGACATCCCGTGCTAAAGAGTTATCTGCTTTTGTTACACCTGATAGATTCCTGCAGTACACCGTTATGCCTTTTGGGGTCCGAAATGCTCCCGCTACCTTTCAGCGGTTGATAAATCACGTTTTGTCTGGAATGACCGGTTGTGAGGCTTACCTGGACGATGTTGTTCTGTATAGTTCTTCTTGCTCTGAACACCTTGATCAAATTAGCGAACTTTTTGTGCGTCTAACCAAAGCTAACTTGACTGTAAACCTTGCTAAGTGCAAGTTTGGAAAGGCCACTGTGACATATTTAGGAAAGGTTGTTGGCAGGGGTTGTGTGAAGCCGATTCACGCTAAAGTGAATGCAATTTGTAGTTTTCCCAAACCAACTACCCGTCGTGAGTTAAGACGATTTCTTGGGATGGTGGGTTACTACAGAGGTTTGTCATAATTTTGCAAGTGTAGTGGCCCCTCTTACTGATTTGCTAAGCCCTAAGAGACCCTTCCAATGGTCAGAACAATGTCAGTGTTTCTTTGAGAATGCCAAATCTTTACTAGCAAATGCTCCGGTGTTGTTTACCCCAAATTTTGAAAAACATTTCTACTTGCAGTTGATGCAAGTGCTTATGGTGCTGGCGCTGTTCTTCTGCAAGAAGATTCTAATGGAATCGAACATCCAGTCAGTTATTTTTCAAAAAAATTCAATCGTCACCAGCAAGTCTATTCTACAGTGGAAAAAGAAGCATTGGCTCTTATTTTAGCTGTTCAACATTTTGAGGTTTATTTGAGCTCGGTATGTGGTCCGATTACGGTATATACTGACCATAATCCGTTGACTTTCTTAGATCGAATGCGCGGTAAGAATCAGAGAATCATGAGGTGGAGCCTTATTCTTCAACCTTTCCACTTACAGATTAAACACATACGTGGCAAGGATAATATAATTGCTGATGCTCTCTCACGTATGTAAGTTGTTCCAGTAGTGTCTGGTCTTTTTCTTCTCTCTGTTCGTCTCCTTTATTTCTCTTTGATGACCTAGGGCCCAGGATTCGGAGATCGAAATGGAGTGAGAGTTATACAGATGAGTATTAGAGTTGTAGATTCATATTGAAATAATTTTGTATGTTGTTATTATTATTATTATTATTTTTTTCTCTTCTGTCGGTTCTTTAGAGAACCTCTTTTTGGATTGGGAGGTGTGACGTCCCTGAATCTCCTGGTTCTATTGGTCCGGCTCGTGGTAGTTCCTGATTGGTTTTCCTCATGCTAATTACTAATTATAGTGTATATAAGAGTGCTGTGTCTTCTCATGAGTGGCCTCTGATATTTCCTTGCACATGTAGCGTTATTATATTATTGTTTATCTTTTTGTTTTTGTTCCTTATCCCTAGACTTCTGTTTATTATAAATGTTTTATTGATTGGTTGTGGTATGTTTAATTTAATAAATATTCTTTGATTGCCACGTTTTTGTTTGATCCCTCTTTTGTGTTCCGACTTGATACGAGCGGGTCGTAACAAAGGGAAATGCTAATATTCAAGCATTTAGGCGATGGTATAAGCTAGATTTTCCCATGGTTTGTGTTGGATAGGTATCGGATCATATTTTTTTCTCCCCACGATCTATCGCTCTGGGCCAGTATCGGCAAGATAAAGATGACGTGGATCGGATCATATATATATACACACACACAAACTTTTTTTTTGTCTGAACGGCCCATAAAACTTGTACATCGGGGGCCCATTTGTTTAGTTTTGCTTAATTGGCGGCACTGGGATCTTTGTGCCAGTCTAATGCATTGAACAAAAAAAAGTCGGCGTAGGTTTTTTTTTAGGGATGCACCGAAATGAAAATTCTTGGCCGAAGCCGAATAATAATGAAACGCTTGGCCGAAGGCCAAATACCGAACGCGGTGTTTCACATTTTTTCCATTTATTTTGCCAATTTTTTCACCATTGCATTTAATTAAATAGTAAAAATATGCTTTTTTACTATTTTGTCTTGCTTTTCAGAGAAAAAAAAATCAAATTGCAAAAATACAATTTATTTAACACTGACATTTTTTTTTACATTCCAGCAGATATTATTTAAACAAAGCACAATATAACTTAAAATAAATAAATTAGTAAAATAAAAAATATATTTTTATTTGGCCATCTTTGAAGCCCCCCTTCTTGAATAGCCTATGTTAGGCCTATAACTGACTGCTGAAAGAATGTAACTAAAAAAAGTGCATTGAAAAGCGCACTTTTCAACAACAAATAAATAACTGTCCTAGACATAAGCCTACTTTTGCGGTTTACATACACTTTATTGTGGGCGTTGACCGGTTTGCATGGATTGCCTCAGATCATTTGGGTTTCAATATAGCACGCGCTCTCCGTGGCGATTAGCAGATAAGGAGTTGCCATGAGAACGACTGACATCTCTTTTCATACACATTACATAAACAGAGAATATTTTTTTTTTTTTCGTTTTGAATTAGATCATTTAAAAGTAGACAATTAAATGATTATAAAGCTATATTGCCTTTGCCTGTGTGACTAGTATTGGCTGAGTTTTGTTTAAGTTTAGAGACGTACTCCAGAAAAAAAGTTAATGGATACAGAGGCAGAAAGCACACAGTTTATTTTCTTTATTTTACAAAAGCAGTTTTGTTTCGATTGTAAGTGGACACAAGTAGACATTTAACAGTTTATTTTTTCATATTTCTTAAGTCTGCATTTAAGTGACCATAAATGACGGAGTATTTAAGTCTATTTTGCTGCTATGTGAAAAAAATCCAGCAAAACGCGGCGGCGCGTTTGTCAACTACAGAGGGTTAAAAGACGCTTTAGTGCTGCAAGTAAGGGTATAACGTCTGCCACAGGTGCATCAGATGAGCTTCTCTTTTGTTATCTGCTCAAAGGGGGCATGTTGGCTGCATTTATAAAGCGCGCGCCTCTCACTCTCCGCTGGTTACTATTTGATCGCGTCATCAAAAACGTCATTGTTCGGTCAAATTTATTCGGTCTTTTTACTTATTCGGCCGAACACCGAAAGTGCTTTTTTTGCTATTTTTTGCCGAATAATTTCGGTTGCCGAACATTCGGTGCATGCCTATTTTTTTTCTCACAGACCGGCCCATCAAACACGTAGATCATCAGCGGCCCATTGGTTCTTTTCTTGATTGACACTGGGCTGGTCCAATCACATCTTTAAACACCTCCCCCTCTGGGCTCTGAGCGAGAGTGCAGTGTCAGTGTGTATCTGTCAAAATAGTCAGATGGAGAAGAAACACAAGGAATGTGCAGAGAAATATCTTGAAAAAAAGAAACAAGCCCTTCACTTGAAGGGCCTGTTTCTTTTTTTCACAGATGAGGATAGGACAGGCAGATGAGGTGGATAAGGAGAGAAATGAGAGTGTAGAGAACTGCGGTAAGCAAAACAAGGCTACTTTCAGAACACTTGAGTGCCACATCTGCATATTTGATGATTACGCATTTTACAAGAATTGTAGACACACGTTTGTAAACCATGTTTTCCGCCGAAATAAAAGCCTGAAGCAGTTTCCATCAAAATAAAAAATCATGTGTTTATCTCTTTCAAGTATAGAAATTAGTACAAAACTAATTATGAAAGTTTATTTTATTTTTCAGTGCATTTGTTTTACAACATATGGCTATTACTGCCATGGGATTAATATTACAACTATTATTATGTAGTAGTGTAATGTAGACAGACACTATCACAACTAAAAGAGTTTTTCTTTGTTCAATTTGCACACTGAATATGGGTTGGAGCTCTTAATTTTTAACTCAAAATGCACCAGATTGATGAATTTAACATTAAAAAGCACAACATTGTCTTAAGGGGATTTTCCTAGAGTTTCCTAAACTCTGGTATTGCTATGCCAATGCGGCTTATAGCTTATTTTAGGATTCATCACTGTGGAGTAGAGTTCAAATTGTATTTTCCAATTAGTAGTCATTTCATCTGTTAAGACATATTTGAACCAGGCCATTTATGGTTGTTTGTATTGTTCAATAAAGTTCTTGGTAAAAAAGAAAAAAGGGTACTGAGTCTATTATTATTGTATACAGCGCGCAAGGTTTATGAGCATGCTCCAAGTCTAGTGTTTCAGCGGTGTCGTGTGTACGCAGATATTTCTTGAGACAATGGCGTGTTTATGCATTTTTTTTTTTAACGAGAAAAACAAAAGATTGGATAGGAAAAGCTCTGGCTTTGTGTGGATGTGGCCTGAGACTTTTTCCATCTCTGAGGTGTGAACGACCAGGCTAAAACGGGGCAGGGCTTGACTGGGACAAAAAATAGGCTCTGGCATTTTGGCCCAGACCGGCCCACTACATATGATCATAAACACAACCGATCTTTGCACGCCCTTGAATACCTTGTACACCAAATGTATACCATATTTTTGAAGCCATGGTGTCCCGACTTTCTTTTTCTTTGTTATACCAAATGTATACCAACTCCTATTCCTTAAAACCACTAATGCCATGTAATGAGTGAGTAGGAATGAGTAAGAGTTAATCAGACAACAGACAAACATCATAGCAGAAGAAAGTTAAATATTAATATAAATTAATAAAGAAGTAAAATAAAGGGAAAAAAAATACATTCAAGTAAATAAAGAAATAAAAGTGTCAGTAGCTTCTGCAGCACAAACAAGCATGTAGTCCGCAGCTGTTGTTGCAGTTACGTGACGTAGTGGTGTCTGACTAAGGTCGACACAAGGGGTGATGACATCAGTTTCACAAAATATACGGAATGGCTGTACACACACGGAAAATCTGAAAACGACACCCTTGAGTGATCCACTCAGTGACCCGGTTTCAGGCTTCCAAAACGGCGGATACGTCTAGACGAAACAACGATACGAAACAAAATGTACACGTATACAGCTAAACGCATAGTGGACAAGGCCTCAAAAAATGGGCATGTAAAGCTGTGGAAAAGTGGGAGTGTAAGTGGGGGGGGGGGGAACAAATAAACAAACCTGCTACACTACTTATACAGACACATGAATATTCAAATATAACCTTAAAAAGGTTGAGTTGAAAAAGAAAGTTGAGGGTTAAAAAAAAATAACCCTTTATAACAAACTGCCAAAACGAGGGAGAAACGCGGAAGAACATTTAAAAGGTCTAATAATAGTAGTAATAATATATTTATTACATTTATACCAGCACTACAATCTCTGAACAAATGACTTGTCAGTTTCACACAGAAAGAATAAAGGCATAGTTACTTTTTATCCATTGTTCTTTGAATTATCGGTCTACATAATTGTCTTCTAAGTATCAGAATTCATCCGGTCATCGTGTTCATGATCAGACGTACGGCTGCATCAGTGTCCCAATATGTGCGCACACGGTGCTGGTTCATGTTTAGAGCATTAAAGGTATATGAAATATGTCCATAAAAACTTGAAAAGCACTTCCTCTGGTCCATATGTGAACGATATGATCCACGTTGCGAGCGTTGTTGAACTCATTGCGACGCTTCAGTGCATGTTTTTTGAATTCTCCAATTTAATGCGATCTCCTGGTAATCCAGTGCAGTGCTTGGATTGAACAAGCTCTTTCTCATGAATAAATGCTCAGGGCCAGCTGACGTAGAAACGCACCTGCAGCGAGTCAAACCGACCAAGCCAGCTTCTGCAGCCAGCTTCTACCTCACATTCCGTGACATTGCTTCGACACTGCTTTTCAACCCGGAACAATGAAATTGCTCGGAAAAAACACGTATTGATAACATTTATGAGTGCTTTCTATAACTGTGTGTTGAACTGATAATCACTCGTGTTAAACACAATCTACTTAATACAAACAACTTCATTATAAAGAAAAACAACAAATAAAAATATATGATCATAATCTATGACAAAAATACTATTATAAACTAGATTAGTGGATAATTCAGCATTAAAATTTACTCAAGAAAAATCACAAGTGCACAATTTATAAAATCTGAACATTTAGTGAAAAAAACATTTAGTGGGGAACAAATGAGACAATAAGTGTAGTACTAAATCTGGTAAAAGATTGCATATTGCTCTTTGTATTGTTGTAAAATACATTCATGAAAAACAAGATAGAAAAATCTAAAAGATAAAAAAAAGTAGGATATACTATAAAATTAAGACATTTTTTAAATGTATAGCGCAGCTGTTTAATGAGGCAGCAACATATGATAGCTAGGGCAGAACAAGAAAGGCTATTAATAATCTTTCATTGCGCAAAAGTATTATGATATGAAAGGCTCCAATACAGTGCGGCACAAAAGCGCTTATGCGCATCCCGAGCGCAGAATGATTTGCTTCAAGCGAGTCACAGCGTGCAGTCTTCGAGTCCGCATTGCAAAGTTCAAAGCCCTAAAGATTTACATATTGATGCGTAGTGTATTATACAGTATCTATCTATGCAAAAGTTTATTCAGCCTTTTCTTTTAACAGTTTTAAATTTCAGTTACTGTACGCGTGAAGAATAGCCGCTCTCTATAGTGAGAGTGCTTATAGTGCTCTCTACCCCAGTGTTGTGATCTAACAGACACCCGGTAGGAAGTAACATGATTAAGGTACAGCAATACAGTCCAGCAAGATAAAGTCATTTTATGCGAAACCATAGACCTTTATCTACAGATCAAGACAAAGAATGGCAGTATAGGATCCGATACCGATACGGAGTATCGGATCGGTGCATCCCTACTTTTAGTGTTTTCAGTGATGTGCAACCTGTATCTGTTCACATCTCAAAAAAAATATTTTGGGGTTTCATGACCCTTGTGTGTCCCCGGCTTGAGGCAAAGTTTGCGTGTGCACCTGAAAATTCTCCCATGTGTTATGGTCGTAAAGAGACGGTTCTACATCTAAAACTAAATTTAGGTCAAGATTTTTTTTTTTAAAGACAGAAACAACAATTGTGTGCACTGCAGGATGGCCAAGTTTCAGTCAATGGTGGCCACCCACTAGCTCCACCCCTAAGATGTATTTGACCTGTGCATAAATGTTTTATTTTTATTACTCTTTTGTCAACTGTTTTTTGTCAGTAATTATGAATGTTAATATAATGAACATAAAACAATCAAGAATTCATGGTTGAAATTAGGTTGAATTCAAGTTGAAGAGGACAGTTATTTTTCATCAACTTACACATAGAGGGAGATCTATTTATAGGCGTCTTTTCAATTACCTGAAAAAGACAGCTTTTCACCTTTCACCCAAATCTCAACGTTGTTCAGCTATCTGGCAAAGTCGTCTTTTCAACGAGTTTTTGCTGGGTGATCACGTGGGCCTCTAGGATACAGTCCAGGTAAGCCTGCCCCTATACGTTTATCTGCCCCTGGCAGGTACCACCCAATTGAATCCTTATGAATTTTAACTTCACTTACTGTAGCTTTGAAAGCCTTTTCCATGTAGACATCATCTTCTTTCCAAACTCTGACAACCTAAAACACACAAAAAAAACATTCGTAAGTACTCGGCATGTGAAACTGAATTATTCTTATAGGAAACATCATGTCTCGATCCTTACCCTGTCATCAGTAACGACCACATATTCCTGGGACTTCGTGTTAAACACAGCGGGGCAGGTGATTATCTGCCCATGTTTCACTGTCCAACTGCCCGTAGGCTTCTGATCAGACACCTATTAATCAAGATATCGGTTAAACAGCAACACAAACAGCTACTAATTCACTTTCTGAATAACATTTACAGAATGAAAAAATTAAATAACATTAGATGCCGTTGGAGAATTTTCTGTGTTTGTGATGTAGCGCTCATGTTTAGGCTAAGTTACATGCTATAATTTAACTCAGCACTGCATGCAATCCGTTCTGAGACAAACCGTATTAACATCTAACTCATTTTACCTTGTAAACAGTAACAGATCTCGAAGCGTCAGTGACGAGGACATGGTCGATATCTCTACCCAGTTCAATCCCCAGAATTCCTAAATTCGAAGAATTTTGCGCTGGTCCAATTCCACACAGCGTGTATCCTTCAAACAACGCAGCCATGTTTCCTTCCACGCGGGCCGAGAGATTCTTCTTCTTCTTCTTCTTCTTCTTCTGTTGTTTTAAGGCGGGTTGGCAAGCCAACGTAAAAGGTGCATTACCGCCACCTACTGATCTGGAGTGTGGAGTGCGCATAGTTTTGGAAGAATATGCAATGAATCAATGAAGGGAAACAACAAATAATAAAAAATAAAAAAAATAAAAAAATGTAATATACATATACATATATATATATATATATATATATATATATATATATATATATATATATATATATATATATATATATATATACATACACACAAAAAAAACAAAACAAAAAAAAACAACTAGATTCTACAACTAGATTCTATTCATTGTTCCTGTATCTTTTAGATATTTAAATAATATTTCATGGAATCTTGACTGTCTTGCCTTGTTTCCTAACAAAACTTTTATTGAATTCCCATCAATTCCCATTCATCCCAACTCTTGTATTAACTGCATTCTCTCCCTTACATATGCAGCACACTCAAAAATAATATACTGCACAGTTTCTGGTTCTCCGCATTTGTCACAATTTCCTGTTTCATGTTTCCCTATTTCAAAAAGACTGTAGTTTAATGCAGTATGACCAATTCTTAACCTTGAAATAATTTTTTTTTTCCTATTTCCATATCTTTTCCTCTCCTTTCCAATAAACTCCTGAATCTGATATAGATGTTTTCCTTTAGACTCATTATTCCATATCGTTTGCCATTTCTTTCTAATTTCAATTGATATCAATCTCTTGATTTCCGATTTACTTAATAATACATTCATTTCTATTTGCTGATGATTTAATGCTTTCTTTGCCAGCTTGTCCGCTTCCTCATTTCCATCCACACCCACATGCACTGGCACCCAGAGGAAGTATACCAATAATCCTAACTGCCTTGTTCTAAATAGACATTGTAACACTTCAAATATTAAATCTTGCCTAGTTTCAGATTTTCCACTTATTAGGCTATTCAGAGTAGCCATTGAGTCAGTAGGCTACATATCACAGTTCTTACTGGTTGAACTTCTTCAATCCACTGTAGCGCTAATATGATAGCTAATACTTCAGTAGTAAATACTGACACATGATTTGATATTCTTTTTGCAATTTTTATTTCAAATCTCTGAATGTATACTGCTGCTGCTGTTCTACAAGACTCCGGCTCCTTTGACACATCTGTAAATACCTGTAGAACTGAATAATATTCTTGACTTAAATATTGTTGTACTACTATATCAGTTGGTGTATTTTTTCCCCGTTTATTTATTATTTTTTGTATTTGTAAATCAATCAGTGGCGTAGTAAACATCCAAGGGGGAGGCCAAGTGATTCTTTTTCTTCTTTTGGTTTTATCAGGGGCGGACTTAACCATTAGGCAAAGGTCGGCAATTGCCTTGGGCCCCGAGCTACCTAGGGGCCCCCAAAATGCCCCATTAAATTATGCTTAAGTTTTTATTTATTTTTTACTTTTCGCAAATTATATATTTCTAAAAAACATTTGCGAAAAAAGGCATCAAATCACTAGTGTCGCAGACAGGAGGGGGCCCCCCACCTCACTACATTGGACTATTCCATTATCTCACTTTCTGCGTGCGAAAGTGACAAGGCTAATGCGCCAAAAAACTGACGGAGAAAAATAAGTTATTGACAGACAGTGTAGGCTACAGAGTGACAGACAAGAGAAGCTACCCAAGCGGTGCTGAAAAAGCAGGAAGCGGGAGGAAAGCAAAACGTTTTTAGCAAAATTGCAGAAGGTAACAAACTTTTTTGTGATGCCCGTAGGGTTGCCACCCGTCCCTTAAAATACGGAATCGTCCCGTATTTGTGAAATAAACAGCGCGTCCCGTTTTGAATCAATACGGGACGCGGTTTGTCCCGTATTTCTGGTAGTGTTACCACCCATCCCGTTTTTCCCGGGATTGTTCTTCTTTTTAACAACCTGTCCCGGGAAATTTATACACTCTCCCGGTTTTCGAAAGGCTAAGAGGAAAATGAATGTTCAAACAGCGCGCACGGTAGAGAGGTAGAGAGCGCGAGAGCTTGCGTGCGTGCGTGTGCCTCACGAAGCGCATGTAAACCCCCATTAATAAAAAGCTTAGACAAACTGTAATTGCATAAAGCTACCACATTCGGTAAGACAAACGCAATGATCATCGTGATTATCTGTAAGAAATGTATAACACTATCAAAAACTATAGCATAATACAGATCTGTATGAATGAAATTTGCCAAATAACTTACTGGCCAGCAGGAAGACGGCTCATGCTGTTTAGCTAACCTTTCACAAAGTCATCATAAAAACATTAATTACAGCAGTGTTTCTCAACTAGCAATCTATTAAGTCAGCATATTTGTGTTTGATCTCTGTGAATTACAGAAATATAAGACTTGCTAGACCTACTTTTTTTTCCTATATTTCTTTGCACAAAACTCTCCAGAAAGTGCCATGTAATAGTTTATTTAAAAAAAAAATCTGTTTTTTTTTTTTTTCGTTCTCTTTTAAAGATCGGATGGGGGGCCCCATACTACCTTCGCCTTGGGCCCCCAATTTGCTAAATCCGCCACTGGGTTTTATGGCGGGTTGCGAACCAACTTTAAAGGTGCATACCGCCACCTACTGTGATGGAGTGTTAAAAGAATGAACTAAATTCTCCTATATCCTATTACATAACCCACTATTCTTAATAAATCTCATGATTCATTTATTTGTTTTCCTGAATTTGGACCATCATTTAATAATTTGGTTATAGTGAATTCCTGGCCCCCTACTGCTTGCAATTCTTCCTTAAGAATCCTCCTTTCTTTATTATAAGCCTTACATTTCTTCAATACATGTTCTACTGTCTCCTCTATTGAACATAAACCTGTATTATGCTTCCCTATAATGTGTAAAGTATGATTTAGATTTGAATGGCCTGTTCTTAAATGTGTGAAAATAACTTGTTTTCTTCAACTTAAGTTGTGGATTATATTGCCTTTCTTTATGTTTTTTTGGACCTTATAATAATGCCGACCTGTATGACACGAGTTCCAAACTGTCTGCCATTTCTTATTGCATGCTTCTAAAATAAAATGTTTTCCTTCTGGTCTACTGAGTGAAATGTTTATATTTGGTTCTTTTATTTTTAATGATTCTTTGGCTATTTGTCTGCTTCTTCATTACCTTGTGCTGGAACCCACATAAATCGAATTATTATTCCCACCTGTCGTAAACTGTATAACCTGATCAGGATTTCTGTTAAAATGTCAGTTCTCTTTGGCCGTTTCTCAATATGCGTTCTTGTCTGTATAGGCTACTTGTGTTCTTGTGGACTTGTGAAACGTCGTCAGTCGCTGCTCAGTTCACATCTAGCCAAGTCCAGTTCAAATCCCCGGATGTGTTCTTGATCCGCCCCTTTTACTGAGGATGCATCGAGAGCGAGGTAACTGTCGGTACCATAGACATAATAAATACATAGACGCCCTATTGGCCGCTTTGGAACGTTGCTGCGATACGTCAACGCGTCCGCCATTTTGCGGAGGGCAAGACTGCACTGTAATTAAATGCAAGTAAACGGTGAGCTGCGGTTTTTCTGGATAAAAAAAAAAAAAAAAACTACATTTATCAACTGATTTCAGTGGTTTGTACGTGGTGTACAAAAAGTTCCATCTCTAGTTATTTAAAATCTCGATAGTTAGACTTATAAAAAAAAATAATAATAAGGAATTGTCAAAGCTCAGGCTTGTCATGTAGGCTATCTGGCTTTTTATTCGTGGATAAGAATTGTGAAGATATAATTTAATTTTTACATTAAATTAAATTAAGTTTTCTTATTGTGGAAAAAGCATTTTCTGTGATCGACCCGATTTTAACAATAACAAAGATAACTGATGGATCCTTTATGGTAATACATATGATATGGTACAACTACAGTGCAATGCAAATAGTAGACTAAATATAAGATAAAGTGAGAAGTAATAGTAAATAGTTTAGTCAATAAAATAAACAAACAGTATACGGCAAATAAAATAGTAATGAATAGTATAATTATATAATATCATAAGTACATAATATAATAATACAAAATATTGATAATAGCATATAGTTTATGTAGGCTATAATACTATAATAATAGCAATGGAAAAAGAAATATCAATTACAGTATATAGACAATAAAAATAATAAGTTAAATAGTGACTATGAATAGTACAATCATTTAACAGCATAGCTGTGATAGATTGATAATTGCAAGTGGTATAATATTACAATAATAATAAGAACAGCAAATACAATGTAATATCAATTGCAGAATAATATAGACAATATGAAAAAAATATGAAACATGATAATATTGATCATTAAACTGACATTTAACAAAAAGATTTGTGTAATTGTACTTTATATAGGCCTACAGTGAAGAGAATGTATATATAAAATAATTTATATATTTTAAAATATTCCTACATAGGCTATATAAAATAAAATGTCACAACCCTGCCTCTTTTTGTGACACCAAAGATCGCCCGTTAGATATACACAAGACAAATTATATCTCATGTTTAACCACTAGAGTAGAGACATCAGAGCCAGCGGCAAACGTCAGAAGCACTAGCCGAGGTAAGGCTGTTCCAGGCGGGTTACATGAGCAGTGAACGCCCGGATATCACAACTCCGAGACCGTCAGATCAAATTTTTAAATAGGTGTTATCTTTATAAATAAACCACAGATTTGAGCTTTAAACAACTACATTGTCGACTGAAAAACTATTAAAACTACATTTCCTGACATAATAACAGTAGTATTTTTAAATTTCGCGGCTTTTCTTTTCTGGACGTTACTATTAATTATATCATGACCAAATACAACCAGAAACAAATGTTCAGTCTTGCTTGTGAAAGATAATTCCTCGAGACCTGTTTTCAATTGTGTGGCGATTTGTACAGCCCCAAGCAGCACACGAAACAGCCATTTTTCTCAATTCTCGCTGAGAAGTATGAGAAAGATGCCCTCCGCAATATGGCGGCGCCGTTGACGTGCGCTCCAGCAGCCAATAGGGCGTCTATGTATTGTCTGTCGGTATAGAGGGAATGCATTAACGTCACTTTCCCGCCGGAACACGCCCCCTCAGCCGGACTGAGTGGCAGCTGCGTGACTGGATTTAATAGGGGAAACTGCGAAAACGCAAGTAAAACAAACGATTATCAGTTTAAACTAAAGATTGGACTCAATATAGTGTTCCTTACAACTTACTAAAGATCCAGTGATCCATGGATATTGACATGCAGCCAGAAATCGTGTTTCCTGACATTTATATGTGCCTGATTTCGACACCGGGGAAATACATACAGCAAATTTGCCTGTGAACGCTTTATATAAATACAATATAGGCAGGTCTAAATCCAGGTGATCACTTATATCAATGTTATATACATCATCATATCGTCTAGACTTAAAACTTGTATAGTTTTTTGTCAGTGTTTATTTAAAAATGTCAAATTATACAGAATATACAGTGGTAAATATTTGATTGATGAGTTGTCACTGCAATATATAACAATACAATATATAGAGAATGATTTTACCACTAAATTCAGCATATTGACACAAAAATGATTGCAAACATTATCATATCAACGTTCGCAAAATGTTTTAAGGATATCATTGAGGCCTGAGATGACGGAGTGTTTTTTATAAAACGTTCTTGTAATGTGACGTGTTAACAAAGCAAGAACATTTTATATGTAACATTTTCAGGATGTTGTTGAGGTAAAAGTTTGTAGAATGATCTTTTATAATACATTGACACAATGTCCCATAATAACAGAGGATGAACATAATCAAATTAACGTTCGTAAAATGTTTTTGACACAAAAATGATAACTGCAAATCCACCTTTCGCTGCCTGGAGTCCAGTTGTTTCTATGAATTGCAACGATCTATTTGCTTCTCTGTTTAGGTAGTCTGTAAAAATATACCTCATATTTCTTGTCAAATCTAGTAGTACAGTCAGTCTCAAAGCTCTTTCCCGTTTTAGACGCGTTCTGTGTGTTTTTCCGCAGCATTCACACTGAAAACCAATGCTGCCGCTCAGTCTTTCTGCCACTCAGTGAGCGGAACAGCAGCGACTTCCGCTTACTGTGACGTCATGCGCATTCCCTCTATAGCCAGGTATCCCAGAAGGCATCTCGCACCAACCAGCAAGCGTAAATAGACCCCTTTTCAGTTAGTAAACATGGTGACGTTTTTTGTGGGCGGAGCTTAGGTGGAGGCAGAACCATAGACATCATATAGATAAATGCCCTATCGACCGCTACTGCCTATTGGCGCGGACACATTGAATATTTTGTTCACAAAATACAACCAATAGTACGGTAATGTTAAATGTTAAATCTTACTTGTGAAAAGTAATCCCCGAGTGATGGTCCGCCGATTTGAGCAGGAATATGCTGCACAGTGCTCTGGCATCTACTGCTGCTATGCAACGCAATTAGGAGTATGACCGGTTTAAGATGGCGGCCGCATTTCTCCCAGACAACAAATTAGATCGTGCCGACGTTGGGGCGCATGTGCCTGCCCGACATAAAGTGCCTCGGTGAGATGTCTTATGGAGATCGGTAGCTAATCGGCAAGACATTGGGAAGACGGTGGCATTAGAATGATCGCCGACCGTGAGCCAACGTAAACCCGACATGATCGCCGACCGTGAGCCAACGTAAACCCGAAATAATTATTATGACCTATTCAGCGCGATCCCACTAGAGCAAGGAAAACATTCAGACGCCTGCCTCGCTCCCTTTGACTTAACACCGGAACAGCTGATTTTCGGCTGCATCGCTGGAAAGGCCACAGCATGCTTGAAAATCAGCTGTTCCAGTGTTAAGTCAAAGGGAACGAGGCGTCTGAATGTTTTACGCCGCTCTAGTAGGATCCCACCGTTATATCTTATTGATTTTAGGCTAACTGCTGTCAGATTGTTCCAAGGACACAAGTTGCCTATTGTCTATCAACAGTCAATAACAATATGATTTGTTAATCGTAACATTTTTTCCCTAACAATTTTGACAATTGCAAGTAAATTGAAATGAAATTGAAGTGAAAGTTAAATTGAAAGTTAGTGATTGTTTGTGTAGGGTGTAGCCTATTTCATACACAGTCTGACTACCTGGGAAATGTCAGTCTAACATAAAAAATGAATGGATCAGTGATATTAAAATTAAGTTTGATGGTCATGCAAATTAAGCTATAGGAGTTTTCCAGGATAAATAATAAAAAGGAGAGCACCGGAAGATGACCTTGAACATTTATTTTTTTCTTTTGTTTTTGCAAAAGCAGTATCATTTATTTTAACACTCATCAAATCACACATAGAAAAGTACAACAACAACAAAAAGAAATTCCCTCCAAAATAGGTAAACAGGAAAAATCAGTCCAATCAATTATTTCACCCTTGCTTCCTGTCCCTCCTCAGCCGCAGCCAGTTTCTCAGTCATCTCTACATCTGCCTCAGTGGAATTTTGTTGGGCAGGATTTCTTAACACAGCACCTAAACGAAAAAAAATAAAAAAAAATTATACTTCTACTAACTCAGTCTGATGTTCTGAGTAAGAAGTGCAGTAGCATACATTACATGTAAAATATCTTACCATTGTTAGTTCTCTGAAGGATCCCTGGAAAAGGGTGGCGTGGCTGCTGCAAAGCACACAGGTCGTCGTTATTATCCGGCGGCGTCACTAGAAAATACAGAAAAAACTAAATTATTGGAGTGAACAGTAAGTCAAGTTTATCACAATCATATAAACTAATGTCAGTGAGCTGAGTAATTGCCACACATTTCTATCAGCAGCAACTCATCTTAACCCATGTCAAAATAACAGAGCTAACCCAGTGTCACTCCACATCAGTGGTTCTCAAACTTTTTCTGTCATTCCCCACTTTGCATAGAACTGTGCTGTGCTCTATGTGTGTTTGTGTTTGCAAGTGTGTGTCAGTGTGTTCTTTGTCTGCGTCTTAAATAGCTTACAGTCAGGAAAGCCTTCAGTCTATGGAAGCACATGGGTAGCAATATTCAATTTGAAATGTAATATGCAAAATATCTTCGGAAATACTACCGTTTCTCTGTTCACGCTCCACTTCATCTGCTAAAGAATTTAACGCTCGAATTAGCTCTGCCGCAGCAACACCTCAAAACACGTAACATAGCCATAACATGTTATGTTTACCTGTTGTTGCCGAGCCCCGCCTTGATGCAGTGATTGACAGGCCAGGAGGGGGTGTGATCGGCTCAGAATGCATTTTCAATGTGCACATTTAATTTTGCTACATCCATTGCGGGACATTTCATGAAAATACAATCGCAAGTGTCTTGACTGTGTAAATGCAATTAAGAAAAGTAACATCTGAATGATCATTTTGCCACAGTTTTTGCTTGAACATGTTACACATATCTAATCATTTCTGTAATGCATTTTCATTTTAATTTTGCCACTTATAAAGCATTTCAATATGCATATTAAAACTAGTGTATGAAATGGCAAATGTAAATTATGTAATTTCATTTTCATTTTGCACCAAACGTTGCTAGAATGGTAATGTAAAATGTAAATTTAAATACACAATGCAATGCCATTTTACATATTGCATTGTCATTTAGCATATTACATTTCAAATTGAATATTGCTACCCATGTGCTTCCATATCAGTCCTCCAGTCCTCCTTCTTGAATATTAACTGCGGCCTCTTGGAAAGACAGAAAACCTTGGCTTCCTTATCACACTACCAATATAAACTCAAAAATCATATCTGGAACATCAAACTATGGTATGAGCTGTGGACCTGTGCAGTACACTGTGTCTACTTGAGTTTAGGGACCTGATGCATTTTACTACAGAGGGGACACTTACCTTTACTATACGATGATGTGGGATGGGCTGGAGGAGATTTGTTGTGCGTTTTCTTCTTCTTTGCCTGTGTTGTTTGTGGTGCATTTTGGGTGTCTGATGAAGGGCACGATGCAGGGGATGATGGTGGTGATGGTGATCTAAGTCGCAATGGTCTGTAAATGAAACGTTTTTACAAAGATTAGTTTTCATATTGATCACATCGAACATAGAGAAATATGACATGGGTGACATACTCTGTGTGATACAAAGAGGATGATCAAAAAGTCAAACAACATGTGATGCTCACTGAAATTGGAAAACATTTTAAATATACACAATAAATGAACAAAACAACCAAAAACAATAAAAGCAATGTCCCGGTTAACAGAAAATGCACTTGAATAAATACCAAAAACAATAAATAAAATGGTTGTAAACAAAACCCGACCATAACCTAAATTATTTGTTATTAAAACATTAACACACAAACCACTGTTAATTTAACATAAAGCAAGCAGCTACTGCGTGCATGGTCTGGCATCACTGAATGCGCTCCCTTAATAATTCCAAAAAAGCTGACAGTTCATCGCGATCTCACGCGTCTCTGTTATTATCAATGAAGCTGACTGCACAATGAATCTTTCATAATATATACACTTTGTTTGTTATAATTAGAGGATTTGCCAGCTTACAGAATTCCGCACTGAATAAAAAAAGTCTGTTTTGAGCAGTGAGGGAAGTATATCTTAAATGCTTCTGATTGGCCATTGCGTTCAAGAAATCAACATGTCTGTGATTGGCTACATCGCTCAATAATGCAAACATGTTATAAATAGAAACTCTGGCCTGTAAATCGTTACTATTTTGTTTTAGTTGTTCTTGCAGATGACTAAAAATCTATTAGTTTTTATATGTTTTATAAATAGATATTTCTAGTTTGCAAATTTGCAACGTTACAGCACCCAGCATTAACCTGATGTTGACAATGGAGTTCTCCTGTAGCCTTATCTAGGTCAAAGATAAATATTTCCACTACATTACTGCCCTGGCCTACCTGTAAACCATTCCCTTGCAACCGGTCCTCTCGCTCCACTAAAAGGTATAGGCTTTCCTGATGCTAAATTAATAGTACAGTAAAGGCAGAGACAGGTAAAGGTCAAATTTTTTAGGATCTTAGGATGCCAATAATCAAGACAAGCAAACAGGGGAAAGTTATTACATACGTGTGTATCAATATGTGAAGACCCTAGTGATGTCCCCTACTCGGCTCAATCCAGATGGTTGTGGTGCTGGTCCACTGGGGAGACCATACTGTAGTTCCAGCCGTCGTGTGTGCTGACGCGCCAAGTACACTGCAGCCGTAATGCCGGACAGAAGGGGAGTCACACCAACATATGGAAAGAAGTGTAAATGGATGGAGAAGCATAGTTTACTGTAAAGCTACGTCTTAGTTTGTGCTAATCTTGGCGAAAGCCGAGTACAAATCTGCATGAAGTTTTAACATCTACTCTTGTGTAATGGAAATCATGTACAAAATAACTTTTAACTAGATTAATTAAAGATAGTGTTTCAGTTGTCTTTGAGGTTAATTAAAACACATACTTACTGTACAGAGGCAAAGACGCTGTGTAAAATGGGCCTGGGCTCTGAAAAGAGCCTTTGGGGTGTATGTAGCTCCTGTTGAGAAAAAGAAGAAACATGAAAAGGAGTCAAATATATTGCAAATGCCTTTGTGAATTAATGTGCACTCAATTTATCTTTATTGACTAAAACAGTATGTTAAGAACATGGCAAATCAGAACTGTAGGATGACTTCTAGATCGATCACTTACAAAAATTCACTGAAAAAACAGAAAAGACCATTCTATTTTGTTTAACTAACAAAGGTTAAGGCTCTATTTTATGAATAGCTGTGTGTCTTCACTTACTATCACTTACTACATAACCACTTCTTTGTCTGACTGTATAGTGGCTGCGCGCTTGTGCTAAACTGGGTCTTTGATTGACCAGTCTACTTTTAACGGTAATAGAAACGCACAACAAAATAGCTGCTTTAATTTTAAGCATATGTCACTTAAACAAAATCATTAAAAATCCCTTAAGTGTAAGGGGTTAATATTATAAAGGGACAGATGTCATTTTTGTTTGGAAAAAACTCAGTCAATTAATTTTATGACCGTTTATTAGTTTAGCCTGGTTGTTTTAAGTTAAGTTAACGTTACCTCTCCTCAGACTGATGAAAAACAAGTTTCCCTCATGTCTAAAAATACATACTGTCAAAAATAACTCATTGAAAATATTTAATACGAGAACATAAAACAGTCAGTTAATAATAACTAAAGTCAACAGTTAGTTAATAACTAACCAAGTCCAGAAACAAGTAAGTTAAAAGTTCCCTTTCGAGAGGTCTCTCCTATTGCGTAAGTAGCTTACGCTATGGGAAAACTCCTTTTCTCGAGAATATAGAAGTCTTTATGTAAAACGCATTGCAGCTGCACAGCTGACAGCAATGAACGAAGGAACTCGGTCATTGGCTGTGCTGCGGCAACTTGCTTGAACCAATGACGGGGCGACTCTGAATGCGCGACCAATGAGCGCGCTTCGCGCCTGCGCGCGTCAGAGCCCGCCAAGATGGGCGTGGCCAAGCTATATATTGGGCGCCCCGTCATGAGAGTTCTTTAGATTTAATCTCCTTCAGCGAACACCTTCTTCGCTGGATCCTCCGGATTATTGGAAGCCTTCGCCGCCGTGGAAAAGCATACCAGCGGGATTGCTACGAGGACGTCGGCACCTTCAGCCGCCTTCAAGCACCTCCTACTGAGCCATCCGGCGCGCCATATACGCAAGTATTTTACATCTGTCCGCCCCGCGACATTTGTGAAAGAGCAAATTTCCATTAAGGCGTTGTTTCAAATGCCTTCCTGCGCGTCGTGCAGAGACCTTCTCCCGGACGGGGATCGTCACATCATCTGCGCTCGCTGCCTGGGCCGTGACCACGCAGAAGCTGCATTGACCAAGGGCGGATGCCCGGAATGTGATGACCTGGGTCTCTCCGCACTACGGGCTCGCCTCGCCGCTTTCGCCGTGAGCGAGCCCATCGCCACCCCTCTGTTTGAGCCGCGCACTAAGAAAAAGCGCCGCTCACAGAGGCTTCCTGAACCTGAGCTCAGTGACGTCACGCCGAGCCAGTCTCCGCGTGCTTCACCGCCGCTCTTGCCTTCCCCACCGCCGGTTCAGTTCACCCAGCCGGACCCACACCCCTCTGGCAGAGCGGTGGGCCTTGTGACTTTCGGCGCGTCCGAGGACGACGGGGGAATGGACGACAGCTTGTCCATCGACGCTGCATCGGACGACTGGCCGGGCTCCACTCTCGACCCCGCCCCGTCGACGCTAGCTAGCACGAGCGGGGGCTCCACTATGGATACTGAGATTATCCGTGTCCTCTCTAAGGCCGTGGAAGACCTCGGGCTCGATTGGTCTTCTCCCGAAGAGCCAACCCGGAGCCGACTGGATGAGTGGTTTCTGCAGGGGCGCCAGCAGGCCCCTCGGCAAAGGCCTTCTCCCTTCTTCCCGGAAGTTCACGACGAACTCACCAAGTCGTGGAAAGCCCCCCACTCTGCGCGCCTAAAGCCTTCTTTTTCTTCTTCGCTCTCCTCAGTGGACGGCGCGAAGGAAAGAGGCTACGAGGGAACGCCGCCCCTCGAGGAGGCCGTGGCCAATCATCTCTGCCCGCCCTCCACCTCCGGATGGAAAGCCAAAGCTTCCCACCCCTCGAAACCCTGCCGCACTACCTCTGCTCTCGCCGGTCGCGCCTACGCCGCCGCCGGCCAAGCTGCATCAGCGCTTCACTCAATGGCGGTACTTCAAGTGTTCCAAGCCAAGCTTCTCCGCTCTATGGACGAGTCTGGCCCCGAACCCGAAGCCTTCAGGGACTTACGCAGCGCGACTGATATAGCTCTGCGAGCCACGAAGGCCACCGCCCAGTCCATCGGCCGTGCTATGGCTAATTTGACTGTTCTCGAGCGCCATCTGTGGCTGACTCTGACTGAAATGAAGGACGCGGATAAGGCGCCATTTCTCGATGCGCCTATCTCCACCAGCGGGCTGTTTGGACCGGCGGTTAAAGGTTTCGCCGAACGCTTCACTGAGGCCCAGAACGCTTCACAAGCTATGCGTCATTTCCTGCCAAAGCGCTCCAGCTCATCGCAGAGCAGACAGAGACCGCCGCAGCCGCAGCGGGCTAGAACAGCCCCCACCGCCTCTCAGCCCGCGCCTCAGGCTGACGCTCGACGCCGCTCGCGCTCTCACAACCGCAAGCCGCCTCCTGAGAGACGGGGTCCTCGGCCCAAGATTGTGCTGAACCCTGAGCCTCGAAAGCCGTCCTAGCCACAGAAATGAGAAGAGAGAGTACGTGTCTCGCAAAAGCCGGACCACTCTCTCCGCAAAAGCTCAAACATTACCCAGTCCCCTTACAGGCGGCTGGATATGTCCATACAGCAGTCAATGGGCCAGTCACAGAGCTCGCTCACCTGCAAACAAACGCCGTTTTTACGGCGACGCACAGAAAACACAAAAAGAGTCTTTTTCTGCCTGCATCACTAAGGGTTCACATGTCCACAAAGTGTGCATTCCCAGATACTGTCAAAACAGTGCCAAATTCATTCCCAGCTCAGGCTGCGCTTCCCATGAATGTAGATCACGTGCCTACGGTCATGTACGCACCACTACACACAAGCACTGTTCACACAGTTATAAATTCATCCCCAGTAAAAGCGGGAAACATTATAAAAGTGACGCGTGTGCCTACCACTGTTTATGCACCCCCACTTATAAACACTGCCCTTACAGTGTCAAACAAAACCTCAGCTCAGGCTGCGAGTTTTACAAACACAGCGCGCACTGTTGTAATCACACACGCGCCCATTCACTCAGCTGCTCAGCGCGCGCCCGCGCCTCTGAGAGCTATGAGCTCAGGCGATTCGCTAGCCGGGTCCCTACGTCACAGCGGCCCGCCCCTAGCCTGTATTCAGCCCATATCTGTACACGCAGCGGCATGGGAAAACATTCCAGATATGCCGAAATGGGTATTAAATATAGTAAAGCACGGATACTCGCTCCAGTTCGCTCGCAGGCCACCACGTTTTACGACTGTGGTCGAGACGAAAGTGAGAAAAGAGTGTTCACATGTTCTACGCACCGAGGTGCGCAAACTAATAGAAAAGGGCGCTGTGGAAACTGTTTCCCCCTCTCTGAGCGGGACAGGTTTTTACAGCCGCTATTTTCTCGTCCCGAAAAAGGATGGCGGTCTCCGCCCCATCCTAGATCTCAGACACCTGAACAAAGCACTAATGATTCGCTCGTTCAGAATGTTAACAACCAAGCATATCCTCGCGCAAGTGCGCCCAGGAGATTGGTTTCTCTCAGTGGATCTGAAAGATGCTTACTTTCACATTCCAATAGCGCCTCATCACAGGCCGTTTCTGAGATTCGCTTTCGAGGGACAGTCATACCAGTACACAGTACTCCCGTTCGGCCTGTCCCTGGCTCCCCGTACATTCACGAAATGTATGGATGCAGCACTTTCCCCCCTAAGACAAAGGGGAGTGCGAATACTGAATTATCTCGACGATTGGCTGGTTCTAGCACAATCAGAGAGTCAGCTAATAACACACAGATCTTGGATTATCAGCCATTTAGAATGCCTGGGTCTAAGAATCAATTTTGCAAAAAGCATACTATCTCCCAGCCAGAGAATTTCTTTCCTGGGAATAGTTCTAGACTCGATGCAAATGACAGCGCGTCTCTCATCGGAGCGCGCGCTCACCATCCGGCGCCTTGCAACATCATTCAGGGCGGGCGCGCGCGCCCCCGTCAAACGGTTTCAGAGGATGCTCGGTCTCATGGCCTCAGCATCGGCCGTACTCCAGCTAGGATTGTTGCATATGCGCCCTCTCCAACGCTGGCTCAAGAGCCGCGTCCCTACTCACGCGTGGCGTTCGGGCCACTTTTTAATCAGAGCGAACCACGGCTGTATAAAAGCCCTGACGCACTGGAAAGCCGCCGACTGGTACCAGTCAGGCGTGAGTCTGGGTGTGAACACAAGGAGAAAGATGATAACGACAGATGCCTCCAAAATAGGTTGGGGGGCCCTTTACGAGGGCAGGCCTGTCTCCGGCTTTTGGTCAAACCCGGAGAAGCGCCTACACATAAACTGTCTGGAAATGAAAGCGGTCGCTTTGGCTCTCAGAGCCCTGCTCCCACATCTAAAAAACGAACACGTCCTGGTCCGAACGGACAACATGACGGTAGTGTCGTACATAAATCGCCAGGGTGGACTCAGGTCGAGCTCCATGCATTCAATGGCCAGGAGACTCATTTTATGGTCCCAGCACAACTTGCGCTCGCTGAGAGCAGCGCATGTGCCAGGCGCCCTGAACCAGGGGGCAGACATGTTATCCAGAGACAAGATTCTCCCAGGAGAATGGGCTCTCAACCCTCTGACGATTCAGTGGTTATGGAAAACCTTTGGCAAAGCGGAGATCGACCTCTTCGCCTCCAAGGAGAACGCGCACTGCTCTCTTTTCTTCACGAAAAGCACGGACGCGCTCGCCCAGAGCTGGCCGAGCCGCCCCTTATATGCCTTTCCCCCGATCGCGATGCTGCCACAGGTCATCAGTCGGGTCAGAGAGGAGGGAAACGCAGTGCTGCTGATAGCCCCACTCTGGAAGAACCAAACATGGTTTCCAGATCTGATGCAAATGCAATCTGCACCACGGCCGATTCCACTGAGGCCAGACCTCCTCAGTCAGGCCAGCGGGATGATATTTCATCCCCGCCCCGATCTGTGGGCCCTTCATGCATGGCCCCTCAACGGGTTCCCAGGAACCTCGCGAGCGGAGCACTAAAAACCATCGCTGAGGCGCGGGCGCCCTCCACGAGACGCTTATATGCCCAGAAATGGAAAGTGTTCGGTGACTGGTGTAATACCAAGGGCCTGAACCCTGTAACATGCGAGATTACGAGTGTACTCGTTTTCCTACAAGGGCTTCTGGAGGCGGGCCGCACCCCCTCCACGCTCAAAGTATATGTGGCTGCCATCACAGCATCACACGACCTTGTAATGGAACGTCCATTGGGAAGAAACGACCTAATTATTCGTTTCCTAAGGGGCGCCAGGAGGATGAACCCTTCACGCCCCCCCTCAGTGCCGATCTGGGACCTAGCTACGGTCCTAGACGCTCTTAAAGGGCCCCCGTTCGAACCACTCCGAACCGTGCACCTTAAACAGCTCTCGCTCAAGACGGCGCTCTTGCTGGCACTCGCCTCGGTCAAGAGAGTGGGCGACCTGCACGCGCTTTCAACAAGCGCTGCCTGCCTAGAATTCGGACCTAACGACTGCAGGGTCGTCCTTAGACCGAAACATGGGTATATTCCTAAAGTGCTCACCACTCCCTTCAGAGCACAGGTTATCTCCCTAACTGCGCTTTCGTCTTCAGCAGACGAACACGACGCTAATCTACTCTGCCCCGTTAGGGCTCTCAGAGTGTATTTGGAGCGTTCTGCCCTATTCAGACAGACAGAACAACTGTTTGTATGCTTTGGCGGCCGTACGAAAGGTTCCGCCGTTTCAAAGCAGAGAATCTCTCACTGGATAGTCGAAGCTATAGCTCTGGCTTATGAAGCTAAGGGACTTCAATGCCCCTGGGGAGTCAAAGCACACTCCACCAGGAGTGTGGCTTCTTCCTGGGCATGGTCGAGCGGGATACCGATCGAGGATATTTGTGCGGCGGCAGGCTGGGCCTCACCGTCCACATTTATCAGATTCTACAACCTACAGGTCCCGACATTGCATTCCAATGTGCTATCAGCATAATGCTAGTTGAACTGCGAGTTCGTATCTAGATTATGTATGTGCTTGTGTCACACTGAGCGCCTTCTAGCCGCTCTGTATTTTTTCCCACATATAAAGCTCGCCTCTGCCGGCTAGTTGGATGATAACTTTGCTTTTTAGCTCAGGCACCTGCCTCTGGCTATCATAAGGCGAAGTTCAGCACGCACGGCGTTTTGCATGGTGTTCCCATAGCGTAAGCTACTTACGCAATAGGAGAGACCTCTCGAAAGGGAACGACTCGGTTACTAACGTAACCTCGGTTCCCTGAGAGGAGGGAACGAGTATTGCGTAAGCTGCCGTGCTTGTGCTTGGTTAGTTCGCTTCAGTCGTTTTAACCTAAAGAACTCTCATGACGGGGCGCCCAATATATAGCTTGGCCACGCCCATCTTGGCGGGCTCTGACGCGCGCAGGCGCGAAGCGCGCTCATTGGTCGCGCATTCAGAGTCGCCCCGTCATTGGTTCAAGCAAGTTGCCGCAGCACAGCCAATGACCGAGTTCCTTCGTTCATTGCTGTCAGCTGTGCAGCTGCAATGCGTTTTACATAAAGACTTCAATATTCTCGAGAAAAGGAGTTTTCCCATAGCGTAAGCTACTTACGCAATACTCGTTCCCTCCTCTCAGGGAACCGAGGTTACGTTAGTAACCGAGTCGTTAATAATCCTCCGCCGCCAATTTCTGTCATCCGTATCGAAAACATTTCTCAGAAAACTCGACGTTTTCTAACAAAATTATATTTTTCAATAAAATAAGTAGACAAAAAAAAATAAACACTTACTGGCCTGAAAATTGTGTGTTTGAAAAGGATAAACATACTCACAGAGTCCGTTAATTGCCACCGAACCCACCGAAGACTTAAGCTGTAGACTGTGGACGATGCTGAGATCACTCACGCGCACCCTCATAAAAACGTGTGCACGCGCGTGAAGGTCTCCCAGCTAACATGAGTCCAGTGGTGGACCACCGGTGGCAAAGTCGGCGGGCCACTGGCGGATGCCGCCTGCGGATCACTGGCGTTTTGCTCATCGTTATTCTAGCGGACCTCCAGCGGCAGCCGCCGCTTTCCCGACGGTGGTCCACTATCGTGCCGCTGGTTTATAATAAGTGTTTTTCTGGCGGACCACGGTCGGTCCACGGTTTATAATCAGTTACTCATGCTAACCAAAATGCCCTTACACTATAATGGATAAAAAAAATAAGCAATGTACACCAGTCTCAATAGCAGTTGCAAATATATTTTTATTAATTTTCAGTGGACAGATTAAATGAATACATTTATATTTATCAGATTATTTTACTCAACGTGACTATTAGTCATGTACATTATAGGATAATTTAAGTATATTTGTAGTACCCTTATGAAAATTAACCATATGGTTTTACCACAGCATTTGCAGTAAAATTAGTAGCTAACAAAATTAATCATGGTTTCGCAACAACCAAGGTTTAAAAACCTATGGTTATAGTCATGATTACCATAATTTTACAGCAATTATTACAGCAATATTACTAGTTGAACCATGGTTTTTAAAAAAAAAAAACATGGTTGGTAGTTTTACCATAGTAAAACCATATAGTGCTCTTCACTACACAAATCGTTTCAAAGAAGCTTTACAGAAAATGCATGTTCATGGTTACAATCGCAAAATATCCTTTAATCAGCCAGAGGCGACTGCTACTCACTGGAGAGCATCTTCTGGCAACAAAGTAAAGTCCATAAGATAATACAAGTCATGAGTTTAAAGTCATGTTCAGTTAAACAGACAAATTTTTGCTATCCTTCAACATTTCAAAAGGGCAAGTTTGCAGATTTTCAACCCGCTATTGTTACAATGTTGGTAATATGTAAATGAACAATGTTTACTCTTTCTCTGAGTTACGTGTACTGAGATATTCCTGTTTATGTGTCAGCAAAACTGTCATGCAAACCTTCCCTTACCTTTCCCGGTTTCACAGAAAAGGCTTAAGTCCCTGACTAAAATGCATGTTAAAACTGTCTTAACTGGAAGCAACTTGCACTGACATGTCTTAAAATATTTCAGTGCCATTGTTTTGTCTCAAGATGAACACCAGTAATGTTTTTTTTTTCTAAAGCCTGGTTCAAGGCAGGATAATTAGGCAGATTTTAGCTCCGATTTACCCCTTCCGACAATCTTAAGGACGCTCCGATTATCGTAAAATAATCTGATCAGATATTCCTGCCGTGTGTGGTGTGGTAAGACTGCTCTCGTCTGCTCGGAAGGACGTCGGGACCGCTCCGATCTCAAATCGGGGATATCCAACATGTTGGATTGTTTTAGCCCGATTTCTCCTCGTGTGTGTTGTCCCCTGGGGACAAATGAGCACGCAGCCTGTGGACTGCGGCGTGTAGCCAATCAGAAAGCGAGGTGACGAGGCGCAGAGGAAGCACGGGAAACAAAATCAAAACAGCCGGCGGCATGGTGCACCAGAAAGTCCGGTGGATGTCGGAGATGGATTCGGTTAAAAACAAACTACAAACTATCGCCACTGCATCCTCTTCGTCCGACATGATTGTTTACTCTGAAGTCACGTTTGATCTTGAGGGATTTTGCAAGATTTTCCGTCTGACCTGGGAATGCTAGGGGGTCAAATCGGTTCGTGTGTGATGTGTTGATTTTGCAGTGTGGCTGCGCACCACACACTGTACGACCAAAACTGTTAGACCCGTGATTTTTTATCGCTGTGTGTGGGGTCTCTCAGGTTTGGAAAATCAGCCGACAATTTTAAAATCGTCCCGTGTGAACCAGGCTTTAATTAGATTTTAAAAAGCTACTAAAATATCCTAATTTAACTGAGGCCTAATCCTGGCTAAATCTAAGCCCTGTCTGTGAAACCGGGCCAATGCAATACAACGTTAATTAATATCTGGCAGTTTTGTATGTCCATCTATAGTTGTCATCATCTGAAGTCTTCAAGAGTGTTGGTGTCATTAGAAGTCTTCACAAGTGAGGCTGGATCCAAACCGGAGCTGCTGTAATCTCTAGTAAACTTGCTGAGCATCCTGAGATAGAAACAGGGAAACAACAGGAGAAAGATTAGCATAGCTGCTGTAATATTTCAGGCAAAAGATGATCATGTGCACTTTTTACTATTTTATAGTCTTATAGTGCAAGATTATGAGATGTGTTAATTGAATGCTTGGATAAAGAGATGCGTCTTTAAATCTAGATTTAAATTATGTTTCTGGGCCCCAAACATTATCAGGAAGGTTATTCTAGAGTTATTCCCTCACATTCAATTGAATTAATAGGAACTCGTCTGATTTTAATGAGAAAACATGACCTAACGAGTCAGCATTTTTATATTTGAACACATTATTACAATGCAAACGTCCTAAACATTTCTGAGTATTATCCATGTTAAAAACAGTTGTGCTGATTAATATTTTTGATTAACAATTTATTCCATTTTCTTTTTTTCTCTCTCCAGAATTAATTGTTAAATAGACCCAACATATGTAAATGGTAGTTTACACTACTGTTCAAAAGTTTGGGTTCAATAGAATTTAAAAAATTAAATAAATTCATATTTTTATTCAGCAAGGATGCATTAAATTGACCAGAAGAGAGAGTAAAGATTTCTGTTTCAAATAAATGCTGCTTTTTTTCCTTTCTATTCATCAAATAATCCTGAAAAACACAAAAATATGAAGCAGCACTGTTGTGAATTAATTCGAATAGAAATGTTTAATTAATTATCTTTAATAACAGAAACAGAGTTGTCATTTACAAGGTTGTTCAGCTTTAAGAAAAGTCTACCCAAAATGCATAGAGGGCGAGAGCACGCAGATAGAATAGAGAGAGAAGAGTGATGAGATTGACATCCATGTGTGTGCGCTGTATTCATGTGTAATCCTGTTCGTAAACTTCAGTAAACAGTTCGTTTTATGTAATTCAAGTCGTCAGTGGTCATTACTGCTTGTTACGGAAGAAAAGATACGACAATCTTTGGTGCCGAAACCCGGGATAACTTGCAGGCAACATCCGAAATGGCGGAGCGACTTGAAAGACTACTCAGAAAACGGAGAGCTGTACGCGGTTCCACGACGAGACTTTTGCAAGACGTAGAAACAGAGGTTGGCAAAGAAGATCCGATCGTTGACAGATTATGTGAACTGTTAGTCCTGTTATCTGCAAAAGAGGAAATGCTGCTGGAGTTAGATCGCGAAATAGAGGAGCGTACAGAAATTGATGATTTGGAAAATGACTTTGCCAAATGACTTGAGCCACTTGTGGCCATTTGAGAGCATTTTTGGATGGTCAGTGCAGGGCCCAGTCACAATGTCCAGTGTTTCTGAGACAGCATGCATGCACATACAAATTAATGAAGACACGCTGGTCTCAGAACGTCTGAAAGCCTTCTGGGAAATAGAGTCCCTTGGCATTACCATGCAGCAGACAGACAGCCCTGAAGAAGAGGAGGCTCTTCACATATTTGAAAAAACAACTCAGTACAAAAACGGGCGATATGAAGTTGAGCTGCCATGGCGACCTGACAAACCAGAACTCTCAGATAACTACAGAATCGCAAGGAAAAGATTTGAAGGACTTAAAAGAAAGTGGCGGTCAGATGTAGTGTTGTATCACAGATATAATGAAGTCGTGAATGATTACCTTAAGCGAGGCATCGTTGAAGACGTGATGGAGGATGGATCAGCTCCAAACACTGTGAAGTATTACATGCCTCATCAAGCTGTTCTTCGGGAGGACAAGGTAACAACAATGCTCAGAGTAGTGTTTGATGCTTCATCACATGACATTGGCTTTCCATCTTTGAATGACTGTCTACTTACTGGTCCTAACCTGACTCCAGATCTGCTCAGCATACTAATAAAATTCAGACTGAATGAGATTGCAATTACCGCAGACATCAAGAAGGCCTTCTTGCAGATGTCTTTTGCTGAAAAGGACAGAGATGCAGTGCGGTTCCTCTGGCTCACTGCACCACCCCATGAAGATACAGGTGAGACGCTGCGTGTGCTACGGATGACGAGAGTGGTGTTTGGAGTGCCCCCCAGCCCATTCCTCCTGGCAGCAACAGTGAGAAAGCATCTGAAGGAATATGAAGACCAACGTCCTGAGGTAGTAAAGATAATAAAAGAATCACTTTATGTTGATGACTTAATCTCAAGTGCAAGTGATGTCGAAAATGCCTTCTCCATAACTACTGGTGCAAGGGAGATTATGTCTGCAGCTGGAATTTACCTCTGCAAGACGACAATGAGTGAACCTGCAGAGGAGACAGAAACGCATGGATCACTGCTGAAGGTACTAGGCTTGGTATTGAGAACTAAAACAGATGAATTTGTCTTTGACCTGACTGCATTGCTGGATGCTGTAGCTAAAAGAGAGAATACTAAAAGAAGTGTTCTAAAGCTCTCTGCTCGCATATTCGACCCAGTAGGCTTTCTTACCCCATTCACTGTGCGAGTAAAATGCCTTTTCCAAGAGATGTGGATACGGGGCCTTGGCTGGGACGAGGAGCTGCCCACTGATCTTGCACAAGAATGGCAAGGATAGTGTTCAGAACTTCCACAGATCCACCACATACACATTCCTCGTTGGTATGGAATAAAATCAGTGCACAGACACGACGCACATCAACTCCACGTGTTTTGTGATGCAAGCGAGAAAGCTTATAGTACTGTCGCTTACCTGCTGCGAGTAGCTGATGATGGAGCAAAGACCACATGCCTTGTTGCTTCAAAGTCCAGGGTAGCCCCCCTGAAGAAGATCTCACTGCCCCATCTTGAGCTGATGGGAGCAGTGATTGGAGCAAGACTAGGAAACAGTCTGTTAAAGCCTCTGAAGCTGGAGCTCCATCAAGTTCATATGTGGACTGATTCAATGATTGTGCTGCAGTGGATTCGCAGTCCAGCTCACAAATGGAAACAGTTTGTGTCAAACCGAGTGACATAAATACAGTCTTTAACTAATCCTTCAATGTGGTCTCACTGTAAAGGCAAGTTCAATCCTACAGACCTTCCCACCAGAGGTCAGACTGCAGCTAACCTGAAGGAAAGTGAACTGTGGTGGAAAGGACCTTCATTTCTGACTGCACTGAATCTATTGGAAGAGAGCGATGAAGATCAAAGCGATGAAGATGTGACTAGTGAGCTAAAGCAAGGTCAGCAGGGCATCGTGCAACTCAGTAGCGGCAGTGACGAAAAGGGAATGGAACCTGTGCTGGATTTACTGAAGCAAAGTAAGCTGAAGCGAGTTCTGCGAGTCACCGCTTGGATCAAGCGGTTTGTGTACAATACAAGTTCAAGCTCCAAGATGCGAGTCATTTCAGTTGACTGCTGATGAAATGTTTGAGGCCGAGAAGTACTGGATAAAAGTGACACAAGATAGCAGCTTTAGTCATGAAATCAGTTTGCTGAAAGCTGATAAGACCCTGAACGCAGATTCAAAAATCAGAGACCTAAAACCTTTCCTTGACGAAGATGAATTGCTCTGTGTTGGAGGCAGACTGCAACAGTCAGACTTTAGTTACAGAGAAAAACATCCATGGATTCTGCCCAACAAAGACAGATATTGTGAGCTGCTGGTTCAGCACAATCATGAATTTATCATGCATTCTGGTCTGAGAGACACACTAGTACAAATTAAAAGTAGATACTGGATTTTGCGAGGCAGACAAATTGTGAAAAGTATTCTGTCAAAATGTACTCTGTGCAAAAGATTTAAAACAAAGCCCGCACAGCAGGACACGGCTCCATTATCACGAGACAGAATATCAGAGACCCCGCCATTTGAAGTAACTGGCATAGACTTTGTGAGTAAAGAGGATATGACAAAAAGGTGGAGATACAGGAACCGACTCATGACCAACCTGTGGAATCGCTGAAGGAAGGACTATCTACTGGACCTGAAATCTGCACATTCCTGCAACACACAGAAACCTACTGAGTCGAAGATGGGTGACATTGTTGTCACCCATGCCAACATGCCGAGACAAACCTGGAAATTAGGAAAAATTGAAGAGCTGTTTCCAGGCCGAGATGCAAGGTTAGATCCTGTGCTGTTTGCACATCCACAAGGACTGTGTTAAAGAGACCCATTCAATTGCTTTATGCATTAGAGATTTAAGTTGATGAACATTTGTGACCCGTCACAGAAACCAGGGACACAAGTCGGCAGCACAACTTTCGAGCAAAATGAGAAAGAAGAGTTTTTTTTCAAAATTGGTGAATTTCATTTTTTTGCAGAATCTGTTAGTTGAAATCACGAAGAAGCCTCTCCATGTTTGAGATAGCAGTATTGGTATATTTAAAAGCTTACATTTTGAGGTTGAAATCGGCTTGTTTTCGGAGATTCTAGCACGCAGTAGGGGCGTGGCGTGTTATTGTCTGTGTGTATTTCCATACTGAATATGGCGCTTTTGTCCCCGCCCTCCAAGTGAACCGCATGGCTACTTATTATGCTGTGCTCTGGTAGGCTCTATCTGATATCAAAATTCAATGAAGATGGACGCCGCAAAGATTGTCGCGGACGAGCTGAACCGTGGCAGTTACACCGAAAATGTTTTCGCCGCTCGGGAAACTGAACCGGAGGTATGGGCGCGGCGCGCGCGCCCTCGGTGTTGAATATGGCGGCTCGGCTCGCTGACAGCGGTGGCTGGCTGTTTCATATGTGACGTCCCGATTGCTTTGAATGGGGAAAGTTTTGTGAACTGAACAGACTTAATGGACTGGCAACAATCTCCATAGAACATGAACTGGCACAGAGAATCGAAATAGAGGATGCAGTTAAGACCTTTGCTGCGATGAAGGCGATGAAGGCCTGCCGTGCGCGTTTCTGAAACGTAAGTTAAGCTTCATTTGCTCTTTAGTCGTTATTTAAGATGCTGAACCTGCTGATGATATAATGTGCTTGCGGACATTTCATTTGTGTGTGTATAGTATACGCACATAAGAAAGTGGTGTAAAGAGATTTGCAACAGTAATTTGAGGAGGTGAAATGTGATTATTTGGAAAATTCCTGTCATGACTGCTTAAAGAAAAATGCCAGCAGGCATAAAGCGTGTTTATCTGCCTCCTGCATAAACTTTAATATTGTTGACATTTTGGGCACACGCGCGTTGCGCACTATTTGCGTTATATGTAGGCCTATGGCTTATTGGTCTTTGTGTGTTGTTGCTGGTTTTGCGTTATATGTATGTTATATTGGTCTTTGTGTGTTGTTGCTGGTTTTGCGTTATATGTATATGGCATATTGGTCTTTGTGTGTTGTTGCTGGTTTTGCGTTATATGTAGGCTATATGGCATATTGGTCTTTGTGTGTTGTTGCTGGTACGTTGCAAATAGAGGGGCATCACAATTGTTTTTCGCCTAGAGCTGCTGCAGAAGTGCACTCATTCGAAGTGCAAAAAAAAGCTGTAAAGCACAGGGGGGAGCTTTACAGGGGGTTTGGCTTATCTAAATGAGATGTAAATGAGCCCTATTGTCACTCCTAGCAGCAGAGAGAGGTGAGAACTGCACAATCTTTCGAGGTCGTTTTCTCATCTTTGAGCTTTTTTAAGTGCCTACCTTCAAATGGCCACAACTTCTCCAAATATTATCAGATTTCCACATGTTACACATCGTTGGAAAGCTTGGAGACTACACTTTCAGAATCTATGAATAACTCAAAATGCCCCAGAACCGACTTGTGTCCCTAGTATCCGTGACTGGTCACATTTGTTCACGGGGGGAGGATGTTGTGAATTAATTCGAATAGAAATGTTTAATTAATTATCTTTAATAATAACAGAAACAGTGTTGTCATTTACAAGGTTGTTCAGCTTTAAGAAAAGTCTACCCAAAATGCATAGAGGGCGAGAGCGCGCAGATAGAATAGAGAGAAGAGTGATGAGATTGACATCCATGTGTGTGCGCTGTATTCATGTGTAATCCTGTTCGTAAACTTCAGTAAACAGTTCGTTTTATGTAATTCAAGTCGTCAGTGGTCATTACTCCTTGTTAAGGAAGGAATGATACGACAAGCACAACTGATTTCAACACTGATAATAATCATAAATGTTTCATCAAATTATAATATTACAATGATTTCTGAAGGATGATGTGATGCTTCTCCATAGAAAACAATTATTTAAATGTTTTAATGTTATTTCACAATATTATTGTTTTTACTGTATTTTTAATTAAATAAATGCAGTCTTGGTGAGCATAAGAGACTTCTTTCAAAACATAAAAAAATTGTACCAACAACATTAGTGTGTGTTTAACATTAGTGAAATTTGTCTTTGGTTTAGTTTTACTTACTAGTCATATGGTTGATAGCACCTTAGAGATGATGATCAGCTCAACTCTGCTACGATGCAGGGCATCAGCATGGAAGATCTAGGAACACAACAAACCATTTGTTACAGAGCCAACAATATTATACAATAACAGGTTTATTAAAAGGAAAGAAGCTACAGCAGAAGTGAATTGCAGAAAAGAGAAAGAATATACAGAAAATGATTTCTTAATTAGGATAACAGAATTTATGTTTTTAGGTTTACTTATCCATTATGTTGTGTTCAAACCCCTATAACACTTGTGGTGTTCCTGGTAAAAAAATGACCGGCCTTTAAAGAAATAGCTTATAAATCACTTGTTATGCATATTATCACCCAATATTGGATTCAATCTTTTTTGTCAACTTGTTCTCTTTTAATTAGTACTGGTTTTATATTTCTGTTTGCATCTGATTAATCATAGGCCTCATTTATCTAAGAGTAGGCATCTCATTTTTTTTTTGTAAAAAAAGCATTATTTATAAATAATTTTGAAAACATTAAATAAAATATGAACATCTTCATGTACACATATGTAAATGTGTGCTTGCAAACATTGAGCCCTTGGATCTGTGCATGTGTCGATACATGCATACACGCGCTACCCAAACAAACATACACATTAAAACAAACAAACTATTTTGAGTATTACACATTCTTTTCCACAGAAAGAAACTTGATCCTACCCTGAACTGCATCTTATATCCATTCATCCATCTGACATTCTCACACACACACACACACACACACACACACACACACACACACACGCACAAACTGGCTTTAGTCTGCAGTGACCCTGTTTCAAAACAATCTTTCATATTCTTTGTTTCATCACAGTTTTCAGACAAAATATTATGACATTGTGTTTTGGGACTAGATGTTCTCACACAGAAAAAGATGAAAATTTACAAATATAGATGTTATAGCACAGACACATATAAATGATTCACAGTGTCTTGCTTGTCATTTATTTTGTAGCAGCACAATGGCGAAGAAGCTCTCTGTGCATGATGTTCTTCATCAGATCATTGATCGAGATTCTAGTGAGGATGAATCTCAGAAGAAAAACTACCTTGCCTCGTGGGGATGAAGACCAGGACAAACTTACATCTTTTGACCAGAATGTAGCATCAGCTGGCCCTCATCATCAGAAGATGCTGCTCATCAGTGGTTTCAAGGTCTGTAGCTCAGTGGTGGCTTCTTCTAAAACATCTTTCTAATGCTCCTTCACTGCAAGTTCATCCTGCATCGCCTCCTCCTCACTAGTGTCTCGATCAATGATCTGATGAAGAACATCATGCACAGAGAGCTTATTCGCCATTGTGCTGCTACAAAATGAATGCCAAGCAAGACACTGAAGCATTTATATGTGTCTGTGCTATAACATCTATATTTTTACATTTTAGTCCCAAAACACAATGTCATAATATTATGTCTGAAAACTGTGATGAAACTAAGAACATGAAAGAAAGATTATTTTGAAACAGGGTCACTGCGGACTAAAACCAGTTTGTGCATAGATATATAACTTAATTATACCCTTTGTGAACAAAGTCACCAAGTTTCAGTCCAATGCGATGACATTAACTAGTATTTTAGGGAAAAATAAAATCTTCTCTGGGTCAAAATGACCCAAACACAAAATGAGCAGTGTCACTTACGTTTGGATGTCAAAACCTTAAAATAAATTAAACAAATAAAAAATGTAAATATGAGAAATTTAAAAAATGAGAACAGATGCATGGTGATATAGGTGAAAAAATATAGTGAAAAAATTGATATGAAGTTATTTAATGAGCTCCCTCACTTCACCTGTGTTTCCCACTTCTCCAGCAGCAGCTTTCTTCAGAAATGTTGAAGTCGTGGAACTTTCCCTTTGTTGTAGAGGGATTATTTTGTTGCTGCTGAAATCACAGAACAATTTTTATCAATATTTATTAACCATTGGGCTAGTTTCAGCCGTGTAAGTGACGTCATCGATTAACAGCACTTTTATGTTAAATACATACGTTTATGTTAACTAAAACAGAACGTGTGCCATTGGTTTGACCAAGGTAAATGAAACGATAATACGTGAATTGTTTAAGTTATCGTTTTACTATTGTTGTTTTATCAACGAGGTTTAGCAAAGACAGCTATCACGTGGCCCATCTATCAAAATTAATTATTTTATTCTTCTGAAGGCTAACGATCGAACTTCATTGCACTGAATTGTCATCGATTAACAGCACTTTTATGTTAACTACATACGTTTATGTTAACTAAATTAGCTCACTTCCAAGCAAAATCTTTACAAAACTATCAAAACCTCTCATCTACACATAAGATGTGATTAAAAGCCCAACCATTCATAAACAAAAGCTCAAGCTATAACGTTAGCCTAACGTTAACGTTAGCTGCTACCTCTTCTGAAAACGGTTGAGATGCTAACGGACATTCTCGAAGACACTAAAACATTTCTATAAAGTAAATATTCAACAGAAGCGTGTCAATTACAAGTAAGAGAAGTGTCAAGAACGGTTGTGTGTATTATTTGTGTGATTTTAGAGACTAAACTCACCTGAAAGCAGTGAAATCAACAGCGAGAGTCGAAGTTTTGCTGCTTGTCTGTTGCACTGGTGACGCGTCCTGCGCCGTTTATGGTAACTCATCTCTGCTCCAGTGTTTGAAGGCGACTCGAATATTCACGCGCACGTCCATTAAAACGCGTCAAAGTCACGCAGGATTTACAAACATAAACATCTAGAATTAGAACCTTATCTCATTATTAAATCATGAATTTAAAACTTATTTTGAAGTTATATGACCCGTTCATAGGTGCAAATTACCACTCCAGCACGTGATAGTGGGACAATTGTGGCACTTTTATAATTTCAGATTTTTTTATTATTGTTTTTACGAACATTCAAGCCCCATATTTCATTTGAACGCGTGCTAAAAATGCTTATAGGCAGTATTTTTTTATACCACCAATGCTTTTGATATAGCTACTGCAGCTATGTCAGTTTCACAATTTTTTTATTCAGTGCTTTCAGATTCTTTTTAACTGTAAAAAATAAATTAAAAATAAATATACATTTATAAATTAAAGATGTCCTGTAAGTGCTCAGCAACACTGGACCGACTATCGGCTTGCCACTGGTGTGCCGACGTTGGCCCAGCCGCAGAAACCCGCCGGTGGTGGCGTGCCACCCAAAAAACGCTGGCGGACCGACCGTGTCAAGCCGCTGAACTTTGTGCCGCCCAAAAAACGCTGGTGGACCGCCAGGTCATTGTTAGCTGGGCTTGATGTGGACCAACGGTTGCGCAGATATTATTTATTTGAAAAAAAGAAGCGGGATCGGCAAAATGGTTCATCACGGTTCCTCCACCGATCTCCGGAGTTGTGCATGCATTGGAGTGGCTGTACATTCATCCCGCCGATGGTTTACCGACCGAAGTATTTTTGGTGTGCAGGGGAAAATCCCCTCCCGATACTTTGCCGCTGGTGCCCTCCAATTGCCAACGTTGGCAAGACGGAACGTGCTATCTGGGCTTGCACCACAGCAGCCAATAGGGCATCTCTCTATAACGATCCCTCTGGCCGCTTCACTAACGTTGGTTTGCAAGTTTTGTTAGCTTGTTTTTTAACAATGACTGGAGAAAATCCGATTTTATCTTAATGTGCAAGGTCACTCACTCTCCAGGACCGCGATTCTTATTTGCAAAAGTTAATTTTAACGGACGGAACCAGATTGGCTGACCCGTACACGCTCACTCAATGGATGTATGATCTGACAGGATTAACGTTAACGCTAGGCTACCTCCCCAGCTGGCATTTTAACATTGATTCACCGGTGAATCTACATCAGGGACCAAGGTCGAAACAACATTGAATTATGTTTCGATTTTGCAAATCTAATCAACGTTGATTTTGCAAAGTTGTTTCACGGTTAATATCATGATGTTGTTTCACCGTTGATGTCGCGACATTGTTTCACTCTCTTCTTTCAATATGGGTGAATAAAAGTTGTATGTCGACATTGAACCAACATTGAATTATGCTTCGGTTTTGCAAATTAATTCAACGTTGCTATTGTGACGTTGCTTCACGGTCTTACCTTTCAATATGGGAGAATACAATTGTACATTAAATTACGATGCCATCGCTTCCTCTCGTTTCCTCTTCACTTCTTGTCCGCTCTCTGTACCATCCTGTATAAATAAAAGCAAAAACAGTTAAAACTGAATACAAAATAATGTACAAGATTTTCACTTTACTGTTCAATCACAGTCGAGTTGAAAAAGTATACAACACTATCCATTCTAAAACGCATATCTTACGTATTCAGATGTAAATTTACAATATCAACCATTAGTCACAAGCAGTTCTTCAAAGCCCCAAGGTGGAATTGATTTATTAAATTTGTTTTATGACATTACTCCATGTGCCAGTTACGGTTACTATCATCATAAGGTCATGATTTCATCTTTGAAATCAACAAATTGTGGTGTTGAGCTTAGAGGGTTGTTGTCTGTTGTTCTTTCGCTTATATCTTTCCATGCAGAGTTATATTGTTTCAACAATTTTCGTTTGACCCCTTTGGGGCTCCGTATATTTCTGATAATATTTGTGGAGAAACATTACACTATTTTAATTCAAAATTGTTAATAAAAAAAGTACACTGCTGTTCAAATGTTTGGGGTCGGTAAGATTTTTAAAAGAAGTCTCTTCTGCTCACCAAGGCTGCATTTATTTTATTAAAAAATACAAAACAAACCCAGTAATATTGTGAAATATTTCAATGTAAATCAGCTGTTTTCTATGTGAATATATAGTAAAGTGTAATTTATTCCTGTGATCAAAGCTGAATTTTCAGCATCATTACTCCAGTCTTCAGTGTCACATGATCCTTCAGAAATCAGTATAATATGATGATTTGATGCTCAAGAAACATTTATGATTATTATCACAGTTGAAAACAGTTGTGCTGCTTAATATTTTTGTGCAAACCGCGATTAATTTTTCCAAGATTCTTTGAAAGTTCAAGAGAAAAGCATTTAATTATAAAATAAATATTTTGCTTTATTATAAATGTCTTGACTGTCACTTTTGATCAATTCAATGCGTCCTTTCTGAAAAAAAGTATTAATTTCTTAAAAATAAAAGATAAATCATATTGACCCCAAACTTTTGAACGGTAGTGTACATTTTTATTAAATTGAGTAAAATCAAATCATATCACAAAAGGTCAATGAATCCGTACCAGAAGTGAAGCAGCTAAAGAAAAATCGTTTGCCATTATAACACATTCACACAACATGAACCGAGTACTGTCATCTTTGAGACTGTTAATTATGGCAATCCCATCAGAAAAATGTGTATCATAGGAAGGGAAGCACACAAAAAAGCCAATTGGTACACCAAAATCAAGCCATATAATGTTACCTGCAGCCTTTATCCTGTTATGACATGTCTGAGGGTCTTTCCCTTCATGTTTTCCAGTGAATTAAATAAAGGACTGATGAAGGTGACATGAATCCCCTTTCACTGCACCACTTCAGAGGAAGAAAGACAAAAGTATAGTAATTTACTCAGACTTTCTATCAGTAAATGTCTTACTTTGATGATGAGAATCATACTTAATACTTTATATTAATCCCAATGTAGGTTTTCGAAAGAGTGGGTAAAATTGACAAAAAACAAAACTTACTGTAGTTGGTGGATTTGTCTCTATTTGGGTGTTCTCCCCCGAAAAAAAAATCGCAAATTTGACGTACAACTCAAATTTTTAAAATATTTTTATGTTGAATCTGTAGTGAGTTAACAACACCACTTCAACTATTTGGTCTTCAACGTTGTTTTGACGTTGAATTAATGGTTTTTCATAAACTGACATTAATTCAACAACATTTAAACGTTTAACGTCAGTCGAATGCCAGCTGGGTCCGGTTGAGTGGTTTACTTCTCTGGTCTGTGAGGCAAGTAGTTTATAAGCTGAGTTTTGGTTCATTTATGAGACGCGTTCCAGTTCACGGGCCTGCGCCTCCTGTCCTGATTATATTGTCTACTATATTTGCTTCTTATCTATTAATCCAGGCACATTTGTTGATGAAACATTGATTAAAATGGAGATACAATTAATACAAAATGAAATGTTCAAGCAAAAATAATATTTGAAGATCGCTGGGTATTATTTGATTATTATTCTAAAATCGCACCCCTCCACCACATGCACGCACACATGCATGTATAGGACACGGACACACACCAGAGCATGTGAGCAAAGCGGAGCGGTGTGATGCTTAAATATAAGTTAAAAAACTTAAACATACGTTTCATATTTATGTTTAAATAATATAATGTTATTTTTTGTTACTTTTTTAATGTTATTTTCAATGTTGATTATATGAAAAGGGAACCGCATGAGATGAGTAAGATAGTATCATAAGATGACCAATATATCGGAAAACATTTGGAATGGGTCAGACATGATTTTGACCACTTATTAAGTTTTGTTTTGTAGAAAGCCTTTCTTTAAAGTGAATTTCGTTTTGTATAAATTGTATCTTCATTTTAATCAATGTTTCATCAACAAATGTGCCTGGATTAATAGATAAGAAGCAAATATAGTAGACAATATAATCAGGACAGGAGGCGCAGCGCATGAATCATAAACTACTTCTCATAAATTAACCGAAACTCAGCGTATAAGATACTTGCCTTACAGACCTGAGAAGTAAATCTATAGACAGCTTGAAATGTCTACTTTTAAACAAAATAATTAAAAACTAAAATAAATTGGCTGCTCTCTGCTTATGTAGGCTAATGAAATGTGCATTTCTCTCTATAGGCGCGTTCACTACATGCGAAGATGGCGAGTCTGCATCGTCAACTTTATCTTTGCAGCCACTGACATAGAAAACTATGTTGAACAGAACACTGCCAGACTAAGACAATGCATGCACTGAGACAAAATGCATTTGCCCACCTATCTAAATATAGGGGAGACAGTGAATAACCCCAATTTCAAAAAACGGTGGAGTGTTCCTTTAAACTGTGTTGAGCCTTTTAGTCGTTCTTATTAGACACTGTAGCTGAATACATTTGCCTTGGTTGTATGTATCATTTTGTATTCAATAAAAAAAATGTCTTGATCAGATGATAAAGGCGTCTGTTCAGAGCATCACCTCTTGACAGTCGACTATGAGTGATGTCACTTCCCAACACAAACACGCCCCATAGCATAATCCCACCCTTGACACTGATTGACAGGGTTTCAAAAGCATCGGAAATGGAAATGCTAAGGGAATTAGTATTCCATTTGAGTTTTGGCTGGCTACATACGCGACACTGAGAAAGTGAAAAAGCAGACGTGGTAATTGAAATTGCTATTTAAATATGACAGGGCCAAAACTCGTAATATATGGGAAACACAGTTGCAAACGGACTTTTCTTTTCCATTTGAAATTTTCGCTTAAACGAAAATGCAAACGGTAATGCGCGATTTGCAATTGCGCTTGGATTATGTCACATTTTATGCGTCCACAAATTGAAAACGCAATTGCAAATACAATTTGCAATTCCTTTTGAATAATGTCCGGAATATCATTCCATATTCCTTGTTGGCCCCCTCGCTCTAATTGATGGGAAAAATATCAACTACGCAGACATTGATTAACTACTTTCTAATCTGACATTTGATGGATGGGAATCTATACGATGATTTCTCATCCCCTGTGATCCCAGAGTGAATCTAACGGTCTTACTGTCATCGGAGCTTCAGACCGGTAGAACTAATGATGGGTCTTCCTTCGTTCAAGAAACATTAACGTCGGTACCCAGCTAACAATGACCTGGCGGTCCACCAGCGTTTTTTGGGCGGCACAAAGTCAGCGGCTTGACACGGTCGGACCTCCGGCGGCACACCATTAGCAAAACGACCAATCTGAAAATGCGGTCGGTCCGCCAGCGTTTTTTGGGTGGCACGCCACCGGTGGTTTTCCGCGGCTGGGCCACCGTCGGTACACCAGTGGCAAGCCGATAGTCGGTCCAGTGTTGCTGAGCACTTACAGGACATCTTTAATTTATAAATTTATATTTATTTTAATTTATTTTTTTACAGTTAGCACTGAATAAAAAAATTGTGAAACTGACATAGCTGCAGTAGCTATATCAAAAGCAAAGTGTTGGTGGTATAAAAAATACTGCCTATAAGCATTTTTAGCACGCGTTCAAATGAAATATGGGGCTTGGGTGTTCGTAAAAACAATAATTAAAAAATTTGAAATTATAAAAGTGCCACAATTGTCCCACTATCACGTGCTGGAGTGGTAATTTGCACCTATGAACGGGTCATATAACTTCAAAATAAGTTTTAAATTCATGATTTAATAATGAGATTTTTATTCAAGTAAGGTTCTAATTCCAGATGTTTATGTTTGTAAATGCTGCGTGACTTTGACGCGTTTTAATGGACGTGCGCGTGAATATTCGAGTCGCCATCAAGCTTCAAACACTGGAGCAGAGACGAGTTACCATGGAAACGGCGCAGGACGCGTCACCAGTGCAACAGACAAGCAGCAAAACTCCGACTCTCGCTGTTGTTTTCACTGATTTCAGGTGAGTTTAGTCTCTAAAATCACACAAACAATGCACACAACTGTTCTTGACACTTCTCTTACTTGTAATTGACACGCTTCTGTTGAATATTTACTTTATAGAAATGGTTTAGTGTCTTCGAGAAAGTCCGTTAGCATCTCAACCGTTTTCAGAAGAGGTAACGTTAGGCTAACGTTATAGCTTGAGCTTTTGTTTATGAATGGTTGGGCTTTTAATCACATCTTATGTGTAGATGAGAGGTTTTGATAGATTTTGCTTGGAAGTGAGCTAATTTATTTAACATAATATTGATAAAAATTGTTCTGTGATTTCAGGAGCAACAAAATAATCCCTCTACAACAGAGGGAAAGTTCCACGACTTCAACATTTCTGAAGAAAGCTGCAGCTGGAGAAGTGGGAAACACAGGTGAACCGAGGAAGCTCATTAAATAACCTCATATCCATTTTTCACAATATTTTTCACCTATATCACCATGCATCTGTTCTCATTTTTTAAATTTCTCATATTTACATTTTTTATTTGTTTAATTTATTTTAAGGTTTTGACATCCAAACGTAAGAGACACTGTATGAGCAACATTTTGTGTTTGGGTCATTTTGACCCAGCGAAGATTTTATTTTTCCCTAAAATACTAGTTAATGTCATTGCATTGGACTGAAACTTAGTGACTTTGTTCACAAAGGGTATAGATTATATATCTATGCACAAACTGGATTTAGTCCGCAGTGACCCTGTTTCAAAATAATCTTTCTTTCATGTTCTTTGTTTCATCACAGTTTTCAGACAAAATATTATGACATTGTGTTTTGGGACTAAAATGTAAAAATATAGATGTTATAGCACAGACACATATAAATGCTTCACAGTGTCTTGCTTGGCATTCATTTTGTAGCAGCACAACGGCGAATAAGCTCTCTGTGCATGATGTTCTTCATCAGATCATTGATCGAGACACCAGTGAGGAGGAGGCGATGCAGGATGAATCTTGCAGTGAAGATGTATCAGAAGATGTATCAGAAGAAGAAGCCACCACTGAGCTACAGACCTTGAAACCACTGATGAGCAGCATCTTCTGATGATGAGGGCCAGCTGATGCTACATTCTGGTCGAAAGATGTAAGTTTGTCCTGGTCTTCATCCCCACGAGGCAAGGTAGTGTTTCTTCTGAGATTCATCCTCTCTAGAATCTCGATCAATGATCTGATGAAGAACATCATGCACACAGAGCTTCTTCGTCATTGTGCTGCTACAAAATAAATGACAAGCAAGACACTGTGAAGCATTTATATGTGTCTGTGCTATAACATCTATATCTGTAAATTTTCATTTTTTTCTGTGTGAGAACATCAAAGTCCCAAAACACAATGTCATAATATTTAGTCTGAAAACTGTGATGAAACAAAGAACATGAAAGATTCTTTTGAAACAGGGTCACTGCAGACTAAAGCCAGTTTGTGTGTTTGTGTGTGTGTGTGTGTGTGTGTGTGTGTGTGTGTGTGTGTGTGTGTGTGTGTGTGTGTGTGTGTGTGTGAGAGAGAGTGAGAGAATGTCAGATGGATGAATGGATATTAGATGCAGTTCAGGGTAGGATCAAGTTTCTTTCTGTGGAAAAGAATGTGTAATACTCAAAATAGTTTGTGTGTTTTAATGTGTGTGTTTGTTTGGGTAGCGCGTGTATGCATGTATCGACACATGCACAGATCCAAGGGCTCAATGTTTGCAAGCACACATGTACATATGTGTACATGAAGATGTTTATATTTTAATATTTTCAAAATTATTTATAAATAATGCTTTTTTTACAAAAAAAAAATGAGATGCCTACTCTTATATAAATGAGGCCTATGATTAATCAGATGCAAACAGAAATATAAAACCAGTACTAATTAAAAGAGAACAAGTTGACAAAAAGATTGAATCCAATATTGGGTGATAATATGCATAACAAGTGATTTATAAGCTATTTCTTTAAAGGCCGGTCATTTTTTTACCAGGAACACCACAAGTGTTATAGGGGTTTGAACACAACACAATGGATAAGTAAACCTAAAAACATAAATTCTGTTATCCTAATTAAGAAATCATTTTCTGTATATTCTTTCTCTTTTCTGCAATTCACTTCTGCTGTAGCTTCTTTCCTTTTAATAAACCTGTTATTGTATAATATTGTTGGCTCTGTAACAAATGGTTTGTTGTGTTCCTAGATCTTCCATGCTGATGCCCTGCACCGTAGCTGAGTTCAGCTGATCATCATCTCTAAGGCACCATCAACCAGAGTTTCCGCTAGAAAAAAATGGTGCCGGTCAAAGTGACCGCCAGAGGTTTCGTTTTTACTGACATTATGATGATATGCCGGTCAAACATCGCCTCTTAATTAGTCAAGTTGATGAAAACTGGAGGCAGTCTATGTAACTTAAAAAATGACATAATCAGGCCGTATAGAATGCAACATGTTATTATTAGCTTAACTTTCAAGTAGACGAAAAAAAACATGAACGTCCGATTGGCGTCAATTGACGCCCAATTGTTTTTTTACTATGGTTTCACACACATTGAAATATTGAGGCAAGGATGTACCTAATACAAATAAATAGAACATCTCCAGCTAACTAGCAGATCATTCATTTAGTTCGCTATTAAATAAGAGATCTAGCGCTAAAATCTATTGTTTTTTAAATCAAGCTAAGCGCTCGTGTCCGCTGCTATCAGTTGCATGGATGACGCGCTGCGCGAGTTGCGCAATCTTCACTCGGACGCGCGTTTCAGTCTATCGCCGTTGCGGAGACTCTCTATTCATTCCGGTGAAATCACAAAATAAAATGCACACAAACGTGTCCCTGCTTGATATAGACTGTAACCATGCACTGATGAACATAGGCTATTCAGTTTTGATGAGAGAGAAAAAAATCGGTACGAGTGCGCGGATTAGAACCACTGATCTACAGGCTATAATGAGATGTTCCTGATTCACCATCGTCTGGCCTCTGAAAAAAGCTTTTAAGGCTAGTCTGCCTGGGCCTGGCCATATTTGAAACGTCTCACTCAATCGTTCCGTTGTTTAGGTCTATATTAGGCTTTAGGCGTGCGCTTTATTTGAAATGCAGCATGCGATGTTTCATAACTTTCAAACGGTAGAGCCTGTTCCTTTATATTTATAACATAGCCAAAGATCGGTGTATTTTTGCTTTAGCCTATACATTTTAGGCTTATTCTCAAATTCAGATTGTGTTGGGGGGCGGGATTATTAGGCAATTTTAATCGGACAATTTGACCGGAGAGATTTAATTTTGTCGGACATTTCATTTTTTTACCGGCCAATGTCCGGTAATTACCAGACAACGGAAACCCTGCCATCAACCATATGACTAGTAAGTAAAACTAAACCAAAGACAAATTTCCACTTGTGGACAAAGGAACTAAACTAAAACTTCAAACATACACTAATGTTAAACACACTAATGTTGTTGGTACAATTTTTTTATGTTTTGAAAGAAGTCTCTTATGCTCACCAAGACTGCATTTATTTAATTAAAAATACAGTAAAAACAATAATATTGTGAAATAATATTAAAACATTTAAATAATTGTTTTCTATGGAGAAGCATCACATCATCCTTCAGAAATCATTCTAATATTATAATTTGATGAAACATTTATGATTATTATCAGTGTTGAAATCAGTTGTGCTTGTCGTATCTTTTCTTCCTTAAGGCGAGACACTACAGGTGAATAGGGTTAATTTTTTAAATAATATATATCACCATGAAACTTTCTCAGTTGATTACTTACACAAGTATATAAAAAAAATGTATTACAAGTTTTTGAAATTTGTATGTTTAATTATGCAAATTAGGCATTATCTCATTAAATATGCACAGTTTTGCATATATTTTCGGTAGATAGATCTGACCATATGATAAAGCCAGGTGCAAAATTATTTTTTCATTTTGTTTACACACAAGATGAAAAAAGAATTTCAGAGGGATTTAAGGATATATGCTTTCATTACCTAGAAAATCAAAATATACTGTCCATAGCCTTAAAAAAATCAATTCTCGCCATATATTTTTTTTATTAAAATGTCACATAAATCAGGCCAGGAATGATTTATAAACAAATCCCTCTGAAAATATCTTCAGAATACTGCTAAGTGTATAACTGGAAAGTTTGGTGTACATAGGTGCTACACAGGCTGAGAAGTTTCAACTGGAGAATGACAAAAAACTCATTTTGAGAAAACAGCATTTAAAGATTTGTAATGTAAAAATTCATACTTTTTTTAGTGAAACAACTATTTACAGACACAATATCTTATCAAATCATTAGCAACAACAATACAAACCACCTAAATCACATTACAACTTATAACACAGCATTTATGGCCTTCAAATGAACAGAAAACAGTCAAAAACACACATCTAAATGCCAGAGCACGTCACGTGATGCATCTGAACGAATCACGTTGTCAGAAATTGACATCAGCCAATGAGATTTCGGTTTTAGAGTTAAATGCCCATTGTACTTTCACGATTGGTTGCTGATTAAAAGGAAATGACCATATTTGGATTCGACAACAATGTAGAGGAGAGACAGCTCTTCCCAACGTGTGTGTGATGACAGGGTGCAGATCGCGATCGCAGAGCAGCATGTTGATTTAGAACGACAACATTTTGTTGAATTTAGGAGAAATCTACAGACGCAAACAGACAAAGTGTAGTAAAATAAAGACTTAAATGTGTATTTTGGAATTTTTTTCACCACAAGTCTGAAAGAAGACATGTTATTGAAGACAAATAGCCCACAATCTCAAAATTGACCATTGAAAAAAAAAAAAAACGATGTTTTTGCCTGCCGTGTCTCGCCTTAACAAGCAGTAATGACCACTGACGACTTGAATTACATAAAACGAACTGTTTACTGAAGTTTACGAACAGGATTACACATGAATACAGCGCACACACATGGATGTCAATCTCATCACTCTTCTCTCTCTGCGCGCTCTCGCCCCCTATGCATTTTGGGTAGACTTTTCTTAAAGCTGAACAACCTTGTAAATGACAACACTGTTTCTGTTATTATTAAAGATAATTAAACATTTCTATTCAAATTAATTCACAACATCCTCCCCCCATGAACAAATGTTCATCAACTTAAATCTCTAATGCATAAAGCAATTGAATGGGTCTCTTTAACACAGTCCTTGTGGATGTGCGAACAGCACATCTAACCTTGCCATCTCGGCCTGGAAACAGCTCTTCAATTTTTCCTAATTTCCAGGTTTGTCTCGGCATGTTGGCATCTCCTATGAGAACAATGTCACCCATCTTCAACTCAGTAGGTTTCTGTGTGTTGCAGGAATGTGCAGATTTCAGGTCCAGTAGATAGTCCTTCCTCCAGCGATTCCACAGGTTGGTCATGAGTCGGTTCCTGTATCTCCACCTTTTTGTCATATCCTCTTTACTCACAGTGGGATGATCATAGTCTGCCGGAAATGGTTTTGGAGGCAGTGAAGTGAGTCGTTCACCAACCAAGAAGTGTGCTGGTGTTAGTGGCTGCGACTCATCAATCTCACTGTGGACAAAGGTGAGGGGTCTGGAATTCAGTGTGGCCTCTACTTCTGCAAGGAGTGTAGACATTTCTTCAAAGGTAAGCGATGCCTTTCCTAGCACCTTCCTCAGGCTCGTTTTCACAGACCTTACAAGCCTCTCCCAAAATCCACCCCACCAGGCTGCTCGTTCTACAATGAAACGCCAAGTGATGCCCTACCCTGAGAAGTATTCCAGAATTTGGGGATCTTTGATGGCTTTCCACAGCTCACTAAGGTCTTGGTTTGCTCTCTTAAAGGTTTTGGCATTGTCTGAATAGATGACCTTGCACAGCCCTCTTCTGGAAACAAATCGCTTGAGTGCTAACAAGAAGCTTTCTGTTGACTGACTTGAAACCAGCTACAAATGCACTGCTCTAGTGACAGCACATGCGAACAGAGCAACATAAGCCTTGCATAATGCACGATCATTCTTCACATACAGTGGACCTGCAAAGTCTATGCCAGTTACTTCAAATGGCGGGGTCTCTGATATTCTTTCTCGTGGTAATGGAGCCGTGTCCTGCTGTGCGGGCTTTGTTTTAAATCTTTTGCACAGAGTACATTTTGACAGAATACTTTTCACAATTTGTCTGCCTCACAAAATCCAGTATCTACTTCTAATTTGTACTAGTGTGTCTCTCAGACCAGAATGCATGATAAATTCATGATTGTGCTGAACCAGCAGCTCACAATATCTGTCTTTGTTGGGCAGAATCCACGGATGTTTTTCTCTGTAACTAAAGTCTGACTGTTGCAGTCTGCCTCCAACACAGAGCAATTCATCTTCATCAAGGAAAGGTTTTAGGTCTCTGATTTTTTAATCTGCGTTCAGGGTCTTATCAGCTTTCAGCAAATTGATTTCATGACTAAAGCTGCTATATTGTGTCACCTTTATCCAGTACTTCTCGGCCTCAAACATTTCATCAGCAGTCAACTGAAATGACTCGCATCTTGGAGCTTGAACTTGTATTGTACACAAACCGCTTGATCCAAGCGGTGACTCGCAGAACTCGCTTCAGCTTACTGTACTTCAGTAAATCCAGCATAGGTTCCATTCCCTTTTCGTCACTGCCGCTACTGAGTTGCACGATGACCTGCTGACCTTGCTTTAGCTCACTAGCCACATCTTCATCGCTTTGATCTTCATCGCTCTCTTCCAATAGATTCAGTGCAGTCAGAAATGAAGGTCCTTTCCACCACAGTTCACTTTCCTTCAGGTTATCTCCAGTCTGACCTCTGGTGGGATGGTCTGCCGGATTGAACTTGCCTTTACAGTGAGACCACATTGCAGGATTAATTAAAGACTATTTCTGACACTCGCTTTGACACAAACTGTTTCCATTTGTGAGCTGGACTGCGAATCCACTGCAGCACAATCATCGAATCAGTCTACATATGAACTTGATGGAGCTCCAGCTTCAGAGGCTTTAACAGACTGTTTCCTAGTCTTGCTCCAATCACTGCTCCCATCAGCTCAAGACGGGGCAGTGAGATCTTCTTCAAGGGGGCTACCCTGGACTTTGAAGCAACAAGGCATGTGGTCTTTGCTCCATCATCAGCTACTCACAGCAGGTAAGCGACAGTGCTATAAGCTTTCTCGCTTGCATCACAAAACACGTGGAGTTGATGTGCGTCGTGTCTGTGCACTGATTTTATTCCATACCAACGTGGAATGTGTATGTGGTGGATCTGTGGAAGTTCTGAACACCATCCTTGCCATTCTTGTGCAAGATCAGTGGGCAGCTCCTCGTCCCAGCCAAGGCCCCGTATCCACAACTCTTGGAAAAGGCATTTTACTCGCAGTGAATGGGGTAAGAAAGCCTATTGGGTCGAATATGCGAGCAGAGAGCTTTAGAACACTTCTTTTAGTATTCTCTCTTTTAGCTACAGCATCCAGCAATGCAGTCAGGTCAAAGACAAATTCATCTGTTTTAGTTCTCCATACCAAGCCTAGTACCTTCAGCTCTGATCCATGCGTTTCTGTCTCCTCTGCAGGTTCACTCATTGTCGTCTTCCATTTCTCCTTCAATGCAGCACAGTTGGTTGTCCACTTGCAGAGGTCCATTCCAGACATAATCTCCCTTGCACCAGTAGTTATGGAGAAGGCATTTTCGACATCACTTGCACTTGAGATTAAGTCATCAACATAAAGTGATTCTTTTATCTTTACTACCTCAGGAAGTTGGTCTTCATATTCCTTCAGATGCTTTCTCACTGTTGCTGCCAGGAGGAATGGGCTGGGGGGCACTCCAAACACCACTCTCGTCATCCGTAGCACACGCAGCGTCTCACCTGTATCTTCATGGGGTGGTGCAGTGAGCCAGAGAAACCGCACTGCATCTCTGTCCTTTTCAGCAAGAGACATCTGCAAGAAGGCCTTCTTGATGTCTGCGGTAATTGCAATCTCATTCAGTCTGAATTTTATTAGTATGCTGAGCAGATCTGGAGTCAGGTTAGGACCAGTAAGTAGACAGTCATTCAATGATGGAAAGCCAATGTCATGTGATGAAGCATCAAACACTACTCTGAGCATTGTTGTTACCTTGTCCTCCCGAAGAACAGCATGATGAGGCATGTAATACTTTACAGTGTTTGGAGATGATCCATCCTCCATCACGTCTTCGACGATGCCTTGCTTAAGGTAATCATTCATGACTTCATTATATCTGTGATACAACACTACATCTGACCGCCACTTTCTTTTAAGTCCTTCAAATCTTTTCCTTGCGATTCTGTAGTTATCTGAGAGTTCTGGTTTGTCAGGTCGCCATGGCAGCTCAACTTCATATCGCCCGTTTTTGTACTGAGTTGTTTCTTCAAACATGTGAAGAGCCTCCTCTTCTTCTGGGCTGTCTGTCTGCTGCATGGTAATGCCAAGGGACTCTATTTCCCAGAAGGCTTTCAGACGTTCTGAGACCAGCGTGTCTTCATTAATTTGTATGTGCATGCATGCTGTCTCAGAAACACTGGACATTGTGACTGGGCCCTGCACTGACCATCCAAAAATGCTGTCAATGGCCACAAGTGGCTCAAGTCATTTGGCAAAGTCATTTTCCAAATCATCAATTTCTGTACGCTCCTCTATTTCGCGATCTAACTCCAGCAGCGTTTCCTCTTTTGCAGATAACAGGGCTAACAGTTCACATAATCTGTCAACGATCGGATCTTCTTTGCCAACCTCTGTTTCTACGTCTTGCAAAAGTCTCGTCGTGGAACCGCGTACAGCTCTCCGTTTTCTGAGTAGTCTTTCAAGTCGCTCCGCCATTTCGGATGTTGCCTGCAAGTTATCCCGGGTTTCGGCACCAAAGATTGTCGTATCTTTTCTTCCTTAACAAGCAGTAATGACCACTGACGACTTGAATTACATAAAACGAACTGTTTACTGAAGTTTACGAACAGGATTACACATTAATACAGCGCACACACATGGATGTCAATCTCATCACTCTTCTCTCTCTATTCTATCTGCGCGCTCTCGCCCCCTATGCATTTTGGGTAGACTTTTCTTAAAGCTGAACAACCTTGTAAATGACAACACTGTTTCTGTTATTATTAAAGATAGTTAATTAAACATTTCTATTCGAATTAATTCACAACAGTGCTGCTCCTTTCTATGATGAATAGAAAGGAAAAAAAGCAGCTATTATTTGAAATAGAAATCTTTACTCTCTCTTCTGGTCAATTTAATGCATCCTTGCTGAATAAAAATATGAATTTATTGATTTTTTTTAATTCTATTGAACCCAAACTTTTGAACAGTAGTGTAAACTACCATTTACATATGTTGGGTCTATTTAACAATTAATTCTGGAGAGAGAAAAAAAGAAAATGGAATAAATTGTTACACTGGTTTACACAAAAATATTAATCAGCACAACTTTTTTTAACATTGATAATACTCAGAAATGTTTAGGACGTTTGCATTGTAATAATGTATAGTGTTCAAATTAGGGCTGTCAGTTAAACGCGTTATTAACGGCGTTAACGCAAAACCATTTTAACGCAATTAATTTTTTTTATCGCGAGATTAACGGTCTTTTTGGCCTAGCAAACTTTGTAGATTTTATTTCACATGCTTTTGCAACAGGACGCGGCATGCGCGGCGCTGCGCTATGAAACCCATTCATTTCAAAGGCTTGCGCCGTGCGAGGACGTTTTGTTGCTTCGTCGACCAAAGCGCAAGTGGATCTAGCTAGACCGGAAACAAAACAACAGGCACGCGCACACACTTGTTTGGGCTTGCGAGCCGGCCAAATAGGTTAACGTTACGAGCGCGAGACGCCGAAATGGATGCCAATAAGATTCTGAATGGAAAGTCCAGCACGTCCAGTCTGAAATACCACTTGATGATGGCCAAGCACACACACACAGCTGATGCGAATTCTCCGCCCCCTTGTCAACATCATTACCTCGTCAGTATTTCTTTCACCCTTTTATTGATGGACAGTGTTACATTGTGTTACAAAGAAATTATTTGCTCCAAGTGAGAATGTTAGTGTGAAATTGCACACAGTATTGCCAATGTTGTTTTCAATAAAAAAAATTTGCACAAAGCAAGCAATCCACTTTTTTCATGTTGATAAGAGCATTAAAATGAGAAAAAATAATGAACAAAAAGAAATCAAGAGACATTTAGAATAGATAAAAATGTGCGATTAATCGCGAGTTAACTATGACATTAATGCGATTAATCGCGATTAAATATTTTAATCGTTTGACAGCACTAGTTCAAATATAAAAATGCTGGCTCGTTAGGTCATGTTTTCTCATTAAAATCAGACGAGTTCCTATTAATTCAATTGAATGTGAGGGAATAACTCTAGAACAACCTTCCTGATAATGTTTGGGGCCCAGAAACACAATCCTAATTTAAATCTAGATTTAAAGACGCATCTCTTTATCCAAGCATTCAATTAACACATCTCATAATCTTGCACTATAAGACTATAAAATAGTAAAAAGTGCACATGATCATCTTTTGCCTGAAATATTACAGCAGCTATGCTAATCTTTCTCCTGTTGTTTCCCTGTTTCTATCTCAGGATGCTCGGCAAGTTTACTAGAGATTACAGCAGCTCCAGTTTGGATCCAGCCTCACTTGTGAAGACTTCTTATGACACCAACACTCTTGAAGACTTCAGATGATGACAACTATAGATGGACATACAAAACTGCCAGATATTAACCTTATATTGCATTGGCCCGGTTTCACAGACAGGGCTTAGATTTAGCCAGGATTAGGCCTCAGTTAAATTAGGATATTTTAGTAGCTTTTTAAAATCTAATTAAAGCCTGGTTCACATGGGACGATTTTAAAATTATCGGCCGATTTTCCAAACCTGAGAGACCCCACACACGGCGATTAAAAAATCACGGGTCTAACAGTTTTGGTCGTACAGTGTGTGGTGCGCAGCCACACGGCAAAATCAACACATCACACACGAACCGATTTGACTCCCGAGCATTCCCAGGTCAGACAGAAAATCTTGCAAAATCCCTCGAGGTCAAACGTGACTTCAGAGTAAACAATCATGGCGGACGAAGAGGATGCAGTGGCGATAGTTTGTAGTTTGTTTTTAACCGAATCCATCTCCGACGTCCACCGGACTTTCTGGTGCGCCATGCCGCCGGCTGTTTTGATTTTGTTTCCCAGTGCTTCCTCTGCGCCTCGTCACCTCGCTTTCTGATTGGCTACACGCCACAGTCCACAGGCTGCGTGCTCGTTTGTCCCCGGGGGACACCACACACGAGGAGAAATCGGGCCAAAAAAATCCAACATGTTGGATATCCCCGATTTGAGATCGGAGCGGTCCCGACGTCCTTCCGAGCAGACGAGAGCACTCTTAACACACCACACACGGCAGGAATATCTGATCAGATTATTTTACCATAATCGGAGCGTCCTTAAGATTGTCGGAAGGGGTAAATCGGGGCTAAAATCGGCCTAATTATCCTGCCGTGTGAACCAGGATTTAGAAAAAAAACAAACATTACTACATGTCAGTGCAAGTTGCTTCCAGTTAAGACAGTTTTAACATGCATTTTAGTCTGGGACTTAAGCCTTTTCTGTGAAACCGGGAAAGGTAAGGGAAGGTTTGCATGACAGTTTTGCTGACACATAAACAGGAATATCTCAGTACACGTAACTCAGAGAAAGAGTAAACATTGTTCATTTACATATTACCAACATTGTAACAATAGCGGGTTGAAAATCTGCAAACTTGCCCTTTTGAAATGTTGAAGGATAGCAAAAATTTGTCTGTTTAACTGAACATGACTTCAAACTCATGACTTGTATTATCTTATGGACTTTACTTTGTTGCCAGAAGATGCTCTCCAGTGAGTAGCAGTCGCCTCTGGCTGATTAAAGGATATTTTGCGATTGTAACCATGAACATGCATTTTCTGTAAAGCTTCTTTGAAACGATTTGTGTAGTGAAGAGCACTATATGGTTTTACTATGGTTAAACTACCAACCATGTTATTTTTTTTTTTTTCAAAACCATTGTTCAACTAGTAATATTGCTGTAAAATTATGATAATCATGACTATAACCATAGGTTTTTAAACCTTGGTTGTTGTGAAACCATGGTTCATTTTGTTAGCTACTAATTTTACTGCAAATGCTGTGGTAAAACCATATGGTTAATTTTCATAAGGGTACTACAAATATACTTAAATTATCCTATAATGTACATGACTAATAGTCACATTGAGTAAAATAATCTGATAAATATAAATGTATTAATTTAATCTGTCCACTGAAAATTAATAAAAATATATTTGCAACTGCTATTGAGACTGGTGTACATTGCTTTTTTTTTTTTTTATCCAATATAGTGTAAGGGCATTTTGGTTAGCATGAGTAACTGATTATAAACCGTGGACCGACCGTGGTCCGCCAGAAAACACTTAAACCAGCGGCACGATGGCGGACCACCGTCGGGAAAGCGGCGTCTGCCGCTGGAGGTCCGCTAGAATAACGATGAGCAAAACGCCAGTGATCCGCCGGCGGCGTCCGCCAGTGGGCCGCCGACTTTGCCACCGGTGGTCCACCACTGGACCGCTGGACTCATGTTAGCTGGGTATGTATACATTTTTAAAAAAAAAAAAGGATAGAAAATAACAGAAGGAAAGGACCAGAGTATTTTGTTTTTGTCCTGAAACGAATTAAAGGTTCTCACCCAAATATGGGCTAGTGCCTAATATGGTTCCCTTACGAAGGGAACGAGACGATGCGTCGATCGACGCCATGGGAACGCCCCCAGCGTGACTGCGTCTGAAGCATCTATGTCAACTAGTCCAATGGAAAGAATGAGCGTCACGGGCGGGTGACGTCATGACCAGGAAATCATAAAAGCACACCGGCATTAGCTTCTGTTGCCTCAGCAAGCGATCTGTGTTATACTGTCTATGTCTATTTATTGTTGTCTGTTGCAATTTATTCGGAAACGTTATGGCGAAACAAGTGTACAAGCATTGTGTTCCTCCCTGCCCGCGTTATTTAACGGGTGGGGACACACACGAGCTTTGTGTCATTTGTTTGGGAGTGGAGCATGCGGTCTCAGCCTTCGAGGAGGCTGAGTGTCAACACTGTGAAATGCTACCGCTCCGCATGCTCCGCTCTCGCCTGTCACTCTTTGATGTAAAGAGTGGGCAGGCTCGCGATCCTCAGGGATCAGGACCCGCGTCTGCCGAGGCGGCGCGGAGAATGCATTCCTGGGGATCGCAGAAGGATCTTTCGGAGGGGTTGGAGACGGGTCCCTTGGCCTTTTCTCCTTCCTTACCCGGAAGATCCAGCGCTCTCCCCCCGGTGTCGGAAGCACGCTCTGCGGTTTCTTCCGCCCGGGGAGAGAGCCCTCCATTACTTCAATGCTCTTCCTCCGAGGAGGTCGATGTTATGAGTATGGAGAGTGAAAGCACACACAGGGGGGAAAAAGATTCACAATTTATTTCCCCAGCATATGATGAGCTGGTGGATGTTATGTCACGGGCTGTAGAAAAATTAAATATTGTATGGCCATCTGAGAATAAAGGCGCTCGTCCTAAAAGTAAATTAGATGAGCGCTTTTTATCATCCACTACATTATCTCCACCACGAGAGCTTCCCTTTTTTCCCGATCTTCACAATGAAATATCGAAATCGTGGAATAAACCTTACTCTTCACGACTTTTTAGCCCTCAAGTTAACACTTATTCGAGAATAAGAGGGCTAAAAGAGTATGGTTATGAGGCGATGCCCCAGGCGGAACAGAATTTAGCCAGCTATCTTTCGCCTGGTCCCGCATCGTCCCTGAAAGCCTCGGCTTTGCCCACTAGACCGCTTAAAGCCACCTCGGTTTTAGTGGGCAAAGCTTATACGGCAGCAGGTCAAGCTGGAGCATGTCTGCATACAATGGCAGTGCTACAGGCGTATCAAGCTGACCTGCTGGGGGATCTGGATAGTAGTGAGGGAATTACTCATGACGATATTCGAGAACTTCGTCGTGCTACCGATCTGTCTCTCAGGGCTACTAAGGAGACCGCCAGAGCAATTGGGCGGTCTATGGCAGCCTTGGTAGCTACTGAGAGACACTTATGGTTAAATCTGTCAGAGATTAAAGAAAAAGATCGAGTTTTTTTTTATTAGATGCTCCGCTTGAACCTTCTGGTCTCTTTGGCTACGCAGTCCACGCGGTCGTCGAGCGATTTCAGGAGACTAAGAAGCAAGCTGACGCTTTTAAAAAGTTTATCCCTCGCCGTGTCCAGCCCCCTGGGGCTGCTGGGCGTGAGCAGCCCCAGCCGTCGAGCTCATCATATCATGTGCAACAGAAAGAGAGTGTTTCGTCTCGTGCACCTCCACATAAACAATGGAAACAGGCGCAACACTCTCAGTCGAAGTCTTCTAAGTCGAAGCCGGATCTGAGGACCGTTCTTCAGGCGAAGAAGACTTCGACTCAAAAAAAAAAAAAAAAAAAAGAGGTCCTGACGTCACTGGCGTCAGACCTGTGAGGACAGCCCCGACCGAAGTGGAGTGGTGTACACCTCAGAATACGGTGCCCGTTCCACTTCGGGGTCCTCACGGGACCGACCTGCCAACCCCGTCACCCTTGGTGCTTTGGAGGCCAAGTGATTCTTTTTCTTCTTTTGGTTTTATGGCGGGTTGCGAACCAACTTTAAAGGTGCATACCGCCACCTACTGTGATGGAGTGTTAAAAGAATGAACTAAATTCTCCTATATCCTATTACATAACCCACTATTCTTAATAAATCTCATGATTCATTTATTTGTTTTCCTGAATTTGGACCATCATTTAATAATTTGGTTATAGTGAATTCCTGGCACCCTACTGCTTGCAATTCTTCCTTAAGAATCCTCCTTTCTTTATTATAAGCCTTACATTTCTTCAATACATGTTCTACTGTCTCCTCTATTGAACATAAACCTGTGTTATGCTTCCCTATAATGTGTAAAGTATGATTTAGATTTGAATGGCCTGTTCTTAAATGTGTGAAAATAACTTGTTTTCTTCAACTTAAGTTGTGGATTATATTGCCTTTATTTATGTTTTTTTGGACCTTATAATAATGCCGACCTGTATGACACGAGTCCCAAACTGTCTGCCATTTCTTATTGCATGCTTCTAAAATAAAATGTTTTCCTTCTGGTCTACTGAGTGAAATGTTTATATTTGGTTCTTTTATTTTTAATGATTCTTTGGCTATTTGTCTGCTTCTTCATTACCTTGTGCTGGAACCCACATAAATCTAATTATTATTCCCACCTGTCGTAAACTGTATAACCTGATCAGGATTTCTGTTAAAATGTCAGTTCTCTTTGGCCGTTTCTCAATATGCGTTCTTGTCTGTATAAGCTACTTGTGTTCTTGTGGACTTGTGAAACGTCGTCAGTCGCTGCTCAGTTCACATCTAGCCAAGTCCAGTTCAAATCCCCGGATGTGTTCTTGATCCGCCCCTTTTACTGAGGATGCATCGAGAGCGAGGTAACTGTCGGTACCATAGACATAATAAATACATAGACGCCCTATTGGCCGCTTTGGAACGTTGCTGCGATACGTCAACGCGTCCGCCATTTTGCGGAGGGCAAGACTGCACTGTAATCAAATGCAAGTAAACGGTGAGCTGCGGTTTTTCTGGATTAAAAAAAAAACTACATTTATCAACTGATTTCAGTGGTTTGTACGTGGTGTACAAAAAGTTCCATCTCTAGTTATTTAAAATCTCGATAGTTAGACTTATATATAAAAAAAATTAATAAGGAATTGTCAAAGCTCAGGCTTGTCATGTAGGCTATCTGGCTTTTTATTCGTGGATAAGAATTGTGAAGATATAATTTAATTTTTACATTAAATTAAATTAAGTTTTCTTATTGTGGAAAAAGCATTTTCTGTGATCGACCCGATTTTAACAATAACAAAGATAACCGATGGATCCTTTATGGTAATACATATGATATGGTACAACTACAGTGCAATGCAAATAGTAGCCTAAATATAAGATAAAGTGAGAAGTAATAGTAAATAGTTTAGTCAATAAAATAAACAAACAGTATACGGCAAATAAAATAGTAATGAATAGTATAATTATATAATATCATAAGTACATAATATAATAATACAAAATATTGATAATAGCATATAGTTTATGTAGGCTATACTACTATAATAATAGCAATGGAAAAAGAAATATCAATTACAGTATATAGACAATAAAAATAATAAGTTAAATAGTGACTATGTATAGTACAATCATTTAACAGCATAGCTGTGATAGATTGATAATTGCAAGTGGTATAATATTACAATAATAATAAGAACAGCAAATACAATGTAATATCAATTGCAGAATAATATAGACAATATGAAAAAAATATGAAACATGATAATATTGATCATTAAACTGACATTTAACAAAAAGATTTGTGTAATTTTACTTTATGTAGGCCTACAGTGAAGAGAATGTATATATAAAATAATTTATATATTTTAAAATATTCCTACATAGGCTATATAAAATAAAATGTCACAACCCTGTCTCTTTTTGTGAGACCAAAGATCGCCCGTTAGATATACACAAGACAAATTATATCTCATGTTTAACCACTAGAGTAGAGACATCAGAGCCAGCGGCAAACGTCAGAAGCACTAGCCGAGGTAAGGCTGTTCCAGGCGGGTTACATGAGCAGTGAACGCCCGGATATCACAACTCCGAGACCGTCAGATCAAATTTTTAAATAGGTGTTATCTTTATAAATAAACCACAGATTTGAGCTTTAAACAACTACATTGTCGACTGAAAAACTATTAAAACTACATTTCCTGACACAATAACAGTAGTATTTTTAAATTTCGCGGCTTTTCTTTTCTGGACGTTACTATTAATTATATCATGACCAAATACAACCAGAAACAAATGTTCAGTCTTGCTTGTGAAAGATAATTCCTCGAGACCTGTTTTCAATTGTGTGGCGATTTGTACAGCCCCAAGCAGCACACGAAACAGCCATTTTTCTCAATTCTCGCTATGAGAAGTATGAGAAAGATGCCCTCCGCAATATGGCGGCGCCGTTGACGTGCGCTCCAGCAGCCAATAGGGCGTCTATGTATCGTCTGTCGGTACAGCCAGGTATCCCAGAATGCATCTCGCACCAACCAGCAAGCGTCAATAGACCCCTTTTCAGTTAGTAAACATGGTGACGTTTTTTGTGGGCGGAGCTTAGGTGGAGGCAGAACCATAGACATCATATAGATAAATGCCCTATCCACCGCTACTGCCTATTGGCGCGGACGAGCCGTGGGGCCGCCATATTAAACCGGTCACCCGCTCCGCTCAGTGTAATCTGTTTGGCAGGTGCAATGAGCTGTCAGCGCAATTAATCATATCTCACTGAATACCGAACTGATTTTCACGCGGGTTTTTTTGCTGCAAAGGTCATACACGTAGCTACGATACAGGACACATTGCATATTTTGTTCACAAAATACAACCAATAGTACGGTAATGTTAAATGTTAAATCTTACTTGTGAAAAGTAATCCCCGAGTGATGGTCCGCCGATTTGAGCAGGAATATGCTGCACAGTGCTCTGGCATCTACTGCTGCTATGCAACGCAAATAGGAGTATGACCGGTTTAAGATGGCGGCCGCATTTCTTGCACCACAGCAGCCAATAGGGCATCTCTCTATAACGATCCCTCTGGCCGCTTCACTAACGTTAGTTTGCAAGTTTTGTTAGCTTGTTTTTTAACAATGACTGGAGAAAATCCGATTTTATCTTAATGTGCAAGGTCACTCACTCTCCAGGACCGCGATTCTTATTTGCAAAAGTTAATTTTAACGGACGGAACCAGATTGGCTGACCCGTACACGCTCACTCAATGGATGTATGATCTGACAGGATTAACGTTAACGCTAGGCTACCTCCGGTTGAGTGGTTTACTTCTCTGGTCTGTGAGGCAAGTAGTTTATAAGCTGAGTTTTGGTTCATTTATGAGACGCGTTCCAGTTCACGCGCCTGCGCCTCCTGTCCTGATTATATTGTCTACTATATTTGCTTCTTATCTATTAATCCAGGCACATTTGTTGATGAATCATTGATTAAAATGGAGATTAAAATGGAGATTACTCCGTCACCCTTGGTGCTTCGGGGCGCAGCGGTCTCCAGCGAGTCGCTGATGCTATGCTGCGGCACTGCATCGGTTTCGCGCCCTCTGAGGGGGGTTTTAGAGCAGCCAGTTCAGGTAGTTCCTGCCATTATGTTTCAGGCTCCGGGACTGGCTGTCTCGTTAACACCAGAGACCAGCCTCGAGAGGCTGGTTCCCTTAGTAAATTTTCTGGCAGCGTGGAAGCTTCTGCCGAATATTTCTCGTTGGGTCCTGCAGATTGTAGAGAAAGGATACAGAATCCTGTTTGGTTCACGTCCTCCTCGTTACAGCGGGGTGTTGCCCACAGTGGTGCATCCCGAGCAGGCTCTGGTAATGGAGCAAGAGGTAAAGGCCCTGTTAGCGAAAGAAGCTATAGAACAGGTGTACTCACCCAACCGAGGTCGGGTTTTTACAGCCGTTATTTCATTGTTCCAAAAAAGGATGGAGAGTTGCGTCCCATTTTAGATCTTCGTCCGTTAAATCGTTCAGTACAGGAACTCAAGTTCTAGATGCTGACACTCAAACAGATCGTGACTCAAATCAGATCCGAGGACTGGTTTGTCACGATAGATCTGAAGGACGCTTACTTCCATGTCTCCATCCTCCCTCAGCACAGGAGGTTCCTAAGGTTTTCTTTCGGGGGCAAAGAATACCAGTATTGGGTACTTCCTTTCGGTCTAGCTCTATCACCCCGCACGTTCACGAAATGCGTAGATGCAGCTCTAGCCCCGCTCAGGCTGCAGGGCATACATATTCTGAACTACATCGACGACTGGCTGATTCTAGCGGAATCAGAGCAGTTGGCGGTTCGGCACCGAGGTGTCGTTCTCGCTCATATGCAGATGTTGGGGTTGAGGCTCAATACCAAGAAGAGTGTGCTTTCTCCAGTACAGAGAACCACTTTCCTTGGTGTGGTATGGGATTCAGTGACGATGCAGGCCACCCTATCGCCCGTTCGTGTAGCTGCTATCCTGTCAGCCACAAAAGAGCTGAAGCTAGGCCAGTCACACACTGTAAAACAGTTCGGAAGACTGTTGGGTCTTTTGGCAGCAGCGTCCAACGGGATACCTTTTGGCCTGCTGTACATGAGGCCTTTACAGTGGTGGCTCAGGACCAGAGGGTTCTCCCCGAGGGGAAACCCACTTCGTATGATCAAGGTCACGCGGCGTTGCCTTCGTGCCTTAGTTATATGGAGGAAGCACTGGTTCTTAACCCAGGGTCCGGTGTTTGGAGCTCTTTGCCATCGAGTTACTATCTCGACAGATGCTTCCCTCACCGGCTGGGGAGCGGTAATGGAAGGCCGCTCGGTTCAGGGTCTGTGGAAGAGTCATCATCTCTCGTGGCACATAAATTGCCTGGAGATGATGGCTGTCTTCAATGCTTTGAAGCAATTCCTCCCAGACCTGAGGGGTCATCATGTGCTCGTCCGTACAGACAACACACCGGTGGTCTCTTATCTGAACCGTCAGGGGGGTCTGAGGATCCTCCTGTGGTCTCTGGGGAAGGTACTCTCCCTGAGGGCAGTGTATATTCCTGGGGACCAAAATATTGGAGCAGACATCCTGTCGAGGCAGGAGCTGAGGCCAGGGGATTATTTGGGAGTTTTACGGCCAAGCAGAGGTGGATCTGTTTGCGTCTCAGCATACGACGCACTGTCCACTTTGGTTCTCCCTTACTCACCCAGCCCCCTGGGCTGGATGCTATGCTGCCTTAATATACATTTAATTAGTCACTATTTGTTCACCATAATGTTAATGGTTGTGTATCAATCCTTCTTCAACGGTTACTTAAACACTTCTTACATTTCTTGTTACTTGTTAGTTGAGAGCTTGTTTTAGTTTCTGTCTTATTGTTTTTTTTTTTCTGTCTCTGTTTTTCTAATTTATTTGATGAATGTTAAGTTAAATTCTCTTACTGTGATGTCATTGAATGCCAGGGGTATATGGGACTCTGTAAAAAGGAAAGCTATTTTTTTATTTTGTAAAAGAAGTGAGGCTGACTTGATTCTACTTCAAGAAAAACATTCCTGTGAATCGGATATTAAGTTTTGGAAAGGGCAATGGGGAAACGGAATTTACTGTAGTCATGGCACTAATCACTCAGCTGGGGTCTCTATCTTTCTACATAGATTTAGAGGAAATATTTTAGAGGTGGTATCTTCTGATGATGGCAGATGGTTAACTATTGTTATTCGGCAGGATAATGCAATCCTTATGTGTGCAATGTTTATGGTCACAACTCACGCTCTCGGAACAAAGGGCTTTTCTCCCACATAGTCTCAAGATTAAATGAACTCTTACAGAAGTATTCAAACTCCCTTTTAATTTTAGGTTGTGACTTCAATGAATGTGCTGATGATGCAAAAGACAGGTATCCTCCCAAGATTTGCCAATCTTTACAAAGTAACAATCTGATTTTAAAACTCTGTTGTGACCTGTCTCTGACTGATGCATGGCGCTTTTTGAATCCTGATATGTTGAATTTTACTTGGTCTAACAGAAGTTTGTCGTGTAAATCTAGAACTGATCTTTTTTTAATTTCAACAAATGCTCTACATCTTCTTAAAAACGTGTCTCATTCTTCTGGCCCTTTATCAGATCATAAACATTATTCTGAAATTGGGTGTTTCACAGGAAAATGCAAACTTAAAAGGTTATTGGAAATTCAATAACTCTCTTCTCCAGGATGTCAACTTCAATGATATTATTAAAAAAAATTGAAGAAATATTTAATGATAATACAAATTGCAAATTCAAGCAAAAATGGGAATACTTTAAATATATGGCTAGATGTGCTGCTATTAAGAGAAGTAAAGAAATTAAATTCCTTCTGAATTTAATTTCTGAAGAATCTGAATTATTTAATAGAATTAACATCCTTTTAACTAAAAGTACTTTATCTTCTGAGGAAGAAATGGAGTTAAAGGAGATACAACTAAAAATAGATCAAATGTATAAGGATTTAGCTAAAGGCACATTTATAAGATCTAGAGCTAAATGGCTGGAGGAGGGAGAAACCAACTCCAGTTACTTTTTTGCCCTGGAAAAAAGAAATGGAAGGAGGATATCACTGGATGTTCTTGATATTAATGGAACTCACTGTTCAGATACAACAGAGATTTACAACTTTGTCTCTTCATTTTACAGTGCCCTTTACACTTCCAAATTTGATGATTGCAAATGTGAAAATTTCATTTCTAAACTAATGAAGGATGTACCTGTTATTAAGGATGACTTTAAAACACTTTGTGACTCAGAGATTACTTTGAATGAAATTAAAACAGCACTTTTTTCAATGAAAAAAGGGAAAGCACCCGGTATTGATGGCCTTTCAGTTGAATTTTATATTCATTTCTGGGACCTTATTCAAAATCTTTTATTTTATATGCATAAAGAATGCATCAGTCAGAGAGAAATGAGCACAACGATGAAACAGGGGGTTATCTCCTTAATACCAAAACCTGATAAAGATGTTTTGCTAATAGATAACTGGCGGCCCATTACTCTATTGACTATTGATTATAAAATCTTGGCTTTAGTTTTTGCAAGCAGACTAAAGACCGGACTTGATCATATTGTTGCTGAACCCCAGTCAGGTTTTATTAAGGGACGGCATATCAGTAACAATGTTAGACTTGTATTAGATCTATTGGACTATGCAATACACTCTAAAGCTTTCATCCTTTTTTTAGACTTTTATAAAGCCTTCGACACCATTGAACATGGTTTTCTTATAAAATGTCTCAAGTTGTTTGGTTTTGGAACGGCATTTGTAGAGATGATTGATATGTTTTATAAAGGAATTAATAGCTCTGTGATAGTACATTTCATCTCCTAGATTTGATATAAAGCGGGGTGTTAGACAAGGTTGCCCTATTTCGCCCTTTCTTTTTATTTTAGTTGTTGAGTTGTTATCCAGGAACATTGTATGCAATCCTGATTTTAAAGGCATCTCCATATTTGATAGGGAAATTAAAATTTTGCTACTGGCGGATGACACAACACTTTTCCTTAAAGATAAAGATCAGCTACCAAAAGCTATTGAGCTAGTCGAACAGTTTTCTGCAGCCTCGGGTTTAAATCTTAATATATCTAAAGGTGAATTATTGCCTGTGCATGATTGTGAAGATACCTCGATAGGAAATGTTCCTGTAAAGAATGTGAAATATCTAGGTATTAATATCCAAGAATCTTTCAGCCAGACAACATTTGAACTTTAATGAGAGAATTAAAAAAACTAAGAATATATTTAACCTCTGGCTTCAAAGAGACTTAACGATATATGGTAGAGTGCTTTTATCAAAAGCCGAGGGTCTGTCTCGTTTTGTTTACCCTTCACTTTCTCTTTTTGTTAATGAATCCATGGCCAATGACATTAATAAGTTATTCCTTGATTTTATTTGGAGAAATAAAACTCACAAACTTAAAAAAGCTGTGCTATCCAATAGCAGAGCGGAAGGAGGTCTTGAAGTTTTAAAACTTCATTGATACTGTTAATTAAAATTAACTGGCTTAAAAGGTGCCTGGCAAACCCTAATTCTGTATGGTTTCTTATCCCCAACTACATTTTTGAAAAAATTGGTGGCCTCTCCTTTGTCTTGATATGTAATTACTATCCAAACAAACTTCCTGTTGCATTATCTAAGTTTCATCAGCAGTCACTTCTTGCATGGAAGCTATGTTTTGTCCACAATTTTTCTCCTCACAGCACTTTCTTATGGAATAATATTGATATAACTATTAGAAATTCCTCTCTCTTCTATCCAAAGTGGTTCCAAAGAAATATCGTAAATATCTTGTCGTTGGTTGATGAACATGGCTCCATACTGTCATATGAGAACTTCATGATAAAGCACAGTTTTCCCATTCCTTTTAAGGAATACAATGCGGCCATTAAAGCCATCCCTTCTGGTTTGATCCATCTAATTAGGAGTCATTTTCTTTTTAATAAAGTAAATACCTCATATGCTCAACCTACATTGTCTTTGAACAGCATTCAATTGCTTGATAAAAAAAATTTAACAATAAATATATCCGTCAAATTTTGCAAAGTAAAAACAAAGTTGTTCCAAGAGGAAAATTTTACTGGAATTCACAGCTGGATGATATAAATTGGAAAAAAACATGGCTTTTACCTCATAAATTTTGCATTTCCAACAAGGTAAAAGAAGTTCATTTTAAAATCTTACATAAAATTAATCCTGTGAATTCTATAATATCCAAATATGTAGATCATGATGGCTCCTGTTCCTTTTGTGGACAGGACACGCTGATGAAACTTTTATTCATCTTTTCTTTCATTGTGATTTTACAAAGAAGTTTTGGTCTGATTTAAATTATTTCATATTCCATCCTCCCATGATAGTTTATAACTTTTCTCTTAAAGATGTAATATGTTACTATGATAATAGCAAGGATCAGTCTCTAATTCATGTGGTTAATTTTTTTTTTATTTTACTGGGGAAATTTTTCATTCATAAACAGAAATTCTTAGGGTCTCAACCCTCATTCCCTTTATTTTTAGTGGAATTTAAATTACTTTTCAATTCCCTTGCCCTGATAGACAATAAGAAAAGTAATAGACTTATAGAGTGTTATAAAAATATATTTGATAAGCTTCCCTGATATTATTGTGATTAACTTACCCTCTATATATGATTTGTGTAAGATGAATTTAAAATGCATATACAAGATGGCGGCTGCCTGCTGAGACTCGGTGCAACACTCTCCCAAAACGCTCAAATAAACCCTGGTACGTGTGACAAGATTGTGATGTAAAGAAGGACATTCTCAGTTTAAACCTATCTTGTCAATGCGAGAAACAAGACAGTCGTTTGCAGCTGTAGTGAAGATAATAAGTAGACGCTCAGTCTATGTGCTAGTTCTGGGTTTATCACCAAGTTCACTCAGGTGTGTCGGCCAGAACACCACTTAAGGCCATTCCAGAGTATGAAATAAAGAACGGAGAGATAGTTCTTCTGCTGTTTGTTTATTCCTCTTCCTTATGTAGTTCTGATTGTGTGTGTGAGAGTATGTGAGAGTGTGGTTTCTATAAAGAGAGAAACAAATACAAATGAATAAATGAAACATATGCATACACTCATTCCTCTCTAAGCACAAATATACATTACTAAACATAATCAAACAATAGTCAGAATATAACTATATCTCTTAAACTCTAATACTGTAAGCATAATGAAAAGATTCAAACACTTATTATATATGATTCTCGGATTTTCTATCATAGGTTAAATTCCCACTAACATAGACAGCACTTACTGTCATCTTTGATATGCTTTAAAGTTTCCAACTAACTAAACGGCTGGATGCTTTGATCAAATGCTATGTTCCGTTCAAGATAGCAAAGCTTTGATAGAGAAACCTCAATAGCGATCCAAAAAAAACAATATTTACCACCACTTACTTCTTATTTTACTCAACCACAAAGTACTGATCAATCCTAACAACAAATATGAAAGTATAAACACATCTAAACACGATATTACATCTATTTAACCCGACGTACTAAATCAGATGAGCCGAAGCTCGAACGTGAAATGTACGAACGCAGAAATAATTAGCACCACGGTCGCATAGCGACTCCTTAAAATACTAACTCTTATCCACATCAAATAACAGAAATCACAACTAGTTTGACAAATAATACAATATCACAGATGTACTTACTCTTCTCATTTACGCACACTCTCAAGAAAGGTGCAGCTCACATCTACAATCTGACCGTCCGACCGACTGACTATCTCTATCGTACTGCATACTAACTGTGTGACGTCAGGTAGTATACAAACCAGCGCGCTTAATAAACGGAAGTAAACGTGAAACATAAAGCCTAATATGGTCAACTATACTAAATAATAGCAACACTAACATAACTTTGGAGCCTTTTCTACAGCCGCCCCCGAATGTATGTAATACGTTCGCTCATCAATAAAGGCAACAAAGTTCTATGGCTTGGGTGTAGTGGCAGGAGTAGAACCGTCTCCATCATCTCCAGAAGGAAGTGCAGGGAGGACAACCAGCCTGGCAACTGGCTGGGTGTAGATTCTCTCCTTCACCTTTACATCAGCGGACCTGATGTGCTCGTCAGGGCTGGGATGAGTCTTGACCACTTTCCCAATGGGCCAAAGGGCCCTCGGAAGATGTGGATCAGCGATCATCACTACACAGTCCCCTTCAATATCAGCTGGTGTAGCCTGCCACTTCTGGCGAGCTTGCAGCCTCGGCACATAGAGTCGGATGAAACGGGCCCAAAAGTGGTCAGCCAAAACTTGGGAATGTTTCCAACGGCGGCGACAGATGAGCTCACTTTCGGGGTAGACTACCTGAGGTAACGAACCATCAGGCCGCCCCATAAGAAGAACACTGGGAGTCACTGGATCTGGGTCGCTGGCATCTGAAGACACATAACCCAAGGGCTTACTATTAAGGATCCCTTCCACCTCAGTAAGTACGGTGCGAAGCACTTCTTCCGGAACAGGTTGAGCACCGACTGTGGCATAGAGTGCGCTCTTAACTGAGCGTATCTCCCTCTCCCACACCCCTCCGAAGTGAGAAGCTGCTGGGGGGTTAAAGCGGAAGGAGATCTTCTGTGATGCAAGGAGATGTTGTAATTCTCTAGACATTCCAGCGAAGGTCTCACGGAGTTCTCTCTCACCTCCCTTGAAATTTGTCCCCTGATCGGAGAACAGCTCGGCAGGTGTTCCTATACGGGAAATAAACCGACGAAGGGACATCAGAAAAGCATCCATATCAATAGAAGTAAGGAGGTCCAAGTGCACCGCCCTCGTTGTGAGGCACTTGAAAATGATCCCCCATCTCTTCTCCCGGTGCCGGCCAACTTTGACCTCAAATGGCCCAAAGCAGTCCATCCCTGTAGAATAGAAAGCCGGCTTGTAAAGGCGCAGACGGGCTGATGGCAGGTCTGCCATTTTCGGCACTGCAGGTCTTGCCCTCCATCGCCGACAGTCAGCGCAGCTATACTGATAGCGCCGGACAGCCTCACGCCCTCGCAGGATCCAGAAGGAGCGTCGAAGCTCGGCGAACACCCGCTCTGGGCCTGGGTGGCGGAGACAGTTGTCGAAGTCTTGGATCAAGAGGGTAGTCACTCGATGACCTGGGTCTAAGATGACTGGATGAAGAGTGGTCAGTTCTAGGCCTTCTGCTCGCCTAAGTCGTCCTCCAACACGTATGAGCCCTCCCTTTTCATCCAGCTCTGGCGACAGCGTGCGGAGTCGGCTGCTGCTGGGAACTGGTTTACCAGCTTTCAGGAGGCTGTACTCTTGCTGAAAACTATCCCTCTGAGCCCTCTGAAGTATTAACTGTTCAGCCTGTCGGTAGTCTTCAGCTGTAGGCTTATCATTAGATTTAGCCGCCCCATGCAGCTCCTGCACTGTCTCTTCCAGCAGCTCCTTCCACGAGCCGTATTGGCCCAAGTCTGAAGTCGACTGGCTTGATGCAACTGCGGCGACCCCACAGAAGTTAGACTTGCGCAGCTCTGAGGTATCTTCTGCTTGTTCAACAGCAGGGTCCTCTGGCCATGAGTCTGGACTGGTCAGGAGGAAGGCAGGTCCCAGGCTCCATCTATTTGACTGAACAAGCTCTCGCAGCTTCTTCCCTCGTGTTAAGTCATCAGCAGGGTTTCTTGCGGTATCAACATATCTCCAGGCATGCCTGTCAGTCAGCTCCTATATCTCGGCCACGCGGGTGCCCACAAAGACCTTGAATCGACAGGATTCAGACCTCAGCCATGTCAGCACCGTTGTGGAATCTGACCAAAAGATTGTCTGATCAATGTGGATGGTGAGCTCCCTCTTCAGCACCTGTGAGAGCTGTGCACCAGTAAGGGCAGCACAGAGTTCTACTCGGGGCATAGAGTGAAATCGCTTGGGAGCAACTCTAGAATGGGCCATCAGGAATGACAGATACACTTCACCTTGTCTGTCAGTGGTCTGGAGGTACGCCACTGATCCATAAGCCTCTTCTGAGGCGTCGCAAAATACATGCACCTCTCTCTGAAGACCGGAGGTGTCCACGTCCTTCGACAAGTACGGTCGGGGCAGGGTGACTTGAGATAAGACTTGCAGTTCTTCTTCCCAGTCTTTCCACTGCAGCAGAAGCTCCTGCGGTAGTAGTGGATCATCCCATCCCCTGTGTTTGTCCCAAAGGTGTCGGACAATTATCTTAGCCCTGGTGGTGTAGGGTAGGATGAACCCCAAGGGGTCGTACTGACTCGCCAGCACCTTATAGATATTACGCATCGTGGGGACTCCGTACTCCACATGGCGATGCTTGTAGCCCAGGACATCAGTGTGGAAGAGCCAACTTAGCCCTAGAGTAGATTCTGGGGTATCTGTCTTGTTCTGAGCCAGCCATAGCTCAACATTGGCAGAGCAGCTCTCTTCTGGTAGGTGACTTATTACACCTGGTTCGTTGCTGGCCCACTGACGCAGATCGAAGCCTGCAGACGCAAGAAGGGCTTGTAGCTTGTCTACAAGGTGCCTCGCCTCAGCAATATTGGGAACACTCTGGAGGCAGTTATCTACATAAAAGCATTTCTCAACTGAGATCCTCACCTCTTCATCTGGCTGGCTATTGTCAGAGACGTGGCATTGTAAGGCGTATGTGGCACAGCAGGGGCTACATGTTGTACCAAACGGTAGCACCTGCCACTCGTACACTGCAGGAGGGCCTTCTTGACTGACATCGCGCCAAAGAAATCTGAGCAGAGCACGATCTTCTGGGAGGAGGCGAACTTGATGGAACATGCCTCTGATGTCTCCGCTAACTGCAACTGCATGCTCTCGGAATCTTAGCAGAACTCCCAGTAGTGATGCTCCTAATGTCGGCCCAGGCAGTAGATGGTCATTGAGGATCTGCCCTCGATACTGGTAGGAGCAGTTGAATAGCAACCTATTCTTGCCATTATGCCTCACCAGATGGTGAGGAATATACCATTCCTCACGACCTTCCTCGGCTGAAACTTTCGGTCCACACTTGATGACATAGCCCGCCTTTATAAGTTTCTCCATCTCCACTCTGTAGGCTTCTGCCTGTGCAGAATCTCTAGCCAGTCGCCTCTCTACACTTCGTAAACTGGGCATGACGGCTTCTTCAGTAGCCTGAAAGAGCGGCATGTCTCTCCGGCGGAGCAGCGGGGTGGCGTAACGTAGAATGCCATCAACCTCTACCCTGATGGTTTTGGTCTCCAGGATGCTGATGGTCTCTTGGTCCTGTCTTGAACGAGTAACTAGCTTCTCGCTTCTGAATGGGACATCATCGACCTGCCATAATCTCTCAACATGTTTCATCAGTTCGCTCACCTGGGGTGCTACTGTTGTAAATAGACACTGCCGTGGTTGGGCGAGGTGACGGACTACACTTGCTGGGCCCTGCAGTGTCCAGCCCAGCCTTGTGCGGATGGCAGCAGGCCCTCCTGGAGGTCCCAATCTGACAGGTTCAATGGGAGTGACGAGATGGGGATTGGTCCCACTCCCAACATTCATAAGGGTCTGTATGGGAAGGCCAATGAGGTGCTTGTATGTGTTCCTGAGTTGCTCCATGGGGTAAGTATGGGTAGCTAGTCCAATACGAGCACTGGTGAATGCACCTATGATCTTGAACTTAGTCTTTGGCTTTGACGGAGAAGAAATGGAGAACGACACTGATGCACCACGGAGGGTCCGCACTTCATCTCTAATTGTGCGTAGTGGTAGGTCCTCTTGAATCCCCTGCACACCTAGCTTCTCTGCAGCATCTGGCAACAGCATAGTTCTCTCTGAACCATCGTCAAGTATGGCATAGGTGCTGATTGATTGGTCACCATGGTGAATGCGAACTTTGACAACTTTCAGAAGAACCCGACTGCCTTCAGCGGGTCTGTCTAGATACAGAACCTCTGTTGTGCCCCTTATTCCATGGCTTTCCACTGATGGTGTTGATGATGCCTCCTTAGGTGACCTCATATTCACCTCATGCAGAACCTGGAGGTGTTTCCCTTGGCAGTGACTGCATGTCTTTTTTAAGTTGCACTGAGCCGCCTGGTGTGGCCGTGCACATCGCTAACACCTCTTGTTTCTTTTTATCCATTCGGTCAGCTGATCCTTTGATAGCCTGGATACCTCTGTATACTGGCTAAGGTAGTGTTCCTTGTTATTGCAGAATGGACAGTATGGCTTACTCTTGTTCCCTTTGAAGGAGTTGCATGGCACTGGAGTCTCAGGTTTCTTAACAGTGTCCTTCACACCATGGAGGACAGTGGTAGGTTGCTTACCCTTCCTACCCTCTTGTCGGAACACCGGTTTCTCCCGCGCTCCTCTCACAGCTAACTGTCCTTCAGAGTCCTGGCACCAAGACTCATATTTCAACCAATCTGAAAGATTAGTTAAGGTGTGGGTTCTTGTGCCCTGATGATACATGCAGCGGCGAAACTCGGCTCTTTGCTCTGGTGGTAGCTTGCTCAGCAGACGAGCAACATGTGAGCCACACTGTAGTTCCACTTCACCCTCGTGGCCTAGTGTCTTCAGCATTCCCATGAGTGACTGTATCTGGAGTGCAAACTTCTCAAATGCAGCAAAGTCTCCCCGCCTTATGTCTGGTGAGTCCATCACAGCAGCAATACGCCTCAGCGCTATCTGATGTGGTTGGCCAAACTTATCATTTAGGGCAACCATTGTGTCTGAGAAGGGTGTTGGGGAGTTAAGGTAAGCATCTGCTATTAACCTGGCTTCTTCTAGTTGCAGGTGATCGACCAACACTTGGTCTTTAAACAGCTCAGATGCATCATGTGGTAAGAGGTTCTCCAATGAGATCTTGAGCCGTGCAAACTCACTTGGGTCACGACTTGAGAAGTTGCGGATTGTTGGGCGTGGCCCACGGTAACTTGGCTCTGGGACGTTGGCGTTATGACCCTGAGGTGATCTAAAGGGCAGTGGCTGTGTCCATGCCATGCTTGAATGTCGCTGTTGGGGCGTTGGGTTGCAGCCAAGCTCACTCCGTTGGCCACCATAAGCTGTAGAGTACTTGGGCTCAGCTGGAGGTAGTCCATGTGGCTGTGGCAGAAACTGAACGGGCTTGAACCAGGGCGATGGCTGACGGACAGTGTCATCCCATGGCTTTGCAGTAGGAAGGGACCCACTCTGGCCCACAAACTTGTCAGGAGCTGGGGCTGGCAGTGCTTCTTCCATTACTGGGCCCGGCCATGGTGGTGGTGCCGGCCAATCATCCTCTTCGTCAACTTTAGGTTCACTTTCAACAGGTGGCCGTGGCGACATCACCGTTAACTCTGGCTTCCTGGTATGAAGAGAGGATGGACTCTGCATGTTGCAAACAGAATCTACTAACTGTCTCATGTCTGCTCGCAGCGCTCTAAGCTCGACCAAGTCTGATGCCATGTGCCGCTGTGTCTGCTGCAGGAGGTGTCTTTCATGACGAATGTCATCTAACTCAACTCGGCTGTCATCCTGGCGATGTATGGGGTGCAGCGCTGGAGGTAGGGGAGTAGAGTAATCTCGTAGCTTTTCCCTAAACTCACTCTCTGGAAATCGCTGGGGGGCTAGCTGATTCCTCTGGCTGTGCTGTAGGTTCTCAGCCCTATAGCCCAGGTCCATCTCTTGAAGAATAGCATCCCTAGTGTGCAGACGAAGGGGAGAGTCATAAGGGGAGGTGAGGGGTGTCATCCTGGCATTTCCCTCCTGGTGAGTACTCTCTAATTCCTCTCTGTACCTCTGACCGATGTAGCCTCTATGATCGACCTCATAATCTGCATAGCGCACAGGTGGGCGGATGTGCCGTTTGGGAAGTGCACCACTAGCATCATACTCTGGATGTAGTTCCATCTCTAATGTAAACTCAGTGATCCGGCTCGAAGGACCATCAATGTAGTGAAGATAATAGGTAGACACTCAGTCTATGTGCTAGTTCTGGGTTTATCACCAAGTTCACTCAGGTGTGTCGGCCAGAACACCACTTAAGGCCATTCCAGAGTATGAAATAAAGAACGGAGAGATAGTTCTTCTGCTGTTTGTTTATTCCTCTTTCTTATGTAGTTCTGATTGTGTATGTGAGAGTGTGGTTTCTATAAAGAGAGAAACAAATACAAATGAATAAATGAAACATATGCATACACTCATTCCTCTCTAAGCACAAATATACATTACTAAACATAACCAAACAATAGTCAGAATATAACTATATCTCTTAAACTCTAATACTGTAAGCATAATGAAAAGATTCAAACACTTATTATATATGATTCTCAGATTTTCTATCATAGGTTAAATTCCCACTAACATAGACAGCACTTACTGTCATCTATGATATGCTTTAAAGTTTCCAACTAACTAAACGGCTGAAAGCTTTGATCAAATGCTATGTTCCGTTCAAGATAGCAAAGCTTTGATAGAGAAACCTCAATAGCGATCCAAAAAAAACAATATTTACCACCACTTACTTCTTATTTTACTCAACCACAAAGTACTTATCAATTCTAACAACAAATATGAAAGTATAAACACATCTAAACACGATATTACATCTATTTAACCCGACGTACTATATCAGATGAGCCGAAGCTCGAACGTGAAATGTACGAACGCAGATATAATTAGCACCACGGTCGCATAGCGACTCCTTAAACTCAGTGGTGTAGTCTAGTTTTTTGTAGTGGGTATACTGTAATATACCAGCACCCCCCCCCCCCCCCCCCCGGCTGCTGCTACCGCCACCACCCATTGTACTGTTTAGTGTTAATCGCCATCTAACTCAGCCAGTAAAGAGCTACATTTAGCCTTAGATGTCATATGAATATGGTCCCTGAAGCACAGGTTTTATCAGCTGACAATTAAAAGACTTAAACATTATAAGCACAAATAAAAATTTACTTTTTAAAAACGTGTGTGATATCCCTTTAAAATTATGTTTTAATAGATTTGATTATTGTTATTTTAAAAAGTACATCTTACTATGCAATTTCTTTCATAATTCCCTCAAGTTAATTTATTTATCTCTACAAACTTTTATTTTGGTGGGTTGTAAATTAAAGACATTTGAGCTTCTGTGTGTTTTAATAAACTATTATTATTATTATTATTATTATTATTAGGCCTACTTGAAGTATACTCTACTGTGCAATAGTAATATATTTTTGTTATATTTTCTTCAAGTTATACAAAACTTTGATTTTGACTGGTTGTCATGCAGACTTTAAAGTTTGTGAGTGTGTATGTGATACGAATGCATGACGATAGTTTTATCAAATGAAATGGTAAAATTCTTGTGAAGTGACTCTCATATAAGCTCTGCAATGAAGTTCAAATGTGTGCATGTCCTCCTCATAGACGCTGAAAACACCACGAGTGTCACGCGCGTCAGTGTGTAGTAGAGCACACGTTGAGCGCTCATTCGCAGAAACACGCAGAACATTCAGAGTTTATTTCTTTTTGAGCTTTAATATTCCTAGACACTTAGTACATATCGAGATTTGATTCATTGTATCATTACTTTTGATTTATTCATTCAAAAATGGCCGAATTGCGTGACGTTCCGCTTTACAGTAGGCTAAGTTACATGTTGCTGGATTCCGCGATTCGATCCGTGTCGCTGCGCAAACACAGACGTCACGGCGGGGTGAATTTATGAATGAAAGTTCTTTCACAAAACGATGTTGTTACGAATCCTCACGCTTTTTAAAGTGGGTATACGGAGATCTTTGACATTTCCTAGTGGGCATACGGAAATCCTTGACATTTTCTAGTGGGTATACGGCGTATACCTGCGTATCACGTAGACTACACCACTGCTTAAACTACTAACTCTTATCCACATCAAATAACAGAAATAACAACTAGTTTGACAAATAATACAATATCACAGATTTACTTACTCTTCTCATTTACGCACACTCTCAAGAAAGGTGCAGCTCACATTTACAATCTGACCGACCGACGACTGACTATATCGTACTGCATAGCCTACTAACTGTGTGACGTCAGATAGTATACAAACCAGCGCGCGCTTTTGGCTACCGTTACAAGCACTGAATAAACGGAAGTAAATGTGAAACATAAAGCCTAATATGGTCAACTATAATAGCAACACTAACATAACTTTGGAGCCTTTTCTACAGCAGCCAAACAACACATTATGACAGAAGTAAACAAGCAGCTGGGGGAAAACAATGCCGCCCTGACTCAGACCATTGATGATTTAATGGCCAAATATTTTAAAGAGGCTGATGTGAAAGCCGAATTACGCGTCAACAGGCTTGAGAAACGCATTGATAGTATGTTTTCAACTTTATCCAAGCACACGGAGGAAATACGGATAATACGCTCAGATACAACCCAGTTAAAAGAGACCAATATAAAGTTGGTTTGACGTTGGAAGTTTGACATTTGTCAGAGATTCAGCTCCGAAACACTTCAATACATCAATAACGATTTGGCATAAGAACGAAAAACAGGTTGTGTTCGAACTGTTTTAAAACGTAGACGAGAACACAGTGTAGTTTATGTGTTTTAATCGGCTTTACTGTATCACAACCTATACATTTTGTAATGTAAAACAGCAGATAGGGACCGTCTACAAAGTACAAAACGAAGAGGAAAAAACGCTCAATTGTTCCATCCATATATGCTTTAAAAATAAATAAAGTGTTCTAACTCAACTTCAGAGGGTGTGTGTTGTTACTGGATTCTACAAGAACATTTTGATGTTGCCTTTATTCACAGAATCACAGCACAAGGTAAACTATTGATATTCAAATAAAGACATAAGCTCATTGAAAATAAAGAAAGTGTTCTAACTCAACTTCAAAGGGTGTGTGTTGTTACTTGGTAATAGAAGAACAATTTTGTGTTTCTGTTATTCATAAAACTACACCACAACACAACACATGTTATTGAAAGCAAAAATGGTGAAAAATCTCGCAAAGTCTCCTAAAGAGTGTGCGGTATTACTGCCCCCTAGAGCAACATGTTGCAGTTGTTTTGACCGAGTTTGATATTCAAATTTTAAATTAATTCTTTTAAAAATTCATAGTTTTCTATCTCAACTTCAAAGGGTGTGACTTGTTGCTTGGACCTAAAACATTAGTTACACGCAGGCGACTTTTTCATTTGAAATCCAGGATAAATACTATTGAATTAAATTCAAACCTGATAATAAATTCATTGAAAATTCAGACAGTTTTCTATCTCAACTTCAAAGGGTGTGAGTTTTTACTGGTTAACAGGAGAACATTTTGATGTTGTATTTATTCACAGAATCACAGCACAAAGTTTGATATTGATATTTAAAGAAAGACATAAGCTCATTGATAATGAATAAAGTGTTCTATCTCAACTTCAAATGGTGTGTGTTGTTACAGGTTAATAGAAGAACAAATGTGTGTTTTTGTTATTCATAAAACTACAGCACAACACGTGTTATTCAAAGCAAAAATGGTACACAATCTCGCAAAGCCTCCTAAAGAGTTTGCGGTATTACTGCCCCCTAGAGGAACATGTTGCAATTGTTATGACCGAGTTTGATATTCAAAATTTTAATTAATTATTTTAAAAATTCATAGAGTTTTCTATCTCAACTTCAAAGGGTGTGACTTGTTGCTTGGACCTAAAACATTATTTACACGCAGGCGACTTTTTCATTTGTAATCCAGGATAAATGCTATTGAATTCAATAGCTATTGAATTGTTTTCTGGAGAGGTGCAACTATTCTGTAACAAATCTTTTGTAGTTGAGCCAATTCAACATTTTTTGTCTATTGGAAATAATTTAGTCATCACCATTTTGGTGATGAGCGTTACCTTTGGTTGGGCAGTTTGACTCTTGGATAATTGTGTGAGTTTGTGGTCTTTGTAACAGTGTTTACCAAAACACATAATTTGTTCCAAAGAAAAAGAAATCAAGATTTTACTCTCATAAACTAGAGTAAATCATTAATCTTATTTCTGATCAAAATTGAACAGTTTTTATTAATATTTTACCAGCAAAACTTTCTTGCAGCAGATTAAACTTTCTGAATTCTGATTTTAAATTATAAGGGAACATTTTTTTGGACACACAGACATCAAGAATCAGCATATGAGTCTCAACAATGATAACATGCTTCATGCCGCAATGCATGCTGGGAGCCACCATTAAAATCAGGGCTCCCAGCATGCATTGGGGCATGAAGCATGTCACCATTGTTGAGACTCATATGCTGATTCTTGATGTCTGTGTGTGTGTGTTTAAAAAAAAATCCCCCAATGTAGTTAAAAATCAAAATTCAGAATGTCTGATCTGTTGCATTAAAGTTTCGCTGGTAAATATAATGTATTCACAAATAATCACTTTTCAGGAATAAGAAAAGTGAACTATTCCCTTTTATGATGCTGTTCTCTTGATCATGCTGATAATTTTTGATCATGGCTTTCTTTGCAACATATTATGTGTTTTGTGAAACACTGTTACAAAGACCACAAACTCACATAACAAGCCAAGAGTCAAACTGCCCAACCCAAGGAAACGCTCATCACCAAAATGGTGAGCAAACATTTTCAATAAAAAAAATCTACATCTGAACCTTATTCTTAATAAGAACTTCTGTTTCCAATAGACCAAAAATGTTGAATTGGCTCAGCTACAAAAAAAAAAATGTTACAGAATATTTGAATCTCTCCAGAAAACAAATAATGTCAAGTTGACTCAACTAAACGTTGTTTTGTGTGTCACAGACAACTTATTTTCAGTTTGTATAACTGTCATTTACAAAAGTTCAGTCATCATGAAAAAGCTAGGGGAAATTAGTAAAGGTTTTTTTTTTGTCTCCTCTTATAGGACATTCAAAGTGTGTAGAGCAGAGTTCCCCAGCACCAGGATTGTAAAACCAACTTGGAGGCTACACATTTCTCTCACCAAATGTCACGAAACTGCTCCGAGACACGAAGGTGGAGAATCCAAATGCAGTTTTATTAAGGGGTAATCCAAAACAGGCAAGGTCAAACACAGGCAGGCAGTCCGTACAAACAAACACACAAAGCAGGCAGGGGTCAGAGGCAAAAGAGTAATCCAAAACAGGCAAGAAATCCAAAAAGACCAAGAGACAAGAAAACGGGGAGAATGCTCAGAATTGCAGTGTGACACTAAAACAAGACTTCGCGGTGAGTGAATGAATGAACATGGTATAAATAGACAGACTAACAGGATGAGACACAGGTGAATGCAATCAGTGAATGAGGTACAGGTGAATGTGATCAGTGATAAGTGATGGTGAGTCCGGGCAGTGAGTTATGGGAAATGTAGTTTGTGAGTGATAATAGTCCTATCTGGAGTGCCCTCTGGTGGCTCTCAAGGGCACTCCAGCTGGTGATCGTTACATAGCCCCCCCTTTAAGGAGCGGATTCCAGACGCTCCTCAACTTGTCCAGGAGGGAGGTGGAGCGGAGGCGGAAGAGGACCTGGAGACTGCGGTGGAGCAGGCTGTGGAGGCGACCAGGGCGGAGCAGGCTGTGCAGGCGACCCATCGGGCGGCCAGGGCGAAGGCGAAGACCCCTCGGGCGGCCAGGGCGAAGGCGAAGACCCCTCGGGCGGCCAGGGCGAAACAGCAGACACCGGCTCGGGAACAGGAACAGACTCTGGCTCGGGAACAGGAACAGACTCTGGCTCGGGAACAGGAACAGACTCTGGCTCGGGAACAGGAACAGGAACAGGAACAGGAACAGACTCTGGCTCGGGAACGGGAACAGGAACAGACTCGGGAACGGGAACAGGAACAGACTCGGGCTCGGGAACAGGAACAGACTCTGGCTCGGGAACAGGAACAGACTCTGGCTCGGGAACAGGAACAGACTCTGGCTCGGGAACAGGAACAGACTCTGGCTCGGGAACAGGAACAGACTCTGGCTCGGGAACAGGAACAGACTCTGGCTCGGGAACAGGAACAGACTCTGGCTCGGGAACAGGAACAGACTCTGGCTCGGAGGCGGCCATCTTGTCCGTAGACACTGGCTCGGAGGCGGCCATCTTGTCCGTAGACACTGGCTCGGAAGAAGTGACGTGAACAGTCTCTGGATCAGCAGAAGTGATGTGAACAGTCTCTGGTTCGGCCATCTTGTCTGTAGACACTGGCTCGGAGGAAGTGACGTGAACGGTTTCTGGTTCGGCCATCTTGTCCGTAGACACTGGCTCGGAGGAAGTGACGTGAACAGTCTCTGGTTCGGCCATCTTGTCCGTAGACACTGGCTCGGAGGAAGTGACGTGAACAGTCTCTGGATCAGCGGGCTCTGGCGCAGGATCGGACGGGACCAGCACATCATGGGACTCGGAATTGGGCTCATGGGCCATCATTGATGTGTGTGTAGCCCACACACACAGAATCACCGCAGACATCACAATCAGCGCTGTATCTTGAGTGGACTCACGTGCGGTGTGCTCAGGCTCTGGCGGGCAGGCGACGTGGGTCTCTGGCTGGACGGTCTCTGGCTGGACGTGGCTGACGTGAAGCTCTGGCTGGACGTGGCTGACGTGAAGCTCTGGCTGGACGTGGCTGACGTGAAGCTCTGGCTGGACGTGGCTGACGTGAAGCTCTGGTTCTGGCTCGGCAGGACTGAACCCTTGAACGATGGCCCTCTTGGCAGCGGGTGTTGACATAAGCGGGGGATCGGCCACGCTGGAAACCGGTCCTGTACGTCCATAGACCGATCCAGTGGCTGGCTTGATGGTTAGCAAGACGTGATGATTCCCAGGCCAGGCAGGCGAGACGTGAACTGACTCTGGTTGGGTAGACTGGACGTGGAGCTGTGAAGACCCTGAACTGGACACGGCCAGCGGTGAGGGCTCTGGGGGTACTGTGAGCTTGCAGGGTGTTTCATCAGCCAGGCCCACAGTAAATTCCGTACCGCTCAAGGAGAGGGCTAGGTCGACATACCCTTCTAGGGTCCATCCGTTATAGTCCTCCAGCATCAATTGAGCAACGTCATCATCCAGCCCACTCAAAAACAGGTCCATGAGCTGGGTGTCATTTAACGTTCCCAGATGACAGCAAGACAAAAAGTCCCTTGCATACCTCTCAATAGGCTGGCCATCTTGGAACACCGAAGAAAGGAACTTCCTCAGGGCCTGGTTGCTGACAACTGCTGGATCCATATGGGGCGAAGTCTTCTGTCACGAAACTGCTCCGAGACACGAAGGTGGAGAATCCAAATGCAGTTTTATTAAGGGGTAATCCAAAACAGGCAAGGTCAAACACAGGCAGGCAGTCCGTACAAACAAACACACAAAGCAGGCAGGGGTCAGAGGCAAAAGAGTAATCCAAAACATGCAAGAAATCCAAAACATGCAAGAAATCCAAAAAAAGACCAAGAGACAAGAAAACGGGGAGAATGCTCAAAATTGCAGTGTTACACTAAAACAAGACTTCACGGTGAGTGAATGAATGAACATGGTATAAATAGACAGACTAACAGGATGAGACACAGGTGAATGCAATCAGTGAATGAGGTACAGGTGAATGTGATCAGTGATAAGTGATGGTGAGTCCGGGCAGTGAGTTATGGGAAATGTAGTTTGTGAGTGATAATAGTCCTATCTGGAGTGCCCTCTGGTGGCTCTCAAGGGCACTCCAGCTGGTGATCGTTACACCAAACACACTTTAATTACCACATGGATGAAAATACACCCTAAATAAATATTTGTTGCCTACATACACATATTTAATTAATGATATTTTATATTTATTTTATTTGGACCCATGAACTACGACAAATCTCTGGTTTTCATTTTGGAAATGTGGTGATCTTATACTTTTCATGTATGTATCTTCTTTAAATGTGTGTTTTCACTTTCCACATTTTAAATTACAGCTAAGCTTTGATATCCTTAAATAAGGACTTAATTGTTATTTTGAAAGCTTTCACCGGAAACTTCCAGTGGTTTCCATTTACACATAGGAAACTGGTAATGGCATGGTAGTTTCCAAAGTCCACCTGAAATAAAGGTTTGATATTTTCACTTTAGTGTTTAAGAATATTTTTCCATATTTTCAATGTATAACAGTACATTGACACCTTTTGTAGAGTCTGTCTGCGTACTGCACCTCGATCTCCAGACATTATCACACCAGCGAAATAGTGCTTCAGTAGATAAGTATTACTTTCTTGTGTCTTGAGCAAAAGAGTAAATGGTATAAGAAGTGTAACATGCATATTAAACAAAGATAACTTTATTTTGGCAAAAACAATTTAATTAACAAACAACATCATAGTAAGAGACATTAGATTCAAATTGTACTTTCAAAGAAAGTTTATTCTTTAAGATGTACGGTGGGGTCCATTGGACCCCAAATGACTTTTGCTTGAATTAATAAAAAATTTCTCTTTTTCCAAATGGTATGAAACTTCCTACGGCTCTCAACACTTCCTAGATCTACAAAAAAAAAATTAAAATGGAACGTTATCTGTTTTTATGTAGGCGTGACAAAAATAGTCACACTCGTGGTCTTCGGGGTCCATTGGACCCCAAAAAATGCAATTTAATTTTGTAACAGAACAATATATATTTTTTTTTACAAATATAAATTTACTTTATTTATTAATGTTTTTACTCAACATTTGTGCAGTTTTTGGAGGATTTACTATATATTTTAAATATCTATAAATAAATAAATACATATTTATTTATCATTGGACTCAAAATAGACAAAATTCATCATCAAAATCAGAAACAACGCAGAACATAACGCAAATCTTTTTTTTTTTTTACAAATTTTTTTTTTTACTGCTTTATTTGCTAATTTGTTATTGTAGTTCAGTTGAAATAAATGATACAATCTTAAGACTCCAACATTTATTTTTGTAACATGTTGTTCAGGTTTGATTATAATCATACTGTAACATTATTGAAAAACTGTTGTTTTTTTCAGTACAAAAAAAATGCTAAACTTTGACAAAAAGTATTTTATTTTTGTTATAATTGTGTTTTAAAATTTTTATATATGAATCCAACTGAATCCAACTTTAGAAACTTTAGAATCTTTCAGTAATTCAAATAGCATATAGGCCTTATGGAGCTCTATAGCCATCTAGTGGTTAAAGTGATTTATTACAAATTTTAACCTGTATTTTCAAAAAAAATGGGCAAAAATCTTACATTAAACCTTGTAAAATTATCCATGGTATCCCCAGGAATGAAATTTTGAAATCTGGGTTTTTAATAAATTTAATTTAACGTAAAATGCTGTTTTTTTGTAAAAATCCTATTTAAATAAATGTTTATTTATTTATTTAGAGAAATTAAAAATAAATCATAAATCCTCCAAAAACTGCACAAATGTTGAGTAAAAACATTAATAAACAGAGAAAAATTATATTTGTTAGAAAAAAAAAATATTGTTCTGTTACAAAATTACATTTTATTGTCTGGGGTCCAATAGACCCCGAAGACCACAAGTGTGATTTTTTTTTTAAGACCATCAGCCTTGTGCATCCTTATGGACATTTTTGTCCTTTTCAGTTTTGTTTTTTTGATCACTTTGCCAGTGTTAATGCTAACTGCATAAAATTTGGCACAGGTGTGTGTTTTTATTGGAATTTTACTATTTCACCGCCATTTTCTTAAAAAAATATTTTTTGCACTAGCTACACAAAATACTCCCACTCAGCGCCTTTTGGACAAAAATGTCCCCATTGAAACCCATTAAAACTGCAATTTTTAATCCCAGGGCCATTTAACTATAAAATGATGCAATCTTTGTTAAGAGGCTTTCATTCTGTTGACAAGGCTTCAAAATTTAAATTTTTACTATTTTTTATCAGATGGTGCCATTTTTCCAGGTTTGGCCTATAAAACAAATATCGCTTTATTCCTGTTTTCTGCTTCGGCATATTATAGAGCCAATTGGATAAATTGTGGAACGATAATTGTGTGGGTGTGTTGGTATGGATGTCAGAGTGTGGTTTGTATGTGTGTAATAAAAAAAAATGTGTGTGTGTGCATGTGTGTGTTTGTAATATTGAGAGAGAAAAACTCAACTGCAAATAACAAATCCAATCACTGTGTGCACCAGTGGAGTTTTGCTGGCACCCAATGGGGAAAATCTGTTACTGCGCCCAAACAAACTCTTACCGAAAGCTCATTTTTTGAGATATCATCCTCAAATTTGGAACACAATTTAGTTAGATTTATGGCTTTTATTTTCTTGCCGTTTTAGAGTTCAATTTGATTTATAAAATATATATTTTGTATAAAATAATTTTCATAAATAATTTTCATAAACTTATACCTATATAACTTTTTTTTGGATTTACTTATTATAATTTTTTTACTTCAGCAATAATCTCCCAAGGGTCTTCTTTAAAATGATACCAAACTTAAGTCTGTGCTCCCAAGCTTCCCATTTTTATGACAGTTTTTAAACATGGACATTTTTGTCCTCTGTGTACCTATGTGTAACTTTTTTTAAATTGATGCACAAGGGTTAAGAAATTCATCTCCAGGAAAGGATGAAATATGTATTGAGATGATAAAGAAATTATCAGATGTATCATTGAATTTAATATTAAACTTGTTCAATAAAATATGGGAGACAGGAAAACTCCCTTCTTCCTGGAAACATGGAGTAGTTGTTCCAATAGCTAAGCCTGGGAAAGATCATTCCAGAGCAGTTAACTACAGACCAATTGCACTAACATCAAACTTGTGTAAAATCATGGAAAGAATGGTAATAGCTAGATTAAATTACATAATAGAAAATAAAAATCTTTTATGCCCACATCAAAGTGGATTTAGAAAGGGTCGTAATACAATGGATGCTATCATATGTCTAGAATCAGAAATTAGAAAAGCCTTTGTAAATAAAGAAGTATTGGTTGGAGTGTTTTTTGATGTGGAAAAAGCATACGATATGTTGTGGAAGGAGGGATTATTAATTAAGTTGGATAAAATAGGTATTAAAAGGAAGGTTATATAATTGGATAATGGATTTTCTTTTCAAGCGTACAATACAGGTCAAGATCGGTTCAAGTTATTCAAAAGTATATACAATAGATAACGGTACTCCTCAAGGTATTGTTTGTAGCCCCATTTTGTTTAATATAATGATTAATGATATATTTTCTCAGGTAAGACAAGGAATAGGTAAATCCCTCTATGCAGACGATGGAGCCATGTGGAAAAGAGGACGGAATGTTAAATTTGTTGAGAAAAGCATGCAGAGAGCAGTAGAGGAAGTGGAAGATTGGGTAAACAAATGGGGTTTCAAATTGTCAGTAGGAAAAACGCAAGTTGTTTGTTTCTCAAAAAAGAAGAGTAGCCCACAAATAAAATTAAAACTATATGATCAAACTTTGGAGCAAGTATCGGAAATTCGATATTTGGGGTTGTGGATGGATTCAAAATTGAAATTTGACAGTCACATAAAGAAAATAATTGATAAATGTAAAAAAGGAATAAATGTTTTAAGATGTCTGGCAGGGGTAGATTGGGGTGCAAGTCGGCAATCATTAAAAAGAATATATCGTGCAATAATCAGACCAGTAATAGATTACGGTTGCATAGTATATAGCTCAGCATCAGCATCCAGGTTAAAGACAATAAATATTATCCAGTCGCAAGCTTTACGAATAAGTTGTGGGGCATTCAGAACATCCCCTATTCCAGCAATGCAGGTAGAAATGGCAGAAATGCCTCTGGATGTTAGGAGGTTACAATTAAAAATGTCATATTGGAGTAATATAAAGGGACATAAAGAGAATCATCCAGTGAAAAAGGTCCTAGAAAAGTGCTGGGAGTATGGAAAAGGAGAAATAAAAAGTTTTGGATGGAATGTAGAAAAAGAAGCCCAGAACATAGAAATAAGTAATATAAATATTAGTCCCACAGTGGTAATACCTTCTATACCACCATGGCTTTTCCCTAAACCATATGTAGATTTAACATTGAAAGAAAAGATGCAAATAAAGGAAATATACATAACAAAGAATATAGTGGTGAAACAGCATCTAAATCAGGAATATTTCAATAGTATCCAGTAGGGATGCACCGATACCGATACCAGTATCGGTACCGATACCAAGCTCATGTACTTGTACTCGTACTCCTAAAAATACCCCGATACCAAAGACCGATACCTCACGTGACATGTGACCTCACGTATATCCTTAGCTTATATTTCTTAATTCTTATGAACACTCTTCCTGCAGTTATAGTGTTGCTAGATTTAATAGTACAGTCTAATATTTCACTTTACACTTTCGGCCTGAGTCCGAAATTAACACCCGCCAAGCGCCAAATGCAGGTAGATATTCTGTTTGGCAAGTAAATCTCAAAAGGCTATCCGCCCCACTGGCGGGTGAATGTTCATACCAAAATAGTACTGTAACGAGTTAACGTTAACGAGTCCTCTTATCGATGCTCCTGCTCCAAAGCGAATTTTTTGTCCCGCCATAGTCTTATTTGATCTGCGAGTAATGTAGACGACAGTAGTGCGTGTGACAGGGCGCAACTGAAGCACGAGCAGAGAGAGGTCGCGCGCGCACTTTCTCTTAGTGCTGTCTTGCTCTCTCTCGTTGTCACATATTAATCAAAATAAATCGACACAATGGTAAAAGGTCGGAAGACCATAGTTTCATGTGGAGCATTCGGATATATTTTTTCCTGAATTACCGCTGGGTGTGAATTGTGCTAAAATACCTTATCTTCTCTGAAGCGTTCTGCACATTCAGCTGACATAAACCACACTTTAAATAAACGGAAAAACCTATCCAGTGATTAAATGTTTTCTGTGTTGACACAAATCTTGTGGGATGTCCTAGCTGCCAGGATAATCACACAACGCGAACACATCCGATAATGACATTGACACGTCCAATTCGCGAACTAATGACTCATTTGAACCGATTCATTTTAATTTTATTTTAAAACTGATATTTCCAGTCCTTCAGTTACTGATCGGATCAGTCAGAGTAAATGGAGTAAAAAAAAATAGGCCGAGTAAAACTAAATATTTTTTTGAAATAATTATAATATATTATTATTGCATATATTTTATTACATATACAATTAATACATTTGATTTGTACTGAACTATGTTCATATAGGCACCACCACAAAAATATTATTTTAATGTGTGTAAATTGTGTAATATGTGTGTAAATAAAAGTAAAAATGGAAAATAATAGACCAGAAATATGACAAAAATGTTTTAATATAGCCTATATATAAATTAATGTATATGTGACACAAAAAGGCTGTTTATTATTTTGGCCGGTAAAAAATATGCTTGGCTGGTGGATTTTTTCATCTACCAGTCCCCGTGGCAGGTGAGCCAAAAAGTTAATTTCGGACCATGCTTTCGGCTGTGATTACATTGTTACTCAGTGTTATGTTATAAACATTTGTTCTGTGATTTCTTTGGCACTTTAGGACAACTTTGATTGTCTTGTTGTCTGTGATTTCTTTAGCACTTTGACAACTTTGTGTCAGGCAGGTAAAAATTACATTCATTATGTCCTTGGTTTTGCCCTTTGGAGATTATTGGACACTGTGAAATTTGGGCTTTGAAAATTTGTGATAAGCACATAAGAATGATTTATTTTTAAACATAAGTTTATTTAAGTTGTTGAAAATAAAGATGCTGATATGTTCATTAGTCTCATTGTGTTGTTCTTAGAAAATTGCCACATAAAACGAGACCCCCCCCCCCCCCCCAGTACAACAGGCATCGGTATCGGTATCGGCGAGTACCAGGAAAAAAATATCGGTACTCGTACTCGATCCTTAAAAAGTGGTATCGGTGCATCCCTAGTATCCAGATATTTACGGATGGCTCTAAGAACCCAGACACTGGACATACAGCAGCAGCAGTTTACATTCCCCATTTTAAATATAGTATTGAAAAGAGAATTACAGATTATGTTTCGGTATATACAACAGAAATGATTGGGATTTTAATGGCAGTTCAATGGGTGGAAGAAGTTCGTCCAATGGATGTAGTGATTTGTTCAGACTCCTATTCAGTTTTAATGAGTATAAATAGTGGAAAGTCAGCCTCTAGGCAGGATATTTTGTATGAAGTGTTACAAAACCTGTACAGAATATACAGAATAGGAGTAAGTATTTCATTTCTTTGGGTTCCAGCACATGTGGGAGTAGAGGGTAACGAGGAGGTGGATCAGCTGGCAAAGAGATCTTTAAAACGCAATGTAATAGACATTAATGTATCTCTGAGTAAAACTGAAGTTAAAGTATTAATAAAATCTGCTCTAAATAAGATCTGGCAAGAGAAATGGGATAAGGAGACAAAAGGTAGACATTTGTATAAAATTCAAAACAAAGTTGGGGTTGAGAGAAAGAAATACGGAAGTAGAAAGGAAGATTCTATTATATCTAGGCTTCGAATAGGGCATTCAGCACTTAATTACTCATTATTTATTATTGGGAAAAGAGAATCGGGGAATTGTGATAAATGTGGATTGTCAGAAACAGTTGAACATGTGTTGATTCAGTGTTCAGGATACAATAGAGAAAGAAGCAATTTAATTGAAACATTAGAATACTTAGGTATTAATACGTTGACATTAGATAGCATATTTAAAAACGCACAGAAAGAGAAAAGGGTGTATAGTGCTTTAATAAGATATCTAAGGGAAACAGGATTGGTTGACAGGATATAGTTAAATAGATTTTTTTTTTTTTTTTGATAAGTTGCTTAACGCTATTGACGCTTCACACTCCTGTCCAGTTGGTGGCGGTAAATGCACCTTTTTAGCTGGTTTGCCAACCGCCATAAAACTCTTAAAGAAGAAGAAGAAAACATTGAGCAGGATTAAAAACAAATAAACTGTCATCTGTGTTCAATTCTATGTCCTAATACCTTGTAGGTAAACCAAATTTTATACATTATACTCACCCAATCAGGATCTATTGAAGTTTTTAGCGGATGAATATCTGTCTAATGTCAAACTTCCAACGTCAAACCAACTTTATATCGGTTTAAAAGAGCGCGTGAGTGAGGCTGAACAAACTGTCTCAAAGTGTGAGGATTGGAAACAATGCACAAATATCAAACAAAACTCACAGAAATTGAGGATCGCGCACGGAGAGACAATCTGCTTATATTTAATCTAAAAGAAGGAGTTGAAGGTGCAAATGCTCTGGATTACCTGCGAGAAAATCTTCCCAAGTGGTTCCCTGCTTTCGCTGATACCTGCCCGGAACTGATGCGAGGACATCGGCTTGGACGTTTGCCCGAGCCAGGCACTGGGAGTAAGCCGCGGAGGCCACGGCCGCTGATCGTCAAATGTCTCCGGGATATCGACAGGGATCGTATTCTCAAAGAATCCAGAAAAAAATCCTCCAGAAGTAGCTAATATTCAACTTCAGTTTGCCGCGGATTACAGCGAGGCCACTTCAAAGCGTCTTAAATTATGCTACAAGGTGATGCATGAAGCCCGTACAAAGGGGTTTCAGGCTTTCCTTCTGTACCCCGCGACAATAAAGTTCACCAAAGGGTTTGACAAGCATTTATTTCAAGACATGAGTAAGGCTGAGCTCTTCATTTCAACTATAGAGGACTAAAGTAACTACAGCGCAGTGATCTGGTGAGGTTGCTATGAGGCAATTTCATTTTTGACTTATCTGGTGCTTATGAACTTTTGATGATTTCTTCTTAGTTTGTCATAATGACTGTCACTTTGATAAAAAATCCTGGGAGAGTGGAACTATTATGAGCGCTGATTTATTTTATGACTGTGGGTAGGGCTGGGACGTACGGTTACCGCATTACCGCAGTCACGTGACTCCAACCGCGGGTCTGAGCTCGTCACCGTCATCACGAGATGGTCCTCACTGCGGAACATGAAATCCACGGGGAGGAGTCGGATCCAGATCCGACTCCTCCCACCTTACATACACCTAAACCTACCCAACTCCGCCCCCTGATCCCTAAACCCACCCCTAATCCCTAAACCCAACCCTAATCCTACCCATCTCCACCCCTTGGATCTTGATCCGACTCCTCCCCGTGGATCTCATGTACTGCATTGAGGTGCTACTGGTCATCACCGCAAAAAAAAAAAAAAAAAAAACCTTGGCCTGCACATGTGTGCACGTTGTGTCTAATGACATATGGATTCATTGATTCTAATGACATTGATTATGTCTAATGATATTGTGGCTTACATGGATTCAAGGTTTTCTAAACAAAACTTATCATCAAAAGATATGGAGCAAATCCGACCTTTCGCGAGTTGAGGAGCGCAATGTTCCATGACGCATAATAACATTCCATTCGTATTAGAGATGCGCGGATGGGCTATTATTATTTCATCCGCAACCGCATCACAAAACTCATCATCTGTCCGCCATCCACCCGCACCAACGTTTTTTGATCAATTTTCGAAACCGCATCCGCGGCGCTGACTGTTTTAAGGTCTATGAGCAATGCGAGGCGCTGCTGCGGCGAGGCTAGAAAGCTCTTGGCTGTTCTAGAAAGAACACTGATCCAATGCAGCAAAGATATTTAAAGGCTAAGTCCCTAGTATATTGGCTATGTTGTATCCCCAGAATATCAGCAGTAAACTCCGTCTCCGATTGGCGCCCAGGGATAAATATGAATAAGTAAATAGCCTATAACGCACATCGGCAAACCTGACCTTACCTGACTAGGCTACTGTAGACTAAAATGTTATCATTTCGTTGTGAATTTTGTTTAAAAGTAGACATTTAGGCCCAGCCTACGCCGAGTTTCGGTTCATTTATGAGACGAGCTCCAGTTCACGCGCAAGAGATCGCACCGCGCTTCCACGTCCTCCTGATTATATGTCTGCTATTTGCTTCTTATTTCTTAATTCCAGGAAATTCGTTAATGAAACAGTGATTAAAATTAAGGTACAATTTATACAAAACGAAATTTAATTTAAAGAAAGGCTTTCTAACAAAACTTAATAAAGTGGTCAAAATCGTGTCTGACCCATCTTATGATCCTATCTTACTCATGCTGTTCACTCTTCATATAATCGACATAGATTAAATAAAAAATAACACCATATTATGTAAACATAAATATGGAGTATAATATTTGTAATTAAAATATGTTGCAATAGGTGTTCTTTCATTTCCAATGTGAACATCATAATGTATTCTCCTAAAAATGATGAATTCAATGCGAATGTAGGCTATCTGAGAATATTCTTAAATAAGGAAATCTATTCAGTGATTGGTTCATGCCAAATTACTGCTTGATGAAAATTTGACTATTTCAAATTGTGCTCGTTTTTTTTTCGGATGTAGGTGACAATATTTAGCAAAGTCTGTCTAGCAAAAACGACTTCTGGTGCGTGCGCGAAAGTCTGTCGGGGGTGGGGGGGTGGTTGGGGGCTGGCTATTTAAAGCGGTTTACCGCCATACCGCGGGAAAATCTTGCTTTTCAACCGCGGTTAGAAAAAATCCATACAGCCCCAGCCCTAACTGTGGGGGTGGGATGAGTGGGGAAAGAGTGGGAAGGGAATGTTCAGTCACCAATATTTTGTTTTCTACCTGTCTTTTGAATACATCTGTGGATATATAGATATCTTTAGTTGCTATTATTTAAAACAAGATGTATAACACTGACAAGATTTGATATTAGAGAGCATAGCATGCATGATTTTGATAAGGACCTGGACCCTGATAGCCATGGATTGAATGAAATATGTGACATCTCTAAATATTATACAGATTATGAGTTTAATTTAAATGTTAAGTTAAGGGACAGTTTGTCGCTTGTTCGTTTTAATATCAGAAGTTTTTATGCAAATTTCAATAAAATGAAGGATTATATCACTGCATTTACAAGTCGATTTAAAATAATAGCACTATCTGAAACATGGATTAGCAATGAAAAGGGTGTAGATTTTGAAATGGAAGGATACAAGCTATATCACATAAACAGATCAGAAAAAAGAGGAGGAGGTGTGGCGTTGTATGTTGACAGTCATCTGAAAGGCAAACTTGTTGAAAAAATGTCTATTGCAATTGAGGGAGTCTTGGAATGTGTAGCTGTTGAAATCGATATGGGAAAAAACAGGAATGTGATTGCTGCTTGCATTTACAGAGCTCAAGGATCAAAAATAGACGTTTTTCAGGACAAATTTGAACAATTACTTGATACACAGAATAACCATAAAACATTTTTAATAAGTGGTGATTTCAATATTGATATTCTGAATCAATCTAAATGTAAGTTCACTTCAGATTTCTTAGATGCATTGTATACAAGATTCCTTTTTTCTTTAATTACACAGCCTAGCAGAATCACTAGCTCATGTACCACATTGATTGACAATATTGTCACAAATGATGTTCAAAGAGTTGTTCAAAGTGGACTACTGATGAATGATTTAAGCGATCACTTGCCTGTTTTTACCATATATGACATGCAACCTGAGATGTATAAGAGTTCACATCAGCCTACATACTTTAGAGTGAGAACTGAGAACACAATAAATGACTTTAGGAGTGAGCTTTTACAACAGAATTGGTCAGGTGTCTATGTGACTGATGTGAATGTAGAGTATGAAACATTTTTAAACATTTATATATCTAGCTATGATAAATGCTGTCCACTAAAGCTGTCAAAGAAACCCCCTAAAATTGTTAAACCTTGGATGACGTTAGGATTAATTAAAGCATGTAAAAAGAAAAAGAAATTGTATAAAGACTTTGTAAAAAATAGGTCATCTAATTGTGAGGCCAAATACAAAGCATACAAAAATAAATTGACGACAATTTTAAGAGAAACTAAAAGGGATTATTACAATAAACAATTGAAAGATAATAAAGGAAATATAAAAACAACATGAAAAATATTAAATAATATAATGAAACCAAACTCACAACATATAAAGTTACCTGAATATTTTGTGTACAATGAAACTGTTATGAACAATAGCATAGATGTGGATAATGAATTTAACTCATTTTTTATTAATATTGGGGAAAATATTGCCAAATCAATTGACATATCTAACCATAGTCAAAATGCTATCTGTAGAATGGAAAGTAAAATAATGCAGTCCATGTTCCTGGGTGAAGTTCAGGAAAATTAAATTTTGTCAATTGTTAGCCAATGTGAAAATAAAACATCCATTGATAGTGACGGACTTGACATGACTATTGTAAAAAGGACCATTGACTGTATTATTAAACCAATGCCTTTCATTTGTAATTTATCTATACAGTCGGGTGTCTTTCCTGAGAAGATGAAGGTTGCTAAGGTCGTTCCACTTTTTAAAAATGGAGATGTACACCACTTTAACAACTACAGACCAGTGTCATTGCTCTCTCAGTTTTCTAAAATCCTTGAAAAATGGTTTGCTCAAAAACGAAATATTTTTTTAGAAAAACATAAATTAATTACTGAAAAACAATATGGCTTTAGAGAAAAAAGATCAACAGCTTTGGCATTAATTGAACTCATAGAAAAAATTACATCTGCAACTGAGAATAAGCAATACACAGTGGGGGTCTTCGTCGACTTAAGCAAAGCATTCCACACCATAAATCACATTTTGCTATTGACAAAATCATTCAACTGTGGCATTAGGGGTCTGGCTTTTCAGTGGCTCAAAAGTTATCTCAATAACCGACAACAGTTTTTTCAAATTAATGGTCAAAAATCAGAGTTAAAAGACATAATATGTGGAGTTCCACAAGAATCCGTTTTAGGCCCATTACTTTTTATTTTGTTTATTAATGACCTCTGCGAAGTGTCTCAGATATTACAGTTTTTGATGTTTGCTGATGACACTAACATTTTTTACTCTGGAAATAATCTGTCAGAAATTACAGAAAATATAAGTTTAGAAATGGTAAAAATTAAGAAATGGTTTGATCAAAACAAATTATGTTTAAATTCGGAGAAAATTTATGTCAAAATACATGATTTTTGGTAATCGCAAAAAGAATCAAAATGTAAAAATAGGAATTGAAGGAACTGATATTGAAAGAGTTAATGCGCTAAAATTTTTAGGTGTTATTTTAGATGATAAATTTAATTGGAAAGATCACAGTCTATATTAAGAGTAAAGTGTGTAAAAGCATTGGGGTCTTGTATAAAGTTAAAGATGTTTTAGACTACTCTTCATTGCATATGCTGTACAATTCCCTAATACTTCCATACTTTGGATACTGCACAGAGGTCTGGGGTAATACATACCATAGTAACACAAAACCTCTGTTTTTGTTACAGAAAAAGGCATTAAGGATTCTCCACAAGACAGGCTATAGAGAACATACCAATAGTTTATTTGTAAATTCAGGACTGCTAAAATTCAAAGATTTGGTTGATTTGAAGATTTTGATTTTTATGTGGAAAGCAAAGCAGAGAGTTCTGCCTAGGGTGTTACAAAATGTATTTACTTTTGTATCAGAAGATGATGGCCATAGAAGGCAATATTATTTTAAAACTCTTTTCGCATGTACTACACAAAAACAGATGTGTTTGTCTATTTATGGAGTCAAACTGTGGAACAACTTGGACTATGAACTGAAGTATTGCAAAAGTGTTTATAAATTTAAGAATTTCTATAAGAAAAAAATACAGGAATGTTACAAGGAAAATGATGTCAATGGTGATAATTAAGTGTAAAGATAGGTATTACTGAAAATATTTGGTGATTGGGGTGAGGATTGGGGCTGATCCATTCATAAAGCAGCTGTTTATTGTTTTTTTTTCTGTTTTTTTTTTTCTGTTTCTTTTGATGTGCATAAATAGCGACAGGTATTACAAGATTTTTTTCTTCTTCCTGTTCCTTTTTATTCATTCATGGAAACAAGAACAAAAATTTTGTAAAACGGCATGAACGAATGAATAAATAAATAAATGTGTATATATATATATACTTTAAAGAATTATCTTTCTCAATACTTATATATTTGGGATATGAGAAATGTATTCTTTGAATTTTGTTTTGTGTTTGTAAGTATCTGACTAATTTCTGTAATCTATAATAAAATTCAATAAAAAAATAAAAAAACACCACAAACAACTCTATGATATATTATTAGAATTTTTTTATATAAAACAACCCAAACACACCTATATACATTTGGATGCTGCATTAAACAAATTCTTAAAGGGGAAAAAAAATGTAAATAATAAATCAACTCCATAGCTGATTCCAAGTGATCAAGGGCTTAGGACGTTCCAGTTCAACCCATTGCAGTTTCCGCCAGTAGAGACAGCAAGCCAACATTGAATAAACATTTTTTTTCCCATCTGAATCATCATTATGGTTGATATTGAAATTTCAATGCAAAATTAATGTTGAATCACCATTACCATATCGATGAAAACCTGATGTTATTAATGTTGATGGCAACAATATTGGAACAACATTGATCTGTAGTTATCTTTATGATTGATTAAGCATTGATATTTGGTTTACCGGGCGATCGCTGAATGTGTTGAAAAGTCATTGATGTATAGTTGACCGGGAAACGACGACGCTGTTGAAAAGTCATCGACATATAGTTGACCGGGAAATATGGTTGAAAATCCATCGATTTTTGGTTGACCGGGAGATCAACGGGTGGTATACATAACCAAATCATTCCACAAAATAGGACAAATTAAATCAAAACTGAGGCAATCTGTTAAAAACACACACACATAAATCAATTCACATACATCACTTAAATCAATTAATCATAATATCGAAATAATGTACACATTTAAATAAACAAACACTTCATACCTTTAAACCCCTAATTTTATGCTCAGGCCGCTCTGGTTACTGGGGTTCTCGGGAGCGCTTCACATCTACAAACACATACACTTAAAACACCTGCACACTATCACACGAAACCCCCCCACTATACTATCCTACTCACCCCATTCTTTCTCAGCCCCGTGTTTGTGTGGCGTCTTCCCCGCATGAGTTTGGTGCATCACTTAAATTAGTCCGTGCTTGTCCCCCTTAAATATATGCAGTTCCTCCCCCCACCCCGTTTAACCAGAGCTCAATGCCACATCCACCCCCCACTTGTCAAATCATCGTCCCGATGAATTAACTATGTGCATTTCCTGACAACATCCTTAAAAAACATTAACCACCTCTCCTCACTCTTTTTAATTCATGCATCACTTGCAGCAAAAGATCTAAGACTGTCTCCATTGCCCCAACTTCACTAGAAGGGGGTCTTAAGCCATAATTTAACCCTGTGGGGATTGCTGCAGCTTCCATACCCTGCACCGGTCGTGGCTCCCTAAAGGGATTACTATGCTGTCCCGCTCTGGTCCTCTGGGAGCGTCGCACAGTAGAGTCTGTCCCAGTGGTTATTGATTTCTCGTCATCTCTGGAAGCTACCTCTTCTGCACTCATTTCCCTTTCCACTCCAGAAGACAGGTTCTCCTGTACCACCAGTCGAAGCTCCTCCCAATCCTCCTCAGACTCAGACGGTGCCGTGCTTGTACTTGAGTTTATCCCTTGATACTCCCTTGACTGTCCAGGCTCCTTCCGCAGAGGTCCACAACGACGTAGCTCCAAACGATGCACATTCTTTGGTGGACGCGATTGATCCACAGGAACTACCTTATACACCGCCTTATCCGGGTCCAATCTTTCCAACACACAGTGAGGCAAATCTTCCCAAACATCCTGGATTTTATTTCTTCCTCTCACTCTGCGATTACGCAGATAAATCAAATCCCCTGGATTCAAACTGGCATCTTTGATCACCCCTTGTTGTCTTTGTCTCTGCTTGGCCAAACTCTGCAACCGTCTCTGTGTCAGCCTATAAGCCTGTTGCAGTTTGTGCTGATGTTCAATCACCCAGGTCTCCACCATACCTTCTCCTTTCTTTTCCACTGTACCACCCCTCAAATAATGGTCAATAGGGAGATCCGGGCTCCTGCCAAACATTAAAAAGAATGGGGAAAATCCAGTCGTAGCATTTTCGGTAGTATTATATGCAAACAATACTTCATGCAAATACTCATCCCATCTCATTTTCTTTTCGGAAGGAAGGGCCCTGAGGAGATCATGTAAAGTTCTATTAAAACGTTCACACTGCCCATTACCTTTGGGGTGAAATGCTGTTGTTCGGCTCTTCTGTATGCCATACATTCTGCACAACTGCTGCACGACTTCAGCCTCAAAGCACCGTCCTTGGTCAGAATGAATCCGGGCTGGGACTACATATCGATGAATCCACTCCTTGACCAGCACTTTTGCAACTGTTATGGCCCTCTGATCAACTGTAGGTACGGCTACTGTGAATTTAGAAAATACATCCGTTATAACAAGCACATTTTCTTTTCCACTCTAGGAACATTCCAGCAATGTAAAATCCAATGCCACAACCTCCAAGGGTTTAGATGTTTGAATGCTATTCATCGCTGTTTTTACTTTAGGCTGAACATCCTTAGACACAATACATCGAAGACAATGTTTGCAGAACTCCTGAACATCCTGGTACATCCCGGGCCAATAAAACCGTTGACGTACTAGCTTAAATGTTCGGTCAATTCCCTGATGACCTTGATGGTCATGCAGCTGACCAAGGACTTCCTGCTTTAAAACTTGAGGTAAGAGAAGCTGTTTTACCCAGCCCCCTCTAGCATCTGCAATGACTCTATAAAAGATGCCTTCATGAGCTTCCACTTTATCCCACTGTCTTAACAGCTCCAGTGCATCTTTTGACTCCTCTTTTCTTTCTTTCTTACCTGGCCCTTCCCCCTTACTCCAGTAGAACTTGAACCGGGAAATAGCAGGATCCTGTTCTTGCCAGCTTTGCAGATCTTGTCTCTGAAATTCAGGGAAAACAGAAATAACATCCACTGTAGTTACAGATTGAGGTGAAATACTCCCATTGTCTCCATCCTCCAGTCCACAACCACCATTGACTGTGGGAGTCACTTCCTCTGACACGGCCAGCTGTGGTCCTCCTACCGACTTTTGTCGAGACAAGGCGTCTGCATTTCCATTCTTCCCAGGACGGCAAAAAATTTCAAAATCGAACATGGCCAACTGAGAAGCCCATCGCTGCTCCACAGCCCCCAATTTGGCAGTCTTCAAATGACTCAGAGGGTTATTATCTGTAAACACTGTAAACTTAGTCCCGAAATTTCTCTGTTACTGCCCATTTAAGGGCAAGAAACTCCAGCTTCATTGTACTGTAGTTATCCATATTACGTTCAGACTCCCTCAAACCTCTACTAGCATAGGCCACCGTCCTCCGCTTACCTCCCACGTCCTGGGAGATCACCGCTCCGAGTCCTGTATGACTGGCATCTATTTCCAGAAAAAAAGGCTTAGTGAAATCAGCATAAGCTAACACAGGAGCAGATGTTAATTTCCTTTTCAGTGTTTGGAAAGCTTCTTCACATTTGTCATCCCACCTCTGTCTGAATTGTTCACTAGTGAAATATACTCTTTTCTTTTGCTTCTTACCCTTTGGCATTTCCCCAATAGCAGCCAACTGATGTAATGGTGCTGCAATTCTGGCGAATCCTTGCACAAAACGTCTGTAATAGCTTGCAAATCCCAAGAAAGATCGAAGCTCTTTTGCTGTCTGGGGTTTCGCCCATTCTGCTACTGCTTGAATCTTCTCAGGGTCTGTTGCCACCCCCTCACTAGAAATGACATGACCCAAGTAACGTACCTCTTGTTGAAAAAAACAGCATTTACGGAGCTCAACTTTGAGACCATGATGCTGAAATCGTTGCAAGACTTTCTCCAATCTCTCCAGGGGCTCGTTCTTCGTACGTTGCTTAAAACATCCGAGATCAAATGAGACATCGAAGATGATATCATCGTGCTAATCATGATCCGGCTAATTGGGTTCTTCGAACACACCTGTTGTTTGTGATTAGTATCGCTGGATTGAGTTATCTGAGATAATTGCGCGTTCATGCGCTGGGTTAAAAGGGCATATGTATCGATAGTAGAAACATTGATCAGCAACGCTGCTATTGGCTGCTCACCGTGTCCAAAGAGCGCGCACAGTTTTTCTCCGTAGCAGAGCAAGAGTTATTGCTTGAAGGATATGCAGAATTTGAAAACTTAATTACAAGTTTTCACCTAAAATGTGCAAAGCCAGGAGAGAGGGCTGGCAAAAAGTAGCAAATTAAGTTTGTAGTGACCATTTAGATGTTTTTATCACTTATTACAGTATATATATTTTTATTTTGATAATTTCTAAATAATTAATAACTTTGTTCATTGTAATGTCAGTCACCACGCACTACTAGAACATGCAAGTAAAAGTGAAGTACTAGAATATTCTACATAATGGTAATTTGTACTATAGGCTACTAGTCTCTTTTAAAAAGGCACTGTTAATAAATGTTTGCTTGTTTATAAAAGCAACCAAGAAAAAGGCTGAGAAAAAAAGAAAAGAAAAACAAACAGGTGGTGGTCCTGCACCCCCACATTATACCCCGGCAGAAGAGCTGGCCCTTGGGTTAAATGTGAACCGACCCGTCCTGGGTTCAGCTCTTCCTCAGACACACAGCAGGGACCAGTAGCAGCAACTCCTTCATTACTGGTAAATGAACTTTAAATGATCTTACACTGTAAAATATTTTTTTGCTGCACTATAGGCCTATAATCCCAATGGCTGGTCCAGTCATATCAACTGATAAACCTTGAGTAGGCCTAGTGATGAATTGCTTACTTGTGAAAGTGTGCATGTGTGAAACTACATGTAGCCTAGTTAATGTAAAAAAATATGTTGCCATGAGTTATTGATCACATTTCCCCCCAGTGTACTTCATTGTAATGAAATTGTGTTTTCCTCTTTTGTGCAGTTTTAAACACCAACACTTTTATCTGTTCCCAAGCAAGTGATGCTGAAGCATGTGCAGTAAGTGGACTTTTCCAAACTTTACATCAAAAGGGAAGAAAGTACAACACTTTGTAATGCCCATTTCTCCCCCAATGCACAGGACAGTGAAGAAACTCTTTCAGATGACTGTCTTTTGGAGAAAGTATCTTTAAATAACTTTACTTAATTTACACTTGAGTACCTATTATTTCTGAATGCAATATGTGTTGCAGGAGTCGACATCTACAGAAAGGCCTACAGAAGAGTCTGCACAAAGCAGTTATACAGAGGTGGGCAGTGTATACTTTTCCTTTTATTTTTAGTTGCATAAGGCTTGTGTTGACAGGTTTAACCCAAGCCCCCCTGCCCCTAGAAAATAGAGTATTTTGGGGGGGGGGAAACTTGACAACTTAAAGAAAAAAACTGGCACTATAGAGTTAGAGATAGAGTTGCTTCAAAGGAACTTCAGAGTAAGTGCTAATATATTATTTCACACAGAGTACTATTGCTGACCTTGCATAGTATCTCTTATTGCAGGCAAAATATGATTTGATCACTGGCTTTTCTTTACAAAGAACAATTTAAATAAAAAATCAAAGAACTAAGCATATTTGTCTTGTCTTTTATTAAACATTTAATGAAATGTTTTATATTCTTGCTGATGGTGGAAATGTTGTGTAATATGGCACATGTTATGTCACAGGCCCTGTCAAGTGCAACCCTCAGGCTTTTCAGACACTGAAATCTTCCCTTTAGTTGGCCAAAGTTCATTTCATTGTGTGACCTTGTCCTGGCGGAGCTGCATTGTAACTGTGTATGTAATACAGTGAGCTTGATATTTATATTTTTCCTTACCATGTTCAAGTAATGTGCATAAATGTGAATCTCTGTGCTTCCACATTTGTGATATGGAACAGTCACACACCATCTAGAGATTTTAGTCTGTCAACTGCCTTTTTTAAAAATTGATATAATATTACTAATCTGGAATATTAAGAATTGTAATAGTAACTTGGCTGCACATTTACATTGTGATCCCCCTTTCTGTTCACGAAATCCCCTTCATAGAGGCCTTGATGGGAACATGTGTGCAGTCTATTGACCAATCACATTAGTGAAGCCTGAGGGACATATCTGTGTCATATTAATCGGCATGTTCATGATTGCATGATCTTCATTAAAAATTATAATATACCTGCGTTGGCAAAAAAAAAAAAAAAACCTGCTATAGCCTACAACCTTGGGTCTAAACTGGCTTGGAAATGCCACAAAAAAAACACCCTAAAAACTGCTTGAGCGCCAGGGTAAACTTTGTGAATGAAACGACAGACAGCACTTATCAAGTTCTCCGCATCTCCAATAGTTTAAAGGAAAGAGCCTCTCGCAAATAATATCAGGACAATGCACACAGTTTGTGCTGTTATTAAAGGCCGACTCCGACGAGTCGAACATTTAATGTGCGTTTCCAAAAAATAATTGATGTAAACGACATCCTCACGAGTCATGAGAAAAATTATATCTCTCAAAAAGTACACTATCGCGCTGCGTTAAAAGACTTCTCGTATCACCTCCGCTTATAAAGCCGCGATCTGATCCTGTTTACATGAAATAAGCCTGCTCACGAGCAGGTTCAAGCTAGCGCACCTGTTGCTATGACAGCAAGTCTAGTATGAGCTTTGAAGAACCAAACAATCCAAGATCATGCCAAATCGTCAACAATCAAATCCAGCTAACTGAGTTAGCAACGTACGAAGAACGAGCCCCAGATGTTGGTCCACTGTTGACGAAAACACAATCACATCATCCAGATACAGGAGCACTGACTGAAAACTTTCATCACTGAATATCCGTTCCATCAGGCGTTGGAAAATACTTGGCCCATTGGACAAACCATATGGTAAACGATTATATTCAAACAGGCCAAACGGCGTACAAAAAGCAGTCTTTTGTTTATCCTTTTCTGCCACTGCCACTTGATTGTATCCGCTTGCCAGGTCCAGGGTGGAAAACCAACATGCTCCACTCAAAGCATCTAAAGATTCTTCAATTCTAGGCAGTGGGTATGAATCTCTTCTGGTTTTAGCATTCAACTGCCTATAATCCACACACATCCGAATTGATCCATCCTTCTTCTTTACGATCACAATCGGTGAGGAATATGGGCTGCAGCTTTCCCTAATTACATTTTGCTCTAAAAGTAATTTAATATGAGCTTTAACCTCCTCATATTGAGTAGGGGGCAACCTTCTATACCTTTGGCAAACTGGAGCATCGTCTACCAATGGGATCTGATGTTCAATCAAATCAGTATACCCTACATCCCCACTTCCTTCAACAAACACAGAGGAATATTTATCCAATAACCTCCTGGCCTTTCCTTCATGTTCCACATTCAACAGAGGAAAATTAAGGGTCCGAACTTGTTGAGCGGCTGTTACCCCTGACTGTGACACATTACTTTGCTCAATAAAAACCGTACAATTTTGTTCTTCCTGTACTGGGGTAAACTGACAATGACATGCATAGTAAACATGACAATTTTGAATTACATTCATACCGATTAAACCAGGAACCAGTTTCTTTCTCTCCCTTGTCTCTGTGTCAAATGTGTCTTTCACCACCAACACCCCCTGTTTTGGAAGAATTTGGTCAAGGATATTAATATCTAGCTTTAGATAACCCACATATGGGATATCAAGGCCGTTTGCTGCTTTTAATACCAACCACCCACACTCCTTCAATGCATCTACATCCTTTCCTGCAATGTGCTGTTTAAAAAAACTCTCAGTTATCATGGAAACCATAGAGCCAGTGTCAATCAAACTATTTATTTTAACACCCCCCATCTTCACAACAGTGACTGGACATTGACCCACCAATTGTTTAAAGATTTCCGGGCTAGTTCCTTGAACCACAGAGCCAGGTAACCCCTCGCTTACTGTGTGGCTCTCCACAGCAAAGGGTGTTAGTTTAACGGCCCAGGCTTTTGAGCTTGGGGATTGGATACATCATCCGTAGGGTATCTCTGCTGCCCCCATACTTGACTGGGGTTCACAATCTCACTACAATAACGCTCAATATGTCCCACTTTCTGACACTTGAAAAAAATCGGCTGTCCCGAGGGATCAAATGAATACGATCTTCGTGACACTCCCCGCTGCTGCCTATTAAAGGCTTGCAAATTGGACATTTTCTCAGTTAAATCACTTAATTGCTTTTGCTGACTTTTCAACATACCAAACAGCTCTACTAACATTGGATCTGTACTCTGTTTTGCCATCACTGCTTCACTATCTATAGTACTGAGGTTCTCAGAACCAAACGATGTTTCAGAAACCCTCGCCCCATCACCAGCCCACTCAACAGCTTCTTTCCGGACATCAAGGAATGTTAAGCTTGGTTTTTGTCTAATCATTCTTTTTAACTCTCTACAGAGTTCTTTACTTCTCAAATTCTCTGCAAATTGATCCCTAAGCATTACAGTCTCTTCCGACACACCCTTTGGGTTACAACTTTTTAGTTCTTTTAACAAAGCCATTAGTGCATGTGAGAACTGAATTAGTGTTTCAGTTTTTCCTTGTTGCCTTTCAAAAAACTGTCTCTGTAATGCAGTAAATGATTGAGCACTTCCAAATACTTCAAGCAAAGCTTCAAAAATTCCCTCTGGCCTGGACCGTGTTTCCTTAGATCTATGCTTAATTTCCTGTTTTGCTTCACCCTCTAGATGTTCCCAAATATAATCAACTGCCTGGTCAGGTGTAAAGTTACGGGCCTTAAACACACTTTTCAGGTCCTCAATCCAATCACTCAGAGGTACACTTGAAGATTTACCATTATAAACTTTACATCTCTTCTCTCTGGGAACATAAACCACCTCTACCTTTGTTGTGCTTCGTTCTTGCCGCACAGTCCCAGTGTCCATTACAGTGCCTCTTGACAGTTTCTCGTTCTCAATAGCCAGTCTATCCTTCTCTTCTTTCTCATTCGCTAGTCTCCTCTTTAGCTCTGCCAGCTGATCCTGAAGCTCCTCCATTATGATTCTCTGTGCTGCAGTCCTTGGCCCCTGTTTGCTGATCGTCTTTGTCTTCACCACGGTTTTGATTTAATTTGTCCTCAAAAAAGAAAAGAAAAAAACAAAGAAAAAACTAAACAAATTAATAAATAAAAATAAGGAGTACACCTAGATTAGGGACCCCATCCTCGTCACCCAAATTCTGTTGCGTGGGTGCTTAGACTGATCACAACGTACAAAAATATCTTCATAAATACAGCTTTTTAAATACATCAAATTCTCTAAAACCGGGTTTAAACATCCATCCTCCTCAAGAAAAGCATAAAGCATGCCTACTTCTTTAAAGAAAGAAAACCAAAAAAACTCAAAATAAATCAGCTCTACATAACCAAATCATTCCACAAAATAGGACAAACTAAATCAAAACTGAGGCAATCTGTTAAAAACACACACACATAAATCAATTCACATACATCACTTAAATCAATTAATCATAATAATATCGAAATAATGTACACATTTAAATAAACAAACACTTAATACCTTTAAACCCCTAATTTTATGCTCAGGCCGCTCTGGTTGCCTTTTTGTTTTACCACTGTGTCAAAATCTGCCAAAAGTACTTTGTGGTTCTCTTCTTATAAAGTTTGCAAAACCTCCGAGTCCAGTCTATTTTTGTGATAGCTAGCTCAAAATACATGTCTCTGTACCCATTGCTATAGTGTCGTGAAATGTATTAACACAGCACCGCTATTTCTTCTGACCGCCGGAGAACACAGGCGGAACCAAACGCTAGCTTATGGCGCTTTTCCACTGCATGGTACGGTACGGTTCGGTTCGGTTCGGTACGGCACGCTTTGGCGCTTTTCCACTGCATGGTACGGTACGGCTCGGCTCGGTACGGCTCACTTGTGGCGCTTTTCCACTGCATGGTACGGTACGGCTCGCTTTAAATGGTACCACCTCTGTTGAGGTTCCAAGCGTACCGTACCGATACTAACCCTTTCACACGTACGATCACACCGGTGTGATCAGTCTAGGCTGGTCCCTGGAGCATACGATCACACCGGTGTGATTAGAACGGTCAGTGCATCACGTGATCAACTGCTAAATTCAAATGTGCTTTGGCGCGTTGACTGGCGCTGGGCCAGAGACAGGCGCGCTCAGAGCTGTCATATATCACAACTTTTCAGTGTTTTCAACCACATAATGTTTATTTTAGGTTCCAGACATATAAGTACTAAAAAAACAATACATTTAGAGTTCGTAAAATACACACTGATGTCAAAGGAAGAGGCAATAATAATCCTTTCCATTATAATTAGTTTTATTCATATCAGATAGACATTGTGTAAGTAATTTTAAAGTTTACTCTATTCTTTTCCCAGTTCACCAGCCACTAAGGATGGCTGGCGCGAAACAGACGTTCCGAAGCTTTGCGAGATCCCGAAGCAAAGATGATTCGAAACACTGATCCGAAGCGTGATTCAAAACACCCACGTCACGTGATAACGGCTAAATGAAGCGTCTAAGTGTTTCATCAGGTGGAGTGCTCCTCCGAATCAGGGTTTCATTGATTGGTCGGTTCGGGAACAAATCACACAATCACACAGTATAAAAGTTTTGTCAACGCATTTTCATATCGTGGGTTTTTGTGAGAGGAGTTTGGTTTTGAGATAGCGGATTTTTGGTGATATAGTGACATTTATAGTGCGATTTGTTTAGTTATATTTAGGATTTAATTTACATTTACACATTGACTTAGAGACACACAGAGTACATATAGTGACACATTAATAGATGCATTGATAGAAATATATATATATATATATATATATATATATATATATATATATATATATATATATATATATATAGAGAGAGAGAGAGAGAGAGAGAGAGAGATTAATAGATAGATACATATAGATTATTAGATAGATAGGCTACATATAAAATAGATGATAGATAGATAGATAGATAGATAGATAGATAGATAGATAGATAGATAGATAGATAGATAGATAAATATCTTTGTATGCCAGCAACAAGTGTCCCTTGTGAGAGAATTTTTTCAAAGGCTGGAGAAATTATCTGTAAAAAAAGAAGTAGGCTGAGTCCTTCAACAGCAGAGAAATTAATATTTTTGAATAAAAATCTATAAGAAAGGGAGACATTGTGGCTTGATTTATTTTTATTAATATTCATTTTTCATGACCAAAATCACATTATGCAATGTGAAGAGACTACAGGTTACAAGCTTCATATATTACAAAAATACAATAATAAAAAAAAAAAACCAACACATTTTTTATTAGCTCTTTGTAAAGGTTGTTTCAGATCAACACCTGCAAGTGACCACTAGGTGTCACCGTGGAGACGGGTTTCGGATTGATTCGAAGCCTCGAAACAAAATGGTACATTTGCTTCGACTGTTTCATTGCTTCACGAAGCCTCGATCTGCCCATCACTACCAGCCACTTACTTGTATGTATTTCGGGAGAAGTGGATGAATTAACGTTTTGTAAATCCAACAGATCCGATTCTCTGAACTGTGTCTGCGGCACAAACTAAGATGGCGGCGCCCATCGCGCATACAGCTCAACTAACTTACGCTTTTGTCACGTCCGTCGGCGTCTACTACCAACGCCCATGGCACCCTTTAGCGTCAATATGAGACGCACAGAGCTTTCCACTAACTCCAATGTAAACCCATCCGCGGTCCTATTGGACGCCCAGGGCATGGCAAACTGGATTGGCGTTACCGCGGAAGTGTCCTCACTGTCAATTCAAATGTTTTTTTTAGATTTTAATATATATATATATATATATATATATATATATATATATATATATATATATATATATATATATATATATATATATATATATATATATATATATATATACATATATCATTTTATTTTGATATATTTCAACACAAAAATGAGATTGATAATCTACAATACAATATGAAAATGTTATGGTCATTTCTTTTTTTTACTTTACAACAGCGTCATGAATATATGTTAACATAATATATATATTGATTGGTTTAAAGATTATTTTATTATTTATATTTATATTCAGCCTACCATTAGCCACAAACGTTACCATTTCACCATTAATAATAAATTAATCTCGATAAAATATTTGGCAGAAGAGAATGGAACTACCCATAATCCGTTGCTATGGAGACACTGACAGGGTCAGGGGTCAGAAACCAATGCACCAGAGTTTCATGGTTTTATGGGAGTTTTTTCTTCGTGCGCATTTTCTGAGACGGGTAAGTCAAACTTTGGCTATTTTTTAAGTTCTGAAGGTGATATACAGATGTTTTAGAAATACAACGTTTCTGGCTTGATTTGATAAAATCTTGCAAACCTTTTTCAAGAAGTAAAACATTTAAATGTAAATCTTTGACTCGTTTTCAAAGTAGTTTAGGCCTATTTAAACTAGCTAACGGGCTTGCTAGCTAAATTCTACCGTAAGGGAAACACATGGCTGCAGGTTAATCTGTTGAGAAGACTGTTGCAATCTGTTATGAAGTTGGGGCAACTTCATTAATTAAACATTAATTAATTGTATGGGCCACAAAACGAGCATTACAATATGATATATTGTAACGTTATTAAAGGGAGTGTGTAAAATGGATATTCTGGTATTTTTGTAAAAAAAATGGCAACGTGGTTAATTTATGACATTATAACCTCACGTTATAACTTTGCATGTATTTTCATATTTGTTTTACTTTACATTTTCACCCGAGTAGTACAATCTATGAAGATGCATTAAGTGAGCTATCTGTTTATTTTAATGTTACAGATATGTTCTGTCAATATTATCTCTCCTGTTTAGTTTGTGAGAAAAATGAGTGGATTGGATTTTGATGCTGAAGATTTGGAGTTGGAGGAGGAGCTTCAGGATGTTAACAGAGTTCTTGGGGTTTTGGAGGCAAGTTAAGTGTTGCATTATGGCAAAACGTTAAAGAAAATTATTTTACACTTAAATTATTGACTTATTTTGAGTGTTGCGTTTTTGTGTCTTGTTGAATTACACAGAGTGAGGCTCAGAAGGAACTCAAGGCACAGAGGGAACACAACCCAACCCCTGTCCAATGGAAGAAGCGTGACAGGCATGGGTTTGCTATTCCTAAAAGGCCTTCATCCAGTAGGAAAGCCAGTGGAATGTCATCTGGTTAGTAGTCCTACTTATATTTCTCCTTTCTGTTTAATTAACAATTTCCATTACTAAATTTGTCTTAATGTCATTTTCAGCGCCAACTACCAAACAACATCAACGCACTGTGACAGGTAAAGCAAAAACACATTTTGTGATTAATGAAAAACGAATAAAGATTGATATTAACATGGTTTTAATCTCCATAACCTTATTAAAGTCTGTGAAAAGGAGTTTCAAAGGTCCAGATTGTCTTTTTTCTCTCCTTATGTCATGTTGAAGGGTTTCCGGTCTCAGCAGCAATACCATCAGTTAATAAAACAGAGCAAATGTTATTGTCAGAATTGTACTGAAAACTGATCTCCTTTATAAAGCCTGCATGTCTTTGCCACCTGTATTTCCTTAAAAACAATATTGTTAACACAGAACAACCCAGATGTGCGGCACCTACTGATGTTGTTGCCAGTGTCAACCTAACAAAAGGTACATAATTAAAGCATAGTGTATTGTAATTGCCTGGATAGATTATACTATATATTGTATTATATTATATTTTATTACATGTCTTGGTAGAATTCCAATGTAGAATGCAGTCTGTTATGTCTTGATAACAGACACTGCTTAGTATAACACACCGTTGCCATGGGCGCAGTTCAGAAACGGAACGGACTATTTTCTTTAGCGGAAGCAATACAATTGTTTTTAAATCAATAAACTCTTTTTTAAATCAATATTTTGTGTCAAATTATTTATTTATTTGGTAGGTAGCCATGTAATAAGCTGGATAATGTATAGCGAGGCGATTGTTATAGCGAATACAAACCCTTCAGGCTTATTCAAAACCCTTTATTCAAAAAAACACCTGAGTCAGCTGCTACTGACTGGGAGATCAGAAACAAAGTCTCTTCACAAAAGTGGAAAGAGGCCAGGCCATTTCTTGTTGAAAATATGCTGGCTACCCAAGATCCACATCCACATTGTGGGTGTCAGTGTGGAAAACAAGCTGTTGTGAGGTGTCTGGACTGCCTGCCTTTCCCGCTCCTTTGTGAGGACTGTGATACTGCTGTTCATTCACGCTTTGTCTTGCACAACAGAGAGTCACTAACTGGAGGGTTTTTGCAGCCTTTGTCAGAGTTGCGCCAGCAAATGGGTAAGACCATTTCCAAGTATTATGCCTTACTATGTATGAAACGTATTATTCCTGTTACTGGATTCACATTAAGAAACCAAATGTTGATGTTTTTCAAATTCTCTATGCAATGCATATTTTTAGTTGAATAAATAGTTAAAGCAACACTTAAGTTAATACAAATTTGACTTGCTTTACGGCAAGCGTTACATCATACTTTCATAAAATCATGCATCATACTCTACCTTGTCTGTGGCCATTGTTGATTCCAAAGCCGATGCTGGATAAACAGAGCATGTGCGTGCGACAGTAGGCTGCGGTAGGCTAAATTATTTACGACAGCAGTAATGGACAATTCCGCTTCCAACCTGTAGGGCGACCGCAGAGGAAAAGTTACTTGGTGTTGCTTTAATATTTGCAGAACAAGTTAGTGTGTGTGCTTTTTTTGGGTATCTAATCAATACACAATTTAATTTTTTTGATAGCACAACTGCTACCTATACAGAGACCAGATCGTGTGTGTGGCTATTTAACAGGCAACATTCATGCATGACCTGGCAGAAATGTGGCTGTCATTACCATAAATGGTAAGTGGACATTTTACACATGGTAGCTTCGCTTTAATCTTGAGAAGCTGCAGAGTTGCATTCTCTATTATTTAGTCACTGTAACTTACCCTGTACACTTACAGCTAAACTGAGGCATATTGTTGACATTTTTCTATCTGCTCTGCTCACTTGCCAGTGTTGTGCCTAGTTGTGGGGTTTAGCAAAGGGGTTTTGCCCAATTTCACTGTGGGTGTATGTGTGTTAATGTATCACGTAATGTAATGTAATGCACGAGCACGACAAGGTGGCAGTACCTACATTTCAAGTGCATTATCATGTGTTTTCCGCAACATCTCCTTGCAATCTTTTCCTATAACCATTTAAACTTATCAGAATGAGGGAATTCGAAACAACAGCCTGTTTCCTTCTTCTGTTGAGGTAAATTAACACTATTACTTAATTTATTCATTTGAATTAATGCTCCCTACAGGTCGCTACAACCTTGTATTGCCAGCTTTGAGTTGCACCAGCTGTTGCCTAACATGGTCCCCCACCATTAAGGACATCCAGCGTGATGGATACTGGCCAGGCACCATGAATTTCTGCACCCTGTATACCACTGATGTCTTTCAGTCTTTCTACGACCTTAAGATGGCCTCACCAGGTGTATCACTTAAGGCGTACATCAAAATGCTTGATGAAAGAACAGGGCGCTTCGGAAGAGTGAGTTTTCAATTTTGCCAAGCTTAATGAAGATGCATGCAATGTTTATTAGTTAGTGTTTATGGTGAGTTACACATACACAAATATTATTTTCCATAGACTTTACTCCTATGTTTGTCCTATATCTAAAAGGCTGGCAAAATATCAGCTGATACCTTCAGCAAAAGCTTTTCTGAGTGGGTTGCTGTGACATACGAGGTGGAGAAGATATTCCACGAGAAATCTTTTGACTGCCCTGCCTGCACTCCAGAGATGCTTGCAGTGTCAGTTGACGGAAACCGCAAGCTTTATCGCTTCAAATCAAATGCAAGGTATTTCACATTTAGGGTTTTAGACCAAAAAAATATTCCTAACTATTTGTTCCTAAACTTAAAATGTTTAGTAGCCAAATCAGGTTAAGGAGCCAAAACTTAGATATTTCAATATGAAATTATATTTTTTACTTTATGCATTAGATATATGGGTTCAGTTAACTAGTAGCCCATGTCAACTGTGTATGCAAAATGGACATTGTTTGTTTGAACAGCTCTCACTGTATTGTTTCAGCACTTCAGAGCCAGGCAACTTTGAAGGTGTCTTTATTCATAAAGATGAGGAGGTTGCTGAGTTTGTTGACAACATCCACAGACAAACAAATCATGCAAGTTTCTATATTTGTTTTTGTCTCACTGCTGTTTTGACACTATTTACTTTAAGTAAAATAACATAATCATAGAGACGTATTTTTCATGAAAGAGTCAGTTAACAAGAACAGAAAGTGTAACCTGTGCAGGAAATTACTGATATTTCTTAGAGTTGCTTGGTTTAGGCTTCTCCAGGGTTTAATGTCTTTTTGAAATTACTTACTACTTTCCTACTAAGGTAGGAAAGGCATACCTGAAAACTTTATGAAGCTCAGATTTAATTTCTCTATCTATTTCAAAAGGACAGTGATGGCTTTTTATATCCATACATTTGGAGGTTCAATACATGTTAAACTAGTTTATCCTAGTTCTGCAAACAGAAGACATCATGTAACTTTGAGAACCTGTTGACAGTCACAATTCTTAAAGGGTTTAAAAATTCATTTAGTTTTATGTTATAATCTTTGAACTTATAGATCTCAGGAAAAGGGTCATGTGGATCTTCAAGTTGGAGAGCAGCTAAGGAGTCTTCCAGGAAAAACACCAGCAAATTGGATGAGGAAGGTCTGGAAATTGCTGTCTGTCGCCATGGAGTCCTCCTTGGAGCACTAAATATGTATCGAGGGGAGATTTTTGCCTACCCTCTTTACCTCCAAAGGACGTTAGCAGAAAACGCCCCAGGAAACATCACATTCCTTTGCTCCGATGTGGCATGCAAATATTTCCCATATTTGTCCAAGGTGGCTCAGCAATGCCCTGAGATGAGGAAGCTCCTGTCCATGCGTCCTTTCCTGTCTGTAATGCATGCAAAGGCTCACACTTGGAAATGCGAGGTACAATTGCAACTTTAATGACTAAGTTAGTAGTCATTTGAGTCATTGAGTAATTTAGAAATAACATGTATTGTACGCACTTCTTATTAGATCAAATGGGGAGGCGCTTTTCAGGAAGGTGCAGGCTCAACAATTGGAGAAGAGGTTGAGCAAGTGAACAGTTTCTTGTCCAGGGCAGCAATCACAACCAAGTACATGTCCAAAGCAGGTGTGTGTGTGTGTGTGTGTGTGTGTGTGTGTGTGTGTGTGTGTGTGTGTGTGTGTGTGTGTGTGTGTGTGGGGGAAGTGGGGGGGGGGGCTTATTGTTGTTAATAATTTGTACTGACATTGAATTCAGGAAGAACAAACATGCTGACCCTTCTGGCTTCCGGGTGGAATAAAAAGAAAGTCAAGAATATGGGCCGCACTTTAAGCCAGAGATACGCCAAGGTACATTTTTCAACAGTGATGTTGATATCATAATGAAAAATAAAAACAAATAATGTACATGCATACATGAAAGGACATTTGTTATTGTAGACTGTAAGGATGCTCAAAGAACAAGTGGACATCCTGAATGCTACCAAAGATGAGCTTGGTGTAGATGACGACACACTGCAGCTATGGGTGTCTGATGTGCAGCAATGGGCTGAGGGTGAGTTGGTTTATTGATAGGTTGCATTGCTTGCTTTATCGGCACATTTGCGTGGAATTATGTTAAATAGCACACACTGTATAGTAGTGGTCTTGTCATTGAAATTCCTGGGAAGGTTATGGGGTTACACAACAGAGCTGACGTGAACCATAGTGAAACCCTAATTATGCTTAAAGAAAAATGATTGCTGAATGTAATAGAATGATTGTGGTTATGTGTTTACTCAATAATGTGACTCTGATTTAGAAACTGATCCAGGTGATGGCAGCCTTGGGGCATTACAGGCACGAATAGAGCAGTTAGCAGTCATCATCAAAGTGCGAACTCAAAATCTTTACAAACAAACTGGTAGGTCACAGTTGCAGACATTTGACACTTTCCTAGTTAGAAACTGCACATGGTAACCTATACAGGAGTTCAGAAAACCCCCCAAAATCTGATCCAGGTTGGTTAAAGAAATAAAGTTCACATTTTCCAAAAATGAAACTCTGCTAAAAGTGTCACAATTGGGATTTGATTCTAAATACATACATACTCTGACTTTTTTGTTGTTGCAGATAGCAACAAGAGGCGTCACAAGATTCGAAAAGTAATTCTTGATGAGAAAAAACGCTTGGCAGCGACCATTTGTGAGTACAACAACTTGGCTGAACCATCTGAGCGAATTGTGTCCACTGATGCCAGTGTCCTGACTGATGCATGGCCTTGGAACAACATAAGTGAAAGTAAGTTCTCCATTAAATAAAATCTATATCTGAGCACTACTTGCATAATGTTATTTGTATTCATTCAAAGAACAAAACTTCTAACTCTAATGACTTCTGTTTTGATGTTGATGAATTGAAGCTGCTGCAAACCTTCACACCAAAAGAACAGTGTTCGAGAAGGTTATGGCTGTGCGACGCCTGAAGGAGGAGGAAATGATTATCTGTAAAGAGATGCAGCAACACTGGACAGCAATGAAGGCACAATCTATGAAGCTGGCAACTCTCTCCTCAAACTGTAAGCGCTATTTTTTTTTATTTATTTTTTTTTACTACTGATCCCCTCCACTGAAAGTATGTATGTCTCCTGAAATATCAGATCTGGACTATACTAATTTGTATCTGTGCAAAATTTGTCACTAGAGTTTTTTTTTTTTTTTCTCATTCTTCTACTGAAAGGGAAATGTCTGCTTACTTTCCTGAAATCTGAAATTTAAACATAAACCAGGCAAACTAGATTAGGTACGTAATAAATCCAACAGGCTGTCACAGTCTAGCAAATGTCAGCGTCCAAAGTACTCAACCTCCAGTACTGAGCAGACAGAACAGATAGCAATAGCTTGCTCCAGCAAGTGTTGACTGTTGACTTTTTTTGTTTCTTTTTTTTTTTAACTGCCCTCTGAAGCTTGTATCTAAATTTCATTTCACAACCCTGTTGTAATATGACTATTGAAACCTACTTTGTAAATACTTATTGAAGTGTCATTATTGACTTTAAGAATAGTGTTTATGATAATATGAAAATCCTTTGTTTTTACAGCCTCTTTTGCTGACCAGTCTGAGGATGCACAAAGAGGACTACAATGTCTGGTTCTTCAAAAACAAACTGAACTGAAAGCAGAAATGGTAAAAGTCAAGGGCTTTTACAGGAGAATCCTTAGCCATCAACCACTTCTGGAAATGGATTCGTCGGAGGAGGAGATGTCAGAAGATGATGCAGCTGACTTGGATTCCAGCACTTCTGATGAAGACTGAATGTACTATAGAGGAGTCTGAAAAGATGCCTTTCAGATGAAGACTGATTGTTTATTATGTCTAATGTGTATTATTTACTGTGTTGCCTAGGGTCATAGTTTCTGACACTGAACTTAGCTTACCATGATGTACTGAAAGTAAATTCCACAGACCTTGGTTCTGTAGTCATTAAAAGATGAAAGAGGCGTGTGTTTTCACCTTGTCAGTATGTTTCTATGTCATGATGCCATGTTGCAGATTAATTGATTAGTCTAACTACCAGTCTGATTTTCCTGAGCTATGAACTGCCCTGGCAATTGACCCCCAAAAAAACTCTTAAGACTTGATGTTATTGAACAATAAACACACTTTCTCTAGATGTTATCTTTGGCTTTCTAAATACTTGGTATAGCCAACTGTGGGAAACATGTTCTATATAATTGTTTCTGTTACCATGTTTTTGAAAGGACACATTTGTAAACAATGCTTGGGCTCAAAATGTTTAAATGAGGGGTACTGCTACTATTTTCAATTTGTAAAAAAGAATTGGGAAGTTACTGTACCCACAATGATACCTGACCATGTTTTCAGTCATTTTCATAGCACACTATCTATTGAAAAGTAGTTACTAAATAGGTAATTAGTCATAGTTAAAATATTTTACAATCAAAATAATAACTGAAATTAACATAAAGCAGGCGTACTGTCTACAGTCTATGACTGTGCCACATAGTTTATTTTGGCATGTTAGTGATTTGTGATTGTCAGTAATCCGGGGGCACGTTCAATCTGTGAATTATACTTCTGGAGTCGAGTCTATGCCGTAGGCTGACGTGTCGTGCACCTTGTTCACAAAAATCTAACTGCGACGCGCACGTATGGTACGTACCCCATGGCGCGTGGAATTTTTCACTTTTCCCATTGGCTGATATTCACTTACGTCATGCGGAAGTTTGTGTTTTTGCTAAAATAACTTAAATCAACCGCGATATTTACTTTAAGTTAACAGCAATCGTGCTATTTCGATAGATGCAGTGTAATCACTAGTTTGACTGTAATATACTTTTTATATATTAAGCTGATATGTGTTTTTACAACCCTAATTGGTATAGACTAGGGTTTATGAACCAAAAAAACTACAAATATGGCGCTTATTTTATCAAGCTGCATAGCGCGGCTGTATGGAATTGTAGTTTTTAGTCTACATTACTGTTCTTCCTAGAATTGGAAGTTGTAAATACTGAATTGAGAGTTTACTGTGGTATTTAAGGGGATGATACACACATGTGTGTAATCAGATTTTAAATATATAATTGTGAAATAGGTGAAAATCTATTTTACCTAAATGTGATACCTATATATATGCGCCCCCTGTTATTGACCACACTGACATGTTAGATGAGGTCAAGAGCTTTCCATAACAGTTGGTCCCATGTCTGTATCTATTTTTTTTTGCTTAATTATAGAACTTAATATATGCACTGAGGTCAGGGTTCAAAGGTCAATATATCAAAGCAGGAGCCATGAAGAATCTTTTTACTGACATATGTTACTCTCCAGGGCGAGACCTTTCCAACAATGTACTTGGTTCGGCTCTAATCCAAAGTTTTAATTTTGGCATTCTTGGTTCATATGATATCTAGGGCCACGCTTCAAGGAGCACTTTGAAGATACAATGAAGCGTTTTGCTTGTTTTTTGTTTGTTTGTTTGTTTTTATCTTTTTATGTGAGCAAAATGAGTCAGCTTCATGTAATAACTATAATAATAATAAATACATAATTATATGGAATTACTACAGGCCTAAAGAGATTGGTTTAAGGGCCAACCCATTCAACTTTGCAGTTTGTTGGCTTTTATAGGCTATTATTTACAATACCCCAGATATTTTATTTATTTCTAACTTTAAGATTCCTTTTTGGCATGCTGCTGCTGCAGTCTTTCTATCTAATCTACAGTACTTCTAGAGGCCCTATGCTTATAGCTGCCTATTTCCATCAACCTGCTGCACACAGTCAATCATCCAATCTGTGTGTCATTTTGAAGTAGGTTGACAATGGATCTCTCCGAAGAGCTAGAGGTACAAAATCATTGATGCAGGATCATTGGCATTCCGTATTCTTCTCAATTTCCAGTCCACCATTGTGTCCCTGAGCGAGACACCCAGTTGCTCCAGAGACGTGCAACCTCTGGTATTGTAAGGCAATTGTGTGCCAATTGTAAGGCACAATGGATAAAAGCGTCAGCTAAATGACTAATTATTATATTAATTGTTATATTATACCCAGCCAGTCACAAGCAGATGGGTACCTCATTTGAGTCTGGTAACTACTCAAGGTTTCTTCATGTCAAATAGGGAGTTTATCCCTGGCCCTATTGCCTACCAAGTTGTTATACAGGGTTCATGCTCTGTAAAGTGCGTTGGGAAAACTTCAATTGTTTAAACACTATACAAGTAAAATTGAATTGAATGTCTCACTCAATCCTAATGAGACCCCATCAGATAGGGTAAACTGTAATGTCAGTTTTCTTCTTACAGTGCAGTGTAATCATTACCAAATACATTTATGAACAGCCATTTACCTGCATGTATGTGCATAACGATAAGGTGGCAAAAATCAACTAATTAACAAAACATAACACATAAACTATGAAATGCGGTAGATGTAACATGTTGTCTAAAACTTATTTCAGGGTGTTTGTAGACTGTTTTCAAACTGGCAGTGAAGGCATATGTTGCTTATAAAAGCACAGGCAGTGTTTTATCATGATTGGCATTCTTATCAAAACTGATAATACTTAAACAGCACACATCGACTGTGTTGAAAAAAACAACAACTTTATTTCAAAAGTGAACATCAATGAAATGATCAAGAAACAATTTATAAATGACAGCATGCTCTTTATTAGTAGAAACTGTGCCAAAACTGTCAGTTTCTGGATGTGATGCTGTTGCCATGGCATGGAGTCATGCATATTGTTGTGCTGGCTCCCAGGTGTCATTCCACACTTTGCCACTGTCCAGGAACGAAAGGAAGAACACACACAATAAAAGTTAAAAGAATAACCTCAGCTATGACGTGAAACATGCCCTCTGTCTTTATATGTCATTCTACACATGTACAGAATTATATCTTAAAAACAATGAAAATCTTTGTCTTAACATGATTGTCCAAATAACCTCATTCAAAATATGGCGGTTACTACTGTGTTGTCAATGTATGAACCTGGTTCCAGTCCATTACACCACTTTATTTCATCTAGGAGGGTTAGGACCTACCATATTGAGCAAGGGGTCCACATTACTTTGACTTCTTCTTTTCCCTGAAACCAAAGACATATAGACAGAAGTTACAGTTAGTTAAGAAAGCAGCAAGAGTTGCATTTAGAGCTTTTGTAAGACGATTTATGAAAAAGCACATTTGTCTACTATTTCACTCTGTTATAAAGTTAATCCTTTTCCTAAATACTATCAAAGTATGCATTACAATATACAGTCAGGTTTTAGAGTATATTGTGACACTATAAATCTGACTGAGAATTGCCTTTCTCTTTATATCGCCATAGTCCATTAATCCCACACCCTCCATAGCAGCATTCACAAACTAAGATGTCCGGACATTAACAGGGTGAACACAACCCTGTGAATCATTCGGTTCAGACTTATCATCCTGCTGGCTCCCTGGTACAAATCATGTGTAATGTCTGATTAAGGCCATGTGGACATAGGATTCACAGTGAGTGGGGGCTAATGACATTGCACGTTTAGCCACTTTATAGTCTTTTCTACTCACATAAAAGACAATATTAATTGTTTAACATTGACAACATTTAAACATTAATATACCAGCAAATATTGTGGAATAATGTTATGCAATAACTCCTCAATAACTGAGCAGAGGTTAATGTCACACTCCCTATGTGTTTGTTGAAACCTGAGCTTCTCTAATGTGTGTTTTGTTGGCCAGTCCGGCCAAGCGTGCAAGTATGGTCATTTTTAATTGCTAAACATCAGTATTTAACGTTCTATGGGACTCAAAAATCAATTATCTTTCACCAGCTTTATTCTTATTGCAGCTTTAAGGATGTGCCACTCCTTGCCTAAACAAAGCGGTAGTTCCAGCAGATGAGAATACATCTCACATGGACAATGTCCTGTTGTGTGCTACATTTATGAAAGCTGTGTCCGAAATCACCCCTCATTCACCACTCCCTATCTAGAGAGTTGTGTGAACAGGACTATATAGTGACCTCACCAGCTAAACAAAAGCATTTTCAAACACTACTCCGATCATTATCTTGGCGCCGTTAATTACCTCACTGCTGTTCAATAATCAGATGGAGAACTGTTTTTTCTATCAGCACAATGCATGCTGGTATATACGGCATCGGTTGTACACTACTTTTCAAAATGCATTTCGGGATACTTTGAGTGGACTATATAGGGTATAATAATTCTCATTATACATTTGGACAGCCCTACAAAATGGCAAGTTCACTATATAGTCAACTATGTAGTGAATAGTGGGTGATTTCGGACTCAGCTCCGGGACTTGATGCTCCAGACATTGAGATCATATGTGAAAATGGCTCATGTTAGCAAATGGGACATGGGCCAAAATAAAACATCAGTACAAGCCAGATACATTTCTCACAAAAATGGTTTCTGTCATTCTAGGTAGTTGTCATCACGCTTATGTTCAAGTGTTCATTTCATCTGATAAGTTTGGTTTTAATCAGTCAGCTATATAAAGTCGGTTTCACCTTATCACAGCTAAGCTCTGCGAGCAAATTATTTGGATAGGTATATTGGCATGACACTGATACTACGGCTGCACTCCTATTCTGCGCAGACTCAGGCTCAAAATAACATCAGCGGCAGTATTCTGGATGTTTTGGCTTCATTCATGTACAGTGGTGTGGAAGTGGAGACATAATGTCTCCTGCCATGGCTTTTGTCGGCACAAAGGCAAAAAACCTAGAGAACAAAGGGAAAATTACTCACATTTATAACTCTTCTGTCCACGATGCCTTGGTATAGGAAGATTTTCTGGGCACGATGTTTTCTGCATTCTGAAAAATGACAAATGAAAAATTATATGTGGTTTGTAGTAGACTGCATTAGTTTTAGGTCAGTGTTCCTACCCAGATATCAAAAGTTTAGCAAGCTATACCAAGTACAAGGTAGATTTATTTGTAACATTACAACAGGTTGTAAAGTGAAATTTAGTTTGTAACTCCTTTCTGCTACATAGCAGCCAAAATACAGTACAATAATACAAAAGCACTAATTAAAATGTCAAACGGAAATAAACTATAGTTAAATGTGCAGTGCTGAGGATGAATTTGAGATTAATGTTTTTTTTTTTTAATATCGGTCAATCAGTGGATTTTGGTCAGCACCCTGCTGGTTGTTTGCCACTTCTGGTCCACCATCATTTCTAGTCAAACTGGGCATTAAGGGGAAACTTTGGTTAATTTCTACTTGGGCTCTATTTAGACTGTAATTAACACATATTTAAGCATGATTGATGTTGTCATCATCGGAACCTTTTTCCCCCAACCCCCTAAACTAACTTAGCCTGGATGCCAGCCGAACTTTGACGGTGGGGAAGTTCAGTCTGGACTTGATCCATTGAGAAGCAAGTATGCCTGAACTGGTTGAATTCGTTTACAAAGAATTGCTGCCGCTGGAGAACTGAGATGTGTAGATGCTGCCATCGTGTCTGTTATATATAGAAGATGTAGACAGCGCATTCATTTTAAAAGAGGAACAGGGAACCACAATCAAGGCATTTGTCGATCGGAAAGATGTTTTTGCTGTCCTTCCTACAGGATTCGGCAAACATTTAATTTATCAGCTGGTCCCGATGGTCGCTAAGAAGATGGGGCGCAATGAAAACCCTGTGGTCATTGTTGTCTCTCCTTTGGTCGCACTCATGGAGGACCAAATGAAAGAAGCAACCAAAATAGGCATCATGGCGATGCAACTCACCGTGCACGACAAGGTGGACATAACCAGTTTACCCCTTTACATTTGCACATTAACAGTCTTTTGATTACTAACCTTTTATTTTACGTTTTGGGGGTCTTGTGGCACCTTCTCCTGGGAGGCCAGAAGTAGGCTGCAAGAAGAGCGAAGAGAGAGCAGGAGGGTGAGAGGACACAGAAGACGGAGCAGGAGGGTGAGAGAGGGGAGAAGGTGACACAGGCACAAGATGAAGCACATATTCTTCAGCCACTGGAGCTACTCCAGCTGCTGAGTCCTCCTGCACTGGTGGAACTGGTCCAGTGGCTGCTGTCCCCGTCTCAGCTGAAGCTGGTTGATGAGCACATAATTTTGCAAATTTTGAATATTAAATGCAAGTAAAACTGGGTGGAATATAAATATACACCGTATACATATTAAGTAAGAAGTTTTTTTGCAGTAGTAGTAGTTTTTTTGCAATAGTATTGTCGTTATTCAGGTTTTCCTCCACTGAGAGCGTAATTAGACTAACATAACACAGAGTATTTTAAAGTGTTTTAAGTGTCTTTGTGTCCTGGCCCCATTTACCCTAAGTGCATTTTCCAGACATAACACTGATTTAGATTTCTTAATATTATTCCCATTTTTAAAACACCATGTTAATATAGTTGCTGGTGCTTAAAACAGTTTGTCCACTATGAAGATTATGTCAGCTTATTGTTTTTTATTGCATAGTCAATGCAATGCCCCTCTTTCTATCGATCTCTACACAATCAATTTTTTGAAAAAAGGAAAAAAAAGGATTTTTTTGGAAAAAAAATACTACTTCAGCACGTGAGGATTGATCACATGACCCCCCGAACTGGAGTCCTGTGCACTACCATCTGAGCTAATTGCAATTTGGCAATTTTGCAATAGGGACAATAAAAGAATGACAGGAACAGGGAGAAGAGGGGATGACAAGCTGCAAAGGGCATTAGCTCAAATCAAACCTGGGCAACTGTGGTAACCTTAGTACATGATGCTCGTGCTCTATCAGGTGAGCTACAGGGGCACTGTGATATGTTGATAAGTTTTTACTAAGGCACTTGAATGTATGTGTAGATATGAATAGTATATGGTTGAATCTGGCATACGTATAAATACTAAGCAATGTATTAGAATATATTCGAATATCTACGAGCCCTGCCCCCCATGAAAAAAAAGCGTTTAGAGCACCCGCTACTGGATGAGATGGCAAAGAAATAAAATGAAAAACAAACGGTCTAATCATAGACGGTAAAAAATGCGCTACACATGGCACTTTAAAAACCGGACAGTTTATTTATTGTTCGAATACGGATATTTCACGTCATGTTCGAATGCATATTCAAATATCGAATAAAAAGTGACAGCCCTAATAAATACTACTAAATACAGTCTAAATACTCTGTATGGGGAAAATGAAAGTATATAAATTCTTTTCATAAATACAGTATATATTTTCATGTTAAACTAAGGACAACTTACTTCTCAGCAGATGCTCATACAGCTTGCTCATCTTCATGATGATATCTTGAGCAGCCCCTTCTGCTGGCTCAAGAAAGTGGATCATATCTCCAATCATCTGGCCATTGCGGTCTTGATGGCCCAGAAAAAGGATGGCCTTGTAACCCAGTGCGTTGAGTTTCAAAACCTGCAAGAACAACAATGAAGACAAATATTTGTATCCTCTGGTTTGACAAATTAGGATGACAGAAGAATATGGTACAGTTTAGGTGTGTACGGGCCAGTTTAAACAGCACCAACTCAAGGGCTGTAACATTGTTAAAGGGTAACTAAACCCCTGGTCAGAGCCTGACTCCACCCACTGGCAATATTCGAAAAATGCTTGAAAAGTGGGCAGAGCCCAGCGGAGGGGGGGCGTGCACCTGACACATGTCTCTCTGTAGGGAAGGGCGTGATTAGCTGGTACCCTCTTACGTCATAGGGCACCACAACTTCCAAAAGGAAAATTCAACTGCAGTAGCCACCGTTCAACCTGAAGAGGGTAGCACTCAAACTTTTTTACACCATATATTGTAGAATTAAAACACTTTATACCCAAATGTCAAATAAATTACTTGAATCAATGAGCAGCATTAATAAAGCCCCAGTCTTACAGATCATTAACTAAAAAAAGTTGTTTTAGGGTTTAGTTACCCTTTAAGGAATCGTGGTTCATTGCAGCCCTGATGGTGGCAAAGAAGTGGGCAGATTCACTTGTGTGAAAGCAAAAATGGTTGGATAGATCACAGTTTGCAAATGTTTCCTCTGACGGGTCAATGTAGCCTGTATAAGTGTGGATGCTTTCAGCTTTAGAAGTCTGTTCTAAAATTGACCTAAACCCCACCTATATTTTTCCTGCCCTTCTGGCAACCAAAACACAAACCTTCTAACTCTTAAAGGGACATTGTGTAGGAATTTCTCCCATCTAGCGGTGAAATTGTATTTTGCATTCAAACGAATTGTGCTCTCCAGCGCCTCGCTTTTTCAAATGCGTGTTGCATCTACGGTAGCTGTTATGTGCTAAAAAGCTATGACAGGATGTCTTCTAATAGCACTTCGTCGAGTTTTCCTTCGGGTGAACAGGTTTGTTATTTCAAACAAACTGCAACTTGACACAACGAACAAACGAATGTTACAGTATGAATAATAATAGTGCAATGCAGCCTTTTAAACTTGCCGGGGCCGTGAAGCGCCTCTCACTGCTCTGCTCCTCCGTTTCTGCTGCTTTCAGTCACGTGACGCTGGCTCTGAACAAAAACGCGTTGTGGAAACGCATTGGAAAAGAACTTTTTGACCCTCTCTGCTATTATAGTTTTTCAAGATGGTAGAACGACATGGAAGCCTCCGTGGACCTATCCGTCACATGTATATAAAGATAATAAATTCTTCGTTTATGAGGATAAGTCAGATAATTGGCAGAGGTATTTGTACACCATTGAAGACATATTTATGAATAAAAATATTGATTTTAGATAATAAAATACCTAAAAAACTACACATAGTCCCTTTAATGATATTTACAACTGTGATTTTTATATAATTATCTGGTAGGCCTACCTTTTGTTAAATCAAATTATGAAAACTTACCGACATCTGGGCAGAATTTACAATTTTGCTGAAATTTCGTTTTTTTTTAACTGACGAGGCCCAGTTGCTGTTCCTAACTTTTTCTTGTTTTTTTTTAACATCCAGCTTGATTTGGAGGCAGCACAGGCAGGCAACGCAGGTCTTTCTGTTCAGCCTGTTAGGAGTCTGGCAGGAAGGGCATGGCTTCGTTTTCGGATTTGTCATTTCTGCAAATGAAAATGAATCATGTCAGGATTATCAACATTATATTAAAATGATGCATTACTCGTTAACAGCAGCACATGGTATTATTAAATAACAGCAAGCAACACTAAGTGACATCTGCAGCTGATGTTCATTTATTCATAAGACTCAGTAAGAGTAGATTTAAATGCAAAGAAGATACGGTTTGAACAGTCAATAATACCCCTTATATAAACACGTTTGAATAAACTGATAAACCTGATCATTCATTTGACATTTATCTGTGGCAGGAATTTGAAATATCATACTTATTTGGAGTAGTTGTTCATTAATTGACCCGTTTCTTAAGCCACCCTGCTACCTAGAGAAAATATAGTATCTGAGCTAATGTTAATGTTAAGTCTTTTAACAACTGCACAGTGCTGGAATGGACTGCAAAATAGAAAGGCAGAAGGAAATCTTCAGAGGCTAATATCAAATTCAAATTACTGTAGAAAATTAAGGTATAGCACCACAGAATAGTGGGACAGGAGTAAGTAAATAACCAAAAGGCTAACAGGCATGTATGCCATCAATGCAAGGTGTAACCTTATTTAAATTCTAGTGGCAAGGGAAATGTTAGCCCTGGTATCCTCAATCATATTCAATTAGTCTTGGCTTTTGAAAGTTATTTCTTTAGTGTAAATCTTAATATTCCTTTAAGGGAACATGCTTTAGAAAACAGAAGATGACTAGCTGACTATTGCCATCAAACTTAATTTTAAAATCTTCTAGGAAAGCTAACGTTAATTCAGGCTAGCGGGCTAAGCAAGTGTTTTTTTTGCATCAAAATATGTTGCAAAAGAAAAATATGTTAGTTCTCTCTGGGTAAACAGACGGCTTTCTGAAAATATTTCATGTTTGACAAATATTTTTTAACGACATACAAATCATCTGGAGAGTTTATAACTAACTTACTTATCACTTCAGAAATAGATCCGTCACCGTGGGTCGTCGGTTATGATCATGCGGGAACCGTGTGGCACCCCGGCTACATTTGACCAGTGCCTACGGCATACAAAAGCATACAATCACCGATCTACTACTGATCTATCACTATTTGTGGGCTGAAGATAAATATGGCAATTTGTAGACATAAGCTAATAAAAACATCCGCACTTTTAACAATCAATTTTCTTTTTTTCTTCCGCATTTATTTTTCAGAATCAAAGGATATGCCTAGCCTACATAATCGAAAATAATAACTGTTTATCCTATTGCATTGTTGAATTTTTAAGCACACTTTCGTGTTATTAAGTTATTAATGTTGAGGAGATTAAAACAAAATACATTAAAATAGCATCTGTCGAAAACTGTGAACAAATGCCTTTATTTCTCTGCATCAAAAGGTAAATAATCAAAAAAAAAATAACATTATCATAATGTATTGTAAAATTATCAAACACATTTTTTTATTAAGGATATCATTCTCCATCATCTGGTTTATATTGGAATGAGTTGATGACTGACGAAGTTACCCTGGGCGTCCAATAGGACCGCGGATGGGTTTACATTGGAGTTAGTGGAAAGCTCTGTGCGTCTCATATTGACGCTAAAGGGTGCCATGGGCGTTGGTAGTAGACGCCGACGGACGTGACAAAAGCGTAAGTATATGACGCCCTGGGAATGAGAACGGGTTGCAACCGAACAGCCACCGCTGTAGCACCTGTTTTAAAACTACTTGCTTGACTTTCTTGAAGAAAAAAAACTTCCAAAAAATAAATGGCTAAATCGTGGTCAGTGGACGAGAAGCGCAGCCTCTTGTTGGTTGCCGAGGAGCGGATAAACTATAGGCTAACGATCAGTCAATCCCACCCACTTTGAAGCGGTACTAAAACTGCAGTGGAAAAGCAACCGAGCTAAAGCGAACCGAGCCGTGCCGCGCCGAGCCGAGTCGTACCACGCAGTGGAAAAGCGAAGCGAGCCGAACCGTGCCGCGCCGAGCCGAACCGTACTGAGCCGTTCCGAGCCGTACCATGCAGTGGAAAAGCGCCAATAGTGCTGCACCGAGTGCGGCGGGACGGAATTGCACAGAAGACATGACTTACCTTTACTTTATTTAATGCAGAACTGTCTCGAGTTGTAACTGGAAATGCCAATTAGATTCGATACAGTTAACTCCATTGTGTTTATTTTCAGAAATGATAACAGTCGTTTTATACTAGTGCTTATGCGATATCACGATTTTTGATGATCTTCTCCAAGATCTGCTTTTGAGAAAAACATTTCATTGGCGTTCTGTTCTGACCTTTTCTGAGCACGGGGAAGCGCGCGCACTGTTATACAGCGCCTGACAACCAGGCCTGGCGTCAAAGGGGGACTTGGGGGGGCTTAGCCCCATATAGCCTACTTCATATAGAAACATCTCGCGGCACGAATGTACCAATACAAATAAATATAACATCTCCAGTTAACTAGCTGCGCATCATTTATGATAAACAATTAAAATGCCTCGTTAATTTTAAAGACCTAGCCTATTTATTATTATTCGCCTGTTTTTGCGGTGAGAATTATGCATGCGCTCGAGTATTTAAGCAGAAATTAATATAAATGTGCGATTGGTCAATCAGAAAAATCTTTTGTCTATGGTAACTCTAATCAATACATTTACTATTTAATTAGTTATAAGTATCCAGTTATTTATATTAAATTTGTTGAGTTTGAGTTATTTTACAATTAGTTCTGAACAAATAAAATAATAAACATGAATTTTTTAGAGTTACTTGGCCTCATAAATTTTCCTTATGAAAGATGTCACTGCAAGCTAATCCTTTTTGCCTCCCTTTAATTCGAATACATCCATGAACATATTGGGCAGTTCTTTGAATGTAGGGGAAACATGAGGCTAGCCTACAACACATGGACAAATATCCGATCATTGAAAAATCATAGGCTATAGGCTACTGAATTTGTTCCAAGTGTTCAAATATGTTTTCTGTTTAACTTAAATGCTAATTTTTTGCATTGTGATTTTATTTTGTGTTTTAGATGCTCTTACTCAGCAGATGGGAACATCCGTCGTCACCCAATTCACTTTTGCACAGGCTGTGCAGAAGTGGCTGCGCTATGCGCCAGACCGGGCAGGAGGGACTGGACGACAAAATATTAAGGCGTCAGAGGACATTGAAGTGTAAATAATAAGAGTACAAATAATTAAATTAAAACGCTTATAAAAATGAATTTGTTTTTAAATAGTGTGGTGTGTTCAGTGTTTTATACAAGATTTAAAATGTTCCATTACTTTTAACATCCTGGCTGTAGATAAAGCAGGCTATTTAATTTATGGCATTACATTTAAAATTAACATTTAAAAACGATTGAAATTTCATTGAAATCACGTTGATCCTTAGTTCAGTTGAAATTTCAACATTGTTTCAATATTACTGATAATTGAAATACCATTGAAATTCCGTTGATCTATGGACAGGATTTCAATGTTGTTTCAATATTAAAACGGGGTGCAAAATGATGTAGAATCAACATCAGAGTTCGATGTTGATTCAATGACTTAATGTTGACAAGGGAATGTTGATTTAACATAAGGCTTGTTTGAGATGAGCAAAATCTGCCCAGAACCGATCACCGGTGATCAGCGCGTAATGCATGCCGGTTAGAAATGTGTCCGAGTGCGGTCCGCCTTGCTCTGATGTCATGCTGACGTGTGGCAAAAAAACTCTCGCGAGCGCAAGGCGCACGTGTCGGATTCTGCAGTCGCGCGCAGTTGCTCTCCACCGACTGCGCTGATCGAAAGCATGATGGGAAACGACTTGCTGACGACACAGCTTAATGTTGATTGGTTTAAACAACCATGATGTATTGTTCTCTTTTAAAATGTTTGATTTTAAAACTCGGATATCATGTTTTATGTGTATATGTTATGTGTGAATATTCCCAAACTCTCGGACAGTTCGATCTCTATGGGTTATGCAATGTCATTTTATTATAGAAAAAAAAACACACACACACACACACACAAAAATAAAACACATAGTCTATGTCTGTATTAAAGAAAAAATGATCGATAAACACTTGTTTGGAATGGAATTAAAAAACAAGTACTTTGGGTGTCTTGTTCATTATATTTATTTTCATATAAAAGCAACAGAACTTAAATTGCATCCAATTTATTAGCAACAATGTGCACGAGCGTGAATCCCGCGATATCCATCATTGATCTCGCAGGTGTCAGATCCACAGCGAGAAGCGAGAACTGTCCGGCTTGCCTGCGCTTTTTCAATCCTCCTCTCACTGCAGCCGCCTACTCTCGACTACATTTCAGGCGAGGCAAGGCGAAGGCGCATCTCAAACAAGCCTATTCTCAAGAGCAGCTGCATGAGCTCTGATGACGACACAACTGTTCCACGATTGGCCGGATTCACCGCATGACAACGATCACATGTGTTTCGTGTTTATTCTCACACCTTTAGTTCCACTAAAGCTCACAAATCATTTTTTTATAACTATTTTCATGTAGTCACGATGTTATATTGTTTCATGTTTATCAAAATAAAACTGATTAAAAAACGTTGATTCCACTTCATTGATAGTAGTAGCCTAACTTTATTCTTGTTCAAACAGACGCTGTATAAAGCAGTAGGCCTACATAAAGTATTGAATGGAAATGTCTCTGAAACATCTGTGTATTTTGCAAATATTGCATTTATTTCACTTCAGCTGTGGTAAAGTATGCAAACACTATGAAGGTAGTTTTGTTTCTTTATTATTCAATCAAAAAAAAAATTTTTCAATTAAAAAAACCTTCACTTCAATAAAAAAAAACTTTTCAATCAAAGAAAAAAGGCATTTGAGTCCAAAAATATATTTGAGACTCAAAAAAATACATTTGAACACTGCTTTTCTTTGATTGAAAATGTTTTCTTTGATAGAAGTCCGTTTTTTTTTTTTTTTGTTTAAAGCAACCTTTTTAATTGAAGTAACATTGTTTTTTGATTGGACCATATAATGGGTAGGACATTTGTGTCTTTATCATTCAATCAAAAAAGAAGTTGCTTCTATTCCAAAAAAGTTGTTTCAATCAAAAAAAAATATTTTCAATCAAAGAAAAAACTGTTCAAATGCAAAAAAAAAATTACCCCGTGAATAAAAAAAGTATTGAAGAGAATGTTTTTTTTCGTTTTTTTTTTTTTTTTTGAAGTGAATTTTTTTTTGAAGTTCAAATTGTTTTGATTGAATCATTTTTTTTTTAGGTGAAAAAAGTTTTGAAGTTCAGATTTTTTCGTTTGACTCACTTTTTTATTTGAAGTGCAAAAAGTTTTGAAGTTAAATTTTTTTTTGATTGAATCATTTTGACACAAACGTTCCGCAGTGGGCGGGTGCTTCTCTATTGGTCAGAGATGTTTGATTGACAAGTGTCTACACCAACGACATCTTTCTGACAAAGAAGTCATGTTCGCCACTCGCCAGCAAGCTTTTTGCCAGCAAGTGGAGGGAGCAGCCGTGAAGTTGGCACAAAAATCTTTGCGTGGCAGGGGGAGCTGTACTCGACCAGTCACGGATATATGCGCCTGCCACTGCATTATAAGCGCCTGCCACTCGACCAGTCACGGATATATGCGCCTGCCACTCGAACTTACACAATATGAAATATGTTTTTAAACCATATGCAGCACATATCCCCTGAAGCCAGCGGAGCCAAAACGGTACGCACAATAGGTCAATATTCACCATTAACCAAACGCTTTTCGCCTGACTTACAACTACTCTACCCGCTTTTTTTTAATCCTGAGCACCAGTCTCGTGAGGCTTGCGCCTGCCTCAAAATCTCTCACTGTTTTAATATACAAGACGAACCCACAGACAGTGCAATGCTGATCTTATTTACATTTCTCATCTAGATCAGCTGATCTTATATTTTATTCGCTCTTTTTATCCGTATATGGGTGTGCGCTCGTAGCTCTATTAAGCGGCTCCAGCCAGCCACACGATCTCTCACTGTTTTCATCTATCAGACACTCGGGATTGATACACGAAAACACACAGACAGTGCAATACAGATCTTATTTACCCATTTTCTCACCTTATCTTATATTTTATCCGTATGGGAGTGCGCTCGTGGCTCATTAAGCCTCGCGCCAGCCACCAGCCACACGATCTCTCACTGTTTACACCTATCAGACACTCCTAATGATACAGGAGAGCACACAGACAGTGCAATACAGATCTTATTTACCTATTTCTCATCTTATCTTATATTTGATTCGCTCTTTTTATCCGTATATGGGAGTGCGCTCGTGGCTCTATTAAGCGGCGCCAGCCACCAGCCACACGATCTCACTGTTTTCATCTACCAGACACTCGGGATTGATACACGAAAACACACAGACAGTGCAATCCTGCTCTTATTTACTCATTTTCTCACCTTATCTTATATTTTATTCGCTCTTTTTATCCGTATATGGGAGTGCGCTCGTGGCTCTTAAGCCTCGCGCCAGCCACACGATCTCTCACTGTTTACACCTATCAGACACTCCTAATGATACAGGAGAGCACACAGACAGTGCAATACAGATCTTATTTACCTATTTCTCATCTTATCTTATATTTGATTCGCTCTTTTTATCCGTATATGGGAGTGCGCTCGTGGCTCTATTAAGCGGCGCCAGCCACCAGCCACACGATCTCTCACTGTTTTCATCTACCAGACACTCGGGATTGATACACGAAAACACACAGACAGTGCAATCCTGCTCTTATTTACCTATTTTCTCACCTTATCTTATATTTTATTTGCTCTTTTTGCCCGTGATGGAGCGCGTCTCGTGGCTCGTCGCGTCAGCCTCTAGCGTAGGCTACTGCCACAAGATCTCTCACTGTTTTACAGCTGCCTGTCATCCAGGAATGGTGCAGGAGAACAATTGTCAGTCACAGAACATGAGAACATGTCAAAGTCAAGTGAGTAAATTGAATATTTAAACATCACATTGTGGTTTATGAAATATTGTTTAAGTACCTTTTTAAGTAGTTAGGCTACCTGTATACACTTTTGGGTGGGGGTGGCTGATTTCAATTAATATACATTTTCTGCAACAATACTCTTAACTCGACTACATTTTCTTAGCTTCAGATATCGAGCAATTAATAAGAGCGTGTGGGTGGCACGGGGTGACACAACCACCACCTCCATCCATCCATAAAGTGTTTTCTGTGACAGTGTTGGCTACAAAGATGAAGTTGGACTCGCCATCTTCGCAGTAACGCGAGGAGAGAAATGCTCATTTCATACGGATTACATAATCGAGTAGCATAATGAGAGTAGCCTATTTATTTTTGTTTTGAATTGTTTCGTTTAAAACTAGGCTAGACATTTCTACCTTTCTAGATACTAGATATATTTCTCATGCATGTGAGGAACGTGCAATGCAAAACTGTCATGATTTTATTGTTATAGGCCTGTCTGCTATATTTGCTTCTTATTTATAAAATCCAGGGAATTGGTTGATCAAACATTGATTAAAATTAAGATACAATTTATACAAAACGAAATTCACTTTAAGGAAATGCTTTATACAAAACAAAACTTAATGGAGTGGTCAAAAACATTCTCCTTCAGAATATGTCAATCGGAGTATCAGGCGCTGTAACGTGAGAGATCTTGTGGCTGGCGCGTCACGAGATGCGCTCCATATTACGGGACAAAGGAGCTAATAAAAAATAAGATAAGATGTCAAATAGGTAAATAAGAGCAGGATTGCACTGTTTGTATGTCGAGTGTATCAATCCGAGTGTCTGAAAACAGTGAGCGATCTTGTGGCTGGTGACGTAAGAGCCACGATCGAGACGCAATCTATCACGGGCAAAAAGAGCGAATAAAATTTTGTGTGTTTTCGTGTATCAATCCGAGTGTCAGGTAGATGAAAACAGTGAGAGATCTGGTGGCTGGTAGTAAGAGCCACGATCGAGACGCGCTCCATAACGGGCAAAAAAATAGCAAATAAAATATTAGATAAGATGACATTAAGGTAAATAAGAGCAGGATTGCACAGTCTGTGTGTTTTCGTGTATCAATCCGAGTGTCTGGTAGATGAAAACAGTGAGAGATCTGGTGGCTGGTGACGCTATAAGAGCCACGATCGAGACTCGCTTTATCACGGGCAAAAAGAGCAAATAAAATATTAGATAAGATGACATTAAGGTAAATAAGAGCAGGATTGTACTGTCTGTGTGTTTTCGTGTATTAATCCGAGTGTCTGGTAGATGAAAACAGATCTGGTGGCGCTGGCTGGTGACTGGTGACGGTTAGTATGAGCCACGAGACGCGCTCTATCACGGGCAAAAAGAGCGAATAAAATATAAGATGAGGTGAGAAAAGGGGTAAATAAGAGCAGGATTGCACTGTTTGTGTGTTTTCGTGTATCAATCCGAGTGTCTGGTAGATGAAAACAGTGAGAGACCTGGTGGCTGGTGACGCTATAAGAGCCACGAGACGCGCTCTATCACGGGCAAAAAGAGCGAATAAAATATAAGATGAGAAGGTGAGAAAAGGGGTAAATAAGAGCAGGATTTCACTGTTTGTGTGTTTTCGTGTATCAATCCGAGTGTCTGGTAGATGAAAACAGTGAGAGATATCTGGTGGCTGGTGATGTAAGAGCCAGGATCGAGACGCGCTTCATCACGAATTCCGTGAAATGAACACGGACCCTTAAGTCAAAATCAGTGGCAGTTTCACGGAATCGCCGAAAATTCCGTGATGTGCCCACGGAAGTGATGCCTATGTAAGTCAATGACAGGCAGCATCCGTGGTCCACACACGGACAGTTACAACACACGCGCTCCCCCAATTGACGTCGTTTTATAATTTGGAAAGGTATCGCTTTAAATATTCTGAGTTTACTTAAAGTAAAATATTTAGTTTTAAAGTGATTTTAACTTGATATTGCATTGTTCTGTCGTCGTTTGATCGCTGGGATAACGTCTGGTCACCCTGAATTCCGTGACCGTACCACGGAATATTCAGTGGTCGCCACAGATTTTTTTCACCTTCACTGGACGAGATTGCCTATTGCTGATTTTGACACTTTCAGTCGGCTATTCAAGTTGTCTGTGTTTGTGATGCATGTAGCCTAATTAAACTGTGAACCTCTTATCTCCCCTGACCAGTTTCTATAGCCTTTTGCTTATTGACAAATTCTGTGATGGCACCACGGCAGTGGCGGTTCTAGACCATTTCAACTGGGGGGGCCAAGCTGGGGCCAGTTGTACTGTTAGAGGGACCAGTTACATATAGACCTTATTGTTGTCATATCATTTTCGGCACTGCACTGCAGGCATTAACAGGCAAAATACCATGTTTATAATCTTTCAACAAAGTATTTGCATTTCCATTATATTTTTACATTTGCATTACATATTCAGTATTAGTCACAGTAACTGTAATTGACATGATGTCCTTCTTTCTCTTAATTTTGGTGAGAACTATAGAGCAAAAGCAATGGGGACCAAGAAGCTTATTAATTAATTTACTGAAAATAACTGACTTGCTAGGTAACTATGTCTAACCGTTTACAGGGTTCCTGCACACTTTTTAAAGTCAAATTTAAGGCTTTTTAAGACCTGAAGAAATCAAAATTCATACCGTACATTAGGGGTGTGCAATATTGACAAAAATATATCTCAATATTTTCAATGTTTTGTTGATAATTAGATGATATTTTACTGATTGTGTTTTTGTGCTGGTGCCATGGCTGGTTTAGGCCTGTTGTTGACAGCAGACTCACAAAGATATTCATATTTTTTAATATTCTATGCAGTGGTCAGTTAACAGCAGGGACTGAAATTAATTTTTTAATTCATTTAATTTGCCACCTTAAATTGATTTCCAGGGGCATTTTCACCTATATATGGACATTCTTTCTAAACTTATTTAAAGTTATGAATCACCTTTTATGTCAAATACTAACATTCAAATTATTCAGTAATTATACTTATTTATTCAATAATACTTAATTATACAATAATTATACAGTACCACTGTTACCAGTCAAATTAATTCATTCAATCAAAATCCATCTTTGCAGTGCAGTCTAGAGGTGACACAGAAGCGGCATTAATATATTTACACTCCATTTACAATTGCATAAATAAAGCTATGAGATTTTTTTAAATCAATATTTAAATATGAAATGATTTATAATTTTAACGTTTTGATTAAAGGGTACTTTAAATATGAAACTAAAACCGCCAGTAGGCGGCGGCAAGTCACAGTCTTAAGTGAGTTGAGGGATTCATTCATTCAACCTTTTTTTTCTAAGGGCTGATTCATTCGGGAAAGGAGCAAGTGATTCCTTCAAAACGCGGATTTCAGTCAATAAATCATCGCTGTCTGTTGCATTGAGACTCTGCTACGGTTTCATTTTGAAATTCTAGTCGGCTAAATAAAGGGAAAACAAACAATATTGACAATATTGTGTCTAAAAAGTAACTCCCAATGTTAACTTATTGTTAATTTAACTGTTGTATAACATCAATATCACAGCTGCAATTGTGCACGGGAAAACGGCACTCTTGCTGATGAGATATTCTAATATAAGAACATAATATAAATATAAGACAAACTAATTTGGGGACATAGCCTACCAATGAACCGCAAACAGCAGTGAAAGGACGATAGACAAATGCGATGTCAGCTCACAGTGCCTCGTATACAGTTAAAACATTGATTACAATATCATAATAGACTATACACATCGCACACTCGATACACACATAAAGAATGAACTTGCAACTGAACTGACATTTACCAGCTTTCTCCTTCTCTCCTCTCTCGCGTGCAGGAGACAGACGAGTAGTATTAACATATACGTTGTGTCAAAATGTCAATCAAACTATGATTATGACATGATTTATGGCCCTATGTCGTTACCTGTCGTAGCGTTCTTGTATCAAGTAAAGAAGTGTTTCTGATTTACGACGCGTGTTCTGGCGGCAGCGTGTCTAGTCAGCTTGGCATCCGGGAGGGGATATTTAAGGTGTTTGGCCATATGTTTCCGTGTTCTATTGTATCTTTAGGTATTGGCTATAGGTGTTATAAATGGGTGTTAATTATGTCGGCGGCTGTGGGTCTCGCCGGAGTTCACACTTATGCCACTTTTCAAAATAGTCAATAGTATAAATCCATGTAGAACGCAACAACACTTAAACTGATCTGACCAGCGCTGTATCTCGCGTCTCTTGTTTTTGTTTTCTCCTCGTTCTCAAACGTGTGTGCAAGAAGATGGATGCCTGTCTTAACAGTAAGTTTTGTTTAATTTATTAAGTAATATTATTACGAAGCTTTATCTGTTTATATGAGTCGTTGTTCTATTGCGTTACTTAAGGTTTCTCTGCGCTGCAGGTGACGTCAGTCTCACAGGGCTTATTGATGAAATTAATTTCCTGAATCAAGCTAGTGGTATGTATAATTACGTTTTATGTTTAAATGTTACATAGTGTGTGTGTGTGTGTGTGTGTGAGCACCTCAGTAGGATCAGTAGTACCCGAACTATAGGTTTATGTTAATGCCTAAGTCTAATAATTTGACACGTTTCATCAAGCCAAAGAGTCCCAATTACCCACACACCCCGTACTATATTCTGCTCAACAAGAAAAGGTGTTTCTAGAACATCTGTATCTGTTTCCCGACGCCAATAGGATCAGTGTTAATAAGACAAAGAATCAAAACCTTTTTTTCTAAAATCACAGTTAAGGTGTTTACAAGTGGAACTGGCGGGGGGAAGAGCATGGGCGTAGGTTTGGTCTCAGCTTTGGTGGGGACACCCAATGTCTTTCCTGCATACAAAATGGTTAATTAATTTTGTAGTCTATCCTATGGCTAGCAAGTTTAACCCTCCTACCAGATATTGTTATTTGGATATTATCAATCAAATAATGATTCATTATATTTGAATAACCAACAGTGTTAACTTTTGCCTTTTTAACATTGCCAACATGTTTTTCCAGCACATGTGTCTAGCAAGTAGGCTACACTCACAAATACATTACATAAACAGAATTTAGAAACGAAAAATGTCTCAGATGATCCACTGTTTATGACTGCAAGATTCTAAGTTAAGGCAGGCTAATTAACATTCAGTGACTTGCTAACGTAGCATTCTATCGATAGCGCGACTTCTATGTGTCTAACCGTGCTGCACACCCCTAATTAATGCTCCTAACCTTGAAAGATTGCAGAAGCTAGGTTTAACTGTAACAATATCCTGGGTAACCAGGATCACCAGTTAATACTATTTTCCACAGTAGAATCTGCATTTGAAAGCCTGGTCAGTCACTACTACTGCTAGTTATTTGTGGCTAGTTATTTTTGCCTACTTACACTCTGCTTTATGAAAAAGCTTCGCATGTCCCCTTTCTTCTTCTTGGGTGACATAGCTGATCTACAAAGTACAAAAAGGGGCAAAAAAACGGAATATTAAAATGTTTTACTCTGGCCTTTGTATATGGCAGGCAGAGAGACAGCCCTGGTAACTTACCGTCGGCGTCATCACTCACTCACACACACACACACACACACACACACACACACACACACACACACACACACACACGCACACACACACCACCCGCTCGCTGCCAGTGAGTGCAAGCACAAAAAGTAGTCCCGGCCCGCGCGTGTAGCCTGCCTGTCAGATACCCCGCCGCCAATCAAATTACGGCGTATCTTGTACTGTCGTCGTCCTGGCCGTTGGAATCGATCCAAATAGCAGCGCAAAGACCCAAATGCAGCGCAAATATCAAAATAGCAGTTCAAAGGAGCTTGCTAAATATTGGTGGGGACAAATTTGTCATCTCAAAATATTGATTGGGACTAGTACCTAGCGTCCCCCCCTAAACCTACGCCCTTGGGGAAGAGTGCATCAAATGGGTTTGTTAATGGTTTTACAACAGTTGCTCAGGCTGGATTTTTTAAAGAATGACACTTCATCAAAGCTTTCTGGTGATTCTCTGGGCTCGCACACAAAAACATCTTTTAGTGTCTCTAAATTTGGTTGTTACATTTTGTTATTTTAGTATTTTTAAAGAAATGTTTTAGTTTTTAACCCAACCCATAGTGTGTGTGTGTGTGTGTGTGTGTGTGTGTGTGTGTGTGTGTGTGTGGTGTTGCAAAACAACAAATGTACATATTTTACTTCAAACAAAGGGATTTACATTTTCAAACATTTATACATTTGTTTGCCACAAAAAGCAATGAAAGTTGTCTATTTTCTTTAAATAAAACTTTTACTTTATTGTATTCTTTAAAACAGACTGATGACCAGCAGCATGTATTAGAACTGTAGCCGAGTAGTTTCCTCACACGAGTAAAACACAATTTTCACTAGAAAATGTATGACTGAACCTTTTTTCTTTTGACAAACCTACATTTCAAATTATACCTGAGGTGTGTAACAACCATACATTGATTCCTAAGATCCGGGGCACAGTGCAAACAAGCAAAAGTCAAGAAATCAAATCTCAGTGTAATCTCTGTGAGGTCAGAAAACAAAATTTTATGTTGAGTGATCCAGATAAATCTTTATGCTACAAAACATCATGGAAGTCACTGGCACTTTAAACATCCAGCACAAAATTAAAAGAGATGAGTTAAGGATGTTTCGACTATTACACATCCTCCAAAAATGTGTGTGTGTGTAAATAGTACTGCTAAACTCTTTGTGCGTATTTTTTACACGCTAACATATTTTGACACCGCAGTGATACAAAGTTTTCACACTCTTGAATAACTTTCAAACATAATCTTTATATAGTTACTGTATGTGTGTCCAAAACATCTTTAAGATTCAAAAGACTAAATCAGTAAGAAAAGATCGAGGGCACAGCATACATTGAAAAGTAAGATTTATAATAAATACACAAAATCCATTTGTGAACAATTGTGAAAATTTGTACATTTTGTTATGTAAGTGGTGTTTTTATCACTCCACTAGTGTTATTCATCTTATTCAGATAGCAATATTTTGTTTGTTGGACTCTTCTTTGAGAACTGTCAACATTCAGTGTTTATAGGAATAAATGCCAATTAAGAATTAAAGTGATAGTATTTCTGCTTGAGAGTGTTTGACTAAATTGATATTTCTTTTAATGTAACTTTACAGCTATCTATGATTTCAGTTTACACAAAGCATCAACACGAAAAAATAAGTTATGCTTTTAGTTTAAGTTTTACACTTAATCTGTTACAACTGAATCGCATCTGACTATTGCACTGAGAGCTATACATTGATTCATTTCATCAACTTTAACGATGGTAAATAAAGTTCCACACTCTGGCAAAATGAAAAGAAATAATGAAGTGTGCATAAATCACCATGTAAATTCAAGACCCCAAATCACTAAGACAATAAATTACGCCATGCAGACATTGTTTATGATGCATACATAGAAAACTCAAATGATGAGCAATTTGTACTTTTGTTTCATGTTTGTAAATATGGTTTTGCAAATGCCTTTTTATCACACCACTAGACATAGTCATCTTGTTGAGATGACACTGTTCACATTTCTTTCTTTTTTTTGTTTTAGGTGAAGACAGAAACGATCTAAGTTTATGCTATTCCGCACATGGGAAAACATTTGTGATGAACGCATGGCTTACATTTAAGAGGCTTTTAAAAATGACTGAACTTTCTCCTTTTGACAAACCAGTATTTCATATTATATTATATTATACTTAATATTATATTAAGTTGCTCAACGTCCCGCTTAGCATTAAAGATTAGTTTGTTTTTAATTGGTGTCATCATCTTCTTTGACTCAAATAAAGTTACTATATGTGCTATAAATCTTTGTACATTTTTTTTTTTTTTTGCTCTTCTGTCAGATTTGTTAGAGGAACTATGACACTGTATTGTAATGCAAACACATTAAGAACAAAAAAGTTACATGTCCTTGTAAAGACTATGAGTAAAATTCAAACAATCGTTATACAGGATTTATGTTTGCACAAAAGTAAATACAAGAGGTAATTTACTACACCAGTGTGTACAGGGTATAAGAGGGTTGAAAAGCTCTGTTTATAATAAACACACAAAAGTGTGCAAATGACGGTTCTATTACGCCGATAGATTTAGTCATCTTGTTCAGACAGTAGATGATACTGTTTCACATTATGTATGTAGGACTGTATGTTTTTAGGTGAAGACTTTTCTTAAAGAGCTGTCAACATTCTGCGTTTTATAGGAATAAATGACAATTCATTTAAGTAATAGTCTTTCTGTTTGAGAATATTTGACTAAGCTGATACTTTGTTTAGGTCAACTTCCCCTCTATCTATGATGTGGTCTATATATGCCGTTTTACACTTAAAACTATACGGCAGAGTCACATTTGACTATTGCGCTGAGAGATGCGTATTCATTAAAGCATGAGGTTGTTAAACAAAGTTCCACACTTCGGTAAATCCTGCAGATAAAATTGCACAAAAGCAAATTCTAGAGGTCAAATTGCTAAAAAGAAAAAGAAGAAAAAGGTAAATACAACATGAGCCATTTAAAACAGATACAGAAACCCTCTCTTCCGATCTATTGCTAAAGTTTAAGAATAAAATGCTGTTTAAGAACAGCATAAGAAAATTACAAAAAATTATATAATTATAATAACTGATATTATTTTAGGTCTGTCTACGAAGAGGTCACAAGACATATAATAGGACCAACATGAAAAGTGAGACTTGATGTTTTACTGTTACATACATACAACTGTTACACTTAAAACAAAACCTATCGATTAGCTATACACATTATGAGTCAAGGTGTCACAGACACACAATTCGTCATGTTTGTCTTCACAATTGGGGATTCTTTAAGAAAAACAGTATGTGTCCATCATCAGTGTATACCAAATTTGTTTAACACAATTATAAATATTGATTAGCAACAGCTCGATGGTTACCAAATGCTAGTGAAGAGTTTAGAATGTCACTGGCACATTAGTTAGCTATTAGTGATAGTGACCCTGGTATCGTCACATCGCAGTGAGTACACATATAAACCACAAAGTTTTGACTATGAAGCCAGGCCAAAAAAAAAAAAAAAACCCAGAAAACAGCAATTAGTTGTAGCAGTATGGAGATTGAGTTATGTTCTTTGATTTTGCTCTCATTTTTTTTTCTAAAACAGACTGTTTGAAACTGTTTACCCTGGTTTCATTCTTAACAGCAGCATTCTTATTGTAATGTTGGGTGTGATTGTAATGCGTATGTGGTGTTTTCTTTACACTATCCCCATGGATGTCTGTTTCCCATGTCATGTTAGTGAACTCCAGGTCTTCTAGCCTTCTATTTGGTCATAAGTGATAGTATTCACATGAATTTTCTTGATTTAATAACTTCGAATGCTGGGTATTATATCCATATCTGTGTTACACAACATCTTTTCACAAGTTGTTTATGTTGAGTGTAAGCATCGGTAAGTGTCAACATGTATGGAAAAGACCATTGTGTTACAGCAAAACCACTATCGGTGGAATGATATTGTAATGTATAGAGTTTTTTTTTTTGCATCTGTCTGTATTACTCAACATTATCTCATTGTTTCTTGACATATGTTTATAACCGTGATCCAATTTTCACATCTCAAAGAATCTTACAGACGGAATATGTTTATCCAGAATTTAGACTACTGTTAAAAAAGTCGACGTGTAGGGATATATACATTCGGTACATTGTATTTAATGTCACTATAGAGACAATTTAATGAACGCTTCAGGGACTGAACTTTAACATTTTAATCTTTGGTAAAAGTTAACTTAAAGTCTGCACAAAAAAGAAATTCCATCCTTTCTAAATGCATGTTATGGATCTATTGAGCACAATTCACCAGTGCATACGTTTTGACCTTGTGATGTTTAAACAACTTTTGTTGGAAAATTAAAAATACATGTAGGATTTACTCAACTTTTTTATGTCAATATTTACGTTGTGCTATGCCGCATTTAATTAACATTGTTTATTTCAGTAAACTTAAGTTTCTTACATAAGATTAATTCAATTTCATTTAGTGGAATCAGGTTAACATTCTTAATTTTGGTCAAAAACTATTAAGTTAAATTATCCTAAACTGTTACATCCAAGGCATGGCCCAAAGTAGTTGTTTTTATTATTTTTAAAACCACTTTAATGATTGTTAACACGTCCTCACTCCAGTCTACACTTTATCACAATGGTAATCTCCAAAAAACACTAACACATCAGAAACTTTTTTAAATATAATCACAAAAGAACATTAAACATTGACAAGTACCAATTTTTTATCCTGATGAAAATGACGGGAAGGGGGAAATCCTCTTTCTAGTTTTCTATATTGCTATTTTAACACAACTAAACTCCTTTATGTAATCGCAACCCAAATGGATTAAGTAAAATGGTTGAAAAGAGTCGTGTTGGATTAACTCCATTTACTTAAGTATATTGAACAAGCATCAAATGTTATTTTTGGTATACTTAACTGAAACATGAAAATATTGAGTTAAGTCAAACGCAACTGTTTCAAGTCAGATTAACGCAATGTATTGTGTATGAATGAGAAAGCTAATACAACAGTGTTAAATGAAATTTTTTTTTTTTTTTGACTGAATTCTCTCTGGCGAAATCAAGGACTTGTTGTTTATGCAGGACATAGTTATTTATGGCTTCCTGAAGACAACCCCTATGAAATATTTCATCTTTTAAATCATGTAGTATTTTTTTAAAATGCAGCAAAACAAAGATGATCATTAAATTATTACTCTACAAGAATCAGTATGTATAATACCATTTTTAGCTTAGACGCTGTCACAAAAGAATGATGACTTAAGTGGATAAAACCTTTTATTTCAACATAAAAAAAAATTTTCGTTACAAAAAAAAAAAAAATTATGATAGACCGTCATTACATATACATAAAGTAAAACAATAACTCCATTTACAGGTGATCGAGCCAGAATAGGAAATCGCGGCACGCTATCATGTTTTGCTCCAGGATGAAGCTGGCTAAAGTTTAAATAATTTCACCGACGTCACATCATTTCTAATTTTTTGAAAACAGTGACACACATAGATCTGTTACAAACGTACACGTACAGAGAACTCCAAACTCGTTACTACAATCAAACACCACACCCAGAACTTTTCTGAGGATTACACAGACCGGCTCGTTGGCATTAAGACACACAGTCGTAACATCATGCCACGAATTTGTTAGCCCTCTTACAATCATTTCATTTTTGAGATTTGTTACACGTCTGGTATCTCCCGCACCGTCATTATTCGAATCACACGCACCATCGATGATCTTATGCATCAAGTCAACCATCTGGCCTCTAAAATAATCTTCCAACATACAGTCTATTGTAGCTCTTAAACGACACTCTTTGCTCGTGGCGCACTCGTACACCGTAGGCTTGTGCGCAGCATCTTCAGAACTCAGCGGGCAGTCGCGCTCCATCAAGCCTTTAGTTAGAAATTTTTAGATTTTTTAGAACAAAACTTCATGGATGGTGTAAACTTTGTCCCCTATTCGATGTTGAAAGATTCGGATAGTTCCTGGAATGTCATGTGATTGAGTCCTTGCAGCACAATCGTCCAAGTCTTGTGCATTAACACTCTGAAGTTTAGGTTTATGGGTCTGATCCTCCAAGGTGTTATTAGTCGAAGAAGTGCAATTCGTGTCATGCTCAGGTATAGAGGAATGTTGAAGCGGACTTTGGCAGTCCATGTAGCAATCAGACAATGTTCCTTTGATCGCTGAGATGTTAGTAAAGATGTCCACACTGGAACATGCACTCTTCTGCTCTGTGTAGCTCTGTGAGATTATCAGGGTGGATAATATAACCCTCCGCTGGAGGGGGTTGTCTTCAGGAAGCCATAAATAACTATGTCCTGCATAAACAACAAGTCCTTGATTTCGCCAGAGAGAATTCAGTCAAAAAAAAAAAAAAAAAAAAATTCATTTAACACTGTTGTATTAGCTTTCTCATTCATACACAATACATTGCGTTAATCTGACTTGACTCAATATTTTCATGTTTCAGTTAAGTATACCAAAAATAACATTTGATGCTTGTTCAATATACTTCAGTAAATGGAGTTTATCCAACACGACTCTTTTCAACCATTTTACTTAATCCATTTGGGTTGCGATTACATAAAGGAGTTTAGTTGTGTTAAAATAGCAATATAGAAAACTAGAAAGAGGATTTCCCCCTTCCCGTCATTTTCAACAGGATAAAAAATTGGTACTTGTCAATGTTTAATGTTCTTTTGTGATTATATCTAAAAAAGTTTCTGATGTGTTAGTGTTTTTTGGAGATTACCATTGTGATAAAGTGTAGACTGGAGTGAGGACGTGTTAACAATCATTAAAGTGGTTTTAAAAATAATAAAAACAACTACTTTGGGCCATGCCTTGGATGTAACAGTTTAGGATAATTTAACTTAATAGTTTTTGACCAAAATTAAGAATGTTAACCTGATTCCACTAAATGAAATTGAATTAATCTTATGTAAGAAACTTAAGTTTACTGAAATAAACAATGTTAATTAAATGCGGCATAGCACAACGTAAATATTGACATTAAAAAGTTGAGTAAATCCTACATGTATTTTTAATTTTCCAACAAAAGTTGATTAAACATCACAAGGTCAAAACGTATGCACTGGTGAATTGTGCTCAATAGATCCATAACATGCATTTAGAAAGGATAGAAAGGATGGAATTTCTTTTTTGTGCAGACTTTAAGTTAACTTTTACCAAAGATTAAAATGTTAAAGTTCAGTCCCTGAAGCGTTCATTAAATTGTCTCTATAGTGACATTAAATACAATGTACCGAATGTATATATCCCTACACGTCGACTTTTTTAACAGTAGTCTAAATTCTGGATAAACATATTCCGTCTGTAAGATTCTTTGAGATGTGAAAATTGGATCACGGTTATAAACATATGTCAAGAAACAATGAGATAATGTTGAGTAATACAGACAGATGCAAAAAAAAAAACTCTATACATTACAATATCATTCCACCGATAGTGGTTTTGCTGTAACACAATGGTCTTTTCCATACATGTTGACACTTACCGATGCTTACACTCAACATAAACAACTTGTGAAAAGATGTTGTGTAACACAGATATGGATATAATACCCAGCATTCGAAGTTATTAAATCAAGAAAATTCATGTGAATACTATCACTTATGACCAAATAGAAGGCTAGAAGACCTGGAGTTCACTAACATGACATGGGAAACAGACATCCATGGGGATAGTGTAAAGAAAACACCACATACGCATTACAATCACACCCAACATTACAATAAGAATGCTGCTGTTAAGAATGAAACCAGGGTAAACAGTTTCAAACAGTCTGTTTTAGAAAAAAAAATGAGAGCAAAATCAAAGAACATAACTCAATCTCCATACTGCTACAACTAATTGCTGTTTTCTGGGTTTTTTTTTTTTTTTTTTGGCCTGGCTTCATAGTCAAAACTTTGTGGTTTATATGTGTACTCACTGCGATGTGACGATACCAGGGTCACTATCACTAATAGCTAACTAATGTGCCAGTGACATTCTAAACTCTTCACTAGCATTTGGTAACCATCGAGCTGTTGCTAATCAATATTTATAATTGTGTTAAACAAATTTGGTATACACTGATGATGGACACATACTGTTTTTCTTAAAGAATCCCCAATTGTGAAGACAAACATGACGAATTGTGTGTCTGTGACACCTTGACTCATAATGTGTATAGCTAATCGATAGGTTTTGTTTTAAGTGTAACAGTTGTATGTATGTAACAGTAAAACATCAAGTCTCACTTTTCATGTTGGTCCTATTATATGTCTTGTGACCTCTTCGTAGACAGACCTAAAATAATATCAGTTATTATAATTATATAATTTTTTGTAATTTTCTTATGCTGTTCTTAAACAGCATTTTATTCTTAAACTTTAGCAATAGATCGGAAGAGAGGGTTTCTGTATCTGTTTTAAATGGCTCATGTTGTATTTACCTTTTTCTTCTTTTTCTTTTTAGCAATTTGACCTCTAGAATTTGCTTTTGTGCAATTTTATCTGCAGGATTTACCGAAGTGTGGAACTTTGTTTAACAACCTCATGCTTTAATGAATACGCATCTCTCAGCGCAATAGTCAAATGTGACTCTGCCGTATAGTTTTAAGTGTAAAACGGCATATATAGACCACATCATAGATAGAGGGGAAGTTGACCTAAACAAAGTATCAGCTTAGTCAAATATTCTCAAACAGAAAGACTATTACTTAAATGAATTGTCATTTATTCCTATAAAACGCAGAATGTTGACAGCTCTTTAAGAAAAGTCTTCACCTAAAAACATACAGTCCTACATACATAATGTGAAACAGTATCATCTACTGTCTGAACAAGATGACTAAATCTATCGGCGTAATAGAACCGTCATTTGCACACTTTTGTGTGTTTATTATAAACAGAGCTTTTCAACCCTCTTATACCCTGTACACACTGGTGTAGTAAATTACCTCTTGTATTTACTTTTGTGCAAACATAAATCCTGTATAACGATTGTTTGAATTTTACTCATAGTCTTTACAAGGACATGTAACTTTTTTGTTCTTTATGTGTTTGCATTACAATACAGTGTCATAGTTCCTCTAACAAATCTGACAGAAGAGCAAAAAAAAAAAAAAATGTACAAAGATTTATAGCACATATAGTAACTTTATTTGAGTCAAAGAAGATGATGACACCAATTAAAAACAAACTAATCTTTAATGCTAAGCGGGACGTTGAGCAACTTAATATAATATTAAGTATAATATAATATAATATGAAATACTGGTTTGTCAAAAGGAGAAAGTTCAGTCATTTTTAAAAGCCTCTTAAATGTAAGCCATGCGTTCATCACAAATGTTTTCCCATGTGCGGAATAGCATAAACTTAGATCGTTTCTGTCTTCACCTAAAACAAAAAAAAGAAAGAAATGTGAACAGTGTCATCTCAACAAGATGACTATGTCTAGTGGTGTGATAAAAAGGCATTTGCAAAACCATATTTACAAACATGAAACAAAAGTACAAATTGCTCATCATTTGAGTTTTCTATGTATGCATCATAAACAATGTCTGCATGGCGTAATTTATTGTCTTAGTGATTTGGGGTCTTGAATTTACATGGTGATTTATGCACACTTCATTATTTCTTTTCATTTTGCCAGAGTGTGGAACTTTATTTACCATCGTTAAAGTTGATGAAATGAATCAATGTATAGCTCTCAGTGCAATAGTCAGATGCGATTCAGTTGTAACAGATTAAGTGTAAAACTTAAACTAAAAGCATAACTTATTTTTTCGTGTTGATGCTTTGTGTAAACTGAAATCATAGATAGCTGTAAAGTTACATTAAAAGAAATATCAATTTAGTCAAACACTCTCAAGCAGAAATACTATCACTTTAATTCTTAATTGGCATTTATTCCTATAAACACTGAATGTTGACAGTTCTCAAAGAAGAGTCCAACAAACAAAATATTGCTATCTGAATAAGATGAATAACACTAGTGGAGTGATAAAAACACCACTTACATAACAAAATGTACAAATTTTCACAATTGTTCACAAATGGATTTTGTGTATTTATTATAAATCTTACTTTTCAATGTATGCTGTGCCCTCGATCTTTTCTTACTGATTTAGTCTTTTGAATCTTAAAGATGTTTTGGACACACATACAGTAACTATATAAAGATTATGTTTGAAAGTTATTCAAGAGTGTGAAAACTTTGTATCACTGCGGTGTCAAAATATGTTAGCGTGTAAAAAATACGCACAAAGAGTTTAGCAGTACTATTTACACACACACACATTTTTGGAGGATGTGTAATAGTCGAAACATCCTTAACTCATCTCTTTTAATTTTGTGCTGGATGTTTAAAGTGCCAGTGACTTCCATGATGTTTTGTAGCATAAAGATTTATCTGGATCACTCAACATAAAATTTTGTTTTCTGACCTCACAGAGATTACACTGAGATTTGATTTCTTGACTTTTGCTTGTTTGCACTGTGCCCCGGATCTTAGGAATCAATGTATGGTTGTTACACACCTCAGGTATAATTTGAAATGTAGGTTTGTCAAAAGAAAAAAGGTTCAGTCATACATTTTCTAGTGAAAATTGTGTTTTACTCGTGTGAGGAAACTACTCGGCTACAGTTCTAATACATGCTGCTGGTCATCAGTCTGTTTTAAAGAATACAATAAAGTAAAAGTTTTATTTAAAGAAAATAGACAACTTTCATTGCTTTTTGTGGCAAACAAATGTATAAATGTTTGAAAATGTAAATCCCTTTGTTTGAAGTAAAATATGTACATTTGTTGTTTTGCAACACCACACACACACACACACACACACACACACACACACACACACACACACACACACACACACACTATGGGTTGGGTTAAAAACTAAAACATTTCTTTAAAAATACTAAAATAACAAAATGTAACAACCAAATTTAGAGACACTAAAAAGATGTTTTTGTGTGCGAGCCCAGAGAATCACCAGAAAACTTTGATGAAGTGTCATTCTTTAAAAAATCCAGCCTGAGCAACTGTTGTAAAACCATTAACAAACCCATTTGATGCACTCTTCCCCCCGCCAGTTCCACTTGTAAACACCTTAACTGTGATTTTAGAAAAAAAGGTTTTGATTCTTTGTCTTATTAACACTGATCCTATTGGCGTCGGGAAACAGATACAGATGTTCTAGAAACACCTTTTCTTGTTGAGCAGAATATAGTACGGGGTGTGTGGGTAATTGGGACTCTTTGGCTTGATGAAACGTGTCAAATTATTAGACTTAGGCATTAACATAAACCTATAGTTCGGGTACTACTGATCCTACTGAGGTGCTCACACACACACACACACACACACACACTATGTAACATTTAAACATAAAACGTAATTATACATACCACTAGCTTGATTCAGGAAATTAATTTCATCAATAAGCCCTGTGAGACTGACGTCACCTGCAGCGCAGAGAAACCTTAAGTAACGCAATAGAACAACGACTCATATAAACAGATAAAGCTTCGTAATAATATTACTTAATAAATTAAACAAAACTTACTGTTAAGACAGGCATCCATCTTCTTGCACACACGTTTGAGAACGAGGAGAAAACAAAAACAAGAGACGCGAGATACAGCGCTGGTCAGATCAGTTTAAGTGTTGTTGCGTTCTACATGGATTTATACTATTGACTATTTTGAAAAGTGGCATAAGTGTGAACTCCGGCGAGACCCACAGCCGCCGACATAATTAACACCCATTTATAACACCTATAGCCAATACCTAAAGATACAATAGAACACGGAAACATATGGCCAAACACCTTAAATATCCCCTCCCGGATGCCAAACTGACTAGACACGCTGCCGCCAGAACACGCGTCGTAAATCAGAAACACTTTTTTACTTGATACAAGAACGCTACGACAGGTAACGACATAGGGCCATAAATCATGTCATAATCATAGTTTGATTGACATTTTGACACAACGTATATGTTAATACTACTCAGACGTTATTCTGCCGCGATTCCCGCGAATGTGATGCGAATTGTCACGTGAACAAGCAAATCCACAAAGATAGAATAATAAAAATAATAATACGCATACAACGATAACAACGATAGCAAAAAACAGTTTTGTAAAAATTATTTCACACTCCACATTTAGGGGGGCCACAAGGGGGGCCAAGCTTGTTGTCACAGGGGCACGGGCCCCCCTGGCCCCCCCTCTAGAACCGCCACTGCACCACGGATTCTTCCGTGATGGGACCACGGATTTCTTCCGTGACCGTACCACGGAATATTCAGTGGTCGCCACAGATTGTTTCACCTTCACTGGACGATATAGCCTATATTGCTGATTTTGACACTTTAGGCTATTAAGTTGTCTGTGTTTGTGATGTAGCCTCATTAAACTGTGAACATATTATCTCCCCCGATCAGTTTGTAACAGTTTTTACTTATTGTCAAATTCTGTGATGGCACCAGGGATTCTTCCGTGACGGGACCACGGAATTCTTCCGTGACCGTACCACGGAATATTCAGTCGTCGCCACAGATTTTTTTCACCTTCACTGGACGAGATTGCCTATTGCTGATTTTGACACTTTCAGTCGGCTATTCAAGTTGTCTGTGTTTGTGATGCATGTAGCCTAATTAAACTGTGAACCTCTTATCTCCCCTGACCAGTTTCTATAGCCTTTTGCTTATTGACAAATTCTGTGATGGCACCACGGATTCTTCCGTGACGGGACCACGGAATTCTTCCGTGACCGTACCACGGAATATTCAGTGGTCGCCACAGATTGTTTCACCTTCACTGGACGATATAGCCTATATTGCTGATTTTGACACTTTAGGCTATTAAGTTGTCTGTGTTTGCGATGTAGCCTCATTAAACTGTGAACATATTATCTCCCCCGATCAGTTTGTAACAGTTTTTACTTATTGTCAAATTCTGTGATGGCACCAGGGATTCTTCCGTGACGGGACCACGGAATTCTTCCGTGACCGTACCACGGAATATTCAGTCGTCGCCACAGATTTTTTTCACCTTCACTGGACGAGATTGCCTATTGCTGATTTTGACACTTTCAGTCGGCTATTCAAGTTGTCTGTGTTTGTGATGCATGTAGCCTAATTAAACTGTGAACCTCTTATCTCCCCTGACCAGTTTCTATAGCCTTTTGCTTATTGACAAATTCTGTGATGGCACCACGGATTCTTCCGTGACGGGACCACGGAATTCTTCCGTGACCGTACCACGGAATATTCAGTGGTCGCCACAGATTGTTTCACCTTCACTGGACGATATAGCCTATATTGCTGATTTTGACACTTTAGGCTATTAAGTTGTCTGTGTTTGCGATGTAGCCTCATTAAACTGTGAACATATTATCTCCCCCGATCAGTTTGTAACAGTTTTTACTTATTGTCAAATTCTGTGATGGCACCACGGATTCTTCCGTGACGGGACCACGGAATTCTTCCGTGACCATACCACGGAATTCTTCCGTGACCGTACCACGGAATATTCAGTGGTCGCCACAGATTTTTTTCACCTTCACTGGACGAGATTGCCTATTGCTGATTTTGACACTTTCAGTAGGCTATTCAAGTTGTCTGTGTTTGTGATGCATGTAGCCTAATTAAACTGTGAACATATTATCTCACCTGAACAGTTTCTATAGCCTTTTGCTTATTGACAAATTCTGTGATGGCACCACGGATTCTTCCGTGACGGGACACACGGATAACCGGATAACTAGAGGCAGGCTTGATCAATCAAACTCCCCATCCATCATCTTGTGTAAATAATATTTGGACTAATTTACAAAATTTTTTATGTTTACTCAATTGACAGATAGGCATATACAGACAACGAAAAAAAAAATGATAAAGACTTATTATAAATTAATGTTAAATCGGACCAGTCTGTTGCCATGACGGCGACACCACTTTCGCGCAAAGTTTTTTCGCAAACAAAGTGTGAGGGTGGAGCAGAGTGGTATGACTAATATAGAAAAAACAAAACTTGTGGCTCTTTTCCACGGACTGGTACCAGATCCACTTGACTCTGGTACCAAGCACTTTTGGTTCCACCTCTGTTGAAGTTCCAACAATGATGTGTAGATAGCTCTGTGGTCATTGTTATCGCTAGCATCATAATGTTAACGTTCTGAGCAGGCCCTCAGCAGCAGCTTAGTGTTAGCAAGACAGGACGGCCGATAGAGTAAATATTGCCATCTCCCCAAAAACATGTCTGTATTGTGATGAATTCAGAATACTGTTGATTTTATCTGTTCTGCTGTAGTGATTGATGTTACCAACTTTTACATAATGGTGATGCTAAGATAGTTTACTTCAGTGTTGCTATAGCAACCAGTTACATGAAATGGTACTTTTATGCAGTGGAAAATGAAACCAAAAATTGGAAACCAAACCAAGTAGAGTCATATTGAGGTGAGTTGAACTGGTACCATTCAGTAGAAAAGGGACTATACATATGTTAGTGAGAAAAAAAAACTCCAAATTTGACTTACAGCCCATTCTGATGTTCTCTTTCAGCTTCTCCACTCCCTTTATCTCCTTACGAAGAGACGTGATGTGCTGAGACATCTCCTTCACCAGGATACTCTGCTCCTCCTCAAGGCGTCTAACTAGCATCATTTGGTCAAAAAGAGACCGTTTAAACCTGAAGGAGCGACCTTTAAGTAGAGGGAATTGATGGAAAAAGTGATTTAGTATTTATGATGATTAAGTTATAAACCCAAACATACAAGAGAGAGAGAGAAAGATTTTCATTGCAATAAAATACTTTTTTTATTTTTATTAAAAAATAAAAAAAGACAGGCATACATTTTAGAGAACATGTCAGGACTACCATACCATCCTCACGTCTCTCCCAAGGCAGGATGTAGTCCTCTGTCAAATTGGAGGCCAACTCCTCGTCAACTGTATCCTCTGCAATTGCATTGTACAGCAGGATCTTTTATTTCAGTTTTTTTTTAATTCTCTTATTTTTCTTCTTTTTCTTTGTCTTGTTTGATTGCTATCTGCAAAGTGAAATAAGAAAACTATTAGGAAAACATTTACATTTATTCATTTAGCTGACGCTTTTATCCAAAGCGACTTACAATTGCTATATTTCAGAGGTCGCACGCCTCTGGAGCAACTAGGGGTTAAGTGTCTTGCTCAGGGACACATTGGTGTCTTGCAGTGGATTCGAACCCGGGTCTCTCACACCAAAGGCATGTGTCTTATCCACTGCGCCATCACCACCCACGATGTGCCATTTGAATATTAGTCAACCAACCATTCTGACGATAGAGGTCATGCTTCTTGCGTAGCAGGGCCACTAAGATGCTCTCTATCTCAGCCCTGAGATCCTCTGTTGCTCCCTGTTCTGTTGTGCTAACTGGCTCTAAATAGGTAACACAATTAAACGATTGTTTCATTTAAAAATGTCTGATCACCTTATGTAGTTCATATTTGAACAAAGTAATTAACAGTTGTATTTGTGAAAAATCTGAGCGCTACGCATGATTTACCTGTGACTGCCCACTGCTGAACATCACCCACCCACTGCTGTGCTGTTTGTTCAGTGATGTCATTCTTCTGGCAGAAATCTAGCAGCTTCCAGCTTTGCCCTCTCGGAGATCTTTAAATCACACAAAAATAAAAAAATATCATGCAAGCTTTCAGCCAATCCCGGGATCAAAAAATTCCTTCATCTACAGTTTATAAATGAATGAATGAATGAGCTTATTACAGATGGATGGACTCCAGCTCTACTGTTTGTTGTTAAAATGTATGTTGTCAGGCAAGAGGACCATTGGGAAATGTCCTTACTTTGATGTATCTGCGGGCCAAGACTTTGTGAAGGTTCTCTGTCTTTTTTCTGTTCCACCCCATGGCCTGTTGAGTGAGCATATTCTCTCTCCCTGATTAAAAAAATAAATCTGCATGCGTGATTGGATCAATTTACATGGGAAAGACCATTGCAGTTAGACACAACCTAACACAACAAATACTTTAGTGCAAGGAGATCAGGAAAATTACATTTTACAAGTCAGAAATACCTCATCACAGAGTATGGTTTGTAATGTGTCATACCAACCTGCCTTTGTCATGTACTTTGTGACAAGAGCTGCCCTGGAGAGAAAGCTGTTTACCTAGATAAACAATACAGAAATTAATGTATTCCTATTTTACATTACCAAAAAACAACAACAAATAAACAAAAACATACTGTATGTATATGTGAACATGTAGCCATACTTATTGTTGAACTAATATCTTATCGTCAACTAGCTCTCCACCTCAGAATGCCATGGAAACTAAAGCGACCACGCCCTTTCAGCCATAGTCATAGACAGCAAAATAGGAAAGATCAAGCCCAATTTTTCAAAGTTGGGTCTTGCCAATTGGGTCTACATTTTAAAACATCACAATGGCATGCCAGAGCAGTGACAATCGGCATTTTCATAGAATCCCATGAAATTTGATGATTTTGCACTGTCACCAGCCTGGTGTGTCAAATGGGGTCCTACTGGTAGGTTGGAAAAAGTCTACCATGGCCTACTGGTTAGGGCCTTGGGCGTGTGTCTCGTTCGAATGCCGACCAGGGGAAAGTTGTTGAACATCGCTGTCCTGTCCACATCCACGGCTAAGGTGCCCTTGAGCAAGGCACCAAACCCTTCACTGCTCACCGGGCGCCGCATCAGCTGACTGCCCACTGCTCTAGTGGTTAGGAGTTAGTGTGTGTTACCTCACTGTGTGCTGTGTATGTGCGTCTCTAATTCACGGATAGGTTAAATGCAGAGACTAAATTTCCCTAACAGGATCAAAAGAGTGTATATAATTAAATAGTGCAGCTCAGAGGGAACATAACTTGAAATAGTGATGTATCATGCAGACACCACCACTACTCACTTTTTACTCAGAGGAGACATAATGTGTGTTGCACTTGTGACATAATGTGTGTTGTGCTCTGATGGTCATTCGAGCAAGCATAGATCTTTGTTTGATACCCTGATGTACTTTATCCTTCACACTCTGCTTGTCTCACACATAAATGTATCAGTGAAGTCTCCTATATCTACATAGTTACAATAATGTCGGTGATAACATACTTGCTCAACTTCCTCTCCAACAGTGTTCCCTGCTCCATCCTGATTCCTGCCGCCCCATCTCACCTGCAACATAGTGTTGGATTAATTTCATACCATAACTTTAAAAATCTAATGTTATCCAATCATGGATTATGTGCACATTAAAATCACTTTCACATTAAAGGTGTCATATTTTATCTGCATAATATACTACACAAGATATCATAATCAAAGACTTACAATTTAGTATATTGCCACTAATACCAGATTCAAATAATAAAAAACAATCATTGCTCGGCTTTTCGCATTAGCTGCCTGCTGGCTACTGTTGCATCTGAATTTCAGTAATTTGAGGTACCTCGCATTTTGCTGTATGAGCTTTGGCATGCATCACACTGAGAAATGGGCTCATTTCCATCAGCGGTTGTAGAACTGATGATTCTTCAGTCACTTTGCTTAGGTATGGCCAGTACCTAAAAAGAAGCACAGCATTAGTAGGCATTAACCAACACTTTGCCTGGCCATCAATATAAAACGACTGAAAAAAAAACAGGCACTTGACACTTAATGTACAGTAGGTTGACCGAGTTTCAATATGACAGAGAAAAATTACCTGCAGACAACATCCATGCAGAAGAAAGTGACATTGGCCCTCTCTGACAATTCCCTCTGTAAAAACATTGGGTAGGCGAAGACCTCGCCACGGTAGTGGTTCAGTCCTCGCAGCAATATCCCGTGTCTGATACACAAGAGGACAATATGGTTAATGATCAATTTACACAATGAGACCTGTGGAAAACAAAGCTAATCAAAACCCTCTATTCAAAGCCTCTCTCTCTCTCTCAGTCTCTCTCTCTCTCTCTCAGTCTCTCTCTCTCTCTCTCTCTCTCTCTCTCTCTCTCTCTCACACACACACACACATTTCCCCATCAATCTCTACATATGTGACTAACTGAGCTTTAAAACAATCTTCTAGGGAAAAAAATCTGTAAAGGGGATTTACTTTACTTCCCATAAGGAAATTAAACATGACTGATACATTTATCCACAAATGAGTTTCCACAGCGTGTAACAAATGGCATCTGTACAATTGCACACTTCTGATCTACCCACATACCTGCAGACTGCCACTTGTATCCCCTCTTCATCTATTTTGGACGATGATTTTTTTGACGTCTCCTTACTTGCCCTGAACCTTGAAACGCCACATGTTCCACTGTTATCTGCCTGTAAAGTCAGATATCACTCGTCTTAACAAATAGAAAACAGAAAAGACACTCAAACATAAGCAGTAGATATACTGTCTTAATATGCAATATTAGACATACTCTTGTCATGCTGCTGCCTCTGACATTGTTGAGAAAGGCTGATACCTCCTCATCTTTGGCAAGAAATAACCCCTTGTACAGAGAGGGTTCCTCATTCCTGTCCATTAAAATTGATCACAAAAAAAATCCTCTTTTAACTGACCAAACATGACTCTACATGCAACTATTTCTATGACAATGCTGTGGTTTTGATATTGACATTAATGCCTGTGTAATATGAACATACCCCCTTAATTTTTTGAAGCGATAATGTTTGCGATTGCCATCGCAACACACTGCCAACATGTCTGGGTGACATGCTGGACAATAAAAGTCATTTACTTCACACATCACCTCTTCTGTATGCTTGCAAAAACAATATTCGAAAAAGCTTTTCTGGAACGTATCTGCACAGACATTCCCCGGCTATGACATAAAAAAAAAATTGTGTTTACAGAAAAGAAATATTACAATATTACAGTAATTTGATTGTGTGTAACAATGATTCAAGCAGATTTACCCTTCCAGCCTGAACAGAACGGTGCTCCAGTAGCTTTAAAAAGGCATGCCTTGACATCGAAGGAGCCGATACTTTGATGTGAGCAAAAGCTTCAAAGACATCAAAACTATATAGTGTCTGGCAGTTTGTTGTGCTTGGCCAGTAACGGTACCTGAGGAGCTCTTTCACCCCTGGGGTCCATTCCACAAGGCAGATAGGACAAACTTTACGGGGCAAACAGACATCATATCGTCCTGTGAAAAAAGAGACACATTAAACGTGTTTCACAGAATCAACTTTTTCAAACTCAACTGTCCCTTATTAATTCACTGTAGTATTTGATATGGCATTAACATTTGGCAATTGGTATATTTCTTGATTGCAATTGTTAACTTCTGCGGTACTACGAAACAAAAAGCAGGACTTTCCAAACTTACTATTTATGTGACCACAGAAATATGCTTGCCAGAGGTGACCTCAATCTCATGGGTGCACTCACATAGTGCCCTATGTGCGGGCAATGGCAACTGACATACTGCAATGCAAAGAGGTTGTTACATTTTTCCTCAATCGAGAAGGTATATCACTTGTCATATCAGTGATTCAAAACCAACATCTACAAAATAGACAACTCTACCATGTCATTATCACTGTTTGCTTACTAATAGCACGTTTCAAAGTCAAAGCCAAACAAAAACAATTTCTTCAGTCAAAGAGTGATTCAAATTAAGAGTTTAAACCTTTTCCATTGACAAAGTATATCAACAAAGAATATTTGTGTAATTAGTAATTACCCTTTACTAGTCAACATAAATTGTTAATAAACACATACCCTGCTCACAAAAGTGAGGCTGGCCGTTTTCACCCATCACCACAGCCTTTGTGGGGGGAATAGGCTCCAGGTAGCCATGGAAAAGTGCCTCCCTGCCATGGAACACATTCTTTTTGTGAGCCTCCATGTCGCATCCTCCACATAGATACTCCATGTCCAGTGGTACACAATCCAGGCACCTAATTACTGCCTCTCCGGCACCGCACCTGTGACATTTTTGGTAAAAGTCTCTTTCAGCGGACAGTTTAGCATCGAGCAGCACTGGCCTTGCTGCTTTTGCCCTTGTATCAGCGTGTAGCTGCCGCTGTGCCCATGCTGTTTTTTCTGCCGCCACATTAACCTCAACTGAGTCAAGAGTGTCCCTCAGCTGTTGAAGACACGTTTCTGAAAATAAATGAAAATAAATAAATAACTGTTAAACAACCCTTCGATTGAGTGAAGGCACAATAGATAAAAATTACTTAATACTGAATGGTACGACAATAATTATGACTTAAAATCTGACTTTGACCAAGCCATACACGACAGTGTCCATTCAATGTTGGTTTAATGTACTGTATATGGACTGGATCGTGGTATCACGAACCATTGTATCACAATGGTCTCACAAACCGTGTAATATGCTTCCAATAATAGACCTGTTTGAAATGAAGAGTTGGAGTGTCTATCACTTCCCAAAATAGGCAAGAATTTCTAAAAGCAAGCTATGCAAAAGCAATGAGTGCAGAATTGTAAAAAAATAGAATATAATGCACATGTTCTGTCTACAATAACAAAATACAAACACAAACCACTTTTAATGTATTTGCGTGGAGAAGAAGCGTGAGACATCCACAACAATGAATCGAGGAAAAGTTTACAGGGTCATTAGAAAAGTTGTTGATATGGAGGAATAGGAAATGTAGTTAAAGGGATTATACAGACATACTCACCAAAACTTGCAGTCATCTCTTCTTCGATCTGAGGGACTTCCTCAGACACTGTGATCACTTGAACTTCAGAAGCTGCAAAGGCCAATACAATAGGTTATCTATTCTATCAGGGTCTTACTGTAAAGCATCATATATTTTAGTCCAGAAAATTAACAATATTCCATCATACATCTGGCTCAGTGAGCTCAAACCATCTTTTCACTCACCAACATTTAGATAATTATCATTATTAAACTATAACAGTGCTATAAAAAACGAACCTAATGCACGACGTTCTGCTTTTTGACGTTTCTTACGTCTGTTACTTGTGGCCGCTGCGCTTGCGACTGCTTTCCCTCTCTTAGTCCTCTTTCTTTTTTGAGGGACATGGCTTCCCATTGCCATTGCAGCCAATATGAAAATAAAATATTAATGTTTTCTGATAGAATATCAGACTTATGGTTATGTTTGATGGACGCTTTTTTCCAAAGTAACTAACAATAAAAAACACAAAACTAAAACTACAAGATATAAAATACTACACTACTCCAATGTCCATTAAATGTCTAGAACATCATACCTCAAAAGCAACTACAACAAACAAACAATATGTAAATAGTGATTTTCAGAGACATGGGTGTAAGTTTATCAAAACTTCTCACCCTGGCCTCACGGAGAAGAGCCTTGCTAATTTCAGCAGCCATATGGCCCCTGACCTCATTGGGATCTTCAAAGAATCCTGGGTGGTTTTCCGACATGGTGCACGCACAGATACAATACAAAAATACAGACAATAGACACACAATACTGATATGAAGATGAGTGTGTGTGTGTGTGTGTGTGTGTGTGTGTGTGTGTGTGTGTGTGTGTGTGTGTGTGTGTGTGAGAGAGAGAGAGAGGAGGGGGTGGAGAGAGAGAGAGAGAGAGCGAGAGAGACAGAAAGTGTGAGAGACTTAAGAGAGAAACAGAGTGAGAGAGAGAGATTGAAAGAGTGGCTCTTAAAAGTGCCTTTGTTTTTTTAAACGATAGAGATAGAGCAATGGAGATAATATGTAAAACAGCAAATAATCTGTAGAACAGACAAGAAAGCATAATTAGATATAGTATCTCTGAGAAAAAAATATAATGTCTACATTAATGCGAGACACTACAGGTGAATAGGGTAAACTTTTAAAATAATAGATATCACCATGAAACTTCCTCAGTTGATTAATTACACAATTAAGTATATAAAAACAGTGTATTATAAGTTTTGGAAATGTGTATGTTTAATTATGCAAAGTAGGCATTATCTCATTAAATATGCGCAATTTTGCATATATATTTTCGGTAACATAAATCTGAACATATGCATATGATAAAGCCAGGTGCAAAATTATTTTTTCATTTTGTTTACACACAAGATGGAAAAAGAATATCAGACGGATTTCAGGATACGGCCTATATTTTCGTGTATCAATCCCGAGTGTCTGGTAGATGAAAACAGTGAGAGATCGTGTGGCTGGTGGCTGGCGCTGCTTAATAGAGCCACGAGCGCACTCCCATATACGGATAAAAAGAGCGAATCAAATATAAGATAAGATGAGAAATAGGTAAATAAGATCTGTATTGCACTGTCTGTGTGCTCTCCTGTATCATTAGGAGTGTCTGATAGGTTTAAACAGTGAGAGATCGTGCTGGTGGCTGGCGCGAGGCTTAATAGAGCCACGAGCGCACTCCCATACGGATAAAAAGAGCAAATAAAATATAAGATAAGGTGAGAAAATGGGTAAATAAGATCTGTATTGCACTGTCTGTGTGTTTTCGTGTATCAATCCCGAGTGTCTGATAGATGAAAACAGTGAGAGATCGTGTGGCTGGTGGCTGGCGCCGCTTAATACAGCTACGAGCGCACTCCCATAGACGGATAAAAAGAGCGAATAAAATATAAGATCAGATGAGAAATAGGTAAATAAGATCAGCATTGCACTGTCTGTGGGTTCGTCTTGTATATCAAAACAGTGAGAGATTTTGAGGCAGGCGCAAGCCTCACGAGACTGGTGCTCAGGATTAAAAAAAGTGGGTAGATTAGTTAAATCAGGCGAAAAGCGTTTGGTTAATGGTGAATATTGACCTATTGTGCGTACCGTTTTGGCTCCGCTGGCTTCAGGGGATATGTGCTGCATATGGTTTAAAAACATATTTCATATTGTGTAAGTTCGAGTGGCAGGCGCATATATCCGTGACTGGTCGAGTGGCAGGCGCATATAATGCAGTGGCAGGCGCATATATCCGTGACTGGTCGAGTGGCAGGCGCATATATCTCTGACTGGTCGAGTGGCAGGGCATATAACGCAGTGGCAGGCGCATATATCCGTGACTGGTCGAGTGGCAGCTCCCCCTGCAAAGATTTTACCCAACTTCACGGCTGCTCCCTCCACTTAATGGCAAAAAGCTTGCTGGCGAGTGGCGAACATGACTTCTTTGTCAGAAAGATGTCATTGGTGTAAACACTTGTCAATCAAACATCTCTGACCAATAGAGAAGCACCCGCCCACTGCGGAACGTTTGTGTCAAAATGATTCAATCAAAACTAGAAAAAAAAGTTTGATGAGACAAACTTTAAGTTGGCTTGAGAAAGCCGGACCAGAGAGTTTGAATAAGTTTGTAGTTTGAAGTTTAAAGTAGTTTGAAGTTTGATAGATGGATTAGTTAGAAAGAAAGAATAGTTAGAAAGAAAGAAAACGATTGGTTAGAAAGGAAAGATTAGGTAGAAAGATAGATAAATAATAGATAGATAGAAAGATTAGTTTCAATGAAAGAAAGATTAGTTAGAAAGAAAGAAAGATTATTTAGAAAGAAAGAAAGATAGATTAGAAAGAAAGATTAGTTAGAAAGATAGATAGAAAGAAAGAAAGATTAGTTAGAAAGAAAGATAAGTTAGAAAGAAAGATAGATAGAAAGAAAGATTAGTTAGAAAGACAGAAAGACCGATTTGAAAGAAAGATCAGTAAGAAAGAAAGAAAGAAAGAAAGAAAGATAGAGTAGTTAAGAGAGAAAGATAGATTAGTTAGAAAGATTAGTTAGAAAGAAAAAAGATAGATTAGTTAGAAAGAAAAAAGATAGATTAGTGAGAAAGAAAGATAGATTAGTTAGAAAGAAAGATAGATAAGTTAGAAAGATAGATAGATTAGTTAGAAAGAAAGAAAGAAAGATAGATAGATTAGTTAGAAAGAAAGAAAGATTAGTTAGAAAGAAAGAAAGATTAGTTAGAAAGAAAGATAGAAGGATTAGTTAGAAAGAAAGAAAGAAAGAAAGATGATTAGTTAGAAAGAAAGAAAGAAAGATGGATTACTTAGAAAGAAAGAAAGATTAGTTAGAAAGAAAGAAAGATTAGTTTGTTAGAAAGAAAGGAAGATAGATAAGTAAGAAAGAAAGAAAGATGGATTAGTTAGAAAGAAAGAAAGATTAGTTAGAAAGAAAGAAAGATTAGTTAGAAAGAAAGAAAGAAAGAAAGATTAGTTAGAAAGAAAGAAAGATTAGTTAGAAAGAAAGAAAGAAAGAAAGATTAGTTAGAAAGAAAGATAGATTAGTTAGAAAGAAAGAAAGATTAGTTAGAAAGAAAAAAAGAAAGATTAGTTAGAAAGAAAGATAGATTAGAAAGAAAGAAAGAAAGAAAGAAAGAAAGATTAGTTAGAAAGAAAGAAAGATTATTTAGAAAGAAAGAAAGACAGATTAGTTAGAAAGAAAGAAAGATTAGTTAGAAAGAAAGATAGATTAGTTAGAAAGAAAGATTAGTTAGAAAGAAAGAAAGATTAGTTAGAAAGAAAGAAAGATTAGTTAGAAAGAAAGATAGATTAGTTAGAAAGAAAGAAAGATTAGTTAGAAAGAAAGAAAGAAAGATTAGTTAGAAAGAAAGAAAGATTAGTTAGAAAGAAAGATAGATTAGAAAGAAAGATTAGTTAGAAAGAAAGAAAGATAGATTAGTTGGAAAGAAAGAAAGAAAGATTAGTTAGAAAGAAAGATAGATTAGAAAGAAAGAAAGAAAGATTAGTTAGAAAGAAAGAAAGATTAGTTAGAAAGAAAGATAGATTAGAAAGAAAGAAAGAAAGATTAGTTAGAAAGAAAGAAAGATTAGTTAGAAAGAAAGAAAGATTAGTTAGAAAGAAAGAAAGATAGATTAGTTAGAAAGAAAGAAAGATTAGTTAGAAAGAAAGATAGATTAGTTAGAAAGAAAGAAAGAAAGATGGATTACTTAGAAAGAAAGAAAGATTAGTTAGAAAGAAATAAAGATTAGTTTGTTAGAAAGAAAGGAAGATAGATAAGTAAGAAAGAAAGCAAGATGGATTAGTTAGAAAGAAATAAAGATTAGTTAGAAAGAAAGAAAAATTAGTTAGAAAGGAAGATAGATAAGTTAGAAAGAGAGAAAGAGAAAGAAAGATAGATTAGTTAGAAAGAAAGATAGATAGATTAGTTAGAAAGAAAGATAGATAAAGTAGAAAGAAAGAAAGATAGATTAGTTAGAAAGAGAAAGATAGATTCGTTAGAAAGATAGATTAGTTAGAAAGAAAGAAAGAAAGATTAGTTAGAAAGAAAGAAAGAAAGATTAGTTAGAAAGAAAGATTAGTTAGAAAGAAAGATAGATTAGAAAGAAAGATAGATTAGAAAGAAATAAAGATAGATTAGAAAGAAAGAAAGAAAGAAAGATTAGTTAGAAAGAAAGAAAGATTAGTTAGAAAGAAAGAAAGATAGATTAGTTAGAAAGAAAGATTAGTTAGAAAGAAAGATAGATTAGTTAGAAAGAAAGAAAGATTAGTTAGAAAGAAAGATAGATTAGTTAGAAAGAAAGATTAGTTAGAAAGAAAGATTAGTTAGAAAGAAAGATAGATTAGTTAGAAAGAAAGATAGATTAGTTAGAAAGAAAGAAAGATTAGTTAGAAAGAAAGATTAGTTAGAAAGAAAGATTAGTTAGAAAGAAAGATAGATTAGAAAGAAATAAAGATAGATTAGAAAGAAAGAAAGAAAGATTAGTTAGAAAGAAAGAAAGATTAGTTAGAAAGAAAGAAAGATTAGTTAGAAAGAAAGATAGATTAGTTAGAAAGAAAGATAGATTAGTTAGAAAGAAAGATAGATTAGTTAGAAAGAAAGAAAGATTAGTTAGAAAGAAAGATAGATTAGTCAGAAAGAAAGAAAGAAAGAAAGATAGATTAGTTAGAAAGAAAAAAGAAAGATAGATTAGTTAGAAAGAAAAAAATGATAGAATAGTTAAAAAAGAAAGATATATGGATAGATTAGTTAGAAAGAAAGAAAGAAAGAAAGAAAGAAGGATAGATTAGTTAGTTAGAAAGATAGATTAGTTAGAAAAAAAGAAAGAAAGAAAGAAAGAAAGAAAGAAAGAAAAAAGGATAGATAAGTTAGTTAGAAAGATAGATTAGTTAGAAAGAAAGAAAGAAAGAAAGAAAGAAAAAAGGATAGATTAGTTAGTTAGAAAGATAGATTAGTTAGAAAGAAAGAAAGATAAATTAGTTAGAATGAAAGAAAGAGATTAGTTAGAAAGAAAGAAAGAAAGAAAGAAAGAAAGAAAGAAAAAAGGATAGACTAGTTGGTTAGAAAAAAAGATAGATAAGTCAGAAAGAAAGAAAGATAGATTAGTTAGAAAGAAAAAATATAGATAGATTAGTTAGAAAGAAAGATAGATTAGTTAGAAAGAAAAAAGATAGATAGATTAGTTAGAAAGAAAGATAGATTAGTTAGAAAGAAAGAAAGATAGATTAGTTAGAAAGAAAGAAATATGGATAGATTACTCAGAAAGAAAGAAAGATAGATTAGTTAGAAAGAAAGATAGATTAGTTAGAAAGAAAGAAAGAAAGATTAGTTAGAAAGAAAGAAAGATAGATTAGTCAGAATGAAAGAAAGAGATTAGTTAGAAAGAATGAAAGAAAGAAAGAAGGACAGATTAGTTAGTTAGAAAGAAAGATAGATTAGTTAGAAAGAAAGAAAGAAAGATAGATTAGTTAGAAAGAAAAAAGATAGATAGATTAGTTAGAAAGAAACATAGATTAGTTAGAAAGAAAGAAAGATAGATAAGTTAGTTAGAAAGAAAGATAGATAGATTAGTTAGTTAGCAAGAAAGATAGATTAGTTAGAAAGAAAGAAAGAAAGATAGATTAGTTAGAAAGAAAGAAAGAAAGATCAGTTAGAAAGAAAGAAAGATAGATTAGTTAGAATGAAAGAAAGAGATTAGTTAGAAAGAAAGAAAGAAGGATAGATTAGTTAGTTAGAAAGAAAGATAGATTAGTCAGAAAGAAAGAAAGAAAGATAGATTAGTTAGAAAGAAAAAAGAAAGATAGATTAGTTAGAAAGAAAAAAGAAAGATAGATTAGTTGGAAAGAAAGATAGATAAGTTAGTTAGAAAGAAAAAATGATAGAATAGTTAGAAAGAAAGAAATATGGATAGATTAGTTAGAAAGAAAGAAAGAAAGAAAGAAAGAAAGAAAGAAAGAAAGAAAGAAAGAAAGAAAGAAAAAAGGATAGATTAGTTAGTTAGAAAGATAGATTAGTTAGAAAGAAAGAAAGATTAGTTAGAAAGAAAGATAGATTAGTTAGAAAGAAAGATTAGTTAGAAAGAAAGAAAGATTAGTTAGAAAGAAAGAAAGATTAGTTAGAAAGAAAGATAGATTAGTTAGAAAGAAAGAAAGATTAGTTAGAAAGAAAGAAAGAAAGATTAGTTAGAAAGAAAGAAAGATTAGTTAGAAAGAAAGATAGATTAGAAAGAAAGATTAGTTAGAAAGAAAGAAAGATAGATTAGTTGGAAAGAAAGAAAGATTAGTTAGAAAGAAAGAAAGATTAGTTAGAAAGAAAGATAGATTAGAAAGAAAGAAAGAAAGATTAGTTAGAAAGAAAGAAAGATTAGTTAGAAAGAAAGATAGATTAGAAAGAAAGAAAGAAAGATTAGTTAGAAAGAAAGAAAGATTAGTTAGAAAGAAAGAAAGATTAGTTAGAAAGAAAGAAAGATAGATTAGTTAGAAAGAAAGAAAGATTAGTTAGAAAGAAAGATAGATTAGTTAGAAAGAAAGAAAGAAAGATGGATTACTTAGAAAGAAAGAAAGATTAGTTAGAAAGAAAGAAAGATTAGTTTGTTAGAAAGAAAGGAAGATAGATAAGTAAGAAAGAAAGCAAGATGGATTAGTTAGAAAGAAATAAAGATTAGTTAGAAAGAAAGAAAAATTAGTTAGAAAGGAAGATAGATAAGTTAGAAAGAGAGAAAGAGAAAGAAAGATAGATTAGTTAGAAAGAAAGATAGATAGATTAGTTAGAAAGAAAGATAGATAAAGTAGAAAGAAAGAAAGATAGATTAGTTAGAAAGAGAAAGATAGATTCGTTAGAAAGATAGATTAGTTAGAAAGAAAGAAAGAAAGATTAGTTAGAAAGAAAGAAAGAAAGATTAGTTAGAAAGAAAGATTAGTTAGAAAGAAAGATAGATTAGAAAGAAAGATAGATTAGAAAGAAATAAAGATAGATTAGAAAGAAAGAAAGAAAGAAAGATTAGTTAGAAAGAAAGAAAGATTAGTTAGAAAGAAAGAAAGATAGATTAGTTAGAAAGAAAGATTAGTTAGAAAGAAAGATAGATTAGTTAGAAAGAAAGAAAGAAAGAAAGATAGATTAGTTAGAAAGAAAAAAGAAAGATAGATTAGTTAGAAAGAAAAAAATGATAGAATAGTTAAAAAAGAAAGATATATGGATAGATTAGTTAGAAAGAAAGAAAGAAAGAAAGAAAGAAAGAAGGATAGATTAGTTAGTTAGAAAGATAGATTAGTTAGAAAAAAAGAAAGAAAGAAAGAAAGAAAGAAAAAAGGATAGATAAGTTAGTTAGAAAGATAGATTAGTTAGAAAGAAAGAAAGAAAGAAAGAAAGAAAGAAAAAAGGATAGATTAGTTAGTTAGAAAGATAGATTAGTTAGAAAGAAAGAAAGATAAATTAGTTAGAATGAAAGAAAGAGATTAGTTAGAAAGAAAGAAAGAAAGAAAGAAAGAAAAAAGGATAGACTAGTTGGTTAGAAAAAAAGATAGATAAGTCAGAAAGAAAGAAAGATAGATTAGTTAGAAAGAAAAAATATAGATAGATTAGTTAGAAAGAAAGATAGATTAGTTAGAAAGAAAAAAGATAGATAGATTAGTTAGAAAGAAAGATAGATTAGTTAGAAAGAAAGAAAGATAGATTAGTTAGAAAGAAAGAAATATGGATAGATTACTCAGAAAGAAAGAAAGATAGATTAGTTAGAAAGAAAGATAGATTAGTTAGAAAGAAAGAAAGAAAGATTAGTTAGAAAGAAAGAAAGATAGATTAGTCAGAATGAAAGAAAGAGATTAGTTAGAAAGAATGAAAGAAAGAAAGAAGGACAGATTAGTTAGTTAGAAAGAAAGATAGATTAGTTAGAAAGAAAGAAAGAAAGATAGATTAGTTAGAAAGAAAAAAGATAGATAGATTAGTTAGAAAGAAACATAGATTAGTTAGAAAGAAAGAAAGATAGATAAGTTAGTTAGAAAGAAAGATAGATAGATTAGTTAGTTAGCAAGAAAGATAGATTAGTTAGAAAGAAAGAAAGAAAGATAGATTAGTTAGAAAGAAAGAAAGAAAGATCAGTTAGAAAGAAAGAAAGATAGATTAGTTAGAATGAAAGAAAGAGATTAGTTAGAAAGAAAGAAAGAAAGAAGGATAGATTAGTTAGTTAGAAAGAAAGATAGATTAGTCAGAAAGAAAGAAAGAAAGATAGATTAGTTAGAAAGAAAAAAGAAAGATAGATTAGTTAGAAAGAAAAAAGAAAGATAGATTAGTTGGAAAGAAAGATAGATAAGTTAGTTAGAAAGAAAAAATGATAGAATAGTTAGAAAGAAAGAAATATGGATAGATTAGTTAGAAAGAAAGAAAGAAAGAAAGAAAGAAAAAAAGAAAGAAAAAAGGATAGATTAGTTAGTTAGAAAGATAGATTAGTTTAGATATGGATAGATTAGTTAGAAAGAAAGAAAGAAAGAAAGAAAGAAAGAAAGAAAGAAAGAAAGAAAGAAAAAAAGATAGATTAGTTAGTTAGAAAGATAGATTAGTTAGAAAGAAAGAAAGATAGATTAGTTAGAATGAAAGAAAGAGATTAGTTAGAAAGAAAGGAAGAAAGAAAGAAAGAAAGAAAGAAAGAAAGAAAGAAAGAAAGAAAAAAGGATAGATTAGTTAGTTAGATTAGTTAGAAAGAAAAAAGATAGATATATTAGTTAGAAAGATAGATTAGTTAGAAAGAAAGAAAGAAAGATAGATTAGTTAGTTAGAAAGAAATATAGATTAGTTAGAAAGAAAAAAGATAGATTAGTGAGAAAGACAGAAAGAAAGATTAGTTAGAAAGAAAGAAAGAAAGATTAGTTAGAAAGAAAGATAGATTAGTTAGAATGAAAGAAAGAGATTAGTTAGAAAGAATGAATGAAAGAAAGAAGGATAGATTAGTTAGTTAGAAAGAAAGATAGATTAGTCAGAAAGAAAGAAAGATAGATTAGTTAGAAAGAAAAAAAGATAGATAGATTAGTTAGAAAGAACAGATTAGTTAGAAAGAAAGAAAGAAAGATAGATAAGTTAGTTAGAAAGATAGATAGATTAGTTAGTTAGCAAGAAAGATAGATTAGTTAAAAAGAAAAAAGATAGATAGATTAGTTAGAAAGAAAGATAGATTTGTTAGAAAGAAAGAAAGAAAGAAAGATAGATTAGTTAGAAAGAAAGAAATATGGATAGATTACTCAGAAAGAAAGAAAGAAAGAAAGATTAGTTAGAAAGAAAGATAGATTAGTTAGAAAGAAAGAAAGAAAGATAGATTAGTTAGAAAGAAAGAAAGAAAGATAGATCAGTTAGAAAGAAAGAAAGATAGATTAGTTAGAATGAAAGAAATAGATTAGTTAGAAAGAAAGAAAGAAAGAAGGATAGATTAGTTAGTTAGAAAGAAAGATAGATTAGTCAGAAAGAAAGAAAGATAGATTAGTTAGAAAGAAAATGGAAAGATAGATTAGTTAGAAAGAAAGATAGATAAGTTAGTTAGAAAGAAAAAATTATAGAATAGTTAGAAAGAAAGAAATATGGATAGATTAGTTAGAAAGAAAGAAAGAAAGAAAGAAAGAAAAAAAGGATAGATTAGTTAGTTAGAAAGAAAGATAGATTAGTCAGAAAGAAATAAAGATAGATTAGTTAGAAAGAAAGATAGATTAGTTAGAAAGAAAGAAAGATAGATAAGTTAGTCAGAAAGAAAAAAGATAGATTAGTTAGAAAGAAAGATAGATAGATTAGTTATTTAGAAAGAAAGATAGATTAGTTAGAAAGAAAAAAGATAGATAGATTAGTTAGAAAGAAAGACAGATTAGTTAGAAAGAAAGAAAGAAAGATAGTTTAGTTAGTTAGAAAGAAATACGGATAGATTACTCAGAAAGAAAGAAAGATAGATTAGTTAGAAAGAAAGATAGATAGATTAGTTAGAAAGAAAGAAAGATAGATTAGTTAAAAAGAAAGATATATATATATTTAGTAACAGATAGATAGATAGATAGATAGATAGATAGACAGATAGATTATTTAGAAAGAAAGATAGATAGATTAGTTAGAAAGAAAAAAGATAGATTAGTTAGGAAGAAAGAAAGAAAGAAAGAAAGAAAGAAAGAAAGAAAGATAAGTTAGTTAGAAAGAAAGAAATATGGATAGATTTGTCAGAAAGAAAAAAGATTGATTAGTTAGAAATAAAGATAGTTAGATTAGTTAGAAAGAAAGATAGATTGATTAGTTAGAAAGAAAGAAAGATAGATTAGTTAGAAAGAAGAAAGATAGATTAGATATAAAGAAAAAAGATAGATTAGTTAGAAAGAAAGAAATATGGATAGATTAGTCAGAAAGAAAAAGATAGATTAGTTAGAAAGAAAGAAATATAGATAGATTAGTTAGAAAGAAAGAAAGAAAGATAGATTAGTTAGAAAGAAAGAAAGAAAGATAGATTAGTTAGAAAGAAAAACGATAGATAGATTAGTTAGAAAGAAAGAAAGATAGATTAGTTAGTAAGAAAGAAAGAAAGATTAGTTAGAAAGAAAGAAAGAAAGATTAGTTAGAAAGAAAGATAGATTAGTTAGAATGAAAGAAAGAGATTAGTTAGAAAGAATGAAAGAAAGAAAGAAGGATAGATTAGTTAGTTAGAAAGAAAGATAGATTAGTCAGAAAGAAAGAAAGATAGATTAGTTAGAAAGAAAAAAAGATAGATAGATTAGTTAGAAAGAAACAGATTAGTTAGAAAGAAAGAAAGATAGATAAGTTAGTTAGAAAGAAAGATAGATAGATAGATTAGTTAGTTAGCAAGAAAGATAGATTAGCTAAAAAGAAAAAAGATAGATAGATTAGTTAGAAAGAGATAGATTAGTTAGAAAGAAAGAAAGAAAGAAAGATAGATTAGTTAGAAAGAAAGAAATATGGATAGATTACTCAGAAAGAAAAAGATAGATTAGTTAGAAAGAAAGAAAGAAAGAAAGAAAGATAGATCAGTTAGAAAGAAAGAAAGAAAGATAGATTAGTTAGAATGGAAGAAATAGATTAGTTAGAAAGAAAGAAAGAAAGAAGGATAGATTAGTTAGTTAGAAAGAAAGATAGATTAGTCAGAAAGAAAGAAAGAAAGATAGATTAGTTAGAAAGAAAATGGAAAGATAGATTAGTTAGAAAGAAAGATAGATAAGTTAGTTAGAAAGAAAAAATGATAGAATAGTTAGAAAGAAAGAAATATGGATAGATTAGTTAGAAAGAAAGAAAGAAAGAAAGAAAGAAAGAAAGAAAGAAAAAAAAGGATAGATCAGTTAGTTAGAAAGAAAGATAGATTAGTCAGAAAGAAAGAAAGATAGATTAGTTAGAAAGAAAGATAGATAAGTTAGTCAGAAAGAAAAAAGATAGATAAGTTAGTCAGAAAGAAAAAGATAGATTTGTTAGAAAGAAAGATAGATAGATTAGTTAGTTAGAAAGAAAGATAGATTAGTTAGAAAGAAAAAAGATAGATAGATTAGTTAGAAAGAAAGACAGATTAGTTAGAAAGAAAGAAAGAAAGATAGATTAGTTAGTTAGAAAGAAAGAAATTAGGATAGATTACTCAGAAAGAAAGATAGATTAGTTAGAAAGAAAGATAGATAGATTAGTTAGAAAGAAAGAAAGATAGATTAGTTAAAAAGAAAGATATATATATATATATATATTTAGTAACAGATAGATAGATAGATAGATAGATAGATAGATAGATAGATAATTTAGAAAGAAAGATAGATAGATTAGTTAGAAAGAAAAAAGATAGATTAGTTAGAAAGAAAGAAAGAAATGGGGTGGTGATGGCGCAGTGGATAAGAAACATGCCTTTGGTGTGAGAGACCCGGGTTCGAATCCACTGTGAGACACCAATGTGTCCCTGAGCAAGACACTTAACCCCTAGTTGCTCCAGAGGCGTGCGACCTCTGATATATATAGCAATTGTAAGTCGCTTTGGATAAAAGCGTCAGCTAAATGAATAAATGTAAATGTAGAAAGAAAGAAAGATAAGTTAGTTAGAAAGAAAGAAATATGGATAGATTAGTCAGAAAGAAAAAAGATTGATTAGTTAGAAATAAAGATAGTTAGATTAGTTAGAAAGAAAGATAGATTGATTAGTTAGAAAGAAAGAAAGATAGATTAGTTAGAAAGAAGAAAGATAGATTAGTTAGAAAGAAAGAAATATGGATAGATTAGTCAGAAAGAAAAAGATAGATTAGTTAGAAAGAAAGAAATATAGATAGATTAGTTAGAAAGAAAGAAAGAAAGATAGATTAGTTAGAAAGAAAAAAGATAGATAGATTAGTTAGAAAGAAAGAAAGATAGATTAGTTAGTAAGAAAGAAAGATAGATTAGTTAGAAAGAAAGATAGATAGATTAGTTAGAAAGAAAGAAAGATAGATTAGTTAGAAAGAAAGATAGATTAGTTAGAAAGAAAGATAGATAGATTAGTTAGACAGATAGATTAGTTAGAAAGAAAGAAATATGGATAGATTAGTCAGAAAGAAAAAAGATAGATTAGTTAGAAAGAAAGAAAGAAATATAGATAGATTAGTTAGAAAGAAAAAAGATAGATGGATTAGTTAGAAAGAAAGAAAGAAAGATAGATAGATTAGTTAGAAAGAAAGAAAGATAGATATATTAGTCAGAATGAAAAAAGATTGATTAGTTAGAAAGAAAGATATTTAGATTAGTTAGAAAGAAAGATAGATTGATTAGTTAGAAAGAAAGATATTTAGATTAGTTAGAAAGAAAGATAGATTGATTAGTTAGAAAGAAAAATAGATTAGTTAGAAAGAAAAAAGATAGATTAGTTAGAAAGAAAGAAAGATATAGTAGTTAGAAAGAAAGATAGATTTAGTAGTTAGAAAGAAAGATAGATAGATTAGTTAGAAAGAAAAAAGATAGATTAGTTAGAAAGAAAGATAGATAGATTAGTTAGAAAGAAAGAAAGATAGATTAGTCAGAAAGAAAGAAAGAAAGATAGATTAGTAAGAAAGAAAGATAGATTAGTTAGAAAGAAAGAAAGATAGATTAGTTAGAAAGAAAGAAAGATAGAAAGAAAGATAGATTAGTTAGAAAGAAAGAAAGATTAGTAAGATAGAAAGAAAGATTAGTTAGAAAGAAAGAATGAAAAGATAGATTAGTTAGAAAGAAAGAAAGAAAAAGATAGATAGATAGATAGATAGATAGATAGATAGATAGATAGATAGATAGATAGATAGATAGATAGATAGATAGATCAATGGGATTTTCAAATGATTTTTTCCGAGTTTTGATCGTCATTTTTAGGAAAACCATAAGTCCGATCAGTTAGAAAAGATATAGCAACTCGAGTCAGAACAGTGTCCGTGCCGAGTTTGGAGTATGTGGAGTTAAAGCTCTAGGAGGAGTTTGATATAGAAATTTCACTGCTAAGAAGAATAATAATAACTAGAAAAAAAATTTGATGAGAAAAACTTTAAGTTGGCTTGAGAAAGCCGGACCAGAGAGTTTGAAGAAGTTTAAAGTAGTTTGAAGTCGGATAGATGGATTAGTTAGAAAACAAAAGAAAGATTAGTTAGATAGACAGAAAGATTGGTTTCACTAAAAGAAAGATTAGTTAGAAAGAAAGAAAGATTAGTTAGAAAGAAAGAAATAAAGATTAGTTAGAAAGAAAGAAAGATAGATTAGTTAGAAAGAAATATATATTAGTTAGTAGGGGTGGGGGAAAAAATCGATTCTTAGATGCATCGCGATGCGGACGTGGACGATTCTGAATCGATTCACAAATGTCAAAAATCGATTTTCAAAAAAAATTTGTTTTTTTTTTAGATATATATTTATAATAACGTAATATTGACGGAACGCAAAAGACGGAACTCTGAAGCGCGGAAGTGCAGTGCCCGGACCGTCTGTGGCGTGTGCACATAACAGAGACGCTATGGCTGAGCGCGAAATCCAAACACCCTCCTCGTTAAAAGCTGGCGTGTGGAAATATTTTGGCTTCTATGAAGTTGAAGGGGGAAAGGAGGTGGACAAGAGCCATACTAGTTGTAAGCTTTGTAGAATAAAACTAAAATATTTCGGAAACACGACAAATATGTGAACCCATATGACACGTTTCCACCCAGAGGAGGAAAAACACTCGGCTTTGTGCTGCCTTGTCGAAAAATGCTGACGTTACCCAAGCGCGAATCGATCACAGAGAATGTTGATTCATTCTCTATTGTTTCCATAATGGTGTAAATCTCACAATATTATGACATCGTTATTTCATTTAAATTAGGGTAAGTGTATGAGGAGCATATTTTGATATTTTAAATGAACTAGCAATTATCACATTTGATATAACAAGTAAAAATGACATTATTATATGAAATACAATTATAATAAAATTTGAAGTTAAGTGTACAGTATACTGTACTGTTTTCATTTTTAAAACGGTGTGAAAAGTAAAAATTATCATCAAATATTCATCTTTGACCTGTCAAAGTTTCCTACAAGTCTCCACAGCAAGGATGCATAGATTTATGGGCGTGGTAAGCAGAAGGAAAATGAGTCTGCACATACGCATAACCAGTAAGTAGCACATCTCGATGGGTAGCATGAATCGTCAGAACACTGGTCGTTGTTATATTATTAATTTACTATAAGTATGCTGCTAGTTCAGGCACACATTTATTTTCCTGTTGGTTCTTTGCAATGTTAATAAAATATATTGTACGTTAATTCTTTATTGGTCATTACTTTGTACTTTTAAAGCAAAGTATTTATATTCACACACACACACAAAAAGATTCAGATAATCGATAATCGCTTTAGCATCGAATCGCAGCCCTCTGAATCGTAATCGAATCGAATCGTGAGGTGCCTAGAGATTCCCACCCCTATTAGTTAGAAAGAAAGATAGATAGATTTGTTAGAAAGAAAGATAGATAGATTAGTTAGAAAGATAGATAGATTAGTTAGTTAGAAAGAAAGATAGATTAGTTAGAAAGAAAAAAGATAGATAGATTAGTTAGAAAGAAATATAGATTATTTAGAAAGAAAGAAAGAAAGATAGATTAGTTAGAAAGAAAGAAATATGGATAGATTACTCAGAAAGAAAGAAATATGGATAGATTACTCAGAAAGAAAGAAAGAGATTAGTTAGAAAGAATGAAAGATAGATTAGTTAGAATGAAAGAAAGAAAGATAGATTAGTTAGAAAGAAAGATAGATTAGTTAGAATGAAAGAAAGAGATTAGTTAGAAAGAAAGAATGATTAGTTAGAAAGAAAGAAAGAAAGAAAGAAAGGATAGATTAGTTAGTTAGAAAGAAATATAGATTAGTCAGAAAGAAAAAAGATAGATAGATTAGTTAGAAAGAAACATAGATTAGTTAGAAAGAAAGAAAGATAGATTAGTTAGAAAGAAAGAAAGATAGATTAGTTAGAAAGAAATAAAGATACATTAGTTAGAAAGATAGAAAGATGGATTTGTTAGAAAGAAAGGATCAGTTAGAAAGAAAGAAAGATGGATTTGTTAGAAAGAAAGATAGATATATTGATTAGTTAGAAAGAAAGATAGATAGATTAGTTAGAAAGAAAGAAAGATGGATTAGTTAGAAAGAAAGAAAGATAGATTTGGTAGAAAGAAAGAAAGAAAGAAAGAAAGAAAGATTTGTTAGAAAGAAAGAAAGATGTATTAGATAGATAGGTTAGAAAGAAAGAAATATTAGTTAGAAAGAAAGAAAGATGGATTAGATAGATAGATAGGTTAGAAAGAAAGAAATATTAGTTAGAAAGAAAGAAAGAAAGAAAGAAAAAATGATAGAATAGTTAGAAAGAAAGAAATATGGATAGATTAGTTAGAAAGAAAGAAAGAAAGATAGATTAGTTAGTTAGAAAGAAAGATAGATTAGTCAGAAAGAAAGAAAGATAGATTAGTTAGAAATAAAAAAGATAGATAGATTAGTTAGAAAGATAGATAGATTAGTTAGAAAGAAAGATAGATAGATTAGTTAGAAAGAAAGAAAGATAGATTAGTTAGAAAGAAAGATAGATAGATTAGTTAGAAAGAAAGAAAGATAGATTAGTTAGAAAGAAAGAAAGATAGTTTAGTTAGAAAGAAAGAAAGATAGATTAGTTAGAAAGAAAAAAGATAGATAGATTAGTTAGAAAGAAAGAAAGATAGATTAGTTAGAAAGAAAGAAAGAAAGATAGATTAGTTAGAAAGAAAGAAAGATAGATTAGTTAGAAAGAAAGATAGATAGATTAGTTAGAAAGAAAGAAAGAAAGATAGATTAGTTAAAAAGAAAGAAATATGGATAGATTACTCAGAAATAAAGAAAGATAGATTAGTAAGAAAAAAAGATAGATTAGTTAGAAAGAAAGAAAGATAGATTAGTTAGAAAGAAAGAAAGATAGATTAGTTAGAAAGAAAGAAAGATAGATTAGTTAGAAAGAAAGAAAGATAGATTAGTTAGAATGAAAGAAAGAAAGAAGGAAAGATTAGTTAGTTAGAAAGAAAGATAGATTAGTCAGAAAGAAAGAAAGAAAAATAGATTAGTTAGAAAGAAAAAAGATAGATAGATTAGTTAGAAAGAAAGATAGATTAGTTAGAAAGAAAGAAAGATAGATAAGTTAGTTAGAAAGAAAGAAATATGGATAGATTAGTTAGAAAGAAAGAAAGAAAGAAAGAAAGAAAGAAGGATAGATTTATTAGTTAGAAAGATAAATTAGTTAGTCAAAAAGAAAAAAGATAGATTAGTTAGAAAGAAAGAAAGATAGATTAGTTAGTTAGAAAGAAAGATAGATTAGTTAGAAAGAAAAAATATAGATTAGTTAGTTAGAAAGATAGATAGATTAGTTAGAAAGAAAGACAGATTAGTTAGAAAGAAAGATAGATTAGTTATAAAGAAAGAAATACGGATAGATTACTCAGAAAGAAAGAAAGATAGATTAGTTAGAAAGAAAGATAGATTAGTTAGAAAGAAAGAAAGATAGATTAGTTAGAAAGAAAGATAGATAGATTAGTTAGAAAGAAAAAAGATAGATTAGTTAGGAAGAAAGAAAGAAAAGTTAGTTAGAAAGAAAGATAGATTAGTTAGAAAGAAAAAAGATAGATAGATAAGTTAGAAAGAAAGAAAGAAAGATAGATTAGTTAGAAAGAAAGAAAGATAGATAGATTAGTTAGAAAGAAAGAAAGATAGATTAGTTAGAAAGAAAGATAGATAGATTAGTTAGAAAGAAAAAAGATAGATTAATTAGGAAGAAAGAAAGAAAGATAAGTTAGTTAGAAAGAAAGATAGATTAGTTAGAAAGAAAAAAGAGATAGATTAGTTAGAAAGAAAGAAAGAAAGATAGATTAGTTAGAAAGAAAGAAATATGGATAGATTACTCAGAAAGAAAAAATATTGATTAGTTAGAAATAAAGATAGTTAGATTAGTTAGAAAGAAAGATAGATTGATTAGTTAGAAAGAAAGAAAGAAAGAAAGATAGATTAGTTAGAAAGAAAAAAAATAGATAGATTAGTTAGAAAGAAAGAAAGATAGATTAGTTAGAAATAAAGAAATATGGATAGATTACTCAGAAAGAAAAAAGATTGATTAGTTAGAAATAAAGATAGTTAGATTAGTTAGAAAGAAAAATAGATTGATTAGTTAGAAAGAAAGAAAGAAAAATAGATTAGTTAGAAAGAAGAAAGATAGATTAGATATAAAGAAAAAATATAGATTAGTTAGAAAGAAAGAAATATGGATAGATTAGTCAGAAAGAAAAAGATAGATTAGTTAGAAAGAAAGAAATATGGATAGATTAGTCAGAATGAAAAGATAGATTAGTTAGAAAGAAAGATAGATTAGTTAGAAAGAAAGAAATATGGATAGATTAGTCAGAAAGAAAAAAGTTTGATTAGTTAGAAATAAAGATAGTTAGATTAGTTAGAAAGAAAGATAGATTGATTAGTTAGAAAGAAAGAAAGAAAGAAAGATTAGTTAGAAAGAAGAAAGATAGATTAGATATAAAGAAAAAAGAGATTGGCTAGAAAGAAAGAAATATGGATAGATTAATTAGAAAGAAAGAAATATAGATTAGTTAGAAAGAAAAAAGATAGATAGATTAGTTAAAAAGAAAGAAAGATAGATTAGTTAGAAAGAAAGATAGATTAGTTAGAAATAAAGATAGATAGATTAGTTAGAAAGAACGAAAGATAGATTAGTTAGAAAGAAAGAAAGATAGATTAGTTAGAAAGAAAGATAGATAGATTAGTTAGAAAGAAAGAAAGGTAGATTAGTAGAAAGAAAGACAGATAGATTAGTTAGAAAGAAAGATAGATAGATTAGTCAGAAAGAAAAAAGATAGATTAGTTAGAAAGAAAGAAAGATAGATAGATTAGTTAGAAAGAAAGAAAGATAGATTAGTTAGAAAGAAAGAAAGATAGATTAGTTAGAAAGAAAGATTTAGTGACAGATAGATAGATAGATAGATAGATAGATAGATAGATAGATAGATAGATAGATAGATAGATAAGTTCATTAGTACATATAGAATGGTAGTTTAATTGAGTCTAGGGCTTTAGGAGTTTAGATTTGAGTTTTTGTGTTGTACACTACTGGGCCACCGTAGTCTTGGCTCAATTTGAACTGTTGCAATGAAAGTCAATGGGATTTTTATGGTTTTTAATATTAATTTTTAAGAAATCTGAAAGTCAAATAAGTCTGAAAAGATATAGCAACTCGAGTCAGAACAGTCTGAAGGTCTGACCTGAGTTTGGAGTTTGTTGAGTTAAAGCTCTAGGAGGAGTTAGATATAGAAATTTTTGAGTAAGAAGAATAATAATAACTAGAAAAAGTTCGTCGAGACAAACTTTAAGTTGGCTTGTGAAAGTTTGGACCAATAAGTTTGAAGAAGTTTAAAGTAGTTTGAAGTTTAAAGTAGTTTGAAGTTTAAATTAGTTTGAAGTTTAAATTAGTTTAAAGTTTAAAGTAGTTTAAAGTTTAAATTAGTTAAAATTTTAAAGTAGTTTGAATTTTAAATTAGTTTAAAGTTTGAATTAGTTTAAAGTAGTTTAAAGTATAGTTTGAAGTAATTTAAAGTTGCTAGGGTGTTTCTAGTGGGTTGCTAAGGTGTTCTGGGTGGTTGCTAGGTGGTTGCTAAGGTATTTTGGGTGGTTGCTAGGGTGTTATCGGTGGTTGCTAGGTTGTTGCTAAGGTATTTTGGTTGGTTGCTAGGGTGTTCTGGGTGGTTGCTATGTTGTTGCTAGGGTGTTCTATGGTATTTTAGGTGGTTGCTAGGGTGTTCTGGGTAGTTTTCAGGCAGTTGCTAGGGTGTTCTGGATGGTTGCTATGGTGTTGCTAGGGTGTTCTTGGGTATTTTGGGTGGTTGCTAGGGTGTTGTAAGGTAATTTGGGTGGTTGCTAGGCAGTTGCTAGGGTGATCTGGGTGGTTGCTATGGTGTTGCTAGGGTGTTCTAGGCTATTTTGGGTGGTTGCTATGGTGTTGCTAGGGTGTTTTAAGGTATTTTGGGTGGTTGCTAGGCAGTTGCTATGGTGTTCTGGGTGGTTGCTATGGTGTTGCTAGGGTGTTCTAAGGTATTTTGGGTGGTTGCTAGGGTGTTCTGGGTGGTTGCTAGGCAGTTGATAGGGTGTTCTGGGTGGTTGCTATGGTGTTGCTATGGTGTACTAGGCTTTTTTGAGTGGTTGCTATGGTGTTGCTAGGATGTTTTAAGGTATTTTGGGTGGTTGTTAGGGTGTTCTGGGTGGTTGCTATGGTGTTGCTGGGGTGTTCAAGGTATATTGAGTGGTTGCTAGGGTGTTCTGTGTGGTTGCTAGACAGTTGTTAGGGTGTTCTGGGGGTTGCTAGGCAGTTGCTAGGGTGTTCTAGGGTATTTTGGGTGGTTGCTATGGTTTTGCTAGGATGTTTTAAGTTATTTTGGGTGGTTGCTAGGGTCTTCTGGGTGGTTTCTAGGCAGTTGCTAGGGTGTTCTGGGTGGTTGCTATGGTGTTGCTAGGGTATTCTAGGGTATTTTGGGTGGTTGCTATGGTGTTGCTAGGGTGTTTTAAGGTATTTTGGGTGGTTGTTAGGGTGTTCTGCGGGGTTGTTAGGCAGTTGCTAGGGTGTTCTGGATGGTTGCTATGGTGTTGCTAGGGTGTTCTTGGGTATTTTGGGTGGTTGCTAGGGTGTTGTAAGGTATTTTGGGTGGTTGCTAGGCAGTTGCTAGGGGGTTCTGGGTGGTTGCTATGGTGTTGCTAGGATGTTTTAAGGTATTTTGGGTGGTTGTTATGGTGTTCTGGGTGGTTGCTATGGTGTTGCTAGGGTGTTCAAGGTATTTTGGGTGGTTGCTATTGTGTTCTGTGTGGTTGCTAGACAGTTGTTAGGGTGTTCTGGGGGTTGCTAGGCAGTTGCTAGGGTGTTCTAGGGTATTTTGGGTGGTTGCTATGGTGTTGCTAGGATGTTTTAAGTTATTTTGGGTGGTTGCTAGGGTCTTCTGGGTGGTTTCTAGGCAGTTGCTAGGGTGTTCTGGGTGGTTGCTATGGTGTTGCTAGGGTATTCTAGGGTATTTTGGGTGGTTGTTATGGTGTTGCTAGGGTGTTTTAAGGTATTTTGGGTGGTTGCTAGGGTGTTCTGCGAGGTTGTTAGGCAGTTGCTAGGGTGTTCTGGATGGTTGCTATGGTGTTGCTAGGGTGTTCTTGGGTATTTTGGGTGGTTGCTAGGGTGTTGTAAGGTATTTTGGGTGGTTGCTATGGTGTTGCTAGGGTGTTTTAAGGTATTTTGAGTGGTTGCTAGGGTGTTCTGGGTGGTTGCTAGGGTGTTCTAAGGTATTTTAGGTGTTTGCTATGGTGTTGCTAGGGTGTTCTAAGGTATTTTGGGTGGTTGCTAGGGTGTTCTGAGTGGTTGCTATGGTGTTGCTAGGGTGTTCTAAGGTATTTTAGGTGGTTGCTATGGTGTTGCTAGGGTGTTCTAAGGTATTTTGGGTGGTTGCTAGGGTGTTCTGGGTGGTTGCTATGGTGTTGCTAGGGTGTTCTAAGGTATTTTGGGTGGTTACTAGGGTGTTCTGGGGGTTGCTAGGCGGTTGCTAGGTTGCTCTGGGTGGTTGCTATGGTGTTCTAAGTTATTTTTGTTGGTTGCTATGGTATTGCTAAGGTGTTGTAAGGTATTTTGGGCGGTTGCTAGGGTGTTCTAAGGTATTTTGGTTGGTTGCTAGGGGGTTCTGGGTGGTTGCTAGGGTGTTGCTAGGGTATTTTGAGCGGTTGCTTGGGTGTTCTGGGAAGTTGCTATGGTGAACTATTTCTGAGTTTTAAAGTTCATAAGTATGAATTCATGAGAGTTCATAAGTTTATGAATTCATGAGTTTCTATGTTTATGAGTTTATAAGTGTATAAATTCATGAGATTATACGTTTAAATGAGTAAGAGTTCAGAGTTCAGAGTTTATTAATTTATGAGTTTAGAGTTTATAAGTTTAAATGAGTAAGTGTCCAGAGTTTATTAATTTATGAGTTTAATAGTTTATGAGAGTTTATAAGAGTATGAGTTTATGAATTTAGAGTTTATGAGTTTAGAGTTTATAAGTTTAAATGAGTCTAAGAGTTCAATTTTAGAGTTTATTAATTTATTATGAGTTTAATATTAGATAGATAAGTGCAATAGTTAGATGAGTTTATTAGTTTAAATGAGTCTCAATGGCTCATATAGTGTATAGAATGGCAGTTTGATTCAGTCTAGGGCTTCAAGGTATTTAGATTTGAATTTTTGACAGTTGGGGAGTTTGAAAATCTGAACATTGCGCAATGTTAAGTCAATGGGATTTTCAAATGTTTTTTTTCAAATTTTGATCGTCATTTTTAGGAAAACCGTAAGTCCGATGAGTCTGAAAAGATATAGCAACTCGAGTCAGAACAGTTTGAGTGTCCGAGCCGAGTTTGGAGTATGTGGAGTTAAAGCTCTAGGAGGAGTTAGATATAGAAATTTCACTGCTAAGAAGAAGAAGAAGAATAATAATAAGTTTAAGTAGGATTTCAGTAAGTTGGCTCTCACAAGCCAACTTAACTAGAATGTACATTTCCAGAAGAAAATGTGAAGTGGTGCTTGCAGTGGCAAAACTCGCTACTCGGTTGCTAGGGTGTGGTACATGATTGCATACGAGCCAACAAACATGTCCAATGTTCTGGTGCTGAGATATGGCTTATTCATGCTGTTCAGGTGGTTGCTAGGGTGTTTTGGGTGGTTGCTAGGGCATTGCTAGGGTGTTCTGGGTGGTTGCTAGGTGGTTGCTAGGGTGTTCTGGGTGATTGCTATGGTGTTGCTAGGCGGTTGCTAGGGTATTCTGGGTGGTTGCTAGGGCATTGCTAGGGAGTTGCTAGGGTATTCTTGGTGGTTGCTAGGGCGTTGCTAGGCGGTTGCTAGGGTGTTCTGGGTGGTTGCTATGGTGTTGCTAGGTGGTTGCTAGGGTATTCTGGGTGGTTGCTAGGTGGTTGCTAGGGTGTTCTGGGTGGTTGCTAGGCGGTTGCTAGGGTATTCTGGGTGGTTGCTATGGTGTTGCTAGGCGGTTGCTAGGGTATTCTGGGTGGTTGCTAGGCGTTGATAGGTGGTTGCTAAGGTATTCTGGGTGGTTGCTATGGTGCTACTAGGTGGTTGGTATTAGTCACAGATGGTTACTATTGGAGTTCTTAACACTTTCTTGGCATGATTTAGCACATACCTAATCGCTATTAGCATGTAGCTATTCACAGCTAGCATGTGTAGCATGTTGGAAGCCCTGTTTGCTAGCATGAGTCAAAAGAGCCAAACCACATCTCTATACGATGTTCTGATGCAGAGATATAGGTCTTGCAAAATGGTTGCTAGGGTACTCTGTTTGGTTGCTAGGGAATGGCTTGGCAGCTGCCAGTCATCAAAGTCCAAAGGTTGCTTGTCAGTATGAATGATATAAACCAACTCCCATGCCTCTGTGACATTCAGAATGGAAGATATCCCTCTATAGATTTTAGTTGCTAAGGTGCTCGACAATGGTTGCTAGGGAGGGGCTAGGAAGTGTTGAGGGTATTCATGATTGGCTGTGTGCTGCCCCGAGTCAAACGAGACCACCCTTGTGTTTCTATGACACTTCTATCCGGAGATATTCTTTTGACCTCTTTCAATGGAAGTCTATGGGACTTGTTGCTAAGGTGCTCTAAATGGTTGCTAGGGCATGGCTTAATAGCTTCACAATGATCCTGAGAGACTGATTGGTCATCTGAGAAAAATGAGCCCGTCCCCTTGTCTCTATGACACTGTGATCCAGAGCTATGTTCAATACAAAATCCCTATGCAATGCATCCCTATGCAAAATCCCTACACCATAGTAAGTCAATGGGGCAAATTTGAGCAGCTCCTGCCCCCCAGGGGTGCAACTTTTACCCCATTGTGAGGTATGTTATTACAGAGCCTGCCAGCCTCTTCAAATGTGGTAAATTACAAGTTTCTGAGAAATCACTGGTCAGTGCTACGAGTCGTCAAAGTTTGTGGCAATGTTAAGTCTATGGGATTTTTTTTACCCAATGACTTGCCCCTGGGGCAAACACCGTACCCCCGATCGGTAAGAAAAGTCACAGCACACCTCTCCTCAATAATCCGCACAATTTGACGCCTCAATCAGGGGTCTGTGATGTCGGCGTGTATTTTTTAACAGATGATTACTATGGAGTTTTTAAAAGGAGTTTTTATAGAGTTATTTAGTATGGCAGTATAAAATAAATCCTCTGAGGGAGAGAGAGAGGGCCTGACAGCAGGGCTCTCAGGCCCTTTTCTGTGGGTGTGTGTGAAAGTGACAGTTGGGATTTGAATTTCTGAACATTCCGCAATGTTAAGTCAATGGGAGTTTTTTCCGACTTTGATCGTCATTTTTAGGAAAACCGTAAGTCCGATCAGTTAGAAAAGATATAGCAACTCGAGTCAGAACAGTCTGAGTGTCCGTGCCGAGTTTGGAGTATGTGGAGTTAAAGCTCTAGGAGGAGTTAGAGTCAGAAATTTTAGTCTCAGAAAAAGAAGAATAATAACTAGAAAAAGTTCATCGAGACAAACTTTAAGTTGGCTTGTGAAAGTTTTGACCAGAAAGTTTGTAGAAGTTTAAAGTAGTTTGAAGTTTAAATTAGTTTAAAGTTTAAAGTAGTTTAAAGTTTAAATTAGTTTGAATTTTAAAGTAGTTTGAAGCTTAAATTAGTTTGAAGTTTAAATTAGTTTGAATTTTAAAGTAGTTTGAAGTTTAAATTAGTTTAAAGTTTAAAGTAGTTTAAAGTTTAAATTAGTTTAAAGCTTGAATTAGTTTAAAGTAGTTTAAAATTTTAAATAGTTTAAAGTTTGAAGTAGTTTAAACTTTAAAGTATAGTTTAAAGTTTAAAGTAGTTTAAAGTAATTTAAAGTTGCTAGGGTGTTTCTAGTGGGTTGCTAAGGTGTTCTGGGTGGTTGCCCGGCGGTTGCTAAGGTATTTTGGGTGGTTGCTATGGTATTTTGGGTGGTTGCTAGGGTGTTCTGGATGGTTGCTAGGCAGTTGCTAGGGTGTTCTGGGTGGTTGCTATGGTGTTCTAGGCTTTTTAGGGTGGTTGCTATGGTGTTGCTAGGATGTTTTAAGGTATTTTAGGTGGTTGCTAGGGTGTTCTGGGTGGTTGCTATGGTGTTGCTAGGGTGTTCAAGGTATTTTGGGTGGTTGCTAGAGTGTTCTGGGTGGTTGCTATGGTGTTGCTAGGGTGTTCTAGGCTATTTTGGGTGGTTGCTATGGTGTTGCTAGGGTGTTTTAAGGTATTTTGGGTGGTTGCTAGGCAGTTGCTAGGGTGTTCTGGGTGGTTGCTATGGTGTTGCTAGGGTGTTCTAGGCTATTTTGGGTGGTTGCTATGGTGTTGCTAGGGTGTTTTAAGGTATTTTGAGTGATTGCTAGGGTGTTCTGGGTGGTTGCTAGGGTGTTCTAAGGTATTTTAGGTGCTTGCTATGGTGTTGCTAGGGTGTTCTAAGGTATTTTGGGTGGTTGCTAGGGTGTTCTCGTGGTTGCTAGGGTGTTCTAAGGTATTTTAGGTGCTTGCTATGGTGTTGCTAGGGTGTTCTAAGGTATTTTGGGTGGTTGCTAGGGCGTTCTGGGTGGTTGCTATGGTGTTGCTAGGGTGTTCTAAGGTATTTTAGGTGGTTGCTATGGTGTTGCTAGGGTGTTCTAAGGTATTTTGGGTGGTTGCTAGGGTGTTCTCGTGGTTGCTAGGTTGTTGTTAAGGTATTTTGGTTGGTTGCTAGGGTGTTCTGGGTGGTTGCTATGGTGTTACTAGGTGGTTGGTATTTGTCACAGATGGTTACTATTGGAGTTTTTAACACTTCCTTGGCATGTTTTAGCACATACCTAATCGCTATTAGCATGTAGCTATTCACAGCTAGCATGTGTAGCATGTTGGAAGCCCTGTATGCTAGCATGAGTCAAAAGAGCCAAACCACATCTCTATACGATGTTCTGATGCAGAGATATAGGTCTTGCAAAATGGTTGCTAGGGTACTCTGTTTGGTTGCTAGGGAATGGCTTGGCAGCTGCCAGTCATCAAAGTCCAAAGGTTGCTTGTCAGTATGAATGATATAAACCAACTCCCATGCCTCTGTGACATTCAGAATGGAAGATATCCCTCTATAGATTTTAGTTGCTAAGGTGCTCGACAATGGTTGCTAGGGAGGAGCTAGGAAGTGTTGAGGGGATTCATGATTGGCTGTGTGCTGCCCGAGTCAAACGAGACCACCCTTGTGTTTCTATGAGACTTCTATCCGGAGATATTCTTTTGACCTCTTTCAATGGAAGTCTATGGGACTTGTTGCTAAGGTGCTCTAAATGGTTGCTAGGGCGTGGCTTAATAGCTTCACAATGATCCTGAGAGACTGATTGGTCATCTGAGAAAAATGAGCCCGTCCCCTTGTCTCTATGACACTGTGATCCAGAGCTATGTTCAATACAAAATCCCTATGCAATGCATCCCTATGCAAAATCCCTACACCATAGTAAGTCAATGGGGCAAATTTGAGCAGCTCCTGCCCCCCAGGGGTGCAACTTTTAGGGGTGCATCTTTTTTTTTAACTTGTAAATTACAAGTTTCTGAGAAATCACTGGTCAGTGCTACGAGTCGTCAAAGTTTGTGGCAATGTTAAGTCTATGGGATTTTATTTACCCAATGACTTGCCCCTGGGGCAAACACCGTACCCCCGATCGGTAAGAAAAGTCACAGCACACCTCTCCTCAATAATCCGCACAATTTGACGCCTCAATCAGGGGTCTGTGATGTCGGCGTGTATTTTTTAACAGATGATTACTATGGAGTTTTTATAGAGTTTTTATAGAGTTATTTAGTATGGCCTGCGGCCTCGTGCCTATCGCCCACGGTTGCTAGGGTGCTGTAACTGGTTGCTATGGTGTGGCTATGAAGATTTTAGGCCATTACTTATTGGCTGCTTGATAAAATAAATCCTCTGAGGGAGAGAGAGAGGGCTGTCAGGCCCTTTTCTGTGGGTGTGTGTGAAAGTGACAGTTGGGATTTGAATTTCTGAACATTCCGCAATGTTAAGTCAATGGGAGTTTTTTCCGACTTTGATTGTCATTTTTAGGAAAAACGTAAGTCTGATCAGTTAGAAAAGATATAGCAACTCGAGTCAGAACAGTCTGAGTGTCCGTGCCGAGTTTGGAGTATGTGGAGTTAAAGCTCTAGGAGGAGTTAGAGTCAGAAATTTTAGTCTCAGAAAAAGAAGAATAATAATAAGTTTAAATACAATATCAGTAAGTTGGCTCTCACAAGCCAACTTAATAATAATAACTAGAAAAAGTTCGTCGAGACAAACTTTAAGTTGGCTTGTGAAAGTTTGGACCAGAAAGTTTAAAGAAGTTTAAAGTAGTTTGAAGTTTACATTAGTTTAATATGTAAATTAGTTTAAAGTGTACATTAGTTTGAAGTTTAAAGTAGTTTGAAGCTTAATTAGTTTATAGTTTAAATTAGTTTAAAGTTAAAAGTAGTTAGAAGTTTAAATTAGTTTTAATTTTAAAGTAGTTTGAAGTTTATATTAGTTGCTAGGGTGTTCTGGGTGGTTGCTATGGTGTTGCTAGGGTGTTGTAAGGTATTTTGGGTGGTTGCCAGGGTGTTCTGGGTGGTTGCTAAGCAGTTGCTAGGGTGTTCTAACACCTTTTGGGTGGTTGCTAGGGTGTTCTGTGTTGTTGCTAGGCAGTTGCTAGGGTGTTCTGGGTGGTTGCTATGGTGTTGCTAGGGTGTTTTGGGTGGTTGCTATGGTGTGTTCTAGGGTGTTCTGGGGGTTGCTAGGCGGTTGCTGGTGTGTTCTAGGGTGTTTTGGGTGGTTGCTATGGTGTGTTCTAGGGTGTTCTGGGGGTTGCTAGGCGGTTGCTGGTGTGTTCTAGGGTGTTTTGGGTGGTTGTTATGGTGTGTTCTAGGGTGTTCTGGGGGTTGCTAGGCGGTTGTTGATGTGTTCTAGGGTGTTTTGGGTGGTTGCTATGGTGTGTTCCAGGGTGTTCTGGGGGTTGCTAGGCGGTTGCTGGTGTGTTCTAGGGTGTTTTGGGTGGTTGCTATGGTGTGTTCTAGGGTGTTCTGGGGGTTGCTAGGCGGTTGCTGGTGTGTTCTAGGGTGTTTTGGGTGGTTGCTATGGTGTGTTCTAGGGTGTTCTGGGGGTTGCTAGGCGGTTGCTGGTGTGTTCTAGGGTGTTTTGGGTGGTTGCTATGGTGTGTTCTAGGGTGTTCTGGGGGTTGCTAGGCGGTTGCTGGTGTGTTCTAGGGTGTTTTGGGTGGTTGCTATGGTGTGTTCTAGGGTGTTTTGGGTGGTTGCTATGGTGTGTTCTAGGGTGTTCTGGGGGTTGCTAGGCGGTTGCTATGGTGTGTTCTAGGGTGTTTTGGGTGGTTGCTATGGTGTGTTCTAGGGTGTTTTGGGTGGTTGCTATGGTGTGTTCTAGGGTGTTCTGGGGGTTGCTAGGCGGTTGCTGGTGTGTTCTAGGGTGTTTTGGGTGGTTGCTATGGTGTGTTCTAGGGTGTTCTGGGGGTTGCTAGGCGGTTGCTGGTGTGTTCTAGGGTGTTTTGGGTGGTTGCTATGGTGTGTGTTCTAGGGTGTTCTAGGGTGTTCTGGGGGTTGCTAGGCGGTTGCTGGTGTGTTCTAGGGTGTTTTTGGTGGTTGCTATGGTATGTTCTAGGGTGTTCTGGGGGTTGCTAGGCGGTTGCTATGGTGTGTTCTAGGGTGTTTTGGGTGGTTGCTATGGTGTGTTCTAGGGTGTTCTGGGTGGTTGCTAGGCGGTTGCTGGTGTGTTCTAGGGTGTTTTGGGTGGTTGCTATGGTGTGTTCTAGGGTGTTTTGGGTGGTTGCTATGGTGTGTTCTAGGGTGTTCTGGGGGTTGCTAGGCGGTTGCTATGGTGTGTTCTAGGGTGTTTAGGGTGGTTGCTATGGTGTGTTCTAGGGTGTTTTGGGTGGTTGCTATGGTGTGTTCTAGGGTGTTCTGGGGGTTGCTAGGCGGTTGCTGGTGTGTTCTAGGGTGTTTTGGGTGGTTGCTATGGTGTGTTCTAGGGTGTTTTGGGTGGTTGCTAGGCGGTTGCTGGTGTGTTCTAGGGTGTTTTGGGTGGTTGCTATGGTGTGTTCTAGGGTGTTCTGGGGGTTGCTAGGCGGTTGCTATGGTGTGTTCTAGGGTGTTTTGGGTGGTTGCTATGGTGTGTTCTAGGGTGTTCTGGGTGGTTGCTAGGCGGTTGCTGGTGTGTTCTAGGGTGTTTTGGGTGGTTGCTATGGTGTGTTCTAGGGTTTTTTGGGTGGTTGCTATGGTGTGTTCTAGGGTGTTCTGGGGGTTGCTAGGCGGTTGCTATGGTGTGTTCTAGGGTGTTTAGGGTGGTTGCTATGGTGTGTTCTAGGGTGTTTTGGGTGGTTGCTATGGTGTGTTCTAGGGTGTTCTGGGGGTTGCTAGGCGGTTGCTGGTGTGTTCTAGGGTGTTTTGGGTGGTTGCTATGGTGTGTTCTAGGGTGTTTTGGGTGGTTGCTATGGTGTGTTCTAGGGTGTTTTGGGTGGTTGCTATGGTGTGTTCTAGGGTGTTCTGGGTGGTTGCTAGGCGGTTGCTGGTGTGTTCTAGGGTGTTTTGGGTGGTTGCTATGGTGTGTTCTAGGGTGTTTTGGGTGGTTGCTATGGTGTGTTCTAGGGTGTTCTGGGGGTTGCTAGGCGGTTGCTATGGTGTGTTCTAGGGTGTTTAGGGTGGTTGCTATGGTGTGTTCTAGGGTGTTTTGGGTGGTTGCTATGGTGTGTTCTAGGGTGTTCTGGGGGTTGCTAGGCGGTTGCTGGTGTGTTCTAGGGTGTTTTGGGTGGTTGCTATGGTGTGTTCTAGGGTGTTTTGGGTGGTTGCTATGGTGTGTTCTAGGGTGTTCTGGGGGTTGCTAGGCGGTTGCTGGTGTGTTCTAGGGTGTTTTGGGTGGTTGCTATGGTGTGTTCTAGGGTGTTCTGGGGGTTGCTAGGCGGTTGCTGGTGTGTTCTAGGGTGTTTTGGGTGGTTGCTATGGTGTGTTCTAGGGTGTTTTGGGTGGTTGCTATGGTGTGTTCTAGTGGTTGCTATGGTGTGTTCTAGGGTGTTCTGGGGGTTGCTAGGCGGTTGCTGGTGTGTTCTAGGGTGTTTTGGGTGGTTGCTATGGTGTGTTCTAGGGTGTTCTGGGGGTTGCTAGGCGGTTGCTGGTGTGTTCTAGGGTGTTCTGGGGGTTGCTAGGCGGTTGCTGGTGTGTTCTAGGGTGTTTTGGGTGGTTGCTATGGTGTGTTCTACGGTGTTTTGGGTGGTTGCTATGGTGTGTTCTAGGGTGTTCTGGGGGTTGCTATGGTGTGTTCTAGGGTGTTTTGGGTGGTTGCTATGGTGTGTTCTAGGGTGTTTTGGGTGTTTGCAATGGTGTGTTCTAGGGTGTTTTGGGTGGTTGCTATGGTGTGTTCTAGGGTGTTTTGGGTGGTTGCTATGGTGTGTTCTAGGGTGTTCTGGGGGTTGCTATGGTGTGTTCTAGGGTGTTTTGGGTGGTTGCTATGGTGTGTTCTAGGGTGTTCTGGGGGTTGCTATGGTGTGTTCTAGGGTGTTTTGGGTGGTTGCTATGGTGTGTTCTAGGGTGGTTGCTATGGTGTGTTCTAGGGTGTTCTGGGGGTTGCTAGGCGGTTGCTGGTGTGTTCTAGGGTGTTTTGGGTGGTTGCTATGGTGTGTGTTCTAGGGTGTTCTGGGGGTTGCTAGGCGGTTGCTGGTGTGTTCTAGGGTGTTTTGGGTGGTTGCTATGGTGTGTGTTCTAGGGTGTTTTGGGTACTTGCTATGGTGTGTTCTAGGGTGTTCTGGGGGTTGCTAGGCGGTTGCTGGTGTGTTCTAGGGTGTTTTGGGTGGTTGCTATGGTGTGTTCTAGGGTGTTTTGGGTGGTTGCTATGGTGTGTTCTAGGGTGTTCTGGGGGTTGCAAGGCGGTTGCTGGTGTGTTCTAGGGTGTTTTGGGTGGTTGCTATGGTGTGTTCTAGGGTGTTCTGGGGGTTGCTAGGCGGTTGCTGGTGTGTTCTAGGGTGTTTTGGGTGGTTGCTCTGGTGTGTTCTAGGGTGTTCTGGGGGTTGCTAGGCGGTTGCTGGTGTGTTCTAGGGTGTTTTGGGTGGTTGCTATGGTGTGTTCTAGGGTGTTTTGGGTGGTTGCTATGGTGTGTTCTAGGGTGTTCTGGGGGTTGCTAGGCGGTTGCTATGGTGTGTTCTAGGGTGTTTTGGGTGGTTGCTATGGTGTGTTCTAGGGTGTTTTGGGTGGTTGCTATGGTGTGTTCTAGGGTGTTCTGGGGGTTGCTAGGCGGTTGCTGGTGTGTTCTAGGGTGTTTTGGGTGGTTGCTATGGTGTGTTCTAGGGTGTTCTGGGGGTTGCTAGGCGGTTGCTGGTGTGTTCTAGGGTGTTTTGGGTGGTTGCTATGGTGTGTGTTCTAGGGTGTTTTGGGTGGTTGCTATGGTGTGTTCTAGGGTGTTTTGGGTGGTTGCTATGGTGTGTTCTAGGGTGTTCTGGGGGTTGCTAGGTGGTTGCTGGTGTGTTCTAGGGTGTTTTGGGTGGTTGCTATGGTGTGTTCTAGGGTGTTCTGGGGGTTGCTATGGTGTGTTCTAGGGTGTTCTGGGGGTTGCTAGGCGGTTGCTGGTGTGTTCTAGGGTGTTTTGGGTGGTTGCTATGGTGTGTTCTAGGGTGTTCTGGGGGTTTCTATGGTGTGTTCTAGGGTGTTTTGGGTGGTTGCTATGGTGTGTTCTAGGGTGTTTTGGGTGGTTGCTATGATGTGTTCTAGGGTGTTCTGGGGGTTGCTATGGTGTGTTCTAGGGTGTTTTGGGTGGTTGCTATGGTGTGTTCTAGGGTGGTTGCTATGGTGTGTTCTAGGGTGTTCTGGGGGTTGCTAGGCGGTTGCTGGTGTGTTCTAGGGTGTTTTGGGTGGTTGCTATGGTGTGTTCTAGGGTGTTCTGGGGGTTGCTAGGCGGTTGCTGGTGTGTTCTAGGGTGTTTTGGGTGGTTGCTATGGTGTGTTCTAGGGTGTTTTGGGTGGTTGCTATGGTGTGTTCTAGGGTGTTCTGGGGGTTGCTAGGCGGTTGCTATGGTGTGTTCTAGGGTGTTTTGGGTGGTTGCTATGGTGTGTTCTAGGGTGTTTTGGGTGGTTGCTATGGTGTGTTCTAGGGTGTTCTGGGGGTTGCTAGGCGGTTGCTATGGTGTGTTCTAGGGTGTTTTGGGTGGTTGCTATGGTGTGTTCTAGGGTGTTTTGGGTGGTTGCTATGGTGTGTTCTAGGGTGTTCTGGGGGTTGCTAGGCGGTTGCTATGGTGTGTTCTAGGGTGTTTTGGGTGGTTGCTATAGTGTGTTCTAGGGTGTTCTGGGGGTTGCTAGGCGGTTGCTGGTGTGTTCTAGGGTGTTTTGGGTGGTTGCTATGGTGTGTTCTAGGGTGTTTTGGGTGGTTGCTATGGTGTGTTCTAGGGTGTTTTGGGTGGTTGCTATGGTGTGTTCTAGGGTGTTCTGGGGGTTGCTAGGTGGTTGCTGGTGTGTTCTAGGGTGTTTTGGGTGGTTGCTATGGTGTGTTCTAGGGTGTTCTGGGGGTTGCTAGGCGGTTGCTGGTGTGTTCTAGGGTGTTCTGGGGGTTGCTAGTCGGTTGCTGGTGTGTTCTAGGGTGTTTTGGGTGGTTGCTATGGTGTGTTCTAGGGTGTTTTGGGTGGTTGCTATGATGTGTTCTAGGGTGTTTTGGGTGGTTGCTATGGTGTGTTCTAGGGTGTTTTGGGTGGTTGCTATGGTGTGTTCTACGGTGTTTTGGGTGGTTGCTATGGTGTGTTCTAGGGTGTTCTGGGGGTTGCTATGGTGTGTTCTAGGGTGTTTTGGGTGGTTGCTATGGTGTGTTCTAGGGTGTTTTGGGTGGTTGCTATGGTGTGTTCTAGGGTGTTCTGGGGGTTGCTATGGTGTGTTCTAGGGTGTTTTGGGTGGTTGCTATGGTGTGTTCTAGGGTGGTTGCTATGGTGTGTTCTAGGGTGTTCTGGGGGTTGCTAGGCGGTTGCTGGTGTGTTCTAGGGTGTTTTGGGTGGTTGCTATGGTGTGTGTTCTAGGGTGTTCTGGGGGTTGCTAGGCGGTTGCTGGTGTGTTCTAGGGTGTTTTGGGTGGTTGCTATGGTGTGTGTTCTAGGGTGTTTTGGGTGGTTGCTATGGTGTGTTCTAGGGTGTTCTGGGGGTTGCTAGGCGGTTGCTGGTGTGTTCTAGGGTGTTCTGGGGGTTGCTAGGCGGTTGCTGGTGTGTTCTAGGGTGTTTTGGGTGGTTGCTATGGTGTGTTCTAGGGTGTTTTGGGTGGTTGCTATGGTGTGTTCTAGGGTGTTCTGGGGGTTGAAAGGCGGTTGCTGGTGTGTTCTAGGGTGTTTTGGGTGGTTGCTATGGTGTGTTCTAGGGTGTTCTGGGGGTTGCTAGGCGGTTGCTGGTGTGTTCTAGGGTGTTTTGGGTGGTTGCTATGGTGTGTTCTAGGGTGTTCTGGGGGTTGCTAGGCGGTTGCTGGTGTGTTCTAGGGTGTTTTGGGTGGTTGCTATGGTGTGTTCTAGGGTGTTTTGGGTGGTTGCTATGGTGTGTTCTAGGGTGTTCTGGGGGTTGCTAGGCGGTTGCTGGTGTGTTCTAGGGTGTTTTGGGTGGTTGCTATGGTGTGTTCTAGGGTATTCTTGGGGTTGCTAGGCGGTTGCTGGTGTGTTCTAGGGTGTTTTGGGTGGTTGCTATGGTGTGTTCTAGGGTGTTTTGGGTGGTTGCTATGGTGTGTTCTAGGGTGTTCTGGGGGTTGCTAGGCGGTTGCTATGGTGTGTTCTAGGGTGTTTTGGGTGGTTGCTATGGTGTGTTCTAGGGTGTTTTGGGTGGTTGCTATGGTGTGTTCTAGGGTGTTCTGGGGGTTGCTAGGCGGTTGCTGGTGTGTTCTAGGGTGTTTTGGGTGGTTGCTATGGTGTGTTCTAGGGTGTTCTGGGGGTTGCTAGGCGGTTGCTGGTGTGTTCTAGGGTGTTTTGGGTGGTTGCTATGGTGTGTGTTCTAGGGTGTTCTGGGGGTTGCTAGGCGGTTGCTGGTGTGTTCTAGGGTGTTTTGGGTGGTTGCTATGGTGTGTTCTAGGGTGTTTTGGGTGGTTGCTATGGTGTTTTCTAGGGTGTTCTGGGGGTTGCTAGGCGGTTGCTATGGTGTGTTCTAGGGTGTTTTGGGTGGTTGCTATGGTGTGTTCTAGGGTGTTTTGGGTGGTTGCTATGGTGTGTTCTAGGGTGTTCTGGGTGGTTGCTGGTGTGTTCTAGGGTGTTTTGGGTGGTTGCTATGGTGTGTTCTAGGGTGTTTTGGGTGGTTGCTATGGTGTGTTCTAGGGTGTTCTGGGGGTTGCTAGGCGGTTGCTATGGTGTGTTCTAGGGTGTTTTGGGTGGTTGCTATAGTGTGTTCTAGGGTGTTCTGGGGGTTGCTAGGCGGTTGCTGGTGTGTTCTTGGGTGTTTTGGGTGGTTGCTATGGTGTGTTCTAGGTTGTTTTGGGTGGTTGCTATGGTGTGTTCTAGGGTGTTTTGGGTGGTTGCTATGGTGTGTTCTAGGGTGTTTTGGGTGGTTGCTATGGTGTGTTCTAGGGTGTTCTGGGGGTTGCTAGGTGGTTGCTGGTGTGTTCTAGGGTGTTTTGGGTGGTTGCTATGGTGTGTTCTAGGGTGTTCTGGGGGTTGCTAGGCGGTTGCTGGTGTGTTCTAGGGTGTTCTGGGGGTTGCTAGTCGGTTGCTGGTGTGTTCTAGGGTGTTTTGGGTGGTTGCTATGGTGTGTTCTAGGGTGTTTTGGGTGGTTGCTATGGTGTGTTCTAGGGTGTTCTGGGGGTTGCTATGGTGTGTTCTAGGGTGTTTTGGGCTGTTGCTATGGTGTGTTCTAGGGTGTTTTGGGTGGTTGCTATGGTGTGTTCTAGGGTGTTCTGGGGGTTGCTAGGCGGTTGCTGGTGTGTTCTAGGGTGTTTTGGGTGGTTGCTATGGTGTGTGTTCTAGGGTGTTCTGGGGGTTGCTAGGCGGTTGCTGGTGTGTTCTAGGGTGTTTTGGGTGGTTGCTATGGTGTGTTCTAGGGTGTTTTGGGTGGTTGCTATGGTGTGTTCTAGGGTGTTCTGGGGGTTGCTAGGCGGTTGTTGGTGTGTTCTAGGGTGTTCTGGGGGTTGCTAGGCGGTTGCTGGTGTGTTCTAGGGTGTTTTGGGTGGTTGCTATGGTGTGTTCTAGGGTGTTTTGGGTGGTTGCTATGGTGTGTTCTAGGGTGTTCTGGGTGGTTGCTATGGTGTGTTCTAGGGTGTTCTGGGGGTTGCTATGGTGTGTTCTAGGGTGTTTTGGGTGGTTGCTATGGTGTGTTCTAGGGTGTTTTGGGTGGTTGCTATGGTGTGTTCTAGGGTGTTGGGTGGTTGCTATGGTGTGTTCTAGGGTGTTCTGGGGGTTGCTATGGTGTGTTCTAGGGTGTTCTGGGGGTTGCTAGGCGGTTGCTGGTGTGTTCTAGGGTGTTTTGGGTGGTTGCTATGGTGTGTTCTAGGGTGTTCTGGGGGTTGCTAGGCAGTTGCTATGGTGTGTTCTAGGGTGTTTTGGGTGGTTGCTATGGTGTGTTCTAGGGTGTTCTGGGTGGTTGCTAGGCGGTTGCTGGTGTGTTCTAGGGTGTTTTGGGTGGTTGCTATGGTGTGTTCTGGGGGTTGCTAGGCGGTTGCTGGTGTGTTCTAGGGTGTTTTGGGTGGTTGCTATGGTGTGTTCTGGGGGTTGCTAGGCGGTTGCTGGTGTGTTCTGGGGTGGTTGCTGGTGTATTCTAGGGTGTTTTGGGTGGTTGCTATGGTGTGTTCTGGGGGTTGCTAGGCGGTTGCTGGTGTGTTCTAGAATGTTTTGGGTGGTTGCTATGGTGTGTTCTGGGGGTTGCTAGGCGGTTGCTGGTGTGTTCTAGGGTGTTTTGGGCGGTTGCTGGTGTGTTTTAGGGTGTTTTGGGTGGTTGCTATGGTGTGTTCTGGGGGTTGCTAGGCGGTTGCTGGTGTGTTCTAGGGTGTTTTGGGCGGTTGCTGGTGTGTTCTAGGGTGTTTTGGGTGGTTGCTATGGTGTGTTCTGGGGGTTGCTGGTGTGTTCTGGGGTGTTTTGGGTGGTTGCTATGGTGTGTTCTGGGGGTTGCTGGTGTGTTCTGGGGTGGTTGCTGGTGTGTTCTAGGGTGTTTTGGGTGGTTGCTATGGTGTGTTCTGGGGGTTGCTAGGCGGTTGCTGGTGTGTTCTGGGGTGTTTTGGGTGGTTGCTATGGTGTGTTCTAGGGTGGTTGCTATGGTTTGTTCTAGGGTGTTTTGGGTGGTTGCTATGGTGTGTTCTAGGGTGTTTTGGGTGGTTGCTATGGTGTGTTCTAGGGTGGTTGCTATGGTGTGTTCTAGGGTGTTTTGGGTGGTTGCTATGATGTGTTCTAGGGTGTTTTGGGTGGTTGCTATGGTGTGTTCTAGGGTGGTTGCTATGGTGTGTTCTAGGGTGTTTTGGGTGGTTGCTATGGTGTGTTCTAGGGTGTTTTGGGTGGTTGCTATGGTGTGTTCTAGGGTGGTTGCTATGGTGTGTTGGGTGGTTGCTATGGTGTGTTCTAGGGTGTTTTGGGTGATTTCTATGGTGTGTTCTAGGGTGTTCTGAAGGGTTGCTATGGTGTGTTCTAGGGTGTTTTGGGTGGTTGCTATTGTGTGTTCTAGGGTGTTTTGGGTGGTTGCTATGGTGTGTTCTAGGGTGTTCTGGGGGTTGCTATGGTGTGTTCTAGGGTGTTTTGGGTGGTTGCTATGGTGTGTTCTATGGTGTTTTGGGTGGTTGCTATGGTGTGTTCTAGGGTGGTTGCTATGGTGTGTTCTAGGGTGTTCTGGGGGTTGCTAGGCGGTTGCTAGTGTGTTCTAGGGTGTTTTGGGTGGTTGCTATGGTGTGTTCTGGGGGTTGCTAGGCGGTTGCTGGTGTGTTCTAGGGTGTTTTGGGTGGTTGCTATGGTGTGTTCTAGGGTGTTTTGGGTGGTTGCTATGGTGTGTTCTAGGGTGGTTGCTATGGTGTGTTCTAGGGTGGTTGCTATGGTGTGTTCTAGGGTGTTCTGGGGGTTGCTAGGCGGTTGCTGGTGTGTTCTAGGGTGTTTTGGGTGGTTGCTATGGTGTGTTCTGGGGGTTGCTAGGCGGTTGCTGGTGTGTTCTAGGGTGTTTTGGGTGGTTGCTATGGTGTTTTCTGGGGGTTGCTAGGCAGTTGCTGGTGTGTTCTGGGGTGGTTGCTGGTGTGTTCTAGGGTGTTTTGGGTGGTTGCTATGGTGTGTTCTGGGGGTTGCTAGGCGGTTGCTGGTGTGTTCTAGGGTGTTTTGGGTGGTTGCTATGGTGTGTTCTGGGGGTTGCTAGGCGGTTGCTGGTGTGTTCTAGGGTGTTTTGGGTGGTTGCTATGGTGTGTTCTGGGGGTTGCTAGGCGGTTGCTGGTGTGTTCTAGGGTGTTTTGGGCGGTTGCTGGTGTGTTCTAGGGTGTTTTGGGTGGTTGCTATGGTGTGTTCTGGGGGTTGCTAGGCGGTTGCTGGTGTGTTCTAGGGTGTTTTGGGCGGTTGCTGGTGTGTTCTAGGGTGTTTTGGGTGGTTGCTATGGTGTGTTCTGGGGGTTGCTAGGCGGTTGCTGGTGTGTTCTGGGGTGTTTTGGGTGGTTGCTATGGTGTGTTCTGGGGGTTGCTAGGCGGTTGCTGGTGTGTTCTGGGGTGGTTGCTGGTGTGTTCTAGGGTGTTTTGGGTGGTTGCTATGGTGTGTTCTGGGGGTTGCTAGGCGGTTGCTGGTGTGTTCTGGGGTGTTTTGGGTGGTTGCTATGGTGTGTTCTAGGGTGGTTGCTATGGTGTGTTCTAGGGTGTTTTGGGTGGTTGCTATGGTGTGTTCTAGGGTGTTTTGGGTGGTTGCTATGGTGTGTTCTAGGGTGGTTGCTATGGTGTGTTCTAGGGTGTTTTGGGTGGTTGCTATGGTGTGTTCTAGGGTGTTTTGGGTGGTTGCTATGGTGTGTTCTAGGGTGGTTGCTATGGTGTGTTCTAGGGTGTTTTGGGTGGTTGCTATGGTGTGTTCTAGGGTGTTTTGGGTGGTTGCTATGGTGTGTTCTAGGGTGGTTGCTATGGTGTGTTGGGTGGTTGCTATGGTGTGTTCTAGGGTGTTTTGGGTGATTGCTATGGTGTGTTCTAGGGTGTTCTGAAGGGTTGCTATGGTGTGTTCTAGGGTGTTTTGGGTGGTTGCTATGGTGTGTTCTAGGGTGTTTTGGGTGGTTGCTATGGTGTGTTCTGGGGGTTGCTATGGTGTGTTTTCGGGTGTTTTGGGTGGTTGCTATGGTGTGTTCTAGGGTGTTTTGGGTGGTTGCTATGGTGTGTTCTAGGGTGGTTGCTATGGTGTGTTCTAGGGTGGTTGCTATGGTGTGTTCTAGGGTGTTCTGGGGGTTGCTAGGCGGTTGCTAGTGTGTTCTAGGGTGTTTTGGGTGGTTGCTATGGTGTGTTCTAGGGTGGTTGCTATGGTGTGTTCTGGGGGTTGCTAGGCGGTTGCTGGTGTGTTCTAGGGTGTTTTGGGTGGTTGCTATGGTGTGTTCTAGGGTGGTTGCTATGGTGTGTTCTAGGGTGGTTGCTATGGTGTGTTCTAGGGTGGTTGCTATGGTGTGTTCTAGGGTGTTCTGGGGGTTGCTAGGCGGTTGCTGGTGTGCTCTAGGGTGTTTTGGGTGGTTGCTATGGTGTGTTCTAGCGTGGTTGCTACGGTGTGTTCTGGGGGTTGCTAGGCGGTTGCTGGTGTGTTCTAGGGTGTTTTGGGTGGTTGCTATGGTGTGTTCTAGGGTGGTTGCTATGGTGTGTTCTGGGGGTTGCTAGGCGGTTGCTGGTGTGTTCTAGGGTGTTTTGGGTGGTTGCTATGGTGTGTTCTAGGGTGTTTTGGGTGGTTGCTATGGTGTGTTCTAGGGTGGTTGCTATGGTGTGTTCTAGGGTGTTCTGGGGGTTGCTAGGCGGTTGCTGGTGTGTTCTAGGGTGTTTTGGGTGGTTGCTATGGTGTGTTCTGGGGGTTGCTAGGCGGTTGCTGGTGTGTTCTAGGGTGTTTTGGGTGGTTGCTATGGTGTGTTCTGGGGGTTGCTAGGCGGTTGCTGGTGTGTTCTGGGGTGGTTGCTATGGTGTGTTCTGGGGGTTGCTAGGCGGTTGCTGGTGTGTTCTAGGGTGTTTTGGGCGGTTGCTGGTGTGTTCTAGGGTGTTTTGGGTGGTTGCTATGGTGTGTTCTGGGGGTTGCTAGGCGGTTGCTGGTGTGTTCTAGGGTGTTTTGGGTGGTTGCTATGGTGTGTTCTGGGGGTTGCTAGGCGGTTGCTGATGTGTTCTAGGGTGTTTTGGGCGGTTGCTGGTGTGTTCTAGGGTGTTTTGGGTGGTTGCTATGGTGTGTTCTGGGGGTTGCTAGGCGGTTGCTGGTGTGTTCTAGGGTGTTTTGGGCGGTTGCTGGTGTGTTCTAGGGTGTTTTGGGTGGTTGCTATGGTGTGTTCTGGGGGTTGCTAGGCGGTTGCTGGTGTGTTCTAGGGTGTTTTGGGTGGTTGCTATGGTGTGTTCTGGGGGTTGCTAGACGGTTGCTGGTGTGTTCTAGGGTGTTTTGGGCGGTTGCTGGTGTGTTCTAGGGTGTTTTGGGTGGTTGCTATGGTGTGTTCTGGGGGTTGCTAGGCGTGTTCTAGGGTGTTTTGGGTGGTTGCTATGGTGTGTTCTGGGGGTTGCTAGGCGGTTGCTGGTGTGTTCTAGGGTGTTTTGGGCGGTTGCTGGTGTGTTCTAGGGTGTTTTGGGTGGTTGCTATGGTGTGTTCTGGGGGTTGCTAGGCGGTTGCTGGTGTGTTCTAGGGTGTTTTGGGTGGTTGCTATGGTGTGTTCTGGGGGTTGCTAGGCGGTTGCTGGTGTGTTCTAGGGTGTTTTGGGCGGTTGCTGGTGTGTTCTAGGGTGTTTTGGGTGGTTGCTATGGTGTGTTCTGGGGGTTGCTAGGCGGTTGCTGGTGTGTTCTAGGGTGTTTTGTGTGGTTGCTATGGTGTGTTCTGGGGGTTGCTAGGCGGTTGCTGGTGTGTTCTGGGGTGGTTGCTGGTGTGTTCTAGGGTGTTTTGGGTGGTTGCTATGGTGTGTTCTGGGGGTTGCTAGGCGGTTGCTGGTGTGTTCTAGGGTGTTTTGGATGGTTGCTATGGTGTGTTCTGGGGGTTGCTAGGCGGTTGCTGGTGTGTTCTAGGGTGTTTTGGGTGGTTGCTATGGTGTGTTCTGGGGGTTGCTAGGTGGTTGCTGGTGTGTTCTAGGGTGTTTTGGGCGGTTGCTGGTGTGTTCTAGGGTGTTTTGGGTGGTTGCTATGGTGTGTTCTGGGGGTTGCTAGGCGGTTGCTGGTGTGTTCTAGGGTGTTTTGGGCGGTTGCTGGTGTGTTCTAGGGTGTTTTGGGTGGTTGCTATGGTGTGTTCTGGGGGTTGCTAGGCGGTTGCTGGTGTGTTCTGGGGTGTTTTGGGTGGTTGCTATGGTGTGTTCTGGGGGTTGCTAGGCGGTTGCTGGTGTGTTCTGGGGTGTTTTGGGTGGTTGCTATGGTGTGTTCTGGGGGTTGCTAGGCGGTTGCTGGTGTGTTCTGGGGTGGTTGCTGGTGTGTTCTAGGGTGTTTTGGGCGGTTGCTGGTGTGTTCTAGGGTGTTTTGGGCGGTTGCTATGGTGTGTTCTGGGGGTTGCTAGGCGGTTGCTGGTGTGTTCTAGGGTGTTTTGGGTGGTTGCTATGGTGTGTTCTGGGGGTTGCTAGGCGGTTGCTGGTGTGTTCTAGGGTGTTTTGGGCGGTTGCTGGTGTGTTCTAGGGTGTTTTGGGCGGTTGCTATGGTGTGTTCTGGGGGTTGCTAGGCGGTTGCTGGTGTGTTCTGGGGTGTTTTGGGTGGTTGCTATGGTGTGTTCTGGGGGTTGCTAGGCGGTTGCTGGTGTGTTCTGGGGTGGTTGCTGGTCCGTTCTAGGGTGTTTTGGGCGGTTGCTGGTGTGTTCTAGGGTGTTTTGGGTGGTTGCTATGGTGTGTTCTGGGGGTTGCTAGGCGGTTGCTGGTGTGTTCTAGGGTGTTTTGGGTGGTTGCTATGGTGTGTTCTGGGGGTTGCTAGGCGGTTGCTGGTGTGTTCTAGGGTGTTTTGGGCGGTTGCTGGTGTGTTCCAGGTGTTTTGGGTGGTTGCTATGGTGTGTTCTGGGGGTTGCTAGGCGGTTGCTGGTGTGTTCTAGGGTGTTTTGGGTGGTTGCTATGGTGTGTTCTGGGGGTTGCTAGGTGGTTGCTGGTGTGTTCTAGGGTGTTTTGGGCGGTTGCTGGTGTGTTCTAGGGTGTTTTGGGTGGTTGCTATGGTGTGTTCTGGGGGTTGCTAGGCGGTTGCTGGTGTGTTCTGGGGTGGTTGCTATGGTGTGTTGCTTGCGTGTTCTAGGGTGTTTTGGGCGGTTGCTGGTGTGTTCTAGGGTGTTTTGGGTGGTTGCTATGGTGTGTTCTGGGGGTTGCTAGGCGGTTGCTGGTGTGTTCTAGGGTGTTTTGGGCGGTTGCTATGGTGTGTTCTGGGGGTTGCTAGGCGGTTGCTGGTGTGTTCTAGGGTGTTTTGGGCGGTTGCTGGTGTGTTCTAGGGTGTTTTGGGCGGTTGCTATGGTGTGTTCTGGGGGTTGCTAGGCGGTTGCTGGTGTGTTCTAGGGTGTTTTGGGTGGTTGCTATGGTGTGTTCTGGGGGTTGCTAGGCGGTTGCTGGTGTGTTCTAGGGTGTTTTGGGCGGTTGCTGGTGTGTTCTAGGGTGTTTTGGGTGGTTGCTATGGTGTGTTCTGGGGGTTGCTAGGCGGTTGCTGGTGTGTTCTAGGGTGTTTTGGGTGGTTGCTATGGTGTGTTCTGGGGGTTGCTAGGCGGTTGCTGGTGTGTTCTGGGGTGGTTGCTATGGTGTGTTGCTTGCGTGTTCTAGGGTGTTTTGGGCGGTTGCTGGTGTGTTCTAGGGTGTTTTGGGTGGTTGCTATGGTGTGTTCTGGGGGTTGCTAGGCGGTTGCTGGTGTGTTCTAGGGTGTTTTGGGTGGTTGCTATGGTGTGTTCTAGGGTGTTTTGGGCGGTTGCTATGGTGTGTTCTGGGGGTTGCTAGGCGGTTGCTGGTGTGTTCTAGGTTGTTTTGGGTGGTTGCTATGGTGTGTTCTAGGGTGTTTTGGGTGGTTGCTATGGTGTGTTCTAGGGTGTTCTGGGGGTTGCTATGGTGTGTTCTAGGGTGTTTTGGGTGGTTGCTATGGTGTGTTCTAGGGTGTTCTGGGGGTTGCTAGGCGGTTGCTGGTGTGTTCTAGGGTGTTTTGGGTGGTTGCTATGGTGTGTGTTCTAGGGGTTGCTAGGCGGTTGCTGGTGTGTTCTAGGGTGTTTTGGGCGGTTGCTGGTGTGTTCTAGGGTGTTTTGGGTGGTTGCTATGGTGTGTTCTGGGGGTTGCTAGGCGGTTGCTGGTGTGTTCTAGGGTGTTTTGGGTGGTTGCTATGGTGTGTTCTGGGGGTTGCTAGGCGGTTGCTGGTGTGTTCTAGGGTGTTTTGGGCGGTTGCTGGTGTGTTCTAGGGTGTTTTGGGTGGTTGCTATGGTGTGTTCTGGGGGTTGCTAGGCGGTTGCTGGTGTGTTCTAGGGTGTTTTGGGTGGTTGCTATGGTGTGTTCTGGGGGTTGCTAGGCGGTTGCTGGTGTGTTCTGGGGTGGTTGCTGGTGTGTTCTAGGGTGTTTTGGGTGGTTGCTATGGTGTGTTCTGGGGGTTGCTAGGCGGTTGCTGGTGTGTTCTAGGGTGTTTTGGGTGGTTGCTATGGTGTGTTCTGGGGGTTGCTAGGCGGTTGCTGGTGTGTTCTAGGGTGTTTTGGGCGGTTGCTGGTGTGTTCTAGGGTGTTTTGGGTGGTTGCTATGGTGTGTTCTGGGGGTTGCTAGGCGGTTGCTGGTGTGTTCTCGGGTGTTTTGGGCGGTTGCTGGTGTGTTCTAGGGTGTTTTGGTGGTTGCTATGGTGTGTTCTGGGGGTTGCTAGGTGGTTGCTGGTGTGTTCTGGGGTGTTTTGGGTGGTTGCTATGGTGTGTTCTGGGGGTTGCTAGGCGGTTGCTGGTGTGTTCTGGGGTGGTTGCTGGTGTGTTCTAGGGTGTTTTGGGTGGTTGCTATGGTGTGTTCTGGGGGTTGCTAGGCGGTTGCTGGTGTGTTCTGGGGTGTTTTGGGTGGTTGCTATGGTGTGTTCTGGGGGTTGCTAGGCGGTTGCTGGTGTGTTCTGGGGTGTTTTGGGTGGTTGCTATGGTGTGTTCTGGGGGTTGCTAGGCGGTTGCTGGTGTGTTCTGGGGTGGTTGCTGGTGTGTTCTAGGGTGTTTTGGGCGGTTGCTGGTGTGTTCTAGGGTGTTTTGGGCGGTTGCTATGGTGTGTTCTGGGGGTTGCTAGGCGGTTGCTGGTGTGTTCTAGGGTGTTTTGGGTGGTTGCTATGGTGTGTTCTGGGGGTTGCTAGGCGGTTGCTGGTGTGTTCTAGGCGGTTGCTGGTGTGTTCTAGGGTGTTTTGGGCGGTTGCTATGGTGTGTTCTGGGGGTTGCTAGGCGGTTGCTGGTGTGTTCTGGGGTGTTTTGGGTGGTTGCTATGGTGTGTTCTGGGGGTTGCTAGGCGGTTGCTGGTGTGTTCTGGGGTGGTTGCTGGTCCGTTCTAGGGTGTTTTGGGCGGTTGCTGGTGTGTTCTAGGGTGTTTTGGGTGGTTGCTATGGTGTGTTCTGGGGGTTGCTAGGCGGTTGCTGGTGTGTTCTAGGGTGTTTTGGATGGTTGCTATGGTGTGTTCTGGGGGTTGCTAGGCGGTTGCTGGTGTGTTCTAGGGTGTTTTGGGCGGTTGCTGGTGTGTTCTAGGGTGTTTTGGGTGGTTGCTATGGTGTGTTCTGGGGGTTGCTAGGCGGTTGCTGGTGTGTTCTAGGGTGTTTTGGGTGGTTGCTATGGTGTGTTCTGGGGGTTGCTAGGCGGTTGCTGGTGTGTTCTAGGGTGTTTTGGGCGGTTGCTGGTGTGTTCTAGGGTATTTTGGGTGGTTGCTATGGTGTGTTCTGGGGGTTGCTAGGCGGTTGCTGGTGTGTTCTGGGGTGGTTGCTATGGTGTGTTGCTTGCGTGTTCTAGGGTGTTTTGGGCGGTTGCTGGTGTGTTCTAGGGTGTTTTGGGTGGTTGCTATGGTGTGTTCTGGGGGTTGCTAGGCGGTTGCTGGTGTGTTCTAGGGTGTTTTGGGCGGTTGCTATGGTGTGTTCTGGGGGTTGCTAGGCGGTTGCTGGTGTGTTCTAGGGTGTTTTGGGCGGTTGCTGGTGTGTTCTAGGGTGTTTTGGGCGGTTGCTATGGTGTGTTCTGGGGGTTGCTAGGCGGTTGCTGGTGTGTTCTAGGGTGTTTTGGGCGGTTGCTATGGTGTGTTCTGGGGGTTGCTAGGCGGTTGCTGGTGTGTTCTAGGGTGTTTTGGGCGGTTGCTGGTGTGTTCTAGGGTGTTTTGGGCGGTTGCTATGGTGTGTTCTGGGGGTTGCTAGGCGGTTGCTGGTGTGTTCTAGGGTGTTTTGGGTGGTTGCTATGGTGTGTTCTGGGGGTTGCTAGGCGGTTGCTGGTGTGTTCTAGGGTGTTTTGGGCGGTTGCTGGTGTGTTCTAGGGTGTTTTGGGTGGTTGCTATGGTGTGTTCTGGGGGTTGCTAGGCGGTTGCTGGTGTGTTCTAGGGTGTTTTGGGTGGTTGCTATGGTGTGTTCTGGGGGTTGCTAGGCGGTTGCTGGTGTGTTCTGGGGTGGTTGCTATGGTGTGTTGCTTGCGTGTTCTAGGGTGTTTTGGGCGGTTGCTGGTGTGTTCTAGGGTGTTTTGGGTGGTTGCTATGGTGTGTTCTGGGGGTTGCTAGGCGGTTGCTGGTGTGTTCTAGGGTGTTTTGGGTGGTTGCTATGGTGTGTTCTAGGGTGTTTTGGGCGGTTGCTATGGTGTGTTCTGGGGGTTGCTAGGCGGTTGCTGGTGTGTTCTAGGGTGTTTTGGGCGGTTGCTGGTGTGTTCTAGGGTGTTTTGGGCGGTTGCTATGGTGTGTTCTGGGGGTTGCTAGGCGGTTGCTGGTGTGTTCTAGGGTGTTTTGGGTGGTTGCTATGGTGTGTTCTGGGGGTTGCTAGGCGGTTGCTGGTGTGTTCTAGGGTGTTTTGGGCGGTTGCTGGTGTGTTCTAGGGTGTTTTGGGTGGTTGCTATGGTGTGTTCTGGGGGTTGCTAGGCGGTTGCTGGTGTGTTCTGGGGTGGTTGCTATGGTGTGTTGCTTGCGTGTTCTAGGGTGTTTTGGGCGGTTGCTGGTGTGTTCTAGGGTGTTTTGGGTGGTTGCTATGGTGTGTTCTGGGGGTTGCTAGGCGGTTGCTGGTGTGTTCTGGGGTGGTTGCTATGGTGTGTTGCTTGCGTGTTCTAGGGTGTTTTGGGCAGTTGCTGGTGTGTTCTAGGGTGTTTTGGGTGGTTGCTATGGTGTGTTCTGGGGGTTGCTAGGCGGTTGCTGGTGTGTTCTGGGGTGGTTGCTATGGTGTGTTGCTTGCGTGTTCTAGGGTGTTTTGGGCGGTTGCTGGTGTGTTCTAGGGTGTTTTGGGCGGTTGCTGGTGTGTTCTGGGGGTTGCTAGGCGGTTGCTATGGTGTGTTCTAGGGTGTTTGCTATGGTTGGTAGACAGACAGACAGACAAGTTAGAAAGAAAGAAAAATTAGTTTTAAAGAAATAGATTAGTTAGAAAAGAAAGAAAGATTAGTTAGAAAGAAAGATTAGAAAGAGAGAAAGAAAGAAAAGTTAGAAAGAATGAAAGATTAGTTAGAAAGAAATAGATTAGTTAGAAAAGAAAGAAAGAAAGAAAGATTAGTTAGAAAGAAAGATTAGAAAGAAAAAAGATAGAAAGATTAGTTAAAAAGAAAGAAAGTTAGAAAGAAAGATTAGTTAGAAAAGAAAGATAGAAAGGAAGATTAGAAAGAAAGAAAGAAAGATTAGTTAGAAAAGAAAGATAGAAAGGAAGATTAGAAAGAAAGAAAGAAAATTTAGAAAGAAAGAAAGAAAGAAAAAGAGAAAGAAAGAAAGAAAGATTAGTTAGAAAAGAAAGAAAGATTAGTTCGAATGAAAGATTAGAAAGAGAGAAAGAAAGATTAGTTAGAAAGAAAGATTAGTTAGAAAGATATAGATTAGTTAGAAAAGAAAGAAAGTTAGAAATAAAGATTAATTAGAAAGAAAGAAAGTTAGAAAGGAAGATTAGATAGAAAGAAAGAAAGAAAGAAAAGTTAGTAAGAAAGAAAGAAAGAAAGATTAGTTAGAAAGAAAGAAAGATTAGTTAGTAAGAAAGAAAGAAAGAAAGAAAGAAAGATTAGTTAGAAAGAAATAGATTAGTTAGAAAAGAAAGAAAGATAGATTAGTAAGAAAGAAAGAAATATTAGTTAGAAAGAAAGAAAAAGATAGATAGATAAGATAGATAGATAAAATAGTCAGATGATAGAAAGATTAGTAAGAAAGAAAGAAAGAAAGAAAGAGAGTGTCATGTGGATAGCAGATGAACCCAATTGCAGACAGCAAATAACTTAAACAGGGGTTTATTAAAGACAAAAACAGAAAACAAAACCCACGATGGGGCTAAACAAGACAGGATCGACTTGACAAAGATAAATACTCAGACGGTAAATAACAACTATGACAGGAACAAAACACTTCTTTAGACAAGACTCTCAACAAGATACTCACAGCTAGAATCACACAACATATGATAATGAATCGCACAGTACAGCAAATACACAGGGATTAAATAGGGAACACTAATGACGAGGACAGGTGAAACTGACTAGACACTAATCACAAGACGAGGATAACAAGGGGGCGGGGTTACGAGACGAGACAACACAAGCACATGGTCCAAATAACAGACCATGCGCTTGTACATAAAACATGGGTCTGCCATGATCCTGCCACAAGACCAGAGAAAACAGAGACATGATGGCAGAACCCCCACCTTAAGGAGCGGCTTCCAGACGCTCCTCAAAGGGAAACTAAACACGGGACATGACAGACTGTGACAAAGACACGAACCAACAAAACATGGAAAATACTAATTAAGGCAAACATGAAAAAACAATAACAGGGTTAGGGTGAAACATCAAAAACAACAAACAGGGTAGAGGAGGTGGAGGAAACACAAAGTCTTTGGGAGACAGTCCAGGATGGATGGGCGGGACAGGGGTCTTGGGTCTTCGGGACGAGGACTGAGGACGGGGAATCCGGGGGGACTTGGAGGAAGACACACAAGGACGGGGCTTGGGCGAAACAGTCCGGGGTTTAGTGGTGACAGGGGGAACAGTCCGGGGACTAGTGGCGACAGGGGAAACAGTACGGGGACAAGTGGCGACAGGAACAAATGGTGAAACAGTCCGGGGACTAGTGGAGACCGGGAAAACAGATGGGGATACTGCATTAGAGGGAGCAGCAACAGGCTCAGACATAGAGGACACAGAGGATGAGGTAACGGGACTCCTGACAGGGGACATGGCAGGCGACAGGGCAGGACTAGGTGTAGCGCTCACGGCGACAGGCTCGGGTAGAGCGCTCTCGGCGACAGGCTCGGGTAGAGCGCTCTCGGCGACAGGCTCGGGTAGAGCGCTCTCGGCGACAGGCTCGGGTAGAGCGCTCTCGGCGACAGGCTCGGGTAGAGCGCTCTCGGCGACAGGCTCGGGTAGAGCGCTCTCGGCGACAGGCTCGGGTAGAGCGCTCTCGGCGACAGGCTCGGGTAGAGCGCTCTCGGCGACAGGCTCGGGTAGAGCGCTCTCGGCGACAGGCTCGGGTAGAGCGCTCTCGGCGACAGGCTCGGGTAGAGCGCTCTCGGCGACAGGCTCGGGTAGAGCGCTCTCGGCGACAGGCTCGGGTAGAGCGCTCTCGGCGACAGGCTCGGGTGCCGCGCTCTCGGCGACAGGCTCGGGTGCCGCGCTCTCGGCGACAGGCTCGGGTGCCGCGCTCTCGGCGACAGGCTCGGGTGCCGCGCTCTCGGCGACAGGCTCGGGTGCCGCGCTCTCGGCGACAGGCTCGGGTGCCGCGCTCTCGGCGACAGGCTCGGGTGCCGCGCTCTCGGCGACAGGCTCGGGTGCCGCGCTCTCGGCGACAGGCTCGGGTGCCGCGCTCTCGGCGACAGGCTCGGGTGCCGCGCTCTCGGCGACAGGCTCGGGTGCCGCGCTCTCGGCGACAGGCTCGGGTGCCGCGCTCTCGGCGACAGGCTCGGGTGCCGCGCTCTCGGCGACAGGCTCGGGTGCCGCGCTCTCGGCGACAGGCTCGGGTGCCGCGCTCTCGGCGACAGGCTCGGGTGCCGCGCTCTCGGCGACAGGCTCGGGTGCCGCGCTCTCGGCGACAGGCTCGGGTGCCGCGCTCTCGGCGACAGGCTCGGGTGCCGCGCTCTCGGCGACAGGCTCGGGTGCCGCGCTCTCGGCGACAGGCTCGGGTGCCGCGCTCTCGGCGACAGGCTCGGGTGCCGCGCTCTCGGCGACAGGCTCGGGTGCCGCGCTCTCGGCGACAGGCTCGGGTGCCGCGCTCTCGGCGACAGGCTCGGGTGCCGCGCTCTCGGCGACAGGCTCGGGTGCCGCGCTCTCGGCGACAGGCTCGGGTGCCGCGCTCTCGGCGACAGGCTCGGGTGCCGCGCTCTCGGCGACAGGCTCGGGTGCCGCGCTCTCGGCGACAGGCTCGGGTGCCGCGCTCTCGGCGACAGGCTCGGGTGCCGCGCTCTCGGCGACAGGCTCGGGTGCCGCGCTCTCGGCGACAGGCTCGGGTGCCGCGCTCTCGGCGACAGGCTCGGGTGCCGCGCTCTCGGCGACAGGCTCGGGTGCCGCGCTCTCGGCGACAGGCTCGGGTGCCGCGCTCTCGTCGACAGGCTCGGGTGCCGCGCTCTCGGCGACAGACTCGGGTGCAACGCTCACGGGGACAGGATCGGGTGCAGCGCTCACGGGGACAGGATCGGGTGCAGCGCTCACAGTGGTAGGCTTGGGTGCAGCGCTCACAGACACAGTGGGCTCGGGACAAGACATGACGGGCACATCGAGGATCTTGACAAGCTTGGCAAGGTAGTTTGCTAGAGTCTCGGCAGCAACAATGATAGGCATCTGCTTACGAGCAGACACCGCTTGCAGGACTGCTTCTGCAGCTTGATCGGCCGCAGCTCTCACAGAGGCAGATTCTGGAACAGCGCTTGCAGTTAGCGGGCCCTGGAACAGCGCTTGCAGTTAGCGGGCCCTGGAACAGCGCTTGCAGTTAGCGGGCCCTGGAACAGCGCTTGCAGTTAGCGGGCCCTGGAACAGCGCTTGCAGTTAGCGGGCCCTGGAACAGCGCTTGCAGTTAGCGGGCCCTGGAACAGCGCTTGCAGTTAGCGGGCCCTGGAACAGCGCTTGCAGTTAGCGGGCCCTGGAACAGCGCTTGCAGTTAGCGGGCCCTGGAACAGCGCTTGCAGTTAGCGGGCCCTGGAACAGCGCTTGCAGTTAGCGGGCCCTGGAACAGCGCTTGCAGTTAGCGGGCCCTGGAACAGCGCTTGCAGTTAGCGGGCCCTGGAACAGCGCTTGCAGTTAGCGGGCCCTGGAACAGCGCTTGCAGTTAGCGGGCCCTGGAACAGACAGAGGGCAAGAGGCTCCCCTCTTCCTCTTCTTCCTGGGTCACGAAGCAATGGTCACAGCAGGACTCGTGATCGGCTGGACAGGCTCAGTGGAGGACAAAACGGGAACTGGGAAGACCACTTCTGGTAGGGTCAGCTCAGATGAAGATGATTCCGAAGGGGAATCCCACGAAACCCGTCTCCCTCGTTTACCACGGAGGTCAGTGGGTGTGGAAGATGCCTCTGGAGTCGTGGGGGAACCAGCCTGGTCCCCAAGCGTCGCAACGCCTATCATACGACCCTCCGGGATGACAGGAAGATAGGCAGAAGGTAAAGACCTCGAGGACGCCGCCCCAGACTCCTCCCGGGAGAAGTGGTCATACAACCGGGAGAAGTTTGACAAGATCCACTCACCCTCGGGTGAGTATGGAAGGGTGACACTCTTCTTGTTGAGGGGGGATGACAACCAGTCTTCTTCAAGGGGGTCCAGACGATGCTTGGCAGAGAAGGACAAACGGTCTGCTGGGTTCTTCTTTGGGCGATTCATTCTGTCATGTGGATAGCAGATGAACCCAATTGCAGACAGCAAATAACTTAAACAGGGGTTTATTAAAGACAAAAACAGAAAACAAAACCCACGATGGGGCTAAACAAGACAGGATCGACTTGACAAAGATAAATACTCAGACGGTAAATAACAACTATGACAGGAACAAAACACTTCTTTAGACAAGACTCTCAACAAGATACTCACAGCTAGAATCACACAACATATGATAATGAATCGCACAGGACAGCAAATACACAGGGATTAAATAGGGAACACTAATGACGAGGACAGGTGAAACTGACTAGACACTAATCACAAGACGAGGATAACAAGGGGGCGGGGTTACGAGACGAGACAACACAAGCACATGGTCCAAATAACAGACCATGCGCTTGTACATAAAACATGGGTCTGCCATGATCCTGCCACAAGACCAGAGAAAACAGAGACATGATGGCAGAATCATGACAGAGAGAAAGAAAAAGAGAGAGAAAGAAAGATTAGAAAGAAAGAATGGGTAGATAGATAGAAAAGTGTCATAGATAGATGAGTTTATTAGTTTAAATGAGTCTCAATGGCTCATATAGTATATAGAATGGCAGTTTGATTCAGTCTAGGGCTTCAAGGAGTTTAGATTTGAATTTTTGGCAGTTGAGGAGTTTGAAAATCTGAACATTCCGCAATGTAAAGTCAATGGGAGTTTTTTCCGAGTTTGATCGTCATTTTTAGGAAAACCGTAAGTCCGATCAGTTAGAAAAGATATAGCAACTCGAGTCAGAACAGTTTGAGCGTCCGTGCCGAGTTTGGAGTATGTAGAGTTAAAGCTCTAGGAGGAGTTTGATATAGAAATTTCACTGCAAGAAGAAGAAGAAGAAGAATAACTAGAAAAAGTTCGTCGAGACAAACTTTAAGTTGGCTTGTGAAAGTTTGGACCAGAAAGTTTAAAGAAGTTTAAAGAAGTTTGAAGTTTACATTAGTTTAATATGTAAATTAGTTTAAAATGTAAATTAGTTTGAAGTTTAAAGTAGTTTGAAGTTTAAATTAGTTTATAGTTTAAATTAGTTTAAAGTTCAAATAAGTTTTAATTAGTTTAAAGTTAAAAGTAGTTAGAAGTTTAAATTAAAGTTTAAAGTAGTTTGAAGTTTGAAGTAGTTTGAAGTTTAAATTAGTTTATTAAATTAAATTAAATTAGAGGTACTAATTAAATTCAATTTAATTTAAAATTAGATAGAAAGAAAGAAATATTAGTTCGAAAGAAAGAAAGAAAGATTAGATAGAAAGAAAGAAAGAAAGATTAGTTAGAAAGAAAGAAAGAAAGATTAGATAGAAAGAAAGATTAGTTAGAGAGAAAAAGAAATATTAGATAGAAAGAAAGAAAGATTAGTTAGAAAGAAAGAAAGAAAGAAAGAAAGATTAGTTAGAAAGAATTAAAGTTGGATTAGTTAGAAAGAAAGATGGATTAGTTAGAAAGAAAGATGGATTAGTTAGAAAGAAATATAGATTAGTTAAAGAAAGAAAGAAAGAAAGAAAGAAAGATCAGTTAGAAAGAAAGAAATATTAGTTAGAAAGAAAGAAAAGTTAGAAAGAAAGAAAAGTTAGAAAGAAAGAAAGAAAAATAGAAAAAAGAAAGAAAGAAAGATTAGGTAGAAAGAAAGATTGGGTAGAAAGAAAGAAAGAAAGAAAGAAAGAAAGAAAGAAAGAAAGAAAGAAAGAAAGAAAGAAAAATAGTCAGAAAAAAGAAAGAAAGATTAGTTAGAAAGAAAGAAAGAAAGATAGATAGATTAGTTAGAAAGAAAGAAAGAAAGAAAGATTAGTAAGAAAGAAAAAAGATAGATTAGTTAGAAAGAAAAAAGATAGATTAGTTAGAAAGAAAAGAAAGATTAGTTAGAAAGAAAGAAAAGTTTGCTAGGGTGTTCTGGGTGGTTGCTATGGTGTTGCTAGGTGGTTGCTAGGGTATTCTGGGTGGTTGCTAGGCGGTTGCTAGGGTGTTCTGGGTGGTTGCTGGGCGGTTGCTAGGGTATTCTGGGTGGTTGCTATGGTGTTGCTAGGTGGTTGCTAGGGTATTCTGGGTGGTTGCTAGGCGTTGCTAGGTGGTTGCTAAGGTATTCTGGGTGGTTGCTATGGTGTTACTAGGTGGTTGGCATTTGTCACAGATGGTTACTATTGGAGTTCTTAACACTTTCTTGGCATGATTTAGCACATACCTAATCGCTATTAGCATGTAGCTATTCACAGCTAGCATGTGTAGCATGTTGGAAGCCCTGTTTGCTAGCATGAGTCAAAAGAGCCAAACCACATCTCTATACGATGTTCTGATGCAGAGATATAGGTCTTGCAAAATGGTTGCTAGGGTACTCTGTTTGGTTGCTAGGGAATGGCTTGGCAGCTGCCAGTCATCAAAGTCCAAAGGTTGCTTGTCAGTATGAATGATATAAACCAACTCCCATGCCTCTGTGACATTCAGAATGGAAGATATCTCTCTATAGATTTTAGTTGCTAAGGTGCTCGACAATGGTTGCTAGGGAGGGGCTAGGAAGTGTTGAGGGGATTCATGATTGGCTGTGTGCTGCCCCGAGTCAAACGAGACCACCCTTGTGTTTCTTTGACACTTCCATCCGGAGATATTCTTTTGACCTCTTTCAATGGAAGTCTATGGGACTTGTTGCTAAGGTGCTCTAAATGGTTGCTAGGGCGTGGCTTGATAGCTTCACAATGATCCTGAGAGACTGATTGGTCATCTGAGAAAAATGAGCCCGTCCCCTTGTCTCTATGACACTGCGATCCAGAGCTATGTTCAATACAAAATCCCTATGCAATGCATCCCTATGCAAAATCCCTACGAGTTTATAAGTTTCATGGGCCGTCCTACACCATAGTAAGTCAATGGGGCAAATTTGAGCAGCTCCTGCCCCCCAGGGGTGCAACTTTTACCCCATTGTGAGGTATGTTCTTACAGAGCCTGCCAGCCTCTCCAAATGTGGTAAATTACAAGTTTCTGAGAAATCATTGGTCAGTGCTACGAGTCGTCAAAGTTTGTGGCAATGTTAAGTCTATGGGATTTTTTTTACCCAATGATTTGCCCCTGGGGCAAACACCGTACCCCCGATCGGTAAGAAAAGTCACAGCACACCTCTCCTCAATAATCCGCACAATTTGACGCCTCAATCAGGGGTCTGTGATGTCGGTGTGTATTTTTTAACAGATGATTACTATGGAGTTTTTAAAAGGAGTTTTTATAGAGTTATTTAGTATGGTGCCTCGTGCCTATCGCCCACGGTTGCTAGGGTGCTGTAACTGGTTGCTATGGTGTGGCTATGAAGATTTTAGGCCATTACTTATTGGCTGCTTGATAAAATAAATCCTCTGAGGGAGAGAGAGAGGGTGTGTGAAAGTGACAGTTGGGATTTGAATTTCTGAACATTCCGCAATGTTAAGTCAATGGGATTTTTTTGGCTGCTTTTTCGTCCGCTGTGCGAACATCGTACATCCGATCGCTTAGAAAAGTCATAGCACACCATTCCCGAACAGGCCGCACGTTTTGACACCTTATTTATGGGTCTGTGACAAAAACTGCGGGAGGAGTAGCGCGTCAAACTTTGGCCAGAAGAATAATAAGAAGTATAATAAGTATGCAAGAGAACACTAGTGTTGCTTTGCCTTTGGCAAGCACCACTAATAATAAGTTTAAATACAATATCAGTAAGTTGGCTCTCACAAGCCAACTTAATAATAAGTTTAAGTACAATATCAGTAAGTTGGCTCTCACAAGCCAACTTAATAATAAGTTTGAATAGGATTTCAGTAAGTTGGCTCTCACAAGCCAACTTAATAATAATAAGTTTAAATAGGATTTCAGTAAGTTGGCTTTCACAAGCCAACTTAATAAGTTTAAATAGGATTTCAGTAAGTTGGCTTTCACAAGCCAACTTAAAAATTTGAACTTCAAAACTTTTTGCACTTAAAAAAAAAAGTGATTCAAACGAAAAAATCTGAACTTCAAAACTTTTTTCACCTAAAAAAAAATAATGATTCAATCAAAACAATTTGAACTTCCAAATTTTTTTCACTTCAAAAAAAAAAAAAAAAAAAAAAAAACGAAAAAACACATTCTCTTCAATACTTTTTTTATTCACGGGGTAATTTTTTTTTTTGCATTTGAACAGTTTTTTCTTTGATTGAAACAACTTTTTTGGAATTGAATGATTAAGACACAAATGTCCTACTCATGTATAGCCCAAACACAAAAAAGATTACTTCAATCAAAGAGAACATTTTCAATTAAAAAAAAGTGTTCAAATGCAATTTTTGGAGTCTCAAATATTTTATTTGCATTCAAAAACGATTTTCTATATTTGAAAATGTTGATCTTTTCATTGAAGTGACTTTTTTATTGATTCTGTTGTTTGTTTGTTTGAAGCAACTTCTTTTTTGATTGAATGATAAAGACACAAATGTCCTACCCATTATATGGTCCAATCAAAAAACAATGTTACTTCATTTAAAAAGGTTGCTTTAAACAAAACAAAAAAAACGGACTTCTATCAAAGAAAACATTTTCAATCAAAGAAAAGCAGTGTTCAAATGTATTTTTTTGAGTCTCAAATATATTTTTGGACTCAAATACCTTTTTTCTTTGTTTGAAAAGTTTTTTTTTCATCGAAGTGAAGTTTTTTTTTTAATTGAAAATATTTTTTTTTGATTGAATAATAAAGAAATAAAACTACCTTCATAATTTTTGATATCTCGAACGGTTGGGCCGTGGCGAGGAAATTAATTTATGACTAAAAAAGGACACATAAAGTGTGTTATAACTTAGATAATTTTACCTACAGTTACAAAACTTGGCGTGTATATTGTTCTCATCAAGCCGAACAACTTTCTAATTTACAGTCAATAGTTCCCACCAACATGAAGTCAGATATTGTGGCTTGAATGTGGATTCTGAGAATTTTCCCTCCCTCTCTCTCTCTGACAGAGAGAATGCACCCTGCCATTCTGTATGTGTGTGTGTCTGTGTGTCTGTGTGAGGAGGGGGAGGGGGGGTCTCTTCGGGTGATAGTTTAAACACAAATTCATACATAGGGCCATACTGCCCTCTTGTGTCCAAAATTGTATTTATATGCACTTTTATTTATTTATTACATGTATTACACACACACACACACACACACAGTTCGATCGCCCCGGCGCCTCTCTCTTTCTCTCTCACACACACACACACACACACACACACACACACACACACACACACACACACACACACAGTTTGATCGCGCCTGCGCCTCTCTCTCTCTCACACACGCACACACACACACACACAGTTCGATCGCGCCCGCGCCTCTCTCTCTCTCTCTCTCACACACACACACACCACATTGATCGCGCCGCGCCTCTCTCTCTCTCTCTCACACACACACACACACCACATTGATCGCGCCGCGCATCTCTCTCTCTCACTCACGCACACACACACACACACACACACACACACACACACACACACACACAGTTCGATCGCGGCCGCACCTCTCTCTCTCACACACACACACACACACACACACAGTTCGATCGTGCCGGCGCCTCTCTCTCTCCCACACATGCACACACACACACACACACACACACAGTTTAGACCTCCAGATAAACACACGAACATCGTACATCCGATCGCTTAGAAAAGTCATAGCACACCATTCCCGAACAGGCCGCACGTTTTGACACCTTATTTATGGGTCTGTGACAAAAACTGCGGGAGGAGTAGCGCGTCAAACTTTGGCCAGAAGAATAATAAGAAGTATAATAAGTATGCAAGAGAACACTAGTGTTGCTTTGCCTTTGGCAAGCACCACTAATAATAAGTTTAAATACAATATCAGTAAGTTGGCTCTCACAAGCCAACTTAATAATAAGTTTAAGTACAATATCAGTAAGTTGGCTCTCACAAGCCAACTTAATAAGTTTGAATAGGATTTCAGTAAGTTGGCTCTCAAAAGCCAACTTAATAATAATAAGTTTAAATAGGATTTCAGTAAGTTGGCTTTCACAAGCCAACTTAATAAGTTTAAATAGGATTTCAGTAAGTTGGCTTTCACAAGCCAACTTAAAAATTTGAACTTCAAAACTTTTTGCACTTAAAAAAAAAAGTGATTCAAACGAAAAAATCTGAACTTCAAAACTTTTTTCACCTAAAAAAAAATAATGATTCAATCAAAACAATTTGAACTTCCAAATTTTTTTCACTTCAAAAAAAAAAAAAAAAAAAAAAAAAAAAAAACGAAAAAACACATTCTCTTCAATACTTTTTTTATTCACGGGGTAATTTTTTTTTTGCATTTGAACAGTTTTTTCTTTCTAAATTAATTTATGACTAAAAAAGGACACATAAAGTGTGTTATAACTTAGATAATTTTACCTACAGTTACAAAACTTGGCGTGTATATTGTTCTCATCAAGCCGAACAACTTTCTAATTTACAGTCAATAGTTCCCACCAACATGAAGTCAGATATTGTGGCTTGAATGTGGATTCTGAGAATTTTCCCTCCCTCTCTCTCTCTGACAGAGAGAATGCACCCTGCCATTCTGTATGTGTGTGTGTCTGTGTGAGGAGGGGGAGGGGGGGTCTCTTCGGGTGATAGTTTAAACACAAATTCATACATAGGGCCATACTGCCCTCTTGTGTCCAAAATTGTATTTATATGCACTTTTATTTATTTATTACATGTATTACACACACACACACACACAGTTCGATCGCGCCGGCGCCTCTCTCTTTCTCTCTCACACACACACACACACACACACACACACACACACACACACACACACACACACACACACACACACACACACACACAGTTTGATCGCGCCTGCGCCTCTCTCTCTCTCACACACGCACACACACACACACACACACACAGTTCGATCGCGCCCGCGCCTCTCTCTCTCTCTCTCTCTCACACACACACACACCACATTGATCGCGCCGCGCATCTCTCTCTCTCACTCACTCACGCACACACACACACACACACACACACACACACACACAGTTCGATCGCGGCCGCACCTCTCTCTCTCACACACACACACACACACACACACACACACAGTTCGATCGTGCCGGCGCCTCTCTCTCTCCCACACATGCACACACACACACACACACACACACACACACACACACACACACACACACACACACACACACACACACAGTTTGATCGCGCCGCGCCTCTCTTTTGCTTTACATTATTTCGGTTACTTCTTGTTTATAGTTTTTTTTTTTTATTCTTGTTCTGTTCTGAATATCATTAAATTTAAAGGATTGCTTGTGTAATATTTTGAGTGTATCATCAAATCAGAATAATTCTCTTGGTTTAGTGATTCCCTAGTTATTTTTTTATTTATTTTTTCATTGTTCTAATCAGGTAAGGCAAGTAATATTCTCTGTGTCTTTATATATATATATATATATATATATATATATATATATATATATATATATATATATATATATATATCAATCATCTGAATTATAAATAACTTATTTCTGTATAAAATAAAAATTCCAGAATAATCCAGACCAACCAGAGCGCACTATTCCTACAACATCATCAATGCTGAAGCGGAACTACCAGAGCCGATCGGCAGATAGCGAGCAGATGCAGCATATGTGTTGTATCGAGGCAGGGTCAGGCCAGGGCAATCCATTTGCAGCTTTTATTAAGAATGGTCAAGACAGGCAGGGTGAACAATGGCATAAAGGGCAGAACAGAAAAGGCAGAGACAAACCAGGTTGACAGGCAAAGGACAAAGACCTCCAGATAAAAACTGGGTTTCTGGTTCTACACATTTAAGTGCTGCAAAACATATTGACATAAAAATTATTCTAAATTTAAATGATCTCATATATGTGGCTATTGTGGTTCACGATCATAGGTCCTGTCCCCAAATGGCACACTTCATATGAATTTTCGGTCTTGTGTACTTATTTCATGTGTCCGTTAAATCCATGAGACCGTAGGCTGTCTCATTTTTCATTTTAGGTTTCAAAAGGTTGCTCACGCATACTTTGTGGTTGATATGTGCCCTCGATGCGCACTTTTGCAGAGCCCACACTGATGCAAGCTCTACAGCACACTTCTTTTCAACAGTCAAAGCGGGGTTACGTTTTTGCACGTCGTGCACAATAACCCTAAAGGCACCGGGGTGGCGGCTTGTTTATATATATATATATATATATATATATATATATATATATATATATATATATATATGAAGGGCCAAAGCTGGCGGCACCGCCACCCCGGTGCCTTTAGGTAAAGGCACCGGGGTGGCGGTGCCACCGGCTTGGGCCCGCAATCGCTGCTCGCAGCTATATTTATATATATATATATTTATTATTATTATTATTATTTTTATTATTTTTTTACTACCTTTTGGGCACTTTTGGGGCCCTTAACGTGCTCGAAAACTCTGCGGCCATCAGGGCCGGCCTGAAGCTGGTACCCGGGCGTGGCAGGGGGGCTCGACAGCGCCCCCTGGAACGAGGTTTGAACATTTGTCCATATATCAAACATGCTTGCATGTAATAATCTGAAACTCGGTACACATATAGATGTCATCGGGCCAAACAACTTTCGTGCTCTAAGTTTTACGCCAGCCCAACAGGAAGTCGGCTATTTAGGGTTGTTTGGAAACGCATACTCAGGAATTTAAAACACTTCTCCTAGGGAATTCAACCAATTGACACGAAACTCGGTGTGCATGAATAATGGAAACAGGAAGTGTGTTATAACTTCTTTATACATCAACTGATCTTGTTGAAACTTCAGCAGTGTGTTCGTTGTAAGAGGCCGATCACATGGATGTGACTATTGTGAGTCAAAGTTATAGCGCCACCAACTGGCAGCAGGAAGTGTGTCACTTTTAAAATGCTTTTAAATCACCCTCTTATTTTTACCCGATTTGCTTCAAACTTTATGTGTATAATGTAAACACGCCAGATGTAGACCTGTGAAAGGATTATTTAATATCTTAAATACTGTTGCCATGGCAACGCATCAAACTTTAATATTCTTTTTGGATGCTTTTGAGACTCTTAACATTCTTCAAATTGCATGAAACTCGACAGACACATCTATTAGCTAGTAGACATGTGCAAAGTTTCAGAAACGGGCGTGGTGAGGGGCTCTGTAGCGCCACCTTTAGTCAAAAATGGGGTGTAAGTTTTACCTACAGTAACAAAAATCTGTATGTATATTTTTCTCCTCGAGCCGGACAACTTTCTAATTGACAGTCATTAGCTCCGAACAACACCAAGTCAGATATTTTGGTTTGAATGTGATTTTCAGGAGAATTTTCTCCCTCCCTCTCCCTCTGTCTCTGTGTGTGGGGGGTTTGGGGAATTTGATTATTATTTTAATGGTGTTCAAGGTTTCAGGGGCTTTTGGGGCCCTTAACATGCTTGAAAACTCTTGAAACTTTGCACACAGGTCAGCGCCCACAGCCATCAGGCCCGGGCTGAAGCTGGTACCCGGGCGTGGCAGGGGGGCTCAACAGCGCCCCCTTGAACGGGGTCCCCAAAACTTGGTCCATAGATCAAACACGCTTGCATGAATTAATATGAAACTGAGTACACATATAGATCTCATCGGGCCGAACAACTTTCCCTCGGTCAAGTTTTACGTCAGCCCAACAGGAAGTCAGCTATTATGGGTTGTTTGGAGAATGCTTGCTCTGGAATTTGAAGTACTTCTCCTAGAGATTGCATCCGTTTACCACCAAACTCGGTCAGCTTGAGGTCAACACATTGAAGATGCAAAATTGTGGACGGATTTTTGATATCTTGAACGGTTTGGCCGTGGCGAGGAAACAAATTTATGGCGAGAAAAGAGAAACACTAAGTGTTATAACTTCTGCATACATTAACTGATCTTGATGAAACTTCAGCAGTGTGTTCGTGGTAAGAGGCCGATCAGATGGATGTAACTATTGTGAGTCAAAGTTATAGCGCCACCAAGTGGCAGCAGGAAGTGTGTCACTTTCAAAATGCTTTTAAATCACCCTCTTATTTTTACCCGATTTGCTTAAAACTTTATGTGTATAATGTAAACACATGACAGGTGTAGACCTGTGAAAGGATTATTGATATCTTAGATATTTTTTACGTGGTAACGCATCAAACTTTAAGATTCTTTTTTGATGCTTTTGAGACTCTTAGCATACTTGAAATTAAATGAAACTCGACAGACACATCGCATTTATTAGCCAGTAGACATGTGCAAAGTTTCAGAAACGGGCATGGTGCAGGGGCTCAATAGCGCCACCTTTTGACAAAAGAGGGGGAGTTTGGTCTATACTTTTATCTACAATCTTAAAACTCAGTATGTATATTGTTCATATCAAGCTGGACAACTTTCTAATTTACAGTTATTAGCTCAGACGCTCAGACCAACAGGAAGTCAGATATTTTGGTTTGGATGTGGATGTTTTGGAGAATTTTCTCTTCCTCTCTCTCTTACCCTACGTCTCTCCGTGTGTTTGGGGGGAGGGGGATTTGTCTGCTGAGTGAGAATGCTTTTATTTTTGTTTTTCAAGGTTTTGGGGCCCTTAACGTGCTCGAAAACTCTTGAAACTTTGCACACAGGTCAGAACCCGCGGCCATCAGGGCCGGGCTGAAGCTGGTACCCGGGCGTGGCAGGGGGGCTCGAAAGCGCCCCCTGGAATGCGATTCGAACACTTGTCCATATATCAAACATGTTTGCATGTAATAATATGAAACTCGGTACATATTTAGATCTCATCGGGCCGAACAACTTTCGTGCTCTAAGTTTAACGACAGCTCAACAGGAAGTCAGCTATTATGGGTTGTTTGGAAAATGCATGCTTTTATTTTTTATATACTTCTCCTAGAGAATTAATCCAAACACCACGAAACTCGGTCAGCATGAAGTCAAGACATTGAGGATGCTAAATTGCGGACGGATTTTTGATATCTCGAACGGTTTGGCCGTGGCGAGGAAATGAATTTATGACTAAAAATGGACAAATAAAGTGTGTTATAACTTAGTTAGTTTTACCTACAGTTACAAAACTTGCCGTGTATATTGTTCTCGTCAAGCCGAACAACTTTCTAATTTACAGTCATTATCTCCGACCAACAGAAAGTCAGATATTGTGGTTTGAATGTGGATTCTGAGAATTTTCTCTCCCTCTCTCTGACAGAGAGAGTGTCCCCTGCCATCCTGTCTGTGTGTGTGTGTCTCTGTGGGGAGGGGGAGAAGGAGGGGAAGGGGGTCTCTTCGGGTGATAGTTTAAACACAAAATCATAAATAGGGCTATACAGCCCTCTTGTGTCCAAAATTATATTTATATATAAATATATTACGTATGTGACTGAGGATGTTGTGTTTTATTGCGAGTGTACACAAATTTAAGTAAACAGTTTGCAGTCTGAATGATGTCCTGTATGAAAAAAATGACGGAGTATGTTTCCACTGTTCACACACACACACACACACACACACACACACACACACACACAGTTCGATCGCGCCCACGCCTCTCTCTCTCACACACAGGCACACACACACAGTTCGAACGTGCGCGCCTCTCTCTCTCAAGCTGGAGTGTGTGTGTGCGTGTAAGAGAGAGACGCGCTGGCGCGAGCGAACTGTGTGTGTGTGTGTGCGTGATCGCGCTGGCGCAATCGAACTGTTTGACAGAGAGAGAGGGGCGCCGGAGTGATCGAACTTTGTGTGTGTGTGTGTGGGAGTGAGTGAGAGAGAGAGAGAGAGAGAGAGAGAGAGAGAGAGAGAGAGAGGGCGGGCGCGATCGAACTGTGTGAGAGAGAGAGGGTGCGATCGACACTGTGTGTGTGTGTGTGTGTGTGTGTGAGAGAGAGAGAGAGAGAGAGTCGCGGGCGCGATCGAACTGTGTGTGTGAGAGAGAGAGAGAGAGAGAGAGAGAGGGGCAGAAATCATTTTATAAGGAAATCAATTATTTATAATTCAGATGAGAATAAATTTAGTGTTAATTAAAATTAAGGAACATTTAGTTTTTCTGTTCTGAATATCATTAAAACAGAAAAGGCAGAGACAACATAATGATGAATAATCTTAAGATATTATATCGTATGCTATGTGTTGTGAATACACCCATGTTAAACATTAAAATTTACTTCCATTGCATATCATAGAACACATAAGCGTAAAATATAATTACATTAATAAACCTGTACAAAGACCTCCAGATAAATACTGGGCTTCTGTATTTACACATTTAAGTGCTGAAAAACATATTGAGCTATGACATCCTATGACATTAAAAATGATTCTATATTTAAATTATCTCATATATGTGGCTTTTGTGGTTAACGATCATAGGCCCTGTCCCAAATGGCACACTCATATGAATACTCGGTCTTGTGTACTTATTTCATGTGTCCGTTAAATCCATGAGACCCATGGATGAGGTGTCTCATTTTCCATTTTAGGTTTCAGAAGGTTGCTCACGCATACTTTGTGGTTGATATGTGCCCTCGATGCGCACTTGATGCACCCAAACTGATGCAAGCTCTACAGCACACTTCTTTTCGACAGTCAAAGCTGGGTTACGTTTTTGCACTTCGTGCACAATAATCCTAAAGGCACCAGGGTGGCGGTGCCACCGGCTTCATATATATATATATATATATATATATATATATATATATATATATATAAATATAGCTGCGAGCAGCGATGAAGAGCCAAAGCCGGCGGCAACCGCCACCCCTGTGCCTTTAGGTAACTAAAGGAACCGGGGTTGCGGTGCCACCGGCTTGGGCCCGTAACCGCTGCTCGCAGCTATATTTATTATTATTATTCTTATTATTATTTTACTACCTTTTGGACACTTTTGGGGCCCTTAACGTGCTCGAAAACTCTTAAAACTTTGCACACGGGTCAGAACCAGCGGCCATCAGGGCCAGGCTGAAGATGGTACCCGGGCGTCGCAGGGGGGCTCGACAGCGCCCGCTGGAACGGGATTCGAAAACATGTCCATATATCAAACACGCTTGCATGAATTAATATGAAAATCGGTACACATGTAGATCTCATTGTTCATATATCCTTCGTACTCTTACTTTTTAAGAAAGCCCAACAGGAAGTCGGCTATTATGGGTTGTTTGGAAACTCATGCTCAGGAATTTGAAACACTTCTCCTAGGGAATTCACCCAATCGTCACCAAACTCGGTGTGCATGAAGTCAAGACATTGAGGATGAAAAATTGCCAGGGGATTTTTAATATCTCGAACGGTTTGGCCGTGGTGAGGAAACGAATTGATGGCGAATAATGGAAACAGGAAGTGTGTTATAACTTCTGCATACACTGACTGATCTTGATGAAACTTCAGCAGTGTGTTCGCTGTAAGAGGCCGATCACATGGATGTGACTATTGTGAGTCAAAGTTATAGCGCCACCAACTGGCAGCAGGAAGTGTGTCACTTTCTAAATGCATTTAAATCACCCTCTAATTTTTACTGGATTGGCTTAAAACTTTATGTGTATAATGTAAACACATGGCAGATGAAGACCTGTGAAAGGATTATTGATATCTTAGATACTGTTGCCGTGGTAACGCATCAAACTTTAAGATTCTTTTTTTAAGCTTTTGAGACTCTTAGCATACTTGAAATTGCATGAAACTCGACAGACACATCACATTTATTAGCCAGTAGACATGTGCAAAGTTTCAGAAACGGGCGTGGTGCAGGGGCTCAGTAGCGCCACCTTTTGACAAAAGAGGGGGAGTTAGGTCTATACTTTTATCTACAATCTTAAAACTCAGTATGTATATTGTTCATATCGAGCTGGACAACTTTCTAATTTACAGTCATTAGCTCAGACCAACAGGAAGTCAGATATTTTGGTTTGAATGTGGATGTTTTGGAGAATTTTCTCTTCCTCTCTCTCTGACCCTACGTCTCTCCGTGTGTTTGAGGGGAGGGGGATTTGTCTGCTGAGTGAGAATGCTTTTATTTTTGTTTTTCAAGATTTTGGGGCCCTTAACGTGCTCGAAAACTCTTGAAACTTTGCACACAGGTCAGAACCCGCGGCCATCAGGGCCGGGCTGAAGCTGGTACCCGGGCGTGGCAGGGGGGCTCGACAGCGCCCCCTGGAATGCAATTCGAACACTTGTCCATATATCAAACATGCTTGCATGTAATAATATGAAACTCGGTACATATTTAGATCTCATCGGGCCGAACAATTTTCGTGCTCTAAGTTTAACGACAGCTCAACAGGAAGTCAGCTATTAATGGTTGTTTGGAAAATGCATGCTTTTATTTTTTATATACTTCTCCTAGAGAATTAATCCAAACACCACAAAACTCGGTCAGCATGAAGTCAAGACATTGAGGATGCTAAATTGCGGACGGATTTTTGATATCTCGAACGGTTTGGCCGTGGTGATGAAATTAATTTATGACTAAAAAAGGACACATAAAGTGTGTTATAACTTAGATAATTTTACCTACAGTTACAAAACTTGGCGTGTATATTGTTCTCATCAAGCCTAACAACTTTCTAATTTACAGTCATTAGCTCCAACCAACATGAAGTCAGATATTTTGGTTTGAATGTGGATTCTGAGCATTTTCTCTCCCTCTCTCTGACAGAGAGAGTGTCCCCTGCCAATCTGTGTGTGTGTGTCTGTGTGGGGAGGGGAAGGGGAAGGGGGCGGGGGAGGGGAGGGGTCTCTTCGGGTGATAGTTTAAACACAAAATCATAAATAGGGTTATACTGCCCTCTTGTGTCCAAGATTATATACATAAAAATATATTACATATGTGACTGAGGATGTTGTGTTTTATTGGGAGTGTACACATATATAAGTAAACAGTTTGCAGTCTGAATGATGTCCTGTATGAAAAAAAATGACGGAGTATGTTTCCACTGTTCACACACACACACACACACACACACACACACACACACACACACAGTTCGATCGTGTCCGCGCCTCTCTCTCTCTCACACACGCACACGCACGCGCACACGCACACACACACACACACAGTTCGATCGCGCCCGCACTTCTCTCTCTCACACACGCACACACACACACAGTTCGATCGCGCGCGCCTCAAGCTGGAGTGTGTGTGTGCGCGTGAGAGAGGCGCGCTGGTGCGATCGAACTGTGTGTGTGTGTGTGTGTGAGTAAGAGAGAGAGAGAGAGAGAGAGAGAGAGAGAGAGAGAGAGAGAGAGAGGGGTCGCGGGCGCGATCGAACTGTGTGTGTGTGTGTGTGTGTGTGTGTGTGAGTGAGAGAGAGAGAGGCGCGGGCGCGGGCGCGATTGAACTGTGTGTGTGTGTGAGAGAGAAAGAGAGAGAGAGAGAGAGAGAGAGAGAGAGGCGCGGAAATCATTTTATACAGAAATCAATTATTTATAATTCAGATGAGAATAAAGTTAGTGTTAATTAAAATTAAGGAACATTTAGTTTTTCTGTTCTGAATATCATTAAAACAGAAAAGGCAGAGACAACATAATGATGAATAATCTTAAGATATTATATCGTATGCTATGTGTTGTGAATACACCCATGTTAAACATTAAAATTTACTTCCATTGCATATCATAGAACACATAAGCGTAAAATATAATTACATTAATAAACCTGTACAAAGACCTCCAGATAAATACTGGGCTTCTATATTTACACATTTAAGTGCTGAAAAACATATTGAGCTATGACATCCTATGACATTAAAAATTATTCTATATTTAAATTATCTCATATATGTGGCTTTTGTGGTTCACGATCATAGGCCCTGTCCCAAATGGCACACTTCATATAAATACTCGGTCTTGTATACTTATTTCATGTGTCCGTTAAATCCATGAGACCCATGGATGAGGTGTCTCATTTTTCATTTTAGATTTCAGAAGGTTGCTCACGCATACTTTGTGGTTGATATGTGCCCTCGATGCGCACTTGATGCACCCAAACTGATGCAAGCTCTACAGCACACTTCTTTTCGACAGTCAAAGCAGGGTTACGTTTTTGCAATTCGTGCACAATAACCCTAAAGGCACCAGGGTGGCGGTGCCACCGACTTCTTTTATATATATATATATATATATATATATATATATATAAATATAGCTGCGAGCAGCGATGAAGGGCCAAAGCCGGCGGCACCGCCACCCCGGTGCCTTTAGGTAACTAAAGGAACTGGGGTTGCGGTGCCACCGGCTTGGGCCCGTAATCGCTGCTCGCAGCTATATTTAGGGCCCAAGCCTTGAAAAGGCGAAGGCCCTATTGTTTTCCTAAGGATTATTCTTTATTATTATTATTATTCTTTATTATTATTTTACTATCTTTTGGGCACTTTTGGGGGCCTTAACGTGCTCGAAAACTCTTGAAACTTTGCACACGGGTCAGAACCCGCGGCCATCAGGGCCGGGCTGAAGATGGTACCCGGGCGTGGCAGGGGGGCTCGACAGCGCCCCCCTGGAATGGTGTTTGAACACTTCTCCATATATCAAACACGCTTGCATGTAATAATATGAAACTCGGTACACTTATAGATCTCATCGGGCCGAACAACTTTCGCGCTCTAAGTTTTACGTCAGCCCAACAGGAAGTCGGTTATTATGGGTTGTTTGGAAAGTCATTTTTTTATATTTTTATATTTTTTATATTTTATATTTTATATTTATTATATTTCTTACCACTATTTGGGCAATTTTGGGGCCCTTAACGTGCTCAAAAACTCTTGAAACTTTGCACACGGGTCAGAACACGCGGCCATCAGGGCCGGGCTGAAGCTGGTATCTGGGCGTGGCAGGGGGGCTAGACAGCGCCCCCTGGAACGGGGTCTGAAAACTTGGTCCATAAATCGAACACGCTTGCATGTAATGATATGAAACTCGGTACACATATAGATCTCATCGGTTCATATATCCTTTGTACTTTTACTTTTTACCCCAGCCCAACAGGAAGTCGGCTATTATGGTTTGTTTGGAAGCGTATGCCCCTGGAATTCGATATACTCCTCCTAGAGAATTCAACCAATCGCCACGAAACTCGGTCAGCATGAAGTCAAGACATTGAGGATGAAAAATTGCCAGGGGATTTTTGATATCTCGAACGGTTTGGCCGTGGCGAGGAAACGAATTTATGGCAAATAATGGAAACAGGAAGTGTGTTATAACTTCTGCATACATTAACTGATCTTGATGAAACTTCAACAGTGTGTTCGCTGTAAGAGGCCGATCACATGGATGTGATTATTGTGAGTCAAAGTTATAGCGCCACCAACTTGCAGCAGGAAGTGTGTCACTTTCAAAATGCTTTGAAATCACCCTCTTATTTTTACCCGATTTGCTTCAAACTTGATGTGTATAATGTAGACAATCGCCAGATGTAGACCTGTGAAAGGATTATTGATATCTTAGATACTGTTGCCATGGCAACGCAGCAAACTTTAATATTCTTTTTGGATGCTTTAGAGACTCTTAGCATGCCTGAAATTGCTTAAAATTGCATGAAACTCGACAGACAGATCACATTTATTAGCCAGTAGACATGTGCAAAGTTTCAGAAACGGGCGTGGTGCAGGGACTCAGTAGCGCCACCTTTTAACAAAAGAGGGGGAGTTAGGTCTATAGTTTTACCTACAATCATAAAACTCGGTACGCATATTGTTCAGATCAAACTGGACAACTTTCTAATTAACTGTCATTAGCTCAGACCAAGAGGAAGTCAGATATTTTAGTTTGAATGTGGATGTTTCTGAGAAATTTCTCTCCCTCTCTCTCCGTCTCTGTGTGTGAGGGATTTGTGTATTGCTTTTAATGGATTTCAAGGTTTCAGGGGCTTTTGGGGCTCTTAACGTGCTCAAAAACTCTTGCAATTTTGCACACAGGTCAGAACCCACGGCCATCAGGGCCGGGCTGAAGCTGGTACCCGGGCGTGGCAGGGGGGCTCAACAGCGCCCCCTTGAACGGGATCCGACTATTTGGTCCATATATCAAACACGCTTGCATCAATTAATATGAAACTCAGTACACATATAGATCTCATCGGGCCGAACATCTTTCCCCCGGTCAAGTTTTACGCCAGCCCAACAGGAAGTCGGCTATTTTGGGTTGTTTGGAAAACGTTTGCTGTGGAATTTAAAGTACTCCTCTTAGGCAATTCATTCAATCATCGCCAAACTCGGTGTGCATGAAGTCAAGACTTTGAGGATGTTAAATTGCGGACGGATTTTTGATATCTCGAATGGTTTGGCCACGGCGAGGAAATGAATTTCCATGACTAAAATAGGACATATAAAGTGTGTTATAACTTAGTTAGCTTTACCTACAGTTACAAAACTCAGCGTGTATATTCTTCTCCTCAAGCTGAACAAATTTCTAATTTACAGCCATTAGCTCAGACCAACAGAAAGTCAGATATTGTAGTGTGAATGTGGACATTTTCTCTCTCTCTCTCTCTCTCTGAGCCAATATGGCAAGCCGTTTTAACATTTAATCATTTTAACCTACTAGTCTCTATTTTCATGCTACTAGTACTTATTTTTAGATACTAGTATCTATTCAATTAAGTACTAGTACTTATTCATTAGCGACTAGTGCTTGTTCTTTAGTACTAGTGCCTATTCTTTAGATACTATTGCTTATTCTTTAGATATTCTTTTGAATATGTATTAGAAGCTAATGAATAAGTTCTGGTATCTATTTAATAGGTACTAGTATCTTATGACTTAGTACTAGTGTTTATTGAATAAATACTAGTATTTATTAATAGGTACTAGTATCTAAAAAATAAGTACTAGTACCTAATGAATAACTACTAAAATGTAATATATATGTACTAGTCACAATTGGAATACATACTAGTCAGAACTGAATAGTTGATATCTAAATGACAGATCCCCATAGAAGTCAATGGCAAAAAAAAAAAAAAAATGTCTTACTAGTAACAAAAGAATAGTTACTAGTCACTATTGAAATAAGTACTAGTATCTAATGAATAAGTACTAGTATCTAATAATAAGTACTAGTAACTAATGAATAAGTACTAGTAACTAATGAATAAGTACTAGTAACTAATGAACAAGTACTAGTATCTAATGATTAAGTACTAGTACCAATTTAATAGCAACTACAATCTAATGAATAAGTACTAGTAATGAATGAATATGCACTAGTATCTAATAAATAAGGACTAGTATGTAATGAATAAGTACTAGTATCTTTAAAAAGATACTGTGTGTGTGTGTGTGTGTGTGTGTGTGTGTGTGTGTGTGTGTGTGTGTGTGTGTGTGTGTGTGTGTGTGTGTGTGTGTGTGCGTGCGTGTGCGTGCGTGTGTGTGTAGGGGAGGGGGGCTAGATTAACCATTTCACTGCTGTGTGGTTTGGCCTGCATTGAAAAGGAAAATAAATGTCTTAAGCCTTGTATTTTTTAAATAAGTTTTATTAATAAAGTAAAGGCATATAACCAGTTTAATTGTAGTGCATTAACAATAGTTTTATATAATTAGTTTATTAATTAAATTAACTTGGTCCATAAACTTGGTCTGAAAATTTGGTCCATAAATCAAACACACTTGCATGTATACTATGTACTATAATAATATAACACTTGGTACACATATAGATCTAATCTGGCCGTACAACTTTCGTGCTCTATGTTTTAAGCCAGCCCAACAGAAAGTGGGCTATTTTGGTCTGAATGTGGATGTTTTGCAAAACCAGCTTGTACATTTTTACTCACTCCTCTTAAGTGGTTTATTTTATTCCCACCAAACTTTTTCAACATGATGAAAATACATTAAAGACGCTAAATTGTGAACGCATAATGAATATCTCAAATGGTTTTGCTATGGTGAGGGATTAAAGTAATGTAAAAAAGAATCAGGAAACGTCTCATATCTTTCTAAAATGTAATTATACACCATTTAGTTTTATATAAAATTATACAAAAATATTACAACTAAACCCATTTTATTCTTTTTTTTTTCAATTCAAGAAGTATGAAAAAGTTTAAAACAGGCTATTTAGTGCTATCTGAAAAAATCATTCATAGGGCTATACTGCCCTCTTGTGTCCAAAATGATATCAACATAGTACATAAAACTATTTTATCAGGTATGCCTATTGTATTTATATATAAATATATTAGGTATATGGCTGTGATGATATTTTCCCACCGGTTAACCGACGTGTGACACCAGCGAGGGCTTCTAAATCACTAATATAAAAGTGAAAGTAAGTATGGACGTCTGCACGGACATTGATTATGGTGGCGCTCGCAGTGCGCTGGAATGAATTCCTATGAAAGTTAAGTTTTTTTTTAAATTAACTAAAAAACGTTCGCTCTGTTCTGCTCACTCCTCGCGTTGGACGCGCACCGTTATGAATGCCTGTGCAGCCGTGAGCTTTTTTGCTTGAAATTATTTTACAAAAACATGTGCTATATTTCAGATCAATATATTTGTTTTCCTTAAAATTATTCTCATCTGAATTATAAAATATGTATTTTTGTATATGTATTTTTTGTTCTGTTATATATGTATTTTTGATATGTGCCCTTGATGCGCACTTTTGCAGAGCCCACACTGATGCAAACTCTACAGCACACTTCTTTTCGACAGTCAAAGCAGGGTTACGTTTTTGCACGTCGTGCACAATAACCCTAAAGGCACCGGGGTTGCGGCTTGTTTTTATATATATATATATATATATAAATATAGCTGCGAGCAGCGATGAAGGGCCAAAGCCGGCGGTACCGCCACCCTGGTGCACCAGGGTTGCGGTGCCACCGGCTTGGGCCCATAATCGCTGCTCGCAGCTATATTTATATATATATATATATATATATATATATTTATTATTCTTTTTATAATTTTTTTACTACCTTTTGGGCACTTTTGGGGCCCTTAACGTTCTCGAAAACTCTTGAAACTTTGCACACGGGTCAGAACCCGCGGCCATCAGGGCCGCCTGAAGCTGGTACCCGGGCGTGGCAGGGGGGCTTGACAGCGCCCCCTGGAACGAGGTTTGAACACTTGTCCATATATCAAACACTCTTGCATGTAATAATCTGAAACTCGGTACACATATAGATGTCATCAGGCCAAACAACTTTCGTGCTCTAAGTTTTACGCCAGCCCAACAGGAAGTCGGCTACGCATTTGGAAACGCATGCTCAGGAATTTAAAACACTTCTCCTAGGGAATTCAACCAATCGCCACGAAACTCGGTGTGCATGAAGTCAAGACATTAAGGATAAAAAATTGCCAGGGGATTTTTGATATCTCGAACGGTTTGGCCGTGGTGAGGAAAGGAATTTATGGCGAATAATGGAAACAGGAAGTGTGTTATAACTTCTTTATACATTAACTGATCTTGATGAAACTTCAGCAGTGTGTTCGTTGTAAGATGCCGATCACATGGATGTGACTATTGTGAGTCAAAGTTATAGCGCCACCAACTGGTAGCAGGAAGTGTGTCACTTTCAAAATGCTTTTAAATCACCCTCTTATTTTTACCCGATTTGCTTCAAACTTTATGTGTATAATGTAAACACACGCCAGATGTAGACCTGTGAAAGGATTATTTAATATCTTAAATACTGTTGCCATGGCAACGCATCAAACTTTAATATTCTTTTTGGATGCTTTTGAGACTCTTAACATTCTTCAAATTGCATGAAACTCGACAGACACATCTATTAGCTAGTAGACATGTGCAAAGTTTCAGAAACGGGCGTGGTGAGGGGCTCCGTAGCGCCACCTTTAGTCAAAAATAGGGTATTAGTTTTACCTACAGTAACAAAAATCGGTATGTATATTTTTCTCCTCGAGCCGGACAACTTTCTATTTGACAGTCATTAGCTCCGAACAACACGAAGTCAGATATTTTGGTTTAAATGTGATTTTCAGGAGAATTTTCTCCCTCCCTCTCCCTCTGTCTCTGTGTGTGGGGGGTTTGGGGAATTTGACTATTATTTTAATGGTGTTCAAGGTTTCAGGGGCTTTTGGAGCCCTTAACGTGCTTGAAAACTCTTGAAACTTTGCACACAGGTCAGCGCCTACAGCCATCAGGCCCGGGCTGAAGCTGGTACCCGGGCGTTGCAGGGGGGCTCAACAGCGCCCCCTTGAACGGGGTCCCCAAAACTTGGTCCATAGATCAAACACGCTTGCATGAATTAATATGAAACTCAGTACACATATAGATCTCATCGGGCCGAACAACTTTCCCTCGGTCAAGTTTTAAATCAGCCCAAGAGGAAGTCACCTATTATGGGTTGTTTGGAGAATGCTTGCTCTGGAATTTGAAGTACTTCTCCTAGAGATTGCATCCGTTTACCACCAAACTCGGTCAGCTTGAGGTCAACACATTGAAGATGCTAAATTGTAGACGGATTTTTGATATCTCGAACGGTTTGGCCATGGCGAGGAAACAAATTTATGGCGAGAAAAGAGAAACATGAAGTGTTATAACTTCTGCATACATTAACTGATCTTGATGAAACTTCAGCAGTGTGTTCGTGGTAAGAGGCCGATCAGATGGATGTAACTATTGTGAGTCAAAGTTATAGCGTCACCAACTGGCAGCAAGAAGTGTGTCACTTTCTAAATGCTTTTGACAAAAGTGGGGGGGTTAGTTTTATCTACAGTAACAAAACTCGATATGTATATTGTACTCTTCGGGCCGGACAACTTTCTAATTTACCGTAATTAGCTACGACCAACAGGAAGTCAGATATTTTGGTTTGAATATAGTGAGCCTCTCTCTGAGCCTACGTCTCTGTATGGCAAGCCCTTTTAACATTTAAAAGCTAAGTTTGACTATCCGGAATTAACATTGTAGATATCATCAACGTCTTTCTGACAAGTCGTAATTATATTTTGGATAGTTTGTATTATCATTTAAGATATCTGTAACGTAATTGACCTATGGCTAAGCCACGCCCCCAAACGCGATGAGCCAATCACAGTGCGCATAGCTAACCCAATAAAATGAAAGTTACAGATATCAAATTTCAGATATCTCTAATCAAAATGAATTTCAAGATATCTATAACTTGATAATAGATATCTACAATTAAATTATGACTATCCCTAACTCCAGTTTGAGATATCTACAACGCCATTCTGACTAGACATAATTTAAATGTATTTAAATGTATTGTTTGCTTTAAATTAAATTAAGATTGTATGTTTCGTAATTTAACCTAAATTAATTAAAAATTTATGTGCTATATTTCAGATCAATATATTTGTTTTCCTTCATTTTAATCAACACTAACTTTATTCTCATCTAAATTATAAATAACTTATTTCTGTATAAAATAAAAAATCCCGAATAATCCAGACCAACCAGAGCGCACTATTTCTACAACATCATCAGTGCTGAAGCGGAACTACCAGAGCCGTTCGGCAGATAGCGAGCAGATGCAGCGTATGTGTTGTAACTAGGCAGGGTCAGGCCAGGGGGATCCATTTGCAGCTTTTTATTAAGAAAGGTCAAGACAGGCAGGGTGAGCAATGGCAAACAGGGCAGAACAGAAAAGGCAAACCAGGTTGACAGGCAAAGGGCAAAGACCTCCAGATAAATACTGGGCTTCTGGATTTACACATTTAAGTGCTGCAAAACAGATTGACCTATGACATCCTATGACATTAAAAATGATTCTAAATTTAAATTATCTCATATATGTGGCTATTGTGATTCACGATCATAGGCCCTGTCCAAAATGGTACACTTCATATGAATTTTCGGTCTTGTGTACTTATTTCATGTGTCCGTTAAATCCATGAAACCGTAGGGCGACAGTGAAAGCGGGGTTACATTTCTGCACGTTGTGCACAGTAACCCTAAAGGCACCGGGGTGGCAGTGCCACCGGCTTGTTTATATATATATATATATATATATATATATATATATATATATATATATATATATATATATACATATATATATATATATATAAATATAGCTGCGAGCAGCGATGAAGGGCCAACGCCGGCGGCACCGCCACTCCGTTGCCTTTAGGTAACTAAAGGCACCGGGGTTGCGGTGCCACCGGCTTGGGCCCGCAATCGCTGCTCGCAGCTACATTTAGGGCCCAAGCCTTGAAAAGGCGAAGGCCCTATTGTTTTCCTAAGGATTATTTATTATTATTATTATTATTATTATTATTTTACTACCTTTTGGGCACTTTTGGGGCCCTTAACGTGCTCGAAAACTCTTGAAACTTTGCACACGGGTCAGAACCCGCGGCCATCAGGGCCGGGCTGAAGATGGTACCCGGGTGTGGCAGGGGGGCTCGACAGCGCCCCCTGGAACGGGATTCGAAAACATATCCATATATCAAACACGCTTGCATGAATTAATATGAAAATCTGTAAACATATAGATCTCATCGTTTCATATATCCTTCGTACTCTTACTTTTTACGCCAGCCCAACAGGAAGTCGGCTATTATGGGTTGTTTGGAAACTCATGCTTGGGAATTTGAAACACTTCTCCTAGGGAATTCACCCGATCGTCACCAAACTCGGTGTGCATGAAGTCAAGACATTGAGGATGAAAAATTGCCAGGGGATTTTTGATATCTCAAACAGTTTGGCCGTGGCGAGGAAACGAATTTATGGCGAATAATAGAAACAGGAAGTGTGTTATAACTTCTGCATACATTGACTGATCTTGATGAAACTTCAGCAGTGTGTTCGCTGTAAGAGGCCGATCACATGGATGTGACTATTGTGAGTCAAAGTTATAGTGCCACCATCTGGCAGCAGGAAGTGTGTCACTTTCAAAATGCTTTTAAATCACCCTCTTATTTTTACCCGATTTGCTTAAAACTTTATGTGTATAATGTAAACACACGGCAGATTTAGACCTGTGAAAGGATTATAGATATCTTAGATACTGTTGCCGTGGTAACGCATAAAACTTTAAGATTCTTTTTTGATGCTTTTGAGACTCTTAGCATACTTGAAATTGCATGAAACTCGACAGACACATCACATTTATTAGCCAGTAGACATGTGCAAAGTTTCAGAAACGGGCGTGGTGCAGGGGCTCGGTAGCGCCACCTTTTGACAAAAGAGGGGGAGTTAGGTCTATACTTTTATCTACAATCTTAAAACTCAGTATGTATATTGTTCTCGTCAAGCCGAACAACTTTCTAATTTACAGTCATTATCTCCGACCAACAGAAAGTCAGATATTGTGGTTTGAATGTGGATTCTGAGAATTTTCTCTCCCTCTCTCTGACAGAGAGTGTCCCCTGCCATTCTGTCTGTGTGTGTGTGTGTGTGTGTGTGTGTGTGTGTCTGTGTGGGGAGGGGGAGAAGGAGGGGAAGGGGGTCTCTTCGGGTGATAGTTTAAACACAAACTCATAAATAGGGCTATACTGCCCTCTTGTGTCCAAAATTATATTTATATATAAATATATTACGTATGTGACTGAGGATGTTGTGTTTTATTGAGAGTGTACACAAATATAAGTAAATAGTTTGCAGTCTGAATGATGTCCTGTATGAAAAAAATGACGGAGTATGTTTCCACTGTTCACACACACACACACACACACACACACACACACACACACACACACACACACACACACACACACACAGTTCGATCGCGCCCGCGCCTCTCTCTCTCACACACACGCGTGCGCGCGCACACACACACACACGCACACACACACACACACACACACACACACAGTTCGATCGCGCCCGCGCCTCTCTCTCTCTCACACACGCACACACACACAGTTCGAACGTGCGCACCTCTCTCTCTCAAGCTGGAGTGTGTGTGTGCGTGCGAGAGAGACGCGCTGGCGCGAGCGAACTGTGTGTGTGTGCGTGTGTGATCGCGCTGGCGCTGTCGAACTGTGTGACAGAGAGAGAGAGGGGCGCGGGCGCGATCGAACTTTGTGTGTGTGTGTGTGTGGGAGTGAGTGAGAGAGAGAGAGAGAGAGAGAGAGGGCGGGCGCGATCGAACTGTGAAAGAGAGAGAGAGAGAGAGAGAGAGAGAGAGAGGGCGCGATCGAACTGTATGTGTGTGTGTGACTGATTGAGAGAGAGTGAGGCGCGGACACGATCGAACTGTGTGTGTGTGTGAGAGAGAGAGAGAGAGAGAGAGAGAGAGAGAGGGGTGCGGGCGCGATCGAACTGTGTGTGTGTGTGTGTGTGTGTGAGAGAGAGAGAGAGAGAGAGAGGCGCGGGCGCGATCGAACTGTGTGTGTGAGAGAGAGAGAGAGAGAGAGAGAGAGAGAGAGAGAGAGGCGCAGAAATCATTTTATACGGAAATCAATTATTTATAATTCAGATGAGAATAAAGTTAGTGTTAATTAAAATTAAGGAACATTTAGTTTTTCTGTTCTGAATATCATTAAAACAGAAAAGGCAGAGAAAACATAATGATGAATAATCTAAAGATATTATATCGTATGCTATGTGTTGTGAATACACCCATGTTAAACATTAAAATTGACTTCCATTGCATATCATAGAACAGTGTTTCTCAACCTCTCCTGCAGGGACCCCCTGACAGGACATGTTTTTGTTTTAACCCTGAAATGGCACACCTGATTCAATTAGTCAGCTACACATTAAGCCTTTGAGCCTTTAATTAATTGAATCAGGTGTGCCATTTTAGGGTTAAAACAAAAACATGTCCTGTCAGGGGGTCCCTGCAGGAGAGGTTGAGAAACACTGTCATAGAACACATAAGCGTAAAATATAATTACATTAATAAACCTGTACAAAGACCTCCAGATAAATACTGGGCTTCTATATTTACACATTTAAGTGCTGAAAAACATATTGAGCTATGACATCCTATGAGATTAAAAATTATTCTATATTTAAATTGTCTCATATATATGGCTTTTGTAGTTCACGATCATAGGCCCTGTCCCAAATGGCACACTTCATATGAATACTCGGTCTTGTGTACTTATTTCATGTGTCTGTTAAATCCATGAGACCCATGGATGAGGTGTCTCATTTTTCATTTTAGGTTTCAGAAGGTTGCTCACGCATACTTTGTGGTTGATATGTGCCCTCGATGCGCACTTGATGCACCCAAACTGATGCAAGCTCTACAGAACACTTCTTTTCGACAGTCAAAGCAGGGATACGTTTTTGCACGTCGTGCACAATAACCCTAAAGGCACCAGGGTGGCGGTGCCACCGGCTTCTTATATATATATATATATATATATATATATATATATATATATATATATATATATATATATATATATATATATATATATATACAGGTCCTTCTCAAAAAATTAGCATATTGAGATAAAGTTTATATTTTCCAAAATGTAATGATAAAAATTAAACTTTCATATATTTTAGATTCATTGCACACCAACTGAAATATTTCAGGTCTTTTATTGTTTTAATACTGATGATTTTGGCATACAGCTCATGAAAACCCAAAATTCCTATCTCAAAAAATTAGCATATCATGAAAAGGTTCTCTAAACTAGCTATTAACCTAATCATCTGAATCAACTAATTAACTCTAAACACCTGCAAAAGATTCCTGAGGCTTTTAAAAACTCCCAGCCTGTTTCATTACTCAAAACCGCAATCATGGGTAAGACTGCCGACCTGACTGCTGTCCAGAAGGCCATCATTGACATCCTCAAGCAAGAGGGTAAGACACAGAAAGAAATTGCGGCGTGCCATGGAGGCAATCAGCCTGTGGCACTGCTGAGGTGTTATGGAGGCCCAGGATACTTCGATAGCGGCCTTAAGCTCATCCAGAGTGTTGGGTCTTGCGTCTCTCAACTTTCTCTTCACAATATCCCACAGATTCTCTATGGGGTTCAGGTCAGGAGAGTTGGCAGGCCAATTGAGCACAGTAATACCATGGTCAGTAAACCATTTACCAGTGGTTTTGGCACTGTGAGCAGGTGCCAGGTCGTGCTGAAAAATGAAATCTTCATCTCCATAAAGCTTTTCAGCAGATGGAAGCATGAAGTGCTCCAAAATCTCCTGATAGCTAGCTGCATTGACCCTGCCCTTGATAAAACACAGCGGACCAACACCAGCAGCTGACATGGCACCCCAGACCATCACTGACTGTGGATACTCCAGTGCTGCTTATCTGTAGCCCAGGTCAGGCGCTTATGCCCCTGTTTCTGGTTCAAAAGTGGCTTGACCTGGGGAATGCGGCACCTGTAGCCCATTTCCTGCACACGCCTGTGCACGGTGGCTCTGGATGTTTCTACTCCAGACTCAGTCCACTGCTTCTGCAGGTCCCCCAAGGTCTGGAATCGGTCCTTCTCCACAATCTTCCTCAGGGTCCAGTCACCTCTTCTCGTTGTGCAGCGTTTTTTGCCACACTTTTTCCTTCCCACAGACTTCCCACTGAGGTGCCTTGATACAGCACTCTGGGAACAGCCTATTTGTTCAGAAATTTCTTTCTGTGTCTTACCCTCTTGCTTGAGGGTGTCAATGATGGCCTTCTGGACAGCAGTCAGGTCGGCAGTCTTACCCATGATTGCGGTTTTGAGTAATGAAACAGGCTGGGAGTTTTTAAAAGCCTCAGGAATCTTTTGCAGGTGTTTAGAGTTAATTAGTTGATTCAGATGATTAGGTTAATAGCTCGTTTAGAGAACCTTTTCATGATATGCTAATTTTTTGAGATAGGAATTGTGGGTTTTCATGAGCTGTATGCCAAAATCATCAGTATTAAAACAATAAAAGACCTGAAATATTTCAGTTGGTGTGCAATGAATCTAAAATATATGAAAGTTTAATTTTTATCATTACATTATGGAAAATAATTAACTTTATCACAATATGCTAATTTTTTGAGAAGGACCTGTATATATATAAATATAGCTGCGAGCAGCGATGAAGGGCCAAAACCGGCGGCACTGCCACCCCGGTGCCTTTAGGTAACTAAAGGAACCAGGGTTGCGGTGCCACCGGCTTGGGCCCGTAATCGCTGCTCGCAGCTATATTTAGGGCCGAAGCCTTGTAAAGGCGAAGGCCCTATTGTTTTTCTAAGGATTATTATTAGGGCCCAAGCCTTGAAAAGGCGAAGGCCCTATTGTTTTCCTAAGGATTATTTATTATTATTATTATTATTATTATTAGGGCCCAAGCCTTGAAAAGGCGAAGGCCCTATTGTTTTCCTAAGGATTATTCTTTATAATTATTATTCTTTATTATTATTTTACTACCTTTTGGGCACTTTTGGGGGCCTTAACGTGCTCGAAAACTCTTGAAACTTTGCACACGGGTCAGAACCCGCGGCCATCAGGGCCGGGCTGAAGATGGTACCCGGGGGTGGCAGGGGGGCTCGACAGCGCCCCCTGGAATGGTGTTTGAACACTTGTCCATATATCAAACACGCTTGCATGGAATAATCTGAAACTCGGTACACTTATGGATCTCATCGGCCCGAACAACTTTCGCGCTCTAAGTTTTACGTCAGCCCAACAGGAAGTCGGTTATTATGGGTTGTTTGGAAAGTCATTTTCTATATATTTCTTATGACTATTTGGGCAATTTTGGGGCCCTTAACGTGCTCAAAAACTCTTGAAACTTTGCACACGGGTCAGAACCCGCGGCCATCAGGGCCGGGCTGAAGCTGGTATCTGGGCGTGGCAGGGGGGCTCGACAGCGCCCCCTGGAACGGGGTCCAAAAACTTGGTCCATAAATCAAACACGCTTGCATGTAATAATATGAAACTCGGTACACATATAGATCTCATCGGTTCATATATCCTTTGTACTTTTACTTTTTACCCCAGCCCAACAGGAAGTCGGCTATTATGGTTTGTTTGGAAGCGTATGCCCCTGGAATTCGATATACTCCTCCTAGAGAATTCAACCAATCGCCACGAAACTCGGTCAGCATGAAGTCAAGACATTGAGGATGAAAAATTGCCAGGGGATTTTTGATATCTCGAACGGTTTGGCCGTGGCGAGGAAACGAATTTATGGCGAATAATGGAAACAGGAAGTGTGTTATAACTTCTGCATACATTAACTGATCTTGATGAAACTTCAACAGTGTGTTCGCTGTAAGAGGCCGATCACATGGATGTGACTATTGTGAGTCAAAGTTATAGCGCCACCATCTGGCAGCAGAAAGTGTGTCACTTTCAAAATGCTTTGAAATCACCCTCTTATTTTTACCCGATTTGCTTCAAACTTGATGTGTATAATGTAGACAATCGCCAGATGTAGACCTGTGAAAGGATTATTGATATCTTAGATACTGTTGCCATGGCAACGCAGCAAACTTTAATATTCTTTTTGGATGCTTTTGAGACTCTTAGCATGCCTGAAATTACTTAAAATTGCATGAAACTCGACAGACAGATCACATTTATTAGCCAGTAGACATGTGCAAAGTTTCAGAAACGGGCGTGGTGCAGGGACTCAGTAGCGCCACCTTTTGACAAAAGAGGGGGAGTTAGGTCTATAGTTTTACCTACAATCATAAAACTCGGTACGCATATTGTTCAGATCAAACTGGACAACTTTCTAATTAACTGTCATTAGCTCAGACCAAGAGGAAGTCAGATATTTTAGTTTGAATGTGGATGTTTCTGAGAAATTTCTCTCCCTCTCTCTCCGTCTCTGTGTGTGAGGGATTTGTGTATTGCTTTTAATGGATTTCAAGGTTTCAGGGGCTTTTGGGGCTCTTAATGTGCTCAAAAACTCTTGCAATTTTGCACACAGGTCAGAACCCACGGCCATCAGGGCCGGGCTGAAGCTGGTACCCGGGCGTGGCAGGGGGGCTCAACAGCGCCCCCTTGAACGGGATCTGACTATTTGGTCCATAAATCAAACACGCTTGCATCAATTAATATAAAACTCAGTACACATATAGATCTCATCGGGCCGAACATCTTTCCCCCGGTCAAGTTTTACGCCAGCCCAACAGGAAGTCGGCTATTTTGGGTTGTTTGGAAAACGTTTGCTGTGGAATTTAAAGTACTCCTCCTAGGCAATTCATTCAATCATCGCCAAACTCGGTGTGTATGAAGCCAAGACTTTGAGGATGCTAAATTGCGGACGGATTTTTGATATCTCGAATGGTTTGGCCGCGGCGAGGAAATGAATTTCCATGACTAAAATAGGACATATAAAGTGTGTTATAACTTAGTTAGTTTTACCTACAGTTACAAAACTCAGCGTGTATATTCTTCTCCTCAAGCTGAACAAATTTCTAATTTACAGCCATTAGCTCAGACCAACAGAAAGTCAGATATTGTAGTTTGAATGTGGACATTTTCTCTCTCTCTCTCTCTCTCTCTCTCTCTCTCTCTGAGCCAATATGGCAAGCCGTTTTAACATTTAATCATTTTAACCTACTAGTCTCTATTTTTATGCTACTAGTACTTATTTTTTAGATACTAGTATCTATTCAATTAAGTACTAGTACTTATTCATTAGCGACTAGTGCTTGTTCTTTAGTACTAGTGCCTATTCTTTAGATACTATTGCTTATTTAAAATAAGTACTAGTACCTAATGAATAACTACTAAAATGTAATATATATGTACTAGTCACAATTGGAATACATACTAGTCAGAACTGAATAGTTGATATCTAAATGACAGATCCCCATAGAAGTCAATGGCAAAAAAAAAATGTCTTACTAGTAACAAAAGAATAGTTACTAGTCACTATTGAAATAAGTACTAGTATCTAATAATAAGTACTAGTAACTAATGAATTTGCACTAGTATCTAATAAATAAGGACTAGTATGTAATGAATAAGTACTAGTATCTTTAAAAAGATACTGTGTGTGTGTGTGTGTGTGTGTGTGTGTGTGTGTGTGTGTGTGTGTGTGTGTGTGTGTGTGTGTGTGTGTGTGTGTGCGTGTGCGTGCGTGCGTGTGTGTGTGTAGGGGAGGGGGGCTAGATTAACCATTTGACTGCTGTGTGGTTTGGCCTGCATTGAAAAGGAAATTAAATGTCTTAAGCCTTGTATTTTTTAAATAAGTTTTATTAATAAAGTAAAGGCATAGAACCAGTTTAATTGTAGTGCATTAACAATTGTTTTATATAATTAGTTTATTAATTAAATTAACTTGGTCCATAAACTTGGTCTGAAAATTTGGTCCATAAATCAAACACACTTGCATGTATACTATGTACTATAATAATATAACACTTGGTACACATATTGATCTAATCTGGCCGTACAACTTTCGTGCTCTATGTTTTAAGCCAGCCCAACAGAAATTGGGCTATTTTGGTCTGAATGTGGATGTTTTGCAAAACCAGCTTGTACATTTTTACTCACTCCTCTTAAGTGGTTTATTTTATTCCCACCAAACTTTTTCAACATGATGAAAATACATTAAAGATGCTAAATTGTGAACGTATAATGAATATCTCAAATGGTTTTGCTATGGTGAGGGATTAAAGTAATGTAAAAAAGAATCAGGAAACGTCTCATATCTTTCTAAAATGTAATTATACACCATTTAGTTTTATATTTCTTTATTATTATTAGGGCCCAAGCCTTGAAAAGGCGAAGGCCCTATTGTTTTCCTAAGGATTATTATTAGGGCCCAAGCCTTGAAAAGGCGAAGGCCCTATTGTTTTCCTAAGGATTATTATTAGGGCCCAAGCCCTGAAAGGGCGCAGAGCCCTATTGTTTTCCTTAGGATTATTATTTTTTTTTTCTTTTTCTCTTTTCTTTTTCTTACGACTATTCAGGCACTTTTGGGGCCCTTAACGTGCCCGAAAACTCTTGAAACTTTGCACGCGGGTCAGAACCCGCGGCCAACAGGGTCGGGCTGAAGATGGTACCCGGGCGTGGCAGGGGGGCTAGACAGCGCCCCCTGGAACGGGGTCCGAAAACTTGGTCCATAAATCAAACACGCTTGCATGTAAGAATATGAAACTCGTTACATGTAGATCTCATCGGTTCATATATACTTCATACTCTTACTTTTTACCCCAGCCCAACAGGAAGTCGTCTATTTAGGGTTGTTTGTAAAACGCATGCAATGGAATTTAAAGTACTTCTCCTAGAGAATTCAAAGAAATGGCACAAAACTCGGTCAGCATGAAGTCAATACATTGAGGATGAAAAATTGCCAGGGGATTTTTGATATCTCGAACGGTTTGGCCGTGGCAAGGAAACGAAATTATGGCGAGAAACGTGAAACAGGAAGTGTGTACCCTCTTATTTTAACCCAATTTGCTTCAAACTTCATCTGTATAATGTAAACATACGGCAGATGTAGACCTGTGAATGGATTCTTGATATCTTTGATACTGTTGCCGTGGCAACGCATCAAACTTTAAAATTCTTTTAGGATGCTTTTGAGACTCTTAGCATGCTTGAAATTGCATGAAACTCAAAAGACATGTCACATTTATTAGCCAGTAGACATGTGCAAAGTTTCAGAAACGGACGTGGTGCAGGGGCTAAGTAGCGCCACCTTTTGACAAAAGTGAGAGGGTTAGTTTCATAGTTTTACCTGCAATCATAAAACTCGGTAGGCATATTGTTCAGATCAAGCCGGACAACTTTCTAATTTACAGATTTTGGCTCCGAACAACAGGAAGTCAGATATTTTGGTTTGAATGTGGATGTTTGGAGTAATCTCTCTCCCTCTCTCTGTGTACCTCTGTGTCTGTGGGGGGAGGGGGATGTGTCTGTTTGAGTGAGAATGCTTTTAATTATTGTTGTTCAAGGTTTCGGGGGCTTTTGGGACCCTTAACATCCTCTAAAACTCTTGAAACTTTGCACACGGGTCAGAACCCGCGGCCATCAGGGCTGGGCTGAAGCTGGTACCCGGGTGTGCCAGGGCGGCTCGACAGCGCCCCCTGGACTGGGATTCGAACACTTTTCCATAAGTCAAACACACTTGCATGTAATAATATGAAACTCGGTACACTTATAGATCTCATTGGGTTGAACAACTTTCGTGCTCTAAGTTTTACGACAGCCCAACAGGAAGCCGGCTATTATGGTTTGTTTGGAAACACATACCCCTGAAATTCGATTTAATTCTCCTTGGGAATTGATCGGATTCCAACCATTCTCGGTCAGCATGAAGTCAAGACATTTGATGATGCTAAATTCCGGACGGATTTTTGATATCTCGAACGGTTTGGCCGTGGCGAGGAAATGAATTTTATGACTAAAAAAGGACACATAAAGTGTGTTATAACTTTGCTCGTTTTACCTACAGTTACAAAACTTGCCACGCATATTGTTCTCATCAAGCCGATCAATTTTCTAATTTAAAGTCATTAGCTCTGAGCAATAGAAAGTCAGATATTGTAGTTTGAATGGATTTCTTGTGCCCCCTGCCATTCTCTGTGTGTGTGTGTGTCTGTGTGGGGAGGGGAGGGAAGGGGAGGGGAGCGGAGGGGAGGGGAGGGGAGGGGAGGGGAGGGAGGGTTGGTGTCTGTGTTTATGTGTGTGGCTGGCTGTATGATTTTTCCTGCATTAAAGGATAAAGAAATGTCTAAGTCCTTGTCTTTTTGCATAACAATTTTGTAGTTTTTTTAAATGACAAAATATGCATATAACCCCCATCTTTTAAATGTATAGTTTGCTTTAAATAAAAGTAAGATTGTATTGGTAATTGAAGCTGAATGAATTTAAAATTCATGTGCTATATTTCAATATATTTGTTTTCCTTTTGTAATTTTAAAACACTAACCTCATCCTCATCTGAATTACAAATATTTTTTTTCTGTATAAAATAATACTCTGACTAAAAACACTTTTTTTATGTTTCTTTTTTAATCAATGTAGAATGTGTAACTTAAAAATAAACAGATTAGTGCTCTGTTTGAGGACAATCCTGTGTGGGGAGGTGGCAGGGGGATTTCTCTTTTGGGTGAGATTTAATTTAAATTATTGTTTTTCAAGGTAGCATTCTAATCAGGTAAAGCAAGTAGTATTCTCTGTATCTTTATATACATATACACACACACACACATATATATATATATATATATATATATATATATATATTATATATATATATATATATATATATATATATATATATATGTGTGTGTGTGTGTATATATATATATATATATATATATATATATATTTATAGCTACGAGCAGCGATTACGGGCCCAAGCCGGTGGCACCGCAACCCCGGTTATAGCGCCACCAACTGGCAGCAGGAAGTGTGTCACTTTCAAAATGATTTGAAATCACCCTCTTATTTTTACCTGATTTGCTTCAAACTTCACTACTATAATGTAAACACACGGCAGATGTAGACCTGACCTTTCAGAAGGTTGCTCACGCATACTTTGTGATTGATATGTGCCCTCGATGCGCACTTTTGCAGAGCCCACACCAATGCAAGCTCTACAGCACACTTCTTTTCGACAGTCAAAGCAGGGTTACGTTTTTTTGCACGTCGTGCACAATAACCCTAAAGGCACAAGGGTGGTGGTGCCACCGGCTTTATATATATATATATATATATATATATATACATATATATAGCTGCGAGCAGCGATGAAGGGCCAAAGCCGGCGGTACCGCCACGGGGTTGCGGTGCCACCGGCTTGGGCCCGTAATCGCTGCTCGCAGCTATATTTATTATTATTTTACTACCTTTTGGGCACTTTTGGGCCCTTAACGTGCTCGAAAACTCTTGAAACTTTGCACACGAGTCAGAACCCGCGGCCATCAGGGCCGGGCTGAAGATGGTACCCGGGCGTGGCAAGAGGGCTCGACAGCGCCCCCTGGAACGGGATTCGAAAACATGTCCATATATCAAACACGCTTGCATGAATTAATATGAAAATCGGTACACATATAGATCTCATCGTTTCATATATCCTTCGTACTCTTACTTTTTACGCCAGCCCAACAGGAAGTCGGCTATTATGGGTTGTTAGGAAACTCATGCTCAGGAATTTGAAATACTTCTCCTAGGGAATTCACCCGATCGTCACCAAACTCGGTGTGCATGAACTCAAGACAATGAGGATGAAAAATTGCCAGGGGATTTTTGATATCTCGAACGGTTTGGCAGTGGCGAGGAAACGAATTTATGGCGAATAATGGAAACAGGAAGTGTGTTATAACTTCTGCATACATTGACTGATCTTGATGAAACTTCAGCAGTGTGTTCGCTGTAAGAGGCCGATCCCATGGATGTGACTATTGTGAGTCAAAGTTATAGCGCCACCAACTGGCAGCATGAAGTGTGTCACTTTCAAAATGCTTTTAAATCACCCTCTTATTTTTACCCGATTTGCTTAAAACTTTATGTGTATAATGTAAACACACGGCAGATTTAGACCTGTGAAAGGATTATTGATATCTTAGATACTGTTGCCGTGGTAACGCATCAAACTTTAAGATTCTTTTTTGATGCTTTTGAGACTCTTAGCATACTTGAAATTGCATGAAACTCGACAGACATATCACATTTATTAGCCAGTAGACATGTGCAAAGTTTCAGAAACGGGCGTGGTGCAGGGGCTCAGTAGCGCCACCTTTTGACAAAAGAGGGGGAGATAGGTCTATACTTTTATCTACAATCTTAAAACTCAGTATGTATATTGTTCATATCGAGCTGGACAACTTTCTAATTTACAGTCATTAGCTCAGACGAACAGGAAGTCAGATATTTTGGTTTGAATGTGGATGTTTTGGAGAATTTTCTCTTCCTCTCTCTCTGACCCTACGTCTCTCCGTGTGTTTGAGGGGAGGGGAATTTGTCTGCTGAGTGAGAATGCTTTTATTTTTGTTTTTCAAGATTTTGGGGCCCTTAACGTGCTCGAAAACTCTTGAAACTTTGCACACAGGTCAGAACCCGCGGCCAGGGGAGCTCGACAGCGCCCCCTGGAATGGGATTCGAACACTTGTCCATATATCAAACATGCTTGCATGTAATAATATGAAACTCGGTACATATTTAGATCTCATCGGGCCAAACAACTTTCGTGCTCTAAGTTTAACGACAGCTCAACAGCAAGTCAGCTATTATGGGTTGTTTGGAAAATGCATGCTTTTATTTTTTATATACTTCTCCTAGAGAATTAATCCAAACACCACGAAACTCGGTCAGCATGAAGTCAAGACATTGAGGATGCTAAATTGCGGACGGATTTTTGATATCTCGAACGGTTTGGCCGTGGCGAGGAAATGAATTTATGACTAAAAAAGGACACATAAAGTGTGTTATAACTTAGTTAGTTTTACCTACAGTTACAAAACTTGGCGTGTATATTGTTCTCGTCAAGCCGAACAACTTTCTAATTTACAGTCATTATCTCCGACCAACATAAAGTATGATATTGTGGTTTGAATGTGGATTCTGAGAATTTTCTCTCCCTCTCTCTGACAGAGAGAGTGTCCCCTGCCATTCTGTCTGTGTGTGTGTGTAAGTGTCTGTGTGGGGAGGGGTAGAAGGAGGGGAAGGGGGTCTCTTCGGGTGATAGTTTAAACACAAAATCATAAATAGGGCTATACTGCCCCCTGTGTCCAAAATTATATTTATATATAAATATATTACGTATGTGACTGAGGATGTTGTGTTTTATTGCGAGTGTACACAAATATAAGTAAACAGTTTGCAGTCTGAATGATGTTCTGTATGAAAAAAATGACGGAGTATGTTTCCACTGTTCACACACACACACACACACACACAGTTCGATCGCGCCCGCGCCTCTCTCTCTCACACACACACGCGCGCGCGCACACACACAAAGTTCGATCACGCCCGCGCCTCTCTCTCTCTCACTCACACACACACAGTTCGAACGTGCGCACCTCTCTCTCTCAAGCTGGAGTGTGTGTGTGTGCGTGCGAGAGAGACGCACTGGCGCGAGCGAACTGTGTGTGTGTGCGTGTGTGATCGTGCTGGCGCGATCCAACTGTGTGACAGAGAGAGAGAGGGGCGCGGGCGCGATCGAACTTTGTGTGTGTGTGTGTGGGAGTGAGTGAGGGAGAGAGAGAGAGAGAGAGGGCGGGCGCGATCGAACTGTGAGAGAGAGAGAGAGAGAGAGAGAGAGAGAGAGAGAGAGAGAGAGAGGGTGCGATCGAACTGTATGTGTGTGTGAGTGAGTGAGAGAGAGAGAGGCGCGGACGCGATCGAACTGTGTGTGTGTGTGTGAGAGAGAGAGAGAGAGAGAGAGAGAGAGAGAGAGAGAGGGGCGCGGGCGCGATCGAACTGTGTGTGTGTGTGTGTGAGAGAGAGAGAGAGAGTCGCGGGCGCGATCGAACTGTGTGTGTGAGAGAGAGAGAGAGAGAGAGAGAGGCGCAGAAATCATTTTATACAGAAATCAATTATTTATAATTCAGATGAGAATAAAGTTAGTGTTAATTAAAATTAAGGAACATTTAGTTTTTCTGTTCTGAATATCATTAAAACAGAAAAGGCAGAGACAACATAATGAACTTTTAGGTAACTAAACAAACCGGGGTTGCGGTGCCACCGGCTGGGGCCCGTAATCGCTGCTCGTAGCTTTATATATATATATATATATATATATATATATATATATATATATATATATATATATTTATTATTATTTTACTACCTTTTGGGCACTTTTGGGGGCCTTAACGTGCTCAAAAACTCTTGAAACTTTGCACACGGGTCAGAACCCGCGGCCATCAAGGCCGGACTGAAGATGGTACCCGGGCGTGGCAGGGGGGCTCGACAGCGCCCCCTGGAACGGGATTCGAAAACATGTCCATATATCAAACACACTTGCATGAATTAATATGAAAATCGGTACACATATAGATCTCATCGTTTCATATATCCTTCGTACTCTTACGTTTTACGCCAGCCCAACAGGAAGTCGGCTATTATGGGTTGTTTGGAAACTCATGCTCAGGAATTTGAAACACTTCTCCTAGGGAATTCACCCGATCGTCACCAAACTCGGTGTGCATGAAGTCAAGACATTGAGGATAAAAAATTACCAGGGGATTTTTGATATCTCGAACGGTTTGGCCGTGGCGAGGAAACGAATTTATGGTGAATAATAGAAACAGGAAGTGTGTTATAACTTCTGCATACATTGACTGATCTTGATGAAACTTCAGCAGTGTGTTTGCTGTAAGAGGCCGATCACATGGATGTGACTATTGTGAGTCAAAGTTATAGCGCCACCAACTGGCAGCAGGAAGTGTGTCACTTTCAAAATGCTTTTAAATCACCCTCTTATTTTTACCGGATTGGCTTAAAACTTTATGTGTATAATTTAAACGCACGGCAGATTTAGACCTGTGAAAGGATTATTGATATCTTAGATACTGTTGCCGTGGTAACGCATCAAACTTTAAGATTATTTTTTGATGCTTTTGAGACTCTTAGCATACTTGAAATTGCATGAAACTCGACAGACACATCACATTTATTAGCCAGTAGACATGTGCAAAGTTTCAGAAACGGGCGTGGTGCAGGGGCTCAGTAGCGCCACCTTTTGACAAAAGAGGGGGAGTTAGGTCTATAGTTTTATCTACAATCTTAAAACTCAATATGTATATTGTTCCTATCGAGCTGGACAACTTTCTAATTTACAGTCATTAGCTCAGACCAACAGGAAGTCAGATATTTTGGTTTGAATGTGGATGTTTTGGAGAATTTTCTCTCTCTCTCTCTCTCTCTCTCTCTCTCTCTGTCTGTGTGTGTGTGTGTGGGCTGTGGGAGATTTGTTTATTGCTTTTAATTTTTTTCAAGGTTTCAGGGGCTTTTGGGGCTCTTAACATGCTCAAAAACTCTTGAAACTTTGCACACAGGTCAGAACCAGCGGCCATCAGGGCCGGGCTGAAGCTGGTACCCGGGCATGGCAGGGGGGCTCGACAGCGCTCCCTTGAACGGGGTCCGAAAACTTGGTCCATATATCAAACACGCTTGCATGTATTATTATGAAACTCAGTACACATAAAGATCTCATCGGGCAGAACAACTTTACCTCAGTCAAGTTTTACGCCAGCCCAACAGGAAGTCGACTATTTAGGGTTGTTTGGAAACGCATGTCGCCGGATTTTTATATACTACTCCTAGGAAATTCATCCGATCGCCACCAAACTCGGTCCGCATGAAGTCAAGACATTGACATTTTTGATATCTCAAACGGTTTGGCCGTGGCGAGGAAACGAATTCATGGCGAGAAAAGAGAAAAAAAATGTCTGTTATAACTTTGTCCATTTTACTTACAGTTACAAAACTCGGCACGTATATTGTTCTCGTCAAGCCGGACAACGTTCTAATTTACAGTCATTAGCTCCGACCAACAGGAAGTCAGATATTTTGGTTTGATTGTGGATTGTTTTGGAGTATTTTCTCTCCCCCTCTCTCCCCTCTCTCTGTGTGTGTGTGTGTGTGTGTGTGTGTGTGTGTGTGTGTGTGTGTGTGTGTGTGTGTGTGTGTGTGTGTGTGGGGAGGGGGGCTTGTAGGGTGATAGTTTAGATTAACCCTTTAATGACTGGTTGCTTTTGCCTGCATTAAAGGAAAATAAATGTCTTAAGCCTTGTATTTTATAAATAAATTTTATTAATAAAGTAAAGGTATAGAACCACTTTTTTTGACGTGCATTGACAATAGTTTTATATAATTAGTTTATTAATTAAATTAACTTGGTCCATAAACTTGGTCTGAAAACTTGGTCCATAAATCAAACACACTTGCATGTAATAATATGAAACTTGCTACACATATAGATCTCATCGGGCCGAACAACTCTCGTGCTCTAAGTTTTAAGCCAGCCCAACAGGAAATCAGCTATTTTGACTGGTTGCTTTTGCCTGCATTAAAGGAAAATAAATGTCTTAAGCCTTGTATTTTATAAATAAATTTTATTAATAAAGTAAAGGTATAGAACCACTTTTTTTGACGTGCATTGACAATAGTTTTATATAATTAGTTTATTAATTAAATTAACTTGGTCCATAAACTTGGTCTGAAAACTTGGTCCATAAATCAAACACACTTGCATGTAATAATATGAAACTTGCTACACATATAGATCTCATCGGGCCGAACAACTCTCGTGCTCTAAGTTTTAAGCCAGCCCAACAGGAAATCAGCTATTTTGGTCTGAATGTGGATTTTTTTTATATTTCAGACTCTTGAGTTTTTAGCTACTCCTCCTAAGTGGTTTATTTTATTCACACCAAACTTTTTCAACATGATGAAAATACATTTAAGATGCTAAATTGTGAACGAATATTGAATATCTTAAACAGTTTTGCTATGGCGAGGGTTTAAAGGCATGTCGATATTTTGCTTTTAAACTGTGTGTGTGTGTGTGTGTGTGTGTGTGTGTGATTGTGGTTGTGCCTTGGTGTCTGTTACAGTGACAAGAGTTTAACCGTTGTTCAAGTTTAAGTTTAAGGACTTGTCTTTTTGTATGTATATATATATATATATATATATATATATTATTTTTAATAAAATATATATTATTATTATTTTTTCTCCAAAATATTCATATAACCCATATCTTTTAAATGTATTGTTTGCTTTAAATTACATTTGCTTTAAAGAAGCTTTAAAGATGCTTTAAAGAAGTTGAAGCATCAAGAAAAAATATAGCTGCGAGCAGCGATAAAGGGCCAAAGCCGGCAGCACCGCCACCCCGGTACCTTTAGATAACTAAAGGCACCGGGGTTGCGGTGCCACCGGCTTGGGCCCATAATCGCTGCTCGCAGCTATATTTTTTTCTTGATGCTTCAACTTCTCCTCACAACTTTATGATAAAAATGATTTCCATTACAAGAGAGAAGATGTTAAAACTTCATGCTGATTTGTACTCGGCTTTCGCCAAGATAAGCAACACTAAGACGTAGCTTTACAGTAAACTATGCTTCTCCATCCATTTACGCTTCTTTCCATATGGTGGTGTGACTCCCCTTCTGTCCGGCGTTAACGGCTGCAGTGTACTTGGTGCGTCAGCACACACGATGGCTGCAACTACAGTGTGGTCTCCCTAGTGGACCAGCACGACAACCGTCTGGATTGAGCCGAGTAGGGGACATCTCTAGGGTCTTCAAGTTGGCACCTTCCGTCCTCAGTGTTTCGTCGACTAGCCCACGACACCTCAAGAGGGCTCGACAGTGACTCTGGCGTCCCAGAGTCACCCCCCTCCGTCCCCCACTCAACTCAGCCCAGCTTACTGACCTCTACATCCCTCCTGCTGCTGAGACCTAACCACAATCTCACAATCTCTCCGCAACCCAACCATACGCGCCAACCCTTTTGACTAAGGCTGTCGAGCCCCACTGGTGCGTTAATATGCAGTTTCAGTGGCAACGGTTCCGTATGGCATACCACCTACCGCAAAAACACAATATCTGCCCAACCTCCCGTCATTCACGCAATATACACAGGAACGTAATGACTGTAAATACTATACAACCTATACAAATAAACCAACAGACTCTTCAAGTTTTTCAAGAATTCTACGAAACCGTAGCGTGGCGGCCTGTACACAGCCAGCTAGAATCTTTCCGTCTCAACCACAGCCAGTTGCTGCTCCTTTCTGCTGCTTCAGGTAAGTTCTTTACTGTGCGACGCAACTCTTGGCCACTGAATCCGACGTCTCTGAGGAACCGGGTTGTAGAGTGTGCCACAAAACCTCGACAACCCACTTACACTGGATAAACCTGGACTCTCCATCCTCGCTGTTCTGCTTCAGTGGCCAGATGAGCATACCGCAGTTTCTTCCTCTCATATGCCTCATCTACCGCATCCTCCCATGGCACTGTTAACTCTATCAGTTGAACAATGCGTGCTGCTCCAGACCACAAAACAATATCTGGTCGTAGGTTAGTGGTGGCAATCTCAGGTGGAAAAATAAGCCTTTGATCAAGATCAGCCAGCATCTTCCAGTCCCTAGCAGCTTCCAGTTGTCCTGGGCGAGAATTGGTGTAAACACCTTTTCTTGGTGGTTGCTCGCCTGGGCGGAGGAATATTGTCTTCTGCGTGTAATGTTTTGCTAGAACAGGCGGCAACTTATTGGTCATACTACGCTTGCCTTCCAATGCTAAAGCCAAACATCGCAGTACTTGGTCATGGCGCCAAGTAAACCGACCTTGGCTAAGAGCCACCTTACATCCTGTCAAAATGTGCCTTAATGTGGCAGGTGATGAACACATCCTCTCCTACCCAGAGGTTTAGGTTCTGCGGTGATGGGAGAACATCATATGTTGACCTAATAAGGAAACTGATCCTACTCTCTTCCATTGACCAAAGGTCTTGCCAGCCCATCTTGCGTTGTTCCACACTCTCCCATCTCATCCACTCTCCCTGCTTGGCCTGGGAAATGGCCTTTATACACCTCATCCTCTCCTCCTGCTTTCGCACCTCGTTGACTACCAGCTTCCTCCTTTGAGCTGGGCCTGCCTTGTGCCATTTAGGAGGAGCTAAACTGAGCCCAAAACCCCCTCTTCCATGCTGTACCTATCCCACGATATCCCCAATTTGAAGGTCAGCCTTTGCTTCTACTACAGCTTTCTTTGCTGACCACTTTCTACCAGTTTTTAACACAGGGGGTGCCTCCCTTACACATTTGTCGCGTGACTCTACTAAGGTCATTTCCAGTCTGACCTTGGCACATTTAAACTCCTCGGTTAAAGCAGAGACTGGCAGCTGCAATATTCCTTTACTATAAAGTCCCACTCTGCTGAGGCAGCGTGGAACTCCCAACCATTTCCTAATGTATGAACTTATTAACACTTCCAGCTTATCCACTGTTGTCAAAGAAACCTCGTACACAGTCAGTGGCCACAGCAACCTCGGCAGTAGACCAAACTGAAAGCACCAGAGTTTTAGTTTGCCTGGTAGAGCACAGCTGTTTATGCTCTTCAACCCTTCCACTGCTTGTCGTCTAACTTTTCCCACTCGAACTGTGTCCTTTAAATCCCCATCGTACCATCTCCCAAGACTCTTCACTGGCTTCTCAGAAACTGTTGGTATTGCCTCACCATTAATGAAGAATGTTTTATCTACTACCTTTCCTTTAACTATCGAAATGTTCCTTGATTTAGAGGGCTTAAATTGCATTCGTGCCCATTCAATATTATCTGTTAACTTCCCCAATAACCGATTAGTGCAGGCTACTGTTGTAGTCATGGTTGACATGTCATCCATGTATGCTCTGATTGGTGGTAGTCGCATCCCAGAAGCCAAGCGCTCTCCTCCTACTACCCATCTTGATGCCCTAATGATGACTTCCATTGCCATGGTAAAAGCCAGTGGAGAAATGGTGCATCCTGCCATAATTCCAACCTCTAAGCATTGCCATGCAGTGCTGAATTTTGGAGTTGAGAAACTAAATTGCAAATCTCCAAAATAGGCTTTCACTAAATTTGTTATTGACATAAAGAAGCTCATGTGGCACTGAACCATATGCATTAGCCAAATCCAGGAATGTCACATGGAGCTCCTTCCTCTCCTTTTTAGCTGACTGAATTCGTTGCCAGATAACATTGATGTGTTCTAAGCATCCTGAGAATGCCCGCTTTTTGAACTGAAGTGTCAATGAAGCCATTCTTTAATAGGTAGGTGGACAATCTCTGGGCAATAATGCTGAAGAAAATCTTACCTTCTACGTTTAATAGTGAAATAGGACGAAACTGACTGATGCTTGTAGCATCTTTTTCTTTAGGTATAAAGACTCCACCTGCTCTGCGCCATGCTCTAGGTACAACCTGTTTTTCCCATGCCACTTTTATCAATTTCCACAGAATTTGCAGAACTCCTGATGCGCTCTTGTACACTCTGTACGGAACTCCATTAGGCCCTGGAGATGATGAAGCCCTTGCCTTTCTCACAGTCTGCTCTACCTCTTTCCACTTAGGTGCACAGACCTCCATTTGGTATTCTGGTGGGTTGATAGGTGGTATGTCTGATGGAATTGACATAGGCTCATGCCTTTTTGCATCTGTATGCGTTTCCTCCAAATATCTCTCTAGCTCAACCCTTGATGCTTTTAAAGTGCCATTCTTCTCCCTGGTGAATAACTTCTTTACGAATTTGAATGGGTCTTTATAGAAATTAGCCCTCGCACGTTCCTTCTTTTTGTAGCGTTTCCGTAGGCGCTCAGCTCTGCGTAATGTTGCCAGCTTATCTTTTATGGCCCTTTGTAAGAGATTGAGTCCCTCCTTCTGACTTTGTTCTGCTCTTTTCCATTGCTTCCTCAGCTGTCTCCTTTCTCTAACTAACCCTTCAATTTTCTGCTGCCGTCTAGACATTCCAGGAGAAGTTTGTACTTTTTCCTTCCTTTTTTCCACACCAAACCTCTCACTTCCATATGCGTAAATGATGTCCCCAAATTTATCCAGCTTCTTTTCAACTGTACCAGTTAATCTTTCCAATGCAAAGCATAGATCTGTGTTTACCGTGTCCCATGCAGTTTTCTCACAAGCTCTTGGCCATCTAACTCCAGGCCTATGTCCGCTCAACTCGGCTCTTTCTCGCAAGAAAACGACATCTGTGAAAAGTTTCAGTCTGGATTCAGGCCACATCATAGCACTGAAACTGCGCTTGTTAGAATCACAAATGATTTACTTTAAGCTTCGGACCAAGGCTGTATCTCAGTACTAGTTTTACTTGATCTTAGTGCTGCGTTCGGTACTATAGATCACACAATACTCTTAGATCGACTACAAAATTACACTGGTGTTCAAGGACAAGCATTAAGCTGGTTCAGGTCATACTTATCTGACCGCTAACATTTCGTCTACTTAAATGGAGAAAAATCGATTATAACTTCGGCAAACTATGGAGTGCCGCAGGGATCTGTGTTAGGCCCTTTATTATTCTCAATATATATGCTGCCACTTGGTAATATTCTAAGGAAACATGGAATTAGTTTCCATTGTTATGCTGATGACACTCAAATATATATTTCATCACGGCCAGATGAATACACTAAATTATCCAAATTGACAGATTGTGTTAAAGATATAAAAGATTGGATGACGCGTAATTCTTTATTAAATCCAGACAAGACAGAGGTAATACTTATCGGTTCTAAAAACCGTCCACAAAACCTTTCACAGCACGACTTTAACATAGTAGGATGCCCTGTTACTTTATCCGCTACAGTAAAAGACCTGGGTGTTACATTAGACTGCAACCTGTCTTTTGAAAAGCATATTTCATATGTTACAAAAACTGCCTTTTTCCACCTTAGAAACATTGCTAAGCTACGTAATATGCTATCAGTATCTGATGCAGAAAAGTTAGTTCATGCATTTGTCACCGTTTTCCCTAGGCCAAGGGTCATTAACCACACTCCGGAGGAGCCGACACCAGAGACACCAATCAGGACAGACAACAGATCATATAAACTCTCTTTTTATTTATAATCGAGCACAGCGGTCAGCAATCTCTCCTTCAGAGCAATGGTTCACAAGATCTCTCAGCTCGCAGAGCAGCAGCAGATCGAACGCAGCAGTCAGCAGACTCTCCTTTGGAGAAATGGTTCACAGGATCTCTCAGCTCATAGAGCGGCAGCAGATCAGACACAGCAGTCAGCAGACTCTCCTTCGAAGTAATGGTTCACAGGATCTCTCAGCTCGTAGAGTGGCAGCAGATCAGACACAGCAGTCAGCAGACTCTCCTTCGAAGTAATGGTTCACAGGATCTCTCAGCTCATAGAGCGGCAGCAGATCAGACACAGCAGTCAGCAGACTCTCCTTCGAAGTAATGGTTCACAGGATCTCTCAGCTCGTAGAGCGGCAGCAGATCAGACACAGCAGTCAGCAGACTCTCCTTCAGAGTAATGGTTCACAGGATCTCTCCGCTCGTAGAGCAGCAGCAGACCAGACACAGCAGTTAACTACTAAGTCTTCTTACCACAGGACAGCAATAGCAGGATGCAGCGGCGGACAGCAGAATCTCTCTGTTCACAGAACAGCAATGGTGAGTACAGAATCCAGCAGTTAATAACGGAGTCTTCTCTTACCACAGGACAGCAATAGCAGAATGCAGCGGCGGACAGCAGAATCTCTGTTCACAGAACAGCAATGGGGAGTACAGAATCCAGCAGTTAATAACTGAGTCTTCCCTTACCACAGGACAGCAATAGCAGAATGCAACGGCGGACAGCAGAATCTCTCTGTTCACAGAACAGCAATGGTGAGTACAGAATCCAGCAGTTAATAACGGAGTCTTCTCTTCCCACAGGACAGCAATAGCAGAATGCAGCTCTTCCCAACAACACACAGAGCTAAACTTCTCCTTCCTCCAATATCACATCAGGTGGTTGGAACCTGGACACAACTTTACAATCAACGGATCAGATTAGATTGATTCCCCACTGGTTCGGCTTCCCCAAACAAAGATCATAGAATTATGGTAATGATTTGGTCTCCCACACTCGTGCATGCAACAATAGCATAACTCTTTACACGCTCACTCCACACTTTCAGACACTGCAATGCCACATCACCTCTCGTGAATAACAGGCCTTCACTCCATCTTTGCAGGGTCAGACAATCCACCGATGGCTTTCTACACGGGGGTATCAGGTTTCAAGAGCAATCCTATAAAGCCCAGCTCCTTCCTTGTTCTCTAAGACTCACAACGAGAGAGACAACACACGCTGCCAGCCAGTGCAAATCAGTATTCAGAATGTTCTTGGTAAATCTTCATAACATCCCCTTTTGTATGTTGATGCAAAAAGTGTACTTAACTTCTCTCCTTGGTAACAGCATGGATCTTCAGCGCTGCCCTTAATCACTCTGTTCCATATGTCGGGCACTCATCAGTCTTCAATGTGTAAACATCCCCACACTTGTATGCACTGCGGTTGCTGCTTTCTGCTGTCTACCGTCTGCTGTCTGCTGACAAAAGCGCCAAGGGAACCCAACGTGAAAACCCCAAGCACCAAGAAAACTCCCCCACCCCCCAAGAACCAACAACCTATGTCTTCAAACTTCTCCTTATATATGCCTCTTCCCGCATATGTTCACCGATACCGGCCTGATTAGTGTCCACAGCTGGCGCTCGTCAACACTGACGGCCATGACATGCCACAAACTGGCCCGGTGTTACCCTGGAAGTCGCTCCCCCGTGCAACAAATCCCGGTTTTAAGGTTCCTCTTTGTCTCACCCGGTGACACCCTCCCTCACCAATCCGTTCTCGTCACGAGAACGGGGCCCGAATCCCATTTCCCGTACCTCACAGGAGGCACTCACTGGGTCTCTCATTGCGAACGTCTAAACGGCACAACCGGTTCCTCTCTCCTTAGCTCAGCAGCGGGGACTCTAGGAAGAATCGGATGCTGGACGACTGGCAACTCTTCATCCGCCATCATGGATCCTTGGCCGCTCAACTCCGAGTGGTAGTCCTGCCGACTACGCCACTTTTGTGTCACCGTCTTCCCTAGGCCAAGGGTCAATAACCACACTCCGAAGGAGCCGACACCAAAGACACCAATCAGGACAACAGATCATATAAAATCTCTTCTTTTTAGCAGGATGCAGCGGCGGACAGCAGAATCTCTGTTCACAGAACAGCAATGGTGAGTACAGAATCCAGCAATTAATAACTGAGTCTTCTCTTACCACAGGACAGCAATAGCAGAATGCAACGGCGGACAGCAGAATCTCTGTTCATAGAACAGCAATGGCGAGTACAGAATCCAGCAGTTAATAACTGAGTCTTCTCTTACCACAGGACAGCAATAGCAGAATGCAACGGCGGACAGCAGAATCTCTCTGTTCATAGAACAGCAATGGTGAGTACAGAATCCAGCAGTTAATAACTGAGTCTTCTCTTACCACAGGACAGCAATAGCAGAATGCAACGGCGGACAGCAGAATCTCTCTGTTCACAGAACAGCAATGGGGAGTACAGAATCCAGCAGTTAATAACTGAGTCTTCTCTTCCCACAGGACAGCAATAGCAGAACGCAGCTCTTCCCAACAACACACAGAGCTAAACTTCTCCTTCCTCCAAGATCACATCAGGTGGTTGGAACCTGGACACAACTTTACAATCAACAGATCAGATTAGATTGATTCCCCACTGGTTCGGCTTCCCCAAACAAAGATCATAGAATGATGGTAATGATTTGGTCTCCCACACTCGTGCATGCAACAATAGTATAACTCTAGATTACTGTAATGCTTTATTAGCTGGTTGTCCTGCATCTTCAATAAACAAGCTACAGTTAGTCCAAAATGCAGCCGCTAGAGTTCTTACTAGATCAAGAAAATATGATCATATAACACAGATTTTATCATCACTTCATTGGTTACCTATAAAGTTCCGTATTAAATACAAGGTATTGCTTTTGACTTATAAAGCTCTAAATGGTTTAGCTCCAGTCTATTTAACGGATCTTCTATCGCCTTACAATCCATTGCGCTCTTTAAGATCACTAAATTCGAGGCTTCTGGTCATTCCTAGGATATCCAGATCCACCAAAGGAGGCAGAGCATTTTCACATTTAGCTCCGAAGCTCTGGAATAGCCTTCCTGATATTGTTCGTAGCTCAGACTCGCTCTCCCAATTTAAAAGTAGACTGAAGACGCATCTATTTAGCCAGGCATTCATATAAATTTGACATATAAATCTTACAGTTACTGTAAATTCGGCCTCTAGTTCATAAACGCCAGAGGAGAACTGGCCCCCGACTGAGCCTGGGTTCTCCCAAGGTTTTTTTTTTCTCCATTGGGTCATCTGATGGGGTGTTAGGACACCATTAGGTCACTGGATGGAGTTTTTCGGTTCCTTGCCACTGTTGCCTTTGGCTTGCTCAGTTGGGGATATTCAAATTAATTAACCAATCATACCATTGATCAGCTCTACCAAACTTGGATGTCTTTTTTCCAGTAATAAACAAACATTGTTAAGTTGTTTTGATTGATACTGTGAAGCAGCTTTGATACAATCTGTATTGTGGAAAGCGCTATATAAATATATTTGACTCGACTTGACTTGACTATGCCCGTTGAGGTTCTTTTCTCTCTTATGCTGGTTAGTCTGACCGGGTTCACAAGTATGAATATGTTCATCACTAACTGTGCAAGCCCTCCTCTCCTCTATGACAGGGGTGCTGATATCCTGCGAGCTGTGGTTTGCTTCCTGTCGCTGGATTTCATTCGACTGACTTGACTGACTTCGTAAGAAGTACTGATCAATGCGAGGCCCTTGTCCCTTCTCCCTCAAGCATTTCATTTTCCCTTGATGAACCTTCAAACCCCTGACCGTTGTCGCCTTGCTCCAGCCACAGACACAAACTTGGAGTTCAATGACTTTACTATATTTTGTGAATATATATATTTAAACATTCTGAAATACATAAAAAATCTATTTTTGTCAAAGTTAGAATTTGTTGTCGTTGTCTGATATATTTTGAATTACCTGCTTTTGCAAATTATTATACATACATTTGCAGAAACACTACAAGTCACATTTTCCCTCTCTTTCTCTCTATCTGTGTGTATGTGTGTGTGTGTGTGTGTGTGTGTGTGTGTGTGTGTGTGTGAGAGTGAGGGAACATGCTTGTTCCATGTTGCATTTGTGAAATTTTTTCAGATTTATGCCAGTTTAGTTGATTTTTGATTTTTTGCCAATTTCTATAAAAATGCTCTCTGTTGCAGTCACATACATGTGTGTGTTTGTGTTTATGTGTATATGAGATAGAAAGTTCGTTCCACTTTGTCTTTATGCTCTAGGACCAGACCTTGATTTAAATGTACATTTTTTTAGATTTATGCCAGTTTTGTTTATTTTATTTGCCAATTTCTGTAAAAATGCTCTCTGTTGCAGTCACATACATTTTTGTGTGTGTGTGTATGAGATGGAAAGTTCGTTTCACTTTTTATTTATGCTCTAGTCCTTGGTTTATATGTAGAAATTTTCAGATTTATAATGGATTTACTTTTATTTTTTTGACAAACAAAATGAAAAAAAGTTATGTTTTTAATTTTCCCATTCATTTTCAATAAGGTCATTTGGACCCCAAACACCTTAAACGGTAAAAAAAAATTTACACACCTTTAGAACAACCAAATCAAGCCCAGTTTAGATAGATTATTTAGGAAAAGTCACAGAGTTTCATGCCCCTGAGATGAAGGTAACACTTTTAAAAAATGAAGGAAAAGTCCAGTGGGGTCCGTTTGTACCCCAGGCGTTGATAAACCAACTTGTGGTGTATTACCGCCACCAACTGGACTAGAGTGTGAAAGCATTACAGTTTTTCTCAGTCGCTTAATCGCATCAAAACTACTGTTGTTCAGCCTCCACATTAATCTAGTCACTTGTGCACATCGTAAAAGCAATTTGCTCATTCTTTTGAAGCATATTTACAATAGGCTACATTTCTATTATACTTTTTTTTTTAATGTGTCCTGAATTTATTAATTGTGGAGGTGAAGTTTGAATTTCACTAATGAAGGGGAATGTAAAGCATTAGATCAACCAATGATCAACCAGTTCCCTAAAATAGCTCAGAGGTGCATCTCTTGAAACTTTATTTGGCAAGCATACACAGAGCACAACACAGTGTTACAAATTATGACAACGGAAGAACAACAAGCAAGGTAACAAAAGAAGAGTAAGGGGAAAAGAGGAGTAAGGATGTGTGGTGGAAGGCTACATAGGCACAACAGTGGAAGAGGTAGAAGTGGCTAAGACTGTACATGTTTCTGATGAAATAAGGGCCACTATTGTGAATCATGACCTTATGGCCGAGGCAGGTCGACAAGTATTGTCGAATGTTGGGAAAACAACCGTGTCCGCTATCATTCAAACATTTGTAGACAGAACAGGTATGTAATCAGACAATGTTCACCATTTACTGTAATGCTATATTACAGTAATCCACTTGCATTTTACATTATACAGTAAATATTGTAGTAAATACATAATGTAACACAAACACACATGTACAGTACATATGTACAGTATGTGTGTGTGTGTGTGTGTGTGTGTGCACGAGTGCTTGTATATGTAGCAAGTTGGGAAGAGAGAAATATTAATTGTATTTTATTTTTATATGATGAACTTCCCAAAACTATTTTTCTATGAAGTAAAAGACTTCGGTTTCATTTTGTATTAAATACTTGTAGGAGTGAGTCATGCAATGTTATTATGGTTAGGAACTATCAATTAAGGTGTTTCGTTAAGTGGGACGTTTATCAGTGTTGCGCGCTATGCCTTTTTAAAAAAAATTTTTATTAATGCTATGAACCAGAACAATACAATGAGACAAAATTATTCAAAGTACAACAAATACAAAGCAAATAAATTAAAATAAAATAAGAACAGTGCCAGAGGACATGAAAAAATATTACAAACAACAGAAAAAGGGTGCTACTTTATACATCATAGGGTGGAGAAGACGGTTGATGGTGGAGAAGAGCAATTTGGGGTGTTTTTGTTGGTTGCTGATGAGTGTGGAGTAATACCTTGTTTTATTCTGGGAAAGTGCTTCTTTGTAATTCGTGACGTGTTCTTTAAATGCTTCATGATGGACAATGAGGCCAGAACTTCTGTATCATCTCTCAAGCCTACGTCCCAAGGTCTTCATCCTGCGAAGCTCGGGGGTGAACCAGGGCGCAGAACGAAAGAAAGACACGTAACGCGTGATGAGAGGAGCTACAAAGTCCAGGCTGAGAGAGAGGGCATGGTTGTAGTGTTGCACCATGCCATCTACTGTTTGGTGGGGGTGGTGGGTGGCAAGATGGATCGCTAAGGAGTCAGATAGCATGGAAGTACACACCTGTTTGATGTTCCTGAACGAGATGGGGCGTTTAGTGCACTGCTTTGGGAGTGGTACAGGGACCAAGAATAAAATAGCATAGTGGTCAGAAACAGCCAGGTCAGTGCACTGCAGGTGGAGGGGTGTTATGCCAGCACAGCACACCAGGTCCAGGGTATGCCCTTTGACATGTGTGGGGTTACAGTATGTACGTGTTATGTAAAATTAAAGCAGTCCAGCGGTGATAGAAAATCAGTAGCAAGAGAACAGCTACTGGAATCCACGTGGATGTTAAAATCACCCAGCAGGATAGTAGACGGGGATTTTGGGCAGACAGTAGCAAGTAGTTCAGTGAGCTCCGATATGAAGCAGGCAGAGGCTTTAGGGGGGCGGTAGATTAGGACAACCTGTAGCTGCATGGACCCACTCAACATGAAGTGAACACACTCAAATGAGGTAGTATTCGCTGGAATCTCTTTTACCAGGATGTCAGCACGATGGATAACTGCAAGTCCGCCACCACGGCCAAGGCTGCGAGGCTTCTAGATATAGCCATAACCTGGGGGAGTGGCATGGTTGAGAGTTATGAACTCTTGCTGGTTCTGCCATGTCTCAGTACGACATAAAAAATCCAGTGATTTTTCCAAGATGAGGTCATGGATAAGGAGGGCTTTATTATTTAATGAGCGAACGTTAAGCAACATGAATGATGCCCTGGTTATTGCATTGTCAGGGGTGACAGTGTTGTCCACACAGACCAAAGATCGCAGATTTGCATGAGATGGGCATGGTTTGCATCAATGATGTCGCCACCATGACGCATACCAAACAGCTGGGACAGGCAAAGTTTTGTGAGAGTAAACAAACTTATGACGGGCAGCCCTATGAATATAGGGGGAACGACGCAGGAGATGGAGAGATTTTATCACCTCAAGGCAACTTGGAGATGTATTAAAGCTAAAACTCATGAGTTCCGCTGCGGTATATTTGATGAATGTCATAACCGAGGGGCAGCAAACGCTATCCTAGCTCGGTTTGCTAATTCCATAACGGTGACAGGAGGCCAGGAAGACCACAGCACAGCGAAGGAAAACATCTTTTGGATAGCAGTTTCAGTTACCAGCAGAAATGGACCTGACGGGGGATCCACGGTAGGTTACTGCACTTCAGTAGCAGGTGTCATCTGATGGGTTGATGATGTAGAAAATTGCAGCGGTAACCAGCGTTAGACAGCCGTGACAAACGCAGCAGGACTGAGCAAAACCACAATTTTGATCCCGACACTAATGTTAGAGGTGACCAACGAGTTCAGGCTGGTTGTAGAGCATAAAATTCACAATAGCGTCAGTCAGTTAGATCGGAGATTGGATCGGAGATGAGAAGCGGCGACAAGCACGCCAGCGTCCTCTCATACCGGAGATCCCATTAGTTTTCACTGTTATCCTGATGCTACTCAGATATTTCTTCACGCCCTGACGAAACTTACCAATCCACAAAATTAATGGAATGCATAGCTGATATAAAAAACTGAATGACTAGTAATTTTACTACTTAAACTACTTAATTCTGAAAAAACAGAGATTCTAATTATTGGACAAAAAACTTCCACACGTAATACCCTAGAATACTATCTAACACTTGATGGCTGCTCTGTCAAGTCTTTGTTGTCGGTTAGGAAACTGGGTGTGCTCTTTGATACCAATCTTTCATTTGAAAGTCACGTGTCTAGTATCTGTAAAATTGCATTTTTCATCTTAAAAATATATCTAAATTACGTCATATTGCTGTCAGTGAAAAATCCAGAACAATTGGTTCATGCGTTCATGACATCAAGGCTATATTATTGTAATGCTCTACTGGGTGGTTGCCCTGCACATTTAATACATAAACTACAGTTGGTCCAAAATGCAGCCGCTAGAGTTCTTACCAGAACCAGGAAGTATGACCATATTAGCCCGGTTCTGTCAACACTGCATTGGCTCCCTATTAAACATTGTATACATTTTTAAATATTGCTGATTACTTACAAAGCACTAAATGGTTTAGCTCCCCTGTACTTGAGCGAGCTCTTAACGCATTATAGTCCTTCACGTCTATCTCAATCTCAAAATTCCGGCCAGTTGATAATACCTAGAATATCTAAATCGACTGCTGGTGGTAGATACTTTTCCTATTTAGCACCAAAACTTTGGAACAATCTTCCTAACATGGTCTGGGAAGCAGACACAGAGAGTCAGTTCAAATTTAGACTAAAAACAAATCTCTTTGGCTTAGCATACACATAACGTTATAGACTTCTATAATTCAATGTTAGGCTGCATAGTTTAGATCAGCCGGAACCGGGAACACTTCCCATAAATACTGATGTACTTTGTACATCATAAGAAGGATGGCGTCTACGCTAATATTAGTCTCTCTGTTTATCCTGAGGTTTACCGCAAACCGCCGGATCCAGGCCATATCCAGATTTGATGAAGGACCATCGCATGGACACGATGACAACGCATCCCTGAAGTCAACACTGTGAAGGCCTCATGGACACCTCAACAAACTCGTCTCCATACCGGCGTGATGACTCCGACCCGCAACCAGATGGAACTGGATAAATATTGTGAAAGTTCTGATCCCATCTGACTTCTGACCTATAATGCTGCCTAAATCATAATCATACACTGTTCGTTCGTTGGCCAAAGGAGGACTGTTCCCCTACTGAGCCTGGGTTCTCCCAAGGTTTTTTTCTCCATTCTTTTCACCTGATGGAGTTTTGGTTCCTTGCCACTATCGCCTTTTTCGCCTTTCTTCGCCTTTGTCGCCATTGGCTTTTGGCTTGCTTAGTTGGGGACATTTAATTCTGTATTTAAAGGGATACTCCAGGATTTAGCATTAAGCTTTGTATCAGTAGAAAACCAGTAGTATTTTCGAATTGCCCTGCTAACCTCCCCCCCCCCCCCCTCATATCCCCATGATATGAGAGAAATTTTCATTTTAAGTCTGGAAAAAATTTTTGGGCCAGAGGCTTTAAACTACAGCCAGTATTAGTAGCTAGTTCCGCATGTTTTCACCACGCCCATATGAGGCGGGATCTTACTCATAGAATGTAAAGATAGTGTCAGCCATCTTTAAGCTAAGCTAACAGGCTATTGCTCTGTAAAACTTTGTATAATAGTCTAATCACGATGGCGGAAGAAAGTTTTGAAGTAATGACAGATGGGGATTTCGAAGATCTTTTGTGTGAATCGGATGCCCGCGGCTACCTATACGAGCCGCAATACAGCGACGAACAGTTGCGGGAGATGGAGGAGGAGGCGGCCGGAGCAGCTGCTGCAGCAGGGGAGCAAGACCTGCTTGGCGGTCAGGAGGAAGAGCCCGGCCAGACTCGAGCTGGGGCGAACTGGTGGTGTCAGTGCTCTCGCTGTGCGTCTATGCAAACAGATAGAGAGTCCTATTGCTGTCGCAAATTTCAGCGATGCTATTTTCTTCTGCATGAGATCGCTGAATCCGCTGATGAAACTGCACCGCTAGCATGTGTAACTGAGCACCCAAGTTTTGTACCACACATGGACAGGGGGGTCCTGGAAACTTATTTCAGGATCCCAAAGATAAATTGGAAACGCCAGCCAAAGCCTGCAGGGACAAATGGACGGCTTAGTGTAAAGTGAGTATTTGTTTTGTATTTCTTTTTGTTACTAAGACGTAATGTACAGAGTTTGGACACCCGGCATAATCACAATGTTGTTCCCGCGTAGTCAGCTGAGCTATTGTTATATTTTCATGTATGCGCACATACTATATGTGCAAATAGTTCGCATTACTAACGTTGTGTTTACTATTTTGTAGACAATATCGCCTAACAGCTTACCGTCACTTCATGGAATGGGTCCTGCAAGGCGAGAGACTTGGTAAAGGCTATCGTATCGTTTTGCCCACCTGTGTTGTCCAGGATATCAGACGGAGATATCCAGCTCCTGACGGGCAATACAGTGGATATTAGGAAACAGCTGAAGCTCTGGAAGAGCTTTGAATGTAAAAGTGTTACTATTAATTATTTTTTTCAATAAAAGTTATAATTGACACTGGTTGTGGTTCTTCTTATAAATCTTTACTGTTGCTAGAGTATGTATTAGCTTAGAGAAATATTGATTTCAATTGGAGTTCAATTTGTTTTATGCGAAAGTCTAAGTTGTGTTATATACATTAGGCTAACTTTTCATAACTTTAGTAAAGTTACCTTTAATTCAAAATCAATTCCAAGAAGGGAAATAATCCAGGTCTTATATGTCTACAGTAAGTAATTACAGCAAAATCAGTGACAGTAACCATTCAGCCTCGCTCAGCAAGTCTGTAATGTAGAACTTTATTGTACACTGGAGTACAGGGTAAGATGAACAATTTTTTTGTTTTAATATTCACAACAAAGCATTTCTACCATATTCAAAGGTACAAGTTAAAATAAATAAAGAGATAGAAAACAAAAAATATATTTTGCACAATATATAGAAACAAAGCAGGCAAAAAATAATGAAATATAAACAGCTGAGGCAGAATCTGATTTTACTGTAGGTGCTATGCTAAGCCGGTTTTAGAAGCGGCTCTGGAAAGAAGCTGTGGCAGCTTCCTTTGATGGTTTTGGGACTGGTGCAATGTTGGGTGGCAGCGCAGGCTGTGGCAGTGTAAGTGATGAGGTTGGCACTGTAAATTGAATGTTTGGGTTGCGTCTTCTATCCATGACCCTCTTGATGAGTGTGTCTATATACTGGGTGGTGTGTGGTGTGAAGATTTTCTTCAAGACCCACTGTTTGGATCTCTTGCAGAAGACTTGGTTAAACCGTGCTTGTCCTGTAAATGATAGGAAATATAATGAAATATAAAATCTGAACTAAGATTTAACTTTGTCATGTCTGATCGTTCCCATAGCTGTAAACATTCTAGTTTTGGATATTATACTACTCAGACAACACATAATATACCTGTCTTGGTTGTGTCCTGCTTCCTCTTGACAATGTTCTCATTGTGCTCCAGGATGGCAAGGTAACATCGCTCCTTCATTCCCTGGAATGAGAATGCCTGGCGTTTGGGGATGTATTTTAGAATTGCACTGTGAAATACTTCAAGTGGGCCTGTGTGCAATTAAAAAGAGTAAGGGAGAAGGGATACAACAAATGGAAAAATAATCAAGTGTACAAGGGCAACTATTCTCACCTGTATGTTTGAATAGGGCCATCTTATCCATGTCTCTCAGAAGCCTTTTATCAAGCACCAACGATGACAGGTCTTGAAACGCCACAGAATCTTTTTTCATCCACATGCGCTTCTTTTGCTCCTGGTCTGATAGAGTAGCATGGTCACACCGATGCTGTTCTCTGTTGTCATCTGTCCACTCATGCTCATTACACACATGGTGTGTAATGGACTTCCACCTGCGTTTCAATGCCTGTATGAAAAACACAATTATTGACAATAAGTGTAGAGTTTTATTTAATTGTATTTAATTTTTCAAAAACATAATAACATTACAATCAAAAGTCTTACCTCGATGTCACCTTTACTTGTTGCACAGGCAAACCACATATGGTTTACGACTGACCTATAAAAGATATACAATTACTAATTTTGAACCTTGCAAACCAATGTAAAGTCTGCTCGATTACAAAATAACACTGACCTGGTCCATGCATGGAGGATTTCGTTTGACTTTTTCTTCCCCTTATTCTGCATCTTCTTCCGGAAACCTGCGAGTTATAGCAGAGTTAGGGTTGGAGAAGTGTGGATGTTTGTGTACAGGGGTGACTAAACAAATACATACCTTTTGCTGTGTGCCAGATGTCAAACTGATGTTGGACATTAGGAAATTGTTCCCTCATTATTTTTTGAATCGATGTGGAGCGATCTGTGGCCATCACCTCCACGTCAAGGCCCTGGTCCATCAATTCAGTCATGCCCCTTTTGAAAGCTAATGGTTCCATGGTAACAGAGCTGGTGGCCTCAGTAACCTAAAGAGTCAAGTTTGAGACAAATTCATAATTTTAAAAATAGCATCTGTAATTTTCAATTACTATAATTTTGCTGCTATTTATATTTATTTTACCTGCACCAGTTCTGTGTGGAGTATCTCCTTTGTGTCATCCAACATAAATGTGTAGTGACAGTATTTTGCACTGAAACCTGGCGTGTCACATCGGCCATCACCCGTCAGGTGTAGCGTCTTTCCATCCTCCTGTTCTAAAAACACTCTTGCTAAGAGTTCTGTTCTTTTTTCAATATACAATTCCTCGATAGCAGGGTGCAAGTATACCTTCTGGATATTGTAAAATGTACTATGTCCTATCATTTGGACACCCATGGTCTTGCACCAGTCCGAGAGTTCTATGTATGTGCCCCCTCTGAACAAAACAGCTGCTGCTGCAAGGAGGTTCACCTCTGGCATTCCCCTAACGTCACGTGAAGATTTCCAGGACCCAACATGGCCCCCAAGACATGTCCAATCTACCTTCCTCTGTGCACCAACGTCAACAATAGTCTTTGAAGAAATTGGTTTCCCACATGTCTGGCAAGATTTGAAGAGTGACATGAGGCTGGACTCGTTGACAATTATCTTATTTTCATGCCAGTCTTTTACACCTTCATCATCAGATGATGATGATGTTGATGTGACAGTGAAGGTTGACTCGGGCTGATAGCTTTCATCATTTTCAATTTCAGCTTCAATGGAGCTGATGGTTGTATTGAGGCCCCCAGGTGTACTTGGGCATGGTGACTTTAAAACAAACAAATTAAAAAAAAAAAAAATACATACAGTTGCTTTAGAATTCATTAAAAAAAAGAATATGTTGAAGTATGTTAGTTCTTCAGAAACTTACAAATTGTTCTTGGACAGAAGCAGGAATTTTGAGCGGTGTTGAGGTCAGTAGCAATGGTTCTTCATTTTTTGACGACACTAACGCATCAGACGAGATTGTAGTCTGAAATGACACAAGTTCAATAAGGTTACATAACATTTAGTTGAACAGAACTTTTTCTGATGAGAAAACAATGCAGGTTTTTTCGTTGCCCGAATAAAAAGGCAATACCTCTAACATGGGCGTTTGAGGTTACTCACGGACATGTAATCAAATATTTTACTGAAATTGAGGGTGTCAATTATATTTTTAAGCTTACAGTAATTAACATTATTTGTTCTAGTCTGTACTATATTAGGGGTTCATATCCCAAATGTATCTGTCTCAAAAGTCTTCTCAACAGTCTAATACAGCAACAGGTTTGTGTGGTAACGCTAGCATAAATCGACAAATATGCTAACTCAGTTTTACCGAACAGTGGCTTTACTTTGAGAACAGTCAACTTATATACAACTTATATGTAATTTTCTATCTAACGTTACTTTTATAAATTTGCTGTTTTACTGCAAACAACTAAAGTTAAAACATTATAGGCTAGGCTACTGTGTGATCAGAAATAGTCGCTATTAGTTGATAGTCTTACCTCTAGACGAATGCGTTTAGTACCAGATGGCCCAGGCTGTTCGTCATCGGGGAAGGTGAATATTGATGGTATTGCAGTGTCCTTCAGAGTGGTTCTCTTCATTCGAAGGACATTCGGTTCATAGTCTTCCTGCTTGAAATGAAGACTGCAAATCCTACGGGTTTTCAAGTTTTCCATATCGGTGTCCTCACCAAACTTCGGATGGTTGATAGCCCGCAGCCACTGTTTACATCGCTCCAAATCTTTTAACGGAAAATGATGGAAACTTACTTCTTCTCCTTTCCTGTTTTTTTTTTTTTGTACATCCCGGTACAATGCAATTTAACACCATTTCGATGGAAATTTATCGAACAACTCACTCAACTCGACTCAATTTTTCAGATACTGCCGCCTGTAACCGGTAGGCGTGGTTTGGGAGTGGCCTCGTAAGTGCGGCAAAGCAAGTGCATTCTGGGAGTTGTTGTCTTTCAGCCACATGAGTAAAAAAAACATTCTTTGCCTTTTCTCAGTCTAGAATGCTTCAAATTCAAAAATAATTTCACATTTCTACTACATAAATGACCACTATTAAATACACATTCATCTTCCCACAGCTGGAGTATCCCTTTAACAATACTATTACACCATTATTTTCCTGTTATCTCTGTAAAGCTGCTTTGAAACAATCTGTTTTGTAAAAAGCACTATATAAATAAAGGTGACTAGTGGAAAAAAGAAAAAAAACTACACCAAAATGTATTTAAAAAACATTTATTTCATACTAAGTATTGTTATGCATTGTGTACTTTGATCTTAACACCTTTAACCTTCTTTTTTTAAATTATTATTATTATCAGGTTAGGTAAAATAAGTTGAGTCTGGCCTAAATTGTAAGCATTTTAAATGACTTACAATTCGGTCAGAAGACTTCTTGTTCAAAGTCTTTAAAAACACTATTAATCAAGCCTTTTTGTAATCATTTGAATTTCTTTTAATTGGTTACTTTTCTTTTTATAATAAACAAAAATATAAAGCCAAATAAAACTATAATCACACATTGACTCAAATGTGTAGTTAGCTCTGGACTTCTTGTCTTCAGCTCTGGGTTTCTTGTCAGCTCTGGGCTTATAGGCGTCGGGAGTTTAACGACATATCAGTACCCAAAGCAATCAGCTCATCAGTCTTTTACACTACTGTTGTTTGCAGTCGAAGTTAGGTTCTAGTCTTCTTTATTGATGTAAGTTGTAGCTTTCCCAAAGTTTCCAAGATTTTTCTCAAGGCCTCGCAGGTGCAAGCTGCTTGCCATTTCATGTCCTTGAACTCCTGTAAGCTCAACCAAGATAGCTGATTTCCTTTTAAGGTTCTAGGAGTAGAAGCACAATAGAACCACAGTCTTTTGTGTCCTTATGCACACACACATAAACACACACACTTCTGCTCCTTCTCATGGGTAGGCACTAGGGTTGCCAACTGTCCCTAGTAAAATATAAATTATTTTGGGCCTAATTTATTTGTCCCGTACAGGACCTCCCTTGTCCCGATTAAATAGCTGATCTAACCACTGACTGATACAACAGCAACACGACACTTGAGAATGATCACGAACACCGGTTATCATCCAATCACACCCCACACTCAAGCGCATCAGACCATACGAATAACAAACTCTAAATTGAGAATTAGCCTAATTATTCTTTGGGACAAATCATTGTTTGAATTGCAAACAGAATCCTCTGCTGTCTGGTCGCTCCCGGTTCGATCCGGACTCGCGCTAACGGCAAATCCCTTTCACTGTCCAGCCGGGTTTTGATTTCGGAGCAGGTTATGTTTTTGATCTCCGGAGCAGGTCATGTTCAGAGAGTAAGTATGGCTACTGAAAGTTGAGGTTCCCTTTCGTTGTCACTCCGAGTTACGATGGATGACGACGAATGGGGTTTCGCTTAGAAAGTCTATCGACTTTGAGTATTACAAAACGAGCCAATGGCAAAGAAATGCCATGGGTCTGCGGAATTTGCATGGCGCATCTCCGCCCCACCTCGTGGGTATAAAAGGAGGACGCCGGCAACATGCAGATATGTTTTCGCTTCGGAGCCAAGAGTATCTCTTCACTCCACAGCTATTTCTGACGAGCGACTCTCTGGTGTTGGTGTGATGATCTCCAGCAAGTTCACACTGCCTGCTGATCTGCTGTGAGTGTGTTTCTCCCTGCTCGCTTCAACATCGCAGAGTTTTTTCCTCTCACAAAAGAGCTCGCACGCGGCACGTCTTTTTAAAGACAGCTCGCCCGTGCATTTCTGGTTGCGGTCGACTCATTTCCGATTTTGATGGGCACATTCTCTGCTCTGCGTGCTTGGGCTTGATCACGCTAGAGCAGCGTTTGTGGATGACTCACGTTCTCCCCGCGGGAACGTGACCATCGCGTCATTACGGTCGAGACTCAATGATCTCGTTAGAGAGAGAGTCCACTCATCCACACCCCGATCTAACACTCTCCACGTGAGGTGGTACTTCAGCTGGTGGCCAGGGTGACCTGAGGGTGATGGTGTGGTACAAAAACGCCAACGATTCGTCCTCGGCCCACACCCCCCTCTTCATTGACGCAACCCGTGAGCGATCAAAGGACGCCCGCGGGCCCGTCTTCGGACCCCCCGCGGGTTTCCTTTGACGTTCCAGAATCGGATCTGTTGTCCACCGCAGCATCACAGGGCGGGCAAGAATCTTCAGGAAGTGAAGATTCGACAGTGCTGCCACTTTCGGGTGTGCATATGGCATTTGTCGAGTCAGATCCTGAGATGACGGCCATGCTTTCCCGGGCCGCCGCGAGCATCGGACTAGAGTGGAACCCTCCACCCTGTCCTGAGCGCTCGCTGCTGTACGATTGGTTTTTGGGCGTGGCTGCTGACACTCGTCGCCGTCTCACCCCAATACCTTTCTTCCCGGATGTGCATCAGGAGATCTCGAAATCCTCGAAGACCCCCATGTCTTCCAGCGATCCCTCGTTGATCTCCTCCGCCTTTCCTCCCCTCGACGGGGCCGCTGCCCATGGGTACACTGGGGTCCCCCTGGTTGAACGCTCTGTTGCGATGCTACTGTGTCCTCAGAGTGCTTCTTCTCGGCGTTATCCTAAGCACCTGTCCGAAGCGTGTAGTTTTTCGTCTACACTTGTGGCGAAATCCCATAGCGCCACAGGACAGGCAGCCGCCTCACTGCATGCTATGGCCATTCTGCTGGTCTACCAGACCCAGATGCTCACGGACATGCACGAGGGCAGGACTGACCCAGGGCTCTTTAATGAGCTGCGCGCTGACACTGACCTTGCTCTCTGAGCGATGAAAGTGGCCGCACGCTCCCTGGGTCAGGTGATGTCCACCATTCAAGCCGTGGCTGAACCTGTCCGATGTGCAGGATGTCGGGCGGACTCGTCTGCTCGACACCCTCATATCCCAGGTCGGCCTCTTCGGCGGTGCGGTTGAGGGCTTTGCCTAAAAGTGCTCAACCGCCCATGAGCAGACTGAGGCATATTCTGCCCTGCCGGCCCGCTCTAAAAAAGCCCTGCCGTCAGCTCAGATCCCTCAGTCTGTCCACCGCCAAGGGAGCCCTCCCGCATCTCCCACCCCGCCCGTTAACCCGGGCTGGCTCTGGAAGCTGCAGGAGGACGTCACAGCCCTCTCCAGCCCCGCCCCCGCTAAAGGCCGGGCTAAGCGGTGCTCCTGAGATGGGCTACTCAGAGATGGGACTCAGTTCTTTCCAGGAGCTAGTAGCAGGGCCACTCCTTTCCCCAGTGGAGGGCCGGGGGAGAATCCTTAAGAACTGACTCTCCCTTCTTTGAGCATACAGAGTTCTCGGATGACACGGTGTGCCGCCCCCGAGCCGTGCACCCCTCGCCCTCCTCTGTCTCAGAGCCGGATGACAGTGTGTGCCGTCCCCGGACCGTACCACTCTCATCCCCCTCGGTCGCCAGACACCTGGCAGACCAGGCCCCCGTGGAACGTTCGTCCTTCCCTGGCCTCCTCTGTCAGGTCGCGGCTAGTGACCGTGCCCCCACACCGGGCCGCTATGCCGTCCACGTCCGGGCCGGTCATTCCGCTTCACTGCACCACGAGGGGATTTCTGTGGTTCGCATGACCCCGCTGGTATAGTTCTTGGGAGCCTGGCTAGAGCTTCCCAAACTGTCCCGCTGGGACGCCCGAACTATCAGGCTTGGCTACGCGATTCAGTTCGCAAGGTCTCCTCCCCGCTTCAGGGGAGTCCACTCCATTATGGTCGGTAACAATGCCCTTATCATGAGAGCGGAGGTTGCCACCCTACTGGCGAAGGGTATGATCGAGACTGCCCCTCCAGCCGAAATGAGGTCCGAGTTTTACAGCCCCTACTTCATTGTCCCGGAGAAATCCGGTGGGTTACGGGCAATCCTGGACCTGCGCATCTAAACCGCCCCCTTACAGGCTGCCGTTCAAGATGCTCCTGGCCAAACGCATTTCCAAATGTGTGCGGCCACAGGATTGGTTTGCAGCGATCGACCTGAGGGACGCCTACTTTTATGTCTCCGTTCTCCTTCGACTCAGACCGTTCCTGCGGTTTCCTATCAAGGGGCGGGCATATCAGTATGCCGTTCTCCCATTCGGGCTAGCCCTGTCTCCTCGCACCTTCACGAAGGTTGTCGAGGCAGCCCTTGTTCCTCCATGGGAACACGGGGTTCGCATCCTGAACTATCTCGGCGACTGGCTATCCTAGCTCACTCTCGAGACCAGGTTTGCGAACACGGGGACCTAGTGCTCCGGCACCTAGCTCGTCTGGGCTTTCGGGTCAACTGGGAGAAGAGCAAACTTTGCCCCGTGCAGAGGATCTCTTTTCTCGGTATCGACTTGGTCGCCTTCTCCACTCAGCCACTGCTGACTTGCCTGAGACAATCAAGCTCAAGAATGCGGTTCCACTGAAGTTACTTCAGAGGCTCCTGGGGCATATGGCATCCGCAGCCGCAACATCGCTGCTCGGATTGCTCATATAAGACCGCTTCAGCTTTGGCTTCGTGACCGAGTCCCGAGGTGGGCATGGCAACACGGCACGCTCCGAGTACCAGCTACTCCACCCCGTGGTCGAACCTCAGTTTTCTACGGGCTAGTGCCCCTGGAACGAGCTTCCGGGCATGTTGTTGTCTCAACACATGCCTCCACCACGGGCTGGGGCGTCATGCGCAATGGACACGCTGCCGCGAGCTCCTGGACAGGACCTAGCGCCTTTAGCATGTCTATTGCCTCGAGTTGCTGGCAGTACGCCTTGTTCTGCACCGCTCTTGCGTTGCTCAAAGGTCAACGTGTACTAGTCCACTCAGACATTACCGCGTCAGTAGCGTACATCTACCGTCAAGGTGGTCTACACTCCCGCCGTATGTCGCAACTCGCCCGGCACCTCCTCTTATGGAGTCAGAAGCATCTGAGATCGCTTCGAGCCATTTATATCCCCGGAGCCCTGAACTGTGCAGCCTACGAGCTCCCACGGCTTCAGGCCCTCCCTGGAGAATGGCGACTCCATCCCCAGGCGGTTCAGCTGATTTGGGACCAGTTCGGGGACGCACAGACTTGTTTGCCTCCCACGACTCGACCCATTGCGCCCTGTTTTACTCCCTGACAGAGGGCACGCCCGGCACGGAAGCACTGGTGCACAGCTGGCCACGGGGCCTCCGCAAGTATGAATACCATCACTTCTGCTAGAGCGTCGTCCACGAGACACGCCTACGCGTTGAAGTGGAACCTCTTCGTCAACTGGTCTCTTCTCACCGAGAAGACCCCCGGAGATGATCGATCAGTGTCGTGCTTTCCTTCCTGCAAGATGGATTGGAGTGAAGGCTGTCTCCCTCCACCCTGAAAGCATATGTTGCCTCTATCATCGCACATCTTGACGCAGTTGAAGGTAAGTCCGTGGGAAAGCACGACCTGATCATCAGGTTTCTGAGAGGAGCCAGGAGACTAAATCCTCCTCGCCTCCTCTCGCTCCCTCTTGGGACCTCTCAGTGGTTCTAACTGCCCTGTAGAGTGCTCCCCTTGAGCCTCTGCAATCAGTCGAGCTTAAATTCCTGTCAATTAAGACAGCGCTCCTGGTTGCATTGGCCTCCTTCAAGAGGCTAGGGGACCTGCACGCATTTCCATTGAGGAAGCGTGCCTGGAATTCGGGCCGGCTTACTCTCACGTGACCCTGGGACCCCGGCCTGGATATGTGCCCAAGGTTCCCACCCAGGTGGTGAACCTGCAAGCGCTGCCCTTGGAGGAGGCAGACCCAGCCTTGGCACTGCTCTGTTAGTACGCACTCCTGCCTACGTAACAGAACGCAGTGTTTCTGGACCTCAGACCAGCTCTTGTCTGTTATGGTGGAAGCTGAAGGGAAAGGCTTCTCCAAGCTTAGGTTGTCTCACGGTGGACACCTGCAGCAAGGTCGATCATGCCCCCTTGGTGTGACTGCCCACTCCACCCGGAGTGTGGCGTCCTCTTGGGCTCTAGCGCATGGCGCCTCGCTAACAGACATCTGCAGAGCTGCAGGCTGGGCGACACCTAACACATTCGCCAGATTCTACAATCTCCGAGTGGAGCCTGTGTCCTCTCATGTACTTGCTTCAACCAGCCAGTACTAGGACCCGCTCAGGTGTCTTCGCTTGTTCGCCATTCCACTCCACAGACTGGATACATGCGATATTTTCCTCAGGTGAGATTTTTTACGCAAGCCCTGAGTTCCTCCAGCACTGCTGACGTCGATGCCAGTGTCTATTGTCTGCGCGTTGGCTAGGTGCACTCCATGTGCATGGTCCCCCCTCTGGGCGACCCCCACATGTGTATTTCCACTGTAAGCCTCTCTGAGCATGTGTCTTTCCCTTGGCAAGCCACCTTGCCACCCCTGGGGTTGAAATATTCCACCTGAGGCTGGACACCCCAGTGTTCTCCATATGCATCCCACCGGGTCATATGTGTATTCTCTAAGTCCCCCCCCCCCCCCCCCGCCTCTGGGTTGGCATTAATTGCATATTTCCTCTGAGATATGGGATATGCTCCCCAGTGTACCTTGGTATTCCTGTGTTAAGTAGGAGTCCTTAGTTCGTGCCAGTTTCACAACAGGGATCTCAGACTTACACAGGGCACTGGAAGACAGCCTAGAAGGTGGCGTGATTAGACTGGTAACCCCATTCGTCGTCATCCGACGTAACTCGGAGTGACAACGAAAGGGAACGTCTCGGTTATGTATGTAACCCACGTTCCCTGAGTGGGGAACGGAGACGTTACAGTGTTCGAATTATACCGTGAGCTTCGGGGGGTACAGCTATTTCGACTGGTGACGTCACTCTCCATTTTATATAGGCTTACACAAGAGAACCACTAATCTATATGCGAAATTCTGCGAAAGCTTCTGCAGCAGTTCAAACACACACATTTGAGCACGTTTCCATCCCACAACCTTGTCCATGAGATAATAAACAACTGCTTGCACTAATGCAACCATTCTTGGCTTAGTTTCACCAAGATACGGACAATATTGGTACAGAGAGCTTCAGGAGCTGCGTGAACTTTTAACTATAGCTAGACTAGACTTACTGACTTCATTATAGATGAGAGAAACACTATAAACAACCAAATTAAGACAGTTCTGAAAACCTGTTTAGAAGACATTTACCACAAAGCACAACGCATGATGGTATACATGGCAGTCAAAACTATAGGCAGAGATTAAAGGTGATTCAGCCACTTACTCCTAATTTTTCACTGACACACCAGGTACGTACTTTTTGACAGCTAGTGAAGTGATATCACAGAACCATAGCAAAGAACACAGTCTGAACGTACCAGAGAAATGGTACAGCCCAATGGGGAGTGAGGGTTTGAAAATCGCATTTCATTGATATGTGATGGTAATACTGCATTTAAATACATACAATATTGGATAGGCTAACATTATATTTTATTAAATTTTTTTCAATACCCCCCAAATTATTATTTTCATCCCTTTTGGGATGGTCCAAGTCTCATCTAGGGGGGTCGGACCCCCCCAATACCCCCCGTAATTCGAACTATGGTTACGCCTTCCTGCCACTTACGATGTATTGCGGGGATCGCCTGAGTTCAGTCTCGGCTCCTCAGTGAGGAAACATATCTGCATGTTGCCAACGTCCTCCTTTTATACCCACGAGGTGGGGCGGAGATGCGCCATGCAAATTCCGCAGACCCATGGCATTTCTTTGCCATTGGCTCGTTTTGTAATACTCGAAGTCGATAGGCTTTCTAAGCGAAACCCCATTCATCGCCATCCGACGTAACGTCTCCGTTCCCTACTCAGGGAACGAGGGTTACATACGTAACCGAGACGTTATCCGCTTACTTACCCTTAAACATACCCGGGTATGTCACATAACCTGTTTTCTGGAATACCACCTGTAATATTTTTTTCTAAGGCATGTTTATAAATGTTACTTAAATGTCCTAATTGAACTAAGGCCTAATCCTGGTTCAATCTAAGCTCTGTCTGTGAAACCGGGCCATTGCCCAGATAGCAAATTGGTATTGGGTTGAATCCAGGGTCCGAAATTAACTTTTTGGCTCACCTGCCACGGGGACTGGTAGATGAAAAAATCCACTAGCCAAGCATATTTTTTACGGGCCTAAATAATAAACAGCCTTTTTGTGTCACATATACATTCATTTCAGTACATTTAATTGAGAAAAGGTACTATGTTGAATGACTAAGAGTACATAGAAGTCAAAACAGAGCAACAAATAGTAAGACATGGAAGACGTGAGCATCGAACTAGTGCTCATAACAGTACATTTGAAGGTTTTGTAAAACTATCAGATACTTTACCGAAAGTAAAAAAAATTAACGATTAATGTTGACTGCATCAATGCGTTTTCTGGAGCTCTCCTGGATTAAAACGACTGATAAAACAAGAAAGCAGCAGCACAACAGTGTCCATTTAATGAATGCAAACAGTCTTGAAAAAAAAAAAACATTACACAATTTTTAGAGTAAGATTTTCCTATAAATTGCATTCAGTCTATTATAATTGTTGTTGCTCTTATTTTCGGTGATATTTTTCAGCAAAAACAGTTGGCAGATGAGACTTTCCCGACCAAAATCGAGTCTGCTAGTGGGATGTCACATTTAGAAATAAATTAACACAAATATTCATTCAACAATAAGCGGCGAACACACAAAAATGCCTCGCTTCCTGTGGTCACTGGGGTCCGGGTGAATTTTAAAGGTTGGTGAAGTGTTAGGCGAGTTCTTTTAAGTGTCATTCAAAAATTATACACCCTCGTTGTGTTGAACGCGCTGTGGCATTTCTGGGTCTCCTGATGGAGAAAAGCACTCTGGCTGCATCAAAAACCCTCTCAACTGCTCTGAACCAAGCTATTATTCGTGAAAAACAGCACAAGGGCCAACAGCACTTCATTTGGACTCAACACTTATCCTCTCTCTCCATCCTCTCAAAATGTGAATACTGAAGAACATCCCCACCCCCTCCACCCAAAAAATTCATCCAAGATGCAAGGACAAAAATAAAATCTCCCTGTATCCCAGCATCCTCCAGCTCCAACAAAGAACGCCAGAGCTGGAGGCGAATCTGAGGATGGATGGTATTGATTAGCCGGAGCCGTGGCCCACATCCAACTGCAAATACACCGACCAACCTTTCAACTACTGTTTCTTTTTATGCCAAAATCCATTACCCACGTACACCAACACTGACGGGTGAGAGGGAACCAGGTTAATACATACATTCTGGGTAAAAATAGAGCAATACAAATGCTTTTGATGTTGGTTTCTAAGCAATGCAACTTCTTGAAATACGTTAGATACTATGGGACAGATTTACAAACAGCTTGCACCAGCGCAAACCCTCTTTTGCCGTTAAAAAAGCTACTGTCAGGATTTACTAAAGACACGGAGTGAAAAATTAGCGCTGAAAAGGCCCGGACGGGGTTATTTTTGCATTTGTAGGAGTTTCCCTTTCAAATTTATGCGAGGAGAGTATTTAATAGGCTACTATCAGTTAAACGGTTTAAAAGTATATATATATATATATATATATATATATATATATATATATATATATATATATATATATATATAGCTTTTTTGTTTGTTTGCTGCATGGTTAAAAAAAAACAGTATATAGCCTCACGGGGTGCGTCGACACGCGCAACCACACGCGCCTAGACATAGCCTATTTCGCTGAGCAAGCAAAATGAACCAAGCGAAAAGAAGTAGCTACTGTGTGGGACCATTTCGACAGAAAGAGCGACGAATACTTGCAAAATATGATACGCGGTATTAAAAAATATAAAGCAGTAGGCCTAGTGCAAGTAGGCTATAATGCTATATCACTTGCGAAGCAAACATCCACAAGCAAATGAAAGGCGCTTTCCGAAGTTGGCCACTCTAGCGAGACGTTATCTCTGTATTCCCGGGACATCTGTGCCATTGGAGACCCAGACTAACCCCACATCATGTAGACATGTTACTTTTTTTAAGTAAAAACTAGACAAGCTGTGGATTGAGGTAGGTCTGCTATTTTTATTTGACGAAAAAACGTAGTCTGATGAAAAAAAGCAGTTTTTTCAAAGCTTCAAACTGATTCAGTGTTTTCTTTTTGTCATCTTAATTTGTTAATTATTTAAGTAAAAAATTTAGTGTAGGTCTATTTTAGGTGTGAAGAAGGTTCACACACGCTTCTTGAGGCACACACGCACACACACGCAAGGTCTCTCGCTCTCTCTCCCTCTCTGCCATGCACGCGCTACACGGTTTGAAGTATGTGCGCGCTCTTTCTCACTCGCTCTAGATTCCAGGAGATTTGAACTAATTTGCGGGCATCAGGGAGCCCCTATTAATATGCGGGAGACTCCCAGAACTTCCAGGGGAGACTTGGGATGTCTGGAACATTCACCCGCCAGTGTGGCGGATAGCCTTTTGAGATTTACTCGCCAAATGGAAAATCTACCCGCATTTGGCACTTGGCGGGTGTTAATTTCAGACCCTGGTTGAACCTGGTTGAATTTCGGCTGCGAGTTACCACATACGTGGAATTACGGCCCAAAAGCTACTTGCCGAAAGTAAACCAGATCCATGCCGGAAGCAGACCAAAACTCACCCACACCTCTGTCCATATCCCCAGATATCAGCCATAACTGGCCCACAACAGTGCCAGAATCCCCAGATGTCAGCCAAAAAATAACCAAACTGCCACCACCTTTACCCCGAACTCACTCACAACTAGACCAATATTATGCTAGAATCCCCAAAACTGAAATAATATACATACAGTTTTGTGAAATGTATCATTTAAAAAAAAAGAAAAAAATAACCCTCAGAAACCAAGCAAATGCAGTAACAAGTTCTATTGATGTTGACAAAATAAATCAAATCACAGCCAGATAACAGCACATTTTTCTGTTATTTTTTTCTTGCCACCCTCATGGTCACCAGCTAGATGAAACCAATGTTTATATGTTTAATTCTTAATTTTATACATATATGTACTTACATTTATTTATGCCATTTTTAGTCAACTCAGAATCCAGATTATTTTAAATTTTAAAACCAATCATACATGTCAGTACAAAAAGCACTGCTGTTTCCAGAGTAAAAAAAAAAATCTAATCAAACAAACAAAAAACATAATTTGTTTCAATTTCAGATGCAAAAAAGTTTATTATTATTATTATTATTATTATAAAATATTATTATAAAATTATTATAAACCACGGCTAATAGCTTTTATAATAACATAAACACACCAACAAAAAGATTAGAATTTATTTTATAACAAATATTACAAAATCTTTTGCCATGCAATATGTTTATTCAGCAATGTTTAGCAGAATGGTTGCCAAATAACAGATCAGTGAGCAACACACAGACGTAGTGGTGCAGTAATTCTGATGTAATGAGGAAACATGCATGTGCTTGTAGAGTATTTTACAATGACTTGGGCTCAGAAAATCATTATCAAGTTCTGAGGATGATAAATATTTTTAAAAAATTATTTAGCCTTTTGAGGGAGAATGAAAGAAAGATACATTGTGCTTAATTTATAGGGGAATCCCCTTATTTTGCCTAACCTGATTTGGAAATGAATGGTCTTGGATGTTGGGTCAATAATCTTGGCACTTTTCTTGTAGGCTGCTATAATAAAATCACCCCCATTTATTTTTAAATGTGGTAAATTAAGTTATACAGTCAAATTGAGCACTGTGTTGCTAAGCAACAAAACAAAAAGTCTTTGCAATATAAAAAATCTTATCATACCGTAAAAATTATATTTTTCACAGAATGCCCTGTGTTCCAAAAAATTACCTTCCTCTCTCCCGCCAATCTCTTAGAAAAAGTGTTTATTTCTAAGTAAAATATACCTATTGTTCCAAAAAGATGTTATGTGGGGTAAAATTATGCTTAAACATCAACTTCTAGTGTAACATAACTTGCCAATGAAAGTCTGACATTTAGATCCTAAATGTACAAGTTCGTTCACAAATGAGCCTTGTTAAGACTCAAAACACTGACACATTCAATGAAGGCTGAACGTATGAGTTCAGTGGGCCCAACCATAGTGTTTTCCAAATTAACTCGTCATCAAATATAACTTGTTCAAAATGCTTACTATAAATCTTTAAAGGAGCAATGTGTAATATTTCTGAGGATCTATTGACAGAAATGCAATATAAGATGCATAACTATGTTTTCAGTGGTGTATAAAGACCTTGCATAATGAACCGTTATGTTTTTATTACCTTAATGAGACATTTATATCTCCATAACCGAGGGCACCCCCTTCTATGGAGGTCGACATATTGTGTCGTCATGTATCTACCGTAGCTGACAGCGAAAAAACAGCGCTAGAGCGCGTTTCGATCGTCACAACCTTGAAAAATACAGTGGTGTATAAAGACCTTACCTAATGAACCGTTATATTTGTATTACCTTACAATGAGCAGTTTCTATCTACCTACACCGCGGATCCCCTCACATTGAAATGCGTCGACATGTTTCTACAGTATCCCTAATCGGACAAACGCGTTTTGTTACTATGTTGCTCTTTGTGCAAGGAAGCAAGCTTAGTTCAGCGAATAAAACACTGACACAATAATAATAACAGTAACAATAATATTCGCAATAACATATAGTTTTACTGAATAATTAAGTAAACATCATTTCTTAATTTATCCTTGTAAAGAAAACCTCATTTGCTGAACTGGCTACTCTCTGCCATCTCAGACTTTTACATGTTTTCCTGTCGGCCACTGTAACTTTTGTTGGTTGCAATTCGTAACCTCACCACTAGATGCCGCTAAAAATCACACACTGCACCTTTAAGCATGAAAATCCAACAAAGCAGCAAAACACTTCAAAAGGGAGGAACTTCAGTGAACGAAAAATTAAAGTGGGTGAAGACCATTCTAAAGAAAAAAAAAGATTCCATCATGAATGTAACACCACTCGTTTTAAATAATATGTATACTATTTGACAGTACAGTACCAAAAAAAAACCACTTTAGTTGATCGACCCAGATGGGACTCGAACCCACAATCCCCAGCTCCGGAGGCTGATGCCTTATCCATTAGGCCACTGGGTCATCACAACAAAACTTGTGGAAACATGGTAATTTGTGGACAAACATATATGGAAACTATACAAAGAAGGCTGAATTGTACTTGTAATTGTAATTGGCGACTGTATTTATCTTTTTGTGAAATTTCTTGGATTAAGATATGTTCTACGACGTTCGCCGATTGCAGGCGGGAGAGGAGTTAAAACGGAGACGTGAAGTCGGACACTAGGCTCGTTTGAAGGATCTTGCCTCGCGTTAAGAGTAGACCAAGGCAAGAAGCCAAAAATGGTTAAGCTTAACTCCTTCCCATTCATTCTCTACGATAGTGCTTAACACTACGGATGCAATATATTTGTGGCCACAGGTATATTTCGTGGCGCTGTTTCACCTTTTACGCGGCTGGGAATTCCATTGTCATCTGTCAATAATTCGGCTGTGGAAGAGACGTGCTTTATAATCGTAGATTGATTACCAAAAAGTTTACAAAAAAACACACACACGTCCTGTAAAACTACCGAGGCTTTATTAACGAAATCATTAAGTAACTTGTCATGTTTTTTTTACGTGGGTTTTACATAAACACATGAGACGAGAGCACCGTGACTGTTAGTAATCTTTTAATGCAACACATGAACACCTACTGTCAGGATGCAACCACATCGCATCCCTAAACTTCGTAACACTGCCCTCTAGTGGGACGTTGATATAATGGCATCAATAAACACAGACGTAATTACTTCAATAGCCTATTTGCAACAGCATATACTACATCCCCCTTTTTTAGGACATTTAAAAGAAAATACACAAAAAGAAAAAATGCCTTTACCAACAATGTACCTAACAAATATTACCAGTCACTTATCATACAGTTTCAAGACAACATGATTACAGGTTTGATATGTCTTTCAGCCAAAACATTCAGAACACAAACATAACTTATCTTCTGACTCTTTTTTTCCCTTCTTATTCTTAGCCCATTTCAAAATCACTGAATCTACTTGGCTTATTTACAAATCTCCCACTCCTAGTGCAATGTCCTTGCTCAGTGTTTTCAGCCACCACAGTTTGATCTTGCACATTGTCATTCATCATCTCCTTCATCTTCCTTCACAACGTCTGGAAGAGCTTTATCTTTGCTTGTATACACATGTGTTTCCTGTTCCTTCTGTATGTCTGACCACAATCCGACACGATGTTGTAGGAACGTGGCTCCTGCCTTTTTTCTGTCACCACTGCCGGCTTCCAACCCTGGGATGTTTCCACCCTGACGACTGATCCTGGCTGAATCGCAGCCAGAGGTTTGGCATGTTGGTAATGTGCCTGCCTCTGCTGCTGGCGTACCAACCTTTTCTTTACATCTTTAGGGTGCTTGGGTTTCAGAGCCACACTGGCTATTGGGAGAGTGCTCCGTAACACCCGGCCCATGAGCATTTCAGCTGGTGAGTATAAGACCAGTCACTGGGGTGTTTCTCAGTGATAGTAGTGCAAGATGTGGATCTGTCCAAGCTTGCTCAGCTTAGCATTAGCTTTATTGTATTTATGGACTGCTCAGCCATTCCGTTAGACTGTGGGTATCCTGGGCTTGAATATTTCCAGTTTATGCCCCAGTCTTATGCAAATTGACACCACGGCACTAGCAAACGGCACATGATCCCTTATAATCTCCTTAGGTATTGCCATGCCTAGCAAATATTGCTTTCAGCTTTCCAACTACTGTGAGTGTAGCTTTGTTAGGAATCTGTTGAACTTCTGGGTATTTTGAAAAGTAATCAACATAGACACTAGTACATATCGAGATTTGATTCATTGTACATCCCTACTTTTGATTTATTCATAAAAAAATGGCCAAATTCCGTGACGTTCCGCTTTACAGTAGGCTAAGTTACATTTGTGACTGGATTCCGCGATTCGATCCATGTCGCTGTGCAAACACAGACAAAATAAATGTATGAATGAAAGTTTGAAAGTTCTGTCACAAAAGAATGTTGTTACGAATCCTCACGCTTTTTTAAGTGGGTATATGGAAATCCTTGACCTTTCCTAGTGGGTATACAGCGTATACCCAAGTATTACGTAGACTACACACCACTGCTTGTGCTTTTGTGTAATATATGTGTTAAATAATGCTGTAAAATCATTTTTAACCAATCTTTCCAAGTGCTCCACCCCCCTATGGATTGATCTTCAAAAACGCCCTACAACTTCACCAAATCCACCATGTTTATTAATACTTTTTTGGAGACATATAAATCCTCCAATCCCTGGCGTTTCTTATATCCAAAGCAGTTCTCTTTTTTTCCCAGTGCATCGTTCATATTCCCGAATTGACTACTTCTTAATAGATGACAAACTTTTATCTTCTGTTACTGACTGTAAATATGAATCCATCTTAATTTCAGATCATAGTTCAGTTTTATTCAAATTAGCCTCTCTCAAATCACTAATTCGGAAGACATGGCGCTTTAATAATTTTATTCTTTCAGATTCATCCTTTGTGGACCTTGTTACTAATATAATTGATTTTTTCTTATCTATCAATGATACTCCAGATATCAGCAAAGCTACACTTTGGGAGTCTTTAAAAGCCTATATTAGGGGGGAAATCATCTCATTTTCTTTGTGGGAAAGGAAAAAAAGAAACCAGCAACTAAATGATCTCATTAATCAGATAAAAAAATTAGACTTTGCAATTAAGCCCTCACCAGAAATTTTTTGTCATGATTCTGCCATCATGTCTCTGTTTTCTCTGGTCTTGTGGCAGGATCATGGCAGACCCATGTTTTATGTACAAGCGCATGGTCTGTTATTTGGACCATGTGCTTGTGTTGTCTCGTCTCGTAACCCCGCCCCCTTGTTATCCTCGTCTTGTGATTAGTGTCTAGTCAGTTTCACCTGTCCTCGTCATTAGTGTTCCCTATTTAATCCCTGTGTATTTGCTGTCCTGTGCGATTCATTATCATACGTTGTGTGATTCTAGCTGTGAGTATCTTGTTGAGAGTCTTGTCTAAAGAAGTGTTTTGTTCCTGTCATAGTTGTTATTTACCGTCTGAGTATTTATCTTTGTCAAGTCGATCCTGTCTTGTTTTGCCCCATCGTGGGTTTTGTTTTCTGTTTTTGTCTTTAATAAACCCCTGTTTAAGTTATTTGCTGTCTGCAATTGGGTTCATCTGCTATCCACATAACAGAATGAATCGCCCAAAGAAGAACCCAGCAGACCGTTTGTCCTTCTCTGCCAAGCATTGTCTGGACCCCCTTGAAGAAGTCTGGTTGTCATCCCCCCCTCAACAAGAAGAGTGTCACCCTTCCATACTCACCCGAGGGTGAGTGGATCTTGTCAAACTTCTCCCGGTTGTATGACCACTTCTCCCGGGAGGAGTCTGGGGCGGCGTCCTCAAGGTCTTTACCTTCTGCCTATCTTCCTGTCATCCCGGAGGGTCGTATGATAGGCGTTGCGACGCTTGGGGACCAGGCTGGTTCCCCCACGACTCCAGAGGCATCTTCCACACCCACTGACCTCCGTGGTAAACGAGGGAGACGGGTTTCGTGGGATTCCCCTTCGGAATCATCTTCATCTGAGCTGACCCTACCAGAAGTGGTCTTCCCAGTTCCCGTTTTGTCCTCCACTGAGCCTGTCCAGCCGATCACGAGTCCTGCTGTGACCATTGCTTCGTGACCCAGGAAGAAGAAGAGGAAGAGGGGAGCCTCTTGCCCTCTGTCTGTTCCAGGGCCCGCTACTGCAAGCGCTGTTCCAGGGCCCGCTACTGCAAGCGCTGTTCCAGGGCCCGCTACTGCAAGCGCTGTTCCAGGGCCCGCTACTGCAAGCGCTGTTCCAGGGCCCGCTACTGCAAGCGCTGTTCCAGGGCCCGCTACTGCAAGCGCTGTTCCAGGGCCCGCTACTGCAAGCGCTGTTCCAGGGCCCGCTACTGCAAGCGCTGTTCCAGGGCCCGCTACTGCAAGCGCTGTTCCAGGGCCCGCTACTGCAAGCGCTGTTCCAGAGCCCGCTACTGCAAGCGCTGTTCCAGAGCCCGCTACTGCAAGCGCTGTTCCAGAGCCCGCTACTGCAAGCGCTGTTCCAGAGCCCGCTACTGCAAGCGCTGTTCCAGAGCCCGCTACTGCAAGCGCTGTTCCAGAGCCCGCTACTGCAAGCGCTGTTCCAGAGCCCGCTACTGCAAGCGCTGTTCCAGAATCAGCAGCTGGTTGCTCGGCTACTGAATCTGCCTCTGTGAGAGCTGCGGCCGATCAAGCTGCAGAAGCAGTCCTGCAAGCGGTGTCTGCTCGTAAGCAGATGCCTATCATTGTTGCTGCCGAGACTCTAGCAAACTACCTTGCCAAGCTTGTCAAGATCCTCGATGTGCCCGTCATGTCTTGTCCCGAGCCCACTGTGTCTGTGAGCGCTGCACCCAAGCCTACCACTGTGAGCGCTGCACCCGATCCTGTCCCCGTGAGCGCGGCACCCGAGTCTGTCGCCGAGAGCGCGGCACCCGTGTCTGTCGCCGAGAGCGCTGCACCCGAGCCTGTCGCCGTGAGCGCTACACCTAGTCCTGCCCTGTCGCCTGCCATGTCCCCTGTCAGGAGTCCCGTTTCCTCATCCTCTGTGTCCTCTATGTCTGAGCCTGTTGCTGCTCCCTCTAATGCAGTATCCCCATCTGTTTTCCCGGTCTCCACTAGTCCCCGGACTGTTTCACCATTTGTTCCTGTCGCCACTTGTCCCCGTACTGTTTCCCCTGTCGCCACTAGTCCCCGGACTGTTCCCCCTGTCACCACTAAACCCCGGACTGTTTCGCCCAAGCCCCGTCCTTGTGTGTCTTCCTCCAAGTCCCCCCGGATTCCTCGTCCCGAAGACCCAAGACCCCTGTCCCGCCCATCCATCCTGGACTGTCTCCCAAAGACTTTGTGTTTCCTCCACCTCCTCTACCCTGTTTGTTGTTTTTGATGTTTCACCCTAACCCTGTTATTGTTTTTTCATGTTTGCCTTAATTAGTATTTTCCATGTTTTGTTGGTTCGTGTCTTTGTCACAGTCTGTCATGTCCCGTGTTTAGTTTCCCTTTGAGGAGCGTCTGAAAGCCGCTCCTTAAGGTGGGGGTTCTGTCATGATTCTGCCATCATGTCTCTGTTTTCTCTGGTCTTGTGGCAGGATCATGGCAGACCCATGTTTTATGTACAAGCGCATGGTCTGTTATTTGGACCATGTGCTTGTGTTGTCTCCTCGTAACCCCGCCCCCTTGTTATCCTCGTCTTGTGATTAGTGTCTAGTCAGTTTCACCTGTCCTCGTCATTAGTGTTCCCTATTTAATCCCTGTGTATTTGCTGTCCTGTGCGATTCATTATCATACGTTGTGTGATTCTAGCTGTGAGTATCTTGTTGAGAGTCTTGTCTAAAGAAGTGTTTTGTTCCTGTCATAGTTGTTATTTACCGTCTGAGTATTTATCTTTGTCAAGTCGATCCTGTCTTGTTTTGCCCCATCGTGGGTTTTGTTTTCTGTTTTTGTCTTTAATAAACCCCTGTTTAAGTTATTTGCTGTCTGCAATTGGGTTCATCTGCTATCCACATGACATTTTTAAGGAAAGAACAAAGCTACAGACAGAGATTGATCTAATAACATCTAAACAGGCAGAAAGACTTCTGCTTCTATCTCGCTCTAAAATATATGAACACTTGGACAAATCTGTGAAAATTCTTGCACAACAAATAAGGCAATATTCAACTACAAATATTATAACATCTATTCGTAGAGATGACAGCAGGGTCACAAAGGATGAATCGGAAATCAGTTCGGCCTTTGAACAATTTTATAAAGCTCTATATTCAGCCGAAATTAACTATAACCCTTCCGAACTTAACTCTTTTTTTAATTCCATTAAAATGCCCCAAATTCTCTTTAATGATAATACTAAATTGGAGAAAATTCTTAACGTAGCTCCTCTCAAGCATGCAAAATTCAAAAGCTCCAGGGCCAGACCGTCACGGATACACCTAGCGACACACCCCAACCAGCATCAACTCAGCACACCTGGTCACGATCATCATCCCCTGAATACTGATTACTCACCACCTGCACTGCATCACAAACTTACCACGCTGCACACAGGATTTAAGCTTCAGTCTCTTCATTGTTCTCTGTCCGGTCTCATCTAGCGACGCGTGTGACTCACCCGGTTCCTCATGCTTCTCTGGTTCCAGGATTCCCTTGTGCTCGCAGCAAGTATACTCAAGTTTATCACTAACCACTCTCCTGTGTGTATTTCCAAGCAGCCATTGTGTGCGGCGGTGCTTCAGGATTCTCCAGTCTGATGCTCCAAGTTCTTCTGTGCTTCTACGGACCTCGTATCTCTTCTCTGCATTCAAGTTGGAAGTTTATTCAAGTCCGCTCTCAGTTCGGGTGTCTTGGGATCGGTATTTCCATTCAAGTGTCTACGTATCTGCATTCAAGTTCTAAGTATTTTCATGTCTGCCTTCAAAGCCCTGATTTATCACCAAGTCTACTTCTGAGTTCAAAGTATTTAAGAGACAATTTCTGTTCCAGTTATTCCCTGTTTCCTGTTTTCAATTCTGTGTGGATCTCGAAGCCTTCTATGAGATTGTATATTGCATCAAGTGTATAAATAAAGCCTGTTAACCGTATTCCTTGTGTCCTCATCCTTCTAGTAGTGTGACAGAAGACCGGACCACACACGATGCAAGTATCCCTGGCTTCCGAGATCGCTGCCGTATCCCCTCGGAAACCCCTCGGGGCGTCGCCGAACACGATGCCACCGCACCCCAATCGTTTATGGATACTTCAGCATACGCTGCTGCTAATGCAGCCTCCGCACCGCACACACTGCTCCAGGAAACCTTCACTGAATTCCGTCACGCCCTTCAGAACCTCAGACCTGCCTCAGTAAGTCCCATGGCCAAACCTGCTTCATATTCAGGCGAGGAAGAGTGCAACGGGTTTCTTCTTCAATGCAAGCTTGATATGGAGGTAAATACTACTCAATTCATTTCTGAAAGAGCCAAAGTTGCTTTCATAATTTCCCTGCTCTCTGGCTGTGCGTTGAATTGGGCTCAAGCCCTGTGGGATTCCAATGCTCCTGCTTTACTGTCGTTCAACAGTTTCATTGAACATTTTCACACCGTATTCTCTCAAACTCCGAATGCCATGTCTGTTAATGATCAGCTGTTTCGTCTTCGACAAGGCAAATCCTCAGTTGCAGATTATGCTCTGAAATTTCAGACGATCGCTTTGATGACTGCCTATCGTCAAGGGCTCAACCCTGAGATCTGCTTACAACTGGCCATCTACGAGGATTCCATCGGAATTGAGAAACTCATCCAGCGCTGTATACTCGTCGCACAACATCACACAGCTTGCTTAAATAACTTCCCTTCACACTCCTCTCGCCACTCCACGCCCGTAAGCCCTCGGGTACCAGAACCCATGGAAATCGATGCTGGACATCTTACCGCCGATGAACGTAATCGCCGTCGCACCAATAACCTCTGCATGTACTGCGGACTTTGGGACATTTCCGAATGGAATGTCCCATCCGTCCCGGCCGTACTACAGTGAGTACTGTTGACCTTCCATTTCCAGTTACCAATCTGAAACAAACTCCAGTACTAATCACCTATTTGAATCACTCCATTCCAGCGAAAGCTCTGATTGACTCCGGCGCTGCAGGGAACTTCATCTCAGCCTCACTACCCAACCGCTTACAAGCCCGCCATCGTCGACTGAGTCAGCCTCTGAGTATTCACTCCATCCTTGGGAAACCTCTCAGCAGAAGAAGCATTCATTACTGCAGTCCTGAACTCCAACTTTCCATCGGCTGTCTTCATCAGGAGAAATGTTCGCTACTGGTACTGGAGGGCTCCACTGCAGATATCGTCTTGGGACGCCCGTGGTTCAATCAACACTCGCCTGACATCTGCTGGACTAATGGGGAAGTACGTCACTGGAGTGATTACTGCAAGGAACATGGTCTTCGCCCTGTCAAGAAAGGTCTTTCGGGGCCTTCCAAGCCTGCTGTTCCTGTTATCCTGGGTTCAACTTCAGTAGAAAGTCCAGCCACAGAATCCTCTCACGAAATCCCACCGGAATATCGGGCATTCCAAGACGTATTTAGCAAACATCTCGCCAGCACTCTTCCACCTCATCGGCCATGGGACTGTGCAATTGACCTGCTGCCTGGGGCCACTCTGCCACATGGAAAGATATATCCTTTGTCCATCCCGGAGCAGAAGACCATGGAGGAGTACGTGGAGGAGGCTTTACGTCAAGGATATATTCAGCCATCTACGTCCCCTGCCGCCTCAAGCTTTTTCTTCGTTGGGAAAAAGGATGGAGGACTCCGCCCATGCATAGATTATCGCATTCTGAATGCCTCTACAGTTAAGTACAGATATCCACTGCCTCTGGTACCCTCAGCCCTGGAACAGTTGCGTTCAGCTTGTATCTTCACCAAGCTCGACCTGAGAAGTGCTTATAATCTGGTTCGTATCCGTGAGGGAGATGAGTGGAAGACTGCCTTTATTACCCCTGCTGGACACTACGAATATCGGGTCATGCCTTTCGGCCTTTCAAACAGTCCAGCTGTCTTCCAAGACTTCATGAATGAGATATTCCGAGATATGCTCCACAAGTTTGTCATCATCTACATCAATGATATCCTGATCTTCTCTACCAATCTCGAAGCACATGTCCAGCAGGTAAAGAAGGTCTTGAAACGTCTCCGTGAGTACCAACTGTACTTGAAGTTAGAGAAATGTGAATTCCACCAGAAGACCATGCACTTCCTGGGGTACGTGATTTGTCCAGACGGCATCTCAATGGATCGAAACAAAGTGGAAGCTGTACTCAACTGGTCCAAGCCTTAAACCCTGAAAGAGCTGCAACGCTTCCTGGGCTTTGCCAACTTTTATCGCCTATTCATCCGCGACTACAGTAAGATTTGTGCTCCATTGACTTCTATGGTGAAAAGGGGTACCAAGCAGTTAACATGGTCTGATGAAGCCTCCGAAGCTTTTGAGTGTTTAAAGAAAGCCTTCTGTTCGGCCCCTATGCTAAGACAGCCTGATCCTAATTTGCCCTTCATTGTGGAAGTGGACGCATCCACCAACGAAGTAGGAGCTGTTCTTTCCCAGCGGCAGGGGACCCCCTCACGACTCCATCCTTCTCCAGCCTTCTCCAGCCTTCTTTTCTCGTAAGATGTCCCCGGCGGAGCAGAATTATGATGTCGGTAATCGAGAACTTCTGGCCATCAAACTAGCTCTGGAGGAGTGGAGACACTGGTTGGAGGGAGCCAATCATCCTTTCCAGGTGATTACTGACCATCACAATCTTGAGTATCTCCGTGAAGCCAAAAGACTCAATCCTCGCCAGGCTCGTTGGGCACTCTTCACATGCTTTGACTTCACAGTCACCTATCGACCTGGTTCAAAGAATCTCAAAGCTGATGCTCTATCTCGCCTTCACCAGATTGAAACCTCTGTTAAGATTCCAGAGACCATACTCCCTCCAACCATGATTGTCAGCCCCATCCAGTGGAACATCGATGAACTCATAGCCGACGCTACCTTGAACGAACCTGCTCCGCCGGGAGGTCCAGAGGGAAAATTATTCGTACCATCTACTCTCCGCCTTTTCCTCTTGGAATCAGTACACACCTCTCTGGGCTCGGGACACCCAGGGAGCCAACAAACCCTCTCACTTCTCCAACAGCGCTATTGGTGGCCTGGAATGGCTCAAGATACCTCCCGGTTCGTACAAGGATGTGCAGTCTGCGCCATTACCTTCAGGTAGACGTCGGGGTACTTTGGTCAACTCATGCCACTACCCATTCCGAACAGACCATGGTCTCACATTGCTGTGGACTTTGTGACCGATCTACCATCCTCTGATTCCAAGACCTGCATCCTGGTCGTAGTCGATAGATTTTCCAAGTCCTGTAAGCTGATCTCTCTCTCTGGGCTTCCCACAGCCTTCAAGACCGCTGAAATGCTGTTTACTGAGATTTTTCGCCATTTCTGAATTCCAGAAGACATCATATCGGATAGAGGACCACAGTTCATATTGAGAGTCTGGAGATCATTCTTCAAGCTACTGGGAGTTTCGGTGAGCCTGACATCGGGGTACCATCCGCAATCCAACGGCCAGGCGAAGAGGAAGATCCAAGAGATCGGGAGGTATCTGAGAACCTACTGTCATGACGCTCAGGACCGCTGGAACCAATATCTTACATGGGCAGAGTATGCCCAGAACTCACTTCTACTGGTCTAACTCCCTTCCAGTGCGTTCTGGGATATCAACCCCCTCTGTTCCCATGGTCTGGAGAGCCATCTGATGTTCCAGTGGTCCAGCACTGGTTCTCTGAGAGTGAGAGGGTCTGGGACTCGGCACATGTCCACCTGCAGGGGGCAGTCTGGAGGCACCAGCAGCAAGCGGACGCCCGAAGACGACCCACGCCACACTACGCTCCGGGCCAGCTAGTGTGGCTGTCCACCAGAGACATCCGCCTCCGGCTGCCATCCCGCAAGCTGAGTCCCAGATACATCCTACATAGGTCCTTTTGCGGTACTGAGGCAGGTCAACGAGGTCACTTATCATCTTGCACTTCCCCGGCACTACCGGATTGCACCTACTTTTCATGCATCTCTGTTAAAGCCATACACTGCTCCTCTCTGTTCTGTTCCCACAGACATGGATGCTGGCGAGGTGCCCCCTCCTCCTCCTGTGGATCCTGCTGAGGACACCGTGTACCAGGTCCACGCCATCCTGGACTCCCGTCTACGAGGGGGTCAGCTCCAATACCTGGGAGGGGTTTGGACCGGAGGAGCGCTGCTGGGTCCACCGGGATGATATCTTAGACCCCACGCTCCTCCAGGACTTCCATCGTGATCATCCTGCCCCTCGTCCACGAGGTCGCCCTCGTCGTCGGGGTCTACGGCCCCCAGGAGTTGGCCGTGGAAGGGGGGGTACTATCACGGATACACCTAGCGACCCACCTCGTATCTCTTCTCTGCATTCAAGTTGGAAGTTTATTCAAGTCCGCTCTCAGTTCGGGTGTCTTGGGATCGGTATTTCCATTCAAGTGTCTACGTATCTGCATTCAAGTTCTAAGTACTTTCGTGTCTGCCTTCAAGCCCTGATTTATCACCAAGTCTACTTCTGAGTTCAAAGTATTCAAGAGACGATTTCTGTTCCAGTTATTCCCTGTTTCCTGCTTTCACTTCTGTGTGGATCTCGAAGCCTTCTATGAGATTGTATATTGCATCAGGTGTATAAATATAGTCTGTTAACCGTATTCCTTGTGTCCTCATCCTTCTAGTAGTGTGACACAGACGGCTTCACCAAATAATTTTTTTAAATGTTAAAAGGGAAACTAATGCCTCTGTTACTTGCTGTACTCAAGGAATCTTTCTCTATAGGCCACCTCCTACACACTTTCTATCAAGCGACAATTTCGGTTTTACCTAAAAAAGGAAAAGACCCTTTAAACTGCAGCTCATTTCGGCCTATATCTTTGCTCAATGTGGACTGTAAAATATTGGCAAAGATTCTAGCCCGAAGACTAGAGAACATTCTCCCTACTATCTTGGCTCCAGATTACTCTGGCTTCATTAAAAAGCAATTTTCTTTCTTTAATATACGCAGAGTATTCGATATTATTTATTCTCCTGATTCTAATAAGCATATACCAGAAATTTTAATATATTTAGGCGCTGAAAAAGCCTTTGAGATGGAGTGGAGCTATCTTTTCAGCTGTCTAGAGAGATTTGGTGTGGGTCCAAATTTTTTGACCTGGATAAAACTTTTATATGCTTCTCCCTTTTCTTCCGTTATTACAAATATCACTAGCTCACAATATTTTCCATTGTATAGGGGAACTAGACAGGGTTGCCCTCTGTCCCCCGAATTATTTGCAGTGGCGATTGAACCTCTAGCTATTTTGTTGAGTTATCCAGGGTATATCTGGGCCATTCTAGAGAATTGGTGCAAACTGTTGTCCCACAACCATAAAACGCATTTAAAAAGCATTTAAGTATTCAAATTTTAGATGTTTACAAAGATCCTTCTATTATCCATTGAATCCCACAATAATATTTCAAATATCAGTAAGCTTAATATATATAAAATCATAATTTATTGGGTACTTTCAATTGGGAGGTGGCTGTCCCGAACCCTAGCCCCTAAATTTCAACTTGTGAAAATGATATTGAAATGTTTTTATTTTATTTTTTCCATTGTTGTTTTTTAAAAAATATCTTTTGGATTTCTTTTAAAAAAGTGAAGTAAAAAAAAACATTTATTTTATATTTTATTTTTAAATTATGAAACTTTATGTTAAAAAATGTGTCCTGCATTTTCATGTCACTACCGAAACAGTGTGTGTTTTTAACCACACCCCTACATTTTTGATCAGGAAATATTCCTGTCTCCCTCTCTCATAGTTTATTTCATTGTACAACCCCAAATCAGAAAAAGTTGGGACATTTTGTAAAATGCATTAAAATCAAGAATCTGTGATTTGTTAATTCTATTTAAACTTTTTTTAATTGACAAAAGTACAAAGAAAAGTTTTCCAATGTTTTCACTGACCAACATAACTGTATTTTGTAAATATGAACAAATTTTGATGGCTGCAACACACCACAAAAAAAGTTGGGACAGAGACAAAAAAGTGAAAAGATTATCCAAATTAGATTATCCAACTCTTTTGAAACAGTCCACAATGAGCAGGTGAATTGGTAATAGTTGAGGGTATCGTGTTTGGGTGTAAAAGTGCATCTCAGTCTTTTTAAAGGTGCAATGTGTAAAAAATTTGAGTATCTATTAACAGAAATGCAATATGACATCCATAACTATGTTTTCAGTGGTGTATAAAGAACTTACTTAATAAACCGTAATGTTTTTATTACCTCAGAATGAGACATTTATATCTACATAACCGCGGGCACCCCCTTCTACGAAGGTCGACATATTGTGACGTCATGTTTCTACCGTAGCCGAAAGCGAACAAACAGCGCTACAGAGCGCATTTCGTCACTACCTTGAAAGAGAAGCCGCAGAAAGCAAGAAGCTAGCCATAAACACCGTGAGTAGTGACTTTTCCCTTGTCAGTGGTGTAAAATATGTAGTTGGATTGTTTCATGTAACCAGTGCTTGAAGCGGGGGAAAAAAGGTGCTGGTACTCTCTTGCACTGGCAAATCATGTGAAAATTCTACTGTGAAAAACAAAACTTGGAGATATTTCTGGTACAACAACAATTTATTGTTATTTATTTACAACAAAAATGTATTTAAGTCGTGTGTGTGTGTGTGTGTGTGTGTGTGTGTGTGTGTGTGTGTGTGTGTGTGTGTGTGTGTGTGTGTGTGTGTGTGTGCGTGTTTGTGTGTGTGTGTCTATGTGTGTGTGTGTGTGTGTGTGTGTGTGTGAGAAAACGGAACTCCTCCAAGTCTGCAAGTCCAAAAATACATTTATGGTGAGATACTATACATTTTATTTAATTAAATGCATTTATGGTAAGATTATTATATTTTCATGTCAATCTGTGTTCATTTTGACCACGAACCATGCGCTGTAACTTTATTTCAGCACGTGCAGCACAGCAGAAATAGACTCGGTGTGGAAACGATCTCTGCACTGCTGTATAGGCTACACACCGCTCCTGGAACGGATCGCCGGAGCGCATCCGCGTGCAGTGTGAACGCTCTAACCTGTTAATACGGGTGCGGAAAAAATATGCACCACATACGCACTGCAAACGGAGTATATGTGAAACGGGCTTGACACTGACGCTTTTTCTGTCAGTGGTAGAGTACCGGCTACACACGAGAAGTAGCGGTATGCAAGAAAAAGTGCAGGTACGCTTAAGAGTAAAATGTAGAAGTGCCGGTACTGCGTACCGGTGAGTACCGCCCCACTTCGAGCACTGCATGTAACTTAGTTCTTCTCCCTCGCTGTGTTAAGGCTCTGCTATGTGGGGATAAATGGGCTGGTTACGTTCCTGAGACAGCTGATTAGTACTCTTTTCATTGACCTTAAAACAGTAACGTTACAGGAATCACCAACCCGTCGATCGCGGTCGACAAGTCAATCTTGGAAGCATTTTAAGTCGATCGTGAAGAGTTTTCAAAATCAGAGAAAAAAAGCCTATTGTGTGTAGTAAATGGTGTCTAGGGGATGCGGAGGCGCGCGCGCTGTTACAATCATGCCATTTTTTGCCGCGCGCACCTTTGGGCTTATGCAGACGCATCGAGTTTAAACAATGCTTTACGCTTTAACCAGCTCAGCCACAGTAACAGCTCATATTTAGCCAGCTAAACTTTTACTACCCTGTTAGAAAAAATATATAGTTGCATAGTTTCATGTGGTTCTTCTCCCTCGCTGTATTATGGGTTTGCTATGTGGGGGGAAATGTGCTGGTTACGTTTGTGAGACAATCAGCTGATTACTATTATTATATTATATATTAAGACCCTTGATCCTCACCTGACTATGGCTTTGTAAACTTTATCCATGATGTGGTTTATAATGGACTGTGGTACAGAAACAGTGACAATGTTACACAATCTTGGCTTACTCTGGCTATTCTCTGCTGTCTCAGACGACGATATGTTTGTCCCGTTTTAGCCACCGTAGCTTCTTCGAAAGGGAGGGGTGAGCAGTGGGCTGAGCCATTAGTGCAACTCGCAGCCGAACCGCTAGATGTCGCTAAAAATCACACACTGCACCTTTAAGCAAAGATGGGTCATGGCTCATCACTTTGTGACAAATATCATGAGGGAATTGTCAAACAATTAAAAAATCACATTTCTCAATGCAAGATTGCAAAGAATTTATGTCTTTTATCATCTTCCATACATAATATTGTCACAAGATTCAGGGAATCCAGAGAAATCTCAGTCTGTGTAGGGCAAGGCAGTAGACCTCTTGAATGTGTGTGACCTTTGAGCCCTCAGACGGCATTGCACAAGATACCATCATGCTAATCCGTTAAATACAGCCACATGTGCTCAGGAGTAATTTGGAAAACCGTTTTCACTGAACACAGTCTGACTCTGCATTAAGAAATGCCACTTGAATCTCTGTTACGCAAGGAGAAAGCTTTACATCAGTTCTATGTGGAGATGCCAGCGAGTTCTCTGGGCCTGAGCTCATCTCAGATGGTCTAGAACAGTGGTTTTCAATCCTGGTCCTGGGGACCCACTGCTCTGCACAGTTTGTATGTCTCTCTCATTTAACACACCTGATTCAGATCATCAGCTTGTTAGGAAAGAGCTCTATAAACTGAACTGGGTGTGTCAGATAAAGGAGACATATAAAATGTGCAGAGCTGTGGGTCCCCAGGACCAGGATTGAAAACCACTGGTCTAGAAGACAGTGGAAATGTGTGCTGTGGTCAGATGAGTCCATGTTTCAGCTTGTTTTTGGAAAAAATGGACACCGAGTTTTCAGTCCCAAAGACGAAAGGGACCAACCAGAGATTCACCAGCGACAGGTGCAAAAGCAAACATCTGTGCTGGTATTGAGATGCATCATTGCAAACGGTATGGGTAACTTGCATTATTGTGAAGGTACCATTGACATGGAGGCATGTATTTGGATTGTACAGTGACATAAACTGCCATCAAGATGACATCTTTCCTGGGAAGCAAGACAATGCCAGGCCTCATTCTGCACATGCTAAAACTGAGTGGTTTCTAGACACTCTGCACCATAGAAGGGATGTGCCTTCCTGCCTTACTGCAGTCCAGATATGTCTCTTATGGAAAATGTATGACCCATCATGAAAAGGAGAATCAGGCAACGATGACCACAGACTGTTGAGCGGCTGTCTTGTATCAGACAAGATTGGGCAAATATTCCACTAGCAAAACTCCAACAATTAGTATCCTCAACCCCCAAATGATTAAAAAGTGTAATTAAAAGGAAAGGTGATGTGACACAGTGGTAAACATGTTTTTTGGGGTGTGTTGCAGCCATCAAAATCAAAATTTCTTCATATTTACAAAATACAATTATGTTGGTCAGTGAAAACATTGGAAAACTTTTCTTTGTAATTTTGTCAGTTAAAAAAAGTTTAAATAGAATTAACAAATCACAGATTCTTGATTTTAATGTATTTTACAAAATGTCCCAACTTTTTCTGATTTGGGGTTGTAGATAGGTACCATCATTTTGAGGGAAATGTGTTCAAAAGTCTGAAAATCTGTGTGTAACTTTAAGGAGCGTCACTACCAAACACATTTTTTCTGCAATTAAGCAAACCTTTTTGGTTGTTATTCCATAAAATTGAGTTTTTATGTATGCACAACTTTTCAGAACTGTGCTAGGTAACCATGTGCTGGTTATCATCTTTGAACTAGGCTCATAAGTATCTAAAATTGTGACTACCGAAACAGAGGTGAGTGGTGAGTTTCGGTTGTGACATCATGGTTTTTTGAGTGTTATTTGATAAAATTTAGTTTTTGTGTGTGTACAACTGTTCAAACCTGTGCTGTTAACCATGTGCTGATTAGCATCTTTGAGTTAGGCTCAAAAGTATCTAAACTAAAAGTATTACTACCGAAACAGTCATGACCGAAACATGTCATCATTGTTTTGGTAGTGACAAAAGGGAACACATAATCATTTATTTGGGGGAAATAAACAAAATTTTAGTACAGTTATGCAAACCATTAGTATCTTAGTATGTTTTAGTAGTGTTTTAGTATGTCAAGTCAAGTCAAGTCACCTTTCTATAGCGCTTTTAACAATATAGATTGTTTCAAAGCAGCTTTGCAGTGATAATAGAAAGTTACAGTAACAGAGATTGTTTGGCTTTACAGCAGCTCTAGAATAAAGTTATTGTTCAACTAAAGTTAGTTTTGATTGATTCATGTCTGTTGCAAAGATCATTAGTTATTAATTTAGTGCTAACACGACACCGTTCTAACAGAAAACACTCAACGTGCTCCGGCCCACGGAGTGGTGTTGTGTGCAGTGATGTGTTTTTAGTCTAGATTTGAACTGACAGAGTGTGTCTGCTTCCCGGACAATGTTAGGAAGACTGTTCCAAAGTTTTGGTGCTAAATAGGAAAAGGATCTACCGCCAGCAGTCGATTTTGATATTCTAGATATTATCAACTGGCCGGAATTTTAAGATCGCAATAGACGTGAAGGACTCTCCTTTCTGCCTTGCTGCTGATCGATTGCTGATCGAAGGTGAAAACAAGGTAGACACGGTGAAGGACTCAGTAGTGACCTCCGCTTTAACTTAGCGGCTCTAAACTAAGAGCTTTAAAGTCACAAAGAAATGTAAGTAGAGGCCGACATTTACTTCCGGATTGTGACGTACAGCTGAGTGAAACAGATTATCTGATTAGCCTTGCTGCTGGTTTGCGTCTGTATGTTCTATATAGCTTTCTGTTTTGAATCTCTATTTACTATCATTCCTTTTTGTTTATATTGCTAAATATAACTTACTAATCAACATATATTAGATACAGTCTAATATTGCCTATCACATAAATCTGACATCGCTAGCTTTTATCTAAATCGTTATCGCTAGCACAACACGCTAGTATCTCGCTAGCCTGTTGCCCTTGCCGTCTTTTTTTCTCTCTTGTGCTTTTTATGAGTCTATCAAACAACTGCGGTAAGTAGGATCAGTCAACAAACACGTGAGTAATGTCTTCTGTTATTGTCACTTACACTTCGTGTCACATGTATAGCATAGCCTTCTTTGTCAGCACAGAGGGCTTTTCATGTGATAAATGCAGGGAGATAGTCAGGCTGACGGAGAAGATTTCAGAACTAGAGACACGCATCCAAACTTTAATCGAGGATAGTAAGAATGCAAGGGCTTTAGATACTGCTTTGGATGCGACTAGCTTAGTGAGTTTAGTACATTGATCGGTTCTGGCTGTCGCGGGACAAAACACCACTCTTCCATTCCGATTACCATAACAAATAGATTCTCCCCACTCAGTGAAACACCCACTGAGAATCCTGTTGAAAGTGCCCTTGTTATTGGTGATTCTATTACACGGAACGTGAAAATAGAGACACCTACCACCATAGTCACATGTTTGCCAGGAGCAAGAGCGCCTGACATCAAAGCAAATTTATAAGTGCTGGCTAATGCTAATCGTAAATTCTCTAAGATTATTATTCACATCGGCACTAATGATGTTCGACTTCGCCAGTCGGAGATGACTAAAATTAGCGTTAAAGAGGTGTGTGAACTCACAAGTACGATGTCAGGCACTGTAATTTGCTCTGGCCCCCTTCCTGTTCGCCGGAGTGATGAGATACTTAGTAGACTGTCCTCACTCAATGGCTGGCTGTCTAAGTGGTGTCCGCAAAATAATATAGAATTCATAGACAATTGGAAAAGTTTTGGGGGCAGACCTGACCTGTTGAAAAGAGATGTTATTCATCCCTCCTGGGATGGTGTTGCTCTTCTCTCTAGTAATATGGCACATAGTCTTAGAGCTCAAACATGAATTGGAGCTCAGGTCAGGAAGCAGACAGACTGGCTAAACCGACCGTCTGCTTGCTGTCTCACGTCACATGTTATTGATGTTCAACAAATAAAAAACAGATATAATACAAATGAACAAATGATAAAGCTCGGGTTGCTGAATATTCGATCCCTTACTTTAAAAGCACTTATTGTTAATGATATGATCACAGATTATAAGCTAGATGTGCTGTGTTTGACAGAAACCTGGCTGAAACCAGGCGATTACATTACTTTAAATGAGTCCGCCCCCCAAGATTATTGTTATAAACATGAGCCTCGTCTGAAAGGCAAAGGGGGAGGTGTTGCTGTAATTTATAGTAATATCTTCAGAATTACTGAGAAATCTTGTTTTAAATATAATTCTTTTGAAGTGTTGGTGCTTAATGTAACACTATCTAGTATATATGATAAATCACATTTGAGATTTGTGCTGGCTACTGTATACGGGCCACAAGGGCACCATACAGACTTTATCAAAGAATTTGCTAATTTCTATCAGGGTTAGTACTGGCTGCAGATAAAGTCCTAATTGTTGGTGATTTTAATATATATGTAGATAACGAAAAAGATGCATTGGGATTGGCATTTAAAGACATTCTGAACTCTATTGGAGTTAGACAACACGTGTCAGGACCTACTCATTGTCGCAATTATACTCTAGATCTAATATTATCACATGGAATCAATGTTGATGCCGTTGAAATTCTGCAGCACAGTGATGACATCTCAGATCATTATCTAGTCTCGTTATACTTCATTTAGCCAAGGCTTCAAAGTCGACTCAGTGTTACAAATATGTTAGACCTATCACTTCTGCCACTAAAGATTGCTTAGAAGAACTCGATATTGCGACAGAAACTTTTGACTCTCTCTTTTCCAGCACTTTAGACACAGTTGCTCATTTGCGCTTAAAGAAGATTCAAGAAAATAGTCCAACGCCGTGGTACAACGAGCACACTCAGGCCCTTAAGAGAGCAGCCAGAAAAATGGAGCGCAACTGGAAGAAAACAAAGTTCATGGAAAGAGGGGGAGTAAAGGATTGTGTACAGAGAGGCCTTAAAAACAGCTAGATCTGCTTATTTTTCAACCCTATTAGAAGAAAATAAACAAAACCCTAGGTATTTATTTGAAACAGTGACTAAATTAACAAAACATAAAGCTTCAACCCCAGACATTTCCAAGCAGCACAGCAGTAATGACTTTATGCACTTCTTTACTTACAAGATTTATAATATCAGGGAGAAAAGTATGCAACCATCTACTACAGTATCGCATCAGATGATGTGACGTAGTCTTATTTTTCCTCAGAAAAATTCGATTCATTCATTGCTATAGGAGAGGAAGAATTTTCTAAACTCGTTAAATCATCTAAATCGACAACATGTATGTTAGACCCAATACCGACTAAGCTATTGAAAGAGATGCTTCCAGAGGTCATAGATCCTCTTCTTAATATCCTTAATTCATCTTTGTCATTAGGATACGTACCTAAAACTTCTAAGCTGGCTGTGATTAAACCACTTGTTTACAAGCCGCAACTTGATCCTACAGAATTAGTCAATTACAGGCCGATCTCAAATCTACCTTTTCTGTCAAAGATACTAGAAAAGGCAGTATCCTCACAACTATTTTCCTTTTTTAGAAAGAAATGGTATCTGCGAGGATTTCCAGTCAGGATTTAGACCGTACCATAGTACTGAGACAGCTCTCATTAGAGTCACAAATGATTTGCTCTTATCATCCGATCATGGTTGTATCTCTCTATTAGTTTTACTCGATCTTAGTGCTGCATTTGACACTATTGACCACAACATTCTTGTAAATAGACTCGAAAATTATGTTGGCATTAGTCGAATTGCATTAGCATGGTTTAAATCATACTTTTCTGACCGTTATCAGTTTGTAGCAGTAAATGAAGAGATGTCTTATCGATCACAAGTTCAGTATGGAGTACCACAAGGATCAGTACTAGGACCATTGTTGTTCAATCTGTACATGCTACCCTTGGGAGATATCATTAGGAAGCATGGCATTAGTTTTCTCTGTTAGGCTGATGATATTCAGCTCTATATTTCTTCACGTCCTGACGAAACTTACCAATTCAGAAAATTAACAGAATGCAAGGCTGATATAAAAAAACTGGATGACGAGTAATTTCCTACTACTTAACTCTGAAAAAACAGAGATTCTAATTATTGAACAAAAAACTTCTTCACATAATCACCTAGAATACTGTCTAACACTTGATGTGACTTGATGCTCTGTCAAACCTTCGTCGTCGGTTAGGAACCTGGGTGTGCTCTTTGATACCAATCTTTCATTTGAAAGTCATGTTTCTAGTATCTGTAAAACCGCATTCTTCCATTTTAAAAATATATCTAAATTACTCTCAATGACAAATGCGGAACAATTAGTTCATGCGTTCATGAAATAAAGGCTAGATTACTGTAATGCTGTTATGGGTGGTTTCCCTGCACGCTTAAAAAATAAACTACAGCTGGTCCAAAACGCAGCAGCTAGAGTTCTTACTACATTTACATTTATTCATTTAGCTGACGCTTTTATCCAAAGCGACTTACAATTGCTATATTTCAGAGGTCGCACACCTCTGGAGCAACTAGGGGATAAGTGTCTTGCTCAGGGACACATTGGTGTCTCACAGTGGATTTGAACCCTGGTCTCTCACATCAAAGGCATGTGTCTTATCCACTGCGCCATCACCACCACCCACTGCACCATCACCACCACCCACTGCGCCATCACCACCACATGAAACCACATCATGAAACCACCACATCTTACTAGAACCAGGAAGTTTGACCATATTAGCGCGGTTCTACCAACACTGCATTGGCTCCCTATTAAACATTGTATACATTTTAAAATATTGCTGATTACTAAATCAGAGCACTAAATGGTTTAGCTCCCCAGTAATTGACCGAGCTCTTAACGCATTATAGTCCTTCACGTCTATTGCGATCTCAAAATTCCGGCCAGTTGATAATACCTAGAATATCAAAATCGACTGCTGGCGGTAGATCCTTTTCCTATTTAGCACCAAAACTCTGGAACAGTCTTCCTAACATTGTCCGGGAAGCAGGCACACTCTGTCAGTTCAAATCTAGACTAAAAACACATCTCTTTGACCTAGCATACACATAACACATTATAAATTTCTATAGTTCAATGTTAGGCTGCATAGATTAGGTCAGCCGGAACTGAGAACACTCCCCATAAATCCTGATGTACTCGTTACATCATAAGAAGAATGGCGCCTATGCTAATATTAGTCTCTCTGTTTATCCTGAGGTTTACCGCAGTCCGCCGTATCCAGATCTGATGAAGGACATGTGCCTGGACACAACGACAATGCAGTCCTGGAGTGTCAACTAGTCTCTCCCCTGTGAAGACCCCCTTCTCCTTCCCTTTACCTCTGTACAGATAAAACGTTGTCAAAATAGTTCCAGTTAGGAACCTGGGCCTGAGCGCGATAAGGGTTTTCTGTTAGAACGGTGTTGTGTAAGCGGCCCCCAAGTTATGTATGACTAATGATCTATGACTAATGATCTTTGCAACGGAAGTGAATAGATCAAAACTAACTTTAGCTGGACAATAACTTTATTCTAGTCTAGACCCAGCTAACACAGTTACGTTGTGAAGACGTAACAGGACCGGCCCATATTCGTCGTAGCGACGTACCACATAACATTCCAGCAACGTAACTTTGTGATTCCCATAATCGTCGTGGCGACGTTATAGTGGTACGTCGCAAGAACGTGATGAGTACGTCTTAATGACCAAACTGGCATGTTGTGAGGACGTAACATCAAAGGACCATATTAGTCATAGCGACGCGCCAAATAACGTTCCAGCAACGTAACTTTGTGATTCCTGTATTCGTCGTGGCGACGTTATTGTGGTACGTTGCTGGAGCGTGGTAGGTACGTCTTCCGCATTTATTTTTAATATAATTCTCACCTTTAGTCCTGGGAATGAAGATGTGCTTGAACCATAACCTTAAAATCAGCATAGAACTGATAAACTCAAACATTTCATTCTCTCTTGTAAACCTTATAAATTATCAAAGGGAATTGTGTATTGTTTTCAGTTAATACATTTAGGGATTAATTAGCCCCAAAAACCATGCATTCATTTATTAATCAGCATTAATTCAGTGTTACTTTGTACAATTACTAAGCCAATACATTTTGAACATTAACGATTTTTTAAGTAAAGTGTTAACAAGTTATGAGTACAGAAATTGAACACGTCAATTAATTAATCAAAAAAACATAATCAATGAATAATGCAAACAACTATTATTCTTTTTATTGAAAAAAAGTGTCTTATCATTAGGGATGGGTGTATTTAAATAATGATTTTATCACTGAAACTTATCAATACTCTTATTGACACTACTCTCTAATTTGGCGCAAAAGCAAAAAAAACATAAAAAAAGAAATAAAAAGATTCAGATGTTTCTTTCTTATTCATTTTATTTGCAGAAATAGGTTAAATTGTTTCCGGAGTGTCCTGTGAGGCTCCTGCTACAAATGTCTGGTGGTGATGATGTGCTTCATTGATTCACTACCAGTAGCAAAACCTGAACAATGTGACAATTGCCAAAGATCTATAGTCTTTGAGCTTCTCTGAATAAAACAAATAACAAAAAAAAGTGTTAATAAAGAGTAAAGATATGTAAAAAAAAAAAAAAAAAAAAAAAAAAAACAACAATATAGATTTCTAGCTTCTCTCCTGTATTATTTCACCCACCCAAATATACATCAAGAATTTTTTGAGCTTCAAAATGAGCTTGATGTCTTTCTCAGAGAGAATCTGAGATATCTCATTCCTGGCTGTGTCCCAGCTGTGGGAAACTCTCTCTCAGACAGTGTTGATGAGGAAGAGGGAGATGATGAAGAGCTGTAAGAGAAGAGGAAGAGTCTCTTTCTTACCCCACCAGCGGAGGGCAGGGTCTTCTGTGGCAAGGGTCTCTCTCTCTGTATTCACTGGAAGCTGAAAAATAAATTGTACCATACTATTGTAGTCAGGTTAATAGCTTTTTGATAGAAAGGTATAAGAAAATTGTCTAACTTACGTGTTCCTCCTCTTCCTTATCCCGAGCTGCACCGTCACCTCATCGTCCTTCTTAGGCAGCTAAAACAGAGGAGTACTTTATTAATGTTGCTTATCTATGGCTTTTAATTTTTTTAAAAGTCTTTTATGCTCACCAAGGATGCATTTATTTGATCGAAAATACAGTAAATGTGAAACTTTATTACAATTTAAAATAACTGTTTATGTGAATATGTTAAAATTAAATTTATTCCTGTGATCAAAGCTAAATTTGCAACATCATTACTTCAGTTTTCAGTATCACATGATCCTTTAGAAATTATTCTAATATGATTTGATGCTCAAAAAACATTTCTGATTATTATCGGTGTTGAAAACAGTTGTGCTGCTTCAGATTTTTGTGTAAACCATGATGGCTTTATACAAAACTCCCACAATACAAAGTTTAAAGAAAAAAAGTCTTTACTGTCACTTTTGATCAATTTAATGCATTCTTGCTATTAATGTCTTCCTAAAAAAAAAAAAAAACTCTTACTGACCCCTAATGTTTGAATTGTAGTGTACACAAGAACATGAAGCTGTTTTCATGAAGCTGAACTGTTTTCAACATTGATAATAATCAGAAAAGTTTCTTGAGCATCATATCAGAATGATTTCTGAAGGATCATGTGACACTGAAGACTGGAGCAATGATGCTGAAAAGTAATTCAGCTTTGATTACAGGAATAAATTGTATTTTACAATATATTCACATAGGAAACAGTTATTTAAAATTTTAATATTTAACAATATTATTGTTTTTACTGTATTTTTGATCAAATAAATACAGTCTTGGTGAGCATTAGAGACTCCTTTCAAAAAAAGACAAAAAATTGTAGCAACACCAAACTTTTGAACATTAGAGTATGTTTGAGGTTTTACTTACTAACTTAGTCACGTGGTTCATAGCGCCTTAAGAGAGGTTGTCCGACAGGAGATCAGCTCCAACTCTACTATGGTGCAGGGCATCAGCATGGAAGGATCAACATAAACAATTTGTCAAAGAGCCAACAATATTTAGCATAAAAAATGGCAGGTTTATTAAAAGGCAAGAAGCTACAGCAGAGGTGAAATGCAGAAAAGAGAAAGACGAATATAAAGAAAATAATTTCTTAGGATAACAGAATTTATGCTTTAGGTTTACTTATTCATTTAATATTGGTCATATAGCGCCACTTACATTTGGATGTCAAAGCCTTCTTAAAATAAATTAAATAAATAAAAATGTAAATTTGAGATAATAAAAAGGAAGAAAACAGATGTATGGTGATATAGGTCAAAAAATATTGTGGGGGAAAATGGATATGAAGTTATTCAATAAGCTTCCTCAGTTCACCTGTTTCTCTTCTCTGGCAGCAGCTTTCTTCAGAAATGATGAGATCTTGGAGTTTCCCCTCTGTAGAGAGGTTTGAACTATTTTCAGATATTTTTTGCGCTCAGTGTAAGTGACGTCATCGACTAACAGCATGTTAAATAATCAGTTGGTTAAATTAACCAACTTCCAATCACCCATTCAACTGCCAGCAAAATCTTAAACTAACAAAAAATCTAATCTACACATAAATATGAGATTAAAAGACCAAACTTTTATTAACAAGAGCTTAGGTTAGCCTAACAGTTACCTGTTCTGAAAACGGTTGAGATGCTAACGGACTTTTTCCAAAGACACTAAACAATTTCTATAAAGTAAATATTCAACAGATGTGTGTCAATAAAACTGTCAGGAACAGTTGTGTGTATTATTTGTGTGATTTTAGAGACTAAACTCACCTGAAAGTAGTGAAAATGTAATACTCCTGTAAAGGATGATATGAATTAACACGTCCAAGTATAACACACTGTTGCCATGAAAAACAGAGCGTTGCCATGGATTCTAACCGTAGAGACGGAACGGACTATTTTCTTTAGCGGAAGCAATACAATTGTTTTTAAATCAATAAACTCCTTTTTAAAATCAATATTTTGTGTCAAATTCTATATTTATTAGTTAGGAGCCATGTAATAAGCGGGATGTAGAGCTTCGCGTCGGGGTCCTAATCAGCTTGTCGGGGTTGTATTCGCTATAACAACCGCCTAACGTTAGCTCTCTCTACATATAAAACGTTGTGAGGACATATCGTGGTAAAGTTTCTCTTTTTTTTTAATCTTGGCTAACGTTCCAGAAAAGTTGTGGGCACGTCCTCAAAAGACGTCGCTAGTTTATCCCATGGAGAACGTTGTAGCGACGTGGTCAACTAGTCTCCAGATAACGTTCCAGAAAATTGCGTTACAAGTATTATCCTAGTGATATGCTATTTGGATGTTATATGGGAAATGTACTTAATTCATCAAAGATTTTATTAAGTTATCTGGTGACCAGCTGACCACGTCTTTACAACGTTTCCATGGGATAAACTAGCGACGTCTTTTGAGGACGTGCCCACAACGCTTCTAGAACGTTAGCCAAGATTATAAGAAAACGGAACTTTACCACGATGTCCTCACAACGTTCTCCATGGGATAAACTAGCGACGTCTTTTGAGGACGTGCCCACGACGTTTCTGGAACGTTAGCTAAGATTATAAAAAATGGAACTTTACCACAACGTCCTCACAACGTTGTCATAAAGTAATGTCGCGCTGACCAAATGACGACTAACTGACGACGTCGTCACAACGTACTGTGTTAGTTAGGGAGCTGCTGTAAAGCCAAAACAATCTCTGTTACTTCAATTTCCTATTATCACTGTAAAGCTGCTTTGAAACAGTCCATATTGTTAAAAGCGCTATATAAATGAAGATGACTTGACTTAACTAAAAGCTGCTATCTGAGCCTGTGCTATAAGTGATAATAAGCTATTTATAGTAAATCACAGAGTTTCAGTTGAAAATCATAGACAGAGATGTTAAAAGAAATCATTGCCATTCAGAGGGCAATTTGTATTTAAATGTTTTAAAAGTAAAACTGAATGACTTTAAAGAAGTCTTTAAAATAATAATACAGACTTTAAAACGATAGAAACTAAATTTTTGACTAGTTTATTTTAGGACCAATACGTTTTTTTTGTCTCATCTTAGTCTTCACCATAGGATACAGGGTTGATGACTCCAGTTACAGACGTAGATGTTCACTGAATGGACGGTTGTGATCTAAATTGACTGAGTATAACCTCAGAAGTGCTAGGTTGCTGCTCTTAAGATGTCTAATGGATTTTAGTGATTAAATAGTGCTGTCATTAACCTGTCTCAATGTGTTAACACTAACCTGATGGCTGTGGTGGCTCTTGAATGTATCTTCCCTAAGCTCAAGAAAACACCTTATTCTGTTGAAGAAAAATGTCAAAGATCTCGTAATGGGACAGAGTGGTTACCAGTGTGCATGAGGTGATTTCTCAACGACGGGTAAGATCCTCTTTGGCCAAACAGAGGACAACCTAAGGCAGGGGGTTACTGTCGCCACTGGGCATCTACCCTGAAGGGAGGTGTTTTATGTGAGATAGGTATGAGAGTGGAGCGGATGACTGTGAGGCCACTAGCATCATTACATCATGAAGGGGGGGATGAGCTGTGAGAAGTTACAGCAGTCTGACCCAGAAATGTGAGTTCCTCCATACCACTCACCAGAAACCGCATTGCTTGGATGGCTTGTTTTTCATTGTGACAAGTGTCTGCAACTATGTCAGGGGACAACACCCTGAAGAAAAGGAGATCAAAGATAAAGAGCTAATGGGAAGGGGCTTTCAAGAGCCAGCTGAGACCATAAGGTGATTGTCATTATTTGTTGTGGAGACAGTAACAAAACTTTTTAACTTATATCAGGAACATTATGTTGGTTTCCTTATGGGCAAGAAGAAAAATGCATGGAATATGTCTATATCATAGTTTTAACTACTGCAGGTTATTAGACATGGCATAGGATAATTCCAAGACATGGTGGTGGGTAAAGATGAAGACGGTTTTTTAAGATTAAAGAGGAAAAAAATCTTAGAGAAGATCTTTGATCTTCTGAAAAAAAAAAGAATTGGAGAGAAAATCTCGATAACAAAGGTCAAGTGAATCCAGCATTTAAACTAAAGATAACGTTAGAAATGTTCCCGGATTAACGTATTTTAGATTGTTGTAATGGTTCTATTTTGGAAGTTAGACATGTACATTTTAACATTTGTGAATGATGAAAAGGTTACTGTAATGAATTTAACATTACATTCTGTCTAAGTTAGAGACTTAAGAGGCTGTTGAAAAGATTATTTGTGAGTATAGTGAGAGAGACTATTTGAGTGGAGGTAGGGATGGGTGCGATGTCTGACTATTATCTGCTAACGATTGAAAAAAACAAAGCAATGATTTTAGAATCAAAACAACCCAGATGACTTTTCTAAAAACAAATAAATAATGAATAGATATTATTTGAAACAGGTTAAGAAACCATGTAAACTTGGTAAAACCTAAAGAGAAATGTTAAGTAAATATTTTTAGAGCCAACCGTTGATTTGAATTACTATCTGGATTAATACGTTTAAGAGTATGTATGTAAATTGGAATTATGAAGTTGAAGATTGAGTCCATCATGTGTTAAAAACTGTTGTCTAAATGTAGGATCTAAATGTAAATAGTCAGCTATTTGTGATCAGAAGGATAAATGTAAAATAATAGAATTGACGGCAGAGAGAAAAAGTGACTATCAAATTATCAAGAGAGCCCAGTCACATTTATGAAAGGCTTGTTGGTGAACGAAGGATTAGGAAGGGAGGAACATCACTGTTGTTTGACTGTCCTTGACCAAGTCTGTACACCATGACCTGACCGGATATACACAGGACTCGAAAACTGTGAGAATGTGTTGTTTGTAGTTGGCTGTGCCTTCAGAGACAAAACAACAGGCCTGTATTGGGCAAGATAGGCAGTGACCACTGAATTTGCCTCATTTGAAGTTAGCCTCAGGGCTGTTGCCCTCAAACTACTCTGCTCAAGCAGCTGAGTTTGCATCAGGATACAGGCACGGAGACAGAGGTAAGTGAATCCAAACACAGCTTTATTTAACGTGACAAGTGCAAAGTTGAGTATTTCAAAGTTCAGGTGCAGATTCGGTGAATATCACTACGTGCGGGGCAGATTACAGGTGAGCAGGTCCTCTTCAGATTAACTGATGTCAGGCAGTCACAGGTCTTTAATACTTGACTTTTCTCTTCCACATGGAATCACGATCAAGACTACTCCGCGTAAACACAGGGATTCAGGAGAATACAGGGTCTCGGGGAACAAGGATCCAGACAGGATTTCGGGGAACAAGGATCCAGACAGGAATTCTGAAGACAGTGGAACAGGAATACTGAGGTTAGTAATTCACAGGGGAGTATACGTTACTTGGCTGGTGTCGGGAGAATCAGAGACTTCGAGAGACAACGGATAATGGTCTGTTCCTGTTGGAGGCTTGACAAAGACTGAGGCTGTGGTGAGTGTTTTTATGCAGAGGTTGATGATTGTGAACAGGTGCAGGTGATTGGTAATCCGGGGAGAGTAATTGCAGGTGCTTCAAAGAGGATTCTGGGGAATGTAGTGCAAAGATAGATGGTGAACCCTGACAGTTTGTGGCTTTAACTAAAGCCTTGAAATTAATGTCAGGAAAATGTGTGACGATTAAAAACTATCGTTATTTGTTTGGGGTAGAACATGATTTTGGGGCACTGTGGACATTGAAAAATTTTGAAGTCAGATGGTTGACCTTTTTTTCAAGCTAGTAGTTAGTATCAAATTTGCTGGATGCTATTTTGTTGACTGATCAAATTTCTATTTGTAAATGCACAGCGCAAACTAACAAAAAATATTTTATTTTTATAGGAAATGCCAGGGCAGACGCAGCTGAAAAGCTGCTGCCACAGAAATAATGGAGATTGTGTGTACCATGTTATCTGAAATTAACCTTGTTTTTTCTGGCTCCTTACAGAGCATGCAGTCTTTTGATTAAGACACAGAGAAGTCTGTTTGGAGGAAATTTGGCTGCAGTAGGCCTATTAAAGAAGCGTTTGGTTAAGTGTTGATGGCAAACCTACCGAAACATTTCTTCAACCACTATGATAAATTGATGTACGGCTAGTATGGACCATGCATCAAAAATGGGATTATTACATACATGTCAATCAGCGCGGCATCGCACTTCAAGTTCGTAGAGAGCTTGATTCAGTCCATTTTAAATTCTGATAGATATTACCTAAGAAGTTCAAGTAATGCACTAGAAATCCACGGAGAGAAAGCACTGACACCTGCAGGATTTCATCTGACGGTACTTTTTATTTTACACTAAAAAGTTAAATAAGCATATTATAGTCTGTCTGTTCCGTAAGATCAATGGTACCGCAGAACGAGTGTGGCCTCTATATCTTAGATGTTTTTAAATCTGAACTCCAAAAAGCAAAGAAATTGTCAGACATCCATAAGTGCATGTTCACAGAGGAAAACAACTGAAGAACAGCGCTGGTTGTTCTTTCAATACTCGACAACGACGGAATCCAACGGCGTGTATTAAATTTTTTTAAATAATCCAGAAAAAAAGTATAAGTATAAACACGGTAGAGATGGCAAGTTCAGCAGCTGGAATCAGCTGAGGTGACGTGATGGCTAAATAGTGAGCAGACAAACGGCTAGACATCAGCGGCAATCCACCTGTCTCTTAAGTGGCCACGCCCTTGATTATGCAGCATTTTAAGGCTTAATATAATTTAAACGGATGAGTTATAAAAAAAATTCACCCCCCTCACAGTTGTCATGAAGGGCAAAATTAGCTGTATAGACCAAAACCACTTTAGACACCATGCAGGCTGTAAACATATTTTTTTCTGCTGTAAAGTTGAGCATTTTAACATGGGGGAGATACAGATTTGACTCACTTTTGCTGCCAGCCTCAAGCTGACAGTCGATGAATTGCAGTTTAATTCACTTCCGTATTTGTTTCAAGAGAGAGACAGGAGCTGTGTCCCAATGTGAAGGCTGCATCCTCCGAAGGCCGCGGACTTCGAAGGATGCAGCCTATTCCTCCTTCGAAGGACGCACCATGTAGCCTTCGTAGGATTTCCTAATTGTGCAACCAGGTGTTCCCGATTACCCCTCCTGGAGCCTAGCAACGGTGCGAGAGTACAGCTGCCATCCTGATAATTAATTTGTTATAATTGAATAAACAGCTATGGATCCAGAATTGGCTATTGTCATGTTTTTGTTTTATATTTTACTGGAGGACATGGTGAGAATGTTTCAGTCATGTATTTTCGGCTTTAATAGCCAGGATCATGGCCAGAGCTGGTTTGCTGCGTCCCAATTCAGAAGCTGCTTCATGAATTGCCAGATTACACTTTAAACTGTTCAAGTATTGGGTGTTAATTTACTTAAATAATGTAATGAAAAGAAAAGAAAACATACATAGGCATTTAAAGGTTCAAATGTTCACTTATATCTTAGCTTGATGCGATTTTGTAGGCTAGCTTATTCTTTTTGTTGTGTAGCATAAATGGACAATATAAATGATGAATATGAATATGGTAAATATATATTTCAGCCCTGTATTATGGAGGGAAAAAACCCTCCATCTGTGGGAAAAAAACAAAACGATCCGTGGCGACGGTTGTGCACTCCGTCCCTTCAGTTTATAAACTGTACTCACAATATTTTTTATGTGTAAACATCAGGGCCGTGCACAGACCTTTTGAGGGGCATGTGTTGAAACTGAAAAAGGGCGCCCCTCTCCCTTTTTTTTTTTTTATATTACGATTATTTAGTAGCCTAAGCTTACATAAAAGGAAGAAATTGGCACATCTTCATGACAAATTCAATAACACAAAATATTTTTTGCTTTAAATGTATTTACTATAAAAAAAACATAATAATAAGATAATATAGATATACAGCGTTTCAGGGCTTCTTTAGCTAAAGCCCTAAAAAAACATGTTTTAGCCTACTACATGTGAAGACGAGTGGAGAATATAGAATAGCCTACTATAAATTAAAAAATTAGATAGCTAAAACGTGCATATTAACAGCCTTGAATTAACCATAATTTAATATTATTACGATAACCTGATTAAATGTTAATAAATTAAGTGTAGCCTATCAGCAATCATAAATCACTCGTCGCTTTGTGTAAGTTCCAGTAGGCCTACGAAACAGCGCGAGGGCGCACCTGCATGTGCTTATGATTATACGATGGTAAAAATAAATTATAGTCTGTTGTTGTAGGCCCTATTACTTATCAATATATTGTTAACATTTTAAATGTCAAACTCAAATGCAGTTACGGGGTTTTTGACCAGCGAATGTGTGCAAATATGCATTTTTTCCGTCAAAAATGGCGCAGGCGCCCGGCGGCATCACATTACATTTTCATCAACAGGTTACAAACTAGTTTGTTGTACACTGTAATGAATTGCTGTAAAAATTACAGCATTATTTTACAGCAGCTGGCTGTTTTCTAATAATACAGCATATTGCTGTAAACTGCAATGCATTCTGGGGTCGCGCGGCGGTTTGATTCAAAATACAGAATATTGCTGTAAATTTCAAATCTTCAGAGGCATTGTGATCTTCAACGGTCGTGTCGGCGGCGGCAAGAGGAGTGATTCTCAACTCTGTGGTAAGTGAATTATTATTTAAGTTTCTTATTTTTCATGTTGGGTTACTCGTAGACTATGAAGGTAACGTTATATTCGCGGTTCATATTGGTAACTTAACCCCGGATCACACATCCTCCGACCGCGGGGCGCGAGGGAAACTTGCGCGGGGCTTCAGCAGCGTGGACGCGGTAGTATTTCACACATTCCTCGGGATCTATGGGCTCCTATGTTAAGAATTACATGCTTTAATGACAACAGTCTGTATTCACACGAGCTTCGTGTTGATCAGCACACTTCGCCGTGATTATTTTATGGTGTAAATCAAATCAAAATCAAGTCATCTGTTAAAATGGGCGCCGAAATTAAAACGGCATTGTTAAAACCTTGCGTCAGACCCACAGAGGATGTGTGTCATATAACGTTAGCCTACATTTTGAATGGTGCTGTAATACCAGTTTTGTCGCATGTTTAATATGCCGGTGTAAAAATCCCTTACATTTCAGAACATATATACAGGTCCTTCTCAAAAAATTTGCATATTGTGATAAAGTTCATTATTTTCCATAATGTAATGATAAAAATTAAACTTTCATATATTTTAGATTCATTGCACACCAACTGAAATATTTCAGGTCTTTTATTGTTTTAATACTGATGATTTTGTCATACAGCTCATGAAAACCCCAAATTCCTGTCTCAAAAAATTAGCATATCATGAAAAGGTTCTCTAAACGAGCTATTAACCTAATCATCTGAATCAACTAATTAACTCTAAACACCTGCAAAAGATTCCTGAGGCTTTTAAAAACTCCCAGCCGTTTCATTACTCAAAACCACAATCATGGGTAAGACTGCCGACCTGACTGCTGTCCAGAAGGCCATCATTGACACCCTCAAGCAAGAGGGTAAGACACAGAAAGAAATTTCTGAACAAATAGGCTGTTCCCAGAGTGCTGTATCAAGGCACCTCTGTGGGAAGGAAAAAGTGTGGCAAAAAACGCTGCGCAACGAGAAGAGGTGACCGGACCCTGAGGAAGATTGTGGAGAAGGACCGATTCCAGACCTTGGGGGACCTGCGGAAACAGTGGACTGAGTCTGGAGGAGAAACATCCAGAGCCACCGTGCACAGGCGTGTGCAGGAAATGGGCTACAGGTGCCGCATTCCCCAGGTCAAGCCACTTTTGAACCAGAAACAGCGGCAGAAGCGCCTGACCTGGGCTACAGAGAAGCAGCACTGGACTGTTGCTCAGTGGTCCAAAGTACTTTTTTCGGATGAAAGCAAATTTTGCATGTCATTCGGAAATCAAGGTGCCAGAGTCTGGAGGAAGACTGGGGAGAAGGAAATGCCAAAATGCCTGAAGTCCAGTGTCAAGTACCCACAGTCAGTGATGGTCTGGGGTGCCATGTCAGCTGCTGGTGTTGGTCCACTGTGTTTTATCAAGGGCAGGGTCAATGCAGCTAGCTATCAGGAGATTTTGGAGCACTTCATGCTTCCATCTGATTTCATTTTTCAGCACGACCTGGCACCTGCTCACAGTGCCAAAACCACTGGTAAATGGTTTACTGACCATGGTATTACTGTGCTCAATTGGCCTGCCAACTCTCCTGACCTGAACCCCATAGAGAATCTGTGGGATGTTGTGAAGAGAAAGTTGAGAGACGCAAGACCCAACACTCTGGATGAGCTTAAGGCCGCTATCAAAGCATCCTGGGCCTCCATAACACCTCAGCAGTGCCACAGGCTGATTGCCTCCATGCCACGCCGCATTGAAGCAGTCATTTCTGCAAAAGGATTCCCGACCAAATATTGAGTGCATAACTGAACATAATTATTTGAAGGTTGACCTTTTTTGTATTAAAAACGCTTATTTTATTGGTCGGATGAAATATGCTAATTTTTTGAGATAGGAATTTTGGGTTTTCATGAGCTGTATGCCAAAATCATCAGTATTAAAACAATAAAAGACCTGAAATATTTCAGTTGGTGTGCAATGAATCTAAAATATATGAAAGTTTAATTTTTATCATTACATTATGGAAAATAATTAACTTTATCACAATATGCAAATTTTTTGAGAAGGACCTGTATATATTAGCTATAGCCTACTCTGTGTGTGTAATTAGCTTATTGTTTGTATAATGCCTTTGTTCATTTTATTTAAAAGAAAGAGTTCCTGCACTCTGAATACTAAAATATAGTTTAAATGTAAAAAGCTGAAAAATAAAAATGGTATAGTAAAAAATAACTTTTGCCACATGTGCTATTGTTTTAGGAGACACTTTGACAAGTGGACACTGGAAGGCCAAGTTGTGTGTGAGGAGAGCATTCAGCCCAGCTTCCTGTCTAGCCTTGCCATACTGTTCACTGCATATTACATATGCAATCAGGAGGAGGCACCTTGGAGTTCATTTAAAGGTAATGATTGAATTCTTAACAACTTCAGTACCTGCATTTTACACATGTATTCAATATCAGAAATTGCCTTTAGATATATTATCTGTTGAGTTAATGAGTCTTAATTACATATTGTCTGTTTCCTGGCCCTTTAGGTGCTTTGTATGTATCAATCCGGAGAGAGGAACAAAGAAGTCGAGAGGAAAATTGCCATCTAAAACGACAGGGCAAATGGTACAGAAGAAACAGGTTGCAGTGAACCCACATGTTGCCACTCTTCCCAGCAAAGTGATGGGTTATCAGTGGAATTTCTGAAATGTAAGTAACACACACACACACACACACACACACACACACACACACACACACACACACACACACACACACACACACACACACACACAGATCTATTTTTTCTTTAATTGTAACCTTTTAATATTCTCTATCTGTCTCTAACTGTATCTGTCATCCTCTATCTATCTCTGACTATATCATTATGTTTTGTAATATGTCTAATATATTGTCCTTTTCAATATTTCTAGCCACTCTTTGCATCCTGTGATGGAACAGCATCTGGAGCTGAATTATTCTCCATTTTTGATCAGAAGTTTGTTGGACTCACTTGGGGCCTTGTTGTTTGGATATGTTTGTCTGGTAATGAAGTGCTGAAAATTCATCCGTGTCTGTGTTTTTCAGAACCATTTTATTATGATCATGTTGGTCAACTTGTTTTAAATGTATGTCGTTTGCGTATTTCTTCTTTGTGTGAAGGGCCATGACGGCTAATTTGTTTCAAGTAATTAAAAAATATTTAATTTCATGTCCATTTTTAAAAAAAATACAAGTTTGTAAATAAAAATTAAATCAAAATATACAAAATACACTGTTTTATTACTTTTTTTCATGCATATTTTAAAGTTATAAATTAAACAAATGTTGACCTGTTTTTCAAGATTAGGATGTTGAATAATTTGTTTGTTTTGTGAAGTAATAGGGGAATTAAGTTGTGCATTATAAAACACTTAATGTATTTAAAGACATTTTGCATTTGATGAATAATTAACATTTCAAATTCAGCTGCCAGTCATTAATATTCAGACATCAGGAAAATATATTGTATATACTGCATTTTACATATTTCCTCTAGATAGAGCAAATACAGAGAATCATGTAACTTACTGTAAAAAATACAACAATTAAAAAAATACTGTAATCAGAGAATACAGTAAAATTCTGTAAATTAAATTACAGACGCTACTGTAAAAAATACAGTAACTCGCTGGCAACCCTGCTGCCAGTATTTTACTGTAAAATTTACAGGTAATTTTTAACAGTGTAGCTATATGGGCGCTGAGTTTTTCCTGCTGTAAAATACATTTGGCCAAAATATTATGTTATAAAAGATGAAACGCTACTGTATGCACAGGCTAGTATTGGCTATGACTATATATGGCAAATGCTAGACCTCTCTCTCAGGTCCCACATGTCTCAGTCAGACATCAAATAAATAAAATATGAGCCTTTATAGACATAGTGTTTAGTAGGCTACTTATTCAAACAACAGGATCTTTGTTTACCCCTGCAAAACTTCGTTCAGCTGCGCGGCTACTGTGGAACTTCAGAATCAGATCATCAGTCACGATAGAAGGAGTTATCAGGTTTACTGAAAGTTTGAGGATCGATCGAACAAGATTTACACAAGCTCTTTTTAAGAACTTTCATTGGCTAAATATTTGTAAAAAAAAAAAAGACAGACAGACGTAAAGGGTGACCAAAAGCATTGATAAAAAAAGGGGCACTTCGGAGTTTAAGGGCAAAAAGGGCATGTGCACTGCACAGGGCCGGGTTTCCCGATAACGATGTCGTCTTAGCTCTTAAGAGCGCTCTCTACGTGCAAGGTTACTAACGCTCGCCGCAATTCCACGCGCGTTTCCCAAAAATGCACTTAACATGAACGCGCGAGAACGCGTTCTACGTGCTACTTAAGCGTCGCTGTCCATTCGCGAAGTGCTGAAATATAACCTTATATGGAATCGTATTCTGAACGTTTAACCTAATAATCGTCATTTGTTGTGGCATTTGACAGATTTTTTTTAATTCATCCCTATTTTGCCCGGTCTTTGAAGCATATTTCCCAGATTACTTATTTTATGATTTTTTGTTTTTTGTTCATTCGTTTAATTTAGATGTGTATTTCTATTTTTTTCTTCCCTTTTTAATTATTTCATTTATTCATTTAAACAAAACACGAGTACAACAAAGTGTACAATAAAGTACAATCAAAACCTATATATTATACTTACGTTGCAGTGTAATCTGTTAAATCTAGATAAAAGTGTAATCTGCCGGTTGTCCTGCAGGTGACCTCATAACTCTGTCTTCTTACGATGCACTTGGGGATTTACGAGAGCACTCGTAGTTCTACGAAGATTTTCAAGTGCTACTTAAGTTATGATGCTTTTGGGAAACAGACCATAATATTAAGATCAGTCGTACGATCGTTTTTACGATCAACTTAGGCTTACGATGCATTTGGGAAACGCAGCCCAGCCCTACCTGTGCACGTGCCTGGTAAACATAAATGTATAAAAATACACAATTTTATTTGTGTAAACTGACAATAACAAGAAAACTGTGCTTTTGTAAAATAAAAGAAAACAATCAGGCGTGCTTTCATGATCTCCGTGAACTGGAGCGCGCCTCAAAAATGAACTGAAACAAAATATAGCCTCCTATACAAAGCTTGAAATGTCCACTTTTAAACGAACAAATTCGAATATAATTTCCAGGTTCTAATTTGGCCTTAGAAAACCAGCAAAATCGAAAATTTTCCCATATTAATTTGTGAATATTTCAAATATTTAATGAAGGGGAAAAAAATCATAAACAAAAATCTGAAAATACGTCAATATAATTTTTTTTTTTGAGCAGCATTTGGTGTGTAGTACAGTTCAAATTCAAATTTTGGTGCTCAACTTTGCGTTTTAAAAATAGCCTAACAACCCTTAATTTTTCGTTTTTCAATTACGGGTTAAAAAAAGAAAAACGAGTGGACACTAAAGTACATGGACCTTATATTATTAAATATTTCAAATAATGTATTTGTAGAAAAAGTTTGATAGTCTTGGGTCCGTGTACTTTTGCGTCCATTCGTTTTTGCACAAATAAAGTAGTTGCGAATGATGTATTATTCTTTTCTGTATGACCAGAAATGATAGAGTAGCCTATTTTAAGTTGTTTCCACTGTTGATAGGAAAATGCAAGTGTCCGCGCCCACGCCTCCTTACCATGCAGTGCACGCTCCACACTCCGCACAAACACTTGGATATGCGTCAAAATCTTGTGTTTATTTATGATAATCTTAGCCCTGTATTATTACTGTCTAACCTGTATTATGACTGACATTTGAGAATTGCTTTGTTCCTTTTTTTGATAAAAGCGGCTTCTAAATATGTAGCCCAAATGTACTGCTAATAATAATGATAATAATTATTATTATTATTTGTGTTTATAATTATAACTATAAATGAGTTCACTGAAGACAGTAATATGTTAATCATACAATAATTTATGAATGTTTTATTTTTATATAATAAAACGTACTCGGTTACTAACGTAACCTCGGTTCTCTCTAGAGAGAGAACGAGTACTGCGTAATATCTTACGCTATGGGGAAAACCTCTTTTCAACGAGATATTGAAGCCCAAAATTATCCTTAATTTTGAAGTAATGTAAAACGCGTTGCGGCAGCATGCAGACATAGGCAAGGCGGCTTGCGTGCCTATTGGCTGACCTGCGGCAACAGCAGCAGCCTATTGAGAGAGGCCTTGCGTGACGCCATATCCAATGGGGGCGCTTCGCGCCACTACGTCACGTCCCGCCGAAATAGGCGTGGCCTTGACCTATAAATATAGCTCGACAGGCTGATACAAACTGGTTTATCGCCAAAGCGAACCAGAGCATGTTGTAAGCACGGCAAGATACGCAGTACTCGTTCCCTCTCTAGAGATAACCAAGGTTACGTTAGTAACCGAGTACGTTCTCTTACGAGAGTTTCTCTCGTACTGCGTAATATCTTATGCTATGGGGAACACAGTGTAAAACGCCGTGCGTACTGGGATCCGACACCAAAGTCCCAAGGGCAGTAACCCGGGGCTCATATAGTGCATAATCACCATAGACTCACAGAGAGTCGGAGAAGAGAGGCTGTAAGCATCATTCCCCATAAATAGCATCCTACAGGAGCTAATCATGTTAACAGTGTACCACGCAGTCAGGGTGAACAGCATTAAGCCTGAAATGGGTAGCAGTACGGGTCTTTCAACACCCATGGAGCTGTTCTATCGATCAGTGAACGATGCACAAGCAAAATTCAGCCTTCTGAGCCGGAGCAACGGGGCAGACAGAACTGATTACTAGACCGACAGAAGCTTAACCCGTAAGGCGGGAACCTCTAGGTTATAAAACCTTATAAATGTAGACGGCGAGGCCCAGCCTGCCGCCGTACAGATATCCTGCATGGTAATCCCGCTAGACCACGCCCACGAAGAGGCCACGCCTCTCGTGGAGTGCGCTCTGACACCCAAAGGACACTGCAGGCCCTTAGAAGTGTAAGCCAGCGCTATGGCCTCGACTATCCATCTGGATAGGCTCTGTTTTGACGCGGCTAGTCCCTTAGAACGCCCGCCAAACAAAACAAAGAGCTGCTCAGTCTGTCTGAAAGCAGACGAGTGGGACACATAAGTTCTCAGCGCCCTGACAGGGCATAGGAGACTCGTATCCTCCTCCTCATCAAGAACTGGAAGGGCGGACAGGGAAATCAACTGGGCCCTGAACGGTGTGTTGAGGGATTTGGGAACGTACCCGTGCCGTGGTTTGAGTATGACTTTCGAGTCATTAGGCCCGAATTCCATACATATCACGCTCACCGAGAGCGCTTGTAAATCCCCAATGCGCTTCACCGAAGCGAGAGCCACAAGAAACACTGTTTTGAAAGACAAATGTTTCATGTCTGACAAATGGATTGGCTCGAATGGGGCACCTTTCTTGGCTTCCAAAACCGTAGAAAGGTCCCATACAGGGACTGAAGGAGGTCTGGGAGGGTTCTGCCTCCTAGCTCCTTTGAGGAATCGTACGACCAGATTGTTTCTCCCCAGTGACTGGACAGACGCCGGTTTAGTAAACGCTGCTATGGCCGCCACATAAACTTTGAGCGTGGATGGGGTTCTGCCCTTATCCAGTAGCTCTTGAAGGAAGGAAAGAACTTCCGTAACCCCGCAGTCTAGGGGTGAAAAGCCCTGAGCTTGACACCAGCCAGAGAACACAGACCATTTTGAGGAATAGAGCCGTCTAGTAGACGGGGCTCTAGTCTGTGTGATCGTGTCTAACACTCCCTCCGGGAGGCTAGTGGGTACCCGTTGATGGCCCATACATCCAGGGACCATAGCTCCGGGCGAGGATGCCAGATCGAGCTCTTGGCCTGAGAGAGGAGGTCTTTTCTCATCGGTATTGGCCACGGGGCAGTGCTGGTCAGCTGCATCAGGACTGGGAACCAAGCCTGGTTCGTCCAGAGCGGAGCCACAAGCAGCACTGAGCATCCCTGATTCGTTCCAACACCTGAGGCAGGAGCGAGACGGGGGGAAAGGCATAGAGAGGGCAGCGGGGCCAGACGTGGGCCAGCGCATCCCTGCTTTTGGAGAAAAACTTCGGACAGTGAGCGTTTTCTTGGGACGCGAACAGGTCCACCTGCGCTCTGCCGAATGTCTCCCACAGCAGTCTTATCGTCACCGGGTGCAGCGACCATTCTCCTGCTGGAACATTGTTTCTGGACAGTCTGTCTGGTCCCAGATTCAGGTGACCAGGCACATGTGCTGCTTTCAACGAAAGCAGGTTGTGCTGAGCCCAGACCAGGAGGCGTTCCGTCAGCCTGTAAAGGTTTCGGGACCTGACGCCACCCTGGTGATTTATATAGGCCACCACTGACATGTTGTCCGATCGGACCAGGACGTGGTGACCTTTTATTCGGGGACAAAAACGCCTCAGCGCGTTATCGACTGCCATCATTTCCAGACAGTTTATGTGTAGAAGCTTTCCCCGTTCTGACCAATGGCCAAAGAACAGTCTGCCCTCGAGCAGCGCTCCCCATCCAGAGGTGGAGGCGTCCGTGGACACCACCTTCACACTCGAGGAAGTCCCCAGACTCACGCCTGACTGATACCAGTCGATCGCCTTCCAAGGTTCCAGAGCTGAGACACACAGCTTGTTTACTGCAAAATACACTGGGACAGTCACATTGTTTGGAAGTGAACGAGAAGTTTTGGTGAAAATCTGGCCGCAGCGGGATTTGAACACCGTCGTTTTCCTAGGGGGGCTAGGAAGTTTTTGAGACCTCGGGCTTTATCTCAATCCTTGGCCGGGGCCCGCATGGAGGGGGGCGGCGGCCAACAGAGCGAGAGCGCGGTCTCTGGTCTCGGGCCTGGTGGCGCCGAGGAGCGGCGGTGGTGGGCTGCGGCTGCGGCTGGGAGCTCCGAGCAGACGGCTGTTTTGAGCGACCTGCTGCGGAACTAGAGCGATTCAGCAAGAAGTGCTTCATTGCCTGTGACGTCTTCTGAACCTCGACGAATCTGTCCGCAAAATCCTTGACGGCCGATCCGAAGAGGGCAGCTGGGGAGATGGGCGCGTCGAGGAACACAGAGCGCTCCGAGTCCGTCATCTCCGACAACGTCAGCCAAAGATGTCTCTCAGCCACGGTGAGAGAAGCCATGTTTCACCCAATGGCTTGAGCAGCGGATTTCGCGGCGCGAAGAGCCAGGTCTGTAGCGCTCCTTAAATCCGGCACGCTGATAGCTTCCGGTCCTTCCTCGTCCATTTTGCGGAGAAGGTCGGCCTGGAAGATCTGCAGAATAGCCATAGTGTGCAGTGATGATACGGCCAGCCCAGCGGCGATGTAAGCGCGATTGTGCATGGCGGAAGTCGCACGGCAGGCTTTAGAGGGTAGCACCGTCTGAGCGCGCCGTCCAGCAGAGGGCGGAGGGGGGAGGTCCACAGAGCTCGCCCAGTCCTCACTGTCCGATGCCAGGATAGAGCAGCAGGCCTTGGCTGTCTCATCGACCTCAATGGCGGAAGCGGCGGCGGACGGCGGCCGTTGTCCGTCGGTGAGCGACTCGAGCGATGCCGGCGAAGCTGGCGTGTAAACCGGCGAGCTTTGGCGGGCAGGAGAAGGCTCAGGAGCGCGCTGAGCACGGCGCTTCTTGCGGCGCGGCACTACAGCGGGCAGAAGTGCAGGTTCTGAGAAAGATGCCAGGCGAGTCCTCAGAGTCACCATGGGCATGGGCATAGACAGCGAGTCCAGTACTGTGCCCAGAAAAGAAATTTTCTGACTGGGAGACAGCGAACTTTTTGCCCAATTGACTGTTAGACCCAGGTTCTCGAGATGCTCGAGTAATATGGTCCTGTGTTCTATGAGCTCTGAGCGTGATCGAGCTAGAATCAGCCAATCGTCCAAGTAGTTCAAAACTCGCATGCCCTGAAATCTCAGGGGTGCGAGAGCCGCGTCCATACACATCGTAAATGTACGGGGTGCCAGGGACAGCCCGAAAGGCAGGACTGTGTATTGATATGCCTGGCCCTCGAAGGCGAATCTCAAGAAACGCCTGTGACGTGACGCTATTTGTATTTGGAAATAAGCGTCTTTCAGATCTATTGACATAAACCAGTCCACCTGGTGAACCTGCGCGAGGATTTTCCTGGTTGTAAGCATTCTGAACTGGCGCTTCACAAGCACTCTGTTCAGTTGCCGCAGATCTAGAATGGGTCTGAGACCCCCATCTTTTTTCGGTACCAGAAAATATCTGCTGTATACACCCCCTTCGCTCTGAGCCTGAGATGAAGGTTCTATGGCCCCTTTGCTCAGTAGTTTCGCTATTTCGGCTCGAAATAGGTGAGCTACATAGTTTTTTACCGTAGTTTCGACACGCGCCGTGTAACGGCGGGGACGTCGAGCGAACTGCAGCGAATAGCCTCTTTTTATAGTGTTCAGCACCCATTCTGACTCCCCGGGAAGCTTTGCCCACGCATTTGCATGAATAGCTAGAGGTAGAATGAGATCTGGGCTCTGGACGCAACATAGTGGCTGAAACGTAAACACTGTGTTTGCAGGCGGGGGGCGCGCTGATCACAGCGGGCAGCCTGGCCGCGCTCGACTTCTCTATGACCATTTGTGGGGAGAGAGCGAGCGGGGCGAACCCCGTGGGGTTTAACATGTCTGTGAGGGAATGTGGGCGCGGGACAGCGGGCACACTCACTGCACTGAGAACACCGTCGGCCTGAGCTGACTGAATGTGTGTTGGTTTCGTTTTTACAGAAACCGTGGGACATGTATCGTGTAGTGTTTGTGGGCACTGTGTCGTGGGCACATTCACTACGTTTAATGCACAATCAACATGAGTCGATTTCATTTGTGCGAGCCCTGTACTGTAGCGGGCTGTGTTTGTGTGTTGGAATGAGCACTGAGCATTGGGCATTTTTGTAACACTCATAACACCGTCGGCCGTGGCCGGAATACCAGAAAATACATACTTTTTGAGATTTATCTGGGTCGCCGTAAAAACGGCGTTTGTGTGCAGGCAAGTGGGTTGTGGTACCGGCTTGTTTACTGCAAAATATACTGGGACAGTCACATTGTTTGGAACTGAACGAGCGAGAAGTTTTGGTGAAAATCTGGCCGCAGCGGGATTTGAACACCGTCGTTTTCCTAAGGGGGCTAGGAAGTTTTTGAGACCTCGGGCTTTATCTCAATCCTTGGCCGGGGCCCGCATGGAGGGGGGCGGCGGCCAACAGAGCGAGAGCGCGGTCTCTGGTCTCGGGCCTGGTGGCGCCGAGGAGCGGCGGTGGTGGGCTGCGGCTGCGGCTGGGAGCTTCGAGCAGACGGCTGTTTTGAGCGACCTGCTGCGGAACTAGAGCGATTCGGCAAGAAGTGCTTCATTGCCTGTGACGTCTTCTGAACCTCGACGAATCTGTCCGCAAAATCCTTGACGGCAGATCCGAAGAGGCCAGCTGGGGAGATGGGCGCGTCGAGGAACACAGAGCGCTCCGAGTCCGTCATCTCCGACAACGTCAGCCAAAGATGTCTCTCAGCCACGGTGAGAGAAGCCATGTTTCACCCAATGGCTTGAGCAGCGGATTTCGCGGCGCGAAGAGCCAGGTCTGTAGCGCTCCTTAAATCCGGCACGCTGATAGCTTCCGGTCCTTCCTCGTCCATTTTGCGGAGAAGGTCGGCCTGGAAGATCTGCAGAATAGCCATAGTGTGCAGTGATGATACGGCCAGCCCAGCGGCGATGTAAGCGCGACTGTGCATGGCGGAAGTCGCACAGCAGGCTTTAGAGGGTAGCACCGTCTGAGCGCGCCGTCCAGCAGAGGGCAGAGGGGGAGGTCCACAGAGCTCGCCCAGTCCTCACTGTCCGATGCCAGGATAGAGCAGCAGGCCTTGGCTGTCTCGTCGATCTCAATGGCGGAAGCGGCGGCGGACGGCGGCCGTTGTCCGTCGGTGAGCGACTCGAGCGATGCCGGCGAAGCTGGCGGGCCAACCGGCGAGCTTTGGCGGGTAGGAGAAGGCTCAGGAGCGCGCTGAGCACGGCGCTTCTGGCGCTTCTTACAGCGGGCAGAAGTGCAGGTTCTGAGAAAGATGCCAGGCGAGTCCTCAGAGTCACCATGGGCATCAGCTCGCATTGAGGGCATCCGCCGTCAGCGAGCACGAGAGCCGCGTGATCCTCACCCAGGCAGGAAACGCAGATGACATGGCGGTCCCCGTCGCTGAGTGCGGCTCGGCAAGAGCCACAGGAATTGTTAGGCATCTTGAAAAAGACGCTAGCTCTTTAAGAGAGGGAGAATGTGAGTCGCAACGGCGATCACACACACTCAGCAGAGTAAAAGGATATAGACGCCGGAAAGCGTAGCAGGTACGGCGACTGAAGGCGGCGAGTTGAAGGCCAGTGACTTCAGGTTCAAGGCTCGTCCCGCAGAAGGCTTGTTCTCAACGGCGCGGCTTCTCACTCTGGATCCAGCGATGCGTGAGCTTCACTGAAGAGATGAAAATCAGTTTGTATCAGCCTGTCGAGCTATATTTATTGGTCAAGGCCACGCCTATTTCGGCGGGACGTGATGTAGTGGTGCGAAGCGCCCCCATTGGATATGGCGTCACGCAGGGCCTCTCTCGATAGGCTGCTGCTGTTGCCGCAGGTCAGCCTATAGGCACGCAAGCCGCCTTGCCTATGTCTGCATGCTGCCGCAACGCATATTACATTAATTCAAAATTAAGGATAATTTTTGGCTTCAATATCTCGTGGAAAAGAGGTTTTCCCCATAGCGTAAGATATTACGCGTTATGAGAGAAACTCTCGTAAGAGAACCTAACCTTGTGTTTGTGTTATATTTCTTTTTTATATGTTGCCGCATTAATATTCTATTATACTGAGCTTTTTCCTCCCAAAAAATGGACTTTAAAGGTACAAGCCTAAATGTTGTTTTTTTAGAATTTTTTTTTTTTTTTTTTTAAATTATCCATTTTAAAAAATGAAGTTTAAACACAATGCAAAGCATCCCTCATAAACAGGTGGCCTGGTTGAATCATCGTGGGCACGATTTGTTAAACCGAGGGAACAGTTTAAGAAATCGTGAGTACAGTTTATAAACTGAGGGGATGGATTGCAAAACTGTAGCCATGGATTGTTTTTTTTCCCCCCACAGGTGTGACTACCCGGGCTCCACTACGGGAATATAAACCCAGTTGAATATAAAAAAAGTGCAGTTCAAATATTACTCCCGCTCGTCATCGGTAGCTGTCACAGTTGCTAGGCGACAAGAACAATCGTCCGTCGTTTTTTTTTAAATCAAAATGCTGTCGTCACCGGCGCGCAATGACTTATGGGGTAGGATCGGGTAGGATAGGCCGCGAAGGATCCATTCATGTATCCTTCCTTTCACGGGGAAACGAAGGGTGCATTTGGCGTCGCTTTTGAATCAGGGTAGCCTTCGTCGCGCCGCGATGACACAACCGGCCTTTGAATACGGCCTTCGAAGGATGCGAAATTGAATTGGGACAGCCTTCATCGCACCGCGGTGACGCAATCGGCCTTCAAATGCGGCCTTCGAAGATGCAGCCTTTGAATTGGGACATCCTTTGTCGCGCCGCTTTGACGCAATCGGCCTTCAAATGCGGCCAATCAGTCTTCAAATACGGCCTTCGAAGGACGCAGCCTTCACATTGGGACACAGCTAGGGCTGCGTTCCAGTCCACTTTTAGACACGCACTTGCGAACTTCCCTAAGCACTTCCCCTCGGGGGAATCCCTGCCGCCATTTTGAAGTGCCTTCCACTTCGTGAAGTGGACGAGGGAAGTTTATATGGACAGACCCTCGTTCCCTCGATTTTGACCGAGGGAGCGAGTCTACTTCATATGTACACTTCAGGCAGTTCCATATACCACAATGCAACACGATTGTGACGTCACCGCAGATCTCGTCTAATCACCACCACCAAAAACATCTCTATGATATATTAATTCGAATTTTTATATAAAACAAGCCAAACACACCTATATACATTTGGATGCTGCATTAAACAAATTCTTAAAGGGAAAAAAAATTGTAAATAATAAATCAACTCCATAGTTGATTCCAAGTGATCAAGGGCTTAGGACGTTCCAGTTCAGCCCATTGCAGTTTCCGAACAAGACGGAGGGAAGTTAGCGAGTGAAGGGCATTTCATTAGGCTTGTTTGAGATGAGCAAAATCTGCGCAGAACCGATCACCGGTGATCAGCGCGTAATCCTTGCTCTGATGTCATGATGACGTGTGTCAAAAAACTCTCGCGAGCGCAAGGCGCACATGTCGGATTCTGCAGTCGCGGGCAGTTGCTCTCCACTGACTGCACTGATCAAAAGCATGATGGGAAACGACTTGCTGACGACACAGCTTAATGTTGATTGGTTTAAACAACCGTGATGTATTGTTCTCTTTTAAAATGTTTGATTTTAAAACTCGGATATCATGTTTTATGTGTTATGTGTGAATATTCCCAAACTCTCGGACAGTGCGATCTCTATGGGTTATGCAATGTCATTTTATAATAAAAAAAACACACACACACACAAAAAATAAAACACATAGTCTATGTCTGTATTAAAGAAAAAATGATTGATAAACACTTATTTGAAATGGAATTAAATAGCAAGTACTTTAGGTGTCTTGTTCATTATATTTATTTTCATATAAAAGCAACAGAACTTAAATTACATCCAGTTTATTAGCAACAATGTGCACGAGCGTGAATCCCGTGACGATATCCATAATGTGTCAGATCCACTGCGAGAAGCGAGGACTGTCCGGCTTGCCTGCGCTTTTTTCACTCCTCTTACTGCAGCCGCCTACTCTCGACTACATTTCAGGCGAGGCCAGGCGCATCTCAAACAAGCCTAATATTGGACCGGAACGCAGCCAGGGAGGTTGCCGCTTGGTTCTGATCTATGGTTCTGACCTTTACAGTCTATGGTTCTTTTTCTGACATGATGCACTTTTTCTGAGCGCGTACGCCGAGGCGCGCGCCCACTGTCAAACAGCGCCAAACTGGACTTGATCTTTCGCATCTGATTTTTGTTGGGTCAGACCCATCTGCTAGCGATGGGGCCGAGACTGAGAGAGAGCTACATGGAGCTACATGGACAATTATGCACCAAACAAGCCACTTTTGAAATATTTCATGAATACAAAACCCTCCCCCCTAGACTAAAAAAAGTAGGATGACCCTCCCCTCAAAGAATAAAAAGACATGACCCCCTATCTTCCTCCGGTGGTCCATTCCATAAATACCGAACGGTCCCTAATTGATATTTCTTTCAATGAATGTTGAAGGGTGAACGCATAAATGTCAATTTTAAAAGGTTTTCTGCACTGAATATTTTTGTGGTGTCAGTCGTATGGTGGTGATGAAAACAACAGCAGGCCTACTGTTCGGAAAAATACTGAGGGAGGAGGCGCAGACAGTGTTGTACTGTCCTCTGCAGTTTGTGATGGAGCAGATTCGGCAGCAGCGGAGCTGTGATTCCGGACCGCGATTGATCGGAGTCACTGTTCGGCATTGATTCAGAGAGATCATATCATGGAGATTCAGAACCAACCAATTCCAGCATTTAGAACCTGAAGAACAACCTTTAACGTTACAATATTAACTATACTGCTTTATCTGCTGCTACGAATCTGTTTTCAGTTCTTCATAGTTTGTTTTAGTAAGTACATTTAAAAAATACACATACAAAAATGCGCTACAGAATGTGTCTGAAATTAGACAATGATCAAACAATGTTAATAACGTCATTTTGTCTTTAGTGCTAAACTCGCTAATACTGTTTGCTAACACTCACTGTTCATGGGCCGTCTCCTGTAATAACAGTTTATACATGTACATTCTTTGTTTTGGTAATAATAGATTCAATTATAGAGTCATTTGGATTAAAGGAGTATTATATTTTAGTTTAATGTGAGGGTATTGGGGTGTTTGAGTTTAATGTGAGTCGTTATTGGGTGTGCTAACATGCTAATTACGTTAGCGGCAGAGATCAGACACGTCATTCGTAATACAAAACATTGAAGTGTTTAATGTAATTGTCATTTTGATTTGTGTTGTGTTTTATACACAACACACCCATTGACATGCTGATAAATACCGTTTAATCAATTTTAATGTCATTGCATATCACAGGAATGGGTTTTATTTATTACAGAATGATGTGTTGGTAATGTATTCGGCAGGTAGGATTGGTGTTATAACATTTACCCTGGTTTGTTATTTAATGGGACAGACGTAAAAAAAAAAACGTTTAAAACGTGAACAGCATTTACTTGTAAATTAGTAAAGGACACGTTAGAGTACTTTGCATTCTCTTTGTCTAAATACATTGAGAAACAACAACCCCCTAAAGATGTTTAGGCTAACATTTTCTTATTCTAAATGTTTGTGTATTCAGGCTGCGGAATCAACATAAAATTGACTGTATGAACTGGACATTTTTGGAATTCCTACCCACATGCCTCTACACAATTCTTTACATATCGAAGCTTAAGACTTTTGTAATGTGTAGTCAGACTTGTTTATAGAAAGTGATGCGTGTCTGTCCACTTTGTGCTGATTTTCATGTGTGATGTAATATTACTAATTTTGAGAAATATGCCAAAATCTGTTGGGTTCATTACATAAGATGGAATGTTTGACTGCTTTCCTGGCTTTGTCTTTTGTCTTTAGATTGTCAGCACCGCGGTAGTCTTCGCCATGGTGCAGAAGTATCAGTCCCCTGTGAGGGTGTACAAACATCCTTTTGAACTGGTCATGGCAGTAAGTGTAAAACACAGTCTTAACACTCAACAGTTCATTTTATTGTTGACAAACGTTTTTATCTCGTTTTATTGTGACCACAACAATGATAATGATATATTTTATAGCTACCAAGCTACAGGCAAAACATCAATCTGTTTTCCTTGAATTTAAAGCTTCCCTAAAGCTGGATCACTAGCTGCGTTTACATGGACCCAGGGGTTAAAGTGGTCCGGAACTGCGTTCTGGCACCTCACATAAATTATTAAATAAATAGATTCATTAATCTCAACGAATCTCGCTGGTCCCGAGATGGACCGACTGGCCGACCAACCTCCCTTCCTCCCCGCTGAACGCGAGTGATTATAAATGCGTAAAATGCACGGTGGTTGAGCGCGGTAAAGTTAGTTTAATGTTCGATATTTCGCCGGACATCGTTTCCCCTTGCCACTGTTCTATAGGGTCGGCAGTCTTACAAAGATATCAATAGCAGGATTAGTTTTAACATTATGTAACCATTATCGACATTAAATATTCGTTCAAAATCACCGTGCATTAATGCTGCATATTTATACCTGAGGATTCTTTGACGCGTTTCCACAACGCATGCCTAAGGGAACGTCTGCCAATTCCACTAACTGCGTTAAACTAGCCTATAATTTGTATTATTTAAAATTACTTTTCAAATTCCAAAGCTTGTAGAAGGTTCCTATATTGGCAATGCTGATCTGGTAGCCTTGAGTAAATTAACTTATCTAAGAAAATGATTCATAAAACTCATCAGTTGAGCCTATGTTTACTTTTTTCACTGACACAGACGAAAATGAAAAGACTATTAGTCATAGTTCAGCTTTAGATCGTCATCATATCAGTGTTGATGGACCAAAATAAAATAAGTAATAAGTATTGTGATATGTGGTGCCACAGTGACACTCTTGTCCCAAAAAGTATTGCTATACCACGATACTCAATATGTTGTCCCACGGTGAGTCATTTTTCCCTGTTACACCTACACAAAATTTGAGGGTTCCCCCACATACCAAATCCCACTTTAACCACTGCGTAATAATCTGTTTGTAATCTGACTAGTAGCACAGTCCGAATAAAAAAAAGTCACATGTAAGCATGCCATCGGAATGATTTGGCCAAATCTGATTGAAATCTCATTCAGATTGTAAGGCCGGGTTTAAACCTTTTATAATCCATTCGATAGTGCTTGTAAAACACTTGATTGGACTGAAAACTGAAATGGCTAATGACGTATGATGCACGGAACAAGCTGTTGTTGTTGAATACATTGTAATAAACGTCATGTCATTCTAAAATTCTCATTCCACTCATCGTCTGTGTAGTGCTGCAGGACAGTGTCATCCCAGCAGTCCTCTGCTTTGGGCTCTCATCCACAGATACCTTGTTTTGAGTGAGGGAAGGGTGTTTTTACTGCTTGATAAATATAAGCAGCATGGCACAAAGCTTAAAGGGATACTTCAGGATTTAGCATTAAGCTTTGTATCAGTAGAAAACCATTAGTATTTTCAAATTACCGTGCTTCCCCCCCCTCATTTCCCCCTGATATGAGAGATTTATGTATTTTTAGTCTGGAAAAAATCCTCAGATGACGCAAAATGACGATTTTTGGGCCAGAGGCTTAAAACTACAGCCAGTACTAGTAGCTAGTTCCGCATGTTTTCACCACGCCCATATGGGGCGGGATCTAACTCACAGAATGTAAAGATAGTGTCAGCCATCTTTCTTTAGAAGCTAAGCTAACAGGCTCTTGCTCTGTGTAGAAAGTTTGTATAGTAGGCTAATCACGATGGGGGAAGGTAGTTTTGAAGTTGAAATGGCAGAAGGGGATTTCGAAGAACTGTTGCGCGAATCTGATGCTCGCGGCTACCTGTACGAGCCGCAATACAGCGATGAACAGTTGCGGGAGATGGAGGAACAAGAGGCGGCCGGAGAAGCTGCTGCAGCAGGGGAGCAAGACCTGACTTGAGCCCGGCCAGACGCGAGCTGGGGCGGACTGGTGGTGTCAGTGCTCTCGCTGTGTGCCTATGGAAACAGATAGAGAGTCCTATTGCTGTCGCGAATTTCTAGCCTGACTACGTCAGACTTTGTACTTCCGCTCAATTTCATTTTGCTTCTGTACTTAGTCTGAGACATCGACATGTCTCTCAGTTTTCCTCCGGCCTGAAAACAGCCGGCCAATCAACGAACAGAGGGCGGGCTGAGAGCCGTGACGTAGACGCTAAGCGCCGAGTTTAAGATTGGGGAAATCGAAAACGACCGCGGATATGGAGAGACTGGACGCAATTCGCTCTGTTGTGGAGAATATTCCTGGCATTTCTAAACTGAAGGCCGAACAAGAAGAGTGTTTGGTAAACATTTTGAATGGAGGTGATGTCGTGGCCATACTCCCGACAGGTTTTGGTAAAAGTTTAATTTATCAAATATTACCGATCGTCAGCGAGAAACTGGGGAGGACAAAGGCCGGCAAGGCGATAGTTGTGATTGTGTCCCCCTTGGTTGCACTCATGGAGGATCAGGTTAAGGAGGCAGCAAAACTCGGTCAGCCATGTTCACTCCGGTATTTCGCTCGATGGTTTCGATTTCGCATCATACATGTGTTTACAGTGGAAGTTCGATGCGGCTGAGCTGGCGAATAACACACGTCATAACCAAACGTTATGTGATTGGCTTACGGGTAACCAATGATTTTATACTTCAGACAAGTAATGTGCCAACAGCAGGAAAGTCTATATTTGTGCTTTCCCTTTATGTCAAAATCCGATTTGAAGCTTGTCACATATAAATGTGCACATCAACCCGATCACTTTAGTTAGCATTCATGTAAAGGCTATTTTCGGATTCATCAATCGGAATGATTTTATTCCAATTGAAACAAAAAAGTGTCCTTATAAATGTAGCTACTGTCTTTTTTTTTTGGCAGTCTATGCACATGAATGTGAAGTGTGGAAGAAGAAGGTGCTCTGTTTTGCTGAGGTTACTATGCAGGGCTTGGATTAGTCCAATTGCAGGTTTAAAGATTCATTATGTACTTTCAGATATACGTTACATTAAGTTTCTAGTAAGCGCTTTTAGCGTATATACAGTAGTCAACATTTTAAGTGGTTTTTGAACCACTTTTCTGTAATTTAATGTTTAAATATGCAAATTAGGCATAATCTAATTAAATATGTGCTAATTTGCATATATTTTAAAAAACGAAATCTGAGTATTGGATAAAGCCAGGTTCAAAATTATTTTTTAATTGTGTTCACATATTAGATGGGAAAAAATTACAGAGGGATTTATGGATAACTACATTTGTTTTCCTGTAAGTCATAATATACTGTCAATAGCCTTAAACTGATTTTCGCCATGTTTTTTGGAATAAAATGTTATATAAATCAGGCTAGGAATAATATATTTACAAATCCCTCTGTAAATGTCTTCATAATATAACTAGGTACAAGACTGGAAAGTTTAGTGTATATAGGTGCTACTGAAGTGGAGATTTCGGACTTGGAGTATGAGAGAAAAGTAATTTTGAGAAAATGGGCTTTAAAGATTTATATTGTAAAATGAGATTGCGCATTTAGAGTTAAATCCCCCCTTTTACTTTCACGATTGGTTGCTGATAAAAAGGAAATGACCATATTTGGGTCCGACAGCATTGTACAGGAGAGAGAGAGAGAGCTTTCTAACGGTGTATGTGATGACAAGGGTGCAGGCAGCGATTGCGGAGCAGCGGGATGATTTAGAATGCCAACTTTTGATGAATTTATGAGAAATCTACTGATGCAAACCGACAAAGTGTAGTAAAATAAAGACCTAAATGTGTATTTCGGACTGAAAAAGTCTGAAAAAAGACATTATTATTGAAGACATATATCCCCAAATCTCAAAATTGACCAGTGAAAAAAAAAAACGATGGTTTTGCCTGCCATGTCTCGCCTTAACTTCTTACAGTTGGTAACTGGCCCGACCCTGTTACAAAGGCCATACCATGGATCTTGTGATTACAAATGGTTCATTTGAATCACAGTTATCATCTGTTGACATTGGACTGTTGGATCATTCAGCTGTCTTCTTTAATCTGAAGCTGCTGTTTCATAGTGAATCAATGCTCTTGCTATTAATCTTGACTCTTTTGCTCCCCTAAGGTTATTTTCGCCCTCACTGCTCCTTGGTATAATGACAGTCTGTGCAATAGGAAGGCTGCTTGTCAAAAAATCGATCGCAAATGGCATCTTACCGGCTTCAATTTTAATTATTTAGCATGGAAGGAATTTCTGGGTCACTACAGAGCATTAATTGAGACTGAATGTCTCATCTTACATCTGAATTTCTCTGTCTAATCATATTTTCTTGGCAAAAATACTTGATTGTGTTTTTGCCTCTTATTTGTGTAAGCATCTTGCAATTAATAACCTCTTTGAACCCCTTCAGTCAGGTTTTCGTAAATTCCACAGTACTGAAACGGCTTTGGTCAAAGTTACCAATGATTTGTTGATGGCTTCTGACTCTGGTGCAATTTCCATTCTCATCCTTCTTGATTTAAGAGCATATTTTGAGACTGTTGATCATAGTCTATTACTTACCTGTCTTGACCAAGATTTTGGTGTGTTGGGGACAGCTTTGAAGTGGTTTAAATCCTATTTCACTGACCGTTCTCAGATCGTTTACATGGATGTTTTTAGCTCTGAGATTAGCTCTGTTTTCACTGGTGTTCCTCAGGGCTCAGTCTTGGGCCCTCCGCTCTTTAATATTTATCTGCCACCACATTTGTTGCGATCACTTGGCCTCCATTTTAAATTTTAGCTGATGATACACAGATTTATATACACTCAAAATCTGGTGAACACCCTGATGTTGGTTTTCTCCCTGGCTGTATTTCTGAGATAAAAATATGGATGAGTAATAATTTCTTGTGTCTGAACAGTGGTAAAACTGAAGTCATACTCATTGGTTCCTGTCATAATTGCATATAACTGCAACACCGGCAGTTATAGGGATAATGCAGTGAGTTCGGATTTCGAAAAAGGCCGGTGGAGAGAAACGAGGCTGGTGCGTTTGTCTTTACAGTTATTCTTGCGTTCCGATCATAAGTTCAGAAACGGAGCCTACCTTGTCTGTTGTCAAGACGTTACAGTACTCTCTCAATATTCGAAGTGCAAACAGAGACCGTAGCCACAATTAAACAGTCCAGAGATGGGTATTGGGTGACAGACTATTGTATGTGCAGCCTAATTTGCGCGCATCAGGGAGCTCGTGTTTTACTTTCACTTTTAAATTCGTGATCGCGCGTACTCTGTGTATAAGATTCAGCGGGGCTAAGTGCGCATTCTACAAGATAAGACATTTATCAGACGTTTAGGCTTTGTTGCGCAACGAATCCTCCACCATTGTCACGTGATCAGTGAACAGTGAATTCTTACTGCACTAACGGCTACTCGTGCTGGATGAGCAGAGCAGACTTTTACATTAGTTTATAATGGTTTTAATTTTTTTATAAAAACAGCAAAACGACAGAACAAATGAGGCGAATGTGAGTGTAGCAGAGTAATATTTTATGCTTATTTAACCCTCACGCTCCGTCATGGCGATATCGCGAGACAGTTTTTTACTCGACGGGAAATCTCGCCACATTTTAGTCTCGTTACACCCCTAGTGACAGAGCTTTCTCTTCATTTGCTCCTGCCCTTTGGAATTCTCTGCCTCTTAAACTATAGGGAAGCTCAGACCTATGGAATTTTTAAAGGTAGACTTAAGACATATTTTTGTTTAAGTAGCATTTGTTTGTTGATGTTAAGTTTATTATTTAAAGGACGCAAATCATTTTACACCAGACTGCTTTGTGAACGAGGGTCAGTACAAAGCAGCCTTTGCTAAAAAGTTGTTACTCGAGGATGGATCTGTACCAACTGTTGTGTTCGTATAACAAATAAGTTATAGCCGTAATTAGCCGCACATTCCCTTCAAAAACAAAAGTAATCCACTGCGTCTTAAGCATCTCAGATGTCGGGAGTAACAACAACAACTTCCATCCAACAACAAAACACCTCAATCGCTTAGGAGATATTCTTGTCTACAGCTGATCCGGCATCAAAACAATGGCGGACTGCGTACAGCTCAATCAGGGCGGGTCTATGCTAAAACAATAGTGTCAGTCAACAGTCGTGGGAGGGGCTTGTGCAAAAGGACGTCACATTGCCCAGAATCTGAAAACGGCTTGTTCTGAGACACTGCTAATGATTTATGGGGATTTAAAAAAAAGCCCTGGGTGGATTATCATTATAGGGGGGTTGAATACACAAACTGCCAACACACATTTATTTTCAAACACCATGTAAAAGTGAATTTAGCATAATAGGTGCTAGGGCTGGGCGATATGGCCAAAAAATCATATCTTGGTATTTTTTGGTTAAATGGCGATATACGATATATATCTCGGTACTTTCTACGTTTTTCTATTTGGATAAAGAAAATCTGTATTTATTTAAAAAAATGTTATTTCACCTCCTGCTCAATGATAGCCAAACAATGTTGATATTGAAGGATATGGAAACTAATATAGTGAATGTAATGTAGGCTAAGCAATATATTATGTGCAAATAACGGTGGTGCTCATTAACGGAAGCTTGAATTTTAGCGGAGATTCACTTGCAGAGGGCTCGTCCTCTCCTGACAGTAAAATGGACATATTTGTTTGACTTTCTAACATTTACAGATGGAGAATATACCTGTGAAATGTAAGTTAAGCACTGAGGAAAGCACCACGTCTCAAACGCATTAAGCAGCGCAAGTAAATCTGTCAGTCAGCAACAGTATCTGTCAGAGCATCTGACAGGGCAATCTGCTTTAAACTTGTTAACTTTATCTTACCAGTTATTTTGAAGCACTTAATATAAGCTTGTCATGTTTAGGACAAATTGTACTATGTACTTTCACTGCTGGAGCTCACACTGCGTCCTCCGCTATTTTTCAGATGTGCTCGTATCAAACTACTGTAACGATATAAACGGTATTGCCTCATTCCATATCGTTAAAAACAAACAAAAACGATATATTGTACAAACTCAATTTACCGTCCAGCCCTAATAGGTGCCCTTTAAGCTATGTGTTGCTTATTTTGTGTAACACACTTTGAGAATCTGCTTTTAAAGGCACTTTATAAAATAAAGATTATTATTATTAGGTGTTCTAGCACGAAGTGCTGAAAACCTATTGTAATTGTTAGGAATTAAAAAAAAAAAACAAAAAAAAAAACTCCCCTAAAACGCATCGTGCAGCCCAAACCGTAAGGCCTGAAACTCGGCCAGATGGTAGGCCACAATTTGGGGAGAACCTATCAGAGTATGACCCCGATTGGCCCATAGGTGGCGCTACAGCAACCAAAAGTACTAAATTGCGCATAACTCCTAGACCGTTTGACTTAGAATCAAGGTCTTTACACCACTGTGATCCTTGGCTCAAGACGGACAAGATATCTCCAATTTCGATTTTGTCCAAATTTTGTCCAAAACCTACTTTTGCGAACTAGTCCCTGGTTTTTCGCCCTTTCGGAACCAAACCAGTCTAGGCCTATTCTCTGGACTCTCTAGATCAATAATTATCGAAAAAAAGATTTTCATTTGGTTGGCTGTAACAGTCATTTAGAAAATTGTCTGTTGCAAAATACGGTCAAAAGCCTATAAATCCTAAACGAAAAGTCAGAACTTCACAAAAATTGATGAGCATATGTGTCATAACATGGCGAAGAAGCATGCAAAGTTTCATGGAGATCGGACCATAGGTGGCGCTATAACTGTCAAAAAGGTCTCATTGTTATTAGGTGTTCAAGCACGAAGTGCTGAAAACCTATTGTAATTGTTAGGATTTTTTTGAAAAAAAAAAATTCCCCTAAAACGCATCGTGCAGCCCAAACCGTAAGGCCTAGAGACTTGAAACTCGGCCAGATGGTAGGCCACAATTTGGGGAGAACCAATCAGAGTATGACCCCGATTGGCCCATAGGTGGCGCTACAGCAACCAAAAGTACTAAATTGCGCATAACTCCTAGACCGTTTGACTTAGAATCAAGGTCTCTGCGATCCTTGGCTCAAGACGGACAATTTCGATTTAGGCAGGACATTTTTTATGCTATGTCAAATTTTGCCCAAAACCTACTTTTGCGAACTAGTCCTAGGTCCATATATGTCCTATGGTAAATTGCTTGTATTGGCTGTAAATGGTCTTTTCCATCTATTATGTCAGTGGTTAAATGTATGCTAAATAAAACTTAAAGTCTTTTGATGCTTTTGTGCTTAAAGGCCTTAACTGCTTGAACACCGATAAATGCTGCTTGCAGCTTTAATTATTATTATTATTAATTGAATTGAAACACATTTTTGTTTTGGAAAAAAAACCCCAATTTGCTCTGTGTTAGTCTTCTCACCTGTGTGAATTTAGATCACAACTGTATTGAGCATGGCTTTCAGTTGAAATCCCAGCATCTTGTGGATCATAGTGTCCAGACACAGGCCCCTATCCTGTGTCCTGTGTTTCTCATCATCCCACAATCCCAAGCATTACCTCCCTAAGCCTTCCTCACCCAACCCATATGAGACTGCACTAATCTTCAGAGAGACAACACCATTGGCTCCAATATTAATACCCTTAGTACAGCATTTGCACCAGGAAAAACCTGATCTGTGCCATTTTTTGTTAAATCCCTCAGTGCAGACAGAGCCCCACTAGCAGCAATAGCAGCATTTTTTCGCCGCTAGGGGTCGCTAACCTCTTACAATAACAAGGCGTAGGTTGATGACGTATAAGCGGAATTATGGAACTTGTCGTCATGTTGATGGATCTAATAATGTTTATGGAAGAGTGAATACATTGATGTTTTTAACATGACTGTGGAATGAAGCATTCCACGATTGCTAATAATATCAGCGCCACACGTGAGTCCCGCGGATATAAAGGAATAAGGACATTTCATTATACCAAACTACACGCAAGTGCAGAATTACTACTCACACAGGTCAGTTTATTTGATGAATTAAACTTGTGAGGTAACGCAGCGCTGTTTCACTTGGTCTACACTATCACACTAAACTGCATTTGAGTGCGTTGAAAGTAATAATGTTATTCTATGTGTTAGTTTGTTGGCTGTATGAGACTAGCAGTAAGCTAGATCAACATTAGAATAACATACTGATCATATTCTAACATTTCATCATGTTGAGCTATATAACATAGATTAGATTTATGTACATTTGCTCACCTGTTTAATAAAGTACATGCAAGAGCGGCGTCTCTGTCAAGTCAAAGTTAGTCTCGGCATCTCGGAAACGCCATGCTGATATTGAGCCTCATTTTAGTTCTCTTTTTGTCCCAAATTCTGCTTGCTATGGTCCATAATGTTTGAACGAAACAACAACAGCGTGCCGCTGTGCCGCTAGACGTAACGCAGTTGTCCACGTCTGTCGCCATAGTTACTATGGCAGTATGAGCGGAAATCAGGGAAAACGCGGATATTATGTCATTGACAGACGACAATGACCAGGGTCGAGCCATTATTTAAAATAGGAATTTCTCTGAAATTAAAAATCTTTGGGAACTTTTGGGATATTGTAAGTACACAACTGCAGGAAATATATCACACTGTGCAAGTGATTTTTGGATATTTTATTACAAAAATCTTACATATTGTACCTTTAACCAGGTTGTTTTGTTGTCGATGCATTTTAAAATGTGCATTTTTGCTCAAGTGTTCAGGTTTTTAACAGTCTTCTGTACCATATTATTAGTTACTCTCTACAAGTATGATTGAATGGTTTGAATGTTTTGTAAGCAAATGTTTAAGGGGTTTTGTGTTATGACCTATTCTTTCTGTGCTGTGTTCTGTGCTTTCTTGTTTAATCCCGCAGACGCAAGCACAAGAGATTTACTTTTAATCTACTGCAATTGAAAACATTTTTAACCCTCTGTTTCTAGGGTAAACTTTTTCACATCAGTTGATATCGATAATTATCACGATAAATGTAAAATCTTTATTATTTTTAGTAGTATTATTTAAGTAGAGATGTGCGTGACTATTTGACTAGTCGATTAAACGTTTTTTTTTTTATGTCTTTAAAGTAACACTGTAGTTTTTCAACCTTCATATTATATTTCCAAGACCCTTGTGATGGTACATCGACTTACAATAGGTTAAATGACACGTCTGCCATAGCCTGACGTGGTCTGTATCGCTTTTACTGGCACTATGTAACTTTGGGTTTCGGGTAGTAACCGGAGCACAAAAAGAACTACAAAATTCGACTGCTTTACGGCATACATAGTTTTTCTTCGTTTGTGATGTCTTTCATAAAATCATGCATCATACTCTACCTTGTCTGTGGCCATTGTTGATTCCAAAGCCAATGCTGGATAAACAGCGAGCGTGCGACAGTAGGCTGCGGTAGGCTAAATTATTTACGACAGCGGTAATGGACAATTCCGCTTCCAACCTGTAGGGCGACCACAGAGGAAAAGTTCCTTGGTGTTGCTTTAATGTCTTGCTTTACATTTTTTTTTACATATATTCTACGTCTAAATTACCGTCATGTTAAAGGAATAGTTCACTTAAAAATGAAAATTGTCTCACCCTCGAGTTGTTTCAAACCTGTATGAATTTCTTTCTTCTGCTGAACACAAAGGAAGATATTTTGAAGAATGTTGGTCAATGGGGCCCATCAACTGTTTGGTTACCGAAAATATTCTTCAAAATATCTTTCGTGTTTAGCAGAAGAAAGAAATTCATACAGGTTTGAGACAAATATGAACTATTCTTTTAATGTTACATTTTAAAATTTAAATATTATTTTAAAAAGGTATCTGGAGCGGAAAACAAAATTTCATTTTACCTCAGATTTTGCATGCGTTCGTTGTCTCTGGCACTTGCGGCTATAGATATACAGGTCCTTCTCAAAAAATTAGCATATTGTGATAAAGTTAATTATTTTCCATAATGTAATGATAAAAATTAAACTTTCATATATTTTAGATTCCATATATTTTAGATTCATTGCACACCAACTGAAATATTTCAGGTCTTTTATTGTTTTAATACTGATGATTTTGGCATACAGCTCATGAAAACCCAAAATTCCTATCTCAAAAAATTTGCATATTTCATCCGACCAATAAAAGAAGTATTTTTAATACAAAAAAAGTCAACCTTCAAATAATTATGTTCAGTTATGCACTCAATACTTGGTCGGGAATCCTTTTGCAGAAATGACTGCTTCAATGCGGCGTGGCATGGAGGCAATCAGCCTGTGGCACTGTGTTATGGAGGCCCAGGATGCTTCGATAGCGGCCTTAAGCTCATCCAGAGTGTTGAGTCTTGCGTCTCTCAACTTTCTCTTCACAATATCCCACAGATTCTCTATGGGGTTCAGGTCAGGAGAGTTGGCAGGCCAATTGAGCACAGTAATACCATGGTCAGTAAACCATTTACCAGTGGTTTTGGCACTGTGAGCAGGTGCCAGGTCATGCTGAAAAATTAAATCTTCATCTCCATAAAGCTTTTCAGCAGATGGAAGCATGAAGTGCTCCAAAATCTCCTGATAGCTAGCTGCATTGACCCTGCCCTTGATAAAACACAGTGGACCAACACCAGCAGCTGACATGGCACCCCAGACCATCACTGACTGTGGGTACTTGACACTGGACTTCAGGCATTTTGGCATTTCCTTCTCCCCAGTCTTCCTCCAGACTCTGGCACCTTGATTTCCGAATGACATGCAAAATTTGCTTTCATCCGAAAAAAGTACTTTGGACCACTGAGCAACAGTCCAGTGCTGTGTAGGGACTGGGCTAAGAGGGTGAATCTGAATAACTAAATACATCCTGCTAAAGACCAAAAATCTTTGAATGTAAATTAACCCACACACACACACAACCACACACGCATCCCCCACAAGTGAAGCCCGCTCAGGACAGAGCGTGGTGTCCAGTTACGAGACATTTTTATGACTGACTGGAATGTCCCTGTAGAAAATCCTGCTGTGATCTGATTGGCTGATTGAGTACTGATAGGCTCACCTGTTGTCACTAGCTAATCATGCTTCAGTCTCAGCTTGTTTGTATGTAAGAGACCGTCTCCCCATTCATGCATGCTCTGTGTGGAATTGTTGCGTGGTTGACCATGTAAGTTCCTCTCTTTTGGTTTGTTTAGTTAAATGGATTGTGTTGATATGTTACATTGAATTCTGGTTATGTATATTTTCTCTTTGGTGCTATACATTTTGATTTGTTACAAGCTGATTTCAGATGTATGGTTTGATGTGCAAATGTGTGTAATGTATTAATAGTTTCTATGTTGTTTATTGGACCATGAACCAACAATTACCACCTAAGAAATGTCTACTCCTACATATGTGAAGCACAATAAAATGGGAAAAGCTAATTGATGACTGAATGAGTTTTAATGGACCCACCATCCCAGTAGCAACAGCTAAATCAGCCTAAAAGTCCTGCTAGTTTTTTATATGGTCCTTCGAGCCGGAGAGGCTGCTGGAATGGAGATTGAAGATGACTGTGTGAGACCTAAACGTTCATCTAGGATCGTAAAACCTCCAAGATGGCATCAAGATTATATGATGGGTCAGTCAGATCCTTCGATTCATCCAATTGGACAATTGTCAAACCAGCCAGAAGATTTGAGTCATTTCGTTGCATCACAAGGAGCTACCATTACCGCAACTCAAAATGAGGTGAAGTTTTTGTCTGAGGAGATTAAACAAATTAAAGGAATGTTGTTGGATGTAGGACACATGATGAAAGATCTGCAAAGGAAAAGAAATTCTTCATTTTCTACTAGCTCTGAATGCAGTTCTATTCCAGCATCCCCAGTTCATATCCCAACGCAAGCGAAGCAGCAGGAGGTGAACGTCAGAGATTCTATTGTGGATGAGTTGAGTGAATGTATGCGACAACATCATACCAAGCAGGACAATGTGCTTTCTACACCACCAAAGGTTCAGGGACAAAATACTTTGCCCCCAGCTCAGTATGTTCAGCCTACTTCCTCAATAGCAACCACTAGAGTGCCATCAGAGAGACAACACCAGCTGCTTTCTGATCCATATGTACCTATTAGGCCATCAGTTCCTTTCCCAGAAAACCTCAGGTCACAACCTTTAATGGATCCCATTGTAAGGGGTGACCGCTTAAACCAGCCACAACGTAATGGTTCTCCATGGCTATCTTCAGTCAATCATCAAATCAATCCCAGTTATTATTCAAGTGATCAAGTAGGAAGGGATCAAAGCCTGTTGCCATCGGATCAAATGCAGGCAAATGCATTTTGTATGCCCGGTCTTCCATGGATGCCCACAAGTTGGCCGACCTTCTTTCCAAGTGGAGGCTTGTTAAGGCCTCCATACCTACCGGATTACCCTTATCCAGTGTTATATCCATCTCATAGCCAAAACGCTCCACCTAATTGGGTTCCTTCAAGAGTTGCCACGTTGCCTCCTAGAGATTTATCAGCTGGATTTCCTTATGCTTCTCTTGGTCATTCACATCAAACTTCCTTAGAACAGCAGCCAACTAGAACAGCTGAGCAGCAGCAAGAAAATCCTTCCCTTATGTTCCCACAGAATCCTTTGACACCCAGAGTTATTACTACGGCATCAGCACCTCAGGGGCAGCAAAGAAATGTGAATCCTATAACTGCATTTTCCCCAAATGGAATGCAAATGTAGGTACCTGACCAGCATATCCCTATTCATTCAGCAGTGAATGTGCCCCACACAGTTATGCCAGCTCTACATCCTCCCAGGTCAGCCCGTATTGAAAGACTATCATTCCCCAATTTGAAGAGTGATGACCCCCAAGAGTTTACCATGCTGAATATGGCTTTGAAGAATTTGTTACTCTTAGAGGAAACTGAGCAATACAAGTACCATATTCTTCTGGATCATTTGAAGTTGGATGCCGCTCGACTTCTGGCCTTGGCTTATGCCCATCATTCCCAGCCTTATACTATGGCCTTAAAAGCTCTACAGAAGAGATATGGTCAACAACCCCAGTTGGTGCTCCGAGAGATTGCTACAATTCAGAATCAGAATCAATTTTATTGCCAAGTAGTGTTGTGCACATACAAAGAATTTGCTTTGGTAATAAGGTGTTACCGAGGCTGCTATAATCAGCGCCAACTTGAGAAAAATACAGCATGACATGAGGAGAGGTGAGGAGAAAAAAAGGCAACCCCCAGTCTGGGACAGTCTGGGAACAGGAAAAAACACCTCAGCAACATTAGCACATAAACAGTACACTCTACAAACACGACATTGCAACACGGTTGGGAGTGGGGGATGGAGGTAGTCCAGCCCAGGCAAGCAGCATCCGGTCCTGCAGCCATTATGGCGCTGGTCACAGACCCGCCTGTCAGACTGGGGGTGCGAAGCGGCGAAGGCGTGGGATGGGGTGTGGGGCAGGTGCATATCTGTGTATGTGTAAGTTCATGTGTGTGTAGGCCTGGAGAGAGTCGCTAAGCCAGCACCATAATCTAGGAGCCTCAGTCCGCAGGATTGTCATAGCGATACACAGCAAGTTGCCATGGAGACAGCCTTGATCAGGTCCCATACAGAGTCAACAATCACCAGGTGTCTGAGGAGTCGGGGAAGGAACGCAAGAGCGGCTCACTTCAGTGCTCTTCCGGGAGAGTTGTTGTTCCAGCAGCGGCCTTGGCCAAGGCCAGAGCTGGTAGTGGGGTGCCGAAACAGATAAGATTGGGATTGTTTGGTCTTGGGGCGAATAGCCGTATTCAATTTATACAGGCTATTCTCCTGGTCCATTTTGGTCTCTGAAACGATCCATTTGCCTTTGCAAAGCTGTGAGCTTCTCCATGATGTTATCCATCTTGTGGTTCATAGACCCAGTCTGAGTGCTGACAGCTCTGCCCACTGCTTCAATCATCACGGGCAGCCTTGTGGGGCTTTGGACAGCTGTCACAGTCTTCTTAATTCCTCGATAAACCAGGGCAATGCCTAATCCAATCAGCAGAAGACCTGTTATCATGGTGCCGAATAGGTAGATATCTTCAATGTCCTCCACGGAAAGAGCCGCCAGACACACGACCCGCCACCTCTCCCACGCGTCCATCGTGTAGCCAGCCGAACGCTCCGGCAGGGCAGTCAGGTTCCCCCGAACCCAAGCTTCTCGTCGAGAAGATGGTGTCAATTGCGTTGAGAGACCAGTTGATCAAATCCATAATTTCTTGGTTTTGGAGAGCAGTGTAGCGAGAGTCTCTCAAAGTACAAGACATTAGACGTGACGAGAGAAGCAAAGCAGAAGAGGTAAGGGGAGGGAGAGGGAGAGAAAATGCGACCGCCTTCGTTGAGAGCCAAGAGGGAATGGCTCTCAACGAAGTTCAATTAAGAACTTACCAGCTGTACGTTCCGGAGATTCTGCTGGATTTGGTGAATTTGCTGTACGAGTTCAAGCTCTTGTGGGAATGCTTCAATCCTGGGATCATGAAGAAGGAGCCAAGGAGTTATCTTGTGCATCCCATGTCCATCAGTTACTCAGTAAACTTCCAGCCCATCAGGTTGCCAGTTTTGCAAGATATGCCAAAACTACCAGACCAGACCAATCCTACAACTTAGTAAATTTCTCTGTTTGGTTAGAAGAATCAGATTGTCAGAATCTGGCTACCCAAGTGTTTGAACAATCTAAAGGTATGAATAAGTTCCAGGTAAAAGATGGAAGGCCTTCCAAATGCCAATACCACACAGCTACTTTCCTTCATGGTGTGAGTCAAGAAGTTTATCCCACTCAAAGGAACACTGAAGCTGGAAACCAAGAAATTATCCAACTGCAGAGCAGGAAGGAGGGCCTTAGACCATCATGTGCATACTGTGGCAGTAATAATCATCATCCCAGTCATTGTCCTGAATTTCAGAGCTGTGATATGGTAGCCAAAAGGAAATGGATTGTTGATAATCGTTGTTGGAGATGTGGTTGGGCCCATAGATCATCCAAGTGTGACTTAAAAGGAAAATGTCCATTGTGTCAAGATCGTCACTTAGGAGTACTGCACGAACTAAATGCTCGAAAACCAGATTCTAGGATATTTTTTTTTAGGCGAGCAAGTGGCCTTAACTCTGTTCTTCTGAAAATTGTGAAGGTAGTTCTGAGCCACAAAGGAAATACTCTGGAGACATACGCCATCCTAGATGATGGTTCAGAAAGATCCATGCTCATGTCTTCCGAGGCAGAGAGTTTAGGTCTTCATGGGGCGGCAGAATCATTGGTTCTTCGAACCATTCGGCAAGATACAGAGAAAATTGAAGGTGCAACGGTTTCTTTCTCCATATCTCCAGCTTCTCATAAGCAAAGTAAATACCAGATACAAGGTGCCTTTACTGCTCAAATGATTGATTTACATGAACAGACTTATCCTGTGCAAATCCTACAGCGACGCTACCAACACCTAAGAGGCCTCCCTCTGGAGGAGTTTCAGAAAGTTAAACCTTTGTTACTAGTGGGAGCTGATCATCCTCACCTTCTTAGCTCTAAAGAGCGAGTACGTTTTGGTCCACCTGGAAGTCCAGCAGCATTGCATACTCGACTGGGGTGGACATTACAGGGGCCTACTTCTTTGGGAGAGAAGACGAATCCCATGACTCAGTGTTTCTTCCAAGCTTCTCTTTCAATGGATCAGTTGCATAATGATGTGGAGAAGTTATGGCAAGTTGATGTACTTCCTTTTTCTCAGAATTCAAAGCAAGCTTTGCGTTCTAAACAAGATAAGGATGCTATCGAGTGTCTAGACCAGAAAACAAAGCGTGAAGAAATGAATGGAATCAAAAGATATGCGACTCCTTTACTTCGTATCAAGAATGCTCCTGTCCTTAAAGCATCTCCGGAGGCAGTGATGCCAGCGTTGCGTCGAATAGAGAGACAGCTGTCTAAGGATCCCGGTCATGCAGCTATCTATGAGCAGGAGATTCAGAAACTTATTGAAGCTGGATGTGTTAAGAAACTGAAGTTAAATGAGATTGATCGCGGTGATGAATCTTGGTACATTCCTCACCATCTGGTGGAACATAATGGCAAGCATCGTGTGGTATTTAATTGTTCCCATCAGTATCGAGGTGAGAGCTTGAATGCCTATTTGTTACCTGGACCGGTACTGGGCCCTTCCTTGATTGGAGTTTTACTTCGATTTAGAGAACATCAAGTTGCTATAAGTGGAGACATTAGATCAATGTTTCATCAAGTCTGCCTCTTGTCTTCTGATTCTCCTTTGTTACGTTTCTTGTGGCGAAATATGAGAAGAAACGATTCAGCCGATGTCTATGAGTGGAAGGTTTTGCCTTTTGGTGCAACATGTAGTCCTTGTTGTGCAACCTATGCGCTCCAGAAATCTGTTCAGAGCCTTTCTGTTGAGTTTAAGGATGTGCAAGCTTCTGTCATGCAATCATTTTATGTGGATAACTGCCTACAAAGTTTTCCAACTACTAAAGAGGCCAAGGAAATTACGTTCTTCTTTGACTGAAGGAGGTTTTGAGATTCGGCAGTGGGCCAGTAACCATATCTCTGTGATTGACCACTTACCGACGGAAGCTCGTTCAGTAAACACTGACTTGTGGTTAAGTCATAATGGCACAGATCCGTGCGAGGGTACTCTTGGACTCATTTGGCATTGCTTGCAGGATACTTTGAGCTACAAGCACCATCTAGTGGAGTATCCTGTACTAACATTGCGGGTTGTGTATCGGATACTTGCTCGTCAGTACGACCCTCTGGGTTTCATTATTCCATTCACGACTCGTGCTAAAGTTCTTTTGCAACAATTATGGATGAAACCTAATAGAGGATGGGATAATCCAGATATCCCAGAGGGGATTAAGACCGCCTGGATGGCATGGGAAGGAGAGTTGCCAGATTTGGTCAAGGTCCAAGTACCTCGATGGTATGGTCAAAAAACCGTCTGGGAAGATCCAGGCAGCAGAGAGCTTCACATATTCTGTGACGCATCCGAAAAGGCATATGGTTCAGTTGCCTACTTGCATCTGAGAAATGGAATTGGTGAGATTTCTATATCTCTTGTGATGGCTCGTTCAAGGGTAGCACCGAAGAAGACCATTTCTATTCCTCGTTTGGAATTGTGTGCTGCTCTGTCTGGGGCTCAGCTAGCGAATCTTTTTGCAAAAGGAACTTGCCTTGGTTGTTCATAAAGTTACACTTTGGTCTGATTCTACAACAGTGTTGACCTGGATCCAGTCCGAATCCTGCCGGTACAAGATCTTCGTGGCAAACCGCATTACAGAGATTCTTGAGTATACGAGACCGGATCAGTGGAGATATGTTGACACTGCCAGTAATCCAGCAGATGACATCACTCGAGGCAAGAGACTTGCTGAATTGTCTGCAACTAGTTCTTGGTTTCAAGGACCTACCTTTCTATATTTGCCCCATGAGCAATGGCCAAAATCTCCAGCCTTAAGGAAAGAGGAGGTTGGGACAGAGCTAAGAAAACCTTTGTTTTGTGGGCTTAATCAAGCACCAGTTAACTCTCCAAAGTCTGGTGAGTCTCAGTTTAATACCTGGTCAGAGTTGATTGCAGCAACTGTTGAAAATCTTTTGTTAGACTTGGGAGCTGAGATCAAACCTTCTCAAACGGAAGCGGAAGTATATATCCTGTCTCAAGCCCAGATGGAAGACTTCCCTGAGGAATATAAACTACTTAAAGATGGTCATGGAGTTCCTTCACACAGCCGTTTAGTTGGTTTGGCACCAGAGTATGATCCCGTTACAAAGTTGATAAGAGTGGGTGGACGACTTCGTCAAAGCGAGGATTTGGATCTTGAAGCTATGTATCCAATTGTCTTGGATCCTAAGAATCATGTTACCAAACTCTTGGTTGCTGACTATGATACAACTCTGTATCATCCTGGACCACAAAGAGTGTTCGCCCAGCTTCGCCGGAAATACTGGGTTCTGAGAGGGCGACAGTTAATCAAGAAGATCCAGAGATCATGTCTTGAGTGTAGGAAGTGGAAAGGTGTGCCTTCAGTTCCCAGAATGGCTTATCTACCAGTTTCCAGACTTCGCTTGTATAAGCCTCCCTTTTGGTCGACGGGTATGGATTGTTTTGGGCCTTTAACCATCAAAGTAGGTCGCCGACACGAGAAGAGGTGGGGCATTATATTTAAATGCCAGACGACCCGATGTCTTCATTTGGAACTACTTTCTGGTATGGATACTGACAGTTTCCTCATGGCCCTTCGAAGATTTGTAGCCCGTAGAGGTAGGCCCTATGAAATGTTATCTGATCAAGGGACTAATTTCAAGGGTGGAGAAAGAGAGCTCCGGGAGGCATTTTCACAGCTTAGTCCCTCTTTTCAGGAGATGCTTGCCCAACAGCAAATTAAATTCTCATTTAATCCGCCATATTCCCCCCATTTTGGAGGTACTTGGGAGAGAGAGATACGGTCTGTTAAGACGGCATTACGAGCAGTTTTGGGAATGCAAGTAGTCTCCGAGGAAGTTCTGTATACAGTGCTCATTGAAATTGAGGAATTGTTAAACTCAAAACCTCTCGGCTATGTGTCTTCAAATCTTTCAGACCCTGATCCAATCACACCAAATATCCTACTGATGGGGCGGCGAGATGCATCTCTTCCTCAAGTGATGTATGCAGATTCAGAACTGCTTACCCGTAGAAAGTGGAGACACAGTCAAGTTCTTGCGGATCAGTTCTGGGTCAGTTTTGTTAGAGATTATCTTCCAAGTCTTCAGACTCGTCAAAAGTGGGAACTTGATGGTAATCCTTTTGCTCTTTCTGCCATTGTCATGATTGTGGAACCTCAGCTTCTTCGTGGACACTGGCCTATCGGGACTGTCAGTAAGATTTTTCCAAGTCCTGATGGAAGAGTGAGAGTTGCTGAAATTTTCAGCAAAGGGAAATATTTAACTCGTCCTGTCAGCCGTCTTATTGTTCTTTCTGAACTGAACGATACTGATAATTCAATCGAATGAATTTTCTGTAAATGCAAATGTTAACATATTTGGGGGCGGCTGTAGAAAATCCTGCTGTGATCTGATTGGCTGATTGAGTACTGATAGGATTACCTGTTGTCACTAGCTAATCATGCTTCAGTCTCAGCTTGTTTGTATGTAAGAGACCGTCTCCCCATTCATGCATGCTCTGTGTGGAATTGTTGCGTGGTTGACCATGTAAGTTCCTCTCTTTTGGTTTGTTTAGTTAAATGGATTGTGTTGATATGTTACATTGAATTCTGGTTATGTATATTTTCTCTTTGGTGCTATACATTTTGATTTGTTACAAGCTGATTTCAGATGTATGGTTTGATGTGCAAATGTGTGTAATGTATTAGTAGTTTCTATGTTGTTTATTGGACCATGAACCAACAATTACCACCTAAGAAATGTCTACTCCTACATATGTGAAGCACAATAAAATGGGAAAAGCTAATTGATGACTGAATGAGTTTTAATGGACCCACCATCCCAGTAGCAACAGCTAAATCAGCCTAAAAGTCCTGCTAGTTTTTTATAGTCCCAAAGAAGGATTCTAAAGAGAAAGAAAATTCTTTTTTTTCCAAGACATTTAACCAGATATATTCGATGTGTTTTTATGTGTGTCCATTTGCCCATGTCACATTGGAATGACTATGATTTTATCGTAGCTTAAAGTGAATTATAAATACCTTCATTATGCATTTTAAATATAACTGTCTATTCCCATAACTTGTACACATAGTTCTGGACACCTCCAGAATGCTTTCGGTGTGATCAATCAGAATATGTACAGTAATATCCAGTAAAATATAGTTTACTATGTTTTCCATCTTTGGAGTGAAAAGAGACCAAAACTAACATCACTGGAGTTCTTAGATAACAGCGTTTACGACCCAAAGGAATGTTCACAGAACTGTGGCTCTCTCTGAATTCTAACCAAGGAGGAGAAATGAATCCTGTATTCATATATGTATATATGCTATTATATATCCACTTGAGAATTGTATGAACAATGTATCTAAGTTCCCTATTTCATGAGTTGCCTTTTTGTGGTTTGGTCCATGTTTCTCGACAACTCTAATGGGATAATGTTTCAAACTTGGGTTAGGGTTAGATTCAAACTAATGTTTAACCAAATCCATTTGTGGCAAGTTTGGTCTCGATAAACTCCAATTTTCATTCCCCATTTGTTAATTGACATTACATTTTGCTACACTTTTTGACACATTAGTATTATAAGAATTGTGAAGATTCTTTTCTTAAACACCCAATGAAACTAGAGATTTAAATGCCTGGTTATAACACAAAGGGTCATAAAATCTCCCTCCAAAGGGACAGCTCCTGATTGGACCCGCTTCCAAAAGAAGGCGGAAACGTCAGGTCTTCAAAAGGACTGAATACCAGTTTATCCCTCTCTTACTTCTCTTGTCCTCGTGTCATAATGTAACGTCTCGCCTCCGGGCGAGCTCTTCGCCTTTCTTTTATTTGTTTCTAGTTTAGTTTGTGTTTTTCAGGCTTAGATAAGCCTCCGTGTTGAATTCCAATCGTCGAGTGAAAAGAACACCGCATGACATATCTCTTCAGCAAATCCATCTACAAGGGACCTTCAAACGAGCGCGCGCTCGCTTTGAAGGAGAAACACGCGCACGTGACCACGTGACGCGCCGGACCGAGAGACGCACGCGTGCTTCTTCACCAGCCATGCAAAGATGTAACGTTAACTCCGCGTGATTTCCCCGTAGAGATCTTTATTTCTTTTCTTTGCTAGTCAAAGTTTTGTTTTCCGTAGTCGACTCTGATCACTTCCACGAAGTGAAACGAACTTAGCCGAACTATTTTCTTTTGGTAATGTTACCCCAAAGACTTTGAACCTCCGTTCAACACGCGCGCCAAGCAGCACCACGTGACGCTTCCTAAAGGACTCCGCTCGCGCAGGAATGCCGCGACACAGAGAGACCCAGAAATTTGTGCAAGTATATCTCTTTATAGAGCTTCTAAGAAGCATTAAGATGATGTTTTCGTGTTGTTACATACAGGTGACTGTCAGGGTGAATGTTGCCAATGCTCTCTCTCTCTCTCTCTCACTCCCTCTCCCCCTCTCTCTCTCTCTCACACGTGTATCCATTGTCCAAACGCCCCACGTTGTCGTCGTTGTCTGTTAATGTTTGTAAATGCATGTATTCCTGTAACGTAGTAAATGCATAAGTAGTTCTGCCTTATTAAATTCATTATATTCATTTGATTGATGTACTGCCTTTTGCTCATTTTCAAATCCCTTAAGTGTCAAAAGGTCTTATAGCTACAAGCTTACAAATTAAAGATACTTTAAAGAGTATGTGTTTATAGGGCAGGAAACCCAATTCTTGTGGCCACAGAATTGCTTTTCCTGAAATCCTATAAAGTAGGATGATATTGTGGATCCCCACAAATATTATTCTGACAATTGAGCTAATTAATTTTGCCTGTTTTGTAGTCACCTCTTCTCGTTGTGCAGCGTTTTTTGCCACACTTTTTCCTTCCCACAGACTTCCCACTGAGGTGCCTTGATACAGCACTCTGGGAACAGCCTATTTGTTCAGAAATTTCTTTCTGTGTCTTACCCTCTTGCTTGAGGGTGTCAATGATGGCCTTCTGGACAGCAGTCAGGTCGGCAGTCTTACCCATGATTGTGGTTTTGAGTAATGAAACAGGCTGGGAGTTTTTAAAAGCCTCAGGAATCTTTTGCAGGTGTTTAGAGTTAATTAGTTGATTCAGATGATTAGGTTAATAGCTCGTTTAGAGAACCTTTTCATGATATGCAATTTTTTTTAGATAGGAATTTTCGGTTTTCATTAGCTGTATGCCAAAATCATCAGTATTAAAACAAAACAATAAAAGACCTGAAATATTTCAGTTGGTGTGCAATGAATCTAAAATATATGAAAGTTTAATTTTTATCATTACATTATGGAAAACAATGAACTTTATTACAATATGCTAATTTTTTGAGAAGGACCTGTATATGCTCATGCCTGCAGTTTAATACACAAATGTTTGTTTTATTATTCATACCACAACAATAAATGTCTTTTATAGAAATTGTGTGTGTGTGTGTGTGTGTGTGTGTGAGTGTGAGAGAGACACGTGAGTGACAGAGACGGAGGGAGAGCAGGGAAAGGAAATGCAACTGAAAGAATACGCTGCGTGTTTTAAATAACGAAACGCAATATGTGGCGCCCAGTGTTGATTCTGTGGCGCACCGCGACGAATTAGTCTATGTGTGGGAAACACTGCATAAAAGTCACGTGGGAACTGCTCGGCTCAGTACTGTGGGATTAGCGTCAAGTTTCTTAACTTTTTCACAGACGAAAGCAGAGCCGTGGAGAGCCGCTTCGCCATGCTTTCATTGTTTTGAAGGGGGAGCTAGCCTTTTACTGTCTATGGGAGCCAGAGGTGTCAAGTCCAGGTTCAGAAAGTAAAATTCCTCCTCAGTATTTTGTTCCAATCACCTGGATTTTCTAATTAGCACAGTTTTTCAGCCAGGAGATAGAACTAATTAGTGAAATCAGCTGGCTGAGTTAATGGGTGGAATAAACATATGGCAGGACTTTTACTTTCTGACCCCTGGAATTGACACCTCTGATGGGAGCTAGCTGAAATGACGGGAGGGGTTGTGTCGCCCAGATTTGCTTCCCCCGGTCTGCATTTTCCCCAGACATACGTTCTTCTCCCACACAAAAACATAATTTCATTCCAAATATGTAAAATTCCGCATTAACACTAGATTCCGAGTTAATTTGCCGATTCCGAATCGCGGAAATTATAGGACATCAATGCCATGGAGAAAACGGCCATATAGATTTTTGGTAACACTTTACAATAAGGTTTCATTATTAACATTAGTTAACATGAACTAATAATGAACTTCACTACATCAGCATTTACTAATACATTATTCAAATCAAATATTGTATTTGTTAATATTAGTTAACCCTCTGGGGTCCCAGGTGTTTTTGGGGTCCTTGAGATGTTTTGACATGCCCTGACATTTGTGCTTTTTTTCAGTTGCTTATAAACATATTAATAGCAAAGGTGTAATTACACTCTATTTAGCACAAACAGGGCTACCATAATATGTGAGCAAAATGAATGTACATGTTTGCATTTTTGAGAGAATATTGTTTATGCATGGTTATTGAAAAAACTAAAACTTAAAGTGTCTGAAATAAGGCCACAAAACACATACTAAATATGTGTCCACAAGACTTTTGACTAATGGGCATTGTTGCCTAGAGTTTTTGATTCAAAATGATCTGAAAACCATCCTGCCTAATCATTTACACAAAACAATACATTGATTTAAATTTTATAAGACACCTTTTGTTTGGAAAGGCAATATGCGTGGAGGCGTTCACACCTGAGAAGACAAAGGCCGGATAATGTGCCACATACATAATGAGCTGCATATTAATTAGCCTGGCTTTCACACAGGAGTGTCACAGGGTCCCAAAGAATGCAAGGGCAAAATTATCTATATATACATATTTTACAATTAGAAATTGTAACCAATTACAAATAGGTTACAATTACAACAACAATTACAATTACAATTTTAACAATATTTCAAGTGTATTCTTTCTTTGTAAAAAGTATACATTTTATCATACGTATTAAAAAAGGTAAGGATTAGGTAAGGTAAGGATTAGTTTGAATATTGGAACAAACACTATAATAACATCTTAGTTGATAATTCAATATACCTACTTTATTTTTGACAAACATCATACTATAGTATATTTAACATATGAGAAGAAATTGGTGAACAAAAGCTTAACTATTTAATGTGACCGTAGTCTTTTTTTTACAGTCAAAACTTAAATCTATCCTAAATCTATCTCTTATAATCTATCCAAAACTAATCACAAAATCTTGTCTAAACATTCATATTTAGTCTATAACATATTGTGTATGATATATTAGCATATACATGTTAATTTGCAGTTTGTTGCTTATACAGACATTTTATTTCAACATATTTCAGTCTATTTTTACTCATCTTAGTAGGCTATAGCAATATAGTTTGGATGTGTTCATGTAAAAATAACGTTTACTAATGTAGATGCGAGAGTGAATGAACGGCACAGACACGCGCTGTATCACTGAAGTAAACAACGCGCGCGCGTCTGTGCCGTTCATTCATCATTTAGCCTACACACAGACACGCAATTCATATTTAAACAGTCTTTTTGCGGTATACAGACAGTATCCAATATCGCGATTAGAACAAAGCACTTAAGAATAAATTACTTACTACATCAGGTGGATCCGTTGCTCCTCGAAATGAAACTACCAGCACTTCTGGTACATTTTCAAGGGTTATTAGATAGTATTATTCCTCACAGGTAGCAAGACGAGGTAAAGTACAAGTTTTTATCAAACATGATGTGTTTTATAAACCAGCTGGTGGGCGTTGACATGTTTGAATGGCTTGCCTTAGATCATTTGCGTTTGAATACCGCGTGCTCTCCGTGGGCGTGTCACATTAGCAGGATAATGAGATCGGCTGACACCTCTCTCTTTTTTTATAGATTACATAAACAGAGAATATTTATTTTAGTTTTGAATTAGATATTTTAAAAGTACAAACTTAAATGATTATAAAGATATACTGCTCATGCTTGTGTGAATAGTATTCGCTGAGCTTTGTTTAAGTTTAGAGACGTGCTCCAGAAAAAAAGTTAACGGAGACGGAGAGACAGAAAGCACACCCTGTTTATTTTCTTCATTTTACAAAAGCACACGGTTTTGATGTTAATGTGAGTGTACACAAAAAAATAAGTCCCTCTATAGTTTATAAACATGTATTGATTTTATTTATATGACCAAAAATTACGGAGTATTTTAAGTCAATGTTGCTGCTATGTGGAAAAAAAACGTCAAAACGCGCCGGCGCGTTTCTGGACCCCAGAGGGTTAATGCACTGTGAACTAACATGAACAAACAATCAACAGCTGTATTTGTATTAACTGTAACGAGTTAGCTCAAAGGGGAAATATTAATAATAACTCATAACTTGTTATGATTAATTATGGATATTTGGGTCAGTTAATTGGATTACCTTGATGTAGATAAATTAATATTACAATCAATTAATCAGTTCGTCCAACGAACTCTTTTGATTATTCATTTATTATAAGAAAGGGGTATCTTTCATGGCCACAGAAAAATTATTCTTTCTTAGCATGTACAGCGCTTAGAGCATGTAACAAGATCAAGATCGTAAAATAAACTGTCGCAAGCAGAGTATCAGAACCAAATACATTTTGTGCACAAGTTTTATTATTAACAAAATCACGAACACATAACTTGCATACAAACATTTACACATACATGGGTAGATGGTAAATGACAGAATAAAACCGAAAATAAAATTAATCTACGGAAAAGATTCATTGAACACGAAAAGAACTATCAGCTTATTATTTTAAGAGCACCTCATTAAATGTATATTTGCATGGCCTTTGCAGTGAAAGCATTTCTTGAAGTTCCAGAAAAAGGGTCTTGATGATTCCTTGAGTGTCAAACTTTGAAGTTGCAATCGTTTTCTTCTCCGTTGGATGAAGAAGATATGATGAACTTGCATGGTTAGTTCGACTATGTTCTGGTTGAAAGTTCTCTCTCTCTCCATGAGCACAATGGCTGGTTGTGAGTCAAGGCCTGCTGCTCTGGGGCCTGTTGAGGCCACGCAGGACAGCACAGCACCCGAACGTACCAAGAAGCCCAAGAGAGGGAAGGGCTTGTGTAGAGGCCTTTTAAAGCCTGAGAAAGGCTCCACCTTTCAGGGTTGGCTCAACCAATAAGAAATGGGGAATTTCTAAGTGGGAGATTCCTCTGTTGGGAGGATTTATGACGCTATCTCAAGTAGGCTTGGGCGTTATCCAAATTTTGATACCGTCAAACCTCCTCCCTATTTTACCTCGGTATACGGTATTACCGTGAATTAAAAATAATGACGTAAGGCTCAGACAGCGTCACCAAACTGTTGGCTTGTGCCTAAACCGTTCAGAAACTGAATACCTAACACTAATACTGAAACATTAACAAAATAACATGCACAACAATATTAACAACTTTTATTAGCAACAAATAGCAGCTTATAAAAAAGTGCAAATACAACAGTCAAACAGAATTAAATTAACATAAACATCCAGAACAGTTTTCGCGCAGAGACACGCACACAAATCAATTAAATTAAATCACACCGCCCGAACAACTTTTAATAACAAAAAATACCTGAATCAATTAAATAAAAATAAACACAGTGCGAATAGGAACGAATGGCAAGTGGCATCAAATCTAGTCAAGATTTTTCGCTTGTTTACTTTGAAACAAGCTGCTTTGAAACAACCTACATTGTTAAAAGCACTATATAAATGAAGATGACTTGACTTGACTACTTTGTCTGGCTTTAACAGGGCACGTTGTGGATCGACAACTTTACCTGCGGTACTGAAAACTCGCTCTGATGGTGTGCTTGTGGCACAGACGCACAGGTACTTTCGTGCCACTCGCGACATCTGGGGAAAACGCCCGGCAGCATTTTTCCACCAGAAAATTCATTAATTTGTTTAACGAATGAATGAATTAATTGGCCTAAAAAAACAAATGAATGAATGAATGAATAGGCCTAAATAAACGAATGAATGAATGAATAGGCCTAAATAAACGAATGAATGAATGAACAGGCCTAAATAAACGAATTAATGAATGAATAGGCCTAAATAAACGAATTAATGCATAAATAATAAATAAATAAAGTCCATTAATGTATATTATTCCATTTGGTCAAATTTGCATGCACATTTTTTAAAATAAGTCCCTTATGCGCATCAAGCCTGCATTTATTTGATAAAAAATACAGAAAAAAATATTACAATTTAAAAAATGGGTCTATATTTTAATATAGCCTACTTTTAAATATAATTTATTTATATATGCCCCTTTTTTTAAATTTAAGCCCCTGCCCCTGAGGAACTCTCTGCACGTTTTATGCTTACCGTTATGAGACTATGTTCTGGGAGTCCCAAGTCCACTTGCTTCTTGTCGAGTTCATGCTTACGTTGCACTGAGTGAACTCGGGTCCATCCTCGCAGCAGTGAGTGGATGGTGGTTTCGTATGGTATTGTATGATGGTATTTCCATCTCTCGCGGTCACCTTTTTGTTGCACAATTTGCAAATTGCCTCGTCCGTATTTACCGTCTCTCCCTTCTCGTTCGGTCGAAACCCGAAATACTGCCAAACTGCAGAAGTTGTTCTTTTTCGAGACCAGGTCACTCGGTGCGCGACTCGCCATCTTTCCGCCTCTCTCTCTCTTTCTCCTCCACACTGTCACGTGATGACAACCACGCATACGCATTTTTAGGCATTAAATAAATTATATTTAATATATAATCCTTGTCTCCTATATAAGTTCATTGTATTTTTTTTATGACGGTATTGAAACTGATACCGTTGCTATTTTTAGATCCCGCGGTATACCATATTACCGTATTACCGCCCAAGCCTAATCTCAAGTGTGGTAGACATATGGGTTAGGGTTTGTGTCCATTTATACTCAGATAGATATAACAAACACACACTGCATTCTAAGAGAAGGTGATGTACACTAAAGTGTGTGTCATTAAATGAGGATTAATTAGATAGGAGACATGATACAGGTGGGGTTACATTGACCGTTGGTTGTATAATAAAATACATACTGTAGTATTGTAACCACCCAGAGTTTGGTTACTGGTTTTCTTTCTTTTTACTACTTTTTGCTACTATGCAGAACTATCACTGTCGTGATCATTCACACAGAGTGCTGGGGTGCATGTTCACTTATAGGTCATATAGAACCATGTAGGAGAAGAAGTTAGGTTATGGTGTGGAAAGGGAAGCATGGTTCTTCTTTTTTGGTTCACCCAATTTGCTCAGAGTCCAGATTGAGAAACTATTGTTTCAAGCTCAATCAAGTAAGTGTCTTTCTGTGTTTGATTTATGTCAATTAAGGTTATTTTTGTGTTAACTGTATTTAGTTTTTAGTATTTAGTTTTCTTTTGGCAGTTGTGCTGTTTGAACCCAGCATGCTAATGCTAGTATGTATTTTTGTTTTTGTAGAAGGACTCTTTGAATATCCTCTATTTTTCCTTTCTGTTGATGAGGATCAAGGCGGCAAATTGACGGGAATATGAGAATTATATACCCTAAGGACAATGACTGTCGTGACTACAGTCATATGGGATTTGGAATCATTGTGGATTTAAACTAGTTACTGCATCATCTCGGTCACGTGACTATTATTCCATTTCTTCCCGTCGCTGCAACTGGAACCATTGACTCTGAGACAGGGCATTGGATGCACTCTATGGACTTATCAATGATAGTAATGCATTTGGATGAATCTTTGGGGTATATTATTGTATATTCAGTGTTCGCTGAGTGGTGTTTATGTAAATATACTGGTGTGGGTCGTCTGATATAAACTGAAAGCATTTCTATTGGTGTGTTTAGGTTTATCATTGTACTGTGTATGCTCTCATTATACTAAAACAAGTTTGGTCTGTGGGGCCCTCCCTCAAAATTATCTTGTAGCATGTCTCACTAAGAGTGGATAGGGAGACGGTTACAGTATCAAAGACATAATAGTACACAAGACAGTAAATCATTCACACAGAGTGCTGGGGTGCATGTTCACTTATAGGTCAGTTCGTCCATAAATTGATGCAAAATCTGTTTTAAGGGCTGTGGGTCTTTTCTATGGCCTCTGCTTTTTCCACATGGCCACATTTTTAATCAATAAAACTAGGGGTGCGCCGATCCGATACTCAGTATCGGTATTGCTCCGATACTACCAATATTTGCTGGATCGGGTATCGACCAGACGAGACCATCCAAATCCGATATTGTGCGTATGTTATTGTTATACAACACAAAAGGCACAAAAACATTATAGAGCACCGTAATGTTTTCGTGTACTATATTCCAAATTTTCTGAAGCCATTACATATAGTTTAATGTGAGGTACAGATTTAAGTCGTTAAACTCAAGTTCACCTAACATAAGTGCTTCCCTCCGTTGTGGCTGTCAGTCATTCTCCATTCAGCATTCAAACAGCGTGTCGCGCTCGGTTACGACAGTCAACATGATGAAACTCTCTCCAAGAAGAGTCAATGTTCCTACTATTATAGGCTACTGTATATCTGTAGATAAAGGTCTATGGTTTTGCATAAAAGGACTTTAACTTGCTGGAGTTTCACATGCTACTTTCTACCGGGTGTCTGTTAGATCACAACACTGGAGTAGAGAGCGATATAATTGTTCTTCACGCGCACATTTTTAACTGAAACTGAACAATTTCTAACTGAAATGTAAAACTGTTAAAAGGCTCAAACTAATGAATAAATAAATGTATGTAGCTATGTCTTACTTTTGTTCTTTGAACTTTTCAATGTGAAGTGCTGCGCGCCGTGTAGGGGTGTGACGATTACCACATCACCGCAATATCGCGTGAATGAGATGCCTACCGCGGTGTGAGGTCATCACCGCACTTCTTTTTTTCTGCTGAAAGTTTTCTGTACCTTTTACTTCGTTACGTTGGGCGACGTTCCTCTCGTTACTTTATTTTAATGCAATACATGTTGTTAAATGTGTAGTTTATTCCAAGCGTGCTGTATCTTTTTTTATGGGCATGAGCGATGCTCAATTCACAAATTAATCACTCTTTTGTGTCGATTCTGTTTAAAGACTTCATCAAACAAGTTGGCTGATCTGTCTAAATCGGTTCGCGAATCAGTTTGAATGATCTGTTCAGTTTCCTGCACGCACTGAATCACTGAAGCGCTTTCAATTCACACTCGACTCGGAGTCGTAACAGGAAGATTTAAAAACATCAAGAGCGTTGGATGAAGTGGCCGTGGACTTACAGTACAGTCTAGTGAAAGCAAATCTGCAAATGCATCATATTTTTGCCAGCGATGAAGATCTTTATTAGTTGAACTGAACATCTTGGTAAGCTGTCTGTGAATGAATGATTCCACAGGACGAGACAATCGATTTCATTTCATTCAGGTAATACATTTTACAACCAAACAGATTATTACGCGACGATAGCACTACTACAAAGTATAACATTATCCGTTTTTGGACATATACATTAATTTATAGGCTACATTAAATAAGCTTGTCCACAGTTTATGAAATTAAAGTTGCAGTAGGGAGTTTTGAGAAAATGTTGACTTAGCCTGAAAATTTGAACAAGCATAACTTACAGGTCCAACCCCCTTGCTCTATGCTGCGCTACAGCCCTCCCTCCAAAGCTCCTCCCCCACAGCGGAGCCTGCCGTGAACGCGCAGGCTAGTAAGCAGGACCACCGATGACGGCGGATTATAAACAGTTATGGAACATTCACTAATAGGGACGAAACATCAACAATATGCTTTACATTGACTATGGCCTGCCAATACTTTGACTACAAACTTGGTCCTCAAATCATTATGTATTTTGCAATACATGTAACTTTATAACGTTGCACTCTTTAAGTTATAAATAGCTAACGTTAAAGGATTAGTTCACTTTTAAAAAAAACTTGCTGATAATTTACTCACCCCCATGTCATCCAAGATGTCCATGTCTTTCTTTCTTCAGTCGAAAAGAAATTAAGGTTTTTGATGAAAACATTCCAGGATTTTTCTCCATATAATGTACTTCAATGGGACAAAAACGGTTTAAGGACCAAATGACTGTTTCAGTGCAGCTTCAAAGGGCTTTAAACGATACCAGACGATGAATAAGGGTCTTATCTAGCGACACGATCGGTCATTTAAAAAATAAATAAAAAACTTTAAGTTTTATAAGCACAAATGCTCGCCTTGCTCTGTTCTGTGATGCACGTTCGTGACTCTCCTGTTTGAACTCGTTCATCAAAATTAACAAATCTTTTTTCGAATCATTTCGTTCGTTGAATTAACGAAATGACTCTGAAAAAGACTCGTTCGAAATGAACGAATCTTTTTTGCGAGTCATTTCGTTCGTTGAATGAACGAAATGACTCGAAAAAAGATTCGTTCATTTGGATGAACGAGATAGAACAGGAGAGTCACGAACGACGGTACGTGCTCGCGCTGTGCAAGAGAGGTGTGATCAGCGCGTACACGAGCGTGATTGACACTGCTAAGACATTCCTCCTGGCTCTGATTGGTTGTTTCTGACCGGGAGCGGTGTATTTCTGCAAATGGCAATAGGACCACAGGGAGGAGCCAGAGGAGCTTGATTTTTCACAGATTATCTGTCTCATATTCAACTATCAGGACATAATGACAGTTTTAACAAATATTTGTTTACAAAAGTTACCTACTGGAGCTTTAACCCCACCCCGCGGTAATGTGTGTGTATTGGCGTGCGAACTCGACTTGAAAAATGCCTTTGCCTGCCTTAGACACTGTCAGTTAACCAGTTTAAACATGCTTGCAGAAATATACATTTGATTACATTTTGGAGAACAGACAGAAGAAGATCCATCGATGTGCATTTGATCGTTGTTTGTGTTCAGATGTTCAGTAGCGGTCATGAGCGTGAGCACACGTGAAGAGTTAACTCTTTCTTCTCTGTCAATGGTTCCCTTTACATGCCTTTGAATGCAAAACTCTGCAGAGTCACTTTATTTCGACATTGTCTAATAATCCAAATGTAGTTGTAGTTTTCCTTGTGGTTTGTTGTGGTTTTCCTGTCACGAAACCTGAAGACCGAAAAATAAAGCAGCAGGACAAGACGATTAACGGTTAACCGCCAAACCGCGAGATTTGTTGCTTCTTCACCGTGGTAAGAAAAAATCCCATACCGTCACAGCCCTAGCGCCGTGACTCCATGTTGCTTCAAACACATCATTCTGTGCACGGGATGCGCATAAGTGTTTCGTGCCGCTCTGAATTGGAGCCTTTCATATTACAATACTTTAGCGCAATGGCAGTTTATTGATAGCCTTAGTTGTTCTGTCCAATCTATCATATGTTGCTGCTTCATTAAAAAGTTTTCTATCCCCACATCATCACATTCCCTTCAGCATACCTAGAGATTGGCATGGGGCACTTTCCATAAGATCATCTTTCAATGCAAATCAAACCAGCTATTAGCCTAACTGAAATAACACCATGCCAATCTCTAGGTATGGTGAAGGGAATGTGATGATGTGGGGCTTCCCCAAGCATTTGTGCTTAGGGCACCCAAATGGCTAGCGCCGGCCCTGACCAAGACCCTTCTTGCCCTTGTTGGAGGGATGGGACCATAGAATCCAGAGTGAATTTTAAAGATTATTGTCATATTTGTCTCAGTCGTTACATGACTATTAACAAAGAATGACAAATACAGTACAATAAGGTTTCATTTGTTAACATTGTAACAATGTATTAACAAACATGAACTAACTGTAAACAATAATTGTTAAAGTGTTACCAGATTTGTTTTATATTATCTAATAATTTGGCAGCTGGTATATTAGGCTGCTGTCACTTTAAGACCTGAAACACGAATTCATTATACTGTTAAGGTATACTTCAAGCGAAATCGAAGAAGAAACTGCTGTGACGTAATTTTGAACAAAATCAAGGTGAAACGAATTTTCTCAGAAAAGTTTGCTATGATCGGTAAACACCTTTGTACTACTATTGGTCCGTGGCGATAATGTAATGGGTAGATGTGCGTTTGCATGGAAATCTTTGGAAATGGAATGGCATGGAAATGGAAATCTTTTCCTGTTCAATTCTCATGTTCAGTCCGTCGAGGCCAGACGTCCGCATGTAAAACATGAACACACTGGAGAGCTAGCTGCTTTATAGTAGAAAATGAAGTTGGACTTCTGATGAAATAAAATACTAGCACTGTTTTTCATGTTTAATACGGTAAAGCTGCTTGATTTTAAGCAATCTATTATATGAAGTTTTATATAAACATGACGTGACTTTACTAGAGTGCCAAATGGCAGAGTTCATGCAAACATATCCGTGTTGCAATGATCGGATGATTTTGTTGTGTGTTTATTTTGTTATTGAGAGGAAAGCGTGCAGCACATATTTACATATTCATCTAAATGCTGCTCTCGGCAGAGTGGGCAGCATCGGATGTTCGCTGACAGTATATCCCTGGTCACTTATTTCGAACTTCATTTTATGCCGAAGCGAATGAACTTCACCATGAGTATATTGGGGCCTTTAAACATGCGTTATCTTTCTCAACCTTTTATGTTCACCTAAAACATAACTGACTGTGTTTACTTGTATACTCGCCAAGACCAGCATTTTGTCATTATTTAGTGTGTATTTGGCCGTTTAAGTAGCCTGACGTCGTCATACTCAATTCTAGTCAGAATGTGAGTCTGATACTGCTCCATTGGGCTGTGATTATGGGGCGTGTTTCATCCGAACCAGGAAAAAAAATGCCTCTGCAATGCCAATTGGATAGACCGAATCCCGTAGGAAGGACGGCAAAACATCTTTCTGATCGATAAATGCCTTGATCGCGGTTCTCTGTTCCTCTTTTAAAATGAATGCGCTGTCTACATCTTCTATAACAGACGCGATGGCTGAATCTACACACAAATTCTCCAGCGGCAGCCATTCTTTGTTGTAAACGAATTCAACCCAAGCGTTCTTTGGTGACGTGGATGGTTACGTTACCGTTGCTCATCTGTCCATCATCGTATAAAGCCCGCCCTGACAATTTGATTGGTCTGAACTATTTTTTGTTCGGGCATAATAGCTCCTCAACGGATCGAGTCCAGACTGAAATTCCCGACCTAAAAATTTTGTGGGCGGGGTTTGGGCTGGCATCCAGGCTACCGTTTAAGTGCAATAAGCAGTGAAAAGGAACTCAGTTTAGTACTGAGAGGTGGCTTTATGTGCGTGCACTTTGAGTGTGAGTGCAGGAATGAGTAAAATTATGGGAAATACTTGCAATTCCAAGCTGAAATTCAAGCCCTGTAACCAACAATATTCATCCGGAGCAAATGTAATGAGTAAGGAGAGGCAGGTTTGTGTGTCAACTCGCTGTTGGAGAGATGAGAGAGTGTGAAAGCACAGCTGGTATCGTGCATCTAGCCTATTCTGCGAAAAATTGTTATTGGAAGCATTTCAGATATTTCAGTATCTATGTATCGAAAAATCTATTTTTGACAACACTACATTGTACTCAGTTTATTATTTTAGATGCCTTTTTAAAAGACTAGTATTGAAAAGAGATTGGCATGGTGTTATTTCAGTTAGCCTAATAGCTGGTTTGATTTGCATTGAAAGATGATCTTATGGAAAGTACCCCATGCCAATCTCTAGGTATGGCGAAGGGAATGTGATGATGTGGGTCTATTTTAATTCCAAAGGCCAAGGGAACTTTATCAGGATGCATATTATCCTGGATCCATGAAATAACTGGCCTTTAAAAATAAAAATCTGCCTGACTCTATGGGAATTTAACATAGGGGGGGCCTGACTTATGCACCCTGTATTTTAAGGAAGAACATTTATTTATTTATGATACATTATTCATACACAAAGAAAATTGGTGTCCTTAAAGGTTGGATTTTTCCTCATTTTTCTAATTAAGGCATTAAGATCAATTTCCAAAAGATGATTTTTTATTCCTCTTTTTAGGCAACTTTAGCATGGGGGTAATAACTTATTCACACCACTGTATTGATACTTTATTTATGATAGCTCTTGTTTATGAAAACAACATTTCGCCCCTGGCTTCAAACAATTTAACCATATTATGACTAACAAAATGATTTGTGTTCTCTTTCTACCACAATGTTTAAGTTACTACTACTTAAGTACTGCTTAAGACAAAACGTAGCCTTTTGATAATGTCTACATACACTACCGTTCAAAAGTTTGGGGTCGGTAAGATTTTTTATGTTTTTAAAAGAAGTCTCTTCTGCTCACCAAGGCTGCATTTATTTGATTAAAAATACAAAACAAACCCAGTAATATTGTTAAATATTATTTCAATGTAAAACAGCTGTTTTCTATGTGAATATATTTTAAAATGTTATTTATTCCTGTGATCAAAGCTGAATTTTCAGCATCATTACTCCAGTCTTCAGTGTCACATGATCCTTCAGAAATCACTCTAATATGATTATTTGATGCTCAAGAAACATTTATGATTATTATCACAGTTGACAACAGCTGTGCTGCTTTATATTTTTGTGCAAACAGTGATTCATTTTTTTCAGGATTCTTTGAAAGTTCAAGAGCATTTCATTAAAAAATAAATATTTTGCATTATTATAAATGTTTTTACTGTCACTTTATATCAATTTCATGCGTCCTTTCTGAAGAAAAGTATTAATTTCTTTAAAAAAAAAACAAAAAAACAAATTGACCCCAAACTTTTGAACGGTAGTGTATATTCAAATGCAAAGCCTAATAAAAGTATGTAAATGTCTAAAAATGCTCTTATAAGAAAATTACACAGTCCTAAATTTATATATAGACATCTAGTGGTCACAACATATTACATGTAATATTCATAATTGTTCCCAACACTATTTGTCTCCATTTATTGGATTTTAAGTACATTTGCTTTAGTTTTGAACTGAAATAGTGCATTAATCCTTAAATGTTTTTTTTTTTTTTTTTTTGCTGTAAAATATTCTAAATAAATAGTTTTTTTAATGCAATAAATGTGTCATAATATTGATAAATAGTGTTAAAGTACCATGAAATGCCCTCAAAATACAAAATATTAATGAAAAAAAATATTATGGAAGAATAATATCATTCATTTCATGAAAAAAAAAACCCAGAAAAGTTAAATCCTTAGTATTCGGCCATTTATGACCGGCAAGCCCGACTAGTGTGAGTCCTAAATGAACAGTACTACAGCGTTTAACAATTGCAGATCACTTTGTTCAGTTTATCCTTCAGGGACAGAAATGTTAGGTGTAATACCAGTTTTTATCTGACCTTTGTCTGATTGACAGATTTGAGTTTTTATCTCATCTCTTGCTTTTAAATCGTTTAGATGTCAAATACACTGCTGAACAATAACCAATAACTTGTGCATTAAGTCCTCATGGATTTTATACAATGTAAAAAAAAAAAGATCACAGAATAAGGTAGAAAATATACAGTACCTGTCAAAAGCTTGGAAACATTACAATTGTTTAATGTTATAGAAAGAAGTGTCTTCTGCTCACCAAGGCTGAATTTATTTAATCATTAATGCAGTAAAAAAACAGTAATTTTGTGAAATTTTATTACAATTTAAAATGTTTTCTGAATATACAGTAAAATGTAATTTATTCCTTTGATCAAAGCTGAATTTTCAGCATCATTACTCCAGTCTTCAGTGTCACATGATTCTTCAGAAAACATTCTAATATATGTTGATTTGCAGCTCAAGAAACATTTCTGATTATTATAAGTGTTACAGAAGTGTTGAAAACAGTTGTGCTGCTTCATATTTTTGTAGAAACCATAGCCGTGTTTCCACCAAAATTACCCGGAACAATTTGTCCCTGGAACTTTTTTCCCCCCAGACCTGTTGCTGTCTGCATTTCCATCATGGTCTAAAGTACCGTGAAGATCAGGCAAATTAGTCCAGTGACGTAGGACTGTGCGTGACTTTCCAGTTCCCGCTGGATTTCATCCTCCGCATATAAGCTTAATAAAGCCTGAACCTTGTCATCGGTCGTATATTTTTTAAATTCCGTTGTTGATTCAAATAGCAAACAACTCTTAGTGCACGCACCGCAATAGACTTTTAAAAATGGTGGTTGAAATAAAATGCTGCGTGGAGTCAACCAATCAAAATGCTGCGTGAACCAATCAGCATGTTCAGCGCCCAAGTCCCACCCCGAAATTTCCTGAACTGAAAAAGTACTACCTCGTGAGCAGGACATTTTGAGGGGGAAATTTTGACCCAGAACTTGCAGAACCAGAACCTGGTCCCTGCAGTCGAAATAAACCTAGTACCATCCAAAGTCCCTAGTTCCTGGGGAAAGTTCCTGTGGTGGAAACACGGCTCATGATACCATTCAAACATTTTTGGTAAGATTAATAAAAGAGAGAAATTAATACTTTTATTCATCAAGCATGCATTAAATTTATAAAAAATAACAGTTTATAATGTTACAAAAGATTTCTATTTAGTAAATGCTTTAATAAACTTAATAAATGCAAATAAATGCTGTTCATTGAACTTTCTATTCCTCAAAGAATCCTACATCATGGTTTCCACAACAATTTTAAGCAGCACAACAGTTTGTAACATTGATGATAATCAGAAATCTTTATTGAGCAGCAAATCAGCATATAAGAATGATTTCTGAAAGATCGTGTGACACTGAAGACTGGAGTAATGATGCTGAAAATTCAGCTTTGAGAGAGTGCCCTCCGGCCTTGAGTATGAATGAAACATGCATTACATAAGAGTGTTAAGTGCTCCATAATGTTCAGATTGCCTCGTTTTGGATAAGAATAAAAACGACAGGTCATTCATAGGTCACACACTTGGCCGAAAAAAGTGCGGGGGATAAATTTAAGTTTTTATAAAATCCAATGTCAAGTCTGGAGCTGATGTGCTGCTGGCGACTGACAATGAGCTCTTGCTTGTATATACTCTTGTGTACTGTATGTATATATATTTTTTATGCTTCCTTGTCGTTTGTTCGTCATCTTCACTTTATTTTTCGCGAAAATTTTTGCTTCGCTTCTATGATAAAAGAGACACTCTTGCATTGCTTTTTGAGGGCAGAGCAATGAAGGGAGGGGTGTGTGTGTTTGGGTTGATTTAAAATATCAACAGTGTTCACCAAACTTCACCTTTAAAGGCACGAACAGTCACAAATCGAGCACAAACGAATGGAACCGGTTTGGAGGATTTTGGACAGCATAGGATGGAGACTGACGTAACTGTCTCAAATTATTAGTTATTTGTAAGGAGGGGAAAAGGGTACAGATTTTGATTTAAAGCTACAATATGTATTTTTTTTCGCTCCTAGGTCACTAACCTCTTACAATAACAAAGGCGTAGGTTGATGACGCATAAACGGAATTATGGAACTTGTCGTCATGCTGATGGATCTAATAATGTTTATGGATGAGTGAATACATTGATGTTTTTAACATGACTGTGGTATGAAGCATGGCACAATTGCTAATGATATCAGCGCCACACGCGAGTTCCGCGGATATAAAGGAATAAGGACATTTAATTCTACCAAACTACCCGCAAGTGCAGAATTTCTACTCGCACAGGTCAGTTTATTTGACAAATTAAACTTGCGAGGTAACGCTGTTTCACTTGGTCTACACTATCACACTAAACTGTATTGGAGTGTGTTGAAAGTTATAATGTGTTGCTATGTGTTGGCTGTATGAGACTAGCAGTAAGCTAGATCAACATTAGAATAACATACTTTCATCATGTTGAGCTATATAACATTGATTAGTTTTATGTACTTTATTAGACAGGTGAGTGAGCAAATGTACATAAAACTAATCAATGTTATATATCTCAACATGATGAAAGTATGTTATTCTAATGTTGATTAGTTTTATGTACATTTGCTCACTCTAATAAAGTACATGCAAGAGCGGCATCTCTGTCAAGTCAAAGTTAGTCTCGGGCATCTCAGAAACGCCACACTGATATTGATCCTCGTTTTAGTTCTCTTTTTGTCCCAAAGTCTGCTTGCCATGGTCCATAATGTTTGAATGAAACAACAACAGTGTGAGCGTGCCGCTAGACGTAGCGCAGTTGTCCACGTCTGTCGCCATGGTTACTCTGGCAGTACGAGCGGAAACCAGGGATAATGCGGATATTTCATCATTGACAGGCGACAATGACCAGGGATGAGCCATTATTTAAAATCGGAATTTCTCTGAAATTAAAAATCTTTGGGAACTTTTGGGATATTGTAAGTACACAACTGCAGGAAATATATCACACTGTGCAAGTGATTTTTGGATATTTTATTACAAAAATCTTACATATTGTACCTTTAATGGTGAAAATCTAGCACAAACGAACTGCACCAGTAACTATTTGGGGTAAGGAGTGACGTAACTGTTTAAAATAAATAAATAATAAGAATTATTTATTTTAGTTACAGCTAGATTTTCTTTGAACCGTCACAAATCTAGCACAAATGAACTGCACCGATTTGGAGCAATTTGGGTGGCATGAGGTGGAGACTGCCCTGAATTAGCCTATATTTGTTTTTTCTAAGAAGGGGGAATGCAATGTTCATTTGAATGGCACAAATCAAACACAAACATATGCCTCCGTTTTGGAATGTATTAGATTACATGGAGTGGAGAGTGGGGTTTTTCTTTATATTTAAGAAAGGGGTCATAGTTACAGGGTTTTTTTAACAGCACAAACCAAGCAGCAATGTGTATGGCACAGTATTAACTGTGACGTCACTGCCCCAAAATATATTTGTTACTTTTAAGGAGGGCTTGTTAATTTTAACAGCACAAATGAACGGCACTGTTTTGGAACAATTTGTACGTCATGGGGGTGACATAACTGTTCCTAAAAAGTTTTTTTTATCGTTATATTTAAGAACGGGTCATATTTACATGGTTTTCTTTAACGGCACAAATCTAGCACAAACAAACGTCACTGGTTTGGAGCGATTTTAACAGCATGGGGTAGAGAGTGACGTCAATGCTTTAGTGTAAACTAACGTTTTACTTTATACTTTAAACTTAAAGCGATAGTTCATCCAAAAATGATTGTCATTCAATTCAGTCATCTTTTACTCACCCTCAAGTTGTTACAAATCTGTATGAATTTCTTTCTTCTGCTGAAAACAAAAGATATTTTGAAGAATGTCAGTAATCAAATAGTTCATGGACCCCATTGAATTTCATAGTCAGTGGGGCCTATCAACTGTTTGGTTACCCATATTCTTAAAAATATATTTGTTTGTGTTCAGCAGAAGAAAGAAATTCATGCAGGTTTGGAACAACTGGAGCAGGGTGAGTAAATGATGACACTACATTTTTGCATGAACTATCCATTTAAAACTGCTTCAAACTTTTAAAACTACTTCAAACCCTCAAGCTGCACAGGACAGCCTAGAGCTTTTCATAATTCATGTGCAGCAGAGAGGAGTGATTTTCCCAGAGGACACAATGTGTTGGGCAAAAACTTCTCAGCAGTTCTGCTTACAAGAGTGTGAGTGTTTGTGTTGGCTTGAGACAAGGGCTCACATTTAGAAAATATATGGCTGATCTGTCTTTTTAACTAAAACTGCTTCAAACTTCAATCTTTTTAAACTACTTAATAATGTAGGCTCTCTCAAGTCTGACTTGATGAACTTTTTCACATAGTTCTAGAGTTATAATTTGTTAAGAATGTGCAATTTCAAATTTAATCTCCATTTATTATAAATACCATGCCATTCTGCACACCAGTGATACCACATATCTGATTAATGTCTTTCTCCACAACATGTGGCCCTCAGTGACTCACTCATACACATATACTGTACCTATTTTCAATGCAGAAAATCTAGTGGGTTTTCATCAACTCTTCTTGTCTTTTCACCAGGCATATGAGAGGAGGTTTCCCACCTGTCATCTGATTCCCATGTTTGTGGACAGTGATGTGATCAATGAGGAAAACAGTGAGGATGGATCCATTCATAAGATTGAAAGAAGGTGTAAACTGGACGTGGATGCACCTCGACTCCTAAAACGGGTAAAATGAAAACCCTGAAAAAAATCCCTTCCCTTGCTCTCATTCCCCCCTCATGTTTTTTTTATTTATTTTTTTTTTTTTTTAAATAACTTTTGTCTACATTGCCTAAAATTTCTGGACTTTGCTTTGCTTTGACTGTTTGTAAAGGTTAGAGTACGTGATAATGTAAGATGCGAGTAACCATGATTAAATGTTCACCTGTTTTGTAATGAACTGATAAATTCTCTCTCTCTCTCTCTCTCTCTCTCTCTCTCTCTCTCTCTCTCTCTCTCTCTCTCTCTCTCTCTCTCTCTCTCTCTCTCTCTCTTTCTCTCTCTCTCTCTCTCTCTCTCTCTCTCTCTGTGTGTGTGTAGATTGCAGGTGTGGACTATGTCTACTTCATTCAGAAGAACTCCCTGAACCACAGAGAAAGAACTCTTCATATTGAATCCCACAATGAAACCTTCTCCAGCAGAGTCATAATCCATGAACTTTGCTGTTACTCGGTTAGAAAAATCACCCTCACATCTCAGATGTGCTGTTAAGCATGTCATTAGCAACTTTAATTTGGTTGTATAATATAATTGGACACCCACACTTGGTACCTTGGTATCGCTAGGCAACAATTTGTGGTATCGCTAGGCAAAAAAGGGCAAATGTTTGTGACCTTTCAAACTGTGACAAACTGTTTATTGGCTCCTTCATGAGGTCTTAAAGTGACAGCACCCTAATAAATCTGCTGTAGTCTATGTAATAACATTAATCAAAGAACAAAAGAAAATCACTCTCTGATCTTGACTGAATAACTTTTGTAACTTTAAAGTTCATTCTATATTTTATTTAGAAAAATACATCTATATAGTTATTTTACATTTAATTACAATTTCTGTACCTGAACTTTATTCAGTTGTATTTATTTGTGCTATTACTTGTTTATTTGTTCTTATTTTATTACTGTGTCTTTAATAATGTTTGAAATGTAGGCAGAATAAATATGTTTAATTATAAATGTTTGACTAAATGTTTTTACCTTACTGGAATCAATAAGAATCTGAATTGATAAGCAGAATCGTAATCTCTGAAATTCAAATGATACCCAACCCTAAACATAAGCAACATTGCCATTGTTTGATTTTACACATTCATAAAATATGCTGTGTTCAAAAATACTCACTCATTTTCCATTTAGTAGCCTATATATAATGAATGTCAGTCTGTAAACTGTGGGGGAAAAATGAATGAAAATTAACTATAGACAATTTGATGTTGTTGATATCACATACATGTATCCTTTATCTGAACAAAATCTACTTATGTATTTTGCAAAAAATTAAATGCTGCCTGTCTGAACAGGCCATAGTTTGTAGCATTTTTCTGTGTAAAATATTTCATTATTGTGTATTGTGGCAATTTAACAAAGTTGGCATGTTGTCCAATGTTAGGTTCACCCGGAAAATGAAGAATGGACGTGTTTTGAACAATCTGCCAGTCTGGACATCAAATCTTTCTTTGGTTTTGAGAGTACAGTAGAGAAGATTGCCATGAAACAGTATGCCAGCAGCATCAAAAAGGTGTAAAGTCACGCCCACCACCGCCTTCTTCAAAAATACATACACATGTTGGTTTTATTTATTAGTTTGTTTATCGATTTATGAGCATTTCACATGAAGACAACTTCAGAAGTTCACATATCAGTTTTTGTCACATTAGTGAGGACATTTTCAAAAAGTCCATAGCAATATTATGTTTGTCGTAGGTTCAGTTCATTCAAAGAGGAAAATGTAGCCTTCTATAAATAGTAGTTGCCTTTCTCAAATGTGAATGACATGTTCTTATCTCTATAGGGTAAAGAGATTATTGAATACTATCTGAGGGAGCTGGAGGAAGAAGGTGTTACCTATTTACCTCAGTGGAGCCCTTGCCTAACATCACCCACAAAGCCTATGGTGTCAGTTGTTCACCCTGTGTTGCCTATCACTCCCACAATCACCATTGAAGCCCCTCCTGAGAGCATGAATGAGACTCAAGTGTGTAAAGAGGGCAGCAGTCCTCCTGGCAGCCTAAACGACGCTTTGGTAACCAGTCAGGATGGTTAGTATTTACACTGTTGCCACTCTGGGGACCTTTTGTACTTGATACTAGAACATTGTATTCTTGGCTTCTCTTTTGTACTTAGTCTCAAGCAAAGTGTGTTAAGTTTTTTTGTTTGTTTTATACACAGAAGCTTGCTTCCTTTGTTGTATAGATGTGTTTTGTTTGTGAATTGTTAAACTCTTTCTTAACTTTTCATATTAGCAAAGTGTTTTTTAAGGTATAGTGGATGTAAATGGTTTCAATTTGTATTTTTAGATAAACTGGATGCAGACTACATCAAACGTTACTTGGGTGACCTCACACCCCTCCAGGAGAGCTGTCTCATTCGCCTACGCCACTGGTTACAGGAGACACACAAGGGCAAGGTGAAATGTATACATATTCAAGTTTTCTGAATTTACATCTAGTAGTAGATTAAAGGGGATCTATTATGCAAAATTCACTTTTACATGGTTTTTGGACATAAATGTGTCGGCAGTGCGTGTACACAAAAGCGAGGCAATTCCACGCAAAAGTCATCCTTACCATGAAGAAATAAAGTTTTTACTAAAAGATAAATACCCTTTTTAAGTTGCCCATTTAGGTTTGCAATATACTGTATTAATGTGCTGTATCAGATATTAAGAAATTGCCTTGTTTTTCTACCACATATGAGGAGAGTAACAATGCTAAAATTAAATTTTCAACCAACCATATTTCATGCTTTCAAAAGAGGGATTATAGACACCCCTTTTTAAACTTTATTTTTACCTGAAGCATTTTGCAGAAAGGTTGAGGTATGCCTGAGAAATAAATATACTCATTTTGTCATAACAGCACTGCCTGTTGAATTTATAAGGGCTATAGTTAAAGGACAATTCCGGCCAAAAATGAAACTAGGGCTAAATAACACATGGGTATCGAGTCAACCGTTCTCTGGGATGCGTTTTCATGATAATCGAATGTACCCGGTTTTAACGTTAGTTTTAGTTTAACCACAGATTAGCTTAACACTAGTGTATGGGGCATCGAATAAGTAAAAATAAAAATCACTAGTTAATAACACTAACAAGGCGGCTCAAAATAGCCCCACACTAACACGGTAGCATAATTAGGGTCTCTACCTGCAAACCGAAGCATTGAGAACATTGTAAGTGTACAGACCGTTTAATAAGAAGATACTTTATAAAGACAGTACACTTTGCGCATATAGGCAGGAGCCATCTTTGGAAAACAGTCTCGACCAGTCGAACCACGAACGCCGTGCTACGTGAGCTGAACTGTGACTATCGACCAGCACGTAGCACGGCGTTCGTGGTTCGACTGGTCGAGACTGTTTTCCAAAGATGGCTCCTGCTTGTATACGCCGCGACGTGGCCGGAATTGTCCTTTAAGAGGTCATGACACTTCAGTGCTCTGTCATGTCGGTAACGTTTTAAAGATTAAGTTTATATAATATAACAATTAGGGATGCACCGAAAGGAAAATTCTGGGCCGAAACCTAATTTTAAAAGAAATAAGTATTAATTTCTTATTTTAAATAATTTTTTGTATGATAGTTATTAGACTTTTAAATTAAATGCAATAATTTTACTGAATCTGAATAAAAAAAAAAAACTACAAGACAATACTATTAAATAACCACACTTTTTTAAAGTAACACACAAAATTGGACAGAAAATAGCCTATATTAAAATAATATTAAATACCAAAAACTGAAATTTGCCATTTTCAGCAGCATAATTTTCGGCGGACGAAATTTCGGTGCATCCCTAATAACAATTATAAATACAAATAATTTGAAACTTTATATACAAAGCTAAATTATCTTTATGCTTATTAGGATTGACATTTCATCTCACTAGTTCTCACTAGTAGCTCTGAACAACCATAGTACTGCGTTACAAACGTGACCGTTAAGGACTCTTCATATTAAATCATATGCATATGACTATTACTGTGATCCGTTTCAGGCATACCATATATCAGTGCATATCCAATAATCGCAATAATATTTGTGGTTTGTTAGTTTTAATTTGAAAAAGGTCTCAACTTTCAAATTCAGTCGATTTTATAACAAAATTCAAACAATAGTTGTCGCTCTTTAATAGGGCGTGACAGATTTATGTACCGCCTCAGTGTAAGCGGCGGATCAACCGCACACAATCTTCTCTTTGCCAGTAAGCCTACAGGACGAAATATGAATATCAGAAGGTATATGATACAGTACAACTTACAGAAGAAGAGCTTTACTGTGTCTCATAAGACACTTCCCCCACGTGCTAATCCCGCGATCAAGCTGACAAAATAATAATAATATTGCAATCATTTTGACAAAATAAAATTGTATTTTTTTGACTCACAACTGTGGTTTGAACTGCACAAACTGGCTGAAAACCGTGCGATCATTTAGACAAAACATAAAACTGACATGATTGCGAGTGTGACTCAGTCACACCTACGGACAATAGTGTCAATCAGTTGACCTGACTGTGGAGGAAACCTGCGATTTGAACTCCTATATGATAAACATTAATATTTGTTAATGTATTTTAGCAAGCAGTTCTGTTTCTGTTTTCTGTGTAGGAAAATCATGGTCTCTATATTTAGTCTTGAACAATGCACACGCTTGTCAACATGAGAAATAATCTAAGCATTTAAAATAGAGCAATTTACTATAATAAAGTAGATTTTTTGTGTAATTGTGTAATCTTACCATACTGGTATCGCAGATTTCAATATTTGGTGGTTTATATGCCTGCTTGAGATCTCTGAAAGTTTAAAAGCAGTCTTTTAGTGCCGCTTTCAGAGCAGTCACGTCCGTAACGAAGAACTGTCACATCTGTAACATTGCTTTTTACTCATAAATGCGAACACGAAAAATAAAATAAATATTTTATGTTCTGTGGAGAGCCAACCCTTCCTTATTCCGTGGGTAGTATTACTTTTGGTTTGCGCAGTGTAATTCACAGAATTCCTAAAAAATATGTTGCCATATAAAACAGAGATTTTTTTTTTGTCACGTCTGTAATGTATATTTCAATGGGGTTAGATTTCGGTCACAATTCTGCACGCGCAAGATCACATTTTGAGCATGCAAAAGGGCATTTCGCACGCGCGTGAACTGAGTTTTGCGGAGAAATGTTCGTCTTGCAGATAAGAAAATATTTAGAGCGGAAACAACTATAATCGTACTAAAAAAATACTGTATTTTCTTATGTACTATTTAGGATGGATAGTGTGCACATTGGGATGCAGGCTTGTTCCCCTCACTGCAAAAAAAAAGAAAAAAAAAAAGAAAGACATGTGGGTAACAATGCAAACATATATAACTAAGTGAAAATCTTGGGTGTGTGACCCACAAGACTTCTACTCGCATAATTAGATTTTTATTTTGTTGCAGTGAGGGGAACAAGCCTGCATCCCAATGTGCACACTAGCCATCCTAAATAGTAGGCTATATAAGAAAATACAGTATTTTTTTGAATATGAGTTGTTTTTACAGAACATCTCTGCTGTGAATGTTTTTGTTTAAATAATTTCAACGATATGAAGTAGATTGATTATTATTTTAACGTTATTACATTGCATTTCTACGTTTATTCGATGGGTTTTTTTATTCTGATGCGAGTGATGTACCGTTTTTACACACTTATCTCATTAAAAGGGGAGAAGTCTGTCCATTTTCATTTCTAAAAACGTGTAACATTTGAGACCCCAGCTCGGTCACGTTCATATTTCACTAATGTTAATTACATATTATAGGGCATTGAATTATGACAATACATTTCTGCACTACTGAATGTTTCTGTGTACAATAAAATTATGCTATAAAAACGGGAATGTGACATCATGATTGACAGCTTCTCTAAACGAAGTAGTCACTGAGGCACCAACGGACTTTTTTGGGGGGGGATTTTCGGGAGGAGATTGGAGCTTCAGCTTTAAAGGGTTAGTTCACCCAAAAATGAAAATTAAGTCATTAATTACTCACCCCCATGCTGTACCAACCCCGTAAGACCTTCGTTCATCTTCGGAACACAAATGAAGATATTTTTGATTAAATCTGAGAGGTGGATCACTGCTACATAGGCTGCCTAAGGGAATGAAACTTGACGGCCCAGAAAGTCATTAAAGAACATGTTTAAATATTCCATGTGCCTACTGTGGCTCAACTATAAGTTTATCAAGCGACGAGACTACTTTTTGTGCGAAAAAAAAACATAAATAACAAACTTTATTCGACTATTCCATTACTTCCTTGTGGGCCTTGAGACGAGAGTTCAAGAGATTTCCACGACGCATGCGGGTGGGGATGACCAAAATCTTATTTCATGATATGTGACCCGTCACAGAAACCAGGGACACAAGTCGGCAGCACAACTTTCGAGCAAAATGAGAAAGAAGAGTTTTTTTTCAAAATTGGTGAATTTCATTTTTTTGCAGAATCTGTTAGTTGAAATCACGAAGAAGCCTCTCCATGTTTGAGATAGCAGTATTGGTATATTTAAAAGCTTACATTTTGAGGTTGAAATCGGCTTGTTTTCGGAGATTCTAGCACGCAGTAGGGGCGTGGCGTGTTATTGTCTGTGTGTGTTTCCATACTGAATATGGCGCTTTTGTCCCCGCCCTCCAAGTGAACCGCATGGCTACTTATTATGCTGTGCTCTGGTAGGCTCTATCTGATATCAAAATTCAATGAAGATGGACGCCGCAAAGATTGTCGCAGACGAGCTGAACCGTGGCAGTTACACCGAAAATGTTTTTGCCGCTCGAGAAACTGAACCGGAGGTATGGGCGCGGCGCGCGCGCCCTCGGTGTTGAATATGGCGGCTCGGCTCGCTGACAGCGGTGGCTGGCTGTTTCATATGTGACGTCCTGATTGCTTTGAATGGGGAAAGTTTTGTGAACTGAACAGACTTAATGGACTGGCAACAATCTCCATAGAACATGAACTGGCACAGAGAATCGAAATAGAGGATGCAGTTAAGACCTTTGCTGCGATGAAGGCGATGAAGGCCTGCCGTGCGCGTTTCTGAAACGTAAGTTAAGCTTCATTTGCTCTTTAGTCGTTATTTAAGATGCTGAACCTGCTGATGATATAATGTGCTTGCGGACATTTCATTTGTGTGTGTATAGTATACGCACATAAGAAAGTGGTGTAAAAAGATTTGCAACAGTAATTTGAGGAGGTGAAATGTGATTATTTGGAAAATTCCTGTCATGACTGCTTAAAGAAAAATGCCAGCAGGCATTTGCCTCCTGCATAAACTTTAATATTGTTGACATTTTGGGCACACGCGCGTTGCGCACTATTTGCGTTATATGTAGGCCTATGGCAAATTGGTCTTTGTGTGTTGTTGCTGGTTTTGCGTTATATGTATATGGCATATTGGTCTTTGTGTGTTGTTGCTGGTTTTGCGTTATATGTAGGCTATATGGCATATTGGTCTTTGTGTGTTGTTGCTGGTACGTTGCAAATAGAGGGGCATCACAATTGTTTTTCGCCTAGAGCTGCTGCAGAAGTGCACTCATTCGAAGTGCAAAAAAAGCTGTAAAGCACAGGGGGGAGCTTTACAGGGGGTATGGCTTATCTAAATGAGATGTAAATGAGCCCTATTGTCACTCCTAGCAGCAGAGAGAGGTGAGAACTGCACAATCTTTCGAGGTCGTTTTCTCATCTTTGAGCTTTTTTAAGTGCCTACCTTCAAATGGCCACAACTTCTCCAAACATTATCAGATTTCCACATGTTACACATCGTTGGAAAGCTTGGAGACTACACTTTCAGAATCTATGAATAACTCAAAATGCCCCAGAACCGACTTGTGTCCCTAGTTTCCGTGACTGGTCACATATGAGTCATTTAATATTTTTTAAATGTAATTTTATAATTAAAATATTGATATTTAATTTTATTTTATCTTTGTTATTAAAAATATGCAAATCACAAACAATATGACAAATACAATAAGAGACAAATACATTTTCCATTGACAGCTATTTAATGAACTCTTTGAAGGCCTAAACGGAGCAAAACTGAACATCCAAAACAATGCTGTGTGCTGGGCTAAATTCTTGTTTGGTGCTCACCAGGATTCAGATGGCAACGTTCACAGATATTCAAATTAACTGTACTAACAGAGAAATTGCACTAGAGTTCATTTTAATCGAACCAAACCTGCCAAGTGTGAACACACCCTTAGTCAGTGACAGTCTACAAACCCACCTGTCTAGCTTAGTTGTTGGTCCTCCTTTCCTCTCAGATCCCAAAAGATGAGCATATTCTACGGTTCTTGCGTGCACGGGACTTCCACATAGATAAGGCACGGGAGATCCTTTGTCAGAGTCTGACGTGGAGGAAGCAGCATCAGGTGGACTACCTGCTGGACACATGGAGCTCTCCTCAGGTGTTGCATGATTTTTACACCGGCGGCTGGCACCATCACGACAAGGGTGAGTGAGCATAGTAATGCCCTGTCAGCTAAATTTATTTATCATTAATGCATAGCCAATACATACCGGCTTATTGATGGGAACCATTTATTCATGACAGTTCATAAAATGTCAGAACTTTCGCACTTTCATGTGAAAAAGACTCAAAATACTCTGTCAATTTTAATTATGCAGATAAGTGTTATACATCATTCAAAACTGTTAAGTGTCTACTTTTATTTGTGTACACTCACAATAAAAACAAAATGTTGTGCTTTTCGGAAAATAAAGAAACAAACAGGATGCGCATTCTGCCGTCTGTCTCTCAGTAAAGTCCATTCTGATACATATCAGAAAAAGTAACTTAGCAAATACTTGCCACACATGAGAGATGCGATTTAGAAAGCTTGAAGTGTCTACTTTTAAATGAAGTAATTCATATTGAAGTGATTTTACTTGCGTCCATCCAAGGACGCGTAGTGATTGGTACTCACGTCACCCCTGACGTTGTGATTTTTGGATTACTCGTCAGTTGATTACTCGAAAATTGATACCAATCTTTCATTTGAAAGTCACATTTCTAGTATCTGTAAAACCACATTCTTCCATCTTAAAAATATATCTAAATTACGTCATATGCTCTCAATTAGGGATGCACCGATCCGATACTCAGTATCAGTATCGGCTCTGATACTGCAATTTTTGCCGGATCGGGTATCGGTCAGACGAGGCCAATCCAAATCCGATATTGTGCGAATACTATTCTGTGTTATTGTTAAGCCCCACAAAAGGCACAAAAACATTATAAAGCATCATAAAGTTTTCGTGCACTATACTATATAATGGCTTCAGAACACTTGTAATATAATGTGAGATAGAAATGAACATTTAAGTCATTAAATTCAAGATCACAAACTTTTCCCTCCGCTGCGGCTGTCAATCATTCTCCATTCAGTATTCAAACAGCACGTCGTGCTTGGTTACAACAGTCAACATAATGAAACTCTCTCCAAGATGATTCAATGTTACTATTATTATACTTGATCTGTAGATTAAGCTCTATGGTTTCGCATAAAACAACTTTATCTTGCTGGTGGACTTTATTGCTGTAACTTAATCATGTTCCTTTCTACCGGTTGTCTGTTAGATCACAACACTAGAGTATGGTCAGAGCACTATAATTGTTCTTCACGCGCACAGTAACTGAAATTTAAAGCAATAAACTATTGCATAGATAGATACTGTATAATACACTACGCATCAATATGTCTCTCCTTTGTGCTTTGAACTTTTCAATGCGGACTCGACGCGCAGCGCGCTGTGACTCCATGTTGTTTCAAGCGCATCATTCTGCGCTCGGGATGCGCATAAACGCTTTTTGCCGCACTGTATTGTAGCCTTTCATATCATAATACAGTGACGCAATGAAAGATTATTAATAGCCTTTCTTGTTCGGTTCTGTAAAGACTCAAGGGCGGATCTAATCCGTGGGGGGATTTGCATATCATAATTAATAATTGGTCATTAATAATTATTCATACATGTTTGGATTAGATCAGTCTTACATGTTAATAAATCTCCTGATAAGGGATGATATGTCATTTTACCTGCATGCATGCATGTGTATCCTTGCAATTAACCACAAGTTGATTGTAATTAATTACACGGACCACGTCCTACAAAACAGGCAAAATTAATTAGCTCAATTGTCAGAATAATATTTGTGGGGATCCACAATATCATCCTACTTTATAGGATTTCAGGAAAAGCAATTCTGTGGCCACAAGAATTGGGTTTCCTGCCCTATAAGCAAATACTCTGTAAAGTATCTTTAATTTGTAAGCTTGTAAGATCTTTTGACACTTAAGGGACTTGAAAGTGAGCTAAAAGCAGTACATCAATCAAATGAATATAATCAATTTAATAAGTCAGAACTACTTATGTATTTACTACGGTTACATGGGATATATGTATTTACAAACATAATAAACAACAAGACACGATAAGGCATCGATGAACGAGAAATGCATAGAGAGAGAGAGAGGAAATGTAGAGAGTTGCAGTTATGCAAGAGGGAGTTTAGGAAGACCCGAGGATCTTTCTAAATAGCAAATTCACATAGAGAACAGAATTTTGAGAGACAACGAGACTTCAGCAAATCTTAAAAGCGTGATCAAATACGGATACTTGCACAGGTAATTCTTTGCATGGCTTGTGAAGAAGCGTGTGTGTCTCTCGGTCCGGCGCGTCACGTGGTCACGTGCGCGTGTTTCTCCTTCAAAGCGAGCGCGCGCTCGTTTAAAGGTCCCTTGTAGATGGATTTGCTGAAGAGATATGTCACGTGGTGTTCTTTTCACTCGTCGATTGGAATTAAACACGGAGGCTTATCTAAGACTGAAAAAACACAAACTAAACTAGAAACAAATAAAAGAAAGGCGAAGAGCTCGCCCGGAGGCGAGACGTTACATTATGACACGAGGACAAGAGAAGTAAGAGAGGGATAAACTGGTATTCAGTCCTTTTGAAGACCTGACGTTTCCGCCTTCTTTTGGAAGAGGGTCCAATCAGGAGCTGTCCCTTTGGAGGGAATTTTTATGATCCCTTTTGTTCTAATCAGGCATTTAAATCTCTAGTTTCATTGGGTGTTTAAGAGAAGAATCTTCACAATTCTTATAATACTAATGTGTCACTAAGTTTAGCAAAATGTAATGTCAATTAACAAATGGGGAATGAAAATTGGAGTTTATCGAGACCAAACTTGCCACAAATGGATTTGGTTAAACATTAGTTGGCAAAGTTTGAAACATTATCCCATTAGAGTTGTCGAGAAACATGGACCAAACCACAAAAAGGCAACTCATGAAATAGGGAACTTAGATACATTGTTCATACAATTCTCAAATGGATATATAATAGCATATATATATATATATATATATATATATATATATATATATATATATATATATATGAATACAGGATTAATTTCTCCTCCTGGGTTAGAATTCAGAGAGAGCCACAGTTCTGTGAACATTCCTTTGGGTCGTAAACGCTGTTATCTAAGAACTCCAGTGATGTTAGTTTTGGTCTCTTTTCACTCCAAAGATGGAAAACATAGTAAACTATATTTTACTAGATATTACTGTACATATTCTGATTGATCACACCGAAAGCATTCTGGAGGTGTCCAGAACTATGTGTACAAGTTATGGGAATAGACAGTTATATTTAAAATGCATAATGAAGGTATTTGTAATTCACTTTAAGCTACGATAAAATCATAGTCATTCCAATGTGACATGGGCAAATGGACACACATAAAAACACATCGAATATATCTGGTTAAATGTCTTTTAAAAAAAGAATTTTCTTTCTCTTTAGAATCCTTCTTTGGGACATTCCAGTCAGTCATAAAAATGTCTCGTAACTGGACACCACGCTCTGTCCTGAGCGGGCTTCACTTGTGGGGGATGCGTGTGTGGTTGTGTGTGGGTTAATTTACATTCAAAGATTTTTGGTCTTTAGCAGGATGTATTTAGTTATTCAGATTCACCCTCTTAGCCCAGTCCCTACAGTTCTATCTATCATATGTTGCTAACTCATTAAACAGCTGTGCTACACATCTAAAACAAGTCTCAGTTGTATAGTAGCCCATAGCTATAGATAAAATAATTTATCTTTTTGATTTTTGTTTTTGACTTCTTGTTTTTCATGAATGTATTTTACAACGATACAAAGAGTAAGGTGTAAAGTTTTACCAGATTTAGTGTTACACTTATTTTTTCTTATTTGTTTTTTTTCACTAAATGTTCAGATTTTATACAATTATTGTGCACTCATGATTTTGACTAAATTTTACCGCTGAATTATCCGCTAATCTAGTTTATAATAGCATTTTTGTCATAGATTATGATCATATATTTTTTTTTTATTTGTTTTTCTTTATAATGAAGTTGTCTGTATTAAGTAGATTGTGTTTAACACACAAAAGAGTGATTATCAGTTCAACACACAGAGAGTTATATAAATTCTACTTGATTTAAAAAAAAAAACTGCGCTGGTATCGGATCGGCATTGGTATCGGTTGATACTCAGAATTTTGTAAAATGGTAGTAAAAAAATTTTTGTAAAAACTCAGAAAAATGGTATCGGTGCATCCCTACTCTCAATGACAAATGCGGAACAATTAGTTCATGCGTTCATGACATCAAGGCTAGATTATTGTAATGCTATTATGGGTGGTTGCCCTGCACGCTTAATAAATAAACTACAGCTGGTCCAAAATGCAGCAGCTAGAGTTCTTACTAAAACCAGGAAATATGACCATATTAGCCCGGATCTGTCAACACTGCATTGGCTCCCTATTAAACATTGTATACATTTTAAAATATTGCTGATTACTTACAAAGCACTAAATGGTTTCGCTCCCCAGTACTTGAGTGAGCTCTTAACGTATTATAGTCCTTCACGTCTATTGCGATCTCAAAATTCCGGCCAGTTAATAATACCTAGAATTTCTAAATCGACTGCTGGCGGTAGATCCTTTTCCTATTTAGCACCAAAACTCTGGAACAGTCTTCCTAATATTGTCCGGGAAGCAGACACACTGTCAGTTCAAATCTAGACTAAAAACACATCTCTTTGACCTAGCATACACATAACACATTATAAACTTCTATAATTCAATGTTAAGCTGCATAGATTAGGTCAGCCGGAACCGGGAACACTCCTCATAAATCCTGATGTACTCGTTACATCATAAGAAGAATGGCGTCTACGCTAATATTAGTCTCTGTTAATCCCGAGGTTTACCGCAGTCCGCCGGATCCAGGCCGTATCCAGATCTGATGAAGGACCTGCACCTGGCCAGACAAGTAATTTGTTTAGGTCAATTTGCAAAGAAAGTCTACATGCCTATGCACATATTCAAACGCGCATACCTATAGACTAAACACGTAATACGCATGTGCACACCGTCAGCGTTTTCACAGGTTTGCATTTTTATAGCTTGCGCAAAGATTTAATTTTTATTTATTTATTTATTATTTATATTTATATATATATATATAATTTTTTTTTTTTTTTTTTTCTCTCTCAAGGCTTGCACCTTGGAACCTATTTCAAGGTTTGCGTTCTCAAGCCACCAGGCACTGTTGTTGTGCGAATGAGCGGGCCGGAGCTCATTAAGGGTTTTCTGTTAGAACTGTATCGTGTAAGTGGCCCCCAAGTTAATAATTAATGATCTTTGCAACGGAAGTGAATTGATCTAAACTAACTTTAGCTGGACAATAACTTTGTTGTAGAGCTGCTGCAAAGCCAAAACAATCTTGTACTTTAATCTCCTATTATCACTGTAAAGCTGCTTTGAAACAGTCCATATTGTTAAAAGCGCTATATAAATGAAGGTGACTTGACTTGACTTAAGGTATGGTTATGAGTACACCAGATGTATTTCATGAAACTTTTACTTTGACAGTATGAGAACACCCCCAACAGGAGTCTCTTCAATCATTTATATATAATGTAAAGTGGAGATAGTTGGTCAGCTGATATATCTGAAATATTGCTAAGATTGCTAACTTGTAGAGCCTCTTCTGTATTATCAGCACAAGAAAGAAACAATTTTAATAAAATACATTTCCACATCTATGGAAGGGTTACGTTATGTTATGGAAAGGTAAACTATTGTTTATCTTCTCTGAAACTAATAAGGTGAATACCTTATCATGCATCTAATAAATAAACAAGATTATTTGTTATTAACTAGCATCAGCTATATTACCTCTAATGTAAATTAGAAAATTATATACTGATACTATACAACAGTGCCAAGGTCTCTGGAAAGTGGTTTGGTAAAGTGATTGTAACAGATGTAAAGTTCAGATAAAGGGAAGGAAGAGGACAGGGTCGGCTTGAGGAGACTGTGGGTGTTTATTCAAACTCAAAACTCTTTCAACATAAACAAAAGTCGGGCAACACACGCTGGACAAAACAGACTCAATTTGCTGCAATCAGCTGTCACTCAATGTCTCTCACTCTCTGCGTTCTCCTCTCTTTCTCTCCCGTCACAGTCCAGTTCACCCACAAGTCTCCACCGGTCTCTCTCAGCCACTCTCTCGTTTCCTCGTGGCTTTTATCCGTCTCCCCACGCCAATTACTGAAATAAGACACAGGTGTTTGTCATTCACACTTAACCCACTCACGCCGCACCTGTCTCCCGATCCTCTCTCCCGTCACAGACTTCGCTGAACCACGCCCCCCCTGCCACATACCCCCACGGGCCGACTCAGGCCGGGGAGCTGTCCGGCCTGCAGCCGACCTCCTAAGCCTCCCTCCTCTCCCCCCCTCCTGGAGAGGAAGTCAGCCACAGCCATCTGTGCACCCGGCCTGTGGACCACCTGGAACTTAAAGGGCTGGAAGGCTAGATACCAACGGGTGATCCGCGCGTTGGTATCCTTCATGCGGTGGAGCCATTGGAGGGGCGCGTGGTCCGAACAGAGGGTGAATTTCCGTCCCAGGAGATAATATCGGAGGGTGAGGACGGCCCACCTGATGGCTAAGCATTCCTTCTCGATGTTGCTGTACTTAGTCTCTCTCTTTGAGAGCTTGCGACTAATGTATAGCACCGGCCGTTCCTCTCCCTCCATCTCCTGGGATAGGACTGCTCCCAGCCCTCGGTCCAACGCGTCGGTCTGTAACAAAAAGGGGAGAGAAAAATCAGGAGCTTGTAGTAGCGGCCCACCACATAGAGCAGCCTTTACCTGGGTGAAAGCCTGCTGACACTGCTCCGTCCACTGAACCGGATCTGGTGACTCCTTTTTAGTGAGATCAGTCAGCGGGCTGGCAAGGTCCGAATAATTAGGCACAAACCTTCTATAATATCCCGCCAGCCCCAGGAACTGTCTCACCTCCTTTTTGGTCTTGGGTCTAGGGCATGTTGCAACTTCTGCTGTCTTATCAATTTGGGGACGGACTTGCCCGTGACCCAAGTGGAATCCCAGATACCTGACCTCTACACGTCAATCCGGGGCATTGGATAGGCATCGAATTTCGACACGGCATTAACCCTGCGGTAATCCACTCAAAACCGAACTGAGCCATCCGTTTTAGGTACTAGGACTATCGGGCTCGCCCAATTACTGTGGGATTCTTCTATTACCCCCATCTCGAGCATCGCCTCTAATTCCAACCGAACCACTTTTTTCTTGTGTTCGGGCAGTCGATACGGCCGGCTGCGCACCACCACGCCCGGCTTGGTCTCAATATGGTGCTGAATGAGGTTGGTTCGACCGGGTAGGGGCGAGAACACGTCGGCAAATTCTGCTTGCAACCTGGCAGCGTCAGTAAGCTGAGACGGCGAAAGATGATCTCCGCCTGGAGCCAGTGCGAGAGATGGAGATTTGATATTCGCTTCTGGTCCGAGATCCTCTTCCGCACTAATCACCGTCGCCAGCATTCCTGACTCCGCCTCACTCCATTTTTTAAGGAGGTTGAGGTGGTAAATTTGACGTGCCCCGTTCTTATCCGTTCGAAGTACCTCATAATTGAGATCCCTGACTCGCTGTGTGACCTCAAAGGGTCCTTGCCACTTCACGAGTAATTTAGAACTCGACGTGGGAAGCAATAGAAGGACTTTATCTCCCGGTGAAAATTCTCTTAGTTTCGTTCCCCTATTGTATAACTGGGTCTGTCTATCCTGAGCCTGTAACAAATTCTCCATTGAGAGCCGCCCCAAAGTGTGGAGTTTTGTTCTCAGGTCCAGGACATACTGAATTTCATTTCGACTCTCCGAAGGCCCCTCCTCCAAAGTCTCCTTCAGCACGTCTAGCACCCCACGGGGCTGACGACCATAAAGGAGCTTGAAGGGGGAAAACCCCGTGGAGGCTCGCAGGACCTCTCGCACAGCAAACAATAGGGGTTCTAACCATTTATCCCAATTTTTGGCGTCTTCGTGAACGAATTTACGAATCATCATCTTTAATGTGCGATTAAATCGTTCCACCAAGCCGTCCGTTTGTGGGTGAAAGACGCTGTTGCGAATCGATTTAATGCCTAATAACTCGTAAAGTTCGCGTAAAGTACGTGACATGAACGCCGTGCCTTGATCAGTGAGGATCTCTTTCGGGATCCCCACTCGGGGGATTAGACGAAACAGGGCATCTGCTACACTTTTAGCGGAGATGCTGCGGAGTGCCACTGCCTCAGGATATCGCGTTGCATAGTCCACTATGACTAATGCAAAGCGATGTCCCCGTGCTGACCGTTCTAATGGCCCGATGAGGTCCATCGCAATTCGTTGGAAGGGGACCTCCATCAACGGAAGCGGGCGCAATGGCGCTTTTGGGGCGGCCGGCGGATTTACCAGCTGACATTCACGACAAGCCGCGCACCACCTACGTACGTTCTCGTGAATGCCCGGCCAAAAGAATCGGGCCATGAGACGGTTAAGTGTCGTTATTTGCCCTAAGTGTCCAGCCATGGGATTTGAATGAGCCGCCTGGAAAAGCATTTCCCGACGGCTCTTTGGTACTAACAACTGGGTTGTAATTTCTTTTGTTTGAGTGTCTTGTATCACTCTATACAACCGGTCTTTCAGAATCGCAAAATATGGATAAGTGAGCGGTCGAGCGGGCTGGAGAGGTTGACCGTCGATGGTACGAAAGCATGTTTTAAAGACTCATCCTGAGACTGTTCCAGGGGAAAATCATCACGCTCTGGGAGAATCTGTCTCCCAATTGCATTCGGATACCCTGGTTCCAGTCCCGGAGGTCCCGGTTCAGCCTCTCCCAACCGCACGACCGCTCCCCCCTCCTGCTTCCCTTTTCCACAAGAGACATCCGCACACAACAACCCCAATAATTCAGTAAAAGCAGGCCAATTAGTTCCCAGAATCAGCGGATACCTGAGGTGAGGGTTAACTGCCACCTCCACACTATGGTTTTGACCCCTAAATTTAATCATAGCAGACATGAGCGGATACTTCACCACATCCCCGTGCACACACCTTACCCGAACCATGCGGCACATATCCAATGCCTCAGGTTGAATCAGGCTTTGGTGGATCGAGGTTTGGTTACATCCTGAATCCACCAGAGCCTGATAGGTACCCCCCTTTATACTCACAGGTATTTGGTACCGGCCAGCCTGATCGTGGGCAGCCTGCGGGGCATCCGGGACCCGGATCATTGTCCCCACATCCATCACCGGACACCTGTCTATGAAATGGTCCGGGTCCCCGCAACGGCAGCAGGCCGGCCCAGGCCTCCCCACCGCTCTAGTGCAGGGTTTCCGCGGGGTTGTAAAAGGTAGTAAAAGGTAGTAAATTAAATTATGCCAAATTAAGGCCAGTAAAAAGTAGTAAAAAGTAGTAAACGTCATATGACGAGGTAGTAAAATTCGCGTGGATTTATTTATATGTTGCCAGTAGGACCTGAGCGATATCATGTGACGTGTTTGTTCGTTCGCGCGCGCTGAAACAAACTGGGTACCTGGCTGGCCTGGCTTGCTGCCCAACCTGTTCGCGAGTTCGCTTCTATTTCAGTCATCAGTCGGCCGCCAAAGCCATATTTGATCGGTGAGTAGCCTAATGTAGACGACTGACTGCTGCGCTTGTGACAGGGTGCATGTTAACTGAAAGAAGGAACAGAAAGAGAGCCCCGGCTGCGCGCGCGCACCCAATTCACTCTTGCTCTCTCTCCCTCGCTCATATTAATCAAAATCAATTGACACGATGGTAAAAGGTCGGAAGACCGAAGTTTCACGTGGTGCAATTGGATATTTATTTCCCGCTGTGTGTGAATTGTGCTAAAAAAACGTTGCCTTATCTTCTCTGAAAAGCGTTCCCCACATTCAGCTGACATAACCACACTTTCAATAAACGTTTTCAATTTTTTTTATTTAATTAAAAAAAATTTATCTGGCAGCTAATTCTATTAAATTTTACAGTATATGGTAGAAAATTAGACTTAAACTTTTAAAATAAACTTTTTAATGCTTCGTTTTTATTCTACTTTTTGATATTGATATGATTATACCAAAACAATTATCAGGTCCAGCAAATAAGTATTTTATGTTAGAAAGCTATGAAATCAAGTGGTAAAATCAAAGCTACAAAAAAAAAAAAGAGGGCAAGAAAGGATAAGTGTCTGTCGGCCACCACCGAAGACCAATTTTGACCACTACAGTTGCATCTTGAAGTTGTGATGGTATTAAAAAATATTGTGAAGGTATTAAAAAGTATTAAATTCAATTTAAGAATTTCTGTATACCCTGTATTAAATGAAAGATAAAATATGATAGAGCAATAGAATGAATAGTGACAGAAACAGAAGCATGCTTTTTAGCAGGATTAATTAAGCATGAAAATATCTGAAGGAAATATATATTTGATGAACAAATTAAGCCAACTAATATGATTTATATTCTTTTGGTTTATCTACTAATACATTTAAAAATTACAAATGCAGTGAAAATTCAGGGATCGGTTACGGTATCGATATCGGCGAGTACCAAAAATGAAAGTATTGGTCTCGTTCTGCAAAAAGTGGTATGGTGCATCCCTAATTAAAAATATTTAACGGGTTCGCATGAGGGAGGAGCAAACCAGTGCCATATTCGAAGCACATTTAGAGATGTGATGAAATAAATTGCTGTTTTGGGATAGTAATTTCACTGCTTAAGTCTGCGTGTGTGAGAATGTGTGTTTGTGGGTAAGTGTGTGTGATGTGACACACTTTATTATTAATCTTTATTAATGTTTATGGCTTATAAGTGTCATTTGTTTTTAAGTACCATGGTTATTATTCACCTTATTAGGGCTAAGGGTTAACGTAATGGTTAGGATAACTCAAGGGCTAGGGTTAAAGGGGTCATATAATGCCATTTTTGTACAAGTTAATATGAATCTTTAGGGTCTAAATGAAAACTTTGTAATATACTTTTATTAAAAATTCTCATTAGTATTTTAAGAAAACACTAATTTTACCAGCTCAAAAATAGCTCTGTTTTCAGCACGCCGTTTCAGTGCATATGCCTTTAAATGATAATGAGCTTTGGGCACCTGCGTTCTGCGTACACAGTTTTTAATAACACAATAACCATAACGCGTTGTTCATTATAAACTTGGGATTATGAATTATATTGAGAACATTGTAACGTTACATAGAATACATGTTGTGTTGGTAGTAAAAAATATTGTGGAGGTAGTAAAAAAGGTAGTAAAAGGTAGTAAATTCATCTCTATGATTCCTGCATATACCCTGTAGTGGCAGGAAGTGGGGTAAGTGACTGGCGTGGGGAGAGGGGAGGAAGGGAAACCGGGTCTGCCCCAGTGGTGGTGAACCCCGTGCCCCTGGGCTGGGGTCTCAGGCCTCCTGCCAGATCCAGCGAAGTCCCCCCCGTCCTCGGGGAGGGCCACGGAGCGGTCCGGGAGGACGGGACCTGGGAAGGGGAACAGGTCGAGGGGAAGAGGTGGGAGAGGGGGAAGGAGAAGAAAAAGAAGAAGAGAGAGACGGTTGAAAGGCTTTCGCCGACCCTGGAGCACGCCACCAGCTGGTCCTCCGCCAACTGAATGGCCAAGTCCAGCGACGCCGGTCGGTGGCACTGGACCCACTCCGCGGTCTTCCGTGGTAAACGGCTGATGAACTGTTCCAGCACCACACGGTCGATGATCTCCCCGACGTCGCTTCCCTCAGCCAGCAGCCACTTGCGGCAGGAGTCCCGGAGCTGTTGGGCCAACACAAAGGGTCGGCCGCTCTCGCCCAGATCCAGTGAGCGGAACCGCTGGCAATGTTGCTCTGGGCTCCGACCGACCCGCTGTAGGATGGCTCTTTTCAGGTCGTCGAAAACCAGGAGGTTCTGGACGGGTGGCTGTTGTCCGTTGCTGACGCGTACCTCCCCGGTCAGCAATGGGATAAGGCGCACCGGCCATTGCTCTCTTGGCCACCCACCTGCCTCCGCTGATCTCTCGAAGAGGTCCAGGAACGCCCCTGGGTCATCCTGCGGACCCATTTTATTCAGGGGCAGGTGGGGGCGCTCGACCGGTGGCGGCGTTGTTTCCGTCCAAACCTCCCGGTCCATCCAGCTCCGGAACCTCTCGCGATCCTCTTGTTGGCTTTGGACCAGGAACTGGAACCGACCTTCCAGATCGGTCCTCATCTCCAACAGGGCCCGATGTTGATCTTGGTGGAGGACCGCGAGGGAAGCAACCACGTCTGCAAGTGGCAATGATGGCGTTGACTGCATGCTGGCGGCGGCTTCCGTCTTCCTTCCCGGGTTTCGGCACCAGTGTAACAGATGTAAAGTTCAGATAAAGGGAAGGAAGAGGACAGGGTCGGCTTGAGGAGACTGTGGGTGTTTATTCAAACTCAAAACTCTTTCAACATAAACAAAAGTCGCGCAACACGCGCTGGACAAAACAGACTCAATTCGCTGCAATCAGCTGTCACTCAATGTCTCTCGCTTTCGGCGTTCTCCTCTCTTTCTCTCCCGTCACAGTCCAGTTCACCCACAAGTCTCCACCGGTCTCTCTCAGCCACTCTCTCGTTTCCCCGTGGCTTTTATCCGTCTCCCCACGCCAATTACTGAAATAAGACACAGGTGTTTGTCATTCACACTTAACCCACTCACGCCGCACCTGTCTCCCGATCCTCTCTCCCGTCACAGACTTCGCTGAACCACGCCCCCCCTGCCACAGTGATATTTACGTTCCTCATGGTTGAGTGAGCAGTCCGATGGTGGTGATGTCTTCCACATTGTTGTGCTGGGTGACAATGCAGTGGGTAAAGGAGCTGGGATCCGTTTCAATGGCCTTGAACACAAAGCTCTGTGGGATGCTGATCTTCTGGAGCACCAAAGGGTCCTAAAATCTGGAACACACAGATGAGACCCTGAAGTAGGTGCAGAAGGTCCTTAATCTGGAACATGCTGATGATGGTACCTTGAAGTTAAGGTTTACTCTCCTTAGCTTAACCTTGTTGCAAATATCTTTGTGTCTTCTAGAGCCCGACCGATATATCGGTCTGTCGATATTATCGCCCGATATGAGACTGTCGCAGATATATCGATATGACGCAGATATGCCACCGATATGAACACTTTTTTTTTTACAGAACATATAACGCGGATAAAATGCTTGTAAATAGTGTAACTACGTAGTTTTTCCAGCAGAGCGCGTTCCATTGTTTGCTACTGGCGACCCAGGTCACTGTGGTGACACCAGCCAACCCTTTCACTTCAGTAATGAGGTCTCTTCAGACACGGTGTAAGATGTGCGCACACATTAGCTTCCACTCCACTGATAAGGTATGAAACAGAACTAGCTAGCTAATGTAGCAAACGAGTATGATAAGCTCGTTGTGAGAGTAAAAGGACATTGTTTATTTACTTTATATTGTCTCATCTGGTGACAATGTAGCGTTAAATCACCATTCAACAGACTCCACCGCACTGCTAACTAGTTAGCAACTTACCTTTAAGACTGCTTTTCTGCTGCTGCCTGAACAAGACAACGGATGCGAGCGGCACGATGTGACAAAAGACAGTTGAACCCATTATAATCAGTGATGTTGTTCACACTGGGTGCGGCACGACACGAGCAAAAATTATCCGACAGTAAACTGATGCCTCGTTCTGCTATGTAACCAAGGGGGTAATCCATCAGCCGGAAACTGAAGCCTCCCTGGGGGCCGCCATTGTAGCAGACCATCACCTGCTGTTAGCATTCCATTGACTCCCATTCATTTTGCCGTCACTTTGACAGCGAATAACTTTACATCTGAGGCGTCCAAAGACTTCATTTGTCCATTATTTATTTCTAAAGAAACACGACAATGTATAAAAGGCTCCATTTCTCTGTATCTTACGTTATGGCCCCGTAGAAGCCGTTTTTGTAAAAATAGGCTAACGATTGCGTCATAACCTCGTGACTCTCTGTCGCACAAAAGAGAAATTACCGTATAGACAGGAGGAGAAGCTCGCAGGCAATCTTTTACTGTCTATGAGGCAATCGGGGGGACATGGATAAATAAAGTCAAGGGAGAAGCCCATAGATAGAGAGTCCATAAAAGCAACAGGACAAAATATTTCAACAACGTTTTTGAGGAATTGGAAATAATTCGATATGTGGCACAGCTACTAGAAGATTTACAACTGTCAGACGGGTTGCTCATGTCACATCCATGTCGTCAAGCTCAGTTTGAGCCTGTGAAGTATGCTCAGCCATCAGGAAGTGAGTGCTTCTAATGGGCTTCACGTTTCTCTGTTGAAATCAAGGGGGTCGCTGTGTCCATTTCTTTTACTGTCTATGTTTGTAACGGCGCTTTGCCGCGTCCAGGGTAAACAGCTGTTGCGACGCGAGCAACAATGCCCACGTCTGGTGTAGAGACAGTGTTAAAGCCCATTCTGCCTTTAATGCTACATTACAACATCAAGCAATATTCCAATGATTTATATAATTATAACACCTTATATAGGGCCATTTTGCATAATGAGTAGTTTCAAGTTTAGTACATTTTGCTGACTACTTATTTAAAATATTATTCAAGTTAAAGTACTGTACTTATGTAATTAAACATGTTTTCATTATAGTATTATTACTTTTACTTTAGTAAAAGATCTGAGTACTTCCTTCCTTCACTGGTAATAGAAGATAACAAGGTTTTGCCAGTGACACTTTTGATATATTTATTGATGCAAGTAATTTTTTATATATAAATAAAAAGACAAAGTCATTAGTGAAGATTATGCAACAGCATTTGGAATATAATTTAGAATAGAAAATGCAATGCAAACTAGTTTGGTTACAGCTCAAATGTATCATTCTCATTCCAACATTCACCCTGCCTCCATTACACATCTTTGTCACACAAGTGTTTGATCACAACATTTGAGTGATCATTGCAAAAAATGTGTTTTACACACACACACACACACACACACACATATATATATATATATATATATATATATATATATATATATATATATATATATATATATATATATATATATTATATTCTGTTTATGTACTGTATTCTTGTATTTTGTATTTGGGGAAAGTGTCTCCAAACTTTTGACTGGTTCTGTACTAAAATATACACATGAATAATATTGCTACTGTATTATAATATACACATACATAATATCGGCCGATATATCGTTATCAGGCTTTTGTTACTTCATAATATCGGTATCGGCCCCCAAAAATCCATATTGGTTGGGCTCTACTGGGCCAGACACTCAGAACTTGGTCAATCCACTTTTGTCTCTTTGGCATGGAGACTCAGGACATGCTGTAGTCGTTGTTACTGTCTCGCTGGACGAAAACTCTGAACGTAGTGTTTGTTAATGTTTCTTTCCTCACAGACTGGAGGCTCAGAATGTGGTTGTATCTATAGATACAGAGCTGTAGACTCATGGAATCTGTTGTTGTCTCTCTCTGGATGAACCAGAGTCTCAAAACAGTGTATCTGTTGTTGTCTCTCTCTGGACGAACCAGAGTCTCAAAACAGTGTATCTGTTATGTCTTACCTTCGCAGGCCTGAGACTCAGAACTTGAATGGAATTTAAAACATACATCTATTAGTCTGCATTTAGCCTACATTGCGTGTATCTATATTTTGACATACCATATTTTTGTCCTGTGCTAGGATCACTGTCAATTGCAATTTCGAGAGTGAATCACACAAGATACACAGATACACACGGGAGCATTTGAAAGCAGGCGTCTATCAGCGGATCCGTCTATCAGTGGATATATTAGGGATCCGCTGATAGATGCCTGCTTTCAAACGCTACCGTGTGTATCCGTGCAAGTGCTCGGGGAAGACATGTTTTTTAAGCGTTTTTTATTGTAGCCAATCACAGACATTTATGTTGAGCATGTGAACACAGTGGCCAATCAGAGACATATATTTTGAGTGTGTGAACTCAATGGCCAACCAGACGTGTTTAAGAATCCGTTCAACAGCGCTCAAAATGCTAGAGGGAAATGCTGGTATCGTCACATTTTTCACAAGTCGGTACTTTTGACAACACTATTACAGTATCAACTGAGGGTGTTCTTGCTTTCGTTTCAGAATTCTTGTATTTAAATTTGACTTTGTGATGTTTCTTACCCATGTTCTAATTTTTTTTAACACAAAATTATCTGTGATCAAACATTACTTGGCGGACCCCTGGTTGAAGACTGTTAATAAAAAAGAAGAGGTTTAAACCAATGTGACTAGAATCGACTTTGTATCATTTTCCATTGCAACGACTATTTAGTTCAGTGTTTCTGTCAGGTTTCTTTATGGCAGCTGCCGAACTTACGATGGAAATTAGCATTTAGCATAAAAACGGTATGCTTTTTTCTTGTTCTTGTTTTTTGTTGGAAAAATGAATATGAACGCTTCTTATTTGTTGAGTGGCTTCAGTTTGTAATAATCTGTTAAGTTTCAATACCAAATTTCTAAAGCGTCAATTAAAATCTCTATTCACATGGCTTTTTTGCTCCTAGTTAGGAAGCTTATGATATTCTAACTGTTCATTCAAATCAAATCTGTTAATGTGGCATTCAATGATGAGTAATAGTAGTAATAATAATAATAATAATATATACCAAAATATATTATAAATAATACACTATTGTTCAAAAGTTTGGGGTCATTAAGATATTTTTTTATGTTTTTGAAATATGTCTATTCTTCTTGCCAAGGCTGCATTTATTTATCAAAAAATGCAGTAATATTGTGAATTATTATTACAATTTTAAAATAGCTGTTTTCTATTTAAATATATTTAAAAATGTATTTTTTCCTGTGATGGTAAAGCTCCAGTCTTCAGTGTCGCAAGATCCAAGGTCAGAAATCATTTTAATATGCTGATTTGCTGCTCAAGAAATATTTCTGATTATTATTATTAGCTGATAATGTTTGTGTTGCATACTGTGGAATGTGTAGTGTTTTTATTAGGTTTTTTTTTATGAACAAATATTTAAATAGAAATATGAAATGATAACTAGAAATGTGAATTATTTAAAAATATTTCTAGAAATGTTTATTAAAATTATGAATAAGGATGCACTGATACCACTTTTTCCAGAACGAGTACGATACCGCTACTTGCATTTTTGGTACTTGCGGATACTGACACCTGTATTTTCACTGCATTTGTAATTTTTTAATGTATTGGTACAGAAACCAAAATAATATGAACCATATTAGTTTAATTTGTTCATCAAATATATAATTCCTTCTGTTATTTTCATGCTTAATTAAGCCTGCTAAAATGCATTGAGCTTCTGTTCCTTTCACTGTTCATTCTATTGCTCTATCATATTTTATCTTTCATTTAATAACACAGCACATATTTAGAGCAGCTCCAGCAGGGCTCAATGCTGAGGAATGGGTCAGTGGTACAAATGTTTAGACACCAGTATAAAAAATCAATTCTTTATTTTAATTTTGATACTACTACAAAAACTACCTGCCTAATTAATGTGAATTTAAAACATTATTAAAGACAAGTAAGCAGTCAGTAATAATAAGAACAAATAATCAAATTACAAATAGCACAAATAAATACAATAGAACAAAGAAAGGCTACAAATGAAATCAACAGTGTGATTTGAGTTTTTCGGGTAGATCTAACAGGTACAGAAATTTGAATAATCAAATGTGAAAAAAAAACTGCATAATCATTACTGAATAAATTAAATATAGATGGATATTTTTGTATTTTTATATATTTGTCAAAAGGTAACCTATTTAGTCAAGAGCAGTGAGTAATTGATTTGTCATGTTTTTGTTCGATTAACATTAAAACACAGCAGCAGGTTTATTATTTTAATATACTGTCTACGTTCACTTGAGATATAACCGACTTTGTTTACTAGGATACTCACCAAGACAGGCGTTTTTAATTGTGTGTGAATTTGTCCATACATGCGCGAGACATGAAAGACAATTTAATTCAGTATTCGCGCACTGTCTGAGATATTGGTTTTCGGGGTACGCGATTTGGATGTTTGCGTTCATGGAACTTCTTGACCTGCAAACATCCTGTAATAATGTAGGGAACCACTCGTTATACATAAATCAGGTAACAGTTCATGTTTTACTTATTTATATTTATATATATATATATATATATATATATATTAGTTTTAAACCAAATATCACAAGCTAAGTGAACTCTCTCTCTCTCTCTCATTTATATAGCGCTTTTAACAATATATATTGTTTCAAAGCAGCTTTACAGTGATAATAGGAAATTAAAGTAACAGAGATTTACAGCAGCTCTAGAATAAAGTTATTGTCCAGCTAAAGTTAGTTTTGATTGATTCACTTCCGTTGCAAAGATCATTAGTTATTAACTTAGGGGCTGCTTGCACGACACCGTTCTAACAGAAAACCCTTAATGAGGTCCCGCCCGCTTATTTGGAAAACAACAGTGCCTGGTGGCTCGAGAACGCAAACCTTGAGATAGGTTCCAAGGTGCAAGCATTGAATAATTTTGAAAAAAAGTTATCTCCGCATAACTTAAAGAACGCTGACTGCGTGCACATGCGTATTACTTGTTCAGTCTATAGTAGGGATGTGACGGTGAGGATATTTTCCCACCGGTTAATCGACGTGTGACAACACCGGTAATAGCGGTATCACCGGCGGGGGCTTTTAAATCGCTGATTTTAAAGGCAAACGTAAAATGTGCACGTTTGCACGGGCATGCATAATGGTGCGGTTATTGTGCCCTGAATTGGCGCTAATTTGAAAACGAAACTATTTTTTTTTCATTGCTTCTAAAAAGCTGGTGCGGCAGCACTTCACTTTTAGCGTCAATTCATCCTTCGCAGGGAGTTTGATTGACATGCGATCTGACCAATCAAAATCCACCATTTTTGTCCGACTAAGCATTCAGGAGATTAACGTCGGTGGATTTGAACTTGCTTTAATTGAGGCAATCTGTCACGACACATTAAAGAGCCACAAAACGGTAGGCCTATTTATTGTTTAATTTTCTTTGACTGACCATTTTTGAAAGTTGAGACTTTGTTTCATATTAAATATTACCTACTCTGTCCTGTCTGTCAGCGCGTTGTCATTGTCCTCTATTTTTCACTGCTTGAGAAAATGGGTTGAATCCAAAATCACCCCCTAAACCCTCATTCACTTACAGTAGTTAGGCCTATTCCCTACGTTAGTCCACTAATACTGTTCACTTCAAGGAGTGAATGAAAACAAGTCAGCGAATTCGGACAGCCATTGAGCGTACATAAGCTGTACACTCGTTAATGCAGTGCAATGTGGGATTGAATAAGTGCACTCAATAACGTCCTCTATGGTTTCGGACACCACTAAAAATGTTTATCTCCTCAAATAACGCCCTATTTGAGGGTATAGTGGGCGATTTCGGATTCAGCCACAATGTGTGGCGTGAGAGCGGCATGGCTTGTCTGACATAGCAACAGTAACTAAAGGGGGCGGGTCTTTGCGAATGGCTTGAATGGTGGGTTCGTTATTATTCATAATGAAAAACCCGAAAGAGAACGTTACATACGTAACGTCGGTTCTCTCTAGAAGAGGTACGGGTAAAGTCATCTTTTCTCGAGATATTGAAGCCAAAAATTATCCTTAATTTTTCATTTATTGTCAACGCAGTGCAGCAGCTAGCAGACCTAGAGCAGGCTATCTTGCGCGCTCATTGGCTGCCCTGCGGCAACTGCTGCAGCCTACCACTGAGCCTCGCGCGTGACTTTGCGCCCTCTACGCGTCTCAGCCCGCCAAAATGGGGGTGGCTTAGCGTATAAAAGTCAGGCTCAACAGTCTGACCCCACCCCAGGTCAAAAGAGCGAGTCCTACATCGCTGCGACCGTCTCGGCGGCGCGATCGCGATGAGCCATATTTTTTTGTATGGAACAATTTTTCGGAGTGAAGCCTCAAATTGTACCCATGGGTACCATAATTCATAACGCACTTTCGGAGGCTGCATCACTGGTTTCATCAGCTGAAGCGAAAATCGCTCGTGGCGCCTGCACAGTCGGGTTACGCAATACTCGTTCCTTCTTCTAGAGAGAAACGAGGTTACGTATGTAACCGAGTACGTTCTCTTGCGAGAGGTTCTCTCGTATTGCGTAAGTTGCTTACGCTACGGGAACCCATTGTCAACGCCGTGTGCGCCCAGCATCCACTTCATGAGTCCCAGCGATTCCCGGGGAACATAGATAAGTGGGAATCAGGTGGCCAGCAATGCCGGCCAGCACATGTTATAAGCACATAAAGGGTATACAGAGCGGCGTTGCCGGTCTATATAAATATTCACCATATAGTGCAGCTCAACCAGGAGAGCTAAGGTCGCGTGAGAGTAGTCTGCACATGATAAATCTGGGCAGGACATACACACCGCTCATACTGACAGAAGTCTAGCCTGCAGGGCGGGAACTTCCAGGTTATAAAACCTAAAAAATGTGGACGGGGAGGCCCAGCCTGCCGCCTCACAAATGTCCTGAATGGAAATCCCGCTGGACCAAGCCCACGAAGAGGCCACGCCTCTGGTGGAGTGAGTCCTAATGGCCAAGGGGCATTGACGGCCTCTAGACACATAAGCAGATGCGATAGCTTCCACTATCCATCTGGACAGGCTCTGTTTCGAGGCGGCGAGACCCTTGGTGCGCCCACCAAACGAGACAAAGAGCTGTTCCGAGCGCCTGAAAGGGGCGGAGCGCGTAATGTAAGCCCTCAGCGTCCTGACGGGGCAGAGGAGATTAACATCGCTCTCACTATCGGATGCTGGCAGAGCCAATAGAGAAATGACCTGCGCTCTGAAGGGAGTGCCCAACACTTTAGGGACATAGCCATGCCTTGGTTTGAGAATGACTTTAGAGTCATTTGGCCCGTACTCAAGACACGCAGCGCTAACAGATGGTGCGTATAAATCCCCCACACGTTTGACTGATGACAGAACTGTCAGGAAAACGTTTTTGAGCGAGAGGTACTTTAGGTCCACGTAGTCTATCGGTTCAAAGGTGAAAGCTTTCAGGGCCTCTAGGACCAAGGAAAGATCCCACAGGGGAACCGACGGGGGTCGCGGGGGATTCATCCTTCTGGCTCCTCTAAGGAAGTGGATGACAAGCTCGTTTCTTCCTATTGACTGGCCGCGCGTCGACTCAGTGGACGCTGCAACGGCCGCCACATATACTTTAAGCGTGGATGTGGACCTGCCCTTATCCAACAGCTCTTGAAGGAAGCCAAGCAACCACGGGACCCCACACGTTCTCCCATCGCGTGGCTATAAGGAGCACCGAGTGGCGCGTTTCCCTGATCGTCTTGATTACCTGTGGTAACAGAGAGACCGGAGGGAAAGCATAAAGTGGGAGGCTGGGCCAGATTTGGGCCAGCGCATCCTCGTTCTTTGGGGTCGACATCCGCTTTGCCGAAAAGGCGCCACAGTAACTGGACTGTTTGGGGGTGCAGGGACCATTCCCCTGGGGGAACGTAGTTCCTGGACAGTTTGTCTGGGCCGCCGTTCAGGTGGCCTGGCACATGCGCAGCTCTCAGCGAGCGCAGGAGGTGCTGAGACCATACGAGAAGGCGTTCTGTCAGATAGCAGAGACTCCTGGATCTGACACCGCCCTGACGGTTTATGTAGGACACCACAGACATGTTGTCCGAGCGGACTAGCACATGGTGGTCCCGTATGACCGGGAGGAAGCGCTTGAGCGCGTTCTCGACCGCTATCATCTCTAGACCGTTTTATGTAAAGGCAATTCTCTCGGTCTGACCACAGGCCAAAGACCGGTCTGCCCTCGAAGAGAGCGCCCCAACCTAGGTTGGAGGCGTCCGTCGAGATGACTTTTCGACATGAGACGGCTCCCATCGTCACCCCTCGCTGGTACCAGTCGGCCGCTAACCAGGGCTGCAGAGCTGAAACGCAGCTCTGAGTCACTCTGATTCGTCTGCAGCCGAAAGCCCAAGCTCGGTGTGGCACTCGAGCATTCAACCAGCGTTGCAGCGGGCGCATGCGCAGTAGGCACAGCTGAAGCACTGCTGCAGCTGAGGCCATACAGCCCAGCATTCTTGAAACGTTTTCAGAGAAGCGACGCTGCACCTCTGGAAAGACGCGGCCAGGTGTCGCACACGGTGCGTGCGCCGTGTTGATAAACGGGCCGTCATAGCCACCGAGTCTAGTTCTATCCCCAGAAAGGAAACTGACTAACTGGGCAGTAATGAGCTCTTGGTCCAGTTGACCGTGAGACCCAGGCTTTCCAGATGACTGAGGAGCACTGTTCTGTGAGATAAAAGTTCTATCTCTGACTGTGCCAGAATCAGCCAATCGTCCAAATAGTTCAGAATCCGCATGTCCTGATTTCTCAGGGGAGCGAGAGCCGCGTCCATGCACTTCGTAAATGTACGGGGTGCTAAAGACGGGCCGAACGGGAGGACAGTGTATTGATATACCTGGCCGTCAAAGGCGAATCTCAAGAATGGCCTGTGACGGGGTGTTATCTGAATCTGAAAGTAAGCATCTTTCAGATCGAAAAATATAAACCAGTCCCTCGGGCGAATTTGCGCGAGGATTTGTCTGGTCGTGAGCATTTTGAATGGTCTTTTCATGAGAGCTTTGTTCAAATGTCTCAGATCTAAGATGGGTCTTAGAGCTCCGTCCTTCTTGGGTACGAGAAAATAGCGGCTGTAAAGCCTTACTCGCTCAAAGAAGGAGGTACTGGTTCTATAGCCCCTTTGCACAGCAGTTTGGTCATTTCTGCGCAGAGTAGATGTGCTACTTCCGCTTTCACTTTCGTCTCGGTCCGTGCTCGAAGGCGAAGGGGACGGCGAGCGAACTGTAGTGAATAGCCCTGTCTTATTGTGCTTAGCAACCACTCTGATATCCCTGGAATCGCTTCCCATGTTTTTACATGTATAGCTTGGGGCAGAATGGCCTCCGAGTTCCGATCGCCGCACTTCGTGGGCTCAGGAAAACTGAACCGGAGGTATGGGCTCGGCGCTGAATACGGTGGCTCGCTGACAGCGGTAGCTGGCTGTTTCACATGTGACGTCCCGATTGCTTTGAATGGGGAACGTTTTGTGATAGCTTTGTGATACGCGAGCGGCGCCCGGGGCAAAAGGTTTGTTAGTAAGCGTGAGCGGGCACGTAACTTACATTCATATGTGACGTCCTGATTGCTTTGAATGGGGAACGTTTTGTGATCACTTTGTGATGCGCGAGCGGTGCCTGGGGCGAGGTGTTCGTTAATAAGTGTGAGCGCTCGAGAGGCTGGCTGTTTTACATGTGACGTCCCGGTTGCCTTGAACGGGGAATGTTTTGAGATAACTTTTTGATGCGCGAGCAGCGCCGGGCGTTACTAGTAAGCGTGAGCGCTCGTAAGCGGGCACGTAACTTACATTCGTAACCTGACCGATATGAGGCTGTTTTGGCCGTGTGACAGAGCGGGCAGAGAGTAGGCGTGAGTTTAGAGTTGTGGGCACATTTCCTACATCTAGCACTCGAGCGGCATTTGCCAGCTTTATGAGAGTGGGCTCTGTGAGTGTGAGAGACACGGAGGTATCGTGCTTGCGTGTAAGGTTGAACACTGAGATGTGGGCACATTTTCTACACTTAGAGCACCACGGCGAGAGCCGGATAAGCAGACGTTAAACTCTTGAGATTTTGCAGGCGAGCGGGTTGCATTACCGGCTCGTTGGCTGCCGAATACATCGCTGCAGTAGCCTTTTCTAAGGGGATTGACAGGGCGAGGAGTCCCGCGGCGGGACTCAACCGTTTTTGTCTGGGTTGCCGTAGCAATGGCGGTTGTGTGCAGGCGAGCGGGTTGCATTAACGGCTCGTTGGCTGCCGAATACACCGCTGCAGTAGCTTTTGTAGCCTTCCTGGATCGAGGAGGAGGCGGAGTGATGAGAACTGGACCACTCCTCGCTGTCCGATGCCAGGGTGGAACAGCTGTCACCTGGGTCTATTCCTTCAGCATTGTCCCCTGAGGCGGCGGCAGTGAGGGCCGAAGCCGGCAGCTGCGCGTCCGGGAGGGGCGGAGAAGGAGAGAGAGAAGCTGGCGGGATGTATTCCGGCGAGCATTCCAGTGTGGCCTCAGGCTCCGGTGGTCTCTGTGAACGGCGCTTCTTCTAGCGCGGTCCAGAGGGCGGAGTGACAGCTTCCACGTTGAAGACTTCGAGTCGAGCCACAGGAAATGCGAGGCATTTTTAGAAAAACGCCTCGAGCTCTTTTAGAAAGTGAGTGTTGCAGCGGTGAATGCTCACAGAAAGCAATAGCACTAAAAGGATACTCGTCGCCGGATGGCGTAGCAGGCGCTGAAGGCGGCGAAGACAACCGGCTTCCTCAGGCGCTTTCCTCTGCGTGCTGGTCGCTGGTTTCGACGGCGGCGGCTTCTCTCAGAGTCCAGCGATGCGGAGAGCTTCGCTGAAGATGATGAAAATCAGTGATGCAGTCTCTGAGCCTGACTTTTATACGCTAAGCCACCCCCATTTTGGCGGGCTGACACGCGTAGAGGGCGCAACGTCACGCGCGAGGCTCAGTGGTAGGCTGCAGCAGTTGCCGCAGGGCAGCCAATGAGTGTGCAAGATAGCCTGCTCTAGGTCTGCTAGCTGCTGCACTGCGTTGACAATAAATGAAAAATTAAGGATAATTTTTGGCTTCAATATCTCGAGAAAAGATGACTTTACCCGTAGCGTAAGCAGCTTACGCAATACGAGAGAACCTCTCGTAAGAGAACTAGATACTGACGCTCGTTTTTTCTGTGGGTCGTGTGTGTGTGTGTGTGTGTGTCTGTGTGTGTATACTAGGCAGGACTTAACGGATACTGCGTAATTGCGTTAAATATTTTTAACTCTTTAAACTTTTTTTTTTTGCGGTGTCGCTGTGGGCAAGTGATGAAACCGGTGTTGCGACTGAACACCGTGTAACACCGGTAACACCGACTACCATAGCAAGCCTAGTCTATAGGTATGCGCATTTGAATATATGTGCGCAGGCGTGTAGACTTTCTTTACAAATTGACCGCAACAAATGACTTGTCTGGCCTTAAAAATGTATAATACAGAATTTTTTTTTCCGCTTCCGTGTATCCATGTGAACTGGAATTATTTTGACAACGTTTTATCTGTACGGAGGTAAAGGGAAGGGAAGGAGGCCTTCACAGGTGAGAGACTAGTTGACACTTCAGGACTGTGTTGTCATGTCCAGGTCATCAGATCATCAGATCTGGATAAGGCTTGGATCCGGCGGACTATAGTAAACCTCGGGATAAACAGAGACTAATATTAGCATAGACGCCATTCTACTTATGATGTAATGAGTACATCAGGATTTATGGGAAGTGTTCCCGCTGACCTAATCTATGCAGCCTTACATTGAATTATAGAAGTTGATAATGTGTTGTGTTTGCTAGGTCAAAGAGATGTATTTTTAGTCTAGATTTAAACTGACAGAGTGTGTCTGGAACAGTCTTCCTAACATTGTCCGGGAAGCAAAGTTTTGGTGCTAAATAGGAAAAGGATCTACCGCCAGCAGTCGATTTTGATATTCTAGGTATTATCAACTGGTCGGAATTTTGAGATTGCAATAGACGTGAAGGACTATAATACGTTATGATCTCTCTCAAGTTCTGGGGAGCTAAACCATTTAGTGCTTTGTAAGTAATCAGCAATATTTTAAAATTTATACAATGTTTAATAGGGAGCCAATGCAGTGTTGACAGGACCGGGCTAATATGGTCATACTTCCTGGTTCTGGTAAGAACTCTAGCTGCTGCGTTTTGGGCTAGCTGTAGTTTGTTTATTAAGCGTGCAGGGCAACCACCCATAAGAGCGTTACAATAATCTAGCCTTGATGTCATGAACTCATGAACTAATTGTTCCGCATTTGTCATCGAGGTCATATGACTAATTTAGATATATTTTGTAAGATGGAAGAATGCGGTTTTACAGATACTAGAAACGTGACTTTCAAATGAAAGATTGGTATCAAAGAGGTTCCTAACCGACGACGAAGACTTGACAGTAGAGATGCGCAGATGGGCTATTATTTCATCTGCAACCGCATCATAAAACTCATCATCCATCCGCACCAAAATTTTTGACCAATTTTCAAAACCGCACCCGCCCGCCATCCGCTGATTGGGCGATACAAGGCGCTGCTGATGACAGCCGCGAGACTAGAAAGCTCTCCGAATATCAGCAGAGAACTCCGTCTCCGATCGGCGCGCAGGGACAAAAATACATAAAATAGCCTAAATTAAACGCACTTCGGCAAACCTGACCTTATCTGATCAATACTGTACAATGTACAATATTGTATAATGTAATATATCTGTACAATATTTTCATTGTAGCCTAATAGAAAACGCATTTTGGCACATAATTTCAACATGCTGCTATTGTATGGGGCGCCGTTTGTAAAGCGGCTCACGCTGAAAATAACAGCAACATTTTGTCACATTCAGCTTCAAACAATGTTTAAAAAAACTGGTATGAATTTTTGACGGTCACTTTTTAGCACATTTACAACAATATTTGTCAACTTAGAAATATTTTAAATAGTTAAATCTAAATATTAAATGTTACACGTAAATGTTAAATCTAAATGTTAAATCTAAATCTAAATGTTAAATCTAAATGTTAAATCTAAATGTTAAATCTAAATGTTGAATCTAAATGTTAAATCTAAATGTAAATGTTGAATCTAAATGTTAAATCTAAATGTAAATGTTGAATCTAAATGTTAAATCTACATCTAAATGTTGAATCTAAATGTTTCGGGTGAAACTTAACTTTAGCATATTTTAAACTATTTAGCCTAGCCTACTACTAACGAATAACTATTTCACTTCATTTTTTAGCAAATAGATAGAAAGCTCGAATAAAATAACAAGTAATTTACATTGTAGGCTAATTATCTCTACGCACTGTCATGTCAGGGTGACGACGACTATAGGACGAGCCTGTTCTGAAGACTCCCGTTAATTTTGAATGCACGGGAAGAGAGCGGAGAGCGCGTCTTTTTCAGGCACAGTGCAATTCATTTTATACCATCAACAGGCCTAACAATCATAATAAACTATAGAGCCTCGATATTAAAGAAACACCGACTCTATTCATTCCGAAATTCGATGAAATTCCACCGCACAACAGTGCATGTTCACATTTGTAGGCTAATTGTCGAATCGGAATTCGGAAACAACACCAATTCTGTGACACAGATGAACCTTTATTGATATCTCTATCAGACAATGCCTTTTATATATGCCAAAAGAAACAACAGTCAGTGAAAAATGATTTAAATAAAAAAATAAATATCCCAAATGTAGTAGGCATAGGCTATAGCCGCATGTTTTGGAAAACAGTTGAAAAATAATTATAAAAAATGGCATATCGTAGCTAAGCCTTATAGGCTCATTCACCCCCACAAACTTAAATTATAAAAATAAATATGCCATCCCTCTTTGAACGAACATAAAGTCTGACCAGTTTGTCACTTACCTCCTTCGCCGGCGTTGCCATCTCTGATAATAACAAGCAGTCTCTGCATAGACTCGACTAGCTGCCTGATGAAAATTTGACTATTTAAAGCTTTGACTATTTCAAAAATTTTTTTTTTTTGGATGCAGGTATAGTCAGATAAAAATATTTAACAATGTATACATATATTTTTCATTTGATTGGTTCAACCGCCCACCATCCGCCCGAATTTAATTAAAATATTTTTTTTCGTCACGTCATCCGCCCGATCCGCGGTTTATCCACGGAGTCCGCAGCTGTAACCGCCAACCGCGCATCTCTACTTGACAGAGCAGCCATCAAAGTTTTAGACAGTATTCTAGGTTATTACGTAAGGAAGTTTTTTTTGTCCAATAATTAGAATCTCTGCTTTTTCAGAATTAAGTAGTAGGAAATTACTAGTCATCCAGTTTTTTATATCAACTTTGCATTCCGTTAATTTTGTGAATTGGTAAGTTTCGTCAGGGCGTGAAGAAATTAATTTCATGTATTTATAAAGCACAAATAAACACAACAAAAGTTGACCACTGTGCTGTACAAAGGAATAAAAATAAAACAAACAAAAACACAGTAATAAAAGGCAATAAATCACTAGGTTTGAGTTAAGAGACCAGTTATAATTAAGTTATAATTAATGAAATGTAAGGGTAAAAAGATAAGACTGTAACTTTGATTTAAATTCATGTACAGATGATGCAGACCTCACAGATAAAGGAAGACTATTACATATCCTAGGACCGGCCACTGAAAACGCACGGTCACCTCGCAACTTCAATCTATTTTATCCTTAAAAAATCTCAAGAAGTCTTCACACAAAGTTGTGGACTCCTCTAAATAAATATTGCCATTTGGATTAAAAACAGAATTCGAGATATTAAATAAAGTCCTAGGACTATTTGTGCTTTTACAATTATCTAGCTTTCACTGCTTTTTGGTATATAATTAAAAATTCCCGTAGAATTTCATAGGATACTTGGAGTTTAACCTTTTTCCACCTGCGTTCTGCTCTTCTGCAGGCTTGTCTTAGACTACGAGTATTGCTGTTTAGCCATGGTTCAATTTTGTTTTTATATATTTTTTGTTTCATAGGGGCAATAATATCTAAAACACTGGTGGATACATAATTAAAGATATTAAGAAGCTCATCCACATTTAACACACTAGCAAGATATTCCAAAGAAAGTAAATCACAGGCCTCATTGAATGCTACTGAAAAATTATCCACAGAGGTTGGAGCAAAAAGGCCAACACTTGACCATATAGAAAGAAATATAGAGCTGAGTATAATTAGCATAACAGTATGAACTAATGCCATTCTTCCTAATGATATCTCCCATGGATAGCATTTACAGAGTGAACTTCAACGGTCCTAGTACTGAGCCTTGTGGTACTCCATACTGAACTTGTGATCGATAAGACATCTCTCCATTTACTGCTACAGGGATTAAAATTCTCAGTTGCTACGATGGATTTCCGATAATTGCAGCGAGTCTACGACGGTTTTCCATCAATTGCAGGGTTCCCGCCTGTCCTTATGTCTTAAGTTCACTTTTCATAATTTTAAGGCCATAAATATGCTTACATTTCTCAAATAGTGTAATAAATGTCTTAATTTCAGTTTGAATAGGTCTTAAATTAAGGAAAGATGAGGTGTATTCACCCTGCTTAGGAGGATGTGATCAAAGCCTAGGCAAAATTTTGGAAGAAACCGTACGTTTAACGCTCAACCTGCACCCTTGACGCACTTCCCACATCTTTTTTCAAAAATGTGTTTAACAGCTTAGAAACAGATCTCCTAGAAGTGGTAAATGCCTCACTACTCTCTGGGAGTTTTCCAAACTCCCTGAAAACTACAGTTGTTAAGCCCCTCCTGTAAAAGAGCTATCTGGATAAGACCATATTAAACAACTATAGTCCGATCTCAAATCTTCCTTTCATAGGCAAGTTCATTGAAAAAGTTGTCTTCCATCAGCTAAACAGATTCTTAAGCTCAAATGGATACTTTGACAATTTTCAATCTGGTTTCCGATCGCATCACAGCACAGAGACAGCGCTCATAAAGATAATAAACGATATTCGTTTAAATACTGATATAGTCAAATTATCAGTACTGGTACTACTCGACCTCAGTGCTGCATTTGACACTGTCGATCACAACATACTTCTTGACAGGCTGGAAAACTGGGTGAGGCTTTCTGGGATAGTCCTAAAATGGTTCTGGTCATACTTAGACCATAAGTCTGAGTGGACACCCATGACATGCAGAGTCCCTCAAGGCTCAATTCTTGCGCCACTCCTATTCAACCTATACATGCTCCCAATGAGCAAAATAATGAGAAAGAACCAAATCGCTTACCACAGCTATGCAGACGACACACAGATCTACTTAGCCCTATCGCCTAACAATTACAGCCCCATTGACTCCGTTCTAATGCATTGATGAAGTAAACAGTTGGATGTGCCAAAACTTTCTTCAGTTAAACAAAGACAACACTGAAGTCATTGCGTTTGGAAACAAAGACAAAGTTCTCAAGGTGAACCCATACCTTCACTCTAGGTGTCAAACAACTAAAAATCAAGTCAGGAATCTTGGTGTGTCTCTAGAGTCAGACCTTAGTTTCAGTAGTCATCTCAAAGCAATAACTAAATCAACCTACTATCACTTGAAAAATATTGCGAGAATTATATGCTTTGTTTCCAGTCAAGACTTAAAGAAACTTGTGCATGCTTTCATCACCAGCAGGGTGGATTATTGTAGATATATATATGTGAGAAAAAAAAAAGAAAAAAATATATATATGAAATGTGCTATATAAATAAACCTGCCTTACCTAAACATTCTGCATTTCCATTTTGTAGTGTGGATCATTCATTGCAGCATTTAAACTGATTCTCATGTTTAAGTATATGTTATCTCCTTGACAAATAATTTATGCCACTGCCCACTGCTACTGTTACTTTTTATTTTTTTTATTTTTTATAAACATTCAAACACCTTAAAATGCACATGTGTAGATGAGGAAAATAAAAATATTCTCGGGGGGGGGGGGGGGGGGCATGCCCAGGAACCCCCATAGCAGGATCACTATAGCAAGGACCTCGGTATTTATAAAATCCTGCATCTGGCCCTGCTCACGCTGTTCACTTTTCATATAATCTACATAGATAAAATTAAAAAATAACAATATATTTATTTATAATGGCTAGGTTAAAAACAGATATTATATCATGTATAGTTTGTGATATTAGCTCACTTTTCTGCAAAAGCTCTGTTGGCTTTTATTATTTGAGAAATAAAACCTTGTGTTAAAGTTATGCAAATGGTTAATTATTTGTATGACTACATCACAAAGAGTCAAGTCTTGTAAAAGCATTCGATTAAACACTTTGAAATTTCATAGTGTGTAAATAATAGAAACGCAGTTAAAAATGGCCTTTTCTTTAAATTTTCTCTTTTCATTTGTGAAGGTAAAGCATGTACTCACTATACTCCTAACTACAAGAAGAAGAAAAAACTAGGGATGCACCGAAATGAAAATTCTTGGCCGAAGCCGAATAATAATGAAACGCTTGGCCGAAGGCCGAAGTCTGAACACCGAATTTAATTAAATAGTAAAAATATGCTTTTTTACTATTTTGTCTTGCTTTTCAGAGAAAAAAATCTAATTGCAAAAATACAATTTATTTAACACTGAATTTTTTTTAACATTCCAGCATATATTATTTAAACAAAGCACAATATAACTTAAAATAAATAAACTATTTTTATTTGGCCATCTTTGAAGACCCCCTTCTTGAATAGCCTATGTTAGGCCTATAACTGACTGCTGAAAGAATGTAACTAAAAAAGTGCATTGAAAAGTGCAAAAAAAAGTACAATTTGTCAACTATAGGGTTAAAAGACGCTTTAGTGCTGCAAGTAAGGGTATAACGTCTGCCACAGATGCATCAGATGAGCTTCTCTTTTGTTATCTGCTCAAAGGGGGCATGTTTGCTGCATTTATAAAGCGCGCGCCTCTCACTCTACGCTGGTTACTATTTGATCGCGTCATCAAAAACGTCATTGTTCAGTCAAATTTATTCAGCCTTTTTACTTATTCGGCCGAACACCGCAAGTGCTTTTTTTTTGCTATTTTCGTCCGATTAATTTCGGTTGCCGAACATTCGGTGCATCCCTAGAAAAAACTGCTCTTAAACTGGGTGTGTGACAGTCTGTGGAATGGGGTTTGGCCGAGGAATAATTTTCAGTCAAAATATTCTTTTTTTGCTTTAACCCCTGCTGCTACAAACTGATAACGGTCAGATAAGTATAATTTAAACCAAGGCAATTCCACTAATGGCAACATAATTTTTCGAGTCTATTTAAAAGAATGTTGTGTCAATAGTATCAAATGCAGCACTAAGATCGAGTAACACTAATAGAGAGATACAACCACGATCGGATGATACGAGCAAATCATTTGTGACTAATGAGATCTGTCTCAGTACTATGGTACGGTCTAAATCCTCGCAGATACCATTTCTTTCTAAAAAAGTACCATAGTTGTGAGGATACTGCCTTTTCTAGTATCTTTGACAGAAAAGGTAGATTCGAGATCGGCATGTAATTGACTAATTCTGTAGGATCAAGTTAAATTTTTTAAACAAGCGTTTTATTAATAGCCAGCTTAAAAGTTTTTGGTATGTATCCTAATGACAAAGATGAATTAATGATTTTAAGAAGAAGACCTCCAGACCTCTGGAAGCATCCCTTTCAATAGCTTAGTCGGTATAGGGTCTAACATACATGTTGTCAATTTAGATGATTTAACGAGTTTAGAAAATTCTTCCTCTCCTATTGCAATGAATGAATCGAATTTTTCCTCAGGGAGACTACAATGCACTGCCTGATGCGATACTGTAGTAGACCAGGGTCCGAAATTAACTTTTTGGCTCACCTGCCACGGGGACTGGTAGATGAAAAAATCCACCAGCCAAGCATATTTTTTACCGGCCAAAATAATAAACAGATTTTTTGTGTCACATATATACATTAATTTCAGTACATTTAATTGAGATAAGGTATTATGTTGAATGAATCAGAGTACATAGAAGTCAGAACAGAGCAACAAATAGTAAGACATGGAAGATGTGAGCATGGAACTAGTGCTCATAACAGTACATTTGAAGGTTTTGTAAAACTATCAGATACTTTACCGAAAGTAAAACATTTGACCTATTAATACTATCAGTTAAACGGTTTAAAAGTATTTTTATATATATATATATATATATATATATATATATATATATATATATATATATATATATATATATAGTAGCGAATGAGCTCTATGAAATATTAATAACCAATCATAACTTGTTATAATTGATTATGAATATTTGTGTCAGTTAATCGGGTTAACTTGATGTAGCTACATTAACATTACAACCAATTACTCAGTTCATTCTGTGAACCCTCAATATTGGTTATTAATTAATTAATAGAAATGTACATTGGAGGGGGGGGGGGGGGGTAGGGGAGGGGGGGGACACTTCTAGCTTAGCATCATCTTTACATCAGGACTTCTCAGGAAGGACCAAGAGAAAGTCAACGGGGGCTCAGAGAGCCAAGAGCGTCCAGAGAGTCCAAAAACCAAGAGAGCGAGAGACTGATCTTGATCAGTGATTTTTAAAAGGGTGAAGATGTCACACCCTCTGAAAGAAAGGTGTGAAAGAAAGAAAGAAATATGGATAGATTACTCAGAAAGAAAGAAAGATAGATTAGTTAGAATGAAAGAAAGAGATTAGTTAGAAAGAACAAAAGAAAGGAAGAAAGATAGATTAGTCAGAAAGAAAGAAAGAAAGAAAGATAGATTAGTTAGAAAGAAAAAAAGATAGATAGATTAGTTAGAAAGAAACAGATTAGTTAGAAATAAAGAAAGAAAGATAGATAAGTTAGTTAGAAAGAAAGATAGATAGATTAGTTAGTTAGAAAGAAAGATAGATTAGTTAGAAAGAAAAAAGATAGATAGATTAGTTAGAAAGAAAGATAGATAGATTAGTTAGAAAGAAAGATAGATTAGTTAGAAAGAAAGAAAGATAGATTAGTTAGAAAGAAAGAAAGATAGATAGATTAGTTAGAAAGAAAGAAAGATAGATTAGTTAGAAAAAAAGATAGATTAGTTAGAAAGAAAGAAAGAAAGAAAGAAAAAAGGATAGATTAGTTAGTTAGAAAGATAGATTAGTTAGAAAGAAAGAAAGATAGATTAGTTAGAATGAAAGAAAGAGAGTAGTTAGAAAGAAAGAAAGAAAGATAGATTAGTTAGAAAGAAAAAAGAAAGATAGATTAGTTAGAAAGATAGATAAGTTAGTTAAAAAGAAAAAATGATAGAATAGTTAGAAAGAAAGAAATATGGATAGATTAGTTATAAAGAAAGAAAGAAAGAAAAAAGGATAGATTAGTTAGTTAGAAAGATAGATTAGTTAGAAAGAAAGAAAGATAGATTAGTTAGAATGAAAGAAAGAGATTAGTTAGAAAGAAAGAAAGAAAGAAAAAAGGATAGATTAGTTAGTTAGAAAAAAGATAGATTAGTCAGAAAGAAAGATAGATTAGTTAGAAAGAAAAAAGATAGATAGATTAGTTAGAAAGAAAGATAGATAGATTAGTTAGTTAGAAAGAAAGATAGATTAGTTAGAAAGAAAGAAATATGGATAGATTACTCAGAAAGAAATAAATATGGATAGATTACTCAGAAAGAAAGAAAGATTAGTTAGAAAGAAAGAAAGATTAGTTAGAAAGAAAGATAGATTAGTTAGAAAGAACGAAAGAAAGAAAGAAGGATTGATTAGTTAGTTAGAAAGAAAAATAGATTAGTCAAAAAGAAAAAAAGAAAGATAGATTAGTTAGAAAGAAAAAAGATAGATAGATTAGTTAGAAAGAAACATAGATTAGTTAGAAAGAAAGAAAGATAGATAAGTTAGTTAGAAAGAAAGATAGATAGATTAGTTATATAGCAAGAAAGATAGATTAGTTAGAAATAAAGAAAGAAAGAAAGATCAGTTAGAAAGAAAGAAAGATAGATTAGTTAGAATGAAAGAAAGAGATTAGTTAGAAAGAAAGAAAGAAGGATAGATTAGTTAATTAGAAAGAAAGATAGATTAGTCAGAAAGAAAGAAAGAAAGATAGATTAGTTAGAAAGAAAAAAGAAAGATAGATTAGTTAGAAAGAAAGATAGATAAGTTAGTTAGAAATAAATAAATATGGATAGATTAGTTAGAAAGAAAGAAAGAAAGAAAGAAGACTAGATTAGTTAGTTAGAAAGATAGATTAGTTAGAATGAAAGAAAGAGATTAGTTAGAAAGAAAGAAAGAAAGAAAGAAAGAAAGAAGACTAGATTAGTTAGTTAGAAAGATAGATTAGTTAGAATGAAAGAAAGAGATTAGTTAGAAAGAAAGAAAGAAAGAAAGAAAGATGGATAGATTAGTTAGTTAGAAAAAAAGATAGATTAGTCAGAAAGAAAGATAAATTAGTTAGAAAGAAAAAAGATAGATAGATTAGTTAGAAAGAAAGATAGATTAGTTAGAAAGAAAGATAGATAGATTAGTTAGTTAGAAAGAAAGATAGATTAGTTAGAAAGAAAAAACATAGATTGATTAGTTAGAAAGAAAGATAGATTAGTAAGAAAGAAAGAAAGAAAGAAAGAAAGATAGATTAGTTAGAAAGAAAGAAATATGGATAGATTACTCAGAAAGAAAGAAAGATAGATTAGTTAGAAAGAAAGATAGATTAGTTAGAAAGAAAGATTAGTTAGAAAGAATGAAATATAGATTAGTTAGAATGAAAGAAAGAGATTAGTTAGAAAGAATGAAAGAAAGAAAGAAAGGATAGATTAGTTAGTTAGAAAGAAAGATAGATTAGTCAGAAAGAAATAAAGAAAGATAGATTAGTTAGAAAGAAAAAAAGATAGATAGATTAGTTAGAAAGAAACAGATTAGTTAGAAAGAAAGATGGATAAGTTAGTTAGAAAGAAAGATAGATAGATTAGTTAGTTAGCAAGAAAGATAGATTAGTTAGAAAGAAAAAAGATAGATAGATTAGTTAGAAAGAAAGATAGATTAGTTAGAAAGAAAGAAATATGGATAGATTACTCAGAAAGAAAGAAAGATAGATTAGTTAGAAAGAAAGATAGATTAGTTAGAAAGAAAGATAGATTAGTTAGAAAGAAAGAAAGATAGATTAGTTAGAAAGAAAGAAAGAAAGATAGATCAGTTAGAAAGAAAGAAAGATAGATTAGTTAGAATGAAATAAATAGATTAGTTGGAAAGAAAGAAGGATAGATTAGTTAGTTAGAAAGAAAGATAGATTAGTCAGAAAGAAAGATAGATTAGTTAGAAACAAAAAAGAAAGATAGATTAGTTAGAAAGAAAGATAGATAAGTTAGTTAGAAATAAAAAATGATAGAATAGTTAGAAAGAAAGAAATATGGATAGATTAGTTAGAAAGAAAGAAAGAAAGAAAAAAGGATAGATTAGTTAGTTAGAAAGAAAGATAGATTAGTCAGAAAGAAAGAAAGATAGATTAGTCAGAAAGAAAGAAAGATAGATTAGTTAGAAAAAAAGATAGATTAGTTAGAAAGAAAGAAAGATAGATAAGTTAGTCAGAAAGAAAAAAGATAGATTAGTTAGAAAGAAAGATAGATAGATTAGTTAGTTAGAAAGAAAGATAGATTAGTTAGAAAGAAAAAAGATAGATAGATTAGTTAGAAAGAAAGACAGATTAGTTAGAAAGAAAGATAGATTAGTTAGTTAGAAAGAAATACGGATAGATTACTCAGAAAGAAAGATAGATTAGTTAGAAAGAAAGATAGATAGATTAGTTAGAAAGAAAGAAAGATAGATTAGTTAAAAAGAAAGATATATATATATATATATATTTAGTAACAGATAAATAGATAGATAGATATATAGATAGATAGATAGATTATTTAGAAAGATAGATAGATAGATTAGTTAGAAAGAAAAAAGATAGATTAGTTAGAAAGAAAGAAAGAAAGATAAGTTAGTTAGAAAAAAAGATAGATAGATTAGTTAGAAAGAAAGAAAGAAAGAAAGATAGATTAGTTAGAAAGAAAGAAATATGGATAAATTAGTCAGAAAGAAAAAAGATTGATTAGTTAGAAATAAAGATAGTTAGATTAGTTAGAAAGAAAGATAGATTGATTAGTTAGAAAGAAAGAAAGATAGATTAGTTAGAAAGAAGAAAGATAGATTAGATATAAAGAAAAAAGATAGATTAGTTAGAAAGAAAGAAATATGGATAGATTAGTCAGAAACAAAAAGATAGATTAGTTAGAAAGAAAGAAATATGGATAGATTAGTCAGAAAGAAAAAGATAGATTAGTTAGAAAGAAAGAAATATAGATAGATTAGTTAGAAAGAAAGAAAGAAAGATAGATTAGTTAGAAAGAAAAAAGATAGATAGATTAGTTAGAAAGAAAGAAAGATAGATTAGTTAGTAAGAAAGAAAGATAGATTAGTTAGAAAGAAAGATAGATTAGTTAGAATGAAAGAAAGAGATTAGTTAGAAAGAAAGAAAGAAAGAAAGATAGATTAGTTAGTTAGAAAAAAGATAGATTAGTCAGAAAGAAAGAAAGATAGATTAGTTAGAAAGAAAAAAGATAGATAGATTAGTTAGAAAGAAAGATAGATTAGTTAGAAAGAAAAAAGATAGATAGATTAGTTAGTTAGAAAGAAAGATAGATTAGTTAGAAAGAAAGATAGATTAGTTAGAAAGAAAAAAGATAGATAGATTAGTTAGAAAGAAAGATAGATTAGTTAGAAAGAAAGATAGATTAGTTAGAAAGAAAGAAATATGGATAGATTACTCAGAAAGAAAGAAAGATAGATTAGTTAGAAAGAAAGATAGATTAGTTAGAAAGAAAGATTATTTAGAAAGAATGAAAGATAGATTAGTTAGAATGAAAGAAAGAGATTAGTTAGAAAGAATGAAAGAAAGAAAGAAGGATAGATTAGTTAGTTAGAAAGAAAGATAGATTAGTTAGAAAGAAAGATAGATTAGTTAGAAAGAAAAAAGATAGATAGATTAGTTAGAAAGAAAGATAGATTAGTTAGAAAGAAAGATAGATTAGTTAGAAAGAAAGAAATATGGATAGATTACTCAGAAAGAAAGAAAGATAGATTAGTTAGAAAGAAAGATAGATTAGTTAGAAAGAAAGATTATTTAGAAAGAATGAAAGATAGATTAGTTAGAATGAAAGAAAGAGATTAGTTAGAAAGAATGAAAGAAAGAAAGAAGGATAGATTAGTTAGTTAGAAAGAAAGATAGATTAGTCAGAAAGAAATAAAGAAAGATAGATTAGTTAGAAAGAAAAAAAGATAGATAGATTAGTTAGAAAGAAACAGATTAGTTAGAAAGAAAGAAAGATAGATAAGTTAGTTAGAAAGAAAGATAGATAGATTAGTTAGTTAGCAAGAAAGATAGATTAGTTAGAAAGAAAAAAGATAGATAGATTAGTTAGAAAGAAAGATAGATTAGTTAGAAAGAAAGAAATATGGATAGATTACTCAGAAAGAAAGAAAGATAGATTAGTTAGAAAGAAAGATAGATTAGTTAGAAAGAATGAAAGAAAGATAGATTAGTTAGAAAGAAAGAAAAAAGGATAGATTAGTTAGTTAGAAAGAAAGATAGATTAGTCAGAAAGAAAGAAAGATAGATTAGTCAGAAAGAAAGAAAGATAGATTAGTTAGAAAGAAAGATATTTTAGTTAGTAAGAAAGATAGATTAGTTAGAAAGAAAGAAAGAAAGATAGATAAGTTAGTCAGAAAGAAAAAAGATAGATTAGTTAGAAAGAAAGATAGATAGATAGATTAGTTAGTTAGAAAGAAAGATAGATTAGTTAGAAAGAAAAAAGATAGATAGATTAGTTAGAAAGAAAGACAGATTAGTTAGAAAGAAAGAAAGATAGATTAGTTAGTTAGAAAGAAATATGGATAGATTACTCAGAAAGAAAGAAAGATAGATTAGTTAGAAAGAAAGATTGATAGATTAGTTAGAAAGAAAGAAAGATAGATTAGTTAAAAAGAAAGATATATATATATATATATATATATATATATATATATATATATATATATATATTTAGTAACAGATAGATAGATAGATAGATAGATAGATAGATAGATTATTTAGAAAGAAAGATAGATAGATTAGTTAGAAAGAAAAAAGATAGATTGGTTAGGAAGAAAGAAAGAAAGAAAGATAAGTTAGTTAGAAAGAAAGATAGATAGATAGATTAGTTAGAAAGAAAGAAAGAAAGATAGATTAGTTTGAAAGAAAGAAATATGGATAGATTAGTCAGAAAGAAAAAAGATTGATTAGTTGGAAATAAAGATAGTTAGATTAGTTAGAAAGAAAGATAGATTGATTAGTTAGAAAGAAAGAAAGTAAGATAGATTAGTTAGAAAGAAGAAAGATAGATTAGATATAAAGAAAAAGATAGATGAGTTAGAAAGAAAGAAATATGGATAGATTAGTCAGAAACAAAAAGATAGATTAGTTAGAAAGAAAGAAATATGGATAGATTAGTCAGAAAGAAAAGGATAGATTAGTTAGAAAGAAAGAAATATAGATAGATTAGAAAGAAAGAAAGATAGATTAGTTAGAAAGAAAAAAGATAGATAGATTAGTTAGAAAGAAAGAAAGATTGATTAGTTAGTAAGAAAGAAAGATAGATTAGTTAGAAAGAAAGATAGATTAGTTAGAAAGAAAGAAAGATAGATTAGTTAGAAAGAAAGAAAGATAGATTAGTTAGAAAGAAAGAAATATGGATAGATTAGTCAGAAAGAAAAAAGATAGATTAGTTAGAAAGAAAGAAAGAAATATAGATAGATTAGTTAGTTAGAAAGAAAAATAGATTAGTTAGAAAGAAAAAGATAGATAGATTAGTTAGAAAGAAAGAAAGATTAGTTAGAAAGAAAGAAAGATAGATAGATAGATTAGTTAGAAAGAAAGAAAGATAGATTAGTTAGAAAGAAAGAAAGATAGATAGATTAGTCAGAAAGAAAAAAGATTGATTAGTTAGAAAGAAAGAAATATGGATAGATTAGTCGGAATGAAAAAAGATTGATTAGTTAGAAAGAAAGATATTTAGATTAGTTAGAAAGAAATATAGATTGATTAGTTAGAAAGAAAGAAAGATAGATTAGTTAGAAAGAAAAAAAGATAGATAAGTTAGAAAGAAAGAAAGAAAGATAGATAAGTTAGAAGGAAAGATAGATAGATTAGTTAGAAAGAAAGAAAGAAAGATAGATTAGTCAGAAAGAATGAAAGATAGATTAGTTAGAAAGAAAGATAGATAGATTAGTTAGAAAGAAAGAAAGATAGATTAGTCAGAAAGAAAGAAAGAAAGATAGATTAGTAAAAAAGAAAGATAGATTAGTTGGAAAGAAAGATTTAGTAACAGATAGATAGATAGATAGATAGATAGATAGATAGATAGATAGATTAGTTCATTAGTACATATAGAATGGTAGTTTAATTGAGTCTAGGGCTTCAGGGAGTTTAGATTTGAGTTTTTGTGTTGTACACTACTGGGCCACCGTAGCCTTGGCTCAATTTGAACATGTTGCAATGAAAATCAATGGGATTTTTATGGTTTTTAATATTAATTTTTAAGAAATCTGAAAGTCAAATCAGTCTGAAAAGATATAGCACACTAAGTCAGAACAGTTTGAAGGTCTGACCCGAGTTTGGAGTTTGTAGAGTTAAAGCTCTAGGAGGAGTTAGATATAGAAATTTTTGAGTAAGAAGAATAATAATAACTAGAAAAAGTTCGTCGAGACAAACTTTAAGTTGGCTTGTGAAAGTTTGGACCAATAAGTTTGAAGAAGTTTAAAGTAGTTTGAAGTTTAAAGTAGTTTGAAGTTTAAATTAGTTTGAATTTTAAAGTAGTTTGAAGTTTAAATTAGTTTAAAGTTTAAAGTAGTTTAAAGTTTAAATTAGTTAGAATTTTAAAGTAGTTTGAATTTTAAATTAGTTTAAAGTTTGAATTAGTTTAAAGTAGTTTAAAGTATAGTTTGAAGTAATTTAAAGTTGCTAGGGTGTTTCTAGTGGGTTGCTAAGGTGTTCTGGGTGGTTGCTAAGGTATTTTGGGTGGTTGCTAGGGTGTTCTCGGTGGTTGCTAGGTTGTTGCTAAGGAATTTTGGTTGGTTGCTAGGGTGTTCTGGGTGGTTGTTAGGTGGTTGCTATGTTGTTGCTAGGGTGTTCTATGGTATTTTGGGTGGTTGCTAGGGTGTTCTGGGTAGTTTTCAGGCAGTTGCTAGGGTGTTCTGGATGGTTGCTATGGTGTTGCTAGGGTGTTCTTGGGTATTTTGGGTGGTTGCTAGGGTGTTGTAAAGTATTTTGGTGGTTGCTAGGCAGTTGCTAGGGTGTTCTGGGTGGCTGCTATGGTGTTGCTAGGGTGTTCTAGGCTATTTTGGGTGGTTGCTATGGTGTTGCTAGGGTGTTTTAAGGTATTTTGGGTGGTTGCTAGGCAGTTGCTAGGGTGTTCTGGGTGGTTGCTATGGTGTTGCTAGGGTGTTCTAGGCTATTTTGGGTGGTTGCTATGGTGTTGCTAGGGTGTTTTAAGGTATTTTGAGTGGTTGCTAGGGTGTTCTGGGTGGTTACTAGGGTGTTCTAAGGTATTTTAGGTGGTTGCTATGGTGTTGCTAGGGTGTTCTAAGGTATTTTAGGTGGTTGCTAGGGTGTTCTGGGTGGTTGCTATGGTGTTGCTAGGGTGTTCTAAGGTATTTTGGGTGGTTGCTAGGGTGTTCTGGGTGGTTGCTATGGTGTTGCTAGGGTGTTCTAAGGTATTTTGGGTGGTTGCTAGGGTGTTCTGGGTGGTTGCTAGGCAGTTGCTAGGGTGTTCTGGGTGGTTGCTAGGCAGTTGCTAGGGTTTTCTGGTGGTTGCTAGGGTGTTCTAGGGTATTTTGGGTGGTTGCTATGGTGTTGCTAGGGTGTTGCTAGGGTGTTCTAGGGTATTTTGGGTGGTTGCTATGGTGTTGCTAGGGTGTTCTAGGGTATTTTGGGTGGTTGCTATGGTGTTGCTAGAAAGAAAGATTAGTTAGAAAGAAAGATTAGAAAGAGAGAAAGAAAGAAAGATAGAAAGATTAGTCAGAAAGAAATAAAGTTAGAAAGAAAGATTAGTTAGAAAGAAAGAAACGTAGAAAGGAAGATTAGAAAGAGAGAAAGAAAGAAAGATAGAAAGATTAGAAAGAAAGAAAGAAAGATTATTTAGAAATAAATAATTAGTTAGAAAAGAAAGAAAGAAAGATAGATTAGTTAGAAAAGAAAGAAAGATAGATTAGTTAGAAAGAAAGAAAGATAGAAAGAAAGATAGATTAGTTAGAAAGAAAGAAAGAAAGAAAGAAAGAAAATTAGTTAGAAAGAAAGAAAGATTAGTTAGAAAGAACGAAAGATAGATTAGTTAGAAAGAAAGAAAAAGAAAGATAGATAGATAGATAGATAGATAGATAGATAGATAGATAGATAGATAGATAGATAAAATAGTCAGATGATAGATAGATAGATAGATAAAATAGTCAGATGATAGATAGATAGAAATAGTTAGATGATAGAAAGATTAGTTAGAAAGAAAGAAAGATTAGTTAGAAAGAAAGAAAGATTAGTTAGAAAGAAAGAAAGAAAGTTAGAAAGGAAGATTAGAAAGATAGAAAGATTAGTTAGAAAGAAAGAAAGATTAGTTAGAAAGAAAGAAAGAAAGTTAGAAAGGAAGATTAGAAAGATAGATAGAAAGATTAGTTAGAAAGAAAGATTAGTTAGAAAGAAAGATAGAAAGAAAGATAGATTAGTTAGAAAGAAAGATTAGTAAGAAAGAAAGATTAGTTAGAAAGAAAGAATGAAAGATAGATTAGTTAGAAAGAAAGAAAGAAAAAAGATAGATAGATAGATAGATAGATAGATAGATAGATAGATAGATAGATAGATAGATAGATAGATAGATAGATAGATAGATAGATAGATAAAATAGTCAGATGATAGATAGATAGATAGATAGATAGATAGATAGATAGATAGATAGATAGATAGATAGATATAGATAGATAGATAAAATAGTCAGATGATAGATAGATAGAAATAGTTAGATGATAGGATTAGTAAGAAAGAAAAAGAGAGAGAAAGATAGATTAGTAAGAAAGAAAGATTAGTAAGAAAGAAAGATTAGTTAGAAAGAAAGAATGAAAAATAGATTAGTTAGAAAGAAAGAAAGAAAAAGATAGATAGATAGATAGATAGATAGATAGATAGATAAAATAGTCAGATGATAGATAGATAGAAATAGTTAGATGATAAAAAGATTAGTAAGAAAGAAAAAGAGAGAGAAAGAAAGATTAGAAAGAAAGAAAGATAGATTAGTTAGAAAGAAAGAAAGAAAGAAAGATAGATTAGTTAGAAAGAAAGAAAGATTAGTAAGAAAGAAAGATTAGTTAGAAAGAAAGAATGAAAGATAGATTAGTTAGAAAGAAAGAAAGAAAAAGATAGATAGATAGATTGATAGATAGATAGATAAAATAGTCAGATGATAGATAGATAGATAGATAGATAGATAGATAGATAGATAGATAGATAGATAGATAGATAGATAGATAGATAGATAAAATAGTCAGATGATAGATAGATAGAAATAGTTAGATGATAGAAAGATTAGTAAGAAAGAAAAAGAGAGAGAAAGAAAGATTAGAAAGAAAGAAAGATAGATTAGTTAGAAAGAAAGAAAGATTAGTAAGAAAGAAAGATTAGTTAGAAAGAAAGAATGAAAGATAGATTAGTTAGAAAGAAAGAAAGAAAAAGATAGATAGATAGATAGATAGATAGATAGATAGATAGATAGATAGATAGATAGATAGATAGATAGATAGATAAAATAGTCAGATGATAGATAGATAGAAATAGTTAGATGATAGAAAGATTAGTAAGAAAGAAAAAGAGAGAGAAAGAAAGATTAGAAAGAAAGAAAGAAAGATAGATTAGTTAGAAAGAAAGAAAGAAAGATAGATTAGTTAGAAAGAAAGAAAGATTAGTAAGAAAGAAAGATTAGTTAGAAAGAAAGAATGAAAGATAGATTAGTTAGAAAGAAAGAAAGAAAAAGATAGATAGATAGATAGATAGATAGATAAAATAGTCAGATGATAGATAGAAATATTTAGATGATAGAAAGATTAGTAAGAAAGAAAGAAAGAGAGAAAGAAAAAGAGAGAGAAAGAAAGATTAGAAAGAAAGAATGGGTAGATAGATAGATAGAAAAGTGTCATAGATAGATGAGTTTATTAGTTTAAATGAGTCTCAATGGCTCATATAGTATATAGAATGGCAGTTTGATTCAGTCTAGGGCTTCAAGGAGTTTAGATTTGAATTTTTGGCAGTTGGGGAGTTTGAAAATCTGAACATTCCGCAATGTTAAGTCAATGGGAGTTTTTTCCGAGTTTGATCGTCATTTTTAGGAAAACCGTAAGTCCGATCAGTTAGAAAAGATATAGCAACTCGAGTCAGAACAGTTTGAGTGTCTGAGCCGAGTTTGGAGTATGTAGAGTTAAAGCTCTAGGAGGAGATTGATATAGAAATTTTTTGTAAGAATAATAATAATAACTAGAAAAAGTTCGTCGAGACAAACTTTAAGTTGGCTTGTGAAAGTTTTGACCAATAAGTTTGAAGAAGTTTGAAGTTTAAAGTAGTTTAAAGTTTAAATTAGTTTGAATTTCAAAGTAGTTTAAAGTAGCTTAAAGTTTGAATTAGTTTAAAGTTTAAATTAGTCTGAATTCTAAAGGAGTTTAAAGTTTAAATTAGTTTGAAGTTTAAATTAGTTTAAAGTTTAAAATAGTTTAAAGTTTGAATTAGTTTAAAGTTTTATATAGTTTGAAGTAGTTTAAAGTATAGTTTGAAGTAATTTAAAGTTGCTAGGGTGTTTCTAGTGGGAAATAAAGATTAGTTAGAAAGAAAGAAAGAAAGAAAGAAAAAGAAAGAAAGATTACAAAGAAAGAGAGAAAGAAAGAAAGATAGAAAGATTAGTTAGAAAGAAAGAAAGAAAGAAAGCTTGAAAGAAAGATTAGAAAGAAAGAGAAAAAAGAAAGAAAGATAGAAAGATTAGTTAGAAAGAAAGAAAGATTAGAAAGAAAGAGAAAAAAGAAAGAAAGATAGAAAGATTAGTTAGAAAGAAAGATAAGAAATAAAGATAGAAAGATTAGTTAAAAAGAAAGAAAGTTAGAAAGAAAGATTAGTCATAAAGAAAGAAAGTTAGAAAGGAAGATTAGAAAGAAAGAAAGAAAGAAAGATTAGTTAGAAAGAAAGATTAGTTAGAAAGAAAGATTAGTTAGAAAGAAAGAAAGATTAGTTAGAAAGAAATAGATTAGTTAGAAAAGAAAGAAAGATTAGTTAGAAAGAAAGATTAGAAAGAGAGAAAGATAGAAAGATTAGTTAGAAAGAAAGAAAGATTGAAAGAAAGATTAGTTAGAAGAGAAAAAAGAAAAAGATAGAAAGATTAGTTAGAAAGAAAGAAAGATTAGTTAGAAAGAAATAGATTAGTTAGAAAAGAAAGAAAGAAAGAAAAAAAGATTAGTTAGAAAGAAAGATAAGAAAGAAAGATAGAAAGATTAGTTAAAAAGAAAGAAAGTTAGAAAGAAAGATTAGTTATAAAGAAAGAAAGAAAGTTAGAAAGGAAGATTAGAAAGAAAGAAAGAAAGAAAGAAAGAAAGAAAGAAAGAAAGAAAGATTAGTTAGAAAGAAAGATTAGTTAGAAAGAAAGAAATAAAGATTAGTTAGAAAGAAATAGATTAGCTAGAAAAGAAAGAAAGATAGATTAGTTAGAAAGAAAGAAAGATAGATTAGTTAGAAAGAAAGAAAGATAGATTAATTAGAAAGAAAGAAAGAAAGAAAGAATGAAAGATAGATTAGTTAGAAAGAAAAAAAGAAAAAGATAGATAGATAGATAGATAGATAAAATAGTCAGATGATAGATAGATAGATAGATAGATAGATAGATAGATAGATAGATAAAATAGTCAGATTATAGATAGATAGAAATAGTTAGATGATAGAAAGATAAGAAAGAAAGAAAGAAAGAAAGATTAGTTATAAAGAAAGATAAGAAAGAAAGATAGAAAGATTAGTTAAAAAGAAAGAAAGTTAGAAAGAAAGATTAGTTATAAAGAAAGAAAGAAAGTTAGAAAGGAAGATTAGAAAGAAAGAAAGATTAGTTAGAAAGAAAGATTAGTTAGAAAGAAAGAAAGATTAGTTAGAAAGAAAGAAAGATTAGTTAGAAAGAAATAGATTAGTTAGAAAAGAAAGAAAGAAAGATTAGTTAGAAAGAAAGATTAGAAAGAGAGAAAGAAAGATAGAAAGATTAGTTAGAAAGAAAGAAAGATTGAAAGAAAGATTAGAAAGAAAGAGAAAAAAGAAAAAGATAGAAAGATTAGTTAGAAAGAAAGAAAGATTAGTTAGAAAGAAATAGATTAGTTAGAAAAGAAAGAAAGAAAGAAAGATTAGTTAGAAAGAAAGATAAGAAAGATAGAAAGATTAGTTAAAAAGAAAAAAAGTTAGAAAGAAAGATTAGTTATAAAGAAAGAAAGAAAGTTAGAAAGGAAGATTAGAAAGAAAGAAAGAAAGAAAGATTAGTTAGAAAGAAAGATTAGTTGAAAGAAAGAAAGAAAGATTAGTTAGAAAGAAATAGATTAGCTAGAAAAGAAAGAAAGATAAATTAGTTAGAAAAGAAAGAAAGAAAGATAGATTTGTTAGAAAGAAAGAAAGATAGATTAGTTAGAAAGAAAGAAAGAAAAAAAGAAAGAAAGAATGAAAGATAGATTAGTTAGAAAGAAAAAAAGAAAAAGATAGATAGATAGATAGATAGAAAGAAAGATATAAAGATTAGTTAGAAAGAAAGAAAGATTGAAAGAAAGATTAGAAAGAAAGAAAGAGTTAGAAAGAAAGATATAAAGATTAGTTAGAAAGAAAGAAAGATTAGTTAGAAAGAAATAGATTAGTTAGAAAAGAAAGAAAGAAAGATTAGTTAGAAAGAAAGATTAGAAAGAAAGAAAGATAGAAAGATTAGTTAAAAATAAAGAAAGTTAGAAATAAAGATTAGTTAGAAAGAAAGAAAGTTAGAAAGGAAGATTAGAAATAAAGATTAGTTAGAAAGAAAGAAAGAAAGTTAGAAAGGAAGATTAGAAAGAAAGAAAGAAAGAAAGAAAGAAAGAAAGAAAGAAAGATTAGTTAGAAAGAAAGAAAGAAAGAAAGAAAGAAAGAAAGAAAGAAAGAAAGAAAGAAAGATTAGTTAGAAAGAAAGATTAGTTAGAAAGAAAGAAAGAAAGATTAGTTAGAAAGAAATAGATTAGCTAGAAAAGAAAGAAAGATAGATTAGTTAGAAAAGAAAGAAAGACAGAAAGATAGATTACTTAGAAAGAAAGAAAGATAGAAAGAAAGATAGATTAGTTAGAAAGAAAGAAAGATTAGTAAGAAAGAAAGAAAGATTAGTTAGAAAGAAAGAATGAAAGATAGATTAGTTAGAAAGAAAGAAAGAAAAAGATAGATAGATAGATAGATAGATAAAATAGTCAGATGATAGACAGATAGATAGATAGATAGATAGATAGATAGATAGATAGATAAAATAGTCAGATGATAGATAGATAGAAATAGTTAGATGATAGAAAGATTAGTAAGAAAGAAAAAGAGAGAGAAAGAAAGATTAGAAAATCTTTAAACAGAGTTTATTAATTTATGAGTTTAAGAGTTCATAAGTGTATGAATTCATGAGTTTTAAGTGTATGAGTTTAGAGTTTATAAGTTTAAATGAGTCTAAGAGTTCAAGTTTAGAGTTCATTAATTTATTATGCGTTTAAGTGTAGATAAATAAGTGTCATAGATATGAGTTTATTAGTTTAAATGAGTCTCAATGGCTCATATAGTATATAGAATGGCAGTTTGATTCAGTCTAGGGCTTCAAGGTATTTAGATTTGAATTTTTGACAGTTGGGGAGTTTGAAAATCTGAACATTCCGCAATGTTAAGTCAATGGGAGTTTTTTCCGACTTTGATCGTCAGTTTTAGGAAAACCGTAAGTCCGATCAGTTAGAAAAGATATAGCAACTCGAGTCAGAACAGTTTGAGTGTCTGAGCCGAGTTTGGAGTACGTAGAGTTAAAGCTCTAGGAGGAGATTGATATAGAATTTTTTTGTAAGAATAATAATAATAAGTTTAAATAGGATTTCAGTAAGTTGGCTCTCACAAGCCAACTTAATAATAATAAGTTTAAATAGGATTTCAGTAAGTTGGCTCTCACAAGCCAACTTAACTAGAAAAAGTTCGTCGAGACAAACTTTAAGTTGGCTTGTGAAAGTTTTGACCAATAAGTTTGAAGAAGTTTGAAGTTTAAAGTAGTTTAAAGTTTTAATTAGTTTGAATTTCAAAGTAGTTTAAAGTAGTTTAAAGATTAAATTAGTTTAAAGTTTAAATTAGTCTGAATTTTAAAGGAGTTTGAAGTTTAAATTAGTTTAAATATTAAATTAGTTTAAAGTTTAAATTAGTCTGAATTTTAAAGTAGTTTAAAGTTTAAAGTATAGTTTGAAGTAATTTAAAGTTGCTAGGGTGTTTCTAGTGGGAAAGAAAGATTAGTTAGAAAAGAAAGATAGATTAGTTAGAAAGAAAGATTAGTTAGAAAGAAATGAAGAAATAAAGAAAGATTAGTTAGAAAGAAAGATTAAAAAGAAAGAAAGATAGAAAGATTAGTTAGAAAGAAAGAGAAAGAAAGATAGAAAGATTAGTTAGAAAAAGAAAGATTAGTTAGAAAGAAAGATTAGTTAGAAAGAAAGTTAGAAAGGAAGATTAGTTAGAAAGAAAGAAAGAAAGAAAGATTAGTTAGAAATAAATAGATTAGTTAGAAAAGAAAGAAAGAAAGAAAGAAAGATTATTTAGAAAGAAAGATTAGAGAGAAAGAAAGAAAGATAGAAAGATTAGTTAGAAAGAAAAAGATTAATTAGACAGAAAGTTAGAAAGGAAGATTAGTTAGAAAGAAAGAAAGAAAGAAAGAAAGAAAGATTAGAAAGATAGATAGATAGATAGATAGATAGATAGATAGAAAGATTAGTTAGAAAGGAAGAAAGATAGATTAGTTAGAAAGAAATAGATTAGTTCAAAAAGAAAGAAAGAAAGAAAGATTAGTTAAAAGAAAGATTAGAAAGAGAGAAAGAAAAGATAGAAAGATTAGTTAGAAAGAAAGTTAGAAAGAAAGATTAGTTAGAAAGAAAGAAAGTTACAATGGAAGATTAGAAAGAAAGAAAGAAAGATAGAAAGATTAGTTAGAAAGAAAGATTAGTTAGAAAGAAAGAAAGAAAGAAAGATTAGTTAGAAAGAAAGAAAGATTAGTTAGAAAGAAATAGATTAGTTAAAAAAGAAAGAAAGATAGATTAGTTAGAAAAGAAAGAAAGAAAGATAGATTAGTTAGAAAGAAAGAGAGATAGAAAGAAAGATAGATTAGTTAGAGAGAAAGAAAGAAAGATTAGTTAGAAAGAAAGAAAGATTAGTTAGAAAGATAGATTAGTTAAAAGAAAGAAAAAGAAAGATAGATAGATAGATAAAATAGTCAGATGATAGATAGATAGAAATAGTTAGATGATAGAAAGATTAGTAAGAAAGAAAGAAAGAAAGAAAGAGAGAAAGAAAAAAAAGAGAAAGAAAGATTAGAAAGAAAGAATGGGTAGATAGATAGATAGATAAGTGTCATAGATAGATGAGTTTATTAGTTTAAATGAGTCTCAATGGCTCATATAGTATATAGAATGGCAGTTTGATTCAGTCTAGGGCTTCAAGGAGTTTAGATTTGAATTTTTGGCAGTTGGCCAGTTTGAAAATCTGAACATTCCGCAATGTTAAGTCAATGGGAGTTTTTTCCGACTTTGATCGCCATTTTTAGGAAAACCGTAAGTCCGATCAGTCTGAAAAGATATAGCACACCGAGTCAGAACAGTTTGAGTGTCTGAGCCGAGTTTGGAGTATGTGGAGTTAAAGCTCTAGGAGGAGTTAGAGTTGTAAATTTTTTGTAAGAATAATAATAATAACTAGAAAAAGTTAGTCGAGACAAACTTTAAGTTGGCTTGTGAAAGTTTTGACCAATAAGTTTGAAGAAGTTTGAAGTTTAAAGTAGTTTAAAGTTTAAATTAGTTTGAATTTCAAAGTAGTTTAAAGTAGTTTAAAGTTTAAATTAGTCTGAATTTTAAAGGAGTTTGAAGTTTAAAATTCAGACTAATTTAATCTTTAAACTAATTTAAAGTAGTTTAAAGTTTAAAGTATAGTTTGAAGTAATTTAAAGTTGCTAGGGTGTTTCTAGTGGAAAAGAAAGATTAGTTAGAAAAGAAAGAAAGATAGATTAGTTAGAAAGAAAGATTAGTTAGAAAGAAAGGAAGAAATAAAGAAAGATTAGTTAGAAAGAAAGATTAGAAAGAAAGAAAGAAAGATAGAAAGATTAGTTAGAAAGAAAGAGAAAGAAAGATAAAAAAATTAGTTAGAAAAAGAAAGATGAGTTAGAAAGAAAGATTAGTTAGAAAGAAAGTTAGAAAGGAAGATTAGTTAGAAAGAAAGAAATAGATTGAAAGAAATATTAGAAAGAAAGAAATAGATTAGTTAGAAAAGAAAGAAAGAAAGAAAGAAAGATTAGTTAGAAAGAAAGTTAGAAAGGAAGATTAGTTAGAAAGAAAGAAAGAAAGAAAGAAAGATTAGTTAGAAATAAATAGATTAGTTAGAAAAGAAAGAAAGAAAGAAAGAAAGAAAGAAAGAAAGAAAGAAAGAAAGAAAGAAAAAGAAAGAAAGAAAGATTATTTAGAAAGAAAGATTAGAAAGAGAGAAAGAAAGAAAGATAGAAAGATTAGTTAGAAAGAAAAAGATTAATTAGACAGAAAGTTAGAAAGGAAGATTAGAAAGAAAGAAAGAAAGAAAGATTAGAAAGAAAGAGAAAGAAAGAAAGAAAGAAAGAAAGATTAGAAAGAAAGAGAAAGAAAGAAAGATAGATAGAAAGATTGGTTAGAAAGAAAGAAAGATAGATTAGTTAGAAAGAAATAGATTAGTTCGAAAAGAAAGAAAGAAAGATTAGTTAAAAAGAAAGATTAGAAAGAGAGAAAGAAAGAAAAATAGAAAGATTAGTTAGAAAGAAAGAAAGTTAGAAAGAAAGATTAGTTAGAAAGAAAGAAAGAAAGTTAGAAAGGAAGATTAGAAAGAAAGAAAGAGAGATAGATTAGTTAGAGAGAAAGAAAGAAAGATTAGTTAGAAAGAAAGAAAGAAAGATTAGTTAGAAAGAAAGAAAGATAGATTAGTTAGAAAGAAAGAAAAAGAAAGATAGATAGATAACATAGATGATAGATAGATAGATAGATAGATAGATAGATAGATAGATAGATAGATAGATAGATAAAATAGTCAGATGATAGATAGATAGAAATAGTTAGATGATAGAAAGCTTAGTAAGAAAGAAAGAGAGAAAGAAAAAGAGAGAAAGAAAGATTAGAAAGAAAGAATGGGTAGATAGATAGATAGATAGATAGATAGATAGATAGATAGATAGATAGATAGATAGATAAGTGTCATAGATAGATGAGTTTATTAGTTTAAATGAGTCTCAATGGCTCATATAGTATATAGAATGGCAGTTTGATTCAGTCTAGGGCTTCAAGGAGTTTAGATTTGAATTTTTGGCAGTTGGCCAGTTTGAAAATCTGAACATTCCGCAATGTTAAGTCAATGGGAGTTTTTTCCGACTTTGATCGTCATTTTTAGGAAAACCGTAAGTCTGATCAGTCTGAAAAGATATAGCACACAGAGTCAGAACAGTTTGAGTGTCTGAGCCGAGTTTGGAGTATGTGGAGTTAAAGCTCTAGGAGGAGTTAGAGTTGTAAATTTTACCGCTCAGAAGAATAATAATAATAAGTTTAAATAGGATTTCAGTAAGTTGGCTCTCACAAGCCAACTTAATAACTAGAAAAAGTTCGTCGAGACAAACTTTAAGTTGGCTTGTGAAAGTTTGGACCAATAAGTTTGAAGAAGTTTGAAGTTTAAAGTAGTTTAAAGTTTAAATTAGTTTGAATTTTAAAAGTAGTTTAAAGTATAAAGTAGTTTAAAGATTAAATTAGTTTAAAGTTTAAATTAGTCTGAATTTTAAAGGAGGTTGAAGTTTAAATTAGTTTGAAGTTTGAATTAGTTTAATGTTTTATATAGTTTAAAGTAGTTTAAAGTTTAAAGTATAGTTTGAAGTAATTTAAAGTTGCTAGGGTGTTTCTAGTGGGAAAGAAAGATTAGTTAGAAAAGAAAGAAAATAGATTAGTTAGAAAGAAAGATTAGTTAGAAAGAAAGGACGAAAGAAAGATTAGTTAGAAAGAAAGATTAGAAAGTTATAAAGGAAGATTAGTTAGAAAGAAAGAAAGATTAGAGAGAAAGATAGACAGATTAGTTAGAAAGAAAGAGAGAAAGAAAGAAAGATAGAAAGATTAGTTAGAAAGAAAGAAATATTAGTTAGAAAGAAAGATTAGTTAGAAAGAAAGTTAGAAAGGAAGATTAGTTAGAAAGAAAGATTAGTTAGAAAGAAATAGATTTAAAGAAAGAATAGAAAGAAAGAAATAGATTTAAAGAAAGAATAGAAAGAAAGAAATAGATTAGTTTGAAAAGAAAGAAAGAAAGAAAGATTGGTTAGAAAGAAAGTTAGAAAGGAAGATTAGTTAGAAAGAGAAAGAAAGAAAGAAAGAAAGAAAGAAAGATTAGTTAGAAAAGAAAGAAAGAAAGAAAAAGATAGAAAGAAAGAAAGATTATTTAGAAAGAAAGATTAGAAAGAGAGAAAGAAAGAAAGATAGAAAGATTAGTTAGAAAGAAAAAGATTAATTAGACAGAAAGTTAGAAAGGAAAATTAGTTGGAAAGAAAGAAAGAAAGAAAGATTAGAAAGAAAGAGAAAGAAAGAAAGATAGATAGAAAGATTAGTTAGAAAGAAAGAAAGATAGATTAGTTAGAAAGAAATAGATTAGTTCGAAAAGAAAGAAAGAAAGAAAGAAAGAAAGATTAGTTTAAAAGAAAGATTAGAAAGAGAGAAAGAAAGAAAGATAGAAAGATTAGTTAGAAAGAAAGAAAGTTAGAAAGAAAGATTAGTTAGAAAGAAAGAAAGATTAGTTAGAAAGAAAGATTAGTTAGAAAGAAAGAAAGAAAGAAAGAAAGAAAGATTAGTTAGAAAGAAAGAAAGATTAGTTAGTTAGAAAAGAAAGAAAGAAAGAAAGAAAGAAAGATAGATTAGTTAGAAAGAAAGAGATAGAAAGACAGATAGATTAGTTAGAGAGAAAGAAAGAAAGAAAGTATAGTTAGAAAGAAAGAAAGATAGATTAGTTAGAAAGAAAGAAAAAGAAAGATCGATAGATAAAATACTCAGATGATAGATAGATAGATAGATAGATAGATAAAATAGTCAGATGATAGATAGATAGAAATAGTTAGATGATAGAAAGTTTAGTAAGAAAGAAAGAAAGAAAGAGAGAAAGAAAAAGAGAGAGAAAGAAAGATTAGAAAGAAAGAATGGGTAGATAGATAGATAGATAAGTGTCATAGATAGATGAGTTTATTAGTTTAAATGAGTCTCAATGGCTCATATAGTATATAGAATGGCAGTTTGATTCAGTCTAGGGCTTCAAGGAGTTTAGATTTGAATTTTTGGCAGTTGGCCAGTTTGAAAATCTGAACATTCCGCAATGTTAAGTCAATGGGAGTTTTTTCCGAGTTTGATCGTCATTTTTAGGAAAACCGTAAGTCCGATCAGTTAGAAAAGATATAGCAACTCGAGTCAGAACAGTCTGAGTGTCCGTGCCGAGTTTGGAATATGTGGAGTTAATGCTCTAGGAGTTAGAGTCAGAAATTTTAGTCTCAGAAAAAGAATAATAATAATAAGTTTAAATACAATATCAGTAAGTTGGCTCTCACAAGCCAACTTAATAATAACTAGAAAAAGTTCGTTGAGACAAACTTTAAGTTGGCTTGTGAAAGTTTGTATCAGAAAGTTTGAAGAAGTTTAAAGTAGTTTGAAGTTTAAAGTAGTTTGAAGTTTAAATTAATTTAAAGTTTAAGGTAGTTTAAAGTGTAAATTAGTTTGAAGTTTAAATTACTTTAAAGTTTAAATTAGTTTAAAGTTTTTAAATAGTTTAAAGTTTAAAGTAGTTTAAAGTTTAAAGTATAGTTTAGGGTGTTCTCGGTGGTTGTTATGGGTTTGCTAGGTGGTTGCTAGGGTATTCTGGGTGGTCGCTAGGGTGTTGCTAGGTGGTTGCTAGGGTGTTCAGGGTGGTTGCTATGGTGTTGCTAGGTGGTTGCTAGGGAGTTCAGGGTTGTTGCTTAGGTGTTGCTAGGTGGTTGCTTGGGTGTTCTGGATGGTTGCTAGGTGGTTGCTGGGGTGTTCTGGGTGGTTTCTAGGTGGTTGCTAGGGTTTTCTGGGTGGTTGCTAGGGTGTTCTAACGCCTTTTGGGTGGTTGCCAGGGTCTTATGGGTGGTTGCTATGGTGTTGCTAGGGTGTTCTAGGCTTTTTTGGGTGGTTGCTATGGTGTTGCTAGGGTGTTTTAAGGTATTGTGGGTGGTTGCTAGGGTGTTCTGGGTGGTTACTATGGTGTTTCTATGGTGTTTTAAGGTATTTTGGGTGGTTGCTAGGGTGTTCTGGGTGGTTGCTAGGCAGTTGCTAGGGTGTTCTAGGGTATTTTGGGTGGTTGCTATGGTGTTGCTAGGGTGTTTTAAGGTATTTGGGTGGTTGCTAGGGTGTTCGGGGTGGTTGCTAGGCAGTTGCTAGGGTGTTCTAGGGTATTTTGGGTGGTGGCTATGGTGTTGCTAGGGTGTTTTAAGGTATTTTGGGTGGTTGCTAGGGTGTTCTGGGTGGTTGCTAGGCAGTTGCTAGGGTGTTCTAGGGTATTTTGGGTGGTTGCTATAGTGTTGCTAGGGTGTTTTAAGGTATTTGGGTGGTTGCTAGGCAGTTGCTAGGGTGTTCTGGGTGGTTGCTATGGTGTTGCTAGGGTGTTCTAGGCTATTTTGGGTGGTTGCTATGGTGTTGCTAGGGTGTTTGAAGGTATTTTGGGTGGTTGCTAGGGTGTTTTAGGTGGCTGCTAGCCAGTTGCTAGGGTATTCTGGGTGGTTGCTATGGTGTTGCTAGGGTGTTCTAGGGTATTTTGGGTGGTTGCTAGGGTGTTGTAAGGTGTGTTGTGTGGTTGCTAGGGTGTTCTGGGTGGTTGCTATGGTGAACTATTTATGAATTTAAAAGTTCATAAGTGTATGAATTTATGAAGATTCATAAGTGTATAAATTCATGAAAATTCATAAGTGTATGAATTCATGAGTTTATAAGTTTATGAGTTTATAAGTGTATAAGTTCATAAGTGTACGAGTTTGAGTTTAGAGTTTATAAGTTTAAATGAGTAAGAGTTCAGAGTTTATTCATTTATGAGTTTGAGTTCATAAGTGTATGAATTCATGAGTTTATAAGTGTATGAGTTTATAAGTTTATGAATTCATGAGTTCATAAGTGTATGAATTCATGAGTTTATAAGTGTACAAGTTTATGAGTTTGGAGTTTATAAGTTTAAATGAGTAAGAGTTTAGAGTTTTTTAATTTACGAGTTTAAGAGTTCATACGTGTTTGAATTCATGAGTTTATATGTGTATGAGTTTATAAGTGTGTGAGTTTATGAGTTTAAATAAGTCTAAGACTTCAAGTTTAGAGTTTATTAATTTATTATGAGTTTAATAGTTTAAGTGTAGATAGATAAGTGTCATAGATAGATGAGTTTATTAGTTTAAATGAGTCTCAATGGCTCATATAGTATATAGAATGGCAGTTTGATTCAGTCTAGGGCTTCAAGGAGTTTAGATTTGAATTTTTGGCAGTTAAGGAGTTTGAAAATCTGAACATTCCGCAATGTAAAGTCAATGGGAGTTTTTTCCAAGTTTGACCGTCATTTTTAGGAAAACCGTAAGTCCGATCAGTTAGAAAAGGTATAGCAACTCGAGTCAGAACAGTTTTAGTGTCCGTGCCGAATTTGAAGTATGTGGAGTTAAAGCTCTAGGAGGAGTTAGATATAGAAATTTCACTGCAAGAAGAAGAATCAAAAGAATAATAATAAGTTTAAGTAGGATTTCAGTAAGTTGGCTTTCACAAGCCAACTTAATAAGTTTAAATAGGATTTCAGAAAGTTGGCTTTCTCAAGAAAGAATGCAAGAGCAATATATTTGTGTGTGTGTATAATATGTGTGTATACACACACACAAATATATTGCTCTTGCATTCTTTCTTGTGGCTCAGTGACACACCTGAATGAATGGCTCATTAAGTATGCGGGCCCCATTGTCTCCTCAGGTGTGAACCACAAAATATGCATGATGGTGTTGAAATCGTTGACGCCCCTTGCGCATATTGCCTTTCCAAACAAAAAGTGTCTTACAAAATTTAAATCAATGTATTGTTTTATGTGAATGATTAGGCAGGATGATTTTCAAATCATTTTGAAGAAAAAACTCTAGGCAACGACATCCATTAGTCCAAAGTCTTGTGGACACATATTTAGTATGTGTTTTGTGGCCTTATTTCAGAAACTTTATTTTTTATTTTTTTCAATAACCATGCATAAACAATATTCCCTCAAAAATACAAACATGTACATACATGTTGCTCACATATTATGGTAGCCCTGTTTGTGCTAAATAGAGTGTAATTACACCTTTGCCATTAATATGTTTATAAGCAACTGAAAAAAGCACAAATGTCAGGGCATGTCAGAAAATCTCAAGGACCCCAAAAATCCCTTAGACCCCAGAGGGTTAATAAATGACGTAAGATGTTTCTTATGGTCAAATTATTTATCAGAACTTACTGATAGCATACAACAGGCTTGATCTCTGAACAAATGAAGAAGAGAAAGAAAGAGAAAAAAAAGAGAATAGTTTTCCTATTATATTGTGCCTATTAGTGGTGCTCAAAATTATGCCATAGCAATCGTCTCGATTACTTTTGTAGCTGGCTCATAAAATTGAAGCAACTTTTGGAAATAAACTAATCAAGAAGGAAAGTATGTCTAGTTACTTTTGCGGTTCTATGGGGAAATAAAACCACACTAGAACAAGAGAGGTAAATGAAAAAAATGAATAGCTGAATTCTATTATGATTAAAAATCATAAAAAGACTTAAAGAAGTGATTAAAACAGCAGAATGACCTGGTATTGGGAATAATCAATAGCACTTATGATCAACCATTAGATTTGCTATGGACATCATTCTATAGTTGGTCACAGCTGCTGCGTGTTCAAGACCACACCATGTGTCTGTCCCTCCATAAAGTTTAGTCAACGTGCCATTGAAAGTTCCCAATAACTATAATTATTCTTATCTAGCTAAACAGTTTACATGTAATTAATTCTAGATTTAATGTACAAAGTAACTGTAAATTTAGCTGAACAGCGTTCAGTAAGGAATGCACCTGAAAAGTGCAGGTGAAATTAGATGAGACGAATTAAAGTTAAGGAAAGAAAAAGTGAGAATTCAGAAACCAGAAATGGGGTTGACCCTCTGGAGTCTGAGGGGTTTTCTGGGTCCTGGAGGTGTTCTGACATGCTCTGACATTTGTGCTTTTTTCAGTTATTTATAAACATGTTAATGGCAAAGGTGTAAATTCACTCTATATAGCACAAACGGGGCTACCGTAATATGTTAGCAACATGTATGTACATGTTTGTATTTTTGAGAGAATATTGTTTATGCATGGTTATTGAAAAAACTAAAACTTAAAGTGTCTGAAATAAGGCCACAAAACACATACTAAATATGTGTCCACAAGACTTTTGACTAATGGGCATTGTTGCCTAGAGTTTTTGCTTCAAAATGATCTGAAAATCATCCTGCCTAATAATTTACACAAAACAATACATTGATTTAAATTTTATAAGACACCTTTTGTTTGGAAAGGCAATATGCGTGGAGGCGTGTTCACACCTGAGAAGACAAATGCCGGATAGTGTGCCACATACATAATGAGCTGCATATTAATTAGCCTCACACAGATGTGTCACAGGGTCCCAAAGAATGCAAGGACAAAAGAAATTATCTATATATACATATTTTACAATTAGAAATTGTAACCAATTACAAATAGGTTACAATTACAACAACAATTACAATTTTAACAATATTTCAAGTGTATTCTTTCTTTGTAAAAAGTATACATTTTATCATACGTATTAAAAAAGGTAAGGATTCATTAGTTTGAATATTGCAACAAACATTATAATAACATCTTAGTTGATAATTCAATATACCTACTTTATTTTTGACAAAACATCATATAGTATATTTAACATGAGCAGAAATTGGTGAACAAAAGCTTACCTATTTAATGTGACAGTAGTCTTTTTTTACAGTCAAAACTTTATAATCTATCCAAAACTAATCACAAAATCTTGTCTAAACATTCATATTTAGTCTGTAACATATTGTGTATGATATATTAGCATATACATGTTAATTTACAGTTTGTTGCTTATACAGACATTGTATTTCAACATATTTCAGTCTATTTTTTACTCATCTTAGTAGGCTATAGCAATATAGTTTGGATGTGTTCATGTAAATTTAATAACATGTTTACTAATGTAGATGCGAGAGTGAATGAACGGCACAGACACGCGCTGTATAACTGTAGTAAACAAAGTTGTTCATTCTGTGCCGTTCATTCATCATTTAGCCTACACACAGTCACGCAATTCATATTTAAACAGTCTTTTTGCGGTTTATAGACACTATTCAATATCGCGATTAGAACAAAGCACTTAGAAATAAATGACTTACTACATCAGCTGGATCCGTTGCTCCTCGAAATGAAACTACCAGCACTTCAGGTACATTTTCCAGGGTTATTAGATAGTATTATTCCTCACAGGGTAGGTATACGCTGTGTTCACAGCGGTAGTAAGAAACTTACTAAACATGATTTTATAATCCAGCTGGTGGACTTTGGCATGTTTGCATGGCTTGCCTTAGATCATTTGCGTTTGAATACCGCGCGCTCTCCGTGGGCGTGGCACATTAACGCGTAATGAGCTATAATGAGCTGGAAAGAAAAATACTGACATCTCTCTCTTTTCATACAGATTACATAAACTGAGAATATTTGTTTTTTTATATAAATTAATTCATTTAAAAGAAGAGAGTTCAAGCTTCATTATGGCAAAACACTCGTGCCTGTATGACAAGTATTGACAGAGTTACAGTTCATTTTTCGGACGCGTTTCAGAATGGACCTTACTGACGAGAGAAGGCAAAACTAGCATCATGTTTATTTTTCTTTATTTGACGAAAAGCACAACACTTTGTTTTTATTGTGAGTACCCACAAAAAAAATGGACACTTAACAGGATCTAATGATGTATATCGCGCCGGCGCGATAGCCGACCTCAGAGGGTTAAAGGAAAATGGTTTAGATCACTTCACTCTGCATACACACTAGTTGTAGTTAAAGGCTTCATGTAAATGATGCTAACAGTTAACTGTTGAAGTTATTGGTTAGCTTAGCCTAAGCTGAGGGGGTGCTAGGTTGGTTTGTTTACAAAATGGCGTCAGAAGGTAACGTGTTATCTGGAGTAAGCACTTCATGTGACAAGTCGTTGTCATGGGAACCAATGCACTTCAGAGTTTCAGTGAGTGAAACGCAGTTTTGATCACCAGGTAGCTCTGCTTTTTAGATATACAGATAAAGTTTAGACGAATGGGATCTATCTGACTATAATTTGTAAGGCCTTTACACTGTAAAAAGGGGAGCATCGCCCAAATCTACATTTATATAACACTGTACTGAGATTTCTTCATCAGAAACAGGTTAAGCAATCAATTCTGGTACAGTTTACATGCCGCTGAGCTGAGATTCCTTTGTCAAAACAGACTTACACTTTAATACTGAAATTAGGGTTTCTTCGCTAAAATCATATTACTCGTACACTGATACCATTTGAAAATATGCTTAAATGTGTTAAAGGACAAGTTCGGTATTTTACACTTAAAGCCCTGTTTTAAGATTGTTTCTGATGAAATAGAACGGTTAAGATTGAAATTTGGACAAATGCTGCTGTCCCGAGAATTTTCGGTTTCTGTATTAGCACCCACCCACCTCGACAATGGTTTCCTTCGGGCACTGGAAGAATCATTCATAAAACGCATTAAACTTTAGTTTACAAAGACGTGAAACTCACCGAGTGGTCTGGGGTGTTCACTGATATGCTCACACAAAAATCGCTGCAAAAGATGCCAGTATGGATTGAAAACACAGTACATCAGAGTATCCAGCGCTCATAATGATTACATCTAGGGATGCACCGATATGAAAATTTTGGCCGATACCGATAACCGATAATTCTTCACATTTGAAAGCCGATAACCGATATATTGGCCGATAAATCAAAATTAAAATTTTGATATACTTTGATAGCCTGTATACATAAACAAAATGCTCACCATTAAAAGCCTTGTCTCAAACACTTTTAACATAAATCAAACATATACAATACAGTATAGCCTAGTTTGAACCAGTGTAAGATTCCTTAACTTTTCAAATTAATTTTACACTCCTATGGGCAACTTTCTTTATTAAAAAAATGGTAACACTTTATAATAAGGTTTAATTTTGTTAGCATTAGTTAGCATGAACCAACAATTTTATTAGTTAGCATGAACCAACAACTTTATAAGACATTTTTAAGAAAGTTGTATCTGTTAACATTAGTCAATGCACTGTGAACTAACATGAACACACATATTTTATTAACTACTATAACAAAGGCTATTGCTCTCTGTTAGTTAATGCATTAACAAATTAGACCTTATTGTAAAGTGTTATCAAAAAATCTATTGCCTAACAAAAAATAAAATACCTAAATAATGCAAACAAGCGGACAATAAGGAAATTATTTTTATCAAACCATATCGTTGATGAAAATAATACGAGAACAAAATAATGGTAGTTATTAATTATAACACAATGTTTTTGAAAAAAATTAAACATTTTTAATATTACAGTGATAGTAAACGTCTTTAATAGCTTAGTTACTGTTTCAAATGACACTGCTGTGTGTTCTGCACGCGCTGAAGAGAACGAACGTTAAACCGAATTGCTTTGCTAGAAGGTTAATCAACTCAACGGTTGCTGAAGAATGCAAACCCAAAGAATTTACAAATTTATTACAATAGTGAATACAATTATAATTATATGACAGTCCCAATCATAGCTTTTAATGTTTTGCATATTTGTTTAATCTGCGCGCACTGAAGCTGAAGAGAACGAGCACCGGGAAACTGAAGAACTTTTCTAGCAGGTTGTTTAAATCCAAGAAACGCATCATATGTGAGATTAATCAGATATTTATTTTACATCAACTTTATATTACGACTTATCTGCACAAAATGACGTGAATGCACAATCGAACTCGTGCTGGTCATAATGTTGTAGTAGCCTAGGCTAATCCATATTCTGGATGCGCTATTCCCACAACAACGCGCTGAAACGGCAACTAAACCCAGAGAATTCACAACGTTTTATTACAATAGTGTTCTCATTATAATGGCATGTATATGACAGTCCCAATTATAGTTATAAATGTGCATTGCTGTTTGAGCTGTGCGCACGCTAAATAGGCTATAAAGATGATCACCGGTACAATGAAGCGCTACTGCATCGTTCATTAACTCAACCAAACGCATCCTATATTAGATTAATCAGATATACACAAAATAAACATATTACAACTTACAATGGCACAGAATGCTGCGAATGCTCAAGAGAACTTGACTGTGCTTGTCATGAAGGCTTGACTCCATAGATGCGCTCTTTCCACCACAACACGCTCGTCGCGCTGAAACACTGGCGAACAAGAATTCACAACATTCTTTTAATTATAATGTTATGAAGCCTATGTGACAGATTTGTGCTGCACATGTTGCACCGAACATGTTGCACTGAACTGTATCTTCCTTTTCGAAGTGAATCCAATCATTCAGAACCATCATGACAAACAGCGCGCGTCTCTCAACTGAAGTAGATAATCTATTATCTATCGGCTTTGATATATCGGCCCAATTTTCTTATCGGATCGATAACGATAACATCAAAAAAGACCATTTATCGGCCGATATCGATATGTGGTCGATATATCGTGCATCCCTAATTACATCGGCCCATTTGGGTATACATTCAATAAATATTATTCCTTTCTATATAAATCTGATGTAAACCTATGAGAATCTATCAATATTTCTCCAAATCTGCACATTTTTGAGCTAAAAGCCCTGAGGGACGTTGTTTTGTCAAGCGCTGTCATGACGACCTCACAGGAGTTTTTTTCTGAATGAGACCGGCTGATGCTCATAATTCATATTAAAGGTATCGACTCATTTTTTGATTACATAACTCCTGACACAAATTAAGACATAACTGTCACTATACGTTTCTCAGAATACAATAGTGGTGAAATACTGAAACTTGAGTCTTATATCTTTTTAATGATGTATAGTTTGTCGAGGTAATAACTTTAAAGCTGATAGTAACTTTGAACTATTTAAACAAAAAAACGCTTCAGTGCGCCGGCGCTCTGGCAGCGGTTAACCCTCAGGGGTCTGAGGGGTTTTCTGGGTCCTGGAGGTGTTCTGACATGCTCTGACATTTGTGCTTTTTTCAGTTATTTATAAACATGTTAATGGCAAAGGTGTAAATTCACTCTATATAGCACAAACGGGGCTACCGTAATATGTGAGCAACATGTATGTACATGTTTGTATTTTTGAGAGAATATTGTTTATGCATGGTTATTGAAAAACTAAAACTTAAAGTGTCTGAAATAAGGCCACAAAACACATACTAAATATGTGTCTACAAGACTTTTGGCTAATGGGCATTGTTGCCTAGAGTTTTTGCTTCAAAATGATCTGAAAATCATCCTGCCTAATAATTTACACAAAACAATACATTGATTTAAATTTTATAAGACACCTTTTGTTTGGAAAGGCAATATGCGTGGATGCGTGTTCACACCTGAGAAGACAAAGGCCGGATAATGTGCCACATACATAATGAGCTGCATATTAATTAGCCTCACACAGGTGTGTCACAGGGTCCCAAAGAACGCAAGGACAAAAGAAATTATCTATATACACATATTTTACAATTAGAAATTGTAACCAATTACAAATAGGTTACAATTACAACAACAATTACAATTTTAACAATATTTCAAGTGTATTCTTTCTTTGTAAAAAGTATACATTTTATCATACGTATTAAAAAAGGTAAGGATTCATTATTTTGAATATTGGAACAAACACTATAATAACATCTTAGTTGATAATTCAATATACCTACTTTATTTTTGACAAAACATCATATAGTATATTTAACATGAGCAGAAATTGGTGAACAAAAGCTTACCTATTTAATGTGACAGTAGTTTTTTTTTACAGTCAAAACTTTATAATCTATCCAAAACTAATCACAAAATCTTGTCTAAACATTCATATTTAGTCTGTAACATATTGTGTATGATATATTAGCATATACATGTTAATTTGCAGTTTGTTGCTTATACAGACATTTTATTTCAACATATTTCAGTCTATTTTTACTCATCTTAGTAGGCTATAGCAATATAGTTTGGATGCGTTCATGTAAATTTAATAACATGTTCACTAATGTAGATGCGAGAGTGAATGAACGGCACAGACACGCGCTGTATAACTGTAGTAAACAAAGCGCGCGGACCTGTGCCGTTTCCTTCATAATTTAGCCTACACACAGACACGCAATTCATATTTAAACAGTCTTTTTGCGGTTTACAGACACTATCCAATATCGTGATTAGAACAAAGCACTTAAGAATAAATGACTTACTACATCAGCTGGATCCGTTGCTCCTCGAAATGAAACTACCAGCACTTCTGGTACATTTTCCAGGGTTATTAGATAGTATTATTCCTCACAGGGTAGGGATACGCTGTGTTCACAGCGGTAGTAAGAAACTTACTAAACATGATTTTATAATCCAGATGGTGGGCGTTGGCATGTTTGCATGGCTTGCCTTAGATCATTTGCGTTTGAATACCGCGTGCTCTCCGTGGGCGTGGCACATTAACCTGTAATGAGGTATAATGAGCTGGAAAGAAAAATACTGACATCTCTCTCTTTTCATACAGATTACATAAACTGAGAATATTTATTTTTTTATATAAATTACTTAATTTAAAAGAAGAGAATTTCAGCTTCATAAAGAGAAATCTCTCGTATCTCTGTGACAAGTATTGATGGAGTTACAGTTCATTTTTCGGACGCGTTTCAGAATGGACCTCACTGACGAGGGAAGGTAAAACGCGCATCATGTTTATTTTTCTTTATTTGACGAAAAGCACAACACTTTGTTTTTATTGTGAGTACCCACAAAAAAAATAGACACTTAACAGGATGTAATGATGCACAGCACTTATATGTAAGATCAAAATAAACAGAGTAATTTGAGTCTCTTTTGCACTGATAAGGAAAAAAGTGAGCTGGTATCACCGGCGATACCGCCGACCCCAGAGGGTTAACAGGTTAAGCTCATAACCTTTGTTTAATCATGCCCGCATTCTCCACCATATATGTAGCGAATTAGCTCTATGAAATATTAATAACCAATCATAACTTGTTATAATTGATTATGAATATTTCTGTCAGTTAATCGGGTTAACTTGATGTAGCTACATTAACATTACAACCAATTACTCAGTTCATTCTGTGAACCCTCAATATTGGTTAGTAATTAATTAATAGAAATGTACATTTCCGGGGCATGGGAAATGTTTTTCTTACTAAGTACTACTAAGAGCAAATAGTCAAGATCGATATGATTGACTTCCTGATATGAGCTTGAGACACGGACAACTTTACGTGTGATATGAACAAGACTTTATTAACTAGACTAAACATTTAAACTACTCTAACACTAGAAGTGTTCTAAGGACCCCCCCAAGCTTGAAATAGATTTCCATTTTAACATCTACTCTCGTGTAATGGAAATCACTCTAACATACACATACATACATGCATACAATTTCCCAAGGGAAAGAGAGCCAAAGCAGAATACAGGAAAGCAAGAATTTATAGCATTGTTTGAAATTCAGCAGATCAACAGCCTTGAGCAAACCATCAGTTTAGTTCTAACACACCCTTCTTTAAAAGGGGTAAGGATACTTAATGTATCGAATAATGAGACTAAGTTTGATACTTGCATGTCTCGCCCATTTTAATTAAACTGTCCTGATGCAATTTGTTGAGGCTCCAGTTGATCTTTGTTGATGTTGTCTTGATGAGAGAGAGAACCAGTTGGAGTCAGAGGATCTTTGGTGAATGGAAAGACAAGGCCGCAGCCTGGCATAAGCTTGGGGGGGGTCCTTAGAACACTTCTAGTTTAGCATCATCTTTACATCAGGACTTCTCAGGAAGGACCAAGAGAAAGTCAACGGGGGCTCAGAGAGCCAAGAGCGTCCAAAGAGTCCAAAAACCAAGAGAGAGAGAGAGACTGATCTTGATCTGTGATTTTTAAAAGGGTGAAGATGTCACACCCTCTGGGGGTGTGTGAGCCAATCAGAAGTTGTCCCTTTGGAGGGAGATTTTATGACTTTTTTTGTGTTCAGGCAGCACATTTGAATCTGTAATTTCATTGGGTGTTTAAGAGAAAGAATCTTCAAGATTCTTATAATACCCATGCATCACAAAGTTAACAAAATGTAATGTAAATTAACAAATGGGGAACAAAGATTGGAGTTTATAGAGACCAAATATGGTTCACATATTTGTATGCAAAGTCTGAAACATTAACCCATTAGAGTTTACAAGAAAAAAAAACAACATAAAAGGAAAATCATGATATGGGAAAATTAGATACATGTTTATACATTTCTCAAGTGGTTATATATATGGAATATATAGGATTAGCAGGGTTTATTTGTCCTTCTCAGTAAGAATTCATTAAGAGTCACATCTCTCAGGAATTCCCTTTTTGAGGTCGTAAAAATCCTTATCTATGTAACAGGACACTGTGAGTGTCCGAGTTCTGCCAGTGGTGTTAGCTTCGGGGGAAGTTAGACAGATCCTTGCTGGGAGAGTGAGTATGCCGGACCATTCACTAGACAAAACCAACAATCTGTGTGTGTGTGATTGGTCCAGACGCTAAAATATATATTTATTTATTTATTTAGCTTTTTTGTTTGTTTGCTGCATGGTTAAAAAAAAAACAGTATATAGCCTATATTTGTTAAATCACGTGGCGCGTCGACGCGCAACCACACGCGCCTAAAGACATATTTCACTGAGCAAGCACAATGAAGCGAGTGAAAAGAAGTAGCTACTGTGGGACCATTTCGACAGAAAGAGCGACGAAGTTACTTGGAAAATATGCTACGCAGTATTAAAATAAAGCCGTAGGCCTAGTGCAAGTACAATGCAATATCACTGGCGAAGCAAACATCCACAAGCAAATGAAAGGCGCTTCCCGAAGTTGGCCACTCTAGTTATCTCTGTATTCCCGGGACATCTGTGCCATCGGAGACCCAGACTCACCCCAAATCATGTAGACATGTTACTTTTTTTAAAGTAAAAACTAGACAAGCTGTGGATTGAGGTAGGCCTGCTATTTTTATTTGACGAAAAAAACGTAGTCTGATGAAAAAAAAGCAGTATTTTCAAAGCTTCAAACTGATTCAGTGTTTTCTTTTTGTCATCTTAATTTGTTAATTATTTAAAGGGACTATGTGTAGTTTTTTAGGTATTTTATTATCTAAAATCAATATTTTTATTCATAAATATGTCCTCAATGGTGTACAAATACCTCTGCCAATTATCTGACTTATCCTCGTAAACTAATAATTTATTATCTTTATACACATGTGACGGGTAGGTCCACGGAGGCTTCCATGTCGTTCCGCCATATTGAAAAACTAACTGAAAGCAGCAGAAACGGAGGAGCAGAGCAGTGAGAGGCGCTTGTCACTGCCCCGGCAAGTTTAAAAGGCTGCATTGCACTATCATTATTCATACTGTAACATTCGTTTGTTCGTTGTGTCAAGTTGCAGTTTGTTTGAAATAACAAACCTGTTCACCCGAAGGAAAACTCGACGAAGTGCTATTAGAAGACATCCTGTCATAGCTTTTTGGTACATAACAGCTACCGTAGATGCAACACGCATTTGAAAAAGCGAGGCGCTGGAGAGCACAATTCGTTTGAATGCAAAATACAATTTCACCGCTAGATGGGAGAAATTCCTACATAATGTCCCTTTAAGTTAAAAAAATATATTTAGTGTTGGTCTATTTTAGGTGTGAAGGTTCACACACGCTTCATGAGGCACACACGCACACACACGCAAGGTCTCTCGCACTCTTGCAGCCTTAGCTAAATGAAGTATACACAAGACTAGATAATGATCTGAGATGTCATCGCTCTGCTGCAGATTTCCAACGGCATCAACATTGATTCCATGTGATAATATTAGATCTAAAGTATGATTATGACAATGAGTAGGTCCTGACACGTGTTGTCTAACTCCAATTGAGTTCAGAATGTCTTTAAATGCCAATCCCAAAGCATCTTTTTCATTATCTACATGTGGGTCCTTCTAAAAAAATTAGCATATTGTGATAAAGTTCATTATTTTCCATAATGTAATGATAAAAATTAAACTTTCATATATTTTAGATTCATTGCACACCAACTGAAATATTTCAGGTCTTTTATTGTTTTAATACTGATGATTTTGGCATACAGCTCATGAAAACCCAAAATTCCTATCTAAAAAAATTAGCATATCAGGAAAAGGTTCTCTAAACAAGCTATTAACCTAATCATCTGAATCAACTAATTAACTCTAAACACCTGCAAAAGATTCCTGAGGCTTTTAAAAACTCCCAGCCTGTTTCATTACTCAAAACCGCAATCATGGGTAAGACTGCCGACCTGGCTGCTGTCCAGAAGGCCATCATTGACACCCTCAAGCAAGAGGGTAAGACACAGAAAGAAATTTCTGAACAAATAGGCTGTTCCCAGAGTGCTGTATCAAGGCACCTCAGTGGGAAGTCTGTGGGAAGGAAAAAGTGTGGCAAAAAACGCTGCACAGCGAGAAGAGGTGACCGGACCCTGAGGAAGATTGTGGAGAAGGACCGATTCCAGACCTTCGGGGACCTGCGGAAGCAGTGGACTGAGTCTGGAGTAGAAACATCCAGAGCCACCGTGCACAGGCGTGTGCAGGAAATGGGCTACAGGTGCCGCATTCCCCAGGTCAAGCCACTTTTGAACCAGAAACAGAAACGCCTGACCTGGGCTACAGAGAAGCAGCACTGGACTGTTGCTCAGTGGTCCAAAGTACTTTTTTCGGATGAAAGCAAATTTTGCATGTCATTCGGAAATCAAGGTGCCAGAGTCTGGAAGAAGACTGGGGAGAAGGAAATGCCAAAATGCCTGAAGTCCAGTGTCAAGTACCCACAGTCAGTGATGGTCTGGGGTGCCATGTCAGCTGCTGGTGTTGGTCCACTGTGTTTTATCAAGGGCAGGGTCAATACAGCTAGCTATCAGGAGATTTTGGAGCACTTCATGCTTCCATCTGATTTCATTTTTCAGCACGATCTGGCACCTGCTCACAGTGCCAAAACCACTGGTAAATGGTTTACTGACCATGGTATTACTGTGCTCAATTGGCCTGCCAACTCTCCTGACCTGAACCCCATAGAGAATCTGTGGGATATTGTGAAGAGAAAGTTGAGAGACGCAAGACCCAACACTCTGGATGAGCTTAAGGCTGCTATCGAAGCATCCTGGGCCTCCATAACACCTCAGCAGTGCCACCTCAGTTGGTGTGCAATGAATCTAAAATATATGAAAGTTTAATTTTTATCATTACATTATGGAAAATAATGAACTTTATCACAATATGCTAATTTTTTTAGAAGGACCTGTCTATTAAAATCACCAACAATTAGGACTTTATCTGCAGCCAGTACTAACTCTGATAGAAAATCAGCAAGTTCTTTGATAAAGTCTGTATGGTGGCCTGTATACAGTAGCCAGCACAAATCTCAAATGTGATTTATTATTTTCACTAGATAGTGTTACATTTAAGCACCAACACTGAATTATAAAGAATTATATTTGAAAAAAGACTTCTCAGTAATTCTGAAGATATTACTATAAATTACAGCAACACCTCCCCCTTTGCCTTTCAGATGAGGCTCATATTTATAACAGTAATCTTGGGGGGTGGACTCTCATCATTAAACATTAACATTAAATTAAACGTTAACATTTAACGTAGGCTACATGAGCTCAGTATTGGGCCGTATCGGTGCATACCTAATTATGAATGTATTTACTGTTGTCTTAAAATGTTTATTGCACATTTTCCACATTTACAATGCAAGACAGGCAGCAGCATACCTATATCGTAAGGCACACCACATTTATAACATCCAAAAAAAGCATGATTTGAAATGGAAGGGACTCATGACTAAAATGTAAATGGGAACAGAATTAAAATGGGTAATATTTTGACATAGATAAACAGAGGTTTTACTTTTAGATAATTAGACAACATTTTATTTGATGGGACAGTAGGGGACCTAGATAATGGGTAGGGGGATGCTGGCCAAAAAAGGTTGAAAACCACTGCTCTACATGAACATAGTAAAATAAGCTCTATCACTGACTACTGATGGCAGGGTAGTTTTCATAGCAAAAGAAAAAGCAAACACCTTGAAAAATGACAGGTATGTTGAACAAGAAATGTTTCAGGAATGGCAATAAATTAATTGCAAACAATCAAAAAGCCATTCTTTTAATCTCCTCACTATCTTTGCTCTAGTTCTCTTTAAGTCCCATTCAGCTGATAGGGCCATTAAGGGAGGGATCTTTGTCTTCCCAGGTGTGAAACACGTCAATATTCACAATGATTCATGCATACAGCTTTCTGACACAAAACATATCTTTAAAATCTTTAAATCGACATATTGTTTTATGTGAATAAGTGGGCTGGATGATTTTCACATCGTTTTGAAGCAAAAGTTCTAGGCTACCTGATACAAATTTCAAAAGTCTTGTGAACAAATATCGAGTATGGGTTTTATGGCCTTATTTCAGTGACTTCATTTTTTTTTTCTTCCACTTACCAAGCATAAACGTCATTTTCTCAAAACTACAAACTTATATACATGCTGCTCATATTATTGTAGCAAAGTTTGTGCTGAATACAGTGTAATCAGACTTGTCAAAACACCTCCAGGGCCCAGAAAACACCTCAGACCCCAGAGGGTTAGCAACAGTAATGTGCAAAAACCTTTTTTTATGTAGGGAAGATTTAAATGTTCTACTCTTATTAAATGTACCATTGTTCTTCTTTAGTTTCATACTGAACTGACAGACAGCTCCAGTGATTATAAAAGGAGTGCTCTTTACTTTGCTTTCTGTGTAATTCTGTGACTTCATACTTTTTTCTGTGACTTCCTACTTTTTGTAGTAGATGGTGTAAATGGCTGTCAATAAGTACTCCTCTGGCACAGGAATTGTTGGCAGCATCAGTTATTACATACTTGCCTGCCAGAGTGTCAGAACCGCTCATTCTTGTAGTCCCCTGTGGTTAAAAGACACCACACTGTGATCATGTGCGTTAGTCAAAGTACAGGGCCATCTGCTGTCTGTGTGTTTTCATGCACCAATCACAAATCTTTAGCGTACATATGGCACTCAACCAGAATTATTTTTTGCTGCCGTGATTGCCATCGCGGTTGTGCCGGCAAATGCATTTTTGCTCTTGACCACTAAGTAGAGCTATAATAGCCATACATTTTCACAAGTTATGGGGTGGACATATCACAGCTCGTTTTTGTAAGTATCATTCAACAACGCCAATGGAGTACAATAAAAAAATACTATCAATAAGATTTTTAAAAATCACCCGTGTGATTTTTACTAGATTTGGGTAAATTTAGTTATCAAAAGCATATGTAAGCATTTGTTTAGAACAAATTCAAATAGAGGAATAAATGTCAAAATTGCGTTCTGTGCTTACTTTTTTCCATGGACTGTGCTTTATAATACTAATACACTGTATTTCATTAAATTATTTATTTATATATATTTTCTCCTGGCAATAAAATGTAAATTAAATAGGCTGCACATTTATTAGTAGGCATTTTCAATTTTGTGTAGAGATCAACCGATATTGATTTTTATAACCGATACCAATACCACTTATTTGCATGTTTATGTGCCCGATAACCGATATACAGAACCGATATTCATTTGTTTTATTTCTGTTTTTGACAATTATAACAGCACTGAACTGACAAACTGTTTAACACTTTTTAAATACTGTAATTTCTCTCCCTCATTGCTTTCAAAACAAAACACATTTCTACATCAATAAATAGGGTCTGAAAGAGTGCAAAAATAAATAAAAAATTAAATATAGTAGACTGTCATTAAAGTGTATTTTTTAAATAAAACCTTTGATAAGGTAAACAAACAGGTAATGAGTGTAGCATGTAAATATAATTCTAACAAATTAAAAAAGCATAAAACATTCTTAATTGACTGAATAAAAAAAACATTATTTCTGTTGCATTTTTTGTTTATAACAACAGTATATTAACAACAGGCAAAATAAATGTACGAAGTGTAATATTTTCAAATTAAGAAAATGACGGGAGTTTATCAACTCCTCATAAATATAAGCATTAAGAAGAGGATCTATAGATCACCTCTGGAAGCATCTCTTTCAAAAGCTTAGTCGGTATAGGGTCTAACATACATATAATTAAATAAATATAATTCGTTTTAAACTACAGTTTTAAAAGGTTTGTGTTTGATAGGCTAAAAGTGAAGTGACAGGAACACGCTGGAATACGCAAACATTGTCAAAAAATAATCAAAACACCGAATACATCATCGCAATTGCCGAGTCCGTCTCATTTGGCATGTTATCAGAATTATTAATGTTTTTGTCGGTCTCTAAATTAAAATACCTTGCTGACAGAGCGCTGTTTTTATCTATGCGTTTACACAGAACGTCTCTCGAGGACATAATTAATTTCCACAGAGCAGTAATTTAGATGTTTATTATCTAAATAAATGTTATAGCTAGTAGACGTTAATATAATTTAATGAGTTTGAAACGAATGGATCTTGTTAAAAGCTGCATACGGCGGCCATGCTGAAGCATTTCCTGATCATCAGCCTGGTGAGTGAACGGCTCTATGAAGGCAACTTCACAAGACTAATGATGAGCATAGACAATAGAGAGAGAATTAAATTGAGCGCTTTTATTTCCAACATGCTCTCATTCATTGCTATTTTTAGTTCTAAGTTTTTCTAAGTTTAAATTACACAAGCATTTATGTAACATCTTATTTGTGCATTAATGGCTGTTATGTTAAGTTTATTAATTAAGGGATGAAAGTTATTTTACCTTTAAACACCGTTGTTGACTCATCTCCCCTTAGACGCAGACGCAGTGCTTTAACCCTCTGGGGTCGAGAAACGCGCCGACGCGTTTTGCTGTTTTTTTTCCACATAGCAGCAACATAGACTTAAAATACTCTGTAATTTTTGGTCATATAAATAAAATCAATACATGATTATAAACTATAGAGGGTATTCTTTTTTTTTGTGTACACTCACATTAACATCAAAACCGTGTGCTTTTGTAAAATGAAGAAAATAAACAGGGTGTGCTTTCTGCCTCTCTGTCTCCGTTAACTTTTTTTCTGGAGCACGTCTCTAAACTTAAACAAATCTCAGCGAATACTATTCACCCAAGCATGAGCAATATATCTTTATAAGCATTTAAGTTTGTACTTTTAAAATATCTAATTCGAAACTAAAATAAATATTCTCTGTTTATGTAATCTATAAAAAAAAGAGAGAGGTGTCAGCCGATCTCATTGTCGTTCTCTCAGCTCATTATTCTGCTAATGTGACACGCCCACGGAGAGCGTGCGGTATTCAAACGCAAATGATCTGAAGTACAAATCAACAACAAATGTAATCATCAGATTAATGTACTATTTCTTCTTGCGAGGCTGTGTGAGGAATAATCCTGGGACATTTACCTCAGAACATGTGCTGGTTTATTTTCATTTCGATGAGCAACGGATCCATCTGAGAAGTACGTTTTTTTTATTATTATTGTTCTAATCGCGATATCATAGTGTATGTAAACCGCAAAAAGACTGTTTAAATATGAATCGCGTCTGTGTGTGAATGAATTAACTGAACAGTTTTTACCAAACCCTATTGCTATACTGAGATGAGTGAAAATCGACTGAAATATGTTGAAATAACGTTAAAATGTCTTTGTATTAGCAACGTATTAAACTGCAAATTAATATTTATATGCCCTAATATAGGCTCATTAAAAAAACAAACGATATGCCTATGTTACAGACGAAATATGAAAGACAACATTTCGTTGACTAGTTTTGGATAGATTATTAACTGTTTACTGTAAACTAGACTACTGCCACATTGAATAAGCTTTTGTTCACCAATTTCTGCTTAAATGTTAAATATATTAGGCTATGTTTGTTTTGTCAAAAATAAAGTCATCAACTAGGATGCTATTATAGTGTTTGTTCCAATGTAGGCTTTATTCAAACTAATGAATCCTTAACTTTGAAATATGTATGATAAAATGTATACTTTAGTTTTTACAAAGAAATATTACACTTGAAATATCCATCTGAGAAGTAAGTTTGTTTTTTTATTATTGTTCTAATCGCGATATCATAGTGTATGTAAACCGCAAAAAGACTGTTTAAATATCAATCGGTCTGTGTGTGAATGAATGAACTGAACAGTTTTTACCAAACCCTATTGCTATACTGAGATGAGTGAAAATCGACTGAAATATGTTGAAATAACGTTAAAATGTCTTTGTATTAGCAACATATTAAACTGCAAATTTATGCCCTAATATAGGCTATCATAAAAACAACAAAGGATATGCCTATGTTACAGACGAAATATGAAAGACAACATTTCGTTGACTAGTTTTGGATAGATTATTAACTGTTTACTGTAAACTAGACTACTGCCACATTGAATAAGCTTTTGTTCACCAATTTCTGCTCAAATGTTAAATATATTAGGCTATGTTTGTTTTGTCAAAAATAAAGTCATCAACTAGGATGCTATTATAGTGTTTGTTCCAATGTAGGCTTTATTCAAACTAATGAATCCTTAACTTTGAAATATGTATGATAAAATGGATACTTTAGTTTTTACAAAGAAATATTACACTTGAAATATTGTTATTTTAATTGTTGCTGTAATTGTAACCTTTTTAATAAAATAGCAAATAATATATTTACAAGGTAGATGTAAACAAAATCTTAAAAGGTCAATATAAGCCTTCTCTTCAAATTATTTGCATTGTATTTTATTAGTGACAAATTTGGGGAGAGGATACATATCCAAAACTTTCTGAAAATACAGTATGAGAATTAAATACAATTACTAGAAATGTTCACCTTGGATATTATACAATTTGCAAGCAAAAATACAAGTGGAAATATATTTTTTTTTTCTAGATGTTTCCAACTGTGAACCAATTTTGTAGTATATATATATATATTTCTTTTCTTGTGTCCTTGTATTATTTCTTGTGGCTCAGTGACACACCTGTGAAAAGCTCATTATGCAGGCTCATTAAGCAGGTCTTTTGTCTTCCCGGGTGTGAATCAGACCATTATACATGAGTCATGCCCATTTCGCATATTGCCTTTCCAAACAAAAAGTGTTTTACTAAATTTAAATCAATGTATTGTTTTATGTGAATGATTTGGCTGGATGATTTTCAGATCATTTTGAAGCAAAAATTCTAGGCGAGAACATCCATTAGTCAAAAGTCTTGTGGACACATATTTAGTATGTGTTTTGTGGCCTTATTTCAGAAACTTTAAGTTTTAGTTTTTTCAATAACCATGCATAAACAATATTCTATTTTGTAAATATCCTGCCGTAAATATATAAAACATTTATTTTTGTGAGTGAATGCAGCACAATCGCGAACACAAATGGACAACTTTAAAGGCGATTTTCTCATTGTTTCGAATAGTTGTATCTCGGCCAAATATTGTCCTATCCTAACAAACCATATATCAATGGAAATCTTATTTATTCAGCTTTCATATGATGTATAAATCTCAATTTAAAAAATTGACCCATGTGACTGATTTTGTGGTCCAGGGTCACATATATCAGAAAACGCATATCGGGAAAACAATATTTTAATAAATAATGGTAAGTTGCAACATTACAATAAATTTGCTACATTCCAGTAGAGCCTCCGTTGTGCTCTGTACCACAGATGACAAAACCTTCTGAAGGTGGTCAATGAGAGCAGTTTTTACAGGCAATTGCACCAGAAAGTCACAATGGCCTAAAGAAGCATGACTTTCAACTGCTGCATTATTGTTTTGTGAGTAACTCAAGAAATTGAGGTGATTGACAGCCATAACCATAGCAATTGGTGAAAAGCATAACATTTCAAAATAGATCTGTGCATTAAACAAATCGATGTTGGCTGAATATGTTCAGTATTGATTTAAAAAGCCTTTAAGCATTTTTTTGTTCTTAGTTGACTGATTAGATACATTTATCTGATGTAAGCTTGTTGCATTCCTTACGTGAATGATAAATAATATATCGGTTAAATCTGTATAGTTGTTTTAATAATTATTAGGCTACTCAGTCTCAGTTATTAAGAATTTGAAGTAGGCTGCTTAGAGGTTAATAATTGAAACTAAAACAAAAAAAAAAATAGAAAAAAAATTAAAACTATTTCAAAGAACCAATACTATAATAAAACTGCTTAAGTTTATAACCCTTACATATTTTGAAGCTTTACATGAAGTCTCGGAACAGTTTTAGGCTACTTAATTACAGGTTTGCAAGTTTAGTGTTTGTATTCCCTGTGTGATTTTATGTAAAATGACATACAGAATCTTATTCGTATTCTTGCAACATTTTTACATTTCTATTGCCAAAGAAAAAACCAGCACTTCTTCTGAGGTGAATTTTTCCTGTATTATTATTATGCTATTATTATTCCTCACGGCGTCCAAAGACCACGTAAAGTACATGAATCTGATTAAACTTGATGCGTTTCATCGAGTTGATGTGGGCAATGACAGGTTTGCATGGGTCGCCTCAGATTATTTGCGTTTCAATAGTGCGCGCACTCTCCGTAGGCGTTCACATTAGCAGATAATGAGCTGACATGAGAACGACTGACATCTCTATCTTTTTATACAGATTACATAAACAGAGAATATTTGTTTTTGTTTTGAATTAGATCATTTAAAAGTAGACACTTAAATGTATATAAAGATATATTGCTCATGTCTGTGTGACAAGTATTCACTTGAGTTTTGTTTGTTTAGAGAAGTGCTCCAGAAAGAAGTTCTTGGACAGGCAGAAAGCACACCCTGCTTGTTTTCTTTATTTTACAAAAGCACAATGTTTGTTTTAATTGTAAGTGGACACATACAAAAGCAGGCCTTTTACATTTTCAGATGATGTATTTCTTTTGTCTGTATGACCATAAAATCAGGGTTCCCGCGGGGTCTTAAAAAGCCTTAAAAGCATTGAATTTATGAATTTGGAAATAATACCTTAAAAAGTCTTTAAAAAGTCTTGAATTTTGATGTCTGGGTCTTAAAAATTGTGTTGTATGTCAGTGTTCATTTCATTGACTAAAATAATAACTTTTCTTCAACGACATTTTTCACTGACGAAAACGAGACGCTACCTAAATAAAACCTAGTTTTGAATGACAAAAACTATGACAAAAATCTATTGACATTTTCGTCAACGAATAAAAACTAGATGAAAATGTTAGATAGTGTCGATCTGGGAAGCGATCCAGTCAGAACTGATGTCCTGCGTGTGTGGTAGATGCACACATTTGTACAGTAACGTGCTGATCTACCCCACGGTCTCATAAAATGTTAAAAATGTAAACCAACCACGCACCAACCCGAAGCGTGGAGCCATGCACATATACACCTATACAGCGCGCGGGTACTGCACTGAGCTCTCTTTCGTGTCTGAATGGACAAATACACACAACATTATGTCTAAATGTCCGGTTTGGAGAGTATTCATGTAAACTATGTCGGTTATGTCTTAAACAATTGAATCGGGTGTGCAACAGTGCAATCGTATCCGCATGTCATTGTACATGAGCCGATGTCTTAAAGTGACAGTGGCAATAAACATAATGCGGTTTGTGTAATTAATTTTGATCAAGCAACAAAAGAAAAAGAGAAAAGCATTTACTGTTTGTTAATAGCTTTAATAAGGATTAATTATTAATAATTTAATTCATACATACATAATTCTTTATTCTTTCAAGCAGACAATTATTTGTAAGTTGTTGTAAAGAATGCATATATCATTCATTGAAAAGAAGACTGTGTTTTACTTTAGGAAAAGTGGTTTTATTTAATTTTAAGATATTTTTTTTAAGTCACAGTAGTTAAATCTGTATCTGTATTGCTTGTTGAAACTTAAAAATCATTCATATTAATAGGTTAATATAATTATGTTTTCTCCGGGAGTATATGGGTCTGGAAATTTTAGAGAAATTCTAAATTAACACATTACAATTTACCTAAACCCATTATATTTTCTGTAGATTTAGTTTACAGTAGATTTCAAAAATCTAAAAAAAATAAAATCTAAAATCACTAAAATCTTATTGTATTTCGTCAACTAAAACTAGACTAAAACTAAAACAATTCAGATGACTAAAGTAGGCCCCTATGACTAAAATTAGTTTGTCATATTTTTAGTCAAAAGACTGAGACTAAAACTAAATCAAAATTTGCTGTCAAAATTAACACTGCTGTATGTAACTTCTCCGTATTGTATTTTTCCTTAAAGGTTTCATTTGTCAACCACGATTATTATTATTATTTTCGATGTTTACTGTTCAGGGGTCTCTCAGTTCCCCATATTCCCAGCATAGAATAAGTAGCTAGCTAATGTTAAAACACAACTTAACATTGTTCGGCAAACTTTCTTGTGGCCTACTGAAATGTTTTTATTTTTCACACCTGCTTGGCTTATCATCTTTTACCCATTCCATATTTGAAAAATAAATTAACACAAGTTGAAGGATTTTGTTTTTCTTTGCTGGTAGGGACGTGAAATAGGTATTAATTTTTTATATAAATGGTCTTAAAAAGGTCTTAAAAAGACTTGAATTTAACTTGAAGAAACCTGTAGGAACCCTGTAAAATATGGAGTATTTTAAGTCTATTTTGCTACTATGTGAAGAAAATCCTGCGAAACGTGGTGGCACGTTTGTTGACCCCTAAGGGTTAATTGCTCATTGTTGCAGTTGGTCTGATGCTTCCAGCCATGATGGCCTGATTTATCGTGCCTTCTTTGTGCTTGGCGCCTTAATTGCTGCTTGCAGCTATATTTGTTATTATAATTACCAGTAATTTATTTTTTAATTTTATCTTCATTCACAAGTGAAAATGTCACAATTGCAGCCTTACTGAGCAATGTTTCAAACCTTCCCTTTTGTGCCACCTGCTGGTGATTTGGTGAACGAGTGTCACACGTAACTGGGTTGTATTTAATACTCATTTTGGTTAATTAACTACTGTATATAATTTCATGTTCAGCAATAAATTAACATCCAGTAATGCACACAGTGAAACACTGCAATTAAATCGATTAACAGAAATAACTTTTTCTCAAATGGTCTGTATTCAAGATAGCTCCACTAACAGAGAATGCGTTTACCTGTGAGAAGTGCAAGACAGAACTTGTTTGCACTTGTTTATACTTTCTTTCAGTTACATTTTTCAGCAGACCATGTCATGATGTTGTGGTTTGGCACTATATGATGTTGATGTAAATGTGTATTGTATTTCCACATTCGTAAACACTTATGTTTCTTTCTATAGATGGCCGGCCTCTGTATATCCTACGCCTAGGACATATGGACACTAAAGGACTGGTTCGAGCACTTGGAGAAGAATCCCTCCTTAGACATGTTTGTGATTCAATAACCAACATTTTTCAGCATGTTTTTCTGGTGTTTTCCATTCAGTGGTGGACAGTAACTGTACTTTATTGGAGTATTTTTATTATGGGAAACTTTTACTTTACTACATTCGAAAGTATAATATCGTATTTTTAACTCCTCATTATTTTGAACGGAAGAAATCGTCACCTGCCCTGAGAAGAGATAGCGCTGTCATTCGTAAATTAGCTGATTCTTCAAATAACCTGTTAAATTGGTTTGCAAATCCTACTAAACGATTCATTTGAGAATTGGGCTGATCCTTTTGCATTTGTTCTCAAGTCAACAACTCACTGATTCAAATTATCTGGTCAGAGCAAATCTCCAGTTAACAATTCATTGAATTCACAAATCTTCCCCGCTGCTGTAGCGGTTTAAAATTATATTAAACTAGTATGTTTGCATAGCGTTCTTCTTAAAATTTTAACATGTTTTGCCCTATGTGACATCTGTTTTTATATTATGTTTATATTTGTCAACACATTTTGTTTTTCCTAGTTTTTATATACTATGTTATATTTTGTTATTCTTACTTACACGCTTGAGTTATTAGTAATTATTAGTATTAATTATCAGTAGTGTATGACAAGTTTTGGTAGTAAAATAAAGTTTTCTTACTTTCAGACCAGTACTGAACTGTATCCTATTTAAGCTCTATCTGTGTGTCAAGTACACTATATCCTCACCTCCACTTCAGCAGTAGAATGGAGTATATAAAATTGCTAAATAAATAAATATACATCAATCAGGACTTTTTCATTTTAATACTCAAATACATTAAAAATCAAGTACTTTTGTGCTTTTACTTAAGTACAATTAAAAAGGAGTACTTAATGCTGCAGTAATATTTAATTAGGGTATCTGTACTTTTACTCATGTACTTGATTTGTGTATTTCGTCCACCACTAATTCAGTTCATATGGATCTAAACAAAGTAACAACATATGTGAATGTTTAGGTGTTGTCTATCAATGAAGAGGGTCTGCGACGCTGCGAGGAGAACACTAAAGTCTTTGGTCGGCCAATTAGGTACTGACAGTACTGACACATTTGCCCTCTGTAACCATAAAGTTACTATTAAAATAATTTACATTTATTCCATGGGGCTGTTAAATGCTTAATTCTAATGGGTTGACTAATGTTCAATTATTTCATTTTTTTTCAAAGGTCCTTACAGCCTACATTACAATAGCAAAAGAACCAAAACCCACAAATACCCTGACCAAGCAAACAAATGACAAACAATTGGATAAAAATGATGAACAATTTCTATGCCTTTCCTACCAAATTACCATTTATTATCTATTGAAAGCACTTTCTTTATCCCGCTCTCTCTCTCTGCATGCACATACACACTGTACAGACAGACAAACACTTGCTGACCGAAACATAAAGGTGATGATACACAGGGCAACTTTTTGAGCAATGTTGCTGGGCAATCTTGCCGAGCGATTGTTGCTTGGGCATTTTCCCATTGAAAATGGACAATAAATGTATATCTGAATAATTTAGATCGGTCGTGGGCCCTATGTCTCATCTGGTTGCCCGTTGACGGCAACATTGCCCTGCAACATTGCTCAAAAAGTTGCCCTGTGTATCATCACCTTAAATGTACAAAAATTTGTTGTCAGCGGTGCCCTGGAATTGTTTTCGATAAAATAGCTCACAACTGAAAAGCTAAATGACATTTTTCAGTGGTGAGGTGGTAATTCACATTTTCTCATTCTGTAGTTGCTGGACATGTTTGGTTGATCTTGAGGGGCTCAATATGAGGCATCTGTGGCGCCCTGGAGTCAAAGCTCTGCTGAGGATTATTGAGGTAGTGGAGGCCAATTACCCTGAGACTCTGGGACGTCTGCTCATCCTCAGAGCTCCCAGAGTTTTTCCTGTCTTGTGGACGCTGGTGAGGGACACCACTGTTTGTTTTTGCTTCTTCTCTCCTCAACTAGAGATGGGGGGTGGTCTTTTTACATGACATGCATGCCAAATTTATTTGTTCATGTTAAGCACTGTGCCTTATCACCCCCCCCCCCCCCCCTTATATACACAATCCTAATATGAAAATAATAGCTTGAAGTAATAGCCTCTCATTTAGAAAGTAAATGAGTCACCTGGTTATTCGTAGCATGAGTTAACCCAAAAGGGAGCATATTATGTATCAATTAACTGTGCTTTCCTCCTTCCATCTGTGTTTAAAGGTGAGCCCTTTCATTGATGAGAATACACGAAAGAAGTTTCTGATCTATGCGGGAAATGACTACCAGGGCCCTGGCGGTCTTGTAGACTATATTGATAAAGAGATCATCCCTGACTTCCTTGGAGGAGAGTGTATGGTATGTAGTTTTTTCCCTTATGCTTTGTGAGTGAATGGTACATATTCAGTCCTATTTGCTCCCACTAAGGGTGTCTTCACAATTGTAGTTCGGTTCGTTTGGTCCGGACGGTAAAAAAACCTTTAGTTCTGGTCCCTTTAGTTTTCATATTAGTATTTTTCACACCGAACCTAAAGGGATAGGTATATGTTCACAACCTGATTGGCTGGCTTTCATTACGTATTTTTCGTGACGGAACTTACTGAACATCCAAAATAATGCTGTGTGCTGGGCATATGATGGTATTTTGACCAGCTGAGAACTCGCGAAGAGATGTGTAAGAACAAATGTGTAAAGGACTCAAAAAAGCAGCAGGAGTCCCTCCATAACACACACAAACGACGATCTGCTGTGTACTAAACTGTGATGGACATCATCGTGACTATGACGAGAAAAAAAAGGTATGCTTGAGCATTCTGTCTTTGTTAGAGTCGCATCTTGTGACATTTCACTTTTTTGGTTCGTGTATACGCCTTTGGTCCGTGTTGCGTTCATTAATTCAAACCGCACCAGAGTTAATTTGGAAGCGGACAAAGACCCATCTTTTCAGCGGTCTTAGTGCGATTGTTTGGTGCACACCAGGGTTCGGATGGCAGCGTTCACACTTATTCAAATGAACCACACTAACAAAGTAATCGCACCAGAGTTTCTTTTAGGGCCCTTTCACCCCTACCTTGTTTGGTCCGGATTTTCGGACTTTTCAGTTTGATCCGAATCAAAATTACAGGTGTGAAACCTCCCCCGGACCACGTTCCGGACCAAACTGAACAAAGGTTTGGTTTCGTTTCTAGTATAGAAGCATTTTCTGTATGGTTCGGACTTTCAGACCATTTACAGGAAGTTCCAGTGGTTCTCGCAGGATTGCTTGCAGTCTTCTCCTCCTTTCCTGCCGACGACGATAAAATGTTTGCACAACGAGGATGATCATTTGGCGAATTTGTACTAGCCTCGAGTATAGTTGTTGCTGCAGGTAGTAATGCCGTAATAATAACAGTATAGTGGCAACGATATGCGTCTGTTCATTCATTCTTGTCAAAGTTACCCGCCGAATTGACAACACGCTGATGTCAGACACACATCCGTTTACAAACCAATCAATGTCAAGATGCAGCCCACATAGATGATGACGTCAGGACGCAAGTATGTCATGTAAAGTTCTTTAGTGCGCTCGCATAATTGCAATGTGAAACCAAACCAAAACTTATCGAATGTATAAAATGTATCAAAACATGAACTTTGGTTCGGACCTTGGTACAGACTTTCAGGTGTGAAAACGCCCTTAATCAAACCAAACATGCCAAGTGTTAACACACCCTAAGATCTGTATGCATGTATTGAAACTGAGGTATTATCTGTGTTGACTTACCTTAGTAAGGTTTTAGTAGCTTATTGAACTAAAGTAGTGAAACTGTGAAATATGTGCAGTGTGAAGTGCCAGAGGGTGGCTTGGTGCCCAAGTCCCTGTACAGAACTGCAGAGGAACTGGAGAATGATGAAATCAGGCTGTGGACGGAGACTATTTACCAGAGTGCCAGCATCTTTAAAGGAGCGCCACATGAGGTCAGGCTCTATTAGAAACTATTTGATTTGGGTTGTGTTTGGTGCATTTGCAAAATATGATCTCCTCATCTAAGATTTTTTACAAAACTGGATTTCAGTCTGAGAAAACACAACATTGGTCACATTTTGAACCAGAGTGCCATAAGGCTGTCACTTTTTATTCGATATTCGTAGTAAAGTTGTATGACACCACACGAGAAAACATCAAGACCTCATTGCAGGACAAGAAACTCGCTCTAACTACAGACGGGTGGACATCACTGGCCACACATGCTTACGTGACAATCACAGCTCACTTCATTTCAGACACATGGGACCTAGAGAATTTCGTTCTTTGTACGAAAGAGCTAAGGGGAAGTCACACAGCTGCCCATGTCGCAGAGAGCATCAGCAACACCCTGGACGACTAGGATATATCCCGTGAAGCAGTAATAGCGATCACTACAGACAGTGCGCAGAATTATGTGAAAGCCATACGAGATTTAGGCCTCATACGTTTACCTTGCTTGGCACACGTTAAACCTAGCCGTGCGCAAAGGACTAGAGGTGAGGGCTATTGATACTGCCCTTTCTCGCCTTAACCCTCTAGGGTCTAAGGTGTTTTCTGGGACCTGGAGGTGTTCTGACATGCTCTGACATTTGTGCTTTTTTCAGTTGCTTATAAACATATTAATGGCAAAATTGTCATTACACTCTATTTAGCACAAACAGGGCTACCATAATATGTGAGCAACATGTATGTACATGTTTGTATTTTTGAGAGAATATTGTTTATGCATGGTTATTAGGGTTGGGTATCGGTTGGGTTTTATCCGATACCAGTACCTACTCGGTATTTTTTAAACAGTTCCGGTGCTTAAACGGTTCTTGAAACGGTACTTAAAGGGATAGTTCACCCAAAAATGAAAATTCTGTCAGTAATTACTCACCCTCATGTTGTTCAACCCCGTAAGACCTTCGTTCATCTTCGGAACACGAATTAAGATACGAAGGTCTTACGGGGTTGAACAACATGAGGGTGAGTAATTACTGACAGAATTTTCATTTTTGGGTGAACTATCCCTTTAAGAAAACGAAACCGCACACACTTTGTCAAAAACTAATACCCTTTTATTTACAGGGCCAAACTGGACACAATATTAACTTAAATCTTAAAACAATATAAATACAAGTAACATATATGGTAATAATAAATAAACCAATATAAAGGGTTGGGTACCGCGTTTCGGTACCCAACCCTAATGGTTATTGAAAAAACTAAAACTTAAAGTTTCTGAAATATGGCCACAAAACACATACTAAATATGTGTCCACAAGACTTTTGACTAATGGATATTCTCGCCTAGAATTTTTGCTTCAAAATGATTTGAAAATCATCCTGCCTAATCATTCACATAAAACAATACATTGATTTAAATTTTGTAAAACACTTTTTGTTTGGAAAGGCAATATGCGACATGGGCGTGACTCATGAATAATGCTATTATTCACACCTGAGAAGACAAAATACCTGCTTAATGAGCCTGTATAATGAGCCTTTCACAGGTGTGTCACTGAGCCACAAGAAAGAATACAAGGACAAAAGAAAAAAATATATATACAGGTCCTTCTAAAAAAATTAGCATATTGTGATAAAGTTCATTATTTTCCATAATGTAATGATAAAAATTAAACTTTCATATATTTTAGATTCATTGCACACCAACTGAAATATTTCAGGTCTTTTATTGTTTTAATACTGATGATTTTGGCATACAGCTCATGAAAACCCCAAATTCCTATCTCAAAAAATTAGCATATCATGAAAAGGGTCTCTAAACGAGCTATTAACCTAATCATCTGAATGATTGAATGCACGAAAAAAGTACTTTGGACCACTGAGCAACAGTCTGGAGGAAGACTGGGGAGAAGGAAATGCCAAAATGCCTGAAGTCCAGTGTCAAGCACCCACAGTCAGTGATGGTCTGGGGTGCCATGTCAGCTGCTGGTGTTGGTCCACTGTGTTTTATCAAGGGCAGGGTCAATGCAGCTAGCTATCAGGAGATTTTGGAGCACTTCATGCTTCCATCTGCTGAAAAGCTTTATGGAGATGAAGATTTCATTTTTCAGCACGACCTGGCACCTGCTCACAGTGCCAAAACCACTGGTAAATGGTTTACTGACCATGTTATTACTGTGCTCAATTGGCCTGCCAACTCTCCTGACCTGAACCCCATAGAGAATCTGTGGGATATTGTGAAGAGAAAGTTGAGAGACGCAAGACCCAACACTCTGGATGAGCTTAAGGCCGCTATCAAAGCATCCTGGGCCTCCATAACACCTCAGCAGTGCCACAGGCTGATTGCCTTCATGCCACGCCGCATTGAAGCAGTCATTTCTGCAAAAGGATTCCCGACCCAAGTATTGAGTGCATAACTGAACATAATTATTTGAAGGTTGACTTTTTTGTATTAAAAACACTTCTTTTATTGGTCGGATGAAATATGCTAATTTTTTTAGATAGGAATTTTGGGTTTTCATGAGCCACATGGCTTGTATGCCAAAATCATCAGTATTAAAACAATAAAAGACCTGAAATATTTCAGTTGGTGTGCAATGAATCTAAAATATATGAAAGTTTAATTTTTATGATTACATTATGGAAAATAATGAACTTTATCACTACATATACTACAAAATTGGTTCACAGTTGGAAACATCTTGAAAAAAATATTATTTTTCCACTTGCATTTTTGCTTGCAAATTGTATAATATCCAAGGTCAACATTTCTAGTAATTGTGTAGTTAATTCTCATACTGTATTTTCAGAAAGTTTTGGATATGTATCCTCTCCCCAAATTTGTCACTAATAAAACACAATAAAAATAATTTGAAGAGAAGGCTTATATTGACCTTTTAAGATTTTGTTTACATCTACCGTGTAAATATATTCTTTGCTATTTTATTAAAAAGGTTACAATTACAGCAACAATTAAAATAACAATATTTCAAGTGTAATATTTGATACATTTTATCACACGTATTTCAAAGTTAAGGATTCATTAGTTTGAATAAAGCCTACATTGGAACAAACACTATAATAACATCTTAGTTGATTATTTTTGCAAAACAAACATAGCCTAATATATTTAACCTTTGAGCAGAAATTGGTGAACGAAAGCTTATTTGATGTGGCAGTAGTCTATTTTACAGTAAACACTTTATAATCTATATCCAAAACTAGTCAACGAAATGTTGTCTTTCATATTTCGTCTGTAATATCGTTTATTGTTTTTATGATAGCCTATATTAGGGCATATAAATATTAATTTGCAGTTTAATACCTTGCTTATACAAAGACATTTTACCGCGCGTTCTCCGTGGGCGTGTCAAATTAAAAGATAATGAGATTAAATGAGAGCGACTGACATCTCTCTCTTTTCATATAGATTACATAAACAGAGAATATTTGTTTTTGTCATGAATTAGATCATTTAAAAGTACAAACTTAAACGATTATAAAGATATATTGCTCATGCCTGGGTGAATAGTAGTCGCTGAGTTTTGTTTAAGTTTAAAGACATGCTCAAAAAAAAAAGCTCACTGTGACGGAGAGCCAGAAAGCACACCCTGTTTATTTTCTTTATTTTACAAAAGCACAATGTTTTATTTCGATTGTAATTGGACACATAAAAAAGTAGACATTTAACAGTTAATTTTTTCATATTTCTTAAGTCTGTATGACCAAAAATGACGGAGTATTTTAGGTCTATTTTGCTGCTATGTGAAAAAAATCGAGCAAAACGCGCCGGCGCGTTTTCAGACCCCAGAGGGTTAAACAGACGGCAGCTCATTTTGGAAAGCCTCCTGCTGACTGCTGCCTGTTGGAGGCAAAGCAGGAGCTTCTCAGACTAAAAAAGGAGAGACTGATAAATGACTGCGTCACGAGATGGAACACAACGTATGACATGATCTGCCGTGCCTCCGAACAGCAAGCAGCCGTGGCCGCGGTAATTTTTTAAAGAGAATGTCCCACTTGGAACTCAGCACTTCGGATTGGTCTGTGGTTGATCAACTAAAAGACACACTGAAACCATTCAAAATTGCAACTCAGGCCCTTTCCACCGATGCCTACCCTACAGCATCCACCGTCCTCCCTCTACAACATGTTATGCTCTCTCAACTGACCACTCCCGACGCAACACAGAGAGCAGCTATCAAAGAAATGAAAGGTAGGCTTGTGTTCTTTTCCTTCTATTCCTTTTAGCACAGGCTGAGGCTAATGCTTAACATTAACGGCCTAATTTCCCAAGCCTATTAATACAACCTATCGAAATATGACAGTTAATAACACGAGCTAAAAACAAAACAATTAGTTTCAGATACAATCATTGATTAATTAATTTTATTATTTCCATTCTTTTAAGCCAGGATGGTTGACAATTTCAAACCGCGCTACAGTGAAAACAACACTGAATGGATGCTTCTTAATAAAGCGGCGCTTCTGGACCCCCGGTTCAGCCGCTTGGTTCACCTTTCGCCTGGACAAAAACACCTCGTAATTGAAAGCTTATCTCAGGAGCTGAAGCAAGCTGAGAGTGAGAACGATGGCGACTGTGCGCAAGAGAGGGAAGACGTGGCTCCGGCCTTAGGTGCCATGGGAAGCTTGTTTGGGGATATATATAAATCGAGCGACTCAGCCACATGCAACACTAATGGTATCCAGGAGCTTAAAAACTACATGACTGAACCTCCTCTCCCCGCAGACAGCAACACGCTGCATTGGTGGAGAGACTCAGGCTGCAAAAAATACCCACTTCTCTCAACATTGACACGTAAATACCTGTGTGTGCCAGGCACGTCTGTGCGCTCCACCGCGGGGAACATCATCAATAAAAAGAGAGCCGCACTTGATCCAGATCAAGTTGATAGATTGGTGTTTCTTGCAAACAATATTAAGAAATTAATTAGGCTAGGCTATAGGTCTTACTCCTGCTGCTGTTTAAGTTGTGACATTATTGTTTGTGCAGTGCTGTTCTGATTCTGTTTTTTTCCATGTAGCCTAATTTTGTGATTGCCTATGCATAGTGGCACTTCATATAGATTAAGCTGATAATCTGCTGTTTCAAACATTAAGTCAAAAAAAAATTTCAGACAGGCTATGGCCTGAGTCCTGTTTATGACTGTCACACTGCTAATAAATTTGTGATTGAATCTCCGTTACGTGTTTTTTTTTCTTTCCGTTTTTTTTAGGGCGCCCGTAGATATTCGAGTATATTCAAATACATTGCTTGATATTTGATATCCATTCGAATTTGATTTTTCTCAAAAGTGACAGCCCTACTGAACAGTAGTAAACAGTAACAGTAAGAGCACAATTTCCTTTTTATATCTCTTCCTTAAGATATTGATTGAGATCATCGATGCCTCCTCAGTCATCACTTGGGACTTTGATGTATGTAAAGGTGATGTGATCTTCAATATCTACCACTCTAAACGAGCTCCACAGCCGCCTAGGAAAGATCCACTGGCTACCCATGGCATTACCTCTCCTGCAGGCAACAATGTGCAGCTTATAGATAAATCCTGGCTGCTGGGACAGGACTACAGCATAGTGGAGTCACCACTTACCTGCAAAGAGGGAGAAAGTGTGCAGGTATGTCACATACAATCAGTATCCAGTTTGATGCTGAGTCCATCAGTTTCCATAGTAAAGAAGTTTATAGTGATCATAACATACTTTGTTTCTGTACCTTTAAGACTTCTATGTAAATTCTCTCAAGCATAATTACATTTCTCATAATATATTCTCTAAAAAATGATATGACCTTTAAAAATGTAAAATAATTTTAAACAATTTCATTGTTAAAAGTTCTGTCTAAGGTGCTGGATGATTGTAATTAAAGACAGTTGTCTTGATATTTGTTCCATCTTTTTTTTTTCTTCCTTTGTTTCAATCTTTCTGCCAACATGTGTTCACACCCTTTAGGGATCACATGTGACTCGATGGCCAGGTTTCTATATTTTGCAATGGAAGTTCCACTCAATGCCAGCATGTGCCACCACAAACCTACCTAGGGTGGATGATGTTTTGGCTACTCTGCAGGTGTCCTCTCACAAGTGTAAAGTCATGTACTACACTGAGGTTCTAGGCTCAGAAGATTTCAGGTAAACTTTCTGAAGAGCTTTGAATTGTGTGATATCTGTTGTAATTAGGGATGCACCTATATGAAAATGTTGGCAGAAACGATAATTATTTATATTTGGAAAGGCAGATAACCAATATGTTGGCCGATAAATCTAAATCCAAATTTTTATATAATTGTTTAAAGCCTGATTACAAAAAACCTTGTCTTAAGCACTTGAACATAAATCAAACATATACAGGACAGTAGCCTAGTTTGAACCAGTATCAGTTTTAAAATTAATTTTACACTCCTATGGCGTATAAACTTTCTTTATCAAAAAAATGAATTACCTTACAAATAAATAAAATAATACCTAAATAATGGCAACAAGTCATTGGACATGATTACTTGCGTATAAAAGAAATGGAATAGCCTCCCCACGGACAATAATGAAATGATTTTAACTAAACCATATTGCTGATGAAAATAACATGAGAAAAATAAAATTGCTAGTTATACTGTATAATGCATCAATGTTTAAAAAAAAAAAAAAAAAAAAAAAACATCTTTAATTTATATTACGGTTTTAAATAACAGCATTGCTGTTTGAGCTGCTTGTGCTGAAGCTGAAGAGCTGAATGAACACCCGATAAACTGAAGTGCTATGTTATGCGGGTTAATTAACCTTTACGAAAATTAACCATAGTATTATTATTGTAAAAGTGTAACCATGGTATTTGGAGAATTGATTTTCATTTGTATAACCACTGTGTTACTACAAATACCATGATTAAACTATAGTGTAGCAAAAGGTCTAGGTTATGAACCTCTGTTCCCTGAGAACAGGGAACGAGACACTGCGTGAATCGTGCTATTGGGGAACGTCCTCCACATGAACCGGTGTCTGAAAAGCTATCTAATCACGGCAATCGAATTTGACCGGCAACAGCCTATGACGTCACTACTAGTACAACCCAGAAGTATAAAAGGGGCGCCTAGAGAACTTGTCATCCACTTTCGTCTTAAGGGACTGTTCAGCAGGCATCCCCGAGGCATGGCTAACGACGCAGTGTCTCATTCTGTAACCTAGACGTTCCCTTTCGAAAGATATCATAGGTGTACTCATAGAAATACTATGGGCCCGGTTTTTCCTACTTTACATTGCCACTGGACAGTGTACTCAGCTAGAGCGCTATCAACCCTTTAAACAAGGGGAGTACAATCTTACGCTACCTGACTATCGAGGAGGCCTATAGAAAGGCCTACAACTTCAATTATCAAAAGCGTCAGCCCATGGCATGCTTAGGCTCTAAGGGAGTGTACTCAAACTCGTCCCAATGGGAGGGAGTACTAAAAAGAGCCACAGTGGTGCAGGGTGAATAGACTAGAGCTGTGGGTAGCCAAAAAACCACTAAGCCCAAGGGGGCCTCAGGTTTGAGGCCACTGACATTTTCACCTTATGACTTGAAACCTGAATCCTGAAAACTGAATCCTTGTAGGAGGAGGAAGAGTGCGAGAGGCGACGCTGAACCTCTGGGCCTCTCTCCGATCCTCGAACCGGGATGGGCAAGGCCCCCCTGGCTGTCTGGGCTTGGATTCGGACCACAGCGGAATGCATGATTTAAATGCAGCCGAGTGCGCCATCTAGGGCTGGTCCGAATACCATTTTTTGAGCTTCGAAGCTTCGGTAGTAATGAACATCGAATATTCGAAGCTTCGGAGAGAGGGGGCTGAACATATTCTTCTCACTAATAAAAGCAGGAATCTCTGTGTCTGTCTGTCTGTTTGCATTTTGATTATTTCGAGAACCGTTCATCCAACCGACTTCACAAGGGAGTGCAGTGTCGCATTTGGTGCAATATAGATGGACACGCGAGACGCGACACATTCAGAATTAATAAACTTTTAGTAAGCTACAGAACAGCGCGAGCGGGAAGCAGCACACCTCACGCGGGCAGGGTTTATATGCTCCGAGAACGGACACTCCACTAGTGATATAAAACGCACACACACACACACAGGTCTGTTAAATTAAGCAATACTTTTAAGGTAGTCTAATATTTTTCTGACTAACAAATTACTGACACAGTAAAGGGTAGATTTAAATAAAGAAAAACGAAATTTAAATAAAGAAAAAAATAAATTTAAATAAGGAAAAACTAAATTTAAATAAAGAAAAAACTAAATTTAAATAAAGAAAAAATGAAACTTAAATAAAGAAAAAACGAAATTTAAATAAAGAAAAATTAAACTTAAATAAAGAAAAACGAAACTTAAATAAAGAAAAAACTAAATTTAAATAAAGAAAAACTAAACTTAAATAAAGAAAAACTAAATTTAAACAAAGAAAAAATGAAATTTAAATAAAGAAAAAACTAAATTTAAATAAAGAAAAACGAAATTAAGTTAAATTAAAAACGAGATTAATTTAGATCGATAATAACGGGTAAAAGGCTAATACATTTTGTTTCTATTGTTCTATTTTCCACAATGTCAAAGCAACGCAGCTTAACCCAAAACACAAGCTCAGGCATGCACTTCGGTCCATACAAACTCCGCTGTTCTGCGCTCTAGCCAGAGAACACTCCCGTTGCAGTTAGGCGTCGGTTCTATTTCTAGCATGCACGCATTTTCCGCGTGGCTCGAGCCGCGCCTGAGACGCGTGTTTCACACAGGCAGTGTGCAAACTCCAACCTGTTAACATGGGAGCTGAAATAAAAACGTACATGCCACGCAGCTGAGACGCTCACGCCATGCAGCCAGTGTGTCGCCGGCCTTATTCAAGCGCGAGTGAGAACCGTTTCGCGGGGGATCCCAGGTGTGCAAAAAACAAACAAAAAAAAAAACGAATATTCGAATGTCAAATTTTCAAATCGAATACCAACCCACCGAACGAATATTCGAATATTCTGGTCCAGCCCTAGCGCCATCGCCTCTCTGAACTTTTCCACCACCGTCTCAACGGAGGCGCCGAAAAGTTCAGATGGCGAAACTGGGGAGCTTTTAGTGCCACCGGAGCTTTTAATGCCACCGGAGCTTTTAATGCCTCTCCAGCAGCGAGATAGTTCACGAATGTCTCGTCGATTGGGGGCATCGACACATCCCCATGTTCACGCATCCCCTCGACATCAGTGTAGTTTGCTTGCTGCTGACGATGGATGCGTGCAGAATATGGTTTCTTCCACGCCTTCTTGATCTCAGGAACCGCTCATCCAGCCTGCCACGAACGGCTCTTCCTTCATGCGCTCCCACGGCAGCTGAAGCTCCTTAACACCCAACAGCTCATAATACGTGAGTCAGGGAGGCTGTGAGAGTTCAGTTGTACCTCTTCTTCACCCTCAACAGCCATCTCCTACTCTCTTGGGCTCACCCTCGCGAGCTTCTGACGGGCATGAGAGGGAAACACCTCTCTCAAACTCGTCAGCAAGCTCCATCTGGAAACCCCATGATACGAGGCTCCGCAGTGCCTCAGCACTAGCGGGACCCGAACCACTGGGCCCAGATGCCTGTCCCTGTTCCCTCGAGAAGAGGGCCAGACGATAGCGGAGTTTTCTAAGAGGAAAACTCTCACATTCTGCACAATCAGGTCTCTCAAGAGCTGATCGTGCGTGCTCTTCGCCAAAACAATAAACGCACAAGTTGTGTGTGTCATCTGGGGTCAGAAACCTGAGACACGGATCCACACACTTCTTGAAACGCCTGTCACTTGCCATATTTGTTCTTACCTTTTTCAGGTGATTTGCAAATCAGACAAAACAGTCCCTGAAGATGAATAGGGGAAACAGGATGTGGCGTTTTCTTGTACTATAGTACATCGATGACTCATCTGTGTTTCATAATTATTCATGAGACTGCATGTCCTTATCCTATGAGAAGACGCCTCGCTTAATTATTCACAACAGCTCGTGTTGATTTCCTATGACAGATGCTTCAAACAGTGAGATCGCATACAGTAAGTGAGAGATGCATTAATGGATCAAAAATGAGTGTTTGTTTTGCTTTGTAAGAGTTTCTGCGTCGCATAAGTTCTCTTCAATAGATCCTGAGTCTTTGGCACAAACGTGATACATCCACACTGTGAGTGTAACCGGTCTTAACAGCCCTTTAACCTATCAAACGGCTTATAAAAACAGCAAAATAAGCCTCAAAATGTCTTAAAGATGCAACAGCATGTTCATATATATTTTCGATGCAGAGAACAAATGCGAACAGGTGTGCATTTATTTGTGCTTTAAATTACAGCTGCCACAGGATATGAATGTATTTGTGTAATTTACGGTGAGCTTACAAAACAATGTATATTGTGTTGCTTGTAATGGTAATTTGCAGCATGCATTTGTGAGAAGCTTTGCTTTTAATGAGAGCAAAATAAAACTGTCTGAATCAGAAGCCGTTGCTGTGGTGTCAGTCTCCTATGGGATCAATATCCTGTCCAAAGTTTTGCGGCCACGGATCAAAAAATAATAAGTGTGTATCAAAAATTTAAAAACACATGTAAAATGTATTGCACAAACAGAAAAAAAGAATGCAAAATGATCAAAATAGCAAACAACATGGTCACGGATCAAAATATAATTAGCGTGAATCAAAAAAAAAAACAAGCATGAATAACTTTAAACACATTAAAAATTATTTTGCACAAAACTTAAACTTATGTTCATGCTTTCTTAAAAATTATGTTTTCCTTGGTTTTATTACCCTGTACTTTGTGCCCTCTTACATTTTCTGCTCATATTTTACTCTTTTGTACCCTTGTGCTGTTTTTCTCTTCGTTCTTCTTTCCATGTTCTGTGCTTGCTTTTCCAAATGTTGCAGTTCGAGTTTCATGTAAATTAGGGCAGGCTTAGTGGCCACCATTGGTCCACTAGTTCAACTAGATTGACAGCTCCTCATCTAGCCAATCAATCGAAGAGGGGAGTTGACGTCACACCAATGCGGCTCATGCTACTAATGCTCACTCATACAGGGGAAGACAACAGTTTAATTTAAACTTTACAAAGACTTTCAAGCAGTAAAGCTATCTGAACTCTGGACATACAAATAATTAAATTCCTCATTTTTGAGATGCGTGAGAATTTTAATGTGCACACTGGTAATTGGTGTTAACCCTCTGAGGTCTAAGGTGTCCTTATCTAAGGGGTCCTTGAGATGTTCTGACATGCTCTGACATGTGTGCTTTTTTCAGTTATTTATAAACATGTTAATGGCAAAGGTGTAAATTCACTCTATATAGCACAAACGGGGCTACTGTAATATGTGAGCAACATGTATGTACATGTTTGTATTTTTGAGAGAATATTGTTTATGCATGGTTATTGAAAAAACTAAAACTCAAAGTGTCTGAAATAAGGCCACAAAACACATACTAAATATGTGTCCACAAGACTTTTGACTAATGGGCGTTGTTGCCTAGAGTTTTTGCTTCAAAATGATCTGAAAATCATCCTGCCTAATCATTTACACAAAGCAATACATTGATTTAAATTTTATAAGACACCTTTTGTTTGGAAAGGCAATATGCGTGGATGCGTGTTCACACCTGAGAAGACAAAGGCCGGATAATGTGCCACATACATAATGAGCTGCATATTAATTAGCCCTTTCACACAGGTGTGTCACAGGGTCCCAAAGAATGCAAGGACAAAAGAAATTATCTATATATACATATTTTACAATTAGAAATTGTAACCAATTACAAATAGGTTACAATTACAACAACAATTAAAATTTTAACAATATTTGAAGTGTATTCTTTCTTTGTAAAAAGTATACATTTTATCATGCGTATTAAAAAAGGTAAGGATTCATTAGTTGGAATATTGGAACAAACACTATAATAACATCTTAGTTGATAATTCAATATACCTACTTTATTTTTGACAAAACATCATACTATAGTATATTTAACATATTAGCAGAAATTGGTGAACAAAAGCTTACCTATTTAATGTGACAGTAGTCCATTTTACAGTCAAAACTTTATAATCTATCCAAAACTAATCACAAAATCTTGTCTAAACATTCATATTTAGTCTGTAACATATTGTGTATGATATATTAGCATATACATGTTAATTTGCAGTTTGTTGCTTATACAGACATTTTATTTCAACATATTTCAGTCTATTTTTACTTATTTTAGTAGGCTATAGCAATATAGTTGTCAGGTTTGTGTGCAGGTAGCTGAAGACGAGGACATGGGCACTGCAGTATAGTTGATTTATTAACAAAACTCAACTTACAGAAATAAACAGGAACAAAAGAACAAATGCCAGGACTTCAGAGAACACACAACCATACACGGACGACGACCAACCAACACTGAGGGAAAACACAAGGCTTAAATGAACAGGGACTAATGGGATGATTAACAGAACACAGGTGAAGGGAATTACTAATTAAACAGACCGGGAAACACTAACAGGACTAAACCAAAATCACAAAGACAGGGGGAAACAAGATCACAAAACAAAACTCAAACATACTGAAACGTGACAATAGTTTGGATGTGTTCATGTAAATTTAATAACATGTTTACTAATGTAGATGCGAGAGTGAATGAACGGCACAGACACGCGCTGTATAACTGTAGTAACGTTAAACAAAGCGCGCGCGCGCCTGTGCCGTTCATTCATCATTTAGCCTACACACAGACACGCAATTCATATTTAAACAGTCTTTTTGCGGTTTATAGACACTATTCAATATCGCGATTAGAACAAAGCACTTAAGAATAAATGACTTACTACATCAGCTGGATCCGTTGCTCCTCGAAATGAAACTACCAGCACTTCTGGTACATTTTCCAGGGTTATTAGATAGTATTATTCCTCACAGCGTAGGGATTCGCTGTGTTCACAGCGGTAGTAAAAAACTTACTTAACATGATTTTATAATCCAGCTGGTGGGCGTTGGCATGTTTGCATGGCTTGCCTTAGATCATTTGCGTTTGAATACCGCGCGCGCTCTCCGTGGGCGTGGCACATTAACGCGTAATGAGGTATAATGAGCTGGAAAGAAAAATACTGACATCTCTCTCTTTTCATACAGATTACATAAACTGAGAATATTTGTTTTTTTATATAAATTAATTTATTTAAAAGAAGAGAGCTCAAGCTTCATTATGGAAAAACACTCGTGCCTGTATGACAAGTATTCGCGGAATTACAGTTAATCTTCGGACGCGTTTCAGAATGGACTTCACTGACTGAGAAAAGGCAAAACTAGCATCATGTTAATTTTCTTTATTTGACTAAAAGCACAATACTTTGTTTATATTGTGAGTATACACAAAAAAATGGACACTTAACAGGATCGAATGATGTATAACACAAATATGTAAAATCAAAATCAACAGAGTATTTTGAGTCTCTTTTGCACTGATAAGAAAAAAAGCGAGACTATAGCCGACCTCAGAGGGTTAATATTACTTGGCTCATGATGCTAAGGCTGCTGTAAGTGAAACACCCTGCAGTGTTGAAACGCTACATTTCTTTGCAAAAATTAACTTAAAACCGGCAATTGTACCTGAAGACTTTAGGACTTTGACCTGTCACCGCTACGCACAATTTTTATTTTTAAATTTAAATTTTTAAATTTAGTTCCATTACAGACAAGGCATACAGTGCAAAAACTACGAGACAAATACAAGGCCTTTGTGGTACAGTTCAGAGTATGTAAAACAAAGAATAACAACAAACAAAACGAACTTGCAAGTTAGCCTATGTAAAAAAAAAAAATGCACAGACTACCTGGCGATCCGTTACCGTTAAATGCGTCATCCTCAAATATTTTCCTAACTGTTGTTGTTAAACGATCATATAGGTAACCTCGTAAATTAATTCTAAGACTAAATGTACCATTTCTGCATTGACTACGCTAGATTTGACACAAGATTAATGAAAATTATAGTGTTACAGTGGAGATAGTTACAGAAACCAGGTGGATTTGATATGCAGTGATTTATTACATACTTATTGTTTTTATTTACATAGGTACATAATTGCATTTTACTTTCGGATTAATGTTTTATATATAGCTTCAATTTTGAATACAGCAACATGAAAATTATTTAACGTTGTTTCTGAAGTGTCGCTGTTCTGAGCAGTTTATATACTTTAAATTTTTATTAGAATTTTATGTCAACAACAATAAAACAAGGAGGGAAAATATATATATATATATATATATATATATATGTATATATATATATATATATATATATATATATAAATAAATAAAATAAAAATAACATACATTAAACAAAATCAGAGGAAGGCAATGAGGAGGTACCTAGTACAATTGAAACAAAAATAAGTCTAGTTGTACTCATCGGAATCACTGATCAATAACCTTACATTTACAATACTTCTACCATCTTTTGCATAAATTTACCAGAAACCCAATCAGTAGAATCACACAAACTTAACACACAGTATACAGTTGTATTGGGAAGAACAGTTATGCAGATTCTAGTGCCAGAAAATGGGTCCATTTTCTCCATTTTTCTTTAAATGATGTTTCTCTTTACCTTATAGTGTAAGTTAATTTTTCCATTATAAAAATGCTTTGAATTAAACTTGTCCATTGCTGTAGATCTGGGATGTTCAATTTGAGACAAAATGTAGTAATAGCCTTTCGGGCCGCAGATCATAAATAGCCGGCTTAAATCTGTTATCCAGTGCAATCCATCTCAGTATTTTTTTTATCATTTTTAAGTTTCAATTGCTTAATCAGAGAGAACCATATCCCAAGGGAAAATATAACTATTGGATTCAGACCCTTCTTTAGAGTGTCATCTAGGCCTTCCTCTCCCAACAGGGTTTGAACATTATAATCTGGTACATGCGTCTCAATATCTTTCCATCGTGCAATATAAGAGTTATCACACCAAAGGCACATTTTTTATTTTTTATTTCTTCTCCTGGAGATTAATTAAAGTGAATAATTTGAGTTTTTGTGATATTTAGTTTATAAACAGAGCAAACATGAAACTGTTCAATTACCTCCAAAATTTTAGGGAGAGAGGTATCCAAAACCTGCAAGTATAGCATAACAATTTTAGCAAATAGTCCTATTTTGTGCTCCATTTGTCCCATAGTGATACCCTTAAATCCCTCCTCTTGTCTAATGGCCTGTGCCAGTGGTTCAATATACAGAGCAAAGAGGATGGGGCTTAAACAACAGCCTTGCCTTGTTCCTCTGCTCAAATAGAAACACTCTATTAGAGACCCATTCACTTTGATTCTGGCGGTAGGCTGTTGGTAAATTGCCCTAATAATATTTATTGAATCTTGATTAAATCCAAATCTTTCCAGCGTTTGATACAGGAATTCCCACCCTATCGAATGCCCTTTCAGCATCCAGGCTTATAAGAGCTGCACTCGATTTTTCTCTATTGATTTTTCCGAGTATGTGTAAAGTTCTTCTAATATTATCCTGTGTTTGCCTACCTGGAATGAACCCGCTTTGGTCATCAATTCTGTAACAAATGATTCCAGTCTTTAAGCAATAATTGAAGTATACAATTTATAATCCACGTTCAAAATGGAGATGGGTCTGTAATTACCACAATCATCTCTATCTTTCCCCTCCTTGGGAATCAAAGAAACAATGGCCTTTTTCCAAGATGGTGGTATACGACCTTTCTTTTATCGTCCAATTGAAGGATCTTAATATAATAGGGTTCAGTTTGTCACAAAATTTTCTATACCACTCCGCAGATAACCCTCACCACCCGGAGTTTTATTAGTCTTCATTTTTCCCAGCGTCTTATTTAAAGGTGCAGTGTGTGATTTTTAGCGACATCTAGCGGTTCGGCTGCGAGTTGCACTAAGGGCTCAGCCCACTGCTCACCCCTCCCTTTCGAAGAAGCTACGGTGACTAAAGTTGGACAAACATATCGCCGTCTGAGACAGCAGAGAATAGCCAGAGTAAGCCAAGAGTGTGTAACATTGTCACTGTTTCTGTACCACAGTCCATTATAAACCACATCATGGATAACGTTTACAAAGCCATAGTCAGTTGAGGATCAAGGGTCTTAATATATAATATAATAATAGTAATCAGCTGATAGTCTCACAAACGTAACCAGCACATTTCCCCCACATAGCAAACCCATAATACAGAAAGGGAGAAGAACCACATGAAACTATGCAACTATATATCTTTTCTAACAGGGTAGTAAAAGTTTAGCTGGCTAAATATGAGCTGTTACTGTGGCTGAGCTGGTTAAAGCGTAAAGCCTTGTTTAAACTCGACGCGTCCGCATGAGCCCAAAGATGCGCGCGGTAAAAATGGCATGATTGTAACAGCGCGCGCGCCTCCGTTTTACTTTAGTTTACCGTTAGTTTAAACCACCATTTACTACACACTATAGGCTTTTTTTCTCTGATTTTGAAAACTCTTCGCGATCGACTAAAATGCTTCCAAGTTCGACTTGTCGACCGCGATCGACGGGTTGGTGATTCCTGTAACGTTACTGTTTTACGGTCAATGACAAGAGTACTAATCAGCTGTCTCACGAACGTAACCAGCACATTTATCCCCACATAGCAAAGCCATAACACAGCGAGGGAGAAGAACTAAGTTACATGAAACAATCCAACATATTTTACACCACTGACAAGGGAAAAGTCTCTACTCACGGTGTTTATGGCTAGCTTCTAGCTTTCTGCTGCTTCTCTTTCAAGGTAGTGACGAAACGCGCTCTGTAGCGCTGTTTGTTGGCGTTCGGCTATGGTAGAAACATGACGTCACAATATGTCGACCTTCATAGAAGGGGGTGCCCGCGGTTATGTAGATATAAATGTCTCATTCTAAGGTAATAAAAACATTACGGTTTATTAAGTAAGTTCTTTATACACCACTGAAAACATAGTTATTGATGTCATATTGCATTTCTGTTAATAGATACTCAAAATTTTTACACATTGCACCTTTGACGTCAACTTCCCTCTTCGATCGATTGGCTAGAGGAGGAGCTGTCAATCTAGAACTAGTGGACCAATGGTGATGCTTAAAGGGACACTTCACCCATTTGCATTAAGCTTTGTATCTTTAGGAACCCAGTCATATTTTTGAATGGTCATGATTTATTCCCTTATTTTCCCCTGAGATGGGAGAAATAAGGATTTAAGTGTTCCACTTCCTGCTTTTTATGATGTAAAAATCGTCATTTTGCGTCATAAAAAGCAGGAAGTCCCATTTCTTTGTATAAGGGTTAAGACTACAAACACTAGCTCATCATTTATTCAGGGGGAGGGGCCCACTCACGCTACAGACCTATTACATATCAGTGGGTGGGACTTCACCTGCCGAAACTAATAGCAATATCTGCCATCTTGTTTGGAAGCTAAGCTAACAAGCGCTGTGGAGCCAGATGGGAAGGATGCCCGCAGTACTGGCAATCTGGAGCTGGATATTTCAGTCGGATTGCCGACACGAGCGTGTAGAACGACACGACCAGTCCGCCTCAACTCGAGCCAGTCCGGGCTCCTCGTCCGTGACAGGCAGGTCTTCTGCATCGGCTGCAGAAGCCGCAGCAGCCGCGCCCTGTTCCTCCATCAGCCAAATCAGAAGACCTGCCTGTCGTGGACGAGGAGCCCGGACTGGCTCGAGTTGAGGCGGACTGGTCGTGTCGTTCTACCGGCTCGTGTCGGCAATCCGACTGAAATATCCAGCTCCAGATTGCCAGTACTGCGGGCACCAATAAGTTGAGGAAGCTCGGGAGGAACTATTGTTGTTACTATTGTATTGTTGAACTTTTATTGTTAACATAATTATTTTTGTTGATATCATTATTGAAATAAATGGTTCACATTTACGTTGTTTTCCTTATTAGTGTTTTATTCCACGTGTATGTTAGATAAATTTGGACGACCAACATTCCATCAGTGGAAATAATGTTACTAACCTACTGTTACCTTACATGATAATAGATAACAAAATAATGGTCATGCCTACATATTTTTATTCTTACTTTGCAAATCCAAATTGCTTTACAATGTTCGGACTGAACATTCAACATAGATAGAAACGAGGAGTAATTCAATAATGATTTCGGCAACAAACTAGATTTTTTTTTCTGTGAAATGAATTTCAAACTCTACCGTCTACAAGGCTGGGTGCCGCCAGAGTGCTTTCTCTGAATCTGATAGGCGGATACCTCCTCAGCGTTGTTCTGGATTAGTGGGAGTGGCTTGCGGAGCTGTGCAATGTGGTGCATTGTGGGAGTTGCGGTTTTCAGTACAAATGCGCCCTAAAGTTACTTTCTGTCTTTACTCGGTCAAGAAGGAACCAAATTCGAAACATTTATTATATTTCGACTACATATATGACCCACTTTCAATAAAGATGAATGTTCCCACGGGTGAAATGTTCCTTTAAGTCTGCCCTAATTTACATGAAACTTGAACTGCAACATTTGGAAAAGCAAGCGCAGAACTTGGAAAGGAGAGCGAAGAGAAAAAAAGCACAAGCATACAAAAAAATTTAATATGAGCAGAAAATTCAAGAGAGCACAAAGTACAGAGTAATAAAACCAAGGGAAACATAATTTTAAAGAAAACATGAACATAAGTTTAAGTTTTGTGCAAAATAATTTTTAGTGTGTTTAAAGTTTTTATTCATGTTTGTTATTCTTTGATTCACGCTTAATATATTTTGATCTGTGACCACGTTGTTTGCTCTTCTGACCATATTGCATATTTTTTTGTGCAATATATTTTTACGTTTGATTCACGCTTATTATTTTTTGATCCGTGACCGCAAAACTTTAGATGGGATATTGATCCCATAGTTTCCCCTCTTCCTCCTCCACTCTGCAGCTCACCACGCTCACTTAGCATTGTAGCATTTTTCAAAACTGTGGTGAGAACTGAAACGGGTGTTCAATGAAAGCAATTTAATGAAATTGTTTAAATGAAACACATCCTATATGATATTAATCAGATATTTCTACAACAAACATACTATTACAACTTGTATCTGCACAAAATTACGCAAATGCACAAGTGAACTTCAATCAAGTTACGTGCTAGTCAGAATGTGTAACTCCTGTTGTGGATACGCTCTTCCTATAACAACACACTGAAACTCAGTAATTAAACCCAATGAATTCACAACGTTTTATTACAATAGTGTTGTAATTATAATGTTATGTAATGTGACAGTCCAAATCATATTTATTAATGTCATGCATTGCTGTTTAAGCTGAATTTATCTAATATAGTATGCATTGTAATATTAAGTTTATTTTGTGTGTGTGAGTGTGTGTGTGTATATATATATATATATATATATATATATATATATATATATATATATACACACACACACTCACACACACACACACACAAAATAAACGTAATATTGCAACTTACAATCGCACACGCAAACCTAATTTTGCTAGTCATGAAGGTGTAACTCCATTGTGGATGCGCTTATCCCGTAACAGCGCTCTAAAACACGATGTACAAAGAATTCACAACATTCTTTTACAGTTGTGTTCTTATTTTAATTTGATGTAGCCTATATTATAAACTTGCGCTGCACATGTAGCACTTAACTGTATTTTCTTTTTCAAAATAATTCTGATCATATTTCAAGCTCTTCAAAACTATAATAGCGAACAGTGCGCATCTGAAATGTCTTAGCTGAAGTAAATAATCCATTATTTATCGGTCAAATTTTCTTATCGGGCTGATAACGATAACATTAAAAATGAACATATATCGTCCGAAACCGACATGGTGGCCGATATAGCATATCGTGCATCCCTAGTCCCTAATCATTTCATAACTGCCTAGTCATTGCCATTTTTAAATGTTATTTTAATTAAAATAACACTAATTTTACTTCTTTATAGATCTGGTCATAATGTCAGCCTCTTTATTTAAACAGGCTGTTACTTTTTTGTTATTTTGTTATATCTATTTTACCAGTATTATTGGCATATTAAGGTAAAAATGTTTGCCATATTAAGATAAAAATAGAGCGAAAAAGTAATGAGCAGTGTCCAAGCCTGCTGCTTCTTTTTTTTTCTCTCTCTCCCTTCTGGTCACGACCACCTTCCTTTCTGTTTCTCCCTGTAAAGAATGGCTTGCTGCGATGTGCAGAGTTTGTAAGTGAACTTGTTTGCCGTTAGCTTAGTGACTGTGCTGTGCTAACATATTGTGATTTGTTAGCATTATCATCATGCTAACAAAGCTCTGTTAATTCTGTCTGCTCAAACACGCTTGGCTTGAATTTCACCCTATATCTCCATTCAGTGTGTGCAGGCTGCTGTAAGCCGACGAGAGGTTATAATAAGCCTTCAGGAAGATTTTATGTGAAACTTCAGCATGTTCTTGGCTATTTAGTTTCAGTATTTTGTCAAACAGTTTTTGTATGTCACTGATTCTTGAGATAAGGGACAAAACATATCCTACACACAAAATGAATAAATATTAATCTAAATAAAAGTACTTAAGTTACATCTGAAGGAAATCTGTATACTCAGGGCATTCATTGCTTATATTTTATTAATATTATTATTATTAGACTTTATTGTCCACCTTAGTGGAAATTTGTCTTCGACTTCTCCGAACAGAAATACATCAGTGACACCACATTTAAACTTGCATTAAAATACACACAATTAAGAGTACAGTACTACCACCATTTTAAAATAATTTATTTAGTATTATTTTAAATGCATGCTCCATACTTGGAAGATGCATGCAATGTTACACATTGTGTTACACGTCACAATGTATAACTGCCAAACAAAGTGTTTAAAACTGCAACAAATTAAAAAATATACACTTAAATTGAAGGGCAGAGATATGTAAGATATCAAACAATACAATAAGTAAACCTTGAATTAAATTTTCCATTTTCCAAGTTTTTTTTTTTTTTTTTTAAAAAATAAATTTAAGTCTTTGCGGTCACAGCTTTAACATGTCAACTCAGTCTTTCTAGTGTGATAATTTTTGTCAATAGTTGTGGGATAAATCTTAGCATTTTTGTTATGTTTAATAAGGCAGCTACAACTGAGGGGGAAAATGCTTCACTTTACAACACATGGCTAATATTCAATCTTGTCAACTCCGTCAGACGTCAACTCCGTCAGGTTTTATGTCTGAAGAGTTGACTTGTAAACTGATAGAGCTGACAAGAGCTCACAAAAACTCTTTATAAAGTGATATAATACAGTACTGGTGAAAAGTTTGGAAAGTCAAGTCACTTTCATTTATATAGCGCTTTTAACAATATAGATTTTTCAAAGCAGCTTTACAGTGATAATAGGAAATTAAAGTAACAGAGATTGTTTTGGCTTTACAGCAGCTCTAGAATAAAGTTATTGTCTAGCTAAAGTTAGTTTTGATTGATTCACTTCCGTCACAACGATCATTAGTTATTAACTTAGGGGCCGCTAACACGACACCGTTCTAACAGAAAACCCCTCAATGCGATCTGGCCGCTCATTTGCACAAAACAGTGCCTGGTGGCTTGAGAACGCAAACCATGAAATAGGTTTCCAAGGTACAAGCCTTGAAGAATTTATAATACCGAATTTTTTATCTCTTCCGCGTAGCCACGTGAACCGGAATTGTCCCAACAACGTTTTATCTGTACAGAGGGGAAGGGAAAGGAAGGGAAGGAGGCCTTCACAGTGGAGAGACTAGTTGACACTTCAGGACTGCGTTGTCGTCGTGTCCATGTGATGGTCCTTCATCAGATCTGGATATGGCCTGGATCCGGCGGTTTGCGGTAGACCTCGGGATAAACAGAGAGACTAATATTAGCGTAGACGCCATCCTTCTTATGATGTACAAAGTACATCAGGATTTATGGGAAGTGTTCCCGGTTCCGGCTGATCTAATCTATGCAGCCTAACATTGAATTATAGAAGTCTATAATGTGTTGTGTATGCTAAGCCAAAGAGATGTGTTTTTAGTCTAGATTTGAACTGACAGACTGTGTCTGCTTCCCGGACCATGTTAGGAAGATTGTTCCGAAGTTTTGATGCTAAATAGGAAAAGGAACAACCGCCAACAGTCGATTTAGGCCCTGTCCACACGGAGATGCGTTTAGCTGTATACGTAAAAAAAAATTATCGTATCGGCGTTTCGTCCAGACGGATCCGGCGTTTTGGGAGACTGAAACCGCTATTTTTTTAAACCGGGTCCCAGAGTGGATAAATCTGAAAACGACACCCTTGCGTTTTCGTGTGTACAGCCAATCCGTATATTTCGTGAAACGATGATGTCATCACCCCACGTGTCGACCAATCAGACACGCTAAGTCAGTCAGTAGCCTAACAGCAACAACAACTGCCGACTACATGCTTGTGTTTGTGCTTCAGAAGCTACTGAGCCTCTTTTATTTCTTTATTTATTATTTAGGCCTACTTTAATGTATTTTTATTTTATTTCTTTATTTTACTTCTTTATTTATTTATATTTCTTTCTACGGCAGTGGGGCTCGACAGCCTTAGTCAAACGGGTTGGCGCGTATGGTCGGGTTGTGGAGAGTGAGACTGTGGTTTGGCCTATGAGGAAGGAGCAACCTCAGCAGCAGGAAGGATGTAAAGGTTAGTAAGCTGGGCTGAGTTGAGTGGGGGACGGAGGGGGGTGACTCTGGGACGCCAGAGTCACTGTCGAGCCCTCTTGAGGTGTCGTGGGCTGGTCGACGAAACACTGAGGACGGAAGGTGCCCACTTGAAGACCCTAGAGATGTCCCCTACTCAGCTCAATCCAGACGGTTGTCATGGGGAGACCGCACTGTGGTTGCACCCGTTGTGTGTGCTGACGCGCAAAATACACTGCAGCTATTAACACCAGACAGAAGGAGATTCACATCACCATATGGAAAGAAGCGTAAATGAATGGAGAAGTATAGATTACTGTAAAGCTACGTCTTAGTTGGTGCTTATCTTGGCGAAAGCCGAGTACAAATCAGCATGAAGTTTTAACATCTACTCTCGTGTAATGGAAATCATGAAGATCTGGATACGTCCAGTGACTGCGGTGAATAGTGCTGCTGGCAACAAGGGAAAGACCTTGTGACAACCTGGAGAGACAGCTGACAGGAGGAAAGAGACCCCAATGTGGCTGGTAAGGGTTAGCTACCCTTGTCGGCTGTATCCAGCTCTGTTTACAGGATGCTGGTGACACCCCCCCAAGGCTTCTGAGAAATTAAAGAGGAAAATACCCCTAGAGTCTGCGAGAGCGGGGGCGGAAGATGACTCAATGTTGGACAACATGGTTAACCACTTTGGAATGGAAACGGATATGAGTATGGAGAGTACTTCACAAAAGACTAGTTCAGGTTCTGCAGTTAGCAAAGTCATTGAACTCCAAGCTTGTGTCTGTGGCTGGAGCAAGACGACAACGGTCAGGGGTTTGAAGATTCATCAAGGGAAAATGAAATGCTTGAGGGAGAAGGGACAAGGGTCTCGCATTGATCAGTACTTCTTACGAAGTCAGTGAAGTCAGTCGAATGAAATCCAGCGACAGGAAGCAAACCACAGTTCGCAGGATATCAGCACCCCTGTCATAGAGCAGAGGAGGGTTTGCACAGTTAGTGATGAACACATTGACACTTGTGAACCCGGTCAGACTAACCAGCATAAGAGAGAAAAGAACCTCAACGGCAACGGCTTGTGAGAAAACTGCATGTGACACGGTAAACACAGATCTATGCTTTGCATTGGAAAGGTTAACTGGTACAGTTGAAAGGAAGCTGGATAAATTTGGGGACATCATTTACGCATATGGAAGTGAGAGGTTTGGTGTGGAAAAAAGGAAGGAAAAAGTACAAACTAGAGAGAGAAAGTACTCTCAGTGAAAGAGAGCGCGTGGTTTATACTCGACGCATCCGCACGAGCGTGAAGGTGCGCGCGGCAAAAATGACGTCATTGCGCAAGACCCCATTTCGCCTGGCGGTGTGCACGGCACTTTTTGTGAAACGAGGCTTGATATCGCGCGCGACGCCGCATCCGAAGATGCACGACTTAGAGCCGAATCTGGCCGAGCGAGCACATACGTCTTATCACACCGGCACTCAGTTTGTGGGTCTAGTAGTTGCTTAAATTTACAAAATGAGCTAACAATAGCAGACATATGCCCTTTTAATTATGGTCCATGTTTTATAAAAAAAAATTCTCGAAACTAAATGAAAATGTTGTAGCAATAATCAGATGATCAGCGCAATCATGTGATTTTAATCAACTAAGATTCTAATTAAGTAAACACTCCTCCATTCTTCAGATTGTGACAAAAACAGATGTCATGGGACTTTTTAAGTTACAGATTCACACACGAAGCAAATGGTGCTCGGACTTAATTAAATTACCGATGCCAGAAGTGCCCCCGCGGCGTTTTTCGCTGATAAGTAATCACAGTATCCTCTGTCTTACCACATGTGACTCACAGGGGTGCCTCTCTGGCTGGAGATCCCGTGGTGTCCCCTCTAAACGACACCTCACAAACACAGACAACCTTGTGTAATGAGCCACACTGTTCATTGTAATCTAGACTTAAAACTCATCAAATTCGAAGGACGCACACACATACACGGAACTGAAGACGATCAGGAGTCCAACGCGTGACTGACCACGCAACGAACTCTGAATACACACACACACACAAAGAGACAATCATTCTGAACCACGTGTAGTTAAGCTAACGTTTCAAATGTACAAATGTTTTCTGGTTGTGTTCAGGATTCCCTTGTGACCTAATTGATATAACTGTAAGCTTGTATGATATGTGGTCAGTCTGACATTCGTTTAATCACGAAAAATCATGTATCTGCATTGTACTAACCCTAGGAATGCCGCGAGTGGTATGATTGGAATCAGAGAAATCGAATAAGATCGAATCACTAACCCAAAATGCAATATGAGGCATATTTTATTAATCCTAGTTTAGAAGTGTATTATTACTAAATCTGTAATCCGCTATGCACATGACCCAGGAGGCGTGTACTTCGCGAACCACAAGGTTTGCCGACACGCCTCCTCCGAAACAATTGGATCAGACGCGTACGAAAGGCGTGTCTCGAGCGCCTTCAAAACCAGGAGCGCCATGTCTCCTCAGCGCTAGCAGTTTCACTACGCCGAGATCCCAACTTCCCTGCGAACTCCAGCCCGGAGTTCCGCGTCGTTTTTCTACTTTGTTTTAATCTAAGTTTTTCTTTCCGTTTATCTACCTCAGTTGATAGTTTCCTTCGTTCAGTGCACTCACGAACGAAACGAATTTAAGATTAAGCATCTGTCGTACGAGCTGAAGAGATCGCAACATCTACCTCCGTCCGAACGAAACTCCGGACATTCAGCCTACGTTTCTTTTCAAACCAGCTGCACAAAAAGGGACCATAAGATCAAGTAACGTACAATCTAAATTAAGTGCTGTTTAAGGTTGTCTAGATACGCCTAAGAAAGCCTTTGGGTCTCGTTTGAATTGTTTGAATTGTTTGAACTGATTTCTCTCTCTCTCTCTCTCTCTCTCTCTCTCTCTCACCCTCACCCTCTAACTTTCTCTCTCCAATATTTCGTATTGCAATCGTTCTTTTGTATTTGTTAGTCGTTTGTTTTTGTTATGCATATTTACTCCTGCGTGATTTAAGTAGTTTATGTAATTTTTAGTCTTGTTTTATTAAACTCCATAATCTTTTGAATTGAATCTGTCTCATTGTTCTATGAATTTGAAGTCCCTGAAAATGCCGATCTTATGCTACAAAGCTCTACTTGATTTATATTAAAATATCTAAAGTGCCTTACATGAAAATATCATTTCTGGTGGCCACAGGAAGGGTATTTTTGATGTTTACAGGCTGGTAAACGAACGAGTGCATGATAAACTAAGTTTGAATCATACCAAAGTTTACCCTGATAATTGACCTGATTTTACCGACCTATATTAATAATTAATACGAGCAATCGTGTTAATGATTCATATACGGTGAGGTTTAACTATTCCCTATTCGGGATAATCTAATTAGTGTATACGATAATGCATATTCATCATCTCATGAATATTATTCCCCCTCTGAGTTAATAATTTCCCTACAAAAGTCATTGTCGCTACAATGTTTAGTGAATTTAGAAAATATGTAGCTAAGTTATTGTTAATTTAGTTGTATATGTTCTCAGATTCATTTATTTTGTTCTAATGTAACAAGTAGCCTAATAATCTCAAGGTTTACTGCTTTAGCCTACACGATTCTTTTGTAATGTGGTTTTGGTGAAGTGTACTAAAATAAACATTCACCTGTGTACCTTACTTCTTCTCACCGCTGATTCATGGTGGTTTAGAGGGCAATTACTCCGAGTCACCTCCTGTCGTTTCAAAGAATAGTACAACGGCGAGCGCGTCCAGTATAAATGCCTCGTCCGTTTGGGGAGGTGCGCGCAGGCAGCGGAGGCTCGTGCTGCAGAGCCAGGCGAAAGTATAAACTAGGCTTGAGGGAGAGAGAGCGCAAGAGGTACGGGTGAGTGAGAGCGAGAGAGAGGGACGAGCGAGAGGTAGTGCTGCGCGAATGTGCTACAGCGCTCTGCAATCAAATACAAATACGGTTGTCATGGGGACACCGCACTGTGGTTGCAGCCGTTTTGTGTGCTGACGCGCAAAATACACTGGAGCTATTAACACCAGACAGAAGGAGATTCACATCACCATATGGAAAGAAGCGTAAATGGATGGAGAAGTATAGATTACTGTAAAGCTACATCTTAGTTGGTGCTTATCTTGGCGAAAGCCGAGTACAAATCAGCATGAAGTTTTAACATCTACTCTCGTGTAATGGAAATCATCATTATGCTATGATGCTTGTATTTTGTCTGATTAAGACGTTTCGTATTTTATAGGGATGGGCATTTCAAGCAAAAATAATATTCGACGATCGCTGGGAATTATTTGATTATTATTCAAAAAACGCACCCCTGCCCCACACGCTCACTGATGACACGCCGTTCGCTCCGACATTAAATTTCTCTGTACTGTAGGCCTACGTGTTGTAGCCATTAAAGAAAAGTTAGTTTCATATTTGTTTAAATAATGTTATTTTTTCCATTTCTATGTTGATTATATGAAAAGTGAACAGCATGTAGCCTAATCATAAGATGCGCAATATCGAGAGACATAATTTTGACCACTTCATTGAGTTTTGTATAAAGCCTTGCTTTAAAGTGAATTTCGTTTTGTATAAATTGTTTCTTAATTTTAAACAATGTTTCATCGACCAATTGCCTGGATTTAATAAATAAGAAGCAAATATAGCAGACAATATAATCAGGACATAGAGGCGCCGACGCGATATAACTTGCATTACTCGTGAACTGGAGCTTGTCTCATAAATGAACAGAAACTCAGCAATATATAAAAAGATTGAAATGTCTACTTTTAAACAAAACAATTCAAAACGAAAAGAAACAGACAACTCTCTTATCCGCATGAAGTGGTCATTTCTCTCTATAGGCAGCTTCACAATACTGCGAAGGTGGCGAGTCAGCATCATCACAGAAAACACTAGTTTATTAATAAACAATTAAAATGTCTTGCTATATTTGACACATTCATAATGATTAGGCTATTTGCCGGTTCTTTGTGGCAAGCTTTATGCGTCTGCTAACTAATTGAATATCGTGACTCATCCCTATTTTGTTCCAGGCCATTTATGGTTTTTCATATTGTTCAATAAAGTTCTTGGTTAAAAAGAAAAAAGAAAAGAAGCTACTGTGCCTAATATTATTGTATACAGCACGCAAGGTTTATGCGCAATTCTTCTTCTCTGTTTTTAGTGTATCTGTGTCAGAATTAAAGTGCCTCATACTGGTCTGGAATGTATACTACATTGGTTTGAGTCGGTTTCAGTGGTTTCGTGTGTACGCAGATATTTCTTGAGACGCCGCCATGTTTACGGAATTTATTTTTAGAACGAGGGAGGAAAAAACATCGGATAGGGAAAGCTCTGGCTTCGTGTGGATGTGGCCTTGGATATTCTAGGTATTATCAACTGGCCAGAATTTTGAGATCGCAATAGATGTGAAGGACTATAATGCGCTAAGAGCTTGCTCAAGTACAGGGGAGCTAGTCCTCAAATCAACCAACAGCAAAAGAAGCGGAGTTTGACCAATCATAGCGCTGGGTTCATTCCCCAAATCGCAAGCGGGGATGATTGACAGATGCGTAAGGCCTATCAAGTTAAAAAGAGACTGAAAAAAAAAAAATCGACAGCAATAAAGAATCCCGCTCGATCCTCTTCCACTCCCGCGGCCCAACGTCTGATTGAGTTCATAAGTGAGGACAGTAGTCACAGCACTTCTGACTCCTGAAGGTAAACGGGCTGGGGTGGATGTGGAAAGTTGAAATATTGTTTTTAGTTAACTTAATCTGGATTCAATGATCACGCGGGAGTGATCGCATGGATTATTATATACTCCGTCATTCATGGTCACTCAGATTAGAGGAAAACGTCATTCAGCCATGCAAATTATTAAATGCTTAAGTATTGATGAACAATAAATCTAAATAAAATTAAAATCGCTGTGGCTTAGTGATTATGAAAGTTCTGTGATAAATTGTGGATTAGGCCTACTGATAAACCTGGAGAAACAGGCGTTTATTTATTCATTCTCAGTGTTGAGAAACGTAGTCTGCATGTTATGTTAATGTGTTAATAATAACTAAAGTAGCCTACCTAATTATGTTACATAATTATTTTGTATGAAAACTAGCGTATTAGTTACTTTTGGATTAAAAAGTACCGTTGTATCAGTGCTGCGCGAGCTCTCTCACAAACACAGACCGCGCGCACACAGAGAGAGAAGATAATTGTAAATTGACGGGCTAAGTTTAAATTTTGTTTTGGTTGTGTTTTTTTCTGTCAAAATGACTGAAAGCATTTTGTATTATCCATCCGTGTTTTTAAAATTCGTTAAAAGACAGACGTTTTACTGTTAACACAGCCCCATATTTCGGATTCATCTAAACTTATATTCTACTTGATCATTCTTTTTAGAATAAGTGATTCGTTTTGCTATTATTGGTCATGTGACAGGACTCCTGTCTATTGTCAACTATTTTCTATAAATATGTTTGTATTGGCTAACGTTTATTCAGCTAATGTGTGTCCTGTTTAAAATGTGCAATGTTCAAATGCAAAGACAGCACGTCATAAATAAAAGTCCTTTTTTTCTGTGTGATTTAGTATCATATTTGGATATTGGAATAATAAATTAAGTAGCCTATCTTAAATGTACACATTCTTTTTTATTTTTTTTATTTTTTTTTACTGTTTTCTAGTTTTTTTTATTTATTTTAGACTAGTTGTTGACCAGCACACATTACACATTACATGCTTTTTTATGCAATGCAATATTGCAATGCAATATTAATCATGAATAAAAAATGGTTTTGAGCAGTATATTGAATTTTTGGACTTTCACTGCAATAGCTAAATTGCTAGCTAAAACTTTAGAAGTCAAAACTAGAATTATGAAGATAGGCATGTGTTTGTGTGTGTCTTGCATTGTCTCAAAAAATGACAACATATTACATGAGGACGTTTTTTGTCCAATAATTAGAATCTCTGTTTTTTCAGAATTAAATAGTAGGAAATTATTAGCGAACCAGTTTTTTATATCAGCTATGCATTCCGTTAATTTTGTGGATTGGTAAGTTTCGTCAGGGCGTGAAGAAATATAGAGCGGAGTATCATCAGCATAACAGTGAAAACTAATGCCATGCTTCCTAATGATATCTCCTAAGGTTAGCATGTACAGAGTAAACAGCAACGGTCCTAGTACTGAGCCTTGTGGTACACCTTACTGAACTTTTGACCGATAAGACATCTCTTCATTTACTGCTACAAACTGATAACGGTCAGATAAGTATGATTTAAACCATGCTAGTGCAATTCCACTAATGCCAACATAATTTTCGAGTCTATTTAAAAGAATGTTGTGGTCGATAGTGTCAAATGCAGCACTAAGATCGAGTAGCACTAATAGAGAGAATACAACCACGATTGGATGATAAGAGCAAATCATTTGTGACTCTAATGAGAGCTGTCTCAATACTATGATACGGTCTAAATCCTGATTGAAAATTCTCACAAATACCATTTCTTTCTTAAAAGGAACATAGTTGTGAAGATACTGCCTTTTCTAGTATCTTTGACAGAAAAGGTAGATTCGAGATCAGCCTGTAATTTACTAATTCTGTAGGATCAAGTTGCGTTTTTTTAACAAGCGGTTTAATCATAGCCAGCTTAAAAGTTTTTGGTACGTATGCTAATGACACAGATGAAGTAATGATATTAAGAAGAGGATCTATGACCTCTGGAAGCATCTCTTTCAATAGTTTAGTCGGTATAGGGTCTAACATGTTTTATTTTTCGTTAGTTTAGCCACGGTTTCAAATGAATACCTAGGGTTTTGTTTATTCTCTTCTAATAGTTGAAAAATAAGCAGATCTAGCAGTTTTTAAGGCCTCTCTGTATGCAATCATGCTCCTTTTCCATGAAATGCGAAATACCACTAGTTTTGTTTTCTTCCAGTTGCGCTCCATTTTTCTGACTGCTCTCTTAAGGGCCCGAGTGTGCTCGTTGTACCATGGCGTTGGAAATTTTTCTTTAATCTTCTTTAAGCGCAAAGGAGCAACTGTGTCTAAAGTGCTGGAAAAGAGAGAGTTAAGTTTCTGTCGCAATATCGAGTTCGTCTAAGCTATCTGGGATGCTGAAACTGATCAGGAAGATTATTAATAAAGCATTCTTTAGTGGCAGAAGTGATAGGTCTAACATATTTGTAACACGGAGTCAGCTTTGCAGCCTTGGTTAAATGAAGTTTACACAAGACTAGATGATCTGAGATGTCATCACTCTGCTGCAGAATTTCAACAGCATCAACATTGATTCCATGTGATAATATTAGATCTAGAGTATGATTACGACAATGAGTAGGTCCTGACACGTGTTGTCTAACTCCAGTAGAGCTAAGAATGTCTTTAAATGCCAATCCCAATGCATCTTTTTCATTATCTACATGTATATTAAAATCACCAACAATTAGGACTTTATCTCCAGCCAGTACTAACTCTGATAGAAAGTCAGCAAATTCTTTGATGGTGGCCTGTATACAGTAGCTAGCACAAATCTTAAACGTGATTTGTCATTTGCACTATATATTATTACATTAAGCACCAACACTTCAAAATAATTATATTTGAAACTAGACTTCTTAGTAATTTTGAAAATATTACTATAAATTACAGCAACACCTCCCCCTTTGCCTTTCAGACGAGGTTCATGTTTATAACAGTAATCTTGGGGGGTGGACTCATTTAAAGTAATGTAATCGTTTGGTTTTAGCCAGGTTTCTGTCATACACAGCACATCTAGGTTATAGTCTGTAATCATATCATTAACAATAAGTGCTTTTGAAGTAAGGGATCGAATATTCAGCAACCCGAGTTTTATCATTTGTTCATTTGTATCATTTTATCATCTGTTTTTTATTTGTTGAACATCAATTAAATGTTTAACCTTGGATGGGTTTGGAAGTTTTTTGTATTTCCTAATTTGGGGAACAGACACTATATGACTATATGATGATGATGTAATGTAAATGGTAAACAATGGTAATTTGTTTACACATGTAAATGGTAAACAAAAACAACCAAGAAAACAGCTCAGATCTTGTATTTTCAGTCATACTTTAGATATGTTTACAAGACCGCAAACTCCGCGGATAAAAAAATTAATAAAAAAAAAATGCACACTCCGGTTTGATTTGGGTGGTGCCAGCCTATGTGCCTGTCTGTGTATAACATAAACTAAAAAAAAAGTTTATATATCCTATTTTCTGTCTAGTTTACTTACATTTTTTATAATACACCATACTTTCACCCAAACTGAATAATTAAAAACGAGAGTTTAAATTAAAAACCATTAAAAAAAGTTTAAATGGTTACATCTTCTATAAATATAAATAAATGAGTCTTCATTTATTTATTTTTTGCCTACTCCAGTTCATTTTCAAACTCACTAGACATGCTTATTCTGTGCATTTTGAGCACTTTTTGTGTGAAATCATATTTTGTCCATCAAAAGTGTTTTTTCACTTTAATTGAGCGTGAGCAGCTGTGAAGCGGGGGTTTCTGCGCCGAGTCTATTTTTTATGCTCCTGCTCCCGGTGTGAATGCACTCTTTGGTTAACATGCACGGCGGAAAAAATACGCGCTGCTCACGCTTGCGGCGTGAAACGGCCGTTAAAGTGACCGTAGCCTAACGGTGCGTGTCCACTACAACGGTAAAACTCCGCTCAGTGCCACTGACAATGCTATAACACCTCCGCTTTGGGGTGTGTCTGTTGCGAGTGTGTTTAATCTGTTTTTTCTACACATGGACAATATAATCATCAGAGATGCACGTGGTTACATTTGGAAATAGACCAGCTTTGTTTCCAAATTCCACAAGCAAAGATATCCTGTCAATTTTATAAACTTTTGTAAACCCAGCCAGTATAATCACAATGAACGCATCCAAACTGAAATATTTAACATGTATATAACAACTGCAAAGCGTCTAATTTGTAAATACAATTATTTACACACTAAATCCTGCATAAACTAAACTATAATATAATCTGCATATTTTTAAACTCACAAGACCGATGTCACAATCCGAACCTCACAGCGATTGGCTGCCGACCGCGTTTTTCGCTTGATATTTGCATAAAGTAGAGAACTGCCAAACCTTTTGACGCTCTCGGCCAATCTCAACACTTTCTCCGGTCCGCTGTCAATCCCACAATGCACTGCGCGAGCGTGAAGCTCGACTTCCATAGGAATGAATTGAAAACGCTCGCTCTGCTCCGCTCACTCCGCGCCAGTGGACACTCAGCGTAATATAGTAAACATGCTGTCGCTTGCTCTTAAAGGGATAGTTCACCCAAAATGAAAATTCTGTCGTTATTTACTCACTGTAATGTTGTTTCAACCCTGTATTAATTTCTTTCTTGTGCTGAACACAAAAGAAGATATTTTGAAGAATGTTTCTATCCAAATTGACTCAATTGACAAATCCCCATTATAACTGCCATACATATTATTTCTGTTATTTAACATGTTTTGTTATATTTGTTTAATCTACTCATGGATATTGAGTGTTGATGTTTAGGAACTAAAGTACATTTTGCGTTGCACACGGACGCTTTTTAAGGTGCAACAGGAAAAACAGACTTTTGGTGAGAAGTTATTCTCCGTGTGTGGAGTAGAAGAGTTACTCGTGTTTTGAGCCAAGAAGTAAAGATGTTTTTCATTTTTGTTTTTTGAACCGGGTATTTTAAGTGAACTCATTCCCTCTTGGTTATATGCAGCCAGCGAGGTATGTGTATTACGTTCGTATTCCCAGAGTGTATTTGTATTTACCTCTTTATAGTGTTTGTGAACGTGTTTATCTTTTACATTGTCATACTGTAGTTTGACGGTGGATTTCATTGATGGTGAATGTGACGAAGGAGAGAAGGATGACAAGTGCAATAAATCCATCAGTAACCAGAACCATGGTGTCATTTATTTCCTGGAGGGAGTGATAGTCAAACTCGGACCTGCGTCAACGTTCCCGAACCTGCTCGTGCCCGGCTCGGACCTGCGTCAACGTTCCCGAACCTGCTCGTGCTCTGCCCGGACCTGATGTGTCACAACTCGGCAAGACGGGATGTAACGATACACAGATTAGCCCACGTTTACCGTTAAGGACCTGCATTTCTCAGTGTTTCATTAAGACGTCCATAAGTCAGACACGTAAGCTTGTGTTCTGAAAGGTGACAATAAGTTTGAACACTACAAGAGACTGTGTAACCTTAATAATAATAACTGTGGTTTAAATTGTATAAGGGGAATTTATTGATTTTGTCTACTGAAGAAAGTAAGTGATTACTTTAACCAATATTTTTCAGTTTTTTTTTTTTTGTGAAGTTTTTATTATTTTCTAAGCACGTTCACTTAAATGTGGCCATAAGCATCTTGTCAAGTGTAATTGACCATGCAATATTACCAAGCCTTTACAATGTTTGCTTTAATTGAAGGATTGATCTAAAGGACATTGACCTAATTTAATTTGATTATTCGAAAAAAGAAAAAAAAAGAAAAAAAAAAAGGGAAAAGAAAAGGGAAATTCTGCTGTTAACTTCGCAGCTAATGTTAAGTGTGTACAGGCAATCCCCAGATAATGTAAGATGTCACAAACAAGTGAAAAGGAACAAGTGTCAGAGAAGTCTATCGTTGTACAACAAGCAGTACAGCCTGCAGAGCCTCGTAGAAGTGAAAGAGATCGAACATTAACAGAAAAGGGAAAGGAATTTCAGAAGGAAAAGGTGAAAGGATTATTACTTCGCTTTGACAGTATTTATGAACGCTGGAAGGTTTTGACTAAGGTGGCTAAAAAATCTGTAATCAAGCAAGATCCCAGTGATATCCTCCAAGAACACATCAAAGGTATTCAAAGAGAAGAATCTGAGCTGAACATTGTTTATGATGAATACCGAAAGATTGACAGCCCAGCTCATGACATGAGACGCAAGTTGGACAGATGTGCATCCGTCACCAGAATTGTGATACAGAATGCACAATCTCAAATTCAAGGAAATGAGGAGGAGATTATATGGTCTGATGCTTCATCTGTATTTGCGTCTTCAACCTCCAGTGTTTCATTTCAGGGCAATAATTCTAAGTCTAATTCCATCCACTCTGCTGTATCCTCATCCAAAAGACAAGAAGCTGCTGCTGAGTATGCACATACACAGGCTGTATTGAAGATTATGGGTGAGCAAGAAAGCCACCAAGCAGAACTGCAGAGACTTGAAGCTGAGGATAAGTTGATAGTTGCAGACCAAGAAGCAGCTGCATCAACTCGCCGTCTTCAAAGAGAAAAGGAAGAAATCGAACGCAAGATAGAAAGAGAGAGACAAGAGGCTGCTCTGTTAAAGAGACAGCATGAAGAGAATGCTGCAAGAAAAAGGTCAGTTGAAAACTTGAAAAGAGAGCTTGAGCGTTTGGAAGAGCTAAAGAGGCTTAATGCAGCCAAAGCAAGCTTCAAGTGTACAATGCAAATTAGTTCTATCCAACCCAAGACTTTGTACCACAAAACTTTAAGGCTGAGTTGCCTACAGATATGCAGATAATCAATCAAGCGAGTGTTGCTGATCAGCATCCACCATCGCTCAGAGATGTGACTCCAAGAAGTGAACTCCAAGATGACATGCGAGAGCTGGTGAAGGTCTTAGCTGAAGCTATGACAGCAAACAGGTTACCCATTCCAGAGCCTTCGATCTTTAGTGGAGATCCAATTAAGTTTAATCATTGGAAATCATCCTTTCAGACACTTATAGAGAAAAAGAATATTTCAACCGCAGAGAAGGTCTTCTTCCTTCAAAAATATGTCGGAGGAGCTGCTAGAGAAGCCTTAGAAGGTCATTTTCTGGCTGGTTCAGAAGATTCATACAATGCAGCATGGGACCTGCTCAATGAAAGATATGGCCAACCCTTTGTAATTGCCAAGGCTTTCCGAGACAAACTACATACATGGCCAAAAATAGCTTCAAGAGAGAGTGCTGAGTTGAGAAAATTTGTGGACCTTCTACGCAGTTGTGAAAGTGCTATGGCTAAAAATGACAGTCTCCACATTCTTAATGATGGAATCGAGAATCAAAAACTTACTGCCAAGTTACCCGACTGGTTAAGCTCCAGATGGAACCGAAAGGCCACACAATATCAACTTGAACACGGAAGGTTCCCAAACTTCAGTTATTTTGTGACGTTCCTTTCAATGGAGGCTAGCATCGCTTGAAACCCCATTACATCCTTCCATGCATTACGGCAAAGTGAGTCAGATAAAGCAAAGAGCAGGAGCCAGAACATTATGACCTCCAAGAACCAAACCGTAGGTGCCAAGATCTTCACAACAAACACCAGTGAAAGGAAAATAGTCACGTGTGTTTTGTAGAAAACCAGGACACAGCTTACACAAGTGCTACAAATTAAGAGAGAAGCCAGTTGCTGACCCCATGAAATTTATGCAAAGTGAAAAACTGTGCTTCGGCTGTTTGAGCCCTGGCCACCAGTCTAAGAGCTGCAGTAACCGGATGGTCTGCGATTCTTGCTCAAAGAGGCACCCCACATGCCTGCAAGAAGAACGTTCAAAAAGGGTCCAAGAACTAAAGAAAGAACAATCTAAGGAAAGAATTCAACCACAAGACGTCACAAAGGAAACAACCTCTAACAGAGTTGTTCAAGATACTAATAGAACAGAGACGTCGGCAATAGTACCTGTCTATGTATCAACGCCAAGTGATCCAGACAAGGAAGTTCTCGTCTATGCTCTGTTAGATTCAGAGAGTGACTCTTCATTCATTCTTGATGAAGTGGCAGGTGTTCTTGATACAAACACTGAACAAGTGAAGTTAAAACTATCTACGATGTCGTCAAAGGGGACAATCATTCACTGTAAAAGACTTAATAGCCTACAAGTAAGGGGCCTATTTTCCTCCAAGAAGTTAACAGTGCCGACAGTTTACACTTGTGACTTCATACCTGCTAATCGCTCGCACATCCCAGTGCCTGAGACAGCAAAGGCATGGCCTCATTTGGAGCATCTTGCTGACCACATTGCGCCTCAAAAGGATTGCGAAATTGGTCTGTTGATTGGGTACAATTGCCCACAAGCTCTAATGCCACAAGAAGTCGTTTGTGGAGTGGAAAACCAGCCATTTGCTCAGAAGACTGACTTAGGTTGAAGCATAGTGAGTTATGGTGACCCAGGTGAACACTACGGTGATGCAATTGGAGTAAGTCACCGCATCATCGTAAAACAAATCATGCCTGAAGTGAATGCAATGGTCCAGCTTAAAGGAGAAGTACACTATGTTTGCCATACCCAGGTCAGTGAAACGGTCACTCCAGATGACATAATTAAGATGTTGGAATCTGATTTCAGTGAGAGAGGTGGAGAAGAGACAACCTTCTCTCAAGAAGATCTTCACTTCTTGGCTAAGCTGAAAGACGGAATCAGACAGAAGCAAGACGGTCATTTTGAAATGCCCTTACCTTTCAAACAAGACAGACCAAATCTACCAAATAATAGATCATGTGCTGTTCAACGCTTAATGTCCTTGGAACGAAAGCTCAGGAGAGACCAGCAATACTGCACTGACTACTTGGGGTTTATGAAAGACATCATTGCTCATGGTGACGCAGAAAAGGTCCCTGAAGAAGAGCTTGACAATCAACCAGTCTGGTATATTCCCCACCATGGCGTATACCACCCCCAAAAGCCTGGGAAGATACGAGTGGTCTTTGATTGCTCAGCAAGGTTCCAAGAAACATCACTGAATGATCAACTTCTTACTGGTCCAGAGCTTACAAACACCTTGGTGGGAGTCCTTTGTAGGTTTCGCAAAGGCCCGATTGCCATCATGTGTGACGTGGAAAAAATGTTTCACCAGTTCCATGTAAGGCCTGAGCACCAAGACTACCTCAGGTTCTTATGGTGGGAGAACGGTGACCTAGAGTCTCCACCCTCAATTTTTCGGATGAAGGTCCACCTATTTGGGGCAGCCTCCTCACCTGGATGTGCCAATTTTGGACTTAAGCATCTAGCCGCTCAAGGTCAGGATAAATTTAACCCAAGCACTGTTAAGTTCATCCAAAGGAATTTTTATGTTGATGACGGACTGGTGTGCACAACATCTGACGCTGAAGCAATCCAACTGATTAAGGAAGCGAGAGACCTTTGCAGCACAGGCAAACTTAGACTACACAAAGTTATCTCCAACAGTAAGGAGGTAATGAAATCAATACCGAAGGACGAGTGTGCTGAAAGTGTCAAAGATATGGATATGGGTTCGGGAGAGCCGCTCATGGAAAGAGCTCTTGGCGTTCAATGGTGTGTATCCTCTGATGACTTCCAGTTCAGAGTGACTGTCAAGGAACACCCAAATACCAGAAGAGGAGTACTTTCTACAGTAGCTTCCATCTACGATCCATTGGGGTTTGTAGCGCCTTTTATTCTCCGTGGAAAGCAGATCCTGCAACAACTGTGTCGAGACAAAGTAACTTGGGATGAGCCACTCCCACAAGAGCTAAGAGCACAGTGGGAAATCTGGCTACAAGATCTTCGAAACTTATCTAATGTAAGGATTAGAAGGTGCTATATCCCAGATAACTTCAAGGATGTCAAGCAGTACGAACTTCACCACTTCTCCGATGCAAGTGTCATCGGTTATGGTGAATGTACTTACCTCAGAGAAGTCGACGTCAAGGGAGATGTTCACTGCACGCTTGTCATGGGAAAAGCACGGGTTGCTCCTACCAAGGTAACCACAGTGCCACGGCTTGAGTTGTCGGCTGTAGTTGTGGCAGCAAGAATAAGTGTTATGCTTAGAAATGAGCTTGAAATAGAGGATCTTCAAGAACATTTTTGGACTGACTCGAAGGTCGTCCTAGGCTATACAGTATAAACGATGCCAGACGGTTTCATGTGTTCGTAGCGAACAGAGTCCAACGAATCAAGTCCACTACAGATCCTAAACAATGGCACTTTGTAAGGTCTGAAGATAATCCTGCGGATCATGTGTCGAGAGGTCTCTCCGCAGATCAGCTTGTTGCTTCAAATTGGTTCATTGGCCCAGATTTCTTATGGGAAAGAGAGCTACCTAGAGGAGATGTTATGGTGGGAGAAGTCTATGATGATGATCCGGAACTTCGGAAGGCCCTGGTGCTCAACACCAAGGTGAGGGAGGAGAGGTCATTGTTAGAACGCCTAACAAAGTTCTCTGACTGGAAAAGAGCTGTCAAGGCTATTGCTCTTCTAAAGCGCCATGCTAAGCAGATCAAGGGCATCAAAGATGAAGTGGAGCTACAAGTATTGAGGAAAGAAGGGAAGCAGAGCTGTTTATAATCAAGTTGGTTCAGAGGGAAGCATTCAGGAGTGAAATCAGAGGTATAAAGCAAGGAAAGGAAGTAAAACCCAAAGACAAAGTAAACAAACTACACAAACTGAGTCCGTTTGTAGATGAGCATGGTGTGCTTAGGGTTGGAGGACGTTTGACAAGATCTGTTCTTCATCCACATGTCAAGCATCCTGCCATTGTGCCAAATAAGAGTCATGTATCATCGTTGCTTATTAAGCACTACCATGAAAAGGTGCATCATCAAGGAAGAGGAATAACTGCCAATGAATTGTGATCCAATGGAGTATGGGTCATAGGATGCAGCAGTGCAGTTGCCTCACATATTTACAAGTGCACAACCTGCAGAAAGTACAGAAGGAACACACAAGATCCAAAAATGGCAGATTTGCCAGAAGAAAGAATGGAAATGACATATTGTGGCATAGATTGCTTTGGACCGTTCTATGTGAAGGAAGCAAGAAAGGAACTAAAGAAATATGCTATCTTTTCACCTGTATGTGCTCTAGAGCCATACATATTGAAATGCTTGATGACCTCACTACAGATGCCTTTATCAACGCATTGCGTGGATTCATCGCAATACGCGGACATGTAAGACAGTTGAGATGTGATCAAGGCACAAACTTCGTAGGTGCAAGAGGAGAGTTCATGAAGGCAATGAAGAACTTGGATCATGAACAGTTAAAGGAACATGGATGTGAGTTCATAATGAACTTCCCATCATCGGGCCACATGGGAGGTGTATGGGAGAGACAGATAAGGACGATCAGAAGTGTCTTAACTGCAATCCTTGACCAGTCTGCTAAACGACTCGACAGTGCCTCGCTCAGAACCTTTCTATATGAAGTGATGGCTATTATAAATAGCAGACCTCTGACAACCGAGCATTTAAATGACCCAACAAGCCTTGAACCTCTCACACCCAATCACATTCTTATGATGAAGTCTAACATAATACTCCCACCTCCAGGTGAGTTTGTGAGTCAGGATCTATACTTGCGCAAGAGATGGCGCCAGGTGCAGTTTTTGGCAAACGAATTTTGGCCAAGGTGGACGGAGTATCTCCTTAATCTTCAGCAAAGACAAATATGGCAGAAAGAGAAGAGAAATACGAAGGTTAACGACATTGTCATCCTGCAGGAGGACAGTTCTCCACGTAACCAATGGACATTGGCAAGGGTGACAGAGGTGTATCCGAGCACTGATGGAAAGGTTCGAAAGGTGAGAGTTAATTAATTAATTAGTTAATTAGTTAAAGGTGAGAGTCGAGTTAATTAGTGACTCGACCTTAGACAGCCAGGGAAGACGCATTTCCAAGCCAGTCTACCTTGATAGGCCTGTACAAAAGACCGTTTTACTGCTTGAAGCAGAATAAAGGTTATAGTTGCCATTTCACGTATTTTATGTTACTGTAAGGTTTAAGGCATAATGTATGGTTAAAATTAAGGTGTGAAAAGGTTTAAATTGTGAGGTGAAATGACAAAATATGTATAACTGCCATACATATTATTTCTGTTATTTAACATGTTTTGTTATATTTGTTTAATCTACTCATGGATATTGAGTGTTGATGTTTAGGAACTAAAGTACATTTTGCGTTGCACACGGACACTTTTTAAGGTGCAACAGGAAAAACAGACTTTTGGTGAGAAATTATTCTCCGTTGCTGCGTCCCAATTCGCCTACTTATACTACGCCCTAAAAGTATGTACTCTTTTTGTGAAGAAAAAGTACATACTTTTGAGTGTGTAGCAAAAGAGTAGGCAAGCTTTGGGACATACTACTTCGTCATCTTTAACGGACAGCTCTGTCGCGTGCATCACCGTAAACTGCCCTGTCAATCATCTCGTCACAGTTAAAATTCTCCATTCAATCTAATATAATTTCTTACCGTTTCGGAGAGAAATGTTGTAGCTCGTTCATCTGCCAGTCGTGGGTCTTTCATGCGGAGACTCTCACTCTCCTCATGTGTTTGCAATTTGAATGTAATGATGCATTTAAAATTGAATGGCTATACACGTATCTTTACAAAAGTTCACAATGCTGCTGCAGATGCAATATAATGTAGCCAACATTGAATAAATAAATTTTCGTCAGGTTAGATTCTGATAATTAATCACTTAAACCCCTTTATCTAAACCTCTCTACACAACCACCGGACTCGCGCGCGTCCTCCATGTCTGTAGTTTTTTAACACTTTTCACTCGTGTTTTTAGTTCTAACCGAATCCTCGTCCAACGCGCGATGGGTTGTGGGCAATATCAGCCGTTAGAGTGTGCGTCGATCTGCACTTCGGATTCTGACCGGATATAGTAGACCATCCGGGTCTCTATGGAACACTCATTTCAACATACTACGATTTGAGACGTACTAGTTCTATTTTCGAATACTATTTAGGATGGATAGTATGCGAATTGGGACGCAGCACGTGTGTGGAGTAGAAGAGTTACTCGTGTTTTGAGCCAAGAAGTAAAGATGTTTTTCATTTTTGTTTTTTGAACCGGGTGTTTTAAGTGAACTCATTCCCTCTTGGTTATATGCAGCCAGCGAGGTATGTGTATTACGTTCGTATTCCCCGAGTGTATTTGTATTTACCTCTTTATAGTGTTTGTGAACGTGTTTATCTTTTACATTGTCATACTGTAGTTTGACGGTGGATTTCATTGATGGTGAATGTGACGAAGGAGAGAAGGATGACAAGTGCAATAAATCCATCAGTAACCAGAACCATGGTGTCGTTTATTTCCTGGAGGGAGTGATACCCATTGACTGTAAAAAATATACCATGGAAGTCACTGGGGACCAGCAACTGTTTGGTTACCCACATTGTTCAAATTAATTTTTATTTTCAACTGAAGAAAGAAACTTTCTAAACAGGTTTAAAACAACTTGAGAGAATAAATTATGACAGTTTTCATTTTTGGGGGAACGATCCCTTAATGTCAATAATAGGGGTGTGCACGAATATTTAAATTTTCGAATATTCGATCTGTAATTATTATTCGAAAAATAATATGCTATTTGAATTTTACTACGTTGCTTTGCTGGCCGTAAATGCAGTGAATCCATGATAAATCCCAAGCACTAACTCGCAGTTATAATTAAAGCCACTGGGTGGCGCTGTGGAGCGTGTTAACAAGTTGTTCGTATTTGATCACATAATGTTGTCGTCTGCCTCGCGAAGTTTGGAATTACTTGAAAATGATGAAATTGATCTTACTACATGATCTTACGAAAATGGAATTACTTTTGATCAAATTAATTAATTATTCTGAGTTATAATATCATCACCACAATGAGAAATCACATGAAATCCAAACAGCATTTGAATGAGGAAAGGTAGCTGTCCATCACTGCATTCACGACTGCAGGTAAGCGCAGCTGGACCCCGCGTGATCCGAGATGATAACTTATCTAATTTCAAAATGATTTTGAGATATACTTCATTTAGATTTCATTGAGGGAGACCGATTTAAGAACAGAAAACGCAAAGTGCTGTTAGAAACTTAGAACACCGTTATCTTTGTGTCTCTGAAACGACTCGGTTACTAACGTAACCTCGGTTCCCTGAGAGGAGGGAACGAGTATTGCGTAAGTAGCTTACGCTATGGGAAAACTCCTTTTCTCGAGAATATTGAAGTCTTTATGTAAAACGCATTGCAGCTGCACAGCTGACAGCAATGAACTAGGGAGCTCGGTCATTGGCTGTGCTGCGGCAACTTGCTCGAACCAATGACGGGGCGACTCTGAATGCGCGACCAATGAACACGCTTCACGCCCGCGCGCGTCAGAGCCCGCCAAGATGGGCGTGGCCAAGCTATATATTGGGCGCCCCGTCATGAGAGTTCTTTAGGTTAAAACGACTGAAGCGAACTAACCAAGCACAAGCACGGCAGCTTACGCAATACTCGTTCCCTCCTCTCAGGGAACCGAGGTTACGTTAGTAACCGAGTCGTTCCCTTTCGAGAGGACTCTCCTATTGCGTAAGTAGCTTACGCTATGGGAACACCATGCAAAACGGCGTGCGTGCTGAACTTCGCCTTATGATAGCCAGAGGCAGGTGCCTGAGCTAAAAAGCAAAGTTATCATCCAACTAGCCGGCAGAGGCGAGCTTTATATATGGGAAAAAATACAGAGCGGCTAGAAGGCGCTCAGTGTGACACAAGCACATACATAATCTAGATGCGAACTCGCAGTTCAACTAGCATCATGCTGATAGCACATTGGAATGCAATGTCGGGACCTGTAGGTTGTAGAACCTGATAAATGTGGACGGTGAGGCCCAGCCTGCCGCCGCACAAATATCCTCGATCGGTATCCCGCTCGACCGTGCCCAGGAAGAAGCCACACTCCTGGTGGAGTGTGCTTTGACTCCCCAGGGGCATTGAAGTCCCTTAGCTTCGTAAGCCAGCGCTATAGCTTCAACTATCCAGTGAGAGATTCTCTGCTTTGAAACGGCGGAACCTTTCGTACGGTCGCCAAAGCATACAAACAGTTGTTCTGTCTGTCTGAATAGGGCAGAACGCTCCAAATACACTCTGAGAGCCCTAACAGGGCAGAGTAGATTAGCGTCGTGTTCGTCTGCTGGAGACGAAAGCGCAGTTAGGGAGATAACCTGTGCTCTGAAGGGAGTGGTGAGCACTTTAGGAATATACCCCTGTTTCGGCCTAAGGACGACCCTGCAGTCGTTAGGACTGAATTCTAGGCAGGCAGCGCTTGTCGAAAGCGCGTGCAGGTCGCCCACTCTCTTGACCGAGGCGAGTGCCAGCAAGAGCGCAGTCTTGAGCGAGAGCTGTTTAAGGTGCACGGTTCGGAGTGGTTCGAACGGGGGCCCTTTAAGAGCGTCTAGGACAGTAGCTAGGTCCCAGATCGGCACTGAGGGGGGGCGTGAAGGGTTCATCCTCCTAGCGCCCTTTAGGAAACGAATAATTAGGTCGTTTCTTCCCAATGGACGTTCCATTACAGGGTCGTGTGACGCTGTGATGGTCGCCACATATACTTTGAGCGTGGAGGGGGTGCGGCCCGCCTCCAGAAGCCCTTGTAGAAAAACGAGTACATTCGTAATCTCGCATGTCTCAGGGTTCAGGCCCTTGGCATTACACCAGTCACTGAACACTTTCATTTCTGGGCATATAAGCGTCTCGTGGAGGGCGCCCGCGCCTCAGCGATGGTTTTTTAGTGCTCCGCTCGCGAGGTTCCTGGGAACCCGTTGAGGGGCCATGCATGAAGGGCCCACAGATCGGGGCGGGGATGAAATATCATCCCGCTGGCCTGACTGAGGAGGTCTGGCCTCAGTGGAATCGGCCGTGGTGCAGATTGCATTTGCATCAGATCTGGAAACCATGTTTGGTTCTTCCAGAGTGGGGCTATCAGCAGCACTGCGTTTTTCTCCTCTCTGACCCGACTGATGACCTGTGGCAGCATCGCGATCGGGGGAAAGGCATATAAGGGGCGGCTTGGCCAGCTCTGGGCGAGCGCGTCCGTGCTTTTCGTGAAGAAAAAAGAGTAGTGCGCGTTCTCCTTGGAGGCGAAGAGGTCGATCTCCACTTTGCCAAAGGTTTTCCATAACCACTGAATCGTCAGCGGGTTGAGAGCCCATTCTCCTGGGAGAATCTTGTCTCTGGATAGCATGTCTGCCCCCTGGTTCAGGGCGCCTGGCACATGCGCTGCTCTCAGCGAGCGCGAGTTGTGCTGGGACCATAAAATGAGTCTCCTGGCCATTGAATGCATGGAGCTCGACCTGAGTCCACCCTGGCGATTTATGTAAGACACTACCGCCATGTTGTCCGTTCGGACCAGGACGTGTTCGTTTTTAGATGTGGGAGCAGGGCTCTGAGAGCCAAAGCGACCGCTTTCATTTCCAGACAGTTTATGTGTAGGCGCTTCTCCGGGTTTGACCAAAAGCCGGAGACAGGCCTGCCCTCGTAAAGGGCCCGCCAACCTATTTTGGAGGCATCTGTCATTATCATCTTTCTCCTTGTGTTCACACCCAGACTCACGCCTGACTGGTACCAGTCGGCGGCTTTCCAGTGCGTCAGGGCTTTTATACAGCCGTGGTTCGCTCTGATTAAAAAGTGGCCCGAACGCCACGCGTGAGTAGGGACGCGGCTCTTTGAGCCAGCGTTGGAGAGGGCGCATATGCAACAATCCTAGCTGGAGTACGGCTGATGCTGAGGCCATGAGACCGAGCATCCTCTGAAACCGTTTGACGGGGGCACGCGCGCGCGCCCGCCCTGAATGATGTTGCAAGGCGCCGGATGGTAAGCGCGCGCTCTGATGAGAGACGCGCTGTCATTTGCATCGAGTCTAGAACTATTCCCAGGAAAGAAATCCTCTGGCTGGGAGATAGTATGCTTTTTGCAAAATTGATTCTTAGACCCAGGCATTCTAAATGGCTGATAATCCAAGATCTGTGTGTTATTAACTGACTCTCTGATTGTGCTAGAACCAGCCAATCGTCGAGATGATTCAGTATTCGCACTCCCCTTCGTCTTAGGGGGGAAAGTGCTGCATCCATACATTTCGTGAATGTACGGGGAGCCAGGGACAGGCCGAACGGAAGTACTGTGTACTGGTATGACTGTCCCTCGAAAGCGAATCTCAGAAACGGCCTGTGATGAGGCGTTATTGGAATGTGAAAGTAAGCATCTTTCAGATCCACTGAGAGAAACCAATCTCCTGGGCGTACTTGCGCGAGGATATGCTTGGTTGTTAACATTCTGAACGAGCGAATCATTAGTGCTCTGTTCAGGTGTCTGAGATCTAGGATGGGGCGGAGACCGCCATCCTTTTTCGGGACGAGAAAATAGCGGCTGTAAAAACCTGTCCCGCTCAGAGAGGGGGAAAACAGTTTCCACAGCGCCCTTTTCTATTAGTTTGCGCACCTCGGTGCGTAGAACATGTGAACACTCCTTTCTCACTTTTGTCTTGACCACAGTCGTAAAACGTGGTGGTCTGCGAGCGAACTGGAGCGAGTATCCGTGCTTTACTATATTCAATACCCATTTCGGCATATCTGGAATGTTTTCCCATGCCGCTGCGTGTACAGATATGGGCTGAATACAGGCTAGGGGCGGGCCGCTGTGACGTAGGGACCTGGCCAGCGAATCGCCTGAGCTCGTAGCTCTCAGAGGCGCGGGCACGCGCTGAGCAGCTGAGTGAATGGGCGCGTGTGTGATTACAACAGCGCGCGCTGTGTTTGTAAAACTCGCAGCCTGAGCGGAGGTTGTGTTTGACACTGTAAGGACAGTGTTTATAAGTGGGGGTGCATAAACAGTGTTAGGCACACGCGTCACCTTTATAATGTTTCCCGCTTTTACTGGGGATGAATTTATAACTGTGTGAACAGTGCTTGTGTGTAGTGGTGCGTACATGACCGTAGGCACGTGATCTACATTCATGGGAAGCGCAGCCTGAGCTGGGAATGAATTTGGCACTGTTTTGACAGTATCTGGGAATGCACACTTTGTGGACATGTTAACCCTTAGTGACGCAGGCAGAAAAAGACTATTTTTTTTTGTTTGTTTGTTTTCTGTGCGTCGCCGTAAAAACGGTGTTTGTTTGCAGATGAGCGAGCTCTGTGACTGGCCCATTGACTGCTGTATGGACATATCCAGCCGCCTGTAAGGGGACTGGGTAATGTTTGAGCTTTTGCAGAGAGAGTGGTCCGGCTTTTGCGAGACACGCACTCTCTCTTCTCATTTCTGTGGCTAGGACGGCTTTTGAGAGCGCGAGCGGCGTCGAGCGTCAGCCTGAGGCGCGGGCTGAGAGGCGTTGGGAGCTGTTCTAGCCCGCTGCGGCTGTGGCGGTCTCTGTCTGCTCTGCGATGAGCTGGAGCGCTTTGGCAGGAAATGACGCATAGCTTGTGAAGCGTTCTGGGCCTCAGTGAAGCGTTCGGCGAAACCTTTAACCGCCGGTCCAAACAGCCCGCTGGTGGAGATAGGCGCGTCGAGAAATGGCACCTTATCCGCGTCCTTCATCTCAGTCACAGTCAGCCACAGATGGTGCTCGAGAACAGTCAAATTAGCCATAGCACGGCCAATAGACTGGGCGGTGGCCTTCGTGGCTCGCAGAGCTATCAGTTGCGCTGCGTAGGTCCCTGAAGGCTTCGGGTTCGGGGCCAGACTCGTCCATAGAGCGGAGAAGCTTGGCTTGGAACACTTGAAGTACCGCCATTGAGTGAAGCGCTGATGCAGCTTGGCCGGCGGCGGCGTAGGCGCGACCGGCGAGAGCAGAGGTAGTGCGGCAGGGTTTCGAGGGGTGGGAAGCTTTGGCTTTCCATCCGGTGGTGGAGGGCGGGCAGAGATAAAGAAGGCTTTAGGCTCGCAGAGTGGGGGGCTTTCCATGACTTGGCGGAGAACACCAATCGAGCCCGAGGTCCTCCACGGCCTTCGAGAGGATGCGGATAATCTCCGTATCCATGGTGGAGCCCGCACTCGTGCTAGCTAGCGTCGACGGGGCGGGGTCGAAAGTGGAGCCCGGCCAGTCGTCAGATGCAGCGTCGATGGACAGGCTGTCATCCACTCCCCCGTCGTCCTCGGACGCGCCGAAAGTCACAAGGCCCACCGCTCTGCTAGAGGGGTGTGGGTCCGGCTGAGTGAACTGAACCGGCGGTGGGGAAGGCAAGAGCGGCGGTGAAGCAGGCGGAGACTGGCTCGGCGTGACGTCACTGAGCTCAGGTTCAGGAAGCCTCTGTGAGCGGCGTTTTTTTATTTTTTTATTTTTTTTTTAACGCGGCTCAAACAGAGGGGTGGTGGCGATGGGCTCGCTCGTGGCGAAAGCGGCGAAGCTAGCCCGCAGTGTGGAGAGACCCAGGTCGTCACATTCCGGGCATCCACCCTTGGTCAGAGCAGCTTCTGCGTGGTTCCGGCCCAGGCAGCGAGCGCAGATGATGTGACTATCCCCGTCCGGGAGAAGGTCTCTGCACGACGCGCAGGAAGGCATTTGAAACAACGCCTCAGAAAATTTGCTCTTTTACAAATGTCGCGGGGCGAACAGATGTAAAATACTTGCGTGTGTGGCGCGCCGGATGGCTCAGTAGGATGGTGTTCGAAGGCGGCTGAAGGTGCCGACGTCCTCGTAGCAATCCCGCTGGTATGCTTTTCCACGGCGGCGAAGGCTTTCAATAATCCGGAGGATCCAGCGAAGAAGGTGTTCGCTGAAGGAGATTAAATCTAAAGAACTCTCATGACGGGGCGCCCAATATATAGCTTGGCCACGCCCATCTTGGCGGGCTCTGACGCGCGCGAGCGCGTTCATTGGTCGCGCATTCAGAGTCGCCCCGTCATTGGTTCGAGCAAGTTGCCGCAGCACAGCCAATGACCGAGCTCCTTCGTTCATTGCTGTCAGCTGTGCAGCTGCAATGCGTTTTACATAAAGACTTCAATATTCTCGAGAAAAGGAGTTTTCCCATAGCGTAAGCTACTTACGCAATAGGAGAGACCTCTCGAAAGGGAACGTCTGTCAGCGCAGCGCGTTTTCTCACTCGAGCATAAAGTGCTGGCGGCGCCCCTGCATGTGGATATTATTGTTTTTCTCAACGTAAACGTGAAACAATATGAACACGATAATCATATGCTGACTGGAGTGTAGGCTATGTGTACGTTCTATACGATATCTGGCACAGTCTGCTTTATTAGGCGTTTTTTTCTGTTTGTGCTGCTTTGAGCTTAAATGCTTTTGTTCTTTATATTTTTTTTACACATAGGCCTACTGTTTAATGTTTTCAACTAAAAGAAAACTTTAACATATATTGTAAGCTTGTTGTGTATATTGCCTAATCGAAATATTCAGAAATGGTGACAAAAACTTGCGTCTAAAAAATAACGTATTTATTGTTAAACGTCATTTAAATAAACGTATATTCGAATATTAGATTTTTATGAGCCCGAATATTCGAATGCAATATTTTTGAAAAATGCCCATCCCTAGTTAATAAAACAACAAAACACTAAGAGAAAATCACTCACTGCTCTTGACTGAGAACTTTAATAGTAGCGTTTATAAGAATCAGTGTATAATTTAGTGAAGTCTGTACACGCTTTATTTTTATATTTGTTCATTTAATTTCTTTCTTGAATGCTACTGTTTATTACAACTACTATAGCTGAAAAAATAAAGCAGTTTATTTCGTTTGTATATTATGTCGTGTATATGTAATGTGTATTTTTGTTCTTATTTTTGAATAACAAAGAAAGTAATGACAAAGGTTTTTTATCTTCGCCACAGTGGCCTAAATGTCTGCCATTCTTTTTTTATTTTATATTTTGTTACATTGTAAGTCTTTGTTTTAAATAGGGACACATTAGTTTGGCTGTAATGCTCAGTCACTTGCAAAATAGTAAAACCAACATGAAAAAGAATCGTGATAAAATCGTGAATCAATATTTTTCTGACAAAATTTTTTTTTCTTAAAACCTGTTCCCTTACATGGTCCATTTTCGGAGACTTTTGTTTTGTCCCTTATTGCAAGAATAAGTGACTTGATTTTTATAGAACATCAGGCCTGTTCACACCAAGTCTGACTTTGCGGCACAGTAAGATTTAAAAAATAAAACAATGCATCTCTACCCTTTTTTTTTTTTTTTTTTCAATTTCATGGTACCTTTACATGGATAATGAAAAACTGGCAGCAAATAATCAGAGAAAAGATGTGATATAGCAAGGAATTTTATTATACTTGCCTTATATCATGTCTGCTGCATATGTATATTAATAGTAGTATTAACTTGGACTACTTATTACCAAAATACCTTGGACTCCTGTATTACAGTACTATTAAGTCACACAATTTTTTATTATTTCCATAGTTCCGTTCCAGAAGATTGACAACATTTCAGTTGTTGTGGTGGGTTGTATTTTGCACTGAAGCATGTGAATGACAGGAGTGCATTTTGATTTAAATAGGCATGCAAATTTATTTATTTATTCAGAAAATTGTTAAGATTTACATTGTCTATATAGTTTTTAGCCAACTATAGCAAGTTTGTTTGCAAACTTTTGTGTCAATTATTGCAACACACTTGTTGTGAACAAGCCTTAAAGGGTTAGTTCACAAAAAAATGAAAATTCTGTCATTTACTCATGTTGTTCCAAATCTGTAAGACTTTTGTTCATCTTCCAAACACAAATGCAGATATTTTTTAATGAAATTTGAAAGATTTCTGTCCCGCCATTGACATTCTACGCAACTAACACTTTAACGCTTCATAAAGAGATTGTAAAACTAATCCATATGAATTGAGCGGTTTAGTCCAAATTTTCTGAAAAAGCACAATCGCATTATGATGAAAATACTGAATTTTGGCTTTAATTCCCGTATAAACATTCATCAACACACATATCAGTTATGGGAAACGTCTTACTGTTGTAACCCTCGTTCCCTGATGGAGGGAATGAAGACTGTAATTCGACAGTATTCATACTGTGAAATTGCATTACAGCGTATTACTGTAAAAGCGAAATACCATTTTTCTGTATTTTTCAATTTACAGTAAAATACTGGCAGCAGAGGTGCCAGCAATATACTGTAATTCTATGGCATTAATACTGTGAAATTAATTTACAGCCGTTTACTGTAAAAAAAAAATACATGTAATACATTTCTGTGATCATACCCATTTACACTCTAAAAACAACCCATTAGGTCATTTTATCAACTCTGCTCTGGGTCAAAAATGGAATCCAAAATAGGTTGGCAATAAAAAAAAACAGGCAACAGCAATGGGCTAATAAAAAAGGTGAACATTTATTTATAAGCAAGAACACACAAAAATTGACAAATGGACAAGCCAACGAGCACTATGACCAAAACCATCAGGCTGAGTGCCACCAAGAAACACACAGATTAAAAACCTGTAATAAACACAGAAAGGATTTTACTCTCTCCGTTTAATGCGTTTATAATCACTCACTTATAAGCAATATCAAGCGCCATTTCGGCTTGTTTAGTTTCCGCTCATCAGTCACTCACCATTCGAGTGATTTGGATGTGAGAAGAAAACACTCCAACAAAATCCTCCAGTTTTAAAAGAACGCACTCCTCGATGCAGTCAGTTTGAAACTGTCACATATATTCTCGTCATAAGTGATGCGAACACGGACAGGTTTGTTTCAGGCTCCTCTTTTTCAGTTTCACTTCCTGTTCATCACAGTCACCGATACAATTAAAAAAAAAAGAATGCGTTCCTCGCTGCAGTCAGTTTCAAAATTCTCTCTCCTCACCGCTTCGATTTGGTTTCTATTTTCCACACATATTCCTGTCATGAGCACCATGAACATGGACAGGCGAAGACTTACTTGTACTCAAACTCCTATAGTCACTGTGAAACACTCGTTCAGTGCCATCGTGCTTTTGCTTCAAATGGACCAGCCCACAACGCATTGCATACTACAGTACAAACCTTAATGGTTAAAAACAGTAGATTAGTGTTGAAAATGGACTGTAAATTAACAGTAATTGCTTAGCATGGAAAATGTTGTCTAGAATGCATTGTTTTCTGTATTACATTACTGTTTTAAAGGAAAACAGTGTTACTGTCAGATTTTGACAATTTTTTACAGTGTATGCATCAAATCTGAGCGGCGTTACAGCGGCTGAAGATGCCAAATGCCCCAGGAGCCTCTAAAAGTATTTGAGAGAGACCGCTGTCTTGTACTTGAACGTATTCAAGCACGGTCTTCTGAGAGATATGTTGTCATTGCTACAGAGTCCACCTCCACACCGAGAAAAGAAATGCTCTGCACAGGGGAGAGCTTGCTCTTCTCCCAGTTGACCTGAAGCCCCAGGTCCCTGTGCACACACCACAACTCTCGAGATATTAGCCAGCCGTCAAGGCAGTTGAGGAAGTGAATACCTGCTTTCCTCAAGAGGGCAATGGCAGCTTCTGCGACTTTGGTAAAAACGCAAGTAGACAGGGACAACCCGAAGGGGTGGACCTTGTACTGATATGCATGCCCTTTAAAGGCGAACTGTAGAAACGTTACACCTGGCATTTCTAAAGTATTTGGTGTTTCTATGCACTGGAGAAAAAAACCTCTCTGCAGTCAATGAGCTCACCTTCACCATATTCATGTAGAATATCAGCCCAATGTAGCTGTTGAGCTCATTAATGCTTACATTTGTCTATGTGACCTTTTGCATTTGCCCTGGCAGCCTGAGCATTTGTGTGCACAGAATTGAGACAACACTCTCAGGAAAAAAAAAGTTTGATGATAGTCAGGGGTGAGGTTGAGGTCCAGGTTCAGGTTCACATGGTATCAGTAATACTGGCCTTCATTCATATTAAAAACCTTAATGTTGTGATTAATTACAGAAAAATGTGTGATTTATGTATACAGTAAATACTGTATAAAGATATTGGTTGATGTAAACATCTGTTACAATGGTAGACATTATAAACAGACTGTGGTCACAATTATGAATATGGAATATAAACTTCTATTTTCTACAATAAGAAGAACATAACTTTTATATTCTACAATAATAAGCAGAATAATTGCAACACAAAGAAAAAAAAGTGTAGATAAATGAAGCTTGCAGTGTCAGAATGCCGATCTCTGTCAAGTCTAAAGCAAGATGGAACCCATTGCAATGCGTTGTAGCATCGGGAGATAAAAATTAAACAGTAAATAAATTTGTTTTGAGTGATTCGTTACAAAAGTGTGCATCAAAATGCTAAACGAATGTCGAATGTGTTTGACGAGCTAGAACAGACCTTATTAGTTCTCATGCGTCACACACATTTGAGCTTCCTCTTTTCTTTTTAATGGTGGTTTGCAAACTCACCTTAAGGTGCATACCGCCACCTACTGCAATTGTGTGACAGATCACATCAAATAAAAGATTGGGCTTAGGATAGCCTATACCAATTTGTTAAGAAAAATGCTGAAATTACTGATTCTTGAGATCTGCTCGGGACTGGTAGTAGCTGGTAAATGAGCAGAACAAACACATTTAGCTGGGGGTGTGTATTAATTTAATACTGTGCCTGTAAGGTTTACATCTTTTGTTTTTGTGTTTGTATTCTAAACTCACATAGGTTTTGATAACTTTAATATTTGCTCTAATTAGTTTTTTTTACTTGCCCTGTACATATTCTGAGAGAAATATTTTTTTAAGCACATATACATTTAATTTTTCTGTTCTCAGGGATTTTGGAACTCATGTCAAATATGAGAAAATATTTATCTTATTTTCTTTTGTTTGGCTACTTTCCTAACTGCATGTCCTGCTTAAGCTCTGGGTGTTTGACTGGACATGAACAGATAAAACCAATTAAGGGATGTAGCTTTAAAAAAAAAAAAAAAATCTTGAACCTAAACATTTCCTTTGTAACCTTTTTATTTTATTTTTTACAGAATTGTATGTACAGTCTTTAGGCTTATTCATTTCTTACATTCTATTTTACTCTGTTCTAATCTCAGGGGCTCAATGACCAGCCTGGAATCTAGCCACAGTGGTTTCTCTCAGCTCAGCGCCGCCACCACATCTTCCAGCCAATCACAGTCCAGCTCCATGATCTCCAGGTAGAATGGAAAGATGTTTAGGCTCTAGAATGTTATATATAAGTGCAGGACTCTATTCTCAATCAACCCCATTACTACTCTTCCTCTGTCATCTACCCCAACACTGTATCACTCCATGTCAAGGATCTAAAGCATGCTTCCACAACTAAAAAGAGTGTAAAAGATATCCGTCTCAAAGGATTCTGGTGACTGTAGTTGTTTTTAAAGGGCTTAAATCTGCTTTGCTGTAGCGCTCAGCTGGGCTGCAGGTCAGTTTATAGTCTGATTGTGCTTTGTTTGTGTCCAAAAGAGGTCACTCTTTATCATGCATTTCTACATTTCCCATGGACCACATGCTAAACTAAGCAATACATGTTCTCAAATTGAAAGAGCCTGAAATTAAGCGACTGATGTCCCCCACACAGATCTCAAATACTGCACATACCTACACAAATGCACTTAGTTCTTCCATATCACTTGGAGCTCACCCTCTTGGTGAATTGTTTTTAGGTCAGTGGGTGAGCTTCTGCAATAACTTAGAACAATTTGTACTATTTGAATTTGTATTTATCTTAAAATGTTTTTGGATACTGTATTAAGTCTTCTTAGGTGCTACAAGCTTGTTTCCTCATTGTTAGTGTGTGGCTAGACTTGCAGTTTGAACACAGCAAAATGTTTGGTGAAATAGTCAGTACTGCTTTTGTGCTCATTACTACTAGTGTTGGCTTTAATTTTGACTTGGTGAAATCACCTTGATATCAAACCTCAGAGTCGCTGCTGATCAGTTCCTATGCAGTCAGCCAATCAGGGCTTGGAATGGTCATTCATATTAATAGGTCAATTTTTTTTTTTTAATGACAGCTTTCTTAGAAGAGAGGTAGTGTACATTTACATTGTAGTGGACAAAATGTAGTGGATAAAAACATTTTATCATTGCTTCAATAGAATGTCTTGTTACATACAAGGGTTTTGAATCCAAGTTTTTTTTATGGTTTATTACAGAAGGTAGAGGAAAGTTGTTGGTTTCTTTTTGTTTGTATTTAGCTCGATAGTTTCTATCAGTAAAGACTTGGAGTGAAGCATGCTCTTAAAAGCTCTGTAAAGCCTTAAATAACTTATTTGTTCAGGTTAAAATATAAATAAGAATTTTAAACAAAATGTAACCATATTTTAGCCGAGAGCATGTCCATTAATCCAGGTGACTTTTTAACAGATTTGACACAATGCACAACAAACTGATTTTACCTGCTTACTGTCCTGAGAGAATATGTGTGCACATTGTGAGGTTTACCTGAGGACAGTGGATGTACACGCTCACATTTAACTTGCCCCAATTGCTTGAATGATGCCATAGCCCAATAGTCTGAAGATACTCCCTGTCCTACATTTCTCAGACTTATCAGTTCTGGTCTCATGGACAGAACACATTAGAGAAAAAGAGATTGTTACACTGAACAACAGCTAGTTTTTACATGTCGCTCCTAGAATATAGATCATAATATAGTATATTTACAATTACAATGTATTAGTTAAGTGGAAATCTCCTCTAAAAATAATCACATAGTAAGAGTAAGCACAAGTAATAGTTTTTGTTTGATGGTTAAAAAATGACATTGTCAACAACAACAAAAAATGATTATTTTCCAACTGTTGACTTCCATTGAGCTACCACCCCTTGAAACTTCTAAACACCCCATGAAGCACATATTCTGAACCATGTGTACTCTGAAGTCCCTTTATTTGTCTACAAGCTGCCAGTCAGGTAGGAGTTTCAGGGCTTACCTTTCAGAATTTAATGGTGTTTAACCATGCACAGGTTAGTACACTTGGTTTATGCTTCAGTACTTAGGGGAAAAAAGTGAGAGATTCTATTTACAGTACAGGTTTTAAAATTGATGCTTTAATAATGCAAAAATGTACATAAGACCCTTGTATCAAGTGTAACTATGTAATACTTTACTGTGAAGAGAGTTCTATGTGATTTGTATGAACGTGTGGTTGTTTTTCCCATCCTTCACTTACCTGTTTCAGCCATCTAATGCAGTATGTCAGTGCTAATTTGTATGCCATTTTAAATTGTGTGTCTGACTGTTAGCTAGATGAGACCCCTAATATTGTGATATGCAAGCATCTGTAGAGTAAATATATAAGGGCCACTAGTGTCCAAAAAAAATCTTACACACACACAGACACACACTTGTAGACTTCCTTATTCACCTGCCTTCAACTAAACAGAGCAGTGTGTGTGAAAAGTAAATTCACACCCACCCAACGTTCTGCAAACAAACACCAACAATTCTCATTGTGTAAGTTGAGCTTTGAATATTTAGAAAAATAATCAACCAGCTGAACTAAATAAATCTTTGTTTGTGTTTGGATCTTCTTAGCTTTACATGATCTTACAGAATCTAAGCTTTTCTATGTAGTGATAATGCTTAGCATAAAAACACCAACATGCATTATGTTTGAATATCTCTTTATGGGGTCTCATCTGTGTTTGAGGGCTATTAACTGTTTGTTTCTGTCTGTTTTCTCCCTCTGTGTGTATTCTCTTTTATTGTAAAATGTTACATATCTGTTTTTTCTCTGACAAATTCTGTATGTGATCAAATTTGATTAATATACAAATATTGCGCCTTTAGATTTTTTGAAGTTATTAAACTTGAATTAAAGAGATGCTTATGATGTGTGTGTGCGTGCGTGCGTGCGAGAGCGAGAACATTTTAATCTAAATGAGTTCAGGAACAATCACAGGCATATGCAAAATCACTTTCTTTTTCGATATATTTATTGAACATTTTGCAACTTTAGCAGAAAGCACAACAAAATAATCAACCTCAATTAAGAAAAATACTTGTATAACAGATTCACTGACTTTTTTTCCAGGTGTCTTAAATACTTTTAAGTACTTTTTCTATAGGAGACAGATTTCTGTTACATAATGAAGTATCTTTCAGAATACAGTTTCTAATCTGTAAATAACGGAAAAGGTCCTGCTTTAAGGCGAGGTGAATAGGGTAAAAAAAAAAAAAAAAACTAATAAATACTTCAGTTGATTGATTACATTAATAATTGCAAAAAAAAAATTTTGTATTACAAGTTTTCAGAAATTTTATGTTTAAATATGCAAATGAGGCATTGTCTAATTAAAAATGCACAGAACATTGGATGAAATCAGGTTTAAAATGGTTTCATTTATTTCATATATTAGAGCCAAAGGTTTTTACAGAGGGGGTATTGGATATCTCTATCACTCCATAAATCAGAAAATACTGTCAACAGCCAAAAAAATAACATTTTTGCCATTTTTTTTTTTTTTTGGAATAAAATGTTGTATAAAATCAGGAAAATTATATATGAACAAACCCCTTTGTAAAAACCTCCATAATATAGATAAGAATAAAACTGTAAAGTTTGGTGTATTTCTGGCTCAATGAAGGATGAAAAACTAATTTTGAGAAAGCTGCCTTTAAAGATATATACTTTAATTGAAATCTACAGATGCAAATAGATAAAGAACTCTAAAAGATACAGTTAAAAGTGTATTTTGGATGTTTTCTGTCCACTAGTCTGAAATGACACTTTATGAAAAGCCCAAAATCTCAAAATTGACAGATGTAAAGAACCTGGGTCAGGCTTTGGGGATATGTATTCAAAAATTAGTAATTCACAATTAATAATTATTCATACGGGTTTGACCCAGATAATCATACATCTTAAATCTCCCAAAAAGGGAATACATTGCCAATCTGTATGAACGACTGAATACAACGGATTTATAATCAATCATCCCACACATTGGCAAAAATAGATCAATTATATATATCAATAATCAAATCATAACGAATTATAATTCAACATTCCTATACAAATTGTCCAGAATATATAGGTACTCAGGATAACCTCTAAGGGAATTAATTCGTCATCGAATAAATCTGTTTGTCCAGCAAACTGATCATGCGATCTTCATCAACTCCTATAGAGAAATTACCCTTAAGAGACTCGCAGGAAAAGATGATCTTTCCGGCCGTGAAAGATAGCTTTCCTGTTTTGCAACAATACATTTTAAAGTATTCTACAATTTTAAAGCTTGTAGCTGAGATCAAAACATTAAAGTGACTTGTATGAGCATGAAGACAGAATCAATAAATGAATATAATGCATTTAATAAAGGCAAAATTACGTATATGGTATATGGTGGTGGTGATGGCGCAGTGGATAAGACACATGCCTTTGGTGTGAGAGACCCGGGTTCGAATCCACTGTGAGACACCAATGTGTCCCTGAGCAAGACACTTAACCCCTAGTTGCTCCAGAGGCGTGCGACCTCTGAAATATAGCAATTGTAAGTCGCTTTGGATAAAAGCGTCAGCTAAATGAATAAATGTAAATGTAAATGTATACCGGTCAAACAATAAATGTATTTACAAACACAATAAGGGCAACAACTCAATGAAAGAGACTGAAAGTGAAAGGAAAAGGGAGAAGGAGGGGTTAGATCACGGAAGATCACAGAATGGCAAAATTACCTGGACAAAACCTCAGGGACAGAACCAACAAGGAAAACACAATCTCCCTGTAAACAGGGGGTTAACAAATCTTGATGCTTTGAAAACTCAAACAAATACTTGCAAATATAACTCTCTTGTGCTGTTGAGAAAGCGTGCCTGCGTGTGTGGCCTTGGAGTCCTTCGGAGCTTCACGTGTTCACTCGTTCTTCCAGAGCGAGCGAAGCGCGGCGATTTTGAATGTCCGTTTGAGGTGAAGTTGCCGGTTGATAATTCAGGCTAAGTTCATTTCACTCGTCGGGGGAAATGAACAAAGGAGAATTCGAAAATGGAAAATAAAAACGAAGAGAAGGCTTTAAGAGCCTTGAAGAGAATTCTGACTTTGCAGCAGGCCTCTGAGGAGATTAGTCAACAACAACTCTGTGCACAGGTAAAGCAGTGTTTCCCCTACAATGTATTTAGCAGCGGCGCAGCGCCGCCACTGGATTTTCAGCGCCGCTGCAAAATCTTCACATGATCAGTAATATCACGACATTCACTTACACACCTAAAAACACTGAGACATGGCAACCGCTGGCGCTGCTAATGCGGTGGCTCTGAATCCACTTGTTGACAAGAAAGGAGGAAAGAGCCACATATGGAAATATTTTCGATTAGGCTAATGTCACGTTGCCATAAGGGGCCGTTCACACAGCGCGTTTCTCTGCGCGTGCAAATTCGTTATTTCAAATGTAGGCGCACTGGAAGCGCGCTCGTTTTTCCAGGCCGCCTCTGTTCATGGTTGCATAGCAACGACAGACGCTACGGGAGAGCAAGCGCTTTTGGAAAGGAGAAAGCGGCGCTCTCCATGAGGACGAGGAAGTATCAGCAAAGAATCAATTGAGTTCTAGCCCTTGCATTAGCTTTACTACTAGATATATTTATGGAGATGAGAAATAAAAAGCCTGTACAGCTATGATCAGCTGTTCGGCCGAGCTTTCGATGTTGTTACGGAAAGGCCGAAGCTGATCGGTTGGTTTTTGTCACATGGCCTGTTGAGATGAGATGTTACGATGTTTTCATCTCGCCACGCGCGCCTACAATTGAAATAACGAATTTGCGCACAAAAAACGCGATATGTGAACGGCCCCTAAAGTGGACTCGGGTGCGGTTGTGTCGGGGTAGTTTTACGAGTACATGAGCACAGTATCGGACCGACACCCGAGTGCTGTTTATGCCATTATTAGTCCGTCAGAAAAGCAGTTCTAGGCTTATTCTTGGTTGGATAACTCTTAGCAGGTTTAAAAAGCCTTTTAAAATTAAATATGAACACAGTTTTGGATTAAATAAAAGTACAGTCAAGTCAAATAAAACACGTTTTATCTCCTGTATTGTTTGGTAACACTACAATAAGACACCATTCATTAACATTACTTAATGCGTTATCTAACATCAACACATTGAGTGAACAATATATTTTTACAACATGAATTAATGTTTGTGAATGTTATTTAATACAAATACTTGATTGTTCATGTTTGTTCACTTCATTCATTGTGCATTAAATAATGTTAACATAAAACCTTTGATTTTAAAAATGTTAGAAAAATTAAGTGCTCACAGATTGGGTGTGGCCTTTGCCATAAGATAAAATTTTCAATAAATTCTAAATAATCTTTTTCTGGGTTGTGCCATTTCATTTTTCCCCTATCAATATCTACCTTATAGCTGAAAATTAACACGAAACAAAAACGTGAAAAATCTTGTTTAAAATTATAAAATGAAGGTTTCTGTTTGTGACCAGTTCAAGGTACGTGCTGCAATAATCATGCCTTGAATCTGTTGATGGTATGTCATATTTGTATGTCTCAAAATATCGATCCTATCCACAAAACTTTCCAGAAGTCATGGTTTAAGGGGTTATTTAAAAAAAAAAAAAACTTCCGGAGGTACATGCCCCCGGACCCCCCCGCACACGACTTGGTAACATCCTCCGGCACGTGACAGCACCGCTGCTGGAAAAATTTCTAGGGGAAACACTGTAAAGTATATGTTTTACTTGCTTTGCTTTATTTATTCAACTTTATTTAACATAACAGACATGCAGAAATGAGATTTGAGACATAAATGCCTGATATAGTTTATTTATGCAGCTTGGTTCAAAAAAATTGAGACGAACTGGAGTCACGTATGGTAATCCGTCATGCCCTGCTCCAATAAAGACGTAACTTTACATGAATTAAATAAAACAGACATGAATGAGTGGATGTTGAAAATATAAGTGCTGAATTTAATTTTCTATGTGTTGTATTTGCTCACCATTAGTCTCGAAAAAAAGTGCGTTCATATTGCTGAGCACTCACTGGGTTAATGATCAGGAATGCTCAAGCACGGCCACTGAATGAAACTTTTGACAAGATTATCTTGTTTAAACACACTAGATTATATTATCATTTACTACATAGCAATTATTTCGCTAATACACATCTAAATATACCGCTTTGTGGAAATTATTTATTTATTATCTGCACGCGCGATCGCGGTTGAGAGTAGCCTAAGTTATAGTTTTGTGTAAATGCGCGATCGCGGTTGAGTAGCCCAAGTTATATTTCTGTGTAAATGCATAGATAAACAGCATTTTGTCAACATACTAGTTGGAAAATACAATGATGTATATGCTGTTTTGTTTGTTACTTTCTTGACAATGTTATATTCCAGCTTATATTATTCAGTGAATTATTCCGCACTCTTAGTTTAAACCTATTAAATGGCACATGAACCTTCTAAAACTGTTTCAAATTAATTACATTTCTGCAAATGTGATATGACTCCCCTGTCAATTATTTTTTTGGTTCCATATAAAAACAGTAGACTTTTAACATTTATTTTGCCTATTGTTAATATTGCTGCTGATGCTTATAAATTATATGTATAATTTAGATTTAAATTAGATAATGTAATAATATAAATGTTTTTATTGTAATTTTAAGATTTAATTTAACATGAAAGACTGCTAACTTTCAACACTTTTGTTTTGTTTTTTAAGATGACTGAAAGGAAGAAAAAACAAAGTGAAGTATGGACTTACTTCACTCAGTCAATGCAGGGGTGGCAGTTTGTAAAGAACGCCAAATGAATGCAAGCATGGCAAAAAATTGTGTATAAATATAAAGTATTTTTTTTTGTATTCAAGGAGGGAGTGATTGTTATAAATAAAATGTTTTTTTTTCAGTTCATTTGTGTTGTAATAATTGTGTCAGAAGTATAAGTAGTATAACAGTAAATAAATATCGGTTCTGCATATCGGTTATCGGGCACATAAACATGCAAATAATCTGTATCGGTATCGGTCGATCACTAGTTAAAAGCTTTCCAAAAACTCAGAGTGATTAAGGCATGTGAATCTGTCCAGATACGCTACACAGATGCATGAAAAAACACTGTTATTGCCTGTAGTGTCTCTCCTTAATAATCTAAGCAACTGCATCAACTCCTCAAAACGCATCACACAAGTCTATAAGCCAAAAAATGGTTTACCCAAAATTTCAAAACATTCAAACAATCAAAACACATCAAACAAGTCTATAAGCCAGAAAATGGTTTACCCAAAATTTAAACCTCCCATCAGATCTGCCTGGAGGAAAGTTCGGATTGTTCACAATTGGTGTGACAGCAGAGGTTAACTTAGTTCTTCCCTTGAAACGACAAACAGCCCTCCATGCCTTTGGTGTGTTTATAGTTGCAGGGTTATCACAATTCTACAATACGAGTTCACATTTTTTGAAAAACATCAAATCCACAAGGGGAAGTTTAGACAATGATTTTTCAAGATCTAACCAAGTAGAACAGTTATCAAGAGCAACCCAATCAGAAACATACCTTAGATGTGCAGACCACTGGTATAGCTTAATATTAAGCAAGTCCAGTTCTCCCATTGACCCTGGTAGTTGTAGCGCAGAGAATTGCAGCCTTGGTTTGCGCTCGCTCCAGATAAAGGAACTGAGCCAGCCGTTTACATCTTTAAAACCTTTTTAGAGAACAGGATAGGGATCATTTAAATTGGGTACAGGAGCTTAGGGTGTATAGTAATTTTTATAAGAGCCAGGTAGAGGCCTATCAGGAGATCGGTCAAGTATCCCAAAGATTTAAATCTACTCTAATTTTACTTATGCTGGGGAGTCCGGACACACTTAACGACTAGTCAAGTCAAGTCAAATATATTTATATAGCGCTTTTCACAATACAGATTGTATCAAAGCTGCTTCACAATATCAATCAAAAACAACTTAACAATGTTTGTTTATTACTGGAAAAAAGACATCCAAGTTTGGTAGTGCTGATCAATGGTATGATTGGTTAATTAATTTGAATATCCCCAACTGAGCAAGCCAAAGGCAACAGTGGCAAGGAACCGAAAAACTCCATCCAGTGACCTAATGGTGTCCTAACACCCCATCAGATGACCCAATGGAGAAAAAAAAACCTTGGGAGAACCCAGGCTCAGTCGGGGGCCAGTTCTCCTCTGGCGTTTATGAACTAGAGGCCGAATTTACAGTAACTGTAAGATAAAAAATGTATATGAATGCCTGGCTAAATAGATGCGTCTTCAGTCTAGTTTAAAAATGGGAGAGCGAGTCTGAGCAACGAACAATATCAGGAAGGCTATTCCAGAGCTTCGGAGCTAAATATAAAAATGCTCTGCCTCCTTTGGTGGATCTGGATATCCTAGGAATGACCAGAAGCCTCGAATTTAGTGATCTTAAAGAGCGCGATGGATTGTAAGGCGAAAGAAGATCCGTTAAATAGACTGGAGCTAAACCATTTAGAGCTTTATAAGTCAAAAGCAATACCTTGTATTTAATACGGAACTTTATAGGTAACCAATGAAGTGATGATAAAATCGGTGTTATATGATCATATTTTCTTGATCTAGTAAGAACTCTAGCGGCTGCATTTTGGACTAACTGTAGCTTGTTTATTGAAGATGCAGGACAACCAGCTAATAAAGCATTACAGTAATCTAGTCTTGAGGTCATGAATGCATGAACTAACTTTTCTGCATCAGAGACTGATAGCGTATTACGTAGCTTAGCAATGTTTCTAAGGTGGAAAAAGGCTGTTTTTGTAACATATGAAATATGCTTTTCAAAAGACAGGTTGCAGTCTAATGTAACACCCAGGTCTTTTACTGTAGCGGATAAAGTAACAGGGCATCCTACTATGTTAAAGTCGTGCTGTGAAAGGTTTTGTGGATGGTTTTTAGAACCGATAAGTATTACCTCTGTCTTGTCTGGATTTAATAAAAGAAAATTACGCGTCATCCAATCTTTTATATCTTTAACACAATCTGTCAATTTGGATAATTTAGCGTATTCATCTGGCCGTGATGAAATATATATTTGAGTGTCATCAGCATAACAATGGAAACTAATTCCATGTTTCCTTAGAATATTACCAAGTGGCAGCATATATATTGAGAGAAATGGTAGCGGTCAGATAAGTATGACCTGAACCAGCTTAATGCTTGTCCTTGAACACCAGTGTAATTTTGTAGTCGATCTAAGAGTATTGTGTGATCTATAGTATCGAAGGCAGCACTAAGATCAAGTAAAACTAGTACTGAGATACAACCTTGGTCCGAAGCTAAAAGTAAATCATTTGTGATTCTAACAAGCGCAGTTTCAGTGCTATGATGTGGCCTGAATCCAGACTGAAACTTTTCATAGATGTCGTTTTCTTGCAAGAAAGAGCCGAGTTGAGCGGACACAACTTTTTCTAATATTTTTTACATAAATGGAAGATTAGAAATGGGTCTGTAATTTGCTAGGTTATTTGGATCTAATTGCGGTTTCTTAATAAGAGGTTTTATAACTGCCAGCTTGAACATTCTTGGAACATGACCTAAAGATAAAGATGAGTTAATAATATTGAGAAGAGGCTCTTCCACTATAGGTAACACTTCTTTCAGTAATTCAGTTGGTATAGGATCTAATAAACATGTTGTTGTTTTAGATGAAGTGATAAGTTTAACTCTTTTTGTTCTATGGTTGTAAAGCATTGTAATTGTTCTTGCGGGGTGATACTTGCGGCTGAATTATAAGGCGCGAGCAAAGATTGAACGTTTACGATTTTGATTCTGATGCTTTTAATTTTCTCGGTGAAGAAGTTCATGAAATCATTACTACTAAACTGTAACGAGGTATTTTGTTCAGACGACGTCTGTTTATTTGTTAGTCTAGCCACGGTATTAAATAAAAACCTTGGATTATTTCGGTTGTTTTCTATTAATTTGCTGAGGTGCTCAGCCCTGGCCGTTTTAAGGGCCTTTTTATAACGTGACATACTGTCTTTCCACGCGATTCTAAAGACCTTAATCTAATGGGTGCAACAATATCCAATGTTCTAGAGAGAATGGTGCTCATAGTGCTAGTTAGTTCGTCTAGTTCATCTGTTTGTTTGGGTTCAGGCAGCAGCTGAGACAGATCAGATAAGCTATTTGAGAAATGATCTATGGTGGATGGACGAATTGTTCTACCTGGTCGATAACGTGGCGCAGCATGACATATTACAGCAGTACGTAATATACAAGTTACCATGTAATGGTCAGTGACATCATCACTTTGTGGAATGATATCTATGATATAGATCACTTTGTGGTTTTTCACTTCCACTTTGTGGAATGATATCTGGAATGACTAGCTGAAACATTCTAAGACTGAACTGAACACACAGACTTTTCAACGACTGAAGCAGATTTTAAACACTGACTGAACGCAACAGTGTCTGACTCGGCGAGTTTGTGCATGATCAGTCGTAAGTATCAAATTACATTCATAATCGGCCTTACAGTCGTTAAGTGTGTGCTCGGCTTAAGCAAAGGGGTAGCTAAAGTTGTCTTTGTATACATTTTTGAATACAGGGCTTACAAAGATACCCAAGTATATAAAACGCTCCAGGGGACCACTTAAATGGAAATTAACTAACATTTGGCATTGTTTTCATGGTACCAGCAGACATAGCCTCAGACTTTAGAGACATTTTATATCCTAAAAGAGTACAGAAAGTATTAATAATATCAAGAAGAGATGGTACTGAAGATGCAGGATTTTAAAGAAAATGAGCAAAATCATCTGCATAAAGGGCTATTTTATGATGCCTCATCAGTTTGCAAACCTTAAATTGAAGGATCTGTTCTGATTGCGTCGGAAAGCGCAAAAAGCACCTGTGAAAGTGAGCACCCCTGCCTAGTCCCTCTATGTAAAGAGAAGCTTGCTGATCTGGAACTATTGTAAGAACAAAAGCTTTGGGTTCTTCATAACACCCTAACACATCTGATAAAAGAATCGCCTAAATTAAATTCCTCCAGAACAAAAAAATAAAATGACCACTCCACTAATTAGTCTCTAATTTAATTGAAGTTCTAGAATCTCTCCAAAAATGGGTTACATCCATCTGCATGATTTTATGATCATAGTCTAAACCATTATTAGGTATGATATCGGGTGCTTTAGGGAGTTGTGGCCAGGTTTATCTTGGATAGTCCACCTTCATGATTCAGTATGAGAGACTTTGCCTCTTGGTTGTTTCATATATCAGTGGCATGCGGTCCATATAAGCTGTGAATGCTCTGCATACCCAAGCCTTGGTCCTGTGGACTTGCTAATTAACATTGAATTAATGTAAACTAATTTAACTAATTAAATTACTGTAAATTCCCTTGTTTGAGGTCTACCATAAAGCTTACATGATAAAATGTTGGCAATTATACGTATGTAACACTTCGTCATTTATTTATGTGCCAAACGACGGTAATTTTCTTCAAATCTGCTACTCACTGATAGTTCTGGGTATGCGGATCCACAGCAGCTTTGCCGCGTACGCTCTGTTATGTATCGTCATCACTGTCCAGCGTTCTCATTGGTTTGCTGGCATATGGGAAATTTAATGCGCAGGGTAAGCTGTCCACGATTCGCTCGCCCAAAAGGAAAAATGTGCTGCTGCTGCCAGATCTCGATCACGAAAATCACATTGTATTTGATACAAAACTAAATAGTATTTGACTCAAATCAAACACAACTCAACTGCTTTTACGGGTGCCAGTGAAGGCATCAACAGGTAAATGTAGGCTACTTTCAATTAAGGGTCCAAATATATTATATAAAACTTAAGCTGTGTTGCTATGTCATGATGGGCAGGGGCGTCACTAGGATTTTCATTTTAGGGGGGCTTTTTAATAATAAAAAAAAAGTTAACACTTTAGTTTAATGCTAATGCTCACTATCAAGTTCATTATCATGCAAAGGCAGGGTTTTATAATCACTGTGGTCCCAAATGTGAGGTAGGGCATATAGGGGGGTTCGGGGTTTCCCCGAGAAAATGTTGATTTCTCTGATCTACTTATGTGCATTTTAAGATGTTTTGAAGGCCAAAAAAATAACATATAACAATATATATATATATATATATATATATATATATATATATATATATATATATATATATTAGGGCTGGGCAAGTTAACGCGTTATTATCGCGTTAACGCATTTATTAATTAATGCCGACAATTTTTTTATCGCACGTTAACGCAGTTTTTTTTATTATTATTATTTTGAAAGTCCGTTGCTCACTGGCTCTGAATACACATAGGCCTACAGTCAAACCATGATCACAGGAGGGGTGGGATGTTGGTCAGCCAGCAAATAACCCACCCAAACAAGCAGTGGAGAGAGGCAGATTCTCTCTGGTGAACAGTTAAAGGGTTGCGCTCCGCGAGTGAATGACAGGCGCTCTATGGATAGTACCTATAAAACCTATAGATAATAACTATTTAGATTCTGGAAACTCACTAACAGCGAGACGAGGATCAGTCTCTCTTCTAATGATTTGTGCTGCGCGTCCTTTATAAAAAGTTATAGACAATTCAACTTCGGCAACGAGCGGGCGCGGGCGCGTGCGTGAGGCGAGCATGACCGCAACAGTTTCACAGGAACGCACCCGCCTTGTCGCTGCACCTTGTGCTCGACCACTTCACCTCACTCTTGGCTGATTTATGCTTCTGCGTCGGACTTACGCCGAAGACAATACGCCGAAGACTATACGCTATAGACTACGCGTTGGTTTTCATTTATATCTCTGCGTCGTTGTCCGCGTTGACGCGCAATTACACATGCAGAGGGAGCATGTGAAACCCGGGGAGCGGTTGTAGCAATCACAGCGCTTGCGGTACGCGTAGAATTGACGTTACATTTTTGGAGAGGTGCACGTCAGGGTACGCCGAAGTGTACGCGCGCTACACAGCAACAGCGTGAGTATAAAGTATAAATTGTTTTTTTTACTCTGTTTAATGTAATCTTACGTGGGAAACCATGGCATGACCAAACCTAAGCTACTATAAGTAACGTTGGTAGACTTATATAGTAGTGATCATGACCTCTGACTACTACATAGACTGTTTCTGCTGCTCCCTGATAAAAGATACCTGTTGATACATGTTCAGAAAAAAAACAAGAAAACTGGACTTGTTTTAACAAACTAGATAAAAGGTAATGCCCTGGCAGTGGCAACTAGCTTTGTTTAAATATTTGATTTGATTACATTAATGTTTAAGCTGAGATTTGAGATTACTGTGTAAAGGGAATACTGCTGGTATAAAAGCACCTTATTTGTTTAAAGTTATTGCACTTTTGTGTATATAGCAGTACATTTAAATCAAAAGTGCGCAATACACTACTTTAGAAGTCATTATTCAATTTTGCGCATAACAATGCGATTAATCGCGATGAATCGCAAGAAAACCATGCGATTAATCGCGATTAAAAATTTTAATCGTTGCCCAGCAATAATATATATATATATATATATATATATATATATATATATATATATATATATATATATAAAACATATAACATAACAACAACAATAAGCTGGATAATAGCTTTAAAACCATGTCAGTGGGCAGCTGATTATTTTTCTCTCCTCATCAGCATCACACTCTTTTTCTCTTTGTTTTTATCTTGCCCTGTCTCTTCCCCTCCTAAAGCTGAGCTTTGACTGACGGATAAGAAATAGCTTTAAAACAATGTCAGTGGGCAGTAGATTATTTGTCAATACCTGCTCTCTCCTCATCTCCATCACACTTTCTTTTTTTCTCAGTCTCTTCATCCCTTTCTCTTCCCCTCCTAAAGCTGAGCTATTTTAATTTACTAAAGGCTACAATTTGTATTATATTCTCAATATGTACACATTTATTATTAATCTTGTGCCTTACATGATGAAAACGGCTTTGTTAATGTTTCTTGTCCCCTCACAATGACAGTAAACGAATTATTACATTACACGTTACATAGGCCTATTTTCAGTTCAGAATGGCGAAAATAGACAAAACTATATTAGTTTGCCTGATTATATTTTGTCATTCGTTTAACATTTATCACCTAAAAAAATGTCAAATATGAAATGTTAAGTTTAGCTACTTACATCTTATCTCCCACTTGACCGTATGCGTCGAGTCGCACTGTTAAAATTCGCGCTCTGCAGCGTCTGTGAATATAAAGCCCGCCTACTTTGATTTGATTGGTCATCTCAAATATTCTGACATTGACGAGCAGTGACAGACCAATGAGGCTCAGATGAACACACACACACACACACACACACACCCTGTCCTCTGTTTCTGACGTGCTCTCTGCTCGGCGCCGCTGCGATTGAAGATGAAGAACGCGTTAAATCTGATTAGAACAAGACGAGCAGTGACAGACCAATGAGGCTCAGATGAACACACACACACACACACACACACACACACACACCCTGTCCTCTGTTTCTGACGTGCTCTCTGCTCGGCGCCGCTGCGGATTGAAGATGAAGAACGCGTTAAATCTGATTAGAACAAGACTGAAGCGAACTCGAATTTGTGTAGCCTACATTAATCACAAATTTTTTAGGGGGGGCTAGGCAGAAGTTTAGGGGGGCTGAAGCCCCCCTAAAAGGGGCCTAGCGACGCCCCTGATGATGAGTAAGCAACTAAGCAGAGAATGCGAACGCGAAACCCATCCAATGTATCTACACCAGCAGACCTGCCAACCTGTACGCATTTTGCGTAGAGGATACGCATTTTGACCTCAAAGTACGGTGGTACGATTTGTCACTCTAAACTACGCAAAAACCTGGTGACGCTTCTGTGCACGCGCAGTCCTCAAATCAAGCAACAGCAAAAGAAGCGGAGTTCGACCAATCATATATCAAGCGGGGATGATTGACAGATGCGTAAGGCCTATCATTAAAAAGAGACTGAAAATCGACAGCAATAAATAATCCCGCTCGATCCTCTTCCACTCCCGCGGCCCGACGTCTGACTGAGTTCATAAGCGAGGACAGTAGTCACAGCACTTCTGACTACTGAAGGTAAACGGGCTGGGGTGGATGCGGAAAGTTGAAATATTGTTTTTATTTAACTTAATCTGGATTCGATGATCTCACGGGAGTGATCGCATGGATTATCTTAAAATACTCCGTCAACCATGGTCACTCAGATAAGAGGAAAACATCATTCAGCCATGCAAATTATAAAATGCTTAAGTACTGATGAACAATAAATCTAAATAAAATTAAAATCGCTGTGGCTTAGTGATTATGAAAGTTCTGTGATTTGTGGATTACTGATAAACGTGAGGTGTTTGTTTATTCATTCTCAGTGTTGAAAAACGTAGCCTGCATGTGTTACGTTATTGTGTTAATAATAACTAAAGTACCTAATTATGTTACATAATTATTTTGTATGAAAACTAGCGCATTAGTTACTTATGGATTAAAAAGTACCGTATCAGTGCTGCGCGAGTTCTCTCACAAACACAGACCGCGCGCACAGAGAGAGAGAGAGAGAGAAGATAATTGTAAATTGACGGGCTAAGTTTAAATTTTGTTTTGGTTGTGTTTTTTTCTGTCAAAATGTCAGAAAGCATTTTGTATTATCCATCCGTGTTTTTAAAATTCGTTAAAAGACAGACGTTAACACAGCCCCATATTTCGGATTCATCTAAACTTATACTTGATATTCTTTTTAGAATAAGTTTTTCGTTTTGCTATTATTGGTCATGTGACAGGACTCCTGTCTATTCATTGTCAACTATTTTCTAGAAATATGTTTGTATTGGCTAACGTTTATTCAGCTAATGCGTGTCCTGTTTAAAATGTGCAATGTTCAAATGCAAAGACAGCACGTCACAAATAAAAGTCCTTTTTTCTGTGTGATTTAGTATCATATTTGGATATTGGAATAATAAATTAAGTAGCCTATCTTAAATGTACACTTCAATTTTTTTTTTTGTTTTTTTACTGTTTTCTAGGTTTTTTTTAAAGTAACACTATGTAGTTTTTCAACCTTCATAATATATTTCCAAGACCCTTGTGATGGTACATCGACTTACAATAGGTTAAATGACACGTCTGCCATAGCCTGACGTGGTCTGTATCGCTTTTACTGGTTCGGGTTTCGGGTAGTAACCGGAGCACAAAAAGAACTACAAAATTCGACTGCTTTATGGCATACATAGTTTTTCTTCGTTTGTGATGTCTTTCATAAAATCATGCATCATACTCTACCTTGTCTGTGGCCATTGTTGATTCCAGAGCCGGTGCTGGATAAACAGAGAGCATGTGCATGCGCGTGCGACAGTAGGCTGCGGTAGGCTAAATTATTTACGACAGCGGTAATGGACAATTCCGCTTCCAACCTGTAGGGCGACCGCAGAGGAAAAGTTCCTTGGTGTTGCTTTAATTTTAGACTAGTTGTTGACCAGCACACATTACATGCTTTTTTGTAAAGCAATGCAATATTAATCATGAATAAAAAATGGTTTTGAGCAGTATTGAATTTTTGGACTTTCACTGCAATAGCTAAATTGCTAGCTAAATTTGAAAACTTTAGAAGTCAAAACTAGAATTATGAAGAGAGGCATGTGTTTGTGTGTGTCTTGCATTGTCTCCAAAAATATGACAAACCCCCCCCCCCCCCCCCGAAATTGTTCTCAATAGTTATTGTAACTTGTTTATTAGGAAAATGGTTTATAAAGAAAAACACTACAATTGTTATTGTAACTTGTTTATTAAGAAAGTGGTTTATAAAGAAAAAAAACACAATAGTTATTGTAACTTGTTTATTAAGAAAATTGTTTATAAAGAAAAACACTACAATTGTTATTGTAACTTGTTTATAAAGAAAAACACCACACTTAATGTTTTAAGCATTTATTAAAAGGCATGCTGATAGAATAGAGAGGAAGAAACGTGTATTAGAAAGAGCTTTGCATGATTCACTTTCTTGAAGAAGAAAAATGCAAGCATTACCGTTGGATGTGTTGCGGTCGAGGCGCAGGATGCAACAAAGAAGAAAAGTCAGAAGGAGGACAAAGAAGCGAAAGGCTTTATATAGACAGGTCTGAAAGGAATTCCCAGAACTCATGACACCAAGACTTCGGATTGGATAAATTGTCTGTAAAAGACTAAATAATGAGGGGATTTCCATAGATGAAGGCCTCAAGAATTCAGATGGTCTATAAAAAGCTGAAAGGAGAAGTCGAGTCAAGTCATCTTTATTTATATAGCGCTTTTTACAATACAGGTTGTTACAAAGCAGCTTAACAGAGATAACAGGAAAATAATGTTGTAATATTATTGTTAAATATAAAATTAAACGTCCCCAACTAGGCTAGCCAATAGCCAATGGTGACTGGCAAGGAACCAAAACTACATCAGATGACAGAATGGAGAGAAAAAAACCTTGGGAGAACCTAGGCTCAGTCAGGGGGCCAGTCCTCCTTTGGCCAACAAACGAACAGTGTATGATTATGATTTAGGCAGCATTATAGGTCAGAAGTCAGATTTGATCAGAACTTTCACAATATTTATCCATTTCCATCTGGTTGGGGTCGGAGTCATCACGCCGGTATGGAGACGGGTTTGTGGAGGTGTCCATGAGGCCTTCACAGGGCTGATGAGGCTGGCACTTCAGGGATGCGTTGTCGTCGTGTCCATGTGATGGTCCTTCATCAGATTTGGATATGGCCTGGATCCGGCGGTTTGCGGTAAACCCCGGGATAAACAGAGAGACTAATATTAGCGTAGACACCATCCTTCTTATGATGTACCAAGTACATCAGGATTTATGGGAAGTGTTCCCGGTTCCGGCTGATCTAAACTATGCAGCCTAACATTGAATTATAGAAGTCTATAATGTGTTATGTGTATGCTAGGCCAAAGAGATGTGTTTTTAGTCTAGATTTGATTAGATTACAATAATCTAGCCTTGATGTCATGAACGCATAAACTAATTGTTCTGCATTTTTAATTGAGAGCATATGATGTAATTTAGATATATTTTTAAGATGAAAAAATGCGGTTTTACAGATACTAGACAGACACGTGACTTTCAAATGAAAGATTGGTATCAAAGAGCACACCCAGGTTCCTAACCGATGACGAGGACTTGACAGAGCAGCCATCAAGTGTTCGACAGTATTCTAGGTTATTACGTGAAAAAGTTTTTTGTCCAATAATTAGAATTTCTGTTTTTTCAGAATTAAGCAGTAGGAAATTACTAGTCATCCAGTTTTTTATATCAGCTATGATTCCGTTAATTTTTTGGATTGGTAAATTTCGTCAGGGCGTGAAGAAATATAGAGCTGATTATCATCAGCATAACAGTGAAAACTAATGCCATGCTTCCTAATGATATCTCCTAAGGGTAGCATGTACAGAGTGAACAGCAACGGTCCTAGTACTGAGCCTTGTGATACACCATACTGAACTTTTGACCGATAAGACATCTCTTCATTTACTGCTACAAACTGATACATTATTTATGCCATAAGGCTGGTTTATCATGAAAACAAATAGATTTTGTTTTACCATTAGCTGTTCATGTTAGCTGTGCTGTCAGACATACGGGCTATAGTTACATCTGCTGGGTGACATAGAAGCTGTAAGTAGGGGCACATCTTTCTCTCTCTTTAAAGATCTGTGCTATATATGTATGTGTGTTTATTTATTTATTTATATATATATATATATATATATATATATATAATTTTGGGGGCGCCAAAATTGTTGCTGAATACCCCTCTAACACTGGGTAGTTGCGCCCTTGGTCCTGAGCCACCACTGCAGGGGGCTCATGTACAGAAGGCCAAAAGTAACTACGTTGGACGCAACTACCATGAGCCCCAACAGTCTCAGAGATTGTTTTGCAGTGAATGACTGACCTAGTTTACATTCTTTACGGCTGAGAATCGCAGAAATACGTGGAGGAGACAGACGTGCTTGCATGTTGTCGAATCCCATATTACACCTAGAAAAGTGGTCCTCTGAGAGGAGTACACTTTTTGGTGTTGAGCCGCAACCCCAACCTCCTTATGTGGGACAGAACGACATCTCGATGTTGAACTGCCAAAAGCTCGGACTGAGCTAAAATCAACCAATCGTCGATATAATTTAATCCGCGAATGCCCTGGAATCTCAGAGGAGCCAGAGCTGCATCCACGCATATTGTAAAGGTGCGGGGTGATAACCTAGGCCGAATGGAAGAACCCGATACTGGTATGCTTCGCCCCTGAAAGCAAACCTCAAGAACCTCCTGTGATGAGGATGGATAGATAAGTAAGCGTCCTTTAAGTCTAGTGTGACAAACCAGTCCTCGGACTGAGTCTGTGACACAATCATATTTAGCGTAAGCATACTTTGAACTTAAGATTCTGAAACCTGCTGTTTAAATGACGCAGGTCTAGAGTAGGACGCAACCCCTCATCCTCTTTCGGAACAATGAAGTAATGGCTGTAAAACCCTGACTGTCTGCCGGGAGGAGGAACCCCTTCTACAGCTCCTTTTGCAGAAGTGTCAGTACTTCCTGCTCCATAACCAAAGCCTGCTCGGGGTCCACCACAGTGGGGAGGACCCCTAGAAATCTGGGCGGACAAGAACCGAATTCTGAACCCTTTCCTATAGTGTGCAGGACCCACTGAGAAATATGTGGCAGTAGTTTCCACGCTGCCAGAAATTCTACTAGGGGAAACCTGTCTATCAAGACTGGCCTCTGGATTTGGTTGAACAGTCACTACGGTGCCCTGAAGCGGCGAACTGGCAGGGAACAACCGAACTGACGTTTCTACGACCCTCCTCGGAGGATCGTATGGGGATGCTGACACCTCGGTGCCCTGAACGGCGAACCGGCAGGGAACAACCGAACTGGCAGCGCTGCGACCCTCCTCAGAGAGTCGCACCCCAGAGGGCGCCGAGGAGAAACGATTTCTCAAAACCGTCCCTGCCCCGGAGGAGCCCTAAGAAGCCTGATAGCCTTGTTTTTTGCGACAGAACTTCCTGTCTAAGCTTTATTAGAGATGACGATAATCCTCAGATCTTGCCTACCTCTAAATAGCTTAGTTCCTATGACCCCCCTCGGAGGATCATTTGGGGACACTGACACCTTGGTGCCCTGAACGGCGATCCGGGAGGATATATATATATATATATATATATATATATATATATATATATATATATAAATATATCACTCTGTGGCCACCAGCAGGAAAACAACCGAACTGGCCGTGCTGCAACCCTCCTCAGAGAGTCGCCCCCCAGAGGAAGCAGAGGAGAAACGATTTCTCGAAACCGTCCCTCCCCAGTATAGTTTATCTGTTTTTGCACGACGCAATTCTCGAATAGCGTCAGTGCTGACATCCTCACATTCATCCATGTCCTTATACTTTACCCACCAGCGCTGCCTAATAAAATTTATTTATTTAAGATGGCTGGTGGGTAACATCGGGGTTAAAAACGATGACGCCGACTCGGGAGAGAGAAAGCTCGCAAGCGTCTCTTAAGTTTTTCTGTTTTTAAATATATTTCATCTAATAAACTCTTTTTATTTCCACTCTCATAATGTTCAGCTTGCCAGTAAATATTTAACTAGCAACAGCACTAGATAAACCTCCTTGTAAAGCTCCTCTTTATTCAACAGAGTTATGAGCTGACTTATTATTTATTTATTGAAAACTCAAACATCTGCCTTTTTCTTAATATCTTTGTTTGTTTTGTTCTCTTTTTTTTTTTTTTTTTAACAAAACACTAACGATATCAATTCCCCGGAACTGGAAATCGCCAGCACTGGATCTGACAGGTGAAAGCTGAGATAGGGCGGAGCCCGTCCCAACCCCCGCTGTCAGATCCTTCCCAAAGTGCGAGTCGCCGCCGTGCCTCGGCAACCGCGGGACCCGCGCGGGGAGCGCAAACCGAACCGTCCTCCTCGAAGAACGCCCGGCGGGAGCGGAGCGTCCTCACGGACAGCTTCTCGCAATGCTCACAGTCAGCCCACTGGAGAACTGACTGTGACATGCTCCACTCCCAAATAGTAACAAAAAGCTGATGTGTGTGTCCCCACCCGTGATATAACGTGGGCAGGGAACAACACCAAGCTGCTTGCTCTCTTGTGCCATAATATATATATATATATATATATATATTGCAACTTGACAGACAACAATAAATATGACAAGGACAGAATACGCAGATCGCTTGCTGAAGGCACAGAAGCTGTCGCGGTCTGTTTTCTGGTGTGCTTTATAGCTTCCTGGTCTATGACGTCACCCGCCTATGACGTCTTGCTCTTCCATTGGACTGATTATCCACGTGCTTCACGACGCAATCACGCAGAGCGTCCCCACCGCATCTCAACGCAGCTCGAGTTCCCTTGAAAGGGAACTACCAGTTTCAATTCAACAAAAGCCTTCTGTATGGCTATAAAGGCAGATTGGAGCTCAAAAAGGGCCTGATCAGCTGTAGAGGCAATGATAGCATAAATAACTGTATCATCAGCATAGAGGTGAATTTGACAATTATTTATAGCTAAACCAGTATTGTTGATATAAATAGAAAAAAGAACCGGACCTAAAATCGATCCATGTGGAACGCCCTTCAATAGACCAAGAAAACCTGATTTGATACCATAAGTGGAAACACACTGTGTTCTATTTGTTAGATCATTTTCAAACCATCTGCAGGCAGCTGGGTCTATTCCAATTGATGACAGCCTATTTAGAAGTGATTGATGATCCACAGTGTCAAAAGCCTTAGATAGATCAATAAACAGGGCTGCACAATGCTTCTTTTTATCAATACCACTTATAATGTCATCCAGAACCAGAGTAGCAGCGGAGGTGGTGCTATGACCAGGTCTGAAGTCTGACTGATATGCTTTCAAAATGCAATGTTCATCTAAAAAGGAGCGCAGCTGCAAGTTTACTATTTTCTCAAATATTTTCACAAGCAATGAAAGCCTAGAAATGGGTCTATAATTGTTTAAATCCCCGGGATCACCACATTTAAAAAGTGGACGTACTAAGTTCGGATCAATAACTCTGTAAAGTTAATCAATTATGAAATTAGTTAAATTTAGCTATAAAGCAACTAACTCGGTTTCTCCACACTCCCTTTTAATTACTTCTTTGTTCTTAACTTTGATGTTTACTGTGCATCTATCTATGTATAAGGTTCGCAACTCCATAACCTATTGCTTATTTCACATTCTCAAACCAGCATTAAAAGGGTATTCTGGGTTGAGCGAGTGACCCTGAGCAAGCATAGCAAAATATTCAGAAAGGCTCACTCCGCTCTGTATGAAAATATTTCCACGCTCTGCTCACATGCTCTGTTATTAAGGCTGCATTTACACTGCACAGATGCACTGATCAGATCTTTTGACCATATCCATTTTTTTTGTCCCGCCTGTTTACATTCATTTTAGACACGACTGGTATCTGATATCTGTGTTTACATTAATCCCTGCCCAAAATTATTTTGTTGGTGATCGCTTTACTATGTGACATGGTATATCCTCGGGTTTTGAATGGTCATACTAAATTTGACTGAGCACAAAATTTGACTGAACAGATAGAGACCAGAAAATAGCTGTAATTTTATTTTATTTTATCGACGGATAAAATATCGACGGATCTTTAGATCATGAATTATGAAGTGAAATAAAGTAGCACGGTAAGATTTCATTTAGCCTATTTTAATGAATTTTAATGAATTAACGAGTGAGAGAGAGAGTGAATTACAGCTTGCGTTTGTACGTAGTGAATAATAGAATAATAGTGAAATTTGTTAGTTTATTTGCAAAAACAGTACAGTAGCGAAGCTGTTTTATTTATAAAATTCACAGGTCAGAGGTTGAAAACCAGTTTCTAGCATGCTCTTGAATGTTTCTGTGTGTGCTCAATTTCTTAAAAGTTCCCACCTTAACGACATTAAAAAGCTATCTTTGTGGGCAAAGGAGTTGCTCTCACCTTGTGGTGGCTTGGAATTCAAAGGGAAATCGGATATATGTGTTTAGGTCAGATGTCGGATATACTTCTGATTTAAAACAACATGGCTCAAATTGAATGTGAAAAAAAATCTGATCTCATGTGGATTTTTGTGTTTACATGTGTGCAACAAATTCTGATCTGTCAAATGTGAGTAAAAAATCTGATTTTGTTTGTGTGTGTTGTAAGATACTGGAGACAATAAAGACAGCGAGTGTGACTGCACGAATAACTGCTTTTACTGAAGAACACGGAACTTCTCTGTTGCTGGTGTTTACACAAAAGGAACTGGCCCAGCTAACGTAACAGCGAGCTCTAGCGGCAAAACAATCCATTACATCTCCCCTTCTGCTTATTTGTGGGGACCCCATCGATAGCAGACTAAATAACTGAAGGTTTCTTAAGCAAGTTTAAAGGCAAAAATAAAACATCCTCAAGGCACCTTCCAACTTATAAATGACATTATACAAAGGCACCACACTTGACATATTTCTTTAACTATTCAGGATCAACTTGAGATCATTACCAACTATTCAGGATCAACTTGAGATCATTACCAACTATTGAAAGCTATCAACAAACAGTAGGCCTACTGGATTGTTTCACTACTGGACTCATCTGACTCCTGACAGGTAGTAACTACAAATTCAGTCTTTCAGGGGGTTTAGAAAGTAAAAGAAACTAAAAGTTCTGGAGGTCTATATACGGTAGCCAATGCTAGAGATAATAGGGATTTTTTTCTTACATCTAAGAGCGTAACATTTAGCACAAGTACTTCAAACGAATTAAACCTATGACGAGTTTTCTGAGCAACATTGAGGATATCTCTGTAGATTGTTGCAACACCGCCGCCACGACCGATCAGACGGGGCTGATGCTTATAACAGTATCCTGGCGGAGTAGACTCATTTAGACCGAAATAATCATTTGGTTTAAGCCAGGTTTCAGTAAGGCACAGAACATTGAAATTATTATCTGTGACCATTTCATTTACAATAACCGCCTTAGGTGTGAGCGATCTAATGTTTAGAAGACCTAGCTTTAGAAATTGTTTTTGTTCACTAATAGCGAGATTTTTTGTTTTAATAACAATTAGATTTTTTCTAGATCCCGCAGTAGATTTATTATTTGATCTTAGTAAACGAGGAATAGACACAGTTTCTATGCAATGTTCTACACTAGTATTAATATCAATTAAATTGGTGCAGTAGAGACTGTGATTTGGATTTTTGGTTACTAGTCAAACGGCATTTAACATCTTGGAGATGTTATCCGACAGAAGATCTGCCCCGATTCTACTTGGATGTAAGCCATCAGCGCGGAAGAGCCTTGGTCGCTCCCAAAACAGATTCCAATTATTTACAAAGAGCAGTTTCTGCTCATTGCACCATGACAATAACCATTCAATAACGGAACCACCCAAGCTTCGTGGTGGTGTGTTGGAGCTGGAGTGAATGAAACCATGGCTGATTGTGACCTGGACGCTCAGGACCAATGCTGAGAAACGCACGGAGTAGACGAGGTCGGCGCCAGCGGGTTACTAACGTCAATCACTGATCCGTGTGCATCAGCGCGTGATGTTTCAAGAGCTAAACGCCGGTCTCTCAGCTCAGCTTGTCTCTCTAGAAGGTCACGGATCTGCTTTTCTACAGCTTCTAAATCAGACTGCACCGTGAGCAAATCAGATTTGTTCTCATCTGCACCAAAAGGTAGATAACATACACCTGATATATTCGCCATTTTAACAGATGGACAGTAAGTTAGCAATGATGCAATCAGTGATGCTATTAATATTTATACTAATTTATGACTCAAGTCTTGGGTAAAAAACGTCTTTTAGTGGTACGGATGTAATGTAGACGCACGATAGACGGGAAAATGTTCGTTTGTAAGTGAGTGTAAAGAAGACTCGCTCAGCCGTGACCCATAGGTGTAAAGGACCGGTGTTGGGTAACGGCTTGAGACGCGTCTGCTTAACAGTCCGAGTTGTAATTATGAGTTAAACGATGGTTCAAAACAGAATAAAAGAAAGAAATACGGAAAAACAGAAAGAAATACGAACCTAATACGAGGCTTAGACAGCCGCGACGCAAACAAACAAACTCACAGCAGGCAACGAAGCTGACAAAAGCAGTCGATCGCAGGGCGAGCAGCAGTGAAGCGGTGTCTCGCTCTACGACCAACAGCTATTCCTCCCCTAGCTGTAGTCCCAACTAGGGGAGGAATCAGTTCGTCTTGTTCTGGAAGGACATCAGGAAACTCCTCCCAAGGCTCATCTTGCATGAGGTGACGGGACTGATTCGCTCTTGCAGTGCTTTTGCAAAGGTGCTGACAGCTCTGGCGGAACTCCATGCTACCAGAGTTTACGATGTAAGACCTGGGTGTGCTGCTATGTTGCTGGATGACAACAGTTGGAGACCAATTGGAGTGGCCGGGGTAGGGCTGCATTCTGACTTCTTCACCTGGCACCAGTGCAGGGCTAGTGTGCATCATCCTGCCTTTGTCGTAGTAGTACTTCTGGGAAGCTTTGGACCTATTGAGCAGGTGTCTGACTTTCAAAAAGTTGTAGCCCTTTGGGACAAACAGTTGTTGAGCTGCAGGGAGTTTGTTTCTGGATCTTCTGCCCATGAGCAGCTGCGCTGGGGACAACTCTACTGTCTCTAGTGGGGTTGTTCTGTATTCCAGCAATGCCAAATGTCTGTCTGGAGCTTTGTTCCAAAGTCTTTTCACTGTTTGTACTGCACACTCGGCCTCTCCATTTGAGTGAGGTGTGTGAGGTGATGATGCGAGATGTGATATGCCATAGCTCTCACAAAAGTCTCTGAACTCCTCTGACGCATACTGGGGCCCATTGTCTGTTCGTAGGACAGTAGGAATCCCATGACGACTGAACTGTGATTTCAGTATTTCAATGGCAGTATGGCTTCGCTGATCTTTAAGCTCGTCCACTTCTTCAATGTATTTTGAAAAGTAATCCACGAGAAAAATGAAGTGCTTGCCATCAAATTCAAAGATATCTGAGGCCACTAGCTCAAATGGCAGTTCTGGAGTTTCAGTTAGTTTTAGAGGCAATCTTGGTAGTTTGTTTTGGAACTCGGCACATTTGTTGCAATTCTTCACTACCTCCTCTATCTCTGCACTCATGCCCAGCCAGTAGAGCACTTCACGTGCTCTCTGCTTGCTTTTCACAATCCCTAAATGAGACTGGTGTATGAGTTTTAATATGTGCTGTCTCATAGTGGGTGGTATAACTATACGCAGCCCTTTGTACACTACTCCATCACATATGGTCAGTTGACTTTTTGAGACCCAATATGGCTGAACAGTAGTTGGGGCATCTCTCCTGTGCTCCGGCCAACCTTGCTGGATGATGTGTTGTAAGGAGCTCAGTTCTTTTTTTGTGTATTCCTGTAGCTCAGCGTACTTCTCCTCACTTACAGCCTCATAGTTCAGCATGGATACACATTCCAAATGTTCCAATTCTGAAGTATTGTGTGACAGTTGCGACCTGGATAGTGTGTCAGGCAGCTCCATATCCTTTCCTTTTCTGTACCTGGCAGTTAAATCATACCATTGGATGCGCAGGCACATCCTCTGTATGATTTCTTAAAAAATGTCCTCCAGTGGTTTGTGGTCATTATACACAGTGACTGACTTTCCAAAGATATAGTGATGAAATGTTGTGCATACATGGACGATAGAAAGCATCTCCTTTTCTATCTGTGCATAGCGGGTCTTAGCATCGGTCAGAGACCTGGAGGAGAACGCAACAGGGTGATTGTCCTGCAAAAGTACAGCACCTAATCCACTGCTGCTTGCATCACAGAAAATTTCAACTGGCTCTGATGGGTCGTAGTACTTCAGTACAGGGGGGTGTGAACACAGTTCTTTGAGCCTTGCAAAGGCTCTTTTCTGAGCCGGTTGCCACGCAAACTCCACATTGCTTTTCAGGAGCTGACCCAGCGGTGCATCTTCCTCGCTGAGATTCGGTATGAATTTTGACAAATAAGTCACAAACCCCAAAAAACGGTGAACCCCTTCCTTGTCAACAGGTTCCAGCATGCCCCTGACTGCTTGGACCTTGGCTGGGTCAGGCTTCAGACCGTCTGCAGTCAGTAAATGGCCAATATATGGGACTTTGCTCTGCCGAATGTGACACTTATTGAAATTAAGCTTTAAGTTGTAGCTTGTTGCTCTCTCGATGACTTTGTGTAGGATTTCATCGTGCATCTTCACAGTGGGGGCCACAATCAAGATGTCATCCATAATGGCCACTGCTCCCATAATGCCCTCTAGCATGCCATCTATGATCCGCTGATAGATCTCGGGGGCACATTTTATTCCAAACGGTAGCCTCAACCACCTAAACCTACCAATGGGTGTGTTGTTCTTCCTTGGTCTGATGTACTTCTCAAACTTTTCTAGCACTTTCTCGGGATCCTCTTTCTCACCTTCAGCCCAGGTGAGCGTTTTGTAAATTTCTCTGCCTTGTCTGCCTATCCACGTACCCAGCCAGCCGGCTTGCTGATTTGCAGTTAGTTTGGATAGTGTTCCATCGAAAACGAACGTAACGTGGCTCCGAAAATGGTCATATTCCTGATATAAATCTGCAGCCTCCCAGTCAATCTTCGGCTGCTCAAACTGTTTGGTAGCCATGCTACACTTCTGACACCATGTAAGATACTGGAGACAATAAAGACAGCGAGTGTGACTGCAAGAATAACTGCTTTTACTGAAGAACACTGAACTTCTCTGTTGCTGGTGTTTACACAAAAGGAACTGGCCCAGCTAATGTAACCGCGAGCTCTAGCGGCAACACAATACATTACATGTGTCAGTGTAAATGCAGCCTAAGGCTGCACAGATCCAAACTTTTGACCATATCTGATTTTTTGGCCTGCCTGCTTGCCTTCACTTTAGACAGGACTGGTATCTTATATTTGTGTTTACATTAATTCCCGCCCAAATAGATTGTCGTGATCGCTTTACTTTCCAGGTGGTAGACCCTCTGGTTTTGAATGGTCGTTCTATTAAAATAATTTATATAATTCATGTCGAGTGGCCATGATTATTTGCCAGCATGGACAAGATAACAGAGAAGTTCAACAGCCAGTAATGAGAGAACAGAGATGTGACCTTTGAGTACAAATACTTTTTTATTAATAACCATCAATAATAAATAAATAATAAAAAATAAAAAACTGAACAATCCGATTTCAATTTAATTTAAAAATCTCAATTAACAAAATCTAGGCCATATGCCAAACACTAAAAAGTTACAACCCTTCCCTTAAAATTAATGCAGGATAAACCAAGCCTGTGGGAAGGAAAAGTAGTAAAGGGCCACTTGACCGCAGACCCACAAGCGTAAACATACCACACGTGCACTGATATCTAAATCACAAACAAATAGTTTTAGCGTGGTGAAGTCACTGTACGCCCTCATCTTGATATCTATGCAATGAAGAAAGGGAGAAGACCCAGATGACCCCAAAGGACAGACACTGCACACAGACTGGCTCTAGAAACAAAAAAGGGAATCAAAAACTCCCCTTTAAATGGTCACAAAATAAACCTCAGCAGTTGGCATAACTTTAACTTTTAAAACTTACACTTAACCTGATTACAAAATACACTATTTCAACACAAAACCAACTAAATGAATAGAAAAATAAACTAAATAAAAAAATATACAATAAGCAAAACAGCAGGGCCTAGACATCAGAGGTCCATTCTGAACACCACATGGAAACATAATGAAGCAGACTCTTGTCACTTTGCATGTTGAAATCAACACATCACGGGCGTCGTAAGCATTTAAGATACCCAGTCATCCCGTAATCCAAAGGCGGAATGTAAGCAACTCCATGTGCTACTCTGCTATAAGGCAGAACACGGCATCCTCCGAAATTAGTCACGTTAACCGCTCACACTCTTGCACCAAGGAATTGCGTCCCTACTCGATAGCTGTGTCTCAATTCAGGGGCTTCATCCTTCGAAGGCATATTTTTAATGTTTCTATTATATACTGTTCATTTTTTTTTATAATAATATCTAACATCATCTGTAAAAAGTAAATTTTTCATAAAAAAATTCAATATTTGCCTCTGAGATGAAGTGAAGTTGAATAAAAATCTAAAGTACTTTGAATTTATACTTAAATACAGAGTAAATGCATTTTGTTACATTCCACCACAGGTTGTTTGGAAAATGAAACGTCTAGGGTTACGTCTGTAGGAAGGAAACGAGACACTGCGTCGATGAGGACACTTTGGGGAACACCCCTCAGTGTAGCGCCTCTGAAGCATGAATGACACTAAGTCAACTGTGATTGTTGTTGCGTCATGACGTAACTTGTGACTGCATATACGGAAGCCACAAAGGGACGCCGGCACACAACAGCGCTAGCTTCTGTGATGAAACAAGTTACTCCCATGCAGGGGAAGGTGTGGCGAAGGGACGCAGTGTCTAGTTCCCTTCTCAGGGAACAAGGGTTACAGACGTAACCTGAGACATTCCCTTTCGAGGGAACTCGCACTATGTCGATGACGACACTTTGGGTGACGAGTACCCACTATTCCACAACGAGCCCTGCCTGTCCCAGTGTGAAGCTGCGCACAGGCACACTTAGGACGAGAGCACTAGAGTGCCTGGCGTAGACGGGGTGTCCAGACTATAAAATTTAATAAAAGTGTGAGGAGTGACCCATTCTCCTTAGCACAGGATCTGTGCTATGTACCAAATTAGCTCAAAATAAATCTTAATAATCAATCATAACTTGTAATAATTAATTACGAATATTTGGATCAGTTAATAGAATTAATTTAATATAGTAAAATTAATATTATAATCAATCAACCTGTTCATCCCGTGAACAATCAGTGTTAATTGTTAATTCATTCTAAGAAATTTTCATTTCCTGGGGAGCGAAATGTCTTTCTTACTGTACAGTACTAATAAGAGCCTATTGTCAAAATCTAAATCGTAAAATAAACTTTGTTGCAAGCAGAGAATCAGAATAAAATACGTATTGTGCACAAGTTTTATTAACTAAATCACAAACATAACTAATATAAACACACAACATACAATCACACATACATGGGTAAAATGGTAAGTGACAGAATTAAACCGGGAGCAGGAAATGGAACTATGGAAAAGATCCATTTAACTATGAAAAGAACCATCAGCTTATTATTTTCAGAGCACCTCGTTAAATGTATACTTGCATGGTCTTTGCAGTGAAAGCATTACGTGAATTCCTGAAGAAGGATTTTGATGGTTCCATGAGTCTCAATCGATTTCTTCTGTGTTGAGTGAAGAAATGGTGATAATGTAATGTGGCATGGTTTGTTTGACTCTGTTCTGGCTGAAGGTTTTCTCTCTCTCCATAAGCACATGGCTGGAGTTCAGACTGTGGCCTGCCGGCCCTGGGCCAGAGAGGCCACCCAGAGCAACCAGGAGAAGGGAGGAAGTCGGAAGAGTTGATGGTTGTCTATTCAGTGATGGAGTTTTCAGTTACAGTTTTCTTCTGAGTTGGAATTAAGAAATTATAGTCTGACTCTGTTGGGAGAGTGAAGGCATAGCAGGCTGTGGTCAAGGCCTGCCGGCGCCTCTGTGCCCCGGTAGGTGTCCCCACAGACATCAATAGTTACATGGTATAGTTGAGGTTACATTGAACGTTGGTTCTATCATAAAATACATAGTATCATTGAAATAGTATCAAAAGACACTACACAAGACAATAAATCATTCAAACAGTTTCCTGGGATGCACATTCATTTACAGATCAGTTTGTCTATAAATGAATGCAGGAAAGTCTGTTTTAAGGTCTGTGTCCCTATGGCCTCGGTATTGACTAGTTTTTCTTCTAGTCAAGTCAAGTCATCCTCATTTATATAGCGCTTTTAACAATGTAGATTGTTTCAAAGCAGCTTTACAGAGATAAACATATAATTTAAGGTAACAGAGATTTTGTTTGGTTTTATAGTGGTTCTTGAATAATGTTTTTTCCAGCTAAAGTAAATTTTGATTGATTCACTTCCGTCTAAATGAACAATTGTTATTAAATTAGGGGCCGCTAAGACGACACCGTTCTCTCTAAACAGACTTTAAACGTGAACCTGTGATAGATGCTGATGGCGTTCACATGCGCATTAAGAATTGATTCTATAGTTATGTGCGTTTGAATATATGTGTGCAGGTTTGTAATTCCTTACAAACCATGCCTAAACAAACTACTTGTCTTGTCTATAAATTTTGATGCAGAATTTTTTTATTTTATCACTTCGGGTAGGTATGCAAACCGAAAAATTCCACAACGCTTTATCTGTAGAGTGGTATAGGGATCCTCCATAGGGAGTGGCTAGTTGGCACTTCAGCACTGCATTGTCATCGGGTCCAGGCGAAGGTCCTTCGTCAGATCTGGAAACGGCCTGGATCCGGCAGGCTGCGGGAAAACCTCGGGATAAACGAAGACACTAAAATTAGCGTAGATGCCATTCTTCTTATGATGTAACGAGTACATCAGGATTTAAGGGAAGTGTTCCCAGTTCCTGCTGACCTAATCTATGCAGCCTAATATTTAATTATAGAAGTCTATAATGTGTTATGTGTATGCTAGGTCAAAGAGATGTGTTTTTAGTCTAGCTTTGAACTGACAGACTGTGTCTGCTTCCCGGACAATGTTAGGAAGATTGTTCCAAAGTTTTGGTGCTAAATAGGAAAAGGATCTACCGCCAGCAGTCGATTTTGATATTCTAGGTATTATCAACTGGAAGGAACTTTGAGATCGCAATAGACGTGAAGGACTATAATGCGTTAAGAGCTCCCTCAAGTACTGCGGAGCTAAACCATTTAGTGCTTTGTAAGTAATCAGCAATATTTTAAAATTTATACAATGTTTAATAGGCAGCCAATGCAGTGTTGACAGAACCGGGCTAATATGGTCATACTTCCTGGTTCTGGTAAAAACTTGAGCTGCTGTGTTTTGAACTAGCTGTAGTTTGTTTATTAAGCGTGCAGGGCAACCACCCAGTAGAGCATTACAATAATCTAGCCTTGATGTCATGAACGCATGAACTAGTTGTTCCGCGTTTGTCAATGAGAGCATATGACGTAATTTAGATATATTTTTAAGATGAAAAAATGCGGTTTTACAGATACTAGACACTTGACTTTCAAATGAAAGATTGGTATCAAAGAGCACACCCAGGTTCCTAACCAACGACGAGGACTTAACAGAGCAGCCATCAAGTTTTAGACAGTATTTTAGGTTATTACGGGTGGAAGTTTTTTGTCCAATAATTAGAATCTCTGTTTTTTCAGAATTTAGTAGTAGGAAATTACTAGTCATCCAATTTTTTATATCAACTATGCATTCCGATAATTTTGTGAATTGGTAAGTTTCGTTAGGTTTTGAAGAAATATACAGCTGAGTATCATCAGCATAACAGTGAAAGCTAATTCCATGTTTCCTAATGATATCTCCTAAAGGTAGCATGTACAGAGTGAACAGCAGCAGTCCTAGTACTGAGCCTTGTGGTACGCCATACTGAACTTGTGATCGATAAGACATCTCTTAATTTACTGCTACAAACTGGTAGCGGTCAGATAAATATGATTTAAACCATGCTAGTGCAATTTCACTAATGCCAACATAGTTTTCTAGTCTATTTAAAAGAATGTTGTGGTCAATGGTGTCAAATGCAACACTAAGATCAAGTAACACTAATAGAGAGATACAACCACGATCAGATGATAAGAGCAAATCATTTGTGAGAGCAGTCTCAGTACTATGATATGGTCTAAATCCGGACTGAAAATCCTCGCAGATACCATTTCTTTCAAGAAAGGAACACAGTTGTGAGGATACTGCTTTTTCTAATATCTTTGACAGAAAAGGTAGATTTGAGATCGGCCTGTAATTGACTAATTCTGTAGGATCAAGTTGTGTTTTTTTAACAAGCGGTTTAATCATAGCCAGCTTAAAGGTTTTTGGTACGTATCCTAGAGACAAAGACGAATTAATGATATTAAGAAGAGGATCTATGACATCTGGAAGCATCTCTTTCAGTATCTTAGTCGGTATAGGGTCTAACATACATGTTGTCGATTTAGATGAATTAACGAGTTTGCAAAATTCTTCCTCCCCTATAGCAACAAATGAATCAAATTTTACCTCAGGGAGACTACAATGCACTCCCTGATGCGATACTGTAGTAGATGGTTGCATAGTTATAATTTTGTCCCTAATATTATCAATCTTATAAGTGAAGAAGTTCATAAAGTCATTACTGCTGTGTTTCTTGGAAACTTCTGGGCTTGAAGCTTTCTTTTTCGTTAGTTTATCCACTTTTTCAAATAAACACCTAGGATTATGTTTATTTTCTTCTAATAGGGTTGAAAAATAAGCAGATCTAGCAGCTTTTAAAGCCTCTCTGTAAGCAATCGAGCTCTCCTTCCATAAAATCCAAATTACATCTAGTTCACTGCAAAAAATGAAATCTTGCCGAGTTAAAAAATCTTAAAATAAGGCAAGAATTCTTATTTTTTTTCTTCTAAGATAAATTAACTAGCCTAGAACTAAAAGCAAAAGATTATTTTGGTTGTTTTGAGAAAATATAACTTGAATTTTCTTACTTAGAAAAAAATGTCAATTCTGGTGATTTCTGTAAATGAATTAAGTATATTTTTAAAGTGTATGGTATATTTTGACAGTCTATCCAATTTCAAGCCATATTTTCTTATTTTAAGAGCACAACGTTTCTTATTTTTAGAAAACAATGTTAGCACATTCAGACACAAAGATGATTATTTTCAATTGTTTCCTACTTTACATTGAATGAATGCATGAGGCATTTAGCGCTTTCATAATGTACTACTGTACACCCAAAGCCCTTTACAATCATATCAGGGGATCTCTCCTCAACCACCACCAGTGTGCAGCATCCACTGGGATGATCCGACGGCAGCCACAGCACCAGTGCACTCACCACACACCAGCTATAGTGGAGAGGAGAGAGAGAGTGATAAAGCCAATTCAGTGAATTAAACATTACTTAGTTTGAACCATAACATATTTTTCGGTGCTGACAACTGTCAATATCTTGTACACCAACCCAGTAACTTTATTTTAAAAGATTATTCACCCCAAAATGAAAATTTCCTGATAATTTGCTCACCCCAATGCCATCCAAGATGTTCATGTCTTTCTTTCTTCAGTGGAAAAGAAATTAAGTTTTTTGAGGAAAACGTTTTAGGATTTTTCTCCACACAATGGACTTGCATTGTGGAATGGAACTTCAATGGAATTGCAACCAAAATGTTGAAGTCCAAATCAAATCAATGGGTCTTATCTAGCGAATCGAAGAGTCATTTAAAAAAAATAAAAAAATAATATACTTTCCAACGTGATGATGTAGGCCTAATGCCCGGCTCGTCACAGACCAGCACAAGACGGACAATTGTGGTTAAAAAGTATACTTTTTTTTCTTCTTCTTTTTTGAAAATGACTCGCTAAATAAGACCCTATCCTCAGCTGGGATTGAGGAGAGCCATTTGAAGCACTTTAAAGCCCTTTTAAATGAAACTGCATTGATTTGGACTTCAACATTTTGGTTGCAATTCAAGTCCATTGTGTGTAGAAAAATCCTAAAACGTTTTCATCAAAAAACTTAATTTCTTTTCCACTGAAAAGACAAACATCTTGGATGGCATTTGGGTGAGTAAATTATCAGGAAATTTTAATTTTTTTTGAAAAAGTTAAATGGGGAGTAGTGAAAAAGTCAGCGAAGGTCACCAATTGTTGACAGCAGTTGTTTTCATCAGGTTCTTATAGACAGCAGTTGCTTAAATTAAAATAAAAATTCTGTTTTTTTGGTCGCTTTATTATATATATATATATATATATATATATATATATATATATATATATATATATATATATATATATATATATATCACTTTCTCAGTGATGTTTGTGTAACCTTGATGTATGTGTTAACTTTACTCATATAAAATACATACTTCTTACTAGGTTTTACAAGCAAGTAGCAACAAAGGACGCAATGACGTTACTAAACCAGTGAGAGGCAGCAGTTAAAGCGTGCCTAATGTGCAGAAAAAAACAAAGAAGAAGAAGCGGCACTTGTGAGAGCATGCGCGATAGATTTTGTTCGTATTTAGGCGCCAATTTTGCAGATGTGGAAAGACGTTAACAGACTGACTACATTTTTATCTGGAGCCTCGCTACGTTTTTGGAATAATAATAAGGTGAGTAATCAAGCATGCTACTTTTGTGTGAATGCTTTTTTTTTTTTTTCTGTATGTCGCTATTTTTTACTGATCTCCTTAATGTGTACCAACTAATTGTGATATTCGGAGCTTGAAGAATATGGTGTGGCCTGTTTTTTTGCACATAAAACTAACAGATACCATAACAGTTCCTGAATGCCTAAAAACGATTTATTTGTCACAAATGTAAGAATTATGGTTTTCTATTTGACCATTTTCACTGATGCATTCTCCTCTGTTGGGATTGGTTTATAAATTATTATGGTTAACGACCAAATCTGGTGAAATGGCGCACATTTAACGTTACAGTTAAAGCTACCGTTAACCTGCAGCTTATGCAGAGATGAAGTTTGTGATAAGTTTTGACAGTATTTGTGATTTCACAGCAGCATTATACTTTTATTTTTAAATTGAGTAAATTCAGAATGTAATGCAGGCAATGTAAAAGTGATTTTCTTTACTCAAACTCAACTGCTTTATCACTGCTGATAAAATTAGCCATCAAGATGAAAAACTTAGTAATGTTAAGTGATGTTATCCCTACTGATGTTATTTTAGTGGAATCTCTCATTGCATCAAAGATGGACCAGACCTTCTCAATGCGAAGACGTGAGATTGTGGATGCAGATGGAGCAGTGGCCAGCTCTTTTTACAGAGAGACAAGTAAGTTAAGTACTTATGCATATCCCTTTTTCCACTATGAGAAACCACATTCTGTTTAGGTTTGCTTTAGAATTGACCTGTAGGTCTGACCATGCATTGAAAAATGTCCACACTGTTTCATGCCTTTTTAGTTTGACTGGATAGTCACCACAGATCTGCAGACTGCAGAGTAACTTTTATGGTGCTGTGGATTTCTACACACCACGCTTTGTCACAATCTTCAAGTCTTCAAGAAGCATTGGAGAGATATTGGATAGCTTATGCAGAAAATTAATACAGAGGTGAGTTTACTGCAGCCTTAATTTTTTATTATTCTGAGTTGATCATGGTTTTGCTTACAATCTATCTAGCTGTTGACTAAAGTGTTGTGGGGTTTTGTTGATAAACCCTTTAACTGCGGACTGTAATCTGAACAGTCACTTCTCCACTTAAAGGCATAATGTAATGACATGAGCGCTTTTTGTAAAAAAAAAAAAAACAGTATTTACTAAATCTTATCAATTTGTTCAAAGAACAACAACTGGCTGCTCATGCATGAGCAAAACACACATACTTTGTGATGTCCTCGTGAACACGCATTGCAGGTCAGTTATTTTGTAAATGAAGTGGAATATATATATATATAAAACATTTCTTTTTGCACAAACAAAGTTCTCGGATTGCGTCATAAAATTAAGATTATACCATTAGACTTGCATGGATTACATTGTCTTTCTTACCTTTCTGGGGCTTTAAAGTGCTAGATGCCTAGGCTGAACCATTGGTCATTCAGTATCATTTAGATCATGATAACCACAGATAAACCCAGGCATACATTTACATTTACATTTATTCATTTAGCTGACGCTTTTATCCAAAGCGACTTACAATTGCTATATATGTCAGAGGTCGCACGCCTCTGGAGCAACTAGGGGTAGCCTATGGCAACTCACTAGCATGGCAAAATGTAACTTTATGGTTTCTATGGTAGGCTATTTGTATGAAAAACAGTAGCCTAAATACATTATTAAATACTGTAATTATATTCCATCAGTCATTTAATACATTGTCTACATTAATAATATAATACAATTGAATATGTATATCCCACATTTAATGTTGCAGTTAATATTACTAGGCTAACGTTACAGTAAATCCATGGTAAATGGATTCAGTACAAATTCAAATTCTGACTGTATCGTTGCGCAGTGTTTCTCCTGTTCGTCAGCGCTGTTTCATCTGCCTTTAAACTGGTTTAAATCACTGAGACATTTGTGTTGTTCGCTGAATTCAAGCGCTTCTCACTGGATCTCGTGAGCGAGACGATCAGAGTAAACGCCTCTGCTCTAGTGAGCTCTCGCTGCCGTTTGGACTTTGAGCCGAGCGGATAAATGGTACGTGTGGCGCGCGGTTCAAATGAGTTTCGTTCCGCTTTTGGCGCACAAACATTTATTGAACTCTTGATATCATTTTATCAAGAAAAATATTGTGATAATTATCGTTTTATCGCCCAGCCCTACTTAAGGGTGAGTAAATCATGGGCTAATTTTCATTTTTGGGTAAACTATCCCTTTAACCCTAAAACAGGCAACGTGTCTCACGAGATACATAGTTTTTATTGTCTTTTTTGGGGCATAAGAACGATTTTTTTCATCAAATTCTTTTATCACTTATGACAGCCTGGTCTGTCTTGAGTATGCTGGTCACATAATTTGCTTAAAATTTTTTGTGATCAATTACTCAGCCTGACCTAAATCCAACATGGCTGCCAGTGGTGCAGAACATTCAGATTTTGAGATAAGTAAATATATATTAAACTTACTTTTCTTCTAAAAAAAAAAAAAAGAATACTGCTAACATTAATTGTGAACATTGTCTTAAGGCGCTGAAGGAGAAAATTAAGTAATATGTTGTTCATGTTGTTATTTAGCACGTTTTGAAATGTATGTGTCTCCTGAGACACGTTGCCTGTTTAGGGTATAAAAAAGGGATTAAACTAGCTCTCATTTAAGTTTGAATAGTGCATTTTAAATATTGTAATTCAAGAATGCTTTGGAATATAGACCTAAGTTTGGTCTTGTTTTAAAGAAAACAGTCAGCAGATTATTGCTGAAGTGAAAGCACTTCAAAAAATGAAAGTATGAAAAGGTTAAGGAAGTTTAAAACTTACATTAAATCAAATATACTGTACTTAATATTTATTCTTTTTTATAAAATGTGTATTTTACAAAATATTTTTTACTATAAAATTGCTATAAAATCAAAGCCATATATCTAACCAAGTTGTGTTCCAAGTTTGAAGTTGATATCACAAAAATTGAAGTTCCCATGAGATTTTGTTTATGCATAATACCAAAAATAGCCACCGGGTGACTTACATTCCATTGAATTTAATTGTATGCATTCTGCCATAACAAATTAATAAATTTCTGTCCAAATATCACTTCTGTCACAAAATATGGAACCTTGAGACTCAGACCTTTCTGACAATATGTGTTTTGTCAAGATTAGAAAAGGTTTTGATCATAAATTATGAAACATGACGATGCCCAAAAGGGGAGGAGCCCGATAAAAGAATTTAGAGTACCGTTTCTATGGTAACACAACGTCCAATTTCAAAAGGGGTTTCACGGGCTGAATCTTGAGTTTGTAAGCTTTCGAATGATATATAATTTGTCAACATTAGATCAGGTGAAGTATGGGATATAATTGTTTTAAACATACAGTGGCAGTAACAGTTAACAGATTAATGACTTGGTCCTTTTTTATACCCCAATCAGGCAACGTATCTCAGGAGACACAACTCATAAAATCCAAAATATATCAAATTTAAAAAAAATTCTTTTGGATATGTTTTATTTAAGTCCTGATGATATAAAAAATGAAATGAAATTATTTTTTGCTTAGCATTTTCCACTCTTGCCTGTTTAAGGGTTAAGAGTCGTAATAAAAAAAAAAAAAAAAAAAGATAAAGTATATACATTTATACATGGATTAAAGGAAGTGTATGCAGGGCAGCTAACTGACAATTATTCATGCCTTTTCCCTGTTGTAATATTTTTATTGTTTGGTTTCATTCAGGTATGTGATGATGTTGATGACGCCTGGGCACAAGTATCTGTTGGGGACTGTCATTGATGAAAAAGAACCTCTCTCTCTAACTAAACTACCTTTGCCCAGTGTCTACTGCCATCATTGTTGAGAGAGGTATTGTAATGGATAATCTGCAGAACCTGCCTCAGGCAATTTGCATCTATTTTGGTCTGTCTTATGCTTTAAATTTGGATTTCGCAAAAGAAATAAACACTTTTAACTTCATTCAGAAATTGATGCTTGGTTTGGGACAGAACAAACTCCCACCAAAACTCCCATCTCTGAAAAATTGCTTTGTCTTTCTTACCTTTCTGGGTTTTCATCTTTAAAGTGCTAGATGCCTAGGCTGAACCATTGGTCATCCAGTATCATGCATTTAGATCATGATAACCACATATAAACCCAGGCATAGCCTATAGCACCACTATCATGGCAACGTCATTGAACAATGTCATTGCACAACGTCATTGCAACTTTCAAGGCCCAGAAAGGTAGTAAAAACATCGTTAAAATAGTCCATGTGACTACAGTAGTTCAACCTTAATATTATGAAGTGAGTAAATATTACTATCTCTTCTCTTCCATGTCATTCTCCTACACTGTTGACGTAGTGTAAACAGCCCAGTGCTTCTGGGTTCTACGTCAGAAGGTAGGCCTATTATTGGCCACACATGACTAGCGTTGGCCGATAGTGAGACTGCGTTCTGACGTAGAACCCAGAAGCACTGGGCTGTTTACACTACGTCAACAGTCAACCCATTAGTTGGATAATCTTTTATCCAACTCCATGATAAAAGTGCATCTATCCATCATAAAAGGGGAGGGGGGGTTTGCGCATAAAAAGTATTCTCGTTGCTTCATAATATTAAGGCTGAACTACTGTTGTCACATGGACTATTTTAACAATGTTTTTACTGCCTTTCTGGGACTTGAAAGTTGCAATGACGTTGTAGTCAATGGAGGGACAGAAAGCTCTCAGATTTCATCAAAAATATCTTTATTTGTGTTCCGAAGTTGAACGAAGGTCTTACGGGTTTGGAACGGCATGAGGACGAGTAATTACTGACAGAATTATTTTGGGTGAACTAACCCTTTAAGATGCTGTCAGCGTATTCATTTCTAATGTACATGTGTGACAGAGACATTGCTTTTTCGTTGTTTAAATTTTTTTGCACTTATATACCAAGTTGTCTCTGAAGTGTTATTGATTAAAGTGAGTAATTGTTATTTATTGAATTGTTAAAGCTGTTTGTTGAGGATGTGTTAGTCAGGGTATGGTCTCAAATATATTTATTTGTATTCAGATTTTATATAAAAAAAATATGTTGTACTTTAAAAGGTTTTTGGGTAACACTTACAATAAGGTTAATTAGTTAACATGAACTAAGAATTAACAATACAGCATTTATTAATCTTAGTTCATATTAATTTCAACATTTCCTAAAACATTATTAAAATTAGTGATGCACCGATGTGAAAATTGTGGTCGATACCGATATTAATATTGCTGTTTATGGCCGATACCGATATTTACCGATGTCGATATCTCTGTATAGAAAACACATTTTTATGATAATCAAATAAAGCGCTATTTTCCAAAACACTTTTTTTTTTAAAAAACTTTTGTAATTTATTTTCAGAAATGACTGATATTGGGCACCTTTACCTGTGTGCAAAATGTTTCATCAGATTTTTCAGAAGAAAAAATAAATATTTATATAAAAATAAATTTTTATAAAGGATACAAGTGTGTCCTGAATTCACACCATGAATAAGCCAACCCTGAGTATTCTCAATAAACATCTAACTCACTTAAGACCAAGTCACTGTATTCTGTGAACATTGTACAACAGTTCAAAACTTTAAAGTACAGTACTGTTCTACTAAGGCAAAAGACCTTAACTTCTATTTTATAGCACAATGTTATGATAACACTTAAAATGTAATCAATATTAACCCTATTAGACTCACTATGATAAAAATGGCTTCACATGTATAAACAAGAAGTTGAAGTAGTGAGCATAGTTGGAATGTCCTGTATGAACAAAATGACGGAGTATGTTTTTGTTTCCACTGTTCGATCTCGCCCGCGCCTCTCTCTCACACGCGCGCGCCACACACACACACACACACACACAACCACAACATATTCCAGCATTGCAATCTTGACGTCGCAGACTGTTCATAATAGTCACAGAGCTTCAGAGCTAAGGCAGGGCTACAGATTAGGTGTCCCTAAAGAACTGTAACGTTATCTAACAGTTAGTAGTTCCGCATTGTAATGGATTTGCTTTCTCGTCGGTTGTTTGACATGGATTTTAACCAGGGTTCAACAAAAGGTAAGCTTTAAATTACTACATTCCCGCTGCTGGTGTATAATGGGTGTGTCGTTGCGGCTCCAACTGACCAACTCGCGTAGTTTTCAGTCAGTGGACTGTCATTGACAGGCGAGAGCTAGCATTTTATTTCAGTTGTACCCTACATGTAGCCTTACGAGCTGTGAATTAAGATATCCTACAAGCCTGCTCTAATGCAGCGCTTGTTACTAGATAAGTTGTTGATTATGGCTCGAAACGTGTTTGTGTCTAGTTTGTGAAGTAGCATCGCTAGCTAAAGGCTACCGCTAACGTTAGCTATTACTGGATTTTAAAGATTATCTTTTTTATGCACCCGTGTCGTGTGTCATTCTTACCTTGATCATTTTCATCATCATTTTCCCCCGAGAGTATGCCATTATTCAGTAATCTAACAAAAGCAATCACTGTGAAACATGTAACTTACATGTGTGTTTTAGGTGATTTAATTGCTACATCATAACCCCGTAACTCCAGCGCGACAATACTTTGATGGTCGGTCAGAACAAGGCAGAGTGCCGTAACTTGCCGCCTCCAGCACCTGCTTCAGCACATTATGTGAGTGTAATGTATGCGCGCGTGCAAAAACAAACATCCCCGCCGGCCCCACATAATCCTACACACACGTCAAATACACAGGAATGATTATCGGCCTGTTCACATCGGCCCTATTTTGACATCGGAACGATACCGATGTGTAAAAAATTGACCATATCGGCCGATATTATATCGGCGGCCGATATATCGTGCATCACTAATTAAAATCAATGATTGTATTGGTTAACATTAGTTAATGCACTGTGAACTAATATGAACAGCTGGATTATTATTAACTAACATTAACAAAGATTAATTAATACAATAGCAAATGTGTTACTCATTGTTAGTTAATACACTAACTAATGAACCTTGTTATAACGTGTTTCCGTTTTTTATATTTACCTAAAGTAAGTGACTATTTACATAATAAGTAAGTTATTTTTCAAGTAAGGTTTACTAATTGGATTTTACAGCTTTGTTTTAATAGGCTTACCAATTGCTGTGATATGATGCATTGCTGTAATTTTTTAATAATCATTTGCTTTCCTTTTGCAGTTGGAGTTAATAAAGCAATATTAAGAGCATGTTTGTTGTACCAGATTAAATGTATCTCTGTTTCAGAGCTTATTTTTAGAAATAGTCTAGATTGAGAGGGGACATCCATATTAGTTATTAGTTACTTATTTTGAGGGAAAGGTTTGGTTTAAAATAAGTATTTAAAGTATTAAAATAAGCCTGACACTCTTAAAATGTGTATATATATTCTTATATCAAGATATTTTAAACCAAACCTTTCCCTTAAAATAAGCCTGAAACTCTTAAAATGTGTATATATATTCTTATATCAAGATATTTTAAACCAAACTTTTCCCTTAAAATAAGCCTGAAACTCTTAAAATGTGTATACATATTCTTATATCAAGATATTTTAAACCAAACTTTTCTTTTAAAATAAGCCTGACAATCTTAAAATGTGTATATATATTCTTATATCAAGATATTTTAAACCAAACCTTTCTCTTAAAATAAGCCTGAAACCCTTAAAATGTGATATATATTCTTATATCAAGATATTTTTACCAAGAGTATTTAAAACTAATCACTAATAAAACAAGAAAAAAATACTAGATTTTACTATTTTTGCATTGGTTTCAAGATATTTATACTGCTTGAATCAAGTTAAAATATCTAAATTTTAGGGGTGCACCGAAATTTCGGCCGCCGAAAATGTTCGGCCGAAAATGGCATTATCGGTTTCGGGCCGAAATAAAAAAAACAGCCGAAAACGTAAACCGAAAATGAATGTCACCAGCCCCTCCCATGCGTGCGCAAGCGCTTAGGTTTCACTCACGGTCAAGCTGTTATCACGCGTCTGCCTATCAAAGATAGGGATGTCTCCCGCATATTGATAGCGGCTCCCTGATGCCCGCAAATTAGTTCAAATCTCCCGGAAGAGCGAGCGAGCAAGAGCTCGTGCTCCAAACCGTGTAGCGCGCGCACGCCAGAGAGGGAGAGAGCGGAAGACCTTTGCGTGTGTGTGCTAGTGTGCCACATGAAGCGCATGTAAGACCCCCAGTCCAATTTTCTGTGTGTATAGCAGTTACATTAAAATTTGCGTAGCACTGCACAACTGTGTTTCCTAAGGCTACATAGGCTTAAATGTTGTTTACAGTTTGAGTTTGGATTAAGTTCTAGTGCTGTTTTTGCACTGTTGTTTTGCATTGTTTTGCACAGCAATTTAAAATGTAAGTAAAAAATTGTTTACATGCAGCAGCAGAATAGAGGCCCACTGCCATTCTGTGATTTTTGTGTGCAGTTATTCAGATAATTGTGGATCTTTTTGCACAACTGTTAAAAAACTATTTTATTTGATGGAACATAAAACTTGAAGAATAATATTATTTGATATTATTATTTATATTTATTGTTAAAAATATTTTAGGTTTTGTACTGTATATATATATATATTAGTATAAGTTTTTAAAAGAAGCCATTTTCGGCTTCAGTTTCGGTTTTCGGCCAAGTGCATCCTAAATTTTCGGTTTCGGCCCAGAATTTTCATTTCGGTGCATCACTACTAAATTTACTTAACTTTTTTCTTGTTTTAAGATTTTAAGATCTTTTTTATCACAAGTTTATTTTTCTTGTTTCAAGATGTCTTATCAAGTAGAATTTTCTCACCCCATTGGCAGATAATTTTGCTTGATTTTAGTTTTTTTTTTTCTTACTTTTGTATGTCGATTTTTTGCAGTGTTTTGTTTTCTTCCAGTTGCGCTCCATTTTTCTAGCTGCTCTCTTTAGGGCCTGAGTGTGCTCGTTGTACCACGGCGTTGGACTATTTTCTTTAATCTTCTTTAAGCGCAACGGAGCAACTGTGTCTAAAGTGCTGGAAAAGAGAGAGTTAAAAGTTTCTGATGCAATATCGAGTTCTTCTAAGCTATCTGGGATGCTGAGATGATGAAACTGATTAGGAAGATTATTGATAAAGTAATCTTTAGTGGCAGAAGTGATGGGTCTAACATACTTGTAACACGGAGTCGACTTTGATCAACATTGATTCCATGTGATAATATTAGATCTGGAGTATGATTACGAAAATGAGTAGGTCCTGACACGTGTTGTCTAACTCTAACAGAGTTAAGAATGTATTTAAATGCCAATCCCAATGCATCTTTTCCATTATCTACATGTATATTAAAATCACCAACAATTAGTACTTTATCTGCAGTCAATACTAATTCTGATAGAAAGTCAGAAAATTCTTTGATAAAGTCTGTATGGTGCCCTGGTGGCCTGTATACAGTAGCCAGCAGAATTCTCAAACTTGATTAATCGTTTACATTATATATTTTTACATTAAGCACCAACACTTCAAAAGAAGTAGATTTAAAATTAGATCTCTTAGTGGTTTTGAAAATATTACTATAAATTAGAGAAACACCTCCCCCTTTGCCTTTCAGACGAGGTTCATGTTTATAACAGTAATCTTGCGGGGTGCACTCATTTAAAGTAATGTAATCGTTTGGTTTTAGCCAGGTTTCTGTCATACACAGCACATCTAGGTTATAATCTGAAATCATATCATTAACAATAAGTGCTTTTGAAGTAAGGGATCAAATATTCAGCAACCCAAGCTTTATCGTTTGCTCATCTGTATTATATCTATATTATATCTATTTTTTTATTTATTTGTTGAACATCAATTACATTTTTAACCTTAGATGGGTTTGGACATTTTGGATTTCCAAATTCGGGGAGCAGACAAAGTCTCTTTATGATGATATCTAGGTGAAAGAGCCTCTATGTGATGGGATTTATCTGACCTTGGTGACGCGAGGCCGCTAGCAGACGGTCGGTTTAGCCAGTTTGTCTGCTTCCTGACCTGAGCCCCAGATTGTCATGTTTTATCTCTAAGACTATGAGCCAAATTACTAGACAGAAGAGCAGCACCATCCCAGGAGGGATGAATACCATCTCTTTTCAACAGGTCAGGTTTGCCCCAAAAACTTTTCCAATTGTCTATGAATTCTATATTATTATCTACTTCTCTCACCATTCAAAGTGAATCATGGCGGCTAAAGATCACACGCGTCTGGCAAGTGCTGCCAATCAAATTTTATTTCTCAGTAAAACCCTTTCTATTAAATTTGACTGTAATATTGTAAATTTTAACAATATAGGTACTATCATTGCGACATCGATATATTAAAGAAAGCAACAATGGCGTTTTCCCCCTGGTTTTGAGGAGTCAACACGCACTGTACTCTGTGCTAGATTCTGAAAAATGGGAATGTTAAGTCAGCTTGTACATCAGTGACTCGCTAGAAGGTATTGTCATCCAACAATTACTCGTGACTGATATATGTTCAATTCGCATTAATATTACTCTTGGCTGGTGATATAGAACTTAATCCTGGTCCACAACCCTCTGGAAAAATTGCCCTTGGCTGTGTACAATCTCCGGCCCGATCAAATGGTGATGGCTGTGCAAACCTTGATGACAGCTGTTTCGCCGGTCTGGCCGTGTCTGTTCCGCTCCTGGTGTCCCATGGGCTTCGGCCTCCCGTGTTGTGGTTTGGTCTCTCTGGCGCGGTTGGTTTGTGTGTGGATTTCTTGTCATAGTCCTTGATATAGTCCCTGAAAATCAGCAACAAAATCTTGGAATAGCTTAAGAAGAGATTGATTGGAGTCCTGCAAAGCGAAAATGTAGAGAGAAGGTGTGATTATTTTTTGGGAAAAGTTAAAGAAGTGTTTGAGTTGTTTACTAGAAGCGGACGGTTAACAAAAATAAAAGGGAATACGTTGCCCTGGGTTAACAATGAATGTAAAAAATAAATGAATGAATAAAACTGGGTTATTAAAAATAAATTAATCAAACAAACAAACAATGTAGGAAATTGATGAAGAATAGAGATCAGGGGCCGTATTCACAAAGAATTTTAAGGCTAAAAGTAGCTCCTAACCGGCGAATTTAGGAGCAACTCCTAAAAATAATGGGCGTGTCACTCGTAACTTTAGGACTCTTAGTTTTTTTGACTAAGAGTAATTCACGAAGCATTTTAGCCCTAAAAGTAGCACCTAAGCCTGGGACAGCTTAAAAGAAGTCGAGAGGACTCCTAACTCACTAAGACCTATTCACAAACCGCTTTTTGTGGCATTTCACGTTGCAATGTTTTGAAATGCGTATGCGGAGGCTACAGCTTCCAATCGCGAGGGAACAATTTTGCATTGTAGGCATAACTAGGGATGCAATCGCCACCGACAACAACCAAAACTAGGCTACTCACTGCATGTAAACTAATTGTAACGTTTCATTCTGAATCAAATTAAAATGTTCTTCTCTTTGCAAACGTAGGCAGAGGAATATAGTGACAGATTAATTCAATAATGTTGCAAAGATATTGCATCAATCCATACGTTTCATTAGGCTACTAGGCTATTTGTTTTCCCTTACTCTTTATTCATTTAGGCTATTTATTCAGTTATTCATCATCTTCCGTCCTTCGCACTTCTTGTGTAGCGCACGCATTCTCAGACCTGTCACCTGTCACTCATCATCGTAGGGGAGGTGTTTGGAATCATTCCTGCGTTACAATCATCAGCCAATCAAGGTGGTCACTTCAGTCAAGCTCGTGCATGAGTAATGACGTCATCCATAGCAACAAAGACTCACTCTTCATTTAGGAGTTGTCATTTTTCTTTACTAAGAGTAGGTCTGAAAGGCGTTGTGAATAACTTTTAAGAGAAAACTCCTAGCTAAAATCTTTTAGTGCGATTTAGGAGTACTCCTAGTGGTAAGATAAAATGCTTTGTGAATACGGCCCCAGCTCCTTAAAAAATCGTTGAATTCTGTTTTTTTTAACTGATCGATATAAATATACTTCTATGAGGAATAAAGTAATATAGACTTTACGAAAGGCCAAAGCCATATTTTTATGAATATTATTGAGGGGTCAAAAGGGGATTGGAAAAAAATTTGGCAAACCATTAATAAATTAGCTGGAAAAACAAAAGAACATGGGTAAAAGTTTTGAACTTAAAATTATCAACATTTCAGAATAGAATTCTTTAACTATAGCTACTAATTTTAATGCATATTTTATAAATTCAGTTGATGAATTAACCCAGCTTTTTACTATAAAAGACATTACTTACAGACCTATTCATTTTGATCAACCTATTTTTCAAATAGATGAAATAACTGAATTAGAAGTAGCAAATATTATTGATGCATTAAAAAGCTCCAAAGCAAAGGACCCTTATGGGCTTGTACAACATTTTTAAAATCAAATAAAGATTCTTTAGTATGCCCAATAACACACATGGTAAATTTGTCCTTCAGGCAAGCAGTTGTTCCATCTGCTTGAAAGGTGGCTACAGTTGTCCCAATTTATAAATCTGGAGATAAATCAAATTTGAAAAATTATAGGTCAATTAGTATCCTTCCAATTATATCTAAGGTAGCAGAAAAACGGATATCTAATCTTTTGTCTAATCATCTAAATAAGGGTTTTATTTCTTTATATCCAATGCAATTGGATTCAACAGATTCAGCATATTGTTTGTTTGTTGAGAAAGTGAAATGCTTATTGGATAAGAATGCGTGTGTTGGTGCTGTCTGTTTAGATCTAAAGAAGGCATTTGAGACTGTTGAACATGCTTTTATCTAAACCAATTTTATTTTCACTTTATATTAATGATCTACCTGGAGGATGTAAAGATGTAAATGTTCAGATGTATGCAGATGATGTAGTAATTTTTACCCATGCTAAGAATTTAGAAAAAGCTTCGGTTACTTTGACTTCTGCTATGACCAATATTCAGGATTGGCTTACCAGGACAGGTTTGTTATTGAACACACACAAAAAAAAACTGTGTGTAAGATGTTTTCAAAACAGTTATTAGAGATGACACATTCAAATGTATTCCTGAGAGGGGAGTGCTTGAAGTTGTTAAAGAGTTTACGTATCTTGGGGTTACTTTGGATTCGACTCTCACTTTTAAAAGTCAAGCAAAAAAGTAGTCTAATATTGTAAAATTTAATTGAAAGAATTTTAAGTACATTAGGCCATTCTTGACAGTCAGTGCTGCAAGGTTGTATTTACATTGATTGAATGATTTTTTCACATATCCAGTATTGTTTCAATAGTTGGTCATTCACAGGTGACACAACTCTAAAGTTAATAGAAACACTTTATAAGAAAGCGATAAAAGTGTTTGATAAAAAAACCCCTCTCATTTCATTACTGTAAAATTCTAAAAAAAAAACAACAACAATTTGAGTTTTGAAATGTAAAAAAAAAAATTAAATTATGCCCGTTTTATTTATAAGGTTTGGCATGGACTTGCCCCAGCTCCGTTAAATGAGTTTATAAAACAGAGGACAGATTGTGGTATTGGTACCAGGTCTGTCATTAGAGGGGATTGTGAAGTGCCATATAGGCGAACATCTTTTGGTCAGAAAGTATTATCTGTGATAGGGAGCAAATATTGGAATAGTTTACCACAGTCAATAAGACAATGTTCTACTTATCACACTTTTAAAGATCATCTAAAGAAGTGGCTTATGATGAATCAGGTATGTAAACAATTTTCTTAGTAATTTTAGTAATGTTTTCTGGGTATTGTTTTTTTTTTTTTGTAGTGTTGTGTGAATAGCTGAGTATTTGTTCTTGTGTGTACCTGCCTAGGGACTGCGGACGTAAATTAGCAATTTTGCTATAATCTGGCTTGTTTACATTGTGTATTTTGTACAAATGTTCATTAACATGCTTGTCCCTATCAAATAAAAAAACAACCAAACCACATGACCACATTTTTCACAGCAATAAAGCCATCTTATCGGATTGTCGCCCTGGCGGCTGAAGCCTTTCCTGCTCTCTTGTCTCTTTTGGGGGGGATGTTTTTAATTACTTAAAGTGGGCTTTAAAGCTTATTTGTTAAATGTAACAAATCGTTATGTGTCTGATTGTCTCAGTCCTTACAGCTATATACAAAGTTCTGGCATGAAACTCTAGATGGCACAGGCTAATAGACGTGTTTCTGTGCAACATCATCACAGAGATGCGTGTGTTATGCTGGTAAAAAATAACAACTAGTTTCCACTTTCAATGCATCAACTCACTCGTTTATTTCCGGAACCCACACAACCACAGCGCACACCTATGGTGGCCTCACAGTGTCAGAATGTGCAAGGTAAAACAGGCATCCTGAATAACAGAACTAGAACTGTATATCTACAGTCTGCTGGGTGTAGTGGAGTTGAAGCGGGTGGCCCAGTCTTCCCACTGGTGAGGCACGCTGCACAGGAGCGAATAAGTCCCTTCAGGTCACGGTCCATGGCGGGCCACCACACGACGTCACGGCACCGTTGTTTGGCTTTGACGATGCCGAGGTGTCCCTGATGTGCCATTTGCAAGACACACCCTCTGAGGGCCACTGGGATGACAGCACAGAGGCCACAAGCGATGCAGGCCTCACCCCAGCATGACAGTTCATGCTTCACTCGATAGTATGGCTCCAGTTCTGGTGGGACGCGGGCAGGCCAACCATGTCTGATATAGTCACGAAGCATGCTGAAGACTGGCTCGGCTGCTGAGGCGGACTCCAGGTCGTGGAGAGAGACCGCGTCCTTCAGTGGTGAGTGGACCAGGTGTACTACCTCATCCTCTGGAGAGACAGCAGAGCACTGGATGGCGGCAGGGCGGGATAGAAAATCTGCTACAACATTAGTCTTGCCAGGCGTGAATTGTAACTGAAAGTCATACTGCTGCAGGCAGTCTGACCATCTGTAGAGGCGATGGGGCCTGTGTCCTCCGCCCGAAGTGGACATCAGGGCTGTCAGGGCCTGGTGGTCCGTCCGTAGGGTAAAAGACCGTCCATACAAGTACAAATGCCACCTCTCACACGCCCAAATACAGGCGGGGGCCTCCCTCTCACCCACTGAGTATTTCTGCTCGGTGGGGCTGAGCGCCCGGGAGGCGAAGGCTACGGGCCTCTCCGCACCACCATGGAGCTGTGACAGAATGGCGCCCAGAGCTACAGCAGACGCATCATAGGTAACGAATGTGGGGCAGTCCAGCTGGAAGTGTGCCAGGATCAGAGACGTGGTGAGGAGGCGCTTCAGTTCGTCAAACCCTGCCTAGCATTCAGAAGTCCAGGTCCAGGGAGTATCCTGCCTGAGCAGCATCCTCAGCGGGGCCGTGACAGAGGAGTACTGCGGCAGGAAACTCATGTAGTAGGCTGTCATCCCCAAGAACGAAGCCAGGTGCGAGGCTGTCGTGGGGTTGGGGACTGAGCTGATGGCTGCCACATTCGACTGGAGAGGGGAGATACCATCTGCTGACACACGGAACCCGACAAAATTAATGGACGGTGCGGAGAACATACACTTTTCAGTGTTCAAGGTGACGTGGTGGCGGCTGAGGGAGTCAAAGACCTGTTCCAGGCGGGCGTTGTGCGTGTCAACATCCGGCCATCATCCAAATAGGCCACGGTACCGGGGCAGCTGGCCAGGATTGTGGACATGAGGAAACAGCTTGGCGCTGAACTGAGCCCAAAAGGCATCCTCGTATAGCGGTACAGGCCAGTATGGGTGATAAAAGCCGTCAGGTTCTGACTCTACGGGTGCAGAGGAATTTGTAAGTAGCCCTGACGTAAGTCCAACTTAGAAAAGACCCGGGAGCCGTAGAAGTGGGTTGTGAGTTCTTCTGTCGTCGGAAGAGGGTACTTGTCAGGCACCACTGCCTTGTTGACCTGGCGAAGGTCGATGCAGACTCTCAGTCCACCTGACTTCATCCTGGCGATGACGAGGTTGGACACCCACGGAGAGGCATCAATGGGTTCTATGATGCCATCAGCCTGGAGGCGTTGGAGCTCCTGTGTAACGCCGTCCCGCAGAGCCAGGGGAACACGCCGAAGGGGCTGGACCACGGGAGGCACGCTGTGGTCCAGGAGTGGTTTGTGTGTGAATGAGGTGAGACACCCAAGGCCATTGAACAGTTCAGGCCGGCTTTGTTGCCAAGGGGAACCCACTTGTAGTATTCGTGTTCCGTTGTTGTCCTGTAGGGTAAAACCAAGGCTGAGAAAGAGGTCAAGGACCATGATGTTCTCACCGTGGCATGTAATGTGGAATGGGAAGCGGTCCACAGTTGTAGAGGTGTAGCGAACTGGGAGGTAAAGAAGGCCAACAAGCTGAGCTTGAGCTTGATAGCTGTTGCACTGGCTGTTCAATAACGGCCGTATGAGACTTGTTTTCTGCTGTTTTAGCAGCACATTGAGTTGCCGCCTCCACTTGTAAGGCGAGTGTCAATGAATCCTCCAGTGACAGTGTTGTATCTTTGAGTAACATCTCCTCCTGGACTCTGGGATTAGACGTTTTTTCAATGAGCTGGTCTCGAATAAGTTTATCCCTCATGACGCCGAAATTACAGTGCTGTGCTAAGACTTTTAAATCTGCCACAAACTGCCTAGCATACTCACCAGCGTGTTGACATCTTTGTCTGAACTCCAGCCGCTGAAAGAGGATGTTCTGTGACTTCACAAAATGTCCAGTCAAAGCCGTAATTACAGCATCGTAAGTGTCCAGAGTACCATAGAGCTTGTTGAAAATCCTGTTCCCCTCCGCTCCCAGCAAGTGCAGTAGGATAGCACGCTTCCTCGCGTTAGTGGCATTATCCAATCAAATGGCTAAAAGGTACAGTTCAAAAGATGTTCTCCACTGATTCCAAGGAACGACATGTTCGCCAGGGAGGGGCAGAAAGTAGTCCGGAGGTGGCAGAGAAAAAACCGGGGCATCAGCCATCCTCATCGCCAATGTTATGCTGGTAAAAAATAACAACTAGTTTCCACTTTCAATGCATCAACTCACTCATTTATTTCCGGAACCCACACAACCTACACAACTTAGCTCATTAACAGGGCGACATAGTCTACTGTTTGTCCTAGATATGAAAGGAAGAGAAGGCAGGGTGAAGCTAAGGCCACTGTTACCAGCCCCACAGGCGAAACTGTGGCAGATCCTCTTGAATCCTTTGAAGGTATGTGCAAGCCATACTATTTAGTGTCTGTGTCTGTGTTGGTGGGTGGGTGGGTGAGTGGTGTGATATAAAAACAGACAGATATTGTGTGTGTGTCTGTGTATGTTTGGAGCCGGCTGGTTCTTGTGATGTGTTGCACGTGAAGAGTTAAGTAATTCTTTTCCCTTTTTGTGTTGTAGATGAAGTTTGTGGCCAAAAAAGTGATGGACCAACTCAACTTGCAGTACAACCAGCTCAGTGATGACTATGAAGCTGTGAAAAGAGAACTGGAGGCCACACAGGAAGAGAATAAAAAACTGAAGGAGCAGCTTAAGCAGTCCAATTTTGGGTTTGAATCTATAAAGGACATGAACTATAATTATTTATTTTTTTTACTGGTTTACAATAATTGCAGATTTTCATGTGGCAATAATTGCAGATTTTTTCAAAGGTGGGTTAAGCTGGGAGAACCACCTCCTTTTGGTTCTGATGAAAGTCAGACTTGGACTCACCAACAAAGATCTTGCCTGCCGATTTGGGCTTTCATTCTCAACTGTATCAAAAACCTTAAGAGAGTGGATATGTGTTATCTGCTGGTCTCACCAACTTAAAGAGGACTGTGCTGGCCCGGCAATAACTGTTTTTAGAGAGAATATACAGGAGACACATTGCAGAGATATGATTGCAGCACTTCCTAAGGGCAAATGGCTATTATATGACAGAAATTCAGAGTACTCATCTTATAACATGTGATTGGATACTTTATTTACTCGATTGTGAGTTGTTGTTGTTTTGTTTTGACTTTTAAATGCAATCTAATGATTGCAACATAATGTAATCAAAATTAAATGTACACTTGTATAAAGCGTTTTCAACAATGGCAAATGTGAATAATTAATACCAAGACTTATAATAAGACTATACCACACTTAATACAAACACTTATCTGACATTTCTGCCTGAAGGTGAATTATTTACACTTTATTCTTGCTTTTGAATTTGAGTATTATCTCCAGTGATGGCACATCTTCAAGTGCACCATTTACATTTATTACTTGGATCTATTTGCATTAAATTGTCCATTTTCTGGAATATCTGGTTATGTTTACACATCCATAGTGAAAGTGTTGGCAGCAGTCTGTGCACTTGATCATTTTGCCCAAGTTAGGTCTTTTGCAGTTTGATCTCTTCAGCCAGGTGGGGGTCTTTGAAGTGGGAGATGAGTTCTGGAAGGAGGTGGTCCATGAAGAAGACTTCTGCCTTGGCAAGAGTTTCTTGTAGAAAGTGCTCATCTCCCTCTAGCCGGCAAATTATCTTACTTGTTTTGGTCCACATCATGACATCACATTTGTCCATTCCGCAAACATTCATCTGTTGTTGAATCTGTGAGTAATATGGGTGGGTAGGTTGCAGATCATAGTTTTTATCAAGACAAAAGGATGCATCAGACTCTGACCCCTCTAGACCCTCCTTGTACTTGTGTGGACACTTAATCTTCAGCACGCCTGTTCCACAGCAGCTACAGGAGAATACACCATCAGGAGGAGCAGACAGGTATGGCTCATCTGCTTTCACTGTTAGACCCACTGCTTTTAGATTAAAGTTCATGTGTACTGTAAGGAACCTGGGTCAGGCTTTGGGGATATGTATTCAAAATTTTGTAATTTACAATTAATAATTATTCATACGGGTTTGACCCAGATAATCATACATGTTAAGTCTCCCAAAAAGGGATAATATGTTCCCTGCATCTGCATTCATATATGTACTTAGACAATTAACCACAAAGGATTATAATTAATTGCATATGTAGACTATATTTTACAGACAGGTTAAAATTAGCTCAATTGTATATCAATACTTAATCAAAACGGATTATAATTAAATATTTAATATATCAATTATGTCTATCATAGATCGATCGTCAGGATAAGCTTTAAGGGGATTCATTTATGATCGAATCATCTGCTTGTCCAGCAAACCTGATCATTCGATCTCATCAAACCTCACAAAATTATCCTACTTTATAGACTTTCAAGAGAAGCTATTCCTCTAAGCCACAAGGAATAACTTTCCTGTTCTATAACGATACCTTTTTAAGTATCAATACATTTGTAAAGCACGTAGCTTTGGATCGTACATTAAAGGGACTTGTATATGAGCAAGAGACAGAATCAATAAATAAATATAATGAATTTTATAAAGGAAAACTACGTATACGGTTACTAACGTTACAAGGAATAAAATGTATTTACAACAAAATACAACGACAATGAAAGAGGATGCATCAATAAAGAGAGAGAGAATCTGGAAGGATCAGTGGCAAATTACAGACCTTGAAACCTTTGAGAGACAACACGGAAAAACACAATCTTAATACTCTGAAAGCTCGGTACGAATATATACCTGCACAGTGGCTGCTTCAAAGGCATGTGGATGTATTCAGTGGGAGAGTAACGTGGCCTGTGGATGGGTCCGGAGCGCGCACTTTCAAACGAAGGTTTAACGGTCTCGGACGTAAATTACCAAAGAAACAATTCAGGCTAAGTTCACTTACTCGTCTGAGGAAATGAACAAGGTAGAAAGGAAAAATAAAACTTAAACAAACAAAGGAAAAGATCCCCGGATGGGGGTTCGCGGAGGAGTTACATGGTGATGCGAGGAAGAGGAGCTAAGTCAGAGAGAGAAGGCAGGGGGGTCAGTTCTCTTAAAGAAACTGAAGTCCACACCTCTGTGGGGAGCCCTGGCCAATGACATTCAACGAAACTCTGGCGGGCAGAATTTCTTTTGTCTTGTCAGGACAGTCATTTAGATGTTTTATTGCCATGGCTGAATTCGGTCAGAATCATTCCAAAATATGGTACAGCATAGTAAAATACCTTTTACGGTATGTTCATATACATATATGGCTTGGTCAGCCCTAGGGCATTCTGTAGGTATCAATAAAGACCTGTAAGGAGGATTATATTGCAAAGTTACATTAAAAACATAATTAAAATCACTTGTAGTTTGTTTAGAACTACTATACACTCACAGATACCTTCATAGGACCTGGGCAATCGGACAAACATAACATCTCAAATATATCTCAGTGAAGTCTTTTAAATGAGGAAATTAGTAAAGGTCCATGTATGTGTGTGTGTATGTTTGCGTGTCTTGGAGAGAGCTTTTCTGGCCGCCTGGCCTGGCTCTGAGGAGATAGCGATCTCTTTGAAGCCTGACCACCGGCTGTGTTTGTGTGTGTTGTACACAAGTTCCTTCTTGCTGGAAAGGGGGAAGGCTTGGTTTTAACTCAGTTCGCTATGAAAGTGTCAATGAACGCCATTAGGAACAGACTCTGTGGTGCCCGGCCTGAGTTATGGACCAGAGTCAGAGAGGTTAGAAGCATTCTTACATGTATAAGTGAATGAGTCGTCCTGACATAGTCCAGATACCCTACAGTATCTTCTTTATTTCTGTTTGGTAACATTGGTGTGCAGTATCTTCCCCACATGACAGCTGGAACAGTGAGATCTGTGGGTTCATACTGCATTAGAATTAAAAAGATAGTAGAATGAAAATGACAAGTTTATGAAAAGACAGAGCTCCAGTCCTGAATGCCTCAGAGTCTCTTTTCTCATTCAATGTCAGCTAAAAGCTGCTATCTAAGCCTGTGTCATAAGTGATAGTAAGCTATTTATAGTAAAGCACAGTGTTTCAGTTGAAAATCATAGACACGGTGATGTTAATAAAAATAATGTTACAGGATTCTATACATTTAGAGGGCAATTTGTAAATGTTTTAAAAGTAAAACTGACTTTAATGAATTAATTATTTTAAAGAAGTCTTTAAAATAATAATGCAGACCTTAAACGATAGAAATGAAAATTTGACTAGTTTATTTTAGTACCAGTAACAACTTTGTCTGATCTTAGTCTCCACCATGAAACCGGGCAGATGGCTCTGGCTACAGACTTAGATGTACACTGAATAGATGTATGTGATCTAAATTCACTGAGATTTTGCTGATTTGAAGAGGTTTAACAGATTTAAGTGATTAAATACTGCTGTTATTAACTTTTCTCCCTGTTTTAACACTATGCAACCCCAAAAGCTCTGGTGGCTCTTGAATGTACCTTCCCTAAGCTCCAGAAAACACCTGATTCTATTGAAGAAAACTGATTTCGTGATGGGAAAGAGTGGTTACCAGTGTGCACGAGGTGATTTTTCATCGACGGGTAAGATCCTCTTTGGCCAGACAGAGGGCAACCTAAGGCAGTGGGTCACCGCCACCACTGGGCATCTACCCTGATGGGAGGAGTTTTATGTGAGATGGGTATGAGAGTGGAGCGGATGACTGAGGCCACTAGCATCATTACATCATGAAGGGAGGATGAGCTGTGAGAAGGTACGGCAGTCTGACCCAGAAATGAGAGTTCCTCCATGCCACATACCACATCATTAGTTATTCTAAGTTAATAACTAATGATCGTTGCGACGGAAGTAATCAATCAAAACTAACTTTAGCTAGACAATAACTTTATTCTAGAGCTGCAGTAAAGCCAAAACAATCTCTGTTACTTTAATTTCCTATTATCACTGTAAAGCTGCTTTGAAACAATCTATATTGTTAAAAGCGCTATATAAATGAAGGTGACTTGACTTGACTTGACTGACCAGAAACCGCATTCATTGTATGGCTTGTTTTTCATTGTGACAAGTGTCTGCAACTATGCCAGGGGACAACACCCTGAAGAAAAGGAGATAATAGATAAAGAGCTAATGGGAATGGGCTTTCAAAAGCCAGCTGAGACCATGAGGTGATTGTCATTATTCATTGTGGAGACAGTAACAAAACTTCTTATGATGTTAGGTGCCTTATGGGCAAGAACAATGTATAGAAGTGTTGATATTGAACTAATTTGTCTCTATCATAGTTTTAACAACGGCAGGTCATTAGACATGGCATAGGATAATTTTAAGACATGGTGGTGGCTAAAGATGAAGACAGCTTTTGTAAATTCAAGAGAAAGTCTGGATAATTTGTCAGAGGTTATTGTAATTAATTTAATATTACATTATGTCTAAATTACAGTCTTAGGAGGCTGTTGAAAATATTATTTTGTTTATAGTGAGAGAGACTGTTTGAGTGGAGGAAGGGATGGTACTCAATCATTATTTTGTTTAAGCTTGCTTTAGCAGGCCGATAACAGACAGACAATGAACCAAAACAACCCAGTTGACTTTTCTAAAAACAAATGAATGAACAGACATGCTTTGAAACTGGTAAAGAGACCATGTAAAAGTAGGTAAATAATTTTAGAGCCAACCGAAAAAAGAAAGAAAAAAAAACCTTGACCATGAGCAGTTTATAGTCATGCGTGTCTAGTATGTGTGTGATGGTGACTGCACTGTATGTTTCGTATATGTTTGTTTGGGGTTCTGTTGTGTCCCTATTGTGTGTATATTGTGTCATTAACCTCTGGAATGAGTGTTTTATAACAGATGGGTTAAGTGAAATGACAAAACTTTAAAGAAGCTGTTAATTCTGAGTGAATCTGATGAAAAGATGATGCAGAACATGGGACGAGCTTGTCTGCTACTAGTAATTATGACTAATTATGACTAATTATGTCATTTATGATGTTTATTTGAATTACTCTCTGGATTAATATGTTTAAGAGTATTTATGTAAATTGGAATTGGAAAGTTGAAGATTGAGTCCATCATGGGTTTAAAAACCCTTATAGGAAATATATAGTCTAAATTTAAATAGTCAACTATGTGTGATCAGAATGATAAATGTAAAATAATAGACTTGACTGCATAGAAAAAGTGACAAATTGGCTAAGTCACTATAAAAATGATCAAGAGAGCCCAGTCTAATTTATGAAAGGCTAGTGGGTGAGCAAAGGAGGAGGATGGGAACATCACTGTTGTTAGACTATCATTGACCATGACCTGACTGGATAGAGACAAGACTCGAAAACTGTGAGAATGTTTTGTTTGTAGTTGGTTGTGCCTTCAGAGACTAAACAAAAGGCCTGAATTGGACAAGATAGGCAGTGACCACTGAATTTGAAGTGTTAGTCTTAGGGCCTTTGGCATTAATTATTCTGTTTAAGGAGCTGAGTTTGTGGCTTTAACTGAAGCCTGGAAATTAGTGAAAGGAAAATGTGTGACGATTTGCACAGATTATCGTAATACGTTTGGGTTGGACCATGCATTAAAAAAGGGGATGATAACTTTTGTTTGAAAAAAGAAAAGAAAAAAGGTTTGCTTTGGATATTGTTTGGAAAACCCATTTATAGGAATGGAAGGGGTTAAACAACGAGTGCCATCAACCGAGTTGTGTGTGTGAACATGACATGTTGAAAAGAAATGTCTTCTCTCCTATCTAACATTTATGTTTAGGTGAAAGCAGCTCAAGGACAAGCAGCTGATACACCACTGCATGACATCAAACCGGGAGATTTATGAAGTTATTAGGGGATTATGAAAAATCTGACAGTTCTTGTTCAAATTATAACACAGATAGAATCTGTGATACATGGAATGGAAGCAGAACTGACAAAAGGCAGAGCAGATTGGCTGACAAGTTAGAAATTAACTTTCCAATGAAGTTGATCATTCCCATGATCCGTAGTACTCCTTTCTTGTCTGTGGGCCGGGGCATCTCCAGTATGGCTTTTATTTTGTCTTTATCTGGCTCTATTGCTTGAGCAGACAGCTTATCTCCTAGGAATGTGATTTCCTGGACGCCAAACTGACACTTGGCTTTGTTGAGTTTCAGTCCATTCTTCTGGACACTCTGCAGCAATTTGGTCAGTCTCTCATTGTGTTCCTGCAGAGTAGAGCCCCAGCAGATGATGTCATCCACGTAGACCCGGACTCCTTCTAGACCTTCTATTATGTGTTCCATTGCTCTGTGAAAGATTTCAGATGCACATATGATACCAAAGGGCATCCTGAGGAAACAGTATCTGCCAAATGGTGTGTTAAAAGTACAGTATTTTGTGCTTTCTTCTACTAGCTTGAGCTGCCAGAAACCTTGAGACGCATCCAGCTTGGTGAAGTACTTTGCACCTGACATTTCACTTGTGATTTCCTCTTGGGGATCTGGTAGTGTTCACGCTTTATGTTTTCATTCAAATCCTTTGGATCAATGCATACTCGTAGATCATTGTTCTTTTTCTTAACACACACCATTGAGTTGACCCAATCTGTAGGCTCTTCAACCTTTCTGATTACTCCAAGCATGGTCATCCTGTCCAGCTCTTTTTTTAGACGACCATGCAGGGGTGCAGGAACTCTCCATGGAGCATGTACCACAGGCTGAGCGTCATCCTTAAGCTGGATCTTGTATTTAAACGGCAAGACACCAAATCCTTTGAAGATGTCTGGGAAGCTTTGTACAATCAAGTCTACTGAATCGTGTAATGTGTTTTTAGCTGCACTGTCACAGTTGATGCGGTAGACTCTTTTAACCAGTCCCAAATCCTCACAAGCTCTGTCACCTAACAGTGAATCATGTCCTTCAGCAACTACAGAAAACAGTAGATGGTGCACTTTGTTCCTGGACGTTACTTTTAGTCTGCACACACCTAAACAGTCTATTTCCTATCCATTGTAGTCCCTCAATGGTATTGTCTTTTTCTGCATTATGGGTTTTTCTTTCATGGCTTTAATGTCACTTATACTTATCAAGTTTGCTTTTGCCCCAGTGTCAAGTTTCAGTGTAACTAATGCTCCATTTATCTGCAGCGGCACAATCCATTTATCCTCTTGTACTGCATTCACTTTATGGTCAGCGATTCTGACCATTACTGTGGGCTGCACATTTTCTGTGGCTTTCTCTGATGTATAATCACATGACACCATTCCTACAAAGAATGTCTCACTTAAATCAGTATCCTCAACAACATACACAGATTGTCCTTTACATGTTTTTCCTTTTGAAAAACACTGCTTGGCAAAGTGATTCTTACCATTACATTTTGTGCACATTTTACCAAACGCTGGGCATTGCCTCGGTTGATGCTGGAAACCACACTGTTTGCAACTGAATGTCCCGTCCTGCGACTTCTTTTCATACTTGTACTGTACATGCTTCTTCCCCTTGAAGGATACAGCACCAATTGCTGCACTGTCATCAATTACAGTTGCACCATTATTTATGTCACTGAAGGTCTTAGCATGCTTTTGAGCCAATTCACTGGCATGGCAAATTTTTACAGCGTCCTCCAGTTTCAGTTCAGTTTCTCTCAAAAGACGTTCTCTGACCTTTTTGTCATATATTCCAAAGACAATCTGATCACGTATCATGGACTATTTCAAATCCGAAAAATTACATGTCGGTGCCTTCAATTTCAGATCTGTGAGAAAGCTATCAAATGTCTCATGTTGCAGCTGCGTCCGTGAACGAAACACATACCTCTCATAAGTTTTGTTTTTCTTCGGAGAACAATGAGCTTCAAATTTCTTTATCACTTCCTCCAGTTTCTTGTCATCGTCAGGTTGATCAAACACGAACGTATTGAACATTTCAATCGCATGTGGGACTGCTATAGTTAGCAGTAATGCTATCTTCCGTTCGTCCGGTTTATTCTCCAACCTGATCGCCGCGATGTACAGCGCGAATTGCTGCTAAAAAGTCCGCCAATTGCAGTCAACATTTCCCGTGAGCTTCAAACCCTCCGGTGGCCTCAGCGACTCCATGTTGCGTTTCACAATTATCCTCGGCGTAACGTCATTAACTTCAGTAACCACTCCTGGTACCATGTAATGTTCATTACTTTTTCAATGATCACACATTGTTGTGATGAACAGCTAGCTTGTGCCAGTCATTTATTTTTTACCTCGTTCCGGTGGTAACATAACAGTAAGCCTTTCTCTCTCTGAGTTAACACAGTATCACAGCGCCGCCTTGTGGCTACATGGATATATTACATGTTACTGAATATCATTACAACCTTTATATATTTATTTATTTAAAATGTGCATAATGATAACTGATTGACTAAAACTGTACATGTGTGATCGATTAAGGGTATAATAATTACATAATATCTAAATCATACAAAATTATTATTCTAAATAAGCATTACATAAAGCCAGACGATTTTGTCTTTAAAAAGTATTTCCTATGTAGTGACCTTTAATTTGGAGTAGAAACAGGTGGAGTGACTTTATCGCATCAGACATGTCTCACTTTGCTGACAGCTGATTGGTCCAAGTTCGGTTTGCAACCTCTTACCTGGAACAACCTGCCCTGGACCAGGATAGCCGTAGAGCGTAAGTTACTCTAGCGATGAACTGCTAAAAGCCATACCACTTTCATGGTGCCTAAACCCAGGGTTGGCGCATAAATGAACCGAAACTCAGCGTATAAGCTGCCTCACAGACATGTGAAATATATATATAAGTATATATATATATATATATATATATATATATATATATATATATATATATATATATAGAAAGCTTGAAATGTCTACTATTAAACAAAACAATTCAAAACGAAAAGAAACAGACTACTCTGTGCTTATGTAATCCGTATGAAGTGTGCATTTCTCTCTATAGCCATGTTCACTACTGCGAAGATGGCGAGTCAGCATCGTCAACTGACATTGAATAAATAAACAATTAAAATGTCTCCTTGCTGTATTTGACACATTCATAATCATTACTTTTGCCGGTTCTTTGTGACAGCTTTTAGGTGCGTTATTGGCAGCGCCACCCTTAGGCTACATGTTACATGAACCACATGTTACATGCATCACCACCGCATCAGCACCAAAAACATGGGGATTTTTTAAGACCATAATCGCACAACCTATTCGATATAAGAAAATCAACTAATCGAAAATTTATATAATCGAATATATATATATACTCACTCACACATATGCTATTGAATGTTTCAACCAAATAAACTAAAATAAATAAACCGATTCGGGTTACACCGATTCTCTCCTCCCAACCACAAATGAGTTTTTGTTACTCATGTCTTAATGTACTTGCAACTCCAAAACACACATGTGATGCATGCAAACTCCCACACGCAAATTTTATTTATATAAAAATAAATATAAACACAGTGGCACTTTTTTTTACTTTTAATAACCAAAATATGTTTAAGTGGTAATGAAATGAATATTGGCATCATGGCTTAATAAATGTTAATCATTTCTCACAAGCATTTAAAATGATTTTTAATGGTAAGATTATTTTAATTTTAACTATCAATCCTATTTATAGGAATTTATATAAAAAATATGTACATTTATACTTGTATTTATAATTTTCTCTCTGTAGATCCCGTTACACTGAACACATTTTCACATTTGAACACAATTTTAATACAAAATTCCAAGAGTCATTTGTCACACTTGCAACAATAAATAGGCCAAATCTGTCACGGGTCAGGGTGTGTCACCGGTCCCTCTCTGTTGTTTGTTTTGGTCCTGTCATTTCTGCAGCTTGTGACGGTGGCAATTTGCACAATCACAAGCTGATCTTCCCCACCTGTCTCTCGTTTCCTCTACCCTTTATATACCCAGCTGTGTCTTCCAGTGTTTGTCAGTGGATTGTTTGATGTCGTGTGTGCGTTTCTTGTCTGATGTATGTTCGCTATTCCACTTACCAGTATCTGTGATTCAGGAAGCCTAGACGTGGGGATCGGTGCAGGTCTGTTCGCCTGCTGGTTCCTGTTCTCGTCTCTGGCTGGTTATTCCTGGACTCTCCCTGTCTGTCGGTGGTCTCCTCCTCACTACACGTCCGTATGAGTGCGGGCTTTCCTCACCGGAACCACCTATCAGAGAGGCTTCACCTTTGTTTCACCGTGTCACAAAGACGATACATTGTTCACGAAGTTTTGTAATAAACTTTCTTCACTTCTCACCTCTGCTTTTGAGTCCTTTTCTTCTCTATAACCCAGAGCTCACGACAGAATCCACTGACCACGATGGACTCAGCAGAGGAGACGGAACTGCGTCGGGCCATTACCCAACAGAGCGTTCTACTAGGACGACAGCAAGAGGAATTAGCAGCTTCTCGCCAGGCCATGTCAGAGATGTCACAGCAGCTTGCTGTGATTACTCATCGGCTCGAACAGTTGCAGACCAGTTCTCCCGTGATGCCAACAGCACCTGTTCCACTTAACGCTGAGGTGGTAGCGCCTCGCCGGTCCGAACCTCGACTCAACCCACCTGCTTCCTACTCTGGTGAGCCTAATTTGTGTCGCTCATTCCTCTCGCAGTGCTCATTAACTTTTTCACTCCAGCCTTCCTGTTTTCCGACGGAGAGGTCCAGGGTTGCGTTTGTTATCATGCATCTAGCGGGGCTTGCGAGAGAGTGGGGAACTGCCATGTGGGATAATGAGAACGAGTGCTGCAGATCTTATGAGGTGTTTTCTCAGGAGCTTCGCAAGGTTTTTGATCGGTCAGCATTGGGGACCGAGGCCGCCCGAGCGTTGTCGCTGTTGCAACAGGGGACTCGCTCCGTGTCGGAGTATTCGATCGAGTTCCGTACACTCGCGGCTTCCTGTGGGTGGAATCCCAAGGCACAGTGGGACCACTTTCTTCACGGGTTAGCGGAATACATCAAGGACGAGATTTATTCCTTGGAACTGCCCACATCACTCGACGGGTTGGTTGATCTCGCTATTCGGGTCGACAACCGGATCTCCCTTCGTGCTCAGACTCTGAGGAGGGGGTTTCCTCATGACGTCATCAACAGCACACCAGTCACGAGAGGGGCTGCTTCACACCACGTGGGATCCTCGGAGGAGGAGCCCATGCAGATCGGGAGAGCTCATCTTACCGTTACAGAGCGCCGTCATTGCTTGACTAATAACTTGTGTCTCTACTGTGGAGAGGCGGGTCACATGGCGGCTGATTGTCCTATAAAGAAAAGACGGCCTACGTTTAAGGGACAAAGGACGGTGAGCGCCACCACTACACAACTGCCATCTGGTGGCCAGGCCATTCTTCCGGCGTTTCTACAGTTGGAGGGGGTTAACCACCAGGTGTCGGCACTTATTGATTCTGGAGCGGAGGGTGATTTTATGGACATTGAACTGGCTGAGCACTTGGGCATCACACGTTCTTTCCTGGCCGAACTGATTGCAGCCAAAACTCTATGTGGTACCCTTCTCACTGAGATTACCCAGTCCACTAGGCTAGTCAACCTTACTATTTCGGGCAATCATACCGAGGAGATTCGTTTCCCCCTCATACATTCCCCTTCCGCTCCAGTGGTGTTTGGGCACACCTGGTTGGTCAAACATAACCCGCATATTGACTGGTCTCTTAATTTAGTGTTGGCATGGAGTCCTTTCTGTCTGTCTCATTGTTTAATGTCGGCATCATTGCCTTTAATGTCTGTTTCTACCCTACAGGAGGAACTGGTGAACCTGGCGGGTGTACCGGAGGTTTACCATGACTTAAGAGCGGTGTTCAGTAAGTCACGAGCTGCATCTCTTCCTCTGCACCGCCCGTACGACTGTGCGATTGAATTATTTCCTGGCACTTCTCCGCCTAAGGGGCGCTTATACTCGCTCTCCGGTCCTGAGAGGGAGGCCATGGAAAGATACATCAATGATTCTCTGCGAGCCGGTTTAATTCGACCCTCTTCCTCTCCTGCCGGGGCGGGTTCTTCTTCGTGGGGAAGAAGGATGGGTCGCTGCGTCCCTGTATAGATTTTCGAGGGCTGAATGACATCACGGTAAAGAATAGCCACCCTTTGCCACTGATGTCTTCAGCGTTCGAACTCTTGCAGGGGGCGACTATCTTTACGAAGGTGGACCTACGCAATGCTTATCACCTGGTTCGAATTAGGGAGGGGGACGAATGGAAGACCGCTTTTAATACCCCCACAGGTCATTTCGAGTATTTGGTCATGCCTTTTGGACTCTCAAACTCCCCGGCGGTCTTTCAGGCACTCGTTAATGACGTGCTCAGAGACATGGTCGACCGGTTTGTATTTGTGTATCTCGACGACATCCTGATCTTCTCCCAGAACGAGCGCGACCATGTCCAGCACGTCAGGAGAGTGTTACAGCGGCTGCTCGAGAATCGTTTATATGCCAAGGTGGAGAAGTGTGAGTTTCACACACAGTCGGTTCCGTTCCTGGGTTTCGTTCTGTCGCCCACAGGCATCCGAATGGATCCGCCCAAGGTAAAGGCAGTTGCGGATTGGCCCACCCCAGAGAATCGCAAGGCGGTCCAGCGTTTTCTGGGGTTCGACAATTTTTACAGGCGTTTCATTCGGGGTTTTAGTCAGGTCGCTCTACCACTGACAAATCTCACCTCCACACGAATTCGATTCTGTTGGTCATCGCAGGCTCAAGAGGCGTTCGAAACCTTAAAGAGACGCTTTGTTTCGGCTCCCATTCTCACCAACCCTGACCCGTCTCGTCAATTCGTTGTGGAGGTGGATGCGTCGGAGGTAGGAGTGGGGGCAATTTTGTCTCAGAGGTCCCCTTCGGACGACAGAATACACCCATGCGCTTTTTTTTCTCATCGTCTAACTCCTTCGGAACGGAATTACGACATCGGGAATAAGGAGTTACTGGCTGTTAAGTTGGCGCTGGAGGAGTGGCGTCACTGGTTGGAGGGCGCGGGGGTTCCATTCATAGTTTGGACCGACCATAAGAACTTAGAGTACATCCGTTCCGCTAAGAGGCTAAATTCCCGGCAGGCTAGGTGGGCATTATTTTTCGGCCGATTTGATTTTAACATCTCGTATCGCCCCGGCATTAAGAACGGTAAGCCCGATGCGCTCTCACGGTTGTTTGAAGTAGAAGCTGGATCCACTTCTCCAGTGACCATCGTGCCCTCCAACCGGGTGGTCGCGGCGGTTACTTGGGGGGTGGAGTCCAGGGTCCGTGAGGCGTTTACGCGACGTCACTATTCCCGCGGGGTGTCCAGCGAGTCTGTTGTTTGTGCCGGAGCCGGTCCGAACTAGCGTACTTCAGTGGGGTCACTCATCCAGTCTAGCTTGCCACCCGGGAGCTACTCGTACATGTTCGTTAATCAAGCAACGGTTCTGGTGGCCTTCGATGGCGCGGGACTCTCGAGAGTTCGTTTCGGCTTGTCCGGTGTGTGCGGTGGGTAAGGGCTCGAATCGACCCTCAGCAGGGCTACTCCGGCCACTGTCTATCCCTTCGAGACCCTGGTCACACATAGCCATGGACTTTGTCACAGGTCTACCCCCATCTAGTGGCAATACCGTGGTCCTTACTGTGGTCGACAGGTTCTCGAAGGCGACAGGTTCTCGAAGGTTCATTTCATTCCCCTCCCCAAATTACCTTCAGCGAGGGAGACAGCGGTCATTGTCTTAGACCACGTTTTTCGCATCCATGGCCTCCCGGTGGACGTGTCTCTGACAGGGGTCCCCAATTTGTGTCTAGGTTTTGGACAGAATTCTGTCGACAGTTGGGGGCGACTGCGAGTTTATCTTCCGGTTACCATCCGCAGACTAACGGTCAGGCTGAGCGAGCAAATCAGGACTTGGAGAGAGTCCTGCGGTGTGTGGCGTCGGCAGAACCTTCGACTTGGAGTTCCAGATTAACCATGGTCGAGTACGCACATAACTCTCTCCGGGTCTCGTCTACGGGGTTGTCGCCCTTCCAGTGCTGTTTAGGCTACCAGCCCCCGTTATTTCCCTCCCAAGAGACCGACGCCATTGTTCCATCCGCGCAGACGTTTATTCAGAGATGCCTTCGTACGTGGAGGTTCGCCAGAGAAGCCCTTTCCCGGACTGGCGAAAGGAACAGGGCGTCGGCGGACCGTCACCGGTCTAGGCCCCCACTTTACGTGTGTGGTCAAAAGGTTTGGTTGTCTACCAAGGACATTCCCCTCAGACTTCCCGCACGCAAACTGGGACCCAAATTTATTGGACCGTACATTATAACCAAGGTGCTTAACCCGGTGACGGTTCGGCTCAAATTACCCCCCAATTTAAGAGAATTCACATGGTGTTTCACGTTTCCAAGGTCAAACCCGTTATTCGCTCCCCACTTCAGCCCCAGACCTCTGCTCCGCCACCTCCCAGACTCGTCGAGGGGTTGCCAGCCTACACGGTGCGTAGACTTCTTGATGTAAGACGGAGGGGTAGAGGCCATCCGTATCTGGTAGACTGGGAGGGTTATGGTCCGGAGCAGAGATGCTGGATTCCGGCTCGGGACGTGCTGGACCGCGCTCTCATTGACCAATTCCATCGGCGTCATGGTGAGTCCTCTGGGGACGCCAGGAGGCGTCCCTGAGGGGGGGGGGGGGTTCTGTCACGGGTCAGGGTGTGTCACCGGTCCCTCTCTGTTGTTTGTTTTGGTCCTGTCATTTCTGCAGCTTGTGACGGTGGCAATTTGCACAATCACAAGCTGATCTTCCCCACCTGTCTCTTGTTTCCTCTACCCTTTATATACCCAGCTGTGTCTTCCAGTGTTTGTCAGTGGATTGTTTGATGTCGTGTGTGCGTTTCTTGTCTGATGTATGTTCGCCATTCCACTTACCAGTATCTGTGATTCAGGAAGCCTAGACGTGGGGATCGGTGCAGGTCTGTTCGCCTGCTGGATCCTGTTCTCGTCTCTGGCTGGTTATTCCTGGACTCTCCCTGTCTGTCGGTGGTCTCCTCCTCACTACACGTCCGTATGAGTGCGGGCTTTCCTCACCGGAACCACCTATCAGAGAGGCTTCACCTTTGTTTCACCGTGTCACAAAGACGATACATTGTTCACGAAGTTTTGTAATAAACTTTCTTCACTTCTCACCTCTGCTTTTGAGTCCTTTTCATCTCTATAACTCAGAGCTCACGACAAAATCAACCTGCTTTTATGGGCAAAAAACTACCTTTTAATGGGAAGCTTGGCATTGCATAACGTCCACAAGTGTCCTATAATTGGGAGTATAACCCGACACTGTAACTTTAATTGAGTCCTCCAAATGTCCATCAGTAAGGCGTGTTTGTTCTTAATAAAATTCATATCTGAAATTGCAGATTCACACAGGTAAGTTGAACCAAAAAGACAGGCAACTTTCATTGCTGTTGTGAAAATGTTAATTTATTTCTCTGGGTCAACAAGTTTCCAAAAGTCTGTTGCCCCCTGATGGGCTTTGAGGTTAATGTCACTTTGCAGAGTGAGAATCTCCGTCTCAACCTCACTAAAACCAGGTGAAACGCATCACTTAGTTTCTCAGAAATGTGCAAAATGTCCACTTGCATGAAAGGATTTGCAATGAATGACATGCATGGTTCCAGCCTATCAAAGTCATTGAATCTGTCCTCAAATTCTTGTCCAAGCCTGTTCAAGAGTTCAAAGTACTTGTGCAATGCTGTGTCAAAGACCTCAGATGCAGAAGCATTGTTACTTAGCATCGACTGCATGGATGGAAAGTGATGCAATTTCTTCCTCTGTAAGTACGTGGAGAAAAGGCTGATCTTGGCTTTGAAAGCATTTACAGCACTGATCATGTCACTGTTACCTTTGCCTTGCAGTTCACAGTTCAAATTATTCAGTTTCCCAGTAATGTCAGTTAGGAAGGCAAGGTCCAGTAGCCACTCAGTGTCCTGAAGCATGGAGGTGTCTTCCCCTCTGGATTCCATGAACACTTTGATTTCACACAAAAGTGATGAAAAACGTTGCAAAATCCTTCCTCTGCTCAGCCATTGAATTTCAGTGTGAAGCAATAGGTCATCATATTCAGCTGACAGCTCCTCCAGAAGTACCTTGAATGACCTTTGCTGTTTCGCTTTGGACCAGATGCTGTTATATACGAGAGATAACAACTGGAGTCATGACGTGATCAAATCCCATCACTTTGGAGCACCATCAGTTGTTACCGAGACCAACTTTTCAGATGACACGTTCTTTTCCATGAAGTACTTCTTCACCGCATAATAAATATCAACAACCCTCGTTGTTGTCTTGAGGGGCAGTAATGTCAGAAATTCCTCTTTCACGGAAAAATCACTGAAAAACATTCTGATGAAAACCATAAGCTGCGCTGTACTGCTAGAATCAACAGATTCATCACATTGGATGGAGAACCATTTGAACGAACCCAAGTCTTTCTCCAGCTGCTTCGTTACGTTCGCTGACATAGCAGTGACTCGTCTCGCAATTGTGTTAGCCCCGAGTTGAACATTGGAGACTGCGGACATTATTTAATTTCCATTCTTGTGATCTTTAAACAGTGTTGGTTATCACAGTCATTGCTCCCTTGACAATTTCACCATCTGAGAAAGGTTTTTTGTGTTTCGTCAAAAAATTTGCAACTCTAAATGGAGCTTCGGTTGCAGCCTGTGACTTTTTAGCGGGTCTTGTAAAAAATTATTGCTGCCTGCTTAATGTTGCTTTCATCTCACTAACTTTTTCTTTTCTAAGTGATGTACCTGGTGGATAACGGACATTGAAGGTCTTGTGGGTTGTGGTGAAATGTCTCTCCGCATTGTGTCTCTTGGAAACCGTTTATGCCGTCTGCCCACGACCGCCAACTCACAGAATAATAGCATAAAAGTAACGTTTTTTTTTTATAGCACAAACGTAACGTATGTCAACGCGGGCCATGTTGGAGACCACTGTGCTAGAAAGTATTGCATCTGATCTATTTGCAAATATTTTTATATAATAGACTATATGACTGTTCTAACTAGAAGTATAAACCCACAGTCAAAGCCACATGTTTTACCTTGTTCTTGTGTAAGTCTGAGCATAAGTGAATTTAGTGAAAGGCTATTAGGGAAGTATAACCAAGTTTATTACATTAATTCATAATATGCACACATTTGTTATTAGGGTAATTTTAGGCCTAATATCCAGAAAATGGCTCAGGTTGAGTTGTTTGCTTTTAGACATTAACATTTCTATCATTACACAGTGGTCAAATATTAAATGTTTAGCTACATCTTGCATCTCACTTTTTGACCGTTAATTCTAAAGTGTGGTGAATTCACTCTTGGCTTCGATAAACAGTAATGGTAAATATCTGCCACCTTTAATTTAATTGGCTATCTCAATCATTTTGACATTGACAAGCGTTGTTAAACTACTGATATTTTGTTTGCTCGTTTGATAAAGATGATTATTTTTGCGTTGTACAATAACTTTGCAATACAGTTATTAGTAGGCAATTATTTCACAACTTTTATTAAACACCTTGGAAAACTACCAAAGTTAAAGGGTTAGTTCACCCAAAAATGACTTCTGTCAGGAATTACTCACCCTCATGTTGTTCCAACCCCGTAAGACCTTTGTTCATCTTCGGAACACGAATTAAGATATTTTTTATTAAATCTGAGAGCTGGATTACTCCTCCATAGGCTTCTTAAGGGATTGAAACTTGCCAGCCCCGAAAAGTTATTAAAGACATTGTTAAAATAGTCCAAGTGACTACAGTGGCTCAATCTTAAGTTTATCAAGCGACGAGAATACTTTTTGTGCGCAAAAACAAACAATAATAATGACTTTATTTCAACTATTAATTTCCTTCTCTGTGGGCCTCTAGTCAGTTCACGTAGTGTGATAGCGTACAGCTACGTCACACGTAGGCTCACTATTGGCCGACGCTGGTCATGTGTGTGATGCGTGTGACGTATAACAACAGAAACTTATGCTATTACACTAGTGAACTGACTCGAGGCCCACAGAGAAGGAAATGAATAGTTGAAATAAAGTCGTTATTTTTGTTCTTTTTTGCGCACAAAAAGTATTCTTGTCGTTTGATCAACTTAAGATTGAGCCACTGTAGTCACTTGGACTATTTTAACGATGTCTTTAATAACTTTTCGGGAAACAAGTTAATCCCTTAAGAAGCCTATGGAGGAGTGATCCAGCTCTCAGATTTAATCAAAAATATCTTAATTCGTGTTCCGAAGATGAATGAAGGGCTTACGGGGTTGGAACAACACGAGGGTGATTAATTACTGACAGAATTTTCATTTTTGGGTGAACTATCCCTTTAACGGTGGGTATGACCATGTATGCAGAATGCCTTGCTATTTTTGGTTTACAGAATAAATATGAGATGGGATGCATAGAGTTAAAGCCCCATTGTCACTATACAGAAGGAGACAACACAGGTAAGTCGTTATGAACTGGTATTTATTGATATAGCAGGTACTGGAGAAGAAGCAGGAGAGAGTCAAAGTAAAGTATCACAGCAGTCTGATAGTTTGATGATGACTTAGCTGGATGATAATGAGGATCTTAATATAGCAGATGGAGAATGGAGTTCCACGGGAACCGGAGGATGAAGACTGAAGATGGCAATCACTGGTAAGTATACCAGGCGAGTAGAACAGGTACAGTAGGTGGTCAGGCTGGCGTGGGGTAGTACCGACGAGACCAGACAACTGTGGTGAGGATGGTGACTGCTGATATAAGGAGTGCTGATGAGTGATAACAAGGGTGATGGTTTACAGGTGATTGAGGAGTGTGTGCAGGTGGTAAACAGGAGGGATTCAGGGAAGTGTAGTGCTGAGGGTGAGTGAGCTGGTGGCTGCCGAGGTTTTATTGGTTTTATTGGTTTTGTTTGGTTTTATTTATTTATTATATTATAGGCGTATTGAACATTTGTATAACCAAATAAAACTAGTTAGAATTTTTTTTAGCAAAACTATGGTTAATTTGTGGTTATCATGGTTTAACTACAATATCCATGTTTTGTTTTTTATTTGTAGTAAAACCATGGTACATTTTCGTAAGGGGAGAGAGACAGGGCCAGAGACAGTGTGCATTACCACAACCTTTATCTGAGAAGTTAACTAAATTCACTAAATTCCCCAAACCCTTTTTTTCCTGTGAATTTTCTGTGAAAATCATTCCAAACACTATCATCGCAATTTCTTCCTGCATATCGTCCACCATGCTTATTCTGAAGTATCGCTAGATTTTGTGAGATTTCCTGTGTTCACAGTCGAGACTCTGGTTGAAAATCTGTTTGTGTGTGGCACACCACACACTATAGAGGGTTTGCACCTACGTCACGATTTGGTCAGTTACCTGGATGCGCGGCCATATTGGAGATACTCGGATGTAAACAACAGCAACAGCAACTACTGAACACATTGTTACACTAATTTATGATGTCTAAACCACGGAAAAAAACACATGGAAGCTGCAAAATCATATAGAGAAGGACTTAGTAAGCAGGAAAGAGCGTGGAATTTTGACGAACTAAAGTTAATATGTGGTAAAGATCCGAGCGAGCTAGCTTCTCTAGCCCTTACCGCTATTCTTCCTTCTATTTCTTATCCCGACATAGGCTACGAAAAAAAGCTGCATACCAGCCTCCTACAGTTCTGCAGCTCAAGACGCAGTAGTCCAGCGCGGCGGCTACACATTTCCATGTTGTAAAATTTAAATAAGGCAAATGCAAACCCCTCCATCAACGCAACGTCATTGCCATATTGCCAAAGAGCTGCATGAACACACAAATCGGATCTGAACAGTTGCGATACACAGTGTGGACATTTCATATCAGATTCCAATCGGATACAAAGATATGGTGTGCCTCTCTCAACCACAAACGCCTTCTTTCATCCGTTGTTTGCAGTCTTCTCTTTAACTTTTGGCAGTCTATAGAACTCGAAATGTTTTTTCCTGGTGCGACAGATTAGTACAGACCAAAACACGACCATCTTTCAGCAGCAATAATCAGCCAAATATGCAAGTCCGTTCAGTTCAGTGGCATTGTTTACGTTCAGTGCCTCCAAAATGGCCGACTTTCGGATTGATGACGTGTAGTGAAAACCCTCTATAGGAGCAAAACGTTTAAATCTAGGATTTTTTGTCCTCATGTTTGTGGTTTATCACATTTTGAAAATCTTATAAGATGTAAAAAATCTTTTGGTGTGTACCCAGCATTACATCTGCACAAAAGGACGCGAATGCGCACGTGAACTTGACCGTGCTAATTTGAAAGGGTAACTCATCATTGTGGATTTGCTCTTCTCTTAATAACAACGCTGATACACGGGCAACTAAAGCACAAAGAATTTACAACATTCTATTACAATTTTGTTCTCATTATAATGCGATGTATATGTTAGATTGGCGCTGCACATCTTGCACTTAATTTTATTGTTTATGATCAAAGTGATCACAGTTATCACTGCGCGTTTTCCAAGCCTAACGAGAAACAACTTTAAATTAAACAGGTCTACTGTTAAAAAAATATGAGAACAAAATAACACTGCTGCATTATTAATATCAATGATTTTGAAAAAGAAGTAGCCTATCTAAAAAGAATATGACCGTTTCAAATAACCCAGTCAATGTCAGGCATTGCATTTGAGCTGAAACAGAGTGAATGAACACCGGTAGGTAAACTGCAACGCTTTGCTAGCTGGTTAATATAGGCTACCCACTGCGCAATGTGACGTCTTTTCCATTTCATTTTTGGACGTCCAATTTCGGTCTATTGATGGGGTTGTTTTGTAACGCCAGGCGACGTCTTTTTTCGACGTCTACCGCACGTCTAATGTTGACGTCGGTGGGACCTCCGTGTAAGGACTAATTTATTGTCCAAAAGTGGTCGTTTGTGGATGTCTTTTCAACATCAAATTTAGACTTATTTTACACGTCATTTTTATACAACTTCTATAACTATAGTCCTATGTTTCAAGAGGGTGGAGGGCATGTTTTCTGTACCATGTATTAATTTTCCTGTAGCTTTGTTTGGCTCAAATACTAGTTTAAAAAGGAAATGCAATACACCTTTGTATGCGTCTCCAGTTATCACCTGCTGCTGAGACAATCAAATGGAGTTTTTGGAAAATTATCTGGAACAGTATGCCACCTTCTGAAATGGGATCATTTTCCAAAAACTCCATTTAATGGTCTCAGCAGCAGGTGATAACTGGAGGTGCATACAAAGGTGTAATGCATTTCCAGTTCAAACTAGCTGCTGAGCCAAAGAAAGCTATAGGAAAATTAACTGGCACAGAACACATGACCTCCACCCTCTGGAAACATGGGACTACATACATACAACACTACAGTTATACACATACAAATAAATCACAATTCAATATCGCCATTTCCATCTTTATTCAAAAATAAAATGCCCTGAATGGCATCAGAAGGGCACCAGACATATCAAGCACAATGTACAGTGGAGGCAGAATTATGAACAAATAATTAGATTGTAATTTAATTTAACTCTTTTAATTGAACTATTTTAATTCAAGCCCTGTAGTCTTGGCTCATCAGGGCGTAGTGAATCCTTCATCTCCAAGTCTTTGCAGGGCGTGCTTGAGGTGCTCAGACACGTTCACCTTGATGTACTCCTCAGTGGCTGCGGAATCGAATTTCATGATCCCTTCTGCACAAGCAGAAATAGACAAATGATTTAGATATATGCAAAGGCAATCTGCAGTCATACACCCAAGTCCCCACATGTGTAAACAAAAATATGTTTCCTGTGCTGGATACTGGATTAATGCAAAGCCATCTCCGCAACTGTTAACTGTAACAATTAGGCTGTCTACAAGAAGGGACTAAACAGACTGTACTTTTTTAGAAAGCTTAGATCGTTTAATGTGTGCATTAGAATGTTAAAAGTGTTTTATCAGCCTGTTGTGCTCAGTGCAATTTACAAAATCTGGTTCTGTGCTTGGAAACACATTGGACTCCATAGAAATTACTATTGAGAAGAGTTTGTTATATTCAGGATAATACCACACATCCACAACATGTTCTACTTGTCAGAGAGCAGACTGTTCAGTTGGAGGCTGCTTCAGCTTCAATGTAATAAGGACCGCCACAGAAAGTCATTCATACCCACTGGTATAACAGTTTTGTAGGGACTGGGCTAAGAGGGTGAATCTGAATAACTAAATACATCCTGCTAAAGACCAAAAATCTTTGAATGTAAATTAACCCACACACAACCACACACGCATCCCCCACATGTGAAGCCCGCTCAGGACAGAGCGTGGTGTCCAGTTACGAGACATTTTTATGACTGACTGGAATTTCCCAAAGAAGGATTCTAAAGAGAAAGAAAATTCTTTTTCTAAAAGACATTTAACCAGATATATTCGATGTGTTTTTATGTGTGTCCATTTGCCCATGCCACACTGGAATGACTATGATTTTATCGTAGCTTAAAGTGAATTATAAATACCTTCATTATGCATTTTTAAATATAACTGTCTATTCTCATAACTTGTACACATAGTTCTGGACACCTCCAGAATGCTTTCGGTGTGATCAATCAGAATACGTACAGTAATATCCAGTAAAATATAGTTTACTATGTTTTCCATCTTTGGAGTGAAAAGAGACCAAAACTAACATCACTGGAGTTCTTAGATAACAGCGTTTACGACCCAAAGGAATGTTCACAGAACTGTGGCTCTCTCCGAATTCTAACCAAGGAGGAGAAATTAATCCTGTATTCATATATATATATATATGCTATTATATATCCATTTGAGAATTGTATGAACAATGTATCTAAGTTCCCTATTTCATGAGTTGCCTTTTGTGGTTTGGTCCATGTTTCTCGACAACTCTAATGGGATAATTAATACATTAATACACGCATGCGCGTGCGGTGATTGTTTGTGTTTGGAGCTCCGTCGAATTGATTCATTAATCCTTGATTTTCTTCTTTACCACTCATTTATAAACAAGTACTTTCTATTTTTATATCGTGTGAACTTATCCTCGATACTATTCCCTATAAAAAACAATCGGATTGCTTTGATATCGCTACTTAGATCCAACTTTGCGAATCCCAGCTACTAGCCTTTTAGCCCGCTAGCATTTCACGCGTGGCCTCGCGCCAATCGACCGTCGGATTTTACACCCGTTTCACTGAAAGGATACGGGTTATATCCAGGATTTCAGTCCTAAATTAGTAGTGATATTGGTAGTATCACTACTAATTTACTGTTCATCTGTTATAATGGCGAATATATCGGATGTGTGTCTAACGCTACCTCTGAGTGCAGGTGAGGACACATTCGAGCTGCATTCGGTGCTGTTGGAGCTGGAGTCCGTGGAGAAGCAGATCCGTGGTCTGCTAGAGAGGCAAGCCGAGCTGCGAGATCGGCGATCAGCGCTTGAAACATCACGCGCCGATGCTCACAAGTCAGTGGTTAGTAACTTTTTGACTCCGACTTCGTCTACTCCGTGCGTTTCTCTGCCCAGGAGGACGCGATCATCTCTGGCTTCATTCACTCCGGCACCGACACAAAGCCATGGACCCTGGGTGATCCCTCAGCGGAAGACACGAGCCAGGACCAGACCAAGAACCTCTCCACCGCTCCCGGTCTTCGAGATCTCCACCCGGAACCGCTTCTCCCCTCTTCGCGAGTCGGAACGTGACAACGCCGTGATCATCGGCAGTTCCATCGTCCGTCATGTCCGCGCTACCTCAGGTAAGGGTAATGTGCGCACTCACTGCTTTCCTGGTGCTCGTGTTCTAGATGTCGCTGCACATGTTCCCGAGATCCTGAACGGTGACGAGCGCGTCGGAGCTGTGGTGCTGCACGCGGGAACGAACGACATCCGGCTGCGGCAGACGGAGGTTCTGAAGAAGGACTACAGGAGCCTGATCGAGACGGTACGCAGCACAGCGCCTGAGGCAACGATCATCGTGTCTGGACCGCTTCCCACGTACCGACTAGGACAAGAAAGGTTCAGTAGACTATTTGCTCTAAATGAATGGTTAATATCATGGTGTAATGAACAGAAACTGCTCTTTGTAAATAATTGGAATCTGTTCTGGGAGCGACCTAGGCTCTACCGTGCTGATGGCCTGCACCCCAGCAGAATCGGAGCGGCTGTGCTGTCGGACAACATCTCCAAGACGTTACACACCATCTGACTAGTAAGTCAAAGTCCAAATCACAATCTCTGCTGTCCCAACTTAATTGATACAAGTAGTGTAGAACATTATATAGAAACTGTGTCTATTCCTCGTCTAGTGAGGCCAAACAATAAATCTAGTTTAGGATCTAGGAAAAATCTTATTGTAATTAAACCAGAAAATCTAAATCTCAGTGAACAAAAAGAATTTCTAAAACTAGGTCTTCTAAACATTAGATCGCTCACACCTAAGGCGGTTATTGTAAATGAAATGGTCACAGATAATAATTTCGATGTTCTGTGCCTTACTGAAACCTGGCTTAAACCAAATGATTATTTCGGTCTAAATGAGTCTACTCCACCAGGATACTGTTATAAGCATGAGCCCCGTCCGATCGGTCGTGGCGGCGGTGTTGCAACAATCTATAGAGATATCCTAAATGTTACTCAGAAAACAGGTCACAGGTTTAATTCGTTCAAAGTACTTGTGCTAAATGTTACGCTCTTAGATGTAAGAAAGAAATCCCTATTATCTCTAGCCTTAGCGACCGTATATAGACCTCCAGGGCCCTATGCTGATTTCCTAAAAGAGTTTTCAGACTTTCTCTCAGATCTATTGGTCAATGCCGATAAAGCAATAATTGTTGGAGATTTTAACATACACGTAGATAACACAAATGATGCGTTAGGGGCTGCGTTTACAGATTTATTAAACTCATTTGGGGTCAAGCAAAACGTCAGTGGTCCCACTCATCGTCTAAATCATACACTAGATTTAATTATATCATATGGAACCAATCCAACCGATATAGATATTATAGCGCAAAGTGGCGATCTCACTGATCATTGTATGGTAACGTGCATATTACGTACTGCTGAAATTTGCCATGTTGCGCCACGTTATCGACCAGGCAGAACAATCGTTCCAACCACTATAGATAGATTCACAAATAGCTTACCTGATCTATCTCAGCTGCTCAGTGAACCCCAACAAACAGATGAACTAGAGGAAATGACTAGCAGTTTGAGCACCATTTTCTCTAGTACATTAGATATTGTTGCACCAATTAGATTAAAAAAAGGTTAGAGAGAAAACTAAAGCACCATGGTACAATAGTACTACACATGTTATCAAGAGAGAAACTCGTAACTTAGAGCGTAAATGGAAACAAACTAATTTAGAGGTCTTTAGAATCGCGTGGAAAGACAGTATGTCACGTTATAAAAAGGCTCTAAAAGCAGCCAGGGCTGAGCATCTCTGCAAACTAATAGAAAATAACCAAAATAATCCAAGGTTTTTATTTAACACCGTGGCTAGACTAACAAATAAACAGACATCACCAGAGCAAAATATTCCGTTACAGTATAGTTGTAATGATTTTATGAATTACTTCAATGAGAAAATAGAAAGCATCCGAAATACAATTGTAAATGTACAATCCTCTATGGTGTCTTATGATTCAGCCACAATTATCGCCCCTCAAGAACAACTACACCGCTTTACAACTATAGGACAGGAAGAGCTAAATAAACTTATCTTTGCAGCGAAACCAACAACATGTTTATTAGACCCAATACCCACTAAACTACTGAAATAAGTGTTACCTGTAGTGGAAGAGCCTCTTCTCAATATTATTAACTCGTCTTTATCTTTAGGTCATGTTCCAAAAATATTTAAGCTGGCAGTAATAAAACCTATTATTAAGAAACCGCAATTAGATCAAAATAACTTAGCAAATTACAGACCCATTTCAAATCTTCCATTTATATCTAAAATACTAGAAAAAATTGTGTCCGCTCAATTGTGCTCTTTCTTGCAAGAAAATGATATCTATGAAAAATTTCAGTCAGGATTCAGACCGCATCATAGCACAGAAACTGCGCTAGTTAAAATTACAAATGATTTACTTTTAGCTTCTGACCAAGGCTGTATCTCAATACTAGTTCTACTCGATCTTAGCGCTGCGTTCGACACTATAGATCATAAAATACTCTTGGATCGACTACAAAACTACACTGGTGTTCAGGGACAGGCATTAAGCTGGTTTAGATCGTACTTATCAGACCGTTACCATTTTGTCTGTTTAAATGGTGAAAAATCGAAGATAACTTCAGTAGACTATGGAGTGGCGCAAGGATCGGTGTTAGGCCCTCTGCTATTCTCAATATATATGCTGCCACTGGGTAATATTATAAGAAAACATGGAATTAATTTCCACTGTTATGCTGATGACACTCAATTATATATTTCATCAAGACCAGATGAAAACACTAACTTATCTAAATTGACAGAGTGTCTTAAAGATATAAAATGCTGGATGACGTGTAATTTCCTGCTATTAAATTCAGATAAAACGGAGGTATTACTTATTGGTCCAAAAAACTACCCACAAAACCTCGTACAATACAACTTTAATTTAGAAGGATGTCCAGTTACTTTATCCACTACAGTAAAAGACCTGGGTGTTATACTAGACCGCAACTTGTCTTTCGAAAATCATATTTCATATGTTACAAGAACAGCCTTTTTCCACCTTAAAAATATTGCTAAGCTACGTAACATGCTATCTGTTTCTGATGCAGAAAAGTTAGTTCATGCATTCATGACCTCAAGACTAGATTACTGTAACGCTTTATTAGCTGGTTGTCCTACATCCTCAATAAACAAGCTACAGTTAGTGCAAAATGCAGCTGCTAGAGTTCTCACTAGGTCAAGAAAATATGATCATATAACACCAATTTTATCATCTCTGCACTGGTTACCTATTAAGTTCCGTATCAATTACAAAGTACTATTACTGACCTATAAAGCCCTAAATGGTCTAGCTCCTGTATATTTAATGGACCTTCTATCGCCCTACAATCCATCGCGTTCTTTAAGATCCCTAAATTCGAGGCTTCTGGTCATTCCTAGGATATCCAGATCCACTAAAGGAGGGAGGGCGTTCTCGCATTTCGCTCCTAAACTCTGGAATAGCCTTCCTGATACTGTTCGTTGCTCAGACTCGCTCTCCCAGTTCAAAACTAGATTAAAGACGCATCTCTTCAGCCAAGCATTCACATAATGCTTGCCTCTTATACTACTGTTGAATCAGATCGAATGCATTAATATTATGAACAGCAGCTACGCTAATTATTTCCCATCTGCTTTTCTGCTGTTATCTCGGGACGCTAGTCCCGAGGTAAATAGCGTTCTTCAGCTACAGTCTGTATCCAGCCTCTCACGGAGACTTCAGAGTCCCCAACACCTGCGATGAGACGACTCGACGCCTGTGAAGAGACGACTCAACGCCGGCGATATGTTATGCCCTAAATTAATACATGATGATTAACTAACTGTATTTTTTACGTACATTTCTGAAATGCACTTTCTGTAAAGCTGCTTTGAAACAATATGTATTGTGAAAAGCGCTATACAAATAAATTTGAATTAAATTGAATTGAACAATGTTTCAAACTTTGCCAACTAATGTTTAACCAAATCCATTTGTGGCAAGTTTGGTCTCGATAAACTCCAATTTTCATTCCCCATTTGTTAATTGACATTACATTTTGCTAAACTTTGTGACACATTAGTATTATAAGAATTGTGAAGATTCTTCTATTAAACACCCAATGAAACTAGAGATTTAATTGCCTGGTTAGAACACAAAGGATCATAAAAATTCCCTCCAAAGGGACAGCTCCTGATTGGACCCTCTTCCCAAAGAAGGCGGAAACGTCAGGTCTTCAAAAGGACTGAATACCAGTTTATCCCTCTCTTACTTCTCTTGTCCTCGTGTCATAATGTAACGTCTCGCCTCCGGGCGAGCTCTTCGCCTTTCTTTTATTTGTTTCTAGTTTAGTTTGTGTATTTCAGTCTTAGATAAGTCTCCGTGTTTAATTCCAATCGACGAGTGAAACGAACACCGCGTGACATATCTCTTCAGCAAATCCATCTACAAGGGACCTTTAAACGAGCGCGCGCTCGCTTTGAAGGTAAAACGCGCGCACGTGACCACGTGACGCGCCGGACCGAGAGACACACACGCTTCTTCACAAGCCATGCAAAGAATTACCTGTGCAAGTATCCGTGTTTGATCACGCTTTTAAGATTTGTTGAAGTCTCGTTGTGTCTCAAAATTCTGTTGTCTATGTGAATTTGCTATTTAGAAAGATCCTCGGGTCTTTCTAAACTCCCTCTTGCATAACTGCAACTCTCTACATTTTCTCTCTCTCTCTGTCTCTATGCATTTCTCGTTCATCGATGCCTTATCGTGTTTTGTTGTTTATTATGTTTGTAAATACATATATCCGTAGTAAATACATAAGTAGTTCTGCCTTATTAAATTCATTATATTCATTTGATTGATGTACTGCCTCTGCTCATTTTCCAAGTCCCTTAAGTGCCAAAGATCTAACTTAAGCCACAAGCTTTACAAATTAAAGATACTTTAAAGAGTATTTGGTTTATAGGGCAGAAAACCCAATTCTATTGGCCACAGAATTGCGTTTCCTGAAATCCTATAAAGTAGGATGATATTGTGGATCCCCACAAATATTATTCTGACAATTGAGCTAATTAATTTTGCCTGTTTTGTAAGACGTGGTCCGTGTAATTAATTACAATCAACTTGCGGTTAATTGCAGGGATACACATGCATGCATGCAGGTAAAATGACACATCATCCCTTAGCGGGAGATTTATTAACATGTAAGACTGATCTAATCCAAACATGTATGAATAACTATTAATTACCAATTATTAATTATGATATGCAAATTCCCCCACGGATTAGATCCGCCCTTGAGTCTTTACATAATTGGTGGAGAAAATGCTTGGCACACTTTAAACTTGTTTTTGAGCAATTCAGTTTCAATCTATGTCTATATTGTGATTTAATATTGTACGTGCGCCTCGAGTGAGCGAACGCAATGCGAACTCACTGGCTGACTGATTAAAGGCAAAAGCCGTCTCAGTTCAGCAAAACTAAAAAGTAAACTGCAGTTTCATAGTATTAAATTTGTCCTACAAAAGACGAAGAAACCTCTTTTGAATTAAGACATTTTTAATGTTAAACTCCCCTGTCCGAACGAGATTCGTCAGGGTGAAGACAAGATTTAGTGAAACGACGCTCTTTCACTACTCTTAAGAAAGGCCTTATATTATAATCGTTAGATTAACGATAAACTCCTGGTTAAACATTGACGTAGCTACTCAAGTGTAAAAACCTAAAGCATATTTAATCATAAGTGCTATTTGATATATGTTATGGGAGTCGAAAAACAGACGACAAATTCCTGTTTTCTTTGCACAGCGCAGCGAAGAATCCTGCCAGAGGTGTTGTTAAAATATAGCACCAAAAAAAAAAAAAAATCCAAAACCTAAAAACATTTTAAATCATAAGTGCTATTTGATAAATGTTATTTGGATCCAACCGACAGACGTATAATTCCTGTTTTCTTCTACACAGCGCAGAGGAAAAAACATTTCCTGCAAGACGCACGTGTTTGTTAAAATGTAGCACAGAAAAAAAATCCAAAACCTAAAAACATTTTAAATCATAAGTGCTATTTGATAAATGTTATTTGGATCCAACCGACAGACGTATAATTCCTGTCTTCTACAAAAAAAAAAAATTCCTAGACACTCAATTTGATTTAGATAGAGAGAGCTTTAATTCACGTTGAGGTTCACTTGTCCTTCATCCTGTTTTGTGTTTGTAGGTAGAAATTTCTCTCGTGCTGTGGTGATTTGACAGTCATCTCTGCTTGGGGTCCAACAAGCTGGTTCGTCTGACCTGCGTCACCAGCGCTGACTGAGCATGAGTGTTTTCTTCTACACAGCGCAGAGGAAAAAACATTTCCTGCAAGACGCACGTGTTTGTTAAAATGTAGCACAGAAAAAAAATCCAAAACCTAAAAACATTTTAAATCATAAGTGCTATTTGATAAATGTTATTTGGATCCAACCGACAGACGTATAATTCCTGTCTTCTACAAAAAAAAAAAATTCCTGCCAAAGGTGCTTGTGAAATATAGCACCAAAAATCCGCTGAGATTTAATTTTGATAAGTGTGATCACTACAGAAAACAAAGCGTCTGCACGCTCAAATTTTAATCACACTGAATGTTATTCCGCTGACAAACACTAGAGGGCAGCCTTGAGGCCTAAGTGCTTGACAGTTCTCGAATTACGCTCCGCCCCCCTGATTTCATCCTGCATGAACGAAATGTCGCCATCGTGTGGACACTAGTAACAAGGTCATCCTTTCCTAAACAATTTCTCTCTCGTCACAATTTCAGATTTTCCCAGTGAATTTCTGAAAGTGTGTTTCTAACTTTCAATGCATGTGCAAGTTCCAGTTTTACTAACATGACTTCACTCCTGACGGTGTACACTTATTTTGAATTTGGTTCAAACCACTTTTGAACTCAAAATTCAAAAGTAATTATTACCAGTTTCTGATGACCACTTAGGAGGAGTGCGGCCCCCTTGTGGCCTTCCCCTCTCTACGTCAGCTCATCACTTAGTTCCTAACATCATTCTGTTCTGAAGTGGCTTTCTCCCAGTTGGTTTTATTTTGGTCATTTATCATTGATATCTCACCGTAGTCGTGATCATCATCAAATATAATGCCAACCTTTAATTTCCTACACTTATTCAAATTTGGTTTGAAACAAACAAATTTCAAGATCAATTTGAATTAAGTCTCCTTTCCTGTTGGGAATGGTTTTATGGCTTTACTTCTATATTTCCTTCTTCAAATTATTTTTAATAATTTTGATTTGATACGTTATGACAACGATATCCTTATTATTCTAGAAGTTACTCAGCATCTATGCATACGCTTGATTTGAATTGTATTTAAACCCGTTTGAATGCAATTTAAATCAAGTTCTCTGTCAGCCAGGTTGACCACTAAGAGGAAGTGGCCCCAAACCCTTTGTGGCCCAAACGCGCCACTACAGCTTGCTTCCTCCCGTGCTCTTCCTGCTGCACTTAATCTCTTCTCTGAATGGAGGCTAGGTTGTTCTGATAATTAACATTGTCATAATCCCCTTTTTGTTTGTACCATAATTCTAGTAAAGCCGTTGCCTTTGATTTTTCTACAAAAAAAAATAGACACTCAATTTGATTTAGATAGAGAGAGCTTTAATTCACGTTGAGGTTCACTTGTCCTTCATCCTGTTTTGTGTTTGTAGGTAGAAATTTCTCTCGTGCTGTGGTGATTTGACAGTCATCTCTGCTTGGGGTCCAACAAGCTGGTTCGTCTGACCTGCGTCACCAGCGCTGACTGAGCACGAGTCTCGGACTTTCCTGTATTTCTCCGTTGGTGCGGCCCGCAACACGACATCACCAATTTGGCACTGCCGGTTGTGTTCAAAGTCAAGTTGCGTGAGGGCACACATCGGTACAGAAGTACGGAAGGGCCCGAGACACTGCTGTTAAGTGTTTGGGGACGACAAAGACCAACCACGATGCTGACTCCAACCTGAATGACCTCATTTCACCCCCGGGAAACTAGAAAAGGTATTAAATCCATCCACTTAGTATTGGCCACAGGACCTAGAGATTCCCCCGGTCATTGAAGTGTTTGGCTCCCTCCTCCTCTCCGAGCCACAAACCGCAGGCTTAGGCCTCCTCTTCCCCTGTAACACTTCCTGTGTACTATTAACGCCATTTCATTACAGACCTTTCCATCTTGGATGGTTGCATGTTACTTCAAACTTTGCTATCTTGCCATTGCTCTTTTCTGTTGTGCTCTGTTCCTTTCAGTTCACCTAGAGACGGAACCTTTCTGAGACAACAAGGAACGCTGAATAATAGTTTGACAACCAAGCCGTTAGCATCAACAGGTGACCCCTAAGCTACCGCCCCGTTAAAAATCTTTATTCAGGCCCATGTTGACCTACCCAAATTGTCCCACCGAATGATTTAACTGTCTGCATCAGTTAACCAAAATTTTCATACACGGCATAGCCCGTATTATAGCTCGTTAAACGTAGAAGGAACTTGCATTGGTCTCTCTGCGTGTGTTGTGTTCCTCTCGCCCACAGTGAAGCCAGTATGTTCCGGTCCTACAGTCCCACAACCCGCTGGGACAATCTGGAGACATGGCTGAGATTCATGACACCTCCATTCCTGCCCAAGGTCGCCAGTGACTCAGAGCCCCGAGCCCAGAGCATCGCAGACGTGGACAAGCTGATGGCGCACAAACCAAGCCAAAGCTCCCACGACAAAGACCGGCCAGACACGTCAAAACCTCGCTTGCCCAGCCCATCGCACAAGCACGTCTCCACGAAAGGAGCCGCATCGCCCTGGAGCACGAAATTGCAACGCTGAGGATGCAAGCCGAGGATGACAACGACCCCGAGCTACAGAAAGAAGTGGAAAGACTTCAAACTGCCCTGTCTGATCTTCATCGACACAGACAGAGAAAAGAATCAGAGAGGAACTCAACGAGAAACTCCGACAAAGTGAAGCCCCTTGCAAAGAGCAGAGACTGAACTTAAAGAGACTTGAAAGCCACGGCCTGCGAAAGAAGCTCGCAAGAGGCCCATGTTACCATCCACAAGCTCGTTCAGCAGAGATAAGATCTCAAACGTGAACTTGACATTTTTCCCACAGAGTTGAAACACTCTTATAGACTACCAGCCACTGCGGCAGGCCTTCATTAAAGAATTCTCTGATCCAGAATCAGACCAACGACTAATCACAGCCATGGACCTCAATCAGCCCGGCATGGAGGATGATTTCAACTCCAGAACTTTGTTCTCCGAAATCTGCACCCCACAGTGAGTCATCACCAAGTCCTCCTGGCCTGCCCACATAGCATGACTACTCAACAGCTAAGAGAAGCTTACATCAAGCAAAAGACTGTGTCCGGAAAGACTTTGAAAAACCCCACAATCTACTCGGTCTCTGAACACTACTCAGAGCTGCCTCCAGAGGGCGCCCAACAACACCATAGCCCTGTTTACAGAGAGTCACGACCGTTCCAGGCCTCCAGAGGGCAGCACTACCGTGATGGTGCTCATCCAAGACACCAGAGCGAGCGCTCTGAAACATTCTGGAAGCCAGCCGGTGACCCAGAAATAGCCGACCCCCATCACCAAGAGACTAAAGCCCAGACAGCCTGGAGCGGTACCCCTTTCAACATGCCACTAATAAGCACAAGTCTGAGCACGCATCAGACAAACACAGTGCTGCCACGTCTGAGACAGCCGAGACCCTGAAGTCGCTGAAAAGCTTCTTCACAAAAGACTTTCCAAAAATTCAAGAGGTACGAGCCTTACATCCTATGCTTGAGCGTAAGACCCACAACAGGCACACAGAACACTGCTCGTCGGCCACAGACCACAGAGCACACTGTCACATCACAAAGTGACAGCAGCATACAGCCACCACAGCTGACAGCTGCACAGCCTGAATGAGACAGCACAGTTTCCCACAGCTGGGTCCAAAACCCCAAAAGACCAAGAAATGCTGCATTGTCTGCCTGTCTCCGCAGAGAACTACACAAGACCGGCCCTAACCACCCGTCGATCACACACCAGCCCCTACGCCAAGACTCCTGGGGAACCTGATCAAAAGGGGGTGGGCCCGGAAACTCTACCTACCCATCACTCTAGACAATGAGGTGAGCCTTGAAGCCCTGGTAGACACCGGCTCAGACCTCACTCTAATGTCAGCTCAACTCTTTGAAAGACTCAGTGCTAAAGCTAAGAGCGAAGATCAAACTCTTACACCCCAAATGTGTGAGCTGAACGTGCAGTCGTATAGCCAGAACGACCTCCGGCTCGAACAGAGAGCTCCCATGTACCTGACAACTGGTCCTTTGAGTCCTACCCACCCGGTGTACATCTCACAAATGGACACGTACCCCTTTCTGACTGGCAAAGACCTGCTAGACTGCTCTGAGCTTTTATTAGACTTATAAACACCTGGCCGTCTGGGCCCAAGTTCAAGAACCCCGCCCCCTCCGGTCACAGAGGTCACGAGAACTACAACAAAGCCAGACTCCAAAATCACAGAGTTCCCCGGAACTCCAGCAGCCATCCATGGGTACACAGCCTCACCACCAAGTCAAGGTTCAAGTTCGCTACCCTGCACCTTCCAGCTCGCCAAAGACCACGCAATGCCCACTCAACGATGAGTGACCTAATGCAGAAGGCCTCTAACACAAAAGGCCTCCTCAGAAAGAATTCCTAAAACCCCAATGATTTTGAACTGCAAAACCAGAAGACACTGCACGAACACAGTGCAAGACTCTGCTAAAAAGGTCCCTGATCAGCATAGGACATAGAACTTTTAGAAGTAGATGAAAATGTGTGCTCAAAGAGTTGCAAGACTCTGCATTCGTAAAATTAGAATTTTACTGATGTAAAAGAATCTTAAATGGGCGTGTAAATCTCAACGGCCAACAGACTATGCACGACTCTTTTAAAACAAACAGTTTCTAGATGCTGGTTGAATTAGCACTGCTAAACATTAGGTTTCCTGACAATGAAGGGTTACAGCAAACACTAGCTCCAAATAAGGCATACGTCACCCTGGCGTCAGAGTGTAGTAAAACCACCTGAGCCGTAAACTACTGTTAACCTACAGGCGTGCATTTGATCTTTGCGATCCAACTAGAACACAACGTGCAATACGCATTTTTGATCGCTGGCTTGTCTAAATGCAGATAAAACGATAACTGGAATTGACATCTCTACTTTAAGTGAAAGAGTCTTAGATTTCCAACTAATATCAGTAAGTTCAGCCGTAAAGCGTAAGTCTGTTTGACAAAGGAATCTCATCTCAGCAGCTTGTAAACTGTACCGATATCTATCCTGCTTTGGTTAAAGAAATCCAAATTGCAGTATTGCTAAACCTGTTTCTGACAAAGAAAGCTCAGGACAGTGTTATATATACGTAGACCTGGGTGATGCTCCCCTTTCTACAATGTAAAGGCCTTACAAATTATTGTTAGATTGATGTAATTCACCTAAATTTTTAGCTGCATCTACAAGCAGAGAGCTACCTAGCGATCAAAACTGTTCATTCGCTGAAAAGTCAGCATTTATGCATGAGAGGGACGTAACTATATAGGCTTAGACAAGCTTTGACTTACAGCAAATCTATTTCCTCACTCTGTAACCAAATAGAATAAGTTGTGTAAAGTAAAGAGAAGAGTTCCATGAGTAAAATTAGCAAATGCCAAAACACATTTGCATTTTACTGAATGTAACATCAAGTTCTTGAAAGACTTAAAGTATAGGCGCCCCCTTTTAACCCGTTTAAACATGCATAACTCAGTAAAATGTGCAGACATTCTTCAGGTACTGTTGAATTGTTCTGACATGCTCTGGTTCCCATGACAACAACTGGTCACAGGAAGTGCTAACTTGTGATGTCACTTTGTAAACAAACCAGCCTAGGTGGCTAAGCTAACCTAGCATTCATCCAGCTTAGGCTAAGCTAAATAATAACTTCTACAATTAGCAGTTAGCATCATTCACTTGAAGCCTTAATTACAGCTTTTGTTTACACAGTGCAAAGTATTCTAGAATACTTTCTTTAACCCCAGTTAGGGTTTCTAATTCTTCACTTTCCGTACTTTCAGTTCTTCTCAGCTAAATTTCATCTTCACTAGTTAGGCATAGTCCTGGCTGAGCGCTGTAGGTTAAATTTGCAGATGCCCTGTCAATTAAACTTAAGTTTAACTACATGTAAACTGTGTAGCTAGAGAAGAATTCGTATAGTAATGAGAATTTCCATCAGCATGTTGATTAAACCTTTGGAGGGACACACACAGTGTGGTCTTGAACACGCAACTGCTGTAACCCACTATGGAGTGTTGGTCCAGACAAACGTCTGAGGATGAACCCACCGACGACCGGTGCCCCAGATACCTGCAATACACCTTGCACATGCTGCGTGCACAAGACAACATTCAGCGTTCTGCACCTGATGCCATCCCTGCGCCACAGCTTGTAATGCCACAGTGCAAAAGGGGGGTCATGCCAATGTATGCCCATGATGCACCATGTGCTGCACACCGCAGCACCAGAGACACTTGCAAGACACCGAAGCAAGTGGCATACCGGCGTGAAAAAGACTGTCCAAGCCAACCAAGGACAACACCTGCTGAAATTTTTCCTCCCTTTCTCTCTCTCTCTCTCCCTTTCACTTTACCAGGATGCTGCTGTGGTTCACCATCCTATGCCTTCGGCCAACCAGAGGGCAGCCACCGCCATTGAACAGCATCTCCCCAGGCCCAGCATCAGGCACCATCCTGAGGGAACAACCGGGACTCCTGACTACCAACTTCAGGACCCACACCCAGAAAGTTCATGTTCGTCTCGACCCCTGCAATGTTTACAGGGCACCCTACCCCAGCGCAGTAGCCCAATACTGCTGGGCAGGTGCCCGATGGACAGACTCCCTCACTCACGCCGGGGCCGATGCACATGCTCAGCCAACTTGAGAAAATGACTATCTCACAAGCGGAGTTAGGTGGACACAACCACCGCTCCAAACAGTTCCGGGGAGCTTTGCCCGGAGCCGCCGCCACTCTGTTTAACACTTGTATGTCCAGTGTGAATACAGTGAACCTAGCCACCGTGAGGCGGCATGCAGCCGAAATTCAGACTGAGATTCCACAGATAAAAGAGCAACTCACAACACAGAGTGCACCCCTGCAGACCATCGACAAGACACTAAAGGGAATTGTGGTAATTTTTAACACTCACAGCGTTCTGCTGACCCAGACAGTGAACTCCATGAAACAGCTGTCATACTGTCTTCCAGAATGACTTTGCTCAAACTCAGCTGGTAACAGCCCTGATGACAGACACGCGGCCGGAGGTGAACTCCATTGACAGCCTAGCTATGGGTAGAATTCCACCGCACCTGATACCCTTAAGCCTTGTGCAAACCGTGCTGGCTTCCGCCATCACCACACCAGCTGACTCTCTACAAATACACCTTGCCTACTCACTGGTTAGTGCCAGCCCACTCTGCGTGTACCACAAGCAGAGAAAAGGGGGCTTTCTCCTGAACTTACCCATCACAGTCAAGCCTAATCCACCGGCTCAAGAACATGGTCAATGTCAGATTCTGAAAGGTAACACTCACATCAAGTCCGCACGCCGTACGTGATTGACTTGCACGACAGCGACACTAAGCTGTCCCCAGCTCCGAATCCACACATGTGCACACTGACCAAAGACATGCACTATCTCTGCCCTAACAAACCCTTCCTCAGAGACAACACTGACGGAATCTGCGGGCTGCAGATCAGCGACACCCGCTGCCCTGCCGAAGCTAAGCCTCGCACTCAAGTCATCAAGACCCAAGCAGAGATTGTAAGTGGCAGGTGGCTCATTAACACTCCTGTGCGCACAGCTGCACTCAATTACGACCAGAATGACACTGACACCTGTGTCACCTCGCTCCACCAGAGCATGTGAATCCAAGTACCGAAAGGCGCCGTCCTTCACCTTGACGACCTGGCATGGTACCATTTCCAAGCAAAGAGTACAAATTAGAACTGGAATTCCTATCCTTCTCCAGGAACCACACTTTCACCCTAACTCCAGAACGGGAGTTGTGGTTTGCGAAAGGGGGGTCCCAGCAAATTGACATTGCTTCTATCAACACAGCCCTCCGAGCTTTGTCTCAACTGCCCTACTTGACTACCCCACCTGTTGTCCAGGCCTGGACCACAGTGGACACTTCGCTGTGTAGCTCTAAGGTACTCAGCCACACCCTGACACTGGGCTTGGCCTTCATCCTATACAGGAGACTCAACGAGATGCGAACATCCACAGCCAAGCTCACGGCACCCTCCGAAAGAGGGCACCACGCCAGAGGCCGCGCTGAACCTCATCAAGCTGAGCCCTCGGCCCTAACAGCACCTGCTACCCGATCATCATGATTCACCTTTCATCCTTCCATTGTGATGATTGTTGTCCGATTAAGTCCACACAGGGACTTCATCAGACAAAAAGGGGGACTGTAGGGACTGGGCTAAGAGGGTGAATCTGAATAACTAAATACATCCTGCTAAAGACCAAAAATCTTTGAATGTAAATTAACCCACAAACAACCACACAAGTGAAGCCCGCTCAGGACAGAGCGTGGTGTTCAGTTACGAGACATTTTTATGACTGACTGGAATTTCCCAAAGAAGGATTCTAAAGAGAAAGAAAATTCTTTTTCTAAAAGACATTTAACCAGATATATTCGATGTGTTTTTATGTGTGTCCATTTGCCCATGCCACATTGGAATGACTATGATTTTATCGTAGCTTAAAGTGAATTATAAATACCTTCATTATGCATTTTTAAATATAACTGTCTATTCTCATAACTTGTACACATAGTTCTGGACACCTCCAGAATGCTTTCGGTGTGATCAATCAGAATACGTACAGTAATATCCAGTAAAATATAGTTTACTATGTTTTCCATCTATGGAGTGAAAAGAGACCAGAACTAACATCACTGGAGTTCTTAGATAACAGCGTTTACGACCCAAAGGAATGTTCACAGAACTGTGGCTCTCTCCGAATTCTAACCAAGGAGGAGAAATGAATCCTGTATTCATATATATATATATATATATGCTATTATATATCCATTTGAGAATTGTATGAACAATGTATCTAAGTTCCCTATTTCATGAGTTGCCTTTTGTGGTTTGGTCCATGTTTCTCGACAACTCTAATGGGATAATGTTTCAAACTTTGCCAACTAATGTTTAACCAAATCCATTTGTGGCAAGTTTGGTCTCGATAAACTCCAATTTTCATTCCCCATTTGTTAATTGACATTACATTTTGCTAAACTTTGTGACACATTAGTATTATAAGAATTGTGAAGATTCTTCTCTTAAACACCCAATGAAACTAGAGATTTAATTGCCTGGTTAGAACACAAAGGATCATAAAAATTCCCTCCAAAGGGACAGCTCCTGATTGGACCCTCTTCCAAAAGAAGGCGGAAACGTCAGGTCTTCAAAAGGACTGAATACCAGTTTATCCCTCTCTTACTTCTCTTGTCCTCGTGTCATAATGTAACGTCTCGCCTCCGGGCGAGCTCTTCGCCTTTCTTTTATTTGTTTCTAGTTTAGTTTGTGTATTTCAGTCTTAGATAAGTCTCCGTGTTTAATTCCAATCGACGAGTGAAACGAACACCGCGTGACATATCTCTTCAGCAAATCCATCTACAAGGGACCTTTAAACGAGCGCACGCTCGCTTTGAAGGAAAAACACGCGCATGTGACCACGTGACGCGCCGGACCGAGAGACACACACGCTTCTTCACAAGCCATGCGAAGAATTACCTGTGCAAGTATCCGTGTTTGATCACGCTTTTAAGATTTGTTGAAGTCTCGTTGTGTCTCAAAATTCTGTTGTCTATGTGAATTTGCTATTTAGAAAGATCCTCGGGTCTTTCTAAACTCCCTCTTGCATAACTGCAACTCTCTACATTTTCTCTCTCTCTCTGTCTCTATGCATTTCTCGTTCATCGATGCCTTATCGTGTTTTGTTGTTTATTATGTTTGTAAATACATATATCCGTAGTAAATACATAAGTAGTTCTGCCTTATTAAATTCATTATATTCATTTGATTGATGTACTGCCTCTGCTCATTTTCCAAGTCCCTTAAGTGCCAAAGATCTAACTTAAGCCACAAGCTTTACAAATTAAAGATACTTTAAAGAGTATTTGGTTTATAGGGCAGAAAACCCAATTCTAGTGGCCACAGAATTGCGTTTCCTGAAATCCTATAAAGTAGGATGATATTGTGGATCCCCACAAATATTATTCTGACAATTGAGCTAATTAATTTTGCCTGTTTTGTAAGACGTGGTCCGTGTAATTAATTACAATCAACTTGCGGTTAATTGCAGGGATACACATGCATGCATGCAGGTAAAATGACACATCATCCCTTAGCCGGAGATTTATTAACATGTAAGACTGATCTAATCCAAACATGTATGAATAATTATTAATTACCAATTATTAATTATGATATGCAAATTCCCCCACGGATTAGATCCGCCCTTGAGTCTTTACAGTTTGTAATGACTCACCTTTGTGCCATGAGAGGAGAATAATATTTTGAGAGAATTGTGACCAATATTTACCATCTTTTACTTTCAACTTTGCTGTCTTTTGTTTCTTTCTTAATGCTGTAACACCTCTTGTGGATGAATAGTCTATATATCAAGATAGAGAATTGACATTGCTTTTTTTAAAAGTCAGAAGGGAAGGAAATGTTTTGTCCAAAGTTATTATTTATAGACTGGTCAACATGAAACTTGGGCTTACCTTGTATTGCTCTATAAACCTTTGTTCCCTCTAAAGGGAGTTTCCCCCTTTTCCCCTTGCCCTTCAAATTAAATTTGGCTATGAGGCTGTTGGTAAAGAGCCTAAAGAAAAATAAATTTATAAATTAATGTTAAGGATATATGTAGGAACAACATTTCACATGCAATAAACCCTTTACACTAGTTGATCAGTGTCCCCTAGGGTGGTCCTCCTTTTATCCCTCTACTTATCTCCTTGTCAAGCACAGCTGGTCTATCTCACAATGCATTTGTTGTGTGAACTTGTATTTTAATTTAATTTTCACCTATTCTGACATGCTCAGAAAGAAGGCAAATGAGAACATGCAAAAAATGTTGTAGATACCTGCCCAACACTTTGTGGACAGAGTCCTTGGTGTTCCGCCAACCAATTCTTGAAATTTGCAGCACCTGTTGAAATAAGTCCATAATAAAGTTGACTGACACTCCCCAGAGGAATCTAACAGTGTGCGAGTGCACTGTATTATTTTATTCTAGGCTATCCATTACTTCCAGACTTGTAAAACCTACCAGGGTATCAAAGGCCTGTGCATCAGAGAGGTGTTGCTCCTGTAACTCAAAGTCCTCCATGGTGTCAATCCTCTCTATATGGACAGCTGAAGAGGCAGGCTGCGTTTCCTTCAGGCGATCAGTAGGCTCAGGACTACGTGTGTGTTTCTGGAACACTGAAATAAATAAACACATTTGTTAATTCCAATGCTCCAATTAGAATAGCAAGGTTAGCTAGCTCACAATTGTTTTTGTAATCCGCTTCAGTGTTTGTTATTAGTACAGCAGTGTTGGAGAAAGAAACAAAAGTCCAAAGAAATGTAATAATCTGACATGATAGAAACCAAGCCACGGCTATAATTGAAAAGCAGTTTCTGTGGACAGAGAGAACAGTGGAGGAAGAGAGAAGGTGGTACTATTAAAAGTGTCTTCTCCACTGCCAATAGATCAATACTTACCACCCCAAGGCAATGGAAATCACTGCAGCTGTGATTCACTTCACAATTCCTCTCTGTCGATCCAACTGTCAGGAACTACACCCTCCTCCTCTCGGGTACCCCCCCTCCAAACAGCCCTCGTGTACATGACCTGGAAAGGAGAAGTTTTTAACATTTTAGTTCAATGTTCTGAGGTTGAGAGGGTTTGGACATGAGTGGAAGAGCGATGAGGGTTACATTGGGAGTAGTATATTGTGGCAAGAGGACAGAGAGAGGCCCGGCGAGGTTTATGGATGCAGTGAGAAAGGACATGCAGGTCACCGAGTCACCGAGGAAGATACTGAAAACAAACGGATGGAAACAGGTGATCAGCTTTGATGATCCCTGATGGAATCTAGCTAAAATAATAAGAAAAATTAACCTTAATATGTGTGTTCCAGTCCATGGCGAAGGGGTATGAGGACAAAATCACCAGCTTCTTGGGGGAGGCAGGCCACCTTCCGGAACAGATCCCTTTCTTGCAGTAGTGCATTTTTCATCCTGACACGACCATTTCCTATGCACACTATGTTCAGAAGTCCAGAGCTACATGGTTGGTGAAATAATGGTGAAGTGTGACGCTGGCGCAGAATTTCACAAGCAAAAGTCCCGTCTGCATTTTTCTGTCGAACAAAAGCAAAGCTGTTGTCCCTCAAAAGAAAACAACTGTCCTTTTCTTTAACAGAGGCAAACACTTTAGGGTGTCTTTGGCTATTGTCCACTTCTGATTGCTCGATTTCAGACAAACGCCTAGTCACTTGTTCCAAGGGACTTTTCCCGCTCCTCAAGTGTTTCTTGACTTGTTGCAGGTAGTTTTCAAATGGAAAACAGGAAATGTCATTTAAGGAACAGTTGAAGTGGCTGGCATCCTCTTGGAGATTAATTAGTCAATGTACATTGGGGGTTAACTTTTTAATCGGGGGGGTTTAAAAGTTTGATTAACTTTTTTATTAATTAAAGAATCTTAAAAAAAAGAGCATCACATATCATCATATTAGAATGATTTCTGAAGGATCATGTGACACTGAAGCACACTGAAAATAAAATTAATAAAATTAAAATGATTTAACCATAAGGACTATGAGCAGTAGGTGATACTTCCTCGTCCTCATGGAGAGAGCAGTTCGTACCGCTTTTTCCTTTACACAAGCGCTTGCTCTCCCATGGCGTCTGTCGTTGCTATGCAACCATGAACCGATTCCAGGGTCCGAAATTAACACCTGCCAAGCGCCAAATGCGTAGATTTTCCGTTTGGCGAGTAAATCTCAAAAGACTATCCGCCACACTGGCGGGTGAATGTTCATACCAAAATAGTAATGTAATAATGTTTATTACAATTGCATTTTGTAATGTTATAAAATATCTGGCATGATGGCTCTTAGGGATGCTCATTTCGTTTAATTTTCCCGACCGACAACCGCCGCTCGTTATCCGATTATTGACCGTTAACTGATAAGATTATAATATTGAATTGGCATTAAATTAAAATAAAATTAACGAGTGTCTGTGACCCGTTAAAAATACAAACAAAAAAATTATCATGGGTTTATTATAATGTGCAAACAGCAGCATGCAGAACAGATCAACAACAGAACCTGGATTCACATCAAATTTTCACGCACCTTCAGCATTTCTGACAGTGACAACAGAGAAAAACAGAATGAAATAATATATATAAAAAACCTAAAATAGACCTACACTAAATATATTTTTTTAACTTAAATAATTAACAAATTAAGATGACAAAAAGAAAACACTGAATCAGTTTGAAGCTTTGAAAAAAATGTTTTTTTTTTTCATCAGACTGAAAAACTGTTCTTTTTCGTCAAATAAAAATAGCAGGCCTACCTCAATCCACAGCTTGTCTAGTTTTTACTTAAAAAAATAACGTGTCTACATGATGTGGGGTTAGTCTGGGTCTCCAATGGCACAGATGTCCCGGGGAATACAGAGATAACATCTCGCTAGAGTGGCCAACTTCGAAAAGCGCCTTCACAAGTGATATAGCATTGTACTTGCACTAGGCCAACAGCTTTATTTTAATAACGCGTAGCATATTTTGCAAGTAACTTCGTCGCCCTTTCTGTCGAAATGGTCAAGTGAAGTCACCTTTATTTATATAGCGCTTTTTACAATACAGATTGTTTCAAAGCAGCTTTACAGAGATAACAGGAAAATAATGTTGTAATAGTATTGTTAAATACAAAATTAAATGTCCCCAACTAAGCAAGCCAAAAGCCAATGGCGACAAAGGCGAAGAAAGGCGAAAAGGCAACAGTGGCAAGGAACCAAAACTCCATCAGGTGACAGAATGGAGGAAAAAACCTTGGGAGAACCCAGGCTCAGTCAGGGGGCCAGTCCTCCTTTGGCCAATGAACGAACAGTGTATGATTATGATTCAGGCAGCATTATAGGTCAGAAGTCAGATGGGATCAGAACTTTCACAATATTTATCCAGTTCATCTGGTTGGGTCGGAGTCATCACGCCGGTATGGAGACGAGTTTGTTGAGGTGTCCATGAGGCCTTCACAGGGTTGATGAGGCTGGCACTTCAGGTACCCCTTTTCCACCAAAAAAGAACTGGTTCGGAACTGGTGCTGGTTCAAAGTTGGTTCAACTTGCGAACCTTCTCAGAACCTGTTTGTATTTCCACTGACTAGAGAGCCCAGCGAACAACGTCATTACGTCACTATGTTCATCGTCCATACGTCTTAGCTTTCCCTGAAATGCTTGCGACAACTTTAAGCATAACAAGTACAATGGTGGACTACATAGTCTTTCTGCAAATGTTTCTCCTGGCTTTGCGATCCTATATTGGGGTCAGACTATCTTTCTACTAGCACTGTGTTTTTAGCAATGGCAGTCACAACCTTTCCCGTCGTGTTGTTGGTCACCCCGCCCCCAGCCCCCAACGTAAGCATGACGTGGTAAAAGAACGGTTCTCTGGTTCTAGTCCAGCAAAGAGTTGGTGCCGCTTTGGAACCAATTTTCCTGGCCGAGAACCGGTTCTTTGGCTGTCGAAACACAAAGAACTGGTTCGCGAGTAGGCACCGGCTCCGAACCGGCTCTCAAAATGCTTTGGTGGAAAAGGGGTAAGGGATGCGTTGTTGTCGTGTCCATGCGATGGTCCTTCATCAGATCTGGATATGGCCTGGATCCGGCGGTTTGCGGTAAACCTCGGGATAAACAGAGAGACTAATATTAGCGCAGACACCATCCTCCTTATGATGTACAAAGTACATCAGGGATTTATGGGAAGTGTTCCCGGTTCCGGCTGATCTAAACTATGCAGCCTAACATTGAATTATAAAAGTCTATAATGTGTTATGTGTATGCTAAGCCAAAGAGATGTGTTTTTAGTCTAGATTTGAACTGACAGACTGTGTCTGCTTCCCGGACCATGTTAGGATTGTTCCAAAGTTTTGGTGCTAAATAGGAAAAGGATCTACCGCCAGCAGTCGATTTTGATATTCTAGGTATTATCAACTGGCCAGAATTTTGAGATCACAATAGACGTGAAGGACTATAATGCGTTAAGAGCTCGCTCAAGTACAGGGGAGCTAAACCATTTAGTGCTTTGTAAGTAATCAGCAATATTTTAAAATTTACACAATGTTTAACCCTCTGGGGACCAGAAACGCGCAGGCGCGTTTTGCTTGTTTTTTTTCACATAGCAGAAAAATAGACATAAAGTACTACCATCATTTCTGTTCATATAGAGTTAAGAAATATGAGAAAATAATCTGTTAAATGTCTACTTTTTTATGTGCCCACATACAATCGAAATAAAATATTGTGCTTTTGTAAAATAAAGAAAATAAACAGGGTGTGCGTTCTGCCTCTCAGTCACCGTGAACTTTTTTTCTGGAGCACGTCTCTAATCTTCAACAAAACTCAGCAAATACTATTCACCCAGCCATAAGCAATATATCTTTTAAATCATTTGAGTTTGTACTTTTAAATGATCTGATTCAAAACTAAAATAAATATTCTCCGTTTATGTCATCTATATAAAAAGAGAGACGTGTCAGCCGGTCTAATTATTTTCCTCTCAGCTCATTATTCTGGTAATGTGACACGCCCACGGAGAGCATGCGCTAAACGCAAATATGTGAAGCAACACATTGAGACGTGTTAACGCCCATAAACTCTGAAAACACACTATATTTTTTAGTCAGATTAATCTACTGTCATCTTGCGCGGCTATATGAGGAACAATCCTGGGACATTTACCTACCTCAGAACAAGTGCTGGTTTATTTTCACCACGAGGAGGAGCAACAGATTCAGCTGAGAAGTAAGTGTTTTATGCTTGTGCTTTGTTCTAATCGCGATATAGAATAACGTTAGTGTCTGTAAACGGAAAAACAGCATACCGTTTAAATGTGAATCATGTTTCTCTGTGTGTGTGTGTGTGTGTGTGTGTGTGTGGGTGTGTGTGTGAATGAATGAATGAACACACAGATACGCAGTGTTACAGACTAAATAAAAGACAACATTTTGTTGACTAGTCTAAAATAGACATCAAATAAGCTTTTGTTATGAGTTTCTGCTCATATGTTAAATATATAGTATGTTTTGTCAATAAACTAATCAACTAAGATGTTATAGTGTTTGTTCCAATGTAAGCTATATCAAAATAATGAATCCTCAACTTTGAAATATGTATGATCAAACTAAGACATTTATGGAAAAAGACATTTTTCTTTTCAAGATGTTTCCAACTCTAACTTTGAACTTTGAACTGAAATAAAACCATGTCTATATGGTGAAGGGTGTGTGATAGAAGTGTCCAGACGTATGCACCCTGTATTTTAAGATTTTTTATTCCTCTTTTTAGTCAACTTTAGCATGAGTGTGTTCACTTATTCCAAGCAGTGTGTGTGTGTGTGTGTGTGTGTGTGTGTGTGTTGTAAATAAATCCAAACAATCTAAAAGCCATTCTTTTTTAAATCTCCTCATTCTTTGTGCAAGGCTCCTCATAATGATATGGCCTGATAGCACACCTAATAGGGCCATTATGGGAGGGTCTTTGTCTTTCTCAGGTGTGAAATGCCACACATATTAATGAGAGATCACGCCCCTTCGCATAAAGCTTTCTCAAACAAAACACCTCATACACATTCTAAAAGACTTTATTGACTTATCTGAATGAGTAGTCAGGATGATTCTCACATAGTTTTGGAGCAAATATTCTAGACTATGTGATACAATTTTCAAAAGTCTTGTGAAGAAATAATCAATATGTGTTTTGTGGCCTTATTTCAGAAACTTTTATTTTTAGTTTTTTTTTCAATAACCATGCATAAATAATATTCTCTCAAAAATACAAATATGTACATTCATGTTTCTCACATATTATGGTAGCCCCGTTTGTGCTATATAGAGTGAATTTACACCTTTGCCATTAACATGTTTATAAATAACTGAAAAAAGCACAAATGTCAGTGCATGTCAAAACATCCCAAGGGCCCCAAAAACCCCTTGGTCCCCAGAGGGTTAATAGGGAGCCAATGCAGTGTTGACAGAACCGGGCTAATATGGTCATACATCCTGGTTCTGGTAAGAACTCTAGCGGCTGTATTTTGGACCAACTGTAGTTTATGTATTAAACGTGCAGGGCAACCACCCAGTAGAGCATTACAATAATCTAGCCTTGATGTCATGAACGCATGAACCAATTGTTCTGCATTTTTCATGGAGAGCATATGACATAATATTTTTAATATGAAAAAAATGCAGTTTCACAGATACTAGACACGTTACTTTCAAATGAAAGATTGGTATCAAAGAGCACACCCAGGTTCCTAACCGACGACGAAGACTTGACAGAGCAGCCATCAAGTGTTAGACAATATTCTAGGTTATTACATGAGGAAGTTTTGTCCAATAATTAGAATCTCTGTTTTTTCAGAATTAAGTAGTAAGAAATTACTAGTCATCCAGATTTTTATATCAGCTAAGCATTCCGTTCGTCAGGGCATGAAGAAATATAGAGCTGAGTATCATCAGCATAACAGTGAAATGCCATGCTTCCTAATGATTTCTCCTAAGGATAGCGTACAGAGTGAACAGCAATGGTCCTAGTACTGAGCCTTGTGGTACACCATACTGAACTTGTGATCGTTAAGACATCTCTTCATTTACTGCTACAAACTGATAACGGTCAGATAAGTATGATTTAAACCATGCTAGTGAAATTCCACTAATGCCAACATAATTTTCGAGTCTATTTAAAAGAATGTTGTGGTCGATAGTGTCAAATGCAGCACTAAGATCGAGTAGCACTAATAGAGAGATACAACCACGATTGGATGATAAGAGCAAATCATTTGTGACTCTAATGAGAGCTGTCTCAGTACTATGATACGGTCTAAATCCTGATTGAAAATTCTCACAGATACCATTTCTTTCTAAAAAGGAACATAGTTTTGAAGATACTGCCTTTTCTAGTATCTTTGACAGAAAAGGTAGATTCGAGATCGGCCTTTAATTGACTAATTCTGTAGGATCAAGTTGCGTTTTTTTAACAAGCGGTTTAATCGTAGCCAGCTTAAAAGTTTTTGGTACGTATCCGAATGACAAAGATGAATTAATGATATTAAGAAGAGGATCTATGACCTCTGGAAGCATCTTTTTCAATAGTTTAGTTGGTATAGGGTCTAACATGTTGTCGATTTAGATGATTTAACGAGTTTATAAAATTCACCCTCTCCTGTAGCAATGAATGAATCAAATTTTTCATCAGTGAGACTACACTGCACTGTCTGATGCGATACTGTAGTAGATGGCTGCATAGTTATAATTTTCTCCCTGATATTATCAATCTTGTAAGTAAAAAAGTTCATAAAGTCATTACTGCTGTGCTGCTTGGAAATATCTGAGCTTGAAGCTTTATTTTTCGTTAGTTTAGCCATGGTTTCAAATAAATACCTAGGGTATTGTTTATTTTCTTCTAATAGGGTTGAAAAATAAGAAGATCTAGCAGTTTTTAAGACCTCTCTGTATGCAATCATGCTCTCTTTCCATGAAATGCAAAATACCTCTAGTTTTGTTTTCTTCCAGTTGCGCTCCATTTTTCTGACTGCTCTCTTAAGGGCCTGAGTGTGCTCGTTGTACCATGGCTTTGGACTATTTTCTTTAATCTTCTTTAAGCGCAAAGGAGCAACTGTGTCTAAAGTGCTGGAAAAGAGAGAGTTAAAAGTTTCTGTCGTAATTAGGGATGCAACGATTACAGATTTTGTAAGTACGATTATTGTCTGAGAAATAATCACGATTTAACGATTATCACGATTATTATGCATCAATTAATTTCACAACACTATCACATGAACACTCAACACTAGATTTGAATGTGTTATTTATTACTGCCACAACACAGTACAAAATTATAAAATGACAAACAATAATCAATCTCTTCCTTTGGAATTAAAGAGAAGTGCTTTGTAAACATCTAGCATTTTTTTTTTAAATAACAAATTAAGTCAAAGGCTGCAGGGCTCTTTGATTGAAATAGATCACAAAATTATTAAGTGTTTAGTTTGTTCTAAATTTATTTTCAACCTGAGGTAGAAAACTTGAAAACAATATCTTGTTGGTATTTGACATAAAAACATAAATAATACTATAAAGGGATAATAAATCCCAAATTAAAATAAGAATAAACAAAGTATTTGGATCTGTTGAATTAAATGCAAGCTAAATATTAACTAGGCCTATGTATTTCTTTTAAAAGAAAACAAATATAGTCCAAATGTTATCCACCAATATTATTGTACTTATTTTAATACTCTTTTTTAATTATTAATCCAAATTTTACATGTGTCTTTAGAAAATCATCTAGCCTATTATAATCTCATTATTTTGGTTTGTTTGTTTGAAGTTTAAGTAAAAATTATAGAAAGAAACTGAGAACATCTCTCATGCAGTGTTATTAATAACTGAAATGCAGTTAATTGGTAGTCCTAGAAGTCTACACGGCCCTGATCTTATGTTAGTGTTTTACACCGGGCATATTAAAACTACAAAGCCTAACATTTACTCAACACAGACAGGAGAAAGCAATAGGATATTAAGTTAAATGTTCACTGACTGAAACTCTTGAAAGCACGCCACATTCTGTTTTTCACAGACTTACGTAACCAAAACATTCCGCTGTTTTTAGGTGTTCAAGCACTTTAGTGCTGAAATCCTATTGTATTTGCTATTTTAAAAAAAAAAATTGCCCTAAAACGCATCGTGCAGCCCAAACCGTAAGGCCTAGAGACTTGAAACTCGGCCAGATGGTAGGCCACACTTTTGGGGAGAACCTTTCAGAGTATGACCCCGATTGGGCCATAGGTGGCGCTACAGAAACCAAAAGTACTAAATTACCCATAACTCCTCGACCGTTTGATTTAGATGATTGTCTCTAGAATCAAGATGTTTACATCACTGTGATCCCTGGCTCAAGACGGACAAGATGTAATTTGTTATGGCCAGTTTTGTCCAAAACCTACTTTTGCGAACTAGTCCCTGGTTTTTCGCCCGATCGGAACCAAACCAGTCTAGGCCTATTCTCTGGACTCTCTAGATCAATAATTATCGAAAAAAAGTTGAAATTTTGCATTTGGGTGGCTGTAACAGGGACATTTAGAAAAGGAGCGGGGCAAAATACAGTCAAAAGCATATAAATCCTAAACGAAAAGTCAAAACTTCACAAAAATTGATGAGCATATGTGTCATAACATGGTGAAGAAGCATGCAAAGTTTCATGGAGATCGGACCATAAGTGGCGCTATAACTGTCAAAAAGGTCTCATTCTTATTAGGTGTTCAAGCACTTTAGTGCTGAAAAGCTATTGTATTTGCTATTTGAAAACAAAAAAAATGGCCCTAAAACGCATCGTGCAGCCCAAACCGTAAGGCCTAGAGACTTGAAACTCGGCCAGATGGTAGGCCACACTTTTGGGGAGAACCTTTCAGAGTATGACCCCGATTGGCCCATAGGTGGCGCTACAGAAACCAAAAGTACTAAATTACCCATAACTCCTTGACCGTTTGACCTAGAATCAAGATTTTTAAATCACTGTGATCCCTGGCTCAAGACGGTCAAGATGTTTATCTCGGATTCTCGATTTGAGCAAAAAAATTTGTTATGGCCAGTTTTGTCCAAAACATACTTTTGCGAACTAGTCCCTGTTTTTTTGCCTGATCGGAACCAAACCAGTCTAGGCCTATTCTCTGGACTCTCTAGATCAATAACTATCGAAAAAAAGTTGAAATTTTGCATTTGGGTGGCTGTAACATGGTCATTTAGAAAAGGGGCGGGGCTAAATACAGTCAAAAGCCTATAAATCCTAAACGAAAAGTCAAAACTTCACAAAAATTGATGAGCATATGTGTCATAACATGGTGAAGAAGCATGCAAAGTTTCATGGAGATCGGACCATAGGTGGCGCTATAACTGTCAAAAAGGTCTCATTCTTATTAGGTGTTCAAGCACGAAGTGCTGAAAACCTATTGTATTTGCTATTTGAAAATAAAATTGCCCTAAAACGCATCGTGCAGCCCAAACCGTAAGGCCTAGAGACTTGAAACTCGGCCAGATGGTAGGCCACACTTTTGGGGAGAACCTATAAGAGTATGACCCCGATTGGCCCATAGGTGGCGCTACAGAAACCAAAAGTACTAAATTACCCATAACTCCTCGACCGTTTGACCTAGAATCAAGATTTTTAAATCACTGTGATCCCTGGCTCAAGACGGTCAAGATGTTTATCTCGGATTCTCGATTTGAGCAAAAAAAATTGTTATGGCCAGTTTTGTCCAAAACCTACTTTTGCGAACTAGTCCCTGGTTTTTCGCCTGATCGGAACCAATCCAGTCTAGGTGTATTCTCTGGACTCTCTAGATAAATAATTATCGAAAAAAAGTTGAAATTTTGCATTTGGGTGGCTGTAACAGGGACATTTAGAAAAGGGGCGGGGCTAAATACAGTCAAAAGCCTATAAATCATAAACGAAAAGTCAAAACTTCACAAAAATTGATGAGCATATGTGTCATAACATGGTGAAGAAGCATGCAAAGTTTCATGGAGATCGGACCATAGGTGGCGCTATAACTGTCAAAAAGGTCTCATTCTTATTAGGTGTTCAAGCACTTTAGTGCTGAAAAGCTATTGTATTTGCTATTTGAAAACAAAAAAAATGGCCCTAAAACGCATCGTGCAGCCCAAACCGTAAGGCCTAGAGACCTGAAACTCGGCCAGATGGTAGGCCACACTTTTGGGGAGAACCTATCAGAGTATGACCCCGATTGGCCCATAGGTGGCGCTACAGAAACCAAAAGTACTAAATTACCCATAACTCCTTGACCGTTTGACCTAGAATCAAGATTTTTAAATCAATGTGATCCCTGGCTCAAGACGGTCAAGATGTTTATCTCGGATTCTCGATTTGAGCAAAAAAATTTGTTATGGCCAGTTTTGTCCAAAACCTACTTTTGCGAACTAGTCCCTGGTTTTTCGCCTGATCGGAACCAATCCATTCTAGGCCTATTCTCTGGACTCTCTAGATGAATAATTATTGAAAAAAAGTTGAAATTTTGCATTTGGGTGGCTGTAACAGGGACATTTAGAAAAGGGGCGGGGCTAAATACAGTCAAAAGCCTATAAATCCTAAACGAAAAGTCAAAACTTCACAAAAATTGATGAGCATATGTGTCATAACATGGTGAAGAAGCATGCAAAGTTTCATGGAGATCGGACCATAAGTGGCGCTATAACTGTCAAAAAGGTCTCATTCTTATTAGGTGTTCAAGCACTTTAGTGCTGAAAAGCTATTGTATTTGCTATTTGAAAACAAAAAAAATGGCCCTAAAACGCATCGTGCAGCCCAAACCGTAAGGCCTAGAGACTTGAAACTCGGCCAGATGGTAGGCCACACTTTTGGGGAAAACCTATCAGAGTATGACCCCGATTGGCCCATAGGTGGCGCTACAGAAACCAAAAGTACTAAATTACCCATAACTCCTTGACCGTTTGACCTAGAATCAAGATTTTTAAATCACTGTGATCCCTGGCTCAAGACGGTCAAGATGTTTATCTCGGATTCTCGATTTGAGCAAAAAAAATTAGTAGTATTAACATATACGTTGTGTCAAAAATGGTGATTTATGACATGATTTATGGTTCTGAGTTGTGCTGCGCTTCTGATTTATGATGGGCCGCTGACAGGCTCCGGTATGTCTAGGCTGAGCGACGCCGTGTGACATCCTCCTGCGGTGACATCCTGGTTGAAGGTGTAAAAGAAAGGTGTCTGGCCTATGGCCTTCCTGGTTTATTGGCCGTCTACCTGCGCGATAGTTGTTATGTCCGTGTGTATTCTGTCTGCTGGGGATGTCCCAGGCGTTCACACTTCGTCAAAGCTGCGTGTATAAATGTATGTTGAATGCGATTCGAATACAGTCGCTGAAGCGCCGTGTCACGCGTCACAGTCCTCTGCAGTATTTTTCAAGCCAGATTGTCTTGTTGGAAAACGTGAGTGCTAGAAGATGGAAGCCAGTCTTAACAGTAAGTGTTTTTCGTTATTTAGTAACGTTGTTAAGGAAGATTATTTATTTATATGAGTGTCGGTGTTCTATTGCGTTACTTAAGGTTTTATCTGCCCGCTTCAGATGGGGATAGTTTGAGTCTCTTCGATCTTGTTGAGGAGATTAATTTCCTGAATCAAGCCAGCGGTATGTATAATTATGTTTAAATGTTGCATACGTTGTGTGTGTGTGTGTGTGTGTGTGCGTGTGCGTGTGCGTGTGTGTGTTGGATAATGTTTTGTTTTGTTTTCGCCAGGAGGCGTGGCTGCACATAGGCAACACAACGTAGGTGCCTCTTCACAAGAGAGCTCGGAAGCACTTGCGGACGGTAATGTTAAATGTTTGTTACGCCCGTGTGTTTAAACAGTATTGTGGATGTATAAAAAAGACCTTATCTTCTATGGGTTTTTGTTTTTACCAGGGGTGAAGCGGGTAACGATCAAGGCCTTAGTACATGCACCTCAGCGATGTCGCAAGTCTGGTAACGTAGATGTTACGCCCCTCGGTAAGTGCTTTGTAATTTGGCTTTATCAATCATTATTATATACTGCTATGGTTTGTTGAATTTATTTAAAAACTTTAACATATATATATATATATATATATTTCCAGATGGTTTATCAAACGTTGTGAGCGGTGTTGGTGCGTCTGAATGTGCGAATGATCTGGATAAGGGCTTAGCGGGAAAACCGAAAAATAGACTGAAACGTAAAGCGGCCGTGTTGTTCCATGCGGACGCAAAAGCTTCTGCTGATGGGTGTTCGAGAGACGTGCCACAGACATCTGTACCGAAAAAGCCAAGACGATCAGCTGTTAAAAGTAAGTAACGAACAATAGCTGTTGGGTTGTTTTCTGTTCACACTAAATCAGAAAGATAAATGTTTTTATTTGGATGTGATAGTGCGAGGTCGAATATGTTTGGGGGGTGTATAATGTGTCAATACGTTAGTTTAGAACTGTTGATATCATACATCTGCATTAAGTGTTGAAAAAACATAAAACACAAACCCTAATATCTCTTAGAGTAGGCGTTTTATTTATAATTTTAGATGACGACAATGGAGAACTGTGTGTAAAAAGTGTAGACGTTGATTTTTTTAGCCTGCTGCTCCATCTATAGGGGTGCACTAGTATTACAATGTCTGTTCCATAAATGTTAGCCTGGTCTTATTTGATTGTTTGTTTATATATACATATATATATATATATATATATATATATATATATATATATATATATATATATATATATATATATATATATATAACACTACGTATTGTTTTTAAGGTTACAATAGTACCAGTCTGATTTTTATTTTATTTTTAGTCTTAGAAAATATAGTTATTATTAATATTACTGTTATTATTATAATATTAATACACATTTGTACTAACTTTTTGTTTTGCACCACTTTTCTACTTCTTAACAGAGGCGGTCGTAGTTCCCGATATAAATGATGTTCAGAGCTGGAGTGATGGTCTGATACAATCGTGGGACGACTGTGTATTTACAAACGACCCTAAAGAAACACTGCAGTCTGTACCATCCAGCGATCGTGTGGTGTCCGTGGAAGAATCCGAACCTGAACAGCTGCCTTCAAATCAGGAGGCTTACAAACGGGAATCACAACCCAATATAGACAATCAGCACATAGCCGGACTGATACAGGACTCTGTCAAGACCGCATTGAATGCCTTCGAGGTACGTTTTGAAAAAACGCCTTAATGCCATTGAGAGACGTTTAGATGCTTATGAGTCAACACAACAACAACAGGGAATTTGGATTAAACAAGGCATAGCGGCGCAACGGTTGCATAGTGGCGCTATTCAAAAAGTAGCCAGAGAACAAGGCCTGACTACAGAATTGTTAAAGCAACTTGTGCTCATGCTTAAAAAGAAACTTGGGTGAGTTGACAACGTTTTATATATTTTTTTTTTTCGGAATACTATGTTTTTTTTTTGTTTTTTTTTTTCTTGTTTTTTTTTTCTTGTTTTTTTTTTCAACATTTGTCAGACGCTGTGTGTAATTTTAGTCTGACTGTATGGTTGTTTGTTAGGTAGTTTTTCATTCTATCTTTTTCACTGTATGGACACAGGGTTTATTATCCATAGTTTTTAAGGTATGGCCACATGTGATTTAAATAAATAAAATAAAAAGATCTGATTTAAAAATGCCTAAACGTTGTCGGGTGCCAGATGGTTTTGATTCGGGTCCGGTAGCTAGGTTTAGACGAAACGATGGTAGTGTGGTGCCCCTTGAACAGTGCAGTAACACAGAAACATTGCTCTATTTAATACAGACTGTGGAGGATATGAATAGGTCTGAGTCTTCAACTGGTACGTTGGTAGAATTATTAAACATCGTGAGATCAATGTCCGATGAGGATCCTGAACCAAATAATGATTTTGAACACATTGTAAATACCCAACAAGCAGGAGAGGTGTTAGAACCTCCTCCAGAACCAAATTCTGCATTTGATCATCTTGTGTCTTTTCACCAGTCAGGAGAGGGTCCAGGTACCCAGACACAACGCACACTCAACCCTGATGCGCCCAATATGGGTCTCACAGATAGAGATATAGAATCACTTGTAACAGTGGGTGGTGATGTTAGCGGGTACACTGTACTGCCACGAGCTCGGTTCAATGGTCTGGAAATCCACAGGCTTATAAATTTGCGAGAGATATCTTCGACAGATTTAGCAGCCTACACAGCGTTTTTACATGACACACTTTCTGAAATTGTGGAGTTTTCCAGACTGTTAGGCGGAGACGGCTGTTTAATCAGCATCACGTTGAGGGGGTCGAGTTTGACATCAGATGTTAGTACACTTTTGACGGGTAGCAATGGTTATAGTGTAGATCTATTTATAAACGATCTTGAAAAAATAATGCAGAGCAACTCTGACGTCCAGTTTGATGAGAGATTGAATTTAAGACTGTCGATAGCGAGAAGTAAACACGGCGGTGTTTATCGAAAGATCCGTGATCTTGCCCACAATGAAGTGATTACCAAAAACAGACTTAATCTTTTCTGTCCAACGAATATTTCGAACAATCTTTGTTTTGCAATCTGTCTGGCACATTTCCTAAATCCTCAGAAACCACAAGTAGAGCTAGAGTCTGTAGCATCTTCAATACAGAAGTCAGCTGGCTATGGTGATCAATACAAGATAGCGTTTAATGACATCAGACGGTTTGAACAGATGCTGAACGTTAAAATAGTTGTCTTCTATCGGTCTGATACGGGTGTTTTGGAGAAGTATACAAACACAGACGATCCGCATCCTAAAACAGTATTTTTGTACCTGCATGACAATCATTATTTTATGATTAAAAATCTATGTGCATTTATTGGCACCCCATACGTGTGTGAGTTCTGCCACCGAGGATTCACCTGTAGGAGAGATCACAGATGTCGGTACATCTGCGATGTCTGTAATGACCCGGAATGTCATAAACAACCCAAAAAGCCAAAACATTGCGGTGACTGCTTGCGCTACTGTAAGTCTGACTATTGTTTTGAGATGCATAAAAAAACAGTTCGAGGTATGCAATACGCGCAGTGCGATGTGACTAAATATTGTGGTAAATGTAATAGACGTTACCATGTCAGCGGTACTAAACCCAAACCCCATAAATGCCCTGCAGATCGTTGTGTGCACTGTGGTGAGAGTTTGGTTACCGATGGTGTGCATCAGTGTTTTATCCAACCAGTTAAGCCGGAGATGCCGAACGATCGTTACATTTTCTACGATTTTGAGACCCGTTATGAAAATGGTAAACACGTAGCCAATTTTGTATGTGCTATCACGTTTAATGGCGAGGAATTCGTAGCTGAAGGGACCGATTGTGTGGATCGTCTCGTAAAAAAATTCAGACAACCATGTTACCTTAATTACACATGGATTGCGCACAACGCATCCGGATTTGATAATTTCATACTTTTGGAATACTTTACTAAGATGGGGATTGCTCCTAAAATCACAATGCAAGGCTGCAGGCTAATCTTAATGTATGACACAGCTTTCAAGCAACTTTTATTGATTCGTACTCATTCATCCCCATGCGTCTGGCCAAGACACCCGTTGCGTTTAATTTGACTAATGCTGAGAAGGGTTATTTTCCGCACCACTTTAACCGCATTGAAAATGACAACTACATAGGCCCGTACCCTGACAAGAAATTTTACGGGTATGTCGAACCAAGACAGGGCATCGTTTAATGATTGGTACAATACCATATCTGACAAAGTGTTCGATTTTAAAAAAGAACTCGCGCTTTATGGTAAAAACGATGTCGTTTTGCTGAGGGAAGCTTGCATGAAGTACCGCGACGAATTCATTTTGTGTACTGGCCTTGATCCATTTAATTACACCACTTTGGCAGCAACATGTATGGCCACGTATAAAACACACTACATCCCAAAAGACACAATAGCTCTGACACGTAACAATGCGTACACCAACCAGAACAAGACTTATTCAAACATCTCAATTGAATGGCTTGAGTTTGTCCGAAAATCGCGGTCCATAGATGTTCAACATGCCCTTAACAGCGGTGAGGCGTCATTTGGGAAATACTATGTGGATGGTTTCTATGACGACGGTGTTGTGAAAAAAGCATTCGAATTTCTCGGGTGTTTTTTTCATGGGTGCGAGCGCTGTTATAACTCCAATGATATAAACCCGTTATCAAAAGTGCCTTATGGTGTTCTGAGAAGACAATGTGATGACAAGATTGAAATTTTGGAGCGCGCGTACGGTCTTCAGGTCGAGGTGATTTGGGAATGTGATTGGGTCCGCGCCAAGCAGACTGACGCAGCAGTGATGGATTTCATGTCCACTTACAAACACACTGAAAGATTGAAACCACGTGAAGCTCTATTCGGCGGCCGCACTAACGCGTTAAAACTGTATCACAAAGTTGCGGAGGGTGAGCGGATTAGGTATGTTGACTTTACATCACTATATCCCTACTGCCAGGCTCAAAAATGCTACCCGATCGGGCATCCTGAAATAATACACAAGGATTTTCAAAACCTTGAAGATTATTACGGGCTCGTCAAGGCAACAGTCCTTCCACCACGGAAGTTGCTTCACCCCGTACTACCTTATAGGACCGGGGGCAAGTTAATGTTTCCGCTTTGTAGGACATGTGCTGAACATCAGAACCAGACACACCCTTGTGTGCATACTAATGAGGAAAGATCAATTCATGGGACCTGGGTTAGCATTGAATTGTTAAAAGCCGTTGAGAAGGGTTATGTAGTGACAAAAATCGATGAGGTCTGGCATTTTCCCCAAAGCTCTGAAACATTGTTTTGTGATTATGTTAAAACATTTTTACAGCTCAAACAGGAAAGTTCAGGTTTTCCAAAAGACGTTGTGACCGACGCCGACAAAGAATCTTATGTTAGAGATTACTTTGAGAAAGAAGGGATTAAGCTGAATCTGGACAAGATTGAGTTTAATGCTGCACGCAGATCCATCATGAAACTACTTCTTAACTCTTTGTGGGGGAGGTTCAGTATGCGCGAACAGCTGCCGACAACCGAAATACTAACAGACCCTGAACAGTTTGTCCGATACATTTTTGGCACTGAGTATGACCTCAAGCATTTCTCATTTGTGTCAGACACTGTTGCGATCGTTCAGTGGTCTTACGCAGATGGGAAAGGCACCCAGCCTCGTGACATTAACGTATTTCTCGGGGCTTTTACAACAGCCCACGCACGGTTAGAGCTTCATGATCTTATGGATAGGTTGGGTGATAGACTGCTTTATTGCGATACAGATAGTGTTGTGTTCACGTCTAAAGAGGGTGAATATGAGCCCCCACTGGGGCCATATCTTGGCGACCTTACTGATGAAGTTGGGGATGGAGACCACATAGTGGAATTTTCTTCAACTGGACCGAAAAGTTACGGGTACCGAACTGCTATGGGTAAGGTCTGTATGAAGGCCAAAGGCATCACACTGAACGCTGTAAACTCTGAGACCATTAGGTTAGACACATTAATTGGTCTTGTCGATCAATATGTGAGGGGGCGGGGTGACAGTAATCACATTCTCGCATACACCGACAGTATAGTGAGGAACAAAAAGCAGTTCACATTGCACAACAAGTCAGTTGTGAAAAAATTTAAAGTTGTATACAACAAGCGTGTACTGCTACCCGACCTAACTACACTACCATATGGCTACTGACAACGTTTTTGGGCACCGGGGTGCGCTAGACCCTGATGGTTTTGATTTCAGATTACAACATCCATTTTCATGTGTGTTAAGTGGTCCCTCTAGCTCAGGAAAAACATTTTTTGTAAAAAAGTTGTTGGAAAATGCTAAAAGTGTAATTTCTAAAAAAAATTGAAAACATTGTGTACATTTATGACTGCTGGCAACCTATGTATGATGAACTGTTGAAACTGTATGATATTAAATTTATTGATGGTATCCCGCAGACTCTGAATGATGATCGCTTGTTTCCCACCAACAAGACAAATTTTGTGATATTGGATGATGTTATGAAAGATGCTAGCAGCAATTCAGAAGTTGAACGTTTGTTTACCAACTATGTGCACCACAGAAGCTTGAGTGCCATATATATTGTGCAAAACTTATTTTTTCAAGGTAAATCCAGCAGGACTATCAGTTTGAACACTAATTATTTGGTATTGTTTAAAAACCCTAGAGACAATACCCAAATTAATGTGTTAGCGCGTCAGATGTACCCCAGGAACACAAAATACTTTATGGAGTGTTATGAAAATGTGACCAGCATCCCTTTCGGGTATCTATTGATTGACTTTAAAGCGAAAACGCCAGAACAGTACCGTCTCAGAACAGATATTCTGTCACAACATCCAGTTGTGTACATTCAGAAAAGAAAACATTGACAGAGAGATTTGAAAAAAAAAATGTCTGCAAGACTTTTAAGAAACCTGCCTCTTTTAAAATTGTTATTAAAAGCCATGCCTAAACAAAGACGCGTTATTTTAGAGGCGGCCGCAGACGAGCTCATTGTGACATTGTGTGAAGTAGCTCTTAACGTAGTCCATGGTAATATTCCGCTAACACCACAACAATATCTGAAACTGAAGAGAAGAAGAAGTGAGATCAAAATTGTCGCAGATAAAAAGGTTGGAGTTAGACGCAAAAGACGGTTAATCAACCAACAAGGAGGATTTCTACTACCTTTGTTAAGTGTCGCAATCCCGTTTATAACCAGTTTGGTTACATCTAAATAAGTTTGGTAATGGAGTATGCCGAGAAGATGTTTTTAGTCCCGCATCACCAGTTGGATAAGCTGAAATCCTCTAACACCCGTGAGTCTATACAACAGGTTGTGGAGAATGACCTGGACATGACTATAAGAAATATTTTGCACAGGTCTGATCTGGATCACCATGAAAAAGCTAAGATGTACACTGGTGTTTTGCAGAGGTTTTTAACACTCACTAGACAAGGGGATAGGGAATCCGCCACATTAACATTAAGTCTACCACAGCCTAGTAATGTTGAAAAAGAAGACCCACCCACAACAGGCCATGTGAGTGCCCATGACGATTTGGGTGATTTTGCAGGCGAGATTTTAAAGAATATTCCGCAGAGGAGTGTGAAAAATGTTCGTTACATTTTAGATAAAATGTCTAAAACTAAAGATGTTACTTCATGGACTGAGTCGGGAGAGTTTGTGTTTAAAGGCAGAACAATCCCTGGTTCACACATGCTTGACTTAGTTAAAAGCGTCACGGCTCCACAAAAGATTGTCAACGAGCGGAGACCTGGCGGGTGGCGCGAGTTTCTGGAGGCTTTTGCTAGTTTAAATCTGCCATACTCTGTGGTACCAAACCACAATGTCAGACATGCAATTAACTCTTTCAAAACCAAATCGACCACGACTATATCAGGATCGTCTAAGAGGAGTAAGAAACAGAAAGCGCTTCCAGGCACCCCGATACATTCAAAATATCCAGAAGACCTCGTATCCAATTCGCCCAATCTCGAGCAGAGTCAGTGGTTAAGTTTTTAATCTCACACTTTGTATGTGTTGTGTTCTCATTTTCTCTCTTCTTTTTTTTTTTTTGAGAACTTATGATGTGATGTATATGTAATAAAAGAGGTATTAAAGAAACAAATTTATTTTCTTTAGTTGTTTTTTATTAAAAATATTAAGCATGAGACATGAACATTTCACCCATTTGTACACACTGAACACATTTGAAAACATTTTCACTACATGGAGCTTGTTTTAGTTTTCTCACAAATGCTGACACCTTTTTGTCATTTTTAATAAAATCGTTGGTATACAATTTCAGCACATAATCATAATCAAATCCCTTTGCCATGTGGTAGAGAAAGAACACACAATGTTGTCCACAGGTGTCTGATGAAAAATCTTGGACTTGCACAGTCGAATGTAGTACTTGACTAGAGTTGAGCTTTAAAAAGTTTTTGATAATCGGCGGAAAACCATGATAATCTGGCTTATTACCGAAGCTGTCGAAAAAACATCCTACACCATCCTCGTTTATGTAGATAGCCAACCAGTGTTCCCCTGGGAGTCCTGAAGGATGTGTATTGATCAAAACCATTGCTGGTAGTTTTCTTAAAGGGGTTTTTGGTAGATAGTCACATGGTAGAACTCCAAGAAAATAAGTATAGCATGAAACCTTATCCATGACAGCCGTAAGCTGTACAGTGTTCATTTGAGTGTATTAGTAGTAATCAACCAGGACCTGTCAGCAATTTGACACCTCAATCAAACTATCAAACAAAGCATAAACAATTAAGTTAACCGTGCGTGGTAGTGGCTGTCTAAAACTGGCTTCTAGTCTAATATTGCCACTTTTGATAAGCGATACGTGCTGGCTACACTCCTCATCTGGTGCGAAATTGAACGCGTAGAGTGTATAGCCGTGCAGAAAATCCTCTCTATCGATACATAGAGGCTGGTTTTTAAGATGCCTTCCAGAAGCCAGCGCTAACTGGTAAAACTCCCGCACTGCAGAACCATTTTCATATTCAGGTTGCAGGGGCTTCGCTGGGTACTGTTGCCCATCCAGATAAATGGCCAAAAATTCTAAATCATAGTTTTTAAACGCAAATGGGTTTTTATTATAGGCACCCACAAATGCATCATTATCAACCATAGCTAGAACCAGAGATTTCGGTAGAGTTCCTAAGAATAAGTTTTCTTGATTGCAGACACGTGAGCCTGCAGGTATTGAGAAGTTTTTCAGACACACTCTGTCGTGACCCAGTCTCACAGCTGGTGACACAGACACTTTTTTCACAAATAGCGATGCAGACAGGATGTTTAGTTTATAGGCTGTAGCGTTGCTCCTCATCAGGCAGAATTCATCTTTACCTCTAGTCATTCTAATTTTAAGATCTAATCCATTAAGTAATAGTTTTTCCTGAAAGAAGATATCACTGTGAACAGGTGCGAGTAGTTCGACCACATTACTAGCATTGGTGAAGGCTGCTCTCTTTGTCAGACCGTGATTTCCCGCACCAGGGTCAGCCACATCCATCTGACCCGCCGTGTCCTTGTAAAAGAGCCCTGCTGAGAAAAGCGTTTCAAGGGCGTCTTTACCATAATTGGTGAGACATTCTATCATACAGCGGTATGGATATGTGCTAGAACTCTGTGATATAAGCCGATCTCCAAGCGATACATCCACTTGTGAAAAAATCGTAGCTCCAGGATAGTTAACAAGACCTACGGGATCTCCGTCTGCAATATCCGTCCCGTCAGCATTAGTGATTTTGAGGCGCAAAAAAACTAATGTGTTGTTTAGATCTATGTAATCCTCTCCATTCCCCGCAATAAAAAATTCCAGCGGAGATGTGTCAGAAATCGCTGATAATGGCGGAACTTCTATATAAGTGTTTTTTTCAATTGCTGTTTGAGTTAGTGGTACAGTAAACAGATCCAGTTCAGTCTTTAAACACTCTTCTGACATGTTGTGTAGTAATGCCATGATTTAAAATATTGTTTTAACAGAGCTCCTTGATCTTTTTGATGCAGTACGCTTAGTTGTCTCCTTGCGCTTGCGTTTTACAACTGATGATTTCTTGGGAGGTGGTTTTGTTTTCTTCGGCCTCTGGCCACTCCTCCGTACCCCTGGTGGCCTAGATGCTCTTTTGCGAGCCATTACCATTAGTCCGGAACCGTCTTGAGCCTCATAGGTGTTGTTAAAAGATCTTGATAACGTATTACTAACAACGTCACTTAGTATGTTTTTTGCAGCTGATTTAAGATGCGGCTTGGCTATGCTAAATCCTCGTTTTAGTAGGGGTATAGCCATTCTAAAGAGGCCTCTAAAAAGCCCCCCCAAACCGGCCCCATACATAACTCCGCCTCCTGCGTACCCGGGGAGTCCGCTGCCTGCCTGATTCTGGTAATAGGCAACGTAACGCATAGGGTCAACATTGTGATTGTTGAAATATGCCATTTTAAACAAAGTGTTTTACAGGCCTGAAGTGAAGTTTAATGCACACTTTCCCGTAAGAAAATGGGACGTGTTGATTTTGATCGTCCTTCACTTCTATAACAATATCTGTGATGACTGATTTGTTGATAGACGCGTAGTGGGGTTTGTCGTATCGAACACTGACTGTGCTATTGTTGTCCCCGGTTATTTGTACACACTCCAGGAGCGGCACAAAAGCATCACCCACGGATTGGTAGCGGATAATGTCCGTGTAGATATAAAGAGTATAGAAACCACCGTGTATGTCCGCCTGATGCATTGCATATGTTACAATGTCCTTTTCAAAATTAGTATTTTCAGGATTTGTTTTTTGCAGTATAGAATCTCCTATAGGGACGCCTGGTTTCAATCCTAAAATAATGGCTAGTTTTCCATGGAAGATCATTGAAATGTTAGGTTTTGCTTTCAGAAATACTTTGTTTTTTACACGGTCATAACCGAATACCCCCTGAGGCGCTACTAAATCATTTATCACACTAACTAGAGATGGGACATTGTCGTAATACCCTGTTTTTATTGGTATGCGTAGTTTCGATAAGCTGATCTTCTTCACATCTACACCATGGCGTATGCTATTAGTGTACTTTCCACCATCGGTCGTGGTAGGTCCGATGTTTATCTCGAAAACGGCGTCGTTGCTGTTAAAGGTGTACCAGCTTCTAGGATATTCAATTTGAACAAGCCCCACCTCCCATTCTCCTTTTATATTTATAGGGGTAGCCAGTCTTGTTCTATAATTAGAGATTTTATTATCAGGGTATACAGACAGCGATGCGTTGCAGGGTAATGTGATATAACATCCACCCTCAGCCATGTCTGGTTTTTATACAACTGTATGTCTCCTGTGTGCGTGCATTGTTTTTATGGCTTCTGTGCATCAACTAATTCTTTCTGGTCGATCCATGACGCAAACTTCGCTGGCCATCCGAGCCACTGTACCAGCACTAATGTTTTGCGACCCTTCGTCTTCTTATCTAAAATTTTTTCAACTTTAAACGTCTTGTTTTTACTGACAAATATTTTTTGCAATTCTTCCGCATAAAAAACACCGTTGATAACATCCCCGTCGTAATCACTCAATCTGTAAACAGGGGGTTCTCGTGGGATACACTGTGATATAGTAAAATACTCTTGTGTGTAGTTTTCCTCATACCCTTTTGCAAACGGTCCTCTGACTTTAGAAATTCGAACCACGTCACCAATCTTGTATTTAAATACGGGCTTAACACTATGTGATCTGGTATCACCATATAGGTTATGTAGCACCACAGACTCATTTTCTTTCCCCACATCAATCGGCCTCATCTTGATGCTTCTGTGATGGCTCGCATTGTATCCTTGTGTAATGTCTTGAAGTATGTCGATGTAACGTTTGGAGTTTGTGGCAGTTAAATATCTCCACATTCTACCTTTTAAGGTTCTATTAAACCGCTCGACAACACATGCCTTTAATTCTGTGGCTGTTGCGAAATGGGCTATATTGTATTTTTTTGTTACGTTTTGAAAATGTTTGTTAAAAAACTCCTTTCCTTTATCTGTCTGTAATTTCTGTGGTACACGTCCCTCTTTCAGTATGGATTCAAAAGCTTTAGAGACCTCTACACCACTCTTGTTTTTTAAAGACCTTGTCCAGGCATATTTACTAAACAGATCGATGCATGTCAGCAAAAAATGGTTGTTGTCATTTACCGAGGCATATGCAGACAAATCGACTAGATCGGCCTGGAACTGCATGTCGATACCGTAGACAAAAACCCGATTCCTTTTGTATTTTAGTGGGGCAGTTCTGTGTAGTGTATATGCATCCTCGCCTGCGAGCCATTCTGAAACCTCTTTATCGGTTAAACGAACACCCGTTTGTTTTAAAACAGCTTCTTTTAAGCGTTTTTTCCCCCCTAAAGAACCAGGGTTAGAAGGCGTGTAATAAGTCTTTTTCATTTCTTCTGACATTTTTCCACTTCACGCTACACAAAAGAATAACACCGTTGGTTTAAGTAATTTGGGTTTTTATTTCTTAAAACAGTAAAAGGAAACAAAAGGTATCATACAGCATCAATGTAGTGTAAAAATTTTATACACATCACAATGTTTTTTTCAAGAATGTAATCAACCAGTGTTTCAATAATTTCACAAACATCAGTCTGATTGTTTCTTGTCAACATGTCTACACATAGATCAGTCACATATGTACACAGGCACAATATATCAGCTATTCTAATACAGCTGCCGCATTCAGTCATCAGGTCTAAAATTTTTCTGATAGTCACACAAATTGGTTCACCAGCATTAAAGCATAAACGCATCATATCTGTCCATTCATTTGACACAGTTCTTACAACAGACATTTGTTTCTTGAGGTTTGTAAAACGATTGGTATCAACAGCACATCTATTTACAGTAACAGATACATTGGCACATTCATTAATAATCTTATACAACAAGCCCGTCATCTCGCATCTAATACGTTGTTTAAGTAGACACTTTGCCAGACCAGTTGCAAAACACGTATTCCCCATGGCTGTGTTGCTGTCAGGCAACTTGGACAATACCTTTCCAGCTGTCCACAGCGTCATAGACAATTTGTTCGCTGCTGACGTCCACAACTTTCTCTCTGACTTCACGAAGCTTTTCCACAATGAATACTTCGTCACGCAGTTCATGTAAAATAGCCTCCACTGAACCTTGAATCCTCTGGGGGTGAATCCTCAAACCACAACGGACCAATGCTTGAGCAACTATGTGCTTAAGGTCCGGTTTCACCAGATTACGTGTCAGTTCCTCAAAGTAGGCGTCAAAGAAATAGGGACCCGGTTCAAACAAGCAGGAGTGTCTAATCTGACTGGGGTGATCCACTTCACAACCCAAACAGATTTCTTTCAGCTTTTTGTTGATGACATGTTGCAGAAGAACCACAACAGTCGCTTTTATGATTTTGAATCCGTCAGAGCGGATACAACTGTCTGTGTCGTCGATTCCAGCAAAGGCCGCCGCTCCAGCTATTGCCCCAGTGTTGCCGCATGGTGTTGTAAGGAAGGTCATGTTGTGATATCCAAGATCCATGCAGAATTTATCCAACCAACTGTTGTCGCAAGTTTGTGGGTGGGTCTCCAGCGGCGTAGCATTGTCATCAGGCATCGCCGGGGCTGCCTCAGGGTTGTTGGTGTAGCAGTAGACTGTTGTAGATTCTTGAGACATGGTGAATGAATGTAGCAGTTGTACCGACCTGCAGCCGTTTTTAATGGCTGTAATATGTGGGTGGGCATAAGAGGCGGTCTTCAGTGCTGGTAACGCCCTGCTCAGGGTGAAACAATTTAATCTTTACAGAACTGTAACGGTCATACATGTCGCACCATCTAAACATCTTGTCAATGCATGTAAATACGTTGTCAAGCATACGAACATCTTTCCACTGAAACAAAAATTTCATGTCGTAGCACGAGTGATGCTCAGATTCACGAATAGGCCACGCACGTTCGCAGAGCTTTGTCTTGTCGTAGCAGCAAAAAATATAAACACAATCGTCTGGTAACTTTTTACTATGGTCTCCGACCACACGAAATCTTGTGTCAGGAATTGAGCCATCCCACTCAGCAACGTACAACGGATCATCACCACAGTCGTTCAAATCTCTCCAAACGTAGTTGAAAAACAGAAACCAGTCTTTGTTGTGGAAAATCACACATGGGGTCTGCGATGTAAAATCGTCTCCAACATCTGCTGTGTAGAGTTTCGCAGTACGCATCACCTTGTCAAACGCATATCTCACCACACGACCACCACACATTGAGAAATCCCGTTTCACAAGAGCAGTGTCCTCATGAAGAAACTTTGTCAAGCTAACATTTGGCTTTTTCCTTGGCGCAAAAGTTAGATTTCTCTCATTTCAACAGGTCCTCTTGTTGGCGAAATACACATAACCTTTCTAGGGGTTTTATGAGTTCTCAGATCAGCCATTGTATCTGGAAAGTTGTAGAATGTCTTCTGTGTTCAACAGTGTATCCCCTAACCTTATTTAAAACATCATATTCAAGATGTAGTGACGTAGTGTGAAAAGGCATACCCTTAAGGAACACACCATAAAAAAAAATAAAAAAAAACTTCAATGGCAATTTGTGAGGTGTGAGTTTAAATCAGTCGGAAAAGCCAGTCAAAAGTCTAATTTAACACCTGTTTGATCTGTTATTGTCTTTTACACCTTCAACCAGGATGTCACCGCGGGAGGATATCACACGGCGTCGCTCAGCCTAGACATACCGGAGCCTGTCAGCGGCCCATCATAAAACAGAAGCGCAGCACAACTCAGAACCATAAATCATGTCATAAATCACCATTTTTGACACAACGTATATGTTAATACTACTAAATTTGTTATGGCCAGTTTTGTCCAAAACATACTTTTGCGAACTAGTCCCTGTTTTTTTGCCTGATCGGAACCAAACCAGTATAGGCCTATTCTCTGGACTCCCTAGATCAATAACTATCGAAAAAAGTTGAAATTTTGCATTTGGGTGGCTATAACAGGGTCATTTAGAAAAGGGGCGGGGCTAAATACAGTCAAAAGCCTATAGATCCTAAACGAAAAGTCAAAACTTCACAAAAATTGATGAACATATGTGTCATAACATGGTGAAGAAGCATGCAAAGTTTCATGGAGATCGGACCATAGGTGGCGCTATAACTGTCAAAAAGGTCTCATTCTTATTAGGTGTTCACGCACTTTAGTGCTGAAAAGCTATTGTATTTGCTATTTGAAAAAAAAAATGGCCCTAAAACGCATCGTGCAGCCCAAACCGTAAGGCCTAGAGACTTGAAACTCGGCCAGATGGTAGGCCACACTTTTGGGGAGAACCTATCAGAGTATGACCCCGATTGGCCCATAGGTGGCGCTACAGAAACCAAAAGTACTAAATTACCCATAACTCCTTGACCGTTTGACCTAGCATCAAGATTTTTAAATCACTGTGATCCCTGGCTCAAGACGGACAAGATGTATATCTCGGATTCTCGATTTGAGCAAAAAAAATTGTTATGGCCAGTTTTGTTCAAAACCTACTTTTGCGAACTAGTCCCTGTTTTTTTGCCTGATCGGAACCAATCCAGTCTAGGCCTATTCTCTGGACTCTCTAGATGAATAATAATCGAAAATAAGTTGAAATTTTGCATTTGGGTGGCTGTAACAGGGTCATTTAGAAAAGGGGCGGGGCTAAATACAGTCAAAAGCCTATAAATCCTAAACGAAAAGTCAAAACTTCACAAAAATTGATGAGCATATGTGTCATAACATGGTGAAGAATCATGCAAAGTTTCATGGAGATCGGACCATAGGTGGCGCTATAACTGTCAAAAAGGTCTCATTCTTATTAGGTGTTCAAGCACGAAGTGCTGAAAACCTATTGTATTTGCTATTTGAAAAAAAAATTGCCCTAAAACGCATTGTGCAGCCCAAACCGTAAGGCCTAGAGACTTGAAACTCGGCCAGATGGTAGGCCACACTTTTGGGGAGAACTTATAAGAGTATGACCCCGATTGGCCCATAGGTGGCGCTACAGAAACCAAAAGTACTAAATTACCCATAACTCCTCGACCGTTTGACCTAGAATCAAGATTTTTAAATCACTGTGATCCCTGGCTCAAGACGGACAAGATGTATATCTCGGATTCTCGATTTGAGAAAAAAAAATTGTTATGGCCAGTTTTGTCCAAAACCTACTTTTGCGAACTAGTCCCCGGTTTTTTGCCTGATCGGAACCAATCCAGTCTAGGCCTATTCTCTGGACTCTCTAGATGAATAATAATTGAAAAAAAAGTTGAAATTTTGCATTTGGGTGGCTGTAACAGGGTCATTTAGAAAAGGGGCGGGGCTAAATACAGTCAAAAGCCTATAAATCCTAAACGAAAAGTCAAAACTTCACAAAAATTGATGAGCATATGTGTCATAACATGGTGAAGAAGCATGCAAAGTTTCATGGAGATCGGACCATAAGTGGCGCTATAACTGTCAAAAAGGTCTCATTCTTATTAGGTGTTCAAGCACTTTAGTGCTGAAAAGCTATTGTATTTGCTATTTGAAAACAAAAAAAAATGGCCCTAAAACGCATCGTGCAGCCCAAACCGTAAGGCCTAGAGACTTGAAACTCGGCCAGATGGTAGGCCACACTTTTGGGGAGAACCTATCAGAGTATGACCCCGATTGGCCCATAGGTGGCGCTACAGAAACCAAAAGTACTAAATTACCCATAACTCCTTGACCGTTTGACCTAGAATCAAGATTTTTAAATCACTGTGATCCCTGGCTCAAGACAGTCAAGATGTTTATCTCGGATTCTCGATTTGAGCAAAAAAATTTGTTATGGCCAGTTTTGTCCAAAACATACTTTTGCGAACTAGTCCCTGTTTTTTTGCCTGATCGGAACCAAACCAGTCTAGCCCTATTCTCTGGACTCTCTAGATCAATAACTATCGAAAAAAAGTTGAAATTTTGCATTTGGGTGGCTGTAACAGGGTCATTTAGAAAAGGGGCGGGGCTAAATACAGTCAAAAGCCTATAAATCCTAAACGAAAAGTCAAAACTTCACAAAAATTGATGAGCATATGTGTCATAACATGGTGAAGAAGCATGCAAAGTTTCATGGAGATCGGACCATAGGTGGCGCTATAACTGTCAAAAAGGTCTCATTCTTATTAGGTGTTCAAGCACTTTAGTGCTGAAAGGCTATTGTATTTGCTATTTGATAACAAAAAAAATGGCCCTAAAACGCATCGTGCAGCCCAAACCGTAAGGCCTAGAGACTTGAAACTCGGCCAGATGGTAGGCCACACTTTTGGGGAGAAACTATCAGAGTATGACCCCGATTGGCCCATAGGTGGCGCTACAGAAACCAAAAGTACTAAATTACCCATAACTCCTTGACCGTTTGACCTAGCATCAAGATTTTTAAATCACTGTGATCCCTGGCTCAAGACGGACAAGATGTATATCTCGGATTCTCGATTTGAGCAAAAGAAATTTGTTATGGCCAGTTTTGTCCAAAACCTACTTTTGCGAACTAGTCCCTGTTTCTTTGCCTGATCGGAACCAATCCAGTCTAGGCCTATTCTCTGGACTCTCTAGATGAATAATAATCGAAAATAAGTTAAAATTTTGCATTTGGGTGGCTGTAACAGGGTCATTTAGAAAAGGGGCGGGGCTAAATACAGTCAAAAGCCTATAAATCCTAAACAAAAAGTCAAAACTTCACAAAAATTGATGAGCATATGTGTCATAACATGGTGAAGAAGCATGCAAAGTTTCATGGAGATCGGACCATAGGTGGCGCTATAACTGTCAAAAAGGTCTCATTCTTATTAGGTGTTCAAGCACGAAGTGCTGAAAACCTATTGTATTTGCTATTTGAAAAAAAAATTGCCCTAAAACGCATCGTGCAGCCCAAACCGTAAGGCCTAGAGACTTGAAACTCGGCCAGATGGTAGGCCACACTTTTGGGGAGAACTTATAAGAGTATGACCCCGATTGGCCCATAGGTGGCGCTACAGAAACCAAAAGTACTAAATTACCCATAACTCCTCGACCGTTTGACCTAGAATCAAGATTTTTAAATCACTGTGATCCCTGGCTCAAGACGGTCAAGATGTTTATCTCGGATTCTTGATTTGAGCAAAAAAATTGTTATGGCCAGTTTTGTCCAAAACCTACTTTTGCGAACTAGTCCCTGGTTTTTCGCCCGATCGGAACCAAACCAGTCTAGGCCTATTCTCTGGACTCTCTAGATCAATAATAATCGAAAAAAAGTTGAAATTTTGCATTTGGGTGGCTGTAACAGGGTCATTTAGAAAATGGGCGGGGCTAAATACAGTAAAAAGCCTATAAATCCTAAACGAAAAGTCAAAACTTCACAAAAATTGATGAGCATATGTGTCATAACATGGTGAAGAAGCATGCAAAGTTTCATGGAGATCGGACCATAAGTGGCGCTATAACTGTCAAAAAGGTCTCATTCTTATTAGGTGTTCAAGCACTTTAGTGCTGAAAAGCTATTGTATTTGCTATTTGAAAACAAAAAAAATGGCCCTAAAACGCATCGTGCAGCCCAAACCGTAAGGCCTAGAGACTTGAAACTCGGCCAGATGGTAGGCCACACTTTTGGGGAGAACCTATCAGAGTATGACCCCGATTGGCCCATAGGTGGCGCTACAGAAACCAAAAGTACTAAATTACCCATAACTCCTCGACCGTTTGACCTAGAATCAAGATTTTTAAATCACTGTGATCCCTGGCTCAAGACGGTCAAGATGTTTATCTCGGATTCTCGATTTGAGCAAAAAAATTTGTTATGGCCAGTTTTGTCCAAAACCTACTTTTGCGAACTAGTCCCTGGTTTTTCGCCCGATCGGAACCAAACCAGTCTAGGCCTATTCTCTGGACTCTCTAGATCAATAACTATCGAAAAAAAGTTGAAATTTTGCATTTGGGTGGCTGTAACAGGGTCATTTAGAAAAGGGGCGGGGCTAAATACAGTCAAAAGCCTATAAATCCTAAACGAAAAGTCAAAACTTCACAAAAATTGATGAGCATATGTGTCATAACATGGTGAAGAAGCATGCAAAGTTTCATGGAGATCGGACCATAGGTGGCGCTATAACTGTCAAAAAGGTCTCATTCTTATTAGGTGTTCAAGCACTTTAGTGCTGAAAGGCTATTGTATTTGCTATTTGATAACAAAAAAAATGGCCCTAAAACACATCGTGCAGCCCAAACCGTAAGGCCTAGAGACTTGAAACTCGGCCAGATGGTAGGCCACACTTTTGGGGAGAACCTATCAGAGTATGACCCCGATTGGCCCATAGGTGGCGCTACAGAAACCAAAAGTACTAAATTACCCATAACTCCTTGACCGTTTGACCTAGCATCAAGATTTTTAAATCACTGTGATCCCTGGCTCAAGACGGACAAGATGTATATCTCGGATTCTCGATTTGAGCAAAAAAAATTGTTATGGCCAGTTTTGTCCAAAACCTACTTTTGCGAACTAGTCCCTGTTTTTTTGCCTGATCGGAACCAATCCAGTCTAGGCCTATTCTCTGGACTCTCTAGATGAATAATAATCGAAAATAAGTTAAAATTTTGCATTTGGGTGGCTGTAACAGGGTCATTTAGAAAAGGGGCGGGGCTAAATACAGTCAAAAGCCTATAAATCCTAAACGAAAAGTCAAAACTTCACAAAAATTGATGAGCATATGTGTCATAAGATGGTGAAGAAGCATGCAAAGTTTCATGGAGATCGGACCATAGGTGGCGCTATAACTGTCAAAAAGGTCTCATTCTTATTAGGTGTTCAAGCACGAAGTGCTGAAAACGTCTCAGGTTACGTATGTAACCCTGGTTCCCTGAGAGGGAACGAGACGCTGCGTTGAGACACGGTGGGAACGCTCTGCGTGATTGCGTCGTGAAGCACGTGTATAATCAGTCCAATGGAAGAGCTAGACGTCATAGGCGGGTGACGTCATAGACCAGGAAGCTATAAAGCACCCCTGAAAACAGACCGCGACAGCTTCTGATAAGCCTGAAGCAAGTCGATCAGGGCATGCAGGAAGTATGGCAGGAGAACGCAGCGTCTCGTTCCCTCTCAGGGAACCAGGGTTACATACGTAACCTGAGACGTTCCCTTTCAAGGGAACTCGAGCTGCGTTGAGACGCGGTGGGAACCCCATACCCACTACGCCATAAAGACAAATGCCCGTTCTGTGTGAAGTCTTGCGCACACTAAGAAGCAAGCAACCTAGCCCCAGGAGTGGAGAGGTCTAAGTCATAAAATCTGACAAATGTATGTGGTGAGGACCAGCCTGCCGCATTACAAATATCCTGAAGGGAAACTCCCGAAATTAAAGCCTAGAGGCAGCCATACTTCTGTAGAATGGGCCTGAACAGCCATAGGGTGAAGGCTGTCCGGCCGCTTCATAAGCAAGTGAGATAGCCTCAACTACCCACTTGCTCATCATCTGTTTAGATGCAGGGCAACCTATCTTAGGTGACCCGAAGCAGACAAATAATTGTTCTGATATAAGCCACTGAGCAGCTCTGTGGACATATGCATCCAAATCCGGACAGGGCATAACAGATTAAGTTTTTCCTGATCTGGGGTATTAATGGTGGAGGACAGAAGGCCTGCAGCACAAATGACCCGCACATTCAGTAGGGACCTAGAGATACAACCTGACCTGGGGTGAAGAAATACTATCACCATACCAGGTGCAAATCCAAGTACGTGCAGGCCTCAGCCTCATGTACCACGGAGAAGACGAAATTAAGGATCTCTCCTCAGAGATAACCCAGCAAAGAAACATTCATTACAGAAATCAAGTACTGTACCAACGGGCAGAAACAAGATTCAGAAGGCGTTCTCTGCACCAGTCAGAGAACGGTTTCCATATCAATGCATATTTAGTCTTCTCGTGGAGGGAGCACTAGACTGGAGTATGGTCTCCAAGACCTCGGTCGAGAGACCTGAGTCTATGAGCTGGGCCCCCTCAGAGGCCGAGCCCACAGTATCCAGAGCTCCCAGGAGCAAAGATATCGGGAAATGCGTACAGTTGTAGCGTGAACCACACCTAATACATCACATCCAGTCCAAGCGGAGCTGGATGCATGAGGGAGAACCACAAAGGGCAATGCATTGTACAAGCGATACGAAAGGTCGACTTGAGTTTGACCTAAGTTCTCCCTAAGAAGCTCCACCACCTCGGGGTGAAGTTTCCATTCCCCGGGCCACAGCCCCTGCCTCAACAGGATATCTGCTCTGATATACGAGACCATCAGTGTGTTGTCCGGACCCTTCACCGAGCAACCACTCATGATTGCCCCCGACTTGTGAGGGAAGCATCCGTCGATAGCATTATGCGTCGACAAGAAGCCCCCAACACTGGGCCTGGGCGAGGAACCAAGGTTCTTCCACATGACCGAGGCACGAAGGCATAGCCGCGTGACCTTGATCATGCGAAAACGGATTTCCCCTCGGAGAAAACCCCTTGGTCCTGAGGCACCACTGCAGGGGTCTCATGTACAGAAGGCCAAAGGTAACTACGTTGGACGCAACTGCCATGAGCCCCAACCAAAGGCCTTTCACCGAACGGCCACTCATGACCGCCCCCCATCCTGTGAGGGAAGCATCCGTCGATAGCGTGACGCGTCGACAAGAAGCCCCCAGCACTGGGCCCTGGGCGAGGAACCAAGGTTTCTTCCACATGACCGAGGCACGAAGGCATAGCCGCGTGACCTTGACCATGCGAAAACGGATTTCCCCTCGGAGAAAACCCCTTGGTCCCGAGCCACCACTGCAGGGGTCTCATGTACAGAAGGCCAAAAGTAACTACGTTGGACGCAACTACCATGAGCCCCAACAGTCTCAGAGACTGTTTGCAGTGAGTGACTGACCTAGTTTTAAATTCCTTTACGGCTGTGAGAATCGCAGAAATACGTGCAGGAGACAGACGTGCTTGCATTGTTGTCGAATCCCATAATACACCTAGAAAAGTGGTCCTCTGAGCTGGGAGGAGTACACTCTTTTGGTGTTGAGCCGCAACCCCAACCTCCTTATGTGGGACAGAACGACATCTCGATGTTGAACTGCCAAAAGCTCGGACTGAGCTAAAATCAACCAATCGTCGATATAATTTAATACACGAATGCCCTGGAATCTCAGAGGAGCCAGAGCTGCATCCACGCATATTGTAAAAGGTGCGGGGTGATAACCTAGGCCGAATGGAAGAACCCGATACTGGTATGCTTCGCCCCTGAAAGCAAACCTCAGGAACCTCCTGTGATGAGGATGGATAGATAAGTAAGCGTCCTTTAAGTCTATTGTGACAAACCAGTCCTCGGACTGAGTCTGTGACACAATCATATTTAGCGTAAGCATACTTTGAACTTAAGATTCTGAGACCTGCTGTTTAATTGACGCAGGTCTAGAGTAGGACGCAACCCCTCATCCTCTTTCGGAACAATGAAGTAATGGCAGTAAAACCCTGACTGTCTGCCGGGAGGAGGAACCCCTTCTACAGCTCCTTTTGCAGAAGTGTCAGTACTTCCTGCTCCATAACCAAAGCCTGCTCGGGGTCCACCACAGTGGGGAGGACCCCTAGAAATCTGTGCGGACAAGAACTGAATTCTGAACCCCTTTTCTATAGTGTGCAGGACCCACCGAGAAATATGTGGCAGTAGTTTCCACGCTGCCAGAAATTCTACTAGGGGAACCAGTCTCTCAAGACTGGCCTCTGGATTTGGTTGAACAGTCACTACGGTGCCCTGAAGCGGCGAACCGGCAGGGAACAACCGAACTGACCGTTCTACGACCCTCCTCGGAGGATCGTATGGGGACGCTGACAACTCGGTGCCCTGAACGGCGAACCGGCAGGGAACAACCGAACTGGCAGCGCTGCGACCCTCCTCAGAGAGTCGCACCCCAGAGGGCGCCGAGGAGAAACGGTTTCTCAAAACGGTCCCTGCCCCGGAGGAGCCCTCAGAAGCCTGATAGCCTCGTTTTTTTTTTTTGTTTTTTTTTTACGACAGGACTTCCTGTCTAAACTTTATTAGAGATGACGACAGTCCTCAGATCTTGCCTACCTCTAAATAACTTAGTTCCTACGACCCTCCTCGGAGGATCATTGGAAAAAGCAGGCACCTCGGCACCCTGAAACGGCGAACCGGCAGGGAAACCGAACTGAATGCTCTACGACCCCCCTCGGAGGATCGTTTGGGGACACTGACACCTTGGTGCCCTGAACGGCGAACCGGCAGGAAAACCGAACTGGCAGCGCTGCGACCCTCCTCAGAGAGTCGCACCCCAGAGGGCGCCGAGGAGAAACGATTTCTCAAAACCATCCCTACCCCCGGAGGGGACCACCCTTTAGAAGCCTGATAGCCTCGGCTTTGTCAGGGCTTCCTATTTGTCCAAGCTTTTTTTAGAGATAAAAACGTCCTCAGATCTTGCATATCTCTAACTGGCTAGACTGCTACCGCCACCCAAGTCCCCCGATTGTGGAGGAGCCCAAATGGCGATGCTCGTTTGCACTCAGTGCTGCGAGGAGCTTAGTAGACCGAGACTGCTCCGCCCAGCAGTCTCAGGAACATTAGATTGGTGAGGAAGAAACCTCTGGAACGCCGCTGAATGGTTTATTTCTTTGTTTTTTCTTTATTTTTAAATCAGAAATACGTATTTATATATATATATAAATATATAAATATATCACTCCGTGGCCACCAGCAGGAAAACAACCGAACTGGCCGTGCTGCGACCCTCCTCAGAGAGTCGCCCCCCAGAGGACGCAGAGGAGAAACGATTTCTCGAAACCGTCCCTCCCAGTATAGTTTATCTCTTTCTTTGTTTTTGCACGACGCAATTCTCGAATAGCGTCAGTGCTGACAACCTCACATTCATCCATGTCTTTATAATTTACCCACCAGCGCTGGGTAACGTCGGGGTTAAAAATAATGACGCCGACTCGGGAGAGAGAAAGCTAGTAAGCGTCTCTTTAACCCGAGGCACTGTCATACCATGATACTTAATACCCATAGCCTTACTATAGTTAGACGTTTGGGCATTAAACACATAAAATAGAAACCGGCTTATTCCACGATCTCGACACCTCAGTGTGGTGTGGAGATAGGGAAAAAACGGCAGTCCCCGACGAGGAGGCTGAGATACAGAGTTTTTCTGTTTTTAGATATATTTCATCTAATAAACTCTTTTACTCTCATAATGTTCAGCTGGCCAGAAAATATTTAACTAGCAACAGCACTAGATAAACCTCCTTTTAAAGCTCCTCTTTATTCAACAGAGTTATGAGCTGACTTATTTATTCATTTATTGAAAACTCAAACATCTGCCTTTTTCTAATATCTTTATTTGTTTTGTTCTCTTTTTCTAAACAAAACACTAACGATACCAATTCCTCGGAACTGGAAATCGCCAGCACTGGATCTGGCAGGTGAAAGCTGAGATAGGGCGGGGCCCGTCCCAACTCTCGCTGTCAGATCCGTTTGCGAACCCCAAAATGCGAGTCGCCGCCGTGCATCGGCCACAGCGGGACCCGCACGGGGAGCGCGAACCGAAACGTCCTCCTCGAAGAACGCCCGGCGGGAGCGGAGCGTCCGCACGGACAGCTTCTCGCAATGCTCACAGTCAGCCCCCTCGAGAACTGACTGTGGCATGCTCCACTCCCAAATAGTAACAAAAAGCTGATGTGTGTGTCCCCACCCGTGATATAACGTGGGCAGGGAACAACACAAAGCTGCTTGCTCTCTTTTGCCATAATATATATATATATTTCAACTTGACAGACAACAATAAATATGACAAGGACAGAATACACAGATCGCTTGCTGAAGGCGCAGAAGCTGTCGCGGTCTGTTTTCAGGGGTGCTTTATAGCTTCCTGGTCTATGACGTCACCCGCCTATGACGTCTAGCTCTTCCATTGGACTGATTATACACGTGCTTCACGACGCAATCACGCAGAGCGTTCCCACCGCGTCTCAACGCAGCTCGAGTTCCCTTGAAAGGGAACCTATTGTATTTGCTATTTGAAAAAAAAAATTGCCCTAAAACGCATCGTGCAGCCCAAACCGTAAGGCCTAGAGACTTGAAACTCGGCCAGATGGTAGGCCACACTTTTGGGGAGAACTTATAAGAGTATGACCCCGATTGGCCCATAGGTGGCGCTACAGAAACCAAAAGTACTAAATTACCCATAACTCCTCGACCGTTTGACCTAGAATCAAGATTTTTAAATCACTGTGATCCCTGGCTCAAGACGGTCAAGATGTTTATCTCGGATTCTTGATTTGAGCAAAAAAAATTGTTATGGCCAGTTTTGTCCAAAACCTACTTTTGCGAACTAGTCCCTGTTTTTTTCGCCTGATCGGAACCAATCCAGTCTAGGCCTATTCTCTGAACTCTCTAGATGAATAATTATCAAAAAAAAGTTGAAATTTTGCATTTGGGTGGCTGTAACAGGGACATTTAGAAAAGGGGCGGGGCTAAATACAGTCAAAAGCCTATAAATCCTAAACGAAAAGTCAAAACTTCACAAAAATTGATGAGCCTATGTGTCATAACATGGTGAAGAAGCATGCAAAGTTTCATGGAGATCGGACCATAGGTGGCGCTATAACTGTCAAAAAGGTCTCATTCTTATTAGGTGTTCAAGCACTTTAGTGCTGAAATCCTATTGTATTTGCTATTTGAAAAAAAAAATTGCCCTAAAACGCATCGTGCAGCCCAAACCGTAAGGCCTAGAGACTTGAAACTCGGCCAGATGGTAGGCCACACTTTTGGGGAGAACCTTTCAGAGTATGACCCCGATTGGCCCATAGGTGGCGCTACAGAAACCAAAAGTACTAAATTACCCATAACTCCTTGACCTTTGACCTAGCATCAATATTTTTACATCACTGTGATCCCTGGCTCAAGACGGACAAGATGTTTATCTCGGATTCTTGATTTGAGCAAAAAAAATTGTTATGGCCAGTTTTGTCCAAAACCTACTTTTGCGAACTAGTCCCTGGTTTTTCGCCTGATCGGAACCAATCCAGTCTAGGCCTATTCTCTGGACTCTCTAGATGAATAATTATCGAAAAAAAGTTGAAATTTTGCATTTGGGTGGCTGTAACAGGGACATTTAGAAAAGGGGCGGGGCTAAATACAGTCAAAAGCCTATAAATCCTAAACGAAAAGTCAAAACTTCACAAAAATTGATGAGCATATGTGTCATAACATGGTGAAGAAGCATGCAAAGTTTCATGGAGATCGGACCATAAGTGGCGCTATAACTGTCAAAAAGGTCTCATTCTTATTAGGTGTTCAAGCACTTTAGTGCTGAAAAGCTATTGTATTTGCTATTTGAAAACAAAAAAAATGGCCCTAAAACGCATCGTGCAGCCCAAACCGTAAGGCCTAGAGACTTGAAACTCGGCCAGATGGTAGGCCACACTTTTGGGGAGAACCTATCAGAGTATGACCCCGATTGGCCCATAGGTGGCGCTACAGAAACCAAAAGTACTAAATTACCCATAACTCCTCGACCGTTTGACCTAGAATTAAGATTTTTAAATCACTGTGATCCCTGGCTCAAGACGGTCAAGATGTTTATCTCGGATTCTCGATTTTCTGCAAAAAAAATTGTTATGGCCAGTTTTGTCCAAAACCTACTTTTGCGAACTAGTCCCTGGTTTTTCGCCCGATCGGAACCAAACCAGTCTAGGCCTATTCTCTGGACTCTCTAGATCAATAATTATCGAAAAAAAGTTGAAATTTTGCATTTGGGTGGCTGTAACAGGGTCATTTAGAAAATGGGCGGGGCTAAATACAGTAAAAAGCCTATAAATCCTAAACGAAAAGTCAAAACTTCACAAAAATTGATGAGCCTATGTGTCATAACATGGTGAAGAAGCATGCAAAGTTTCATGGAGATCGGACCATAGGTGGCGCTATAACTGTCAAAAAGGTCTCATTCTTATTAGGTGTTCAAGCACTTTAGTGCTGAAATCCTATTGTATTTGCTATTTGAAAAAAAAATTGCCCTAAAACGCATCGTGCAGCCCAAACCGTAAGGCCTAGAGACTTGAAACTCGGCCAGATGGTAGGCCACACTTTTGGGGAGAACCTTTCAGAGTAAGACCCCGATTGGCCCATAGGTGGCGCTACAGAAACCAAAAGTACTAACTTACCCATAACTCCTTGACCGTTTGACCTAGCATCAATATTTTTACATCACTGTGATCCCTGGCTCAAGACGGACAAGATGTATATCTCGGATTCTCGATGTGAGCAAAAAAAAATTGTTATGGCCAGTTTTGTCCAAAACCTACTTTTGCGAACTAGTCCCTGGTTTTTCACCCGATCGGAACCAAACCAGTCTAGGCCTATTCTCTGGACTCTCTAGATCAATAATAATCGAAAAAAAGTTGAAATTTTGCATTTGGGTGGCTGTAACAGGGTCATTTAGAAAATGGGCGGGGCTAAATACAGTAAAAAGCCTATAAATCCTAAACGAAAAGTCAAAACTTCACAAAAATTGATGAGCATATGTGTCATAACATGGTGAAGAAGCATGCAAAGTTTCATGGAGATCGGACCATAAGTGGCGCTATAACTGTCAAAAAGGTCTCATTCTTATTAGGTGTTCAAGCACTTTAGTGCTGAAAAGCTATTGTATTTGCTATTTGAAAACAAAAAAAATGGCCCTAAAACGCATCGTGCAGCCCAAACCGTAAGGCCTAGAGACTTGAAACTCGGCCAGATGGTAGGCCACACTTTTGGGGAGAACCTATCAGAGTATGACCCCGATTGGCCCATAGGTGGCGCTACAGAAACCAAAAGTACTAAATTACCCATAACTCCTCGACCGTTTGACCTAGAATCAAGATTTTTAAATCACTGTGATCCCTGGCTCAAGACGGTCAAGATGTTTATCTCGGATTCTCGATTTGAGCAAAAAAATTTGTTATGGCCAGTTTTGTCCAAAACCTACTTTTGCGAACTAGTCCCTGGTTTCTCGCCCGATCGGAACCAAACCAGTCTAGGCCTATTCTCTGGACTCTCTAGATCAATAATTATCGAAAAAAAAGTTGAAATTTTGCATTTGGGTGGCTGTAACAGGGTCATTTAGAAAATGGGCGGGGCTAAATACAGTAAAAAGCCTATAAATCCTAAACGAAAAGTCAAAACTTCACAAAAATTGATGAGCCTATGTGTCATAACATGGTGAAGAAGCATGCAAAGTTTCATGGAGATTGGACCATAGGTGGCGCTATAACTGTCAAAAAGGTCTCATTCTTATTAGGTGTTCAAGCACTTTAGTGCTGAAATCCTATTGTATTTGCTATTTGAAAAAAAAATTGCCCTAAAACGCATCGTGCAGCCCAAACCGTAAGGCCTAGAGACTTGAAATTCGGCCAGATGGTAGGCCACACTTTTGGGGAGAACCTTTCAGAGTATGACCCCGATTGGCCCATAGGTGGCGCTACAGAAACCAAAAGTACTAAATTACCCATAACTCCTTGACCGTTTGACCTAGCATCAATATTTTTACATCACTGTGATCCCTGGCTCAAGACGGACAAGATGTATATCTCGGATTCTCGATTTGAGCAAAAAAAATTGTTATGGCCAGTTTTGTCCAAAACCTACTTTTGCGAACTAGTCCCTGGTTTTTCGCCCGATCGGAACCAAACCAGTCTAGGCCTATTCTCTGGACTCTCTAGATAAATAATAATCGAAAAAAAGTTGAAATTTTGCATTTGGGTGGCTGTAACAGGGTCATTTATAAAATGGGCGGGGCTAAATACAGTAAAAAGCCTATAAATCCTAAACGAAAAGTCAAAACTTCACAAAAATTGATGAGCCTATGTGTCATAACATGGTGAAGAAGCATGCAAAGTTTCATGGAGATCGGACCATAGGTGGCGCTATAACTGTCAAAAAGGTCTCATTCTTATTAGGTGTTCAAGCACTTTAGTGCTGAAAAATTATTGTATTTGCTATTTGAAAAAAAAATTGCCCTAAAACGCATCGTGCAGCCCAAACCGTAAGGCCTAGAGACTTGAAACTCGGCCAGATGGTAGGCCACACTTTTGGGGAGAACCTATCAGAGTATGACCCCGATTGGCCCATAGGTGGCGCTACAGAAACCAAAAGTACTAAATTACCCATAACTCCTTGACCGTTTGACCTAGAATCAAGATTTTTAAATCACTGTGATCCCTGGCTCAAGACGGTCAAGATGTTTATCTCGGATTCTCGATTTGAGCAAAAAAATTTGTTATGGCCAGTTTTGTCCAAAACCTACTTTTGCGAACTAGTCCCTGGTTTTTCGCCTGATCGGAACCAATCCAGTCTAGGCCTATTCTCTGGACTCTCTAGATGAATAATTATCGAAAAAAAGTTGAAATTTTGCATTTGGGTGGCTGTAACAGGGTCATTTAGAAAAGGGGCGGGGCTAAATACAGTCAAAAGCCTATAAATCCTAAACGAAAAGTCAAAACTTCACAAAAATTGATGAGCATATGTGTCATAACATGGTGAAGAAGCATGCAAAGTTTCATGGAGATCGGACCATAGGTGGCGCTATAACTGTCAAAAAGGTCTCATTCTTATTAGGTGTTCAAGCACGAAGTGCTGAAAACCTATTGTATTTGCTATTTGAAAAAAAAAAATGCCCTAAAACGCATCGTGCAGCCAAAACCGTAAGGCCTAGAGACTTGAAACTCGGCCAGATGGTAGGCCACACTTTTGGGGAGAACTTTTAAGAGTATGACCCCGATTGGCCCATAGGTGGCGCTACAGAAACCAAAAGTACTAAATTACCCATAACTCCTCGACCGTTTGACCTAGAATCAAGATTTTTAAATCACTGTGATCCCTGGCTCAAGACGGTCAAGATGTTTATCTCGGATTCTTGATTTGAGCAAAAAAAATTGTTATGGCCAGTTTTGTCCAAAACCTACTTTTGCGAACTAGTCCCTGTTTTTTTCGCCTGATCGGAACCAATCCAGTCTAGGCCTATTCTCTGAACTCTCTAGATGAATAATTATCAAAAAAAAGTTGAAATTTTGCATTTGGGTGGCTGTAACAGGGACATTTAGAAAAGGGGCGGGGCTAAATACAGTCAAAAGCCTATAAATCCTAAACGAAAAGTCAAAACTTCACAAAAATTGATGAGCCTATGTGTCATAACATGGTGAAGAAGCATGCAAAGTTTCATGGAGATCGGACCATAGGTGGCGCTATAACTGTCAAAAAGGTCTCATTCTTATTAGGTGTTCAAGCACTTTAGTGCTGAAATCCTATTGTATTTGCTATTTGAAAAAAAAAATGGCCCTAAAACGCATCGTGCAGCCCAAACCGTAAGGCCTAGAGACTTGAAACTCGGCCAGATGGTAGGCCACACTTTTGGGGAGAACCTTTCAGAGTATGACCCCGATTGGCCCATAGGTGGCGCTACAGAAACCAAAAGTACTAAATTACCCATAACTCCTTGACCTTTGACCTAGCATCAATATTTTTACATCACTGTTATCCCTGGCTCAAGACGGACAATATGTTTATCTCGGATTCTTTATTTGAGCAAAAAAAATTGTTATGGCCAGTTTTGTCCAAAACCTACTTTTGCGAACTAGTCCCTGGTTTTTCGCCTGATCGGAACCAATCCAGTCTAGGCCTATTCTCTGGACTCTCTAGATGAATAATTATCGAAAAAAAGTTGAAATTTTGCATTTGGGTGGCTGTAACAGGGACATTTAGAAAAGGGGCGGGGCTAAATACAGTCAAAAGCCTATAAATCCTAAACGAAAAGTCAAAACTTCACAAAAATTGATGAGCATATGTGTCATAACATGGTGAAGAAGCATGCAAAGTTTCATGGAGATCGGACCATAGGTGGCGCTATAACTGTCAAAAAGGTCTCATTCTTATTAGGTGTTCAAGCACTTTAGTGCTGAAATCCTATTGTATTTGCTATTTGAAAAAAAAAATGGCCCTAAAACGCATCGTGCAGCCCAAACCGTAAGGCCTAGAGACTTGAAACTCGGCCAGATGGTAGGCCACACTTTTGGGGAGAACCTATCAGAGTATGACCCCGATTGGCCCATAGGTGGCGCTACAGAAACCAAAAGTACTAAATTACCCATAACTCCTTGACCTTTGACCTAGCATCAATATTTTTACATCACTGTTATCCCTGGCTCAAGACGGACAATATGTTTATCTCGGATTCTTTATTTGAGCAAAAAAAATTGTTATGGCCAGTTTTGTCCAAAACCTACTTTTGCGAACTAGTCCCTGGTTTTTCGCCTGATCGGAACCAATCCAGTCTAGGCCTATTCTCTGGACTCTCTAGATGAATAATTATCGAAAAAAAGTTGAAATTTTGCATTTGGGTGGCTGTAACAGGGACATTTAGAAAAGGGGCGGGGCTAAATACAGTCAAAAGCCTATAAATCCTAAACGAAAAGTCAAAACTTCACAAAAATTGATGAGCATATGTGTCATAACATGGTGAAGAAGCATGCAAAGTTTCATGGAGATTGGACCATAAGTGGCGCTATAACTGTCAAAAAGGTCTCATTCTTATTAGGTGTTCAAGCACTTTAGTGCTGAAAAGCTATTGTATTTGCTATTTGAAAAAAAAATGGCCATAAAACGCATCGTGCAGCCCAAACCGTAAGGCCTAGAGACTTGAAACTCGGCCAGATGGTAGGCCACACTTTTGGGGAGAACCTTTCAGAGTATGACCCCGATTGGCCCATAGGTGGCGCTACAGAAACCAAAAGTACTAAATTACCCATAACTCCTTGACCGTTTGACCTAGCATCAATATTTTTACATCACTGTGATCCCTGGCTCAAGACGGACAAGATGTATATCTCGGATTCTCGATTTGAGCAAAAAAATTGTTATGGCCAGTTTTGTCCAAAACCTACTTTTGCGAACTAGTCCCTGGTTTTTCGCCCGATCGGAACCAAACCAGTCTAGGCCTATTCTCTGGACTCTCTAGATCAATAATAATCGAAAAAAAGTTGAAATTTTGCATTTGGGTGGCTGTAACAGGGTCATTTAGAAAATGGGCGGGGCTAAATACAGTAAAAAGCCTATAAATCCTAAACGAAAAGTCAAAACTTCACAAAAATTGATGAGCATATGTGTCATAACATGGTGAAGAAGCATGCAAAGTTTCATGGAGATCGGACCATAGGTGGCGCTATAACTGTCAAAAAGGTCTCATTCTTATTAGGTTTTCAAGCACTTTAGTGCTGAAAGCCTATTGTATTTGCTATTTGAAAAAAAAAATGGCCCTAAAACGCATCGTGCAGCCCAAACCGTAAGGCCTAGAGACTTGAAACTCGGCCAGATGGTAGGCCACACTTTTGGGGAGAACTTATAAGAGTATGACCCCGATTGGCCCATAGGTGGCGCTACAGAAACCAAAAGTACTAAATTACCCATAACTCCTCGACCGTTTGACCTAGAATCAAGATTTTTAAATCACTGTGATCCCTGGCTCAAGACGGTCAAGATGTTTATCTCGGATTCTTGATTTGAGCAAAAAAAATTGTTATGGCCAGTTTTGTCCAAAACCTACTTTTGCAAACTAGTCCCTGTTTTTTTCGCCTGATCGGAACCAATCCAGTCTAGGCCTATTCTCTGAACTCTCTAGATGAATAATTATCGAAAAAAAGTTGAAATTTTGCATTTGGGTGGCTGTAACAGGGACATTTAGAAAAGGGGCGGGGCTAAATACAGTCAAAAGCCTATAAATCCTAAACGAAAAGTCAAAACTTCACAAAAATTGATGAGCCTATGTGTCATAACATGGTGAAGAAGCATGCAAAGTTTCATGGAGATCGGACCATAGGTGGCGCTATAACTGTCAAAAAGGTCTCATTCTTATTAGGTGTTCAAGCACTTTAGTGCTGAAAAGCTATTGTATTTGCTATTTGAAAACAAAAAAAATGGCCCTAAAACGCATCGTGCAGCCCAAACCGTAAGGCCTAGAGACTTGAAACTCGGCCAGATGGTAGGCCACACTTTTGGGGAGAACCTATCAGAGTATGACCCCGATTGGCCCATAGGTGGCGCTACAGAAACCAAAAGTACTAAATTACCCATAACTCCTTGACCTTTGACCTAGCATCAATATTTTTACATCACTGTGATCCCTGGCTCAAGACGGACAAGATGTTTATCTCGGATTCTTGATTTGAGCAAAAAAAATTGTTATGGCCAGTTTTGTCCAAAACCTACTTTTGCGAACTAGTCCCTGGTTTTTCGCCTGATCGGAACCAATCCAGTCTAGGCCTATTCTCTGGACTCTCTAGATGAATAATTATCGAAAAAAAGTTGAAATTTTGCATTTGGGTGGCTGTAACAGGGACATTTAGAAAAGGGGCGGGGCTAAATACAGTCAAAAGCCTATAAATCCTAAACGAAAAGTCAAAACTTCACAAAAATTTATGAGCATATGTGTCATAACATGTTGAAGAAGCATGCAAAGTTTCATGGAGATCGGACCATAAGTGGCGCTATAACTGTCAAAAAGGTCTCATTCTTATTAGGTGTTCAAGCACTTTAGTGCTGAAAAGCTATTGTATTTGCTATTTGAAAACAAAAAAAATGGCCCTAAAACGCATCGTGCAGCCCAAACCGTAAGGCCTAGAGACTTGAAACTCGGCCAGATGGTAGGCCACACTTTTGGGGAGAACCTATCAGAGTATGACCCTGATTGGCCCATAGGTGGCGCTACAGAAACCAAAAGTACTAAATTACCCATAACTCCTCGACCGTTTGACCTAGAATTAAGATTTTTAAATCACTGTGATCCCTGGTTCAAGACGGTCAAGATGTTTATCTCGGATTCTCGATTTGAGCAAAAAAAATTGTTATGGCCAGTTTTGTCCAAAACCTACTTTTGCGAACTAGTCCCTGGTTTTTCGCCCGATCGGAACCAAACCAGTCTAGGCCTATTCTCTGGACTCTCTAGATCAATAATTATCGAAAAAAGTTGAAATTTTGCATTTGGGTGGCTGTAACAGGGTCATTTAGAAAATGGGCGGGGCTAAATACAGTAAAAAGCCTATAAATCCTAAACGAAAAGTCAAAACTTCACAAAAATTGATGAGCCTATGTGTCATAACATGGTGAAGAAGCATGCAAAGTTTCATGGAGATCGGACCATAGGTGGCGCTATAACTGTCAAAAAGGTCTCATTCTTATTAGGTGTTCAAGCACTTTAGTGCTGAAATCCTATTGTATTTGCTATTTGAAAAAAAAATTGCCCTAAAACGCATCGTGCAGCCCAAACCGTAAGGCCTAGAGACTTGAAACTCGGCCAGATGGTAGGCCACACTTTTGGGGAGAACCTTTCAGAGTATGACCCCGATTGGCCCATAGGTGGCGCTACAGAAACCAAAAGTACTAAATTACCCATAACTCCTTGACCGTTTGACCTAGCATCAATATTTTTACATCACTGTGATCCCTGGCTCAAGACGGAGAAGATGTTTATCTCGGATTCTCGATTTGAGCAAAAAAAAATTGTTATGGCCAGTTTTGTCCAAAACCTACTTTTGCGAACTAGTCCCTGGTTTTTCGCCCGATCGGAACCAAACCAGTCTAGGCCTATTCTCTGGACTCTCTAGATCAATAATAATCGAAAAAAAGTTGAAATTTTGCATTTGGGTGGCTGTAACAGGGTCATTTAGAAAATGGGCGGGGCTAAATACAGTAAAAAGCCTATAAATCCTAAACGAAAAGTCAAAACTTCACAAAAATTGATGAGCCTATGTGTCATAACATGGTGAAGAAGCATGCAAAGTTTCATGGAGATCGGACCATAGGTGGCGCTATAACTGTCAAAAAGGTCTCATTCTTATTAGGTGTTCAAGCACTTTAGTGCTGAAAGGCTATTGTATTTGCTATTTGAAAAAAAAATGGCCCTAAAACGCATCGTGCAGCCCAAACCGTAAGGCCTAGAGACTTGAAACTCGGCCAGATGGTAGGCCACACTTTTGGGGAGAACCTTTCAGAGTATGACCCCGATTGGCCCATAGGTGGCGCTACAGAAACCAAAAGTACTAAATTACCCATAACTCCTTGACCGTTTGACCTAGCATCAATATTTTTACATCACTGTGATCCCTGGCTCAAGACGGACAAGATGTATATCTCGGATTCTCGATTTGAGCAAAAAAATTGTTATGGCCAGTTTTGTCCAAAACCTACTTTTGCGAACTAGTCCCTGGTTTTTCGCCCGATCGGAACCAAACCAGTCTAGGCCTATTCTCTGGACTCTCTAGATCAATAATAATCGAAAAAAAGTTGAAATTTTGCATTTGGGTGGCTGTAACAGGGTCATTTAGAAAATGGGCGGGGCTAAATACAGTAAAAAGCCTATAAATCCTAAACGAAAAGTCAAAACTTCACAAAAATTGATGAGCATATGTGTCATAACATGGTGAAGAAGCATGCAAAGTTTCATGGAGATTGGACCATAGGTGGCGCTATAACTGTCAAAAAGGTCTCATTCTTATTAGGTGTTCAAGCACTTTAGTGCTGAAATCCTATTGTATTTGCTATTTGAAAAAAAAAATGCCCTAAAACGCATCGTGCAGCCCAAACCGTAAGGCCTAGAGACTTGAAACTCGGCCAGATGGTAGGCCACACTTTTGGGGAGAACCTTTCAGAGTATGACCCCGATTGGCCCATAGGTGGCGCTACAGAAACCAAAAGTACTAAATTACCCATAACTCCTTGACCTTTGACCTAGCATCAATATTTTTACATCACTGTGATCCCTGGCTCAAGACGGACAAGATGTTTATCTCGGATTCTTGATTTGAGCAAAAAAAATTGTTATGGCCAGTTTTGTCCAAAACCTACTTTTGCGAACTAGTCCCTGGTTTTTCGCCTGATCGGAACCAATCCAGTCTAGGCCTATTCTCTGGACTCTCTAGATGAATAATTATCGAAAAAAAGTTGAAATTTTGCATTTGGGTGGCTGTAACAGGGACATTTAGAAAAGGGGCGGGGCTAAATACAGTCAAAAGCCTATAAATCCTAAACGAAAAGTCAAAACTTCACAAAAATTGATGAGCATATGTGTCATAACATGGTGAAGAAGCATGCAAAGTTTCATGGAGATCGGACCATAAGTGGCGCTATAACTGTCAAAAAGGTGTCATTCTTATTAGGTGTTCAAGCACTTTAGTGCTGAAAAGCTATTGTATTTGCTATTTAAAAACAAAAAAAATGGCCCTAAAACGCATCGTGCAGCCCAAACCGTAAGGCCTAGAGACTTGAAACTCGGCCAGATGGTAGGCCACACTTTTGGGGAGAACCTTTCAGAGTATGACCCCGATTGGCCCATAGGTGGCGCTACAGAAACCAAAAGTACTAAATTACCCATAACTCCTTGACCGTTTGACCTAGCATCACGATTTTTAAATCACTGTGATCCCTGGCTCAAGACGGTCAAGATGTTTATCTCGGATTCTCGATTTGAGCAAAAAAAATTGTTATGGCCAGTTTTGTCCAAAACCTACTTTTGCGAACTAGTCCCTGGTTTTTCGCCCGATCGGAACCAAACCAGTCTAGGCCTATTCTCTGGACTCTCTAGATCAATAATTATCGAAAAAAAGTTGAAATTTTGCATTTAGGTGGCTGTAACAGGGTCATTTAGAAAATGGGCGGGGCTAAATACAGTAAAAAGCCTATAAATCCTAAACGAAAAGTCAAAACTTCACAAAAATTGATGAGCCTATGTGTCATAACATGGTGAAGAAGCATGCAAAGTTTCATGGAGATCGGACCATAGGTGGCGCTATAACTGTCAAAAAGGTCTCATTCTTATTAGGTGTTCAAGCACTTTAGTGCTGAAATCCTATTGTATTTGCTATTTGAAAAAAAAAATTGCCCTAAAACGCATCGTGCAGCCCAAACCGTAAGGCCTAGAGACTTGAAACTCGGCCAGATGGTAGGCCACACTTTTGGGGAGAACCTTTCAGAGTATGACCCCGATTGGCCCATAGGTGGCGCTACAGAAACCAAAAGTACTAAATTACCCATAACTCCTTGACCTTTGACCTAGCATCAATATTTTTACATCACTGTTATCCCTGGCTCAAGACGGACAAGATGTTTATCTCGGATTCTTTATTTGAGCAAAAAAAATTGTTATGGCCAGTTTTGTCCAAAACCTACTTTTGCGAACTAGTCCCTGGTTTTTCGCCCGATCGGAACCAAACCAGTCTAGGCCTATTCTCTGGACTCTCTAGATCAATAATAATCGAAAAAAAGTTGAAATTTTGCATTTGGGTGGCTGTAACAGGGTCATTTAGAAAATGGGCGGGGCTAAATACAGTAAAAAGCCTATAAATCCTAAACGAAAAGTCAAAACTTCACAAAAATTGATGAGCATATGTGTCATAACATGGTGAAGAAGCATGCAAAGTTTCATGGAGATTGGACCATAGGTGGCGCTATAACTGTCAAAAAGGTCTCATTCTTATTAGGTGTTCAAGCACTTTAGTGCTGAAATCCTATTGTATTTGCTATTTGAAAAAAAAAATGCCCTAAAACGCATCGTGCAGCCCAAACCGTAAGGCCTAGAGACTTGAAACTCGGCCAGATGGTAGGCCACACTTTTGGGGAGAACCTTTCAGAGTATGACCCCGATTGGCCCATAGGTGGCGCTACAGAAACCAAAAGTACTAAATTACCCATAACTCCTTGACCTTTGACCTAGCATCAATATTTTTACATCACTGTGATCCCTGGCTCAAGACGGACAAGATGTTTATCTCGGATTCTTGATTTGAGCAAAAAAAATTGTTATGGCCAGTTTTGTCCAAAACCTACTTTTGCGAACTAGTCCCTGGTTTTTCGCCTGATCGGAACCAATCCAGTCTAGGCCTATTCTCTGGACTCTCTAGATGAATAATTATCGAAAAAAAGTTGAAATTTTGCATTTGGGTGGCTGTAACAGGGACATTTAGAAAAGGGGCGGGGCTAAATACAGTCAAAAGCCTATAAATCCTAAACGAAAAGTCAAAACTTCACAAAAATTGATGAGCATATGTGTCATAACATGGTGAAGAAGCATGCAAAGTTTCATGGAGATCGGACCATAAGTGGCGCTATAACTGTCAAAAAGGTGTCATTCTTATTAGGTGTTCAAGCACTTTAGTGCTGAAAAGCTATTGTATTTGCTATTTAAAAACAAAAAAAATGGCCCTAAAACGCATCGTGCAGCCCAAACCGTAAGGCCTAGAGACTTGAAACTCGGCCAGATGGTAGGCCACACTTTTGGGGAGAACCTTTCAGAGTATGACCCCGATTGGCCCATAGGTGGCGTTACAGAAACCAAAAGTACTAAATTACCCATAACTCCTTGACCGTTTGACCTAGCATCACGATTTTTAAATCACTGTGATCCCTGGCTCAAGACGGTCAAGATGTTTATCTCGGATTCTCGATTTGAGCAAAAAAAATTGTTATGGCCAGTTTTGTCCAAAACCTACTTTTGCGAACTAGTCCCTGGTTTTTCGCCCGATCGGAACCAAACCAGTCTAGGCCTATTCTCTGGACTCTCTAGATCAATAATTATCGAAAAAAAGTTGAAATTTTGCATTTAGGTGGCTGTAACAGGGTCATTTAGAAAATGGGCGGGGCTAAATACAGTAAAAAGCCTATAAATCCTAAACGAAAAGTCAAAACTTCACAAAAATTGATGAGCCTATGTGTCATAACATGGTGAAGAAGCATGCAAAGTTTCATGGAGATCGGACCATAGGTGGCGCTATAACTGTCAAAAAGGTCTCATTCTTATTAGGTGTTCAAGCACTTTAGTGCTGAAAGGCTATTGTATTTGCTATTTGAAAAAAAAATGGCCCTAAAACGCATCGTGCAGCCCAAACCGTAAGGCCTAGAGACTTGAAACTCGGCCAGATGGTAGGCCACACTTTTCGGGAGAACCTATCAGAGTATGACCCCGATTGGCCCATAGGTGGCGCTACAGAAACCAAAAGTACTAAATTACCCATAACTCCTTGACCTTTGACCTAGCATCAATATTTTTACATCACTGTGATCCCTGGCTCAAGACGGACAAGATGTTTATCTCGGATTCTTGATTTGAGCAAAAAAAATTGTTATGGCCAGTTTTGTCCAAAACCTACTTTTGCGAACTAGTCCCTGGTTTTTCGCCTGATCGGAACCAATCCAGTCTAGGCCTATTCTCTGGACTCTCTAGATGAAAAATTATCGAAAAAAAGTTGAAATTTTGCATTTGGGTGGCTGTAACAGGGACATTTAGAAAAGGGGCGGGGCTAAATACAGTCAAAAGCCTATAAATCCTAAACGAAAAGTCAAAACTTCACAAAAATTGATGAGCATATGTGTCATAACATGGTGAAGAAGCATGCAAAGTTTCATGGAGATCGGACCATAGGTGGCGCTATAACTGTCAAAAAGGTCTCATTCTTATTAGGTGTTCAAGCACTTTAGTGCTGAAAAGCTATTGTATTTGCTATTTGAAAAAAAAAATGCCCTAAAACGCATCGTGCAGCCCAAACCGTAAGGCCTAGAGACTTGAAACTCAGCCAGATGGTAGGCCACACTTTTGGGGAGAACTTATAAGAGTATGACCCCGATTGGCCCATAGGTGGCGCTACAGAAACCAAAAGTACTAAATTACCCATAACTCCTCGACCGTTTGACCTAGAATCAAGATTTTTAAATCACTGTGATCCCTGGCTCAAGACGGTCAAGATGTTTATCTCGGATTCTTGATTTGAGCAAAAAAAATTGTTATGGCCAGTTTTGTCCAAAACCTACTTTTGCGAACTAGTCCCTGTTTTTTTCGCCTGATCGGAACCAATCCAGTCTAGGCCTATTCTCTGAACTCTCTAGATGAATAATTATCAAAAAAAGTTGAAATTTTGCATTTGGGTGGCTGTAACAGGGACATTTAGAAAAGGGGCGGGGCTAAATACAGTCAAAAGCCTATAAATCCTAAACGAAAAGTCAAAACTTCACAAAAATTGATGAGCCTATGTGTCATAACATGGTGAAGAAGCATGCAAAGTTTCATGGAGATCGGACCATAGGTGGCGCTATAACTGTCAAAAAGGTCTCATTCTTATTAGGTGTTCAAGCACTTTAGTGCTGAAATCCTATTGTATTTGCTATTTGAAAAAAAAAATTGCCCTAAAACGCATCGTGCAGCCCAAACCGTAAGGCCTAGAGACTTGAAACTCGGCCAGATGGTAGGCCACACTTTTGGGGAGAACCTTTCAGAGTATGACCCCGATTGGCCCATAGGTGGCGCTACAGAAACCAAAAGTACTAAATTACCCATAACTCCTTGACTTTTGACCTAGCATCAATATTTTTACATCACTGTGATCCCTGGCTCAAGACGGACAAGATGTTTATCTCGGATTCTTGATTTGAGCAAAAAAAATTGTTATGGCCAGTTTTGTCCAAAACCTACTTTTGCGAACTAGTCCCTGGTTTTTCGCCTGATCGGAACCAATCCAGTCTAGGCCTATTCTCTGGACTCTCTAGATGAAAAATTATCGAAAAAAAGTTGAAATTTTGCATTTGGGTGGCTGTAACAGGGACATTTAGAAAAGGGGCGGGGCTAAATACAGTCAAAAGCCTATAAATCCTAAACGAAAAGTCAAAACTTCACAAAAATTGATGAGCATATGTGTCATAACATGGTGAAGAAGCATGCAAAGTTTCATGGAGATCGGACCATAGGTGGCGCTATAACTGTCAAAAAGGTCTCATTCTTATTAGGTGTTCAAGCACTTTAGTGCTGAAAAGCTATTGTATTTGCTATTTGAAAAAAAAAAATGCCCTAAAACGCATCGTGCAGCCCAAACCGTAAGGCCTAGAGACTTGAAACTCAGCTAGATGGTAGGCCACACTTTTGGGGAGAACTTATAAGAGTATGACCCCGATTGGCCCATAGGTGGCGCTACAGAAACCAAAAGTACTAAATTACCCATAACTCCTCGACCGTTTGACCTAGAATCAAGATTTTTAAATCACTGTGATCCCTGGCTCAAGACGGTCAAGATGTTTATCTCGGATTCTTGATTTGAGCAAAAAAAACTGTTATGGCCAGTTTTGTCCAAAACCTACTTTTGCGAACTAGTCCCTGTTTTTTTCGCCTGATCGGAACCAATCCAGTCTAGGCCTATTCTCTGAACTCTCTAGATGAATAATTATCAAAAAAAAGTTGAAATTTTGCATTTGGGTGGCTGTAACAGGGACATTTAGAAAAGGGGCGGGGCTAAATACAGTCAAAAGCCTATAAATCCTAAACGAAAAGTCAAAACTTCACAAAAATTGATGAGCCTATGTGTCATAACATGGTGAAGAAGCATGCAAAGTTTCATGGAGATCGGACCATAGGTGGCGCTATAACTGTCAAAAAGGTCTCATTCTTATTAGGTGTTCAAGCACTTTAGTGCTGAAATCCTATTGTATTTGCTATTTGAAAAAAAAAATTGCCCTAAAACGCATCGTGCAGCCCAAACCGTAAGGCCTAGAGACTTGAAACTCGGCCAGATGGTAGGCCACACTTTTGGGGAGAACCTTTCAGAGTATGACCCCGATTGGCCCATAGGTGGCGCTACAGAAACCAAAAGTACTAAATTACCCATAACTCCTTGACCTTTGACCTAGCATCAATATTTTTACATCACTGTGATCCCTGGCTCAAGACGGACAAGATGTTTATCTCGGATTCTTGATTTGAGCAAAAAAAATTGTTATGGCCAGTTTTGTCCAAAACCTACTTTTGCGAACTAGTCCCTGGTTTTTCGCCTGATCGGAACCAATCCAGTCTAGGCCTATTCTCTGGACTCTCTAGATGAATAATTATCGAAAAAAAGTTGAAATTTTGCATTTGGGTGGCTGTAACAGGGACATTTAGAAAAGGGGCGGGGCTAAATACAGTCAAAAGCCTATAAATCCTAAACGAAAAGTCAAAACTTCACAAAAATTGATGAGCATATGTGTCATAACATGGTGAAGAAGCATGCAAAGTTTCATGGAGATCGGACCATAGGTGGCGCTATAACTGTCAAAAAGGTCTCATTCTTATTAGGTGTTCAAGCACTTTAGTGCTGAAAAGCTATTGTATTTGCTATTTGAAAAAAAAAAATGCCCTAAAACGCATCGTGCAGCCCAAACCGTAAGGCCTAGAGACTTGAAACTCAGCCAGATGGTAGGCCACACTTTTGGGGAGAACTTATAAGAGTATGACCCCGATTGGCCCATAGGTGGCGCTACAGAAACCAAAAGTACTAAATTACCCATAACTCCTCGACCGTTTGACCTAAAATCAAGATTTTTAAATCACTGTGATCCCTGGCTCAAGACGGTCAAGATGTTTATCTCGGATTCTTGATTTGAGCAAAAAAAATTGTTATGGCCAGTTTTGTCCAAAACCTACTTTTGCGAACTAGTCCCTGTTTTTTTCGCCTGATCGGAACCAATCCAGTCTAGGCCTATTCTCTGAACTCTCTAGATGAATAATTATCAAAAAAAAGTTGAAATTTTGCATTTGGGTGGCTGTAACAGGGACATTTAGAAAAGGGGCGGGGCTAAATACAGTCAAAAGCCTATAAATCCTAAACGAAAAGTCAAAACTTCACAAAAATTGATGAGCCTATGTGTCATAACATGGTGAAGAAGCATGCAAAGTTTCATGGAGATCGGACCATAGGTGGCGCTATAACTGTCAAAAAGGTCTCATTCTTATTAGGTGTTCAAGCACTTTAGTGCTGAAATCCTATTGTATTTGCTATTTGAAAAAAAAAATTGCCCTAAAACGCATCGTGCAGCCCAAACCGTAAGGCCTAGAGACTTGAAACTCGGCCAGATGGTAGGCCACACTTTTGGGGAGAACCTTTCAGAGTATGACCCCGATTGGCCCATAGGTGGCGCTACAGAAACCAAAAGTACTAAATTACCCATAACTCCTTGACCTTTGACCTAGCATCAATATTTTTACATCACTGTGATCCCTGGCTCAAGACGGACAAGATGTTTATCTCGGATTCTTGATTTGAGCAAAAAAAATTGTTATGGCCAGTTTTGTCCAAAACCTACTTTTGCGAACTAGTCCCTGGTTTTTCGCCCGATCGGAACCAAACCAGTCTAGGCCTATTCTCTGGACTCTCTAGATCAATAATTATTGAAAAAAAGTTGAAATTTTGCATTTGGGTGGCTGTAACAGGGTCATTTAGAAAATGGGCGGGGCTAAATACAGTAAAAAGCCTATAAATCCTAAACGAAAAGTCAAAACTTCACAAAAATTGATGAGCATATGTGTCATAACATGGTGAAGAAGCATGCAAAGTTTCATGGAGATCGGACCATAGGTGGCGCTATAACTGTCAAAAAGGTCTCATTCTTATTAGGTGTTCAAGCACTTTAGTGCTGAAAAGCTATTGTATTTGCTATTTGAAAAAAAAAAATGCCCTAAAACGCATCGTGCAGCCCAAACCGTAAGGCCTAGAGACTTGAAACTCAGCCAGATGGTAGGCCACACTTTTGGGGAGAACTTATAAGAGTATGACCCCGATTGGCCCATAGGTGGCGCTACAGAAACCAAAAGTACTAAATTACCCATAACTCCTCGACCGTTTGACCTAGAATCAAGATTTTTAAATCACTGTGATCCCTGGCTCAAGACGGTCAAGATGTTTATCTCGGATTCTTGATTTGAGCAAAAAAAATTGTTATGGCCAGTTTTGTCCAAAACCTACTTTTGCGAACTAGTCCCTGTTTTTTTCGCCTGATCGGAACCAATCCAGTCTAGGCCTATTCTCTGAACTCTCTAGATGAATAATTATCAAAAAAAAGTTGAAATTTTGCATTTGGGTGGCTGTAACAGGGACATTTAGAAAAGGGGCGGGGCTAAATACAGTCAAAAGCCTATAAATCCTAAACGAAAAGTCAAAACTTCACAAAAATTGATGAGCCTATGTGTCATAACATGGTGAAGAAGCATGCAAAGTTTCATGGAGATCGGACCATAGGTGGCGCTATAACTGTCAAAAAGGTCTCATTCTTATTAGGTGTTCAAGCACTTTAGTGCTGAAATCCTATTGTATTTGCTATTTGAAAAAAAAAATTGCCCTAAAACGCATCGTGCAGCCCAAACCGTAAGGCCTAGAGACTTGAAACTCGGCCAGATGGTAGGCCACACTTTTGGGGAGAACCTTTCAGAGTATGACCCCGATTGGCCCATAGGTGGCGCTACAGAAACCAAAAGTACTAAATTACCCATAACTCCTTGACCTTTGACCTAGCATCAATATTTTTACATCACTGTGATCCCTGGCTCAAGACGGACAAGATGTTTATCTCGGATTCTTGATTTGAGCAAAAAAAATTGTTATGGCCAGTTTTGTCCAAAACCTACTTTTGCGAACTAGTCCCTGGTTTTTTGCCTGATCGGAACCAATCCAGTCTAGGCCTATTCTCTGGACTCTCTAGATGAATAATTATCGAAAAAAAGTTGAAATTTTGCATTTGGGTGGCTGTAACAGGGACATTTAGAAAAGGGGCGGGGCTAAATACAGTCAAAAGCCTATAAATCCTAAACGAAAAGTCAAAACTTCACAAAAATTGATGAGCATATGTGTCATAACATGGTGAAGAAGCATGCAAAGTTTCATGGAGATCGGACCATAAGTGGCGCTATAACTGTCAAAAAGGTCTCATTCTTATTAGGTGTTCAAGCACTTTAGTGCTGAAAAGCTATTGTATTTGCTATTTGAAAACAAAAAAAATGGCCCTAAAACGCATCGTGCAGCCCAAACCGTAAGGCCTAGAGACTTGAAACTCGGCCAGATGGTAGGCCACACTTTTGGGGAGAACCTATCAGAGTATGACCCCGATTGGCCCATAGGTGGCGCTACAGAAACCAAAAGTACTAAATTACCCATAACTCCTCGACCGTTTGACCTAGAATTAAGATTTTTAAATCACTGTGATCCCTGGCTCAAGACGGTCAAGATGTTTATCTCGGATTCTCGATTTGAGCAAAAAAAATTGTTATGGCCAGTTTTGTCCAAAACCTACTTTTGCGAACTAGTCCCTGGTTTTTCGCCCGATCGGAACCAAACCAGTCTAGGCCTATTCTCTGGACTCTCTAGATCAATAATTATCGAAAAAAAGTTGAAATTTTGCATTTGGGTGGCTGTAACAGGGTCATTTAGAAAATGGGCGGGGCTAAATACAGTAAAAAGCCTATAAATCCTAAACGAAAAGTCAAAACTTCACAAAAATTGATGAGCCTATGTGTCATAACATGGTGAAGAAGCATGCAAAGTTTCATGGAGATCGGACCATAGGTGGCGCTATAACTGTCAAAAAGGTCTCATTCTTATTAGGTGTTCAAGCACTTTAGTGCTGAAATCCTATTGTATTTGCTATTTGAAAAAAAATTGCCCTAAAACGCATCGTGCAGCCCAAACCGTAAGGCCTAGAGACTTGAAACTCGGCCAGATGGTAGGCCACACTTTTGGGGAGAACCTTTCAGAGTATGACCCCGATTGGCCCATAGGTGGCGCTACAGAAACCAAAAGTACTAAATTACCCATAACTCCTTGACCTTTGACCTAGCATCAATATTTTTACATCACTGTGATCCCTGGCTCAAGACGGACAAGATGTTTATCTCGGATTCTTGATTTGAGCAAAAAAAATTGTTATGGCCAGTTTTGTCCAAAACCTACTTTTGCGAACTAGTCCCTGGTTTTTCGCCTGATCGGAACCAATCCAGTCTAGGCCTATTCTCTGGACTCTCTAGATGAATAATTATCGAAAAAAAGTTGAAATTTTGCATTTGGGTGGCTGTAACAGGGACATTTAGAATAGGGGCGGGGCTAAATACAGTCAAAAGCCTATAAATCCTAAACGAAAAGTCAAAACTTCACAAAAATTGATGAGCCTATGTGTCATAACATGGTGAAGAAGCATGCAAAGTTTCATGGAGATCGGACCATAGGTGGCGCTATAACTGTCAAAAAGGTCTCATTCTTATTAGGTGTTCAAGCACTTTAGTGCTGAAATCCTATTGTATTTGCTATTTGAAAAAAAAAATTGCCCTAAAACGCATCGTGCAGCCCAAACCGTAAGGCCTAGAGACTTGAAACTCGGCCAGATGGTAGGCCACACTTTTGGGGAGAACCTTTCAGAGTATGACCCCGATTGGCCCATAGGTGGCGCTACAGAAACCAAAAGTACTAAATTACCCATAACTCCTTGACCTTTGACCCAGCATCAATATTTTTACATCACTGTGATCCCTGGCTCAAGACGGACAAGATGTTTATCTCGGATTCTTGATTTGAGCAAAAAAAATTGTTATGGCCAGTTTTGTCCAAAACCTACTTTTGCGAACTAGTCCCTGGTTTTTCGCCTGATCGGAACCAATCCAGTCTAGGCCTATTCTCTGGACTCTCTAGATGAATAATTATCGAAAAAAAGTTGAAATTTTGCATTTGGGTGGCTGTAACAGGGACATTTAGAAAAGGGGCGGGGCTAAATACAGTCAAAAGCCTATAAATCCTAAACGAAAAGTCAAAACTTCACAAAAATTGATGAGCCTATGTGTCATAACATGGTGAAGAAGCATGCAAAGTTTCATGGAGATCGGACCATAGGTGGCGCTATAACTGTCAAAAAGGTCTCATTCTTATTAGGTGTTCAAGCACTTTAGTGCTGAAATCCTATTGTATTTGCTATTTGAAAAAAAAAATTGCCCTAAAACGCATCGTGCAGCCCAAACCGTAAGGCCTAGAGACTTGAAACTCGGCCAGATGGTAGGCCACACTTTTGGGGAGAACCTTTCAGAGTATGACCCCGATTGGCCCATAGGTGGCGCTACAGAAACCAAAAGTACTAAATTACCCATAACTCCTCGACCGTTTGACCTAGAATTAAGATTTTTAAATCACTGTGATCCCTGGCTCAAGACGGTCAAGATGTTTATCTCGGATTCTCGATTTGAGCAAAAAAAATTGTTATGGCCAGTTTTGTCCAAAACCTACTTTTGCGAACTAGTCCCTGGTTTTTCGCCCGATCGGAACCAAACCAGTCTAGGCCTATTCTCTGGACTCTCTAGATCAATAATTATCGAAAAAAAGTTGAAATTTTGCATTTGGGTGGCTGTAACAGGGTCATTTAGAAAATGGGCGGGGCTAAATACAGTAAAAAGCCTATAAATCCTAAACGAAAAGTCAAAACTTCACAAAAATTGATGAGCCTATGTGTCATAACATGGTGAAGAAGCATGCAAAGTTTCATGGAGATCGGACCATAGGTGGCGCTATAACTGTCAAAAAGGTCTCATTCTTATTAGGTGTTCAAGCACTTTAGTGCTGAAATCCTATTGTATTTGCTATTTGAAAAAAAAATTGCCCTAAAACGCATCGTGCAGCCCAAACCGTAAGGCCTAGAGACTTGAAACTCGGCCAGATGGTAGGCCACACTTTTGGGGAGAACCTTTCAGAGTATGACCCCGATTGGCCCATAGGTGGCGCTACAGAAACCAAAAGTACTAAATTACCCATAACTCCTTGACCTTTGACCTAGCATCAATATTTTTACATCACTGTGATCCCTGGCTCAAGACGGACAAGATGTTTATCTCGGATTCTTGATTTGAGCAAAAAAAATTGTTATGGCCAGTTTTGTCCAAAACCTACTTTTGCGAACTAGTCCCTGGTTTTTCGCCTGATCGGAACCAATCCAGTCTAGGCCTATTCTCTGGACTCTCTAGATGAATAATTATCGAAAAAAAGTTGAAATTTTGCATTTGGGTGGCTGTAACAGGGACATTTAGAAAAGGGGCGGGGCTAAATACAGTCAAAAGCCTATAAATCCTAAACGAAAAGTCAAAACTTCACAAAAATTGATGAGCCTATGTGTCATAACATGGTGAAGAAGCATGCAAAGTTTCATGGAGATCGGACCATAGGTGGCGCTATAACTGTCAAAAAGGTCTCATTCTTATTAGGTGTTCAAGCACTTTAGTGCTGAAATCCTATTGTATTTGCTATTTGAAAAAAAAATTGCCCTAAAACGCATCGTGCAGCCCAAACCGTAAGGCCTAGAGACTTGAAACTCGGCCAGATGGTAGGCCACACTTTTGGGGAGAACCTTTCAGACTATGACCCCGATTGGCCCATAGGTGGCGCTACATAAACCAAAATGACTAAATTACCCATAACTCCTTGACCTTTGACCTAGCATCAATATTTTTACATCACTGTGATCCCTGGCTCAAGACGGACAAGATGTTTATCTCGGATTCTTGATTTGAGCAAAAAAAATTGTTATGGCCAGTTTTGTCCAAAACCTACTTTTGCGAACTAGTCCCTGGTTTTTCGCCTGATCGGAACCAATCCAGTCTAGGCCTATTCTCTGGACTCTCTAGATGAATAATTATCGAAAAAAAGTTGAAATTTTGCATTTGGGTGGCTGTAACAGGGACATTTAGAAAAGGGGCGGGGCTAAATACAGTCAAAAGCCTATAAATCCTAAACGAAAAGTCAAAACTTCACAAAAATTGATGAGCCTATGTGTCATAACATGGTGAAGAAGCATGCAAAGTTTCATGGAGATCGGACCATAAGTGGCGCTATAACTGTCAAAAAGGTCTCATTCTTATTAGGTGTTCAAGCACTTTAGTGCTGAAAAGCTATTGTATTTGCTATTTGAAAACAAAAAAAATGGCCCTAAAACGCATCGTGCAGCCCAAACCGTAAGGCCTAGAGACTTGAAACTCGCCCAGATGGTAGGCCACACTTTTGGGGAGAACCTATCAGAGTATGACCCCGATTGGCCCATAGGTGGCGCTACAGAAACCAAAAGTACTAAATTACCCATAACTCCTCGACCGTTTGACCTAGAATTAAGATTTTTAAATCACTGTGATCCCTGGCTCAAGACGGTCAAGATGTTTATCTCGGATTCTCGATTTGAGCAAAAAAAATTGTTATGGCCAGTTTTGTCCAAAACCTACTTTTGCGAACTAGTCCCTGGTTTTTCGCCCGATCGGAACCAAACCAGTCTAGGCCTATTCTCTGGACTCTCTAGATCAATAATTATCGAAAAAAAGTTGAAATTTTGCATTTGGGTGGCTGTAACAGGGTCATTTAGAAAATGGGCGGGGCTAAATACAGTAAAAAGCCTATAAATCCTAAACGAAAAGTCAAAACTTCACAAAAATTGATGAGCCTATGTGTCATAACATGGTGAAGAAGCATGCAAAGTTTCATGGAGATCGGACCATAGGTGGCGCTATAACTGTCAAAAAGGTCTCATTCTTATTAGGTGTTCAAGCACTTTAGTGCTGAAATCCTATTGTATTTGCTATTTGAAAAAAAAATTGCCCTAAAACACATCGTGCAGCCCAAACCGTAAGGCCTAGAGACTTGAAACTCGGCCAGATGGTAGGCCACACTTTTGGGGAGAACCTTTCAGAGTATGACCCCGATTGGCCCATAGGTGGCGCTACAGAAACCAAAAGTACTAAATTACCCATAACTCCTTGACCGTTTGACCTAGCATCAATATTTTTACATCACTGTGATCCCTGGCTCAAGACGGACAAGATGTATATCTCGGATTCTCGATTTGAGCAAAAAAAATTGTTATGGCCAGTTTTGTCCAAAACCTACTTTTTCAAACTAGTCCCTGGTTTTTCGCCCGATCGGAACCAAACCAGTCTAGACCTATTCTCTGGACTCTCTAGATCAATAATAATAGAAAAAAAGTTGAAATTTTGCATTTGGGTGGCTGTAACAGGGTCATTTAGAAAATGGGTGGGGCTAAATACAGTAAAAAGCCTATAAATCCTAAACGAAAAGTCAAAACTTCACAAAAATTGATGAGCATATGTGTCATAACATGGTGAAGAAGCATGCAAAGTTTCATGGAGATCGGACCATAAGTGGCGCTATAACTGTCAAAAAGGTCTCATTCTTATTAGGTGTTCAAGCACTTTAGTGCTGAAAAGCTATTGTATTTGCTATTTGAAAACAAAAAAAATGGCCCTAAAACGCATCGTGCAGCCCAAACCGTAAGGCCTAGAGACTTGAAACTCGGCCAGATGGTAGGCCACACTTTTGGGGAGAACCTATCAGAGTATGACCCCGATTGGCCCATAGGTGGCGCTACAGAAACCAAAAGTACTAAATTACCCATAACTCCTCGACCGTTTGACCTAGAATCAAGATTTTTAAATCACTGTGATCCCTGGCTCAAGACGGTCAAGATGTTTATCTCGGATTCTCGATTTGAGCAAAAAAATTTGTTATGGCCAGTTTTGTCCAAAACCTACTTTTGCGAACTAGTCCCTGGTTTTTCGCCCGATCGGAACCAAACCAGTCTAGGCCTATTCTCTGGACTCTCTAGATCAATAATTATTGAAAAAAAGTTGAAATTTTGCATTTGGGTGGCTGTAACAGGGTCATTTAGAAAATGGGCGGGGCTAAATACAGTAAAAAGCCTATAAATCCTAAACGAAAAGTCAAAACTTCACAAAAATTGATGAGCCTATGTGTCATAACATGGTGAAGAAGCATGCAAAGTTTCATGGAGATCGGACCATAGGTGCGCTATAACTGTCAAAAAGGTCTCATTCTTATTAGGTGTTCAAGCACTTTAGTGCTGAAAAGCTATTGTATTTGCTATTTGAAAAAAAAATTGCCCTAAAACGCATTGTGCAGCCCAAACCGTAAGGCCTAGAGACTTGAAACTCGGCCAGATGGTAGGCCACACTTTTGGGGAGAACCTATCAGAGTATGACCCCGATTGGCCCATAGGTGGCGCTACAGAAACCAAAAGTACTAAATTACCCATAACTCCTTGACCGTTTGACCTAGAATCAAGATTTTTAAATCACTGTGATCCCTGGCTCAAGACGGTCAAGATGTTTATCTCGGATTCTCGATTTGAGCAAAAAAATTTGTTATGGCCAGTTTTGTCCAAAACCTACTTTTGCGAACTAGTCCCTGGTTTTTCGCCTGATCGGAACCAATCCAGTCTAGGCCTATTCTCTGGACTCTCTATATGAATAATTATCGAAAAAAAGTTGAAATTTTGCATTTGGGTGGCTGTAACAGGGACATTTAGAAAAGGGGCGGGGCTAAATACAGTCAAAAGCCTATAAATCCTAAACGAAAAGTCAAAACTTCACAAAAATTGATGAGCATATGTGTCATAACATGGTGAAGAAGCATGCAAAGTTTCATGGAGATCGGACCATAAGTGGCGCTATAACTGTCAAAAAGGTCTCATTCTTATTAGGTGTTCAAGCACTTTAGTGCTGAAAAGCTATTGTATTTGCTATATGAAAACAAAAAAAATGGCCCTAAAACGCATCGTGCAGCCCAAACCGTAAGGCCTAGAGACTTGAAACTCGGCCAGATGGTAGGCCACACTTTTGGGGAGAACCTATCAGAGTATGACCCCGATTGGCCCATAGGTGGCGCTACAGAAACCAAAAGTACTAAATTACCCATAACTCCTTGACCGTTTGACCTAGAATCAAGATTTTTAAATCACTGTGATCCCTGGCTCAAGACAGTCAAGATGTTTATCTCGGATTCTCGATTTGAGCAAAAAAATTTGTTATGGCCAGTTTTGTCCAAAACCTACTTTTGCGAACTAGTCCCTGGTTTTTCGCCTGATCGGAACCAATCCAGTCTAGGCCTATTCTCTGGACTCTCTAGATGAATAATTATCGAAAAAAAGTTGAAATTTTGCATTTGGGTGGCTGTAACAGGGACATTTAGAAAAGGGGCGGGGCTAAATACAGTCAAAAGCCTATAAATCCTAAACGAAAAGTCAAAACTTCACAAAAATTGATGAGCATATGTGTCATAACATGGTGAAGAAGCATGCAAAGTTTCATGGAGATCGGACCATAAGTGGCGCTATAACTGTCAAAAAGGTCTCATTCTTATTAGGTGTTCAAGCACTTTAGTGCTGAAAAGCTATTGTATTTGCTATTTGAAAACAAAAAAAATGGCCCTAAAACGCATCGTGCAGCCCAAACCGTAAGGCCTAGAGACTTGAAACTCGGCCAGATGGTAGGCCACACTTTTGGGGAGAACCTATCAGAGTATGACCCCGATTGGCCCATAGGTGGCGCTACAGAAACCAAAAGTACTAAATTACCCATAACTCCTCGACCGTTTGACCTAGAATTAAGATTTTTAAATCACTGTGATCCCTGGCTCAAGACGGTCAAGATGTTTATCTCGGATTCTCGATTTGAGCAAAAAAAATTGTTATGGCCAGTTTTGTCCAAAACCTACTTTTGCGAACTAGTCCCTGGTTTTTCGCCCGATCGGAACCAAACCAGTCTAGGCCTATTCTCTGGACTCTCTAGATCAATAATTATCGAAAAAAAGTTGAAATTTTTCATTTGGGTGGCTGTAACAGGGTCATTTAGAAAATGGGCGGGGCTAAATACAGTAAAAAGCCTATAAATCCTAAACGAAAAGTCAAAACTTCACAAAAATTGATGAGCCTATGTGTCATATCATGGTGAAGAAGCATGCAAAGTTTCATGGAGATCGGACCATAGGTGGCGCTATAACTGTCAAAAAGGTCTCATTCTTATTAGGTGTTCAAGCACTTTAGTGCTGAAATCCTATTGTATTTGCTATTTGAAAAAAAAATTGCCCTAAAACGCATCGTGCAGCCCAAACCGTAAGGCCTAGAGACTTGAAACTCGGCCAGATGGTAGGCCACACTTTTGGGGAGAACCTTTCAGAGTATGACCCCGATTGGCCCATAGGTGGCGCTACATAAACCAAAATTACTAAATTACCCATAACTCCTTGACCTTTGACCTAGCATCAATATTTTTACATCACTGTGATCCCTGGCTCAAGACGGACAAGATGTTTATCTCGGATTCTTGATTTGAGCAAAAAAAATTGTTATGGCCAGTTTTGTCCAAAACCTACTTTTGCGAACTAGTCCCTGGTTTTTCGCCTGATCGGTACCAATCCAGTCTAGGCCTATTCTCTGGACTCTCTAGATGAATAATTATCGAAAAAAAGTTGAAATTTTGCATTTGGGTGGCTGTAACAGGGACATTTAGAAAAGGGGCGGGGCTAAATACAGTCAAAAGCCTATAAATCCTAAACGAAAAGTCAAAACTTCACAAAAATTGATGAGCATATGTGTCATAACATGGTGAAGAAGCATGCAAAGTTTCATGGAGATCGGACCATAAGTGGCGCTATAACTGTCAAAAAGGTCTCATTCTTATTAGGTGTTCAAGCACTTTAGTGCTGAAAAGCTATTGTATTTGCTATTTGAAAACAAAAAAAATGGCCCTAAAACGCATCGTGCAGCCCAAACCGTAAGGCCTAGAGACTTGAAACTCAGCCAGATGGTAGGCCACACTTTTGGGGAGAACCTATCAGAGTATGACCCCGATTGGCCCATAGGTGGCGCTACAGAAACCAAAAGTACTAAATTACCCATAACTCCTCGACCGTTTGACCTAGAATTAAGATTTTTAAATCACTGTGATCCCTGGCTCAAGACGGTCAAGATGTTTATCTCGGATTCTCGATTTGAGCAAAAAAAATTGTTATGGCCAGTTTTGTCCAAAACCTACTTTTGCGAACTAGTCCCTGGTTTTTCGCCCGATCGGAACCAAACCAGTCTAGGCCTATTCTCTGGACTCTCTAGATCAATAATTATCGAAAAAAAGTTGAAATTTTGCATTTGGGTGGCTGTAACAGGGTCATTTAGAAAATGGGCGGGGCTAAATACAGTAAAAAGCCTATAAATCCTAAACGAAAAGTCAAAACTTCACAAAAATTGATGAGCCTATGTGTCATATCATGGTGAAGAAGCATGCAAAGTTTCATGGAGATCGGACCATAGGTGGCGCTATAACTGTCAAAAAGGTCTCATTCTTATTAGGTGTTCAAGCACTTTAGTGCTGAAATCCTATTGTATTTGCTATTTGAAAAAAAAATTGCCCTAAAACGCATCGTGCAGCCCAAACCGTAAGGCCTAGAGACTTGAAACTCGGCCAGATGGTAGGCCACACTTTTGGGGAGAACCTTTCAGAGTATGACCCCGATTGGCCCATAGGTGGCGCTACATAAACCAAAATTACTAAATTACCCATAACTCCTTGACCTTTGACCTAGCATCAATATTTTTACATCACTGTGATCCCTGGCTCAAGACGGACAAGATGTTTATCTCGGATTCTTGATTTGAGCAAAAAAAATTGTTATGGCCAGTTTTGTCCAAAACCTACTTTTGCGAACTAGTCCCTGGTTTTTCGCCTGATCGGTACCAATCCAGTCTAGGCCTATTCTCTGGACTCTCTAGATGAATAATTATCGAAAAAAAGTTGAAATTTTGCATTTGGGTGGCTGTAACAGGGACATTTAGAAAAGGGGCGGGGCTAAATACAGTCAAAAGCCTATAAATCCTAAACGAAAAGTCAAAACTTCACAAAAATTGATGAGCATATGTGTCATAACATGGTGAAGAAGCATGCAAAGTTTCATGGAGATCGGACCATAAGTGGCGCTATAACTGTCAAAAAGGTCTCATTCTTATTAGGTGTTCAAGCACTTTAGTGCTGAAAAGCTATTGTATTTGCTATTTGAAAACAAAAAAAATGGCCCTAAAACGCATCGTGCAGCCCAAACCGTAAGGCCTAGAGACTTGAAACTCAGCCAGATGGTAGGCCACACTTTTGGGGAGAACCTATCAGAGTATGACCCCGATTGGCCCATAGGTGGCGCTACAGAAACCAAAAGTACTAAATTACCCATAACTCCTCGACCGTTTGACCTAGAATTAAGATTTTTAAATCACTGTGATCCCTGGCTCAAGACGGTCAAGATGTTTATCTCGGATTCTCGATTTGAGCAAAAAAAATTGTTATGGCCAGTTTTGTCCAAAACCTACTTTTGCGAACTAGTCCCTGGTTTTTCGCCCGATCGGAACCAAACCAGTCTAGGCCTATTCTCTGGACTCTCTAGATCAATAATTATCGAAAAAAAGTTGAAATTTTGCATTTGGGTGGCTGTAACAGGGTCATTTAGAAAATGGGCGGGGCTAAATACAGTAAAAAGCCTATAAATCCTAAACGAAAAGTCAAAACTTCACAAAAATTGATGAGCCTATGTGTCATAACATGGTGAAGAAGCATGCAAAGTTTCATGGAGATCGGACCATAGGTGGCGCTATAACTGTCAAAAAGGTCTCATTCTTATTAGGTGTTCAAGCACTTTAGTGCTGAAATCCTATTGTATTTGCTATTTGAAAAAAAAATTGCCCTAAAACGCATCGTGCAGCCCAAACCGTAAGGCCTAGAGACTTGAAACTCGGCCAGATGGTAGGCCACACTTTTGGGGAGAACCTTTCAGAGTATGACCCCGATTGGCCCATAGGTGGCGCTACAGAAACCAAAAGTACTAAATTACCCATAACTCCTTGACCGTTTGACCTAGCATCAATATTTTTACATCACTGTGATCCCTGGCTCAAGACGGACAAGATGTATATCTCGGATTCTCGATTTGAGCAAAAAAAATTGTTATGGCCAGTTTTGTCCAAAACCTACTTTTTCGAACTAGTCCCTGGTTTTTCGCCCGATCGGAACCAAACCAGTCTAGGCCTATTCTCTGGACTCTCTAGATCAATAATAATAGAAAAAAAGTTGAAATTTTGCATTTGGGTGGCTGTAACAGGGTTATTTAGAAAATGGGCGGGGCTAAATACAGTAAAAAGCCTATAAATCCTAAACGAAAAGTCAAAACTTCACAAAAATTGATGAGCATATGTGTCATAACATGGTGAAGAAGCATGCAAAGTTTCATGGAGATCGGACCATAAGTGGCGCTATAACTGTCAAAAAGGTCTCATTCTTATTAGGTGTTCAAGCACTTTAGTGCTGAAAAGCTATTGTATTTGCTATTTGAAAACAAAAAAAATGGCCCTAAAACGCATCGTGCAGCCCAAACCGTAAGGCCTAGAGACTTGAAACTCGGCCAGATGGTAGGCCACACTTTTGGGGAGAACCTATCAGAGTATGACCCCGATTGGCCCATAGGTGGCGCTACAGAAACCAAAAGTACTAAATTACCCATAACTCCTCGACCGTTTGACCTAGAATCAAGATTTTTAAATCACTGTGATCCCTGGCTCAAGACGGTCAAGATGTTTATCTCGGATTCTCGATTTGAGCAAAAAAATTTGTTATGGCCAGTTTTGTCCAAAACCTACTTTTGCGAACTAGTCCCTGGTTTTTCGCCCGATCGGAACCAAACCAGTCTAGGCTTATTCTCTGGACTCTCTAGATCAATAATTATTGAAAAAAAGTTGAAATTTTGCATTTGGGTGGCTGTAACAGGGTCATTTAGAAAATGGGCGGGGCTAAATACAGTAAAAAGCCTATAAATCCTAAACGAAAAGTCAAAACTTCACAAAAATTGATGAGCCTATGTGTCATAACATGGTGAAGAAGCATGCAAAGTTTCATGGAGATCGGACCATAGGTGCGCTATTACTGTCAAAAAGGTCTCATTCTTATTAGGTGTTCAAGCACTTTAGTGCTGAAAAGCTATTGTATTTGCTATTTGAAAAAAAAATTGCCCTAAAACGCATCGTGCAGCCCAAACCGTAAGGCCTAGAGACTTGAAACTCGGCCAGATGGTAGGCCACACTTTTGGGGAGAACCTATCAGAGTATGACCCCGATTGGCCCATAGGTGGCGCTACAGAAACCAAAAGTACTAAATTACCCATAACTCCTCGACCGTTTGACCTAGAATCAAGATTTTTAAATCACTGTGATCCCTGGCCCAAGACGGTCAATATGTTTATCTCGGATTCTCGATTTGAGCAAAAAAAATTGTTATGGCCAGTTTTGTCCAAAACCTACTTTTTCGAACTAGTCCCTGGTTTTTCGCCCGATCGGAACCAAACCAGTCTAGGCCTATTCTCTGGACTCTCTAGATCAATAATAATAGAAAAAAAGTTGAAATTTTGCATTTGGGTGGCTGTAACAGGGTCATTTAGAAAATGGGCGGGGCTAAATACAGTAAAAAGCCTATAAATCCTAAACGAAAAGTCAAAACTTCACAAAAATTGATGAGCATATGTGTCATAACATGGTGAAGAAGCATGCAAAGTTTCATGGAGATCGGACCATAAGTGGCGCTATAACTGTCAAAAAGGTCTCATTCTTATTAGGTGTTCAAGCACTTTAGTGCTGAAAAGCTATTGTATTTGCTATTTGAAAACAAAAAAATGGCCCTAAAACGCATCGTGCAGCCCAAACCGTAAGGCCTAGAGACTTGAAACTCGGCCAGATGGTAGGCCACACTTTTGGGGAGAACCTATCAGAGTATGACCCCGATTGGCCCATAGGTGGCGCTACAGAAACCAAAAGTACTAAATTACCCATAACTCCTCGACCGTTTGACCTAGAATCAAGATTTTTAAATCACTGTGATCCCTGGCTCAAGACGGTCAAGATGTTTATCTCGGATTCTCGATTTGAGCAAAAAAATTTGTTATGGCCAGTTTTGTCCAAAACCTACTTTTGCGAACTAGTCCCTGGTTTTTCGCCCGATCGGAACCAAACCAGTCTAGGCCTATTCTCTGGACTCTCTAGATCAATAATTATTGAAAAAAAGTTGAAATTTTGCATTTGGGTGGCTGTAACAGGGTCATTTAGAAAATGGGCGGGGCTAAATACAGTAAAAAGCCTATAAATCCTAAACGAAAAGTCAAAACTTCACAAAAATTGATGAGCCTATGTGTCATAACATGGTGAAGAAGCATGCAAAGTTTCATGGAGATCGGACCATAGGTGCGCTATAACTGTCAAAAAGGTCTCATTCTTATTAGGTGTTCAAGCACTTTAGTGCTGAAAAGCTATTGTATTTGCTATTTGAAAAAAAAATTGCCCTAAAACGCATCGTGCAGCCCAAACCGTAAGGCCTAGAGACTTGAAACTCGGCCAGATGGTAGGCCACACTTTTGGGGAGAACCTATCAGAGTATGACCCCGATTGGCCCATAGGTGGCGCTACAGAAACCAAAAGTACTAAATTACCCATAACTCCTTGACCGTTTGACCTAGAATCAAGATTTTTAAATCACTGTGATCCCTGGCTCAAGACGGTCAAGATGTTTATCTCGGATTCTCGATTTGAGCAAAAAAATTTGTTATGGCCAGTTTTGTCCAAAACCTACTTTTGCGAACTAGTCCCTGGTTTTTCGCCTGATCGGAACCAATCCAGTCTAGGCCTATTCTCTGGACTCTCTAGATGAATAATTATCGAAAAAAAGTTGAAATTTTGCATTTGGGTGGCTGTAACAGGGACATTTAGAAAAGGGGCGGGGCTAAATACAGTCAAAAGCCTATAAATCCTAAACGAAAAGTCAAAACTTCACAAAAATTGATGAGCATATGTGTCATAACATGGTGAAGAAGCATGCAAAGTTTCATGGAGATCGGACCATAAGTGGCGCTATAACTGTCAAAAAGGTCTCATTCTTATTAGGTGTTCAAGCACTTTAGTGCTGAAAAGCTATTGTATTTGCTATATGAAAACAAAAAAAATGGCCCTAAAACGCATCGTGCAGCCCAAACCGTAAGGCCTAGAGACTTGAAACTCGGCCAGATGGTAGGCCACACTTTTGGGGAGAACCTATCAGAGTATGACCCCGATTGGCCCATAGGTGGCGCTACAGAAACCAAAAGTACTAAATTACCCATAACTCCTTGACCGTTTGACCTAGAATCAAGATTTTTAAATCACTGTGATCCCTGGCTCAAGACAGTCAAGATGTTTATCTCGGATTCTCGATTTGAGCAAAAAAATTTGTTATGGCCAGTTTTGTCCAAAACATACTTTTGCGAACTAGTCCCTGTTTTTTTGCCTGATCGGAACCAAACCAGTCTAGGCCTATTCTCTGGACTCTCTAGATCAATAACTATCGAAAAAAAGTTGAAATTTTGCATTTGGGTGGCTGTAACAGGGTCATTTAGAAAAGGGGCGGGGCTAAATACAGTCAAAAGCCTATAAATCCTAAACGAAAAGTCAAAACTTCACAAAAATTGATGAGCATATGTGTCATAACATGGTGAAGAAGCATGCAAAGTTTCATGGAGATCGGACCATAGGTGGCGCTATAACTGTCAAAAAGGTCTCATTCTTATTAGGTGTTCAAGCACTTTAGTGCTGAAAGGCTATTGTATTTGCTATTTGATAACAAAAAAAAAATGGCCCTAAAACGCATCGTGCAGCCCAAACCGTAAGGCCTAGAGACTTGAAACTCGGCCAGATGGTAGGCCACACTTTTGGGGAGAACCTTTCAGAGTATGACCCCGATTGGCCCATAGGTGGCGCTACAGAAACCAAAAGTACTAAATTACCCATAACTCCTTGACCGTTTGACCTAGCATCACGATTTTTAAATCACTGTGATCCCTGGCTCAAGACGGACAAGATGTATATCTCGGATTCTCGATTTGAGCAAAAAAAAATTGTTATGGCCAGTTTTGTCCAAAACCTACTTTTGCGAACTAGTCCCTGTTTCTTTGCCTGATCGGAACCAATCCAGTCTAGGCCTATTCTCTGGACTCTCTAGATGAATAATAATCGAAAATAAGTTAAAATTTTGCATTTGGGTGGCTGTAACAGGGTCATTTAGAAAAGGGGCGGGGCTAAATACAGTCAAAAGCCTATAAATCCTAAACGAAAAGTCAAAACTTCACAAAAATTGATGAGCATATGTGTCATAACATGGTGAAGAAGCATGCAAAGTTTCATGGAGATCGGACCATAGGTGGCGCTATAACTGTCAAAAAGGTCTCATTCTTATTAGGTGTTCAAGCACGAAGTGCTGAAAACCTATTGTATTTGCTATTTGAAAAAAAAAATTGCCCTAAAACGCATCGTGCAGCCCAAACCGTAAGGCCTAGAGACTTGAAACTCGGCCAGATGGTAGGCCACACTTTTGGGGAGAACTTATAAGAGTATGACCCCGATTGGCCCATAGGTGGCGCTACAGAAACCAAAAGTACTAAATTACCCATAACTCCTCGACCGTTTGACCTAGAATCAAGATTTTTAAATCACTGTGATCCCTGGCTCAAGACGGTCAAGATGTTTATCTCGGATTCTTGATTTGAGCAAAACAAATTGTTATGGCCAGTTTTGTCCAAAACCTACTTTTGCGAACTAGTCCCTGTTTTTTTCGCCTGATCGGAACCAATCCAGTCTAGGCCTATTCTCTGAACTCTCTAGATGAATAATTATCGAAAAAAAGTTGAAATTTTGCATTTGGGTGGCTGTAACAGGGACATTTAGAAAAGGGGCGGGGCTAAATACAGTAAAAAGCCTATAAATCCTAAACGAAAAGTCAAAACTTCACAAAAATTGATGAGCCTATGTGTCATAACATGGTGAAGACGCATGCAAAGTTTCATGGAGATCGGACCATAGGTGGCGCTATAACTGTCAAAAAGGTCTCATTCTTATTAGGTGTTCAAGCACTTTAGTGCTGAAATCCTAATGTATTTGCTATTTGAAAAAAAAAATTGCCCTAAAACGCATCGTGCAGCCCAAACCGTAAGGCCTAGAGACTTGAAACTCGGCCAGATGGTAGGCCACACTTTTGGGGAGAACCTTTCAGAGTATGACCCCGATTGGCCCATAGGTGGCGCTACAGAAACCAAAAGTACTAAATTACCCATAACTCCTTGACCTTTGACCTAGCATCAATATTTTGTACATCACTGTGATCCCTGGCTCAAGACGGACAAGATGTTTATCTCGGATTCTTGATTTGAGCAAAAAAAATTGTTATGGCCAGTTTTGTCCAAAACCTACTTTTGCGAACTAGTCCCTGGTTTTTCGCCTGATCGGAACCAATCCAGTCTAGGCCTATTCTCTGGACTCTCTAGATGAATAATTATCGAAAAAAAGTTGAAATTTTGCATTTGGGTGGCTGTAACAGGGACATTTAGAAAAGGGGCGGGGCTAAATACAGTCAAAAGCCTATAAATCCTAAACGAAAAGTCAAAACTTCACAAAAATTGATGAGCATATGTGTCATAACATGGTGAAGAAGCATGCAAAGTTTCATGGAGATCGGACCATAAGTGGCGCTATAACTGTCAAAAAGGTCTCATTCTTATTAGGTGTTCAAGCACTTTAGTGCTGAAAAGCTATTGTATTTGCTATTTGAAAACAAAAAAAATGGCCCTAAAACGCATCGTGCAGCCCAAACCGTAAGGCCTAGAGACTTGAAACTCGGCCAGATGGTAGGCCACACTTTTGGGGAGAACCTATCAGAGTATGACCCCGATTGGCCCATAGGTGGCGCTACAGAAACCAAAAGTACTAAATTACCCATAACTCCTCGACCGTTTGACCTAGAATTAAGATTTTTAAATCACTGTGATCCCTGGTTCAAGTCGGTCAAGATGTTTATCTCGGATTCTTGATTTGAGCAAAAAAAATTGTTATGGCCAGTTTTGTCCAAAACCTACTTTTGCGAACTACTCCCTGGTTTTTCGCCCGATCGGAACCAAACCAGTCTAGGCCTATTCTCTGGACTCTCTAGATCAATAATTATCGAAAAAAGTTGAAATTTTGCATTTGGGTGGCTGTAACAGGGTCATTTAGAAAATGGGCGGGGCTAAATACAGTAAAAAGCCTATAAATCCTAAACAAAAAGTCAAAACTTCACAAAAATTGATGAGCCCATGTGTCATAACATGGTGAAGAAGCATGCAAAGTTTCATGGAGATCGGACCATAGGTGGCGCTATAACTGTCAAAAAGGTCTCATTCTTATTAGGTGTTCAAGCACTTTAGTGCTGAAATCCTATTGTATTTGCTATTTGAAAAAAAAATTGCCCTAAAACGCATCGTGCAGCCCAAACCGTAAGGCCTAGAGACTTGAAACTCGGCCAGATGGTAGGCCACACTTTTGGGGAGAACCTTTCAGAGTATGACCCCGATTGGCCCATAGGTGGCGCTACAGAAACCAAAAGTACTAAATTACCCATAACTCCTTGACCGTTTGACCTAGCATCAAGATTTTTAAATCACTGTGATCCCTGGCTCAAGACGGACAAGATGTATATCTCGGATTCTCGATTTGAGCAAAAAAAAATTGTTATGGCCAGTTTTGTCCAAAACCTACTTTTGCGAACTAGTCCCTGTTTCTTTGCCTGATCGGAACCAATCCAGTCTAGGCCTATTCTCTGGACTCTCTAGATGAATAATAATCGAAAAAAAGTTGAAATTTTGCATTTGGGTGGCTGTAACAGGGTCATTTATAAAATGGGCGGGGCTAAATACAGTAAAAAGCCTATAAATCCTAAACGAAAAGTCAAAACTTCACAAAAATTGATGAGCCTATGTGTCATAACATGGTGAAGAAGCATGCAAAGTTTCATGGAGATCGGACCATAGGTGGCGCTATAACTGTCAAAAAGGTCTCATTCTTATTAGGTGTTCAAGCACTTTAGTGCTGAAATCCTATTGTATTTGCTATTTGAAAAAAAAATTGCCCTAAAACGCATCGTGCAGCCCAAACCGTAAGGCCTAGAGACTTGAAACTCGGCCAGATGGTAGGCCACACTTTTGGGGAGAACCTTTCAGAGTATGACCCCGATTGGCCCATAGGTGGCGCTACAGAAACCAAAAGTACTAAATTACCCATAACTCCTTGACCGTTTGACCTAGCATCAATATTTTTACATCACTGTGATCCCTGGCTCAAGACGGAGAAGATGTATATCTCGGATTCTCGATTTGAGCAAAAAAAAATTGTTATGGCCAGTTTTGTCCAAAACCTACTTTTGCGAACTAGTCCCTGTTTTTTCGCCCGATCGGAACCAAACCAGTCTAGGCCTATTCTCTGGACTCTCTAGATCAATAATAATCGAAAAAAAGTTGAAATTTTGCATTTGGGTGGCTGTAACAGGGTCATTTAGAAAATGGGCGGGGCTAAATACAGTAAAAAGCCTATAAATCCTAAACGAAAAGTCAAAACTTCACAAAAATTGATGAGCCTATGTGTCATAACATGGTGAAGAAGCATGCAAAGTTTCATGGAGATCGGACAATAGGTGGCGCTATAACTGTCAAAAAGGTCTCATTCTTATTAGGTGTTCAAGCACTTTAGTGCTGAAATCCTATTGTATTTGCTATTTGAAAAAAAAATTGCCCTAAAACGCATCGTGCAGCCCAAACCGTAAGGCCTAGAGACTTGAAATTCGGCCAGATGGTAGGCCACACTTTTGGGGAGAACCTTTCAGTATATGACCCCGATTGGCCCATAGGTGGCGCTACAGAAACCAAAAGTACTAAATTACCCATAACTCCTTGACCGTTTGACCTAGCATCAATATTTTTACATCACTGTGATCCCTGGCTCAAGACGGACAAGATGTATATCTCGGATTCTCGATTTGAGCAAAAAAAATTGTTATGGCCAGTTTTGTCCAAAACCTACTTTTGTAAACTAGTCCCTGGTTTTTCGCCTGATCGGAACCAAACCAGTCTAGGCCTATTCTCTGGACTCTCTAGATCAATAATAATCGAAAAAAAGTTGAAATTTTGCATTTGGGTGGCTGTAACAGGGTCATTTATAAAATGGGCGGGGCTAAATACAGTAAAAAGCCTATAAATCCTAAACGAAAAGTCAAAACTTCACAAAAATTGATGAGCCTATGTGTCATAACATGGTGAAGAAGCATGCAAAGTTTCATGGAGATCGGACCATAGGTGGCGCTATAACTGTCAAAAAGGTCTCATTCTTATTAGGTGTTCAAGCACTTTAGTGCTGAAAAGCTATTGTATTTGCTATTTGAAAAAAAAATTGGCCTAAAACGCATCGTGCAGCCCAAACCGTAAGGCCTAGAGACTTGAAACTCGGCCAGATGGTAGGCCACACTTTTGGGGAGAACCTATCAGAGTATGACCCCGATTGGCCCATAGGTGGCGCTACAGAAACCAAAAGTACTAAATTACCCATAACTCCTTGACCGTTTGACCTAGAATCAAGATTTTTAAATCACTGTGATCCCTGGCTCAAGACGGTCAAGATGTTTATCTCGGATTCTCGATTTGAGCAAAAAAAATTGTTATGGCCAGTTTTGTCCAAAACCTACTTTTGCGAACTAGTCCCTGGTTTTTCGCCTGATCGGAACCAATCCAGTCTAGGCCTATTCTCTGGACTCTCTAGATGAATAATTATTGAAAAAAAGTTGAAATTTTGCATTTGGGTGGCTGTAACAGGGACATTTAGAAAAGGGGCGGGGCTAAATACAGTCAAAAGCCTATAAATCCTAAACGAAAAGTCAAAACTTCACAAAAATTGATGAGCATATGTGTCATAACATGGTGAAGAAGCATGCAAAGTTTCATGGAGATCGGACCATAAGTGGCGCTATAACTGTCAAAAAGGTCTCATTCTTATTAGGTGTTCAAGCACTTTAGTGCTGAAAAGCTATTGTATTTGCTATTTGAAAACAAAAAAAATGGCCCTAAAACGCATCGTGCAGCCCAAACCGTAAGGCCTAGAGACTTGAAACTCGGCCAGATGGTAGGCCACACTTTTGGGGAGAACCTATCAGAGTATGACCCCGATTGGCCCATAGGTGGCGCTACAGAAACCAAAAGTACTAAATTACCCATAACTCCTTGACCGTTTTACCTAGAATCAAGATTTTTAAATCACTGTGATCCCTGGCTCAAGACAGTCAAGATGTTTATCTCGGATTCTCGATTTGAGCAAAAAAATTTGTTATGGCCAGTTTTGTCCAAAACATACTTTTGCGAACTAGTCCCTGTTTTTTTGCCTGATCGGAACCAAACCAGTCTAGGCCTATTCTCTGGACTCTCTAGATCAATAACTATCGAAAAAAAGTTGAAATTTTGCATTTGGGTGGCTGTAACAGGGTCATTTAGAAAAGGGGCGGGGCTAAATACAGTCAAAAGCCTATAAATCCTAAACGAAAAGTCAAAACTTCACAAAAATTGATGAGCCTATGTGTCATAACATGGTGAAGAAGCATGCAAAGTTTCATGGAGATCGGATCATAGGTGGCGCTATAACTGTCAAAAAGGTCTCATTCTTATTAGGTGTTCAAGCACTTTAGTGCTGAAAGGCTATTGTATTTGCTATTTGATAACAAAAAAAAATGGCCCTAAAACGCATCGTGCAGCCCAAACCGTAAGGCCTAGAGACTTTAAATTCGGCCAGATGGTAGGCCACACTTTTGGGGAGAACCTATCAGAGTATGACACCGATTGGCCCATAGGTGGCGCTACAGAAACCAAAAGTACTAAATTACCCATAACTCCTTGACCTTTGACCTAGAATCAAGATTTTTAAATCACTGTGATCCCTGGCTCAAGACGGTCAAGATGTTTATCTCGGATTCTTGATTTGAGCAAAAAAAATTGTTATGGCCAGTTTTGTCCAAAACCTACTTTTGCGAACTAGTCCCTGGTTTTTCGCCTGATCGGAACCAATCCAGTCTAGGCCTATTCTCTGAACTCTCTAGATGAATAATTATCGAAAAAAAGTTGAAATTTTGCATTTGGGTGGCTGTAACAGGGACATTTAGAAATGGGGCGGGGCTAAATACAGTCAAAAGCCTATAAATCCTAAACGAAAAGTCAAAACTTCACAAAAATTGATGAGCCTATGTGTCATAACATGGTGAAGAAGCATGCAAAGTTTCATGGAGATCGGACCATAGGTGGCGCTATAACTGTCAAAAAGGTCTCATTCTTATTAGGTGTTCAAGCACTTTAGTGCTGAAATCCTATTGTATTTGCTATTTGAAAAAAAAATTGCCCTAAAACGCATCGTGCAGCCCAAACCGTAAGGCCTAGAGACTTGAAATTCGGCCAGATGGTAGGCCACACTTTTGGGGAGAACCTTTCAGTATATGACCCCGATTGGCCCATAGGTGGCGCTACAGAAACCAAAAGTACTAAATTACCCATAACTCCTTGACCGTTTGACCTAGCATCAATATTTTTACATCACTGTGATCCCTGGCTCAAGACGGACAAGATGTATATCTCGGATTCTCGATTTGAGCAAAAAAAATTGTTATGGCCAGTTTTGTCCAAAACCTACTTTTGTAAACTAGTCCCTGGTTTTTCGCCTGATCGGAACCAAACCAGTCTAGGCCTATTCTCTGGACTCTCTAGATCAATAATAATCGAAAAAAAGTTGAAATTTTGCATTTGGGTGGCTGTAACAGGGTCATTTATAAAATGGGCGGGGCTAAATACAGTAAAAAGCCTATAAATCCTAAACGAAAAGTCAAAACTTCACAAAAATTGATGAGCCTATGTGTCATAACATGGTGAAGAAGCATGCAAAGTTTCATGGAGATCGGACCATAGGTGGCGCTATAACTGTCAAAAAGGTCTCATTCTTATTAGGTGTTCAAGCACTTTAGTGCTGAAAAGCTATTGTATTTGCTATTTGAAAAAAAAATTGGCCTAAAACGCATCGTGCAGCCCAAACCGTAAGGCCTAGAGACTTGAAACTCGGCCAGATGGTAGGCCACACTTTTGGGGAGAACCTATCAGAGTATGACCCCGATTGGCCCATAGGTGGCGCTACAGAAACTAAAAGTACTAAATTACCCATAACTCCTTGACCGTTTGACCTAGAATCAAGATTTTTAAATCACTGTGATCCCTGGCTCAAGACGGTCAAGATGTTTATCTCGGATTCTCGATTTGAGCAAAAAAAATTGTTATGGCCAGTTTTGTCCAAAACCTACTTTTGCGAACTAGTCCCTGGTTTTTCGCCTGATCGGAACCAATCCAGTCTAGGCCTATTCTCTGGACTCTCTAGATGAATAATTATTGAAAAAAAGTTGAAATTTTGCATTTGGGTGGCTGTAACAGGGACATTTAGAAAAGGGGCGGGGCTAAATACAGTCAAAAGCCTATAAATCCTAAACGAAAAGTCAAAACTTCACAAAAATTGATGAGCATATGTGTCATAACATGGTGAAGAAGCATGCAAAGTTTCATGGAGATCGGACCATAAGTGGCGCTATAACTGTCAAAAAGGTCTCATTCTTATTAGGTGTTCAAGCACTTTAGTGCTGAAAAGCTATTGTATTTGCTATTTGAAAACAAAAAAAATGGCCCTAAAACGCATCGTGCAGCCCAAACCGTAAGGCCTAGAGACTTGAAACTCGGCCAGATGGTAGGCCACACTTTTGGGGAGAACCTATCAGAGTATGACCCCGATTGGCCCATAGGTGGCGCTACAGAAACCAAAAGTACTAAATTACCCATAACTCCTTGACCGTTTGACCTAGAATCAAGATTTTTAAATCACTGTGATCCCTGGCTCAAGACAGTCAAGATGTTTATCTCGGATTCTCGATTTGAGCAAAAAAATTTGTTATGGCCAGTTTTGTCCAAAACATACTTTTGCGAACTAGTCCCTGTTTTTTTGCCTGATCGGAACCAAACCAGTCTAGGCCTATTCTCTGGACTCTCTAGATCAATAACTATCGAAAAAAAGTTGAAATTTTGCATTTGGGTGGCTGTAACAGGGTCATTTAGAAAAGGGGCGGGGCTAAATACAGTCAAAAGCCTATAAATCCTAAACGAAAAGTCAAAACTTCACAAAAATTGATGAGCCTATGTGTCATAACATGGTGAAGAAGCATGCAAAGTTTCATGGAGATCGGACCATAGGTGGCGCTATAACTGTCAAAAAGGTCTCATTCTTATTAGGTGTTCAAGCACTTTAGTGCTGAAAGGCTATTGTATTTGCTATTTGATAACAAAAAAAAATGGCCCTAAAACGCATCGTGCAGCCCAAACCGTAAGGCCTAGAGACTTTAAATTCGGCCAGATGGTAGGCCACACTTTTGGGGAGAACCTATCAGAGTATGACACCGATTGGCCCATAGGTGGCGCTACAGAAACCAAAAGTACTAAATTACCCATAACTCCTTGACCTTTGACCTAGAATCAAGATTTTTAAATCACTGTGATCCCTGGCTCAAGACGGTCAAGATGTTTATCTCGGATTCTTGATTTGAGCAAAAAAAATTGTTATGGCCAGTTTTGTCCAAAACCTACTTTTGCGAACTAGTCCCTGGTTTTTCGCCTGATCGGAACCAATCCAGTCTAGGCCTATTCTCTGAACTCTCTAGATGAATAATTATCGAAAAAAAGTTGAAATTTTGCATTTGGGTGGCTGTAACAGGGACATTTAGAAATGGGGCGGGGCTAAATACAGTCAAAAGCCTATAAATCCTAAACGAAAAGTCAAAACTTCACAAAAATTGATGAGCCTATGTGTCATAACATGGTGAAGAAGCATGCAAAGTTTCATGGAGATCGGACCATAGGTGGCGCTATAACTGTCAAAAAGGTCTCATTCTTATTAGGTGTTCAAGCAGTTTAGTGCTGAAATCCTATTGTATTTGCTATTTGAAAAAAAAATTGCCCTAAAACGCATCGTGCAGCCCAAACCGTAAGGCCTAGAGACTTGAAACTCGGCCAGATGGTAGGCCACACTTTTGGGGAGAACCTTTCAGAGTATGACCCCGATTGGCCCATAGGTGGCGCTACAGAAACCAAAAGTACTAAATTACCCATAACTCCTTGACCTTTGACCTAGCATCAATATTTTTACATCACTGTGATCCCTGGCTCAAGACGGACAAGATGTTTATCTCGGATTCTTGATTTGAGCAAAAACAATTGTTATGGCCAGTTTTGTCCAAAACCTACTTTTGCGAACTAGTCCCTGGTTTTTCGCCTGATCGGAACCAATCCAGTCTAGGCCTATTCTCTGGACTCTCTAGATGAATAATTATCGAAAAAAAGTTGAAATTTTGCATTTGGGTGGCTGTAACAGGGACATTTAGAAAAGGGGCGGGGCTAAATACAGTCAAAAGCCTATAAATCCTAAACGAAAAGTCAAAACTTCACAAAAATTGATGAGCATATGTGTCATAACATGGTGAAGAAGCATGCAAAGTGTCATGGAGATCGGACCATAAGTGGCGCTATAACTGTCAAAAAGGTCTCATTCTTATTAGGTGTTCAAGCACTTTAGTGCTGAAAAGCTATTGTATTTGCTATTTGAAAACAAAAAAAATGGCCCTAAAACGCATCGTGCAGCCCAAACCGTAAGGCCTAGAGACTTGAAACTCGGACAGATGGTAGGACACACTTTTGGGGAGAACCTATCAGAGTATGACCCCGATTGGCCCATAGGTGGCGCTACAGAAACCAAAAGTACTAAATTACCCATAACTCCTCGACCGTTTGACCTAGAATCAAGATTTTTAAATCACTGTGATCCCTGGCTCAAGACGGTCAAGATGTTTATCTCGGATTCTCGATTTGAGCAAAAAAAATTGTTATGGCCAGTTTTGTCCAAAACCTACTTTTGCGAACTAGTCCCTGGTTTTTCGCCCGATCGGAACCAAACCAGTCTAGGCCTATTCTCTGGACTCTCTAGATCAATAATTATCGAAAAAACGTTGAAATTTTGCATTTGGGTGGCTGTAACAGGGTCATTTAGAAAAGGGGCGGGGCTAAATACAGTAAAAAGCCTATAAATCCTAAACGAAAAGTCAAAACTTCACAAAAATTTATGAGCATATGTGTCATAACATGGTGAAGAAGCATGCAAAGTTTCATGGAGATCGGATCATAGGTGGCGCTATAACTGTCAAAAAGGTCTCATTCTTATTAGGTGTTCAAGCACTTTAGTGCTGAAAACCTATTGTATTTGCTATTTGATAACAAAAAAAAATGGCCCTAAAACGCATCGTGCAGCCCAAACCGTAAGGCCTAGAGACTTGAAACTCGGCCAGATGGTAGGCCACACTTTTGGGGAGAACCTATCAGAGTATGACCCCGATTGGCCCATAGGTGGCGCTACAGAAACCAAAAGTATTAAATTACCCATAACTCCTTGACCGTTTGACCTAGAATCAAGATTTTTAAATCACTGTGATCCCTGGCTCAAGACGGTCAAGATGTTTATCTGGGATTCTCGATTTGAGCAAAAAAATTTGTTATGGCCAGTTTTGTCCAAAACCTACTTTTGCGAACTAGTCCCTGGTTTTTCGCCTGATCGGAACCAATCCAGTCTAGGCCTATTCTCTGGACTCTCTAGATGAATAATTATCGAAAAAAAGTTGAAATTTTGCATTTGGGTGGCTGTAACAGGGTCATTTAGAAAAGGGGCAGGGCTAAATACAGTAAAAAGCCTATAAATCCTAAACGAAAAGTCAAAACTTCACAAAAATTGATGAGCATATGTGTCATAATATGGTGAAGAAGCATGCAAAGTTTCATGGAGATCGGACCATAGGTGGCGCTATAACTGTCAAAAAGGTCTCATTCTTATTAGGTGTTCAAGCACTTTAGTGCTGAAAAGCTATTGTATTTGCTATTTGATAACAAAAAAAATGGCCCTAAAACGCATCGTGCAGCCCAAACCGTAAGGCCTAGAGACTTGAAACTCGGCCAGATGGTAGGCCACACTTTTGGGGAGAACCTATCAGAGTATGACCCCGATTGGCCCATAGGTGGCGCTACAGAAACCAAAAGTACTAAATTACCCATAACTCCTTGACCGTTTGACCTAGAATCAAGATTTTTAAATCACTGTGATCCCTGGCTCAAGACAGTCAAGATGTTTATCTCTGATTCTCGATTTGAGCAAAAAAAATTTGTTATGGCCAGTTTTGTCCAAAACATACTTTTGCGAACTAGTCCCTGTTTTTTTGCCTGATCGGAACCAAACCAGTCTAGGCCTATTCTCTGGACTCTCTAGATCAATAAATATCGAAAAAAAGTTGAAATTTTGCATTTGGGTGGCTGTAACAGGGTCATTTAGAAAAGGGGCGGGGCTAAATACAGTCAAAGGCCTATAAATCCTAAACGAAAAGTCAAAACTTCACAAAAATTGATGAGCATATGTGTCATAACATGGTGAAGAAGCATGCAAAGTTTCATGGAGATCGGACCATAGGTGGCGCTATAACTGTCAAAAAGGTCTCATTCTTATTAGGTGTTCAAGCACTTTAGTGCTGAAAACCTATTGTATTTGCTATTTGAAAAACAAAATTGCCCTAAAACGCATCGTGCAGCCCAAACCGTAAGGCCTAGAGACTTGAAACTCGGCCAGATGGTAGGCCACTCTTTTGGGGAGAACCTATCAGAGTATGACCCCGAATGGCCCATAGGTGGCGCTACAGAAACCAAAAGTACTAAATTACCCATAACTCCTCGACCATTTGACCTAGAATCAAGATTTTTACATCACTGTGATCCCTGGCTCAAGACGGACACGATGTATATCTCGGATTCTCGATTTGAGCAAACAAAATTTGTTATGGACAGTTTTGTCCAAAACCTACTTTTGCGAACTAGTCCCTGGTTTTTCGCCCGATCGGAACCAAACCAGTCTAGGCCTATTCTCTGGACTCTCTAGATCAATAATTATCTAAAAAAAGTTGAAATTTTGCATTTGGGTGGCTGTAACAGGGTCATTTAGAAAAGGGGCGGGGCTAAATACAGTCAAAGGCCTATAAATCCTAAACGAAAAGTCAAAACTTCACAAAAATTGATGAGCATATGTGTCATAACATGGTGAAGAAGCATGCAAAGTTTCATGGAGATCGGACCATAAATGGCGCTATAACTGTCAAAAAGGTCTCATTCTTATTAGGTGTTCAAGCACTTTAGTGCTGAAAAGCTATTGTATTTGCTATTTGAAAACAAAAAAAATGGCCCTAAAACGCATCGTGCAGCCCAAACCGTAAGGCCTAGAGACTTGAAACTCGGCCAGATGGTAGGCCACACTTTTGGGGAGAACCTATCAGAGTATGACCCCGATTGGCCCATAGGTGGCGCTACAGAAACCAAAAGTACTAAATTACCCATAACTCCTTGACCGTTTGACCTAGAATCAAGATTTTTAAATCACTGTGATCCCTGGCTCAAGACAGTCAAGATGTTTATCTCGGATTCTCGATTTGAGCAAAAAAATTTGTTATGGCCAGTTTTGTCCAAAACATACTTTTGCGAACTAGTCCCTGTTTTTTTGCCTGATCGGAACCAAACCAGTCTAGGCCTATTCTCTGGACTCTCTAGATCAATAACTATCGAAAAAAAGTTGAAATTTTGCATTTGGGTGGCTGTAACAGGGTCATTTAGAAAAGGGGCGGGGCTAAATACAGTCAAAAGCCTATAAATCCTAAACGAAAAGTCAAAACTTCACAAAAATTGATGAGCCTATGTGTCATAACATGGTGAAGAAGCATGCAAAGTTTCATGGAGATCGGACCATAGGTGGCGCTATAACTGTCAAAAAGGTCTCATTCTTATTAGGTGTTCAAGCACTTTAGTGCTGAAAGGCTATTGTATTTGCTATTTGATAACAAAAAAAAATGTCCCTAAAACGCATCGTGCAGCCCAAACCGTAAGGCCTAGAGACTTTAAATTCGGCCAGATGGTAGGCCACACTTTTGGGGAGAACCTATCAGAGTATGACACCGATTGGCCCATAGGTGGCGCTACAGAAACCAAAAGTACTAAATTACCCATAACTCCTTGACCTTTGACCTAGAATCAAGATTTTTAAATCACTGTGATCCCTGGCTCAAGACGGTCAAGATGTTTATCTCGGATTCTTGATTTGAGCAAAAAAAATTGTTATGGCCAGTTTTGTCCAAAACCTACTTTTGCGAACTAGTCCCTGGTTTTTCGCCTGATCGGAACCAATCCAGTCTAGGCCTATTCTCTGAACTCTCTAGATGAATAATTATCGAAAAAAAGTTGAAATTTTGCATTTGGGTGGCTGTAACAGGGACATTTAGAAATGGGGCGGGGCTAAATACAGTCAAAAGCCTATAAATCCTAAACGAAAAGTCAAAACTTCACAAAAATTGATGAGCCTATGTGTCATAACATGGTGAAGAAGCATGCAAAGTTTCATGGAGATCGGACCATAGGTGGCGCTATAACTGTCAAAAAGGTCTCATTCTTATTAGGTGTTCAAGCAGTTTAGTGCTGAAATCCTATTGTATTTGCTATTTGAAAAAAAAATTGCCCTAAAACGCATCGTGCAGCCCAAACCGTAAGGCCTAGAGACTTGAAACTCGGCCAGATGGTAGGCCACACTTTTGGGGAGAACCTTTCAGAGTATGACCCCGATTGGCCCATAGGTGGCGCTACAGAAACCAAAAGTACTAAATTACCCATAACTCCTTGACCTTTGACCTAGCATCAATATTTTTACATCACTGTGATCCCTGGCTCAAGACGGACAAGATGTTTATCTCGGATTCTCGATTTGAGCAAACAAAATTTGTTATGGACAGTTTTGTCCAAAACCTACTTTTGCGAACTAGTCCCTGGTTTTTCGCCCGATCGGAACCAAACCAGTCTAGGCCTATTCTCTGGACTCTCTAGATCAATAATTATCTAAAAAAAGTTGAAATTTTGCATTTGGGTGGCTGTAACAGGGTCATTTAGAAAAGGGGCGGGGCTAAATACAGTCAAAGGCCTATAAATCCTAAACGAAAAGTCAAAACTTCACAAAAATTGATGAGCATATGTGTCATAACATGGTGAAGAAGCATGCAAAGTTTCATGGAGATCGGACCATAAATGGCGCTATAACTGTCAAAAAGGTCTCATTCTTATTAGGTGTTCAAGCACTTTAGTGCTGAAAAGCTATTGTATTTGCTATTTGAAAACAAAAAAAATGGCCCTAAAACGCATCGTGCAGCCCAAACCGTAAGGCCTAGAGACTTGAAACTCGGCCAGATGGTAGGCCACACTTTTGGGGAGAACCTATCAGAGTATGACCCCGATTGGCCCATAGGTGGCGCTACAGAAACCAAAAGTACTAAATTACCCATAACTCCTTGACCGTTTGACCTAGAATCAAGATTTTTAAATCACTGTGATCCCTGGCTCAAGACAGTCAAGATGTTTATCTCGGATTCTCGATTTGAGCAAAAAAATTTGTTATGGCCAGTTTTGTCCAAAACATACTTTTGCGAACTAGTCCCTGTTTTTTTGCCTGATCGGAACCAAACCAGTCTAGGCCTATTCTCTGGACTCTCTAGATCAATAACTATCGAAAAAAAGTTGAAATTTTGCATTTGGGTGGCTGTAACAGGGTCATTTAGAAAAGGGGCGGGGCTAAATACAGTCAAAAGCCTATAAATCCTAAACGAAAAGTCAAAACTTCACAAAAATTGATGAGCCTATGTGTCATAACATGGTGAAGAAGCATGCAAAGTTTCATGGAGATCGGACCATAGGTGGCGCTATAACTGTCAAAAAGGTCTCATTCTTATTAGGTGTTCAAGCACTTTAGTGCTGAAAGGCTATTGTATTTGCTATTTGATAACAAAAAAAAATGGCCCTAAAACGCATCGTGCAGCCCAAACCGTAAGGCCTAGAGACTTTAAATTCGGCCAGATGGTAGGCCACACTTTTGGGGAGAACCTATCAGAGTATGACACCGATTGGCCCATAGGTGGCGCTACAGAAACCAAAAGTACTAAATTACCCATAACTCCTTGACCTTTGACCTAGAATCAAGATTTTTAAATCACTGTGATCCCTGGCTCAAGACGGTCAAGATGTTTATCTCGGATTCTTGATTTGAGCAAAAAAAATTGTTATGGCCAGTTTTGTCCAAAACCTACTTTTGCGAACTAGTCCCTGGTTTTTCGCCTGATCGGAACCAATCCAGTCTAGGCCTATTCTCTGAACTCTCTAGATGAATAATTATCGAAAAAAAGTTGAAATTTTGCATTTGGGTGGCTGTAACAGGGACATTTAGAAATGGGGCGGGGCTAAATACAGTCAAAAGCCTATAAATCCTAAACGAAAAGTCAAAACTTCACAAAAATTGATGAGCCTATGTGTCATAACATGGTGAAGAAGCATGCAAAGTTTCATGGAGATCGGACCATAGGTGGCGCTATAACTGTCAAAAAGGTCTCATTCTTATTAGGTGTTCAAGCAGTTTAGTGCTGAAATCCTATTGTATTTGCTATTTGAAAAAAAAATTGCCCTAAAACGCATCGTGCAGCCCAAACCGTAAGGCCTAGAGACTTGAAACTCGGCCAGATGGTAGGCCACACTTTTGGGGAGAACCTTTCAGAGTATGACCCCGATTGGCCCATAGGTGGCGCTACAGAAACCAAAAGTACTAAATTACCCATAACTCCTTGACCTTTGACCTAGCATCAATATTTTTACATCACTGTGATCCCTGGCTCAAGACGGACAAGATGTTTATCTCGGATTCTCGATTTGAGCAAACAAAATTTGTTATGGACAGTTTTGTCCATAACCTACTTTTGCGAACTAGTCCCTGGTTTTTCGCCCGATCGGAACCAAACCAGTCTAGGCCTATTCTCTGGACTCTCTAGATCAATAATTATCTAAAAAAAGTTGAAATTTTGCATTTGGGTGGCTGTAACAGGGTCATTTAGAAAAGGGGCGGGGCTAAATACAGTCAAAGGCCTATAAATCCTAAACGAAAAGTCAAAACTTCACAAAAATTGATGAGCATATGTGTCATAACATGGTGAAGAAGCATGCAAAGTTTCATGGAGATCGGACCATAAATGGCGCTATAACTGTCAAAAAGGTCTCATTCTTATTAGGTGTTCAAGCACTTTAGTGCTGAAAAGCTATTGTATTTGCTATTTGAAAACAAAAAAAATGGCCCTAAAACGCATCGTGCAGCCCAAACCGTAAGGCCTAGAGACTTGAAACTCGGCCAGATGGTAGGCCACACTTTTGGGGAGAACCTATCAGAGTATGACCCCGATTGGCCCATAGGTGGCGCTACAGAAACCAAAAGTACTAAATTACCCATAACTCCTTGACCGTTTGACCTAGAATCAAGATTTTTAAATCACTGTGATCCCTGGCTCAAGACAGTCAAGATGTTTATCTCGGATTCTCGATTTGAGCAAAAAAATTTGTTATGGCCAGTTTTGTCCAAAACATACTTTTGCGAACTAGTCCCTGTTTTTTTGCCTGATCGGAACCAAACCAGTCTAGGCCTATTCTCTGGACTCTCTAGATCAATAACTATCGAAAAAAAGTTGAAATTTTGCATTTGGGTGGCTGTAACAGGGTCATTTAGAAAAGGGGCGGGGCTAAATACAGTCAAAAGCCTATAAATCCTAAACGAAAAGTCAAAACTTCACAAAAATTGATGAGCCTATGTGTCATAACATGGTGAAGAAGCATGCAAAGTTTCATGGAGATCGGACCATAGGTGGCGCTATAACTGTCAAAAAGGTCTCATTCTTATTAGGTGTTCAAGCACTTTAGTGCTGAAAGGCTATTGTATTTGCTATTTGATAACAAAAAAAAATGGCCCTAAAACGCATCGTGCAGCCCAAACCGTAAGGCCTAGAGACTTTAAATTCGGCCAGATGGTAGGCCACACTTTTGGGGAGAACCTATCAGAGTATGACACCGATTGGCCCATAGGTGGCGCTACAGAAACCAAAAGTACTAAATTACCCATAACTCCTTGACCTTTGACCTAGAATCAAGATTTTTAAATCACTGTGATCCCTGGCTCAAGACGGTCAAGATGTTTATCTCGGATTCTTGATTTGAGCAAAAAAAATTGTTATGGCCAGTTTTGTCCAAAACCTACTTTTGCGAACTAGTCCCTGGTTTTTCGCCTGATCGGAACCAATCCAGTCTAGGCCTATTCTCTGAACTCTCTAGATGAATAATTATCGAAAAAAAGTTGAAATTTTGCATTTGGGTGGCTGTAACAGGGACATTTAGAAATGGGGCGGGGCTAAATACAGTCAAAAGCCTATAAATCCTAAACGAAAAGTCAAAACTTCACAAAAATTGATGAGCCTATGTGTCATAACATGGTGAAGAAGCATGCAAAGTTTCATGGAGATCGGACCATAGGTGGCGCTATAACTGTCAAAAAGGTCTCATTCTTATTAGGTGTTCAAGCAGTTTAGTGCTGAAATCCTATTGTATTTGCTATTTGAAAAAAAAATTGCCCTAAAACGCATCGTGCAGCCCAAACCGTAAGGCCTAGAGACTTGAAACTCGGCCAGATGGTAGGCCACACTTTTGGGGAGAACCTTTCAGAGTATGACCCCGATTGGCCCATAGGTGGCGCTACAGAAACCAAAAGTACTAAATTACCCATAACTCCTTGACCTTTGACCTAGCATCAATATTTTTACATCACTGTGATCCCTGGCTCAAGACGGACAAGATGTTTATCTCGGATTCTTGATTTGAGCAAAAACAATTGTTATGGCCAGTTTTGTCCAAAACCTACTTTTGCGAACTAGTCCCTGGTTTTTCGCCTGATCGGAACCAATCCAGTCTAGGCCTATTCTCTGGACTCTCTAGATGAATAATTATCGAAAAAAAGTTGAAATTTTGCATTTGGGTGGCTGTAACAGGGACATTTAGAAAAGGGGCGGGGCTAAATACAGTCAAAAGCCTATAAATCCTAAACGAAAAGTCAAAACTTCACAAAAATTGATGAGCATATGTGTCATAACATGGTGAAGAAGCATGCAAAGTGTCATGGAGATCGGACCATAAGTGGCGCTATAACTGTCAAAAAGGTCTCATTCTTATTAGGTGTTCAAGCACTTTAGTGCTGAAAAGCTATTGTATTTGCTATTTGAAAACAAAAAAAATGGCCCTAAAACGCATCGTGCAGCCCAAACCGTAAGGCCTAGAGACTTGAAACTCGGACAGATGGTAGGACACACTTTTGGGGAGAACCTATCAGAGTATGACCCCGATTGGCCCATAGGTGGCGCTACAGAAACCAAAAGTACTAAATTACCCATAACTCCTCGACCGTTTGACCTAGAATCAAGATTTTTAAATCACTGTGATCCCTGGCTCAAGACGGTCAAGATGTTTATCTCGGATTCTCGATTTGAGCAAAACAATTTGTTATGGCCAGTTTTGTCCAAAACCTACTTTTGCGAACTAGTCCCTGGTTTTTCGCCCGATCGGAACCAAACCAGTCTAGGCCTATTCTCTGGACTCTCTAGATCAATAATTATCGAAAAAACGTTGAAATTTTGCATTTGGGTGGCTGTAACAGGGTCATTTAGAAAAGGGGCGGGGCTAAATACAGTAAAAAGCCTATAAATCCTAAACGAAAAGTCAAAACTTCACAAAAATTGATGAGCATATGTGTCATAACATGGTGAAGAAGCATGCAAAGTTTCATGGAGATCGGATCATAGGTGGCGCTATAACTGTCAAAAAGGTCTCATTCTTATTAGGTGTTCAAGCACTTTAGTGCTGAAAACCTATTGTATTTGCTATTTGATAACAAAAAAAAATGGCCCTAAAACGCATCGTGCAGCCCAAACCGTAAGGCCTAGAGACTTGAAACTCGGCCAGATGGTAGGCCACACTTTTGGGGAGAACCTATCAGAGTATGACCCCGATTGGCCCATAGGTGGCGCTACAGAAACCAAAAGTACTAAATTACCCATAACTCCTTGACCGTTTGACCTAGAATCAAGATTTTTAAATCACTGTGATCCCTGGCTCAAGACGGTCAAGATGTTTATCTCGGATTCTCGATTTGAGCAAAAAAATTTGTTATGGCCAGTTTTGTCCAAAACCTACTTTTGCGAACTAGTCCCTGGTTTTTCGCCTGATCGGAACCAATCCAGTCTAGGCCTATTCTCTGGACTCTCTAGATGAATAATTATCGAAAAAAAGTTGAAATTTTGCATTTGGGTGGCTGTAACAGGGTCATTTAGAAAAGGGGCAGGGCTAAATACAGTAAAAAGCCTATAAATCCTAAACGAAAAGTCAAAACTTCACAAAAATTGATGAGCATATGTGTCATAATATGGTGAAGAAGCATGCAAAGTTTCATGGAGATCGGACCATAGGTGGCGCTATAACTGTCAAAAAGGTCTCATTCTTATTAGGTGTTCAAGCACTTTAGTGCTGAAAAGCTATTGTATTTGCTATTTGATAACAAAAAAAATGGCCCTAAAACGCATCGTGCAGCCCAAACCGTAAGGCCTAGAGACTTGAAACTCGGCCAGATGGTAGGCCACACTTTTGGGGAGAACCTATCAGAGTATGACCCCGATTGGCCCATAGGTGGCGCTACAGAAACCAAAAGTACTAAATTACCCATAACTCCTTGACCGTTTGACCTAGAATCAAGATTTTTAAATCACTGTGATCCCTGGCTCAAGACAGTCAAGATATTTATCTCGGATTCTCGATTTGAGCAAAAAAAATTTGTTATGGCCAGTTTTGTCCAAAACATACTTTTGCGAACTAGTCCCTGTTTTTTTGCCTGATCGGAACCAAACCAGTCTAGGCCTATTCTCTGGACTCTCTAGATCAATAAATATCGAAAAAAAGTTGAAATTTTGCATTTGGGTGGCTGTAACAGGGTCATTTAGAAAAGGGGCGGGGCTAAATACAGTCAAAGGCCTATAAATCCTAAACGAAAAGTCAAAACTTCACAAAAATTGATGAGCATATGTGTCATAACATGGTGAAGAAGCATGCAAAGTTTCATGGAGATCGGACCATAGGTGGCGCTATAACTGTCAAAAAGGTCTCATTCTTATTAGGTGTTCAAGCACTTTAGTGCTGAAAACCTATTGTATTTGCTATTTGAAAAACAAAATTGCCCTAAAACGCATCGTGCAGCCCAAACCGTAAGGCCTAGAGACTTGAAACTCGGCCAGATGGTAGGCCACTCTTTTGGGGAGAACCTATCAGAGTATGACCCCGAATGGCCCATAGGTGGCGCTACAGAAACCAAAAGTACTAAATTACCCATAACTCCTCGACCATTTGACCTAGAATCAAGATTTTTACATCACTGTGATCCCTGGCTCAAGACGGACACGATGTATATCTCGGATTCTCGATTTGAGCAAACAAAATTTGTTATGGACAGTTTTGTCCAAAACCTACTTTTGCGAACTAGTCCCTGGTTTTTCGCCCGATCGGAACCAAACCAGTCTAGGCCTATTCTCTGGACTCTCTAGATCAATAATTATCTAAAAAAAGTTGAAATTTTGCATTTGGGTGGCTGTAACAGGGTCATTTAGAAAAGGGGCGGGGCTAAATACCGTCAAAAGCCTATAAATCCTAAACGAAAAGTCAAAACTTCACAAAAATTGATGAGCATATGTGTCATAACATGGTGAAGAAGCATGCAAAGTTTCATGGAGATCGGACCATAGGTGGCGCTATAACTGTCAAAAAGGTCTCATTCTTATTAGGTGTTCAAGCACTTTAGTGCTGAAAACCTATTGTATTTGCTATTTGAAAAACAAAATTGCCCTAAAACGCATCGTGCAGCCCAAACCGTAAGGCCTAGAGACTTGAAACTCGGCCAGATGGTAGGCCACACTTTTGGGGAGAACCTATCAGAGTATGACCCCGATTGGCCCATAGGTGGCGCTACAGAAACCAAAAGTACTAAATTACCCATAACTCCTTGACCGTTTGACCTAGAATCAAGATTTTTAAATCACTGTGATCCCTGGCTCAAGACGGTCAAGATGTTTATCTCGGATTCTCGATTTGAGCAAAAAAATTTGTTATGGCCAGTTTTGTCCAAAACCTACTTTTGCGAACTAGTCCCTGGTTTTTCGCCTGATCGGAACCAATCCAGTCTAGGCCTATTCTCTGGACTCTCTAGATGAATAATTATCGAAAAAAAGTTGAAATTTTGCATTTGGGTGGCTGTAACAGGGACATTTAGAAAAGGGGCGGGGCTAAATACCCTCAAAAGCCTATAAATCCTAAACGAAAAGTCAAAACTTCACAAAAATTGATGAGCATATGTGTCATAACATGGTGAAGAAGCATGCAAAGTTTCATGGAGATCGGACCATAGGTGGCGCTATAACTGTCAAAAAGGTCTCATTCTTATTAGGTGTTCAAGCACTTTAGTGCTGAAAACCTATTGTATTTGCTATTTGAAAAACAAAATTGCCCTAAAACGCATCGTGCAGCCCAAACCGTAAGGCCTAGAGACTTGAAACTCGGCCAGATGGTAGGCCACTCTTTTGGGGAGAACCTATCAGAGTATGACCCCGATTGGCCCATAGGTGGCGCTACAGAAACCAAAAGTACTAAATTACCCATAACTCCTCGACCATTTGACCTAGAATCAAGATTTTTACATCACTGTGATCCCTGGCTCAAGGCGGACACGATGTTTATCTCGGATTCTCGATTTGAGCAAAAAAAATTGTTATGGACAGTTTTGTCCAAAACCTACTTTTGCGAACTAGTCCCTGGATTTTCGCCCGATCGGAACCAAACCAGTCTAGGCCTATTCTCTGGACTCTCTAGATTAATAATTATCGAAAAAAAGTTGAAATTTTGCATTTGGGTGGCTGTAACAGGGTCATTTAGAAAAGGGGCGGGGCTAAATACAGTCAAAAGCCTATAAATCCTAAACGAAAAGTCAAAACTTCACAAAAATTGATGAGCATATGTGTCATAACATGGTGAAGATGCATGCAAAGTTTCATGGAGATCGGACCATAGGTGGCGCTATAACTGTCAAAAAGGTCTCATTCTTATTAGGTGTTCAAGCACTTTAGTGCTGAAATCCTATTGTATTTGCTATTTGAAAAAAAAATTGCCCTAAAACGCATCGTGCAGCCCAAACCGTAAGGCCTAGAGACTTGAAACTCGGCCAGATGGTAGGCCACACTTTTGGGGAGAACCTATCAGAGTATGACCCCGATTGGCCCATAGGTGGCGCTACAGAAACCAAAAGTACTAAATTACCCATAACTCCTTGACCGTTTGACCTAGAATCAAGATTTTTAAATCACTGTGATCCCTGGATCAAGACAGTCAAGATGTTTATCTCGGATTCTCGATTTGAGCAAAAAAAATTTGTTATGGCCAGTTTTGTCAAAAACATACTTTTGCGAACTAGTCCCTGTTTTTTTGCCTGATCGGAACCAAACCAGTCTAGGCCTATTCTCTGGACTCTCTAGATCAATAAATATCGAAAAAAAGTTGAAATTTTGCATTTGGGTGGCTGTAACAGGGTCATTTAGAAAAGGGGCGGGGCTAAATACAGTCAAAGGCCTATAAATCCTAAACGAAAAGTCAAAACTTCACAAAAATTGATGAGCATATGTGTCATAACATGGTGAAGAAGCATGCAAAGTTTCATGGAGATCGGACCATAAGTGGCGCTATAACTGTCAAAAAGGTCTCATTCTTATTAGGTGTTCAAGCACTTTAGTGCTGAAAAGCTATTGTATTTGCTATTTGAAAACAAAAAAAATGGCCCTAAAACGCATCGTGCAGCCCAAACCGTAAGGCCTAGAGACTTGAAACTCGGCCAGATGGTAGGCCACTCTTTTGGGGAGAACCTATCAGAGTATGACCCCGATTGGCCCATAGGTGGCGCTACAGAAAACAAAAGTACTAAATTACCCATAACTCCTCGACCATTTGACCTAGAATCAAGAGTTTTACATCACTGTGATCCCTGGCTCAAGGCGGACACGATGTATATCTCGGATTCTCGATTTGAGCAAAAAAATTTGTTATGGACAGTTTTGTCCAAAACCTACTTTTGCGAACTAGTCCCTGGATTTTCGCCCGATCGGAACCAAACCAGTCTAGGCCTATTCTCTGGACTCTCTAGATTAATAATTATCGAAAAAAAGTTGAAATTTTGCATTTGGGTGGCTGTAACAGGGTCATTTAGAAAAGGGGCGGGGCTAAATACAGTCAAAAGCCTATAAATCCTAAACGAAAAGTCAAAACTTCACAAAAATTGATGAGCATATGTGTCATAACATGGTGAAGATGCATGCAAAGTTTCATGGAGATCGGACCATAGGTGGCGCTATAACTGTCAAAAAGGTCTCATTCTTATTAGGTGTTCAAGCACTTTAGTGCTGAAATCCTATTGTATTTGCTATTTGAAAAAAAAATTGCCCTAAAATGCATCGTGCAGCCCAAACCGTAAGGCCTAGAGACTTGAAACTCGGCCAGATGGTAGGCCACACTTTTGGGGAGAACCTTTCAGAGTATGACCCCGATTGGCCCATAGGTGGCGCTACAGAAACCAAAAGTACTAAATTACCCATAACTCCTTGACCGTTTGACCTAGAATCAAGATTTTTAAATCACTGTGATCCCTGGCTCAAGACGGTCAAGATGTTTATCTCGGATTCTCGATTTGAGCAAAAAAATTTGTTATGGCCAGTTTTGTCCAAAACCTACTTTTGCGAACTAGTCCCTGGTTTTTCGCCTGATCGGAACCAATCCAGTCTAGGCCTATTCTCTGGACTCTCTAGATGAATAATAATCGAAAAAAAGTTGAAATTTTGCATTTGGGTGGCTGTAACAGGGTCATTTAGAAAAGGGGCGGGGCTAAATACAGTCAAAAGCCTATAAATCCTAAACGAAAAGTCAAAACTTCACAAAAATTGATGAGCATATGTGTCATAACATGGTGAAGAAGCATGCAAAGTTTCATGGAGATCGGACCATAGGTGGCGCTATAACTGTCAAAAAGGTCTCATTCTTATTAGGTGTTCAAGCACTTTAGTGCTGAAAAGCTATTGTATTTGCTATTTGATAACAAAAAAAATGGCCCTAAAACGCATCGTGCAGCCCAAACCGTAAGGCCTAGAGACTTGAAACTCGGCCAGATGGTAGGCCACACTTTTGGGGAGAACCTATCAGAGTATGACCCCGATTGGCCCATAGGTGGCGCTACAGAAACCAAAAGTACTAAATTACCCATAACTCCTTCACCGTTTGACCTAGAATCAAGATCTTTAAATCACTGTGATCCCTGGCTCAAGACGGTCAAGATGTTTATCTCGGATTCTCGATTTGAGCAAAAAAATTTGTTATGGCCAGTTTTGTCCAAAACCTACTTTTGCGAACTAGTCCCTGGTTTTTCGCCTGATCGGAACCAATCCAGTCTAGGCCTATTCTCTGGACTCTCTAGATGAATAATTATCGAAAAAAAGTTGAAATTTTGCATTTGGGTGGCTGTAACAGGGACATTTAGAAAAGGGGCGGGGCTAAATACAGTCAAAAGCCTATAAATCCTAAACGAAAAGTCAAAACTTTACAAAAATTGATGAGCATATGTGTCATAACATGGTGAAGAAGCATGCAAAGTTTCATGGAGATCGGACCATAAGTGGCGCTATAACTGTCAAAAAGGTCTCATTCTTATTAGGTGTTCAAGCACTTTAGTGCTGAAAAGCTATTGTATTTGCTATTTGAAAACAAAAAAAATGGCCCTAAAACGCATCGTGCAGCCCAAACCGTAAGGCCTAGAGACTTGAAACTCGGCCAGATGGTAGGCCACATTTTTGGGGAGAACCTATCAGAGTATGACCCCGATTGGCCCATAGGTGGCGCTACAGAAACCAAAAGTACTAAATTACCCATAACTCCTTGACCGTTTGACCTAGAATCAAGATTTTTAAATCACTGTGATCCCTGGCTCAAGACAGTCAAGATGTTTATCTCGGATTCTCGATTTGAGCAAAAAAATTTGTTATGGCCAGTTTTGTCCAAAACATACTTTTGCGAACTAGTCCCTGTTTTTTTGCCTGATCGGAACCAAACCAGTCTAGGCCTATTCTCTGGACTCTCTAGATCAATAAATATCGAAAAAAAGTTGAAATTTTGCATTTGGGTGGCTGTAACAGGGTCATTTAGAAAAGGGGCGGGCTAAATACAGTCAAAGGCCTATAAATCCTAAACGAAAAGTCAAAACCTCACAAAAATTGATGAGCATATGTGTCATAACATGGTGAAGAAGCATGCAAAGTTTCATGGAGATCGGACCATAGGTGGCGCTATAACTGTCAAAAAGGTCTCATTCTTATTAGGTGTTCAAGCACTTTAGTGCTGAAAACCTATTGTATTTGCTATTTGAAAAACAAAATTGCCCTAAAACGCATCGTGCAGCCCAAACTGTAAGGCCTAGAGACTTGAAACTCGGCCAGATGGTAGGCCACTCTTTTGGGGAGAACCTATCAGAGTATGACCCCGATTGGCCCATAGGTGGCGCTACAGAAACCAAAAGTACTAAATTACCCATAACTCCTCGACCATTTGACCTAGAATCAAGAGTTTTACATCACTGTGATCCCTGGCTCAAGGCGGACACGATGTATATCTCGGATTCTCGATTTGAGCAAACAAAATTTGTTATGGACAGTTTTGTCCAAAACCTACTTTTGCGAACTAGTCCCTGGATTTTCGCCCGATCGGAACCAAACCAGTCTAGGCCTATTCTCTGGACTCTCTAGATTAATAATTATCGAAAAAAAGTTGAAATTTTGCATTTGGGTGGCTGTAACAGGGTCATTTAGAAAAGGGGCGGGGCTAAATACAGTCAAAAGCCTATAAATCCTAAACGAAAAGTCAAAACTTCACAAAAATTGATGAGCATATGTGTCATAACATGGTGAAGATGCATGCAAAGTTTCATGGAGATCGGACCATAGGTGGAGCTATAACTGTCAAAAAGGTCTCATTCTTATTAGGTGTTCAAGCACTTTAGTGCTGAAATCCTATTGTATTTGCTATTTGAAAAAAAAATTGCCCTAAAATGCATCGTGCAGCCCAAACCGTAAGGCCTAGAGACTTGAAACTCGGCCAGATGGTAGGCCACACTTTTGGGGAGAACCTTTCAGAGTATGACCCCGATTGGCCCATAGGTGGCGCTACAGAAACCAAAAGTACTAAATTACCCATAACTCCTTGACCGTTTGACCTAGAATCAAGATTTTTAAATCACTGTGATCCCTGGCTCAAGACGGTCAAGATGTTTATCTCGGATTCTCGATTTGAGCAAAAAAATTTGTTATGGCCAGTTTTGTCCAAAACCTACTTTTGCGAACTAGTCCCTGGTTTTTCGCCTGATCGGAACCAATCCAGTCTAGGCCTATTCTCTGGACTCTCTAGATGAATAATAATCGAAAAAAAGTTGAAATTTTGCATTTGGGTGGCTGTAACAGGGTCATTTAGAAAAGGGGCGGGGCTAAATACAGTCAAAAGCCTATAAATCCTAAACGAAAAGTCAAAACTTCACAAAAATTGATGAGCATATGTGTCATAACATGGTGAAGAAGCATGCAAAGTTTCATGGAGATCGGACCATAGGTGGCGCTATAACTGTCAAAAAGGTCTCATTCTTATTAGGTGTTCAAGCACTTTAGTGCTGAAAAGCTATTGTATTTGCTATTTGATAACAAAAAAAATGGCCCTAAAACGCATCGTGCAGCCCAAACCGTAAGGCCTAGAGACTTGAAACTCGGCCAGATGGTAGGCCACACTTTTGGGGAGAACCTATCAGAGTATGACCCCGATTGGCCCATAGGTGGCGCTACAGAAACCAAAAGTACTAAATTACCCATAACTCCTTGACCGTTTGACCTAGAATCAAGATTTTTAAATCACTGTGATCCCTGGCTCAAGACGGTCAAGATGTTTATCTCGGATTCTCGATTTGAGCAAAAAAATTTGTTATGGCCAGTTTTGTCCAAAACCTACTTTTGCGAACTAGTCCCTGGTTTTTCGCCTGATCGGAACCAATCCAGTCTAGGCCTATTCTCTGGACTCTCTAGATGAATAATTATCGAAAAAAAGTTGAAATTTTGCATTTGGGTGGCTGTAACAGGGACATTTAGAAAAGGGGCGGGGCTAAATACAGTCAAAAGCCTATAAATCCTAAACGAAAAGTCAAAACTTCACAAAAATTGATGAGCATATGTGTCATAACATGGTGAAGAAGCATGCAAAGTTTCATGGAGATCGGACCATAAATGGCGCTATAACTGTCAAAAAGGTCTCATTCTTATTAGGTGTTCAAGCACTTTAGTGCTGAAAAGCTATTGTATTTGCTATTTGAAAACAAAAAAAATGGCCCTAAAACGCATCGTGCAGCCCAAACCGTAAGGCCTAGAGACTTGAAACTCGGCCAGATGGTAGGCCACACTTTTGGGGAGAACCTATCAGAGTATGACCCCGATTGGCCCATAGGTGGCGCTACAGAAACCAAAAGTACTAAATTACCCATAACTCCTTGACCGTTTGACCTAGAATCAAGATTTTTAAATCACTGTGATCCCTGGATCAAGACAGTCAAGATGTTTATCTCGGATTCTCGATTTGAGCAAAAAAATTTGTTATGGCCAGTTTTGTCCAAAACATACTTTTGCGAACTAGTCCCTGTTTTTTTGCCTGATCGGAACCAAACCAGTCTAGGCCTATTCTCTGGACTCTCTAGATCAATAAATATCGAAAAAAAGTTGAAATTTTGCATTTGGGTGGCTGTAACAGGGTCATTTAGAAAAGGGGCGGGGCTAAATACAGTCAAAGGCCTATAAATCCTAAACGAAAAGTCAAAACTTCACAAAAATTGATGAGCATATGTGTCATAACATGGTGAAGAAGCATGCAAAGTTTCATGGAGATCGGACCATAGGTGGCGCTATAACTGTCAAAAAGGTCTCATTCTTATTAGGTGTTCAAGCACTTTAGTGCTGAAAACCTGTTGTATTTGCTATTTGAAAAACAAAATTGCCCTAAAACGCATCGTGCAGCCCAAACCGTAAGGCCTAGAGACTTGAAACTCGGCCAGATGGTAGGCCACTCTTTTGGGGAGAACCTATCAGAGTATGACCCCGATTGGCCCATAGGTGGCGCTACAGAAACCAAAAGTACTAAATTACCCATAACTCCTCGACCATTTGACCTAGAATCAAGATTTTTACATCACTGTGATCCCTGGCTCAAGGCGGACACGATGTATATCTCGGATTCTCGATTTGAGCAAACAAAATTTGTTATGGACAGTTTTGTCCAAAACCTACTTTTGCGAACTAGTCCCTGGATTTTCGCCCGATCGGAACCAAACCAGTCTAGGCCTATTTTCTGGACTCTCTAGATTAATAATTATCGAAAAAAAGTTGAAATTTTGCATTTGGGTGGCTGTAACAGGGTCATTTAGAAAAGAGGCGGGGCTAAATACAGTCAAAAGCCTATAAATCCTAAACGAAAAGTCAAAACTTCACAAAAATTGATGAGCATATGTGTCATAACATGGTGAAGATGCATGCAAAGTTTCATGGAGATCGGACCATAGGTGGCGCTATAACTGTCAAAAAGGTCTCATTCTTATTAGGTGTTCAAGCACTTTAGTGCTGAAATCCTATTGTATTTGCTATTTGAAAAAAAAATTCCCCTAAAACGCATCGTGCAGCCCAAACCGTAAGGCCTAGAGACTTGAAACTCGGCCAGATGGTAGGCCACACTTTTGGGGAGAACCTTTCAGAGTATGACCCCGATTGGCCCATAGGTGGCGCTACAGAAACCAAAAGTACTAAATTACCCATAACTCCTTGACCGTTTGACCTAGCATCAAGATTTTTAAATCACTGTGATCCCTGGCTCAAGACGGTCAAGATGTTTATCTCGGATTCTCGATTTGAGCAAAAAAATTTGTTATGGCCAGTTTTGTCCAAAACATACTTTTGCGAACTAGTCCCTGTTTTTTTGCCTGATCGGAACCAAACCAGTCTAGGCCTATTCTCTGGACTCTCTAGATCAATAAATATCGAAAAAAAGTTGAAATTTTGCATTTGGGTGGCTGTAACAGGGTCATTTAGAAAAGGGGCGGGGCTAAATACAGTCAAAGGCCTATAAATCCTAAACGAAAAGTCAAAACCTCACAAAAATTGATGAGCATATGTGTCATAACATGGTGAAGAAGCATGCAAAGTTTCATGGAGATCGGACCATAGGTGGCGCTATAACTGTCAAAAAGGTCTCATTCTTATTAGGTGTTCAAGCACTTTAGTGCTGAAAACCTATTGTATTTGCTATTTGAAAAACAAAATTGCCCTAAAACGCATCGTGCAGCCCAAACCGTAAGGCCTAGAGACTTGAAACTCGGCCAGATGGTAGGCCACTCTTTTGGGGAGAACCTATCAGAGTATGACCCCGATTGGCCCATAGGTGGCGCTACAGAAACCAAAAGTACTAAATTACCCATAACTCCTCGACCATTTGACCTAGAATCAAGAGTTTTACATCACTGTGATCCCTGGCTCAAGGCGGACACAATGTTTATCTCGGATTCTCGATTTGAGCAAACAAAATTTGTTATGGACAGTTTTGTCCAAAACATACTTTTGCGAACTAGTCCCTGGATTTTCGCCCGATCGGAACCAAACCAGTCTAGGCCTATTCTCTGGACTCTCTAGATTAATAATTATTGAAAAAAAGTTGAAATTTTGCATTTGGGTGGCTGTAACAGGGTCATTTAGAAAAGGGGCGGGGCTAAATACAGTCAAAAGCCTATAAATCCTAAACGAAAAGTCAAAACTTCACAAAAATTGATGAGCATATGTGTCATAACATGGTGAAGATGCATGCAAAGTTTCATGGAGATCGGACCATAGGTGGCGCTATAACTGTCAAAAAGGTCTCATTCTTATTAGGTGTTCAAGCACTTTAGTGCTGAAATCCTATTGTATTTGCTATTTGAAAAAAAAATTGCCCTAAAACGCATCGTGCAGCCCAAACCGTAAGGCCTAGAGACTTGAAACTCGGCCAGATGGTAGGCCACACTTTTGGGGAGAACCTTTCAGAGTATGACCCCGATTGGCCCATAGGTGGCGCTACAGAAACCAAAAGTACTAAATTACCCATAACTCCTTGACCGTTTGACCTAGAATCAAGATTTTTAAATCACTGTGATCCCTGGCTCAAGACGGTCAAGATGTTTATCTCGGATTCTCGATTTGAGCAAAAAAATTTGTTATGGCCAGTTTTGTCAAAAACCTACTTTTGCGAACTAGTCCCTGGTTTTTCGCCTGATCGGAACCAATCCAGTCTAAGCCTATTCTCTGGACTCTCTAGATGAATAATAATCGAAAAAAAGTTGAAATTTTGCATTTGGGTGGCTGTAACAGGGTCATTTAGAAAAGGGGCGGGGCTAAATACAGTCAAAAGCCTATAAATCCTAAACGAAAAGTCAAAACTTCACAAAAATTGATGAGCATATGTGTCATAACATGGTGAAGAAGCATGCAAAGTTTCATGGAGATCGGACGATAGGTGGCGCTATAACTGTCAAAAAGGTCTCATTCTTATTAGGTGTTCAAGCACTTTAGTGCTGAAAAGCTATTGTATTTGCTATTTGATAACAAAAAAAATGGCCCTAAAACGCATCGTGCAGCCCAAACCGTAAGGCCTAGAGACTTGAAACTCGGCCAGATGGTAGGCCACACTTTTGGGGAGAACCTATCAGAGTATGACCCCGATTGGCCCATAGGTGGCGCTACAGAAACCAAAAGTACTAAATTACCCATAACTCCTCGACCATTTGACCTAGAATCAAGAGTTTTACATCACTGTGATCCCTGGCTCAAGGCGGACACGATGTATATCTCGGATTCTCGATTTGAGCAAACAAAATTTGTTATGGACAGTTTTGTCCAAAACATACTTTTGCAAACTAGTCCCTGGATTTTCGCCCGATCGGAATCAAACCAGTCTAGGCCTATTCTCTGGACTCTCTAGATTAATAATTATTGAAAAAAAGTTGAAATTTTGCATTTGGGTGGCTGTAACAGGGTCATTTAGAAAAGGGGTGGGGCTAAATACAGTCAAAAGCCTATAAATCCTAAACGAAAAGTCAAAACTTCACAAAAATTGATGAGCATATGTGTCATAACATGGTGAAGATGCATGCAAAGTTTCATGGAGATCGGACCATAGGTGGCGCTATAACTGTCAAAAAGGTCTCATTCTTATTAGGTGTTCAAGCACTTTAGTGCTGAAATCCTATTGTATTTGCTATTTGAAAAAAAAATTGCCCTAAAACGCATCGTGCAGCCCAAACCGTAAGGCCTAGAGACTTGAAACTCGGCCAGATGGTAGGCCACACTTTTGGGGAGAACCTTTCAGAGTATGACCCCGATTGGCCCATAGGTGGCGCTACAGAAACCAAAAGTACTAAATTACCCATAACTCCTTGACCGTTTGACCTAGAATCAAGATTTTTAAATCACTGTGATCCCTGGCTCAAGACGGTCAAGATGTTTATCTCGGATTCTCGATTTGAGCAAAAAAATTTGTTATGGCCAGTTTTGTCCAAAACCTACTTTTGCAAACTAGTCCCTGGTTTTTCGCCTGATCGGAACCAATCCAGTCTAAGCCTATTCTCTGGACTCTCTAGATGAATAATAATCGAAAAAAAGTTGAAATTTTGCATTTGGGTGGCTGTAACAGGGTCATTTAGAAAAGGGGCGGGGCTAAATACAGTCAAAAGCCTATAAATCCTAAACGAAAAGTCAAAACTTCACAAAAATTGATGAGCATATGTGTCATAACATGGTGAAGAAGCATGCAAAGTTTCATGGAGATCGGACCATAGGTGGCGCTATAACTGTCAAAAAGGTCTCATTCTTATTAGGTGTTCAAGCACTTTAGTGCTGAAAAGCTATTGTATTTGCTATTTGATAACAAAAAAAATGGCCCTAAAACGCATCGTGCAGCCCAAACCGTAAGGCCTAGAGACTTGAAACTCGGCCAGATGGTAGGCCACACTTTTGGGGAGAACCTATCAGAGTATGACCCCGATTGGCCCATAGGTGGCGCTACAGAAACCAAAAGTACTAAATTACCCATAACTCCTTGACCGTTTGACCTAGAATCAAGATTTTTAAATCACTGTGATCCCTGGCTCAAGACGGTCAAGATGTTTATCTCGGATTCTCGATTTGAGCAAAAAAATTTGTTATGGCCAGTTTTGTCCAAAACCTACTTTTGCGAACTAGTCCCTGGTTTTTCGCCTGATCGGAACCAATCCAGTCTAGGCCTATTCTCTGGACTCTCTAGATGAATAATTATCGAAAAAAAGTTGAAATTTTGCATTTGGGTGGCTGTAACAGGGACATTTAGAAAAGGGGCGGGGCTAAATACAGTCAAAAGCCTATAAATCCTAAACGAAAAGTCAAAACTTCACAAAAATTGATGAGCATATGTGTCATAACATGGTGAAGAAGCATGCAAAGTTTCATGGAGATCGGACCATAAATGGCGCTATAACTGTCAAAAAGGTCTCATTCTTATTAGGTGTTCAAGCACTTTAGTGCTGAAAAGCTATTGTATTTGCTATTTGAAAACAAAAAAAATGGCCCTAAAACGCATCGTGCAGCCCAAACCGTAAGGCCTAGAGACTTGAAACTCGGCCAGATGGTAGGCCACACTTTTGGGGAGAACCTATCAGAGTATGACCCCGATTGGCCCATAGGTGGCGCTACAGAAACCAAAAGTACTAAATTACCCATAACTCCTTGACCGTTTGACCTAGAATCAAGATTTTTAAATCACTGTGATCCCTGGCGCAAGACAGTCAAGATGTTTATCTCGGATTCTCGATTTGAGCAAACAAAATTTGTTATGGACAGTTTTGTCCAAAACATACTTTTGCAAACTAGTCCCTGGATTTTCGCCCGATCGGAATCAAACCAGTCTAGGCCTATTCTCTGGACTCTCTAGATTAATAATTATTGAAAAAAAGTTGAAATTTTGCATTTGGGTGGCTGTAACAGGGTCATTTAGAAAAGGGGTGGGGCTAAATACAGTCAAAAGCCTATAAATCCTAAACGAAAAGTCAAAACTTCACAAAAATTGATGAGCATATGTGTCATAACATGGTGAAGATGCATGCAAAGTTTCATGGAGATCGGACCATAGGTGGCGCTATAACTGTCAAAAAGGTCTCATTCTTATTAGGTGTTCAAGCACTTTAGTGCTGAAATCCTATTGTATTTGCTATTTGAAAAAAAAATTGCCCTAAAACGCATCGTGCAGCCCAAACCGTAAGGCCTAGAGACTTGAAACTCGGCCAGATGGTAGGCCACACTTTTGGGGAGAACCTTTCAGAGTATGACCCCGATTGGCCCATAGGTGGCGCTACAGAAACCAAAAGTACTAAATTACCCATAACTCCTTGACCGTTTGACCTAGAATCAAGATTTTTAAATCACTGTGATCCCTGGCTCAAGACGGTCAAGATGTTTATCTCGGATTCTCGATTTGAGCAAAAAAATTTGTTATGGCCAGTTTTGTCCAAAACCTACTTTTGCAAACTAGTCCCTGGTTTTTCGCCTGATCGGAACCAATCCAGTCTAAGCCTATTCTCTGGACTCTCTAGATGAATAATAATCGAAAAAAAGTTGAAATTTTGCATTTGGGTGGCTGTAACAGGGTCATTTAGAAAAGGGGCGGGGCTAAATACAGTCAAAAGCCTATAAATCCTAAACGAAAAGTCAAAACTTCACAAAAATTGATGAGCATATGTGTCATAACATGGTGAAGAAGCATGCAAAGTTTCATGGAGATCGGACCATAGGTGGCGCTATAACTGTCAAAAAGGTCTCATTCTTATTAGGTGTTCAAGCACTTTAGTGCTGAAAAGCTATTGTATTTGCTATTTGATAACAAAAAAAATGGCCCTAAAACGCATCGTGCAGCCCAAACCGTAAGGCCTAGAGACTTGAAACTCGGCCAGATGGTAGGCCACACTTTTGGGGAGAACCTATCAGAGTATGACCCCGATTGGCCCATAGGTGGCGCTACAGAAACCAAAAGTACTAAATTACCCATAACTCCTTGACCGTTTGACCTAGAATCAAGATTTTTAAATCACTGTGATCCCTGGCTCAAGACGGTCAAGATGTTTATCTCGGATTCTCGATTTGAGCAAAAAAATTTGTTATGGCCAGTTTTGTCCAAAACATACTTTTGCGAACTAGTCCCTGTTTTTTTGCCTGATCGGAACCAAACCAGTCTAGGCCTATTCTCTGGACTCTCTAGATCAATAAATATCGAAAAAAAGTTGAAATTTTGCATTTGGGTGGCTGTAACAGGGTAATTTAGAAAAGGGGCGGGCTAAATACAGTCAAAGGCCTATAAATCCTAAACGAAAAGTCAAAACCTCACAAAAATTGATGAGCATATGTGTCATAACATGGTGAAGAAGCATGCAAAGTTTCATGGAGATCGGACCATAGGTGGCGCTATAACTGTCAAAAAGGTCTCATTCTTATTAGGTGTTCAAGCACTTTAGTGCTGAAAACCTATTGTATTTGCTATTTGAAAAACAAAATTGCCCTAAAACGTATCGTGCAGCCCAAACCGTAAGGCCTAGAGACTTGAAACTCGGCCAGATGGTAGGCCACTCTTTTGGGGAGAACCTATCAGAGTATGACCCCGATTGGCCCATAGGTGGCGCTACAGAAACCAAAAGTACTAAATTACCCATAACTCCTCGACCATTTGACCTAGAATCAAGAGTTTTACATCACTGTGATCCCTGGCTCAAGGCGGACACGATGTATATCTCGGATTCTCGATTTGAGCAAACAAAATTTGTTATGGACAGTTTTGTCCAAAACCTACTTTTGCGAACTAGTCCCTGGATTTTCGCCCGATCGGAACCAAACCAGTCTAGGCCTATTCTCTGGACTCTCTAGATTAATAATTATCGAAAAAAAGTTGAAATTTTGCATTTGGGTGGCTGTAACAGGGTCATTTAGAAAAGGGGCGGGGCTAAATACAGTCAAAAGCCTATAAATCCTAAACGAAAAGTCAAAACTTCACAAAAATTGATGAGCATATGTGTCATAACATGGTGAAGATGCATGCAAAGTTTCATGGAGATCGGACCATAGGTGGTGCTATAACTGTCAAAAAGGTCTCATTCTTATTAGGTGTTCAAGCACTTTAGTGCTGAAAACCTATTGTATTTGCTATTTGAAAAACAAAAATTGCCCTAAAACGCATCGTGCAGCCCAAACCGTAAGGCCTAGAGACTTGAAACTCGGCCAGATGGTAGGCCACTCTTTTGGGGAGAACCTATCAGAGTATGACCCCGATTGGCCCATAGGTGGCGCTACAGAAACCAAAAGTACTAAATTACCCATAACTCCTCGACCATTTGACCTAGAATCAAGATTTTTACATCACTGTGATCCCTGGTTCAAGACGGACACGATGTATATCTCGGATTCTCGATTTGAGCAAACAAAATTTGTTATGGACAGTTTTGTCCAAAACCTACTTTTGCAAACTAGTCCCTGGATTTTCGCCCGATCGGAACCAAACCAGTCTAGGCCTATTCTCTGGACTCTCTAGATTAATAATTATCGAAAAAAAGTTGAAATTTTGCATTTGGGTGGCTGTAACAGGGTCATTTAGAAAAGGGGCGGGGCTAAATACAGTCAAAAGCCTATAAATCCTAAACGAAAAGTCAAAACTTCACAAAAATTGATGAGCATATGTGTCATAACATGGTGAAGAAGCATGCAAAGTTTCATGGAGATCGGACCATAGGTGGTGCTATAACTGTCAAAAAGGTCTCATTCTTATTAGGTGTTCAAGCACTTTAGTGCTGAAAACCTATTGTATTTGCTATTTGAAAAACAAAAATTGCCCTAAAACGCATTGTGCAGCCCAAACCGTAAGTGCTGGAGCTCTGAAACTTTGTCAGATGGTAGTACAAAAATCGAGGAGAGGTTATCAAATTATGAGCCCGATTGGCCCATAGGTGGCGCTATAGCAACCAATTGCGCGAAACTGCTCATAACTCCTAGAGTTGTCGTAGACTCAAGTGTCTTATATCATTGGAAAGCTGGACTCCTGACGAACAAAACATTTATCTCCGATTTCATTTCCGCCATGATAGATTTTCCGCCATTTTGAATTTTGTCAAAAAACTACTTTTGCTAACTAGTCCCTGGTTTTTCGCCCGATCGGAACCAAACCAGTGCAGAAATGTTCTCTGGAGTCTGACTATCAATAATTATCGAAAAAAGTTGAAATTTCGATTTCCGGTCGCTAGGGGGCGCAAAATTAACGTTGTGGGAGGAGCCTATTGTACTAAAATGGCTATAACTCAAGAAGTTAATTAGATATCTTCACCAAACTTGACACACATGTGTATGAGGACATTCTGGGGTCACAGTAAAAAAACCGCGTCGATCTAACACTAGGTGGCGCTATAAGATTAAAAAAACATAAAAAGGGGTGTGGCCACCTGACCGTTAGTCCGATTGACTTGAAAATTGGTATGCAGTGTCTTGGTCCAAGGTTCCATGTATGTGTAAAAGGATATTGGCATATCTCAAAAAACATGGCTGCCATCGGCCAATGAAATTTGAGCACCTTTTAAACAAGGTTAACGGAGGCCGATCGGAACGAAACTCAATGGGCATGTTCAACTCATGGCCCAAGAGGTCTGTAAGAGTTTTGAAAGAAATCGGCCACTAGTTGGCGCTAACGAGTTTTACGGCTCTGTAATCACGTGGTGTTGCACACATCCCCTCAATATGCATATCAGTCGATAGATCTCCTCATGCTGAACAACTTTGCCTCTAGAACCATTGCTGTCAATCAAACCGTTCATTAAATATTCACGAATACGTTAAAAACCTACTTTTGCGAACTAGTCCCTGGTTTTTCGCCCGATTAGAACCAGACCAGTCTAGGACAATTCTCTGGACTCTCTAGATCAATAATTATCGAAAAAAAGTTGAACTTTGCCCTTTGGTCTGCTATAACAGGGTCATTTAGAAAAGGGGCGGGGCTAAATAAAGTCAAAAGCCTATAAATCCTAAACGAAAAGTCAAAACTTCACAAAAATTGATGAGCATATGTGTCATAACATGGTGAAGAAGCATGCAAAGTTTCATGGAGATCGGACCATAGGTGGCGCTATAACTGTCAAAAAGGTCTCATTCTTATTAGGTGTTCAAGCACTTTAGTGCTGAAAACCTATTGTATTTGCTATTTGAAAAAAAAAATTGCCCTAAAACGCATCGTGCAGCCCAAACCGTAAGGCCTAGATTTTGCATTTGGTTGGCTGTAACAGAGTCATTTAGAAAAGGGGCGGGGCAAAATACAGTCAAAAGCCTATAAATCCTAAACGAAAAGTCAAAACTTCACAAAAATTGATGAGCATATCAAACCAGTCTAGGCCTATTCTCTGGACTCTCTAGATCAATAATTATCGAAAGAATTTTACACCACTGTGATCCTTGGCTCAAGACTAACAAGATGTATATCTCAGATTTAGTAAAAAAAATTTTTACGTCCAATTATATAAGTGAAAAAACAAATTTCCATTCATTAATTTCAACTCTATATAGACTGTAATACCACTGTTGTCCACTAGAGGGAGCAGCAGTATTAGACATGTTTAATCTTTTTATCAGCTTTCAGCATTGGCTTACAAACAAATGCTTAAAGCTATTTTTTATAATTTGTTTTATATTATTACATCACAAAGAAATATGTGAAATGCTTATAGACCATTAAAAGAGATTTTCACAATAAAATATCCCAAATGTGTGTGTGTGTGTGTGTGTGTTTGTGTGTGTGTAAGCATGCATTATGGAGTTAACATGAAAAAACTTTGGTTTGCTAATGAAACCAAGTAGTTTAAAATGAAAGTGAGCCAATAAGTAGTCTTCTACTGCCCTCTGCTGGCCATTTTACTTCTTAAAGCTATTTTTTTTGGCTATATTATGCTATATTATGATGGACTGGTAATATAGTTTAATATTATTAAACTATATTACCTAAATATTCAACTAAACTAAATTAGATTTTATCAACTATATTAAACTAAATTAGATTTTCACAATAACATCCCAAAAGTGTGTGTGTGTGTAAGCATGCATTATTGAGTAAACATGAAAATTTGAGACATTTTTTTTCAATAAAATTATATGATTAAAATGAAAACTAAAAATTGCGTTTTAAATGGGAAACCTGTAATAAGCATTTTCTTTTACCTACCATTTATTTCAAATATCTATAGCTATAACAAAATGTGTTTAAGCATTTTTATTAGTTAATATGAAAAATGTGCCATTAAAAAATACATGGAATCAAACCAAGTCATAGAAAACAAAGCTGTATTTTATTGCCAGAGTAATACAATGTTTTTTTTAAAACAATGCATATGAAAATAAGTAACATTAACAAACAATTAATTTATTCAAGTTCAATTGTTTGCATATTGAAGAATGTCTCTGTGGTATCATTTCATTCATTTCAATTTTTTGCACATATGAAAGAAGAAAAGTATTTGCATTAATATATGTTCAAAACTATATTGCATATATATATAATCCGTGAGACCTCCGGCTTGGAACAGCTGTAACTCCCTACCTACACCACCTAGATTCTTGTGGGATAGCTTGTTTGAAAGGTCCCGTCCTCATCTAGCTTCACAAAGAAATATGTGAAATGCTTATAGACCATTAAAGTATATTTTCATAATGACACATCCCAATAGCATTGAAAACAACAACAACAACAACAACAACATTTGTGTGTGTGTGTGTAAGCATATATCTACATATAAGTGCAAAAGCACCTGTGAAAACTTTTTATTAATAAGTTTAATGGCCAGCAGAGGGCAGTAGAAGACCACTTATTGGCTCACTTTCATTTTGACAGACCTGATTTTCACCAATATTCTGCACTAAAGCAAACCTGTTTTTCCATGTTAACTATTATAGACGGTTTCATCGAACGCACGCGCGTTGCCCGGGTTACGCGCTGGCCCGAAGTTAACTTCCGGTCTGTGTTGTTTTACCGGTAATATCATAATATCATTCTCTGGTAATATGGCGCCGACTACAAACGCAGTGAAAATGAAGGTGATGAGTAGACTGAAGTTGGGCTCAGGTTGTTGTGTTGTGGGATGCAACCTGACCTCTGGAACAAATACCTTATCGAAAATAAAAATGTTTCCTAAAAACGAAGGGAGACGGCGAGCATGGATCACCGCTGTGCGAAGAGAGGCTTGGCAGCCAGGCAGTGTTGGGAAAGTTCACTTTCTACATGAACTAGTTCAAAGTTCAGTTCACAAATTTTAAAATGAACTAGTTCAGTTCATAGTTCATACTTCCCAATTTTGAACTAAGTTCACAGTTCCAAAAAATGAACTAGTTAACGTTAGTTCTTTTTTTTCCATATGTTGCTGCGAGCTTTTTATTTTTTATTATTGACGCAGCCAGCAATTATTTTATCAGCGGGCAAAGTTTGCACAGAAATGTAAGATTTTTCCCATCCTCACCGACCTGGTCTTAAAACTGATCATACGATACGACGCCTCCTTGATGCTTTGTCGACTACATGCTGCTTTTTGTTTTGATGACGCATGCGGCGGTGCCATACTGGTGGCTGGTGTTGCCAGATTGGGTGTTTTTTCCGCTACATATCAAGGCCTGTTTACGTGTGTTTTAGCCGGGTTTTTCGCCTGGTAGGCTCTATAGAAATCTGGCACCCTATTGAACGAAGTTAAACTGAGAGAGCGTGCGTTCACAGACACCAGAATGAACGCGTTCACAGTAACGTTCATCAGGCAGTAATTCAGTACGTTCAGTTCACGTTCGCCCAAAATATGAACGAGTTTATGAACTATCGTTCAATGAACGCGTTCTGGCACAATACTGCAGCCAGGCAAGAATTCAAGGATCTGTAGCACTCACTTCGTTACAGGTAACAAACTCATGATAGCAACAGATAATTATGGAAGCTTGTTTCCGCCACTGAAGAATAAAAAAATAATAATAATTGCGACTTTTTATCTCACAATTGCGAGATAAGAAGTCAGAATTGTGGGAAATAAAGTCGCAATTCTGAGAAATAAAGTCGCAATTGCGAGAAAAAAAGACCGAATTTAGACTTTATCTCACAATTCTGACTTTTTTTCTCACAATTGCGAGTTTACATCACGCAATTCTGACTTTATAACACAGGTATTTCCATCCGTGTGTGTTAATTTTTTTTTTTTACTTTTCCGGAATAAAAATAGTTATAGGCATCCAAGCTGCGATATGCCTTGAACGCCTCCCTTGTATACACACATTCCTTCTCGACTAAGTATTCAAAGTACCTGACTGACCTCCGGTAAATCAGAGAGGTCTGTAGAAAAAAATGTTTGCCTCAAAATTTTGTTGAACGGGTCTGATAGTGTAACGTTGTCACATTTAAGTTTGGCCAAGTAACGGCTCTTTTCTTCTATTGGTAGTCCCAAATAATACTGGCTGGACATACTTGCTAGCTAATGTAATTTCCTTGTTTCTACCATTGGTTTCTACAGATGAACTCTGTTGTTATTGATTCTACCGGAAGTTAAGTTTGGGCCACAAAAGCGCGCATGCGCAGTAACGTTTGTTTATGTTGTTGCCGTTGAAACCGTCTATAAGACAATAATTTTTTTATCAAAGTGTATCACGTCATTGCTATTGACACTTCACATCAATGCTAGCAATGTGGTAAATCATGGTAAATCCCGATAGAAAGATGGTAAATCATAGTAAATAATACTATAACTGTCCCAGCTGCTTAGAACTGATAAGTTACAAACAAAAAAGGGGGGATCATATTTGCATAATACCCTGGGAAAGATATAATATATTTCAAGAAATCAAACAAAGAGTAATGGAAAAAATAGTCAAAAGATCATAAACTCTTTTCAAACATATATTGATGCACAGACAATATTTACATAGGCCCATGCCAATCAATCACCAGCTAAACAAACTGTCCCAAATAGCAATGATGATCCGTAGATGACCATAAGTGAATACTGGAGAATGAGTTAATGATAGGAAAGCAGGACGTCAAAAGTCAATTTCCTCGGGATGAGACCAAACTGGTCTGTAGGTTTAAGTGGTCACATAGATGTCCTTCCTTGGCTAATGGCATTTCTGCCTCCAAAGGGAATCAATGATATAGGCCCTCTGGCCAGTAATCCAGTAGGAACATAATAGCACAAAAATCCTGTTTGGGCAGCAAACAAACAGTTTCCCAAAACAGGATTTTTTAAAGACAGTGGTCAACAGCATGTGGCAAATCACACTGGGTATCATTCTCCTTCTGCTACTTCCCCTTTTAAATCTAAACATGGAGTGCTAATAATGACCCCTAGTGGCTTGGATGAACATAGCCCCCAAATAAGCCAAAAGATAGCCTGCCTTGTAACAGGCTATGACTGTTACAATACTAATACATGGTCTATCATGGCAAATAATGCTAGCAAGGTGATGAATCATGGTAAATCATGCTACAATCCTGGTAAATCATTCTAGAATGTGGTATATCATGATAAATCATCCTATAACATGGTAAATCATGGTAAACTGGTAAATCATGCTAGAATCATATTAAATCATATTGGAATGTGTTCAATTGTGGTAAACCATGCTAGAGCAGGGTAAATCATGGTGAATCATACTGGAACTTGGTATATCATGGTAAACTGTGGAAAATCATGCTAGATTCATAGTAAATCATACTGGAACATGGTAAATCATGCTAAAACATGGTCTATTCCATCTATGATGTCAGTGGTTAAATGCTTGCTACATAAAACTTAATGTCTTTTGATGCTTGTGTGGTAAAAAATCTTAAATGCCTTAACTGCTTGAACACCGCTAAATGCTGCTTGTTATTAGGTGTTCAAGCACGAAGTGCTGAAAACCTATTGTATTTGTAAGGATTTTTATTATTAGGTGTTCAAGCACGACGTGCTGAAAACCTATTGTATTTGTAAGGATTTTTATTATTAGGTGTTCAAGCACGAAGTGCTGAAAACCTATTGTATTTGTAAGGATTTTTAGGTGTGCAAGCACGAAGTGCTGAAAACCTATTGTAATTGTCCTGATTTTTATTATTATTTTTCTTCTCCGCTAAAACGCATCGTGCAGACCAAACCGTAAGTGCTAGAGACTTGAAACTTTGTCAGATGGTAGTACAAAAATCGAGGAGAGGTTATCAAATTATGAGCCCGATTGGCCCATAGGTGGCGCTATAGCAACCAATTGTGCGAAACTGCTCATAACTCCTAGACCGTATGTCGCAGAGTCAAGTGTCTTATATCATTGGAAAGCTGGACGCCTGACGAACAAAATGTATATCTCCGATTTCATTTCCTCCATGACAGATTTTCCGCCATTTTGAATTATGTCGAAAAACTACTTTTGCGAACTAGTCCCTGGTTTTTCACCCGATCGGAACCAAACCAGTGCCAAAATGTTCTCTGGAGTCTGAATATCAATAATTATCGAAAAAAAGTTGAAATTTTGATTCACGGTCGCTAGGGGGCGCAAAATTAACGTTGTGGGCGGAACCTATTTTACTAAAATGGCTATAACTCCAGAAGGAAATTAGGTAGCTTCACCAAACTCGGTACACATGTGAATGAGGACAGTCTGAGGTCACAGTAAAAAAATCACGACGATCGAACACTAGGTGGCGCTATAATGTGAAAAAAACATAAAAAGGGCTATGACCACCTGACCGTTAGTCCGATTGACTTGAAAATTGGTATGCAGTGTCTTGGTCCAAGGCCCCATGTATGTATATAAGGACATTGGCGTATCTCAAAAAGCATGGCCGCCATCGGCCAATGAAATTTGAGCACCAATGAGACGAGGTTAACGGAGGCCAATCGGAATGAAACTCGATGGGCATGTTCGACTCATGGCCTAAGAGGTCTGTAAGAGTTTTGAAAGAAATCGGCCACTAGTTGGCGCTAACGAGTTTAACGGCTCTTTAATCACGTGGTGTGGCACACATCCCCACAATGTGCATATCATGTGATAGATCTCCTCATGCTGAACAACTTTGCCTCTAGAACCATTGCTGTCAATCAAATCGTTCATTAAATATTCACGAATATGTTAAAAACCTACTTTTGCGAACTAGTCCCTGGTTTTTCGCCCGATCGGAACCAGACCAGTCTAGAACAATTCTCTGGACTCTCTAGATCAATAATTATCAAAAAAAAGTTGAACTTTGCCCTTTGGTTCACTATAACAGGGTCATTTAGAAAATGGGCGTGGCAAAATTCACTCAAAAGCCTATAAATCATAAATAAAAACTCAGAACTTCACAAAAATTGGTGAGCACATGTGACATAACGTCATTAACAAGCATGCAAAATTTTATGAAGATCGGACAATAGGTGGCGCTATAACTGTTAAAAAGCTTTAAAACCATGTATTTCCTATGGTAAATTGCCTGTATTGGCTGTAAATGGTCTTTTCCATCTATTATGTCAGTGGTTAAATTAATGCTAAATAAAACTTAATGTCTTTTGATGCTTTTGTGCTTAACGGCCTTAAAGGCCTTAACTGCTTGAACACCGCTAAATGCTGCTTGCAGCTTTAATTATTATTAGGTGTTCAAGCACGAAGTGCTGAAAACCTATTGTATTTGTAAGGATTTTTATTAGGTGTTCAAGCACGAAGTGCTGAAAACCTATTGTATTTGTAAGGATTTTTATTATTATTATTATTAGGTGTTCAAGCACGAAGTGCTGAAAACCTATTGTATTTGTAAGGATTTTTATTATTATTATCATTATTATTATTATTATTATTCCGCCGTAAAACGCATCGTGCAGCCCAAACCGTAAGTGCTGGAGCCTTGAAACTTTGTCAGATGGTAGTACAAAAATCGAGGAGAGGTTATCAAATTATGAGCCCGATTGGCCCATAGGTGGCGCTATAGCAACCAATTGCGCGAAACTGCTCATAACTCCTAGACCGTAAGTTGTAGACTCAAGTGTCTTATATCACTGGAAAGCTGGTCACCTGACGAAAAAAACGTATATCTCCGATTTAATTTCCGCCAATATAGATTTTCCGCCATTTTGAATTTTGTCAAAAAACTACTTTTGCAAACTAGTCCCTGGTTTTTCGTCCGATCGGAACCAAACCAGTGCAGAAATGTTCTTTGGAGTCTGAATGTGAATAATTATTGAAAAAAAGTTGAAATTTCGATTTTCGGTCGCTAGGGGGCGCAAAATGAACATTGTGGGAGGAGCCTATTTTACTAAAATGGCTATAACTCGATAAGGAAATGAGATAGCTTCACCAAACTTGGTACACATGTGAAAGAGTTCGATTTGAGGTCACAGTAAAAATATCGCGACGATCGAACACTAGGTGGCACTATAACATGAAAAAAACATATAAAGGGCTGATCGTTAGTCCGATTGACCTGAAAATTGGTATGCAGTGTCTTGGTCCAAGGCCCCATGTATGTCTATGAGGACATTGGCGTATCTCAAAAAACATGGCTGCCATCGGCCAATGAAGTTTGAGCACCTTTTAAACAAGGTTAACGGAGGCCGATCAGAACGAAACTCAATGGGCATGTTCAACTCATGGCCCAAGAGGTCTGTAAGAGTTTTGAAAGAAATCGGCCACTAGTTGGCGCTAACGAGTTTTACGGCTCTGTAATCACGTGGTGTTGCACACATCCCCTCAATATGCATATCAGTCGATAGATCTCCTCATGCTGAACAACTTTGCCTCTAGAACCATTGCTGTCAATCAAACCGTTCATTAAATATTCACGAATATGTTAAAAAACCTACTTTTGCGAACTAGTCCCTGGTTTTTCGCCCGATCGGAACCAGACCAGTCTAGGACAATTCTCTGGACTCTCTAGATCAATAATTATCGAAAAAAAGTTGAACTTTGCCCTTTGGTCTGCTATAACAGGATCATTTATAAAAAGGGGCGTATCAAAACACACTCAAAAGCCTATAAATCATAAATAAAAACTCGGAACTTCACAAAAATTGGTGAGCATATGTGACATAACATCATTAATAAGCATGCAAAGTTTCATGGAGATCGGACAATAGGTGGTGCTATAACTGTTAAAAATATTAAAAACCATGTATTCCCTATGGTAAATTGCCAGTATTGACTGTAAATGGTTTGTTCCATCTAAGATCATATAATTTTCATATAATAACGTTCAAAACCAGTGCAGTACAATTCTCTGGACTCTCTAGAGCAATAATTATCAGAAAAGGTTGAACTTCTGCATTTTGATGGCTATAATAGGGTCACTTCAATGTGTAGCCTTGACCGAGTGTGCTCGAAAGCCTATATCTCTTCGATGAATGCTCAGATCTTATTAAAAACAAGTCTGAACATGTGGGCCATGACTCCAAATAATCATGAAAATTTTCGGACAGATTGGACAAAATAGGCCTGTATAACAGTTAAAAAGGTGAAAATGATATGAACATAATGGCCTATTAAGCCAATAAGTGGTATTTTACTGCCCCCTGCTGTTTAAAAAAAGTCATTTTGTCATACTACTCAACTATAATTAATATTTAGACTTTATAAATTCACTATTTTAACATTTACAATAACATTTAGTCAAAATTAATCTATTGAAGTGACAATTGAGTCACACCGGATCCTGAAGTTCCAAATGTCTCTATCTACAACAGAATGAGTGTGTGTAGATTAAATGATATGAAAAACATGGCATATTGTATAAGTAGGCTGTAATAGCACTGTTGTCCACTAGATGGAGCAGCAGCATTAGACATTTTTAATCTTTTTATCAGCTTTAAGCATTGGCTAACAAACAAATGCTTAAAGCATTTTCTTTAATTAGTTTTATATTATTACATTGCAAAGAAATATGTGAAATGCTCATATACCATTAAAACAGATTTTCACAATAACATATCCCAAAAATGTGTGTGTGTGTGTGTGTAAGCATGCATTATGGACTTAACATGATAAAAATGGTTTGCTTCAGTGAAGAATACTGGAGAAATAAAGTAGTTGAAAATGAAAGTGAGCCAATAAGTGGTCTTCTACTGCCCTCTGCTGGCCGCTCTTCTTATTAATAGTCTTTTCACATGTGCTTTTGCATTCATATGTATATAGACACTATAAAATCACTTATATAACAATTACTATTAAAACACATTCATATTCTGTCAGAGTGTATCAGTTCATTTGTACTGACACTTGACATCAATGCTAGCAATGTGGTAAATCATGGTGAATTGTGGTAGAACATGATTTTTCACAATAACATAACCCAAACGTGTGTACGTGTGTGTGCACGTGTGTGTGTGTGTGTGTGTGTGAGAGAGAGAGCATGCATTATGGAGTTAACATGAAAAAAAATGGTTTGCTTTAGTGCAGAATACTGGAGAAACAAAGTAGTTTAAAATTAAAGTGAGCCAATAATTGGTCTTCTACTGCCCTCTGCTGGCCACTCTTCTTTTTAATAGTCTTTTCACATGTGCTTTTGCATTCATATGTATATAGACACTATAAAATCACTTATATAACAATTACTATTATAACACATTCATATTCTGTCAGAGTGTATCAGTTCAATTGTTCTGATGCTTCAAATAATTGCTATCAACTTGGTAAATCATGGTAAATAACGCCAGAAACATGGTAAATCATAGTAAAAAAGGTAAATCATGCTAGAATCCTGGTAAATTATTCTAGAATGTGCTATATCATGGTAAATCATCCTATAACATGGTATATCAAGGTAAACTATGGAAAATCATGTTAGATTCATGGTAAATCATACTGGAACATGGCAAATCATGAAAAATCACACTGAAATGTAGTATATCATGGTAAATCATGCTTGCTACATGCAACTTAATGTCTTTTGATGCTTTTGTGCTTAACGGCCTTAAAGGCCTTAACTGCTTGAACACCGCTAAATGCTGCTTGTTATTATTATTATTATTATTTTTATTCTTCCGCCGTAAAACGCATCGTGCAGACCAAACCGTAAGTGCTAGAGACTTGAAACTTTGTCAGATGGTAGTACAAAAATCGAGGAGAGGTTATCAAATTATGAGCCCGATTGGCCCATAGGTGACACTATAGCAACCAATTGCGCGAAACTGCTCATAACTCCTAGACCGTATGTCGTAGACTCAAGTGTCTTATATCATTGGAAAGCTGGACTCCTGACGAACAAAACGTATATCTCCGATTTCATTTCCGCTATGATAGATTTTCCGCCATTTTGAATTTTGTCGAAAAACTACTTTTGCGAACTAGTCCCTGGTTTTTCGCCCGATCGGAACCAAACCAGTGCAGAAATGTTCTCTGGAGTCTGAATATCAATAATTATCGAAAAAAAGTTGAATTTTCGATTCAGGTTCGCTAGGGGGTGCAAAATGAACGTTGTGGGAGGAGCCTATTTTTACTAAAATGGCTATAACCCCAGAAGTAAATGAGATAGGTTGACCAAACTTGGCACACATGTGTATCAGGACAGTTTGGGGTCACAGTAAAAAAATCGCGACGATCGGACACTAGTTGGCGCTATAACATTAAAAAAACCATAAAAAGGGGTGTGGCCACCTGACCGTTAGTCCGATTGACTTGAAAATTGGTATGCAGTGTCTTGGTCCAAGGGCCCATGTATATGTAAAAGGATATTGGCGTATCTCAAAAAACATGGCCGCCATCGACCAATGAAGTTTGAGCACCTATGAGACGAGGTTAACGGAGGCCGATCGGAACGAAACTCGATGGGCATGTTCGACTCATGGCCCTAGAGGCCTGTAAGAATTTTGAAACAAATCGGCCACTAGTTGGCGCTAACGAGTTTTACGGCTCTGTAATCACGTGGTGTTGCACACATCCCCACAAAATGCATATCATTTGATAGATCTCCTCATGCTGAACAACTTTGCCTCTATGAACCATTGTTGTCAATCAAATCGTTCATTAAATATTCACAATTATATTAAAAACCTACTTTTGCGAACTAGTCCCTGGTTTTTCGCCCGATCGGAACCAAACCAGTCTAGGGCAATTCTCTGGACTCTCTAGATCAATAATTATCGAAAAAAAGTTGAAATTTTACATTTGGGTGGCTGTAACAGGGTCATTTAGACAAGGGGCGGGGCAAAATATGGTCAAAAGCCTATAAATCCTAAACGAAAAGTCAAAACTTCACAGAAATTGATGAGTATATGTGTCATAACATGATGAAGAAGCATGCAAAGTTTCATGGAGATCGGACCATAGGTGGCGCTATAACTGTTAAAAAGCTTTAAAACAATATATTTCCTATGGTAAATTGCCTATATTGGCTGTAAATGGTTTTTTCCATCTATTATGTCAGTGTTTAAATGTATGCTAAATAAAATTTAATGTCTTTTGATGCTTTTGTGCTTAACGGCCTTAAAGGCCTTAACTGCTTGAACACCGCTAAATGCTGCTTGCAGCTTTAATTATTATTATTTTTCTTCTCCGCTAAAACGCATCGTGCAGACCAAACCGTAAGGGCTAGAGACTTGAAACTTTGTCAGATGGTAGTACAAAAATCGAGGAGAGGTTATCAAATTATGAGCCCGATTGGCCCATAGGTGGTGCTATAGCAACCAATTGTGCGAAACTGCTCATAACTCCTAGACCGTATGTCGCAGAGTCAAGTGTCTTATATCATTGGAAAGCTGGACGCCTGACGAACAAAATGTATATCTCCGATTTCATTTCCGCCATGACAGATTTTCCGCCATTTTGAATTATGTCGAAAAACTACTTTTGCAAACTAGTCCCTGGTTTTTCACCCGATCGGAACCAAACCAGTGCCAAAATGTTCTCTGGAGTCTGAATATCAATAATTATAGAAAAAAAGTTGAAATTTTGATTCACGGTCGCTAGGGGGCGCAAAATTAACGTTGTGGGCGGAGCCTATTTTACTAAAATGGCTATAACTCCAGAAGTAAATTAGGTAGCTTCACCAAACTCGGTACACATGTGAATGAGGACAGTCTGAGGTCACAGTAAAAAAATCACGACGATCGAACACTAGGTGGCGCTATAATGTGAAAAAAACATAAAAAGGGCTATGACCACCTGACCGTTAGTCCGATTGACTTGAAAATTGGTATGCAGTGTCTTGGTCCAAGGCCCCATGTATGTATATAAGGACATTGGCGTATCTCAAAAAACATGGCCGCCATCGGCCAATGAAGTTTGAGCACCAATGAGACGAGGTTAACGGAGGCCAATCGGAACGAAACTCGATGGGCATGTTCGACTCATGGCCTAAGAGGTCTGTAAGAGTTTTGAAAGAAATCGGCCACTAGTTGGCGCTAACGAGTTTAACGGCTCTGTAATCACGTGGTGTTGCACACATCCCCTCAATATGCATATCAGTCGATAGATCTCCTCATGCTGAACAACTTTGCCTCTAGAACCATTGCTGTCAATCAAACCGTTCATTAAATATTCACGAATATGTTAAAAAACCTACTTTTGCGAACTAGTCCCTGGTTTTTCGCCCAATCGGAACCAGACCAGTCTAGGACAATTCTCTGGACTCTCTAGATCAATAATTATCGAAAAAAAGTTGAACTTTGCCCTTTGGTCTGCTATAACAGGATCATTTATAAAAAGGGGCGTGTCAAAACGCACTCAAAAGCCTATAAATCATAAATAAAAACTCGGAACTTCACAAAAATTGGTGAGCATATGTGACATAACATCATTAATAAGCATGCAAAGTTTCATGGAGATCGGACAATAGGTGGCGCTATAACTGTTAAAAATCTTAAAAACCATGTATTCCCTATGGTAAATTGCCAGTATTGACTGTAAATGGTTTGTTCCATCTAAGATCATATAATTTTCATATAATAACGTTCAAAACCAGTGCAGTACAATTCTCTGGACTCTCTAGAGCAATAATTATCAGAAAAGGTTGAACTTCTGCATTTTGATGGCTATAATAGGGTCACTTCAATGTGTAACCTTGACCGAGTGTGCTCGAAAGCCTATATCTCTTCGATGAATGCTCAGATCTTATTAAAAACAAGTCTGAACATGTGGGCCATGACTCCAAATAATCATGAAAATTTTCGGACAGATTGGACAAAATAGGCCTGTATAACAGTTAAAAAGGTGAAAATGATATGAACATAATGGCCTATTAAGCCAATAAGTGGTATTTTACTGCCCCCTGCTGTTTAAAAAAAGTCATTTTGTCACACTACTCAACTATAATTAATATTTAGACTTTATAAATTCACTATTTTAACATTTACAATAACATTTAGTCAAAATTCATCTATTGAAGTGACAATTGAGTCACACCGGATCCTGAAGTTCCAAATGTCTCTATCTACAACAGAATGAGTGTGTGTAGATTAAATGATATGAAAAACATGGCATATTGTATAAGTAGGCTGTAATAGCACTGTTGTCCACTAGATGGAGCAGCAGCATTAGACATTTTTAATCTTTTTATCAGCTTTCAGCATTGGCTAACAAACAAATGCTTAAAGCATTTTCTTTAATTAGTTTTATATTATTACATTGCAAAGAAATATGTGAAATGCTCATATACCATTAAAACAGATTTTCACAATAACATATCCCAAAAATGTGTGTGTGTGTGTGTGTGTGTGTGTAAGCATGCATTATGGACTTAACATGATAAAAATGGTTTGCTTCAGTGAAGAATACTGGAGAAATAAAGTAGTTGAAAATGAAAGTGAGCCAATAAGTGGTCTTCTACTGCCCTCTGCTGGCCACTCTTCTTATTAATAGTCTTTTCACATGTATATAGACACTATAAAATCACTTATATAACAATTACTATTAAAACACATTCATATTCTGTCAGAGTGTATCAGTTCAATTGTTCTGATGCTTCAAATAATTGCTATCAACATGGTAAATCATGGTAAATAACGCCAGAAACATGGTAAATCATAGTAAAAAAGGTAAATCATGCTAGAATCCTGGTAAATTATTCTAGAATGTGCTATATCATGGTAAATCATCCTATAACATGGTATATCAAGGTAAACTATGGAAAATCATGTTAGATTCATGGTAAATCATACTGGAACATGGTAAATCATGAAAAATCACACTGAAATGTAGTATATCATGGTAAATCATGCTTGCTACATACAACTAAATGTCTTTTGATGCTTTTGTGCTTAACGGCCTTAAAGGCCTTAACTGCTTGAACACCGCTAAATGCTGCTTGCAGCTTTAATTAGGTGTTCAAGCACGAAGTGCTGAAAACCTATTGTAATTGTCCTGATTTTTATTATTATTTTTCTTCTCCACTAAAACGCATCGTGCAGACCAAACCGTAAGTGCTAGAGACTTGAAACTTTGTCAGATGGTAGTACAAAAATCGAGGAGAGGTTATCAAATTATGAGCCCGATTGGCCCATAGGTGGCGCTATAGCAACCAATTGTGCGAAACTGCTCATAACTCCTAGACCGTATGTCGCAGAGTCAAGTGTCTTATATCATTGGAAAGCTGGACGCCTGACGAACAAAATGTATATCTCCGATTTCATTTCCGCCATGATAGATTTTCCGCCATTTTTAATTTTGTCGAAAAACTACTTTTGCGAACTAGTCCCTGGTTTTTCACCCGATCGGAACCAAACCAGTGCCAAAATGTTCTCTGGAGTCTGAATATTAATAATTATCGAAAAAAAGTTGAAATTTTGATTCACGGTCGCTAGGGGGAGCAAAACTAACTATTTTACTAAAATGGCTATAACTCCAGAAGTAAATTAGGTAGCTTCACCAAACTCGGTACACATGTGAATGAGGACAGTCTGAGGTCACAGTAAAAAAATCACGACGATCGAGCACTAGGTGGCGCTATAATGTGAAAAAAACATAAAAAGGGCTATGACCACCTGACCGTTAGTCCGATTGACTTGAAAATTGGTATGCAGTGTCTTGGTCCAAGGCCCCATGTATGTATATAAGGACATTGGCGTATCTTAAAAAACATGGCCGCCATCGGCCAATGAAGTTTGAGCACCAATGAGACGAGGTTAACCGAGGCCAATCGGAACGAAACTCGATGGGCATGTTCGACTCATGGCCCTAGAGGCCTGTAAGAATTTTGAAACAAATCGGCCACTAGTTGGCGCTAACGAGTTTTACGGCTCTGTAATCACGTGGTGTTTCACACATCCCCACAAAATGCATATCATTTGATAGATCTCCTCATGCTGAACAACTTTGCCTCTAGAACCATTGTTGTCAATCAAATCGTTCATTAAATATTTACAATTTTGTTAAAAACCTACTTTTGCGAACTAGTCCCTGGTTTTTCGCCCGATCGGAACCAAACCAGTCTAGGGCAATTCTCTGGACTCTCTAGATCAATAATTATCAAAAAAAAGTTGAAATTTTGCATTTGGGTGGCTGTAACAGGGTCATTTAGAAAAGGGGCGGGGAAAAATACGGTCAAAAGTCTATAAATCCTAAACGAAAAGTCAAAACTTCACAGAAATTGATGAGCATATGTGTCATAATATGGTGAAGAAGCATGCAAAGTTTCATGGAGATCAGACCACAGGTGGCGCTATAACTGTTAAAAAGCTTTAAAACCATATATTTCCTATGGTAAATTGCCTATATTGGCTGTAAATGGTTTTTTCTAGAGTTGGGGTACTCGAACTCGGACTCGGACTCGAGTCCGGACTCGAGTCCAATTTTAAATGAACTCGGACTTGTCATGCACTCGGATGAATTTGTACTCGGACTTGACACGGACTCGGACATTTTAGACTCGGAAAAATGTCCGAGTCCAGTCGAGTCCGGGCACTAGAGGACACAATATTAATCAAAAACGAAACCAAACTACTTGTGTTGTTTCCGCGTTGAGCATTAGCCAATCACAGACATGTATATTAAGCGCATGAACACAGTGGCAAATCAGAGGCATTTTAGAGTCAACATGCGGAGAATTCGCTTAAAATGTATGTTCAGAATCAGCACAAGCTTTATCCTTTCGCAAATCCCCTCATAAACAAAGTCTTGACGCGATATAAATGAGAGATTCACTGTGCAGTGTGGACACTTCAGTGTTTATGACGAGAGTTTTAGGGAGAGTGCAGAACGCGGTAAGTGATGGCTTAAAGGGAGCGCTATCGACAATCTAAATAATAGTTTTGTTTTTCATGCTTCTAGAGGACCAGTGGTTACGTTCACACTGTAAATTATAAAGAGTGATAAATGCATTTAAATGTGGGAGTGAATCCGCTAAATTTTAGTCCTGTGAGTCTTGAAATTGCGATGATTGACATAGTAACCATAGCAACATGAGAAAGTGATAACCATAGCAACATTTTGGTGTCTAATAATTTAATGATTTTTGTTACATTTACACTTTAGTCATAAGTTTACATACACCTTTCAAAATCTCCAAAATGGAATTTTTATTTATTTATTAATAAGTAGGATCATAAAAACATTGTTTCTATTTAGTACTGCACTGAAAAAGCTTTTTCACATAACAGATGTTTAATAGCCTAGTCCACAAGACAAAATACAAACACAAAATACAAGACAAATTACTTGATTGTAAATATCATTACCTGACACACAATATTAAAATCAAGTAATTTATCTTGTATTTTGTGTTTGTATCCACAACTGTTTTTTTTTTTTTTTTTTTTTTTTTTGTAATGGTTGTTCATGAGGAAAAATCCTCCAGCTCCTGCACATTATTTGCTTTTCCAGCATCTTCTGCATATTTGACTCCTTACTAGCAGTGACTATGATTGTGAGATCCATCTTTTCGCACTGGTGACAACTGAGGGACTCATACACGACTATTACAAACCCTGCAAACACTTAGTGATGCTCAAGAAGTCCATTAAGGATGAAACTGGATGTAAATTGTTCTTATTTTGTTGAAAATTTATATTAATTTAGTCCTGCCCTTCAGAAGCTAAAAAAGATATTAGCATGTAAAACAAAATAAGAAAACTTTAAACATCACTATTTGCTCAAAAGTTTCCCCCTGGCTCTTAATGCATCGTGTTGCATTCTTGAGCATTACCTTGCAGATTCTGAAAGATGTACAATAGGTAAACGTATGACTTTGACTATACATTGCAATCATTTTGTAAGGTTTAAAATATTAATTTAAGAGCTCAGTGTTGAGACCTTTCGCCGGAATTTGATTGACAGGCGATCTGACCAATCATAATGCAGATACCGCCATTTTTGTCCGACAAACAAACCAAATCAGTTAGTAGATTAAAGTCAGTGGACTTGAACTTGAAAAATGGTGTGTATTGATATCTTTTTGCAGTTCTGATTTTCATTCATGTTTAATTTGTGCTATAAGAGATTATCAGTTCATGTGCTGCTTGAACTGAGGCCTACACATTAAAGCAACACAAAACAGGATTATTGTTTGAATTTCATAATAATTATAAAAATGTAAAAGATGAGACTTTATTTCATACCAAAAGTAGGCTGCTCTGTCTTGTATGTTGGCGCATATTCAGTGTCCTCTTTGCTCCGCAATATATTTTTCACTGTGTGAGAACATTTGGAGTGAGAGCGGAACGGCTTGTCGGACGTAGCAACAGTAACTAAGAGGGGCGGGTCTTTGTGAAAGGTCAATTTCAAATCATTTAAATCTTTGTGGACTCGGCTGGACTCGACTCGGACTCAGATGTTAAGGACTCGGACTCAAGTCCGACTCGGCCCTCTTTGGACTCGGACTTGGACTCGGACTCGATTGTCAAGGACTTAGACTTGACTCGGACTCGACAAAGGTGGACTCGGACCCAACACTAGTTTTTTCCATCTATTATGTCAGTGTTTAAATGTATGCTAAATAAAATTTAATGTCTTTTGATGCTTTTGTGCTTAACGGCCTGAAAGGCCTTAACTGCTTGAACACCGCTAAATGCTGCTTGCAGCTTTAATTATTAGGTGTTCAAGCACGAAGTGCTGAAAACCTATTGTATTTGTGCTGATTTTTATTATTATTAGGTGTTCAAGCACGAAGTGCTGAAAACCTATTGTATTTGTGCTGATTTTTATTATTATTATTATTATTATTATTATTCTGCCGTAAAACGCATCGTGCAGACCAAACCGTAAGTGCTAGAGACTTGAAACTTTGTCAGATGGTAGTACAAAAATCGAGGAGAGGTTATCAAATTATGAGCCCGATTGGCCCATAGGTGGCGCTATAGCAACCAATTGCGCAAAACTGCTCATAACTCCTAGACCGTATGTCGTAGACTCAAGTGTCTTATATCTCTGGAAAGCTGGAAACCTGAAGTAAAAAACGTATATCTCCGATTTCATTTCCGCCATGATAGATTTTCCGCCATTTTGAATTTTGTCGAAAAACTACTTTTGCGAACTAGTCCCTGGTTTTTCGCCCGATCGGAACCAAACCAGTGCCAAAATGTTCTCTGGAGTCTGAATATCAATAATTATCGAAAAAAAGTTGAAATTTTGATTCACGGTCGCTAGGGGGCGCAAAATGAACGTTGTGGGCGGAGCCTATTTTACTAAAATGGCTATAACTCAAGAAGTAAATGAGATAGCTTCACCAAACTCGGTACACATGTGAATAAGTTCATTCTGAGGTCACAGTAAAAAAATCGCGACGATTGGGCACTAGGTGGCGCTATAACATTAAAAAAACATAAATAGGGCTGTGACCACCTGACCATTGGTCCGATTGACTTGAAAATTGGTATGCAGTGTCTTGGTCCAAGGCCCCATGTATGTATAAAAGGACATTGGCGTATCTCAAAAAACATGGCCGCCATCGGCCAATGAAGTTTGAGCACCTGTGAGACGAGGTTAACGGAGGCCGATCGGAACGAAACTCGATGGGCATGTTCGACTCATGGCCCAAGAGGTCTGTAAGAGTTTTGAAAGAAATCGGCCACTAGTTGGCGCTAACAAGTTTTACGGCTCTGTAATCACGTGGTGTGGCACACATCCCCACAAAATGCATATCATTTGATAGATCTCCTCATGCTGAACAACTTTGCCTCTAGAACCATTGCTGTCAATCAAATCGTTCATTAAATATTCACAAATATGTTTAAAACCTACTTTTGCGAACTAGTCCTAGGATTTTCGCCCGATCGGAACCAGACCAGTCTAGGACAATTCTCTGGACTCTCTAGATCAATAATTATCAAAAAAAAGTTGAAATTTGGCATTTGGTTGGCTATAACAGGGTCATTTATAAAATGGGCGTGGCAAAATATAGTCAAAAGCCTATAAATCCTATACGAAAACTCAGAACTTCACAAAAATTGGTGAGCATATGTGACATAACATCCTTAAAAAGCATGCCAAATTTTATGGAGATCGGACCATAGGTGGCGCTATAACTGTTAAAAAGCTTTGAAACAATGTATTTCCTATGGTAAATTGCCTGTATTTGCTGTAAATGGTGTTTTGCATTTATTATCATGTAATGTTCATATCATAATGTTCAAAACCAGTGCAGTACAATTCTCTGGACTCTCTAGATCAATAATTATCAGAAAAAGTTGAACAACTTCATTTGGATGGCTATAATAGGGTCACTTCACAATGTAGCCATGACCTAGTGTCCCCAAAAGCTTATATCTCTTCAATGAATGCTCAGATCTTCTTAAAAACAAGTCAGAACATGTGCCATATGACTCCAAACAATCATGAAAAATTTCAGACAGATCGGACAAAATTTGCCTCTATAACAGTTAAAAATGGGAAAATTAAATGAATATAATGGCATATTAAGCCAATAAGTAGTATTTTACTGCCCCCTGCTGTTTAAAATATGAATTATACTTGAGTAGTGTGACAAAATTACTATTTAGACTTTATAAAATTACTATTTTAACATTTACAATCACATAAAGTCAAATTTCATCTATTGAAGTATCACTATTGACAATTCTGTCACATTGACAAATGTGAATCCTGAATGAGACATAGTTCAAATCTCTGTATCTACAACAGAATGTGTGTGTAGTCCTATGTTTCTGAATAAATTCTGAATAATCTGATTAATAGTTTGCAAAGACATGTATGAAATAACATTCAAATATATTTTCATAATGATTTTGTGTGTGTGTGTGTGTGTGTGTGTGTGTGTAAGCTTGCATAAAGGAGTTAAAATGGAAAAACTGTCAAAATGAAAGTGGCCTGCAGAGGGCAGTAGAAGACCACTTATTGGCTCATTCTACTTATTAATGAAGTCTTTTAACAGGTGCATTCATATTTAGACACTATAAAATCACTTGTATAACAATTACTATTATAACACAATCATATTTTCTCAGAGTTTATCACTTCATTTGTTCTGACACTTCACATCAATGCTAGCAATGTGGTAAATCATGATAAACTATGGTAAATCATGCTAGAATCACAGTACTCTATGGCAGTGTTGGGAACCCTAATCAAACACACCTGATTCAACTCATCAGCTCATAATCACATAGGTTAATGAGCTGATGAGTTGAATCAGGTGTGATTGATTAGAGAGACAGAGAAAACGGGTCCTTCAGGACAGGTTTGGGAACCACTGCTCTATGGTAAATCATCCTAGAACGTAGTAAATCATACTAGAACTTGGTAAATCATGGTAAATCATGCTAGATTCATGGTAAATCATACTGGAACATGGTAAATCATGAAAAATCACACTAAAATGTGGTATATCATGGTAAATCATGCTAAAACATGGTCTATTCCATCTATGATATCAGTGGTTAAATGCTTGCTACATAAAACGTAATGTCTTTTGATGCTTGTGTGGTTAAAAATCTTAAATGCCTTAACTGCTTGAACACCGCTAAATGCTGCTTGCAGCTTTAATTATTATTATTATTCTGCCGTAAAACGCATCGTGCAGACCAAACCGTAAGTGCTAGAGACTTGATATTTGGGTTTAAGGTAGCACAGAAATCGAGGAGAGGTTGAGAGAATATGAGCCCGATTGGCCCATAGGTGGCGCTGTAGTAACAAAAACGCGAAACTGCTCATAACTCCTAAACCGTATGTCGTACACTCAAGTGTCTTATATCATTGGAAAGCTGGACTTCTGACTTAAAAAACGTATATCTCCGATTTCATTTCCGGTATGCAAATTTTTCCGCCATTTTGAATTTTGTCGAAAAACTACTTTTGCGAACTAGTCCCTGGTTTTTCGCCCGATCGGAACCAAACCAGTGCAGAAATGTTCTCTGGAGTCTGAATATCAATAATTATCAAAAAAAAGTTGAAATTTTGATTCATGTTCGCTAGGGGGCGCAAAATAAACGCTGTGGGCGGAGCCTATTTTACTAAAATGGTTATAACTCAAGAAGTAATTGAGATAGCTTCACCAAACTCGGTACACATGTGAATGAGTTCATTCTGAGGTCACAGTAAAAAAATCGCGACGATCAAACACTAGGTGGCGCTGTAATGTGAAAAAAACATAAAAAGGGCTCTGACCAGCTGACCGTTAGTCCGATTGACTTGAAAATTGGTAAGCAGTGTCTTGGTCCAAGGCCCCATGTATGTGTATGAGGACATTGGCGTATCTAAAAAAACATGGCCGCCATCGACCAATGAAGTTTGAGCACCAATGAGACGAGGTTAACGGAGGCCGATCGGAACGAAACTCGATGGGCACGTTCGACTTATGGCCCTAGAGGCCTGTAAGAATTTTGAAAGAAATCGGCCACTAGTTGGCGCTAACGAGTTTTACGGCTCTGTAATCACTTGGTGTTGCACACATCCCCACAAAATGCATATCATTTGATAGATCTCCTCATGTTGAACAAATTTGCCTCTAGAACCATTGCTGTCAATCAAACCGTTCATTAAATATTCACGAATATGTTAAAAACCTACTTTTGCGAACTAGTCCCTGGTTTTTCGCCCGATCGGAAACAGACCAGTCTAAGACAATTCTCTGGACTCTCTAGATCAATAATTATCAAAAAAAAGTTGAACTTTACCCTATGGTTCACTATAACAGGGTCATTTAGAAAAGGGGCGTGTCAAAATACACTCAAAAGCCTATAAATCGTAAATAAAAAATCAGAACTTCACAAAAATTGATGAGCATATGTGTCATAACATGGTGAAGAAGCATGCACAGTTTCATGGAGATCGGACCATAAGTGGCGCTATAACTGTTAAAAAGCTTTAAAACCATATATATCTTATGGTAAATTGCCTGTTTAAAACCAGTGCAGTACAATTCTCTGGACTCTCTAGAATAGATCAATAATTGTCAGAAAAGGTATAACTTCTTCATTTGGATGGCTATAATAGGGTGAAAGACCAGCTGTGATGACTATATTAAACAGCTTTGATGACTATAACAGCCAATAAGTGGCATTTTACAATAAGTGGACCTGCTGTCATTTTATCATACTACTCCCTAATATTGTTATATATAATTCATATTTAGACTTTATAAAATCATTATTTTAACATTTACAATCACATTCATGTATTATTCACAATTGTGTCACAGGAAGGCTCAGGCTGAAAACGAACGTTAGGCCACGCCCTCACAGTACAAATTCACTCATAACTCGAAAACGCGAACTCCCTGCGCGCTCAAATTTGGATGGTAAAGTCCTCTATTGGGCCTTGATCGAAATCTATCGTCGCGGGCCTCGGGAGCGCCCCCCCGCGGATCGCTAATTCGAGAGACCCCCGAGTTTGAACGGCTGTAACTCTCGACCTAGACCACCTAGATTCTTGTGCGATAGCTCGTTAGAAAGGGCTCGTCCTCATCTAGCTTCGATTCGAGTTTGGTGCGATTCGGCCAGGGCATTCCCGAGATATAAGCCCCAAAATATATGCTTTTGAACGGGCATAACTCCCGGCCCCGATCGGCCACCAACACCGGGATGGTCTCGTTCAACAGGGCTCTTCGGACATTATCTAAGTTCTGAGTTTCAGATTTTTTCATTATTATTATTATTCTCCGCTAAAACGCATCGTGCAGACCAAACCGTAAGTGTTAGAGACTTGAAACGTTGTCAGATGGTAGTACAAAAATCGAGGAGAGGTTATCAAATTATGAGCCCGATTGGCCCATAGGTGGCGCTATAGCAACCAATTGCGCAAAACTGCTCATAACTCCTAGACCGTATGTCGTAGACTCAAGTGTCTTATATCTCTGGAAAGCTGGAAACCTGAAGTAAAAAACGTATATCTCCGATTTCATTTCCGCCATGATAGATTTTCCGCCATTTTGAATTTTGTCGAAAAACTACTTTTGCGAACTAGTCCCTGGTTTTTCGCCCGATCGGAACCAAACCAGTGCCAAAATGTTCTCTGGAGTCTGAATATCAATAATTATCGAAAAAAAGTTGAAATTTTGATTCACGGTCGCTAGGGGGCGCAAAATGAACGTTGTGGGCGGAGCCTATTTTACTAAAATGGCTATAACTCAAGAAGTAAATGAGATAGCTTCACCAAACTCGGTACACATGTGAATAAGTTCATTCTGAGGTCACAGTAAAAAAAATCGCGACGATTGGGCACTAGGTGGCGCTATAACATTAAAAAAACTTAAATAGGGCTATGACCACCTGACCGTTGGTCCGATTGACTTGAAAATTGGTATGCAGTGTCTTGGTCCAAGGCCCCATGTATGTATAAAAGGACATTGGCTTATCTCAAAAAACATGGCCCCCATCGGCCAATGAAGTTTGAGCACCTGTGAGACGAGGTTAACGGAGGCCGATCGGAACGAAACTCGATGGGCATGTTCGACTCATGGCCCAAGAGGTCTGTAAGAGTTTTGAAAGAAATCGGCCACTAGTTGGCGCTAACGAGTTTTACGGCTCTGTAATCACGTGGTGTGGCACATATCCCCACAAAATGCATATCATTTGATAGATCTCCTCATGCTGAACAACTTTGCCTCTAGAACCATTGCTGTCAATCAAATCGTTCATTAAATATTCACAAATATGTTTAACACCTACTTTTGCAAACTAGTCCTAGGATTTTCGCCCGATCGGAACCAGACCAGTCTAGGACAATTCTCTGGACTCTCTAGATCAATAATTATCAAAAAAAGTTGAAATTTGCCATTTGGTTGGCTATAACAGGGTCATTTATAAAATGGGCGTGGCAAAATATAGTCAAAAGCCTATAAATCCTATACGAAAACTCAGAACTTCACAAAAATTGGTGAGCATATGTGACATAACATCCTTAAAAAGCATGCCAAATTTTATGGAGATCGGACCATAGGTGGCGCTATAACTGTTAAAAAGCTTTTAAACAATGTATTTCCTATGGTAAATTGCCTGTATTTGCTGTAAATGGTGTTTTGCATTTATTATCATGTAATGTTCATATCATAATGTTCAAAACCAGTGCAGTACAATTCTCTGGACTCTCTAGATCAATAATTATCAGAAAAAGTTGAACAACTTCATTTGGATGGCTATAATAGGGTCACTTCACAATGTAGCCATGACCTAGTGTCCCCAAAAGCTTATATCTCTTCAATGAATGCTCAGATCTTCTTAAAAACAAGTCAGAACATGTGCCATATGACTCCAAACAATCATGAAAAATTTCAGACAGATCGGACAAGATTTGCCTCTATAACAGTTAAAAATGGGAAAATTAAATGAATATAATGGCATATTAAGCCAATAAGTAGTATTTTACTGCCCCCTGCTGTTTAAAATATGAATTATACTTGAGTAGTGTGACAAAATTACTATTTAGACTTTATAAAATTACTATTTTAACATTTACAATCACATTAAGTCTAATTTCATCTATTGAAGTATCACTATTGACAATTCTGTCACATTGACAAATGTGAATCCTGAATGAGACATAGTTCAAATCTCTGTATCTACAACAGAATGTGTGTGTAGTCCTATGTTTCTGAATAAATTCTGAATAATCTGATTAATAGTTTGCAAAGACATGTATGAAATAACATTCAAATATATTTTCATAATGATTTTGTGTGTGTGTGTGTGTGTGTGTGTGTGTGTGTGTGTGTGTGTGTGTGTGTGTGTGTGTGTGTGTGTGTGTGTGTGTGTGTAAGCTTGCATAAAGGAGTTAAAATGGAAAAACTGTCAAAATGAAAGTGGCCAGCAGAGGGCAGTAGAAGACCACTTATTGGCTCATTCTACTTATTAATGAAGTCTTTTAACAGGTGCATTCATATTTAGACACTATAAAATCACTTGTATAACAATTACTATTATAACACAATCATATTTTGTCAGAGTTTATCACTTCATTTGTACTGACACTTCACATCAATGCTAGCAATGTGGTAAATCATGATAAACTATGGTAAATCATGCTAGATTCACGGTACTCTATGGCAGTGTTGGGAACCCTAATCAAACACACCTGATTCAACTCATCAGCTCATAATCACATAGGTTATTGAGCTGATGAGTTGAATCAGGTGTGATTGATTAGAGAGACAGAGAAAACGGGTCCTTCAGGACAGGTTTGGGAACCACTGCTCTATGGTAAATCATCCTAGAACGTAGTAAATCATACTAGAACTTGGTAAATCATGGTAAATCATGCTAGATTCATGGTAAATCATACTGGAACATGGTAAATCATGAAAGATCACACTAAAATGTGGTATATCATGGTAAATCATGCTAAAACATGGTCTATTCCATCTATGATATCAGTGGTTAAATGCTTGCTACATAAAACGTAATGTCTTTTGATGCTTGTGTGGTTAAAAATCTTAAATGCCTTAACTGCTTGAACACCGCTAAATGCTGCTTGCAGCTTTAATTATTATTATTATTTTTCTTCCGCCGTAAAACGCATCGTGCAGCCCAAACCGTAAGTGCTGGAGCCTTGAAACTTTGTCAGATGGTAGTACAAAAATCGAGGAGAGGTTATCAAATTATGAGCCCGATTGGCCCATAGGTGGCGCTATAGCAACCAATTGCGCGAAACTGCTCATAACTCCTAGACCGTAAGTCGTAGACTCAAGTGTCTTATATCACTGGAAAGCTGGTCACCTGACGAAAAAAACTTATATCTCCGATTTAATTTCCGCCAATATAGATTTTCCGCCATTTTGAATTTTGTCAAAAAAACTACTTTTGCGAACTAGTCCCTGGTTTTTCGTCCGATCGGAACCAAACCAGTGCAGAAATGTTCTTTGGAGTCTGATTGTGAATAATTATTGAAAAAAAGTTGAAATTTCGATTTTCGGTCGCTAGGGGGCGCAAAATGAACATTGTGGGAAGAGCCTATTTTACTAAAATGGCTATAACTCGAGAAGGAAATGAGATAGCTTCACCAAACCCAGTACACATGTGAATGAGTTCATTCTGAGGTCACAGTAAAAAAATCGCGACGATCGGACACTAGGTGGCGCTATAACATGAAAAAAACTTAAAAGTGGGTGTGGCCACCTGACCGTTAGTCCGATTGACTTGAAAATTGGTATGCAGTGTCTTGGTCCAAGGTGCCATGTATGTGTAAAAGGATATTGGCATATCTCAAAAAACATGGCGCCATCGGCCAATGAAGTTTGAGCACCTTTTAAACAAGGTTAACGGAGGCCGATCGGAACGAAACTCAATGGGCATGTTCGACTCATGGCCCAAGAGGTCTGTAAGAGTTTTGAAAGAATTCGGCCACTAGTTGGCGCTAACGAGTTTTATGGCTCTGTAATCACGTGGTGTGGCACATATCCCCACAATATGCATATCATTTGATAGATCTCTTCATGCTGAACAACTTTGCCTCTAGAACCATTGCTGTCAATCAAATCGTTCATTAAATATTCACGAATATGTTAAAAACCTACTTTTGCGAACTAGTCCTAGGTTTTTCGCCCGATCGGAACCAGACCAGTCTAGGACAATTCTCTGGACTCTCTAGATCAATAATTATCAAAAAAAAGTTGAACTTTTGCATTTGGGTGGCTGTAACAGGGTCATTTATAAAATGGGCTTGTCAAAATACACTCAAAAGCCTATAAATCATAAATAAAAAATCAGAACTTCACAAAAATTCATGAGCATATGTGTCATAACAATGTGAAGAAGCATGCAAAGTTACATGGAGATCGGACCATAAGTGGTATTTTACTGCCTCCTGCTGTCATTTCATCATACTACTCCCTAATATTGTTATATATAATTCATATTTAGACTTTATAAAATCATTATTTTAACATTTACAATCACATTTTGTTCAAATTCATTGTATTATTCACAATTGTGTCACAGGAAGGCTGAAAACGAAAGTATAACGTTAGGCCACGCCCTCCCAGTACAAATTCAATCATAACTCGAAAACGGAAGCTCCCTGCACGCTCAAATTTGGATGGTAAAGTCCTCCATTGGGCCTTGATCGAAATCTATCGTCGCGGGCCTCGGGAGCGCCCCCCCGTGGATCGCTAATCCGAGAGACCCCCGACTTTGAACGGCTGTAACTCCCGACCCAGACCACCTAGATTCTTGTGTGATAGCTCGTTGGAAAGAGCCCGTCCTCGTATAGCTTCGATTCGAGTTTGGTGCGATTTGGCCCCGGCATTCCCGAGATATAAGCCCCAAAAGATATGCCTTTCAACTGGCATAACTCACGGCCCCGATCGGCCACCAACACCGGGATGGTCTCGTTCAACAGAGCTCCTCGGACACTATCTAAGTTCTGAGTTTCAGATTTTTTCACTTTCTCGTTCCCGAGATATAAGTGAAAAAACAAATTTCCATTCATTCATTTCAACTCTATATAGGCTGTAATACCACTGTTGTCCACTAGAGGGAGCAGCAGTATTAGACATGTTTAATCTTTTTATCAGCTTTCAGCATTGGCTTACAAACAAATGCTTAAAGCTATTTTTTAAAATTAGTTTTATATTATTACATCACAAAGAAATATGTGAAATGCTTATAGACCATTAAAAGAGAGTTTCACAATGACATATCCCAAATGTGTGTGTGTGTGTGTGTGTGTGTGTGTGTGTGTGTGTGTGTGTGTGTGTGTAAGCATGCATTATGGAGTTAACATGAAAAAACTACTTTGCTTTAGTGTAGAATACTAATGAAACCAAGTAGTTTAAAATGAAAGTGAGCCAATAAGTGGTCTTCTACTGCCCTCTGCTGGCCATTTTACTTCTTAAAGCTATTTTTTTATTATTATGATGGACTGGTAATATAGTTTAATATTATTAAACTATATTACCTAAATATTCAACTAAACTAAATTAGATTTTATCAACTATATTAAACTAAATTAGATTTTCACAATAACATCCCAAAAGTGTGTGTGTGTGCAAATGTCTACATATGAGTGCAAAAGCATCTCTGAAAACACTTTATTAATAAGCAGAATGACCAGCAGATGGCAGTAGAAGACCACTTATTGGCTCACTCTCATTTTGACAGACTTTAATTTCACCAGTATTCTGAAGCAAACCAGTTTTTCCATGTTAACTATTATAAGACAATAATTTTTTTGTCAGAGTTTATCACTTCATTTTTATTGACACTTCACATCAATGCAGCAATGTGGTAAATCATGATAGAAACATGGTAAATCATAGTAAAAAATACTATTACATGGTGTATCATGGCAAATCATGCTAGCAATGTGATGAATCATGGTAAATCATGCTACAATCCTGGTAAATCATTCTAGAATGTGGTATATCATGGTCAATTATACTATAACATGGCAAATCATACTAGAATGTGTTCAATTGTGGTAAACCATGCTACAACAGGGTAAATCATGGTGAATCATACTAGAACTTGGTATATCATGGTAAACTATGGTAAATCATGCTAGATTCATGGTAAATCATACTAGAACATGGTAAATCATGGTAAAACTATGGCAAATCATGCTAGAATCATGGTAAATGGTGTTCCATCTATTATGTCAGTGGTTACATGCTTGCTAAATGTCTTTAATGCTTATGTGCTAAAATGGCTTAAATGCTTGAACACCGCTAAATGCTGCTAGCAGCTTTAATTATTATTATTATTTTTATTATTATTATTTTTCTTCCGCCGTAAAACGCATCGTGCAGCCCAAACCGTAAGTGCTAGAGACTTGAAACTTTGTCAGATGGTAGTACAAAAATCGAGGAGAGGTTATCAAATTATGAGCCCGATTGGCCCATAGGTGGCGCTATAGCAACCAATTGCGCGAAACTGCTCATAACTCCTAGACCGTATGTCGTAGACTCAAGTGTCTTATATCATTGGAAAGCTGGACTCCGGACGAACAAAACATATATCTCCGATTTCATTTCCGCCATGATAGATTTTCCGCTATTTTGAATTTTGTCGAAAAACTACTTTTGCGAACTAGTCCCTGGTTTTTTGCCCGATCGGAACCAAACCAGTGCAGAAATGTTCTCTGGAGTCTGAATATCAATAATTATCGAAAAAAAGTTGAATTTTTGATTCACAGTTGCTAGGGGGCGCAAAATAAACGTTGTGGGCGGAGCCTATTTTACTAAAATGGCTATAACTCGAGAAGGAAATGAGATAGCTTCACCAAACCCGGTACACATGTGAATGAGTTCATTCCGAGGTCACAGTAAAAAAATCGCGACGATCGGACACTAGGTGGCGCTATAACATGAAAAAAACATAAAAGGGGGTGTGGCCACCTGACCGTTAGTCCGATTGACTTGAAAATTGGTATGCAGTGTCTTGGTCCAAGGTGCCATGTATGTGTAAAAGGATATTGGCATATCTCAAAAAACATGGCCGCCATCGGCCAATGAAGTTTGAGCACTTTTTAAACAAGGTTAACGGAGGCCGATCGGAACGAAACTCAATGGGCATGTTTGACTCATGGCCCAAGAGGTCTGTAAGAGTTTTGAAAGAATTCGGCCACTAGTTGGCGCTAACGAGTTTTACGGCTCTGTAATCACGTGGTGTTGCACACATCCCCACAATATGCATATCAGTCGATAGATCTCCTCATTGTAGCAATAATCAGATGATCAGGGCAATCATGTGGTTTTGATCAACTAAGATTCTAATTAAGTAAACACTCCTCCATTCTTCAGATTGTGACAAAAACAGATGTCATGGGACTTTAAGTTACAGATTCACACACGAAGCAAATGGTGCTCGGACTTAATTAAATTACCGATGCCAGAAGTGCCCCCGCTGCGTTTTTCGCTGATAAGTAATCACAGGATCCTCTGTCTTACCACATGTGACTCACAGGGGCGCCTCTCTGGCTGGAGATCCCGTGGTGTCCCCTCTAAACGACACCTCACAAACACAAACAACCTTGTGTAAAGAGCCACATCGGTCATTGTAATCTAGACTTAAAACTCATCAAATTCGAAGGACGCACACACATACACGGAACTGAAGACGATCAGGAGTCCAACGCGTGACTGACCACGCGACGAACTCTGAATACACACACACACACACACACACACAAAGAGACAATCATTCTGAACCACGTGTAGTTAAGCTAACGTTTCAAATGTACAAATGTTTTCTGGTTGTGTTAAGGATTCCCTTGTGACCTAATTGATATAACTGTAAGCTTGTATGATATGTGACCAGTCTGACATTCGTTTAATCACGAAAAATCATGTATCTGCATGTTACTAGCCCTAGGAATGCCACGAGTGGTATGATTGGAATCAGAGAAACCGAATAAGATCGAATCACTAACCCAAAATGCAATATGAGGCATATTTTATTAATCCTAGTTTAGAAATGTATTATTACTAAATCTGTAATCCGCTATGCACATGACCCAGGAGGCGTGGACTTCGCGAACCACAAGGTTTGCCGACACGCCCAAAAAATTGGATCAGACGCGTACGAAAGGCGTGTCACGAGCCCTTTCAAAACCAGGAGCGCCATGTCTCCTCAGTGCGTGCTAGCTGTTTCACTACGCCGAGAGAGATCCAAGCTTCCCTGCGAACTCCAGCCCGGAGTTCCGCGTCGTTTTTCTACTTTGTTTTAATCTAAGTTCTTTCTTTTCTTGAGCTACCTCAGTTTGATAATTCTCTTTCGTTCAGTGCACTCACGAACGAAACAAATTTAAGATTAAGCATCTGTCGTACGAGCTGAAGAGATCGCAACATCTACCTCCGTCCGAACGAAACTCCGGACATCAGCCTGTTTCTTTTATAACACAGCTACACCGAAGGGACCAAATCAAAGTAACGTACGATCTAAATTAAGTGCTGTTTAAGGTTGTCTAGATACGCCTAAGTAAGCCTTTGGGTCTCGTTTGAATTGTTTTAACTGATTACTTTCGCTTTCTCTCTCTCTCTCTCCAATATTTCATATTGCAATCGTTCTTTTGTTTTTGTTAATTGTTAATTTGTTTTTTGTTATGCATATTTACTCCTGCGTGATTTAAGTAGTTTATGTAACCTTTAGTCTTGTTTTATTAAACTCTATAATCTTTTGAATTGAATCTGTCTCATTGTTCTACAAACTTAAAAATCCCTGAAAATGCCGATCTTATGTTACAAAGCTCTACTTGATTTTAATTAAAATATCTAAAGTGCCTTACATGAAAATATCATTTCTGGTGGGCACAGGAAGGGTATTTTTGATGTTTACAGGCTGGTAAACGAACGAGTGCATGATAAACTAAGTTTGAATCATATCAAAGTTTACCCTGATAGTTGATCTGATTTTACCGACCTATATTAATAATTAATACGAGCAATCGTGTTAATGATTCATATAAGGTGAGGTTTAACCTATTTTCGTATTTGGGATAATCTAATTTGTGTATACGATAATGCATATTCATCATCTCATGAATATTATTCCCCCTTTGAGTTAACAATTTCCCTACAAAAGTCATTATCGCTACATTTATATGGTGGAAGAACGCGGGCATTTTCAAACTTCATTTTGAGACCAATATTCATATTCATATTCATGTGTGTTTTTGAGAGTTTAATATTGCGTACGCGCGTCTGCATTGTATAACGTATAGTCGACTCAGAAACTGAGCAAGGCAAAAAGCCATATGCCACACCAACAGTGCTAAAAAGAGGTCTAAAGCATTTCTTTTTAACATTACTGGATGTGATGAAAACTGCAGTCACAATATTCTAAAAGGCCCAGGTTAAGGAAAAGAAAAACATTTCTTTTGTTTGGCTGTGGTATTGTTCGAAATCCTGTTTGAACGAAGAAATCTTCACTCAGGTGTATTACCGGTATATTTTTGTGTACTGCGGGGGCGAGAATCCTCCCGTCAGTAAAAGATCTTTACTTTATGTCGTTATAGCAACGATAATTTCGGGTTTTAAAACTGGCTTAGCTACCCGGTGAAAATCCCGTTTAATTTTCTGTGCAGATCGAGCACAAAGAGATCCGCCGTGATCTTCGTAAAGTATACTTGTGAAATGTGTGTATACTTGTGTCGTGTAGGAATCTGTGCGTGAGGAAACTTTGGATTTCCTTAACAGGCGCGCGTCAGTTTCAAATTACTACGCTCGTGAGTTTGGCTCGCATGAGCGCGACACCGCCACCGCGTGGGCAATAGCAGGTAGGACCTGCTACCCATTGCTTCTGGAACGGTTGTGCTTTCCTCCAAATTTACTGCGATGATTGTTGAATAAGCTGCCTAAATACATACGTGCATTTATAGCTTGCTAGTTCGTTAAAACTATCCTCCTTTTGGGCTGAGACATTTTATTTTAAGTACAGTTCACGGAAGTGAATTAGGGGCTTGAGTCATAAAATCCCTCAGTCCAAATCACTGATAGCTCACGTGGAGAGAGACAGACGCCCCCTCGCGGCAGCACTGCTCCAGGTCAGCTATTGATCACTCTTCTGCTCAAACTCAATCTGCCTACCCCTCACTATTTCTATCTGTCTCGATGACTTTGTTTTGTTTTATTATTTTATTTTTATAATCGTACTAATAACTTCAGTAGTATGGTGATTTATTATCAGAAATCATTCTGATTCCTCTACAAAAACTTTGTTTCTCCTTCTCCAGTGTATCTAGAGCTGATTTGAAACAATTATTATTTTATTTTTATTTATTTATTTATCTTTTAAATTTCTCACATTTGTCATTGATAGCCCCCCTGAAAAGAAAGTAGCCACCTAGTGGCAGAGACACCCTTCTCAAGCCACCTATCAGCCTTCTACTGAACTTAAACTGTATGAAATCATTTTCATTTATGCTTTTCCCGGGGATTATTTTATAATCATTACGAACGACTTCAGTGTTGTTACGATTATTATAAGAAATCAGTCTAATCCTCTTTCAATTTCCCCCAGGCTCGTTTGGATTTGAGTTAAACCAATTTTAATTGAAATTTTAAATTGTGTCAAACAGTCCAGGTGAACTACAGAGAGGAAGTGCGCCCCCTTGAGGCTCCAAAACCCACTACAGCGGCCTACCGCCCCCATTTTCGGCTTCCACCTGCATTGAGTTATTGCTAACTTCCAATCGGGTTAGGTTATTTTTCAATAACTACCATCGTGTCTAATATATTGTTGAGCTATCATCAATTGGCAAAAGCCGTCCATCTTCTAATTTAGTTTTCCTTTCCAGGTAAATTAAATTTTCTCTTCAAAGTCATTTTGTTACTACCTTACCCCTCTTCAGGTTTATTGTAGTTTCTGTTTTACATACCTAAATTACTCAATTTGGTTTAAGAAAGGAAAATCTTAATTCACTTTAAGCTCCCTTATTCATTCCATTTTGCTTGTTGTATAGGTAAAAACCTCTGCACCTGTGGTGGATTGTGGGAGTCCTGGTTGATCTCGGTGGGCGAGTCTGCTGACTGGCGTCGCCGACACTGACTGTGCGGTGACTCTCGAGTTGTTTTATCTCTGCCACGGTTTACGGCACGCAGTAAGTGACATAAGCAATCTGGTGCTTTGTAGGGTCAACCATCAAGCCATCGCACAAGTCAATTGTTGGGAACGGTGCACAAACCATAGGCGAAACCGCCACGCCAGTTAGCTGGTGGGTTCTGGGCCCCGCCCACCTTTGCAGTGCGGTCGGCCGGTTGATACCTCGAAGATTACCAGGTCGTGTTTACATGTCACGCTGTTTGAGGGGGCGTAACCGTGACCAGAGCAACGAACAGCCCAAGGTCACGGCGGCCAAGTGTTTGGCGGCACCGGAAAGTTTGACCACGCTTGCTGGGGCCAGCTGGGTTCGACCTCAGTTCACCTCAGGTAAAGAAGAAAACTGATTTTGATAAAACCCTGACACATAATATAAGCCACAGAATATTAGATATTCCCCCGGATAGATTTTCACTGCAATATTTTGGTTTGGCTCTTCCCTTCCAATCTTCTCTTCCCTTTGTTTTTGTTTTGTTCTGTTGTGATTTGTTTTTTTCAGTTCACCAAGAGACCCCAAGGAAGTTAAACAATAAGAGTGACAACCAGGCAGCCTCTATTTTCGGGTCCCAAGTTGACTCGCATAAATTGGCCCACCTAACTGTCTACATCAGTTAGCCAAAATTTCTATAGACGGCACGACCGTACTACGGCTCGTTAGCCTCAAAAACAAAACAAAAGCTTGCATTGGCCCTTTTTGTGTGTGTTGTGTTTCTCTTGCCCCCAGTGAGCCAGCATGTCACGCGCTTCCAGTCCCGCGGCCCATTGGAGCAATCTGGATGCTTGGTTAAGAGCCATGACAACCGGCTGCCTGCCCAAGGACGCTGGCGACCCAAAACCCCTGACCCGACAGGAACTGGACACCGACGTAGACCAGCTAATGTTCAACGACCCCACGCAGACCTACAGCTCAAAGGAATGGAGCCGGATAATCGGAAGCCTAGCTCACAACTTGGTGGCACAGGCACGCTTGGCGGAGGAGGACAATGGCAATCTGGAAAAGGAAATTGCAGGACTAAAGACTCAACTGAAGGAGGCCCGCAAACAGAAGGACCACACGCAGCAGCGTCTGGATCAGCTACTTCTGGAGGTCAAAGCCAAGGACGAAACGCGCCCAGAATTACAGGAGAAAGTGGAAAGACTGCAAAAGGCCTTGGAGGATCTGCGCACGGACACAGACAAGAGGTTGCAGTCGGAAAAACGGACCACGGAGGAACTCCAGGACAAACTGCTACGTGGCGACGCTCTTTTGAAAAGAGCAGAGACTGAATTAAAAGACAGAGAGGCCAAAGCCAAGGCCTGCGAAAAACATTTGCAAGCAGCCCGAGCTGAGATTAACGAGCTTGTCCAACAGAGACACGATCTAAAATATGAACTTGACATTGTCCACAGAGAACTGAAACATTCTCACAGACTGCAGGGCCACCTGGAGGGGGAGACACCCATCACTCCGTTTCCCCTTACCAGCGAGCCTGCACGTTTCAGCCAATCCCCCAAAGCTGAAGGAGGGGAAGCAAGCCCACGGCGTGACACCACTCTAGCCAGCCGCTACGAGCTCCCACCAACTGAAGAGGAGCAGGGCCCCAGACCGAAGGATAGGGCCATCGGTCACCACACGGCCCCTAAAGAACTGGACAAGCTTGCTAGAAACATCCCGACCTTCACTCCCAATCCAGCAGGAGGTCACGATGTACACTCTTATTTAAAAGACATTGATTTTCACTTACAAACTGTGGCCAATGCCACTACTTGGGATAAGTTGTATCTTCGCAGGATCACTTCAAGCCGTGACGTGAGAAGCTTCCTAGACCGTCAACCAGACACCGTCAAGATGGACTACCAGCAATTGCGGCAAGCTCTGATTCGTGAATTCTCCGATCCAGAATCAGACCAAGGTATCATAGCGGCAATGGACCTGAAACAAGCCCGGCTCGAAACGCCACAAGCGTATTACGGCCGCCTCCGTCAAGCCTACTTCGGATCACGCAATGAGCCAGGCATGGAAGAGGACTGGAATTTCAAGACCCTGTTTCTGCGGAATCTCCACCCTACCCTCTCCCATCATCTGGGAGTCTTGGCTGAGCCAAGGACTATGTCAATTCAACAATTGAGTGACTTGGCTCACAAAGCATACACCAAACAAAGAACTGTCTCTGAAAAGACTGTGAGAAACCCCACAATCTGCCCTGTCTCTGAGCACCGCTCAGAGCTGCCCCTAGAGGGCGCACAGCACCCCACTTACAAACCTGTCAACAGAGAGTCAAGACCGTTTCAGGCCAACAGAGGTCAGCGCGGTCGTGGGGGTGCTCGCCCAAGGCAACAGAACGACCACTCTAGGCAATTCTGGGACCGGCCTCGCCCCTCCCACAACCAAACGGGAGGGGGCACCTGGGAAGCCGGCCGGCAACCCAGAAGGAGCCGACCTCCATCTCCCCGAACACTAAGCCCAGAGAGCCGGTCGAAGGACCCCTCTCGACGTGACACTGATAAGCTGCAGTTGGAGCCATAATCCAACAAAAACAACACAGCCACGGTTGAAGCTGCAGAACTTCTGAGCGTGCTGAGAGAGTTTCTTCAAAAGAAACCTCGCAAGGAAGACAAGGATAAACCAGACACCGCATGACTAAACCTTAGGCCTGAAGCCAACTCCACTCCCAATGTTCCTCCCACTGACAGCCCCACAGACACTGTCAAACCCCAGACTATGGAACTCGCTGTTACCTCACAAAGTGACAGCTCCACTCACTCCTCCAACTGACAGCCCCCCAGAACACTGTTTGTCAGCCACAGACTAGTGAATTTATTGTTGCATCACCAACTGACAACTCCACTCACTCACTCCGGCTGACAACCGCACTTCCTGAACAAAACGCTGCACTTCCTGAACAAAACTGCAGCAGCACTCACACAAAGGTACCAGACAGTGCTGTCTTGGTGATCTGCACCCACAACGAGCCACACGAAACATACCCGCACTGTTTATCGATCAACATGCAAGCCCCCACACCGAAACTCCTGGGGAACCTGATCGAAAAAGGAGTGGCACGCAAACTCTACCTAACAATCACTTTGGAAAAGGAGGTGAGACCCGAAGCGCTTGTGGACACAGGCTCCGATCTCACGCTCATATCGACTGAACTCTTTGAAAAACTTAAGTTTGAAGCTCAAAAACAGAATCGAACTCTTAACTTCCACACTTGTGAGCTGAATGTGCAGTCATACAGCCAAAATGACATCCAACTAAGAAACGTAGCTCCCATCCACCTGGCAATCGGTCCTATGAGCCTAGTACACCCTGTCTACGTTTCGCCAATGAACATTTATCCATTTCTCATAGGCAAGGACCTGCTGGATCGATTCGAGCCGTTACTGGACTTCAAACACCTGCAAATTTGGGCTCACGTGCGTGAACCCCTCCCCCTCCAGCCACGCATATCTGCTCAGCCAGACTGTCAGGTCACGGGGTTCACGGGCATTCCCTCAGCCAGACATGACGACCCAGTCACAACAGCTGATCAGGGGTCAAGTTCACTACTCTGTACTTTCAAAACCAGCCAAGGCTCTGATACCTACTGCCCCCAGGTCAGGACTGACCTGCAACTGCAAGATATAACCACAACAGACATTATCCTAGCACTATGGGCAGACAACTCAGCCATCAGTCTCCCACTATTCAATGCAATCATTGACAAAACACCGGACCTGCCTTATACCAGCAAACGCACGTTTCCCTCTCAACGCACATCCATCTTCCATGATAGCTGCAAAAGGGATCTGTGCTTTGCAATTAAAGTGGAAAAACCGGTGCCTGACCCATTACTTCCTGATCCTACCGGATCCGGTCCACGATGTCTACATCGGAGCAGACATTTTGCTTCGTCTCAAAGCTCATGTGGACATGTTTAATGAAGTGGTATGGGCCCCATTGACTTTACAGCCACCTGTTCTCATCGATCATGAAAATCTGCTGTCAGGGCAGACCATCCCAGAAATCAACGAACAAAGAACAGTGATACCAGCTTACACCAAAGGGGTCACTGTACGCCTCAACATGCGACGTGGCCAGACTTTAAACCACACGCTGGCTTTCTTCCAACTTTCACCCGAATGTGGGGACCTCGGACTCACACTCGAAGCCACACCCCTCACAGAAGTGTCATCTCGGGTAGTCTACATTCTGTTCAACAACTGCACAGCAATGGACATCAACATCCCCAGATCCTACAGGCTAGGATGGCTAGTGAGCCACGACTTTCATGACTTTGAACTTGTAATACCCGTCATCGGGCCCATCCCAACTGCACTGATACCTGAAGGGCACACTGACAACACAGTGTTCACAGTACCCTTCCAACTCATTGCCATCACATCTGTCATGTCAGTAGCCAAAGACCAAGTGTGCAGAACTGAGCTGACAGAGGACCAACACCTCGCGGTGTACTCAATCTCCCACCAGCCTGTCAGTGAGACTAATGCACCTGCAACACCGTTAAAAATCAACCCGACCGATGACACACCGACAGAGGAGCTATATCAAGGCTTTGAATCTCAAGTGCAGCAAATTCTACAAGATGCTGATGCGCTTCAGGACGACGCAGACCGCCAAAGATTAAGACAAGTCCTTTATAAGTTCAAAGACTCCTTTGCCAAAGACTCGTTAGACTGTGGCCTTACCCACCTACACACGGTGTGCATCCCCACGCATCCCGAGGCTCCTCCCACTTTCGTCAAGCAATACAAAATTCCCATTGCCTCGCACGAACCAGTGCAGGCAATAATCGAATCCATGCTTGAGAAAGGTGTCATCCGTCCATGTAACAGCACCTACTCTGCCCCCATCTGGCCCGTTCTCAAACCGAATGGGAAATGGCGGCCCACCATTGACTATCGAAAGCTGAATCAACAGGTGCCATTATCACGGTGGCCCATGACACAGCTGGAACAGGAAATACCCCGAATCAGAGGAGCCACCATCTTCTCTACACTCGATGTGGCCTCGGGATTCTGGACCATTCCAGTGCACCCAGAAGACCAACACAAGCTGGCATTCACATTTGGCAACCGACAGTTCACCTTCAACAGATGCCCGTTTGGGTATGCCAACTCACCAGCTGAGTTCAACATCTTCCTGAACAAGGCCTGCCCAGACGCCAGAATGAGAGGTAACCTGATTTATGTAGACGATGTTCTCATGAAGAGCACGACGGCGGCCGACCACCTGAAAGAAATAGACTATGTTTTGAACCAGTTATCCACTGCCGGCGCCAAAATAGCCCTCCACAAGGGACAGTGGTGCCGTACCAAGGTTAACAACGTGGGCCTGCTCATCGGACCCCATGGCATCGAACCACAATCAAACCATATCCATGCCATTCAAAACATCAAGCCTCCCACTAACGTCTCCGAACTACGAAGTTTTCTAGGGGTATGCAATTACTCTCGACAGTTCATCGAAAACTAGTCAGACATCGCCAGGCCCCTCACCGCTCTGCTGAAGAAAGATTGCCCTTTCGTCTGGTCAGACGGTCAAGAACATGCCATGACAGAACTAAAAAGACATTTATGCACAGCTCCCTGTCTCGCTTACCCCGATCCTCAAAAGGAATTCTACCTGGAAGCTGGGTTTTCTGACGAATGTCTCAGTGCTGGCCTATACCAACGGCACGACCAAGACAAGAAGGTGGTCGCATACGCCAGCAAGACACTTCTCCCTCCAGAATGCCTCAAACTGGGCCCCCAGTCATTACAATATGCAGAGGTAGCAGCAATTCTCGTAACTCTGCAAATCGCAGCAGCCCATAACATCAGAGAACTTCTCATATGCACAGACTCTAACTATGCCAGACTCAGTTTTGTATGCCATCTCCCAATCTGGAAACAAAACGGTTTCAAAACGGCAAACAACAAGCCTGTCAAACACCAACACCTGTTCCAGGAATGTGATAACATCACAAAAACACACGATGTCACCGTGTACTGGAAGAAGGTAAAGGGACATTCCAAACTGCCAGGCCAAGACAAAGACTTTAATGACCACACCGATGCGCTTGCCAAAACCGGCGCCCTCCACGGTGAGCTATGGTCTCCCCCGAACCCCTTACCAACCCCTCCTGTGGCGGTAATAACCCGCAGCAAACGGCCCTTACCTCCTACGGCACCAGCTTCACATATGCTATCGCTAACTCCGCAAATTTCCAACAACGATATTGCGGATATGCAAGCCACAGACACTGCCATTAAGACAATTCTTGCCCACCTCTCTGACCCCGCCTACCACCCGATCTCACCATCAGACATCGATGCTAACTCATACCTCAGACATCTACATAACTCCAGACATATGCTGCGTGTGCGAGACCACATTCTATGGTTTGGCACTGATGACACCACACCGCCTAGACTCGTGGTGCCACTTTGCCAAAGGGGGGTAATGCTAATGCACGCCCACAACACACCCTATGCTGGACACCACGGTACCAAAGCCACGTATGAGACACTTAGACAGGTGGCATACTGGCCAGGCATGCAACAAGATGTGGCAGAGTATGTGAGAGAATGCTTGGTCTGCTGTCAATTCCAGCCATCAAACCCAAATCACAGAGCCCAACTGCAACGCAGAGGAATCACGTTCCCGTGGTCAGACCTCCAAATTGACTGGGTAGGACCTCTGCCCAGGTCAACAAGAGGCAACAAGTACTTTCTCACGGTGGTGTGTCAGTTTACCAAGTGGGTAGAGTGTTTGCCAGCACCTAACGACACTGCCCAGACAACGGCATATCTCCTGATGAACCACATCTTCTCCCGGTTCGGATTGCCACTAAGAGTCAACTCAGACAGAGGTACCCACTTCACTGCCGAGATCATGCAAAAGATCTGGAGATGTCTAGGGGTACAAGCTAAACTTCACATTAGTCAGCATCCGATCGCGTCTGGTCAGGTAGAGAGAGCGAATCGAATGGTGGTCCACATGCTAAGAAAGTACGTATCGGCTAATCAGAAAGACTGGGATGCGAAACTCCCCCTCGTGCTGATGGCCCTCCGAGCCACACCGCAGGAATCAACACAGGTGTCCCCATTTGAACTCATGACCGGGCGGCAGATGACCCTGCCATTACACCTGTTGTATCAACCGGGAGACCATAACCTCGTCACCGCCTACACCACGTCCCAGTACCTGGACGAGCTCCATAAACACTTGAAAACAACTTTCGCTTTCGCCCAGCAACATCTGAAAACCAGCGCTGAAGGGCAGAAAGCATATTACGACCAAAAAGCATCACACTAGGAACTCAACGTGGGCGACAAAGTCATGTACTACAGCTTCGCCCTGCCACCCAAGGGGTTGTCAAAGAAGTTCCTGCCCCACTGGACGGGACCTCACGAAATTGTGAACAAACTCTCCCCTGTTGCATACCAAATCCAGCTAAAACGGGGACCGAGAGAACCAGTTCTCAAATGGGTCCACCGCAATAAGATTAAAAGACATGTGGCCCCTAAAAGGGACAGACAGGAAGGGGCCAATGAAAACTAAAACTCAACCGCCGTCACCGCAGCGAAAAGATGTCCCACGCAACCTGGGACAAACCTCGCTGACCTGTGCCTTCTCTCTCTCCCCTTTTCCTCCATACCTCTCTCTCTTGCCTGTAACAGGATGCTGCTGTGGATTGCCATCATGTGCTTTCAGTCGACCAGAGGCCAGCCGCCAGCTGACGTCATATCACCAGGACCGGCCTCGGGCATTGTACTGAGGGATCAACCTGGACTGCTGATTACCAGTTGCCGAACGCACACGCAGAAAGTGTACGTGCGACTCGATCCTCGAAATGTCTACCTTGCGCACTACCCAAGAGCGGTTGCCCAGTACAGCTGGGCAGGTGCCCGATGGACAGAAACCCCCCTTAACCACGCCGAAGCCGATGTCGAGCACATGCTGAACCAACTCGAGAAGATGACCATCACCCAAGCTGAATTGGGGGGAGACAACAAACGTTCCAAGCGGTTCCTGGGAGCGTTGCTCGGAGCTGCTGCCGCCGTAGGCACGCTGTTCAACATTGGCATGTCAAGTGTCAACGGCGTTAACATAGCCACGGTGCGACGGCACGTAACCGAAATTCAGACGGAACTTCCGCAGTTAAAAGAACAACTCAACACACAAAGTGCATCCCTGAAAACCATCGGCAAGACCCTGAGAGGAACCGTGACAATCCTCAACACTCACAGCGTCATGTTGAATCAAACTGTGAGCTCCATGAAACAGCTGTTCACAGTTTTCCAGAATGACTTTGCCCAGACACAGCTGGTCACGGCATTAATGACCGACATGCTCCGAGAAGTAAGTTCCCCCATGGACAGCTTAGCCATGGGTAGGATCCCGCCATACCTGATACCCCTAAGCCTGGTGCAAACCGTTCTGGCTTCTGCCATAACAACACCCACGGACCCGATACAAATCCACCTTGCCTACTCTTTGGGCAGTGCCATTCCCCTGTATGTTGACCCTGCACAGCGAGAGGTAGGATTCCTCTTGAGTTTACCCATCATAGAATCAAGCCGAATCTACCGACTCAAGGATATTGTCAACGTAGGATTTTGGCAGAGCAACACTTATTTCAAGGTACGGACACCCGAAGCGGTAGCGTACCACGACAGCAATACACAGCTGTACCCAAACCTGCACATATGTACCCTCACCAAAGACATTCACTATCTCTGCCCAAGCAAACCATTCCTAAGAGACAACACTGATGGGATTTGCGGCCTGCAACATCTGGCCAGCGATGCACGCTGCCCGGCAGATGCTAAACCTCGCAGCCAAGTCACCGAGACGCAAGCTGAGATCGTGGGGGATCGGTGGCTCGTTAACACTCCAGTTCGGGCGGCGACACTGACCTACGACCAGCACGACACCGCTACACGCGTCAACCTGCTGAACCAGACCATGTGGATTCAAGTCCCACGAGGAGCTATCCTCCACCTGGACGACCTAGCCTTGTATCATCTCCCGAGCGAAGAATACCAATCCGAACTAGAGATTCCACCCTTCTTTAAGGATCGCAACTTCACTTTCGATCCAGAACTGGAAAAATGGATTCAGCAAGGGGGGTCACAGATCATCGACATCGCACCCCTTGACACAGCCCTCCAAGCATTGTCCAGAATGCCCGTCCTGAACACTTCACCTGTCGTCCAAGCCTGGACCGCCGCCGACACTGCCGTGTGCATTTCAACGATCATCGGCCACGTCCTAACCTTGGGCCTGGCCTACGTCCTGTACCGACGACTCAACGAGATGCGAGCCTCAACAGCCAGGCTCACCCAAGCCATGTCCGGAGGGTTCCGTAGGGGCCCTCGGAAAGAAGACTCCCCGCTAGAGAACGCGGAAAACCTCATAGAGCTGAGCCCTCAGCCCTAACAATCATCTACAGCATCCAACCTCCATGATTTACCTGCCACCTGACCAATGCGGTCGTGATGGTTCAACGAGGCCCACCCACACGGGTCCTGCCGAACCATCAAGGGGGGAATGTAGCAATAATCAGATGATCAGGGCAATCATGTGGTTTTGATCAACTAAGATTCTAATTAAGTAAACACTCCTCCATTCTTCAGATTGTGACAAAAACAGATGTCATGGGACTTTAAGTTACAGATTCACACACGAAGCAAATGGTGCTCGGACATAATTAAATTACCGATGCCAGAAGTGCCCCCGCGGCGTTTTTCGCTGATAAGTAATCACAGGATCCTCTGTCTTACCACATGTGACTCACAGGGGCGCCTCTCTGGCTGGAGATCCCGTGGTGTCCCCTCTAAACGACACCTCACAAACACAAACAACCTTGTGTAAAGAGCCACATCGGTCATTGTAATCTAGACTTAAAACTCATCAAATTCGAAGGACGCACACACATACACGGAACTGAAGACGATCAGGAGTCCAACGCGTGACTGACCACGCGACGAACTCTGAATACACACACACACACACACACACACAAAGAGGCAATCATTCTGAACCACGTGTAGTTAAGCTAACGTTTCAAATGTACAAATGTTTTCTGGTTATGTTCAGGATTCCCTTGTGACCTAATTGATATAACTGTAAGCTTGTATGATATGTGACCAGTCTGACATTCGTTTAATCACGAAAAATCATGTATCTGCATGTTACTAGCCCTAGGAATGCCACGAGTGGTATGATTGGAATCAGAGAAACCGAATAAGATCGAATCACTAACCCAAAATGCAATATGAGGCATATTTTATTAATCCTAGTTTAGAAATGTATTATTACTAAATCTGTAATCCGCTATGCACATGACCCAGGAGGCGTGTACTTCGCGAACCACAAGGTTTGCCGACACGCCTCCTCCCAAACAATTGGATCAGACGCGTACGAAAGGCGTGTCACGAGCCCCTTCAAAACCAGGAGCGCCATGTCTCCTCAGTGCGTGCTAGCAGTTTCACTACGCCGAGAGAGATCCCAGCTTCCCTGCGAACTCCAGCCCGGAGTTCCGCGTCGTTTTTCTACTTTGTTTTAATCTAAGTTCTTTCTTTTCTTGAGCTACCTCAGTTTGATAATTCTCTTTCGTTCAGTGCACTCACGAACGAAACAAATTTAAGATTAAGCATCTGTCGTACGAGCTGAAGAGATCGCAACATCTACCTCCGTCTGAACGAAACTCCGGACATCAGCCTGTTTCTTTTATAACACAGCTACACCGAAGGGACCAAATCAAAGTAACGTACGATCTAAATTAAGTGCTGTTTAAGGTTGTCTAGATACGCCTAAGAAAGCCTTTGGGTCCCGTTTGAATTGTTTGAATTGTTTTAACTGATTACTTTCGCTTTCTCTCTCTCTCTCTCTCTCTCTCTCTCTCTCTCCCTCCAATATTTCATATTGCAATCGTTCTTTTGTTTTTGTTAATTGTTTGTTTTTTGTTATGCATATTTACTCCTGCGTGATTTAAGTAGTTTATGTAACCTTTAGTCTTGTTTTATTAAACTCTATAATCTTTTGAATTGAATCTGTCTCATTGTTCTACAAACTTGAAATCCCTGAAAATGCCGATCTTATGTTACAAAGCTCTACTTGATTTAAATTAAAATATCTAAAGTGCCTCAAATGAAAATATAATTTCTGGTGGCCACAGGAAGGGTATTTTTGATGTTTACAGGCTGGTAAACGAATGAGTGCATGATAAATTAAGTTTGAATCATATCAAAGTTTACCCTGATAGTTGATCTGATTTTACCGACCTATATTAATAATTAATATGAGCAATCGTGTTAATGATTCATATAAGGTGAGGTTTAACCTATTTTCGTATTTGGGATAATGTAATTTGTGTATACGATAATGCATATTCATCATCTCATGAATATTATTCCCCCTTTGAGTTAACAATTTCCCTACAAAAGTCATTATCGCTACATCATGCTGAACAACTTTGCCTCTAGAACCATTGCTGTCAATCAAACCATTCATTAAATATTCACGAAAATGTTAAAAACCTACTTTTGCGAACTAGTCCCTGGTTTTTCGCCCGATCGGAACCAGACCAGTCTAGGACAATTCTCTGGACTCTCTAGATCAATAATTATCGAAAAAAAGTTGAACTTTGCCCTTTGGTCTGCTATAACAGGATCATTTATAAAAAGGGCGTGTCAAAACACACTCAAAAGCCTATCAATCATAAATAAAAACTCGGAACTTCACAAAAATTGGTGAGCATATGTGACATAACATCATTAACAAGCATGCACAGTTTCATGGAGATCGGACAATAGGTGGCTCTATAACTGTTAAAAATCTTAAAAACCATATATTTCCTATGGTAAATTGCCTGTATTGGCTGTAAATGGTATTTTCCATCTATGATCATATAATTTTCATATAATAACGTTCAAAACCAGTGCAGTACAATTCTCTGGACTCTCTAGATCAACAATTATCAAAAAAGGTATAACTTCTTCATTTGGATGGCTATAATAGGGTGTATAACAGCCAATAAGTGGTATTTTACTGCCCCCTGCTGTCATTTCATCATACTACTCCCTAATATTGTTATATATAATTCATATTTAGACTTTATAAAATCGTTATTTTAACATTTACAATCACATTTTGTTCAAATTCATTGTACTATTCACAATTGTTTCACAGGAAGGCTGAAAACGAAAGTATAACGTTAGGCCACGCCCTCCCAGTACAAATTCACTCATAACTCGAAAACGGAAACTCCCTGCACGCTCAAATTTGGATGGTAAGGTCCTCTATTGGGCCTTGATCGAAATCTATCGTTGCGGGCCTCGGGAGCGCCCCCCGCGGATCGCTAATCCGAGAGACCCCCGACTTTGAACGGCTGTAACTCCCGACCCAGACCACCTAGATTCTTGTGGGATAGCTCGTTGGAAAGAGCCCGTCCTCGTCTAGCTTCAATTCGAGTTTGGTGCGATTTGGCCTGGGCATTCCCGAGATATAAGCCCCAAAAGATATGCCTTTCAACTGGCATAACTCACGGCCCCGATCGGCCACCAACACCGGGATGGTCTCGTTCAACAGAGCTCCTCGGACACTATCTAAGTTCTGAGTTTCAGATTTTTTCACTTTCTCGTTCCCGAGATATAAGTGAAAAACCAAATTTCATTCATTTCAACTCTATATAAGCTGTAATACCACTGTTGTCCACTAGAGGGAGCAGCAGTATTAGACATGTTTAATCTTTTTATCAGCTTTCAGCATTGGCTTACAAACAAATGTTTAAAGCTATTTTTTAAAATTAGTTTTATATTATCACATCACAAAGAAATATGTGAAATGCTTATAGACCATTAAAAGAGATTTTCACAATGACATATCCCAAATGTGTGTGTGTGTGTGTGTGTGTGTGTGTGTGTAAGCATGCATTATGGAGTTAACATGAAAAAACTACTTTGCTTTAGTGTAGAATACTAATGAAACCAAGTAGTTTAAAATGAAAGTGAGCCAATAAGTGGACTTCTACTGCCCTCTGCTGGCCATTTTACTTCTTAAAGCTATTTTTTCATTATTATGATGGACTGGTAATATAGTTTAATATTATTGAACTATATTACCTAAATATTCAACTAAATTAGATTTTCACAATAACATCCCAAAAGTTTGTGTGTGTGTGTAAGCATGCATTATTGAGTAAACATGAAAATTTGAGACAATTCTTTTTCAATAAAATTATATGATTAAAATGAAAACTAAAAATTGCGTTTTAAATGGGAAACCTGTAATAAGCATTTTCTTTTACCTACCATTTATTTCAAATATCTATAGCTATAACAAAATGTGTTTAAGCATTTTTATTAGTTAATATGAAAAATGTGCCATTAAAAAAATACATGGAATCAAACCAAGTCATAAAAAACAAAACTGTATTTTATTGCCAGAGTAATACAATGTTTTTTTTAAAACAATGCATATGAAAATAAGTAACATTAACAATCAATTAATTTATTCAAGTTCAATTGTTTTTATATTGAAGAATGTCTCTGTGGTATTTCATTCATTTCAAATTTTTGCACATATGAAAGAAGAAAAGTATTTGCATTAATATATGTTCAAAACTATATTGCATATATATATAATCCGTGAGACCTCCGGCTTGGAACAGCTGTAACTCCCTACCTACACCACCTAGATTCTTGTGGGATAGCTTGTTTGAAAGGTCCCGTCCTCATCTAGCTTCACAAAGAAATATGTGAAATGCTTATAGACCATTAAAGTATATTTTCATAATGACACATCCCAATAGCATTGAAAAAAACAACAACAACATTTGTGTGTGTGTGTGTGTGTAAGCATATATCTACATATAAGTGCAAAAGCACCTGTGAAAACTTTTTATTAATAAGTATAATGGCCAGCAGAGGGCAGTAGAAGACCACTTATTGGCTCACTTTCATTTTGACAGACCTGATTTTCACCAATATTCTGCACTAAAGCAAACCTGTTTTTCCATGTTAACTATTATAAGACAATCATTTTTTTTATCAAAGTGTATCACGTCATTGCTATTGACACTTCACATCAATGCTAGCAATGTGGTAAATCATGGTAAATCACGATAGAAAGATGGTAAATCATAGTAAATAATACTAATACATGGTGTATCATGGCAAATAATGCTAGCAATGTGATGAATCATGGTAAATCATGCTACAATCCTGGTAAATCATTCTAGAATGTGGTATATCATGATAAATCATCCTATAACATGGTAAATCATGGTAAACTGGTAAATCATGCTAGAATCATATTAAATCATACTGGAATGTGTTCAACTGTGGTAAACCATGCTAGAGCAGGGTAAATCATGGTGAATCATACTGGAACTTGGTATATCATGGTAAACTGTGGTAAATCGTGCTAGATTCATAGTAAATCATACTGGAACATGGTAAATCATGCTAAAACATGGTCTATTCCATCTATGATGTCAGTGGTTAAATGCTTGCTACATAAAACTTAATGTCTTTTGATGCTTATGTGGTTAAAAATCTTAAATGCCTTAACTGCTTGAACACCGCTAAATGCTGCTTGCAGCTTTAATTAGGTGTTCAAGCACGTAGTGCTGAAAACCTATTGTAATTGTACTGATTTTTAGGTGTTCAAGCACGAAGTGCTGAAAACCTATTGTAATTGTACTGATTTTTAGGTGTTCAAGCACGAAGTGCTGAAAACCTATTGTAATTGTACTGATTTTTATTAGGTGTTCAAGCACTTTAGTGTCATAACATGGTGAAGAAGCATGCAAAGTTTCATGGAGATCGGACCATAGGTGGCGCTATAACTGTCAAAAAGGTCTCATTCTTATTAGGTGTTCAAGCACTTTAGTGCTGAAAACCTATTGTATTTGCGATTTGAAAAAAAAAATTGCCCTAAAACGCATCGTGCAGCCCAAACCGTAAGGCCTAGAGACTTGAAACTTGGCCAGATGGTAGGCCACACTTTTGGGGTTAACCTATCAGAGTATGACCCCGATTGGCCCATAGGTGGCGCTACAGCAACCAAAAGTACTAAATTACCCATAACTCCTCGACCTTTTGACCTAGAATCAAGATGTTTACATCACTGTGATCCCTGGCTCAAGACGGACAAGATGTATTTCTCAGATTCTCGATTTGAGCAAAATCGAATTTGTTATGGCCAGTTTTGTCCAAAACCTACTTTTGCGAACTAGTCCCTGGTTTTTCGCCCGATCGGAACCAAACCAGTCTAGGCCTATTCTCTGGACTCTCTAGATCAATAATTATAGAAAAAAAGTTGAAATTTTGCATTTGTTTGGCTATACCAGGGTCATTTAGATAAGGGGCAGGGCTAGATACGGTCAAAAGCCTATAAATCCTAAACGAAAAGTCAAAACTTCACAAAAATTGATGAGCATATGTGTCATAACATAGTGAAGAAGCATGCAAAGTTTCATGGAGATCGGACCATGCGTGGCGCTATAACTGTCAAAAAGGGTCTCATTCTTATTAGGTGTTCAAGCACTTTAGTGCTGAAAACCTATTGTATTTGCTATTTGAAAAAAAAAAATTGCCCTAAAACGCATCGTGCAGCCCAATATATATATACACAAGTTACATAATGAAGACAGACTTCACTGTTCACACACACACACAGTTCCATTGTAGGCTATGGGAGTCCCCTGTTTTATAGGTAAACATCGTTCAGGTCCCCACTTGGCCAGTGTAGAGCGACAGTGCTCTGTTAGTAATATGGAAATGTGTGTGTTTGTGTGTGTCTGATGCCTGTGTAAACATTATATAATTACATATTACATATATAATATATAAACATTTTATATATATATTATATATATATATATATATATATATATATATATATATATATATATATATATATATATATACACACACACACAGGTCCTTCTCAAAAAATTAGCATATTGTGATAAAGTTCATTATTTTCCATAATGTAATGATAAAAATTAAACTTTCATATATTTTAGATTCATTGCACACCAACTGAAATATTTCAGGTCTTTTATTGTTTTAATACTGATGATTTTGGCATACAGCTCATGAAAACCCAAAATTCCTGTCTCAAAAAATTAGCATATCATGAAAAGGGTCTCTAAACGAGCTATTAACCTAATCATCTGAATCAACTAATTAACTCTAAACACCTGCAAAAGATTCCTGAGGCTTTTAAAAACTCCCAGTCTGTTTCATTACTCAAAACGCAATCATGGGTAAGACTGCCGACCTGACTGCTGTCCAGAAGGCCATCATTGACATCCTCAAGCAAGAGGGTAAGACAGAAAGAAATTTCTGAACAAATAGGCTGTTCCCAGAGTGCTGTATCAAGGCACCTCAGTGGGAAGTCTGTGGGAAGGAAAAAGTGTGGCAAAAAACGCTGCACAACGAGAAGAGGCGACCGGACCCTGAGGAAGATTGTGGAGAAGGACCAATTCCAGACCTTGGGGGACCTGCGGAAGCAGTGGACTGAGTCTGGAGTAGAAACATCCAGAGCCACCGTGCACAGGCGTGTGCAGGAAATGGGCTACAGGTGCCGCATTCCCCAGGTCAAGCCACTTTTGAACCAGAAACAGCGGCAGAAGCGCCTGACCTGGGCTACAGAGAAGCAGCACTGGACTGTTGCTCAGTTTTGCATGTCATTCGGAAATCAAGGTGCCAGAGTCTGGAGGAAGACTGGGGAGAAGGAAATGCCAAAATGCCTGAAGTCCAGTGTCAAGTACCCACAGTCAGTGATGGTCTGGGGTGCCATGTCAGCTGCTGGTGTTGGTCCACTGTGTTTTATCAAGGGCAGGGTCAATGCAGCTAGCTATCAGGAGATTTTGGAGCACTTCATGCTTCCATCTGCTGAAAAGCTTTATGGAGATGAAGATTTCATTTTTCAGCACGACCTGGCACCTGCTCACAGTGCCAAAACCACTGGTAAATGGTTTACTGACCATGGTATTACTGTGCTCAATTGGCCTGCCAACTCTCCTGACCTGAACCCCATAGAGAATCTGTGGGATATTGTGAAGAGAAAGTTGAGAGACGCAAGACCCAACACTCTGGATGAGCTTAAAGGGATACTCCACCAGTTTTTCTTATTAAACTGTTATTCCCTTAACTAAGACGAGTTGATACATACCTCTCTCGTCTCAGTGCGTGCACTATATCGCTCTGTATTGCCGCAAAACTATGTTAGCTCTTAGCTTAGCCCATGCATTAAATATGGGCCAAGCAGAGAAGCGACCAAACACTTCCACGTTTTCCCTATGTAAACACAGTTACTAGAGTAGTGTAACTTGACCTGGGCTGGTGACACAAAATAAACCGTTGCGCTTTTCTAAGCGTTTAAAATTGATGACTATATTGTATGGCGGAATACCATAACAAGTGCTTTTGAGCACTTCGACTTGGCGCAATAATATCTTCACTCGTGAAAAGTCCTCTTACCGGCTCCCGCTTCCTCTCCCCCTCCCTCTGACATTTCCGTCAATACAACCAACGTGACTTTTACTACCTGTGCTATTAGCAAACTGCAGATCATTTGCAATGGCGGACTTTGTAGATGATTATGACTTCTTTGTAGCAGACCCAGAGCCATATCTGTTTGAACCCGAGTACACGGAGGAGGAATTAGCTCTTATGGACCGTGAGAGGCAAGAAAGATATGATCCAGAACAGACCGGAGCTGGCGAAAGACCACGGGCAAACAGCAATTGGTGGTGCAAGTGTGACTGTTGCGAACAGATGCCGACCGAAATTGAGAGCATGTGCTGTTTAGAATGGGACAAGGTATTGCCATCGAAGGTGGGGGTCAGTGTAGATCCAGAAGACCCTGGACAAATCGAATGTGTCGCGGCAAGCGACGCGTTTGCAGCGATGATTCACCCGGCAGTCGTAAAACTTTTCTTTCATTGTGACAAAGTAAATTGGAGGAAACGACCGACGCCGAGTGGACCAGATGGCCAGCTATCATCAGAGTAAGTGCTATAACCATTTAAATATGCCTATGTATCATGGTTTCAATTATAAATGTATAAACTTAGTCTATCTCTGTCTTCTCAGTCAAAATAGGTTGGTATGCTACCGGATAGTGCTGGAATGGGCCCTACAGGGTGAAACATTGGGCAGAGGCAATCGGAAACCACTGCCATCATGTGTGGTCGGGACTATACGACAAAGATATCCTTCAGAGTCCGGTGTCTATGTTGGATTTCAAGAACTACATGAGGCAATGGATGTGTAGGCATATGACTGTTACTATTTGTATATTTTTCTATATTACAACCATAATGTATATGTGTTTCTATCACTTTATTATTTTCAATGTCCTTATTTGTATTCAGTTCAGTTTCCTATATTTTTTTGTAAAAATAAAGCTTTGAACCTACAACATCTGGAGTGATACTTTTATCTCGTTTGATAAATCCAATGTCTTCTGATATAATCACTCATGCAACATCCAGGTTTTTTTTTTTTTCAATTAAAACCCCTATTAAATAAGACAGGCCATGTGTTCTCTTGGCAAAATGTTTTTTGATAGATTTATTCAAACATTAGTGAAGTCACAAAATTGTACAATACTTAATTTAAAAATATAACAACAAAAATATTAACTATAATAACTGACATTTGCCTTCTACACTTGCTAAGCAAGAAAAAGTCCCCTCCTGTGTTTTTTCAATGGCACAGGTTTCTTTTCATGTCAGCTGTAAACAAAAGTTACAATGGCTCCGATGGACCTTTGAATCTCGAGGTGTGTGACTGTATGACCTCCTCTTTGCTGGGCTTTGGTAGCAATGCAATGTTGGCAGCTAGGCGAGGTACTTGGATACGGGATGATGGGTCTTTGAATCTGACTGTGGGGTCTAGTCTTCTTTGGATCACTCTGTCCATGAGATCATCTCGGAATTTTTGAGTTGTCTTCACATATATTGGTCTAGCAATCCACTGCTTTGATTGCTTTTGAAAGACAACATTGTGTCTTGTGAGGCCTGAAATCAAAAATATTATGAATGAACGTGTTGGTAGTCTAGTACATGTATAATTTCTGATATTTATAATGTTATTACATATGTTCGGACTGTGGCTGTCTGTGTGTTTTTTTTATATATTATAAAAAAAATTAGTCCGTAATATTTGTGCCAGCATTATTTGGAAGATCATGTTTATGTATGGATGATACAGAGAAGTGCAGGGAAAACACACGGTTACATTATAGTAATTTGCATTCCTTTAGTACCCACCGGATCCTATTGTTGCCTGTTCCCGCTTTGTGGAGTGATTCTCATTGTGATCCATAATGGCTAGCATAGTGCGTGCCTTCATTGAAGGGTATTGAAAATGAAGTCGCTTTGGACAGTACTTCAAAAGTGCATTGTGAAAGACCTCAAGTTGTCCTGAGAAATAAATTAAAAGAAAATGTTTTGCAATGTAAAAACAAGTGCATAAAAAGTTATGTCCTTTCGAAGCACTGTACCATCATGAATAGGATGCATAGTACTATTATTCAAATGTGGGGTAACAATCCCCCCCTCATACAGACTTTTTGCAAATTAGTTTTCCATAATCTATTCTCACTAACACAGACTTGACTTTACCCATATTACTATTTAGTTTGTCAATGTCTTTGATACACATACCTGTGTGTTTGAACAGTGTCATCTGTTGTAGGTCTTTTATGAGACGTGTGTCCATAATCATTGCTTGAAGGGCTTTGAAGGCAGGGGAATTCCCTTTCAGCCACCTCTTTGTTCTTTGCTCCTCTGCTGACAAGTCCTGATGGAAACATCTGTATTCCGTTCCGTTTTCTTCCCAGCGATGGACCCCAGTGATGTGGTGTTGAAGAGACGTCCATCGTCGGAGCAGCTCCTGAAAAAACCAAGAGCAGAGGCACACTTTTAACCGTCTGTAATACAATTCATTCGGCTTCCTTGTTGAAGACCAAAAATTGCATGAACATTTGAGCTGCATATAGCATTTGATACATTAAATAGCATGAATGTATGCTTGGTTACCTTTGCATCTCCTTTGGAGGTGCAACAGCTCCACCACATGTGGTTGCTGACACTCCTGACCCAAGGAGCAAGATCCTTGTATTCTTTTCTGTTGGATGCGGCAACCATTTTTTTTTTTAAATCCTGAAAAAATATAGAAACTAAGTACAATGGGTAATCACATATATTGCATAGACTACGGTGGCGCACCATTTCAGCCATATCTGTTACATACATACATGTGTTTCATTGTCTTTTGCCTGTTTTTGTCTTTTGCATTAATTTAAATTTTCTCATCACTAACAAATTAGGTACATTTGGCTTTTGAAACATGGAAATGAGTACACTGCACACATTATACAGACCCAAACAAAGTCATTTTTGAAACACTGGTAACAGACAATAATGTAGATAAATTATTTGGAGTTGTTCTCTAGCTATACAGCTTAGACTAACAGTAAACTAACCTTTGGCGACATGCCACGGATCAAACTGATGAATGATACCAGGATATTCTTCTCTCATAATTTTTCTTATGGACGGATGCCGGTCTGTGGTGACCACTTTTACATCAATGCCCTCTTCCAGGATCTTCTCCAGGCATTTCTTGAAGGTCAGTGGTTCCATTGCGACCGAACTTGAGGTCTGGGAAACCTAAAGAGCACAAATCAATGCATGGTGAAATAAAAAAAAAATGTTATAGAATTTACCATATATTTGTGGAAATAATTGTCAATTTACCTGCATCAAATCAAACCCCACGATCTGGTTAGTGGAGTCATCCATAAAAGAATATGTGTTGTATTTGCTGGAGTGTCCAGGGCTGTCACTTCTGCCGTCTCCACTTAGCTGCACTCCATCTCCATCTTCACTTTGGCAAATTAATCTTGGTTTGATTATGTTCTCCTGTTGTGTGTAGGCTTTCTCAATCACTGGGAGCAGGTAGCTAGCCTGTATGCTGTAAAAATATGACTCCAGTGGCAACTGCAGGTTGAAAAGTCCAGCCCAGTCAGCTATATCAGTGTATGTTGAGCCGGTAAAGAGAGTGGCAGCTGCTGCAAAAAGGTTATTTTCCGCCATTCCCCGTATATTGGGACATGATTCCCATTGTCCCAAATGGCCATTGTTGCATTGCCAATTTATATTGATTCTACTGCCGCGATGTGTTACTGTCTGGTTCAGCTCACACATCGCAGAACCACAGGTTGTACATTTCTGAAATAGTTCCATGAGTTTGGACTCATTTATAATCCACTTCCTCTCTTTCCAACCTTTGGCTTGTCCATAGATGCTTGAACAGCTTCCTGTGGTGGTGGTGGAGGGGCTTGAATTTGGTACAAAGCTAGTGTCTGTAGTATCGACAGCAGGCTCGGAAATCATGCTGACATCAAACACTGATGTTGCACTCATATCCATCACAGCAGTTTCAATGTGGTGTGTTTCCTGTTGTACACAAATAAAAAATAAAAATATGCATTTGTTTAGCATACCAGTGCCACATCAAGTACATTGTGACTAAACAATTAGATAACATGATAGGAAATGGAATGTAATGCTTTCCATAAATTGGATTATGGATTATTGATAGCAAACATAGAAGCTTGTCACTCACCTCGAATACAAGACTTTTTCTTTGCATCGACACACACAATGATGGCCTTGTGTAGTCATGGTCCTAGACATTAATCAGATGTCAAATAAGTATAGGTCATATTACAATCATAAGTCTGTATAAAACATGAAAATTCATTATCTTACTGATTGTACTGTCCATGTGGGAGCAAGGGCAACAGCTGGTTTGCCTGAACGTAAAGGACTAGCTAACTGTACAGACAAGGGCAATTTGAATGCAGCAGTAGGCTCTTCAGCTCTGTGCTTCTGGGGGGTTGATTGAGGTACACCAACAAAAAAGTTTTCCTCTTGTTCTGGCAGATCTTCCTGTACATCACTCAACTCTGCCTGAATAATAATTGAAGAAATTATGGAAAACAAATACAAACACAAATATCAATTATATTTATATATTTTTTACATTGTTCAAAGTAAAAATAAAGTATTGTCACAGGGTATTACCAGAGACAGAAATACCCCTCCCCCTACCATTAGTCAATGTATTAGCATGGTAAATGAAACCTTGCAGTCTCAAGATACAGAGAATCAGATATGTTGTCACTATAACGTTATACTAAGGAGTTATACGGTTTAAGGCTTATACTACATGTTTCTTTCTGAGCTCAGTCCTTATCTAAATAAAACAGTAACTTTTTATTTCCTGTCTCAGAAGCGCACTGATTGCACAGATATGTTACTCAGCTAAGGTTACTGACACTTCCAGGACAACTAAATACCATGCAAAAGTACACTTACAGTGTTGGGTGATGATCCTCTTTCTTGTGTAAGTGATCTGAATATTGTTGGTGTAGCCTCATCCTTTAGGCGTGTTCCTGTGCAGGTATAGTCCTCCTTTGTGAAATGTTCGGAGCAAACACGCCACTTCTTCAGAGTCATCAATGGTGTTTTGGGATTCTTGTTCAAAGCAGCTAACCAAGCTCTCCGCTGTATGTGGTGTGTTGGAATTCGGTGAAAAATGACAGCACTATGTACATTCTCCTTATTTTCACAACCCTTTACGATGCACGTTTTAACCATTATTGTACACAAACTAGCTTCCAACAACCTGTTAATTCGTCAACTCCGCTCGAATTACTACTACCGGCGCATGTCACGTTGGTTGTATTGACGAAAATGTCAGAGGGAGGGGGAGAGGAAGCGGGGGCTGGTAAGAGGACTTTTCACGAGTGAAGATATTATTGCGCCAAGTCGAAGTGCTCAAAAGCACTTGTTATGGTATTCCGCCATACAATATAGTCATCAATTTTAAACGCTTAGAAAAGCGCAACGGTTTATTTTGTGTCACCAGCCCAGGTCAAGTTACACTACTCGAGTAACTGTGTTTACATAGGGAAAACGTGGAAGTGTTTGGTCGCTTCTCTGCTTGGCCCATATTTAATGCATGGGCTAAGCTAAGTGCTAACATAGTTTTGCGGCAATACAGAGCGATATAGTGCACGCACTGAGACGAGAGAGGTATGTATCAACTCGTCTTAGTTAAGGGAATAACATAGTTTAATAAGAAAAACTGGTGGAGTATCCCTTTAAGGCCGCTATCGAAGCATCCTGGGCCTCCATAACACCTCAGCAGTGCCACAGGCTGATTGCCTCCATGCCACGCCGCATTGAAGCAGTCATTTCTGCAAAAGGATTCCCGACCAAGTATTGACTATTGAGTGCATAACTGAACATAATTATTTGAAGGTTGCCTTTTTCTTTTTGTATTAAAAACACTTATTTTATTGGTCGGATGAAATATGCTAATTTTTTGAGACAGGAATTTTGGGTTTTCATGAGCTGTATGCCAAAATCATCAGTATTAAAACAATAAAAGACCTGAAATATTTCAGTTGGTGTGCAATGAATCTAAAATATATGAAAGTTTAATTTTTATCATTACATTATGGAAAATAATTAACTTTATCACAATATGCTAATTTTTTGAGAAGGACCTGTATATATATATATATAAAAGTTACATAATGAAGACAGATTTCACTGTTCACACACACACACACACAGTTCCATTGTAGGCTATGGGAGTCCCCTGTTCGATAGGTAAACATCGTTCAGGTCCCCACTTGGCCAGTGTAGAGCGACAGTGCTCTGTTAGTAATATAGAAATGAATGTGTGTGTGTACAATGGCACATAACAATGGCAAAAAAAATGTTAGGGACTGCATAACCAAGAATAGAAAGTATCTATGAAGAGAGAGCATTAAATAAGAGAAATAATATTATGAATGATAAGAAGCATCTTCTCGCCTCTGCTTTTGAACTGTTGCCGTTGGTATTTTTTACCCCGTTGTAGATTTAAATGGTCTTTCCTCAAGCAATATATTTTTTTTTGATAACTGATGGGGTCATTTTTCTTTAATTGTATACTGTATATGTTTATCTATGCATATTGTGATTTCTGATGCCTGTGTGAACACACACACACATATATACATATATATGTATATAAAAGATATATAATGTAACTTATATATATATATATATATATATTCAGAGTTGCAGGTCCCATCTTGGCGTGTTTTAATTTTTTTAAAAATAAGTTTTTGCATATTTGTATTATGAAAAGAAAATTTTGTATGTAATTTTTGTTTCTTCAAAATGACCAGATGCAGCATGTCAACTTAAAAGTTTTGAATTTGGTCTTCAAGAAAAGTCCACTGATGGATGGTAAAGAATGACATATGTTTGGTTGTAATTAAATTTAGCAAAATTTCAAACACTGACTATCTCTGTACATCAACATCCCAAGCCCCTTTCACACAGCGCTTTGAACCTGGCAAATTGCCGGCAAATTGCCAGAACGCCTTCTGTGTGAACGCAAACTCGACCCGGGAATTATCCGGGATCGATGCCGGGTTGGGGACCTAGTAACATTGCCGTGTTCAGTCCCGGAACGCGCGCTGTGTGAACAAAAGCCGTAATAATGCCGTGTCGTAGTGATAACGCTGAAGCCGGGATCGTTCGCCAGCTGTGAAATGGTACGTAAAGCGCAAGTTTATGGTCGAATCAGAGAAAACATGCAGAAGCGTGGTTTCACGAGAGAGAGATCGCAGCTCATAAGCAAACTTAAGACGCTGCTGAGATTACAAGTCACATCGATGTCACGTGTCTTTACGGGATTTTTACGGGTTGTGTGTGAACGCACCCTCTGATTCCGGAAAATCACTGGCAGTGTGAATGAACCAAAATCAAACAAACCCGGGTCAAATCCCGGGTCACTTTATCCGTGTATTTTCCGGAATCTCTGTGTGAAAGGGGCTCTAGAAACAAAGGAAAACAAAAAAAAGGACATGTCTATTGATTTTATTAAAGTAGAAATTATGTTTTAATTAATAGGCAGCCAATACTATCAGTCACATTATTAATATCTTGGTGTTCTTGACAATAAGCTTAAATGTGGAACGATCATATAAAGTATAAAGCCACCACAGACAATAAATTTCTTAAAGCAATAACTTTCCTGTAATGTCCACAACATAAATATTCTGATGTTTTATAGTGCTTTCATCGAAAGTGTTATGATATTCTGTATTATTTGTTGGTATGGAACTGTAGCTACTGAAGAAATCAGTAAGAAAAGTGGTAACAATGCATAACCAAGAATAGAAAGTATCTATGAAGAGCATTAAATAAGAAAAATAATATTATGAATGATAAGAATATCTTCTCGCCTCTGCTTTTGAACTGTTGTCGTCGGTATTTTTAACCCCATTGTATGAAAAACAGATTCAAATGGTCTTTCCTCAAATATTTCAATTTTTTAATTTTTGATAACTGATGGTTTGGTCATTCTTTTTTAATTGTATATTGAATATGTTTATCTGTGCATATTGTGATCATCAGAGATCACAATATACATATCACAATATGCAATATATATATAAAGTTACATAAGGAAGACAGATTTCACTGTTCACACACACAGTTCCATTGTAGGCTATGGGAGTCCCCTGTTCGATAGGTAAACATCGTTCAGGTCCCCACTTGGCCAGTGTAGAGCGACAGTGCTCTGTTAGTAATATAGAAATGAATGTGTGTGTGTGCAATGGCACATAACAATGGCAAATAAATTGTTAGGGACTGCATAACCAAGAATAGAAAGTATCTATGAAGAGAGAGCATTAAATAAGAGAAATAATAGTATGAATGATAAGAAGCATCTTCTCGCCTCTGCTTTTGAACTGTTTCCGTCGGTATTTTTTTACCCCGTTGTATGAAAAACAGATTCAAATGGTCTTTCCTCAAAAAATGCAATTTTTTTAATTTTTGATAACTGATGGTTTTTTTATGGTAATTGTATATTGAATATGTTTATCTTTGCATATTGTGATCTCTGATGCCTGTATGAACACATACAGGCATATATATATGTTCACACAGTCATCAGAGATTACAATATGCATATCACAATATGCAATATTACATAATGAAGACAGAGTTCACTGTTCACACACACACGGTTCCATTGTAGGCTATGAAAGTCCCCACTTGGCCAGTGTAGAGCGACAGTGCTCTTTTAGTAATATAGACGTGTGTGTGTGTGTGTGTGTCTGATGCCTGTGTAAACATTATATAATTACATACTACATATCTAATATATAAACATATATATATATATATATAAAGTTACATAATGAAGACAGACTTCACTCTTCACACACACACACAGAGTTCCATTGCAGTCTATGGGAGTCCTCTGTTGGTAAGGTAGACATCGTTCAGGTCCCCACTTGGCATGTTTTTTTAAAAATAAAAAAATGCATATTTAAAGTTATATTATGAAAAAAGACCTTAAAAGAAAATTTTGTATGTCATTTTTGTTTCTTCACAATGACTAGAAACACTAGTCCCCTCTTGGCCAGTGTAGAGCGATAGTCCCCTGTTAGTAATAAAGACGTGTATGTGTGTGTGTGTGTGTTTTTGGGTGGGTGACAGTTGTACGTTACAGTTTGACAAGAGTTTATAGTTTCACAAAAGCACAATGTTGTGTTTTATTGCGAGTGTACACAAATATAAGTAAACACTTTGCAGTTTGAATGATGTCCTGTATGAACAAAATGACGGAGTATGTTTTTATGTCTCCATTGCTTGATCGCGCCACACACACACACACACACACACATTGTGCATTCCAGCATTGCAATCATGACATCGTGGCCTGTTCATTATAGTCAAACTAACATATAATAATTACTCTGCTCTGTTTAAATATTCAGTAGTACAATTTGTACCATGCAGCGTAAGCACCGTTCCACTGTGATGTTTCCAAGTAAATTTTTGCGCATGTGAATAGGATGATTTTTTCCGTCGATATTAAAACGTGAGTTTATGACGATATATATAGTGGTCGACCGATATATCGCCACGGCTGATATATCGGCCGATATTTGGCTTTTTTAAAATATCCGCATCGGCCGATAAGTTTTTCTGATTGGCCGATGTGTTGGAAGCGGGACTTTTATTTTGACGGCACCTGAGAAGTGAACGGCAGCGCCTGAATCTGATCACACAGCGCTCACTCACATTCTCCGTCTCTCTGTCAGTCATATCTAATACTTTGTTAGACAGAACCGGTGGCTACAGAACTGGTAATCAAAGAAAGTCAATGGTATGCGAAAAAGTAATGCGTTTGCTTTTATATTATTTGTAACCGAAAAGGCAAACAATCAGGCTAAAATACTTTCTAATTTACCGTCAACATTCAGCAAATGCGCATCTACATCATTTAAACAAATCTCTGAATATCTAATAAACATTTAATCGAATCCAGCTGTGATATCTTGTGAATTGTGCATTTGTAGCCTGCATAAACGTGTTCCTGCGAGTGACGGTCCGTGCGAAGTGAGCGAATGCGAACAGAAGATCAGCTTCACAGGAGACGCGATCGAAAAACTTTAAATCCTTCATTTTAAAATATGCTGTGCTATATCCAGTTGCCCACTGTGTCATATTCATGTCGTTTTCACTGTGTGCTGTATGTAAAATTAGCGTTACCTTGACAAAAGTCAAAGTAAAAAAAATATGATTATCAGTGCGCATGAAATTACCAGATTACTGAGTGCCCTGTGTTACAGTGTTTACTTCCTTTTTATTCACATATTCATATATTTTTAAACAATTACTTTATTTGTGAAAAATACTGTAATAGGATTGCAGATTCAAGAAGTTGCCATCTAAAGTATAGGGCCTAAGCATGTTTATTTGAAATATTTATGAAATTTATCTAATTTATTAAATATTGATTTATATAAATATAAAGTGTGTGTGTGTATATAAATATATATATATATATATGTGTGTGTATATATATATATATATATATATATATATATATATGTTTGATATATAAATATCGGCTTTATATCGGCCATCGGCTACCCTGCTCTCTAAGATATCGGCATCGGCAATCGAAAAACCCATATCGGTCGACTACTAGATATATATACACACATACACATTCATACATTATATATACTGTATATATATATATACACACATATATATATATATATATATATATATATATATGTATGTATATAAATATAGCTGTGAGCAGCGATGAAAAGGCCAAAGCCGGCGGCACCGCCACCCCGGTGCCTTTAGGCAACTAAAGGCACCGGGGTTGCGGTGCCACCGGCTTGGGCCCGTCATCGCTGCTCGCTGCTATATTTTTCTTTTTCTTTTTGTGACGGAGACCTGGCTCAGCCCTGGTGATTTTTCAGCTCTAAAGGAACTTTCTCCTCCAGACTGCCTGTTTTTTAATTCTCTATGAACTGTAGATCGTGGAGGTGGAATAGCAACAATATTCAAGAACTGTTTTAATTGTAAACTTCTGCCTGTTGAGAACTTCCTATGCTTTGAGGTGCAGCTCCTTAGGGTTGATCTCACTACCTCCTTGCTTTGCGCACTGATTTTAACTTCAATAAGGATTTCATCCAAGAATTTTCTGACCTTTTGGCCTCCCTGATGTCATACTATGATAGACTTCTGATTCTGGGGGACTTTAATTTCCATGCCTGCTGCCAGTCTAAACCCTTGGTCAAAGAGTGTTTATGTCTTAGGGACTCACTTAACTTTGTACAATTTGCTTTGTTTTTCAGTGACTAATCTTGAAATTTGTGATCCTGCTATTTCTGATCATTGTCCAGTGGTTTTTGACTCTGTGCTGGCTTGTACTCTCCCCATAATCTTATCATTCACCATGTTTTTGATGTTTTTATTCCTCTACTGCCAGGACATTCAATGATGTGTATTTATCTACCCAAACCCTAATGTTATAAATGTTCTCTCCTTCTGTGTCTATCCTGATGAATTGTTTGATCTTTTTACCAGTAGGCCTACCTGCACTGCTACCTTGGACTTAATTGCCCCCTTGAGGTTATAGAGATGCAAGGGGAAAAAGAAAGATCAGCTCTAGTTAAATGGGTCCACTCGCGCACTCAGTCAGGAGTGTAGGTGCTATAACAATCCCAGCTTCTTTGCACTGGTCAAGCTATATTTTAAAAGGGGATAACTTTGTGTGCAATGCTCAATTGGTCTCAGATGAAAGATATCTAAAATAAACTCTTCCACAAACAAGTACAGTGTTTCTTTCTTCATATAGTCAAAGCTTTACTCATTCATTATCCCACAAACCCATAATGTCACAAAACATACACTCGTATACAGAGATCAATTCATTATTTTCAGTCATGCACAAGTATATGCATATGGGTGTATCAAAATGTCCAACACAGTCCTCTGAGGTTTACAAAGTTCAATAGCTCAGAAAATGAAAGATGTCAGTCTTATCTGTAGTTTGTGCAAAGGTGGATAGTGACGACATAGGAGGTTGTCCAATGCTTAGTTATTTGGTGAGTCGTTAGTTTTCTCATCAAACGAATCAGAAAAGTGCTTCAGTAGTATAAGCTTGGTGTTTGGTCAGACCCACTTAGCAGTATCCACAGCTGATGAGCAATAGCTACATCCCAAATAAATCCTCTACAAGAAAAACATCAAACACATCAATTACACTAAATAGATTCCCCATCAGTTCACCCAAACATTTCGCACAAACAATTAAACTTACGTTTGAGCAGGAAACAAACGTTTCTCAAACAGGATTGGAAAATAGTTAGCAAACAACCATGAGGCAGCATCAAACAGACCTTAGCACTTACTCTACTGCTTCCTGTTTTATCCCATACAATGTGCCCTCTTTCATCCCCCTAGTGGCTAGGAAGAAAATAACACCCACAATTGGAATGAAAGAAACACTGTGACAGGCGGTGACTGTTACAGTGCACTGAATGCAGATGGATGAAAGACAAACTTCAGATATCATACGAAATATTTAGGCATTGTCTTAAGCGGTATCAGAGTGTTGTTAAGTGGCTGCTGATCAATTGCTCATGTCTGTCTTGCTGCTGGTTTGCATCTGTAAGCTCTGATCTTTCTGTTTTTAATCTCTATTTACTATCATTCCATTTAGTTTATATTGCTAAAAATAACTTACTCATCAACATATATTAGATAGTCTAATATTGCATATCACATTAATCTGACATCGCCAGCTTTTATCTAAATCGTTATCGCTAGCCTGTTAACCTGCCATTCGTGCTTGCCGTCTTTTTTTTTCTCGCATGCGCTCGCGCTTTTTACGATTCTAACTGTGGTAAGTAAGTTAGGATCATTCAACAAACACGGTGAGTAATGTCTTCTGTTATTGTCACTTGCACTTAGTGTCACATGTATAGTATAGCCTTCTCTGTCAGTACTGAGGGCTTTACATGTGATACATGCAGGGAGATAGTCAGGCTGACGGAGAAGATTTCAGAACTAGAGACACGCATCCAAACTTTAATCGAGGATAGTAAGAATACAAGGGCTTTAGATACTGCTTTGGATGTGACTAACTTAGTGAACTCTGTACACTGTTTGGTTCCGGCTGTAGAGCCCGTGCAGCAGGGCAACTGGGTGACCATGAGACGCTGTAGTCGCGGGAGAAAACACAGCTCTTCCGTTCCGACTACCATAACAAATAGATTCTCCCCACTCAGTGAAACACCCACTGAGAATCCTGTTGAAAGTGCCCTAGTTATTGGTGATTCTATTACACGGAACGTGAAAATAGAGACACCAGCCACCATAGTCACATGTTTGCCGGGAGCCAAAGCGCCTGACATCAAAGCAAATTTAAAAGTGCTGGCTAATGCTAATCGTAAATTCTCTAAGATTATTATTCATGTCGGCACTAATGATGTTCGACTTCGCCAGTCGGAGATCACTTAAATTAACGTTAAAGAGGTGTGCGAATTCACAAGTAGGATGTCAGGCACTGTAATTTGCTCTGGCCCCCTTCCTGTTCGCCGGAGTGATGAGATACTTAGACTGTCCTCAATCGATGGCTGGCTGTCTAAGTGGATTCCGCAAAATAATATAGAATTCATAGACAATTGGAAAAGTTTTTGGGGCAGACCTGACCTTTTGAAAAGAGATGGTTTTCATCCCTCCTGGGATGGTGCTGCTCTTCTCTCTTGTAATATGACACATAAGCTGTGTCCGAAATCGCGTACTATGTGAGTAGGTACTACATTTAAATAAGAACGTACTTCGCGATCGTTAAAAAAGTATGTTCTATATAGTATTAATACTGGTAGTATGAATGGAGTCCCGACGTACTACATGTGTCATGTTGTAATTGTCACGTGACATACGCTGTCATAACAGCGCGAAAATTTAAAGAGCCCACTCCACTGACTGCACCAACTTCGCGCTATGTTTTTAGTTCTGATTTCTGTTTTCATCTGAGTTTTTACGTCGTTTGAGCTCACAATCCAGAGGAGGCATCGGTCAGCTGCTCGCAGATCACGCCTTCGTCGAGAGCTTTTGCGGAGTTTCTTAAATAACGTAAGTAGCATTTATTTACCTAATAAATTTTACCTCAGAAAACACACACACACACACAAACCTATGAACAATGACAGATGTTGATTTTTGGCAAGGAAAAAGCTATTTATTTGCTTGTGATATTACCATCGATGAATAAACATGAATTAATCATTAGATACATATGCATGTGTGTCTTTGTGTACCTATATTGATTCATTCATTGATGGTAATAGCACAAGCAGTGTGCCTGTTTGCTTGTGTGTGTGTGTATGCATGTATGTATATATATTTTTTTTTTTCCATTGCCATTACAGTGAAATAACTGAACACAAATATACAAGCTTGATACAAAAATTATAATTCCGATGTAAAAGCCTCTAAGTGCCATCTTAAATTTTATTCTAGAATTATAATTTTTATCAAGCTTGTATATTTATAATATATATATATATATACACACACACACACACACACACACACACATGCATATGCACAGACATATATTCAAATACATCATGCATAAGAAATGGACCATATACATATAAATACATATTATATTTATAAATAAGCCAACACAGGAAACAAGTGTCTAGTTGATTCAAATTGTATTCTACATTAAAACTACATAAACGTTTACAGATTGTGTGCCCTACAACCTACTGCCACCTGAATGCTGCTGTGCCAATTCTCCGGCTGTACTTTGAAGATGGAGCTGACCTCCGCCCCAACCTCCGACTTTCGCGGCAGTCCATCCAGTCCCTGATTGCTTAAGTGAAAGCAGATTGCAACCATGGGTGGGAAAAGGACGTTGAGGTGCTGGTGTTCCTTTACTGGCTGGCCTATGCAGCATCGTACCGGTAGGGTCACTCTCCTTTGACATCCCGAAGTCTACTATGCACGACATTGTGCACAGAATGACCAAGGCAGTCATCTGCATTTTGAGGCAGCTTGTCGCTTTCCCCAGCACAGATGACCTGGAGGTAGTGGGAGCAGGTTTTGCCCAGCTGGCAGGGTCTCTAGCTTTCAATGTTGTAGCTTGTGCAATAGATGGCTGTCACATCCGCATCAAACCACCAGCAAGTGACGTCCAGTGCTACTTCAACCGGAAGCTGTTTAATTCTGTACAGCTTCAGGCCATCACTGACCACCAGGGGAAGTTCCTCGACATTTTTGGTGTATCGATTTGGGTATCCTGGGTCGGTGCACGATGCCAGGGTGCTGAAGAACAGCCCGTATACACTGGCCACCTGCTTCCACCTGCAGGAAAGTGCATCCTTGGAGATGGTGGGTATCCTGGCCCGAGTGCGCCCATCTGCCTCATGACCCCATACAAAGAGCCTGTACAGAATGCTGTACAGGCTCGCTACAACAGGAAGCATTCTCGTGCACGGAACATCGTCGAGAGGGCCTTCGGGATGCTGAAAACAGGCTGGTGTTCCATTTTTTTCAAGGCCCTGGAAGTCAGCCCTGCTTTTGTGCCAGATGTTGTTGCATGCTGCACGGTGCTCCACAACCTCTGTCTTCTCAATGGGGACATAGTTGATCCAGAAGTTGCGGAGGATGGCGATGACCCACCTGAAACCCGCAACACAGAAGCCAGCGCAGGAGAGCGCGTGCGGGACAATCTAGCTGCAGCGGTGTCTGGACCAGGCAACTGTGTGCCTGCTCTTCATGAGCACGATTACCTGTAAGACACTTCAACAGGTTAAGACAGTAAAAATCAGTTCTTGTTCTCAGATTGACAGTGTTCCAGCTTGTCTATGTTAGTTATGTAAATAGTTAGGTGTGTGTGTGTGGGCACAGCCCACAGGGTGCTGTGATGCATACAGTGCAGTAGTACTAGTTAGAGAGGTGCATGGCTATCTGTGTGCATCCCTCTGGCTTACAGCTCACTGCCGCTGGACAAAGCCTCTCCATCACCAAGACTCCTGTCGGGCTCCTCACGGCTGCACATGGTAACTGGGGATATTGCAGACCCAGGCTAATCAACAGGGGATCTCGGAGCTACAGTGGTCCCTAGAGGTGACACACACCAACAACTGGCACACTGCCTTAGGCAGTGTGTGAATTTGTATACCAAACTTTTAAAATTCTAACTACATATCACATATTTGAGCTTAATGTTTTACAAATTATTTTCTTCAAGTGGACATCTAAATATTGTCCAAGGAGTAAAGTCCTCATCTTGTACATATGCGTTGAAAGAAACATATATTGAATCATTTTAAAGTGATGCCCTACAAATGAGATTGCTATTATCAAAGTCCCTTTAGATCTTTTTTAGACCTTTAGATCTTACTTTTCCTTTTGGTGGTGCTTTAAGCTCAATTATACTACTTTATGCCTAAGTTATGCGATTTTGTTTTAAGCTTTGTATTCTGTATCCATTTAAATGTTAAATTCACAAAAAAAGCAAATATATTTTAAAGGTGTCTGAAGTGTGTGGGTATTTCTCTACAGTGTGGCATTCATAGTCAGACAATATATTTTTCAGATATACCTGGAATTTGCTCGTTTCAAAAACCTTCTGGAATCTGCTACAAAATACACACAAAACACTTTTTAATTATTAATTACTCAATGCCACATATTAAGGACTTTACAACTGACAATCTAGCTACTGTAAATCCCTGGGAATTAAGTGTTTTGTTATAAAACTTGCTAAAACAGCATGACACAGTGAACTTACTAACAAAAAAAATTAAAAGAGTGTGTATCATTTGATTTCTTTATTAATATTATTTTTTTGCAATCATTTCTAACAGCTGAAGAAATCTTTCCTCTCTCTTTTGTCTCCGTTTCTCTCTCCTTTCTTCTCTTTCTCTGGCCTCCTGTTCTAGACTCTTCTCATGCTTTCGTCGCTCTTAGTAGTTAATATGATACACCACCTGTCAAAATGATTAATTGACAGATGGGCGTGGCTATCCTTTGATCTTCCCCCGCCCCTTCCGGTTCCTCCCCTTCCTGTCCCGCCCCTTGCCCCGCCCCTTCCGGTTCCTCCCCTTCCTGTTACCTTTGACCTAGTTCCGCCCCTTCCTGTTACCTTTGACCTAGTTCCGCCCCTTCCTGTTACCTTTAACCTAGTTCCGCCCCATCCGGTTACAGCTTCTGTCAAAATGATGGATGATGACCTTTGATCTAGTTCCGCCCCTTGTGGTTACAGCTTCTGTCAAAATGATGGATGTGTGACAGTTAGTTTGAAGTTCATTTGATAAAGAAAAGGGAGGTATTGGCCTTTGATGTTAACATAAGCTTTGATGTTACAGTTACAAAGTGATGTGACAGTTAGTTTGAGATGTATTGGCCTTTGATGTTAACATAAGCTTTGATGTTACAGTTACAAAGTGATGTGACAGTTAGTTTGAGATGTATTGGCTTTGAAGCTGGTGTTTTGTGACCGCATCCCCTAAATATCCCTGAGCTTTATCAAGGGGCAGCTGTGAAAGTGATAAGAAAAAATGGTGAAAGTTTATCTGTTCTTTAAAAGAATATAAAATAAAATCTCACACAAAAAGTTTGAATAAAATGTAGAACTATTCACTGAACCAAGCATTTCAGTTTAAATAAAATGGTGAAAGTTTATCTGTTCTGTAAAAGAATATAAAATAAAATCTCACACAAAAAAGTTAAAATAAATGTAGAACTATTCACTGAACCAAGTCTTTCAGTTTTAAATAAAATGGTGAAAGTTTATCTGTTGTTTAAAAGAATATAAAATAAAATCTCACACAAAAAGTTTGAATAAAATGGAGCTACAAAAAAAAAATATTGCAAACAATCCAATGTATGACCTTGCACTGTTTCAAAAACATAGAGAGCGAGCGTCTATGTATGTGTGTCTTTTGTCAAAGCAGTAAAGGATGCGCCAGGTGCACTTTTCTATCTGTTTAGATAAAATAAAATCACACGCTATAGCCGGATCTCTCTGAAATGTATCTCCAATTATAATCTTTTTTGGCCCGTAACCCAGTTAGGGATGTGTCTGCTCCACATGAAATGCAGGCTTTGTCTGTATGAGACTGTGAATTGGGGGTCAGGGACGGGGTCCCGAGATAAGACGTTAACATGCGCGGTGCAATGACGACATCTAGTGGACACGGAACGCTGTTTTTCTCCATATCCAAATATAAATACACATGTCCTCAGGCCAAAAATCATCAGAAACGTCTTTTCCTGACTTTGCTCAATCCTCTCTACTTGTCATCAAAATGCAAAACTGTGAGTATTTCTTTTCTCTATATTTTATCTGTTATAATAATATGATTTTGTTCCATCATCTGCATTATGCAATATTGTGATTGTTTTAAACATGGATGCATTCTGCTATTGAAGTTTATCTACTGTAACTCAAATCTACATTATACTATCTGTTTAATGTTTATCTGTCGATGTTGGTCTTTTTTATCATAAAACTATGATTTTTAAAAACTGTAATACTGTTTTAAACTTTCATTGGACTATGGGTTTTATCTGTTATAATAATATGATTTTTTAACGTGATGACTTTCATTCCTATGGTGTTTTAATCATGCAATGTGCTATTGTCTTTATTTAATTATTTTTAATTTTTAAAAACTGTTTATTAGTTTTAAACACTCATTCATTATGATATTGCATTGTTTTATCTGGAAAATTTAGATGTAGAACAGATTGATATACATGTTTTGTTAGGATAGTTCTATCTGTAATGTGTTTTATTTAAAACACCATTTGTGACTATTACATTGTTTCATCTAAAAGATTTAAAACATCATTAATATAAATGTTCTATCTGCAATATGTTTTATTTAAAACATCATCTGTGACAGTCATTCTAACCACGTAGCATCCACTGTCTTTTCTTATCATAATGTTTGGCCTGTATATGTTTTTTTCAGAAAACTTAAAAAATTATAATGCTATGGTTTTTCACCATTGAGTGACTTTTATTATGAAAAGACTAGGCTTTTCTAACAGGAAGTGTCTGGTGTTTGCTTAGCTAGCAGCTATGCTGTGATTCTGTTTTTGTTATGTAACATTTCTGTTTGTATTAAATCGATGTTTTGCCATCGCATTGTTTTGTTATCTATTTACTAAGACAGCGCCGCGCTCGCGGTTATTAGGCATGGCTTAGCTTAACACCACTCCTGTTAGAAATGCATTGGTTTAGCTTAGCAGTGCGTGCTACATTGCTAACTGCTCTTAAATATGTCTGACATCATCTATCATAACTAGTTTTTGATCCGTATCTGTTTCACAAGGCGGATCGATCTGTTTTTGATATATTGGCAGATTGTTTTTAAGCATAAAAGCTTGTTTTAGTCACTGTTTTAAACACTATGTTATTGATACAACAGCTAACCAACTCGAAATTACCCCCTCTAGTGCACCGTTGTGATATAACATCCTGTTATGGCGAAATTACGCCCTCTAGTGCACCGTTCTGGTATAACATCCTGTTATGGCGAAATTACGCCCTCTAGTGCACCGTTGTGATATAACATCCTGTTATGGCGCCACCTGGTCACCCGGAGTTAAAACTGCATCCTGTTGAAATTATGCCCCCTAGTGTACCAGGGTGATATAACATTATGTTATGCTGAAATTGTGCCTCCTTGTGTTCCGGGGTGATATAACATGCTGAAAAATAATGATTATTATATATTTTCTTTTTTAATCATTTATTTATTTTTTATAAATAATATTTTGTAATAATTATTATTTATTATTATATTTTATTATTATTTTATTTATTTATTTATTTTTATAATTTTTTTTTTTAAAGCATCTGTGTGTAGGCGTGTCATCAAACAAGCCTATAAAACGACTTACAAGTGTTTCCATTCATAACAGGATTTTTTCCCCCAGGTGCAAATATTGCAAGTGATGCTGTCGATGCATTTGAGGACTGATCTTTTATAAATTATTAAATAAATTTTAATAATAATATTTTAAAATAAATAAAAAATTGTAATTCTCTCTTTTCTTTTTAAATTCGCAGCAGCTACTCCGGTGATTGATGCAGACAACGCAGCAAATGGTAAAATAAGACTCATCGTTGAGGTAAAAAATTTTTCTAACGCCTATGAGAAATCTAATTTTTATTTATTTATTTTAGTTTTCATACATTTTATTACGCAACCCGGCTTTCCCCTGACGGATCACACTCAAGAAGAGAATGAAGACCTCACCAGTGTTGAAGTAGCAGACGCAGCTGACCCCACTCCGGCCCGTGCTGAGGATCAAATAGCCCTTACCGACTCGGCTTTAGACCAGCGCCCCGGACCAAGCGGAGAGTCTTTGAGAAAGAAGACTAGAAAAACGGATCGTTCTACCTCACCGATCAGTCCTGAGAGAAAAACAACCCGTTTTGTCCCGGCGATCAGTCCTGAAAGCAGTCCTGAGCCGAGTCTTGACAGTGTATTTCTTTATGGTAAGACTATCTACATTATTTTGTATTTAAACTCAAATTGAGTCATACCATTAAGATTTTCGAGTTATATTTCTACACAGCTGGGTCCAGTAGAAGCCCTGACACTGTGACTGGTTGGAATACACCTCAACGCATCGCTTGGGATCAGAGTTCTTGGACAAGCGAACACGCTGAGGTGACAACCACAAACGCTGGTCAATCGTCGTATCCTTTTCTCTCACCGCCGGAATAAGAGCCAGCTGCACATCGCCCGACTGATGCTATAGAGACATTAGTGGCAGAGTTTCGTGACACACAGGTTGATAGAAATAACCAGTTCATCGAATTACGCGATGCGCAAGATGGTATAATGACCAAATTGAATGCACTGCACAGTGAGAGACCAAACGAAGCGCGTAGCAGATTAGACGCATTGCGCAGTGAGCTTCGGGCCTCTCAGCTCGAGACACATAGTCGACTTGACACACAGGATCGCTTTATTCAAAATTTGGCCGATGAAATATTCAGACGTAACCAAAGTATGCAGGCAGCCATCAGTCAGGATTTTGATAGAATCGGTCGCATGTACACCGAATACCACCGTGAGTATATGCTTTTGATCTGTCATCTCATTCTCACCATCCTATATGAAACAGCGGAGTAATCCTTGTACCCCATTAAACTTTTACGGTTGTAGTCATTTTCTTTAGCTATCATCTAGTATACTCTATGATTTTATGCATGCTTTGATTTTTCCATATACTCTGTTTTTCATGTATGCTTTGATTTTTTATACTCTATGATTTTGTAATATTTCATTTGTACTTTTTACATGTACTCTATGATTTTATGCATGCTTTGATTTTTCCATATACTCTATGATTTTGTAATATTTCATTTATACTTTTTACATGTACTCTATGATTTTATGCATGCTTTGATTTTTTATACTATACGATTTTGTAATATTTCATCTATGATTTTTACATATACCCTGTGATTTTTATATTTCATGTTTTGGTCTGAAATCTAAAAATGGATGGTTCAAAATGCTTTTGTGCAGGCGCTTGTCAACCAGGCCAGTGTCCCGCAGAACTGTCAGCGGACGAGATTGAAATGCTAAGTATGCTGCCTGACGAGCTTTTAACGTATACAGATTCTTTAGACCAGTATTTGTTTAATCTAGAATCTTCACAACACTCGGCCGATTTGGATCTTTTTGAATTAGCCGTAAATCCAAATATGAATTTGTTCGATCATGTGCTAAGCGTAGACAATGATCCTGTTGTACAATACGGCGGTGATTTAAATAACCCACCCTCCACATCTAGCATCGCTTATTCAGCCACAGATCCTGACCACGACAACACAGAGCCTCCCGCTAATGATGCTTCACAACCATCCACATCCGCAGCAGGTAATGTTGATACTTCACGCGACGATCGATTAAGTCCTCCGGATATTGATACGCTGATCTGTCAAGGTGGCTACGTTAACGGATATCACGTTATACCACGACCTCGTTTCAATAGTGTCTCATTGAGAAGATCCATGAATCTGCGAGTGATTAACTCTCCAGATTTAGCCGTTTATCACACCTACCTGCACGACACGCTGAGCGAGATTGTTACCTTCGCTAGAGATATTGGTGGTAATGCCCCCATCATTAATATGACCGTGTCGGCTCCCAGTCTACAAACACCCATCAACGCCATTTTAACACCGGACAATAATTACGACACCGATTTGCTTTACGATCAAATTGAAAAAGTCCTTCAGAGCGAAGACCGGTTATTATCGGACACTTCCGTAGAAGTAGACGCGTCCGTTGTTTTCGCCAGACAAGGTGGTGGGCATCGTAAACTTACAGATCTTGCCGTTGATGAGGTGATTAAAAGAAAAAAGACGAGTTTATTTTGCCCTGTAAATATATCAAATAATTTGTGTTTCTCCATTTGTCTCGCCCATTTTCTTAACCCTCAACACCCCGAGAGCGAGTTAGAAAACCTGGCTGCCTCTATCCAAAACAGTGCGGGGTTCTCAATCCAAGATCCATTCGCTTTTAGCGACATAGCCTCGTTTGAACGCACGCTAGACATTAAAATTGTGGTATTTCACAGATCTAATGCCTTGGTCTTAGAAAAGTACAAAAATAACGATGAGCCCCACCCCAAAACGGTGTTCCTCTATCTGGACAACGACCATTACTGCATGATTTTGAATTTGCCCGCGTTCATCGGTTCAGCATATGTGTGTGAATTTTGCTATAAAAGTTACACATCTCGCAGAAACCATCGCTGTAAGCATGTTTGCAACGTATGTTACGACACAGAATGTTACAGATTCCCTAAACGAACCATCCACTGTTCTGACTGTTTGCGCTACTGTAAATCGCGCTATTGCTTCAAAATGCATAAAAAAAATTCAGCTCCCGGTCATGAAAATCCAGCCTGTGATGTTATAAAATACTGCAAACTATGTAACAGACGTTACACGGTTAAACCGGGGACCAAGAAAAACCAACACATATGCGCCCCGGACAAATGCGTCCATTGTCGCGAAATTTTACCGGATGAGGGGTCGCACCAATGCTTCATTCAACCCCTAGAGCCTAAGCAATTTTGCGAGAAATACATCTACGATTTTGAACGGTAGGCACGTGGCAAATTTTGTTTGCGCAATCACGTTCCAAGGAAAGAAATTTGTCGCTCACGGTACTCAATGTATTGCTAAGCTAATCAACCGCTTCAGACAACCTCGATATGAAGGCTACTGCTTCATAGCTCATTACGCCTCCAGATTTGACTCCTTTCTAATCCTGGAGTATTTCTGCCAGGCCGGTTTGACGCTCGATCTCATCATGCAAGGGTGAAAATTAATGTACATATACGATGAATCGTTTGATCAACGATATATCGATAGTTATTCATTTTTTCCTTTCGCTCTTGCGAAAATGCCTGCGGCGTTAGACTTAACGACGACAGAAAAAGGCTACTTCCCCCATCTGTTCAACACGGTCGAAAATAAGAACTATTTCGGACCGTACCCGGACAAAAAGTTTTACAACTACGACAACATGTCGGACAAAGATCAGCAAAAGTTCGATGCGTGGTACGCGACAGTTGAGGGCAAGTGGTTTGACTTCAAGAAAGAACTGTACGAGTACGGCGTTAACGACGTGGTCTTATTACGTGAAGGATGTATGAAATATCGGAAGTCGTACCGACACGCTGACGTATTTCACATTCGTCTCAGACGACGTAGCTCTCGTTCAGCATAAACCTGCCAAAGACGATGTCTGCAAGGCACGCGACGTTAACGTGTTTATAGGGGCGTTTACAACGGCGCACGCCAGACTGGAATTGTACGAATTGATGGACAGACTCGGCGACCGACTTTTATACTCCGATACGGATTCAGTCGTTTTCGTGTCTAGGGACGGAGACTGGGAGCCGGCTCTAGGGGATCATTTGGGAGAGCTGACGAGCGAGCTAGACGACGGCGATTTTATTACAGAATTTTGCTCTAGCGGCCCTAAGTCTTACGGGTATTGCACGGCTAAAGGTAAAGTGTGCATGAAAGCTAAGGGGGTCAACGTTGAATGCCAAGAATTCCCGAGCCATTTGTCTGGAATCACTGATTGGTCTGGTTGACGGGTATGTGCTGTCGCACGACAGTACCAAATACATCCTGACTCACGCTGAAAACATAGTGAGGAATTAAAAGACTCTCATATTGCACAACAAATCATTCGTTAAAAAATTTAAGGTGGTGTATAATAAACGCAGGCTTTTGCCCGATTTCACCACAGTTCCTTATGGCTACTGATCAGATGATGCACAGAGGATCGCTGGATGTTTCCGATTTTGATTTCAGACTTACACATCCATTTAGCTGTGTTATAAGCGGACCGTCCAATTCTGGAAAGTCTTATTTTGTAAAACTTTTGTTGGAGAAAGGTTTTAATATAATTTCAAAGAAAATTGAAAACATTGTATGGTTGTATGATTGCTGGCAACCTTTGTACGATGATGTACTGAAATTTTATAACATTAAATTTGTACAAGGAATACCCGAGAGTCTGAATGATGATGATTTACTACCCGTTCATAAAGCAAATCTTCTCATCGTGGATGATTTGATGCAGCAAGCTAGCACCAGCCTGGAACTCCAGCGCGTTTTTACGCAGTACGTCCATCACGGAAACGTCGGCGCCTTCTATATAGTGCAAAATTTATTTGTGCACGTATTTGACGTATTTGTAAATTCGTCATTTGTAAATTTGTAAATTTACGTATATTCGTAAATATGACGTATTTGTGCACGTCAAATGTACCCGGGGAACAAAAATACTTTATGGAGTGTTATCAGGATGCGGCCAACCAACCTTTCGGCTACCTAATGATAGACTATAAAGCTAAAACTCTGGAGCAGTACCGTCTCAGAACAGGATTGCTTTCCGACTGTCAAGTGGTTTATATTCCGAAAAAAAAGAAGAACGTGATAAATCGTCATGTCCGCCAGACTTTGTAAACATCTGCCGGTGTTGAAACTGCTACATAAAGCATCTCCTAAAAAAACGACGTCTTATTTTACAATCCGCGTCCGACGAATTCATTTTAGCGTTGTGTGAAGTGGCGCTTAACATCCTCTACGGTACGATCCCGGTCACTCGACAACAGTACCAAAAACTGAAAAGAAGAAAAACGGAAATCAAATTTGTGGCCAATAAAAAAATTGGTCTAGCGGCCATGAAACGAGTCTTCAACCAGAAGGGTGGGTTTCTTCTACCCCTCCTAAATATAGCTCTGCCATTTCTGTCGAACTTGATAGACAACCGTTAGGATGGAGTACGCCGAGAAGATGTATTTAGTTCCGCACCATCAACTGGATAAGATCAAGAGTGAAAATGTTCGCGAGAGCATTCAACAGAGTGTGGAAAACGATTTGGATGATGCCATAAGAAACATTTTACAACGCGTCAATTTGAATCCGTACGAAAAAGCCAAGCTTTACTCAAATACCCTGACCAGGTTTTTGACCATCGTTAGACAAGGGGATCGTGAGAACAGTGTTTTAACGCTTTCGTTACCCAATACCGAGCCTAAAGATGAACAACCAGCTGCTGCTGCGCCCGTCGTTGAAGACATTACCGATGGTGGTGGGGTGGAAGTGGTGGACGAAGTTCTGAAGAATGTGCCTTCGAGAAGTGTGAAAAACACCAAATACATATTAGACAAGATGTCTAAAGCTAAAGGGCTCTGCGCCTGGAACGAATCGGGCGAGTTTGTGTTTAGTGGTAAACCCATACAGGGCTCACACATGCTCGATTTGTTAAAAAATGTGACGGCCCCGCAAAAGGTTCGCGATGACTGTAGACCTCTAGGATGGATGGAGTTTCTTCAGGCTTTTGCCGAATTAAACATCCCTTTTTCTACAGTGTCGAATCAGCAGGTCAGACGCACGATTAACTCTCTAAAGAGCAAACCCGACACACCTCGTGTTAGACCTCCTAAAAAAGATATTCACGACCGGAGTCCGAAGACGCTGTGTTTAAGTCACCGGTTATTGATCGAAGAGCATGGTTGAAATTTTAACGAATTGTATCTTATGATGAAATAAAAGACGACAAAAAATCTGAATGGTTTTAAGCTTTTTTATTTATAGGTCAAACATGTCTGCACACAGTGAACGCAAGATAACATTTTATCATTACAAACATACGGTCTTAATCTCTTCACAAAGAGGGAGACCATTTTATCATTTTTTATATAATCATCGGTGTATAGTTTCATCACATGGTTATAGTCGTAACCTCTGGCTAAATGATATAGAAAAAACAGACAGTGCTGTCCGCAGGTATCCGATGAATAATCCTGGACTCGTCTGTCATAATATAATACGTCAACGTCGTTGGCAGATAGAAAGTTATTAATGCTGATCGGGAAGCGTGGGCTGTCGGGTGGATTGCCGAAGCTGTCGAAAAAACAAGCCGGTCCCTCTTGGGGTAAATAAATGGCGATCCAATGCTGGCCGGGGAGCCTGGCGGGGTCAGTGTTAATGATACCCATCGACGGTAAGATCCTCAAGGGTTTTTTGGGTAGTTGATCGCTCGGTAGAACGCCGAGAAAATGAGTCCTGCATGTGATTTTATCCATGATGGCGGTGAGTTGTAGGGTGTTCATCTCTCAATAGTAGTCGATCAGTACCTGTCTGCGGTTAGACACTTCAAGGATGCTGTCGAAAACTGAGTAAATTATCAAATTAATGGTATTCGGGAATGGCTGTCTGAAACGCGCTTCGACTCTGATATTCCCGGACTTGATGAGGGATACGTGCTGACCACACTCTTCATCCGGGGTCAGGTTAAATGCGTAAAGTGTGTATCCGTTCAGGAAATCATTCCTGCCGATACAGAGCGGCTGGTCTTTAAGGTGTCTCCCTGTCGTCATAGCCAACTGATAAAATTCGCGTACTGCCAAACCGTCTTCGAAATTAGGTTGTAGAGGCTTCGACGGGTATTGTTGCCCATCTACGTAGACGGCTAGGAATTCCAGATCGTAATGTTTGAACGCAAATGGATTTTTAGTGTAGGAGCCAGTGAATGCGTCGTTGTCAACCATAGCTATGACGATAGACTTTGGCAGCCTTCCTAAAAAAAGATTTTCTTGATTCGAAACACGAGAGCCGGCGGGTATGGAGAAGGATTTTAGACAGACCCTATCGACGGGGTACTTGGCCGTTGTCGAGAGAAGCGCCTGGGCGTGAGCCAGTCTCACCGACGGTGATACAGAAACTTTCTTGACAAATAGGGACGCCGCCGTTATATGTAATTTGTAAGCCACGTCGTCGGACCTCATCAGACAGAATTCATCTTTTGCTCGAATAAAGCGTAGCTTGATGTCGATTCCATAGATCATCAGTTTCCCTTGGAAGAATATATCGCTGTGTATGGGGGCAAGTAGCTCCACCTCCTTGCTTTGGGCGGTGTAACCCGATCTCTTTGTGGGCCCCACGTTACGACCAGCAGGGTCGTTCACATCCATCTGACCCGCCGAGTCTTTATGAAACAGCCCGGCGGCGAAAGTAGATTCCAGCGTATCTTTACCGTAGTTGATCAGACTTTCCAGAATGCAGCGATACGGGTAAGTACTCAAGCTTTGAGATATTAGGCGATCGCCCAGCGACACATCGGCAACATTGTTGCCGCCGGATAATTAATCAGCCCAACCTTAGCAGGGTCCGCGATTTCTTCACCATTCGGCCTCGTGATTTTCGCCCGTAGATAGAGCATTGTGTTATTGAGATCCATGTAATCATCGCCGTTGCCGGCAATAAAAAACTCAATCGGAGCTGAGTCGGAAATGGTTGATAATGGGGTTATTTCTAAATAGTTGCTTTTCTCAATCATGGTCTGCGTCAGCGGGACCGTAAATAAGTCCAACTCGGACTTGATGCATTCTCCCGACATTTGATGCAGTAACGCCATGTTAGAATATGGTTTTCACGGTTCTCTTGACCGACTCGTTTCGACTAACAGGCTTCTTACGCTTTCTACGTATGAGTGAGCGCTTGTTTGATGCGCTCGTTGTTTTCTTCTTCTTCTTCGCTACCCATTGACCCCGCCTCCTCACACCCGGTGGTTTAGTCATTCTCTTACGGGCCATGACCATCAGACCTGATCCGTCTTGAGCTTTAGCATTATGCGAATGCGTCAATACGTTTGAGACGAGGTCGGATACTATATTTTTAGCGGCTGACTTTAGATGGGGTTTTGCGATGCTAAATCCTCTTTTTAACAGGGGTACTGCCATCCTGAACAGACCTCTGAAAAGACCCCCTAACCCCGCACCGTACATAACCCCTCCCCTGGCATAGCCTGGTAAACCCCCGCCCGCCTGATTTTGGTAGTAGCTGACATAGTCCGCGGTGTCTCCGGGTCTATAATAAACCATTTTTTGGTTTAAAGTGTAGTTTTACGATGACTTTCCCATAAGAAAATGGTACTTCGTGGTTTTGATCGTCCTTCAACTCTATGGTGATGTCGGTGATGTGATCCTTGCTGATCGATGCGTAGTGGGGGGTGTCGTATCTAGCAATGACCGTGTCGTTGCCTTTTCCCGATATATGTACGCATCTCAAAAGGGGTACGTGAGAATCGCCGACCACTTGAAATTTGATAATGTCTGTGTAAACGTACAATGTGTAGAACCCGGCGTTGATGTCGGATTGATGAGGAGCGTACGTGATGACGTTCGTGGAAAAATCAGGTTCTTTATGATAGTTCAAACCTCCGAGAGGTTTTAGTGTCATTCCTAAAATAGTGGCGAGTCTCCCTTTGAAGCTGAGTGAAACGTTGGGTTTCGCGACCAGAAACACTTTGTTTTTTAATTCATCGTGATGCAATACGGCCGTTGGTGCGAGAAGTTGATTTATAGCATGGAGGATCGCACGAATGTTTGCGTAGTACCCACCGCTTATGTATAATTTTGTAATTATAGAAAAACTAATATCTGCCTCTTTGGAGGGGTTGCTATCCGGGGGTTCCGGGGCCGTATGGAGGATGAAATGACCATCTTCGTCATTAAAGCTATACCAGCTTCTAGGATATTCGATTTCGGCGAGCCCCACCTCCCATCGTCCTTCCAAGTTTAAAGCTTTTGCTAGCCTGGTTGTATAGCTGGATATGCGATTTTGAGGATAAACCGAAGACGATGCGTTGCATGGTAACGTGATGTAGAACCCGTGGTCGTCCATGACGCTCCTCCGCTCGTATGATCTCATCCGTTAACGTCGCCGCGTTTTAAGGGATTGCAAGTCCACCAGAGTTTTTTTTATCTATATAACTGTTAAATTTTGAAGGCCATCCTAGCCATTTCACTAAAACAAGCGTAGATTTCCCTTGTTTTTTCTGACCTAAAATCTTTTCCACCTTAAAAGATTTGTTTTTACTCACATTTATTTTCTGCAGCTCTTTTTCATAAAAAACTCCGTCGATGAATTCACCGTCATAATCCGTGAGTCTGTAGACGGGAGGTTGGCGCGGAATACGCGAGGATACGGTGAAAAATTCTTCCATGTAGTTCTGCTCGTAACCTTTGGCGAACGGACCTCTCACTTTAGAAATCCTGACGACGTCTCAGACTTTGAAATTAAATACGGGTTTCTCGGTCTTCTTTACATCGCCGTACAAGTTTTAAAACACTTGACCCTCATTGTCTTTGCTGACGTCGATGGGTCTCATTTTGATACTTCGGTGATAACTGGTGTTGTACCCCTGCATAATGTCCTGTAAAACATCTATGTATCGTCGGGAATTTGTGGCCGTTAAAAATCTCCACATACGATTTTTTAAGGTTCTATTAAATCGCTCCACGACGCTGGCTTTCAAATCGGTAGCGAGATGATTAATGTCGTGCTTTTTCATGACATCTTGAAATTGTTTGTTAAAAAATTCCTTCCCCTGATCCGTCTGTAATTTCTGCGGCACACGCCCCTCTTCGAGTATAGACTCGAACGCTCTAGTAACCTCGGCTCCGCTCTTATTCTTCAGCACGCGAGACCAGGCATACTTCGAGAATACATCTATACAAGTTAAGAGAAATTTATTACCGTCATTCTGATCAGAAAATTGGGTCATGTCGACTAGATCGGCCTGGAACTGCGTATAGACCCCGTACACCACCACTCTATTTCGTTTGTATTTTATAGGTGCTGTTTTGTGTAATGTGTAAGTGTCCTCGCCAGCCAGCCATTCTGAAACCTGTTTATCGCTTAGACGGACCCCGGTATCTTTAAAGACGGCGTCTTTTAATCGTTTTTTACCCCCTAAAGAGCCGGGGTTGGAGGGTGTATAATAAGCCTTTTTCATGAGCTCCGACATGCTACCGTTTCAACAGTTGCAAAAGAATGACACGTACAAGCGGTTTTAATCAATCTTTTATTTAAAAAAAAATGTTGTAGAATATGATAGAAGATAGTAAACATGCATATTATAAATCAGACACTAAGTAAAATGGTTATAATAGAAGATAGTAAGCATGCATATAATAAATCAGACGCTAAGTACATTGAATATAACGGTATTAATAGAACAGACAAAAATCTAAGTAAATTGAATATAATGATCTTAGTACAAAAAAATAAGTAAAGAATGGATATAATGAGGTTACATAAAATGTCTAAGTAAAATGACTACATAGTAAAGAATGGATATTATGCTGAATCCAGCCAAAAGAGAAAATCGCGGCAGGCCATCATGTTACGATCTAGGATGTAATCAACATACATTACAACAATTTTGTCGACGTTTTTAATCACGTCGACAATTTTGACCACGTCATCATCAGAGTCATATTCTTTTGAATTCTTTAACAGTTTGGTACACACATCCGCCACATACGTACAAGTACACAACACATCGGTGACCCGAAGCGGGCGTTGTGATTCACACATCATATCTGGAACCTGTTTTATCATATCACACGGCAGATAGTTACCGTTGACACATTTGTCCGTCAAATCATCCCATGAATTAGAAAGTCCTCTTATATGAACCATATGTTTCTTGAGATTTGCCTCACGCACAGTGTCATAACACGGAGTATCGGGGTGGGATGCGTCCATAATAATCTTGCTCATTAGATCGGTCATCTGGATTCTGTAATGGTCTTTAAACATGAATTCCATACAGCACTTTAGGCTACAGGCTGCACCCATGTTGGACTTGGCCTGGTCACTCGCCATTCACGATTGGAAGACCTTGCCAGAGATCAACGACGTCGTTGATGATTTCCTTGCAGGGCTTGTCCAGAAGTCTCACCCTGATTTCTTCTAGCTTAGCGGTGATGAATGGTTCGTCTTTTAATTCGTGCAGAATACTCCCGACTGTTCCTTGAATTCGGTGGGGTTGAGATTTTAACCCACACCGGTTCAGGAGGACACTGATGATGGAGTGAAAATAGGGTTTAAACAGCTTGCCTGAAAGTTCGTCAAAGTGTGTGTCGAAGTAGTAGTTGGGAGGGTCAAACAGACAGGAATGTTGATCAATCTCACAGCCCTCGCAGTCGGCCTTCAGCTTGTCGGCGATGAGATGCTGCAGCAAAACCATGGTCGCGGCTTTTATGATTTTGAATCCAATGTCGCTGAAACATCCGTCTGTAGCGTCAAAACCGGGTTTAGCAAGAGAGACGATGCGGATGATTTTAGGTGTGTCGCGCGATTCCAAGTCTTTGCAGGGATTGATGAGGTAAGTCGGGTTGTGAGTTTCAAGGTTTTCGCTGGATGGTTGTGGTGGTGGTGATGAAGGTTTGCTGCAACCGCAGTCGCACTCGATGCACGAATCCCAGTCTAAGCGGCGTTTGATAGTTTTAGTCAGAGGCCAGTCGTTTTCGAGGTCCGATGGTTCACTCGGCGCCCAATCGTTTTCAAAGCACGGTGCTAAGGCTATGCGACATCTGGTAGTTTTGGCCGGGGCCCAGTCTTTGTGGTGGTGGTCCGATGGTCCGCAGACGTCGGTCAGAATATGGGGGGTTGCATTGTCGTCGGGAGGGTCAAGAATGCTGCCGAAAGAGATGCCGCAGCTGCACACATGCGCCGGTTCTGAAGCGTCTTCTTCAGTCATGGTTTAGAAATGATGGTTGGGAGGGTCCGATTGCCGGAATTTATGAGCGCTGTAGTAGAGGTGGGCGTGGACCATGGTTTAAAAAACGACGCTTGGGAGGGTCTGACAGGCGTGCTTTCGCATGGCTGTAGCGAATGGGGGCGGACGGCATGGTAAATGAACTGCTGCGCACGCATCTCTCAGGTTGGAACAGCTGCACTTTGATTTTGTTGTACCCTTCATGCATGTCGGCCCATTTGAACATTTTGTTGATGGTTGAAAAAACATTACTCATTATATCCAGATCACACCACTTGAACAAAGTTTGCATTTCATACAGATTGTGATGCTCGTTAGGCAGGATAACTCCAGACCGAGGGCTGCTGAGCTTTGTCTTGTCTTCACAGCAGAATATGTAAACAGAATCATTAGGCTCCTTATTAGTATGGTCACCTACCACACGGTAGCGGACATTCGGAGTTACTCCATCCCATTCTGCAGTGTACAAAGGCTCTTCGCCGGCGTCATTCAGATCCTTCCAGATAAATTTGTAAAATAGAGACCAGTCTTTTTCAGGAAATACAAGACACGGGTCTTCCCCAGGCTGGAACTCTCCTGGACCGTCAACGGTGTAGAGTATAACAACTTGTGATGGTTTGTGAAATTTGTACCCAAATACACAGTTACTGGACATCAGGAATTCACCTTCGGCCCATTCCGAAATTTCATGGAGAAAATTGGTCAAACGGATGTGGCCGAAAGGCTTTCTCGGAGCCATAGGCAGACTTTCCAAAATCTTGCTGCTCAACCCCGCCTCTGGGGTTTTGGGGGAGGATAAACCGTCCATGCTTGTGTAGCTCATGTTTCTCTTTCTAGTTTTTGTAGAACACGGCTGACCCATTTATACATGCTGCTGCTCAGGAATGCAGGGGCGGTGACAAAACACCAACTTCAAACATTTAAACTAACTGTCACCATCAAAGCCAATACATCTCAAACTAACTGTCACATCACTTTGTAACTGTAACATCAAAGCTTATGTTAACATCAAAGGCCAATACCTCCCTTTTCTTTATCAAATGAACTTCAAACTAACTGTCACACATCCATCATTTTGACAGAAGCTGTAACCGCAAGGGGCGGAACTAGATCAAAGGTCATCATCCATCATTTTGACAGAAGCTGTAACCGGATGGGGCGGAACTAGGTTAAAGGTAACAGAAAGGGGCGGAAACTAGGTTAAAGGTAACAGGAAGGGGCGGAACTAGGTCAAAGGTAACAGGAAGGGGCGGAACTAGGTCAAAGGTAACAGGAAGGGGAGGAATCGGAAGGGGCGGGACAAGGGGCGGTACAGGAAGGGGAGGAACCGGAAGGGGCGGGGGAATATAAAAGGATAGCCATGCCCACCTGTCAATCAATCATTTTGACAGGTGGTGTATGCTATTAACTACTGCTCTTTCTTTTCTTTCCTCCTTTTCAATTCAATTCAAATTTATTTGTATAGCGCTTTTCACAATACATATTGTTTCCAAGCAGCTTTACAGAAAGTGCATTTCAGAAATGTACATAGAAAAATACAGTCAGTTAATCATGTATAATTTAGTTGAGTCGTCTCTTCACAGGCGTTTAGTCATCTCATCGCAGGTGTTGGGGGATCTGAAATCTGCATGAGAGGCTGGATACAAACTGGAGCTGACGAACGCTATTTACCTCGGGACTAGCGTCCCGAGATAACAGCAGAAAAGCAGATGTTAAATAATTAGCATAGCTGCGGTTCATAATATTATTAATGCATTCGATCTGATTCAACAGTAGTATAAAAGCTAAGCATTATGTGAATGCTTGGCTAAAGAGATGCGTCTTTAATCTAGTTTTAAACTGGGACAGTGAGTCTGAGCCTCGAACAATATCAGGAAGGCTATTCCAGAGTTTAGGAGCTAAATGTGAGAATGCCCTCCCTCCTTTAGTGGACTTAGATATCCTAGGAATGACCAGAAGCCTCGAATTTAGTGATCTTAAAGAACGCGATGGATTGTAGGGCGATAAAAGGTCCCATTAAATACACAGGAGCTAAACCATTTAGGGCTTTATAGGTCAGTAGTAATACTTTGTAAATTATACAGAACTTAATAGGTAACCAGTGTAGAGATGAAAAAATTGGTGTTATATGATCATATTTTCTTGACCTAGTAAGAACTCTAGCAGCTGCATTTTGCACTAACTGTAGCTTGTTTATTGTGGATGCAGGACAGCCAGCTAATAAAGCATTACAGTAATCTAGTCTCAAGGTCATGAATGTTATGAATGTTAGATAAGTTAGTGTTTTCATCTGGTCGTGATGAAATATATAATTGAGTGTCATCAGCATAACAGTGGAAATTAATTCCATGTTTTCTTATAATATTACCAAGTGGCAACATATATATTGAAAATAGCAGAGGGCCTAACACCGATCCTTGCGGCACTCCATAGTCTACTGACGTTATCTTCGATTTTTCCCCATTTAAACAGACAAAATGGTAGCGGTCTGATAAGTATGATCTAAACCAGCTTAATGCCTGTCCCTGAACACCAGTGTGGTTTTGTAGTCGATCCAAGAGTATTTTATGATCTATAGTGTCGAACAAAGCGCTAAGATCGAGTAGAACTAGTATTGAGATACAGCCTTGGTCAGAAGCTAAAAGTAAATCATTTGTAATTTTAACTAGCACAGTTTCTGTGCTATGATGCAGTCTGAATCCTGACTGAAATTTTTCATAGATATCCTTTTCTTGCAAGAAAGAGCACAATTGAGCTTTTTCTAGTATTTTAGACATAAACGGAAGATTTGAAATGGGTCTGTAATTTGCTAGGTTATTTGGATCTAATTGTGGTTTCTTAATGAGAGGTTTTATTACTGCCAGCTTGAATATTCTTGGAACATGACCTAAAAATAAAGACGAGTTAATATTGAGAAGAGGCTCTTCCACTACAGGTAACACTTCTTTCAGTAGTTTAGTGGGTATTGGATCTAATACACATGTTGTTGGTTTAGATGCAATGATAAGTTTATTTAGCTCTTCCTGTCCTATAGTTGTAAAGCGGTGTAGTTGTTCTTGAGGGCCGATAATTGAGGCTGAATCATAAGACACCATAAAAGATTGTACATCTACAATTGTGTTTCTGATGCTTTCTATTTTCTCAGCGAAGAAATTCATAAAATTGTTACTACTATACTGTAACGGATTATTTTGCTCTGGTGATGTCTGTTTATTTGTTAGTCTAGCCACGGTGTTAAATAAAAACCTTGGATTATTTTGGTTATTTTCTATTAGTTTGTGGAGATGCTCAGCCCTGGCTGCTATTAGAGCCTTTTTAGAACGTGACATACTGTCTTTCCACGCGATTCTAAAGACCTCTAAATTAGTTTGTTTCCATTTACGCTCTAAGTTACGAGTTTTTCTCTTGATGCGTAGCACTGTTGTACCATAGTGCCTTAGTTTTCTCTCTAACCTTTTTTAATCTAATTGGTGCAACAATTTCTAATGTACTAGAGAAAATGGTGCTCAAACTGCTAGTCATCTCCTCTAGTTCATCTGTTTGTTTGGGTTCACTGGGTAGCTGAGATAGATCAGGTAAGCTATTTGAGAATCTATCTACAGGGTTCCTACAGGTTTCTTCAAGTTAAATTCAAGTCTTTTTAAGACCATTTATATAAAAAATTAATACCTATTTCACATCCCTACCAGCAAAGAAAAACAAAATCCTTGAACTTGTGTTCATTTATTTTTCAAATGTGGAATGGGTAAAAGATGATAAGCCAAGCAGGTGTGAAAAATAAAAACATTTCAGTAGGCCACAAGAAAGTTTGCCGAACAATGTTAAGTTGTTTTTTAACATTAGCCAGCTACCCATTCCATGCTGGGAATATGGGCAGGGTTCGTACACCTTTTCCAAGGTCAAATTCAAGCACCTTTCAAACACTTTCAAGGTCCATTTTAAAGCCTTTCCCAGCACCTTACACCACCGTAAATTACTACCAATACATAGTCAAAATTATTTAGTGTTTTTATCACATTAAAAGAGATAATGCTATAAACTGGCAAAATTGTGTTTCGTAATAGCAAAAGGATCAGACATTTAAGCAAATCACAAGTTTTAATTTTCAAAATGTATCACTAAGTAGATAATGCCTATGAATAACACTTTTCATTATATTAATGTCCAAATATTGCTTCCCAGATAATATGATTTTCAGGCTGTAAAACTGAAGAAATTTCAAGGGCTGAAAATATGAAGACAGGATTTGAACAGGAATATTTTACAGGCCTTGGTTTTGGGACACATTCTTGATATAGACAAGGTTTGAACAAAATCTGAGATAGTGCAACAACAACCTGTAATTCAATTTTAACCCAGAAGACTATATTCATTTAAAAAAAAAAAAAGTAGTATTTAATTGCCAAGACATATACATTTATCTACTGAAATAGAGCAGTGTAAATATTGCATAAGGCCATCCTCAACCTTACAGTCGGCTACTTGTATGACACTCCATCTGACACAATTTCTGTTCAGCAATCACCGATTGTTGTTATGCACTGGGCTAACTTTTGCAGGTTTTAATTTGCGGGTAGTTAACGTTACAGTTACTGTGCTGTAACTCTGGGTATGTTCACTGCATATTCCACAAATTAACGTGCCATAACGGACATCCAATACTAACATTACATTATCACACCAAGTACTTTCAGCCACTGGCTGTTTACACCTGACCCCTTCATGCGTTTTCTGTGACCGGATAGCTATCCGATCGTGAAAAGACAAGGTGTAAATGCCTTCCGAAACGCATTCGAGACGGGTTTGAATCCGATCGCTCAAACCACTTCAGGAGGAGGTCTGGGCCGCATTCCAGACGAAACTGTACAAGTGTAAATGCATCTGGTTGGTGAAACCACATATGTAAATTTTACTCCTCCCAAAAATGCTAAAAAATAAACATGTGAGAGCGTGTTAGCCTATAGGTTATATGTAATGTTATAGCCAGATATGACGGCGCTACTGCGAGTAGCTATTCATCAAGCCAACGAGCAAACTATCGCAAATCAAAGTGAAAATATAGCTGCGAGCAGCGATTACGGGCCCAAGCCGGTGGCACCGCAACCCTGGTGCCAGGGGCGCCGCTAAGGGGGGAAAAGTTAGGACGATTCTAAGGGCCCACGCACTTTTGGGGGCCCCCAGAGATCGATTTTATTAATGGAATGGGTGCGGTAGGGGGCCCAACCTCATAATCTTTCATAGGGCCCAACATTTCTAACAGCGCCCCTGCCTGGTGCACCAGGGTGGCGGTACCGCCGGCTTTGGCCCTTCATCGCTGCTCGCAGATATATTTATATATATATATATATATATATATATATATAAAAACAAGCCGCAAACCCGGTGCCTTTAGGGTTATTGTGCACGACGTGCAAAAACGTAACCCTGCTTTGACTGTAGAAAAGAAGTGTGCTGTAGAGTTTGCATCAGTGTGGGCTCTGCAAAAGTGCGCATCGAGGGCACATATCAAAAATACATATATAACAGAACAAAAAATACATATACAAAAATACATATTTTATAATTCAGATGAGAATAATTTTAAGGAAAACAAATATATTGATCTGAAATATAGCACATGTTTTTGTAAAATAATTTCAAGCAAAAAAGCTCACGGCTGCACAGGCATTAATAACGGTGCGCGTCCAACGCGAGGAGTGAGCAGAACAGAGCGAACGTTTTTTAGTTAATTTCTAAAAAAACGTAACTTTCATAGGAATTCATTCCAGCGCACTGCGAGCGCCACCATAATCAATGTCCGTGCAGACGTCCGTACTTACTTTCACTTTTATATTAGTGATTTAGAAGCCCTCGCTGGTGTCACACGTCGGTTAACCGGTGGGAAAATATCATCACAGCCATATACCTAATATATTTATATATAAATACAATAGGCATACCTGATCAAATAGTTTTATGTACTATGTTGATATCATTTTGGACACAAGAGGGCAGTATAGCCCTATGAATGATTTTTTCAGATAGCACTAAATAGCATGTTTTAAACTTTTTCATACTTCTTGAATTGAAAAAAAAGAATAAAATGGGTTTAGTTGTAATATTTTTGTATAATTTTATATAAAACTAAATGGTGTATAATTACATTTTAGAAAGATATGAGACGTTTCCTGATTCTTTTTTACATTACTTTAATCCCTCACCATAGCAAAACCATTTGAGATATTCATTATGCGTTCACAATTTAGCATCTTTAATGTATTTTCATCACGTTGAAAAAGTTTGGTGGGAATAAAATAAACCACTTAAGAGGAGTGAGTAAAAATGTACAAGCTGGTTTTGCAAAACATCCACATTCAGACCAAAATAGCCCACTTTCTGTTGGGCTGGCTTAAAACATAGAGCACGAAAGTTGTACGGCCAGATTAGATCTATATGTGTACCAAGTGTTATATTATTATAGTACATAGTATACATGCAAGTGTGTTTGATTTATGGACCAAATTTTCAGACAAAGTTTATGGACCAAGTTAATTTAATTAATAAGCTAATTATATAAAACTATTGTTAATGCACTACAATTAAACTGGTTATATGCCTTTACTTTATTAATAAAACTTATTTAAAAAATACAGGCTTAAGACATTTATTTTCCTTTTCAATGCAGCCCAAACCACACAGCAGTGAAATGGTTAATCTAGCCCCCCTCCCCTACACACACACACACACACACACACACGCACACGCACACGCACACACGCACACGCACACACACACACACACACACACACACACACACACACACACACACACACACACAGTATCTATTTAAAGATACTAGTACTTATTCATTACATACTAGTCCTTATTTATTAGATACTAGTGCATATTCATTCGTTACTAGTACTTATTCATTAGATTGTAGTTGCTATTAAATTGGTACTAGTACTTAATCATTAGATACTAGTACTTGTTCATTAGTTACTAGTACTTATTCATTAGTTACTAGTACTTATTCATTAGTTACTAGTACATATTATTAGATACTAGTACTTATTCATTAGATACTAGTACTTATTTCAATAGTGACTAGTAACTATTCTTTTGTTACCAGTAAGACATTTTTTTTTGCCATTGACTTCTATGGGGATCTGTCATTTAGATATCAACTATTCAGTTCTGACTAGTATGTATTCCAATTGTGACTAGTACATATATATTACATTTTAGTAGTTATTCATTAGGTACTAGTACTTATTTTTTAGATACTAGTACCTATTAATAAATACTAGTATTTATTCAATAAACACTAGTACTAAGTCATTAGATACTAGTGCCTATTAAATAGATACCAGAACTTATTCATTAGCTTCTAATACATATTCAAAAGAATATCTAAAGAATAAGCAATAGTATCTAAAGAATAGGCACTAGTACTAAAGAACAAGCACTAGTCGCTACTGAATAAGTACTAGTACTTAATTGAATAGATACTAGTATCTAAAAAATAAGTACTAGTAGCATGAAAATAGAGACTAGTAGGTTAAAATGATTAAATGTTAAAACGGCTTGCCATATTGGCTCAGAGAGAGAGAGAGAGAGAGAGAGAGAGAGAGAAAATTTCCACATTCAAACTACAATATCTGACTTTCTGTTGGTCTGAGCTAATGGCTGTAAATTAGAAATTTGTCCAGCTTGAGGAGAAGAATATACACGCTGAGTTTTGTAACTGTAGGTAAAACTAATGTTGTAGAAATTTTAATAGTCATTGATCCGTAACAGATATCATAAGAGAGAGAACCTATTCAATGTATAAAAATATATGTGTGTACGTGCTTGTGTGTGACGTTTCAGGAACATATGGGACAGGACCTCTGACCTTAGGGACGGTCAGTTTTGGCCAGCTTATTTCAGTACCAGTTTGTGTCTTTAAGCAGAAACTGAACAGCAGTGAGGACCTTATCTGAGTGGGTGAAAGGTACAGCGGGTGAGGAGGAACCTTGAAAAGAGTATAAAGGCCGTCTCATATCTTCCTGTTGTGTGTCACTCTCTTGCACAGCGTAACTTCTGTGTAGTAGACTGAACCTATTCTTGAGAATAAATACTTCTCTTTTTATTAATTTGACTCTGAGTGTCTCTTACGCAGTGATGATGTTTGACAGGATTTTTGCCACAACAATTTGGTGTCAGAAGTGAGGATTCCTTGGAAGTGCCTTCTGGACCTGAGAGCGGACGGTGACTGATCATCCTGGACTGAGCAGTTCCAGCTCTACCTCGTAAGGTTTAGAGAGAGGGGCCGACCGCTGTCAGGGCCAGGAGAAACTCCACTGGAATTGAATGAAAGCGAACCCGTGGCAACCCAAGAATCACTGGTAAGAAACAGCCAAATTTATTTTCTTTTGGGGGAAAAAAAGAAAAGTGTGAAAAAGGGGTAAAACGAACTATACTGGCTGAGACTGTTTTCTATGGTGCGAGATCAAGAGATTTAAGGCATAAACTGAGGCAAGAGGTCCTCGACCAAGAAATTGAGACCTACGAACAGGTCAAGAGATTGTCTAAACTGAGGCTGAGTCAAGAAGTTTTTACTGAGAATTGAGCTCTCGCAAAAGTGGGAAATTGAGACCTACGAACAGGTCAAGAGATTTTCCCACACCAAAAAAGTTAATTAAGGCTAACTGAAAAACAGATTTCAGGTGAACCAGAATTAGCGACCCCTGTCCGATTTTAGGTTAAAAATCGGATCTGTCGGAGACGTCTGACAGATTGCTAGACGAGCGTCGAACAAAATCCACGGAGAACAGAAAACAGCCAGTATGGGGAAATCTCAAAACAAGCTTGCCAAATTTGATACACCGGTTTCCTGTCAAATGCTGAAAGAATTACGGGGAAAATGCATGTAGGGTATTGAAATGTTAATCAAAAAACTATGATTTTCCCAGGGAGGGAACACTGAGCACAACTTGACTGAGAGTTGTGCGAGAATCAGTGGAACAGGGCAGCGAGGCATACAGAGGTTGTTGTGGCTGCGTTCAACATGTGTGAATAGGCAGATAAAAAAGTCGAACTGCCAGGAGAAATAAAGTTTTTACTTCTTCATCCAGTAAATGGATGCATGACATTAGATGTCTGAGAACTTAAATTTACAAGATAAGGATTGAAGTAGCAAGCAGCTATAAGGTTGTCTGTCTGAAATAGAGGTAACTGTAAGTGAGAGACTTGATGGAAGAGGGAAGTGAAAAACAAAAAGGTTGGTGTGTGAGATATGTGTGTGGGGATTGTAAGCAAACAATCACGTACTGGTTAGATAATGAAGGAACTGGCATGTAGGGAAAAGAAAGAATTAGCATGTAGAACAGAGGATACAAAAGGAACTGGCATGTAGGGAAAGATGGAAGAAATATAGTAGAAAACTATATGTGATGAAAATAAAATGTCTGACAGAATTTATGGAAGTCAAATTAAGTTGAAATGTAATGAAAAGTGAGTTTCAGAATAAAAATGAGGCATTGAGTATGATTAACAGGGATATGAAGATAAGGAATGTTTCATTAAGCAAAATGGGGAACAATTCTATATTTTAATGGTAAAATAATGATTGAAATTATGTTTAGTTTTAGTTTGACAACCATTGTGTTTTGAACCTAAAGGGTCCAGCTATGCTGGGGGTACAGCAACAGGGTTTGCTTATTCAGCCTGGTTTTCCAGATGTTAGATATGTACTTGTTCTGTAATCAGTGTTGTTGATGATAATACCCAATTAGTAAAATGTAAAGACAGCTATGTCCAAAGATTCTGGAAATCAATAATGTATAATGTTGGATATTTGGTTGATATTAATTAACTGAAGCAAAAGATATTGTCTGTTTTATAACGGAATTTCTGGGGGTCAGGGATCATTTCCCTGGACAAGTATGACTAAAGTTAAACGAAAACTTTGTGAAAACAACTTAGAATATTTGAACATTTCGATGCAGCTTATGAAAATTAATGTGATGCCAATAATAATGATAAAGATTATGATAATTATGAAGATTATGCTATTTGGATTGAATCCACCACTGGTGGACTGTCAAAGGAATACAGAGAACTGCTTATCAGCTCTGTTTGCATTCCTGTTTGGGACACACTGCTTCAAGGGTGTGCAGTGTCTGATGCTGTAGTTGAGGCTGACATGAATCCATCAGATGACAGAGAGTGTGGTCAGCAGGACCATTTAGCCCTTAACTGTAAATGCCCACCGAGAAGGTGTTTGAAAATGATAAAGTGACAAATTTCTGGTATTAATGTGGGTTTGAAAGTAGATCAGTGTTTAATATGACGATATTAAAGTTTTCGTCTGAGAAAGAATATGAGATGAAAACAAGGTCAAAAGATTGAAGTCTTAAAGTGAATACTTTTGAAGAAAAGATCTATAATAGTAATTTTATAAGTGAACTGATGAATACAGTTTGATTTAAATCTAATGACTAAAATATGAGTTGTAAAATTGTAAAAATAACTAAAAGGATGATTTAAAATGATAACTGCAAAAGATGTATGTGTATCAAAATGTATCATAAGCAGAGCGTGATAGCCTCATAAAAGTGTGTGTGAATCCTAATTGGAGATTGATAAACTCCTAGGAAAAATTTAAGTCAGATATTAAATTATGGTAATTGAGAACTTGACAACTAAAATTGAGATGAAATGTGAAACGTTAATGAGAACTAGAATAATTATTTTTATTTAAGATCAAATAAGCAGAAGCAGTAGGCTACTGGATTAACAGTTGCTAAATGTAAATAGTGCAGAAAGGCATCTGATTAAACAAACAGCTTGTTAGTGTTTTTAACGTGAAGAAAAAGTGTGTTGGTCAAAGGGTTGATAATGTTGACCATGAAAGAACTAGAAGCTGAATGTTTTGCTTTTAAAGGATAAGCTTGTGATTTGGCTGAAACAGTTCGGTTGTCTGAATCTGATGTGTGCTGTGGCTGAAACTGTCAGTGTGACAGTTCCCTGATGTATGGGCAAAATACACCTATAAAATTATGTTTATTTGAAAAACGCATGTAATTTCTGGCAAAGAGGCCTTAAGCTGGGCTAGAGTTAAAAGATGGTAGATAAAGTCTAATGTTAGAAGTTTATGAGAGGGCAGTGTACCAGTCCTGAATGCCTCAGAGTCTCTCTCATTCAATGTCAGCTAAAAGCTGTTATCTGAGCCTGTGTCATAAGTGACAATAAGCTATTTATAGTAAAGCACAGTGTTTCAGTTGAAAACCATAGACACAGAGATGTTAAAAGTATCATTGCCATTCAGAGGGCAATTTGTATTTGTAAATGTTTTAAAAGCAAACCTGAATGACTTTAAAGAAGTCTTTAAAATAATAATGCAGACCTTAAATGATAGAAGTGACATTTTTGACTAGTTTATTTTAGGACCAGTAACTTTGTCTCATTTTAGTCTCCACCAGGGTCGATGGCTCTGGCAACAGAGGTAACAGTATTCACTGAGTATAATCTAAGCAGTGCTTGGTTGCTGCTTTTAAGATGTTAAATGTATTTTATTGATGAAATACTGCTGTTATTAACCTGTCTCCCTGTGTTAACACTATTAGGCAGTCCAAAAGGCTCTGGTGACTCTTGAATGTGCCTTTCCTAAGCTCCAGAAAACAACTGATTATGTTGGAGAAAACTGATTTGGTAATGGGAAGAGCGGTTACCAGTGTGCACGAAGGTGATTTCTCGTTGACGGGTAAGATCTTCTTTGGCCTAACAGAGGACAACCTAAGCCAGGGGGTCACCGCAGACACTGGGCATCTCCTGATGGGGGGTGTTTTATGTGAGATGGGTATGAGAGTTGAGCGGATGGCTGTGAAGGCCGCAGCATCCTTATATCATAAAGGGGAGATGAGCTGTGAGAAGTTACGGCAGTCTGACCCAGAAATGTAAGTTCCTCTATACCACTCACCAGAAACTGCATACATTGTATGGCTTGTTTTTCATTGTGACAAGTGTCTGCAACTGTACCAGGGGACAACACCCTGATGAGAGGAAAATTAAAGATAAAGAGCTAATGGGAGTGGGCTTTCAAGAGCCAGCTGCAGACCATGAGGTGATTGCCATTATTTGTTGTGGAGACAGTAGCAAACCCTTTTTATTGGTTGCCTTATATGCAAGAAAATGTATATAGAAGTGTTGATTTTGAGCTAATATGTCTATAACATAGTTTTAACTCCTGAAGGTCGTTGGGCATGGTGGTGGCTAAAGATGAAGACAGCTTTGTAGATTTGAGAAAAGTCTGGATAACAAAGGTAAATGGTAAAAGTTTATTGTAATGAATTTAATATTATATTCTGTCTACAGTCTTAGGAGGCTGTTGAAAATATTATTTGTTTATTGTGAGAGAGACTGTTTGAGAGGAGGAAGGGATGGTAACTGTGCCTGTCTTTCTGTTATCGGCCTGCTCAAGCAAGCTGAAGCAAAATAATGATAATGAACCAAAACAACCCAGCTGACTTTTCTAAAATCAAATGAATAATGAACAGACATGCTTTCAAACTGGTTAAGAGACAATGTAAAATGAGGTAAAAGCTACAGGAAAATGTGAAGTTTAAAATCTCACATAAAATTTAAATCTTTTTAGACATGATATAATGAACAACGAACATTGATAATGAGCAGTAACGTGTGTCTTGTATGAGTGGGTGTGATGGTGACAGCACTTTATGTCTTGAATGTGTTAGTTTGGGGTACTATTATTTCCTGATTTTGTGGATATAGTGTCATTAACCTCTGGAATGAGTGTTTTATCATTACAGATGGGTTAAGTGAAACAACAAAACTTTAAAGAAGCTGTTTTGAGTCAATCTGATGAAAAGATGATGCAGAAAATGGGACGAGGTTTAAATGGATTAGTATCCAGCTCTGTCTGCTACTGGTAATTATGAATCAATCTATGGATTAAAAGCATTTATGTAAATTGGATTTGTGAAGTTGTAGATCGTCGTCCATCATGGGTTGAGATAAACTAAAATGTTATAGATTTGAAAGCAACAACAAAAGTGACATATTTGCTAAGTCAATATCAAATTATCTAGAGAGTCCTTCAAATTTATGATTATTGTGAACAAAGGGGGAAAAATGTTGTTTGACTGACATTGACCAAGTCTGTACAGCACGACATGACCTGACAGAAACAATTGGTGATTTTGAAAATGTTTGTAGATGACTGGCTTAAGAGACCAAACAACAGGCCTGAAAAGCAGAATACACTGTGAGGCTCAGGGCCTTTGCCCTTCAAATACGTCGATAAGCAGATGAGATTGTGGCTTTAAGCGAAGAATGTAATATTTTGTGTCAGAGACAGCGAAAGATGTCTGAAGGAAATTTGGCTAAAGGGCAACGTTTGGGTTAGTGGTGATGGCAAACTTTATCCAAACACCATTATGTTAGATTGATGCAAGAGTTGAATCATTGCATCAAAAGGGGGATGGTAACATATGGCCAAAATATGGTTTACTAAGGGACAATATATGTTGGGAGGACACTGGGTTTAATTGAGTAAAAAGCCTGGCAAGAATCCTTTCTTCTCCCTAACAAAATTGCTGTCTGTAAGTGTATTTGCAGGACTGTTTCAACAGGAAACGCCAGGGCAGATGTGGCAGCGAAGGCCGCGGCAGCACAGTAGACAAAAGAAACTGTGTACCTTACTATCTGAAAATAACCTCAACATTTGTTTTTCTTTACAGAGCATGCAGACTTTTGATACAGGGCAGTATGTGCCCAATAAAATAATGGCTATGGATGAATTTGACTAACTATCCTGGCCTGGGTTATTATTGTGGCAGAAAGAAACAAGGCCACACCTGCGCAGCGCTTAACTAAAAATTTTCCTTTTACAGAATGTCAGGATGGATTGCAGCAAACAGAACTGATTCTCTTCCAAGTGTATAAATATTGTGTTGTTGACATGAGCAAAGTGGGTTGAATATTTTTCAGAGGAAAAGGACTCTGAGTGCTATTAAGTGAGCAAGAAATTATTTAGTGATTTGTAAAATGAGAAGAAACAGAGTTGAATTGGACAAGTGTTGAGATTAAATTTGGAATTCATAATGAATATCATCAGCAATGTAATTTCACAGGTCACACCAAAAGGGACACCGGACAGACAAGCGGTCACTAACAAAACCTTAAGGTCTCCATTCACAGGTCAAAGCAGGAGATGGTTCACTCTAGTGGGGGTGCGTCATGATCTAAGGAAGAAATCTGGTAATTATCAGAAAATGGTTGGAGAGTGGGACACCTGGGTCCAAGCCTCTCAGACTACACCGACAGGCCTCAACCATCATATAGAGCACAAAGTGAGGGGTCAAAGGCTCGTGCTAGTAACGGCCTCCCTAACCAACGAGGGAAAGACCATTGCAACGGCTCGCAAAGAGTCACCCTGGTGAAGACAGGATGTGGGGCAAACGAGATGACCAACACACCTGGAGGAAGATGCACCAACTAATGGTTTGCGTTTAGCAAAGGAATCTGTTTTTGTGATGATTTTGATGATCTTATTTGATTGAATCAAAATAGGGTTTAGATCCAATGATTTGATTGGTTAATGATTCATTAGAAAATATTTCAGGTAAATTATAGGGAATATTATTGAAGAAACTTGATGATTAGGCTTTCAATTAACGGTAAGAAAGAAAATCTAGCTCATCATGGGAAAATCTGTATGGTAATAAGCTAAAAGACGGTCCGTAATGGAAATGGGAGTGTATTGATGGTAAATGGATAAGATTGGTTAATCTTTGGGGGGTACTGAATGCGAACTGTACTACCAATTTCAGCGATAGGATTATCAATATTGTTATGTTTACCATGTATTATAATGTGTGTTTCCAGCTCAGTACAGAGACTGGTTAAAGCTGGAATGCCTGTTCAATTGGATGAACAAAATATGATGATTCAAGTAGTGAGAGCTACTGTGACGTGTTAAAATGTATGCTTACCTTTTCTTTCCTTTCTTCCTGTGAATGTTTTTGATATGAAAAGAAGGTTAAAAGCTGTGGTTATCCGCTATGTGATGACGTACAAGGAGAGGGGTCGAAATGAGGGATTTTATTCTACTTTTATTTCTTCGTATTTCTTAGCCTGTTGAAATGCCATGTGGGTTTCAAGATGTGTAATGATATAACCAGGGTGTTAAATTGATGTGTTTCCGACTTAAACTATACACTATTCCTTGTTTATACTGAGGTGACTGAGGGTCCGACCTAGGTCGGGAGTGCAATAACAGTGTTTATTCATTCAGCCCGGCTCCAGATAAAATCTTTACTTGCTTGCTAATAATTAAGGGACTATCCCCACAAAAACAGCCTAAGCTTTTTACTTTTCCAAATATTATTTCACAAATGTTTAAGAGAGTTATGCGAAAACCAGAGATGAAGAGTAGCGTGATATGACTTAAAATTTGTCTTATTGTTTATTATTATGATTGAGTAATCTGAATGATAAAAAGCGGGGAATTGTTGTAGAAATTTTAATAGTCATTGATCCGTAACAGATATCATAAGAGAGAGAACCTATTCAATGTATAAAAATATATGTGTGTACGTGCTTGTGTGTGACGTTTCAGGAACATATGGGACAGGACCTCTGACCTTAGGGACGGTCAGTTTTGGCCAGCTTATTTCAGTACCAGTTTGTGTCTTTAAGCAGAAACTGAACAGCAGTGAGGACCTTATCTGAGTGGGTGAAAGGTACAGCGGGTGAGGAGGAACCTTGAAAAGAGTATAAAGGCCGTCTCATATCTTCCTGTTGTGTGTCACTCTCTTGCACAGCGTAACTTCTGTGTAGTAGACTGAACCTATTCTTGCAAGAATAAATACTTCTCTTTTTATTAATTTGACTCTGAGTGTCTCTTACGCAGTGATGATGTTTGACAGGATTTTTGCCACAACACTAACTAAGTTGTAACACACTTTATATGTCCTATTTTAGTCATGGAAATTCATTTCCTCGCCGCGGCCAAACCGTTCGAGATATCAAAAATCCGTCCGCAATTTAGCATCCTCAAAGTCTTGACTTCATGCACACCGAGTTTGGCGATGATTGAATGAATTGCCTAGGATAGTATTTTAAATTCCACAGCAAACGTTTTCCAAACAACCCAAAATAGCCGACTTCCTGTTGGGCTGCCGTAAAACTTGACCGGGGGAAAGATGTTCGGCCCGATGAGATCTATATGTGTACTGAGTTTCATATTAATTGATGCAAGCGTGTTTGATATATGGACCAAATAGTCGGATCCCATTCAAGGGGGCGCTGTTGAGCCCCCCTGCCACGCCCAGGTACCAGCTTCAGCCCGGCCCTGATGGCCGTGGGTTCTGACCTGTGTGCAAAATTGCAAGAGTTTTTGAGCACATTAAGAGCCCCAAAAGCCCCTGAAACCTTGAAATCCATTAAAAGCAATACACAAATCCCTCACACACAGAGACGGAGAGAGAGGGAGAGAAATTTCTCAGAAACATCCACATTCAAACTAAAATATCTGACTTCTTCTTGGTCTGAGCTAATGACAGTTAATTAGAAAGTTGTCCAGTTTGATCTGAACAATATGCGTACCGAGTTTTATGATTGTAGGTAAAACTATAGACCTAACTCCCCCTCTTTTGTCAAAAGGTGGCGCTACTGAGTCCCTGCACCACGCCCGTTTCTGAAACTTTGCACATGTCTCCTGGCTAATAAATGTGATCTGTCTGTCGAGTTTCATGCAATTTTAAGCAATTGCAGGCATGCTAAGAGTCTCAAAAGCATCCAAAAAGAATATTAAAGTTTGCTGCGTTGCCATGGCAACAGTATCTAAGATATCAATAATCCTTTTACAGGTCTACATCTGGCGAGTGTCTACATTATACACATCAAGTTTGAAGCAAATCGGGTAAAAATAAGAGGGTGATTTCAAAGCATTTTGAAAGTGACACACTTCCTGCTGCCAGTTGGTGGCGCTATAACTTTGACTCACAATAGTCACATCCATGTGATCGGCCTCTTACAGCGAACACACTGTTGAAGTTTCATCAAGATCAGTTAATGTATGCAGAAGTTATAACACACTTCCTGTTTCCATTATTCGCCATAAATTCGTTTCCTCGCCACGGCCAAACCGTTCGAGATATCAAAAATCCCCTGGCAATTTTTCATCCTCAATGTCTTGACTTCATGCTGACCGAGTTTCGTGGCGATTGGTTGAATTCTCTAGGAGGAGTATATCGAATTCCAGGGGCATACGCTTCCAAACAAACCATAATAGCCGACTTCCTGTTGGGTTGGGGTAAAAAGTAAAAGTACAAAGGATATATGAACCGATGAGATCTATATGTGTATCGAGTTTCATATCATTACATGCAAGCGTGTTTGATTCATGGACCAAGTTTTCGGACCCCGTTCCAGGGGGCGCTGTCGAGCCCCCCTGCCACGCCCAGATACCAGCTTCAGCCCGGCCCTGATGGCCGCGGGTTCTGACCCGTGTGCAAAGTTTCAAGAGTTTTTGAGCACGTTAAGGGCCCCAAAATTGCCCAAATAGTCGTAAGAAAAATATAGAAAATGACTTTCCAAACAACCCATAATAACCGACTTCCTGTTGGGCTGACGTAAAACTTAGAGCGCGAAAGTTGTTCGGCCCGATGAGATCTATAAGTGTACCGAGTTTCAAATTATTACATGCAAGCGTGTTTGATATATGGACAAGTGTTCAAACACCATTCCAGGGGGCGCTGTCGAGCCCCCCTGCCACGCCCGGGTACCATCTTCAGCCCGGTCCTGATGGCCGTGGGTTCTGACCCGTGTGCAAAGTTTCAAGAGTTTTCGAGCACGTTAAGGCCCCCAAAAGTGCCCAAAAGGTAGTAAAATAATAATAAAGAATAATAATAAATATAGCTGCGAGCAGCGATTACGGGCCCAAGCTGGTGGCACCGCAACCCTGGTGCACCAGGGTGGCGGTATCGCCGGCTTTGGCCCTTCATCGCTGCTCGCAGCTATATTTATATATATATATATATATATATATATATAAAAACAAGCCGCAACCCCGGTGCCTTTAGGGTTATTGTGCACAACGTGCAAAAACGTAACCCTGCTTTGACTGTCGAAAAGAAGTGTGCTGTAGAGTTTGCATCAGTGTGGGCTCTGCAAAAGTGCGCATCGAGGGCACATATCAAAAATACATATATAACAGAACAAAAAATACATATACAAAAATACATATTTTACAATTCAGATGAGAATAATTTTAAGGAAAACAAATATATTGATCTGAAATATAGCACATGTTTTTGTAAAATAATTTCAAGCAAAAAAGCTCACGGCTGCACAGGCATTCATAACGGTGCGCGTCCAACGCGAGGAGTGAGCAGAACAGAGCGAACGTTTTTTAGTTAATTTCTAAAAAAAACTTAACTTTCATAGGAATTCATTCCAGCGCACTGCGAGCGCCACCATAATCAATGTCCGTGCAGACGTCCGTACTTTCACTTTAATATTAGTGATTTAGAAGCCCTCGCTGGTGTCACACGTCGGTTAACCGGTGGGAAAATATCATCACAGCCATATACCTAATATATTTATATATAAATACAATAGGCATACCTGATAAAATAGTTTTATGTACTATGTTGATATCATTTTGGACACAAGAGGGCAGTATAGCCCTATGAATGATTTTTTCAGATAGCACTAAATAACTTGTTTTAAACTTTTGCATACTTCTTGAATTGAAAAAAAAGAATAAAATGGGTTTAGTTGTAATATTTTTGTATAATTTTATATAAAACTAAATGGTGTATAATTACATTTTAGAAAGATATGAGACGTTTCCTGATTCTTTTTTACATTACTTTAATCCCTCACCATAGCAAAACCATTTGAGATATTCATTATGCGTTCACAATTTAGCATCTTTAATGTATTTTCATCATGTTGAAAAAGTTTGGTGGGAATAAAATAAACCACTTAAGAGGAGTGAGTAAAAATGTACAAGCTGGTTTTGCAAAACATCCACATTCAGACCAAAATAGCCCATTTTCTGTTGGGCTGGCTTAAAACATAGAGCACGAAAGTTGTACGACGAGATTAGATCTATATGTGTACCAAGTGTTATATTATTATAGTACATAGTATACATGCAAGTGTGTTTGATTTATGGACCAAATTTTCAGACCAAGTTTATGGACCAAGTTAATTTAATTAATAAACTAATTATATAAAACTATTGTTAATGCACTACAATTAAACTGGTTATATGCCTTTACTTTATTAATAAAACTTATTTAAAAAATACAAGGCTTAAGACATTTATTTTCCTTTTCAATGCAGGCCAAACCACACAGCAGTGAAATGGTTAATCTAGCCCCCCTCCCCTACACACAGACACGCACACACACACACAGTATCTTTTTAAAGATACTAGTACTTATTCATTACATACTAGTCCTTATTTATTATATACTAGTGCATATTCATTCGTTACTAGTACTTATTCATTAGATTGTAGTTGCTATTAAATTGGTACTAGTACTTAATCATTAGATACTAGTACTTGTTCATTAGTTACTAGTACTTATTATTAGATACTAGTACTTATTTCAATAGTGACTAGTAACTATTCTTTTGTTACTAGTAAGACATTTTTTTTTGCCATTGACTTCTATGGGGATCTGTCATTTAGATATCAACTATTCAGTTCTGACTAGTATGTATTCCAATTGTGACTAGTACATATATATTACATTTTAGTAGTTATTCATTAGGTACTAGTACTTATTTTTTAGATACTAGTACCTATTAATAAATACTAGTATTTATTCAATAAACACTAGTACTAAGTCATTAGATACTAGTACCTATTAAATAGATACCAGAACTTATTCATTAGCTTCTAATACATATTCAAAAGAATATCTAAAGAATAAGCAATAGTATCTAAAGAATAGGCACTAGTACTAAAGAACAAGCACTAGTCGCTAATGAATAAGTACTAGTACTTAATTGAATAGATACTAGTATCTAAAAAATAAGTACTAGTAGCATGAAAATAGAGACTAGTAGGTTAAAATGATTAAATGTTAAAACGGCTTGCCATATTGGCTCAGAGAGAGAGAGAGAGAGAGAGAGAAAATGTCCACTTTCAAACTACAATATCTGACTTTCTGTTGGTCTGAGCTAATGGCTGTAAATTAGAAATTTGTTCAGCTTGAGGAGAAGAATATACACGCTGAGTTTTGTAACTGTAGGTAAAACTAACTAAGTTATAACACTTTACATGTCCTATTTTAGTCATGGAAATTCATTTCCTCGCCGCGGCCAAACCGTTCGAGATATCAAAAATCCGTCCGTAATTTAGCATCCTCAAAGTCTTGACTTCATGCACACCGAGTTTGGCGATGATTGAATGAATTGCCTAGGAGGAGTACTTTAAATTCCACAGCAAACGTTTTCCAAACAACCCAAAATAGCCGACTTCCTGTTGGGCTGGCGTAAAACTTGACCGGGGGAAAGATGTTCGGCCCGATGAGATCTATATGTGTACTGAGTTTCATATTAATTGATGCAAGCGTGTTTGATATATGGACCAAATAGTCGGATCCCGTTCAAGGGGGCGCTGTTGAGCCCCCCTGCCACGCCCGGGTACCAGCTTCAGCCCGGCCCTGATGGCCGTGAGTTCTGACCTGTGTGCAAAATTGCAAGAGTTTTTGAGCACGTTAAGAGCCCCAAAAGCCCCTGAAACCTTGAAATCCATTAAAAGCAATACACAAATCCCTCACACACAGAGACGGAGAGAGAGGGAGAGAAATTTCTCAGAAACATCCACATTCAAACTAAAATATCTGACTTCCTCTTGGTCTGAGCTAATGACAGTTAATTAGAAAGTTGTCCAGTTTGATCTGAACAATATGCGTACCGAGTTTTATGATTGTAGGTAAAACTATAGACCTAACTCCCCCTCTTTTGTCAAAAGGTGGCGCTACTGAGTCCCTGCACCACGCCCATTTCTGAAACTTTGCACATGTCTACTGGCTAATAAATGTGATCTGTCTGTCGAGTTTCATGCAATTGTAAGCAATTTCAGGCATGCTAAGAGTCTCAAAAGCATCCAAAAAGAATATTAAAGTTTGCTGTGTTGCCACGGCAACAGTATCTAAGATATCAATAATCCTTTCACAGGTCTACATCTGGCGAGTGTCTACATTATACACATCAAGTTTGAAGCAAATCGGGTAAAAATAAGAGGGTGATTTCAAAGCATTTTGAAAGTGACACTTCCTGCTGACAGTTGGTGGCGCTATAACTTTCACTCACAATAGTCACATCCATGTGATCGGCCTCTTACAGCGAACACACTGTTGAAGTTTCATCAAGATCAGTTAATGTATGCAGAAGTTATAACACACTTCCTGTTTCCATTATTCGCCATAAATTCGTTTCCTCGCACGGCCAAACCGTTCGAGATATCAAAAATCCCCTGGCAATTTTTCATCCTCAATGTCTTGTCTTCATGCTGACCGAGTTTCGTTGCGATTGGTTGAATTCTCTAGGAGGAGTATATATCGAATTCCAGGGGCATACACTTCCAAACAAACCATAATAGCCGACTTCCTGTTGGGCTGGGGTAAAAAGTAAAAGTACAAAGGATATATGAACCGATGAGATCTATATTTGTACCGAGTTTTATATTATTACATGCAAGCGTGTTTGATTTATGGACCAAGTTTTCGGACCCCGTTCCAGGGGGCGCTGTCGAGCCCCCCTGCCACGCCCAGATACCAGCTTCAGCCCAGCCCTGATGGCCGCGGGTTCTGACCCGTGTGCAAAGTTTCAAGAGTTTTTGAGCACGTTAAGGGCCCCAAAATTGCCCAAATAGTCGTAAGAAAAATATAGAAAATGACTTTCCAAACAACCCATAATAACCGACTTCCTGTTGGGCTGACGTAAAACTTAGAGCGCGAAAGTTGTTCGGCCCGATGAGATCTATAAGTGTACCGAGTTTCAGATTATTACATGCAAGCGTGTTTGATATATGGACAAGTGTTCAAACACCATTCCAGGGGGCGCCGTCGAGCCCCCCTGCCACGCCCGGGTACCATCTTCAGCCCGGCCCTGATGGCCGCGGGTTCTGACCCGTGTGCAAAGTTTCAAGAGTTTTCGAGCACGTTAAGGCCCCCAAAAGTGCCCAAAAGGTAGTAAAATAACAATAAAGAAATATAGCTGCGAGCAGCGATTACGGGCCCAAGCCGGTGGCACCGCAACCCCGGTTCCTTTAGTTACCTAAAGGCACCGGGGTGGCGGTGCCGCCGGCTTTGGCCCTTCATCGCTGCTCGCAGCTATATTTATATATATATATATATATATATATATATATATATATATATGTATATAAGAAGCCGGTGGCACCGCCACCCTGGTGCCTTTAGGGTTATTGTGCAAGACGTGCAAAAACGTAACCCTGCTTTGACTGTCGAAAAGAAGTGTGCTGTAGAGCTTGCATCAGTTTGGGTGCATCAAGTGCGCATCGAGGGCACATATCAACCACAAAGTGTGCGTGAGCAACCTTCTGAAACCTAAAATGAAAAATGAGACACCTCATCCATGGGTCTCATGGATTTAACAGACACATGAAATAAGTACACAAGACCGAGTATTCATATGAAGTGTGCCATTTGGGACAGGGCCTATGATCGTGAACCACAAAAGGCACAAATATGAGATAATTTAAATATAGAATCATTTTTAATGTCATAGGATGTCATAGCTCAATATGTTTTTCAGCACTTAAATGTGTAAATCTAGAAGCCCAGTATTTATCTGGAGGTCTTTGAACAGGTTTATTAATGTAATTATAATTTACGCTTATGTGTTCTATGATATGCAATGGAAGTAAATTTTAATGTTTAACATGGGTGTATTCACAACACATAGCATACGATATAATATCTTAAGATTATTCATCATTATGTTGTCTCTGCCTTTTCTGTTTTAATGATATTCAGAACAGAAAAACTAAATGTTCCTTAATTTTAATTAACACAAACTTTATTCTCATCTGAATTATAAATAATTGATTTCCCTAAAAAAGGATTTCTGCGCCTCTCTCTCTCTCTCACACACAGTTCGATCGCGCCCGCGCCTCTCTCTCTCTCTCTCTCTCTCTCACACACACACACACACACACACACACACACACAGTTCGATCGCGCCCGCGCCCCTCTCTCTCTCTCTCTCTCTCTCTCTCTCACACACACACAGTTCGATCGCGTCCGCGCCTCTCTCTCCCTCACTCACTCACACACACACATACAGTTCGATCGCGCCCTCTCTCTCTCTCTCTCTCTCTCTCTCTCTCACAGTTCGATCGCGCCAGCGCGATCACGCACACACACACAGTTCGCTCGCGCCAGCGCGTCTGTCTCGCACGCACACACACACTCCAGCTTGAGAGAGAGAGGCGCGCACGTTCGAACTGTGTGTGTGTGCGTGTGTGAGAGAGAGAGAGGCGCGGGCGCGATCGAACTGTGTGTGTGTGTGTGCGCGCGCGTGTGTGTGAGAGAGAGAGGCGAGGCGAGGGCGCGATCGAACTGTGTGTGTGTGTGTGTGTGTGTGTGTGAACAGTGGAAACATACTCCGTCATTTTTTTCATACAGGACATCATTCAGACTGCAAACTGTTTACTTATATTTGTGTACACTCGCAATAAAACACAACATCCTCAGTCACATACGTAATATATTTATATATAAATATAATTTTGGACACAAGAGGGCAGTATAGCCCTATTTATGATTTTGTGTTTAAACTATCACCCAAAGAGACCCCCTTCCCCTCCTTCTCCCCCTCCCCACACAGACACACACACACACACACACACAGACAGAATGGCAGGGGACACTCTCTCTGTCAGAGAGAGGGAGAGAAAATTCTCAGAATCCACATTCAAACCACAATATCTGACTTTCTGTTGGTCGGAGATAATGACTGTAAATTAGAAAGTTGTTCGGCTTGACGAAAACAATATACACGCCAAGTTTTGTAACTGTAGGTAAAACTAACTAAGTTATAACACACTTTATGTGTCCTTTTTCAGTCATAAATTCATTTCCTCGCCACGGCCAAACCGTTCGAGATATCAAAAGTCCGTCCGCAATTTAGCATCCTCAATGTCTTGACTTCATGCTGACCGAGTTTCGTGGTGTTTGGATTAATTCTCTAGGAGAAGTATATAAAAAATAAAAGCATGCATTTTCCAAACAACCCATAATAGCTGACTTCCTGTTGAGCTGTCGTTAAACTTAGAGCACGAAAGTTGTTCGGCCCGAGTTAGATCTAAATATGTACCGAGTTTCATATTATTACATGCAAGCATGTTTGATATATGGACAAGTGTTCGAATCGCATTCCAGGGGGCGCTGTCGAGCCCCCCTGCCACGCCCGGGTACCAGCTTCAGCCCGGCCCTGATGGCCGTGGGTTCTGACCTGTGTGCAAAGTTTCAAGAGTTTTTGAGCACGTTAAGGGCCCCAAAACCTTGAAAAACAAAAATAAAAGCATTCTCACTCAGCAGACAAATCCCCCTCCTCCCAAACACACGGAGAGACGTAGGGTCAGAGAGAGAGGAAGAGAAAATTCTCCAAAACATCCACATTCAAACCAAAATATCTGACTTCCTGTTGGTCTGAGCTAATAACTGTAAATTAGAAAGTTGTTCAGCTCGATATGAACAATATACATACTGAGTTTTAAGATTGTAGATAAAAGTATAGACCTAACTCCCCCTCTTTTGTCAAAAGGTGGCGCTACTGAGCCCCTGCACCACGTCCGTTTCTGAAACTTTGCACATGTCTACTGGCTAATAAATGTGATGTGTCTGTCGAGTTTCATGCAATTTCAAGTATGCTAAGAGTCTCAAAAGCATCCAAAAAGAATATTAAAGTTTGCTGCGTTGCCACGGCAACAGTATCTAAGATATCAATAATCCTTTCACAGGTCTACATCTGGCGAGTGTCTACATTATACACATCAAGTTTGAAGCAAATCGGGTAAAAATAAGAGGGTGATTTCAAAGCATTTTGAAAGTGACACACTTCCTGCTGCCAGTTGGTGGCGCTATAACTTTGACTCACAATAGTCACATCCATGTGATCGGCCTCTTACAGCGAACACACTGTTGAAGTTTCATCAAGATCAGTTAATGTATGCAGAAGTTATAACACTTCCTGTTTCCATTATTCGCCATAAATTCGTTTCCTCGCCACGGCCAAACCGTTCGAGATATCAAAAATCCCCTGGCAGTTTTCATCCTCAATGTCTTGACTTCATGCTGACCGAGTTTCGTGGCGATTGGTTGAATTCTGTAGGAGGAGTATATCGAATTCCAGGGGCATACGCTTCCAAACAAACCATAATAGCCGACTTCCTGTTGGGCTGGGGTAAAAAGTAAAAGTACAAAGGATATATGAACCGATGAGATCTATATGTGTACCGAGTTTCATATTATTACATGCAAGCGTGTTTGATTTATGGACCAAGTTTTCGGACCCCGTTCCAGGGGGCGCTGTCGAGCCCCCCTGCCACGCCCAGATACCAGCTTCAGCCCGGCCCTGATGGCCGCAGGTTCTGACCCGTGTGCAAAGTTTCAAGAGTTTTTGAGCACGTTAAGGGCCCCAAAATTGCCCAAATAGTCGTAAGAAAAATATAGAAAATGACTTTCCAAACAACCCATAATAACCGACTTCCTGTTGGGCTGACGTAAAACTTAGAGCGCGAAAGTTGTTCGGCCCGATGAGATCTATAAGTGTACCGAGTTTCAGATTATTACATGCAAGCGTGTTTGATATATGGACAAGTGTTCAAACACCATTCCAGGGGGCGCCGTCGAGCCCCCCTGCCACGCCCGGGTACCATCTTCAGCCCGGCCCTGATGGCCGTGGGTTATGACCCGTATGCAAAGTTTCAAGAGTTTTCGAGCACGTTAAGGCCCCCAAAAGTGCCCAAAAGGTAGTAAAATAATAATAAAGAATAATAATAATAATAAATATAGCTGCGAGCAGCGATTATGGGCCCAAGCCGGTGGCACCGCCACCCTGGTGCACCAGGGTGGCGGTACCGCCGGCTTTGGCCCTTCATCGCTGCTCGCAGCTATATTTATATATATATATATATATATATATATATATATATATATATATAAAAAAGCCGGTGGCACCGCCACCCTGGTGCCTTTATGGTTATTGTGCACGACGTGCAAAAACGTAACCCTGCTTTGACTGTCGAAAAGAAGTGTGCTGTAGAGCTTGCATCAGTGTGGGCTCTGCAAAAGTGCACATCGAGGGCACCTATCAACTACAAAGCATGTGTGAGCAACTTTCTGAAACCTAAAATGAAAAATGAGACACCCTACCCTAAATCATGGATTTAACGGACAAATGAAATAAGTATACAAGACTGAAAATTCATAGTGTGCCATTTGGGACAGGGCCTATGATCGTGAATCACAATAGCCACTTACATGGATTTTGCCCGGCCATCATTTCCCATGTTTGATTTCTGTATTTGACCGATTGTTTACCGTTGCTGACTACTTTCTGCCTGCCCCGATCTGGATTGTTTATTGGACTCTGATTCTTGCTGCCTGCCTCTGCCCTTTGCCTGTCAACCTGTTTTGTCTCTGCCTTTTCTGTTCTGCCCTGTTTGCCATTGCTCACCCTTCCTGTCTTCACCATTCTTAATAAAAAGCTGAAAATAGATTCCCCTGGCCTGAAACTGCCTCGTTACAATACATATGCTGCATCTGCTCGCCATCTGCCGAACGGCTCTGGTGGTTCCGCTTCAGCACTGATGATGTTGTAGGAATAGTGCACGGTTGGTCTGGAGTATTCGGGATTTTTTATTTTATACAGAAATAATTTATTTATAATTCAGATGAGAATAAAGTTAGTGTTGATTAAAATAAAGGAAAAGAAATATATTAATCTGAAATATAGCACATTAATTTTAAATTTATTTAGGTTCAATTACCAAACATACAATCTTAATTTAATTTAAAGCAAACAATACATTTAAAATATATGGGTCGTATGCATATTTTGTAATTAAAAAAAAAAATATATATATATCCAAAAAGACAAGGCCTTAAACTTGAACAAGGGTTAAACTCTTGTCACTGTAACAGACACAATGATTCAGCATTTTGAACGAATCGGTTGACTCAAAGATTCAATGACCAATCCATAAGCTGCGTCCCAATTCGCATAGTATCCGTCCTAAATAGTATTCGAAAATAGAATTAGTACGTCCCAAATCGTAGTATGTTGAAATGAGTGTTCCAAAGAGACCCGGATGGTCTACTATATCCGGTCAGAATCCGAAGTGCAGATCGATGCACACTCTAACGGCTGTTATTGCCCACAACCCATCGCGCGTTGGACGAGGATCCGGTTAGAACTACAAACACGAGTGAAAAGTGTTAAAAAAAACTACAGACATGGAGGACGCGCAGTTTTTTTAACACTTTTCACTCGTGTTTGTACATTGTACATTGTAGAGTGGTTTAGATAAAGGGGTTTAAGTGATTAATTATCAGTATCTAACCTGACGAAAATGTATTTATTCAATGTTGGCTACATTATATTGCATCTGCAGCAGCATTGTGAACGTTTGTAAAGCGTTTAGCCATTAACTTTTAAATGCATCATTATATTCAAATTGCAAACACATGAGGAGAGTCTCCACATGAAAGACTCACGACTGGCAGATGAACGTGCGACAAGATTTCTTTCCGAAACGGTAAGAAATTAAATTAGATTGAATGGAGGATTTTAACTGTGACAAGATGATTGACAGGGTGGCAGTTTACGGTGACAGATGCTCGCGACTGAGCTGTCCGTTAAAGATGACAAAGTAGTATGTCCCAAAGCTTGCCTACTCTTTTGCTACACACTCAAAAGTATGTACTTTTTCTTCTCAAAAAGAGTACATACTTTTAGGGCGTAGTATAAGTAGGCGAATTGGGACGCAGCACCTGTCTCATTCATGAATGACTCCGTCGTTCGAACGAATCGTTTGAACGAATGAATCAATGACTCGCTCATTAAGACGGTCGCCTGGCGACACCTAATGACGGTTTAGTGTTGTTTAAAAGTATCATTCTTTCCAACGATTGCTAATTAACTCATATTTAAAACAATCTCATAACATTATTTAATGCATTGTTATTTTTCAGTGTAAACGATTTAATTTGATCACCCCTACCTAGAGTAACAGCCATATAGTGTCTTATTATTCTAAATAATTGAATTTGTTGATCAAATTTACAAATTAAAAATGAAAGATGAAGCATACATTTAATAAGAATAGACTAGGGGTGCCCTGCAGATATTACAATATGCAGATTTAAATATACCATGGCCCCCCACCGTCAATTTGATGTGTGTGTGTGTATAATAAAATCATTTAGTCACTACAATTATAACTTGAACGTGTTTGCTTACTAAATTGTGAGCAAAACGAAAGTTGCAGCAAAGATCAGCAACAGGAGTCAAAATTCATTAATCACGAGAGTGAAGAGCTGACTGAATAAAATTATGACGGAATATTTCGTGTAAAAGCGCCTATTTAAGCGAATCTGTCATTTACTCTTTTGTTGTTGTGTTTTCCCTGAAAATCGGAAGCAATCGGCCCCCGATATGGCGCTAATTTTAAAGTGACACTAAAAAGTATGCGGCTGCACTGGCATTCATAACGGTGCGCGTCCATGGCGACGAGCGAGCAAAACAGAGCGAACGTTTTTTCATTTCTACTTCCATAGAAACTCAGTCGAGCGCACTGCGAGCGCCACCACTATGTCCGTGCGGACGTCCTTACTTTACTTTCACTTTTATATTAGCGATTTAAAAGCCCTCGCTGGTGTCACACGTCGATCAACCGGTGGGAAAAGATCCTCACAGCCACATACCTAATATATTTATATTTAATTACAATAGCCATACCTGATAAAAAGTTTTATGTACTGAGTTGATATCATTTTGGACACAAGAGGGCAGTATAGCCCTATGTATTACTTGATGTATTTATTTCTTAACTGAATAGCGCATTCTGGCTGTTTTTAAACTTGTACATTATTCTTAAATTGAAAACAAGAATAAAATGGGTTTAGTTCTGATATTTGTATAATTTTATCTAGAAATAAATGGTGTATAATAAATTTTTTAGAAGATATGAGGCTTTTAGTGTTTACTTTTTTGACATGATTTTAATCCCTCGCCATAGCAAAACCGTTTGAGATATTCAATATCCGTTCACAATTTAGCATCTTTAATGTATTTTCATCATGTTGAAAAAGTTTGGCGTGAATAAAATAAACTACTGAGGAGGAGTAGCTAAAAACTCAGAATCTGAAATACACATTCAAACCAAAATATCTGACTTCCTGTTGGTCGAATTACGGTAAATTAGAAAGTTGTCCGGCTCGAAGAGTACAATATACATATCAAGTTTTGTTACTGTAGATAAAACTAACCCCCCCACTTTTGTCAAAAGCATTTAGAAAGCGACACACTTCCTGCTGCCAGTTGGTGGCGCTATAACTTTGACTCACAATAGTTACTTCCATCTGATTGGCCTCTTACCACGAACACACTGCTGAAGTTTCATCAAGATCAGTTAATGTATGCAGAAGTTATAACACTTCGTGTTTCTCTTTTCTCGCCATAAATTCGTTTCCTCGCCACGGCCAAACCGTTCGAGATATCAAAAATCCGTCCACAATTTAGCATCTTCAACATGTTGACCTCAAGCTGACCGAGTTTGGCGGTAAACGGATGCAATCTCTAGGAGAAGTACTTCAAATTCCAGAGCAAGCGTTCTCCAACCAACCCATAATAGCCGACTTCCTGTTGGGCTGGCGTAAAACTTGACGGGGGGAAAGATGTTCAGGCCGATGAGATCTATATGTGTACTGAGTTTCATATTAATTGATGCAAGCGTGTTTGATATATGGACCAAATAGTCGGATCCCGTTCAAGGGGGCGCTGTTGAGCCCCCCTGCCACGCCCGGGTACCAGCTTCAGCCCGGCCCTGATGGCCGTGGGTTCTGACCTGTGTGCAAAATTGCAAGAGTTTTTGAGCACGTTAAGAGCCCCAAAAGCCCCTGAAACCTTGAAATCCATTAAAAGCAATACACAAATCCCTCACACACAGAGACGGATAGAGAGGGAGAGAAATTTCTCAGAAACATCCACATTCAATATAAAATATCTGACTTCCTCTTGGTCTGAGCTAATGACAGTTAATTAGAAAGTTGTCCAGTTTGATCTGAACAATATGCGTACCGAGTTTTATGATTGTAGGTAAAACTATAGACCTAACTCCCCCTCTTTTGTCAAAAGGTGGCGCTACTGAGTCCCTGCACCACGCCCGTTTCTGAAACTTTGCACATGTCTACTGGCTAATAAATGTGATCTGTCTGTCGAGTTTCATGCAATTTTAAGCAATTTTAGGCATGCTAAGAGTCTCAAAAGCATCCAAAAAGAATATTAAAGTTTGCTGCGTTGCCACGGCAACAGTATCTAAGATATCAATAATCCTTTCACAGGTCTACATCTGGCGAGTGTCTACATTATACACATCAAGTTTGAAGCAAATCGGTTAAAAATAAGAGGGTGATTTCAAAGCATTTTGAAAGTGACACACTTCCTGCTGCCAGTTGGTGGCGCTATAACTTTGACTCACAATAGTCACATCCATGTGATCGGCCTCTTACAGCGAACACACTGTTGAAGTTTCATCAAGATCAGTTAATGTATGCAGAAGTTATAACACACTTCCTGTTTCCATTATTCGCCATAAATTAGTTTCCTCGCCACGGCCAAACCGTTCGAGATATCAAAAATCCCTTGGCAATTTTTCTATATGTGATGAGATCTATATGTGTACCGAGTTTCATATTATTACATGCAAGCGTGTTTGATTTATGGACCAAGTTTTCGGACCCCATTCCAGGGGGCGCTGTCGAGCCCCCCTGCCACGCCCAGATACCAGCTTCAGCCCGGCCCTGATGGCCGCTGGTTCTGACCCGTGTGCAAAGTTTCAAGAGTTTTTGAGCACGTTAAGGGCCCCAAAATTGCCCAAATAGTCGTAAGAAAAATATAGAAAATGACTTTCCAAACAACCCATAATAACCGACTTCCTGTTGGGCTGACGTAAAACTTAGAGCGCGAAAGTTGTTCGGCCCTATGAGATCTATAAGTGTACAGAGTTTCAGATTATTACATGCAAGCGTGTTTGATATATGGACAAGTGTTCAAACACCATTCCAGGGGGGCGCTGTCGAGCCCCCCTGCCACGCCCGGGTACCATCTTCAGCCCGGCCCTGATGGCCGCGGGTTCTGACCCGTGTGCAAAGTTTCAAGAGTTTTCGAGCACGTTAAGGCCCCCAAAAGGTAGTAAAATAATAATAAAGAATAATAATAATAATAATAATAAAGAATAATCCTTAGGAAAACAATAGGGCGTTCGCCTTTTCAAGGCTTGGGCCCTAATAATAAAGAATAATCCTTAGGAAAACAATAGGGCCTTCGCCTTTTCAAGGCTTGGGCCCTAATAATAATAATAATAATAATAATAATAATAAAGAATAATCCTTAGGAAAACAATAGGGCCTTCGCCTTTTCAAGGCTTGGGCCCTAATAATAAAGAATAATCCTTAGGAAAACAATAGGGCCTTCGCCTTTTCAAGGCTTGGGCCCTAGTAATAATAAAGAATAATCCTTAGGAAAACAATAGGGCCTTCGTCTTTTCAAGGCTTGGGCCCTAATTAAGTCGCAGACGCTTAACACACAATCATCATCATTAAAAGTAAAAAAACGAAATGATCTTACCAGTGCTGTTGCGTTCTTTGATTTTGATTTTAGCTGATGATCAATAAAATGCATTAAATTTACATTTCCCCATAACCTCAGAACTAAACCGGCAGCCAGCCAACGTAAAACCAACGTTAAAAATATAACGCCGTCAGTCAACCTCTCCTGTGGAATGCTGAGATTTTCTTTGATTTTTCACGCTTCTCCTTTGCTTGTTGCTTGAGGTCTGTGTTGTGTTGTGTTGCAGTCTATGGTTGTGGTGCTGTAGCGCGTGATCTTCATTTACTGAAGGCATCACTTGTTCGGAGTATTTTGTACTGTGACCCGGGGCTGCATTGCGTTCTCCATTATTGGTTCTGCCACTCTTTATTCATACTACTTTATTTAATCAAAATAATAGTGGTTGACAAATTAAACTTTTGAGGAAAAATACAATACGGAGAAGTTACATACAGCACAATTTTTAAGACCCAGACATCAAAATTCAAGACTTTTTAAAGTCTTTTTAAGGTATTATTTCCAAATTAATAAATTCAATGCTTTTAAGGCTTTTTAAGACCCCGCGGGAACCCTGTATCTATAGTGGTTGGAAGGATTGTTCTGCCCAGTTGATAACGTGGCGCAACATGACAAATTTCAGCAGTACGTATTATGCAAGTTATCATGTAATGATCAGTGACATCATCACTTTGCGGTATAATATCTATATCGGTTGGATTGGTTCCATATGATATAATTAAATCTAGTGTATGATTTAGACGATGAGTGGGACCCTTTTCCTCTATCTCTCGCCAGCGCCTCTCCTCCCTTTCAATGGCATCTCGTTCTCTTTCAGCTTCCCTCTCCTCCATCTCTTGGATCAGATCCTCAACTTTTCTTTTCCTCCCTACTCTTTTACCCTCTGACCTCACTTAGGATGGAGAGGTAACAGAAACATCCGGGCCATATGAGGCAATAAGGGTGGGTGGTGTGATGGAGGGTCTGCCCCCTATTGCCTCATCCATGGCAGAATACCATTTCCAGGATGCTGCTGTAACCTCCCCATCCTCAATGCTCACCCCAGTCTGTGGACATTTCAGATCCTACAAATATTTGTAAACCGAACATCAAGACAGTCAATTATATTATAAAACATATAATTCGTTAAATGATTGCATTAAGGGGCCAAACATGAGCATGATTCAATCATGACAATTCTCATTTTGGGGTGAACTATAATAATAATAAATAAAAAAAACTTACTTTATATTTTTGTTTAAGGTTTTCCCTTTTTTTTTTTTATCTGAACAGCAGACATTTTGCCCTCTAGGCTCTGCTCTGTGATAAAAACTCTGCAATAAATGCACAGAAATCAAGCATAAAAGGAATGCAGTAAGCGCTTTAGTAGAAATGTTCACATCTACAAATAACTTACCATTGAATCTACAGCACTTGAATAAAATTACATATGACATTTGTGTGGTACCTGCCATGCAGTATACCTTATTTCGAGTCTGACTACGCCACCCCCTGATGATGGGCAGGAGGAACCACGAATCTTCCCGTGAAAGTAGTGTGGTCAATAATGTGTTTATCCCCGTAAAGGGACAGTCAACAAGAGACAGGAATGTAAATGTATTCCAAATTTATTAAACATTTTAGTGCAAAAAGACGTAGAAAAGTTATTTAAAACGAATCTTAAAAATACTGGGATAAAGAACTGGTGGATTTTCCTCAATCTAGGAAGGTCGGATCAGCCAATGCAAAACTCCTGCTCAGGAGGCCCCTGGAGAGACAGAAACAGGAGACAGCAACCCAGCACCAGTCGAAGCATGCAACCCAGCAAGCTCTACACACTTAAGATCTTTAAATACCACTACAAAATATCACACCGTGTTGTAGTTATAAGTACACACCAATACAGTGTCTCTCCCAGTGTGGTCCCCTGAAGAGAAGGGGCAACGTATCAGTATGGATCCGGCCTTGTACAAGAATAACCTACGCAGAAGACATAGTTAGGGAGGAGAACCACCAGCATAAATGGCAACGCTTAGTCAAGAAAATAAAAAATGCTATTATGAATGTGGCACATGAGTGGCAAATTATGGATAACCAAACAACAAAAATCAAACAGCAGGAAGCAATAAAGAAATGCTTATTACATGAAAACAGTGGCTGGCCTGGTCCCTTTTCAAGAGAAACCAACCATGTTAGTTACCAACCTCATTAAACAGCATAGTATAGTCAAACATAACCAAAAATATAGGCCTACTTTTCAGTATGCTCAACTGTCCCACAGCGCATTAACATGCAGAGAAAAGGTGAACGTTCCGTTGCTACAGACAGAGAAAATCGTTAAAACATGTTTCAATACAAGTATAAAACATTCAATAGAAAATGTACATCTTGAGGCATTTACCAGTGCAGCCCACCAGCTCGAGTCACACTGGGGGTGATCGCATAAATGTTAAACCTCCATACAGGAGCCTGCGTCCCCCGTGAAGAGTAGACACGCACTTCTAGAATTTAAGGATGGCTGGCGCGAAACAGACGTTCCGAAGCTTTGCGAGATCCCGAAGCAAAGATGATTCGAAACACTGATCCGAAGCGTGATTCAAAACACCCACGTCACGTGACAACGGCTAAATGAAGCGTCTAAGGCTGCGTTCGGAATCGCATACTCAATGAGTAGGTACTTAATTTCAATGAGTACTTACTTAACGAGCGCTAAAAGAGTAGGTACTTAATGGCCAAATCTCGTTAAGTATGAATGCGATCCGGACATCATTCGCCATGTTGACGTTACACGTGACCTATGACGTTCTCTTACGAGAGGTTCTCTCGTATTGCGTAAGCTAGCTTACGCTACGGGAAAGATTCATCTTTGCTGAGAGTTTGAAGCCAAAAATTATTTCATAATTTGTATCCATTGACAACGCAGTTCCTCTGCGGCAGACCTAGAGCGGGCTAGCTAGCAGCTCATTGGTTCGCTCAGAGAGAACTGCTTAAGCCTATGGGAGAGCGGGGCTGAACCCGCTACCAATGGGAAGCGCCCGCGCACTCACTGCATCATAGCCCGCCAGAGTGGGCGTGGCTATGGTGTATAAAACAGTCTCTCCCAGGCTTATATGTTGATTCATTTCATCTTCAGCAAGCTACACGCTTCTGCTGTTTTCTGAGAAGAGGAAAGCCGTCGCCGTCGAGAAGGCATCACTCTAGCGAGCTCACGGACCCTGAAGAAGCCGGCCGTCTTCGCCACCTTCAGCCGCCCTGCAAGCTAGTGCCATCCGACGACTGTATCCTTCTCTGTTTTAAAAGAGCTGAGCGTCTTTTTAAAGATGTCTCGAATTTCCTGCGGCTCTTGCCGCGCTCCTCTCGAGGACGGAGACCGCCATATTGTCTGCGCTCTCTGCCTGGGACTCGAGCACGCAGAACTCGCCCTCGCGGATGGAGGTTGCGACTTCTGTGAAAGCCTGCCATTGTCGTCCCTGCGGGCACGACTCCTAGCGGCTCAATCCGCTCCCGCGCCGCCTCTCTCTTCGCCGCGTAAGAAGAAACGCCGCGCCCAGAGGCCGCCGGAGCCCCCTGCGGAAACATGCGGGCCGCCGCCGCCGCCGCTTCCCGCTTCCCGCTCTCCCTCCCCGCCCCAGCCGGACTTACAGCTGCCGCCGAGTGGCCGCTCTGTCGCTTCCGAGGACGCCGCGGAGGAGAAGGACTCATGTTCACTGCTCGCTTCAGACAGTGAAGACTGGTCATCTCTCGGTTCCACGAGAGAGTCAGCGGGGACTCGCGCTGGCATAGAGGAAGAACTAATGCGCCTCCTCTCACAGGCCGTTGAACGCCTCGGTCTCGAGTGGGCTCCTCCACCCGAGCAGCCCCCGAACCGGATGGACGGCAGCTTCTTTCACCGGCGCTCGACTCCCGCATGCAACCGGGCCGCCCCATTTCTGCCTGAACTTCACGCAGAACTGACGAAGTCCTGGAATGCTCCACTTTCGGCTAGAAACCGCTCCGACATTTCCGCCTCGCTGCGCTCAGTGGACGGAGCCGCTGAAAAGGGCTACTCTTCCATGCCACCTGTCGAGGACTTGGTCGCCGCACACCTCTGCCCGCCCTCTGCTAGATGGCGTTCTTCTCCCACGCTTCCTTCGAAAGCTTGCAGAGCGACCTCGAGTTTTCACGCTAGCGCTTATGCCGCCGCTGGTCAAGCCGCCGCAGCGCTTCACTCTATGTCTGTCCTCCAAGTACTACAGAGCGATATTCTCCGTGAATGGGCTGAGAGCGGTAGGAACCCCTCCCCCGCTGTCACGGATCTAAGAAGTGCTACGGACCTCGCCCTTCGCGCCACTAAAGCCGCCGCACAAGCTCTGGGGAGATGCATGGCTAGTCTGTGTGTAGCTGAAAGACATCTATGGCTAACACTCGCGGACATGGGAGATTCCGAGCGCGCCGCGTTTCTTAACGCGCCTCTCTCCCCGACGGGTCTTTTTGGATCTGCTGTCACGGGAATTGTTGATCGCTTTTCCGAAGTCCAGAAAGCTACCCAGGCCATGAACTTGTTTCTGCCCCGCCGCGCTAGCTCTTCCGCAGGCCGCTCTCGTGAGCCTCCTGTCAGAGCCCCACCGCAGCGCCCTTCTCAGCAGACTCAAACAGCCCAGCGCAGACAGGGTGGCCGCCCTCGCTCTCGCTCTGACAGCCGCCGCAGACCGCCGCCCCCAAGGGGTCCGCGACCCAAAATCACGCTGAAGCCTGATCATCAGAAGTCTGCCTAGCAAAGTTAAGAAAACGACGGCGTTCTCCCGCTGCGGCCGGACCGCCGTCAAAGCTTCGCCCTCTGCCAGTCCCCGTTGTTTCGCCGACTGCTGTAGTGTTTACCGCCATAAACAAGCCGGAGTCCCTACCCGCTTGCGAGCGACAAAAAGCCGTTTTTACGGCTACCCAGAAATATCTCAAAAAGAGAAAATTTGCCGGTTGTGTAGAAAATGTGCCCACAAACATGTGTTCACCCATACACACAAGCATAACATATCCCGTGTCTCTCTCAGAGCCCCTTCACATGAGACGGTCACAGCCCGCTCTAACATCAGAGAAAATAAACACGCCCATGAATTCATGCACGTGTCCCCTCTCTGCTCGCTCTGCTTCACGGCCCATAGACTCCTCTCTGAGTGCAAGTCCCGTTGCAACACACATTCAAAGCGCGCCCACACTCTGTGTTCAGCCCGCTATGTACAGCAATCAGGGCGTGATAACCACTCGGCCACTAGCCGCATGCTCCAAAGCGTGGGAAGCCATTCCAGGCATTTCCCCGTGGGTGCTAAGCATTATAAAGAACGGCTATCTGTTACAGTTTCGCCGCCGCCCGCCTCGTGCACGCGCTCGGCTCGAATCCACTGTCAGCCCGCTGGCCGCCGGCACGCTTCGCTCAGAAATAGCGACGTTGCTACAAAAAGGCGCTATAGAGAGAGTCCCGCCATCTATGACCGAGTCGGGGTTTTACGGCCGTTATTTTCTGGTTCCCAAGAAAGACGGCGGCCTCAGACCGATTTTAGATCTCAGGTCTTTGAACAAAGCGCTCATGAAGAGACCATTCAAGATGCTCACTACCAGGAAACTCCTCGCGCAAGTGCGCCAGGGGGACTGGTTCATCTCTCTAGACCTGAAAGACGCCTATTTTCAGATCCAGATAAATCCCCGTCACAGGCCATTCTTACGTTTCGCCTTCGAGGGTCATGTATATCAATATGCCGTTCTCCCGTTCGGCTTATCCCTGGCGCCCCGTACATTCACGAAGTGCATGGATACGGCGCTCGCCCCCCTGCGGAGTCAGGGGCTGCGTATACTGAATTATCTGGACGACTGGCTGATTTTGGCTCAATCACAGACGGAGCTTCTGTCGCACCGCGCAGTTCTCCTCGACCATCTGAAAACACTGGGCCTCTCTGTCAACTGGACAAAGAGCTCCCTTCAACCCAGTCAATCGATTTCCTTCCTAGGAATAGATTTGAACTCGGTTTCAATGACGGCTCGCCTGTCCTCACAGCGCGCACGCAGTATTCAGCGTCTAGCCGCTTCATTTCAGATGGGCACCCGCATACCCCTGAAAACTTTTCAGAGGATGCTGGGTTACATGGTCTCAGCCTCCGCTGTGCTTCAGCTGGGCCTTCTGCACATGCGCCCGCTTCAGCTCTGGTTAAACAGCCGTGTACCCCACCACGCGTGGAACACAGGCCGCCAGCTGGTCAGGGTTACGCAGACATGTCTCACGGCACTGCAGCCATGGACAGTAGCAGAATGGTTTCGGCAGGGCGTCACGATGGGGACCTTTTCCCGCCGAAAAGTCATCTCGACAGATGCATCCAACAAGGGTTGGGGTGCAGTCTGCGAGGGCTCACCGGCCTTCGGCCTCTGGTCGACTCAGGAAAGCCCCTTACACATAAACTGTCTGGAAATGCTCGCGGTCGAGAACGCGCTCTCACGCTTCCTCCCGCTCATTCGGGGACACCACGTCCTGATCCGTTCGGACAACATGGCTGTGGTCTCCTATATCAACCGTCAGGGCGGTGTCAGATCCAAGAATCTTTTTCTTCTGACGCACCGCATTTTAGTTTGGTCCCAGAGCCGCCTGCTTTCGCTCAGAGCGACGCATGTGCCGGGCCATCTGAACGACGGTCCAGACATACTATCCAGGAACCTCATCTCCATAGGAGAATGGTCCCTGAACACACAGACGGTCCAAATACTGTGGCGGCTATTCGGCAGAGCAGAAGTAGACCTCTTCGCGTCAGAAGAGAACGCTCACTGCCCAATATATTTTACGAGGAGCGAGGACGCGCTAGCCCAGGAATGGCCTCGCCGCCCGCTCTATGCATTCCCTCCGATCGCTCTGTTACATCAGGTAATTCAGAGGATCAGGGACACACGCCACTCGGTGCTCCTCATAGCTCCGCGTTGGGAGAGTCAAAGCTGGGTTCCGGAGCTCACTCAGCTGTCACAGACAGCCCCGTGGCCCATCCCAGTCAGAGCAGATCTCCTCTCTCAGGCTCGCGGCACGATCTGGCACCCCCATCCACAGCGCTGGGCGCTTCATGCATGGGTGATCAACGACTATTCGTCGATTTGCCAGAGGGAGTAAGAAACACTATCATACAGGCTAGAGCACCTTCCACGAGAAGGCTCTATGCGTCTAAATGGTCTGTGTTCTCAAAGTGGTGCACCAAAAAACATCTGGACCCACGGTCATGCGAGGTACCGTCTTTGCTAACTTTCCTTCAAGAGATGCTGGACAAGGGCAGGTCCCCCTCCACTCTCAAGGTTTACGTGGCGGCCGTCGCGGCGTTCTCTGAACCCCGGCGCGCTCAGTCCCTGGGCAAAGACGAGTTAGTCATCCGCTTCCTCAGGGGAGCTAAAAGGATGATTCCTCCGCGGCCCCCGTCGGTTCCTATCTGGGATCTTTCCTCGAAGCTATGAAAGCACCCCCGTTCGAACCGCTCGAGTCTGTGGACCTAAAATACCTCTCGCTCAAAACCGTTTTTCTGACGGCTCTGTCCTCAGTAAAACGCGTGGGGGATCTTCACGCGCTCTCATCCAGCGCCGCGTGTCTCGAGTTTGGACCGAATGATTCAGTCGTCATTCTCAAACCTAGGCATGGCTATGTCCCGAAGGCGATTGGTACCCCTTTCAGGGCCCAGATTATTTCTCTATCGGCTCTGCCTCCATCCGATAGTGAGCGCGACGCTAATCTCCTCTGCCCGGTTCGGGCTCTGAGATTATACACTACGCGCGCTGCCGCGTTCAGACGCGCTGAGCAGCTTTTCGTGTCGTTTGGGGGGCGCACCAAAGGTCTGGCCGCCTCTAAACAGACACTGTCTAGATGGATAGTGGACGCGATCGCCTCTGCTTACGCATCAAAATGCCTGCCCTGCCCTTTGGGCATCAGGGCGCACTCCACCAGAGGCATGGCCTCATCGTGGGCATGGTCCTGTGGAGTTTCCATTCATGACATTTGTGTGGCCGCGGGATGGGCCTCCCCGTCCACTTTTGTCAGATTTTACAATTTGGAAGTTCCCGCCTTGCAGGCAAAACTGCTAGCTGTCTAAAAACCAGCTCCCTAAGAAGCTGCATCACTGGGAATCCCTCACACAACCGGTTCGCCCCTTGTGTTCCCCTAAGATGCTTATGTATACACTATGTGCCCGCTCTGCCGGCTTCATTGTACATTCACTCCACATTTCATTATTCCCCCGGTATCACCCTGGGATTCATGAGTGTTTTTCTTAGCGCGCACGGCGTTGACCAGGTGTTCCCGTAGCGTAAGCTAGCTTACGCAATACGAGAGAACCTCTCGTAAGAGAACGAATCGGTTACCTAACGTAACCTCGGTTCTCTCTAGAAGAGGGAACGAGTATTGCGTTCCCGGCCGTGCTTGCGCTACTAGCGTTTCGCTTCACACTGAAATAAATCAACATATAAGCCTGGGAGAGACTGTTTTATACACCATAGCCACGCCCACTCTGGCGGGCTATGATGCAGTGAGTGCGCGGGCGCTTCCCATTGGTAGCGGGTTCAGCCCCGCTCTCCCATAGGCTTAAGCAGTTCTCTCTGAGCGAACCAATGAGCTGCTAGCTAGCCCGCTCTAGGTCTGCCGCAGAGGAACTGCGTTGTCAATGGATACAAATTATGAAATAATTTTTGGCTTCAAACTCTCAGCAAAGATGAATCTTTCCCGTAGCGTAAGCTAGCTTACGCAATACTCGTTCCCTCTTCTAGAGAGAACCGAGGTTACGTTAGGTAACCGATTCGTTTTCACAAGCGCAACAATTTAAAAGTCATGAGCGACAGGTGCACTAACAGCTGATTGCATCAGTAACTCGACAACTTTACTAGAACGGTTTAGTTCAGCGTTTGAAATGGTTGGCATGTCTGCAATTGTTAGATTAAGGTGTGCACAAAGGAGATGTCGGGCAGCTGCTCGACGATCTCGCCTTTGGAGAAGACTGATGATTTTATTCTCAAACAAAGCAAGTATTACTACTTAAACAATTAAGATTACCCCAGAAAGAATTTCATTACTAGCCCATCCCAACACTTATGCACAATAATTATGACAAATGCTGTGACCAACAGTTAATTATATAACATTATTATAATATATATACATTATTAATTATGTAGTTTTGTAAAACAAGCAAACTTTTGTATTATCATATGACATAGCTATGCATGAATACACGCTAGACAAATGCAGATGATATAAATACATTTTTATTCATGAAATTCATATTTTATTTACTGACAACAATATGAAACATGAATAAAAATAAGTGAATGAATAAAAGAAATCATCACAATAAATAAATACATATACAAGTCAATACCACATGAAACATTGTTTTTGATTGTTTTGTTCTAACAAACTATGATGTATTTATTGCAGGCAGTGAACCCCACATCATACTGCCATCTCAATAGAGCTGTTCCCATTTTGCGGCTTTATCCTGATGAGGCAGCTGACCACCGTGCCCACCTTCGCCTGTCTATGCCGTCCATCAGGTCCCTGATTGCTGCAGTCAGACCTGGATCTGACCTTGGATGGGAACGGGAGATTGAGGTCCTTGTGTTCCTGCACTGGCTGGCCCATGCAGCATCCTACAGGGTGGTGTCGCAGACCTTAGATATCCCCAAGACCTCTGTGCATGACATTGTGCACAGAGTGAGCAAGGCCATCATGGGAATTTTGAGGAGGGTGATCTGCTTTCCGACCGGAGACGACCTGGAGGCAGTGGGAGCAGGATTTGCACAGCTGTCTGGGTCACCAGCTTTCAGCAGAGTAGTTGGTGCAATAGACGGCTGTCATATCCGTATCAAACCTCCAGCAAATAACTCCCACTGTTACTTCAACAGGAAGCTGTTTCACTCCATCCAACTCCAGGCCATCTCTGATCACCGGGGGAAATTCCTTGATGTCTTTGTGGGATATCCTGGGTCTGTGCACGATGCCAGGGTGCTGAGGAACAGCCCTGTGTATGCTGGCAACCTTTACCCACCTGCAGGCAAGTGCATCCTCGGGGATGGAGGCTATCCTTGCCTGCACCCATCTACCTCATCACCCCTTACAGAGAGCCTGTACAGAACCCTGTGCAGGCTCGTTTCAACAGCAAGCACTCCCGTGCCCGCAACATCGTGGAGAGAGCTTTTGGGATGCTGAAGACACGCTGGCGCTGCATTTTCTTCAAGGCCTTGGAGGTGAGCCCTGCCTTCGTGCCTGAGATTGTTGCGTGCTGCGCTGTGCTTCACAATCTTGCTCTAGCCAATGGGGACATCGTTGAGCCAGAGGATGAGGAAGACCATGATGACGGCCCCCCTGATCCCCACAACCTTGCAGCAAGAGTGGGAGAACAAGTGCGGGACAATCTGGCTGCTGCAGTGTCTGCTCCAAACATCCCTGTGCCGGCTCTCCATGAGCATGACTACCTTTAAAACATTAAGAAAGATAAAAATGTTTTAAAATTCATGTTGTCAGCATTCAGTTTCTTGACAAATGTCATTTTATAGGTTTACAATTACATGCAAATATTTGTTAGAGCTTTGAAACCTTTTGTAGTGTAGAGGGATAAACCAATGAACTGGTTAGAAGAAGATTGCTGGTCAATCAGCAAGGCTCTTTACTCCAGGTTTGTCCAGGGTCATTGTCCCTGTAAATAAATGGAGTTAATCACTTTTGATAAAAAATATGTCAAATGCATAAATGTGATTGATATTTGTAAAGCATTTTTTGAACCAGTCATGGGCATAAACAGTCAAAGCTGCTTAGTTTGTCAAGGAATTACTATAATGCAAAATGCATACATAAATTTACTACAATTTATATTTGGTGGGTTAAAGGGTTAGTTCACCTCAACATATAAATACAGCAATTATTTACGGTTTACTGTTTACTTATTTAATGTTTTTTATTGTTTAAATACAAAAGGGAATTTTTGTCAAGTTTGTTCTGCTGGTTTCATACAATATCAGTCAATGGAGCCCAACTTTCAGAAGCTTCATGGCATTATTTAATGACGCTTTTGAAGCTTCTGAAAGTCCATTGACTGATATTGTATTAAACCAAACAGTACAAACCTGACCAAAATCACCTTTTGTGTTCAGGAAATCAAAAAACAGAGGGATCAAACAACATCAAGGCGAGTAAATAATGACTATTGAATTATTACTATTATGGTTTATTTGCTTGGGTTAAGTAACCCTTTAATCACTATTTTACTGTGTGTAATTTGTGTAAACAGTCTCAAGTTCAGCTTTGGTTATGGAGGGCTATTATCCAGCAGAGTTTTTCCAACCCTAATTATACACCCCTGAATCAATTTAAACCAATTAATAACTGACTACTTGAAATTTACTGACAGGTGTGCTGGAACTTAACCCTCCATGACCTGCCTTTAAGATCCTTGCATGAACTCTGTAAACCTTTAAAAGTCATATAATACACTCCAGTAAAACCAGTGTTTTAAAGTGTTTTTTCTTCTTACATTACACCATACATTCACTAATTATTAATCAACGTTTCATAAATATTTAATTTATGAATTTGATTACAATCTTAAAGTATCACTAAATTTCTAGAAGTCTATAATGTACTGTGAATGCCTAGAAATAGTTTGTTTTATATACATATTATTGTACAAAATTCTTAGGCCACCATTTGTAGTTGTTGCACAGTACTGTGTGTATATATATATATATATATATATATATATATATATATATATATATATATATATATAGATTCCCATTTTTATTCACAAATTTAATTCACATCAACCCAAATGTGCAAAAGATCAGAAGATGTTTTTTGTCAAATAATTTATTTTTTGGCGATCATCTGAAGAACAGAAAGGAACCTTTCATCCCTTTCGTTGGTTTCTCTTTCTCTCCTTTCCTCTCTCTCTCGACTGCCTCCCGGTGCCATCTCTCTTCTCTTTCTCTTACTTCTCTTTCTTGTCTTTCCTCTCTCTCTCGTCTCTCCCGTTCTCTTCTGTCCTCCTTCTCCTCCATTTCTCTCCACAGCCTCTCCTCCCTCTCAGCTGCCTTCCGCTCTCTCTCCTCTTCTCGCTCCTCCATGTCCCGGATCAGCTCCTCCACATCTATAGCCCTTTTCCTGGCTCTTGCTGGCGCTGGCCTCACTGAGGATGAAGAGACCACAGCAGCATCCGGGCCACATGAGGCAACGAGGGCAGGAGGAGAGATGGAGGGTCTGCCCCCAATTGCCTCATCCATGGCAGTGTACCACTTCCAGGATGCTGCTGTGGCCTCTCCATCCTCAGTGCTCACCCCCGTCTGCGGACATTTCAGATCCTGCAAAAATGCACAAGCATGATACAAAAGCAGTCATTTTAACAGCACAATATTTAATCATTTAATTTATGTATTAGAAGTAACAAAATGATCTTACTTTGTATTTTTGTTTCAGGTTTTCCCTTTTTTTTTTTTAACAAACACCGCCGTCACCCTGCCTTGCAGGCTCTGCTCCTCCACAAAAGATCTGCAGCAAGAGAGAAATCAAGAATGAAAAAGTTATATCTCTGTTTGAAAATACAATAATTGAAATGTACTGCAAATAAAGTATTCAATTGATTTTTAAATATTTCTGTATACTCACTCAAAGCCTTTGATGGCAGCATTACGCTTTCCGGTGAAGAGCGCTTCATGAGCCACTCTCCACCGGATAAGCAGCCGCGTGTGCTCATCTGTCCCTGTAACATCCAGACAAGACTCACGTTACCTCAGTGATTTATGAGCTCAATACTACATTTACATGTTGAGGTTGTTGCTAATAAATAGCTTTTTATCCATCATAAATGTTCAACAATTTTTCAACAGTACTAATGGATAAATGAAATAGATTACTTATGTTTAGTTACTTTATGTAAAATGCATTAAACTAATAAAAACAGTGTTAACAACAGTGAATTCTCCTAAACAATAGTACACACACGTCACTCAGATGTCTATTTCATATCAGTTACACGTAGTAATCTTGCCAGATTTTGAATAAATGTTTAGTAATGGTATTTCAGATGTATACGGTTTAAAATGTATGCAAAACAGTTTAAAGACGTATGTGTCCTTATGGAGCTCCTCTATCCAATAAAATGTGATTTACGGCAAAATCACAAATTTACCATATTATATAGCGTCTTTGCACCTTCAACAGTTCAACAATTTACTGTACAGAAAGTTAGTTCAACACATGCGATTTGGTTTGTATTTGTAATACTCACATTTGAAAACACTCTCGTCCACCCTTTCCGTCATGTTTGAGTATGAAATATCTACTTCTTCTTGTTCTTTTTTATATCGTATCCTCTCGCGTGGCCTCCTGGGATAGATGAGTACAAGCTGAAAAACACTCAAATGTCTGGGCGAAAGCAGGAGATCATCCGGGAACTTCTCGCCTACTCTTTTAGGAATACTGATGTTTCGAACGTACTGCTTCCCTCACGTACTGTTTTTTGCCTACTATATAGTAGGAAAGTAGGCATATTCGAACGCACTATCGTCCAAATCTCGCGATAATTAGTACGTCAACCAGGTAATTCTCGCCTACTCTTTTATGAATACTGAGGATTCGAACGTACTTTTTCGCTCGCCTACTCTTTTCGCCTACTATATAGTAGGGAAGTATGCGATTCCGAACGCAGCCTAAGTGTTTCATCAGGTGGAGTGCTCCGCCGAATCAGGGTTTCATTGATTGGTCGGTTCGTGAACAAATCACACAATCACACAGTATAAAAGTTTTGTCAACGCATTTTCATATCGTGGGTTTTTGTGAGAGGAGTTTGGTTTTGAGATAGCGGATTTTTGGTGATATAGTGACATTTATAGTGCGATTTGTTTAGTTATATTTAGGATTTAATTTACATTTACACATTGACTTAGAGACACACAGAGTACATATAGTGACACATTAATAGATGCATTGATATATATATATATATATATATATATATATAGATTAATAGATAGATACATATATTACAGATACATATAGATTATTAGATAGGCTACATATAAAATAGATAGATAGATAGATAGATAGATAGATAGATAGATAGATAGATAGATAGATAGATAGATAGATAGATAGATAGATAGATAGATAGATAGATAGATAGATAGATAGATAGAAATGGAGGCTCCACAGAAGAGATGCCGTACATCTGTGGTGTGGGAGCATTTCCATTTGGAAACCCCAAATAAAGTGAGATGTGTGTATTGTGATCGGCAGCTAGCCTACTGCAACAATACATCATCCATGATGCGCCATTTGAGGAGCATTCATCCTGCCATTCTGCAGGGTGCAGAGGATGGTAGTGTTCCCCCTGTACCAAGGCCTGCTACTGACACTGCTGGGCCATCTAAGCAAGGTATGCATTGTTTGAAATATAGGCTAATTATAAGTGAAATATAATAACTAACTGTTGGGCCATTGTTTAGAAAGGCCATGGACTACGACATGCCTAACATCCCAATCACAACTGCCAATCACTTTAAAAACAAATGTTGTCAATATAATATTATACTTTGTGAATATACATTTTATATGTCTACATATGAGTACCCAATCTACAGCCAAGACATCATTTTGTTTTTTTGTAATTGTTGTATTTCTATAATGCACTTTATCTTTCTCTGCACACTGAGCATAAATATTCATAACATAACTTTGTTTAGGAAGGTTTCCAAATGAACCAGTAGACTACTTTCACGGTAGGCTACTATTTTTCCAATATATTTGTCTGAAAGTATGTTTTATCTTCTCTTTTAAAAGGCAGACAGAGGGAATTGGATGAGGCTCTTCTGAACATGGTGGTGAAGGATCTGCAGCCCTTCACCATCGTGGAGGATGAGGGTTTCAGGGCCTTTGTGAACAAGCTTGATCCAAGCTATGTCCTCCCATCCCGGAAGGTGCTTAAAACAATGGTCAGCGAAAGGTACAACACAACCAAGGAGAAGACAATGGAGGACCTACAAAAGGCGGAATTTGTTAGCCTTACGGCTGACATGTGGTCTTCCATTAATATGGATGGATATCTTGGTGTAACATGCCATTACATAACACCAGAGGCAACAATGGCAACTGTTTTACTGGGTGTAAGGAGGTTTTACCAAACCCACACAGCCCAGCATCTCATGGAGGCTAAAGCCTTGCTAATGGCTGAGTGGGGAATAACCTCCAAAGTTCACTGCATGGTGACTGACAATGCATCCAACATGATCCTAAGTGCCCAGCTACTCAACCTTCGCCATGTCCCATGTTTTGCTCATAATTTGAATTTGATAGTGAAAAAGGCCCTGGATCAAACCCCAGTCATCAATGAAATTCGCCAGAAAGCCAGAAAGATAGTGGGGTTGTTCAGATCCAGCTGCAAAGCAAAGGACAAGCTTGTGGAGATGCAGAGCTTGATGGGCAGACCAAGTCTGAAAATGATACAGGAGGTTGAAACGAGATGGAACAGCACATTCGACATGCTACAACGCTTGTATGAGCAACGTGAGCCAGTGGGTGCTGCACTTGCCAATTTAAACAGTGATACTGCTCCCCTGACAAGTCTTGAGTATGACATTATTCAACAGTCATTGACACTTCTTCAACCATTCAAACTAGCAACAACAGAGATGTCAGAGGAACAGAGAGTGTCTGCTTCAAAGCTCATACCATTGTACAGGATGTTGCAGCACAAGCTTGCACAGAAACAAGGAAATGCAACGCAGGAATCAACTGTACAATTAGGTAGGACACTATGACCATACGTGTAATTGGCCATAACTCTCATATTGTTGTCATTATTTTAATTAATATGGTTTTCTCTTGTGTTGGCTCATAGGCTCACATCTACAAGAAGGTCTGCACTCCAGATGTGGAGGGTACGAGACTTTTAGAGCCTTGGCACTGGCTACACTGCTGGACCCAAGGTTTAAAAATGTGGCTTTTGGAAATCCTGCCAAAGCCCTGGATGCTGAAAAGCACATCACACTGGAGTGTGCTTCACTGATGCGTTCAAACACAACTCCTGGTGAGTTTCAGTCTATGTTATCTTATGTAATGTGATTCATGAAATTTATACTTCATATGTGTTGTCAGTTTATGATTTGTTACTAATTGCCGTTTTCTTTTAATTCAGAACCACAAATGTCAACATCAGGCCCATCATCATCATCAACACCAGTTGAAACACAAGACAGTTTATGGGAACATTTTGACAATCGTATCCGTGAGACCCAGATGATACACAATCCTACAGCTGATGCCACAGTGGAAGTGAAAAAATACCTCAGCGATGCGTTTTTGCCCAGAACTCATGATCCTCTAACTTACTGGAAAGAGAGAGCAGTAATCTTTCCTCATTTGTATGTCCTAGCTAAAAAATATCTTTGTATGCCAGCAACAAGTGTCCCTTGTGAGAGAATTTTTTCAAAGGCTGGAGATTATCATTATCTGTTAAAAAAGAAGTAGGCTGAGTCCTTCAACAGCAGAGAAATTAATATTTTTGAATAAAAATCTATAAGAAAGGGAGACATTGTGGCTTGATTTATTTTTATTAATATTCATTTTTCATGACCAAAATCACATTATGCAATGTGAAGAGACTACAGGTTACAAGCTTCATATATTACAAAAATACAATAATAAAAATAAAAAAAACACATTTTTTTATTAGCTCTTTGTAAAGGTTGTTTCAGATCAACACCTGCAAGTGACCACTAGGTGTCACCGTGGAGACGGGTTTCGGATTGATTCGAAGCCTCGAAACAAAATGGCACATTTGCTTCGACTGTTTCATTGCTTCACGAAGCCTCGATCTGCCCATCACTACTAGAATTACCCTTAATAAAATAAATAAGTGTTAAAATTCAATGCCAGTGATTAAACATTCTCTTGAATGACCAGTTATACCTGCATGAAAAGGGAGCCCAACTCACACCACCATGTCTAGCCTCAACACAAAAAGAAATCTGCCTTGCAGCCAGCAAACATTTATCACTTCCTGATTTGTCACGTGACCTTACAACAGATCACATGATTCCGGGTGTTGAGTGAATGTGCTGCAGCTGTGTTGTATGCCTGCCTGAGTAGATCCCCACATTTGTCTTGTATACTTACTCAAAACCTTTAATTGCAGCGTTTCGTTTTCCAGTGAAGAGGGCTTCATTAGCCACTCTCCACTCTATAAGAACACGGGTGTGTTCATCAGCCCCTGCAAAATCAACACAGAATTTAACATGTGATTAACTATGGTCAATCTATTAATGTTACATTGACAAGTTGAGGTACACTTGTTAACAGTAGCTTGCTATGTAGCCAACAAATATTTTCATAATATCAACACTGGTAAAGAAGAAATAAAAAGTTTTGTAACTATCTCATTAAACTGCTAAACAATGAACATCTATGTTTAAAGAAAACAGTGTTAGCTAGCTGAATAAACATTAGCTTAGTCTATTCCGTAATAATAATGATAAACTATGCTTTTTCTGAATTGGCTGGAAAAGGACACCCTCAATTTACATTATTTAAACTTTTAACAAGTCAATCGTTTACTTATATGATGTTAAACAAATACAATTTAACCACAAAGAAACAAAAAGTGTTTTCTAAAGTACTTACACGTGAAAACAGCCGCGTCTCCGGTTTCCGCCATTTTCAAATATGACGACAACAACTCCTCTCCCGTGGCATCATGGGATAGTAAAGTGTCCATCGTTTGCGCACTTCAGAATCTCGCCAGAAGTAGTAGGTCATCCGGGTACTTTTTGCCTACTGTTTTTCGAGTTCTATGATTTCGGACATACTACTCTGCTAGCGTACTGATTTTCGCATACTATATAGTAGGGAAGTATTCGATTTCAGACGCAGCTATAGACTTAGAGCTCAAACATGAATTGGGGCTCAGGTCAGGAAGCAGACAGACTGGCTAAACCGACAGTCTGCTAGCTGTCTCATGTCACTGAGGTCAGATAAATCCCATCACATAGAGACTCTTCCACCTAGATATCATCATATAGACTAGAGACTGTGTCTGTTCCCCCGAATTAGGAAATACAAAAAACTCCCAATTTAATTGATGTTCAACAAATAAAAAACAGATATAATACAAATGATAAAGCTCGGGTTGCTGAATATTCAATCCCTTTCTTCAAAAGCACTTATTGTTAATGAAATGATCACAGATTATAACCTAGATTTGCTGTGTTTGACAGAAACCTGGCTAAAACCAGACGATTACATTGCTTTAAATGAGTCCACCCCCCAAGATTATTGTTATAAACATGAGCCTCGCCTGAAAGACAAAGGGCCAACATAACTATTTTGAAGTGTTGGTGCTTAATGTAACACTATCTAATGTAAATGATAAATCACGTTTGAGATTTGGGCTGGCTACTGTATACAGGCCACCAGGGCACCATACAGACTTTATTAAAGAATTTGCTGATTTTCTATCAGAGTTATACTGGCTGCAGATAAAGTCCTAATTGTTGGTGATTGGGATTGGCATTTAAAGACATTCTGAACTCTATTGGAGTTAGACAACACATGTCAGGACCTACTCATTGTCGTAATCATACTCTAGATCTAATATTATCACATGGAATCAATGTTGATGCCGTTGAAATTCTGCAGCAGAGTGATGACATCTCAGATCATTATCTAGTCTCGTGTATACTTCATTTAGCTAAGGCTGCAGAGCCGACTCCCTGTTACAAATATGTTAGACCTATCACTTCTGCTACTAAAGATTGTTTTATTAAAAACATTCCTGATCAGTTTCATCTCCTCAGCATCCCACATAGCTTAGAAGAACGTCTATGGTTACGTATGTAACCCTCGTTCCCTGAGTAGGGAACGGAGACGTTACGTCGGATGATGACGAATGGGGTTTCGCTTAGAAAGCCTATCAACTTCGAGTATTACAAAACGAGCCAATGGCAAAGAAATGCCATGGGTCTGCGGAATTTGCATAGCGTATCTCCGCCCTACCTCGTGGGTATAAAAGGAGGACGCCGGCAACATGCAGATATGTTTCTTCGCTGAGGAGCCAAGACTGAGCTCAGGCGATCCCCGCGGTACAGCGGAAAGTGGCAGGCAGACGTAACGTCTCCGTTCCCTACTCAGGGAACGAGGGTTACATACGTAACCATAGACGTTCCCTTTCGTTGTCACTCCGAGTTACGTCGGATGACGACGAATGGGGTTATCAGTCTAATCACGCCACCTTCTCAGCTGTCTTCCAGTGCCCTGCGTAAATCGAGATCCCTGTCATAGACTGGACGAAGGACTCCATTTATCACAGGAATACCAAGGTACACTGGGAAGCATATCCCAAGCTTAGGGGAAGTATGCAAATAATGCCAACCCAGAGGGGGGGGGGACTTAGAGAATACACATATGACCCGGAGGGATGCATATGGAGAACACTGGGGTGTCCAGCCGCAGGTGGAATATTTCTGCAGCTCTGCAGATGTCTGTTAGCGAGGCGCCATGCGCTAGAGCCCAAGAGGATGCCACACTCCGGGTGGAGTGGGCAGTCACACCAAGGGGGCACGGTCGACCTTGCTGCTGGTATGCCAAAGCAATGGCGTCCACTATCCAGTGAGACAACCTTTGCTTGGAGAGAGCCCTTCCCTTCAGCTTCCCACCATAACAGACAAAGAGCTGGACAGAGGTCCTGAAACACTGCGCTCTGTCTACATAGGCACGGAGAGCGCGTACTGGACAGAGCAGTGTCAAGGCTGGGTCTGCCTCCTCCGGGGGCAGCGCTTGCAGGTTCACCACCTAGTCCCGGAAGGGAGTGGTAGGAACCTTGGGCACATATCCAGGCCGGGGTGTCAGGATCACGTGAGAGTGAGCCGGCCCGAACTCCAGGCACGCTTCGTCAACAGAGAATGCGTGCAGGTCCCCTACCCTCTTGATGGAGGCCAGTGCAACCAGGAGCGCTGTCTTCATTGACAGGAACTTAATCTCGACTGATTGCAGAGGCTCAAAGGGAGCACTCTGCAGGGCAGTTAGAACCACTGAGAGGTCCCAAGAGGGAACGAGAGGAGGGCGAGGAGGATTTAGTCTCCTCACTCCTCTCAGGAACCTGATGACCAGGTCATGCTTCCCCATCGACTTACCTTCGATGAGGTCATGGTGTGCGGCAATAACGGCAACATAGACCTTCAGGGTGGAGGGAGACAGCCTTCGCTCCACCCCATGTTGAAGGAAGGAAAGCACAACGCCGATCGAGCATCTCCGGGGGTCTTCTCGGTGAGAAGAGCACCAGTTGACGAAGAGGTTCCACTTCAACGCATAGATGTGTCTCGTGGACAACGCTCTAGCGGAAGTGATGGTAGCCGCCACCGCTGGTGGTAGGGTACTCAAATCTGCCTCGAGCCGCCCAGGAGCCACACATGGAGGCTCCAGAGATCGGGACGAGGGTGCCACAGGGTGCCCCGTCCCTGAGAAAGGAGGTCCTTCCTCAGAGGAATGGGCCAAGGAGGTGCTGTCGCGAGGAGTACAAGTTCGGGGAACCAGGTCCGGGTGGGCCAGTACGGCGCGACCATAATGACCTGCTCCTCGTCCTCCCTGACCTTGCGCAGAGTCTGCGCAAAAAGGCTCACTGGGGGAAACGCATATTTGCGGCCCAGCGGCCAGCTGTGCGCCAGTCCATCCGTGCCGAGAGTGCCCTCGGTCAGGGAAAAATACAGGGCGCAAGGGTCGAGTCGTGAGAGGCAAACAGATCTATCTGTGCGTCCCCGAACTAGTCCCAATTAGCTGAACCGACTGGGGATGGAGTCGCCATTCTCCAGGGAGGGGCTGAAGCCGTGAGAGCTCGTCGGCTGCACAGTTCAGAGCTCCGGGAATGAAAATGGCTCGAAGCGACCTCAGTTGCTTCTGACTCCATAGGAGGAGGTGGCGAGCGAGTTGAGACATATGGCGGGAGCGTAGACCACCTTGACGGTTGATGTACGCTACAGTAGCGGTATTGTCTGATCGGACTAGTACGTGTTGACCCAAGAGCAACGCCCGGAAGCGGTGCAGGGCAAGGCGTACTGCCAACAACTCGAGGCAATTGACATGCCATAGCCGCTGGGGTCCTGTCCATGTCCATTGCACATGGCGCCCCAGCCCGTGGTGGAGGCATCTGTTGAGACAACATGCCGGGAAGCTCGTTCCAGGGGGACACCCGCCCTGAGAAAACTAAGGTTCGACCACGGGGTGAAGAACTGAAGGCAGGTCGGAGTAACTGGTACTCGGAGCGTGCCTTGTTGCCATGCCCACCTCGGGACTCGGTCGCGAAGCCCAGCTGAAGCGGTCACATATGAAGCAATGAGTGGCGTCGCCGCGGCTGCAGATGCCATATGCCCCAGGAGCCTCTGAAAAGTTTCAGAGGAACCGCACTCTTGCTCTCGAATCGTCTCAGGCAAGTCAGCAGTGACTGCGCGCGCTCGCTCGTAAGCTGCGCCTTTTACATGGCGACCTAGTCGATGTCCATACCGAGAAAAGAGATCCTCTGCACGGGGCAAAGTTTACTCTTCTCCCAGTTGACCCGAAGGCCCAGACGAGCTAGGTGCCGGAGCACTAGGTCCCTGTGTTCACAACCCCGATCTCCAGAGTGAGCTAGAATCAGCCAGTCGTGATGCGACTCAGGATGCGAACCCCGTGTTCCCGAAGGGGAACAAGGGCAGCCTCGACGACCTTCGTGAAGATGCGAGGAGACAGGGCTAGCCCGAAAGGGAGAACCGCATACTGGTATGCCTGCCCCTCGAAAGCAAACCGTAGGAACGGTCTGTGTCGGGGAAGAATGGAGACATGAAAGTAGGCGTCCTTCAGGTCGATCGCTGCAACCCAATCCTAGGGCCGTACGCATTCGAAAACGCGTTTGGCAATGAGCATCTTTAACGGCATCCTGTGGCATCCAAGTCCAGGACTGGCCGTAACCCACCGGTTTTCTTGGGGACAATGAAGTAGGGGCTGTAGAAGCCGGACCTCATCTCGGCTGGAGGGACAGTCTCGATTGCACCCTTCACCAGCAGGGTGGCAATCTCTGCTCTCATGATGGGGGCCTAGCCACCGACCAAAGTGGAGCGGACTCCCCAGAAGCGGGGAGGAGACCGTGCGAACTGAATCGCATAGCCGAGCCTGACGGTCCGCGCGATCTAGCGGGACAGACGGGGAGCTCTAACCAGGCTCCCAGGAACTGAACCAGCGGGGTCATGCGAACCACAGGCGTCCACCCGGAGGGGCAGCGAAGCGGAGTAACTGGCCCAGACGTGGACGGCATAGCGGTCCGGTGTGGGGGCACAGTTAGCAACCGCGCCCTGGCAGAGGGGGCCAGGGGAGGACCAGGCTGGTCGTTCCGTGGGGGCCTGCTCTGCCAGGGGTCTGGCGACAGAGGGGGACAGGGGCGAAGCGGTCCGTGGACGGCACGTCAACTACCTCTGGGACAGAGGGGGACGAGGAGAGCACGGCTTGTGGGCGGCGCTCTGTGTCGTCCGAGAACTCTGTGTGCTCAGAGACGGGAGAGTCAGTTCTTTGGAGAATAAGGATTCTTCCTAGGCCCTCCACCGGGGAAAGGAGTGGTCCTGCTACCAACTCCTGGAAAGAACTGAGTCCCATCTCTGAGGGGCCCATCTCAAGAGCGGCGCTTAACCCGGCGTGTAGCGGGGGGCGGGGCTGGAGAGGGCTGTGGCGTCCGACCGCGGCCTCCAGAGCCGGCCCGGGTGAACGGCCGGGGTGGGAGCCGCGGGGGGGCGCCCTCTGCGGTGGGCAGACCGAGGGATCTGAGTGGACGGCGCGGCCGTCGGGACAGAGTCAACCTCAGTCTGCTCCATCCCCGAGGAGCCCGTCTCAAGAGCGCCGCTTAACCCGGCGTGTAGCGGGGGGCGGGGCTGGAGAGGGCTGTGGCGTCCGCCCGCGGCTCCCAGAGCCGCCCCGGGTGAACGGGCGGGGTGGGAGCCGCGGGAGGGCGCCTTCGGCGGTGGGCAGACCGAGGGATCTGAGCGGATGGCGGGGCCGTCTGGACAGAATCAACGTCAGTCTGCTCATGGGCGGCTTAGAGCTGTTGGGCAAGCCCTCAACCGCACTGCAGAAGAGGCCGACCTGGGATATGGGAATGTCGGACAGACGGGTCCGCGCGACATCCAGCACATCAGACAGGTTCAGCCACAGAATGGTGAGCATCACCTGACCCAGGGAGCGTACGGCCACTTTCGTCGCTCGGAGAGCAAGGTCAGTGGCGGCGCGCAGCTCAGTGAAGAGCCCTGGGTCAGTCCCGCCCTCATGCAGGTCCACGAGCATCTGGGTCAGGTAGACCAGCAGAATGACCATGGCATGCAGTGAGGCGGCTGCCAGTCCCGTGGTGTTATAGGATCTCGCCACAAGCGTAGACGGAAAACTACAGGCCACGGACGGGTGCTTAGGATTGCGCCAAGAAGAAGCACTCTGAGGACACATAGCATCGCAACAGAGTGTTCAGCCGGGGGACCCCAGTGTACCCATGGGCAGCGGCCCCATCGAGAGGAGGAAAGGCGGATGAGATCAGCGAGCAGTCCCGAGAAGACAAGGGGGTCTTCTAGGACTTCGAGATCTCATCATGCACGTCCGGGTAGAAAGGTATTGGGGTTTGCCGTGGACGAGGGTCGAAAAAAACCAATCGTCCTGGGAAAGCATGGCCGTCATCTCCGGATCAGACTCAGGCACAGCCGTATGCACCAGAAGGTGGCAGCTGTGACGAGTCGTCACTTCCAGGAAAATCAAACCCTCCTTGTGAAGCTGCTACAAACATAGTATCATCCTCTGTAGCTTCAAATAAAACACACGGGCCACCAGAGGGTAGACCCGTGGGAATCAACTGTTCACTAGCGGGCACCGTCATTGAAGTGGGGGGCTGGGGTCGCGGACACATTGTCGGCGCCTTGTTCCAGACCGTAACCCTCAGGTCACCCTGGCCACCAGTCGAAGATCGGGGGTGGATGAGGGGACTCTCACTCATGTGAGTTCACCGAGTCTCGACCTTAATGACGCGATGGTCATGTTCCCACGGAGAAAACATGAGTCATCCACGAGCGCTGCTCTAGCATGATCAAGCCCAAACATACTACACAACGCTCGTGCCCATCAGAGTCCGATACCAAGCTGCCGCACCATTCATTTTTTTTTTTTTGAAATGCACGGGCGAGCCGTCTTTAAAAAGACGTGCCGCGTGCAAGCTCTTTTTGTGAGAGAAAACTCAAGTGTTGAGGCACACGGGGAGACACGCACTGTCTGACAAAACACTGCAGAGATAAGCAGGAAGCACGCGTGTTCGCCGGAGATCGCCGTCACACCAACACTCAAGGTACTCGTTTGTAAAGCTGACAATTCAGAGATGGCTTGTGGAGAGAAGAATAAACTTGGCTCCGAAGCGAAAACATATCTGCATATTGCCGGAGTCCTCCTTTTATACCCACGAGGTAGGGCGGAGATATGCTATGCACATTCCGCAGACCCATGGCATTTCTTTGCCATTGGCTCGTTTTGTAATACTCGAAGTTGATAGGCTTTCTAAGCGAAACCCCATTCGTCGTCATCCGACGTAACTCGGAGTGACAACGAAAGGGAACTCGATATTCCGACAGAAACTTTTGACTTTCTCTTTTCCAGCACTTTAGACACAGTTGCACTTAAAGAAGATTAAAGAAAATAGTCCAACACCGTGGTACAACGAGCACACTCAGGCCCTTAAGAGAGCAGCCAGAAAAATGGAGCACAACTGGAAGAAAACAAAACTAGATTTTTTTCACATTTCATGGAAAGAGAGCACAATTGCGTACAGAGAGGCCTTAAAACTGCTAGATCTGCTTATTTTTCAACCCTATTAGAAGAAAATAAACGAAACCCTAGGTATTTATTTAAAACAGCGGCTAAATTAACGAAAAATAAAGCTTCAACCCCAGACGTTTCCAAGCAGCACAGCATTAATGACTTTAATAACTTCTTTACTTACAAGATTGATAGTTTCAGGGAGAAAATTATAACTATGCAACCGTCTACTACAGTATCGCATCAGGCAGGGCGTTGTAGTCTCCCTGAGGAAAAAATTTATTCATTCATTGCTATTCGAGAGGAAGAATTTTCTAAACTCGTTAAATCATCTAAATCGATTTATTTTCGATTAGACACAGTTACGGTGACCAAGGCTGACTGCCAGTCGTTTTTGGGACGCTTGTTGTAGTAGGGGAGTGTTGTGCAGCGCAGGAGTCTGCAGCTATTCAGATGATCAGATGCTCCACAAAGCAAACAGCTGCAATAAAGCGTGGCCTGCTGGTGGAGCCTGAAGTGCTGGCAAACTATGCTGAACTGATGCAAGTTAATGTGCTACCAGAAGGATTCGTCATTCACCTTGACTCACCACATCTCGGAGCCAGTCCAGAAGGTCGGGTGCATGACCCTTCAGAGTCGCCTATCAAATTTAGCTGTGGAAAGAATTTGGCATGATGACTCGTTCATAGTGGAAATGAAAGAGAAATTATATATATATATATATTGTTATGGCACATACATGAATGCATACCTTGAATTCCACTAATCTTGTCTTTACCAATCAGTTTTGCCTTCTGTCTTACTGTTGATTAACTGTAATGTTATTTTTTATTGTAAATATTTGATGTTATTTATTGAATAAGTTGTTATTAATCAGTTGATGTTACACATACCAAGAAATTAAAGGGTCCATCATTTTGACCAAAATTTGTTTTAATTGTTAATCTAATGTTTTAGTGAAATCAAAGATTTCACATTTCAACAGAAAAATATTACGAATATAACAATTATGTTTAATTTGATGTTTAAGAATATGTGGGAACACTAAATTGTTTACATACTATTTACACATTATACATTATTTACACATAAAACATTAATTCATTCACTCTTCAAAACAAAAAGGTCCTTGATAATTTGCTTAAACACAGCAGTTAAGCCAAATCTGATTCACACTGCCAATCAGAGTGAGTGGCACGGGAGAGTCCCAGATGTGAAAGGAATTTACCCTACCAATGGCTTAGGTTTGTTCCGTTTCCTCCTTGCTGAACTGAGCTGAACGCTTAAAAGTTGGAATGATGAGCTTAGCTCCAACGTCAGCAAGGAGGTCTTGAATGAGGAACCCTTTGTCCGCCATGATATCGTCTCCAGTGTAGATGCAGCCAGTGTACAGGGCTGAGACGAATGTCACCAAACCATTGGGAGCAACTCCAATCAGCCCTTTCAATGTCGTCCTGTTTTTGTAGTTTGAAAATGTTTCTGACTGTAAGGTCAGGGATGAGGCTGTCTCCAAGACAATTTCTGTGCAGTCCAGTATCACTCTGACATTGGAACAGTACCTCTGGAATTTAAGGGGCATGGTGGACTTAACCTTTTCCCTGCTTATCCAGATGGGAAGTGAGCTCAGCATCATAAAAAGATCCCAGGTGATGGTAACCCTGCTGTCCCTGGCAATGCTCACATTAAACATGTCAGCAATGAGCTGCTCCTTCATGCCAACAGCAACCTGCATGGAGTACAACAATAATTCATCTATTAATGGCATGATGCGTGGTGGGCTCGGATTTTCGCAACCTTCCTCACCTGCCCTCTTTGCTTTGGTCCAGTACACCAGTCTAAAGGCAGATGGTGCAATCGACTCCCAAAAAATAGTAAAAAACCTCTCGGATGGAAATTTGGTGTAGAAACAAATTTGGTCGTTCTGTCATATACTGACTCCCTTCTCAAAGGAGCAGTAAAATTGTTCCAAGGGAATAGGCTCGGGACAACACCACTCCCACCAATGTAATCATCCGGAGCGAAGTGCCAGCTGCAGACATAGGTGCTACCTCTTTTTACATTAAAACTGTTCCCTTCCTCTCTTCGGATCGCCTGTATCCATTTGGGTTTCAGGTTTGGATCCACAGGAAAATAATGAAATGAAAGGTAGGGCTGTTTTTGGGTGGAAGACGAGCAGCCTGGAACACAACAGAAACTGTGACTCTTCGATTCTGCCATTTTTCGTATCTGCCACTACGATAACAGGAAGTTTTAATACACTTCATTGACGTATTTCCGGTTGAAAAATGCGGAAGTGCATAAAAGTCGTATTAAACGCAATACTCACGTAAGCTTGCTCGATGAAGAATGAGACAACACAATGAGCCCAATGGGCGGTTGAAATTTAAAAGGCTGATTTTCGCACTTCAGGGCAGTGACGACGAGTACATATGTAGTCCCAGCGCCGCCGCTCCCACCATGCGCATCACGCGCTGTGCGTAGGGCACCAAGTGCTGAGGGGGCACCAAAAATAGCCTAATGAAAAATCAATCATCATATCATAGTCATAATAATTATAATGCCGATATTATTTCAGTATAGAAATATTATTAGGCACTTTTTTAGGGATGTATATAACAAAACAGGCAGAACAAGAGTATTTAATTGCTCTTCAAAGTAGCTAACGATGGTGTTGCCACAGCCTCAGTGGTCCGTTGGATTGCGTGTTAAAAAGTTAAAGTTAAACTGGCAAAAATAAACGTTTTTTTCCTCATAAAGGAATTATGCTTAGGGCACCAAAATGGCTAGCAGCGCCACTGTGTAGTCCAGTGGTTGTCAAAACACCATAGGCACAACCTTAATGTCAACATTGTGACAACGCTGTAACAACCTTCACCACACAACGTAGTTATAGCAACCTTTCGGCCATGTTGTTAAAACATTGTTAGAAGGTTGGGTACGTTGTGCCAACGTTCTGTGTTTGCTGGGTAGGTAATTTATTTACTCACCCTCAAGCCATCCTAGGTGTATATGACTTTCTTCTTTTAGACATTACAATATATAGCCTATATAAAAAATCCTATATGGCTCTTTCAAGCTTTATTATGGGAATGAATAGTAACTGAGATTTTGAAGCCCAAAAAAGCGCATCCATCCATCAGAAAAGTAATCAATACGGCTCCAGGGGGGTTATTAAGGCCTTCATGGAGCAAAGCACGTTTTTTTTTGTAAGAAAAATATCCATTATAACTTTTTAAACAAGAAAGGGAATTTGGCCTCGCTATCACCTGTCATGGTGCTGCTCTAAATAAGTTCTAAATAAAGCTTTTTAAAGATTTTAAAATTACCAAGTGTTTTCTTCGTTGTTGATTAAACTCTAATTTACGTAATTCGTTGGTATTCAGAATTTTCGATTTTTTCTCTCAGCAGTGGTCGAGCTTTTATTTATTTATTGATTCCTTCATTCATTTAAGCCCATTTAATTTCCAATATATATTTTCAAATAGCTTATTCTTTATCTTCAGCGGAAAAGTGAATAGTAGCCTATAAAAGTCCCTGAAGTCTGATAATATTGACTGTCTGCTTGCTTTAGGCGATTGGATGTTCGCCTGAAACGTCACACATTGCGAACAACTCAGGATCGAAACCACCTGACGGAGAACGTTTATAGGGAGCTTTGCTAAACATTGAATCAGATCTAAATCTTGTATGTGGATTTATCATCTCGAAAGCAACTCCAAACACCCTAAAACACAAAAAGGTTTGTTCAGCTTTCTTTGTTAGACTGGTGGTCTCTGCTTTGCTGGATTATCCCAGATTTTATATCTTTTGCGTGTGTTACCATAGGAACCGCTTTGCTGCTTTTGCGTTTGTAACGCGAGTAACGTTAAACCTTTGACGACCAAAATACCAGCTTTCTTGTTTTATGACAAAAAAGTAAAGTGTTTTTGTTTTGCAGGAATGATGGCCAGCGGATCAAAATATACGGAGTCCAGAGTCACTTACTACAGAACAGAGACACGACAGTTAATACAATGTGTGTGTGTGTGTGTGTGTGTGTGTGGGTTGGGGTGGGGGTTGGGTATGAGTGTACGAGTGTACGAGTACGTGTTTTTCTATGCCGGTGGGGACTTCAACCTGAATGCTCATGGGGACTCGTGTCACCGTGGGGACCTAAATTGAGGTCGCCATGAAGAAACAAGCTTATAAACTACATAGAATTAGTTTTTTTGTTTTGTTTTTTTACATGTAAAAAGGCAGAAAGTTTTCTGTGATGGGTAGGGTTAGTGTAAGGGGATAGAATATTCAGTTAGTACAGTATAAAAACCATTAAGCCTATGGAGAGTCGCCGTAAACCATATATTTGTGTATGTGTGAGCGTGTTCCAACAATCATGCATATCTTGTTTTTATCTTTTCTTTGGCTCCATCTGTGGGTTTGTTTTGTTTCGTTGTAGTAATGATGCAAAAGTCTGGTCTTACTGACTTTCAACAGACACAAATCAATAATCAGCTGAAAAGTGAGTTCAGGTGACATATTTTATAATATCCTACTACAACTGTCCTGACAATTGTATGCCCATTAACAATCTTTTTGTGTTTGTTTGATCAGATGGAGGCGCTCTTCCACTAACGTTTACCCAAGTTGAGCAGAAAAAAGTGCAGTCAGAGCCCAGTGTCTCCAGAGTGACCTCACTGATGGGTCACCAGCTGAGGCGTAGTGCAGAAAGATGTAGTGCTGGAGATAATTACAAACGAGAAAAGTTTCAACCTAGTGCAACACGTGAGTGCAAAAAAATTAATATTTCCCTATACTATATTCTTTATCACCCAATTCTTCCTCATCCTCGCTGCTGCCATTTTTTCCCCATTACATTTACATTTATTCATTTAGCAGACGCTTTTGTCCAAAGCGACTTAGAAATGAGAACAATAGAAGCAGTGAAACTAACAATAGGACAACAATATGCAAGTGCTATGACCCCTCCCAGTTTAATCTAACTTAGTACATGTAGTTTTTTTTTTTACGATAATATAGAATAGAAGATAAAGTGTTAGTATTAATGGATTAGGTGTTGCCGAAAAAGATGCGTCTTCAGCCGTTTCTTGAAAATGGCCACGGACTCAACAGCTCTGGTTGAGTTAGGCAGATCATAAAGCAGAGCAGAGCCAGTGGTTGTTCTGTAGGCTTAAGTCAGTGACTTGAATTTGATGCGAGCGGCAAATGGCAACCAGTGCAGTTTTGTGAGGGGAGTAGTGACGTGTGCCCTCTTTGGCTCGTTAAAGACCACTCTTGCTGCAGCATTTTGGATCAGTTGCAGAGGTTTGATAGTGGAAGCTGGAAGACCTGCCAGGAGAACATTACAATAGTCCTGTCTGGATAGAACAAGTGCTTGGACAAGGAGTTGTGTAGCATGCTCTGATAGGAAGGGCCTGATCCTCCTAATGTTGTACAAGGCAAATCTGCAGGACTGGGCAGTTCTAGCAATGTGGTCTGTAAAGATCAATTGATCATCAAGCACGACTCTAAGGTTCATGGCTGACCTTGATGGAGTTATGGATGACAAACCTAGTTGAATGGAGAAGTTGTGGTGTAGTGTTGGGTTGGCCGGGACCACAAGCAGCTCTGTCTTCGCAAGGTTTAGTTGAAGGTGGTGGTCCTTCATCCTGCCAGAAATGTCTGTCAGGCAGGCTGAGATGCGAGCAGCTACCGTCGGATCATCAGGCTGGAATGAGAGGTAGAGTTGTGTGTCATCAGTGTAGCAGTGATAGGAAAAGCCATGTTTCTGGATCACAGATCCTAGTGATGTCATGTAGATGGAGAAGAGAAGTGGTCCAAGCACTGAGCCCTGAGGCACCCCAGTAGCTAGATGTTGGGTCTTAGACATCTCACCCCTCCATGACACCCTAAAGGACCTACCTGAGTGGTAAGATTTGAACCATTGGAGTGCGGTTCCCGAAATGCCCTTCGTCTTTAGGATTGACAGAAGGATTTGATTATTTAAATTGCATTAGATCCTCAAATGCATTTCATTGCATGTATGCAGCACTGTGCTCTACTACACTACTCATGTAAACACACATTTGCATTGATCTGAACTTCACTGTCACTTATTATTTCAATATAAGTCAATACAGAAATCATAACTCATCTTTAAACAACTTGATATAGTGTACTACTTTACCAGTATGCTTCTGGTAAAGTGGGGCAGAAGGGAAAAAAAATCTATTCATTCATTCACCTTCATCAGGCTTACATAAAGCCACAGCATTTATGTGAGACAAACTTAGCCCAAAATAATTAACCCTTTAAGCCCTGAAGGCATTTTTAGTTTTTTCTGAATGACAAACTTTTAAAATAAAAAAGTAAAAATTCATAACTCCAAAACGATAGCAAGGAGAGTCAAAAGGTAAATAGTTTGATAGAAAACTTAAGTGGGCTCAAAGACCAAGGTATCCTTTATGTTTAGCCCTTGACCCTGAAGGCATTTTTTAAATTGTTGTTTCTCCATTGTATCTCGTGATCAACACAATGTATTATGTTGATTTTTGGACTCATTTCAATCGCGAACATCCATACTATTATCTGTGCATGTTTCATAAAATTACAAGCGTAAATGCAACGTGAAAGCTAAGTTTGATTTTACTTAGCTACATGTGTGCCTGTGGGGTTTTATGCTATAACTTACTATAACTATCTTTTATTATGATGAGTTCTTTTAAATCGTGACAATCTGCTGTAAATAATGATGTGCCATTTTCCACGATCGGAGCATGTTTCATGAAGTTAAGAGTGAAAACGTGACATAAATGCCGCATCCGTATATTATTTACATATGAGTCTTGCGGGGCTTCATGTACAAAAACTTCCTCAAGTTTAGTAAAACCCCCCAAAAATTATGCTTGTACTTGATTCTACTCCATTAGAGCTTTCAAATGACACATTACAATCTGAGCTGTATGATGTTTTTGACAATATTACAGTACATAGTACAAAAAAAGTTTTTTGGTTTGTAATACAGTATCCATGGTCATCATCAGTGTGAGCTATCAAGTGTAGTTTAATATATGTATAGTACATATTTCAGCCTACATGAATTCATCTAACCTGTGTTTGTTGCAGAAGTCTTTATAAGTGTAACAACAAAGATCTTTCCATCCTTCTCTGCTGATTCTTCTCTCTTTCTAGGGGATCTGGAGAAAGAGAAGATAAAGATACAAAATTTTCTTTCTACTGGTAAAAAAGATGCTGGGCCAACTCACTCCCAAATAGATTCCACAGAAAGAAGAGAGCAACAGATAGACAGATTCCAAGAGGGTGAGACAGGCAGTTGCTGTTCATTTCTCGTCTGAGTGATCTAATTTCAATGATACTGATTCTATATTGAATTATTATTTTTTTTTTTTTGTAAAAGAAGTTCTATTTATGTACTTTTTTATTTCAGTTTATTAATCATAATTTAAAGGGAGACAGGGAGACCCACAGAGACACATTAATGACCTTGATAACGAGCTCAGTAGTATACACATCAACATGAAAACTATAATTAAATGTAATTTCTTACCTAAAGTTCTGGATGAGATTGAGGACAGAAGGCAGTTTTTAGAGGAGATAATGGCATTGGGAAAAGGTGACCAATACCAGCACCTCATCAACACAGAGATCTCTCAGGTGAGGATACAAACTCATAAGCTCGTAACAGCCAATACTCTCATGCAATGTCACCAGCCATCATCAGTTTTTAAATGTGACTTGACCCACAGTTTCAGCCTAAAAACCTGAGAAATTAGGAAGTTATTTATGAATGTTTTATAGCCCCATAGTGAAACGTCCTGTTTTTTAATCACATTTTTTTATGTATATTTATATTTTTGTTTGTTTGTTTGTTATTAGCTGTTTCTTAGCTAAACTAAAGCTATTTTGTTCTAAACTCTCTAGTGTTAATTGTATGATATTTTTCTTACAGAAAATCTGTGAACTTGAAGAGATTGACAGGAAACGCAGTGAAGAACTAAGGACCCTCAATTTAAATGGAAAAGAGGAACTACAAAGCAAAGAGAGGGATGGAGAAAGAGAAGGTGATAATATAAGGTAGTGTTAGACAAGTATGAGCATTAACTTGTTTAAAAAAAAAAAAAAATCCCAAAACTGCTAAAGGTTTTTGTTTCATGAAGTCATTTTATTTATGATGCCCTCCATCCTAAAAGCACTGACCGTTTCAGAGACAACGAAAAGCCCTTGGGGTTGATCAGGCACACATGTTCACAGGCACACACAACCAGTCTGACCATACAATTGCAATACTAAAATCTGATAAATACAAGGATGAGAATGAGAGGACATATACATAAATTAAACAGATTAAAAGCCACTCCTTCAGAAATACACTCCTGCTTGGGTTTACAGAGATTAAGGCCCAACATGCAACATTCTACAGTGAACATTTTAAAATAATTTAACTAAAGCTTAATATTGCATATTGCTTTAAAGAGTGAGGAACATCTATTATTGTATATCATATGCCTACAGTTACCATTTGTGTGAGTTAGTCTTTTTTGTTTACATTTAAATAGTTTAGACTTATTTTAATGTTATCTCTCATTTTAATGTTTATCTGTCTAGGTGATTCTAGGTGCAGATTTGTCTGGTAACTGTAACAAGCTTAATGACATTTCAGAGGGTTATTAGATACATTTACAAGTTTGATTTAGTAACACTTTAGGTAAGTACAGTATGTTAACCTAAATTTTCCACTGAAATGAAAAAATCTGCTTCTGAATTTCTGCTATGAACTAATATTCTGTCAGTAAATACCATAAAAATTGAGTGTTGTAACCATCTTTGAACAATCTTTTCAACATTATTTTTTCAATATTAATCTGTTAAATATTAATCATATTAAATACACTGGTTGACTAAAACATCTAGAATTGGATCATTATTGCAGTGATCAATACATTTCTGGCATGTTATATGTCTGGTAACAATTATTGTATCTCTAACTAATACAGTGTAGCTTTTCATTTCTTAAACAACCAAACATTACAGAAGATCCCATCGCCCCATGGCCATATTCCAGGATGACAATTGCAAGAATTATTGGGCTCAAACTGTGAAAGAGTGGTTCAGGGACCTTGAGGAATTATTTTCACAAATCAATTGGCCACCAGAGTCCTGACCATAACCTCATCGAAAGTCTTTGGGTGTGCTGGAGTAGAGAGTGTTTTGACTGTCAATACACAATCTCAGCCAAACATTAACGCATCTCTTGATGGAAATAAATGTTGTGATGTTGCATAAGGCTGTCAAAACAATGCCATGACAAATGTAGGCTAAGATTAAATTTAAAGGCTGTCCCACAAAATACCTTTTTAGCCAATCAGTCTATGAATCAGTATTGATCATACTTTTAAAATGAATGTGTATATAAAAAATATTGTCCAGGGAAGGGTTGCACCAGCTGTTCGTAAGTTCTTATTTAAATTCCTTAAACAAATTCCACAGTAATTACTAGTTAGTTTTTAACTAATTCTGTACTTTTTGTAATTTTGTTCTAAAAGCAGGAGACAGTAAGTTGTAAGCTAGTCGTAAAGTAATGCATCGTCCCATTATATGAAAATTACCTTCAATGTTCCAATAGTGAATTTCTGTTTATCATATTTAAGTTGATTCTAACTCAAGTATCGCCTCAATTAACTAATGGTAAAGTAATGACAAAATAACAGGCATTTTTTACGTAAATAATATTATAAATAACATTGTAAATACAAATAACAAATTAATGAGAAGCAATACATAAATACTAATGCAAAAAAACTAAAAACAAACAAATTACATTTATTTCGGCACAGAGCGATACACACAGAGGTGCACTTTTCAGATCAGGTTCATGTTGTAGAGCTGATTCCATCCTGATTCCATCCTCCAAGTAATTTTTTCACAATGTTCACTTTCTTAAAAAAAAATTGAACAAATGTAAACGTCAACAAGGATTGAATTCTGTCAGATAAAGCATGAGTTCATTGATGCAATTCAATCAATCTGCTATTTTCTTCCAATCGTTAGTCCTATTCGGAGGCTTTTGTAAATTTTTAGTGTACTAAAGATTACAAACATATGTAGTTACATTTTATGGTGCAATGCTCAAATATTTAATACTGCGCAAACTGTAATTTAGTGCCTATTTACAACTAGGCTTTTTTTTATTAAGCACAGCTGGTGCAACCGGACACAGGCAGATAAAAATATGATATGCATCTATAAATAATATATAAATAATCTCAACATAATATAATTTTCCCCAGCAAGACTTCAATAATTACTTATGAAAGGACTGGATGGGGCCTGAAAAGTTTCTACAAATGTCAAACTACAAATAGAGAAATACAAGTAGCAGTACCTCTATGCAAAATATAAATATATAAAATCAGATTAAATTAGGATTAAAAACTGTTGAGCTTCCTCTGACTGTTAAAATGAGTTTAAAGAAGGATATGTGTGAAACTTTCTGAGGGTTATTTTGGACTCAATATCATTTCATTCACATGTCAATCACAATCAGTATCAGCTTTCTGTAACTTCAAATTGTACAGATTATAGTAAGACTATATAGTGGCTGAGCCTTTTAAGAGATAGTCATAAAAACTTTGATCAAGACTGTTCAGTTTTCACTCTTATATACCGCAGTATAGTATATCGTGTAGTATATCAGTTCAGCTGCCTGCTACTACCTTAAATTTAACATAATTGACTGTTTTATAGCAATGTAATCAAAAGCAATAATTAGACAAGTAAATATTTTAGATATTGAAAGTTGACTTTTTTTCTCTCTCTCTCTCTCCCTCAGTCAGTCCATTCTTCAACTGTTCTCTTTTCGGGGACTGTTGTCCTTTACTCCTTCATTCTTGGTGCTCAGTCTCTTCAAAACCTTCATGGGCTTAAATTTCCCTGCTTTCTTCTTTTGCTCACCGTGTCCATGAAAATCTGACCAAAAAAAAAAAAAAAGAAATAGAAGAATCAATGCAAGATGTGGTGTAAAGTCAGAGAAAAGTGAAATAACACTGACCTTTTTTCTTCAGCATAGCAGCTACTAGTTTGTCTTCCTCCTCCTCCCTAAATAAGAAATTACAAACTCCTCAAAAACAGCATGCAAACTTGATACAAATATATTTCTTTGATATGAAGAAATTTCTATTTCATATCAAATTTACAAAAAAAACAGCTAAGAAACAAACAGCACAGATACTTAAGCTTAGGTTCTGAATCAGAGTGCATGTTCATTGACCGATTACCTCTGTCTGTCCATATCTATGTTGTTAACAATCTGGTTCCTCTGCTCAATTATAGTGACAAGTTCTGCCATCAATTGCTTTTCCCTGTCTTTGTCTTCTGCCGTCCATTCTTTCTCTATCAGAGACATAAGCAGATGGTAGAGAGATAAAGTAGGGATAGAATAAAGAATGCAGTTATTAGGAGAAAGGAGGAGGAATTGCTCAACACAAAAACAGTGAGAATTTACTGATTGACCTTTTCTTGTGTTTCATACCTGGCTTGTTAAGTAAACATCTAAGCTCATATTCCACATCGGCCTGCCTCTCCTCCAGGTTCTGCTGCTTAGCTCTGAAATCCAGACAGTGATCAGACACAGATTTATTCTTCTTTCATATTTAACTTTAACCCAACCTCCATTTCCAAGGTGTTACATATTATTATTAATATATGTATTATTATCGGTAGTGATGCACTGAAATGAAAATTCTGGGCCGAAACCGAAACCGAAAATTTAGGATGCACTTGGCCGAAAACCGAAACTGAAGCCGAAAATGGCTTCTTTTAAAAACTTATACTAATATATATATATATATATATATATATATATATATATATATATATATATATATATATATATATATACAGTACAAAACCTAAAATATTTTTAACAATAAACATAAATAATAATACCAAATAATATTATTCTTCAAGTTTTGTTCCATCAAATAAAATAGTTTTTTAACAGTTGTGCAAAAAGATCCACAATTATCTGAATATCTGTACACAAAATCACAGAATGGCAGTGGGCCTCTATTCTGTTGTAAACAATTTTTTACTTACATTTTAAATTGCTGTGCAAAACAATGCAAAACAACAGTGCAAAAACAGCACTAGAACTTAATCCAAACTCAAACTGTAAACAACATTTAAGCCTATGTAGCCTTAGGAAACACAGTTGTGCAGTACTACGCAAATTTTAATGTAACTGCTATACACAGAAAATTGGACTGGGGGTCTTACATGCGCTTCATGTGGCACACTAGCACACACACGCAAGGCCGCTCTCTCCCTGTCTGGCGTGCGCGCGCTACACGGTTTGGAGCACGAGCTCTTGCTCGCTCTTGCTCGCTCGCTCTTCCGGGAGATTTGAACTAATTTGCGGGCATCAGGGAGCCGCTATATCAATATGCGGGAGACATCCCTATCTTTGATAGGCAGACGCGTGATAACAGCTTGACCGTGAGTGAAACCTGAGCGCTTGCGCACGGATGGGAGGGGCGGGTGAGTGACATTCATTTTCGGTTTACGTTTTCGGCTGTTTTTTTTTATTTCGGCCCGAAACCGATAATGCCATTTTCGGCCGAACATTTTCGGCGGCCGAAATTTCGGTGCACCCCTAATTATCGGCCTCTGCCACAACGCCAGGGCCCACACCCTCCTCCATCTGCTCTTAATTGAACCAAAAACAACTGATACCAGCTCTCAGTGATATGTGTCGTGTACCTGCTATGATAACAGTAACTTTCTCAAATGTTTACAGAACAAGCGGGAACCCAGTTCCTGTATCTTTCTCTAAGGTCTTCTCAAGCCGTACGGCAAACCCATCTAATCTGCTGCCTGTTACATGTCAAACTAAGATTACTGTGGGAGAAAAAATGTATACTGTCAAGTTAGCACTTTTAAACATCCGATCACTTAAAAATTAATCACTTCTAGTAAATGACTTAACCACAAACAACCTAGATTTTATGCTTCTAAATGAAACTTGGCTAGAAGACCATTGCAGTGCAACAGTCCTCAATGAAACAACCCCTAACTTTACTTTTATGAGTGTCTGCAGAGCGGGTAAGAGAGGTGGGGGTGTAGCTGCTCTATTTAAAGATCTCTATCAATGTAAGCAAGTATAATTTGGGAATTACCCGTCTTTTGAAAATCTTGGCATTGTGTTAAAAGGTGCTCCACGCATTTTACTTATTTACAGGCCTCCAAAATACTCTCAAGCCTTGGCTGAGGACTTTACAGAACTGTTATCAACAATTTCCTCAGAGCTATATTCATATATGAACGTTTTGCTATTGCTGGGGATTTTAATATTTACATAGATAAAGCAGAAACCAATATGGCAAAAGAAATCATAACTGTTTTAAATACTTTTGATCTGACTCAACATGTACACGGACTCGCACCCAATCGTGGACACACTCTAGATTTACTTATCAGTAAGGGTCTAAACATTTAATTGATTTGTTATTAAGGACGTAGCTCTTTCTGATAATTTCTGTATTTTCTTTGATATATTGATCTCTCCTACTATTGAAGCTAGATCTGTGTCTGTCAAGAAGAGATGCTTAAATGAGAACACTAGTGTGCTATTTATGAAGGCCATATCTTTAACAACAAGCATATCTGCGGACTCTGTTGTTTCTCTCCTTGAGTCCTTTAACTCAGAAGTACAGTGTAATTGAGGATATTGCTCCTGTGAAACTCAGGAAGAAGAGTGGCAGACAAAAAGCACCTTGGAGAAACTCAACAGCAGTGCAACATATGAAAAGACATTCCAGAAAAGCTGAGCGCATGTGGCGGAAGACAAAACTTGTATACCATTATAACATCTATAAAGACAGCCTTTCAATGTAGAACTAGGAAAAGATAGACAAACTTTCTTCTCAAATATTATAAACAGAAACATAAATAACACGCACAATCTTTTTGCTACTGTAGAGAGTCAAACAGACTACCCAAGCCAGATCCCCAGTGAAATGCTCTCAGACAGCAAACGCAGTGAGTTTGCTTCCTTCTCTGAGAAAATCAATAAAATCAGAAAAGCGATCAGCATATCCTCGTGTGGCACTGAATAAGACGGATCAGGCCACATCCTCAGAAAGTTACTATGTCTGATTTCGAAGAAATTAATGGTAAAATTTTTTGGAAAAAAAAAAAAAACAGTACAGCACCTTAAAACATCAACCTGCGCATACTCCATAACATACTTCTTGACAGGCTGGAAAACTGGGTGGGGCTTTCTGGGATATTCCTAAAACGGTTCAGGTCATACTTAGGAGGGAGAGGTTATTATGTGATATATGTGACCATAAGTCTGAATGGACATTCATTACATGTGGAGTCCCTCAAGGCTCAATTCTTGTGCCACTCCTGTTCAACCTGTACGCTCCCTCTGAGCCAAATAATGATAAAGAACCAAATTGCTTACCACAGCTATGCAGATGACACACAGATCTACTTAGCCCTATCGCCTAACGATTACTTCCCTATTGACTCCCTGTGCCAATGCATTGATGACGTCAACAGTTGGATGTGACAAAACTTTCTTCAGTTAAACAAAGACAAAACTGAAATAATTGCGTTTGGAAACAAAGATGAAGTTCTCAATGTGAATGCATACCTTGACGCTTAGGGGTCAAACAACTAAAAATCAAGTCAGGAATTTCGGTGTGATTCTGGAGTCAGACTTCAGTTTCAGTAGTCATGTCAAAGCAATAACTAAATCAGCATACTATCATCTCAAAAATATTGCAAGAATTAGATTCTTTGTTTCCAGACAAGACTTGTTCATGCTTTCAACACCAGCAGGGTGGATTATTGTAATGGACTTCTCACTGGCCTTTCCAAAAAGACCATAAGACAGTTGCAGCTCCTACAGAACGCTGTTGCCAGGATTCTGAGCAGAACCAGAAAATATGAACATATCACACCAGTCCTCAGGTCTTTACATTGGCTCCCAGTTACATTTAGGATTGATTTTAAAGTATTATTACTGGTATATAAATCACTCGATGGCCTAGGACAGAGGTTCCCAACCTTTTTCCCCAAGAAAATATTTTAGGGCCCCCCTTCACAATTAATGATATTGTCGCTCTTGTAAGCTTGCAGCAAGGATGACAAAATGTTTTGTTTTTAAACAAACAGTATGTTTATTACTATAACCAGATATGTTTATGCACAAATAATAGCGTATAATATTGAAAATACTATAACAAAAACATCAGTAGGCCATTTGTAATTTAAAAACGTAAGCCTAGGAGTAGCCTATTAATTGGCCCAAGAAATGCAATAAAAATATCAGTATTCACACTGGTGTGTAGGGAAAAAATAATTAATATAGGCTATAACAAAATGACTGGTGTCTGGGACCTCTTTGAAAACCCATTTTTTTGCTCAGCCAGGGGATCGTGAATAAAATTAGCTAATGTAATCTGATCGTTTGGCACTCTAGCGTTTATTAACAGAATAATGCGTTTTGCGGAAGAACATTGTAGCCGGTGAAGCTGTCGATTCTGTTCCCTACCGGAATTCCTGTTCCCCCTGACAACGCATGCGTAGCAGTTACAACAAACCTCAGCTGGATGTACGGAAAGCGAAAAAGGCCAAAAGCATTGGTGCAACATTTAAATCTCTTGCTACACTGCAGCATAATAACATGGTTCTCACACTCCAGTAATATTTCTGTGAATTGATTGAATTAATCTTGCACCTGTTCCTAGGTTTTATATTATGTCTGAATATATTCAGTTGAATTTTGTCCATACAAATTGCCTTATCTGTCCTTGTTGACGTCCAAACTTAATGCCTCATATTATTGTCTTATTATTATTTATAAAGATTGCAAAACATCAGAGATGACAGGTTTAAGATATACAACTTTGTAAACAGTATACAAAATGTATTAACAATATGTTCAATGTCACCAAAATACACATGAGAAAAGAGTTCCTTGTATTATTGTCACAAGGGAAACACATTTTCAGGTGACACCTTTTATGTTCTCTGTATGAAATAAACAAATAAATACCTGTGCCACTTTAGTGGAGTGGCAGAAACTTTTGATGACTCTTCAGATATTCTTTGGGTAACTATGGCTGAGCATTTTTGGTTGGTGTAGCATACACAAAGTAATTTGACCATTGCTTTAAAGAGGTGGTAAAACACATTTTTTCGAAGACTTGATTGTGTTTGTGGGGTGCACTGTAACGTGTTCATGCTTCGTTTTTTAAAAATTGCATTATTTTTCATATATTTTACCTAGTGATGCACGATATATCGGCCACCGATATAATATCGGCCGATATGGTCAATTTTTTACACATCGTTATCGTTCCGATGTCAAAATAGGGCCGATGTCGACACACGACACGGGTGCATAAAAAAGATAATCTTTAAAATCCAGTAATAGCTAGCGGTAGCCTTTAGCTAGCGATGGTACTTCACAAACTAGACACAAACACGTTTCGAGCCACAATCAACAACTTATCTAGTAACAAGCGCTGCATTAGAGCAGGCTTGTAGGATATCTTAATTCACAGCCCGTAAGGCTACATGTAGGCTACAACTGAAATAAAATGCTAGCTCTCGCCTGTCAATGACAGTCCACTGACTGAAAACTACACGAGTTGGTCAGTTGGAGCCGCAACGACACACCCATTATACACCAGCAGCGGGAATGTAGTAATTTAAAGCCTACCTTTTGTTGAACCCTGGTTAAAATCCATGTCAAACAACCGACGAGAAAGCAAATCCATTACAATGCGGAACTACTAACTGTTAGATAACGTTACAGTTCTTTAGGGACACCTAATCTGTAGCCCTGCCTTAGCTCTGAAGCTCTGTGACTATTATGAACTGACTGACGTCAAGATTGCAATGCTGGAATATGTTGTGGTTGTGTGTGTGTGTGTGTGTGTGTGTGTGTGTGTGTGTGTGTGTGTGTGTGTGTGTGTGGCGCGCGCGTGTGAGAGAGAGAGAGAGGCGCGGGCGAGATCGAACAGTGGAAACAAAAACATACTCCGTCATTTTGTTCATACAGGACATTCCAACTATGCTCACTACTTCAACTTCTTGTTTATACATGTCAGGGTCCGAAATTAACTTTTTGGCTCACCTGCCACAGGGACTGGTAGATGAAAAAATTCACCAGCCAAGCATATTTTTTACCGGCCAAAATAATAAACGGCCTTTTTGTGTCACATATACATTAATTTCAGTACATTTAATTGAGATAAGGTATTATGTTGAATGACTAGAGTAGAAGTCAAAACAGAGCAACAAATAGAAGATGTGAGCATCGAACTAGTGCTCATAACAGAACATTTGAAGGTTTTGTAAAACTATCAGATACTTTACCGAAAGTAAAAAAAAATACAGATTAATACTATCAGTTAAACGGTTTAAAAGTGTGTATATATATATATATATATATATATATATATATATATATATATATATATATACATATACTATATAATATATATATATATATATATATACTATATAATATTATAATTAGTGCTGGGCAACGATTAAAATGTTTAATCGCGATTAATCGTATGATTTTCTTGCGATTAATCGCATTGTTATGCGCAAAATTGAATAATGACTTCTAAAGTAGTGTATTGCGCACTTTTGATTTAAATGTACTGCTATATACACAAAAGTGCAATAACTTTAAACAAATAAGGTGCTTTTATACCAGCAGTATTCCCTTTACACAGTAATCTCAAATCTCAACTTAAACATTAATGCAATCAAATCAAATATTTAAACAAAGCTATTTGCCACTGCCAGGGCATTAACTTTTATCTAGTTTGTTAAAAGGAGTCTAGTTTTCTTGTTTTTTTTCTGAACAGGTATCAACAGGTATCTTTTATCAGGGAGCAGCAGAAACAGTCTATGTAGTAGTCAGAGGTCATGATCACTACTACAGATATAAGTTGACCAACGTTACTTATAGTAGCTTAGGTTTGGTCATGCCATGGTTTCCCACGTAAGATTACATTAAACAGAGTAAAAAAACAATTTATATTTTATACTCACGCCATAGCTGTGTAGTGCGCGTACACTTCGGCGTACCCTGACGTGCACCTCTCCAAAAATGTAACGTCAATTCTACGCGTACCGCAAGCGCTGTGATTGCTAGAACCGCTCCCCGGGTTTCACATGCTCCCTCTGCATGTGTAATTGCGCGTCAACGCGGACAACGATGCAGAGATATAAATGAAAACCAACGCGTAGTCTATAGCGTATAGTCTTCGGCGTATAGTCTTCGGCGTAAGTCCGACACAGAAGTATAAATCAGCCAAGAGTGAGGTGTAGTGGTCGAGCACAAGGTGCAGCGACAAGCGGGTGCGTTCCTGTGAAACTGTTGCGGTCATGCTCGCCTCACGCACGCGCCCGCTCGTTGCCGAAGTTGAATTGTCTATAACTTTTTATAAAGGACGCGCAGCACAAATCATTAGAAGAGAGACTGATCCTCGGCTCGCTGTTAGTGAGTTTCCAGAATCTAAATAGTTATTATCTATAGGGTTTATAGGTACTATCCATAGAGCGCCTGTCATTCACTCGCGGAGCGCAACCCTTTAACTGTTCACCAGAGAGAACCTGCCTCTCTCCACTGCATGTTTGGGTGGGTTATTTGCTGCCTGACCAACATCCCACCCCTCCTGTGATCATGGTTTGACTGTTGGCCTATGTGTATTCAGAGCCAGTGAGCAACGGGCTTTCAAAATAATAATAAAAAAAAAACTGCGTTAACGTGCGATAAAAAAATTGTCGGCATTAATTAATAAATGCGTTAACGCGATAATAACGCGTTAACTTGCCCAGCCCTAATTATAAAATATTATTAATAATATTACTATAAATATATATATATATATATTTAGCTTTTTTGTTTGTTTGCTGCATGGTTAAAAAAAAACAGTATGTAGCCTATATTTGTTAAATCACGGGGCGCGTCCGTCGACACGCGCAACAACACGCGCCTAAAGACATATTTCGCAATTCGCAAGCAAGCTAAGCAAGCAAAATGAACCAAGCAAAAAGAAGTAGCTACTGTGGCACCATTTCGACAGAAAGATCGACGAATACTTGGAAAATATGCTACGCGGTATTAAAATAAAGCAGTAGGCCTAGAGCAAGTAGGCTACAATGCAATATCACTTGCGATGCAAACATCCACAAGCAAATGAAAGGCGCTTTCCTAAGTTGGCCACTCTAGCGAGACGTTATCTCTGTATTCCTGGGACATCTGTGCCATCGGAGACCCAGACTAACCCCACATCATGCAGACATGTTACTTTTTTTAAGTAAAAACTAGACAAGCTGTGGGTTGAGGTAGGTCTGCTATTTTTATTTGACGAAAAAAACGTAGTCTGATGAAACAAAGCAGTTTTTTCAAAGCTTCAAACTGATTCAGTGTTTTCTTTTTGTCATCTTAATTTGTTAATTATTTAAGTTAAAGAAATATATTTAGTGTAGGTCTATTTTAGGTGTGAACCTACACTGGTCTCACGGTTCGGTTCGATTACGATTATCATGTCATCGATTCGGTTCAATTCGATATCGCGATGGATTGCGATGCACCGCATCCTCAATTTTCAATTTTACTTCAAAAGTGATGTGTGCGTGCGCGTGCGTGTGTGTGTTCGCCTGTTCGGGAAGTCGCAGTGACAAAAACAGAGACATTCCAGTTTAAGTTTCATGGGACTAAAGCCTGTTTATGCCATTAAGAAAATGAAATTCTGTCAAATCAATTTTGATTTTAAAGAAATGTTCATTTAAAAGCAGCGCTCATTCATCAGTGTATAATGTTACCCTGGAGACGCGCGCATCAACCGTCACCGAGTCCGCTGTTGAAGACGATCATCCATTTATAATCACGCGTAACAACACAATTGTAATTTGACCATCGGGTGCGGAAGGGTTGCCATCTGTCTCTATTTGTCCCGATTTATCTTTTAATAACCTGTCCCGGGAAATGTATCCACTCTCCCGAAAGGCTACGTGAATGTATGTTCAAACTGTGTAGCGCACGCACAGCAGAGAGGGAGAGAGCGAGACCTTGCGTGTGTGTGCCTCAAGAAGCGCATGTAACTTGCATGTGCATGTAATGTATGTATGTAAGAAAGAATGTTTAATTCGCACTCGCGTCTCGCCTCCCTCTGCCAGTGTGTGCTACCGGCTACCGCGACAAAGCACATGCGCGATAAATGACGTCAGAAAGGCGTCAGTACATTATAACCGGTTATGGTCTATTACTGAACCGATACCGAATCGTCCTCGTCTGCATCGCGGTGCACCGTAGAAACGATTAATTTCGACACCCCTAGTTCACACACGCTTCTTGAGGGAGGCACACACGCAAGGTCTCTCGCTTTCTCCCTCTCTCCCTCTCAGGCGTGCACGCGCTACACGGTTTGGAGCTCAGTATGTGCGCGCTGTTTCTCGCTCACTCTAGATTCCAGGAGATTTGAACTAATTTGCGGATATAAGGGAGCCGCTATCAATATGCGGGAGACTTGCGATGTCTGGAACATTCACCCGCCAGTGTGGCGGATAGCCTTTTAAGATTTACTCGCCAAACGGAAAATCTACCCGCATTTGGCGCTTGGCGGGTGTTAATTTCGGACCCTGATACATGTGAAGCCATTTTTATCATAGTGAGTCTAATAGGGTTAATACTGATTACATTTTAAGTGTTATCATAACATTGTGCTATAAAATAGAAGTTAAGGTCTTTTGCCTTAGTAGGACAGTACTGTACTTTAAAGTTTTGAACTGTTGTACAATGTTCACAGAATACAGTGACTTGGTCTCAAGTGAGTTAGATGTTTATTGAGAATACTCAGGGTTGGCTTATTCATAGTGTGAATTCAGGACACACTTGTATCCTTTATAAAAAAAATTTTTTATATAAATATTTATTTTTTCTTCTGAAATTCTGATGACATATTTTGCACACAGGTAAAGGTGCCCAATATCAGTCATTTCTGAAAATAAATTACAAAAGTAAAAAAAAAAAAAAAGTGTTTTGGAAAATAGCTCTTTATTTGATTATCATAAAAATGTGTTTTCTATACAGAGATATCGAGATCGGTAAATATCGGTATCGGCCATAAACAGCAATATTAATATCGGTATCGGCCACAATTTTCACATCGGTGCATCACTAATTTTACCTTTATTCTACACTGCTCTGCCCCTCCTTGTAAAAACGGTCTGATGGTTTCCTGGTTCTATGAAGCCAGTCCCTCAAAACTACGCAATGGGCTCAGATTGGTTAGCTGGCCCAGTGTGTTGTGATTCGCTAACCGTCTAGTGCACGTTTTCCGTAAACAGCACGCCCCGTACCTTTACCGTTACTTTGTGCTTTGGTGTATTATAAACAATGGCGTCAATAAAACCAATCGGACCCGGGGAAACGTTAGTGAAGATGATCGAGCAGAACCTGTTCAAGAACGGCTGTTCAAGAACGGCTGTTAAACAACGTTTCAGAAAGGTTTGTTTTTTGTTGTTCTCTCATTACTTTTTAGATGCGCTGTTATTTAATTGTACTAATTATTATAGAATTACAAAAAATAAGCTTCATAAACAAGAATTTCATATAATCGTTCTAACAAATTATACTAGAGTCCTCAAAGGGATTTTTTTGAGTAAAGACTGCGGATCTATAGTGATCATTTCTGACTGTATGGCACCGTTACTTTTGTATTTTTAGAACGATTGTAGACAAATATCTGTCGACAGAACTATTAACCCAAAACGAACACTAAACATCGGCTGCCAAATCAAACACAGAACCATGTTTAACATGCCTGTAGATAAACAAGCATGTAGATAAACATAAAAGTTCTAATCAAAGAATAATTTACACTAATTCCAAGTTCGCTGTTGAGATTAAAAAAAAGTTTGTAACGTTAGGTGTTTGTCGGATAACGTTAAGTATGAATGAGCATTTAACAAACCAGCAGAGCCAAACAGCGTTGTCATTTGTTTACTTCCTTGCTACAACGTACAATTAACAATACGAACTATTACAGGAAAACACATCGACGAAAAATAAATCATACTTACAGGTTGTGGCCCGTAAACAAAAGCTTCTGTTTTTAAAGTTGGAACTGCTCCATCTTTCAGGACAAGCCATTGTGCGAATCCTGCATTGAGCTCGCGAAGATTGTGAAAGCTTTCCTCCGTAACATGTGCAGCACAGAGAGCGATATTTGGGTCATAATTATGAGGGACCGAGTTAAAAATAAATTAACCATTGATCCCTAACTCCCTCGTCCCTAGGAAGGCTGAACAAAGTGGACCTGCAACCGGGATGAAAATAACAGCAGTGTTTCGACGGCATTGCGACAACTCATCTCCAAAACAGCAATATAAAATGGCCTCGCCCCGCTTATTAAGTATTCTCGGAGGAGGGGTTTATGTAAATAATGGGATTTACTGACGTCAGCAACCCCGGATGAATGTCGTGTAGTCCAAAACCGGCTGTTTGCTGTAGTCCTTAGAAATTGAATTATTTAAAAGCAAATATATCCCTTTGCTTTGAACTTTGAGCACTGTAACTTTGCAGATGTTGTTTATGCTCAAACAGCAACATTACACACTAGCTAATGTTAGAAAAGTGAAATCGTGTTTTACCACGCCTTTAAAACCCTTTTTTTAATTGTTAGCCTACTCCTATTTATTTTTTATAGATTGCCTGTGATGACTGTTGGCGATGGTTCCACGTAAAGTGTGTGGGCAATCCATCCACGGAAGATGAATATAAATGTGTTTCTTGCAATGAATAACTAAATTATGAAGCCATTGTTTTTGGAGTTTGTTTATTTTTCCCTTAATTTTTACTTTGGTTAAACCTACTCGAAAATCAGTCTTTCAAAACAAGCATTAAATGATTGTGGTTCAAATAGCCCTGCGCTAGAGGCTTATCTGTACTAACCAAGGCCTTAATAAACGTTATATTGAAATCGGTAATACATTTTAAATTTGAAAAGAAATAAGATGGATTGAATTGACAGATGGGAAAAACTCACTTTCAAGTTTCGGAAAAAATACAATCCTTTTTTAACCTTTTGGCTTCCCGTACATCCAGTTTCAGAGGTGGGCTGTCAGGGCCATCAGGGCCTTCTCTGCTGGCCCTGTCAGAATCTAAAATATAAATATAATATAATATAATATGTAAAATATATATTTTCATTTTTACGATTATATTTCCATAAAGAATATGGTTATTTTTTGTGAGGCTGAGCTGGATTTTCCATATGGTCATCTAAACGCATCACAGCTCCGTGGACCAGCACTAGTAGTATAGCTACCCTTCCGTTGAAGCTGCCATTTCCCATTTGATCATAACTTTGACTGACGTGTATCATTAGCCAATCAAATTTCGATGCGCAGTGACAGAACGCCCTCAGGGCCCAGCGATGTGTCGGCGCGTTTTTTGAATAATAATCAAATTATTCCCAGCGATCGTCGAATATTATTTTTGCTTGAAATGCCCATCCCTACAAAATACGAAATGTCTTAATCAGACAAAATACAAGCATCATAGCATAAGAAAGAAATGTAAATAAAGAAGTAAAATAAAAATACATTAAAGTAGGCCTGAATAATAAATAAAGAACTAAAAGAGGCTCAGTAGCTTCTGAAGCAGGAACACAAGCATGTAGTCGCAGTTGTTGTTGATGTTAGGCTACTGATTTAGCGTGTCTGACTAGTCGACACATCATCGTTTCACAAAATATGTGGGGGGGGGGGGGTCGTTACTGAAGGCCCTGACTGAAACCCCACGGTACGCTACTGTCCAGTTGTGCTTCTTGCTCGTATTCAGTTCTGATGGTACGCAACTACGCATGACTTGTAGTATGATTGCGTAAAGGGAACAGGAATTCCGGAAGGGAACAGAATCGACTGCTTCACCAGAGCTACTTCTCTCTGTTTATGTCTATGACGAGGCACGCAGGCACTGGGCTACACAGCAGCAGTACAACCCGAACCAGTGTAAAATAGTCCCAATATACACACTTATTATAGGTGTACCATGACTCAGGATAAGACAAAAACACGGTTTGGAAAATGGATTCATGATGTACTCGCTCATTATACTAATTTAGTAAATTTTGAACACAAAAAAAGTTACGGACTGCTGCTTTAGTGCTCACTGTTCAACACTTCAAAATATGACGCGACCCCCCAAAGAGCTCGCTGAGGCCCCCTTGTGGGCCGCGACATCCCTATTGGGAACTGATGGCCTAGGACCTCAATACATTGCAGACATGCTCACTAAATATAAACCTAAAAGATCACTCAGATCATTAGGATCACATCAGCTAGAAATACCAAGGGTTCACTCTAAGCATGGTGAGTCTGCTTTTAGCTAGTATACCAGCCGCAGCTGGAACCAGCTTCCAGAAGAGATCAGATGTGCTCCTACAGTAGTCACATTCAAATCCAGACTCAAAACACATCTGTTTAGCTGTGCATTTACTGAATGAGTACTTAGCCACTGTACGTCCGACTGATTACACTATTTTATTTTACATCTTTTTTATTCTAAACTGAACTAATATGGCACTGAGAATTGGGTAAGAGAGATGAAACCATGCTGATGGCCTGGGTTTGTGTTGGAGTAGTGAGTTTGACGTGATTACACTCGAGGTTTTTGGGGTGCGGACTGATGAGGCAGTGAACCCGAGGTTACCCCTTGAGTCAGTCCTAGAGCTCCTCGTGTCCCATTTTTGGGAAAAATCGGGTCTATTGGAGATGTCCAATCGATTTTTTGGGCGCGTCGAAAGAACACCACAGACACAGTACAATCCACATGGGAAAATCTCAGAGTAAAACTGGGAGTTGTGAAAAATATGATACACCGGTGTTTTGCCAGATGAGAAGTTTATCTATGTATCATCTTTTTGCTCTTTCAATTCATTTTATAACTGTATCATATATCTCTTTTAATTTCTTTTATAACCGTTTTAGTTTCCCTTGCTTTTATTTTGTGATTATTTTAATTATTTTCTGTAAAGCACTTTGAATTGCCATAGTGTATGAAATGTGCTATATAAATAAACTTGCCTTGCCTATTATATTGACAGCTCTATTGACAGGAACTTTGAGAATCTGGTTCTTAAACTGTGGCACCAATGTGGCCGTGTTAAAATTATAAATAAAAATTAAATCTTTTCTAGTCTGTGGACAGAGCTGCTGAGTTCAGCGTGCACCACGCAGGAAAAAATAGGCTGAGCACTTAAACTAAATGTGTACTGCCGGTTCTGGGATGCAACACGTGTGCTGTAATCTATTAATAAGGCAACCAAAAAGAAAAAGCTCACTTACCGCTCCTGCACTTTGTGAAATAAGCCTTAAATGAAATGCCACTGAACAGACATCAGATACATTGCTAAATATACACTGAAAGAACATTTGGGAGCATTTAAGTTTTTAAATAGAAGGCAGTCTCTTAGCTAAAGAAAATTAAATAATAGAGCCTAGTGCAAAAAGAATTTAACTCATGTATTGAAACACAGAAAAAAAATTCTCACCCTTCTCTCTAGGTCTAGTTGTGTGCATTTAAAATAATTTTCCAGTTTATTTGTGTGATATGTGTAAGAAATTGTAGTCTGCCTCGACCCAGATTCCACTCCAAAATATATTTTAGAATGAGCTCATCCCCAAAATGGCTTAATTATCATAGAGATGAAGGAAGTGAAGTTCTATTGTTTCTTCACCATTTGGGTTGATCACATCCTGAGCAAATGGTAGTCAATTGTAGAATGGGAATGGGTGTCTCAGACAATGGGGTGTCTCAACTTCATTAACATACAGAACACAGCTGTTACAACAAGAGCAACTTCATTTACATTAAGAGTGGTAAACTGTAACAGGATAAAAGGTTTAAGATTTGGATGTTCTGGGTTCAGTCTGACGCCGATGAACCCAAGGTGCGTCGTGTACCTTGGCACTGCTATGCTGTAATAAACTTCATTTTTGAGATCTTCGACGTCCACTTCATTTTTTCTTACATATGTTTATTATTCAATTATAAATGTAAGTTGAAGATTGTTTTGCATCATACATAAGGGTGGCAACACACTGAAGAAGTTTAAAAACCACTGGGTATGTTAATATAGCGTGTTGTAATTGATGTTGCAACAGACTAAATGAATGCTGACGGCCGTTTCACACCGCAAGCATGAGCGGCGCGTGAGCAGCACGTCAGCGCAACTACATCGTCACTGCAGCTGCAGACGCGCGCGAGTATTCACACTGGAAGCGTTTGTACAGCGTCACAACAGCGGCTCCCAGGCTGTATAAGCAAGCATTTCTTTACAAAGACTTTTGTAAAATTTGTTTTTAGAAGTTGGTCATAAACATATTTGAAGTTTGTTCAAAGCCCAAACTGAATAATTAAAAACAAGTTTAATGGGTACATTTTCTATAAAATTTTATTTTCATGTTAGTCTTCATTTCCTTTTCTGACATACTGCAGTTCTTGTTAAAACACACTAGACATGCAAATTCTATGCGTTTTGGGCACTTTTTGTGTGAAATCATATTCATTTTGTCCATCAAAAGTGTGCTTTCACTTTAATTGAGCGTGAGCAGCGCAGCAAAAATAGACTCGATGCCGAAACCCCCGCTTCACTGCTGCTCACGCGACGCTCCTGCTTGACGCTCAAGCACTGCTCCTGCTCGCGGTGTGAATGCACTCATAGATTAACATGCACGGCGAAAAAAATACGCGCTGCTCACGCGCCGCTGACGCTTGCGGTGTGAAACGGCCCTAATAGTGCACTTACGTGTAGACCAGCTCAGCCTCTCTCCGTACCAGTAGGTGTTTTTCATGAATTAGAGTAAACCAGTCAACAAGTAGATGTTCCTCCTCATCGTCTAAAATTAAAAAACAACAGAAAATAAAATTACAAATGGAGCCAGAAATGGGACAATTTGCTTAGAACAGAGTGTATTTTAATGAAGATTAGCACAAGTTTGGAATCCTTAGTCTGGGGCTCAGTCACAGGATGATTAGCCTCTATAAACCACATTAACTGTCTGCTTCTCTGTTTAGATGATCTACAGGTAAGAAACCTTTAGATAACCTGGCTGAGTGCAGTTACAGTTCACAATATGAAAGATGGTAATGAGTGCACCGACAAATAATTCAATAAAATGCCATTGATTATTTACTTTGTCAACTCTCTCAACTCGCAGATGTATCGCAAATACAGGAAGATTCGCCGCATGTTACGTTTTCAAATACAAGTTATAAGCGAGCCAAACTCTTAGTGTGGAACACTACACAAACTTCACTGAGGACCGAGCCACTCTGGGACACTGAAAACACTGGATAGCATTCTGTAGCATGTGGTTCTCTTACCATTTGAACATTCTCGTAAGCTCTTCTCCAGATCCACCCCTCTCCGCTCCAGTTCATCCAATCGTTTCTCCAGGTCACTCATCTCAACATGGATGTCTTCTACTGGGATATACTCGTCTGACTGAACCTACCAAATACGATGACAGGACAAGTATTTATAAATTATATATGCCACAGTTATAGTGCCTTTCTTAAAAGTGTCAAAACAAAAGGATGTCTCTTGTGCCTCACTTTGCGTTTAATGAGAGGAAATCCATGTCCGGGAGCAGGAGGTCGTGCAGGACGGGGCCCTTTTGGGGGTCTGGATACAAAAGAGCTGACAGAAGTGGTTGTCTTCCGATTAAATGGATTCTCTTTACAAGTGCGCTGAAGACGACAGTGATGAGAGACCATGAAATAAAGATATTGAACAAAGGAAAGCTCCTGGATTCAAGAGAATTTCAAAGATGTGAAAACTTGCAATGAAATCTGACACACACCCTTGTTTTCTCCAATGCCCCATTACTTAGCAATGAAATATTTTTGACACTAAAAAGCAATTACATTTTTCAGCTAATTTTAAAGCAGTTAAAAAGTGTAATTACTGGCCAACACTTTAGCGAGTCACAACAAACAAAGGCAAATTACACTTCCTCTCTTAGCCACTGTAAACATAAACTGCATAAAAACATGCCATTTTAGCAAAATGTGTACTTTAGTCCAAATTATTTAACCCCCATGCGCCCACCAACGCTCATTCATCGAAGTCTGTAAAGTTTAACAAGACGCTTCTTGTCAATATGCAAAAATGGAAATACTCGCGGGACTTTTACAGATAAAATGTAAGTTATGCCAGAGGAAAACACATGGCATTAAACCGCATTATGCTGTAGTTTGAAACACTTATAAATGTAAATTCTCATGTTTCGGACATCTTGGATCATGTACCTTTCCGGCAGCAGCTCACTCTATGTCCTCCGCTATTTTCCATATGTGTTTTGTCCATAGAAATGGGTTATTTACTACTGGAAAGCAACGTGACTGGCTGATGTTTCCGAGCACAGCGTGCAGACAGGACTAATCGATAATCAAATTTGTTACTATCGATAATAATCGATTTTTATCAATTAGTTATTGCAGTCCTATATAATATAAAAATACACAGTTAATTTAAACAGAACTGTATTCGTGATTAAGTACGCTATGCTGTGTTTTGTTTCAAAAACATAAAAATGTCTCGACTGATTCAAAACTTTTAAACAGCAGTGTACGTCTTGACAGTAAATCTAACCTTGCCTGGAGTGCTGGGTGTCTGTGAAGAGGGTGAAAGTTTTAACCCTGCAGAGGGGCGGGATGGAGGTGGTCTCAGACTGCGACTGGTTTGTGGGGTGGCGGGTGCTGAGCTGGTATTGGTAGGTGGTGGTGGTGGAGGAGAAATGTTTGGAGAACAGTGAGGCTGAAGCTCAGTTGATGGGGACAGGGCAGAAGTAGGAGTGTTGATTGATGGTTCAGACACACTCTTGGTGAACACATGGTCCTGTTGGTTAGCAACAGGTTGCTGGGGGACAGCACTGTAGTCTGAGGAAGAGGAGGAAAGGCTCTCTGTGCTCGGAGCTAGAGAAGAAGCAGGAGAGGAAGTCTGAGATGAAGGAAAAGCTAAAGAACAGCAGGAAAGAGACGATCCAGAAAAATAAATATATGACAGAAAATACAGATGTCAGTAGTTACACAACTACAATATCCTGTAACACAGTGGTTCTCAAATAGGGGCCAGAGCTCACAAAGGTCCTCAGTATTTTAAATTAATAATTATTAGTAGTATATAAAATATTCTAATTCCAAATTTAAATGCTATATTTCTGTGGGTTGCAATATAACTCTAGTGTGACTTGCATGAAAACTGCATTAAAATATTTCCTATTTTTACCCCTCAACTATTGTTTTTATTGAAGAACATCTTTTTTTTTTTTCAGGAATCACTAAATGAATAGTTGTTGGTAAATTTTAATTTATATTTACTACAGGTTTCTGTTAAAGGGATAGTTCACCCACAAATAAAAATTCTGTCATCATTTACTCACCATCAAGTTGTTTTAAACTTGTATGAATTTCTTTCTTCTGCTGAAAATAAAAGAAGAAATATTTGAAGAATATGGCTAACCAAATAGCAGATGGGACCCATTGACTTCCATAGCATTTTTCCCCCATACTATTGAAGTCAATGGGTCCCCACCTACTATTTGGTTAGCCATATTCTTCAAATATATCTTCTTTTATTTTCAGCAGAAGAAGGAAGGAAGAAATTCATACAAGTTTGAAACAACTTGATGGTGAGTAAATGATGAGAGAATTGTAATTTTTGGGTGACTTATCCCTTTAATTATATATATATATATATATATATATATATATATATATAATTTATTTTATTTTTATTTATTTATTTTTTTAAACGAGCAGCTTTGTTATACTTAAAGCAGAATTAGCATAAGCCTATTTTTGGGACAATGGGGAACCACTGTCTTAACATCACCTGACCATGACAAGCATGGCAAAGTGTTTAGTTTAGTAGACATTGATACAATTAAAATGCAGTCTTCCCCGTAAAGGAAAATTTATGGTGTCAGACACTGTAAACAACTAACCTGATGTAGAAGAATTTGGAGCTCTGGGTGCTGGTCGCTTCTTTCTTCTCTCACTTACGGGACTTTCTGAAGGGGCAGGACTTTGTCTTTTTGTGTCCCCACCTGCGGCTTCAGCAGCCTGAGTGATGCCATACCAGGGATGACTAGCCACTACAGGACCAGGGGGATCTTCAGGACCTGTTTCTGCCTCCTCTTCTATCTCATTATCAAAGGGATTTGGAGGAGTGGATGGTCTGGATCCCTCCTCCTTTCGAGAAGGAGATGAACCAGTGCAGGGAGGTAGGGCTATACCTGTGGGTGGGCGAGGTGCTGGTTTCTTCTTTGTTTCTGATTGCACCAGTGCCAGCCAGGGTGGGTTTTTTGGTTTAGGAGTGTCACTTGCCTTGTTAGAGCTGGGAAAGAAATGCATTACAACCACTGAATGAAAATCACTCAGGATATCAGAAAGTTCTTTTAAGGTTTCTAATGCTCACCAATGCTGCATTTATTTGATCAAACAAACAGTAAAAACAGTAATATTGTAAAATATTACAATTTAAAATAAGTATTAGTAGTTTTAATATATTTTAAAATATAATTCATTCCTGTGATGGCAAAGCTGAATTTTTGAACATCATTACTCCAGTCTTCAGTGTTACATGATCCTTCAGAAATTATTCTAATACACTGATTTAGTGCTCAAGAAACATTTCTTATTAATATCAATGTTGAAAACATTGCTACTTAACATTTTTGTGGAAACTGTGATGCACTGCCATTCAAAATTGTTAGAGATAAGAAATAAATAAAAAAGAAAGAAATTAATACTTTTATTCAGCAAGGATGCATTACATTGATCAAATGTGACAGTAAAGACATTTACATGATTTCTATTCAAAATATGTGATTGAGACCCAAGCGGTCACAAGGAGAATCACACCAGGCATCCATTTAAAGATTTTTCCAAAATAAGTTTAATACTTTAAAGGCAAGAAAGTGCAAAAGGTCCATGCAACAGTGGATAAGAGCAAAAATAAAAACAAAGGTTACAAAGGTTTTACAGTCTAAAAACTAGCACTGTTGAGGTACTAAACCTAACACCAACTTCTCTCACTAACTGTTGGAGACCAAAGTTTCTTATGCTCAAGCAGCATTCACAACCTTTGCATTAAGCTCCAAACCACTCTCTCTTGGAACATACATTTTAAAACTAACTCTTGTCTCTATACATTTCAGCAAGTTCCCTCAATGATAGTTAAGACAAAGAGTTTAAAAAAATCAATAAATACAACATACAGGCAAGAGAAAAACAAATATTGTCATTTGCACAATTGATATTTCCTAAATTAGTTCAGCATTTCCCCACCTCCCAGGGTGTGCAAATACATAGAGTTTAGGACCACTCTTCTAACAACAGGAAATAAAACAGTAAAAACCCACATGAAGAATTATAACATGCATGACATAAAGGACAATAAGGACCCAATTTTGAGGGATGGAGAAGCAACACTGGCTCTCCATCACAATATATACACTCACCAAAAGGATTATTAGGAACACCTGTTCAATTTCTCATTAATGCAATTATCTAATCAACCAATCACATGGCAGTTGCTTCAATGCATTTAGGGGTGTGTCCTGGTCAAGACAATCTCCTGAACTCCAAACTGAATGTCAGAATGGGAAAGAAAGGTGATTTAAGCAATTTTGGGCGTGGCATGGTTGTTGGTGCCAGAAGGGCCGGTCTGAGTATTTCACAATCTGCTCAGTTACTGGGATTTTCACGCACAACCATTTCTAGGGTTTACAAAGAATGGTGTGAAAATGGAAAAACATCCAGTATGCGGCAGTCCTGTGGGCGAAAATGCCTTGTTGATGCTAGAGGTCAGAGGAGAATGGGCCGACTGATTCAAGCTGATAGAAGAGCAACTTTGACTGAAATAACCACTCGTTACAACCGAGGTATGCAGCAAAGCATTTGTGAAGCCACAACACGCACAACCTTGAGGCTGATGGGCTACAACAGCAGAAGACCCCACCGGGTACCACTCATCTCCACTACAAATAGGAAAAAGAGGCTACAATTTGCAAGAGCTCACCAAAATTGGACAGTTGAAGACTGGAAAAATGTTGCCTGGTCTGATGAGTCTCGATTTCTGTTGAGACATTCAGATGGTAGAGTCAGAATTTGGCGTAAACAGAATGAGAACATGGATCCATCATGCCTTGTTACCACTGTGCAGGCTGGTGGTGGTGGTGTAATGGTGTGGGGGATGTTTTGTTGGCACACTTTAGGCCCCTTAGTGCCAATTGGGCATTGTTTAAATGCCACGGCCTACCTGAGCATTGTTTCTGACCATGTCCATCCCTTTATGGCCACCATGTACCCATCCTCTGATGGCTACTTCCAGCAGGATAATGCACAATGTCACAAAGCTCGAATCATTTCAAATTGGTTTCTTGAACATGACAATGAGTTCACTATATATATATATATATTTTTTTTTATTTTTTTTCTATTCATCAAAGAATCCCCAAAAATGTATCACAGTTTCCACAAATATATGAATCAGCAAAACTCTTTTCCACACTGATAATAACAGGAACCATTATTAATAACTGAGCACCATATCAGCATATTAGAGTCATTTCATAGTAATGATTCAAGTAATGATTTCTGAAAATTCAGCTTTGCCATCAAAGTAATAAGTTAATTACATTTTAAAATGAATTAAATTAGAAAATTGTTATAAATTATTTTAAATTTTAATAATGTTTCACAATATTACTGTTTTTACTGTATTTTTTATGAAACTTACTTTTCAACCAGTAGTGTACTAGCCTAGAAATCTAGAAGCACCCTAGTGGCAGCAAAATTTATTTTGCAGCCAGGGTAGTCTAGCAACTCTCCGTTGGCTTTCGAGCTGGAAAAAACAAACTCTAGTCAGGCCAATCACATCGTGTATAGAGTTGGTTGGCGGGCTTAACATAATGACTGCAGAGTTGTGATGGTTCCACGTGAATTCCCTGCTACTTGAAAACAAAGATGACGACCACTGTGGGGGGAACAGCAGTCTTTCGAATCGGCTTTGGCCGCGACTCTGGAGGACTTGGAGTTAAGCTTTTCTTTGAGAAAAGAACAAAGAACGGCACTTAAGTCATTCTTAAAAAAGGAAGATGTGTTCAGAGTTTTGCCGACCGGATACGGCAAAGGTTTAATATATCAACTAGCTCCGCTGGTGGGAAAACGCATGGGACTCACTCAGCCACAACCGTTCGTTGCTCTGGTTGGTTGTAGCACTATCCTATTGCGTGCAGAGGGAATTTGAAAGACAACCGTTTATCCCGCCCCTCGGATTGAGGCATGCCAATGGTGAGTTCCCAGACCTAACATCCTGATGTGGGTCTGGCTTGCCAGGCTAGTAGTGTACATGAAATGGAAACGAAATCTGAACAACAAACAAAGACACAAGTGCATAATAAGAGCAGAGGGGATGTCAGGAATTATCTTACCGAACAGGTGAGTGCAATCTTTCTTTTGGCACAGGAACTTGAGGAATTGGAGTGTCAGCATTTTCTAAAGCCACAATTAACAGATATATATAAAAAAAAAAACATTTTACACATGTAAAACATGTACTGTAAATAACTTTATTTTATGTTAGACATTTTTGCTCACCATTGACAGTAGGACTTTCACAGGGTCTGGGTGGGCGTAGCCTCGGGATAGGGCGAGGAGCAGGGGTGGGCTCAAATACCCGTCTAGGCGCTGGTACTGGTCGACCCTCTGCTGCTGTACCCTTCACTTTGGTTGTTGGCCCATCGCCATTGGCCAAATTAGCGGATAGCCTTTGGTTTTCATGTTGTGTGTCCTGATCCTCCTCTTCAGATTCATCAAAAGGATTTGGTGGACTAGCAGAACGAGGTTCTATCTCGACATTTGACCTGCTATCTGGCTGCTCTCTTACTGCTTCTTCTATTTCATTAATTTCTTTTTTTTCTCTCACTGGGGTGATCTCAACATCGCTGTGTGATGCTTTAGATTCTAAACTCTTACTCTGTGGATCTTTTGGGCTTGTTGAGGTTAATGTGACTAGTCGATTACTTATATCTGAATGACCATTCTTATTGGTGGAGACAGATCTAGTGAAGTGGTGTGTGCAAACTAATGATCCAGGATCTTCTGTGAACTTGTAAGAACCAGGCAGTAAAGTTCTGCAGCATTCCCTACATCTGAAACGAAAGCAGAAATTCTCATTCAAAAAAGTGATGACAGCAGAAGGAATGATGTTTTTTTTCACTCTAAGCTTTAAATCCATAATTCTTTTTTGTTCCAAAAATGCAAATTCAGAACATTATTCTGAGATGAAATCCGGACCGCATTACACCAATAGACAAAAAATAAACAAAAGAAACAACTTTTCGTCTGATGCCAATATTATGCTAGGTAGTCCGCCAGTCACCTGAAGCAGTTCCGATGATAAAGTTTGCCATCAACGAGGATCCTCTGAACCAGGTGAACATGCTTCCCACAGACGGAACAGGTGCTGCTCAGAGAACTGCGTTTTGATTGGCTATCTGCACCCGACTGCGCAGCACCAAGGACCAGGACCAGGATGGAAGATAGAAAGGTAGGAAAAATTCATTGATGTTCATTTGAGATCATATTGCATATTTATGTCCACTTTGTTAATACATTGTACTGTATTAATATGTATATAGAACCAACAAAATACATTTTGGTATTATAAAATTGGTACAAATTGTCTCAAGCAAACAAAAGACAGGATGACAATAACAGATGCTTATCTCACACTGATGAGATTAATTTACTGACCAACCTATTTTACTAGCTAGGAACTTGGTCAAAGACGGACAGAGAAGATAAAGAATGAGAAAGAGGCAAATTAGTGGCCAAAAGTGATGTCCAGCCTAGTAAATTTGACATCTCCTTTTAATCAAATATCATTGAAAAATTGTTAAAGAATTTGTAAGCATACTGCGCAGTTGTTCTTGGAGTGAATTGTTTAATTTGTGATAACGCAATGAGACATGCCGAATTGTGTGAACATATTTTTTAGCCAGGCTGTCATACAAAGAAGTTATGAACGCATACAAAAACAAGAGATAACAAACAAAATATTAATAACTGATTATGTTGTCTTAAATTAGTGTTCTGTTCTTCCATAAAAAGTGAAATATACAAAAAAATATGAGGGAAATATTTTGTTTTAATCTAACTTGTAGAGTCATTAAAACAATATATATCCTGTCTGGACATCACTTTTGGCCACAACTGTATAAGGTGGACAGATGACCCCTTTCTGGAGAAGCAAAATTAGATTTGGTCCCCTTTAACTCGTACAGCTCACCAATATCTACCAAAAATCAAATACATCATTTAGCTCTGGTGGCTGATTTGCCAACTTTTTGCTCTGAATACATGGAATCAGGCCAAACTGGATATCATTGCTCTCATCCATCTTGTGTTGTAATGACAAATTCCACTCCACTCATACTTCAGCTGCAAATTTTAGGATAATTTGTCTGTGCACATAGTGTTGTTGGGTCTACAGCTACCCAGGGAATCAGATTTTAAAAAGAAACAGAACAAGAAAAGGTCTGTTTTTAAAAACACAAAGATGTCTTCTTTACCTCAGTCTGAGCGTCACAGTCCTCCAGAGGAGGAAATGGTCTCTTTATGGCTGGTTTAATGCGGCCAGGACCACCAGGGATTTTTATGCATGTCGGGACAGCTAAATAGAGAATAAAAACAGGTTCTTATGTGCATGTAGCACGTGCATTTTTTTCTACATTAAAAGTACTAATGTAATGAAAATACAACTCAAGTTCAACCACTTAGACATAAAATCTGTGCAGCATGGATGAGATATTTGCGCAAACAGCAAAGCTGGTTTGTTTGCACCAACAAATGTTTAGTGTGGCGTAACAAATTCTATGTTACACACCATGCTAAACCATCAGAAAATTCTTATTCAATACAATCAGGGTGGGGAATTTTTTGTCCAACAGACACAGTAGGTGAAGAATGGTATATTTTACTCAGCCCAATTTTTTTTCCCAGCATAAAAATCACTATACAGGTGCTGGTCATATAATTAGAATATCATCAAAAAGTTGATTTATTTCAGTAATTCCATTCAAAAAGTGAAACTTGGAAATTATATTCATTCATTACACACAGACTGATATATTTCAAATGTTTATTTCATTTAATTGTGATGATTAAAACTGACAACTAATGAAAATCCCAAATTCAGTATCTCTGGAAATTAGAATATTACTTAAGAGCAATACGAAAAAAGGATTTTTAGAAATGTTGGCCAACTGAAAAGTATGAACATGAAAAGTATGAGCATGTACAGCACTCAATACTTAGTTGGGACTCCTTTTGGTGAATTACTGCAGCAATGCGGCGTGGCATGGAGTCGATCAGTCTGTGGCACTGCTCAGGCTCTCAGGTGAGAGCCTAGGTTGCTCTGATAGTGGCCTTCAGCTCTCCTGCATTGTTGGGTCTGGCGTATCGCATCTTCCTCTTCACAATACCCCATAGATTTTCTATAGGGTTAAGGTCAGGTGAGTTTGCTGGCCAATTAAGAACAGGGATACCATGGTCCTTAAACCAGGTACTGGTAGCTTTGGCACTGTGTGCAGGTCCCAAGTCCTGTTGGAAAATGAAATCTGCATCTCCATAAAGTTGGTCAGCAGCAGGAAGCATGAAGTGCTCTAAAACTTCCTGGTAGACGGCTGCATTGACCTTGGACCTCAGAAAACACAGTGGACCAACACCAGCAGATGACATGGCACCCCAAACAATCACTGACTGTGGAAACTGTACACTGGACTTCAAGCAACGTGGATTCTGTGCCTTTCCTCTCTTCCTCCAGACTCTGGGACCTTGATTTCCAAAGGAAATGCAAAATTTACTTTCATTAGAGAACATATCTTTGGACCACTCAGCAGCAGTCCAGTCCTTTTTGTTTTTAGCCCAGGCGAGACGCTTCTGACGCTGTGTCTTATTCAAGAGTGGCTTGACACAAGGAATGCGACAGCTGAAACCCATGTCTTGTATACGCCTGTGCGTGGTGGTTCTTGAAGAACTGACTCCAGCTGCAGTCCACTCTTTGTGAATCTCCCCCACACTTTTGAATGGGTTTTGTTTCACAATCCTCTCCAGGGTGCGGTTATCCCTATTGCTTGTACACTTTTTTCTACTACATCTTTTCCTTCCCTTCGCCTCTCTATTAATGTGCTTGGACACAGAGCTCTGTGAACAGCCAACCTCTTTAGCAATGACCTTTTGTGTCTTGCCCTCCTTGTGCAAGATGTCAATGGTCGTTTTTTGGACAGCTGTCAAGTCAGCAGTCTTCCCCATGATTGTGTAGCCTACAGAACTAGACTGAGAGACCATTTAAAGGCCTTTGCCGGTGTTTTGAGTTAATTAGCTGATTAGAGTGTGGCACCAAGTGTTTTCAATATTGAACCTTTTCACAATATTCAAATTTTCTGAGATACTGATTTTGGGGTTTTCATTAGTTGTCAGTTATAATCATCAAAATTAAAAGGAATGAACACTTGAAATATATCAGTCTGTGTGTAATGAATGAATATCCAAATTTAACTTTTTGACCAGCACCTGTATAAATGTGTGTGTGTGTGTGTGTGTGTGTGTGTGTGTGTGTGTGTGTGTGTGTGTGTGTGTGTGTGTGTGTGTGTGTGTGTGTGTGTGTGTTAAAAAGACATTAAATGTGTATATACAGGTCCTTCTCAAAAAATTAGCATATTGTGATAAAGTTCATTATTTTCCATAATGTAATGATAAAAATTAAACTTTCACATATTTTAGATTCATTGCACACCAACTGAAATATTTCAGGTCTTTTATTGTTTTAATACTGATGATTTTGGCATACAGCTCATGAAAACCCAAAATTCCTATATAAAAAAATTAGCATATTTCATCCGACCAATAAAAGAAGTGTTTTTAATACAAAAAAAGTCAACCTTCAAATAATTATGTTCAGTTATGCACTCAATACTTGGTCGGGAATCCTTTTGCAGAAAAGACTGCTTCAATGCGGCGTGGCATGGAGGCAATCAGCCTGTGGCACTGCTGAGATGTTATGGAGGCCCAGGATGCTTCGATAGCGGTCTCTCAACTTTCTCTTCACAATATCCCACAGATTCTCTATGGGGTTCAGGTCAGGAGAGTTGGCAGGCCAATTGAGCACAGTAATACCATGGTCAGTAAACCATTTACCAGTGGTTTTGGCACTGTGAGCAGGTGCCAGGTCGTGCTGAAAAATGAAATCAGATGGAAGCAAGAAGTGCTCCAAAATCTCCTGATAGCTAGCTGCATTGACCCTGCCCTTGATAAAACACAGTGGACCAACACCAGCAGCTGACATGGCACCCCAGACCATCACTGACTGTGGGTACTTGACACTGGACTTCAGGCATTTTGGCATTTCCTTCTCCCCTGTCTTCCTCCAGACTCTGGCACCTTGATTTCTGAATGACATGCAAAATTTGCTTTCATCCGAAAAAAGTACTTTGGACCACTGAGCAACAGTCCAGTGCTGCTTTTCTGTAGCCCAGGTCAGGCGCTTCTGCCGCTGTTTCTGGTTCAAAAGTGGCTTGACCTGGGGAATGCGGCACCTGTAGCCCATTTCCTGCACACGCCTGTGCACGGTGGCTCTGGATGTTTCTACTCCAGACTCAGTCCACTGCTTCGGCAGGTCCCCCAAGGTCTGGAATCGGTCCTTCTCCACAATCTTCCTCAGGGTCCGGTCACCTCTTCTCGTTGTGCAGCGTTTTTTGCCACACTTTTTCCTTCCCACAGACTTCCCACTGAGGTGCCTTGATACAGCACTCTGGGAACAGCCTATTTGTTCAGAAATCTTGATTGAGGGTGTCAATGATGGCCTTCTGGACAGCAGTCAGGTCGGCAGTCTTACCCATGATTGCGGTTTTGAGTAATGAAACAGGCTGGGAGTTTTTAAAAGCCTCAGGAATCTTTTGCAGGTGTTTAGAGTTAATTAGTTAAGATGATTAGGTTAATAGCTCGTTTAGAGAACCTTTTCATGATATGCTAATTTTTTGAGATTTTGGGTTTTCATGAGCTGTATGCCAAAATCATCAGTATTAAAACAATAAAAGACCTGAAATATTTCAGTTGGTGTGCAATGAATCTAAAATATATGAAAGTTTAATTTTTATCATTACATTATGGAAAAGAATTAACTTTATCACAATATACTAATTTTTTGAGAAGGACCTGTATATATATATATATATATATATATATATATATATATATATATATATATAGGTCCTTCTCAAAAAATTAGTATATTGTGATAAAGTTAATTCTTTTCCATAATGTAATGATAAAAATTAAACTTTCATATATTTTATATATATATATATATATATATATATATATATATATATATATATATATATATATATATATATATATATATATTTTGATACAGAAATTATAACTGCAAATCCAGTCCAGTTGTTTCTGTGAATTGCAGCGATTAATTTGCTTCTCTAAATAAATTCAAACCTTTTAAAACAGCCCAAAAAAAACTAGTTCTTTCTGTTTTTTTATTGTCCAAGTGGCCTTGGATCTCTTTTTTTGTGCACTTTGAAACTTATAAGGTCCCCTTGCCATTTATGCTCTTTAATGCAATGTGAGACTGCTTAAATGAAGCAAGTGTGACAATACCTCAGACGGTCACTTGAAATTTCAGTCATGCTGTGACATCACATCCACTTGTTGCATACAGAAATAAGTTGCAGAAAACACTGCAGTTAGTTCACGTCTGTGACGTAATTAAGATATGTGGTATCTATCTACAGAGAGTTTGGTTGTGTTGAAATTTGTATCTCCTAAATAAATATAAATTGAACTGCATAGATTGGGCAAACTTGTAGCAAACTTTTCAAATGCATGAATCCCATGACACTGAAAATTATAACATTATAACTGAAATAAGCCCCAGTTTACCATTTACACTAAATCATGTTGATTGGCTCATAAGAGTCATTTGTATGTGAATGAAACTACACACTGGATGTGCTGAAAGTATATGATTCACTAAAAAGAATCAATAATATGAAGTAATTTGTTGTCCTGTATGTTTCGGGGCTTTCTAGGAAATAGCCACCAGTGTGTTTCCCTAAGAACTAAATGTCCCCCTAAGGGCCATTTTCCTGGTTGCATTCACAACGCCAGTAGGAACTCTGAAGTGACGTATATGACTATATGAGTCTGAGTCTGTAAAAAAAAAAGTCAACAAACTGAAAAAATAAAACCAAAGTTTTTTGGAGGTAATGTAATCTTGTTAAAACGGATTTCATAAAATTGGTATCGAAAAAAGTATCGTTCAGGAACCGATATCAAAGTCAAGGTATAGGTAGTTCAAATTTTTGAACGATACCCAGCCCTATTCACATCCATTCGCCAATCAGTATACACTTACGTCACTGGTAGTTCCTATTGTTCTGGGTTAGACCCTACTCTGAAGTAGGAGCTAATTTAGTTCCCCCAAAAGGCGTTCCTAGAATTAAAATCGTTCCCAGTTCCAGTAGTGCGAACAGGCCAAAAACAGGTACTTCCGCCATTAGTTCTAACTATGAAAAGGTTCCTCCGGTGCGAAAGCCCCTTTAAGTTGTGTGCAGCTGACAAGGAGAAGTTTCTAATCTGATCAAATTAAATTGTGACAAAATATGAACTTTATTTTAAATTTACAATTTAAAATGATGGCAAACTTTTAATTTTATTTTGCACAACACTTCAAGCGACATAGTGTTATGTTATAGAGGGTATGCGCGTGACGTCACCGTCGGCGGGAGTGACTACGGTAATGCCCGTAAGTGGCAAAAAGACTAAGCGGCAGAATTTGTTTTCAGCTTGAAAGTCGCGAAAAACACATCTAAATCGGGAAAGAGCTTTGAGATTGAATGTACTACTAAATTTGACAAGTAATCTGAGGTATATTTTTACAGACTGCCAAAAGCTACAGAACAGAGAAGCAAATGAATCGCTGCAATTCACAGAAACAACTGGACTGGATTTGCAGTTATCATTTTTGTATCAATATGCTGAATTTAGGGGTAAAATCATATTGTCATGTTCCTGGGCTGATCTGTCCGTCCAGTATCAATTAATTGCTTCTATCTCCTATTTAGTCCCCTCATGTGTGTTGTCTTGTGCCAGATCGTTGTTTGAGCTACGTGTGAGCAATAGTTCCAGTCGCTTTGTCTTATGTTCTACCGTGTCGTGTTGGATCTTTGCCAGTTTTTGGTTTCATTTTTTTGTTTTATTTTCTCTACCTCCTCCTGATTTTCCTAGGCAGTTCCGCTGCATTCAGCCTTGGTCTCGCTCTCCGATCGTGCATCGCCTTTTTCTCTGTCCTGCTTCACGTGCTTCCTGAAAGCCGCCAGCCCCTCCGCCTCTTCAGCCCACCCCTCTGCGCTACACTGCCTCGTACTGCCTCTTCAGAAGTTGTGTCAATCTACAGAGGACGCTACCCTGGAATTTGTATTGAGTTCCTGTCTGGATTATTGACAGGCTTTTGTGTTTCCTATTTTTGAAGAAAAATAAAACATTTTTGTTGCCTGCAGTTTGAGTCTGTGTCCTGACCTGACATAACTTTCTGGCCAATTATGGACTCAGCGGGCGCAGATCCCCTCAGATCAGCAGTCACTCAGCAGGGCATACTCTTGGGACAGCATGCCTCCCAGCTAACAACCACATCTCATGAAGTTGGGTTCTTAACTTTCCAGTTGTCAGATCTAAGCGTCCAGCTCCAGGAACTACGCAGGGAGACTTCATCTATCAGAACTGACGCCACCGCTGGTCTATCCACTCTCCGTCAAGAGCAGGAACCTCATACTAACAACCAGCCACCCTATGATGGTAACCCTAACTCCTGTCGAGTGTTTTTGTCACAATGCTTTCTGGTTTTTGCCCTTCAGCCTCGTCGGTAGGCCGAGGAACAGACCAAGGCTGCGTACCTAACTCTGCTGACTGGAAAAGCCTGTGACTGGGGTACATCTGTATGGGAGGCTCAAGCTCCTTTCTGCACTTCCTTTGAGGAGTTCCATCAGGAGATGGTCAAGCTCAGAGTTTCCGCTAGAAAAAAATGGTGCCGGTCAAAGTGACCGGCAGAGGTTTCGTTTTACGGACATTTTTATGATATGCCGGTCAAATATCGCCTCTTAATTAGTCAAGTTTAGGAAAACTGGAGGCAGTCTATGTAACTTAAAAAATGACATAATCAGGCCGTATAGAATGCAACATGTTATTATTAGCTTAACTTTCAAATAGACGGAAAAAAACATGAACGTCCGATTGGTGTCAATCAACGCCAATTGTTTTGTTTTTTAATGCGGTTTCACACACATTCACTTTTTGAAACATTGAAGCACGGATGTACCTAATACAAATAAATAAAATCAGATCATTCATTTAGTTCGTTATTAAATAAGAGATCTAGCGCTAAAATCTGTTGATTTTGAAATCAAGCTGAGCGCTCATGTCCACTGCTATCAGTTGCATGGACGACGCGCTGCGCGAGTTGCGCAATCTTCACTCGGACGCGCGTTTCAATCTATCGCCGTTGCGGAGACTCTGTTCATTCCGGTGAAATCACAGAATAAAATGCAAGTCCCTGCTTGATATAGACTAACCACTGATGAACATAGGCTATTCAGTTTTGATGAGAGAAAAAAAAACTGTACCAGTGCGCGGATTAGAACCAGTAGGCTATAATGAGATGTTCCTGATTCACCATCGCCTGGCCTCTGAAAAAAGCTTTCAAGGCTAGTCTGCCTGGGCCTGGACATATTTGAAACGTCTCACTCAATCGTTCGTTGTTTAGGTCTATATTACAGCCGTTTTAGGCGTGCGCTTTATTTGAAATGCAGCATGCGATGTTGTTTCATATAACTTTCAAACGGTAGAGCCTGTTCCTTTATAACATAGCCAAAGATCGGTGTATTTTTGCCTTATACATTTTAGGCTTATTCTCAAATTCAGATTGTGTTAGGGGGGCGGGATTATTAGGCAATTTTAATCGGACAATTTGATCGGAGAGATTTAATTTTGTCGTACATCTCATTTTTTTACCGGACAACGGAAACCCTGGTCAAGCTATTCAACCGGTCTGCTCAGGGTGAGGAGGCGGTGGCTCAGCTGGTACGGTTGGTCAGTAACAGAATTTGCAATAGAATTCAAGACGTTAGCAACTTCCTGTGGCTGGGACGATGGACCGTGCAGAACTGTTCAGGGCTGGATTGGTTGAGGAGATCCAAGATGAGATTGCCACCAACGAGCTCCCTTTGGCTTTGATGAACTGGTTAATTTGGCACTTCGTGTGGAATAAGGAGCACTATATCGAGTCCAACCTTTAGTTTAAACTGACAATCGTTTGCTTTACTCGCGATTTCGCAGTTTCCCCTATTAAATCCAGTCACGCAGAAGGCTCTTTTGCCACTCAGTCCAGCTGAGGGGGGTGTGTTCTGGCGGGAAAGTGACGTCAATGCATACCCTCTATAGTGTTATGTAGATAATAGTCTACTAACCTCATCCCTAAACCTAACTACTTCTCAACAATATAAATTGTTTTGATAATTTATATTTATATATATATATATACAGGGCTCGACATTAACGCTTGTCCGGGACAAGTGGATTTTTTGAAGGGACAAGTAAAAGAGAATTTTACTTGCCCGACCGGACAAGTAGCCTGAATAGAACATCAATAACAAAAATAAACAAATAACTAGGGAATCACTAAACTGAGAGAATGATTCTGATTTTATTACATTTATTGTAAGTTGCGATCAATTGTGGATAATGTATTACTGACGGTAAGGTTGCGCTGTTGACGCTCGCGCAGCCTCTCGAGGAGAAATCTACACAAATGAGCGCAGCACACACACACTCCATTAACAACATACTGCCTAGGGCTGGGCGATAAAACGATAATGATAATTATCGCGATATAATTTTCCTCGATAAAACGATAATAACAGTTCCATAAATGCTCGATATAATGCTTACGCACTATGTGTAATGCTGCGCATGCGTTTTGCAGACCGGGCTTCCGAGTGCCGCACGCGGTGTTATTGACAGACACACAGTGGCTGACAGGCTTGAGGAGTTGAGTGAAGCAAGAAAAATGAGCGATAGTGGAGAAAATACAACGCCCACGACCAGCTCGGAGGACACAGACATCGTTGACAAGAAAGGTCACTCAACTTCAGTGGTTTGGAAATATTTTGGCTATTTGCGATCCGACAAAAAACAGAGCGACGTTCACTGCAAACTGTGTGGACGACTAGTGCCATCAAAGACAGGCAATACCTCAAACTTGTTTCATCATTTAAAACAATGTCACCCATTAGAACACGAGGAAGCTAAGAAATTACAGTCCCAATCCCAAATAAGTGTTAGTAGCCGTCGACCATCTACAAGCACCAATGCGACTCAGCAAAGTATCATATCATCATTTTCACACGCCGTGCCTTACGACAAAAAAAACAAAAGACACGAAGACATCACAAAAGCAGTTGCTTATTGCATTGCAAAAGACATGCTTCCCATTAGCGTTGTCGAAAATGAGGGATTTAAGAAGCTTATCCGCGTCCTTGACTCCATATACGAGCTACCTGGCAGAAAACATTTTTCACAGACAGCGATTCCCCGAATGTACACGGAGTGCAGGGAGAAGGCAGAGCGCCAGCTGCAAAATGTGCAATTCTTCGCCTCTACTTCTGATATGTGGTCTAGTCGCACATCTGAGCCTTATCTGAGCCTCACTGTTCATTTTATTGACAAAGACTGGAATCTTCAGAGTAAATGCCTCCAAACGGCTTACTTTCCAGAAGACCATACAGGTGAAGTTATTGCCCAAGGAATGATTGAAGCACTCGCCTCCTGGGGGCTGAGTGAAGACCGACAAGTGTGCATCACAACTGATAGTGGTGCAAACACGGTAAAAGCCACTTCACTCAACAAATGGACACGACTTCAGTGTTTTGGGCATCGACTACACCTGGCTATTGGTAAGTTTTAGTCTCCGTTCTCCATTTAGTAACAAAACTGCTGTAGAAGTAATAATATAATAATAATAATAATAAAAAAAGAAAATAATTTAAGAAGAATCAAATCATTATTTTATTACTCCTTTGTTCTTAAATGTTAGTGATTATAAGCATGAAGCAATATTTAAAACTGAAAAATATGCTGATTTAAATTGTAATAAATATGATTAAAAAAAATAATAAATATGAATAAAATGATAAAAAAGTAAAATTTTAAAAGAATCAATACTAATTAGTCCTTTGTTCTTAAAGGTTAGTGATTACAAACATGAAGCAATATTTGAACCTGAAACATATGCTTATTTGAATATTTAATATGAATATTCTGTTATAATATATATATCTGTTTAGAACTTCAGATGTTTTTTTTAACATACTATTGTGGACTTACTCAGATAGTTTCTTTGCTCATATTTTTTCTCTATTTCCTTTCCTTCCTCAGAAAGAGCGGGGAAGGACAAGAGGATGGATCGAGCTGTTGGGCTTTGTAAAAAAGTAGTGGCTGCCTTCTCCTTCTCCTGGAAAAAGAAGAGAGACCTTGCAACTGCTCAGGAAAAACTTAAACTACCGAAGCACAAGCTGGTGACAGAGTCACCTACCAGGTGGGGCTCCCGTCAAAAGATGGTGGCAAGGATGATTGCGCAGCACAAGGCTATCTCTCAGGTACTCACTGCTGACAAGAAAACCAGGCACTTGGTGCCCACCTGGCAGGACATTGAAGTGCTGGAGTCAATGAATGAGGCCTTAAAGCCACTTCTTGAGTTCACAGATTCACTCTCTGGTGAATCTTATGTGAGTGTGTCCTACCTTAAGCCTGTGCTGCACCTCTTCAGAACAGAGCTCCTGAATCCCTCTGATGATGACACACAGCTCACAAAGGACATAAAGACAGCAGTCATAGAATATCTCAATGAGAAGTACGATGATGAGATAACAGACGAACTGCTTGATAGCTTGACCCGCGCTTCAAGACTCAATATATCAGGCCAGACAAGATTGAAGCCATCAAAACAAGAGCAGTGACTGAGATTCTGAGAATGGAGGGAGACCAAGGCCCATCCACTTAACAGGCTTCATGCAGAACAGAAGAAATAGGGGCAGAGGGAGGCGCTGCTGCAGCTCTTCCTCTTCCTGTAAAGAAGCAGAGGAAGTCACTGGGCAGTTTTTTTAAGAAGCCATGCCCCAGCAACACAGGACTCAGTGACATGCAGTCAGTGGAGGGGGAGCTGGAAAACTATCTCATGGGTCCAGATGCAGACAGTGAAACAGAACCCCTGGATTGGTGGAAGGTGTATGACAAAAAGTTTCCTAAAGTGAGCCAACTAGCAAGGTGCTACTTGTGCATCCCTGCTACCAGCTCCCCCTCTGAGAGGATTTTTAGCACAGGAGGGAACATTGTGACCTGTCACAGGGCAGCTTTAAAACCTGAAACTGTAGACAGGCTTGTCTTTCTTGCCCGTAACTTGTAGAGTAAAAAAAAAAAAAAGGCTGACCACAGTTAAGATTTTTCTTTTATTTATTTTATTTATCTTGTCAATCAATGTCATTTATTTATAAGGTTTGGCATGCTGGCATTTTTGTTTATTGACAAATATTATCTTTAAAGCACTTTAATTTTGCATTTGCAGTCAGCAGAGCCAAGTGTCATATTATTACAGTTCTTGATTTTTCTATAAAGATATTTACTTTATATATTCTGTTCTATTTATATAAATAATATTCTACTCTATTAATGTTGATTTTAGTAATGAATACATCTACCTCAGTTTTGATCAATTGTTCACCTGTTTGGGAAGTGTTTGTCATGTTTTGACAAAGAATAGTTTAAAACCACAATTAACTATCTGGTTTCTACATCTTTCACTCAGGAACAAAAATATGCCTTTAATCTTCAAAGACATAAAGATTTGAAATTTATCGTGATAATTATCGATATCGACTGATATGGAAAATTATATCGTGATATTTTTTTTGGGTCATATCGCCCAGCCCTAATACTGCCTATAAAAAATCTAAATGTGGAGTTTTTATATTTTTAACATATGTTAAGCAACCTCAATTATTTTTCCTGAATACCATCACGACTGAAAATGTGACATTGATTTCCTACAACAGTTCAATAAACAGTTAAAATTAAGTCACTTACATTTTAGATGTAATATTGCCTGTTTTTGTTCTGTTTCAGCAGCGAAAATAGTTCTAAACAAATATCACAGCAGAACCGCGGCGCATCTCACAGGAACACTTAACCTGTTTTCATTACTGAATGATTCAGCATTTTGAACGAATCGGTTGAGTCAAAGATTCAATGACCCATTCATAAACATCTGTCTCATACTTGAATGAATGAATCAGCCGTTTGAACGAATCGTTTGATTGAATGAATCAATGACTCACTCATTAAGACGGTGGCCTGCCACCACCTACTGGCGGTTTAGTGTTATGTTTAAAAGTAGTATCATTCTTTCCAACGTTTCTTATTTGTATATTTAAATCAATTTCATAACATTATTTTATGCAATTGTAATTTTTCAGTGTAAATGATTTAATTTGATCAGCCCTACCTAAGGTAACAGCGCTATAGTGTCGTCTTATTCTAAATAATTGAATTTATTGATCAAATTTAGGAATTTTAAATGAAAGATGAAGCATACATTTAATAAGATTGGGGGAGGAGATGCCCTTTAAAGGTGCAGATATTACAATATACCGATTTAAATATCAAAGCTGATTGAACACTGATGAGAATATTGCTTCAGAATAAATTAACACACGAAAAAAAAAAAAATCCGGACAAGCTACTTTTTTACTCGGACAAGTGAATGACAGATTTACTTGTCCGAAGGACAAGCACATGAAAAGGCTTAATGTCAAGCCCTGTATATATATTGTTTTGACAACAAATATATATATATATATATATATATATATATATATATATAAAGATTATTACTGTACATTTATCTGCCTGTTACTTGTATATTGTTGAGAAGTGGTTAGGTTTAGGGGTGGAGTGATTTTTTTTTCTTTCCCCAAACCAGTTCATCGCCCTGCAGCCGATTCTAAAGATTTAATTGGTCATGTAAATCACTGTACTGATTGCCTACACTAAACACTGATCCCTAAACCTACCCATCACTGTAACCTTAACCAATTCAATTAGATGCAGGGCGGGATTTCCGCTGAACTGGTTTGGGAGAAAAAAAGAAATCACGCTTAGGGGTGAGATTAGCATACTTTTATCTACATTATAACAGTATAATGTACACAGGGCTTGACATTAACTTTTTTAGTTACTAGCCACTCAGCATTTTTACTGCCACAATTTTGACATCGATACCATGGGGTATCATATAGATATTTTTAATATCTCATAATTTGGCAGCAGGTATATTAGGCTGCAGTCATTTTAAGACCTGACACACGGATCCATTATACTATTACACATGCATTTTCTTTCCCAACTTTTTATGTTCACTTAAAACATAACTGACTGTTTACATGAATACTCGCCGAGACCGTGATTTTGACATTATTTTGTGTGTATTTGACTGTAAAAAAGAACTCAATTTAGTACTGAGATGCGGCTTTATGTATGCGCACTTTGGGTGTGAGGTTTGTGTGTAAACTCGCTTTTGAAGAGATGAGAGAGCGAGAAAGCGCAGCTGGTATTGTGTATCTATTCAAAATGTATCAAAAAATACAAAGACAAAATAAAGATTTTTTTGACAAAACTACATTGCATTAAATTTATTATTTCATAGGCCTTTTTAAAAGACTACAATTGAAAAAGTATGCATTATATATAAAATTCAACCTGCCAAATTGGCTAGTAGGAGTGACTGCGTTTCATGCCACTGCTGAAATCCACCCGCATTTGACGGGTTGGCAGGTGTTAATGTCAAGCCCTGAATGTACATAATAGTAAAGTTATTGTAATATGTTATGTAAAATTATTGTGGCTTTATTATGGTTGTTCAAATTTAAATTGTACCCTAAAATATCACCTCATGATGACAAACTTATACCCTACCACTTAATTGCATGATGATGAAATTTGAAATTCCCATGTGGTTTCTCATTAAAAGCAGCAAGATTCAATCACTGCCCTAATAATGTCTGTTTAGAGACGCACAGAGCACTTGGACGTGCTTGTGGGTGTAAAATAATGTATTGGTATAAGTCAGCATATCTATTTATGGTGTTCAATACTCACTGTGAGATTTGTTGGTGAAGTAGTTATAATACTGAGATACATAGGTGATGATGCTTAATCTGTCAGGCACTCTCATGGACACCATGTCTTCCGGATCCAGCAGGGCTGGAATACCCAACTCACTCTCAGCAACCTCAAATGCCTTTGAAAAAAGAAAAAGAAAAAAGAGAAAGGTTGCATAACACTAGAGCATGAACCACCAAAAAACAGCACAAAAAAAAAAAAAAACATTTGTTATGACACATACTGTCATACTAAATACAGTAATGAAAAATACTGTTGGGCTAAAAAAAAAACCTTTTTCAAAGCCATCCACCAGTCCTAAATGTCTTGTTTTAGGAGTAATTGGCATGTTTCGTCCATAATGATGTTGTCCATTAGCTTAGAAAGCTTTGCGTGATCAAAATGCTATTTCAACAATTGCAACAACCACATGACATGTTATAACAAAACACTCTTTCATATGACTGACACAAATATAGGTGCTTTGCTGCAACCACTTCCTCTTTCTAGAGCCGTTATGAAAAACTAAAACACAATTTAAGAATTGTCAACAGCTAGCTGTTTATTCTGCATAATTATTTATATCAACAGCATAAGTCATAATTATTATATTCTCCCCATCTCGTTTTTGGTCAGCTGTTTGTGTAATACTCACCAGACGATTGTTCTCAAAGACATTTTCTTTTGAGAGGGAGTCAAAATCTCTAGGGGACAAAAAATTTGATTAGCAAGTGCAAAGCCACAAATCACAAACATCCAAATGAGTATTAAAAATATACAGGTATAGATGATAATTGGCTTTTTTTTTTGTGTGCGTGACTTATGTTAATGTTCTTGTCTAAAAGCTAATTTTGCATATAAAAGCTGATTTTGTCAGCGTTTAGAATTACACTAGAATACAAATAAAACAAAACTCTAATTTTAATTAAAATGGGGTGAACTTCACATACAATTTACTTGTAATGTGTACATTTAATCTCTTTTTTAAAGCCTGTGTGGCTGGGACACAAATCATGACACTTTAAATAACATTCTCCATTCCTCAATATTATAGTTTTTGTATGAATTTTGTATTTATCTGCTGCTATGTCTTTTAGGTGAAATAACATTTAACAATAGTTATTCAATAATGTTAAGCTTTGTATTATACATTTTAAATAAACACAAAGGTTATTTATTTTTTTAAACTAATAAACCTGTATGTACTAAGTAATCTTACCACTATAGATGACTTGGATTAAATCATTGGATTTCATTTTACTTCACTGTTTTAATTTTAATTAATTTTACACAACAAATGTTGCCCCCCACCATCCTGTCACATCCTGTTTATTTCAAGTCACACCTAACAATAGCACAATACTAGCTACATCTCCAAAAAGCATGTAAGGAAACAACGTTTACATCTGTTAAAGATGCCCTGACTTATTTAAGATGATGACATTTCAGGAGGTACGTTATGTCATATTCAGAGAAGTGGAAAATACAAACAAATGAAAAAATGAAGTGCCAAAGATGCTCACATGAGATCAGGTCTGTTTCTATGGATAATGGCACAGAAGGCCAGCCCATCTCTGAACGATGAAGACATGTTTGTAATATTCACATTATTGTAACTTTCACACTGGTTCCTGCACCAGTCCTGCAAAGCTTTTAGAGAGCCCATGGTCGAGATTAAATCCCAAATCCACACTTATTGCCTGGTCCGGATCTTGAAATACAAATGAAGACCGAAGAGTTCATGAGAAACCTCTTTCCACATGTCTCTATCCGGTGCAGTTAGATCCTGCGGTCTGAAATCTCCGATTCCATTCGATCAAAGTAAGCCGTATGGAGAACTATCAGTAGAGCTTTGATCCAAAAAATCAACACACGAATGGAGTCAAACTCCAACAACTTGAGTTACAGGCTTGACTGTCCGTCTTTCAAAATGAGAAACCAATGATACTTCGGCGTTCAATTTAAAAAAGATACAAAGTCAGAAAACAGAATAAAGTAGGCCCAACCCCTAACAGTTAAATACTCTTTTAGGCGTAACGTGTAGGCAGAGGGTAGACTCGTATGCCAAGATATTCATTGTCAAAATAAAAGTCACGTCCGATTTGGTACAAATTGCAAAACAAACCTTACCAAACGATTTTATTTATTTGTCTTGTCTGGGTTGGTGGGTCTTTGTATCATATTCTTATTTACACGGCAGCAGTAATATATTTCAATCGTTTTATTTTTAAATTATAGTCTATCAAAAACGAATTCAGATTTTTTTTTTATATATACGTGTTTAAAACTGTGATGGTAAACAAAGAGTGAAATAAGCAAAATATTTTAATTATTAATCGAGTGAAAATTACATTTTACAAAAAAATAATAATAAATAAATAAAATATGTATACGACATGACATCCATCAGCCCCCTAGTCTCACGTAGTCAGACTGATGATGAAACATTTGTTTAACGGAGTGTGGGCATGACGTATGAGCTGAGGCTGAGACATCCCCTTTCTTGTCCCTAGAAAATACTTTTCAAAAGTAATAATCCTCGCAGCTGAGTGCACAATATCATCATGGAATGACGGCTGCTGACGTACCGTGCTGCAGACGCAGAAATAACTGTACAGTATGTGGCCTACACCACTCAATGGCAAAAATCATGTTTCTCGCTGGACAGTCAGTCAAAATGAATCGTGTTTTGTCAAAATGTATTCCATTACATTATACATTCAGTCTACTACATAATTTATTCATATATAGTAGCCTAGGCCTATTAATTTTCATTTTACAGTATGGATGCATCACTTTATTGACACTCCGTAATAGGAATAATAATAAGAAGAATTATAATTATGATAGGCAGGATACAGCACATTTCATACACAATGACAATTCAAAGTGCTTTACATAAAGGTAGGGCTGCAGCTATTATTTTAATAATCGAGTATTCTACCGATAAATGTGTTAATAAAAATAGATCCAAGTGAACAACAGCCTTTAAAATGACTTGAAATACAAATATATAAAAACAAGCAATAATAACTGGTTCAAATAAAGTATCAAAGTAAGTAATCATGGGTTTTATTGAACAACACTGTTAAAATACACCATGTAAAAAAAACATTAGCCTACTTGTGGGACTCTCCACACATTATGTAGGCCTATGTTCACTTTCCATTGTAAGCCCTTGCTTCCAAGAATGACCTGGGGCCTATACCATGATGGAGTTGAACAAACTCAGGGTTACGGGATTAGATTCAAGACAAACAGTCAAGACTGCTCGCGAGGGAATCAGCAAGATTATAGGCTTGTTTGAGTTGCGCCTTACAGTGAATGTAGTCGAGAGAAGGCGGCTGCAGTGAGGGGAGGAGCGAAAAGAGTGCAGGCAAGACGGATAGTTCTCTCTTCTCGCAGTGGATCAGACACCTGTGAAATCAAAGGCGGATATGGCAGGATTCACGCTCGTGCACAGTGTAGCTAACTGGATGTAATTTAAAGGGTTAGTTCACCCAAAAATGAAAATTCTGTCAGTATTTACTCACCCTCATGTTGTTTCATGTTGTTTTGATGAAATCTGAGAGCTGGATCACTCCTCCATACTAGTCCATAGGCTTCTTCAGGGATTGAAACTTGCCAGCCCCGAAAAGTCATTAAAGACATTGTTAAAATAGTCCAAGTGACTACAGTGGCTCAATCTTAAGTTTATCAAACGACGAGAATACTTTTGTGCGCAAAAAACCCCCAAAAATAACGACTTTATTTCAACTATTCATTTCCTTCTCTCTGGGCCTCGAGTCAGTTCACTATTGATATAGCGTAAGCTTCTGTTGTTTTACGTCACACGCATTACTCACATGACCAGCGTCGGCCAATAGTGAGCCTACGTGTGACGTAGCTCTACGCAATCATACTAAGTTAACTGACTAGAGGCCAACAGAGAAGGAAATGAATAGTTGAAATAAAGTCGTTATTTTTGTTTGTTTTTGCGCACAAAAAGTATTCTCGTCGCTTGATAAACTTAAAATTGAGCCACAGTAGTCACTTGGACTATTTTAACGATGTCTTTAATGACTTTTCGGGGCTGGCAAATTTCAATCCCTGAAGAAGCCTATGGAGGAGTATGGAGGAGTGATCCAGCTCTCAGATTTCATCAAAAATATCTTAATTCGTGTTCCGAAGATGAACGAAGGTCTTACGGGGTTGGAACAACATGAGGGTGAGTAAATACTGACAGAATTTTCATTTTTGGGTGAACTATCCCTTTAAGTTCTGTTGCTTTTATATGAAAATAAATGAACAAGACATCCAAAGTACTTGTTATTTAATTCCATTCCAAATATGTGTTTATCAATCATTTTTTTCTTTAATACAGACATGTGTTTTTATCATAGACTGTAAAAAAGATTTTTATATATATTTTTTTTTTATAAAAATGACATCACAACCCATATAGAGATCGCACTGTCAAGAGAGTTTGGGTATATTCACACATAATTTATACGCATAAAACATGATATCAGAGTTTTAAAATCAAACATTTTAAAAGAACAATACATCACGGTTGTTTAAACCAATGAGCATTAAGCTGTGTCGTCAAGTAAATCGTTTCTCGTCATCATGCTTTTGATCATAGACACAATAAATACATAGACGCCCTATTGGCCGCTGAAGCGTACGTCAACGGCGCCGCCATATTGCGGAGGGCAACTTTCCCATACTTCTCATACTGGGAATTGAAAAAATTCACTTTTCGTGAGCTGCTTGGTGCTGTACAAATCGCCAAACAACTGAAATCAGGGCTGCGTTCAGCCCCGACAAAACGTTGCACAACGTTTTTTAAACAGAAACGGTGATGCGTTGAACACACTGTTCTGATGACGCAAGAGTTGCAACTATGGCAGCTGAGAAGGCCATTCTTTGTGAAGAATTTTCGGAGCCTGCTGAAGTCGGTATAAATATGTGTTTAATACTACAAAATTGCCCGATGTTACAGTTACTGCACTTGCCGCCCAGAACACAAGTGAACATCCCAATCGAGTGAAGGGATTGCTGAAACTGAAATGGAAGCACACATCTTACCTAATTCAGAATAAAACACATCTATTTAGCCTCACATACTGACTTTATTTGTAGTTCATACTGTTTTAATACCCTGTATTTTCTTTCTCATTTTTAGGAAAAGCACTTAATTACCATTGTTTATTTCTATACCAAATGTCATACACTCGCAATGAAGCTAAAAATATAAACAACTACATTATTATGTTGATATCCTATATTTTTACAATAAAACTTACGACAAACATGTCTTCTAATATCCTCAGTTGTTGCGTATACCGAGCTGCATCGAACACATTTGTAAATTACTTTCCTTGAACCCATTGTGCAGTTCACTTTAATACCACGTGCTTTATATATATGTTGCTGCTGATTGGACTGCAGTTCTGACACACCCACCAAACAAGAGAAAACGTGGCCCAGTCCCAATTCGCCTACTTATAATACGACCTAAAAGTATACTCTTTTTGTGAAGAAAAAGTACATACTTTTGAGTGTGTAGCAAAAGAGTAGGCAAGCTTTGGGACATACTATCACGTCTAAGTTGTTTTTGTTTAAAGTTGTTTTTCTTTTCTTGTTTCAAAAATACTTCTGAGTCATAAAACCCCAGCCGACAGAAACAATCTCATTATGTCAAATCCTCCCACGACCATTTTAATGAAAAGTTTCATGTTCTCATAGCAAAACTGTCTGTTTTCTTTCTTTCTTTCTTCTTTTTTTAATCTAAATGCTAACTTTACTGGATTATAATAACTCACCGATTATAATCCTCTCCTCTGTCAAATTTGCCATCGATAATTCCATGCCGTTTTGCTTGGGTTTAATGATAATACAAAAGTCCTAAACCACATATAGGGACAAAAGCATGACAGACTCGATCAAGAAGTGAGCACAGGCTTAGGACGTGCGATTTCGAGAACACTATAGAGAATGAGCACGTTATTTTCGCCCGTTTGTACACTTCACACACGTTTGCACTGCCTGTTAGGTTTACCTGTTTACACGTTCATAACGTGCGTTTTGTCCTACTCAAAACACACAAATTCGACGCCCAGTTTTGTTACGATAAACGCGCATCAAAAACGTGCGTTTTCGGTGACCCCAAAGCGCACGTCGATATCGTGAGTTTTAAATAGCAGATCACGCGTTTCTGACGAGGCGTTTTGATGCAAAAACCGTGCGTTTCTGACGCGCGTTTTCCGTGACCACAAAACGCACGTTAAGAACGTGCGCTTTTATGGTAAATCTGTCGAAACGTGCGCTTTTATGGTAAATCTGTCGAAACGTGCGCTTTTATGGTAAATCTGTCGAAACGCACGCTTTTGACGGGTCAGTGTGCAATCAGACGCCTGACCAGGCGTTTATGAACACTTTGGCTTGCCATAGTCGTTGCGTTACTTTAGTGCGTGTAAAGATGCACAGTTTTACCATGTTAAGACGACCAATTTGAACGTGTTTCTTAACGCGCACATTCTGTACGTATTGAAGTGTAATATTTTAAAAAAGAAGACTTACCTTTATATGTACCTAAATATTAATCCTTTAGTTTATTGTGGCATTGCTTTACTGACTACTGTGCTAGAGTAAAGTAATGTTACAATGTATATGGGTTATTATTTGTTTTTGTTTTAAGTTATAATTTCCAAAAGTATTATAGGCTAACTTACACAGCACATATTTATAACTAAATACACACACACACACACACACACACACACACACATACATAAATGTATTCACTTTCACATAGCCTAATAATGTTTTGTAATTTGGTGTTGTATAGTTTGTTTATGCTGTTCTGTCTGTATTGTTTCCAGGAACATCATCTTGGCTGCTGCAGGCTGATGAGTGCTATATTAAAATTACTACATTATATTTAACATGTGTTTTGATATTCATTATACTTTTATTATTAATATGTTATTTACCCATAAACTTGTCTTTAAGAATCCATAAGTTATAGTGGCAAGAATAACTTTGTTAAACCTTTAGGGGCGGTTTCCCAGACAGGGTTTATATTAAGACAGGAGTAGGCCTTAATCTACTTAATCATGTTTTAAAAACACAGATTAAGTACAGATTACTAACAAACAGATTTCCAGATTTATTTTCTTTTATTCCAAAGATGATGTGTTCAAATTTTTTTTTGCTTGCATTAAAATAATTGTCTCTAGTTTTTTTTTTATTGCAGTCTTTTTTGTTGCTTCCATTCATGCTTCTCAGTTCCATGCAATTTTAAGATTTTCTTGGTTCATTCCATACGCGACCTCTGTCAGTTTGTTTTACAGTTTTTTCAAATTGCTAAGACACTAAAAGTGGAATTTGAGGCTCACTTGGTGAAACCATTCACTCATGTACCCAATCTTTAGACCAAGTCTGCAAAAATACAAGGACATTATATGCTTTGCACTCAGTTTGCATTTGAAAAACAAACTTTTTGCAAAACTCTAAACGCATTTCTACATTACACACATCATTCAAAACTAACAGCTCTTGTGTTTCATTTGGGAAACACTGCCATTTAAATGCCACATTAATTTACTGATGACCAACAGCCAATAATCATGTGGGAAAACACTTGTACATAAATTGATCACTTAGAAATCAAAACTCAGTTTTGAGAAAGAAAGAAATTATTTTTACTATTATTATATATTATTAAATTATTTTTTATTATTTTCAAGACATTTTGGACAATTTCATGCTCCCAACTTTGTGGGAACAGTTTGTAGATGGCCCCTTTCTGTTCTAACATGACTGCGCACCTGTCCTGACCTCAACCCGATAGAACACCTTTGGGATGAATTAGAGCGGAGACTGCGAGCCATCAGTAAGTTGGTGTGTGGTGGGTGTTCTGGCACAATATGGCTGCCATCGCATCATCCAGGTATATGCTGCACATTGCAGGTAGGTGCAGCACTTTGGTGACTTTGGGTGTTCCTGTGCACCCAGGAACCCTGCATCTTCCCTTCTTGTAACACATTATTTGCCATTGTGAGGTATTGTCCAATACACCCTTGAAAAGTACCCCTTATCGCACAACGTTTCCCTGAGGCAACAAAAAGAAAAACTAATTTTGTGAACATGTAAAATAAAAAAAAAAACTTCATAAAACCTGCCAAATGGCTTCTCTACACCTTCATACATACACAAATATTTTTTTACATACAGTTCGTGTCAATTTAAATAAGATTACTAAAGCAAATAATCTTGCTTTCTTCCACACTATATGCTCCTGTGATCATGTGTCAGAAAAGGACGTCCCACCTTCAAATGGTGCTTGATAGTAGGCTTGTTTGAGATGAGCAAAATCGATCACCGGTGATCAACGCGTAATGCATGCCGGTTAGAAATTTGTCCGAAGCTGCGTTCCAAACCGCACACTTCCCTACTATTTAGTATGGGAAAAATAGTAGGCGAGCAAAAAAGTATGTATGAATCCAAAAGAGTAGGCGAGAATTACCTTGGTGACGTACTAATTATCGCGAGATTCGGACTTAAGTGCGTTCGAATATGCCTACTTTCCTACTATATAGTAGGCGAAAACAGTACGTGAAAGAAGCAGTACGTTCGAAACATCAGTATACATAAAAGAGTAGGCGAGAAGTTCCCGGATGGCTTACTGCTTCCGGCCCGATGCTACTCTTCTATCCCAGGAGGCCACGCGAGAGGATACGTCATTATCAAACATCACGGAGATCAGCGACGCCGGGGGTTTTCAAATGTGAGTAAACACGGTTCCTTATGTGTTAAACTACTATAGAGTAAACGTTTTAACTGTTGAAGGTGTAAAGTAGTTAGACAGTAGTATAGTTGTGATTTTGCTGTAAAAACATGTTTTGTATAGCTAAGTTAGCTAACAGGGGAGCTCTAAGCACACGTAACGTCTCTAAAGTGGATTTACATAACCATAATATACATCTTAAACACGCTTATTTAAAATGTCTATTTACATCTGAAAGGAAAATATTGTAAGTATTGACATATTGCAGATGAGCACATCACAACATTAAAAAGACATCTGAGTGATGTATGTGTGGCATTATTAGGATAACATTAATTCACTGTTGTCAACACTGTTGACATTAGACAAATGTGCTGTAAATAAGGTAAATAAACAAATCTATAAATTAACTAAACATGTTTTTATCCAGACTGGTGTGAGCACTGAGGATGAGGAGCCCAGAGTTGAATCCTGGAAACGCGTGCCATGGATGAGACGCTCCATCACTCCACCGGCCCTTATTGCCTCAGATTGTGAAGCGCAGCGCAGCAACAAGCTCCGGCACTAATTCACGGTCACCTCTGGTGAATTCATCAGAATAAAGCCGCAGAATGGGAACCGCTGTGTTGAGATGGCAGTAGGATGTGGGCTTCAGCGCCTGTAAATACATGCTTGTAGTTTGAATAAAGATTTGTTTCATGTGCATGCATTTGTTTATTGTGTGATGGTTACTTTTATTTGTTCTTTTACTCATTTATTCATGTTTCTTATTGTTGTCAGAATATAAAATATAATTATTTAATGTATGCATTAATTCATTGCTTGACTGACAATTGAGATGTTCACGTGTATTCATGCATAACTCATATGACAAAACAAATTACATTTTGCTTGTTTTATTAAATTATATCATTTTTAGTATATATAAAAAGTAATATAATTAAGTATTGGTCAGCATTTAATATTATTTTGTTTAAGTTTTGGGGTGGGCTAACAATGCAATTCATTCTGAGGTAATATTAATTTTTAAGGAGCGATACTTACATTTTTCGAGTATAAAGTCAACAGTTTTCTCCAAAGGAGAGATCTTCGTGCAGCGGCCCGTCTCCTTGTGCAGACATTACAAACGCAGAGGAAAACTGTTCTAGGTTGTGCTGTCGAGTTACTGATGTTATGAAGTGTTAGTGCACCTGTCGCTCATATCATATAAACTTATTACATAAAGATCATGGAAAGATAGGTTTGTGTAGGCTACATCATAATATGATATTTATACACAGGAAAAAATAACAATAAGGCTAAATATCTTTAAATAGTTCTTCATAATACATTAAAAAATGGTCTTGTTGTTATAAGTCTGAGGGATGAAACGAGAGGTAAATTCATCAAGAAAAGAGGAAAACTTAAAGTAGAAACTTTTTGGGTATAAAATAAAGAAATTAACAACATATTCAAGAGATGACGATTTTGGGGTTTCTTAAAAAAAATCGTTATAAGGAACTGTGGGTCACATTAGTAGGGTTTAAAATATAACAACTTAAATCAACCCTAAATGTATTCACAAAATAAATTGGCAGCTGTTTCTTCAACAATACCACAAAATGAGCAAGTTTCATCAATATAAAGATATTTACAGATAGATGTATTAAACGTGTCGTTCATCTTTTAAGTTGTTGCGCTTGTGATAACGCGTCGTAGGTCACGTGATAACGTCAACATGGCGGATGATGTCCGGATCGCATTCATACTCAACAGCTGTGTCCCAATGTGAAGGCTGCGTCCTCCGAAGGCCGTATTTGAAGGCTGGTTGGCCGCATTTGAAGGCCGATTGCGTCACAGCGGCGCGACGAAGGATGTCCCAATTCAAAGGCTGCATCTTTGAAGGCCGCATTTGAAGGCCGATTGCGTCACCGCGGCGCGATGAAGGCTGTCCCAATTCAATTTCGCATCATTGGAAGGCCGTATTCAAAGGCCGGTTGCGTCATCGCGGCGCGACGAAGGCTACCCTGATTCAAAAGCGACGCCAAATGCACCCTTCGTTTCCCCGTGAAAGGAAGGATACATAAATGGATCCTTCGCGGTCTATCCTACCCGATCCTACCCCATAAGTCATTGCGGGCCGGTGACGACAGCACTTTTATTTTAAAAAAATGACGGATGATTGTTCTTGTCGCCTAGCAACTGTGACAGAGCGATGAAGAGCGGGAGTAACATTTGAACTGCACTTTTTTATATTCAACTGGGTTTTTATATTCCCGTAGTACGGAGCCCGGAAAGTCTCTTGTGGGGGGAAAAAAACAATCCGTGGCCACGGTTGTGCAGTCCGTCCCCTCAGTTTATAAACTGTACTCACGAATTCTTAAACTGTTCCCTTGGATTAACAAATCGTGCCCACGATGATTCAACCAGGCCACCTGTTTATGAGGGATGCTTTGCATAAACTTCATTTTTTAAAATAGATAATTTCTTCAATTTTCTAAAACTCCATTTTATGGGAGAAGAAAGCTCAGTATAATAGAATAAGCAAAAAAAAAAAAGAAAGACTTCACATATAAAAAAGAAATATAACACAAACACAAGGTTTAGGTTTTATTATATAAAAATAAAACATTCATAAATTATTTTATGATTAACATATTACTGTCTTCAGTGAATTCATTTATAGTTATAATTATAAACACAAATCATAATAATTATCATTATTATTATTAGTAGCCTACATTTAGGCTACATATTGAGAAGCGCTTTTATCAAAAAAAGGAACAAAGCAATTCGTCAAATGTCAGTCATAATAAATGGTTAGACAATAATACAGGGCTAAGATTATCATAAATAACACAAGATTTTGACGCATATCCAAGTGTTTGTGTGGCTGTGGAGGCGCGGGCGCGGACACTTGCATTTGTATATCAGTGGAATACTATCATGTCTGGTCATACAGAAAAGAATAATATACATCATTCGCAACTACTTTTATTTGTGCAAAAACGAATGGACGCAAAAGTACACGGACCCAAGACTAACTTTTTCTACAAATAGCCTACATTATTTTAAATATAATAATATAAGGTCGACGTGTACCTTTGCGTCCACTCGTTTTTCTTTTTTTAACCCGTAATTAAAAATTAACGGCTATTTTTAAAACGCAAAGTTGAGCACCAAAATTTGACTTTGAACTGCACACCAAATGCTGCGCAAAAAAATAAATAAATAGACGTATTTTCAGATTTTTGTTTATGTCTTTTTTCCCCTTTATTAAATATTTGAAATATTCACAAATTAATATGGAAAAAAATCGATTTTTACTGGTTTTCTAAGGCCAAATTAAAACCTGGAAATTATATTCGAATTTGTTCGTTTAAAAGTGGACATTTCATTGTATAGGTAGGCTATATTTTGTTTATTTTTATATTTTATAGTTCATTTTTGAGGCGCGCTCAGTTCACGGCGATCATGAAAGCACGCCTGATTGTTTTCTTTTATTTTACAAAAGCACAAAGTTTTCTTGTTATTGTGAGTTTACACAAATAAAATTGTGTATTTTTATACATTTATGTTTACACATAAAAAATATTGTGAGTACAGTTTATAAACTGAAGGGACGGAGTGCACAACCGTCGCCACGGATTGAGGGTTTTTTCCCTCCATAATACGGGGTTGAACTATATATTTACCATATTCATCATTTATATTGTCCATTTATGCTACATAATAAAAAGAATACACTAGCCTACAAAATCGCATCAAGGTAAGATATAAGTGAACATTTGAACCATATGCCTATGTATGTTTTCTTTTCTTTTCATTACATTATTTACGTAAGTTAACACCCAATACTTGAACAGTTTAAAGTGTAATCTGGCAATTCATGACGCAGCTTCTGAATTGGGACACAACAAACCAGCTCTGGCCATGATCTTGGCTATTAAAGCCGAAAATACATGACTGAAACATCCTCACCATGTCTTCCAGTAAAATATAAACAAAAAAAATGACAATAGCCAATTCTGGATCCATAGCTGTTTATTCAATTGTATAAAATGAATTATCAGAATGGCAGCTGTACTCTCGCTAGGCGCCAGGAGCGGTAATCGGGAACACCTGGTTGCGCAATTAGGAAATCCTGCGAAGGCTACATGGTGCGTCCTTCGACGGACGAATAGGCTGCATCCTTCGAAGCACTCCGCGGCCTTCGGAGGATGCAGCCTTCACATTGGGACACAGCTAACGAGATTTGGCTATAAAGTACCTACTCTTTTAGAGCTCGTTAAGTAAGTACTCATTGAAATTAAGTACCTACTCATTGAGTATGCAGTTTGGAACGCAGCCCGAGTGCGGTCCGCCTTGCTCTGATGTCATGCTGACGTGTGTCAAAAAACTCTCGCGATTGCAAGGCGCACGTGTCGGATTCTGCAGTCGCGCGCAGCATGGCAAGCCGTTTTAGCATTTAAACCTTTGTTCTGACTATCTATAAATATATTTAAAGCTAGTAACAATTGTATTTTGAGGAGTGATAATTATAATTCGCCTAGTCAGAATGACAATTAGAGATATCTGCAATTATAATTGCACTAGTAAGAAATCCGATTTGAGATATCTGTAATATATTTTGACTAGTCAAAACTCAATTTAATATATCTGTAATGATGTCATTGATATCTTTAAAAGACGCGTCGTTTATCCGCAAAGGTAATTAGAGATATCTCTAATTCGATTTCGACTAGTCACAATTGTATTTTAAGATATCTGAATTGTACTCGCTCCTAGTCGAATCCACTGTTGCGTGACGTGAAACTACATTTCATCAGCACCACCCAGAGTTCACTCTGGTGATTTTCATGTTGATTTACTTTTTTATTCTTTAATAATTGCCTGTCAAAGTCATGAACGTTTACATTGCAATACAGTAATATTTTATAAATTCATAAAAATGTGAAATCAAATTGTTTTCTGCAAACTCCAACAGATTAATGTTCTTTATCTCACTGACTATCAATATGGCGATTTTCATGTTGATTTACTGTTTTATTATTTAATATTTCCCTGCCAAAGTAATGAATATTTACATTGCTATACAGTAATATTTTATAAATTCATAAAAATGTGAAATCTAACTGTTTTCTGCAAACTCCAACAGATTATTGTTCTTCATCTCACTGACTACCACTGTGGTAATTTTCATGTTGATGTACTGTTTTATTATATGATAATTCCCTGCCAAAGTAATGAATATTTACATTGCAATACAGTAATATTTTATAAATTCATAAAAATGTGAAATCAAATTGTTTTCTGCAAACTCCAACACATTATTGTTCTTCATCTCACTGACTACCACTGTGGTGATTTTCATTTTGATTTACTGTTTTATTATTTAATAATTGCCTGCCAAAGTTATGAATATTTACATTGCTATACAGTAATATTTGATAAATTCATAAAAAACTTCAATCAAATTGTTTTCTGCAAACTCCAACAGATTATTGTTCTTCATCTCACTGACTACCACTGTGGTGATTTTCATGTTGATGTACTGTTTTATTATTTAATAATTCCCTGCCAAAGTAATGAATATTTACATTGCAATACAGTAATATTTTATAAATTCATAAAAATGTGAAATCAAATTGTTTTCTGCAAACTCCAACACATTATTGTTCTTCATCTCACTGACTACCACTGTGGTGATTTTCATGTTGATTTACTGTTTTATTATTTAATAATTGCCTGCCAAAGTCATGAATATTTACATTGCTATACAGTAATATTTGATAAATTCATAAAAAAATTAAATCAAATTGTTTTCTGCAAACTCCAACAGATTATTGTCCTTCATCTCACTGACTACCACTGTGGCGATTTTCATGTTGATTTACTGTTTTATTATTTAATAATTCCCTGCCAAAGTCATGAATATTTACATTGCAATACAGTAATATTTTATAAATTCATAAAAATTTGAAATCAAATTGTTTTCTGCAATCTCCAACAGATTATTGTTCTTCATCTCACTGTCTACCACTGTAGTGATTTTCATGTTGATTTACTGTTTTATTATTTAATAATTTCCTGCCAAAGTCATGAACATTTACATTGCAATACAGTAATATTTGAAAAATTCATAAAAAAATTAAATAAAATTGTTTTCTGCAAACTCCAACAGATTAATGTTCTTTATCTTACTGACTATCAATGTGGTGATTTTCATGTTGATTTACTGTTTTATTATTTAATAATTCCCTGCCAAAGTCAGGAATATTTACATTGCAATACAGTAATATTTTATAAATTCATAAAAATGTGAAATCAAATTGTTTTCTGCAATCTCCAACAAATTATTGTTCTTCATCTCACTGTCTACCACTGTAGTGATTTTCATGTTGATTTACTGTTTTATTATTTAATAATTCCCTGCCAAGGTCATGAATATTTACATTGCTATACAGTAATATTTGATAAATTCATAAAAATGTGAAATCAAATTGTTTTCTGCAATCTCCAACAGATTATTGTTCTTCATCTCACTGTCTACCACTGTAGTGATTTTCATATTGATTTACTGTTTTATTATTTAATATTTCCCTGCCAAAGTAATGAATATTTACATTGCTATACAGTAATATTTTATAAATTCATAAAAATGTGAAATCTAACTGTTTTCTGCAAACTCCAACAGATTATTGTTCTTCATCTCACTGACTACCAGTGTGGTGATTTTCATGTTGACTTACTGTTTTATTATTTAATAATTCCCTGCCAAAATAATGAATATTTACATTGCTATACAGTAATATTTGATAAATTCATAAAAATGTGAAATCAAATTGTTTTCTGCAAACTCCAACACATTATTGTTCTTCATCTCACTGACTACCACTGTGGTGATTTTCATGTTGATTTACTGTTTTATTACTTAATAATTGCCTGCCAAAGTCATGAACATTTACATTGCAATGCAGTAATATTTTATAAATTCATAAAAATGTGAAATCAAATTGTTTTCTGCAAACTCCAACAGATTAATGTTCTTTATCTCACTGACTATCAAAGTGGTGATTTTCATGTTGCTTTACTGTTTTATTCTTTAATAATTGCCTGCCAAAATCATGAACATTTACATTGCTATACAGTAATATTTGATAAATTCATAAAAAAATAAAATCTTATTGTTTTCTGCAAATTCCAAAACATTATTGTTCTTTATCTCATTGACTTTCAATGTGGTGATTTTCATTTTGATTTACTGTTTTATTCTTTGATAATTGCCTGCCAAAGTCATGAACATTTACATTGCTATACAGTAATATTTGATAAATTCATAAAAAAAATTTCATCAAATTGTTTTCTGCAAACTCCAACAGATTATTGTTCTTTATCTCACTGTCTACCACTGTGGTGATTTTCATGTTGGTTTACTGTTTTATTCTTTAATAATTGCCTGCCAAAGTCATGAACATATACATTGCAATACAGTAATATTTTATACATTTGATTAGATTTTTTATGAATTTATCAAATTTTACTGTATAGCAATGTAAATATTCATGAATTTGGCAGGGACTTATCAAAGAATAAAACAGTAAATCAAAATGAAAATCACCACATTGATAGGCAGTGAGATAAAGAACATTAATCTCTTGGAGTTTACAGAAAACAATTTGATTTCACATTTTTATGAATTTATAAAATATTACTGTATTGCAATGTAAATGTTCATGACTTTGGCAGGCAATTATCAAAGAATAAAACAGTAAATCAAAATGAAAATCACCATATTGATAGTCAGTGAGATAAAGAACATTAATCTGTTGGAGTTTGCAGAAAACAATTTGATTTCACTTTTTTATGAATTTATAAAATATTACTGTATTGCAATGTAAATGTTCATGACTTTGGCAGGCAATTATCAAAGAATAAAACAGTAAATCAAAATGAAAATCACCACATTGATAGTCAGTGAGATAAAGAACAATAATCTGTTGGAGTTTACAGAAAACAATTTGATTTCACATTTTTATGAATTTATAAAATATTACTGTATTGCAATGTAAATGTTCATGACTTTGGCAGGCAATTATCAAAGAATAAAACAGTAAATCAAAATGAAAATCACCACATTGATAGTCAGTGAGATAAAGAACAATAATCTGTTGGAGTTTACAGAAAACAATTTGATTTCACATTTTTATGAATTTATAAAATATTACTGTATTGCAATGTAAATGTCCATGTGTTTGGCAGGCAATTATAAAAGAATAAAAAAGTAAATCAACATGAAAATCACTACAGTGGTAGACAGTGAGATGAAGAACAATAATCTGGTGGAATTTGCAGAAAACAATTTGATTTAATTTTTTTATGAATTTATCAAATATTCCTGTATAGCAATGTAAATATTCATGACTTTGGCAGGGAATTATTAAATAATAAAACAGTAAATCAACAGGAAATTAACTAAAGTGGTAGACAGTGAGATGAAGAACAATAATCTGTTGGAGTTTGCAGAAAACAGTTAGATTTCACATTTTTATGAATTTATCAAATATTACTATATTGCAATGTAAATGTTGATAACTTTGGCAGGCAATTATTAAATAATAAAACAGTAAATCAACATGAAAATCACCACAGTGGTAGTCAGTGAGATGAAGAACAATAATGTGTTGGAGTTTGCAGAAAACAATTTGATTTCGAATTTTTATGAATTTATAAAATATTACTGTATAGCAATGTAAATATTCATTACTTTGGCAGGGAATTATTAAATAATAAAACAGTAAATCAACATGAAAATCACCACAGTGGTAGTCAGTGAGATGAAGAACAATAATCTGTTGGAGTTTGCAGAAAACAGTTAGATTTCACATTTTTATGAATTTATAAAATATTACTGTATTGCAATGTAAATATTCATTACTTTGGCAGGGAAATATTAAATAATAAAACAGTAAATCAACATGAAAATCACTACAGTGGTAGACAGTGAGATGAAGAACAATACTCTGTTGGAGATTGCAGAAAACAATTTGATTAAATTTTTTTATGAATTTATCAAATATTACTGTATAGCAATGTAAATATTCATGACTTTGGCAGGCAATTATTAAAGAATAAAACAGTAAATCAACATGAAAATCACCACAGTGGTAGACAGTGAGATGAAGAACAATAATCTGTTGGAGTTTGCAGAAAACAATTTGATTTCACATTTTTAAGAATTTATAAAATATTGCTGTATTGCAATGTAAATGTCCATGACTTTGGCAGGCAATTATTAAATAATAAAACAGTATAACAACATGGAAATCCCCACATTGGTAGTCAGTGAGATGTAGAACAAGAATCTGGTGGAGTTTGCAGAAAACAATATGATTTTATTTATTTTTTAAAGGTCTGCCGACACCAAGCGTATAAACATTTCGTCTACCACGCAACCTCGTGTAGACGCGCAATATAGTTTTAAGCGTAGATGGCGCGACCACACTTCTCCGAAGCACAGATGGCGTGACCGCAGTGTCTGACGCGGGGGCGTGTTCCGGCGGGAAGGTGACGTTAATGCATTCCCTCTATTGAAAGAGCTCAAAGTCAGGGAAATTGTGGTGAGCAAGAACTTCGTGCGATAGATGACTGCTTAAGAAATGTACAGAGAATTTTGTATTTGCTACCTATTGAGACGTATGAAGAATTGAACAGAAATCTGGATGAAATTCGAACAATGCTGTCAACGCATTTGCAGAGTGAGGGAACTACAGCTTTTTCCGTTTCTCGAAGGAGCTCAGGTGAGTTTCTGGTTTTTAAAAACTAGGCCTATGTTCTTTATCTGCAGTACCGCATACACAAGCGAGGCATCTCGGAAAGCTTGTTTTTGTCTCGTTTATGTGTTTGTTTATTGTCTGCTCTCTACTTTGGTCATGACGATAGCCATGGTAATACAACTGTAACTTTCCCCTCGGTCTGCATTAAAAGTAGTCAGTCTAACCAGTGTACATGCTATGTAACTATTCACTTACAAAATTAATAAATTAATTAAAATTAATACAGTTATACTACAAATTCAAATCTATATACCTATTGTACATAATACATATAGTTAAAAGTATGACTGTACAACAAACTGTATGCCTACATAATTTTATTAACATTTTAGAAGAAAATAAGGATTAAAGAAACAATCATTTGAATATAATACTGCTTGCCATTAGGAGCTACATGTCAGTAATACAAATATATGTTACTTTCAATTGCAGGTAGCCGAGGTAGACCAGCCATTCAAATAACCCGTGACCAAATTGAATTTTTAATGAGGCAAGGTCACACAGTCAAGCGAATGGCAAGAATGTTAGGGTGCTTATCCTCATTTCTGTACAAGAGGTCCAAGCTGCTTGGTGTATCAATCAGGAGCAGAATGTCAGGAGTGGATGATGAAGAACTTGAAAATGTAGTGAGACGACTCCAATGCCAGTATCCAAATACTGGAAATGAGGTAAGCCCTGTTTGATTCCATTTTAAGGTCTGTCCTATCAGTTCATAAACTAATTATTATTATTAATTTTTTTTTGTTTTTCAATTTAATGCAACCATTTTAGATGATGCGAGCCTTACTGGTTGCAGAAGGATTGAGGGTTTCCCGGCATAGGGTTCGTGAGATGTTGGTCTGTATCAATCCAGCGGCTGCTGCAAGGAGATGGAGTAGCACAGTGGCTAGAAGAGTTTATCATGTGCCCTGTCCCAACAGTCTCTGGCACATTGATGGCAACATGCGCCTCATAAGGTTAGTTTAATTGTAGTTTTTGTCCTGCTAATGCTGCATTTAAATGGTGTGACTGTGCGTTTCTGCGATACTAAATTATAGTGTAGACTTGCATTATCCAATTTTGATTTATAGAATCTACAGCCAAATATGTTCACACACATGCAATTACCACAACCTAAGCAGCCATTGTAAATCATAATACTACAATAACATTATAACAGTTCACCATATCGTCCTGGCCTAAAACGACTAAATGTTAAATCATTAAGACATTTTAGATCCAATGACGTTTTGTAAAGCTGGTTTGAAAGAGTATGTACTGTGAAACTGTACAAATGTTTCACTTGATGCATTTATTATATGAATTATTAATACATTACATACAATTATTATAAGTATAACACAGTGTAGTTTGTATTTTACTCCTATAGTCCCTAATATTCCAGGTGTCCTTATGTTGCCCTACACTTCCCCATTTCTTGATTATTAGACCCTGCTTTTTTCATCATTTATGTAAAAAAAAAAAAAAAGATTTGTTCACAATTACATTTAAAGTGTCTTTTGTGACGTCCAGCATAACAGAAACCTGGGAACTGTGAAAAAGTGGGACCTGTAGGACCTCTTTGTTCTTCACACTTTACTACCTATAATATTTAACTTACATTTTGTATTTTTATTTTTACTTTTAGATGGGGCTTTGTGATTCATGGTGCAATCGATGGACATTCCCGACTAATCACATACCTAAATTGCAACACCAACAACTGTGCCAGTACTGTGCTGTCTCAGTTTATTCAAGCAACATGCCTTTACGGTCTGCCCTCTAGGGTAAGGTCAGATCACGGTGGTGAGAACTTACAAGTGGCCTTTTTTATGAACCTTGTACAAGGACTTCAGCGCCGGAGTCACATTACTGGGGAATCTGTCCATAACGAAAGGATAGAACATTTGTGGAGGGATGTATTTTTACATGTGCTACAATCATTCTACAGCATGTTCTACAGTCTTGAAGATTCTGAACTGCTGGATCCCAGCAATGACCTTCACAAAGTTTCGCTCAGCATAGTTTTCCTTCCACATATCCAAGCTAGACTACAGCACTTCAAAGAGGCATGGAATCACCATGCTTTGCAGACAGAAAACAATAAAACACCAACACAGATATGGACAGAAGGAATGCTGTCAATGATAGGAACTGACAGCACAGCCATCAACAATGTGTTTGGAGACGATCTTTACAGGCCAGAACATTTTAATGAACTCCTGGTTCAACATGGCACTGAGTCTTTGCCCACAGCTGAAAATGAGGAAATCCCAGCTGTAACTGTTGAACAGCCTCAAATGAACCTTACTCCTCAGCAAATGGAAACGGTTTCCCATGCTATTGACCATATTGCAGATTTGAAGCTTAAGTTTCAGGTATGTTGTGCAGAAATTGCTAATGTTTTGGCAAACTAGTGTTGCAGATTAGAGTGTTATAAAGAATGTCATTCTTTTGTAATATTTTAATACGTAAAAGGTTTAACTACAAGAATGCTCTGTTGAAGAATTAATAGATGCTTAGATGCTGACATTGAAAAAATGATTTTCTATGAAAAGCTGGTGTACAAGTGAGAGAACCTGAACAAACAGTTAAAAATTAGCAATGTAACTGTTTTTCCACAATAAACACGAACATGCATAATGCAGAACAATGCATTTTATTTTGCAATGGATGCACATCTCAAACATATTTGACTTCAAGGTGCTTCTTAAATGAAACTTTAAATTTATAAAAGCTGTACTCAGTTTTAACTACCTAAAATTACTTTGTGTAAAAAGGTAGGCTAATATTAAAGCTTAAAGGGATAGTTCACCCCAAAATGAAAATTCTGTCAGTAATGACTCACCCTCATGTTATTCCAACCCCGTAAGACCTTCGTTCATCTTCGGAACACAAATTAAGATATTTGTGATTAAATCTGAGAGCTGAATCACTCCTCCATAGGCTTCTAAGGGATTGAAGGGCCAGCCCCGAAAAGTTGTTAAAGAAATCGTTCAAATAGTCCAAGTGACTACAGTGGCTCAATCTTAAGTTTATCAAGCGACGAGAATACTTTTTGTGCGCAAACAAACAAACAAACAAAAAGTATTCTCATCGCTTGATGAGACATCAATGTATGATCTCCAACCTCATCCACTGAGGCAGAGGATGTTGGCATACCACAGATCTGCTGAAAAAGCCTTTCGGAGAAGAAATGTGGGCCAACTCCTCCATGGACGACACACATAGCAATCATCTTCCCCACTGATGCATACAACCTATTCTCCAAAGCTAAAGTAAAACAGAAGAAATATTGATGTCAGAAATTCCTACAGAACCATTATTAATACTTTTAAAAGTTAATATTTTACACCTCAGTCACCCCTGGCTTAATTTTTGTTATTAGAATTCAGGAGATCTGTTCATAATTGGACAATTTTAAATGCAGGTGAAAACAGGACTGTCATCCTTACATTCTACAGTCTTACATTTCTAATGTAACTAGGACATTTTTTTTAAACAGATTAATCTTTTTGACTCTTTGTAGGTCTCATCTTTGTCCAAATTCTTTTTTCTTAGAATTGCATAATATGTCAACTCTATAAGCTTTATAATCACAATTGCAAGTGTATATCCCATAATTCTGAGAAAAAAATATTGCACAATTGTGAGGAAAAAGTCAGAATTGTTAGATAAAAAGTCAGTTACCTTTTTTATTTTGTGGCAGCTTCCACAAAAACATCTTTGCATATGAAACAGTTATATATATACGTGTAACTTGAATACTTTACACATTTTTATTATAACAGCTGTATAGATTAACAAAGTGTGAGGTGTAGATTATAGGATTATATTTAGATCTACCCTCATCACCTGAAAGGTTGCAGGAAAGAGCACTGAGCATTGATCCAAGTGAATGCAGTGATCTCTGCATAACTTCACAAAGTAACCTCATCCCATTATTTTTAAATGAAGAGTTGGTGGCTTTGTGTGTGTGTGTTTATGTTAATTTGCAAATGCATAAAAAGTTTTTTTTTAACTAAGTAAATAAGCATATATAGGAACATACTCATCTAGGGCCACAGACCTCCCTTGATCTATTAGGGATAGATCTACAATGTCTGATTGCTGGGGAGATGGAGAACTAAGTGGTGTCTCTTCATCAATATCAATCACAATTGGCTCTGTAGGTTGGTCTTCAAAATTAAAATTAATGAATGGAGTCTGGGCTGTGAACAAAGCCACAGAAGGCTGTACAGAGGGCAGAGACTGGACCGGGGATAGAGCGACTGGAGACTGGACTGGGGATTGAAGATTGAGCGACTGGAGACTGGACTGGGGATAGAGCGACTGGAGACTGGACTGGGGATAGAGCCACTGAAGACTGGACTGGGGATAGAGCGACTGGAGACTGGACTGGGGATAGAGCGACTGGAGACTGGACTGGGGATAGAGCCACTGAAGACTGGACTGGGGATAGAGCGACTGGAGACTGGACTGGGGATAGAGCGACTGGAGACTGAACTGGGGACTGGAGACTGGACTGGGGATAGAGCGACTGGAGACTGGACTGGGGATAGAGCGACTGGCAGGGTTGTGGACTCGAGTCACATGACTTGGACTTGACTTGGACTCGAGTCCCAAATTTGATGACTTGCGACTCGACTTGACATAATCAAAGATGACTTGCGACTCGACTTAGACTTAGACAACAATGACTCGCGACTTGACTCGGACTTGAGCCCTGTGACTTGGAAAGACTTGACCTACATTCTAAAGCCACAGATCAGAGTTGTAATAATCACTGTAGTATAGCACCGTATCATTGACGCATGATCACAGCGCCGATTAGCGCTGCTTTCGCACGTTTGGCACTGAGCCAGAGAGCGCGTGATAGAGTGCGTTCAGCAGCGCTTGTCAGTCGTCATTTATCACACATTCAGACAGTTTTCAACCAAATAATGTTTTTTTCTTTTCTTTTTCAGGCATTTAAATACACAAGTACAAGCGAATCATTTATAATTTGAGGAAAAGCAAACAAACTGATGTCTAAGTTAGCGGAAATAAATAGGCTACCAATCCTTTCAAATATAATTTTGAGACATGGTTTTTTTTTTCCACAACAAACGCACATTTTAGCCTATAGGTAATTATAAAGTCTTCTCCTTGTTCACCAGCCACTCACTTTCATGTCTTTCGGGAGAAATGGATGGATTTATGTTTTGTAGGCTAAATGACAGGCACGTAGCCCCAAAAAGTGTCACGTGACGCTTGATACGTCGCCGTGGAAATAGGAATGTTCTACTGTCGCGTTAACAAAATAATTTAACCAGGGACTCCATATTTTAAACTTAATGTGTAGCAAATCACGATTAATTTTCCCAATGAACAGTTACTTTTATTTTTAAATCTGCATTGCCACATTCTCTCTCACACACATACAAAATGTGTAGCAGTTATTTCTATTAAATGATTTTGCCTTTGTTACTGGGTTACCAATAAAATATTTTTTTTTTCACTGCCTTTTCCTTTTTTTGTCACACACAAGAAAAATCCCTAAATTGAACTGAGATAGATGGGTGCCCTTAGTGAAAATTTTATCGCAATAAATATGAAATTAAACAAGTCATGAACATATTTTAAAAGCCTTCCTGATATAAATTATATACATTTAATTTGTCTATAGTAATTAACACTGAGACACTAATTTGTGCAAAAATCACTAATGACTTGTTTAAGACTTGAAGCTTAAACTCGAGGACTTGCAACTTGACTTGGACTTGGCTGTCTTGACTCGGGACTTGACTTGGGACTTGTCTGTCTTGACTTGGGACTTGACTTGGGACTTGAATGCAAAGACTCGAGACTTACTTGTGACTTGCAAAACAATGACTTGGTCCCACCTCTGGCGACTGGAGACTGAACAAAGGGCGAATCCACTTGTAACGACAATGAGTCTTACATTAAATGCATTAACATTAGCTCAAGTGATATATAGGGAATTTTAATAATTAATCATGAATATGATTAATATTGCATATTACAGTTAAATTATCGAAGTTGAAAATAGATCGATTGTATATATGAATGATCAATCACAACAAATTATAATTCCTCATTCATTTATCAATGGTCCCCTTCCAGATCGATTATATGAGATAACCTTTAATGGAATTAATTTAGCTATCGAACAATCTGTTTGTCCAGCAAACGGCCGTAAGATTAACTTATCAACTTCTCAACAAAGTTATCCCTTCTTATAAACTCCAAGATATATCAATCTTCTGGCCGTGAACATTAATTTTCCTGTGTTTATAAGATTAAACTACTCAAAGTAGTCCATAATAAAAGCTTTTGTAGCTAAAGGATCACATTTCATTGACTTTGTAAAATGAGCATTTTAGACAATTAGCAATCAAGAATATAATGGTTTTAATAAAATGGAACTACCGATACAGAATTTTACATTTAAACATGGGATACATGTATGTACAGTAAACAGTAAAACTAATGAGACAGACGAATAACGAACAGGAGTGAGAGAGAGAGATTGGGAGAGAGAGATTGGGAGAGAGAGAGAGAGAGAGAGAGGGAGAGAGAGAGAGAGAGACTGACTAACGGTCAGGATGAGAGAGATCACCGGGGTGATCGCAGCATGGCAAAAATCACAGACAACGTAACCCTTAGAGAGACAACAAGAAATCACATCAATCAAATCAAATCAATAACCTATACTTGCGTATGGTTCTCTTTGTGTTGCTGAGGAACGCAGAGTCGTGTGCGTGTTTGTCCTTCGGCGCTATAGGCTTGTTCTCTCGTGTCTTCCGGGGCGAGCAGACTCGCGGGAAGTTTTAAAGGTTCACCGAACGTGAAGTTACCAAGGAAATAATTCAGAGTTCATCTCCCTCGGGAGGGAGAGGCGAAAATGAGACTGAAACTTAGTAAAGACAGGAAAAACGGAGATGAGAGCTTACACTCCCATCTTCTTCCGTTGAGCGCAGCTTGCGTGTTTCCTTTAAGAGCCGCGGGGATTTCAAAGAGTCCTTTTAAAGTTGAAGTTGCAGGCAATTTCACTGAACGTAGGAAAGGTCCGAAGACGAAAATAAAGAAAAGACTTAAAGAAAAGAAAATAGAAACGGAGAAAAAACTCCCTAACGGGAGTAATGGGTCTTCTCTCTGGAAACGTAAGTGCTCACTTGTGCTACTCTAGTGCTCTGGTGCTCTGTGAGAAACTTCTGTGTCAGTCTCTTATGGAGAGGAGGGGTTCACGCCTGCTTCGCGTACGTGAACCAATTATCTTAGAGTATCTCGAGCGGGAAAAGTTCTTCTTTGTCTTGTCAGGATAATTTGTGATTATTTGTCATTTCTACCCATAAAGATTGTACACACAGAACAATACATTTTACTGTAATATCCTATGTATGACTTGTTTAGTCAAAACAAGACGGTCAAACAGGTACCAAGAATGGCCGGAAAGAGTTGAAGAAACATAAAGTTACATTCATATGCAGAATTACACACATTTAGTGTTCACTCACACGACTATAAAGCCATAATACCGGCTACCATGACCTAGGAAAGATCAAATTTAGGTTTATACATCTCTTAAGTGGTTATACTTATAGAAAATATAAGATTGGAGAGTCTATTCCTCTTTCTTTATCAGAATTCAAGTGGGAGCTGTGACTCCCATGGAATTCCTTTTGGGGGTCATAAAGTTTATGACCTAGCAAGAAGGAGAGTTACCGAAGGTGATCCTGTTAGGGAATCTTTCTTTGGAAGTATACTTAAGATTCAAAGTTACAGATGTAGCGACAATGACTTTTGTAGGGAAATGATTAACTCAAAGGGGGAATAATATTCATGAGATGATGAATATGCATTATCGTATACACAAATTAGATTATCCCAAATAGGGAATAGGTTAAACCTCACCGTATATGAATCATTAACACGATTGCTCGTATTAATTATTATTATAGGTCGGTAAAATCAGGTCAATTATCAGGGTAAACTTTGATATGATTCAAACTTAGTTTATCATGCACTCGTTCGTTTACCAGCCTGTAAACATCAAAAATACCCTTCCTGTGGCCACCAGAAATGATATTTTCGTGTAAGGCACTTTAGATATTTTAATATAAATCAAGTAGACCTTTGTAACATAAGATCGGCATTTTCAGGGACTTCAAGTTCATAGAACAATGAGACAGATTCAATTCAAAAGATTATAGAGTTTAATAAAACAAGACTAAAGATTACATAAACTACTTAAATCACGCAGGAGTAAATATGCATAACAAAAACAAACAATTACCACGACAAAAGAACGATTTTAATACGAAATATTGGAGAGAGAAAGTTAGAGGGTGAGAGAGAGAGAGAGAGAGAGAGAGGGGGGGAGAGAGAGAGAGAGAGAGAGAAATCAGTTCAAACAATTCAAACAATTCAAATGAGACCCAAAGGCTTTCTTAGGGGTATCTAGACAACCTTAAACAGCACTTAATTTAGATTGTACGTTACTTTGATATGGTCCCTTTGGTGTAGCTGTGTTACAAAAGAAACAGGCTGATGTCTGGAGTTTCGTTCGGACGGAGGTAGATGTTGCGATCTCTTCAGCTCGTACGACAGATGCTTAATCTTAAATTTGTTTCGTTCGTGAGTACACTGAACGAAGGAGAATTATCAAACTGAGGTAGCTCAAGAAAAGAAAGAACTTAGATTAAAACAAAGTAGGAAAACGACGCGGAACTCCGGGCTGGAGTTCGCAGGGAATTTGGGTTCTCTCTCTGGCGTAGGACTGCTCGCTAGCACGGAGGAGACATGGCGCTCCTGGTTTTGAAGGCGCTCGAGACACGCCTTTCGTTCGCGTCTGATCCAATCGTTTGGGAGGAGGCGTGTCGGCAAACCTTGTGGTTTGCGAAGTACACTTCTTCGGGGTCATGTGCATAAGATATTACAAATTTAGTAATAATGCACTTCTAAACTAGGATTAATAAAATATGTCTCATATTGCATTTTGGGTTAGTGATTCGATCTTATTCGATTTCTCTGATTCCAATCATACCACTCGCGGCATTCCTAGGGCTAGTAAAATGCAGATACATGATTTTTCGTGATTAAACAAATGTCAGACTGATCACATATCATAAAAGCTTACAGTTATATCAATTAGGTCACAAGGGAATCCTGAACACAACCAGAAAACATTTGTACATTTGAAATGTTACGTTTAACTACACGTGGTTCAGAATGATTGTCTCTTTGTGTGTGAGTGTGTTTGTGTGTGTGTGTGTGTGTGTATTCAGAGTTCGTCGCGTGGTCAGTCACGCGTTGGACTCCTGATCATCTTCAGTTCCGTGTATGTGTGTGCGTCCTTCGAATTCGATGAGTTTTAAGTCCGGATTACAAAGACAACCTTGTGTAATGAACCACACTGGTCAATGTTTGTGAGGTGTCGTGCAGAGGGGACACCACGGGATCTCCAGCCAGAGAGGCGCCCCTGTTGAGTCACATGTGGTAAGACAGAGGACCCTGTGATTACTTATCAGCGAAAAACGCCGCGGGGGCACTTCTGGCATCGGTAATCTAATTAAGTCCAAGCACCATTTGCTTCGTGGGTGAATCGGTAACTTAAAAAGTCCCATGACATCTGTTTTTGTCACAATCTGAAGAATGGAGGAGTGTTTACTTAATTAGAATCTAGTTGATTAAAATCACATGATTGCGCTGATCATCTGTTATTGCTACATTCCCCTCTTGATGGTTCGGCAGGACCCGTGTGGGTGGGCCTCGTTGAACCATCATGACCGCATTGGTCAGGTGGCAGGTAAATCATGGAGGTCGGATGCTGCAGATGATTGTTAGGGCTGAGGGCTCAGCTCTATGAGGTTTTCCGCGTTCTCTAGCGGGGAATCTTCTTTCCGAGGGCCCCTACGGAACCCTCCGGACATGGCTTGGGTGAGCCTGGCTGTTGAGGCTCGCATCTCGTTGAGTCGTTGGTACAGGACGTAGGCCAGGCCCAAGGTTAGGACGTGGCCGATGATCGTTGAAATGCACACGGCAGTGTCGGCGGCGGTCCAGGCTTGGACGACAGGTGAAGCGTTCAGGATGGGCATTCTGGACAATGCTTGGAGGGCTGTGTCAAGGGGTGCGATGTCGATGATCTGTGACCCCCCTTCCTGAATCCATTTTTCCAGTTCTGGATCGAAAGTGAAGTTGCGATCCTTAAAGAAGGGTGGAATCTCTAGTTCGGATTGGTATTCTTCGCTCGGGAGGTGATACAAGGCTAGGTCGTCCAGGTGGAGGATGGCTCCTCGGGGGACTTGAATCCACATGGTCTGGTTCAGCAGGTTGACGCGTGTAGCGGTGTCGTGCTGGTCGTAGGTCAGTGTCGCCGCCCGAACTGGAGTGTTAACGAGCCACCGATCCCCCACGATCTCAGCTTGCGTCTCAGTGACTTGGCTGCGAGGTTTAGCATCTGCCGGGCAGCGTGCATCGCTGGCCAGATGTTGCAGGCCGCAAATCCCATCAGTGTTGACGCTATGATTGTTGAGGATTGTCACGGTTCCTCTCAGGGTCTTGCCGATGGTTTTCAGGGATGCACTTTGTGTGTTGAGTTGTTCTTTTAACTGTGGAAGTTCTGTCTGAATTTCGGCTACGTGCCGTCGCACCGTGGCTATGTTAACGGCGTTGACACTTGATATGCCAATGTTGAACAGCGTGCCTACGGCGGCAGCAGCTCCGAGCAATGCTCCCAGGAACCGCTTGGAATGTTTGTTGTGTCCTCCCAATTCAGCTTGGGTGACGGTCATCTTCTCGAGTTGGTTCAGCATGTGCTCGACATCGGCTTCGGCGTGGTTGAGGGCGGTTTCTGTCCATCGGGGACCTGCCCAGCTGTACTGGGCTACCGCTCTTGGGTAGTGCGCAAGGTAAACATTTCGAGGGTCGAGTCGCACGTACACTTTCTGCGTGTGCGTTCGGCAATTGGTAATCAGCAGTCCAGGTTGATCCCTCAATACAATGCCCGAGGCCGGTCCTGGTGAGATGACGTCGGCTGGCGGCTGGCCTCTGGTCGACTGAAAGCACAGGATTGCAATCCACAGCAGCATTCTGTTACAGGCAAGAGAGAGAGGTATGGAGGAGAAGGGGAAAGAGAGAAGGCACAGGTCAGCGAGGTTTGTCCCAGGTTGCGTGGGACATCTTTTCGCTGCGATGACGGCAGTTGAGTTTTAGTTTTCATTGGCCCCTTCCTGTCTGTCCCTACTAGGGGCCACATGTCTTTTAATCTGATTGCGGTGGAGCCATTTGAGAACTGGTTCTCTCGGTCCCTGTTTTAGCTGGATTTGGTATGCAACGGGGGAGAGTTTGTTCACAATTTCGTGAGGTCCCGTCCAGTGGGGCAGGAACTTCTTTGACAACCCCTTGGGTGGCAGGGCGAAACTGTAGTACAGGACTTTGTCGCCCACGTTGAGTTCCTGGTGTGATGCCTTTCGGTCGTAATATGCTTTCTGCCCTTCAGCGCTGGTTTTCAGATGTTGCTGGGCGAAAGCGAAAGTTGTTTTTAAGTGTTTATGGAGCTCGTCCAGGTACTGGGACGTGGTGTAGGCGGTGACGAGGTTGTGGTCTCCCGGTTGATACAACAGGTGTAATGGCAGGGTCATCTGCCGCCCGGTCATGAGTTCAAACGGGGACACCTGTGTTGATTCCTGCGGTGTGGCTCGGAGGGCCATCAGCACGAGGGGTAGTTTCACATCCCAGTCTTTCTGATTAGCCGATACGTACTTTCTTAGCATGTGGACCACCGTTCGATTCGATCTCTCTACCTGACCAGACGCGATTGGATGTTGAGTAATGTGAAGCTTAGCTTGTACCCCTAGACATCTCCAGATCTTTTGCATGATCTCGGCAGTGAAGTGGGTACCTCTTTCTGAGTTGACTCTTAGTGGCAATCCGAACCGGGAGAAGATGTGGTTCATCAGGAGATATGCCGTTAACTGGGCAGTGTCGTTAGGTGCTGGCAAACACTCTACCCACTTGGTAAACTGACACACCACCGTGAGAAAGTACTTGTTGCCTCTTGTTGACCTGGGCAGAGGTCCTACCCAGTCAATTTGGAGGTCTGACCATGGGAACGTGATTCCTCTGCGTTGCAGTGGGGCTCTGTGATTTGGGTTTGATGGTTGGAATTGACAGCAGACCAAGCATTCTCTCACATACTCTGCCACATCTTGTTGCATGCCTGGCCAGTATGCCACCTGTCTAAGTGTCTCATACGTGGCTTTGGTACCGTGAAAGTCTTTGTCTTGGCCTGGCAGTTTAGAATGTCCCTTGACCTTCTTCCAGTACACGGTGACATCGTGTGTTGTTGTGATGTTATCACATTCCTGGAACAGGTGTTGGTGTTTGACAGGCTTGTTGTTTGCCGTTTTGAAACCGTTTTGTTTCCAGATTGGGAGATGGCAAACAAAACTGAGTCTGGCATAGTTAGAGTCTGTGCATATGAGAAGTTCTCTGATGTTATGGGCTGCTGCGATTTGCAGAGTTATGAAAATTGCTGCTACCTCTGCATATTGTGATGATTGGGGGCCCAGTTTGAAGTGTCGTGGTGGGCATGGGTGGTTGTCAACCCACAGTACCCCTGCACCTGCCTTCAGGATGCCCTCGTGGTTGTAGGAGCATCCATCGACGTAAGCCGTGGGCATGCCGTTGCACACATTGCTGTCAAAGTACCTGTGACAGGTCAGTGGTGGCTGTTAGGGCTCTGGTGTGTTCAGCATCGTAGCAGGTGAGTTGTCAGAGCAGTTTTGACATGCAGCCAGGCCGTTTCCCAACGCTGACTTGTGATTTTGTGCATATCGGGCCTCGACATCACGTCCTTGGAGAGCCATTAACCACGTGGCTATGCGTGCATTGGTTACTACGCCATATTGGATGCGTTGGCTGTTGAGGAACATTACGGGCTGGTGGCAAGTGTCTATTATGACTTTCTGTGCTCCAATGTAGCTGGAGAAACGCTGTATGGCCCATACTGTACAGAGCAACGCTTTTTCGCAGTCTGAGAATTTACATTCTGGAGGGAGAAGTGTCTTGCTGGCATATGCGACCACCTTCTTGTCTTGGTCGTGCCGTTGGTATAGGCCAGCACTGAGACATTGGTCAGAAAATCCAGCTTCCAGGTAGAATTCTTTTTGAGGATCGGGGTATGCGAGACAGGGAGCTGCGCATAAATGTCTTTTTAGTTCCGCCATGGCGTGTTCTTGAGCGTCTGACCAGATGAAAGGGCAATCCTTTTTCAGCAGAGCTGTGAGGGGCCTGGCGATGTCTGAATAGTTTTCGATGAACTGTCAAGAGTAATTGCATACCCCTAGAAAACTTCGCAGTTCAGAGACGTTAGTGGGAGGCTTGATGTTTTGAATGGCATGGATACGGTTTGATTGTGGTTCGATGCCATGGGGTCCGATGAGCAGGCCCACGTAGTTGACCTTGGTACGACACCACTGTCCCTTGTGGAGGGCTATTTTGGCGCCGGCAGTGGATAACTGGTTCAAAACATAGTCTATTTCTTTCAGGTGGTTGGCCACCGTCGTGCTCTTCATGAGAACATCGTCTACATAAATCAGGTTACCTCTCATCCTGGCGTCTGGGCAGGCTTTGTTCAGGAAGATGTTAAACTCAGCTGGTGAGTTGGCATACCCGAACGGGCATCTGTTGAAGGTGAACTGTCGGTTGCCAAATGTGAATGCCAACTTGTGTTGGTCTTCTGGGTGCACTGGAATGGTCCAGAATCCAGAGGCCACATCGAGTGTAGAGAAGATGGTGGCTCCTCTGATTCGGGGTATTTCCTGTTCCAGCTGTGTCATGGGCCACCGTGATAATGGCACCTGTTGATTCAGCTTTCGATAGTCAATGGTGGGCCGCCATTTCCCATTCGGTTTGAGAACGGGCCAGATGGGGGCAGAGTAGGTGCTGTTACATGGACGGATGACACCTTTCTCAAGCATGGATTTGATGATTTCCTGCACTGGTTTGTGCGAGGCAATGGGAATTTTGTATTGCTTGATGAAAGTGGGAGGAGCCTCGGGATGCGAGGGGATGCGCACCATGTGGAGGTGGGTAAGGCCACAGTCTAACGAATCTTTGGCAAAGGATTCTTTGAACTTGTAAAGGACTTGTCTTAGTCTTTGGCGGTCTGCGTCGTCCTGAAGCGCATCAGCATCTTGTAGAATTTGCTGCACTTGAGATTCAAAGACTTGATATGTCTCCTCTGTCGGTGTGTCATCGGTCGGGTTGATTTTTAAAGGTGTAGCAGGTGCATTAGTCTCACTTACAGGCTGGTGGGAGACTGTGTACACTGCAAGGTGTTGGTCCTCTGTCAGCTCAGTTCTGCACACTTGGTCTTTGGCTACTGACATGACCGATGTGATGGCAATGAGTTGGAAGGGTACTGTGAACAATGTGTTGTCAGTGTGCCCTTCAGGTATCAGTGCAGGTGGGATGGGTCCGATGACGGGTAATACAAGTTCAAAGTCATGAAAGTCGTGGCTCACTAGCCATCCTAGCCTGTAGGATCTGGGGATGTTGATGTCCGTTGCTGTGCAGTTGTTGAACAGAATGTAGACTACCCGAGATGACACTTCTGTGAGGGGTGTGGCTTCGAGTGTGAGTCCGAGGTCTTCACATTCGAGTGAAGGTTGGAAGAAAGCCAGCGTGTGGTTTAAGCTTTGGCCACGTCGCAGGTTGAGCCGTACAGTGACCCCTTTAGTGTAAGCTGGTATCACTGTTCTTTGTTCGTTGATTAGTGTGCAGACTTCTGGGATGGTCTGCCCTGACAGCAGATTTTCATGATCGATGAGAACAGGTGGCTGTAAAGTCAATGGGGCCCATACCACTTCATTAAACATGTCCACATGAGCTTTGAGACAAAGCAAAATGTCTGCTCCGATGTAGACATCGTGGACCGGATCCGGTAGGATCAGGAAGTAATGGGTCAGGCACCGGTTATTCCACTTTAATTGCAAAGCACAGATCCCTTTTGCAGCTATCATGGAAGATGGATGTGCGTTGAGAGGGAAACGTGTGCGTTTGCTGGTATAAGGCAGGTCCGGTGTATTGTCAATGATTGCATTGAATAGTGAGAGACTGATGGCTGAGTTGTCTGCCCATAGTGCTAGGATAATGTCTGTTGTGGTTATATCTTGCAGTCGCAGGGCAGTCCTGACCTGGGGGCAGTAGGTACCAGAGCCTTGGCTGGTTTTGAAAGTACAGAGTAGTGAACTTGACCCCTGATCAGCTGTTATGACTGGGTTGCCATGTCTGGCTGAGGGAATTCCCGTGAACCCTGTGACCTGACAGTCTGGCTGAGCAGATATGCGTGGCTGGAGGGGGAGGGGTTCACGCATGTGAGCCCAAATTTGCAGGTGTTTGAAGTCCAGTAACGGCTCGAATCGATCCAGCAGGTCCTTGCCTATGAGAAATGGATAAATGTTCATTGGTGAAACGTAGACAGGGTGTACTAGGCTCATAGGACCGATTGCCAGGTGAATGGGAGCTACGTTTCTTAGTTGGATGTCATTTTGGCTGTATGACTGCACATTCAGCTCACAAGTGTGGAAGTTAAGAGTTCGATTCTGTTTGAGCTTCAAATTTAAGTTTTTCAAAGAGTTCAGTCGATTTGAGCGTGGGATCGGAGCCTGTGTCCACAAGCGCTTCGAGTCTCACCTCCTTTTCCAAAGTGATTGTTAGGTAGAGTTTGCGTGCCACTCCTTTTTCGATCAGGTTCCCCAGGAGTTTTGGTGTGGGGTCTTGCTTGTTGATCGATAAACAGTGCGGGTATGTTTCGTGTGGCTCGTTGTGGGTGCAGATCAACAAGACAGCACTGTCTGGTACCTTTGTGTGAGTGCTGCTGCAATTTTGTTCAGGAAGTGCAGCGTTTTGTTCAGGAAGTGCGGTTGTCAGCCGGAGTGAGTGAGGGGTGTTGTCAGTTGGTGATGCAACAATGACTTCACTAGTCTGTGGCTGACAAACAGTGTTCTGGGGGGCGGTCAGTTGGAGGGAGTGAGTGGTGATGTCACTTTGTGATGTAACAGCGAGTTCCAGAGTCTGTGGTTTGACAGTGTCTGTGGGGCTGTCAGTGGGAGGAACGTTGGGAGTGGAGTTGGCTTCAGGCCTAGGGTTTAGTCATGCGGTGTCTGGTTTATCCTTGTCTTCCTTGCGAGGTTTCTTTTGAAGAAACTCTCTCAGCACGCTCAGAAGTTCTGCAGCTTCAACCGTGGCTGTGTTGTTTTTGTTGGATTTTGGCTCCAACCGCAGCTTATCAGTGTCACGTCGAGAGGGGTCCTTCGACCGGCTCTCTGGGCTTAGTGTTCGGGGAGATGGAGGTCGGCTCCTTCTGGGTTGCCGGCTGGCTTCCCAGGTGCCCCCTGAAGTGATCCTGAGAAGATACAACTTATCCCAAGTAGTGGCGTTGGCCACAGTTTGTAAGTGAAAATCAATGTCTTTTAAATAAGAGTGTACATCGTGACCTCCTGCTGGATTGGGAGTGAAGGTCGGGATGTTTCTAGCAAGCTTGTCGAGTTCTTTAGGGGCCGTGTGGTGACCGATGGCCCTACCCTTCGGTTTGGGGCCCTGCTCCTCTTCAGCTGGTGGGAGCTCGTAGCGGCTGGCTAGAATGGTGTCGCGCCGTGGGCTTGCTTCCCCTCCTTCAGCTCTGGGGGTTTGGCTGAAACGTGCAGGCTCGCTGGTAAGGGGAAACGGAGTGATGGGTGTTTCCCCCTCCAGGTCGCCCTGCAGTCTGTAAGAATGTTTCAGTTCTCTGTGGACAATGTCAAGTTCATATTTTAGATCGTGTCTCTGTTGGACAAGCTCGTTAATCTCAGCTCGGGCTGCTTGCAAATGTTTTTCGCAGGCCTTGGCTTTGGCCTCTCTGTCTTTTAATTCAATCTCAGCTCTTTTCAAAAGAGCGTCGCCACGTAGCAGCTTGTCCTGGAGTTCCTCCGTGGTCCGTTTTACGACTGCAACCTCTTGTCTGTGTCCGTGCGCAGATCCTCCAAGGCCTTTTGCAGTCTTTTCACTTCCTCTTGTAATTCTGGGCGCGTTTCGTCCTTGGCTTTGACCTCCAGAAGTAGCTGATCCAGACGCTCCTGCGTGTGGTCCTTTTGTTTGCGGGCCTCCTTCAATTGAGTCTTTAGTCATGCAATTTCCTTTTCCAGATTGGCGTTGTCCTCCTCCGCCAAGCGTGCCTGTGCCACTAAGTTGTGAGCTAGGCTTCCGATTATCCGGCTCCATTCCTTTGAGCTGTAGGTCTGCGTGGGGTCGTTGGACATTAGCTGGTCTACGTCGGCGTCCAGTTCCTGTCGGGTCAGGGGTTTTGGGTCGCCAGCGTCCTTGGGCAGACAGCCGGTTGTCATGGCTCTTAACCAAGCATCCAGTTTGCTCCAATGGGCCGCGGGACTGGAAGCGCGTGACATTCTGGCTCACTGGGGGCGAGAGAAACACAACACACACAAAAAGGGCCAATGCAAGCTTTTGTTTTGTTTTTTGAGGCTAACGAGCCGTAGTACGGTCGTGCCGTCTATAGAAATTTTGGCTAACTGATGTAGACAGTTAGGTGGGCCAATTTATGCGGGTCAACTTGGGACCCGAAAATAGAGGCTGCTTGGTTGTCACTCTTATTGTTTAACTTCCTTGGGGTCTCTTGGTGAACTGAAAGAAACAAATCACAACAGAACAAAACAAAAACAAAGGGAAGAGAAGATTGAAAGGGAAAGAGCCAAACAAAAATATTGCAGTGAAAATAACACCTAAGTGAATTGACCTGCTCTGTAGCGTAACCTCTAAGAACTAAGAGGGTGTGTCTTAGGGGGAAAGAGGTAAACCAAACGCTTAGAAAATCTATCCGGGGGAATGTCTAATATTCTGTGGCTTATATTAAGTGTCAGGGTTTTATCAAAATCTGTTTTTTTCCTTTACCTGAGGTCGAACCCAGCTGGACCCAGCAAGCGTGGTCAAACTTTCCGGTGCCGCCAAACACTTGACCGCCGTGACCTGGGGCTGTTCGTTGCTCTGGTCACGGTTACGCCCCCTCAAACAGCGTGACATGTAAGCACAACCTGGTAATCTTCGATGTATCAACCGGCCGACCGCACTGCAAAGGTGGGCGGGGCCCAGAACCCACCAGCGAACTGGCGTGGCGGTTTCGTCTATGGTTTGTGCACCGTTCCCAACAACTGACTTGTGCGATGGCTTGATGGTTGACCCTACAAAGCACCAGATTGCTGATGTCACTTACTGCGTGCCGTAAACCGTGGCAGAGATAAAACAACTCGAGAGTCACCGCACGGTCAGTGTCGGCGACGCCAGTCAGCAGACTCGCCCACCGAGATCAACCAGGACTCCCACAATCCACCACAGCTGCTGAGGTTTTTACCTACACAACAAGCAAAATGGAATGAACAAGGGAGCTTAAAGTGAATTAAGATTTTCCTTTCTTAAACCAAATTGAGTAATTTAGGTATGTAAAACAGAAACTACAATAAACCTAAAGAGGGGTAAGGTAGTAATAAAATGACTTTGAAGAGAAAAACTAATTTACCTGGAAAGGAAAACTAAATTAGAAGATGAACGGCTTTTGCCAACTGATGATAGCACAACAATATATTAGACATGATGGTAGTTATTGAAAAAATAACCTAACCCGATTGGAAGTTAGCAATAACTCAATGCAGGTGGAAGCCGGAAATGGGAGCGCTGTGGTTCACCTGGACTGTTTGACACAATTTAAATTTCAATTAAAATTGGTTTAACTCAAATCCAAATGAGCCTGGGGGAAATTGAAAGAGGATTAGACTGATTTCTTATAATAATCGTAACACTGAAGTCGTTCGTAATGATTATAAAATAATCCTCGGGAAAAGCATAAATGAGAATGATTTCATACAGTTTAAGTTCAGTAGAAGGCTGATAGCTGGCTTGAGAAGGGTGTCTGCCACTAAGGTGGCGTCTTTCTTTTCAGGGGGGGCTATCAATGACTGAAATGTGAGAAATTTATAATAAATATATTTATAATAAAAAAAAAAAAAATAATTAAAAAAAAAAAATGTTTCAAATCAGCTCTAGATACACTGGGGAAGGAGAAACCAAGTTGTTGTAGAGGAATCAGAATGATTTCTGATAATAAATCACAATACTACTGAAGTTATTAGTACGATTATAAAAATAAAATAATAAAACAGAACAGAGTCATCGAGACAGATAGAAATAGTGAAGGGTAGACAGAGTGAGTTGAGCAGAAAAGTGTTAGCTGACCTGGAGGGGCGTCTGTCTCTCTCCACGTGAGCTATCAGTGATTTGGACTGAGGAATTCTGTGACTCAAGCCCCTAATTCACTTCCGTGAATTGTGCTTAAAATAAATGTCTCAGCCCAAAGGAGGATTGTTTTAACGAACTAGCAAGCTGTAAATGCACGCATGTATTTAGGCAGCTTATTCAACAATCATCGCAGTAAATTTGGACAACCGTTCCGGAAGCAATGGGTAGCAGGTCCTACCTGCTATTGCCCACGCGGGGGCGGTGTCGCGCTCATGCGAGCCAAACTCACGAGCGTAGTAATTTGAAACTGACGCGCGCCTGTTAAGGAAATCCAAAGTTTCCTTACGCACAGATTTCTACACGACACAAGTATACACACATTTCACAAGTATACTTTACGAAGATCACGGCGGATCTCTTTGTGCTCGGTCCGCACAGAAAATGAAACAGGATTTTCACCGGGTAGCTAAGCCAGTTTTGAAACCCGAAATTATCGTTGCTATAACGACATAAAATAAAGATCTTTTACTGACGGGAGGATTCTCGCTTCCGCAGTAACTTAATATACCGGTAATACGCCTGAGTGAAGATTTCTTCGTTCAAACAGGACTTCGAACAATATTAACATGTACCACAGCCAAACAAAATAAATGTTTTTCTTTTCCTTAACCTGGGCCTTTTAAAATATTGTGACTGCAGTTTATCACATCCAGTAGTGTCAAAAAGAAATGCTTTAGACCTCTTTTTAGCACTGTTGGTGTGGCATATGGCTTTTTGCCTTGCTCAGTTTCTGAGTCGACTATAACGTTATACAATGCAGACGCACGTACGCAATATTAAACTCTCAAAAACACACATGAATATGAATCTGAATATTGGTCCCAAAATGAAGTTTGAAAATGGCCGCGTTCTTCCACCATATAAATGTAGCGACAATGACTTTTGTAGGGAAATTATTAACTCAAAGGGGGAATAATATTCATGAGATGATGAATATGCATTATCGTATACACAAATTAGATTATCCCAAATAGGGAATAGGTTAAACCTCACCGTATATGAATCATTAACACGATTGCTCGTATTAATTATTAATATAGGTCGGTAAAATCAGGTCAATTATCAGGGTAAACTTTGATATGATTCAAACTTAGTTTATCATGCACTCGTTCGTTTACCAGCCGGTAAACATCAAAAATACCCTTCCTGTGGCCACCAGAAATGATATTTTCGTGTAAGGCACTTTAGATATTTTAATATATATCAAGTAGAGCTTTGTAACATAAGATCGGCATTTTCAGGGACTTCAAGTTCATAGAACAATGAGACAGATTCAATTCAAAAGATTATAGAGTTTAATAAAACAAGACTAAAGATTACATAAACTACTTAAATCACGCAGGAGTAAATATGCATAACAAAAACAAACAATTACCACGACAAAAGGACGATTGCAATACGAAATATTGGAGAGAGAAAGTTAGAGGATGAGAGAGAGAGAGAGAGAGAGGGAGAGAGAGAGAGAGAGAGAGAGAGAGAGAAATCAGTTTCTCTTGAACAATTCAAACGAGACCCAAAGGCTTTCTTAGGCGTATCTAGACAACCTTAAACAGCACTTAATTTAGATTGTACGTTACTTTGATATGGTCCCTTTGGTGTAGCTGTGTTACAAAAGAAACAGGCTGATGTCTGGAGTTTCGTTCGGACGGAGGTAGATGTTGCGATCTCTTCAGCTCGTATGACAGATGCTTAATCTTAAATTTGTTTCGTTCGTGAGTACACTGAACGAAGGAGAATTATCAAACTGAGGTAGCTCAAGAAAAGAAAGAACTTAGATTAAAACAAAGTAGGAAAACGACGCGGAACTCCGGGCTGGAGTTCGCAGGGAAGTTGGGATCTCTCTCTGGCGTAGGACTGCTCGCTAGCACGGAGGAGACATGGCGCTCCTGGTTTTGAAGGCGCTCGAGACACGCCTTTCGTTCGCGTCCGATCCAATCGTTTGGGAGGAGGCGTGTCGGCAAACCTTGTGGTTTGCGAAGTACACGCCTTCGGGGTCATGTGCATAAGATATTACAAATTTAGTAATAATACACTTCTAAACTAGGATTAATAAAATATGTCTCATATTGCATTTTGGGTTAGTGATTCGATCTTATTCGATTTCTCTGATTCCAATCATACCACTCGCGGCATTCCTAGGGCTAGTAAAATGCAGATACATGATTTTTCGTGATTAAACAAATGTCAGACTGATCACATATCATAAAAGCTTACAGTTATATCAATTAGGTCACAAGGGAATCCTGAACACAACCAGAAAACATTTGTACATTTGAAATGTTACGTTTAACTACACGTGGTTCAGAATGATTGTCTCTTTGTGTGTGAGTGTGTTTGTGTGTGTGTGTGTGTATTCAGAGTTCGTCGCGTGGTCAGTCACGCGTTGGACTCCTGATCATCTTCAGTTCCGTGTATGTGTGTGCGTCCTTCGAATTCGATGAGTTTTAAGTCCGGATTACAAAGACAACCTTGTGTAATGAACCACACTGGTCAATGTTTGTGAGGTGTCGTGCAGAGGGGACACCACGGGATCTCCAGCCAGAGAGGCGCCCCTGTTGAGTCACATGTGGTAAGACAGAGGACCCTGTGATTACTTATCAGCGAAAAACGCCGCGGGGGCACTTCTGGCATCGGTAATCTAATTAAGTCCAAGCACCATTTGCTTCGTGGGTGAATCGGTAACTTAAAAAGTCCCATGACATCTGTTTTTGTCACAATCTGAAGAATGGAGGAGTGTTTACTTAATTAGAATCTAGTTGATTAAAATCACATGATTGCGCTGATCATCTGATTATTGCTACATTCCCCTCTTGATGGTTCGGCAGGACCCGTGTGGGTGGGCCTCGTTGAACCATCATGACCGCATTGGTCAGGTGGCAGGTAAATCATGGAGGTCGGATGCTGCAGATGATTGTTAGGGCTGAGGGCTCAGCTCTATGAGGTTTTCCGCGTTCTCTAGCGGGGAATCTTCTTTCCGAGGGCCCCTACGGAACCCTCCGGACATGGCTTGGGTGAGCCTGGCTGTTGAGGCTCGCATCTCGTTGAGTCGTTGGTACAGGACGTAGGCCAGGCCCAAGGTTAGGACGTGGCCGATGATCGTTGAAATGCACACGGCAGTGTCGGCGGCGGTCCAGGCTTGGACGACAGGTGAAGCGTTCAGGATGGGCATTCTGGACAATGCTTGGAGGGCTGTGTCAAGGGGTGCGATGTCGATGATCTGTGACCCCCCTTCCTGAATCCATTTTTCCAGTTCTGGATCGAAAGTGAAGTTGCGATCCTTAAAGAAGGGTGGAATCTCTAGTTCGGATTGGTATTCTTCGCTCGGGAGGTGATACAAGGCTAGGTCGTCCAGGTGGAGGATGGCTCCTCGGGGGACTTGAATCCACATGGTCTGGTTCAGCAGGTTGACGCGTGTAGCGGTGTCGTGCTGGTCGTAGGTCAGTGTCGCCGCCCGAACTGGAGTGTTAACGAGCCACCGATCCCCCACGATCTCAGCTTGCGTCTCAGTGACTTGGCTGCGAGGTTTAGCATCTGCCGGGCAGCGTGCATCGCTGGCCAGATGTTGCAGGCCGCAAATCCCATCAGTGTTGACGCTATGATTGTTGAGGATTGTCACGGTTCCTCTCAGGGTCTTGCCGATGGTTTTCAGGGATGCACTTTGTGTGTTGAGTTGTTCTTTTAACTGTGGAAGTTCTGTCTGAATTTCGGCTACGTGCCGTCGCACCGTGGCTATGTTAACGGCGTTGACACTTGATATGCCAATGTTGAACAGCGTGCCTACGGCGGCAGCAGCTCCGAGCAATGCTCCCAGGAACCGCTTGGAATGTTTGTTGTGTCCTCCCAATTCAGCTTGGGTGACGGTCATCTTCTCGAGTTGGTTCAGCATGTGCTCGACATCGGCTTCGGCGTGGTTGAGGGCGGTTTCTGTCCATCGGGGACCTGCCCAGCTGTACTGGGCTACCGCTCTTGGGTAGTGCGCAAGGTAAACATTTCGAGGGTCGAGTCGCACGTACACTTTCTGCGTGTGCGTTCGGCAATTGGTAATCAGCAGTCCAGGTTGATCCCTCAATACAATGCCCGAGGCCGGTCCTGGTGAGATGACGTCGGCTGGCGGCTGGCCTCTGGTCGACTGAAAGCACAGGATTGCAATCCACAGCAGCATTCTGTTACAGGCAAGAGAGAGAGGTATGGAGGAGAAGGGGAAAGAGAGAAGGCACAGGTCAGCGAGGTTTGTCCCAGGTTGCGTGGGACATCTTTTCGCTGCGATGACGGCAGTTGAGTTTTAGTTTTCATTGGCCCCTTCCTGTCTGTCCCTACTAGGGGCCACATGTCTTTTAATCTGATTGCGGTGGAGCCATTTGAGAACTGGTTCTCTCGGTCCCTGTTTTAGCTGGATTTGGTATGCAACGGGGGAGAGTTTGTTCACAATTTCGTGAGGTCCCGTCCAGTGGGGCAGGAACTTCTTTGACAACCCCTTGGGTGGCAGGGCGAAACTGTAGTACAGGACTTTGTCGCCCACGTTGAGTTCCTGGTGTGATGCCTTTCGGTCGTAATATGCTTTCTGCCCTTCAGCGCTGGTTTTCAGATGTTGCTGGGCGAAAGCGAAAGTTGTTTTTAAGTGTTTATGGAGCTCGTCCAGGTACTGGGACGTGGTGTAGGCGGTGACGAGGTTGTGGTCTCCCGGTTGATACAACAGGTGTAATGGCAGGGTCATCTGCCGCCCGGTCATGAGTTCAAACGGGGACACCTGTGTTGATTCCTGCGGTGTGGCTCGGAGGGCCATCAGCACGAGGGGTAGTTTCACATCCCAGTCTTTCTGATTAGCCGATACGTACTTTCTTAGCATGTGGACCACCGTTCGATTCGATCTCTCTACCTGACCAGACGCGATTGGATGTTGAGTAATGTGAAGCTTAGCTTGTACCCCTAGACATCTCCAGATCTTTTGCATGATCTCGGCAGTGAAGTGGGTACCTCTTTCTGAGTTGACTCTTAGTGGCAATCCGAACCGGGAGAAGATGTGGTTCATCAGGAGATATGCCGTTAACTGGGCAGTGTCGTTAGGTGCTGGCAAACACTCTACCCACTTGGTAAACTGACACACCACCGTGAGAAAGTACTTGTTGCCTCTTGTTGACCTGGGCAGAGGTCCTACCCAGTCAATTTGGAGGTCTGACCATGGGAACGTGATTCCTCTGCGTTGCAGTGGGGCTCTGTGATTTGGGTTTGATGGTTGGAATTGACAGCAGACCAAGCATTCTCTCACATACTCTGCCACATCTTGTTGCATGCCTGGCCAGTATGCCACCTGTCTAAGTGTCTCATACGTGGCTTTGGTACCGTGAAAGTCTTTGTCTTGGCCTGGCAGTTTAGAATGTCCCTTGACCTTCTTCCAGTACACGGTGACATCGTGTGTTGTTGTGATGTTATCACATTCCTGGAACAGGTGTTGGTGTTTGACAGGCTTGTTGTTTGCCGTTTTGAAACCGTTTTGTTTCCAGATTGGGAGATGGCAAACAAAACTGAGTCTGGCATAGTTAGAGTCTGTGCATATGAGAAGTTCTCTGATGTTATGGGCTGCTGCGATTTGCAGAGTTATGAAAATTGCTGCTACCTCTGCATATTGTGATGATTGGGGGCCCAGTTTGAAGTGTCGTGGTGGGCATGGGTGGTTGTCAACCCACAGTACCCCTGCACCTGCCTTCAGGATGCCCTCGTGGTTGTAGGAGCATCCATCGACGTAAGCCGTGGGCATGCCGTTGCACACATTGCTGTCAAAGTACCTGTGACAGGTCAGTGGTGGCTGTTAGGGCTCTGGTGTGTTCAGCATCGTAGCAGGTGAGTTGTCAGAGCAGTTTTGACATGCAGCCAGGCCGTTTCCCAACGCTGACTTGTGATTTTGTGCATATCGGGCCTCGACATCACGTCCTTGGAGAGCCATTAACCACGTGGCTATGCGTGCATTGGTTACTACGCCATATTGGATGCGTTGGCTGTTGAGGAACATTACGGGCTGGTGGCAAGTGTCTATTATGACTTTCTGTGCTCCAATGTAGCTGGAGAAACGCTGTATGGCCCATACTGTACAGAGCAACGCTTTTTCGCAGTCTGAGAATTTACATTCTGGAGGGAGAAGTGTCTTGCTGGCATATGCGACCACCTTCTTGTCTTGGTCGTGCCGTTGGTATAGGCCAGCACTGAGACATTGGTCAGAAAATCCAGCTTCCAGGTAGAATTCTTTTTGAGGATCGGGGTATGCGAGACAGGGAGCTGCGCATAAATGTCTTTTTAGTTCCGCCATGGCGTGTTCTTGAGCGTCTGACCAGATGAAAGGGCAATCCTTTTTCAGCAGAGCTGTGAGGGGCCTGGCGATGTCTGAATAGTTTTCGATGAACTGTCAAGAGTAATTGCATACCCCTAGAAAACTTCGCAGTTCAGAGACGTTAGTGGGAGGCTTGATGTTTTGAATGGCATGGATACGGTTTGATTGTGGTTCGATGCCATGGGGTCCGATGAGCAGGCCCACGTAGTTGACCTTGGTACGACACCACTGTCCCTTGTGGAGGGCTATTTTGGCGCCGGCAGTGGATAACTGGTTCAAAACATAGTCTATTTCTTTCAGGTGGTTGGCCACCGTCGTGCTCTTCATGAGAACATCGTCTACATAAATCAGGTTACCTCTCATCCTGGCGTCTGGGCAGGCTTTGTTCAGGAAGATGTTAAACTCAGCTGGTGAGTTGGCATACCCGAACGGGCATCTGTTGAAGGTGAACTGTCGGTTGCCAAATGTGAATGCCAACTTGTGTTGGTCTTCTGGGTGCACTGGAATGGTCCAGAATCCAGAGGCCACATCGAGTGTAGAGAAGATGGTGGCTCCTCTGATTCGGGGTATTTCCTGTTCCAGCTGTGTCATGGGCCACCGTGATAATGGCACCTGTTGATTCAGCTTTCGATAGTCAATGGTGGGCCGCCATTTCCCATTCGGTTTGAGAACGGGCCAGATGGGGGCAGAGTAGGTGCTGTTACATGGACGGATGACACCTTTCTCAAGCATGGATTTGATGATTTCCTGCACTGGTTTGTGCGAGGCAATGGGAATTTTGTATTGCTTGATGAAAGTGGGAGGAGCCTCGGGATGCGAGGGGATGCGCACCATGTGGAGGTGGGTAAGGCCACAGTCTAACGAATCTTTGGCAAAGGATTCTTTGAACTTGTAAAGGACTTGTCTTAGTCTTTGGCGGTCTGCGTCGTCCTGAAGCGCATCAGCATCTTGTAGAATTTGCTGCACTTGAGATTCAAAGACTTGATATGTCTCCTCTGTCGGTGTGTCATCGGTCGGGTTGATTTTTAAAGGTGTAGCAGGTGCATTAGTCTCACTTACAGGCTGGTGGGAGACTGTGTACACTGCAAGGTGTTGGTCCTCTGTCAGCTCAGTTCTGCACACTTGGTCTTTGGCTACTGACATGACCGATGTGATGGCAATGAGTTGGAAGGGTACTGTGAACAATGTGTTGTCAGTGTGCCCTTCAGGTATCAGTGCAGGTGGGATGGGCCCGATGACGGGTAATACAAGTTCAAAGTCATGAAAGTCGTGGCTCACTAGCCATCCTAGCCTGTAGGATCTGGGGATGTTGATGTCCGTTGCTGTGCAGTTGTTGAACAGAATGTAGACTACCCGAGATGACACTTCTGTGAGGGGTGTGGCTTCGAGTGTGAGTCCGAGGTCTTCACATTCGAGTGAAGGTTGGAAGAAAGCCAGCGTGTGGTTTAAGCTTTGGCCACGTCGCAGGTTGAGCCGTACAGTGACCCCTTTAGTGTAAGCTGGTATCACTGTTCTTTGTTCGTTGATTAGTGTGCAGACTTCTGGGATGGTCTGCCCTGACAGCAGATTTTCATGATCGATGAGAACAGGTGGCTGTAAAGTCAATGGGGCCCATACCACTTCATTAAACATGTCCACATGAGCTTTGAGACGAAGCAAAATGTCTGCTCCGATGTAGACATCGTGGACCGGATCCGGTAGGATCAGGAAGTAATGGGTCAGGCACCGGTTATTCCACTTTAATTGCAAAGCACAGATCCCTTTTGCAGCTATCATGGAAGATGGATGTGCGTTGAGAGGGAAACGTGTGCGTTTGCTGGTATAAGGCAGGTCCGGTGTATTGTCAATGATTGCATTGAATAGTGAGAGACTGATGGCTGAGTTGTCTGCCCATAGTGCTAGGATAATGTCTGTTGTGGTTATATCTTGCAGTCGCAGGGCAGTCCTGACCTGGGGGCAGTAGGTACCAGAGCCTTGGCTGGTTTTGAAAGTACAGAGTAGTGAACTTGACCCCTGATCAGCTGTTATGACTGGGTTGCCATGTCTGGCTGAGGGAATTCCCGTGAACCCTGTGACCTGACAGTCTGGCTGAGCAGATATGCGTGGCTGGAGGGGGAGGGGTTCACGCATGTGAGCCCAAATTTGCAGGTGTTTGAAGTCCAGTAACGGCTCGAATCGATCCAGCAGGTCCTTGCCTATGAGAAATGGATAAATGTTCATTGGTGAAACGTAGACAGGGTGTACTAGGCTCATAGGACCGATTGCCAGGTGAATGGGAGCTACGTTTCTTAGTTGGATGTCATTTTGGCTGTATGACTGCACATTCAGCTCACAAGTGTGGAAGTTAAGAGTTCGATTCTGTTTGAGCTTCAAATTTAAGTTTTTCAAAGAGTTCAGTCGATTTGAGCGTGAGATCGGAGCCTGTGTCCACAAGCGCTTCGAGTCTCACCTCCTTTTCCAAAGTGATTGTTAGGTAGAGTTTGCGTGCCACTCCTTTTTCGATCAGGTTCCCCAGGAGTTTTGGTGTGGGGTCTTGCTTGTTGATCGATAAACAGTGCGGGTATGTTTCGTGTGGCTCGTTGTGGGTGCAGATCAACAAGACAGCACTGTCTGGTACCTTTGTGTGAGTGCTGCTGCAATTTTGTTCAGGAAGTGCAGCGTTTTGTTCAGGAAGTGCGGTTGTCAGCCGGAGTGAGTGAGGGGTGTTGTCAGTTGGTGATGCAACAATGACTTCACTAGTCTGTGGCTGACAAACAGTGTTCTGGGGGGCGGTCAGTTGGAGGGAGTGAGTGGTGATGTCACTTTGTGATGTAACAGCGAGTTCCAGAGTCTGTGGTTTGACAGTGTCTGTGGGGCTGTCAGTGGGAGGAACGTTGGGAGTGGAGTTGGCTTCAGGCCTAGGGTTTAGTCATGCGGTGTCTGGTTTATCCTTGTCTTCCTTGCGAGGTTTCTTTTGAAGAAACTCTCTCAGCACGCTCAGAAGTTCTGCAGCTTCAACCGTGGCTGTGTTGTTTTTGTTGGATTTTGGCTCCAACCGCAGCTTATCAGTGTCACGTCGAGAGGGGTCCTTCGACCGGCTCTCTGGGCTTAGTGTTCGGGGAGATGGAGGTCGGCTCCTTCTGGGTTGCCGGCTGGCTTCCCAGGTGCCCCCTGAAGTGATCCTGAGAAGATACAACTTATCCCAAGTAGTGGCGTTGGCCACAGTTTGTAAGTGAAAATCAATGTCTTTTAAATAAGAGTGTACATCGTGACCTCCTGCTGGATTGGGAGTGAAGGTCGGGATGTTTCTAGCAAGCTTGTCGAGTTCTTTAGGGGCCGTGTGGTGACCGATGGCCCTACCCTTCGGTTTGGGGCCCTGCTCCTCTTCAGCTGGTGGGAGCTCGTAGCGGCTGGCTAGAATGGTGTCGCGCCGTGGGCTTGCTTCCCCTCCTTCAGCTCTGGGGGTTTGGCTGAAACGTGCAGGCTCGCTGGTAAGGGGAAACGGAGTGATGGGTGTTTCCCCCTCCAGGTCGCCCTGCAGTCTGTAAGAATGTTTCAGTTCTCTGTGGACAATGTCAAGTTCATATTTTAGATCGTGTCTCTGTTGGACAAGCTCGTTAATCTCAGCTCGGGCTGCTTGCAAATGTTTTTCGCAGGCCTTGGCTTTGGCCTCTCTGTCTTTTAATTCAATCTCAGCTCTTTTCAAAAGAGCGTCGCCACGTAGCAGCTTGTCCTGGAGTTCCTCCGTGGTCCGTTTTACGACTGCAACCTCTTGTCTGTGTCCGTGCGCAGATCCTCCAAGGCCTTTTGCAGTCTTTTCACTTCCTCTTGTAATTCTGGGCGCGTTTCGTCCTTGGCTTTGACCTCCAGAAGTAGCTGATCCAGACGCTCCTGCGTGTGGTCCTTTTGTTTGCGGGCCTCCTTCAATTGAGTCTTTAGTCATGCAATTTCCTTTTCCAGATTGGCGTTGTCCTCCTCCGCCAAGCGTGCCTGTGCCACTAAGTTGTGAGCTAGGCTTCCGATTATCCGGCTCCATTCCTTTGAGCTGTAGGTCTGCGTGGGGTCGTTGGACATTAGCTGGTCTACGTCGGCGTCCAGTTCCTGTCGGGTCAGGGGTTTTGGGTCGCCAGCGTCCTTGGGCAGACAGCCGGTTGTCATGGCTCTTAACCAAGCATCCAGTTTGCTCCAATGGGTCGCGGGACTGGAAGCGCGTGACATTCTGGCTCACTGGGGGCGAGAGAAACACAACACACACAAAAAGGGCCAATGCAAGCTTTTGTTTTGTTTTTTGAGGCTAACGAGCCGTAGTACGGTCGTGCCGTCTATAGAAATTTTGGCTAACTGATGTAGACAGTTAGGTGGGCCAATTTATGCGGGTCAACTTGGGACCCGAAAATAGAGGCTGCTTGGTTGTCACTCTTATTGTTTAACTTCCTTGGGGTCTCTTGGTGAACTGAAAGAAACAAATCACAACAGAACAAAACAAAAACAAAGGGAAGAGAAGATTGAAAGGGAAAGAGCCAAACAAAAATATTGCAGTGAAAATAACACCTAAGTGAATTGACCTGCTCTGTAGCGTAACCTCTAAGAACTAAGAGGGTGTGTCTTAGGGGGAAAGAGGTAAACCAAACGCTTAGAAAATCTATCCGGGGGAATGTCTAATATTCTGTGGCTTATATTAAGTGTCAGGGTTTTATCAAAATCTGTTTTTTTCCTTTACCTGAGGTCGAACCCAGCTGGACCCAGCAAGCGTGGTCAAACTTTCCGGTGCCGCCAAACACTTGACCGCCGTGACCTGGGGCTGTTCGTTGCTCTGGTCACGGTTACGCCCCCTCAAACAGCGTGACATGTAAGCACAACCTGGTAATCTTCTATGTATCAACCGGCCGACCGCACTGCAAAGGTGGGCGGGGCCCAGAACCCACCAGCGAACTGGCGTGGCGGTTTCGCCTATGGTTTGTGCACCGTTCCCAACAACTGACTTGTGCGATGGCTTGATGGTTGACCCTACAAAGCACCAGATTGCTGATGTCACTTACTGCGTGCCGTAAACCGTGGCAGAGATAAAACAACTCGAGAGTCACCGCACGGTCAGTGTCGGCGACGCCAGTCAGCAGACTCGCCCACCGAGATCAACCAGGACTCCCACAATCCACCACAGCTGCTGAGGTTTTTACCTACACAACAAGCAAAATGGAATGAACAAGGGAGCTTAAAGTGAATTAAGATTTTCCTTTCTTAAACCAAATTGAGTAATTTAGGTATGTAAAACAGAAACTACAATAAACCTAAAGAGGGGTAAGGTAGTAATAAAATGACTTTGAAGAGAAAAACTAATTTACCTGGAAAGGAAAACTAAATTAGAAGATGAACGGCTTTTGCCAACTGATGATAGCACAACAATATATTAGACATGATGGTAGTTATTGAAAAAATAACCTAACCCGATTGGAAGTTAGCAATAACTCAATGCAGGTGGAAGCCGGAAATGGGAGCGCTGTGGTTCACCTGGACTGTTTGACACAATTTAAATTTCAATTAAAATTGGTTTAACTCAAATCCAAATGAGCCTGGGGGAAATTGAAAGAGGATTAGACTGATTTCTTATAATAATCGTAACACTGAAGTCGTTCGTAATGATTATAAAATAATCCTCGGGAAAAGCATAAATGAGAATGATTTCATACAGTTTAAGTTCAGTAGAAGGCTGATAGCTGGCTTGAGAAGGGTGTCTGCCACTAAGGTGGCGTCTTTCTTTTCAGGGGGGGCTATCAATGACTGAAATGTGAGAAATTTATAATAAATATATTTATAATAAAAAAAAAAAAAATAATTAAAAAAAAAAAATGTTTCAAATCAGCTCTAGATACACTGGGGAAGGAGAAACCAAGTTGTTGTAGAGGAATCAGAATGATTTCTGATAATAAATCACAATACTACTGAAGTTATTAGTACGATTATAAAAATAAAATAATAAAACAGAACAGAGTCATCGAGACAGATAGAAATAGTGAAGGGTAGACAGAGTGAGTTGAGCAGAAAAGTGTTAGCTGACCTGGAGGGGCGTCTGTCTCTCTCCACGTGAGCTATCAGTGATTTGGACTGAGGAATTCTGTGACTCAAGCCCCTAATTCACTTCCGTGAATTGTGCTTAAAATAAATGTCTCAGCCCAAAGGAGGATTGTTTTAACGAACTAGCAAGCTGTAAATGCACGCATGTATTTAGGCAGCTTATTCAACAATCATCGCAGTAAATTTGGACAACCGTTCCGGAAGCAATGGGTAGCAGGTCCTACCTGCTATTGCCCACGCGGGGGCGGTGTCGCGCTCATGCGAGCCAAACTCACGAGCGTAGTAATTTGAAACTGACGCGCGCCTGTTAAGGAAATCCAAAGTTTCCTTACGCACAGATTTCTACACGACACAAGTATACACACATTTCACAAGTATACTTTACGAAGATCACGGCGGATCTCTTTGTGCTCGGTCCGCACAGAAAATGAAACAGGATTTTCACCGGGTAGCTAAGCCAGTTTTGAAACCCGAAATTATCGTTGCTATAACGACATAAAATAAAGATCTTTTACTGACGGGAGGATTCTCGCTTCCGCAGTAACTTAATATACCGGTAATACGCCTGAGTGAAGATTTCTTCGTTCAAACAGGACTTCGAACAATATTAACATGTACCACAGCCAAACAAAATAAATGTTTTTCTTTTCCTTAACCTGGGCCTTTTAAAATATTGTGACTGCAGTTTATCACATCCAGTAGTGTCAAAAAGAAATGCTTTAGACCTCTTTTTAGCACTGTTGGTGTGGCATATGGCTTTTTGCCTTGCTCAGTTTCTGAGTCGACTATAACGTTATACAATGCAGACGCACGTACGCAATATTAAACTCTCAAAAACACACATGAATATGAATCTGAATATTGGTCCCAAAATGAAGTTTGAAAATGGCCGCGTTCTTCCACCATATAAATGTAGCGACAATGACTTTTGTAGGGAAATTATTAACTCAAAGGGGGAATAATATTCATGAGATGATGAATATGCATTATCGTATACACAAATTAGATTATCCCAAATAGGGAATAGGTTAAACCTCACCGTATATGAATCATTAACACGATTGCTCGTATTAATTATTAATATAGGTCGGTAAAATCAGGTCAATTATCAGGGTAAACTTTGATATGATTCAAACTTAGTTTATCATGCACTCGTTCGTTTACCAGCCGGTAAACATCAAAAATACCCTTCCTGTGGCCACCAGAAATGATATTTTCGTGTAAGGCACTTTAGATATTTTAATATATATCAAGTAGAGCTTTGTAACATAAGATCGGCATTTTCAGGGACTTCAAGTTCATAGAACAATGAGACAGATTCAATTCAAAAGATTATAGAGTTTAATAAAACAAGACTAAAGATTACATAAACTACTTAAATCACGCAGGAGTAAATATGCATAACAAAAACAAACAATTACCACGACAAAAGGACGATTGCAATACGAAATATTGGAGAGAGAAAGTTAGAGGATGAGAGAGAGAGAGAGAGAGAGGGAGAGAGAGAGAGAGAGAGAGAGAGAAATCAGTTTCTCTTGAACAATTCAAACGAGACCCAAAGGCTTTCTTAGGCGTATCTAGACAACCTTAAACAGCACTTAATTTAGATTGTACGTTACTTTGATATGGTCCCTTTGGTGTAGCTGTGTTACAAAAGAAACAGGCTGATGTCTGGAGTTTCGTTCGGACGGAGGTAGATGTTGCGATCTCTTCAGCTCGTATGACAGATGCTTAATCTTAAATTTGTTTCGTTCGTGAGTACACTGAACGAAGGAGAATTATCAAACTGAGGTAGCTCAAGAAAAGAAAGAACTTAGATTAAAACAAAGTAGGAAAACGACGCGGAACTCCGGGCTGGAGTTCGCAGGGAAGTTGGGATCTCTCTCTGGCGTAGGACTGCTCGCTAGCACGGAGGAGACATGGCTCTCCTGGTTTTGAAGGCGCTCGAGACACGCCTTTCGTTCGCGTCCGATCCAATCGTTTGGGAGGAGGCGTGTCGGCAAACCTTGTGGTTTGCGAAGTACACGCCTTCGGGGTCATGTGCATAAGATATTACAAATTTAGTAATAATACACTTCTAAACTAGGATTAATAAAATATGCCTCATATTGCATTTTGGGTTAGTGATTCGATCTTATTCGATTTCTCTGATTCCAATCATACCACTCGCGGCATTCCTAGGGCTAGTAAAATGCAGATACATGATTTTTCGTGATTAAACAAATGTCAGACTGATCACATATCATAAAAGCTTACAGTTATATCAGTTAGGTCACAAGGGAATCCTGAACACAACCAGAAAACATTTGTACATTTGAAACGTTACGTTTAACTACACGTGGTTCAGAATGATTGTCTCTTTGTGTGTGTGTGTGTGTGTGTGTGTGTGTATTCAGAGTTCGTCGCGTGGTCAGTCACGCGTTGGACTCCTTATCGTCTTCAGTTCCGTGTATGTGTGTGCGTCCTTCGAATTTGATGAGTTTTAAATCCGGATTATAATGACCAGTGTGGTTCATTACACAAGGTTGTCTGTGTTTGTGAGGTGTCGTGCAGAGGGGACACCACGGGATCTCCAGCCAGAGAGGCGCCCCTGTTGAGTCACATGTGGTAAGACAGAGGACCCTGTGATTACTTATCAGCGAAAAACGCAGCGGGGGCACTTCTGGCATCGGTAATCTAATTAAGTCCAAGCTCCATTTGCTTCGTGGGTGAATCGGTAACTTAAAAAGTCCCATGACATCTGTTTTTGTCACAATCTGAAGAATGGAGGAGTGTTTACTTAATTAGAATCTAGTTGATTAAAATCACATGATTGCGCTGATCATCTGATTATTGCTACACAGAACAGTCTCAAATTTCATCTATAGAATAAGACAAAACTAACTAGATATGCATGCATACAGGAAGGTCAGATACAATTCTGTGTTATCTACATTAAGGACATTTCTATCCTAAGTTACCCACAAGGACGTTTGTGTGCGGGTATGTGTGGCGTGTGTGTGTGTGTGTGTGTGTGTGTGTGTGTGTCAGAGTTCAGTCAGCGTTTCCTCCGGGGAATTCTGGGTGTGTACCACGTGCGGGTTAGTTCGCAAATGGTTATCTTCAAGACAAAAGGGTAGTGTATGTAAATCCACTTATCAGTCTACGGAGACATAATAATTGATGAGGGGGGGAAAACTAGCTCGAGACCCTGAATGGACCAGTTCTTATTCTTGGTGACTGAACACAAATTGCAAGCAGTGTAAGGATTTGAGAACAATGGGGACCTGTTTCTTTATTGCGCAATGCGTCATAAATGAAGTTAATCAATGACCTGCTGGCAGACATTGGGGCACCATATCACATGATTCAAGGTTTTGTGAATTGAACATATATGTGTTCATATTTGTTCAGTAGTGAAAGGAGAACAATCAGGATTCGGTCAGTCGCTACACACTGGAGGCTGGGCAACATTTACAGGGTCACAGTCTTTTTCCTGAAATGAAAAGAACACAGAACTATAATGACAAAACTGTGATTTAATAAGTAGTGTTGAGTTAAAATTGTTGATTTCTCAAATTTAATAAATTCTCATTTAGACAGTCTGATTCTTAAATCCCAAGAATTAACCTTTTACTCTATGCTGAGTATGCTCTATTCTGAGTTAAGCTTGAAGCACACTTTATGACTAGCTGAATCATTCTAAGAAGGAACTCAACACATTTGAAGACTATATACTTACACTGGAAAATATTCCAAACACTTACACACAGACATTAATGTAGACTGTAATCACAGACTGAACACAACTGTACTGACTCTATACATTTGGGCATGATGAGCTATAATCTGTCATGATGTGTTTCCATCTTAGTTTATGTGCATGTTTTCATGCAAAATGCACATAAAAATAGGTGGATGGACACATAACGAGGTTTCAAACATGCGAGACCGATGGAGAGGGGGTTTGTAGTCACTAATAATCCAAATTTCAACTGATAAAAATGTTTATTTAATGTTATCCATGTTATATTTCATCTTAACTAACAATGTGAACTTTTAAAAATATCCATTATGTCATCAAGTTTTAAATGCATCATTATGCATGAATTCTAGAAGAGTCTTTAGACTTTAGGCTTTAGAGTCTTTACAGGCTTTCCTGTAGCTCAAACAGTAGAGCGTTGGCGCTAGCAACGCTCATGGGTTCGATTCCCAGGGAAAGCAAGAACTGACAAAATGTAAAATGTGTACCTTGAATGCAATGTAAGTCGCTTTGGATAAAAGCGTCTGCCAAATGCATAAATGTAAATGTCTTTACATGCAAGACTCATAATTTGCAGATCAACATACTACTTATTTTCTCTCAGGCTAGTAGCAAATGAAATTAAATTAAATGTGGAGGATATTAACTGTGAAAAGATGATTGACAGGCCAGTTTATGGTGTCCGTTAAAGACACAGTTTTATGACTGGATAGTATGTCCCAAAGCTTGGCTACTCTTGTCTCACACACTCAAAAGTATGTACTTTTTCTTTACAAAAAGAGCACATACTTTTAGGGCATGGAATAAGTAGGCAAACTAGGACGCAGGGATTCTTAACAAGCCTTAAGATCAAATTTAACAGGGACAATCAGGCCAAAAATGATGATAATTTATCAATAAAAGGTAATGCATATGGCCAAATCAAAATCAAAAACTTGCTCAAGTCATACTGTGGTAGTAACTTACCAGATTATCAAAAGGTGATGTCCAAAGGACATACAATGTACAGAACGGTTTGATTCCATGATCTGAAATTGACCCAGTAGAAGTGCTCTCTATAGCATTCGAAGAAGTAGCTTCCTGGATTCTGAACACCTCACTGGCCATTTCATCTTTTCCAATGAAATCAAACAAGACCTAAAAACAAAGAGCCCATGATGGCAAATATTAATAAAATAAAGAAATCCAGAAATGAGGAAAAATAACTAAATAAAACATCTATGAAAAAAAACCTTAATCCTTCTTCACAATGAACGTCTTACTTGAAATGGATCAGACATGATGAACTTCCTCTTATTCACATCTCCATTTGGATATTTGGCTTTCAGATATTCTCCATCTAGAGGTTCAACACGGGCTGCCATTCGCTGGCGTCTTTCCTCAATGGCCTAAAAAAAAATATGTATATGTATATATATATATATATATAAAGAAAATTAAACAATAAAATATTTAGTGGCAGCACTAACCTTTTTGCGCTTTTCTTCCAGAACCTCGTAGCAGCGCCTCCTTCTGTCCTGCAATACCATATATGTAATACACATTTTTGTTTTAAACAAAATTGAACCTTGGCAAGCAAACTGCGAATAGTCAAAAATTACCTTTTCTATATCTGCCAACAAAGAAGCATTATATTCTTCATCTTGCTGTGAACGTACAGCTCGCCACTCCTGAAGGAAATAAAGTACAACTATGAGTCACAAATCAGTCATATTTACAGCCATTGACAACATCAAAAATAACTTCACTCACACAGATTTACAGATTCTGTAGTCTCTGCACTGAAGGAGGTTTCATCAAGTGCTGTAGTGCTGGATGATTGTTGAGAGTTCTGGGGAATGGCTGCGGATGGTGTCATTACCTAAGAGAAGACAAAAAAATATAATGACAAAGAATTTGTTAGAGCCACTGCACAGTAAAGAAGTTACTTGAACTGTCACCTAACATTAAATGTGCACGGTGCATAAACAAATAATTTATATTAAGGTTAAATGAAAGGCCAATTCAACTGAACATGTCTTAAAGAAATGGCTCGTTCATTTGTACATCTAGGGCCAGATTTACTAAACAGGACAATTAGCATAAAAACACAATCCCATAAATGCACTGATGGATTATACAGTTCTGTGGGTGATTTACATAAAATTACATTAAATAACTTCACTCACACAGAGATTTACAGATTCTGTAGTCTCAGCACTGAAGGAGGTTTCATCAAGTGCTGTAGTGCTGGATGATTGTTGTGAGTTCTGGGGAATGGCTGCGGATGGTGTCATTACCTAAGAGAAGACAAAAAAATACAATGACAAAGAATTTTTTAAGAGTTACTGCACAGTAAAGAAGTTACTTGAACTGTCACCTAACACCACTGGTTTCACAGACAAGGCTTAAGGCTAGTCCCAGACTAAAATGCATGTTTGAACTGTCTCAACTGAAAATATCTTGCTCTGACAGATGTTAAAATATGTCAGCTCCATTGTTCTGTCACAATATGCACACATGTAACATTTTCTTGCACATCATTTTAACTAAGGCCTATTGGCTTAAGCTAAGGCCTGTCTTTGAAACCGGGCCTTAATGTGCACTGTGCAGAAACATATCATTTGTATTAAAGTTAAATTAAAGGCCAATTCAACTGAACATGTCTTAAAGAAATGTCTCGTTCATTTATACATTTAGGGCCAGATTTACTAAACAGGACAAATTAGCATGAGAACACAATGCACTGATGGAAGTGTAAAGTTCTGAGAAATACTAGTACATTGACGAACATTAGTGAATCACATCATAAAGTTTGGTTATGACAAAGGAGGGTTGTGCTGGAGCAAAAGTAAATCTGGCCCTTGGACTTTGTTTAACATGTAGTGAAGTCATTCCTGTGAAACTTCAGCTCTTGGGACTATATAGAGCCTGCTCTTTCCAATTTGTTTTTTTAGGTCTTTCACACTATTTGCATGCACTTTTCTTCCGTCCTTTTCCTGCTCTTGCCAAATAAAAACCTATTAAGTTTAAATTCACAGTTGGGTAGCATTGGCAGACAAAATTGTTTAATTCAGACAGTCCAATTTAATTGAATTTTTGATCGTTGAATTCCTCTCCCTGTTGTTTCATGCAGTGGTTTACCTACAAAATTGAAAATACACATAAGCAACATAAAATAAACAACAGCTCATCAGCTAATCATATACTGTATGTAATAGATCAGGTTTAATATACAGATCACTACCAAGTTTGGTTAACAATAAGTAACATTTCCTGTTTTTAAAAGGATTATTTTCCTGTATTTAAAATACGTTTATGCCCACCAAGAAAATACAATAATAAAGTATAATAAGAAAATCATTGCAGTGTAGAGAGCTCCATTGATTATGAGTTTTTGAAAGTGTACTACTTTGCATACCTCAAATTGACCTAAAGTAATAAACAGCTTCAATGATTATAATGCTAGCAATCTTTGCTCACTTTAAGGTTGTATTAAGGTTTTTCATGCTACTAACTACAAAATCAAAAGTTTTTGCTTTAATAAACTCATTGAAATGTGCAGCTAAATCCAAGTGACTATGATGACCATAGCATTGGATGAAACAAAACAATCTGATACTGTGTGTCAAATCAAATGATCTGTGCATTAAGTCTTAGAGTGTAAAAGCTAAATTACATAAAAAAAAATAAAAAAAACAAGAGTTCTAAATACTTGTTTTTATGATCTGTCATGACAGTAATTTCTTTTTATGAATAAACAGGATAAGCTAATGTTTTGAGCAACCTCCGTTACAAAATAGTTTTGAAATTTATTTTGGAATTATAATTCAAATAACACTGTGTTACATCTGAAATCCTTATTTATCAAGTATTTATTTACCCAATCCCATGTTCGCAACCCGTTCAAGCTCTGTTGTAGATGGTAAAATCTCAATATCTGGGCCAGAGAGGAGGAAAAGGTGTATTTGCCAGACAGAATTTTCTTGCCTTCCCGGTGGTCCTGGGCTGGCATACACAAAAATACACAGTTAAATAATATCTTAAACATTGGTAAATCACTGTTAATTATGCAAATGGCTACCATAGCAAAGCCCGACTTACTGTGAAGTCCTTGGACCTGACGCCGGAAAAGGCGTCTAGTTGAAGTAAGGAGGTTGTTATTAGTGTTAGCTGAGAGCTGCTGTCTGGCTCTTGAGATGCTGTTAAAAATTCTGTCAAAGATCGCTGGCGGCATCTCTTGATCTGATGACATGGTAGGCTGAGAGAAACATTGCATTTGGTAGAAAAAGTTTAAAAAATGTTTTAACAGAAAATTAAAAAATACGTAATAAATTGCAAGACAGAAAACAAGGTGATAATGAACCAAATTAAAATTAAACTTAAATATTACATAGATTTGTGTGGATGAGCATGTACAGAATTGTCAAAAGCTGAAGCCGTGTTAAAATTATTCAAATAATTGTTTTAGTAAATATATACTGGTTTAAAGTGGATTAAATGACTGCAGGTTTGTCTCCTTGGAGGGAGATGTCATAAATACAGATTAAACAATCACTGATTCCTCTTGATCCTAAATCATATTATATTATTTACTACAAATGACATGTACTCGAGCCTTTCAGTAATTGTATTACTACTGTTTGGTTAAAAGGATCTTGTCCTTTATACACATTGTTCTAAAAAAAACATTTTTAATTCAAATCAAGAACTATTAGAATTTGTAACTGGCTTAAAACTTTTAGAAAAAAAAAAAAACATACGGTAAACATACGTTTTCTCAAACGCATCTTGGCCAGGAATTCAATATTGCCTAAAATATCAAGATTTTGTTTTTCTGTTTTCATACTTGCTTCTGTCTGGAATCATGTCTCTACAGACCGATCAGCTTATGACATTAAAGTAAGCAACAGGAAAACAAAACCTGGATATTTTAGACGTAGAAATGGCCCGTAATGGTCACTCTACAGGACAGATAGCATAGCTATCGATAGCATAGCATAGCTTCACTGAGGCCCAGAACGCTTCACAAGCTATGCGTCATTTCCTGCCAAAGCGCTCCAGCTCATCGCAGAGCAGACAGAGACCGCCACAGCCGCAGTGGGCTAGAACAGCTCCCACCACCTCTCAGCCCGTGCCTCAGGCTGACGCTCGACGCCGCTCGCGCTCTCACAACCGCAAGCCGCCTTCTGAGCGACGGGTTCCTCGGCCCAAGATTGTGCTGAACCCTGAGCCTCGAAAGCCGTCCTAGTCACAGAAATGAGAAGAGAGAGTGCGTGTCTCGCAAAAGCCGGACCACTCTCTCTGCAAAAGCTCAAACATTACCCAGTCCCCTTACAGGCGGCTGGATATGTCCATACAGCAGTCAATGGGCCAGTCACAGAGCTCGCTCACCTGCAAACAAACGCCGTTTTTACGGCGATGCACAGAAAACACAAAAAAATTGTCTTTTTCTGCCTGCGTCACTAAGGGTTCACATGTCCACAAAGTGTGCATTCCCAGATACTGTCAAAACAGTGCCAAATTCATTCCCAGCTCAGGCTGCGCTTCCCATTAATGTAGATTACGTGCCTACGGTTATGTACGCACCACTACACACAAGCACTTTTCACACAGTTATAAATTCATCCCCAGTAAAAGCGGGAAACATTATAAAAGTGACGCGTGTGCCTACCACTGTTTATGCACCCCCACTTATAAACACTGTCCTTACAGTGTTAAACACAACCTCAGCTCAGGCTGCGAGTTTTACAAACACAGCGCGCGCTGTTGTAATCACACACGCGCCCATTCACTCAGCTGCTCAGCATGCGCCCGTGCCTCTGAGAGCTACGAGCTCAGGCGATTCGCTGGCCAGGTCCCTACGTCACAGCGGCCCGCCCCTAGCCTGTATTCAGCCCATATCTGTACACGCAGCGGCATGGGAAAACATTCCAGATATGCCCAAATGGGTATTGAATATAGTAAAGCACGGATACTCGCTCCAGTTCGCTCGCAGACCACCACGTTTTACGACTGTGGTCGAGACGAAAGTGAGAAAGGAGTCTTCACATGTTCTACGCACCGAGGTGCGCAAACTAATAGAAAATTGCGCTGTGGAAACTGTTTTCCCCCTCTCTGAGCGGGACAGGTTTTTACAGCCGCTATTTTCTCGTCCCGAAAACAGAATGTTAACAACCAAGCATATCCTCGCGCAAGTACGCCCAGGAGATTGGTTTCTCTCAGTGGATCTGAAAGATGCTTACTTTCACATTCCAATAGCGCCTCATCACAGGCCGTTTCTGAGATTCGCTTTCGAGGGACAGTCATACCAGTACACAGTACTTCCGTTCGGCCTGTCCCTGGCTCCCCGTACATTCACGAAATGTATGGATGGAGCACTTTCCCCCCTAAGACGAAGGGGAGTGCGAATACTGAATTATCTCGACGATTGGCTGGTTCTAGCACAATCAGAGAGTCAGTTAATAACACACAGATCTTGGATTATCAGCCATTTAGAATGCCTGGGTCTAAGAATCAATTTTGCAAAAAGCATACTATCTCCCAGCCAGAGGATTTCTTTCCTGGGAATAGTTCTAGACTCGATGCAAATGACAGCGCGTCTCTCATCAGAGCGCGCGCTCACCATCCGGCGCCTTGCAACATCATTCAGGGCGGGCGCGCGCGCCCCCGTCAAACGGTTTCAGAGGATGCTCGGTCTCATGGCCTCAGCATCGGCCGTACTCCAGCTAGGATTGTTGCATATGCGCCCTCTCCAACGCTGGCTCAAAGAGCCGCGTCCCTACTCACGCGTGGTGTTCGGGCCACTTTTTAATCAGAGCGAACCACGGCTGTATAAAAGCCCTGACGCACTGGAAAGCCGCCGACTGGTACCAGTCAGGCGTGAGTCTGGGTGTGAACACAAGGAGAAAGATGATAACGACAGATGCCTCCAAAATAGGTTGGGGGGCCCTTTACGAGGGCAGGCCTGTCTCCGGCTTTTGGTCAAACCCGGAGAAGCGCCTACACATAAACTGTCTGGAAATGAAAGCGGTCGCTTTGGCTCTCAGAGCCCTGCTCCCACATCTAAAAAACGAACACGTCCTGGTCCAAACGGACAACATGACGGTAGTGTCGTACATAAATCGCCAGGGTGGACTCAGGTCGAGCTCCATGCATTCAATGGCCAGGAGACTCATTTTATGGTCCCAGCACAACTTGCGCTCGCTGAGATCAGCGCATGTGCCAGGCGCCCTGAACCAGGGGGCAGACATGCTATCCAGAGACAAGATTCTCCCAGGAGAATGGGCTCTCAACCCGCTGACGATTCAGTGGTTATGGAAAACCTTTGGTAAAGCGGAGATCGACCTCTTCGCCTCCAAGGAGAACGCGCACTACTCTCTTTTCTTCACGAAAAGCACGGACGCGCTCGCCCAGAGCTGGCCGAGCCGCCCCTTATATGCCTTTCCCCCGATCGCGATGCTGCCACAGGTCATCAGTCGGGTCAGAGAGGAGAAAAACGCAGTGCTGCTGATAGCCCCACTCTGGAAGAACCAAACATGGTTTCCAGATCTGATGCAAATGCAATCTGCACCACGGCCGATTCCACTGAGGCCAGACCTCCTCAGTCAGGCCAGCGGGACGATATTTCATCCCCGCCCCGATCTGTGGGCCCTTCATGCATGGCCCCTCAACGGGTTCCCAGGAACCTCGCGAGCGGAGCACTAAAAACCATCGCTGAGGCGCGGGCGCCCTCCACGAGACGCTTATATGCCCAGAAATGGAAAGTGTTCAGTGACTGGTGTAATGCCAAGGGCCTGAACCCTGAGACATGCGAGATTACGAATGTACTCGTTTTTCTACAATGGCTTCTGGAGGCGGGCCGCACCCCCTCCACGCTCAAAGTATATGTGGCGGCCATCACAGCGTCACACAACCCTGTAATGGAACGTCCATTGGGAAGAAACGACCTAATTATTCGTTTCCTAAAGTGCGCTAGGAGGATGAACCCTTCATGCCCCCCCTCAGTGCCGATCTGGGACCTAGCTACTGTCCTAGACGCTCTTAAAGGGCCCCCGTTCGAACCACTCAGGACCGTGCACCTTAAACTGCTCTCGCTCAAGACCGCGCTCTTGCTGGCACTCGCCTCGGTCAAGAGAGTGGGCGACCTGCACGCGCTTTCGACAAGCGCTGCCTGCCTAGAATTCGGTCCTAATGACTGCAGGGTCGTCCTTAGGCCGAAACAGGGGTATATTCCTAAAGTGCTCACCACTCCCTTCAGAGCACAGGTTATCTCCCTAACTGCGCTTTCGTCTCCAGCAGACGAACACGACGCTAATCTACTCTGCCCCATTAGGGCTCTCAGAGTGTATTTGGAGCGTTCTGCCCTATTCAGACAGACAGAACAACTGTTTGTATGCTTTGGCGGCCGTACGAAAGGTTCCGCCGTTTAAAAGCAGAGAATCTCTCACTGGATAGTTGAAGCTATAGCGCTGGCTTACGAAGCTAAGGGACTTCAATGCCCCTGGGGAGTCAAAGCACACTCCACCAGGAGTGTGGCTTCTTCCTGGGCATGGTCGAGCGGGATACCGATCGAGGATATTTGTGCGGCGGCAGGCTGGGCCTCACCGTCCACATTTATCAGGTTCTACAACCTACAGGTCCCGACATTGCATTCCAATGTGCTATCAGCATGATGCTAGTTGAACTGCGAGTTCGCATCTAGATTATGTATGTGCTTGTGTCACACTGAGCGCCTTCTAGCCGCTCTGTATTTTTTCCCACATATAAAGCTTGCCTCTGCCGGCTAGTTGGATGATAACTTTGCTTTTCAGCGCAGGCACCTGCCTCTGGCTATCATAAGGCGAAGTTTGGCACGCACGCCGTTTTGCATGGTGTTCCCATAGCGTAAGCTACTTACGCAATAGGAGAGACCTCTCGAAAGGGAACGACTCGGTTACTAACGTAACCTCGGTTCCCTGAGAGGAGGGAACGAGTATTGCGTAAGCTGCCGTGCTTGTGCTTGGTTAGTTCGCTTCAGTCGTTTTAACCTAAAGAACTCTCATGACGGGGCGCCCAATATATAGCTTGACCACGCCCATCTTGGCGGGCTCTGACGCGCGCGGGCGCGAAGCGCGCTCATTGGTCGCGCATTCAGAGTCGCCCCGTCATTGGTTCGAGCAAGTTGCCGCAGCACAGCCAATGACCGAGCTCCTTCGTTCATTGCTGTCAGCTGTGCAGCTGCAATGCGTTTTACATAAAGACTTCAATATTCTCGAGAAAAGGCGTTTTCCCATAGCGTAAGCTACTTACGTAATACTCGTTCCCTCCTCTCAGGGAACCGAGGTTACGTTAGTACCGAGTGGTTTTTAATCATCTTTTTAATGCTGTTAGCTCATCATGGCTTTTTACTGTGGGAAAAAAACTAATCTGAACTAAGAACTGTTTTTTCTCATCTGGAAGTTAATGTTATTGCACTTCCATGGCAAGAATTGCATGCATGTAAGCATCTTTATTAAAGTGAATTAGTGTGAATCTCTCTCACGCATAAATCTTTCGTCAACAATAACCTACTCATTTTAAGCATGATCATAAACATAGAAATGCATGGCAAACATTGCATGTTGCCAATATTTTTGAGAGACCCCCAGGCTAATGCTAATGAATACAATTTGTGTCATGCTGGAAACATGGAAACATTTTCTGGTGTTTTTTTCAATTACAGCCAACGCCATGACAGCTTCTTTCTTCTTCCATTCATAGAAATAAGGAAATGAACCCACTTCTTTTTTGATTATGGCGGGGAGGGGAAATTACACAAGGTCATGCACAATAATTTGCACTAGTTATAATGACGTTTGAGATATCTTTAACTTTCATTCTGCCTAGTCAAAACTGAATTACAGATATCTGCAATTGTCATTTAAGATGTGTGACGAGTTGAATGTCGTTTTCAATGACGTCATTGCAGATATCTGTAATTCAGTTTTGCCTAGTCAAAACTGAATTACAGATATCTCTATCTGTCGTTTCGACTGGTCACAATTACGTTACAGATATCTTGAATGACAATTCCAACTATCCAAAATGTAATTACGACTAGTCAGAAAGACGTTGTTGATATCTACAATGTTAATTCCGGATAGTCAAACTTAGCTTTTAAATGCTAAAATAACGTCTGATGTTTGCATACGTGTACCATTACGACATCCTTCATTAATAAACATGACTTCTGATGTTTGTATACGTATATACCAATCAGAGACATACGTACCATCGCGTCACATATGCAAATATAAGGTGTGTTCGACATCGGCTGCGGCTGGATGTGACCGATCGGCGAGAGTTGCCGCGTGCAGGCGGGGAGGAGCTGCAAACAGAGACGTGAAGTCGGACACTTTCTGGTTCCCGTAGTGACCGCTCACGTGGTGTTTACCACAGCTGAAGTTAAATAAATGCAATATTTGCAAAATACACAGATGTTTCAGAGACATTTCCATTCAATACTTTATGTACTGCTTTATACAGCGTCTGTTTGAACAAGAATAAAGTTACTACTATCAATGAAGTGGAATCAACGTTTTTTAATCAGTTTTATTTTGATAAGCATGACACAATATAAGGCAAGGCAAGGCAAGTTTATTTATATAGCACATTTCATACACGGTGGTAATTCAAAGTGCTTTACATAGAAGAAATTAAAATAATCAAAAGAAATCAGAGTAATTAAAACAGTTTTGAATAAAAAAAATAAATAAAAAAAATACAGTACAAACAGTCAGACAAACAGTGGCACAGTGCTCATTCAGTAAATGCAGTGCTAAACAGATGTGTTTTGAGTTTGGATTTGAATGTGACTACTGTAGGAGCACATCTGATCTCTTCTGGAAGCTGGTTCCAGCTACGGCTGGCATAGTAGCTAAAGGCGGTCTCACCATGCTTAGAGTGAACCCTTGGTATTTCAAGCTGATGTGATCCTAATGATCTGAGTGATCTGTTGGGTTTATATTCAGTGAGCATGTCTGCAATGTATTGAGGTCCTAGGGCATTTAGTGATTTATATACCAGTAATAATACTTTAAAATCAATCATATGTAACTGGCAGCCAGTGTAAAGACCTGAGGCCTGGTGTGATATGTTCATATTTTCTAGTTCTGCTCAGAATCCTAGCAGCAGCGTTCTGTATGAGCTGCAACTGTCTTATGGTCTTTTTGGGAAGGCCAGTGAGAAGTCCATTACAATAATCCACCAGCGATCGGAAACCAGATTGAAAATTGTCAAAGTATCCATTTGAAATTAAGAATTTGTTCAGCTGATTGAAAACAACTTTTTCAATGATCTTGCCTATGAAAGGAAGATTTGAGATCGGCCTATAGTTGTTTAATATGGTCTTATCCAGATTGCTCTTTTTCAGGAGGGGCTTGACAACTGCAGTTTTCAGGGAGTTTGGAAAACTCCCAGAGAGAAGTGAGGCATTTACCACTTCTAGGAGATCTGCTTCTAAACAGTTAAACACACTTTTGAAGAAAGATGTGGGAAGTGCGTCAAGAACGCAGGTTGATGTTTTAAGGTACTGTACAGTATCATCCAAAATTTTGCCATCAATTTCTTCGAAATCAGACATAGTAACTACTTTCTCAGGTTGCGGTTTGATCTGTCTGACCCCAGCACAACTCAAGGATGAGCTGATCACCTTTCTGATATTATTGATTTTCTCAGAGAAGAAGGAGGCAAACTCACTGCACTTAAAATTACTGTTGTCTGTTAAAATTACACTGTCTGAGAGCATTTCTCTGGGAATGTGGCTTGGGGGGTTTGTCAGTCTCTCTACAGTAGCAAAAAGAGTGCGTGTGTTGTTTAAGTTACTGTTTATAATATTTGAGAAAAAAGTCTGTCTAGCTTTGCCTAGTTCCATCTTGAAAGCATGGATGCTGTCTTTATAGATGTTATAATGGACTACAAGTTTTGTCTTCCACCACATGCGCTCTGCTTTTCTGCATTGTCTTATCATATTTTGCACTGCTGTTGAGTTTCTCCAAGGTGCTTTTTGTCTGCCACTCTTCCTGACTTTCACAGGAGCAATATCATCAATTACACTTTTAACTTTTGAGTTAAAAGAATCAAGGAGAAAATCAACAGAGTCAGCAGATATGCTTGGTGTTAAAGATATAGCCTTCATAAATAGTGCACTAGTGTTCTCATTTAAGCATCTCTTCTTGACAGACACAGATCTAGCTTCAATGGCAGGAGAGATCAATATATCAAAGAAAATACAGAAATGATCAGACAGTGCTACATCCTTAATAACAATCGATGAAATGTTTAGACCCTTACTGATAAGTAAATCTAGAGTGTGTCCACGATTATGTGTGGGTCCATGTACATGCTGAGTCAGATCAAAAGTATTTAAAACAGTTATGATTTCTTTTGCCATATTGGTTTCTGCATTATCTATGTGAATGTTAGTAGTATTACGATACAGCTTGTGTCAAGATGATTTATGACCCTATGATTGACAGGTGGGCGGGGCTAACCTTTGACCTTCCGGGGGTTTTCCAGAGGTCCCTTTGATGTAGGGATTAACCTTTGACCTATCGATCAATCAAGTTGACAGGTGGGCAGGCTAACCTTTGACCTTCCGGGGTCCTCCGGAGGTCCTTTGATGTAGGGATTAACCTTTGACCTATCGATCAATCAAGTTGACAGTTGTCTTTGCCCTATTGACCTTTGTATTATACGTCAAGTTGCCAGTTGTTAGGGTTGATCTGGGTTTGACAGTTGTCTTTGATCCGGATTATGATGGATGATTTTGCCATTTAGTTTTACCCCATTGATTTTGGCCTATTGACCCCAGGGGGGAAATAACTTTTTGCTGTGGGAAATTCCCTCCATGCCAGGGTTAGTGAGAAAATAATTTTTCTAATGTCGCATATAGATTAGAATAAAACAATAAAACACATTTTTGGGTGTCCAAAAATAAAATCATCTTACCGTTTCAGAGAATTGGGTTAAAGTTGAAAAGTTGAAAAGAGTTCCTCTTTTGGAAAGAGTGCCTTTTGCATCTGACAGTCTCCGCACTGTGTGTGTGTGATTCTCTCTCAAACACCAGCGCATGACAGGCATGTTCTCCGCGCTAAGTGTGTGCGTCTGTCTGTGAGTTTGTGCGTGACCCCAATTCCTGCATCCCCCTGCTGGGGAGTGAAAGTGAGAAAATATCTCACACTAACTAAAGTTGAACAACATTCATTCCTTTAAAATAAAAAATATCGTAAAATAAAATAAAAATCAAAAATAAAATCATCTTACCTTTTCACTATGGTGAAGAATTGGATTAAAGTTGACAGTCTCCGAGTGATTCTCTCACCGGCCTTTTGCATTTTGACAGTCTTTGAGCTAAATGTGTGTGACATCCGATATCCTGGCATTCCTGAAGCATACTATATACATTTGCTGCGTCTCTGTGTGTGTGTGTGTGTGTGTGTGTGTGTGTCTCTCTCTCTCTCTCTCTCTCTCTCTCTCTCAAACACCAGCGCATGACAGGCATGGTCTCCGCGCTAAGTGTGTGCGTCTGTCTGTGAGTTTGTGCGTGACCCCAATTCCTGCATCCCCCTGCTGGGGAGTGAAAGTGAGAAAATATCTCACACTAACTAAAGTTGAACAACATTCATTCCTTTAAAATAAATAAAAATAAAAATCAAAAATAAAATCATCTTACCTTTTCACTATGGTGAAGAATTGGATTAAAGTTGACAGTCTCTGAGCTAAATGTGTGTGTGTGCCACCCGATATCCTGGCATTCCTGAGCACGCTATATAAATGGGATAGTGAGAAAAAGAGATTTTTTCCAATAATGGCACATATCTTACACTAACGTTGAAAAGCACTGATCTTTAAAAGTATATATGAAACGGTTATAACATTTACAAATATAATATTTTTACCCTAAGTAGAGTTGAAATACATACTGATCTTTAAAAGTATATAAATGAAATGTTTATAAATTTACATTTAGTCATTCACAAATATTTTTCATACTAACTAAAGTTGAAACACATTCTGTTCTTTAAAAAGTATATAAATGATTATAACAAATCTTTTAAAAAACAAAAAATAAATAAATACATTTTCACCTGGGTTGAAGAAGAAAGCTATACAGTTATGAACGGATGATCAGAAATAAAATCATCACTTATTTTTTCACCGTGGTGAAAAAATAAAAATCAGCTTACCATTTCAGAGTACTGAAGAAATGGATTAAAGTTGACAGTCTCTGAGCTAAATGTGTGTGTGTGTGTGTGTGTGCTTCCGACACCGGGAGATGTATCCATGGACCGTCGTTATCGCCTGTTGTTTTTTCACGATTCATACTAATTTATGGTCGCGAGCATATCCTGAAAAACAACAACTGTGTAGCAAGCCTCAAAGGAGCCGGTACCGCTGTACGTCGCAGGCTGGGTAAATAAGAGCGCCATTTCACCCTACCGATACGCTTTCCAATTAAAAACATCGTATCTCAAGAGAGGAGTGCCTCTTTTGTGACAGTTTTGAGCTTCTATCCGTGAAAAACGATCTCTGAGAACGACCTCTCTGTGAACTCAGCTGTACCATTCATAGAACACGCACGCCATCTAGCGGACACACATAGTTATAGCTTTTCCCATTCATTTTCATTGCATCTCAGAATGTATATAAAGAGGTGACGACTCGAACCCCTGGCAAACCATATCTTGTCCAAACTTCAAGACTGTGCAGCTCAACTCATCAACATGCAAAACAGTAAGTATTTTCTCTTTATAATTCTTTTATGCTATGGTGTTTTTCACATATGGTGTAAAACAATAGATATGATTTTTTAAATATGTAACATTGTATTCATTTATCATAAATTATGATTTTAAAAATATTTGGCTACAGATATGAAGTATCATAAACTATGATTTTTAAAAATATCAGTCTGCATATGTGCATTAGACTATGGTGTTTTACATGCTGTGTTTTTTAAAATCACATCAGTCTGTATTTCCTTACTCATGTGCTACGGTGTTTTAAATATTGCTTTCACAAAGGGTTTTCACATAGGGTGTAAAACAATAGATATGATTTTTAAATATGTAACATTGTATTCATTTATCATAAAAGTTTGATTTTTAAATATGTAACATTGTATTAATTTATCATAAAAGTTTGAATTTTAAAAATATGGACCATTGGTGGTTTTAAAACACATCAGTCTGCAATGCATATCCATGCCTATGTGCATTAATGTGGATTCTCATCGAATGTACTGTAAAAACCTAGTGCAAAACTGCTTATGTGAAACTGTGTATGTGAGAGAAAAAAAAGGCTTTTATTATGAAAATCATGGTCAGCCGTCGGCTTACCGCCGTATACTTCACTCTTCTACGAATGCTTTTATGTGTTTTATAATGCAGCGCTATCTCAACATCTTTTAATGTGAAAAGACGGTGGTATATATATATATATATATATATATATATATATATATATATATATAGCGTTATAATTTAGTAAACCGATCTCGTGCTAACCATGTGGCATGCTGTTAGAACATTGTGTTGGTTAGCATCTCGTGCTACGCTGCTAACGGGTCTCACACATCGTTATGGGGCTATATCATTTTGCTTTTGTCTGTATATGTTTCAGAAAAACATTGCTGATGCTTCTGACGGTATACTGGTAGATATTTTACCACAAAATCATCGTTTTAAACACTTTCTGAAGCGTCGCATTCAGGTATGGAATGGATATGGTTGCTCCTTATGTCGGAGTATAAATGACATCCAGTTCACAGACAAATAGCGGCCCCTAGCATCCGGGAGTATAAATGACATCCAGTTCACAGACAAATAGCGCCCCTAGCATCCGGGAGTATAAATGACATCCAGTTCACAGGCAAATAGCATCCCCTAGTGTCCTGAAATGATATACCATGTCACTCTTATGGTTGGAGATGGTTTTGTTTAGAGTAAATTGTTTTAATCTACCTATTTAAATGTTGATGTGATTCATAAATGTTATTCATTTTAAAATTATAGCTGTGTGTGTGTGTGTGTGTGTGTGTGTGTGTGTGTGTGTGTGTGCGTGTGTGTGTGTGCGTGTGTGTGTGTGTGTGTGTGTGTGTCTGTGTGTGTGTGTGTGTGTGTGTGTGTGTCTGTGTGTGTGTGTGTGTGTGTTTGTGTGTGTGTGTGTGTGTGTGTGTGTGCGTCATGCGTCATCAACCATATAAAACGGACCACCATGCGGCTTCAAATCATAATATGTTTTTCCCCCTCAGATTCAAACGTCGAGCTGAACGCATTTGATGCCATATGTGAGAACTTATTTTCTATTCTTTATAAATTAAAATCTACCTATTTTTTATGCATCTTTATTTATTAATTTTTATTTATTTTAAGTTTCACTTATTTTTTAATTCACAGTGCCTACTCATGGGTTTGATACAGACAGCGCTGCCGATGGTAAGAACAAGATCCACCTTCAACGTAATGTTTTATGTTTACGGAAATCTAACGTTTTATTTATTTTTATAGATTTCATCCAATTCGTCACACAGCCTGGATTCCCGGTGGTCGACCTTACTCAAGACGAGGATGAACATCGCACCGTCGTCGTAACAGATAGACGAGACGTAATCGGGGATCAAATAGTTCCTACCCCCACAGCTTTAGACCAACCAAAGGAAAAGACTAGAAAAACGAATTATTCTGTACCCCAAAACAGCCCTGAGCTGTTTTATGGTGAGGCTATCTACATGTATTAACATTTAAACTCAAATTCGTCATACCATTATGATTGATTGTTATATTTCCACACAACAGGTTCGGATAGAAGCCATGATGATGATGATGATGGCGACGTGACTGGCTGGGGTGTGACTCAACTCCACGCTTGGGATCAGAGCTCTTGGACGAGCGAGCGTGGCGGAGCGTGGCGAAGCGTCGACCTCGAACGCCGGTCAGACGCCATTTCATTTTCACCAATCGTCGGAAGAGGAAGAGATCGATGTTGAAGAAGTAGCGCTGAGCCCTCAACCGCTCGATGAACCATCCAACAATACCTCTCTGATTCGCGAGCTCATTAATTCAGTAGATGCATCTCGCAGTGAGTTTCGTGAGGCGTATGCTGATATAAACAGGAAATTTGATGCGATTTTTGAAAGGGTGGACGAAAACCGTAGCAGAATAGATGCCTTGCGTAGCGAGCTAAGGTCCTCTAACATCGAGATACATAGCAGATTCGATGTTCAGGATAGTTTTTTTCAGAATGTGAGCGATGAAATATTTCACCGCATCCGTATTATCCAATTAATCATGGATGAGTATTCTGATAGAAACGAGCATATGTCAACGCAATACCAAAGTGAAACGCTGCTCAGGCTTCGTCTTATACACAACGTCATAGATGAGATGTCTGAGTACATTTAATAGTTTACTCACGATCCATTTTGTATTCCTTTAGATCATGTATTGATTTTATACTCTTTTATACTCTTTTGATTTTATATACTCTTATTATTATATTTCATGTATACGCTATGCTATTTTATGTATGCTTTGATATGCTCTATGATTTTGTAATATCTCATGTTTTATACTCTGTGATTGTTTTATACTCTGTGATGTTAGTCTGAATTTCAAAATGGATGGATCAAAATACTTCTTTACAGACGCTCGTCAATCAGACCAATCTGACACAGAACTGTCTCCAGAGGAGCTTGAAACGATAAGTATGCTTCCAGATTCTTTAGAACAGTATCTTAATGTAGAATCGTCACACCCACCTGCTGATTTGGATCTTTTTGAATTAGCCGTAAATCCAGATATGAATCTCTATGACCCACCCGTACAACACGGTGCAGGGTTAAATACCCCACCCACTACCACCGAACCACCCCCAGATCCTGACGGCGATAGTGTAGAACATCCTACTGACAATGATAATACTCCTACACATGATCGATTAAGCCCCCTCGACATTGACGCGTTGATTCGCCAGGGTGGGTTCGTTAACGGATATCACATTTTACCACGACCTCGTTTCAATAGCGTATCGTTGAGAAGGACCACGAATCTGAGAGTAATCAACTCTACAGATCTGGCCGATTATCATCGTCACTTACACGACATGCTGAGCGGGGTTGTTACTTTCGCTAGAGATTTTGGCAGGGGCGCACCCGTGATCAATTTGACCGTGTCAGCCTCCAGTCTACAAATACCCATCAGCGCTGTTTTAACCGCTGGAAATAATTATGACCCAAATTTGCTTTACGACCAAATTGAAAAAGTTTTACAGAGCAACGATCAGTTATTATCGGACCAGGCCGTTGAGATAGAAGCTACCGTTGTTATGAACACCCACGGCGGGGGTCAACGTCGTAAACTTACGGATCTGGCCATTGATGAGGTGATCAAAAGAAAAAAGACGAGTTTATTTTGCCCCACAAATATCTCGAATAATTTGTGTTTCTCCATCTGTCTCGCACGTTTTCTTAACCCTCAACACCCCGAGACCGAGTTAGAAAAACTGGCTACCACCATCCAAAACAGTGCAGGCTTCTCAATCCAAGATCCGATCGCTCTTAGCGACATAGCCTCGTTTGAACGAGCTCTAGGCATTAAAATTGTTGTATTTCACAGATCTAACGCCGCTGTCTTAGAAACGTACAAAACTCGTGATGAACCCCATCCGAAAACGGTGTTCCTCTATCTCGATAACGGACATTACTACATGATCTTGAATTTACCCTCGTTCATCGGTTCGCCGTACGTATGTGAATTTTGTTACAAAAGTTACACCAGTCGCAGAAACCATCGATGCAAGTACGCATGCAACATATGCTTCGACTCAGAATGTTACACCTACCCTAAAAGAATCATACATTGTCCCGATTGCATGCGTTACTGTAAATCGAGCTATTGCTTCGAAATGCATAAAAAAACCCACCTCCTGGTCAGGAAAACTCCGCCTGTGATCTTATAAAATACTGCAAACTATGCAACAAACGTTATGATGTTAAACCGGGAAACAAGAAAACCAAACACATATGCGCTCCGGACAAATGCGTACATTGTCGCGAAATTCTGGTGGACGAGGGAGAACACCAATTCTTCATACAGCCCCTAGCGCCTAAGGAATTTTGCGAAAAATACATTTTCTACGATTTTGAAACACGTTATGAAAATGGGAGGCACGTGGCTAATTTTGTTTGTGCGATCACGTTCCAAGGTGAGAAATTTGTAGCTCACGGTACGGGCTGTATATCTAAGCTAATCAATCGCTTCAGACAACCTCGATATGAAGGCTACTGCTTCATAGCTCATTACGCCTCCAGATTTGACTCCTTTCTCATTCTGGAGTATTTCTGCAAAGCCGGAATTGCGCTCGAAGTTATCATGCAGGGATGTAAATTAATTTTCATGTACGATGAATCGTTTGCACAACGTTACCTTGACAGTTATTCATTTTTTCCGCTAGCGCTAGCCAAAATGCCATCTGCGCTAGACTTGACGACTACTGAAAAAGGTTACTTTCCCCATCTGTTCAACAGGGTTGAAAATGAGAACTATTTCGGACCTTACCCCGGCAAAAAGTTTTACAACTACGATAACATGTCGGATATAGACCAGCAAAAGTTCGATGCCTGGTACACCACGGTTCAGGGTAAGCTCTTTGACTTTAAGAAAGAGCTGAAGGATTACGGGGTTAACGATGTGGTCTTATTACGAGAAGGATGTATGAAATATCGCCAGTCGTTCATCGGATGCACCAAACTTGACCCTTTCAGTTTTACAACGATCGCTAGTTGCGCGATGGGTATCTTCAAAACACATTTTCTCGAGAAAAATACACTGGCTCTCACGCACAACAAAGCGTACATTCGACAGAGCAAATGCTATTCAAGTGGGTCGATAGAATGGTTGGAGTATGTCAAAAAGACTCGAAACGTCGACCTGCATCACGCCTTAAACCGCGGCGAAGTATCCTTCGGTAAGTACTTTTTAGATGGTTACTACGAACAGGACGACATTAAGTACGGTTTAGAATACAATGGTTGCGTACACCATGGACACTGCTGTCGCTTTGAACCCCATCAGACACACCCCTTGTCGGGAGTACCTTATGGGGTTCTCAGGAGACAGTTTGACGATAAGGTCGAAATTCTGCAGAACGCGTACGGTTTGCAAATCGAGGTTCTTTGGGAATGTGAATGGAGCAAAAAAAAAAAGACCGATCCCTCCGTGATAGAATTTATGGCGAATTATTCGGCCCCCGAGAGATTGAAACCGCGAGACGCTCTGTTTGGCGGTCGAACTAATGCTTATAAACTCTATCACAAGGTGACCGAAGGTGAGAAAATAAGGTATCTCGATTTCACCAGCCTCTACCCCTTTTGCCAGACTAGGAAAAGCTATCCGATCGATCATCCGCAAATCATTTTCAAAGATTTTGAACCGATTGAAAATTATTTCGGCCTTATCAAAGCGACCGTGTACCCTCCCCGCAAATTACTGCACCCGGTTCTCCCTTACAGATGCGAAGGAAAACTCATGTTCCCGTTATGTAGAACTTGCGCTCACGACCAAAACCAGATCACTAGCTGTACACACACGGATCAGGAAAGATCTCTGTCGGGGACCTGGGTAAGCATCGAGCTTTTAAAAGCTGTCGAGAAGGGTTATGTGGTAGCCAAGATAGATGAGGTTTGGAATTTTCCTCAGCGGTCAGACACGTTGCTTGGTGATTATGTCAAAACGTTTCTGCGTTTGAAGCAACAAGCGTCAGGGTACCCGTCGCATGTGGTCACAGACGCTGAGAAAGAGACTTACATCCGTGAGTATTTTGAAAAAGAAGGGATTCAACTCGACCCTGAAAAGATCAAGTACAACGCCGCCCAGAGGGCAATCACGAAATTGATTCTCAATTCGCTTTGGGGGCGGTTCTCGTCAAGACAAAACCTGCCTCAAACGACCCTGGTGAACGACCCCGAGGATTTCACCAGAATCGTTTTTGGTAATACCGACACGTCCTATTTCACATTCGTCTCGGACGACGTAGCTCTCGTTCAGCATAAACCTAACAAAGATGATGTTTGTAAGGCGCGTGACGTTAACGTGTTTCTAGGGGCGTTTACAACGGTTCACGCCCGACTGGAATTGTACGAATTGATGGACAGACTCGGCGACCGGCTTCTTTACTCAGATACGGACTCCGTCGTCTTTGTGTCTAGGGAGGGAGACTGGGAACCGCCTTTAGGGGATCATTTGGGGGAGTTGACGAGCGAGCTAGACGACGGTGACTTCATAACGTATTTTTGCGCGAGTGGGGCTAAATCTTATGGGTACAAGACGGCCGAAGGTAAGACGTGCATGAAAGCTAAGGGTATAACGTTGAATGCAAAAAACTCCCGAGCCATCTGTCTGGAATCCCTGATTGGTCTGGTCGACGGCTATGTGACGTCACACGATAGTGCCAAACACATCCTGGCTCACACCGAAAATATCGTGAGGAATAAAAAGACTCTCACATTGCACAACAAATCAGTCGTTAAAAGGTTCAAGGTGGTGTATAATAAACGCAGACTTTTACCGGATTTCACCACCCTTCCTTATGGCTACTGATCAGATAATGCACAGAGGGTCGCAGGGTGTTTCCGATTTTGATTTCAGACTTCAACATCCATTTAGTTGTGTTATAAGCGGACCGTCCAATTCTGGAAAGTCTTATTTTGTAAAACATTTGTTGGAAAAGGGTTTGACTATAATCTCCAAGAAAATTGAAAACATTGGTTGTATGATTGCTGGCAGCCTTTGTACGACGATGTACTGAAATTGTACGACATTAAATTTGTGCATGGAATACCCGAGAGTCTGAATGATGATGATTTACTCCCCGTTCATAAAACAAATCTTCTCATCGTGGATGATTTGATGCAGCAAGCTAGCACCAACCTGGAACTCCAGCGCGTATTTACGCAATATTGTCACCATCGGAACCTCAGTGCCATCTATATAGTGCAAAATTTATTTGCACAGGGTAAGTCCAGTCGAACCATCAGCTTAAACGCCAATTATATGATTTTGTTTAAAAACCCCAGGGACGTCAATCAGGTAGCGATGCTAGGACGACAAATGTACCCGGGAAACACAAAATACTTTATGGAATGTTATCACAACGCGGTCAACCGATCTTTCGGATACCTATTGATAGACTATAAAGCGAAAACTCCAGAGCAGTACCGTCTCAGAACAGGATTGCTGTCCGACCGTCAAGTGGTTTATATCCCGAAAAAAAGAAGAACCTGATAAATCGTCATGTCCGCCAGACTTTGTAAACATCTGCCGGTGTTAAAACTGCTACATAAAGCGTCTCCTAAACAACGACGCGTTATTTTACAATAGGTGTCCGACGAATTCATTTTATCGCTGTGCGAATTGGCGCTAAACATCCTCTACGGCACGATCCCGGTCAATCGCCAGCAGTACCAAAAACTGAAAAAGAGAAAAGCGGAAATCAAATTTGTGGCCGATAAAAAAATTGGCATAGAGGCCAAGAAACGAGTTATCAACCAAAAGGGCGGCTTCCTTTTACCTTTATTAAGCGTCGCCGTCCCGTTCCTGACGAGCTTGATAGCCAATCGATAGGATGGAGTACGCTGAGAAGATGTATTTAGTTCCGCAGCATCAGCTGGATAAGATGAAAACTGAAAATGTACGCGAGAACATTCAACAGACTGTGGAAAACAATTTGGACGGTGCCATAAGAAATATTTTACATCGCACCGATTTGAATCCGTACGAAAAAGCCAAACTTTACACCAATACCCTAAGCAGGTTTTTGACCATCGTTAGACAAGGGGATCGTGAGACCGGGGTTTTAACCCTCTCGTTACCCCATACGGATGACGATCATAAAGATGCGCAAACGCCTACCGCCCCCCACACTGCTAATGTTGAAGACGGCGTTGCTGAGGGGGCTGTGGTGGACGAAGTGCTGAAGAATGTCCCTTCGAGAAGCGTGAAAAACAGTAGATACATATTAGACAAGATGTCTAAAGCTAAAGGACTAAGCGGCTGGAATGAATCAGGGGAGTTTGTGATCAAGGGTAAAGTCGTACCAGGTTCACACATGGTTGATTTGTTAAAAAATGTGACGGCCCCCCAAAAGGTTCGGGATGACCGGAGACCTCTAGGATGGTCGGAGTTTCTACAGGCTTTTGGCGAGTTAAACATTCCTTTTTCTACCATACCGAATCAACAGGTCAGGAGCGTGATTAAATCTCTAAAGAGTAACCCCATCACCCCCGCCACCACACCCGATGTTAGACCTTATAAAAAGGCACGAAAATATTCACGCTACAGGACTCCGAAAGACTCTGTGTTTAAAATATCGACCGGTGATCCGAGGCAATGGTTGGAATTTTAACGAATGTATCTTACGATTAAATAAAGACGATAAAATATAAATGGTTTTAAGATTTTTTTATTTATAGATCAAACATGTTTGCACACAGGATGATATTTTATCATTACACACATGCGGTCTTAATCTCTTCACAAACAGGGATACCATTTTATCATTTTTAATATAATCGTCGGTGTATAGTTTCATCACATGGGCATAGTCACAACCTTTAGCTAAATGATATAGAAAAAACAAACAGTGCTCCCCGCAGGTATTGGATGAATAATCCTGGACTTGTCTGTCGGAATATAATACTTGGGGGTGGTTGGTCGCTAGAAAGTGATCGATGCTGGTTGGGAAGCGGGGGCTGTTGGGTGGATTGCCAAAGCTGTCGAAAAAACAAGCGGGCCCCTCTTCGGGTAAATAAACGGCGATCCAATGTTCACCGGGTAGCCGAGCAGGGTCGGTGTTAATGATCCCCATCGCAGGTAAGGTCCTCACAGGTTTTTTGGGTAGTTGATCGCTCGGTAGAACCCCAAGAAAATGTGTTCTGCACGTCATTTTATCCACGATAGCTGTGAGTTGAAGCGTGTTCATCTCTCAATAGTAATCGATCAGCACCTGTCTGCGGTTAGACACTTCAATGAGAGAATTAAAAATGGCGTAAATGATTAAGTTAACGGTATTCGGCAGCGGTTGTCTGAAACGTGCTTCGACTCTGATATTTCCGGACTTGATGAGCGAAATGTGTTGGCCACACTCTTCATCAGGGGTGAGGTTAAACGCATAAAGCGTGTATCCGTTCATGAAATCGTCACTGTTGATACAGAGCGCGCGGTCTTTAAGGTGTCTACCGGTCGCCATCGATAGCTGATAAAATTCACGCGCTGCCAGACCGGCTTCGAAATTAGGTTGTAGAGGTTTAGCGGGGAATTGCTGAGAGTCGTCGTAGACGGCTAAGAACTCCAGATTGTAATGTTTGAACGCGAATGGATTTTTTGTGTAGGATCCGGTGAATGCGTCGTTGTCGACCATGGCGATGATGATAGACTTTGGTAATGTTCCTAAAAACAGATTTTCTTGATTCAGAACACGAGACCCGTTAGGGATTGAGAACGTTTTTAGACAGACCCTGTCGACGGCATACTTGGCCGTTGTTGACAGTAACGCCTGTGCGTGAGCCAGTCTCACCGGGGGTGAAACAGACACTTTCTTGACAAATAGGGATGCTGCCGTTACATTTAATTTGTAAGCAATGTCGTCGGCCCTCATCAGGCAGAATTCATCTTTTGCTCGAATAAATCGCAGCTTAACATCCACCCCATTCAGTAAAAGTTTCTCATGGAAGAATATATCGGCGTGTATGGGGGTAAACAGTTCCACCTCCCTGCTCCGACTGGTATAGGTCGCCCTCTTTGTCAATCCAGCGTTATTGCCAGGGGGGTCATGAACGTCCATCTGACACGCCGAATCTTTGTGAAACAACGATGTGGAGAACAGAGATTCCAGTGTATCCTTACCGTAGTTGAGCAGACTCTCTATGATACACCGATAAGGATAGGTGCTTGAGCTTTGAGATATCAGACGATCACCCAGGGTTATGTCGACTTGTGAAAATATAGTAGCTCCCGGGTAGTTAATCAGCCCGACCCTAGCCAGATGCGCGATATCCTCCCCATCAGGGTCCGTGATTTTCACCCGTAGATAGAGCATGGTGTTATTGAGATCCACATGATCATCCCCGTTTCCCGCGATAAAAAACTCTATCGGGGCAGAGGCCGAAAGGGCCGATAACGGAGCTACTTCTAAATAGCTGTTTTTCTCGATGATGGTCTGTGTCAGAGGTACCGTAAATAAGTCCAGCTCGGACTTGATGCACTCCCCTGACATACGATGCAGTAACGCCATTTTAGAATATGGTTTTTACCCCTCTCTTGACCGACGCGTTTCGCCTAACAGTCTTCTTACGCTTTCTACTTACGAGTGAGCGCTTGTTTGATACACGTGTTGTTTTCTTCCTTTTCACCCCCGATTGACCACGCCTTCTCACACCGGGAGGTTTGGACGTTCTCTTACGGGCCATGACCATCAGACCGGACCCCCCTTGAGCTTTAGCATCATTGTCGTGCGAACGCATCAATACGTTTGAGAAGACGTCGGATGCTATATTTTTAGCAGCTGATTTTAGGTGGGGCTTTGCTATGCTGAAGCCTCTTTTTAACAGAGGTACGGCCATCCGGAACAGACCTCTAAAAATACCCCCTAAGCCGCTACCGTACATAACCCCTCCCCCGGCATAACCGGGTAAAGCCCCGCCGGCTTGGTTTTGGTAGTAGGCAACATAGTCCGGACTCTCTCTAGGTCTATAATGATCAGTGTTGGGCAAGTTACTTTTAAAAAGTAATTAGTTACAGTTACTAGTTACTTCTTCCAAAAAGTAACTAAATTAGTAACTCAGTTACAAATTTTAAAAGTAACTAGTTACTTATGAAAGTAACTATTGCGTTACTTTCAAGTAAAATTAAATTTTAAATGCTCAAATGTGACCCCACCTCTACCCCTCTTTAACGGAACTTAAAATACATGTGCATGTTCAATTATTTATGATAAATTTGAATATTATAATGAAATGGACACTTAATACAATACATTATTAACAGAAACATGAAACATTGTACACGCATCTAAAAAAAAAAATGTTGCTGTGGGACAAAGTGAGACTAGCCTCCAATCAAACGCCATGTATGTAGATATTATGTTTATATAGTGGATCAATGCAAATAACACAATAGATGTTTTGGAAATTTTGATATTTATTGCCCCTCAACAGGCCACAACTGGGCAAAATTAAATTAAGCTTGTTAAGCTCGTCGCCATACCTGTCTCTCGTTGACTGACTGGCTTGTGTTGTTCCTTGTGTGTCCTGTCCTGCCCGACTATGCGTTATGATTGGTCGTTCGCAATTCATGAGCGTTAGCCGTTAGTGATGATGGGTCGTTCGCGAATGAGCGTTAGTGATGATGGATCGACTCGTTCGCGAATGAGCTTTTGATGGGTCGTTCGCGATTCGCGAATGAGCCGACTCTAAGAGCCGGCTCTTTTAGGTGAACGTTGGGAGCTGGCTCGCATATCTGAAGAGCCGACTCTATTTTTACAAATTTAGCCTATAGAAATTAAATAATTATGTAATACAAATTGAAATATTATAGTCAAAGTCATTTAAAGAGCCGTTTGTGAGCCAAAAGAGCCGGCTCTTTTCAGTGAGCTGAGTCAAAAGAGCTGAATGTCCATCACTACTATGCGTGCTTTCGAACACCCGCCCAACTCTACCTCTGATTGGCTTACAATGACATTTTACTCTACCTTATAGCCAATCGTCAGCATTTATGCGCTTGTCTCGTGGTCTGCCCACTAACCAAGGAAGAACAGTAAAAAAAGTATTTGCCTCTCGTTCAGAGATCTAGTTGGTCTGATGAAAAAAAAAACAGCTTCATCAGTTATAGTAACGCGCCGCATTTTTTGGCAGTAACGCTAACGGCGTTATTAAGATGAGAAGAGTAATCAATTAGATTACTCGTTACTGGAAAAAGTAATGCCGTTAGTAACGGCGTTATTTATAACGGCGTTAATCCCATCACTGATAATGATAATTCATTTTTTGGTTTAAAGTGCAGTTTTACAATGACTTTCCCGTAAGTGAAGGGTACTGGCTTGTTTTGATCGTCCTTAACCTCTATGGTGATGTCGGTGATGTGATCCTTGGCGATCGATGCGTAATGCGGCTTGTCGTATCTAGCAATGACCGTGTCATTGGTTTTACCCGATATATGTACGCATCTCAAAAGGGGTACGTGAGAATCGCCGACCACTTGATATTGGATAATGTCCGTGTAGACGTAGAATGTGTAGAACCCTGCGTTGATGTCGCATTGATGAGGAGCGTACGTCATAATGGTTTTTGTCAAATCTGCTTCTTTATCGTAGCTCGATTGTCCGAGATAGCCCCCCCTCGCTGCTCCTAAAATAATGCCGAGTCTCCCTCGGAAGTAGAGTGAAACGTTGGGTTTTGCCACCAGAAACAATTTGTTTTTTATTTCATCGTGAGTCAATACCCCATGATTTAGGATGAGTTGATTTATAACGCGAATGATGGCGCGAATATTTGGGTAGTACCCTCCGGCTATGTTTAATTGCATCGCTCTGTTTTTTTTAATCGTATCACCATCCGGCTCAATGTTTAGGGTGAAATATCCTTCTTTGTCGTTAAAGCTATACCAACTTCTAGGATATTCGATTTCGGCTAGTCCGACTTGCCAGGGTCCTTTCAAGCTTATAGCTTTTGGTAGTCTGGTTGTATAGCTGGATATTCGATTTTGGGGGTAAACCCACGACGATGCATTGCACGGTAGCGTGACGTAGAACCCATGCTCGTCCATGACGGTCCTCGACTCGTATGATCTCATCCGTTATGGTTGATGCGTTTTAAGGAGATTGCAAGTCCACCACAGTTTTTTTATCTACGTAGCTGTTAAATTTAAATTGAAGGCCATCCTAGCCATTTCACTAAAACAAGCGTAGATTTGCCTTGTTTTTTCTGCCCTAAAATCTTTTCCACCTTAAAAGATTTGTTTTTACTCACAATTATTTTTTGCAGCTCTTTTTCATAAAAAACCCCTTCGAGGACTTCGCCGTCATAATCGCTGAGTCTGTAGACCGGGGGGTGGCGCGGAATACATGAGGATACGGTGAAAAACTCTTCCGTGTAGTTCTGCTCGTAACCTTTGGCGAACGGACCTCTCACTTTAGAAATCCTGACGACGTCGCCGACTTTGAACTTTAATACGGGTTTCTCGGTCTTATTCTTCTTTACACCCCCGTAAAAGTTTTGAAACACTTGACCCTCATTGACTCTGCTGACGTCCACGGGTCTCATTCTGATACTGCGATGATAACTGGTATTGTACCCCTGAATAATGTCTTGTAAAACATCTATGTATCGTCGCGAATTGGTGGCTGTTAAAAATCTCCACATGCGACTTTTTAACGTTCTATTAAATCGTTCGACGACGCTGGCTTTCAAATCGGTAGCGGTAGCGAAATGATTAATGCCATGCTTTTTCATTAGATTTTGAAAATGTTTGTTAAAAAATTCCTTTCCCTGATCCGTCTGCAATTTCTGCGGGACACGACCCTCTTCGAGTATAGACTCGAACGCATTAGTAACCTCAACCCCGCTCTTATTCTTCAACACCTTGGTCCAGGCGTGTTTGCTGAAAACGTCTACGCAGGTCAACAGATATTTATGACCGTCATTATCCCGGGCATAAGCGGTCATGTCGACCAGATCGGCCTGGAATTGACTATCGATTCCGTATACAACCACCCTATTACGTTTGTATTTTATCGGCGCTGTTTTTTGTAATGTGTAAGCATCCTCCCCAGCCAGCCATTCTGAAACCTGTTTATCGCTTAGACGGACTCTGCTATCTTTTAAGACGGCATCTTTTAATCGTTTTTTTCCCCCTAAAGAACCTGGGTTGGACGGTGTATAATAAGCCTTTTTCATGAGCTCGGACATGATGATGTTTCAGCCGCTGTGAAAGAATGAGAGGTGCGGATGATTTGAATCAATCTTTTATTAAAAAAATAATGAGGTTACAGGATAGACACGCTAAGTAAAAATGGTTATAATGAATATAATACAATCTAAGTAAAATGAATATAATACGACACACGAAGTAAAATGGTTATAATGACATGCATGATCAAAGTAAAAATGAATATAATGACATTCATTTAATGTAAAATGAATATAATACAACGGTCTAATCACAATCTAGCCATAATAAAAAGTCACGGAACACAAACATGTTTCTGTCTAGGACATAATCGGTAAACAGTTCAATAATTCGGTCGACGTTGTTAATCAATTGACTACGTTCGACCATCTCCTCCTCATCGTCAGTGTCTAACCCTTTTGACTTTTTGACCAAATGGATACATACATCGACTACAAACGTGAACATGCTCAATGTATCATAGACACCGATGTCAGGCCGTGAACCGTACATCCAATCGAGAACCTGTTTTATCACATTGCATACTGGCTCGTCATTGTCAAGACATGCGGAGGTCATAGAGTACCATGTATTGTTACGACCCAGACTTCTTACATTTATTATCATTTTCTTGAGATTGGTCTCACGTGTAGTGTCGTCATCATCATCACGTGGAATTTCAAACGGGGAATCGGGTGCCTCCTCAATAATCTTGTTCATAAGACCGATGATCTGGTCTTTGTAATGATCTTTAAACATGGATGCGATAAAGTGCGTTATACTACCCGCAACACCCATGTCGGGGGAGGTTTGATCACTGGTCATTGACGATTGAGAGACCTTCCCAGAGATCAACGACGTCGTAGATGATCTCCTTGCAGGGTTTGTCCAGAAGTCTCCCCCTGATTTCTTCTAGCTTGCCAGTGATGAATGGTTCGTCTTTTAATTCACGCAGAATAGCTCCGACTGTTCCTTGAATACGGTGGGGTCGAGATTTTAACCCGCACCGGTTGAGGATAATAGTGATGATGGTATGAAAATTGGGTTTAAACAGCTTGCCTGACAGTTCGTCAAAGTGTGTGTCGAAGAAGTAGGTAGAGGGGTCAAACAGGCACGAATGTTGCAGCTGGCTAGGATGATCGATCGCACACCCCTCACATTCGTCCTTGAGCTTGTCACCGATGAGATGTTGCAGCAACACCACGACCGCTGCTTTTATGATTTTGAAGCCGACGTCGCTGAAACATCCGTCTGTAGTGTCGAAACATGGTTTAGCAACTGGGTCGTCACATTCATCAAACGAGTAAGTCGGGTTGTAAGGTTCGTAGTCTGTGCACAAATCAGCACCCCAGTCTTTGTGGAGGTCCGATGGTCCGGCGTCGTTGGTCAGAATATGGTTGATAGCGTTGTCGTCAGGGTCGAGAAAACTGCCGAAAGAGATACCGCAGCTGCACACGTGCGCGGGTTCTGGACCTCTGTCTTCAGCCATGGTTTATATGTGTTTGCTTGGGTGGGTCTGCTCGCCGGAATTTATGGGTGTAGAAGAGGGCGGGACGTTCTAGACTTTCAACCACGGTTTATAAAGACGCTTGGGAGGGTCTGACAGTTGAGCTTTACGATGACTGTAGTGAATGGGCGTGGCGGTCTATCAAACGAACTGCTCCGTGCGCATCTCTCGGGGTGGAACAGCTGCACTTTGATTTTGTTGTATCCGTCATGCATGTCACACCATTTGAACATCTTGTCGATGGTTGAAAAAACAGTACTCAGCAGAATCAGATCGCACCAATTGAACACAAATTGCATTTCATACTGATCGTGATGCTCGTTAGGCCGGATGACTCCTGATCGGGTGCTGTTGAGCTTTGTCTTGTCTTTACAGCAGAATATGTAGACGGAATCATTCGGCTTCTTTTTAGTATGGTCACCTACCACACGGTACCGGCTGTTCGGGCTTACCCCATCCCACTCGGCAGTGTACAAAGGCTCTTCGCCGATGTCGTGCAGATCCTTCCAGACAAACGTGTAAAATAGAGTCCAGTCTTTTTCAGGAAATACAACGCACGCGTCTTCCCCAGGCTGAAACTCACCCACACCGTCAGTGGTGTAGAGTATAACAATTCGCGAGGGTTTATGAAATTTGTACCCGAATACACGGTTACTACACATCATAAATTCAGCTTGAGTCCATTCCGAAGTTTCATGGAGAAAGTTTGTCAAACGGACGTGCCCGATGGACTTTCTCGGCACCATAGTCAGACTTTCCATCATCTTGCTGGTCAGCCCCATCTCTGGGGTTTTAGGGGAGGATTAACCGTCCATGCTCTCGTAGCTCATGTTTCTCTTTCTGGTCGTAAGGCAACACAGGGCCCCCATTTATATAGTGTGCTCAGGAATGCCAGGATATCGGATGTCACACACATTTAGCTCAAAGACTGTCAGATGCAAAAGGCACTCTTTCCAAAAGAGGAACTCTTTTCAACTTTTCAACTTTAACCCAATTCTCTGAAACGGTAAGATGATTTTATTTTTGGACACCCCTATGTTTTATTCTAATCTATATGCGACATTAGAAAAATTATTTTCTCACTAACCCTGGCATGGAGGGAATTTCCCACAGCAAAAAGTTATTTCCCCCCTGGGGTCAATAGGCCAAAATCAATGGGGTAAAACTAAATGGCAAAATCATCCATCATAATCCGGATCAAGACAACTGTCAAACCCAGATCAACCCTAACAACTGGCAACTTGACGTATAATACAAAGGTCAATAGGGCAAAGACAACTGTCAACTTGATTGATCGATAGGTCAAAGGTTAATCCCTACATCAAAGGACCTCCGGAGGACCCCGGAAGGTCAAAGGTTAGCCTGCCCACCTGTCAACTTCATTGATCGATAGGTCAAAGGTTAATCCCTACATCAAAGGGACCTCTGGAAAACCCCCGGAAGATCAAAGGTTAGCCCCGCCCACCTGTCAATCATAGGGTCATAAATCATCTTGACACAAGCTGTATCGTAATACTACTAATGTTAAAATCTCCAGCAATGGCAAACCAGTCAAATTCAGAGGAAATTGTTGATAACAGTTCTGTAAAGTCCTCAGCCGAGGCTGGAGAGTATTTTGGAGGCCTGTAAATAATGATAAGTAAAATTCGTGGAGCACCTTTTAACACAATACCCAGATATTCAAAAGACGGGTAATTACCAGATGATACTTGCTTACATTGATAGACATCTTTAAAAAGAGCAGCTAAACCCCCACCTCTTCTGACAGCTCTGTAGACACTCATAAAAGTAAAGTTAGGAGGGGCTGTTTCATTGAGGACTGTTGCACTGCAGCTGTCTTCTAGCCAAGTTTCATTTAGCAACATAAAATCCAGGTTGTATGTGGTTATTAAGTCATTGACTAGAAGTGATTTATTTTTAAGTGAGCGGATGTTTAAAAGTGCTAGCTTAACAGTCTTACTTTTTGTCCCCACAACAATCTTAGGTTTGTGCAGTGGTCTTCACTATTTTTTTCATGAGAGCCGCACTGATAGGACAAAGTCAGTAGGAGAGCCATTTTTACAGGAAAGTATAAAAAGTTACATGCAGTCATAAATACCATGTCTGTTTATTAATATGTCACCCCTGAACATTCAATATGCAATGCAATAAATATATATATTTTTTAATGATTTACCAGTCAAATTTGTAACTGAGACAAGATGATTTCCCTTAATGACAAAAAAAGCAGGATTTCCAGAATAGATTCATCCCAGAATGACATTAAGTTATTTTTTTCTACATTAGCCCCTCATGTATCTAATCATCCAAGAGCACATGTGGCGTTAAGAGCTGGAAATACCGCCATAACTGGCAACTCCGCAGAGACTGGATATGTTTACATGCACAACTTTTGTTTCAATCGGTCTGAATTCATTCTGATTGATTAATCTGAATGTATTGTAGTTTACATGAATGCTTAACATCGTGATATGATGCATGATCGGGGCGATGTGCACGTTTATAAGTCAAAAGATTCAAATTGGGAATAGGTTTTTTGACATTCGCACACTGCACAAATATACAAAGTTTCCCGCTGTTGTCGCGTAATAACCATTTTCCTACATTGGTTCTTTATTTGTTTTAAACAGCAGACTTAATATCAAATTCTGGTCATAATTTGGAGACTATGATGAACCGTTATGCCGTTCTGTTTGTAGCCTATTGATCACGCAGTAAAAATGCCCAAAATCAGTCGTCTGTGGATGAGAATCTGAAACAAGGACTGGTGAGCCGTTGTCCTGCTTCACTTCACAGATACTGAGTGAAAGGAGAATTATAGAACAACGGGACACTCGTTTATACGACACTTTATTCATCAGAAGAACAGCGCGTTCAGCGCTCAGTTTCGGTTTTCAGTCGATCAAGTGAACATGTTCTCTCGATAAACCACCCCTTTCAATCCGATCGAAATTATTATTTATAAATAGAGCTGACACTTTGAGTTTTTAATGGGTTATGTTATAGTCCTACTTCTTTTTAAATGTTTTTATGAAATATCTGTAGTGACTGCTTGATCATATCACTGTATTATTTACCGCCATGCGAGCCACAAATGAAAGCTTGGCGAGCCGCATGAGGCTCGCGAGCTGTGCAATGAGTAACACTGGGTTGGCGTGTAAAAAACAACAGATTAGATGGGTTTGCTGTACGGCTTTTGAAGGCCTTAGACTTTCTATCATGTAATAGAACAGCAATAGCGAAAGATACAGGCACACTGGGTTCCCGCTTGTTCTGTAAACATTTGAGAAAGTTACTGTTATCATAGCGGGGACCCGACATATATCACTGGGAGCTGGTATCAGTTGTTTGTGGTTCACCTCGAGCAGATGGGGGAGGGTGTGGGCCCTGGCGCTGTGGCAGAGGCCAAAGAGCCTTGGGTGCTGAATCTTGGAGCAGTTCTAGTATGTCACAGTCTGTCTGTGGTGAGCTCTGTGGGCAGGGCTCAGCAGAGATTGTGTCCGTGAGCAGAGGTTGTTGTGGCTGAGTGGTGTTATCATTGTCCTTGTGTGATGTGTCAACCGCATGTCCATTCAGGTGCTGAAGTGAAGTCCTGTGGTCATTCATACTGTATCCAGGTGTGTGTGTGCCATTCAGGTTGAGTGGATTGGTACACACTGCAGAAGGATGACGGAGGGAGAAGTAGATATTGTCCTTTAGCACTCTTCAACCAAGTTTGTTTGGGTGGTGGCCATCCTGTTGAAACAGTTGCCTCTGACTCCAGAAAAGATTGAAGTTGTCAATGAAGTTCACTCCTTTTATATTGCAGGTTTTTTTGCAGCCATGTATTAAGCCCAAGCAACCGTGAAAACCTGTTTGTTCCTCTTGCTGGGAGTGGTCCACTGATGAATGTTTGAACTTTCAGTCTTTTAAGTGTTTCAGAAAGTTCATTGAAATCCTTCTTAATGAGCTCTGACTGCTCTTTGTGAATATCATTCTTCCCAACATGAATGATGAGTCGGTTTGCAGTCTTATGTTTCATCAGAATGTTCTGAAGTTCCCTGTTTACATCAGAAGTTGTTGCTTGTGGAAGGCAGCACGTAGTTGTATCCCTGCTACTAATGTTTCTGATTTTGGAGTCACCCACTATCAGAGTCCTGGGCTCGGCTGCACTCTGAGCTGAGTGCCGCTGTCTGCTCGACCTTGAGCCCCAGTTAGCATCAGTGTTAGCTACAGGCTGATTCAGTCTGTGTTCGATCACATTCATCAAATTTGGGGATTCCTCATTCATTAATACTTCAAATCTGTTCTCAAGATGTATAGGCGGTGGTAGGAGATCAGTGTTTGCAATCCTTGTCAGAGCCATATCTGGGGTAGAGGATGCTACTGCGGCAATATGTGATGCTCGTGACAATCTGATGTCTCGAGTGCCTTTGGGTCTTGCTCCCTGTTTGTGCCATCGATTTGTAAGTCGATCGGCTTGTTTCTCTACACTCAGTATAGCCTGTCGAGGAGCACTAGATTCGTGGGACTCACCGGCTGTATGCTGAGGGCGTCCATGATGAAGCTCTGTCGTCCGGTTTGGTGGTCCCGCAATTGACTTTGTTTCAAGAACTGCAATCCTTTGTAAAAGTCTGTGGCAGTTAGAGCAGCATGTAGATTCCAGAAGAGGCATTTTCTTATCCTTACACAGTAAAATCGGCAGTGTACAAATTCCAGTGTTAAAAGTTATAAATTCCTAAAGAGTTAAATTAACAATCTACAATGTTAAAAAGTACTCCTCTTCAGTGTAGTTACAGGGTGCTACGTAGTGTAATTTTATTTTTACACTGAAAGTGCAAAAAACCGCGCCGAATTATATTGACTCCGCCCCTCGATGACTGCTGCCTCGCAAGACGACAACGCCATTTTATCTTCATGCGACCGAGACGGTAGGTTGAATTGCTTTTCTCTTTCTAAAATTAAATGGTAAATGCATTTATTAACATTTTTAGTAAACTATGGTGGTGAACACATTTAGAAATGAGTAATTGCGCGTTTTTGTATGGATTAAGGAAGCTCGTCAAGTTCATGAGATGCAGAGATGTACAGAAGAAAAAAGAAGAAAACATTTCTCATGCCGATTTAATTCAAACTTTTAAAATACATTTGTTGGAATGTGCTTACAATTTGTTATGTATATATATTTAGCTTCTTTCATTTTGGTTTGTTGACAGCCTTCATGAAAGTAAGCATTCCCGCCTCCAGTCGCGCCGAGGCCTGGGTTTACGACGAGCCTGGCACTGAAGCTGATGAGCAGGTCTGAAGCAGCACTATTTGGGCTGTTTTTCTGCGCAGATGAGAGAATTCTTAAAATGGTAATACATTTTATATATTTGTTTTGTGTGTATAAAAGTAGCTGTGTTATACATTAAAACGTTAACCATTCCGTTTTCGTGACGCATGTGCATTATTAACGCAGTCTATGTTTAACGTTAAGTGTGAATGACATAATCTGTATGTTGCTTGTTCTTAGCAGCACTGAATATCATGTCGTCATATCTGCGTCAAGACACAAACTTCCTACCATCAAGTTTTTTTTATGACAGTTAAATTCAAACATTGTGAAAGTGAATAAATCCGTCTGTCTTCCAGTTCAGTTTACAGGTATTTGCGTGAGCACTGGCAGAGCATACAGGTACTTTAGCTTGAAATCGACTCGGTTACTAACGTAACCTCGGTTCCCTGAGAAGAGGGAACGAGTATTGCGTAAGTAGCTTACGCTATGGGAAAACTCCTTTTCTCGAGAATATTGAAGTCTTTCTGTAAAATGCATTGCAGCTGCACAGCTAACAGCAATGAACGAAGGAGCTCGGTCATTGGCTGTGCTGCGGCAACTTGCTCGAACCAATGACGGGGCGACTCTGAATGCGCGACCAATGAGCGCGCTTCTCGCCCACGCGTCAGAGCCCGCCAAGATGGGCGTGGCCAAGAGCTATATACTGGGCGCCCCGTCATGAGAGTTCTTTAGGTTAAAACGACTGAAGCGAACTAACCAAGCACAAGCACGGCAGCTTACGCAATACTCGTTCCCTCCTCTCAGGGAACCGAGGTTACGTTAGTAACCGAGTCGTTCCCTTTCGAGAGGTCTCTCCTATTGCGTAAGTAGCTTACGCTATGGGAACACCATGCAAAACGCTGTACGTGCTGAACTTCGCCTTATGATAGCCAGAGGCAGGTGCCTGAGCTGAAAAGCAAAGTTATCATCCAACTAGCCGGCAGAGGCGAGCTTTATATGTGGGAAAAAATACAGAGCGGCTAGAAGGCGCTCAGTGTGACACAAGAACATACATAATCTAGATACGAACTCGTAGTTCAACTAGCATCATGCTGATAGTACATTGGAATGCAATGTTGGGCCCTGTAGGTTGTAGAACCTGATAAATGTGGACGGTGAGGCCCAGCCTGCTGCCGCACAAATATCCTTGATCGGTATCCCGCTCGACCATGCCCAGGAAGAAACCACACTCCTGGTGGAGTGTGCTTTGACTCCCCAGGGGCATTGAAGCCCCTTAGCTTCATAAGCCAGCGCTATAGCTTCAACTATCCAGTAAGAGATTCTCTGCTTTGAAACGGCGGAACCTTTCGTACGGCCGCCAAAGCATACAAACAGTTGTTCTGTCTGTCTGAATAGGGCAGAACGCTCCAAATACACTGTGAGCTGAGAGCCCTAACGGGGCAGAGTAGATTACCGTCATGTTCGTCTGCTTGAGACGATAGCGCAGTTAGGGAGATAACCTGTGCTCTGAAGGGAGTGGTGAGCACTTTAGGAATATACCCATGTTTCGGTCTAAGGACGACCCTGCAGTCGTTAGGTCCGAATTCTAGGCAGGCAGCGCTTGTCGAAAGCGCGTGCAGGTCGCCCACTCTCTTGACCGAGGTGAGTGCCAGCAAGAGCGCAGTCTTGAGCGAGAGCTGTTTAAGGTGCACGGTTCGGAGTGGTTCGAACGGGGGCCCTTTAAGAGCGTCTAAGACAGTAGCTAGGTCCCAGATCGGCACTGAGGGGGGGCGTGAAGGGTTCATCCTCCTAGCGCCCCTTAGGAAACAAATAATTAGGTCGTTTCTTCCCAATGGACGTTCCATTACAGGGTCGTGTGACGCTGTGATGGCCGCCACATATACTTTGAGCGTGGAGGGGGTGTGGCCCGCCTCCAGAAGCCCTTGTAGAAAAGCGAGTACGTTTCGTAATCTCGCATGTTTCAGGGTTCAGGCCCTTGGCATTACACAAGTCACTGAACACTTTCCATTTCTGGGCATATAAGCGTCTCGTGGAGGGCGCCCGCGCCTCAGCGATGGTATTTAGTGCTTCGCTCGTGAGGTTCCTGGGAACCCGTTGAGGGGCCATGCATGAAGGGCCCACAGATCGGGGCGGGGATGAAATATCATCCCGCTGGCCTGACTGAGGAGGTCTGGCCCCAGTGGAATTGGCCGTGGTGTAGATTGCATTTGCATCAGATCTGGAAACCTTGTTTGGTTCTTCCAGAGTGGGGCTATCAGCAGCACTGCGTTTTTCTCCTCTCTGACCCGACTGATGACCTGTGGCAGCATCGCGATCGGGGGAAAGGCATATAAGGGGCGGCTCGGCCAGCTCTGGGCGAGCGCGTCCGTGCTTTTCGTGAAGAAAAGAGAGCAGTGCGCGTTCTCCTTGGAGGCGAAGAGGTCGATCTCCGCTTTGCCAAAGGTTTTCCATAACCACTGAATCGTCAGCGGGTTGAGAGCCCATTCTCCTGGGAGAATCTTGTCTCTGGATAGCATGTCTGCCCCCTGGTTCAGGGCGTCTGGCACATGTGCTGCTCTCAGCGAGCGCAAGTTGTGCTGGGACCATAAAATGAGTCTCCTGGCCATTGAATGCATGGAGCTCGACCTGAGTCCACCCTGGCGATTAGTGGTGCAACGGATCATCATTGATCCCTGTAAGGACTGGGCTAAGAGGGTGAATCTGAATAACTAAATACATACTGCTAAAGACAAAAAATCTCTGAATGTAAATTAACCCAAACACACACACACACACACACATTCCCCCACCAGGGAAGACCACACTCAGGACAGAGCGTGGTGTCCGCTTACAAGACATTTTATGACTGATCGGAATGTCCCAAAGGAAGTGGATTCCAAAGCGAAAAGAAACTTCTTTTCTTTAAAAGACATTTAACCAGATATATTCAATGTGTTTTATGTGTGTTTGTTGAATTGTACGAACAATGTATACAATCTTATCTTACGATTTGTCTTTTATGTGTTTGATCTATGTTGTTGGGAAACTCTAATGGGATAAGGTTTCAAACTTTGCAAACTATGAGTAACCAACTCCATGTGAGGCAAGTTTGGATTCTCTGAGCTCCAATCTTCGTTCCACATTTAGCCATTTATATCACATCTTGCTAAAACTTTGTGACACATAGGACTATAATAATTGTGAAGATTCTGCTCTTAAACACCCGACGAAATTAGGGTTTCAAATGTCTCTCTCTTAGACAAAGAGCAATAAAAACCAAAGTCCCGCCTGTGAAATTCCAACCCTCTAATTGGCCAAGCCAACAGGAAGAGGCTGGATTTCTCCAAGGTGATAAATGAGGCTTCCCCCCTCCGCTCGTTCTCTTACTTCTCTCGTCCTCGTGTCATAATGTAACGTCTCGCCTCCGGGCGAGCTCTTCGCCTTTCTTTTATTTGTTTCTAGTTTAGTTTGTGTATTTCAGTCTCCGTGTTTAATTCCAATCGACGAGTGAAACGAACACCGCGTGACATATCTCTTCAGCAAATCCATCTACAAGGGACCTTTAAACGAGCGCGCGCTCGCTTTGAAGGAGAAACACGCGCATCTGACCACGTGACGCGCCGGACCGAGAGACGCACGCGCGCTTCTTCACCAGCCATGCAAGGATGTAACGTTAACTCCGCGTGATTTCACCGTAGAGATCTTTATTTCTTTTCTTTGTTAGTCAAAGTTTTGTTTTCCGTAGTCGACTCTGTTCACTTCCACGAAGTGAAACGAACTTAGCCGAACTATTTTCCTTTGGTAATGTTACCCCAAAGACTTTGAACCTCCGTTCAACACGCGCACCAAGAAGCACCACGTGACGCTTCCTAAAGGACTCCGCTCGCGCAGGAATGCCGCGACACAGAGAGACCCAGAAATTTGTGCAAGTATATCTCTTTATAGAGCTTCTAAGAAGCATTAAGATGATGTTTTCGTGTTGTTACAGACAGGTGACTGTCAGGGTGAATGTTGCCAATGCTCTCTCTCTCTCTCTCACTCCCTCTCCCCCTCTCTCTCTCTCTCACACGTGTATCCATTGTCCAAACGCCCCGCGTTGTTGTCATTGTCTGTTAATGTTTGTAAATACATTTATTCCTGTAACGTAGTAAATACATAAGTAGTTCTGCCTTATTAAATTCATTATATTCATTTGATTGATGTACTGCCTCTGCTCATTTTCCAAGTCCCTTAAGTGCCAAAGGTCTAACTTAAGCTACAAGCTTTACAAATTAAAGATACTTTAAAGAGTATTTGGTTTATAGGGCAGAAAACCCAATTCTAGTGGCCACAGAATTGCGTTTCCTGAAATCCTATAAAGTAGGATGATATTGTGGATCCCCACAAATATTATTCTGACAATTGAGCTAATTAATTTTGCCTGTTTTGTAAGACGTGGTCCGTGTAATTAATTACAATCAACTTGTGGTTAATTGCAGGGATACACATGCATGCATGCAGGTAAAATGACACATCATCCCTTAGCAGGAGATTTATTAACATGTAAGACTGATCTAATCCAAACATGTATGAATAATTATTAATTACCAATTATTAATTATGATATGCAAATTCCCCCACGGATTAGATCCGCCCCTGAGTCTTTACATTAATTGGTGGAGAATGCAGGCGCACTTTAAACTTGTTTATGAGCAAATTCAGTTTCAATCTATGTCTATATTGTGATTTAATATTGTACGTGCGCCTCGAGTGAGCGAACGCAATGCAAACTCACCGGCTGACTGAAGGCAAAAAGCCGCTTTCAGTTCAGCAAAACTAAAAAGTAAACTGCAGTTTCATAGTATTAAATTTGTCCTACAAAAGACGAAGAAACCTCTTTTGAGCGACGACATTTTTAATGTTAAACTCCCCTGTCCGAACGATGTTCTTCTGTCAGGGTGAAGACAAGAGTTAGTGAAACGATGCTCTTTCACTATTCTTAAAAAGGCCTTATATTATAATCGTTAGATTAACGATAAACTCCTGGTTAAACATTGACTTAGCTACTCAAGTGTAAAAACCTAAAGCATATTTAATCATAAGTGCTATTTGATATATGTTATGGGAGTCGAAAAACAGACGACAAATTCCTGTTTTCTTTGCACAGCGCAGCGAAGAATCCTGCCAGACGTGTTGTTAAAATATAGCACCGAAAAAAAAAAAGAAAAAAAAAATCCAAAACCTAAAAACATTTTAAATCATAAGTGCTATTTGATAAATGTTATTTGGATCCAACCGACAGACGTATAATTCATGTTTTCTTCTACACAGCTCAGAGGAAAAAACATTTCCTGCAAGACGCACGTGTTTGTTAAAATGTAGCACAGAAAAAAAAAAAATCCAAAACCTAAAAACATTTTAAATCATAAGTGCTATTTGATAAATGTTATTTGGATCCAACCGACAGACGTATAATTCCTGTTTTCTTCTACACAAAGCAGAGGAAAAAACATTTCCTGCAAGACGCACGTGTTTGTTAAAATGTAGCACAGAAAAAAAAATCCAAAACCTAAAAACATTTTAAATCATAAGTGCTATTTGATAAATGTTATTTGGATCCAACCGACAGACGTATAATTCCTGTTTTCTTCTACACAGCGCAGAGAAAAAAAAAAATTCCTGCAAGACTTGTTGTTAAAATATAGCACCGAAAAAGAAAAAGAAAATCCAAAACCTAAAAAAAAAAAAAAAAAAAACATTTTAAATCATAAGTGCTATTTGATAAATGTTATTTGGATCCAACCGACAGACGTATAATTCCTGTCTTCTACAAAAAAAAACAAAAAAAAATCCGCTGAGATTTAATTTCGATAAGTGTGATCACTACAGAAAACAAAGCGTCTGCACGCTCAAATTTTAATCACACTGAATGTTATTCCGCTGACAAACACTAGAGGGCAGCCTTGAGGCCTAAGTGCTTGACAGTTCTCGAATTACGCTCCGCCCCCCCCTGATTTCATCCTGCATGAACGAAATGTCGCCATCGTGTGGACACTGGTAACAAGGTCATCCTTTCCTAAACAATTTCAGATTTTCCCAGTGAATTTCTGAAAGTGTGTTTCTAACTTTCAATGCATGTGCAAGTTCCAGTTTCACTAACATGATTCTGTTCTGAAGTGGCTTTCTCCCAGTTGGTTTTATTTTGGTCATTATCATTGATACCTCACCGTAGTCGTGATCATCATCAAATATAATGCCAACCTTTAATTTCCTACACTTATTCAAATTTGGTTTGAAACAAACAAATTTCAAGATAAATTTGAATTAAGTCTCCTTTCCTGTTGGGAATGGTTTTATGGCTTTACTTCTATATTTCCTTCTTCAAATTATTTTTAATAATTTTGATTTGATACGTTATGACAACGATATCCTTACTATTCTAGAAGTTACTCAGCATCTATGCATACGCTTGATTTGAATTGTATTTAAACCCGTTTGAATGCAATTTAAATCAAGTTCTCTGTCAGCCAGGTTGACCACTAAGAGGAAGTGGCCCAAACCCTTTGTGGCCCAAACGCGCCACTACAGCTTGCTTCCTCCCGTGCTCTTCCTGCTGCACTTAATCTCTTCTCTGAATGGAGGCTAGGTTGTTCTGATAATTAACATTGTCATAATTCCCTTTTTGTTTGTACCATAATTCAAAGCCGTTGCCTTTGATTTTTCTACAAAAAAATAGACACTCAATTTGATTTCGATAGAGAGAGCTTTAATTCACGTTGAGGTTCACTTGTCCTTCATCCTGTTCTGTGTTTGTAGGTAGAAATTTCTCGCGTGCTGTGGTGATTTGACAGTCATCTCTGCTTGGGGGTCCAGCATGCTGGTTCGTCTGACCTGCGTCACCAGCGCTGACTGAGCGCGAGTCCCGGACTTTCCTGTGTCTCTCCGTTGGTGCGGCCCGCAACACGACATCACCAATTTGGCACTGCTGGTTGTGTTCAAAGTCAAGTTGCGTGAGAGGGCGCACATCGGTACAGACATGCGGAAGGGCCCGGGACACTGCTGTCAAGTGTTTGGGGACGACAGAGAGACCAACCACGGTGCTGACTCCAACCCGAATGACCTCATTTCACCCCAGGGAAACTAGAAAAGGTATTAGATCCATCCACTTAGTATTGGCCACAGAATCTAGAGATTCCCCCGGTCATTGAAGTGTTTGGCTCCCTTCTCCTCTCCGAGCCACAAACCGCAGGCTTAGGCCTCCTCTTCCCCTGTAACACTTCCTGTGTACTATTAACGCCATTTCATTACAGACCTTTCCATCTTGGATGGTTGCATGTTACTTCAAACTTTGCTATCTTGCCATTGCTCTTTTCTGTTGTGCTCTGTTCCTTTCAGTTCACCTAGAGACAGAACCTATCTGAGACAACAAGGAACGCTGAATAATAGTTTGACAACCAAGCCGTTAGCATCAACAGGTGATCCCTAAGCTACTGCCCCGTTAAAAAAAAAAAAAAAAAAAAAAAAAAAAAAAAACTTTATTCAGGCCCATGCTGACCTACCCAAATTGTCCCACCGAATGATTTAACTGTCTGCATCAGTTAACCAAAATTTTCACACACGGCAAAGCCCGTATTATAGCTCGTTAAACGTAGAAAGAAATTGCATTGGTCTCTCTGTGTGTGTGTTGTGTTCCTCTCGCCCACAATAAAGGCAGTATGCTCCAGTCCTACAGTCCCACAACCCGCTGGGACCACCTGGAGACATTGATGAGAGTCATGACACCTCCATTCCTGCCCAAGGTCGCCAGTGACTCAGAGCCCCAAGCCAAGAGCATCGCAGACGTGGACAAGCTAATGGCGCACAAACCAAGCCAAAGCTCCCACGACAAAGACCGGCCAGACACGTCAAAACCTCGCTTGCCCAGCCCATCGCACAAGCACGTCTCCACGAAAGGAGCCGCATCGCCTTGGAGCACGAAATTGCAACGCTGAGGATGCAAGCCGAGGATGACAACGACCCCGAGCTACAGAAAGAAGTGGAAAGACTTCAAACTGCCCTGTCTGATCTTCATCGACACAGACAGAGAAAAGAACCAGAGAGGAACTCAACGAGAAACTCCGACCAAGCGAAGCCGCTTGCAAAGAGCAGAGACTGAACTTAAAGAGACTCGAAAGCCACGGCCTGCGAAAGAAGCTCGCAAGAGGCCCATGTTACCATCCACAAGCTCGTTCAGCAGAGATAAGATCTCAAACGTGAACTTGACATTTTTCCCACAGAGTTGAAACACTCTTATAGACTACCAGCCGCTGCGGCAGGCCTTCATTAAAGAAGTCTCTGATCCAGAATCAGACCAACAACTAATCACAGCCGTGGACCTCAATCAGCCGGCATGGAGGATGATTTCAACTCCAGAACTCTGTTCTCCGAAATCTGCACCCCACAAGCTGCCACTAGAGGGCGCCCCACAAAACCATAGCCCTGTTTACAGAGAGTCAAGACCGTTCCAGGCCAAAAGAGGTCAGCACTACTGCGATGGTGTTCGTCCAAGACACCAAAGCGAACGCTTTGACAGATTCTGGGACCTGCAACAACCACCCGACCACCCAGAAGGTGGAGCCACATGGGAAACCGACCAATGGCCCAGAAAGAGCCGAGCCCCATCGACCAGACCAGCAAGCCCAGACAGCCCAGAGCAGAACTACTCTCGACATGCCACTGGTAAGCACAAGTCTGAACCCCCATCAAGAAAAAACAGTGCCGCCACATCTGAGACAGCCGAGACCCTGAAGTCGCTGAAAGAGCTTCTTCACAAAAGACTTTCCGAAGGAGACAAGAGGGACAAGACAGACATCCTATGTCTAAGCGTAAGACCTGAACCAGGCCACCAGAACACTGCTCGTCAGCCTCAGAGCACAGAGCTAACTGTCACATCACAAAATGACAGCATCACCCAGCCACCACAGCTGACAGCTGCCCAGTCTGAGCCAGACGGCACAAGTTCCCATGTTTTGGCTACCTGCCACCGCAGCAAACCACATGAGACAGGCCCTAACCGCCCATCGATCACCACACCAGCCCCTACGCCAAGACTCCTGGGGAACCTGATCAAAAGGGGGTGGGCCCGGAAACTCTACCTACCCATCACTCTAGACAATGAGGTGAGCCTTGAAGCCCTGGTAGACACCGGCTCAGACCTCACTCTAATGTCAGCTCAACTCTTTGAAAGACTCAGTGCTAAAGCTAAGATCAAACTCTTACACCCCAAATGTGTGAGCTGAACGTGCAGTCGTATAGCCAGAACGACCTCCGGCTCGAACAGAGAGCTCCCATGTACCTGACAACTGGTCCTTTGAGTCCTACCCACCCGGTGTACATCTCACAAATGGACACGTACCCCTTTCTGACTGGCAAAGACCTGCTAGACTGCTCTGAGCTTTTATTAGACTTATAAACACCTGGCCGTCTGGGCCCAAGTTCAAGAACCCCGCCCCCTCCGGTCACAGAGGTCACGAGAACTACAACAAAGCCAGACTCCAAAATCACAGAGTTCCCCGGAACTCCAGCAGCCATCCATGGGTACACAGCCTCACCACCAAGTCAAGGTTCAAGTTCGCTACCCTGCACCTTCCAGCTCGCCAAAGACCACGCAATGCCCACTCAACGATGCGTGACCTAATGCAGAAGGCCTCTAACACAAAAGGCCTCCTCAGAAAGAATTCCTAAAACCCCAATGATTTTGAACTGCAAAACCAGAAGACACTGCACGAACACAGTGCAAGACTCTGCTAAAAAGGTCCCTGATCAGCATAGGACATAGAACTTTTAGAAGTAGATGAAAATGTGTGCTCAAAGAGTTGCAAGACTCTGCATTCGTAAAATTAGAATTTCACTGATGTAAAAGAATCTTAAATGGGCGTGTAAATCTCAACGGCCAACAGACTATGCACGACTCTTTTAAAACAAACAGTTTCTAGATGCTGGTTGAATTAGCACTGCTAAACATTAGGTTTCCTGACAATGAAGGGTTACAGCAAACACTAGCTCCAATTAGGGCATACGTCACCCTGGCGTCAGAGTGTAGTAAAACCACCTGTGCCCGGTTGCATAAAGCACCTTAAGTGTAATTTTCCCTTAAGTTCGCCCTTATGTTTCCCTTAAACTTAAGGGTGTTGCAGAAAATGCCCTTATATGGTACTTAAGGGTTTCTTTAAGTGAAACGTCATAAACACTTAGATTTTCCCTTAAATGCTGTTTTTTCACTTAAGTAATCCCTTAAAAACCGTTAAGTGTTGCATAAAGCCCCTTAACTGTCATTTTCCTAAGTACAGTTTAAGGTTAGGAAAACTTTACCTTAAGAGTAACGCGGACAAAAAAAAGACAACATGGCTGAATTTATGGAACCAATTGAAGATAATTATGTGCCAAGAAGAATTTTTAGGGATAGGGAGAACCCTTTGGATCATCTTAGCGATGAAAAACTGCTTCGAGAATATCGATTTAATCGCCGCGGAATCTATGAAATTGCTGACAAACTGGAAGGCGACCTTGGCCATGTTACCCAGCGCAACCACTCACTACCCTCTGTGCTTCAGTTACTTATAGCCCTTCGGTTCTTTGCAACTGGGAGTTTCCAGTCTGTAGTGGGAGATGTTTTCCACGTTCATAAGTCGTCCATCAGTAGAGTTATTCACCGGGTTGCAGGGGCCCTTTGCCGTCATTTAAGCCAAACCGTGACGTTTCCATCTGGTGTTGAACTTGATGTCATTCAAACCTCTTTTTTTCGGAAAGCGGGGTTTCCTCGGATAAGTGGTGTAATTGACGGCACACATGTCAGAATTCAAGCGCCCCGCACGCACGAAGATCAGTATGTGAACAGGAAAAATTACCATTCTGTTAATGTGCAGTTAGTGTGTGACCATCTGTGCAGAATAATAAATGTCGTTGCATCGTGGCCAGGGAGTACACATGACTCTAGGATTTTGACAGAGAGTAAGATCGGGAGAGATTTTGAAGCTGGAATGCACGGTGGTCTTCTGCTCGGTGACAGTGGTTACCCCTGCCGACCATGGCTCATGACGCCCTTCATGAATTGCCTTAACGCTGCGCAGGCATGTATTTAATAATGTTACAGACAACTAAGATGTACAAATCATATCAACTTGATATTAAACTGACTTGAAAAAAAAATCCTCTTTACTAACTTTAAAAAAACATAAACTGAACGTAAAAACATAGGCCATATGTTGTATAACTTATTGATATTTTTTTGTGTATTGAAATGTATTTTGACTTGTTGATAATTATGGTTATTCTTTGGTCCTGTAGGAAAGATACAACAGTGCGTTGACTCACACAAGGTCGATAGTTGAGAGGACGATCGGACAGCTTAAACGGAGATTTCACTGTCTCCACAGTGAACTCCGCGTTGAGCCCCCAAGGGCTTGCAAAATTATTGTCGCCTGCGTTGTTCTTTTTAACATGTCCAAGATGTATTCTGCCTTCGAAGAGGAAGATGAGCTCGAAGAAGAGGGTAATGAAGCAGAAGAGGCTCATGAAGCAAATCTTCTGCAGCAAGATTTCCAACAGGCTGGATTTGTTGTCAGAGATGCCATCGTAAATGCATTCTTTAATTAGCAGGCCTAGTATGACCAATAGTTGTAGGCTAATATTAAATATATATATATATATATATATATATTTTTTTTTTAAATATATATATATATATATATATATATATATATATATATATATATATATATATATATATATATATATATATATATTAGCAACAGTAGTAATATTATTAATAAAATGTATTATTAGCCTATTACAATAATTATTATTAATGTTAATGATACAATGTATATAGTAGGTTAGCAGTTGCAAGTTAATGTAATGATTTATAAATTATAATTTATAGGCTAGTGTTTTTTAGTATTAATATTTTATAAATATATTAGCTATATTGTATTTTGCTATTATTATTGGAATTTTGTTAATATATTTGTCCTTGTAATTACATAAATAAATACAAAACTTTTCAGATATGTCATAAAATGTCTTTTATAATAATATATTTATTCGTCAAGTGATGTTATTGTTATTTTCCCTTCACTTTGTAGTTGCAACAGTTTGTTGTTAAGAATTATGTTGTAAAGGTCTTGATTTTCCTTCTCCTTTTTAATTTTTTCGATCTCCAATTGCAGCTTTGTTTTTTGTAGCTGTAGGACGTCTCTCTGCAGTTCCAGCACTTCTTCTCTTGTAGAGGCTGGAGAGGGTAGTTGCGTCTTTCTGCAATTCACAAGTGTTTTGGAGGAATTATGAAATATAATATAATAAATAATATTGGGGCTGTTCTAAGTCAAATTAACAAAACTAAAATAATTGTTAACTAATAAATAACTCGCTTTGCTGCCTGGTTTGGCGTACTGCTGGCGCTCTGTCGGTGTTGCTTTGATTGCTGGAAAGGTCTGACGCGTGAAACAAAGAAATACCAATCAAAATTTATATTTATATACAAATAAAAATATTTTATTACGCCTGTCGTGATTTTCATATTGTTTATTCCCATAGAGATACATTTTATTTAATTTAAGACAATAATGTTCTCTCACTCCGTGTTACATTCCTCTGGTTGAGTCACTTCACTCTCTAAGCCGCCAGGGTTGCCAGCCAGGACAGGAGAGTCCGCCCAAGGGATGTCTTGGACCAGTTTAGTTGTCTCTGATAATTCTGTTGGCGGTGGTCCTCCACCTACAGTTTTGTTATCGTTAGCTCTCGGTGCGTGCGAAGAAAATAGAGAAAAAACTAAGAGCGTTTTTTTTTCTTACCAGTTTTGTTGGACTCCCTCTTATGAATGCTTATTTCTTTTTTTGCCCCCACAGAGATGTTTTCATATTTTTTAATTACCTCTGAAACCGTCCTCTTTACTCCTAAGTTCCGTGCATTAATTTTCTCTGTTATTTCCTCCCACTGTTTTTTTTTTTTTTCCAGCATTTATGACGGGATTAAATTTGCTTATTAAAATTCCTTTTCTTTTCCCATATTCATCTAGAAGAATACACTTCTCATCCTCAGTCCAGTTTGGCTTTCTTTTTTTGTTTTCCTTATCCATTTCTTTAGGCTATTCGTTGTTTTAAAGCTCCTAGGTTAATGTGTATAGGAGCGTATCTATGGCAAGGATAGATTTTTATAACGGCAAACCTGGATCGCTGCCGTGAAACACTTAACGGTTTCCCTTACCTAAGAGAACTCATTAAGGGATTATATGCAACACCCTTAAATCATTCCCTTAGTTAAGGGGAAATCACGCCTTAAGTCCCACACTTAAGGGAAAAACTTAAGGTGCTTTATGCAACCGGGCACAGCCTTAAACTACTGTTAACCTACAGGCGTGCATTTGATCTTTGCGATCCAACTAGAACACAACGTGCAATACGCATTTTTGATAGCTGGAATTGACATCTCTACTTTAAGTGAAAGAGTCTTAGATTTCCAACTAATATCAGTAAGTTCAGCCGTAAAGCGTAAGTCTGTTTGACAAAGGAATCTCATCTCAGCAGCTTGTAAACTGTACCGATATCTATCCTGCTTTGGTTAAAGAAATCCAAATTGCAGTATTGCTAAACCTGTTTCTGACAAAGAAAGCTCAGGACAGTGTTATATATAAGTAGACCTGGGTGATGCTCCCCTTTCTACAAAGTAAAGCCCTTACAAATTATTGTTAGATTGATGTAATTCACCTAAATTTTTAGCTGCATCTACAAGCAGAGAGCTACCTAGCGATCAAAACTGTTCATTCGCTGAAAAGTCAGCATTTATGCATGAGAGGGATGTAACTATATAGGCTTAGACAAGCTTTGACTTACAGCAAATCTATTTCCTCACTCTGTAACCAAATAGAATAAGTTGTGTAAAGTAAAGAGAAGAGTTCCATGAGTAAAATTAGCAAATGCCAAAACACATTTGCATTTTACTGAATGTAACATCAAGTTCTTGAAAGACCTAAAGTATAGGCGCCCCCTTTTAACCCGTTTAAACATGCATAACTCAGTAAAATGTGCAGACATTCTTCAGGTACTGTTGAATTGTTCTGACATGCTCTGGTTCCCATGACAACAACTGGTCACAGGAAGTGCTAACTTGTGATGTCACTTTGTAAACAAACCACAAAAAAAACAAAAAAAAATCCGCTGAGATTTAATTTCGATAAGTGTGATCACTACAGAAAACAAAGCGTCTGCACGCTCAAATTTTAATCACACTGAATGTTATTCCGCTGACAAACACTAGAGGGCAGCCTTGAGGCCTAAGTGCTTGACAGTTCTCGAATTACGCTCCGCCCCCCCCTGATTTCATCCTGCATGAACGAAATGTCGCCATCGTGTGGACACTGGTAACAAGGTCATCCTTTCCTAAACAATTTCAGATTTTCCCAGTGAATTTCTGAAAGTGTGTTTCTAACTTTCAATGCATGTGCAAGTTCCAGTTTCACTAACATGATTCTGTTCTGAAGTGGCTTTCTCCCAGTTGGTTTTATTTTGGTCATTATCATTGATACCTCACCGTAGTCGTGATCATCATCAAATATAATGCCAACCTTTAATTTCCTACACTTATTCAAATTTGGTTTGAAACAAACAAATTTCAAGATAAATTTGAATTAAGTCTCCTTTCCTGTTGGGAATGGTTTTATGGCTTTACTTCTATATTTCCTTCTTCAAATTATTTTTAATAATTTTGATTTGATACGTTATGACAACGATATCCTTACTATTCTAGAAGTTACTCAGCATCTATGCATACGCTTGATTTGAATTGTATTTAAACCCGTTTGAATGCAATTTAAATCAAGTTCTCTGTCAGCCAGGTTGACCACTAAGAGGAAGTGGCCCAAACCCTTTGTGGCCCAAACGCGCCACTACAGCTTGCTTCCTCCCGTGCTCTTCCTGCTGCACTTAATCTCTTCTCTGAATGGAGGCTAGGTTGTTCTGATAATTAACATTGTCATAATTCCCTTTTTGTTTGTACCATAATTCAAAGCCGTTGCCTTTGATTTTTCTACAAAAAAATAGACACTCAATTTGATTTCGATAGAGAGAGCTTTAATTCACGTTGAGGTTCACTTGTCCTTCATCCTGTTCTGTGTTTGTAGGTAGAAATTTCTCGCGTGCTGTGGTGATTTGACAGTCATCTCTGCTTGGGGGTCCAGCATGCTGGTTCGTCTGACCTGCGTCACCAGCGCTGACTGAGCGCGAGTCCCGGACTTTCCTGTGTCTCTCCGTTGGTGCGGCCCGCAACACGACATCACCAATTTGGCACTGCTGGTTGTGTTCAAAGTCAAGTTGCGTGAGAGGGCGCACATCGGTACAGACATGCGGAAGGGCCCGGGACACTGCTGTCAAGTGTTTGGGGACGACAGAGAGACCAACCACGGTGCTGACTCCAACCCGAATGACCTCATTTCACCCCAGGGAAACTAGAAAAGGTATTAGATCCATCCACTTAGTATTGGCCACAGAATCTAGAGATTCCCCCGGTCATTGAAGTGTTTGGCTCCCTTCTCCTCTCCGAGCCACAAACCGCAGGCTTAGGCCTCCTCTTCCCCTGTAACACTTCCTGTGTACTATTAACGCCATTTCATTACAGACCTTTCCATCTTGGATGGTTGCATGTTACTTCAAACTTTGCTATCTTGCCATTGCTCTTTTCTGTTGTGCTCTGTTCCTTTCAGTTCACCTAGAGACAGAACCTATCTGAGACAACAAGGAACGCTGAATAATAGTTTGACAACCAAGCCGTTAGCATCAACAGGTGATCCCTAAGCTACTGCCCCGTTAAAAAAAAAAAAAAAAAAAAAAAAAAAACTTTATTCAGGCCCATGCTGACCTACCCAAATTGTCCCACCGAATGATTTAACTGTCTGCATCAGTTAACCAAAATTTTCACACACGGCAAAGCCCGTATTATAGCTCGTTAAACGTAGAAAGAAATTGCATTGGTCTCTCTGTGTGTGTGTTGTGTTCCTCTCGCCCACAATAAAGGCAGTATGCTCCAGTCCTACAGTCCCACAACCCGCTGGGACCACCTGGAGACATTGATGAGAGTCATGACACCTCCATTCCTGCCCAAGGTCGCCAGTGACTCAGAGCCCCAAGCCAAGAGCATCGCAGACGTGGACAAGCTAATGGCGCACAAACCAAGCCAAAGCTCCCACGACAAAGACCGGCCAGACACGTCAAAACCTCGCTTGCCCAGCCCATCGCACAAGCACGTCTCCACGAAAGGAGCCGCATCGCCTTGGAGCACGAAATTGCAACGCTGAGGATGCAAGCCGAGGATGACAACGACCCCGAGCTACAGAAAGAAGTGGAAAGACTTCAAACTGCCCTGTCTGATCTTCATCGACACAGACAGAGAAAAGAACCAGAGAGGAACTCAACGAGAAACTCCGACCAAGCGAAGCCGCTTGCAAAGAGCAGAGACTGAACTTAAAGAGACTCGAAAGCCACGGCCTGCGAAAGAAGCTCGCAAGAGGCCCATGTTACCATCCACAAGCTCGTTCAGCAGAGATAAGATCTCAAACGTGAACTTGACATTTTTCCCACAGAGTTGAAACACTCTTATAGACTACCAGCCGCTGCGGCAGGCCTTCATTAAAGAAGTCTCTGATCCAGAATCAGACCAACAACTAATCACAGCCGTGGACCTCAATCAGCCGGCATGGAGGATGATTTCAACTCCAGAACTCTGTTCTCCGAAATCTGCACCCCACAAGCTGCCACTAGAGGGCGCCCCACAAAACCATAGCCCTGTTTACAGAGAGTCAAGACCGTTCCAGGCCAAAAGAGGTCAGCACTACTGCGATGGTGTTCGTCCAAGACACCAAAGCGAACGCTTTGACAGATTCTGGGACCTGCAACAACCACCCGACCACCCAGAAGGTGGAGCCACATGGGAAACCGACCAATGGCCCAGAAAGAGCCGAGCCCCATCGACCAGACCAGCAAGCCCAGACAGCCCAGAGCAGAACTACTCTCGACATGCCACTGGTAAGCACAAGTCTGAACCCCCATCAAGAAAAAACAGTGCCGCCACATCTGAGACAGCCGAGACCCTGAAGTCGCTGAAAGAGCTTCTTCACAAAAGACTTTCCGAAGGAGACAAGAGGGACAAGACAGACATCCTATGTCTAAGCGTAAGACCTGAACCAGGCCACCAGAACACTGCTCGTCAGCCTCAGAGCACAGAGCTAACTGTCACATCACAAAATGACAGCATCACCCAGCCACCACAGCTGACAGCTGCCCAGTCTGAGCCAGACGGCACAAGTTCCCATGTTTTGGCTACCTGCCACCGCAGCAAACCACATGAGACAGGCCCTAACCGCCCATCGATCACCACACCAGCCCCTACGCCAAGACTCCTGGGGAACCTGATCAAAAGGGGGTGGGCCCGGAAACTCTACCTACCCATCACTCTAGACAATGAGGTGAGCCTTGAAGCCCTGGTAGACACCGGCTCAGACCTCACTCTAATGTCAGCTCAACTCTTTGAAAGACTCAGTGCTAAAGCTAAGATCAAACTCTTACACCCCAAATGTGTGAGCTGAACGTGCAGTCGTATAGCCAGAACGACCTCCGGCTCGAACAGAGAGCTCCCATGTACCTGACAACTGGTCCTTTGAGTCCTACCCACCCGGTGTACATCTCACAAATGGACACGTACCCCTTTCTGACTGGCAAAGACCTGCTAGACTGCTCTGAGCTTTTATTAGACTTATAAACACCTGGCCGTCTGGGCCCAAGTTCAAGAACCCCGCCCCCTCCGGTCACAGAGGTCACGAGAACTACAACAAAGCCAGACTCCAAAATCACAGAGTTCCCCGGAACTCCAGCAGCCATCCATGGGTACACAGCCTCACCACCAAGTCAAGGTTCAAGTTCGCTACCCTGCACCTTCCAGCTCGCCAAAGACCACGCAATGCCCACTCAACGATGCGTGACCTAATGCAGAAGGCCTCTAACACAAAAGGCCTCCTCAGAAAGAATTCCTAAAACCCCAATGATTTTGAACTGCAAAACCAGAAGACACTGCACGAACACAGTGCAAGACTCTGCTAAAAAGGTCCCTGATCAGCATAGGACATAGAACTTTTAGAAGTAGATGAAAATGTGTGCTCAAAGAGTTGCAAGACTCTGCATTCGTAAAATTAGAATTTCACTGATGTAAAAGAATCTTAAATGGGCGTGTAAATCTCAACGGCCAACAGACTATGCACGACTCTTTTAAAACAAACAGTTTCTAGATGCTGGTTGAATTAGCACTGCTAAACATTAGGTTTCCTGACAATGAAGGGTTACAGCAAACACTAGCTCCAATTAGGGCATACGTCACCCTGGCGTCAGAGTGTAGTAAAACCACCTGTGCCCGGTTGCATAAAGCACCTTAAGTGTAATTTTCCCTTAAGTTCGCCCTTATGTTTCCCTTAAACTTAAGGGTGTTGCAGAAAATGCCCTTATATGGTACTTAAGGGTTTCTTTAAGTGAAACGTCATAAACACTTAGATTTTCCCTTAAATGCTGTTTTTTCACTTAAGTAATCCCTTAAAAACCGTTAAGTGTTGCATAAAGCCCCTTAACTGTCATTTTCCTAAGTACAGTTTAAGGGTTAGGAAAACTTTACCTTAAGAGTAACGCGGACAAAAAAAAGACAACATGGCTGAATTTATGGAACCAATTGAAGATAATTATGTGCCAAGAAGAATTTTTAGGGATAGGGAGAACCCTTTGGATCATCTTAGCGATGAAAAACTGCTTCGAGAATATCGATTTAATCGCCGCGGAATCTATGAAATTGCTGACAAACTGGAAGGCGACCTTGGCCATGTTACCCAGCGCAACCACTCACTACCCTCTGTGCTTCAGTTACTTATAGCCCTTCGGTTCTTTGCAACTGGGAGTTTCCAGTCTGTAGTGGGAGATGTTTTCCACGTTCATAAGTCGTCCATCAGTAGAGTTATTCACCGGGTTGCAGGGGCCCTTTGCCGTCATTTAAGCCAAACCGTGACGTTTCCATCTGGTGTTGAACTTGATGTCATTCAAACCTCTTTTTTTCGGAAAGCGGGGTTTCCTCGGATAAGTGGTGTAATTGACGGCACACATGTCAGAATTCAAGCGCCCCGCACGCACGAAGATCAGTATGTGAACAGGAAAAATTACCATTCTGTTAATGTGCAGTTAGTGTGTGACCATCTGTGCAGAATAATAAATGTCGTTGCATCGTGGCCAGGGAGTACACATGACTCTAGGATTTTGACAGAGAGTAAGATCGGGAGAGATTTTGAAGCTGGAATGCACGGTGGTCTTCTGCTCGGTGACAGTGGTTACCCCTGCCGACCATGGCTCATGACGCCCTTCATGAATTGCCTTAACGCTGCGCAGGCATGTATTTAATAATGTTACAGACAACTAAGATGTACAAATCATATCAACTTGATATTAAACTGACTTGAAAAAAAAATCCTCTTTACTAACTTTAAAAAAACATAAACTGAACGTAAAAACATAGGCCATATGTTGTATAACTTATTGATATTTTTTTGTGTATTGAAATGTATTTTGACTTGTTGATAATTATGGTTATTCTTTGGTCCTGTAGGAAAGATACAACAGTGCGTTGACTCACACAAGGTCGATAGTTGAGAGGACGATCGGACAGCTTAAACGGAGATTTCACTGTCTCCACAGTGAACTCCGCGTTGAGCCCCCAAGGGCTTGCAAAATTATTGTCGCCTGCGTTGTTCTTTTTAACATGTCCAAGATGTATTCTGCCTTCGAAGAGGAAGATGAGCTCGAAGAAGAGGGTAATGAAGCAGAAGAGGCTCATGAAGCAAATCTTCTGCAGCAAGATTTCCAACAGGCTGGATTTGTTGTCAGAGATGCCATCGTAAATGCATTCTTTAATTAGCAGGCCTAGTATGACCAATAGTTGTAGGCTAATATTAAATATATATATATATATATATATATATATTTTTTTTTAAATATATATATATATATATATATATATATATATATATATATATATATATATATATTAGCAACAGTAGTAATATTATTAATAAAATGTATTATTAGCCTATTACAATAATTATTATTAATGTTAATGATACAATGTATATAGTAGGTTAGCAGTTGCAAGTTAATGTAATGATTTATAAATTATAATTTATAGGCTAGTGTTTTTTAGTATTAATATTTTATAAATATATTAGCTATATTGTATTTTGCTATTATTATTGGAATTTTGTTAATATATTTGTCCTTGTAATTACATAAATAAATACAAAACTTTTCAGATATGTCATAAAATGTCTTTTATAATAATATATTTATTCGTCAAGTGATGTTATTGTTATTTTCCCTTCACTTTGTAGTTGCAACAGTTTGTTGTTAAGAATTATGTTGTAAAGGTCTTGATTTTCCTTCTCCTTTTTAATTTTTTCGATCTCCAATTGCAGCTTTGTTTTTTGTAGCTGTAGGACGTCTCTCTGCAGTTCCAGCACTTCTTCTCTTGTAGAGGCTGGAGAGGGTAGTTGCGTCTTTCTGCAATTCACAAGTGTTTTGGAGGAATTATGAAATATAATATAATAAATAATATTGGGGCTGTTCTAAGTCAAATTAACAAAACTAAAATAATTGTTAACTAATAAATAACTCGCTTTGCTGCCTGGTTTGGCGTACTGCTGGCGCTCTGTCGGTGTTGCTTTGATTGCTGGAAAGGTCTGACGCGTGAAACAAAGAAATACCAATCAAAATTTATATTTATATACAAATAAAAATATTTTATTACGCCTGTCGTGATTTTCATATTGTTTATTCCCATAGAGATACATTTTATTTAATTTAAGACAATAATGTTCTCTCACTCCGTGTTACATTCCTCTGGTTGAGTCACTTCACTCTCTAAGCCGCCAGGGTTGCCAGCCAGGACAGGAGAGTCCGCCCAAGGGATGTCTTGGACCAGTTTAGTTGTCTCTGATAATTCTGTTGGCGGTGGTCCTCCACCTACAGTTTTGTTATCGTTAGCTCTCGGTGCGTGCGAAGAAAATAGAGAAAAAACTAAGAGCGTTTTTTTTTCTTACCAGTTTTGTTGGACTCCCTCTTATGAATGCTTATTTCTTTTTTTGCCCCCACAGAGATGTTTTCATATTTTTTAATTACCTCTGAAACCGTCCTCTTTACTCCTAAGTTCCGTGCATTAATTTTCTCTGTTATTTCCTCCCACTGTTTTTTTTTTTTTTCCAGCATTTATGACGGGATTAAATTTGCTTATTAAAATTCCTTTTCTTTTCCCATATTCATCTAGAAGAATACACTTCTCATCCTCAGTCCAGTTTGGCTTTCTTTTTTTGTTTTCCTTATCCATTTCTTTAGGCTATTCGTTGTTTTAAAGCTCCTAGGTTAATGTGTATAGGAGCGTATCTATGGCAAGGATAGATTTTTATAACGGCAAACCTGGATCGCTGCCGTGAAACACTTAACGGTTTCCCTTACCTAAGAGAACTCATTAAGGGATTATATGCAACACCCTTAAATCATTCCCTTAGTTAAGGGGAAATCACGCCTTAAGTCCCACACTTAAGGGAAAAACTTAAGGTGCTTTATGCAACCGGGCACAGCCTTAAACTACTGTTAACCTACAGGCGTGCATTTGATCTTTGCGATCCAACTAGAACACAACGTGCAATACGCATTTTTGATAGCTGGAATTGACATCTCTACTTTAAGTGAAAGAGTCTTAGATTTCCAACTAATATCAGTAAGTTCAGCCGTAAAGCGTAAGTCTGTTTGACAAAGGAATCTCATCTCAGCAGCTTGTAAACTGTACCGATATCTATCCTGCTTTGGTTAAAGAAATCCAAATTGCAGTATTGCTAAACCTGTTTCTGACAAAGAAAGCTCAGGACAGTGTTATATATAAGTAGACCTGGGTGATGCTCCCCTTTCTACAAAGTAAAGCCCTTACAAATTATTGTTAGATTGATGTAATTCACCTAAATTTTTAGCTGCATCTACAAGCAGAGAGCTACCTAGCGATCAAAACTGTTCATTCGCTGAAAAGTCAGCATTTATGCATGAGAGGGATGTAACTATATAGGCTTAGACAAGCTTTGACTTACAGCAAATCTATTTCCTCACTCTGTAACCAAATAGAATAAGTTGTGTAAAGTAAAGAGAAGAGTTCCATGAGTAAAATTAGCAAATGCCAAAACACATTTGCATTTTACTGAATGTAACATCAAGTTCTTGAAAGACCTAAAGTATAGGCGCCCCCTTTTAACCCGTTTAAACATGCATAACTCAGTAAAATGTGCAGACATTCTTCAGGTACTGTTGAATTGTTCTGACATGCTCTGGTTCCCATGACAACAACTGGTCACAGGAAGTGCTAACTTGTGATGTCACTTTGTAAACAAACCAGCCTAGGTGGCTAAGCTAACCTAGCATTCATCCAGCTTAGGCTAAGCTAAATAATAACTTCTACAATTAGCAGTTAGCATCATTCACTTGAAGCCTTAATTACAGCTTTTGTTTACACAGTGCAAAGTATTCTAGAATACTTTCTTTAACCCCAGTTAGAGTTTCTAATTCTTCACTTTCCGTACTTTCAGTTCTTCTCAGCTAAATTTCACCTTCACTAGTTAGGCATAGTCCTGGCTGAGCGCTGTAGGTTAAATTTGCAGATGCCCTGTCAATTAAACTTAAGTTTAACTACATGTAAACTGTGTAGCTAGAGAAGAATTCGTATAGTAATGAGAATTTCCATCAGCATGTTGATTAAACCTTTGGAGGGACACAGTGTGGTCTTGAACACGCAACCGCTGTAACCCACTATGGAGTGTTGGTCCAGACAAACCCAAAGTTTAGTCACTAGTGCTACTGATTATTCTCACATTCAGATCATTACCGCTGTTTTGATTACTTTATTTTTTTTTATTTTTTATTTCCACTTTGATAATAATGGCAGTCAGCTATTCCCTTGTCTATTCGGTCATCTATATGATTTAATTCCATTTCCTCTCTTGTTCGAATGTGGTTCCATTTCCCATTGGGCCCAGAAAGGAAACAGAGACACCTTTATTTGTGATTGTGTTTATTTTCAACAAGTGCACTCATTTTTGTGACCCTGCAACACAAGTAATTTCAACAATTACTAGGGCATAACTATAGTCCTGAGGATTGATAATAAGCATAATTTGAATAGGAAAGCTGTCTCTTTTCCTCCTATCCTTCACTTCGTCAAGCCGTAGTGAACCACCATTTAAGTCCAGAGAAATAATTTAGTCATAAGAACCATCTTAAGTCATTTATTTAATCTCGGCTATGCCCCTTCCAGGAAACACTCTAGGAACCACACAAGTCTTAGCCTCCTAACATCCACAGCTAAGATGATAAAGATACAAGAGACACATCACTAGCTAGATACACATGAAGCACCTAACTTTATGCTACATATCTAGCGAACCCATTAAACAGTGGTTCTGAACTTTTAGGGTCATGCATTAGTCTCTCACCACAAGTGTGCCAAAGTGTCACAGAGCCTCTGCTTAACCTGACCCCAACCCTCCAGCTTACCAAAGACTATGACAAACCAATGGACACTATGAGAAACCACCTCTAACCCCTCCAACCACCCATGAATGCCGTCTGAACCCACCGACGACCGGTGCCCCAGACACCTGCAATACACCTTGCACATGCTGCGTGCACAAGACAACATTCAGCGTTCTGCACCTGATGCCATCACTGCGCCACAGCTTGTAATGCCACAGTGCAAAAGGGGGGTCATGCCAATGTATGCCCATGATGCACCATGTGCTGCACACCGCAGCACCAGAGACACTTGCAAGACACCGAAGCAAGTGGCATACCGGCGTGAAAAAGACTGTCCAAGCCAACCAAGGACAACACCTGCTGAAATTTTTCCTCCCTTTCTCTCTCTCTCTCTCTCTCACTCCCTTTCACTTTACCAGGATGCTGCTGTGGTTCACCATCCTGTGCCTTCGGCCAACCAGAGGGCAGCCACCGCCATTGAATCACCCCACCGTGATCCGTTCGGATCAATATCTTCGGTTCGGCACACACGTGATCCGCGGATTGATTTATGAAAAAAAAAAGTTGTGCGCATGTTCAGTCCACACACAGCGTGGTCATGGCGAGCGGAGGAACTCAGGAGCTTGAACGCCCCGCGTCATTTAAATCCCCTGTATGGGAGCATTTTGGCTTCCCTGTCAAATATAATGATGAAGGAAAGAGGTTAGTGGATAAAACCGTGACGACGTGTAGGCACTGTGGCAGCATGGCCACGCATTTGTAGCGACATCGCCCGATGTTTCACTGACAGGGGTGAAAACGAAGGCTGCTCAACAACCGCTTATCACCACGGCATTTAAGCAACCCCTTGTTGCACAATCAGACCGGGCTAAAGCCATCACAAACGGCAATTCGCGCAGCACTACCTCTCGCTCGTCCCTCTCTCGCGCGCGTGCGCTCTCTCTCTCCCTCATATGAGGTGCCGTCTAGGGCTTAAATCAAACTTCATTCACGCACACATATATGAAACACTTGCATACAAATATACTAAGTAGGCTAGTCAAACATACATCTATACTGCTGAATGCTCAAACAAATACATATGAAATGCACAAAGACACACCTAAAGTCGCTCACGTACATACACGCAAACTCTACACACACGAGATGCGCGCACACACAAACTCTCCACGCACATAATGATATGAGAGACGCGCACACACACAAACTCGCACATGAGACGCGCGCGCACACACACACACTAACTCTCCACGCACATACTCATATGAGAGGCGAGCACACACACACAAACTCTCCGCGCACATAGCTACTCATATGAGACGCGAGCACACACACACAAACTAGCGCACATACTCATATGAGACGCATGCTCACACAGTACATGATGCATATGATTCTCAGTGTGAACGTAAGTCACACATTGGTAAGTGCATTTTTTGTTAACAGAGAATGAGAGTCCATTGCTTTTATTGTTTTTGGTTGTTTTGTTCATTTATTGCGGATATTTAAAATGTTTTCAGTGTTAAATAGTCTTTAGAAATAAAAGTTTATTGATCTTTGAAAAGGTATACCTGCATTATTATGCCATTATCATTATTTTAGATGAAAATGGTCTCAGAACGACAATATTATCGTTTATTATCAATATTATCGTTTATCGCAATAATTTCTTGGACAATTTATCGTCCAGCAAAATTTGTTATCGTGACAGGCCTATCTATCGGTGTGTTTATAGGTGCAGACATGATGCCATTTATTTTTTATTTTTTTGCTGATCCGAAAAATGATCCGATCCGTGACTCTGATCCGAGAAACAATCCGAACCGTGAGTTTTTTGATCCGTTGCACCCCTACTGGCGATTTATGTACGTCACTACCGTCATGTTGTCCGTTCGGATCAGGACGTGTTCGTTTTTTAGATGTGGGAGCAGGGCTCTGAGAGCCAAAGCGACTGCTTTCATTTCCAGACAGTCTGTGTGTAGGCGCTTCTCCGGGTTTGACCAAAAGCCGGAGACAGGCCTGCCCTCGTAAAGGGCCCCCCAACCTATTTTGGAGGCATCTGTCGTTATCATCTTTCTCCTTGTGTTCACACCCAGACTCACGCCTGACTGGTACCAGTCGGGGGCTATCCAGTGCGTCAGGGCTTTTATACAGCCGTGGTTCGCTCTGATTAATCCTCTGGCTGGAAGATAGTATGCTTTTTGCAAAATTGATTCTTAGACCCAGGCATTCTAAATGGCTGATAATCCAAGATCTGTGTGTTATTAACTGACTCTCTGATTGTGCTAGAACCAGCCAATCGTCGAGATAATTCAGTATTCGCACTCCCCTTCGCCTTAGGGGGGAAAGTGCCAGGGACAGGCCGAACGGAAGTACTGTGTACTGGTATGACTGTCCCTCGAAAGCGAATCTCAGAAACGGCCTGTGATGAGGCGCTATTGGAATGTGAAAGTAAGCATCTTTCAGATCCACTGAGAGAAACCAATCTCCTGGGCGTACTTGCGCGAGGATATGCTTGGTTGTTAACATTCTGAACGAGCGAATCATTAGTGCTTTGTTCAGGTGTCTGAGATCTAGGATGGGGCGGAGACCGCCATCCTTTTTCGGGACGAGAAAATAGCGGCTGTAAAAACCTGCCTCGCTCAGAGAGGGGGAAACAGTTTCCACAGCGCCCTTTTCTATTAGTTTGCGCACCTCGGTGTGTATAACATGTGAACACTCCTTTCTCACTTTCGTCTCGACCACAGTCGTAAAACGTGGTGGTCTGCGAGCGAACTGGAGCGAGTATCCGTGCTTTACTATATTCAATACCCATTTCGGCATATCTGGAATGTTTTCCCATGCCGCTGCGTTTACAGATATGGGCTGAATACAGGCTAGGGGCGGGCCGCTGTGACGTAGGGACCCGGCCAGCGAATCTCCTGAGCTCGTAGCTCTCAGAGGTGCGGGCGCGCGCTGAGCAGCTGAGTGAATGGGCGCGTGTGTGATTACAACAGCGCGCGCTGTGTCTGTAAAACTCGCAGCCTGAGCTGGGGTTGTGTTTGACACTGTAAGGACAGTGTTTATAAGTGGGGGTGCATAAACAGTGGTAGGCACACGCGTCACTTTTATAATGTTTCCCGCTTTTACTGGGGATGAATTTATAACTGTGTGAACAGTGCTTGTGTGTAGTGGTGCGTACATGACGGTAGGCACGTGATCTACATTCATGGGGAGCGCAGCCTGAGCTGGGAATGAATTTGGCACTGTTTTGACAGTATCTGGGAATGCACACTTTGTGGACATGTGAACCCTTAGTGACACAGGCAGAAAAAGACTCTTTTTGTGTTTTCTGTGCGTCGCCGTAAAAACGGCGTTTGTTTGCAGGTGAGCGAGCTCTGTGACTGGCCCATTGACTGCTGTATAGATATATCCAGCCGCCTGTAAGGGGACTGGGTAATGTTTGAGCTTTTGCAGAGAGAGTGGTCCGGCTTTTACGAGACACGCACTCTCTCTTCTCATTCTTGTGGCTAGGACAGCTTTCGAGGCTCAGGGTTCAGCACAATCTTGGGCCGAGGACCCCGTCGCTCAGAAGGCGGCTTGCGGTTGTGAGAGCGCGAGCGGCGTCGAGCGTCAGACTGAGGCGCGGGCTGAGAGGCGGTGGGAGCTGTTCTAGCCCGCTGCGGCTGTGGCGGTCTCTGTCTGCTCTGCGATGAGCTGGAGCGCTTGGGCAGGAAATGACGCATAGCTTGTGAAGCGTTCTGGGCCTCAGTGAAGCGTTCGGCGAAACCCTTAACCGCCGGTCCAAACAGCCGGTGGAGATAGGCGCGTCGAGAAATGGCGCCTTATCCACGTCCTTCATCTCCGTCAGAGTTAACCACAGATGACGCTCGAGAACACTCAAATTAGCCATAGCACGGCCAATAGACTGGGCGGTGGCCTTCGTGGCTCGCAGAGCTATATCAGTTGCGCTGCGTAGGTCCCTAAAGGCTTCGGGTTTGGGGCCACACTCGTCCATAGAGCGGAGAAGCTTGGCTTGGAACACTTTTAGTACCGCCATTGAGTGAAGTGCTAATGCAGCTTGGCCGGCGGCGGCGTAGGCGCGCCCGGGCGAGAGCAGAAGTAGTGCGGCAGGGCTTCGAGGGGTGGGAAGCTTTGGCTTTCCATCCGGTGGTGGAGGGCGGGCAGAGATGATTGGCCACGGCCTCCTCGAGGGGCGGCGTTCCCTCGTAGCCTCTTTCCTTCGCGCCGTCCACAGAGGAGAGCGAAGAAGAAAAAGAGGGCTTTAGGCGTGCAGAGTGAGGGGCTTTCCACGACTTGGTGAGTTTTTTGTGAACTTCCGGGAAGAAGGGAGAAGGCCTTTGCCGAGGGGCCTGCTGGCGCCCCTGCAGAAACCACTCATCCAGTCGGCTCCGGGTTGGTTCTTCGGGAGAAGACCAATCGAGCCCGAGGTCTTCCACGGCCTTAGAGAGGACACGGATAATCTCGGTATCCATGGTGGAGCCCCCGCTCGTGCTAGCTAGCGTCGACGGGGCGGGGTCGAGAGTGGAGCCCGGCCAGTCGTCCGATGCAGCGTCGATGGACAAGCTGTCATCCACTCCCCCGTCGTCCTTGGACGCGCCGAAAGTCACAAGGCCCACCGCTCTGCTAGAGGGGTGTGGGTCCGGCTGGGTGAACTGAACCGGCGGTGGGGAAGGCAAGAGCGGCGGTGAAGCACGCGGAGACTGGCTCGGCGTGACGTCACTGAGCTCAGGTTCAGGAAGCCTCTGTGAGCGGCGCTTTTTCTTAGTGCGCGGCTCAAACAGAGGGGTGGCGGTGATGGGCTCGCTCACGGCGAAAGCGGCGAGGCGAGCCCGTAGTGTGGAGACACCCAGGTCATCACATTCCGGGCATCCGCCCTTGGTCAAAGCAGCTTCTGCGTGGTCCCGGCCCAGGCAGCGAGCGCAGATGATGTGACGATCCCCGTCCGGGAGAAGGTCTCTGCACGACGCGCAGGAAGGCATTTGAAACAACGCCTCAGAAAATTGCTCTTTTACAAGTGTCGCGGGGCGAACAGATGTAAAATACTTGCGTGTGTAGCACGCCGGATGGCTCAGTAGGATGCCATTCGAAGGCGGCTGAAGGCGCCGACGTCCTCGTAGCAATCCCGCTGGTATGCTTTTCGACGGCGGGGAAGCTTCAATAATCCGGAGGATCCAGCAAAGAAGGTGTTCGCTGAAGGAGATTAAATCTAAAGAACTCTCATGACGGGGCGCCCAGTATATAGCTCTTGGCCACGCTCATCTTGGCGGGCTCTGACGCGCGCGGGCGCGAAGCGCGCTCATTGGTCGCGCATTCAGAGTCGCCCCGTCATTGGTTCGAGCAAGTTGCCGCAGCACAGCCAATGACCGAGCTCCTTCGTTCATTGCTGTCAGCTGTGCAGCTGCAATGCGTTTTACATAAAGACTTCAATATTCTCGAGAAAAGGAGTTTTCCCATAGCGTAAGCTACTTACGCAACAGTCTTTATCAATTCATACTGCATGTTATTATAAATTATGTACTAACTATTTATCTGTCTGTATTTTATTAATATGAATCTGTATTTTCTGTTCACATTATAAATAACATTAACAAATTATGGGTCAAATAAATTCTAAACAACATGTCTTTAAATCGAATGAAGGAAGCTCCTCTTATGAGATTGCAATAGAAGTGAAGAAAGCAACTGTGAGTGTCATTATATTTTATTCTATGTGCAGTACAAATTTTAATACATGACAAATGAACATGAAAAATCTAAACCTAACTGGGCAACCACACAATGCCTTGTTCAGACCTGGAATTTACATGTGTCGTTGGTGATTGATTTGTCTTGATTGTCAAAATGGCATAGTGATTGATGTGTCATCATGAATTGTGTAAATTCAAGATATTAAACTGCAAAAAGTTAAAGGGTTAGTTGACCCAAAAGTGTAAAATTGTCTTTTCTCACCCTCATGTCATTCCAAACCCGGAAAGACTTTCGTTCATCTTCGAAACTCAAATGAATGTATTTTAAATCTGAGTGATTTCTGTCCCTCCATTGACAGTCCACGCAACTACCATTTTGACGCTTCAAAAAGGTCATAAATGGTTCATAAAACTATCCTATATGAATTGAGCGGTTTAGTCCAATTTTTCTGAAGAGACTCGATCGCTTTGTGATAAATAGATTGAATTTAGACTTTTATTCACATATAAACATTAATCAAAAAACATAAACAGAAGAAAAATAAAATTTGGACTAAACTGCTTGGTTCATATGGATTAGTTTTAAGATGTCTTTATGAACTTTTAAAGGCGTCAAAGTTGTAGTTGCGTAGCTGTCAGTGGAGGGACAGAAAGCTCTCAGATTTCATCAAAAATATCTTCATTTGTGTTTCAAAGACAAAAGAAAGTCTTGCGGGTTTGGAACAACATGACATTTACATTTATTCATTTAGCTGACGCTTTTATCCAAAGCGACTTACAATTGCTATATTTCAGAGGTCGCACGCCTCTGGAGCAACTAGGGGTTAAGTGTCCTGCTCAGGGACACATTGGTGTCTCAAAGTGGATTCGAACCCGGGTCTCTCACACCAAAGGCATGTGTCTTATCCACTGCGCCATCACCACCCATGGACATGAGGGTGAGTAAATTACAGAATTAAAATTTTTGGGTGAACTAACGCTCTATTAAAAGAATGTGGCCTAGACCTCATCAGAACAATCGAATCTCAATGCGTCTTGGGGGCATTTACACCTGTACTTCGAGTTGTTCACTTGTGCGTCACCCAAGACGAATGTTAATGCCAGGTGTGAACGGCACTACTCTGCCCGGCACTGAGAGAGATTGGGTTGTCATTATGCTATGTAACTGTTGATGTTTTTTTGTTTTTTGATTTTTGGTTAGAAGACCTCAACTAAGTTCCTGGAAAGGCTTCTCCCAAGAGCTTCAAGGACCTGATTGACTCTGCAGAATCTGTTGTGAAAGATGAAGAAACTGATGATTCAGGTTAGACTATAATTCAGAATAAGATTATCTATATGCGGTATTTGGGCATTTCTGTCACTATTTACATTACATTTATTCATTTAGCAGCCGCTTTTATCCAAAGCGACTTACAAATGAGAACAATAGAAGCAGTTAAACTAACAGTAGGACAACAATACGTAAGTGCTATAACCCCTCTCAGTTTAATTTTAGTGCAGTTTTTTTTTTATTTTTTTTTTAATAGAATAGAAGAGAAGAGAATTTATTGTCTGCCTCAAAATATTGCCATTTGGGTTGACTGTATTGTGGAAAATATGATGTTATGCTTTTTTAATTCTTTTTTTTTTTGTTGCTTTTTCTTTGCAACTCCTCATGAATGTGATAATTTGACCTTTTCACATCTGGCATATGTTTTAAAGGAGCCACATGCCCATTTGTTGAATAAACTTTGGATTGGTACATCTGTCTGAAGACTCTTGAATTTATGTCTGATCTTGTACATTAACAATATAATAATGTAAATTGTTTTTGCACTGAACAGAATACTTTATAAATGACACTTATAGTGTAATCCAATGGATTTAAATCAACACCAGGGGTGTTAAAACCCCATAGTGTAAAAATTGTAAGTGTAACACTTTACACTCGCAGTGTAATTTTTCTACACTGCAAGGTGCTATATTAACACTGTAAATTCAACACTACAAACAGTGTACTTTTTACTCTAGATAGAGTGGGACCATATATGATCCGGAGTAGTGTTAAAATTAACACTTTAAGTGTTAATTTGACACTGCGTTTTTTACTGTGATGAACGTAGGCAGTTGTGTTTTCTCTTCCTCGGAATGTAAGCTTTCAGTGTGAGGCTGGTCGAATAAAAGAATTCTGTTTTTTTTTGTAGTAATCCAAGCGTTTGAGCACTGTGCAGGTTTGCTGAAGTTAAAATTAGGTGATAAAAAGGAGATAAAATATAAAAATATAAAAGCGATAGAGCAAAGCGCGGAGCAGTAAGCAAGAGTGCCCGAACAGTAGCTGAGCAGGAAGTCTGTCTAACAGTGAGTTAACATCGTGACTACATGAAAATAGTTATAAAAAATGATTTGTGAGCTTTAGTGGAACTAAAGGTGTGAGAATAAACACGAAACACATGTGATCATTGTCATGCGGTGAATCCGGCCAATCGTGGAACAGTTGTGTCGTCATCTGAGCTCATGCAGCTGCTCTTGAGAAGCTGCGCTGGCTGAGTCCTGCGGCTGCTCTCGAATCGTTCTCGCGCTACTTTAATGGCATACGTCACAGTCATGTGGCGTCGGCCCTGCATCAAGTCGGACAAAATTTCTAACCGGCATGCATTGCTTCAAGCCAGCCACCGATCAGTCTGCGCAGAGCTGCATGAAGTCGAACACACCTATTCGTTCGGTTCACATGACGTCACTGTAGCTTTCCGCCGCCATCTTTACGACCGACGGTCTCAGTAATGCCTGCAATATGTTGTGCAGTTGGCTGCAACAACGAACGAAAGTGGAACCCCGAACTGGTATTTTATTCTATACCAAAAGAAAAGGATAGAAGAAATGTCTCATATTGTATGAATGTCTCATATTGTATCATGTCTCATCTTTCTGTGCGCACACACCCGACCCGAAGCGTGCAGCCATAGACCCCTATACAGCGCGCGAGTAATGAATTGAGCTCTGTTTCGTGTCTGAATGGACAAATACACACAACATTGTTTAAATGTCCGTTTTGGAGAGTATTCACGTAAAATATATCGGTTATGTCTTAAACAGAGTTGTCATCCAGTCTCTTTGGTAGAGAGAGAGAGAGAGAGAGAGAGAGAGAGAGAGAGAGAGAGAGAGAGAGACAAGGAAAACAAACAAGTATACAAATGGAAATTATCGCGGCCGGAAAAATTATCGAGCTCATTTTTTTTATCGTGCAATTAATTGATTTATTGACTATCGCGACAGGCCTAATCCAGATTAATGACAGCTAGCCGTGAGCCGTGGCTAACAGCTGGCAAGCTACCAGCTGAGCCACTTAGCTAGCTAACAACTCGCTACCTAGTCAGAGCAAACTACCACCAAAATAATACATTTGAATTTTTTTTATAATACCAACATTTCCTATGATTTAATATAAATCCTTGGTGGCCAGGTGCCACACTTTTACGTCTTTTACCCATCCAGCCACAGCATATTGATACGCGTCTGTACTCTTGAAAGCCTTCAAGCGATCCCCACTGTATGGGGAGGGGTTATGTACAAGATAAATATATATATATCATGGAAGGCAAATTGGGGCAAGTCTGGGGCAGATAGTAAAGGACAAAAGAAAACTGGGGGTAACAAATAAGGATCGGAGCCTAAAATTAAAATTTTATCCATGTATCTCGGTCTTTCTCTCTCATTCAAATGGGCAGTTTGGGCGGCCATACCGGGCGAGATTGGTCGTCAATATGGCGGCGTTCTATTTCTAGTGACGTAAGTGGCATCTATGAATAGTCTCAAATAGCAACTGCGCGTGACTGCAGAATCCGACACGTGCCCCTTGCACTTTCGAGAGTTTTTTGACACACGTCAGCATGACATCAGAGCAAGGCGGACCGCACTCGGACACATTTCTAACCGGCATGCATTACGTGCTGATCACCGGTGATCGGTTCTGCGCAGATTTAGCTCATCTCAAACAAGCCTAATATGACCTGCTGTGGAGCATAAGTTAATATGGTGATGAACACCGCTAAAAGCCAAGCCATTTTCATGGTGCCTAAAACCCAGGGTTGGTGCACAAAACTAAACTGAAACATACCTGGCTATCCACCCAAACCCAGCTTCATGGTATAGGCCCCTGAACCAGTGAAGAGTCACGTGCCGATTTGGGTTAATTTGGGCGGGGTCTGAGCCGGTCGGCCATGATGGTAGGAAACATGCAGAGCTCTTTAATTTTCACGCATTTATTATTTTGGCGGGATAGAGACGGATCTACGAATATGACACATACTGTACCAGGTTTTTGTGTTGGGTGTTGGGGGCTGCAAAGTGGACAAACCAGTTCTGGGTTGGCTAGGGTAGTTAAATGTGTGATTGCAAGATGCAAATGTCCTGGTTAGATTAAAGCCATTAACAGTGTGAATGCAAGGTGTATGAGATTCAGACGAGGCTGTAGACAGATGGTAATCTAAAGTGTAGACTGTAACTTGAAATAAAAATGGGCACTTTATGTCTTAAATGATTTTTACTGTTTCCCTAATTTATTTACCTTTATTTATTGAACAGGCGTCTTCTCGTCAGGTCAGAGACTTGCTCTCCCTGATGCTGTGTCCATTTCGGTAACCTAAAAACCTGTATTCCATTGTTCCTATGTTTTCCATATGTATCGTGTGAGGTACTGGAGCAGTTTTTAAAGCAGCAGTGACTTCTAGGCATGGTAAAACAGTGCGGAATTGCGAGGACCTCCTCTACTACCGAGTTAACAACACACGTAAACAATCATGTTTTGCCGCCGGAATCCTGCCAACATGGCGGAGAGGGTGGAGATCCCGAGATGGTGAACGTGATTTCACCAAGTACCACATGTTCCTGGATCAACATCGTTGTTGATCCTGGATCAACTTTCCAATTAACCAATCAGATTTGAGGGACAAGTTTACAGTTTATGTCAAGTTTAGGCTTAGAACCAAGGTGAAGTACTTAAACATCAGTGTCATTCACCTATCATTACCCTCTGATTTTAGAGAAAAGTTATGGGTAGGGTTTGGTTTAGGGGTAGGGATTGGGTAAGGACTACATTTTGGGACAGGAATGTTGATCCAGGATCAACAAAATAGGTTGATCCAGGACCATGTCTTACTTGGCAAAATCACGGTGACCATCCCGAGATATCGAGGGGAGGGGCTCTGTACCATGACGACAACTCCTCACTCTCAATAGGAGTAGGCCTCTGTTGTGATTGACAGTGTGAAAGGCAGCACTAAAATATATTAATATCAACACTGATATTTTGCCTGAATCTGTATTTAAGCAAATATCATTAATTATCGTTATGAGCATCGTCTCTGTGCTGGAATGCCGTCAGAAACCAGATTGACCAAACTATACAAATATCTGTTTGGGTTTGTTTGAATTTGTTCAACTGACTGAAAATAACTTTTTCAATGATCTTGCCTGGAAGATTTGAGATTTGAGCAAGTTGCTCAATACTCAATCAGGCATGAGGGGGGAAAAATACACAGCTAATCAAAGAAAATAACCAAGGTAACTGAGGAGTATAATACACAAAGGAAACAAGCAACTAAACTAGACAAGTGAACTCAATGGGTAACTATGATGAGTTAGATGCCATGGAAACAAAGGAAACAGGAAATAAACACAGGAAACTCAAACTAGGAAATTATAAAAATATGAAAACTTCAAAATCAAAGTCTCTGCATAGAATTGATCAAACATGACCATGACCTGCTTCTTTCTACAGGGTTTTGTCATTTTCTCAAAGGATACTGACACTGTACCTCATAAAATATGGCATAATGACACAATGGCCAGAAAATTCCAGCAAAATGTATTAATACATTAAAAAAAACTGGCGTTTTCAACGTTTAAAAAACATTCAGAAATAACGTTTTAGTAACATTTTCAAAATGAGTGAATGGAACGTTCCTGTAACATTCACATTAACCAAGAAAAAAATGTTCTTAATACATTAAAAAAACTGGACGTTTTTAACGTTTAAAAAACATTCAGAAATAATGTTTTAATAACATTTTCAGAATGAGTGAATGGAATGTTCCTTTAACGTTCACACTAACCAAGAATAAACGTTCTTAATACATTAAAAAAACTGGACGTTTCCAACGTTTAAAAAAACATTCGGAAATAACGTTTTAATAACATTTTCAAAATGAGTGAATGGAATGTTCCTTTAACGTTCACAGTAACCAAGAATAAACGTTCTTAATACATTAAAAAAACTGGACGTTTTCAATGTTTAAAAAACATTCCGAAATAACGTTTTAATAACATTTTCAGAATGAGTGAATGGAATGTTCATTCAACGTTCACACTAACCAAGCATAAACGTTCTTAATACATTAAAAAAAAAATGGACGTTTTCAATGTTTAAAAAACATTCCGAAATAACGTTTTCCTAACCTAATGGGAATGTTAGCAAAACGTCCTGACAACTTATTTTTGTTAGCTGGGTGCTTACTCTTTTGTATGTTCCCGTTCTCTGTAATAAAAAAGAGCCTGCAGATCGCGGCGGTGCTGCACCTGGGGCAGAGCTGCACGTGTCGCCCAGCCCATACCTACTCTGATTGGCTCCATCTCTTTTATAGGCATACATGATAGAAAATGTGTTTGTTGTTTGTGTACGAAGGAGTAGGCCTGTCATTTAAAAAACTGAAAAGGCTGTGCAGTTTCACAAAGCCTTTATTATAATGTATTATAATGAATAAGCAATGTTTTACTTGTTTCCATTTCAGATTTACTTGATTCCGATTAGATCATCACACTTCGACTAATTTTTAGCTCAAATTGTATCCGAAAATCTCACAGCCCCCACGGTAAAATATTGTGATTCACTTTATGAAGTATATAATCGAGATCTCCGATTCTTTTAAATCAACTGGTTCACAATAAATAACAGGGCCGGCCCTGGCCAATTTGCTGCCCTAGGCAAGATTTTACCTGGTGCCCCATGCATCACAGCCCATTTCACCCTGTCATTGTGTTCATGATTATTTATCCTATATATGTATATATATATATATATATATATATATATATATATATATATATATATATATATATATATATATATATATATACATTACAGCCTAAACACAAATAGCAAGAGCATTACATCTAGCATTCAAGTCAAGTCCCATTTTTATAGCGCTTTTTACAATATAGATTATTTCAAGGCAGATGTACAGCTTTACAGTTTTGTTGCGTTTATAATTTTGTTCAGTATATATAGCCGCTCTGGATAAAACAGTGATGTCATCGTCCAAATGTCATTCATGCACAAACTATTCATTGAGCGCTAGCAAAAGTGTTTGTTTTGCAGTTGATGGCAGCAATCTTCCACTAAACTATGGCACCTTTCATGTTTTCACCATGAATGAAACTGCGAAATGTCTTCTTTAATGTTAATTTTACAAAAAACGTTGCTACTTTTAATAAACCTGTAGCCTATATAAATATCATTAATAATTTTGGCAAATAAATTTAAAAAATGCCATATGTCCCCCTCAAAACTGCACAACTGTAGAGTAAAACATTAATTAATAAACGTGATAGTGAATGCGTCTAAAAAAACTGATTGTGATTGTTACAAATCACACTGTCTGGGGCCTCTGGAGAACTCAGAACAACTGTTAGCATAAAGTTTAAGGTAAAAATAAGTGCCATTAAATTATATATCTTACTACTATGCAATTAGATAAACTGTTCATTCATTACATTACCTCTGTCTTTATCCCGTTTTATCCTCTTCTCTTCCGTTTGGCACTGTATCTATTGCAGACTATAATGCTAATCTAAAATATGTCATGTAAATTTGGCCATCCGTCACAATCAGGTAACTTTCACCATGTCTAGACCTGGCGCGAGCTGCCAGGCCCGTTTCTACGGGGTGCTTGAGTGTGTTAAGTGCCCTCAAACAAAAGCAATGCTGTCTACATTGGATGCAGCGAGGTGCGACGCTACACAACAAATTACCAACAGTAAACTGATCGCGCGCGCTCTGATTCTGACGCACTTCAAGCACTCGCTGGGCGGGGGAAGATTGATGCGCTGGACTGGAGTCGGGGGACTAAGTTAAGTTTTAGTGGAGTTTTTTTTTTTTGCTTTATTTTGTAGTATTTTGAATTAATGTTTTTAAAATAGTATTAGTAAAAAAACATTTTTTTAAAAAAATTCACTCGTTCACTCATTTTGGCGCCCCTATTGAGTGGCGCCCCTAGCATTTGCCTATTCCGCCTATGCCACGGGCCGGCCCTGATAAATAACATTCATTTGTGAATTCGACTGGTCTAGAAGATTAAACTTCCAGTAGCTAACAACTCAGTGATCCAATGATATGGAGCGAGTTAAGTAAACAAAAAACAACTGAATGTCTCAGATTCTCAGATTAAGTGTGCTCTAGACTGAGCTCAACCTACAGTAAGCTCTATATTATTTCGTGGCATTAGACACTTTTCTTTTACAGTTTTGTAACTTGATTAATGACATTTGCTCATCCATCCATGTACTACTCTGACCTACACCAACTACGAACACATTTATCATGTATGCAAATCAGAGTACGTGTGGGGCGGGGCGACATGTGCAGCCTGCACATGTGCAGATCTGCAGGCTGCACCCAGGTGTACTTGAACTATGCGATTGGTTGATGAGGGAGGGATCTTTGCATTAGTGTCACTGTCAGTGATTTAATCATATAAATATTGTAGAATGAGATATCACGTTGCCATATTCACATATAGATTTTAAAATAAGAATGTTGCCATATTCAAATAAAGATTTTAAAAAGTAGACTAAGTGTCACTTATTAAACAAGTATATGTTCAGCTATTTGTCAGCCTCTTACATGTCTGCATCTCAAGAGATTGCAGAATTCAAGCAACAAATTATGTTTTAAAAACAAAGTTCGGTAGGGGCACTATCTGATCAGCTCGAGAGGAGGCATATACACAGCCGACTCACCTAGTTACCTCGACAGTTTTCTGCGTTCTGAGTGGTCGCATCTGGATGATTGGTTCTGGGCTAGGAGCGTGATGCGAAGATTACCACACCCCGCCCCCGTGTCTGTCTTCCCGGAAAGTGCATAAAGAGCATTAGCAGTATGAAGGTGCCAAATTAGTGCCAAAATCTGTTCTTCCTCTCTATCACTACCCTCGACTGTGGGGCGGTCAGAGGCTTTGTGTGAGACGATGGCAGCTCTGGCTGTTAAGCCTTACAGTGCTGCTGGACAGACCGTCTATGCCTTGCATGCAATGGCCATCCTGCTGGCCAAAGCACTCATAATGCATGAGGGTAGTTCTGAGCCAAGGTTGATGCAATACCTGCACATGGTCACTGACCTTGCCCTCCGGGCCCTCGGTCAGATGATGTTCACCTTGGTGGTCCAGGAATGCCATCTCTGGTTAAAACTTGCAGAGATGCAAGATGTCGACAAAGCGCTTTCTCTGCGCTCCTATCTCGCAAAATGGCCTTTTCGGCGTCACTGTTGGAGACTTGCACTGCAGTTCTCAGCAATCCAGTAGTAGACATCTCTGACAACTCTGTCGCAAAGCACATCCTCCTGCGAGAAGTGCCTCAAAAAAATGGAACTGTCTGAATACGCTCAGGCGGAGGACAGCACTGCCGTGCAAAGGCAAAAGACCGTAACATCGTTTTTGGTCGAAAATGAGTTATTTATATTTTTGGCACATTCAAGACCTCCTTTATCATGTGGATAAGTAACTTGAGTCAAATCCGTTGTTTTTTCGAGAAAATAATGGGTTGTCTTAACCGTAACATCCAAAAGCCCATGAGAAACCAAGGCAGAACACCGTAACACAAGTTACGGCTCTTTGGCTTTGTTTTGGAACGCTCACGCTTGAGTTACGGTACTCTGCCTTTGTTTAGCCGCGCGTCAATATGAAGTTACGGTGCCGGTGTTCTTTTAAATAATGCTACTTACCAGATTATACGGTGGTCTCCCTTTGTTTTACTCTCCATTAAAATTTAAATTACGATGTAGCCTGTGTAGAGCTGTATACAGCTGCCATCAATCCCTGTCTTCTGATGTCCTCAGAGCTTTGTCCTGCACTAATGCGGTCAGAACATTTAGTATGGTCTGAAACCGCTCCATCGACAAACGTGCGATAACGATAGCGAAGCATGCAGAGATGACAGAAAAATGTTACACATGCCATATCAGGTAAATACAACAAAGAACTAAAGCCCCGCCTCACCCAGTTCGGATACCGGACCTGGTTGAAACAATCATGCACCTAGCTGGCAGAGTGCCAAAACTTCGCGGGCGCCTTCAGTATCGCCCTGAACACGGTCGAGCCGACGCGGGACTAATATATCACAGGGAGTGATAATAATGAAGCAACAAGGGTATATTGGTGCATAGCCTACAACATAAGGAAGCAAGAAGTGCTGGTGCATACAACATCAGACCTGCTTTTACAAGCAGGTTACAAATACAATCACAGCGTCCGGAATAAATCCGCGGGACGAGCGAAGTGCACAAGCACAATAATAGGGCAGACAGCTGAAACCACCGCATACTGAAAAGACGCGGAACACAGAAGGTTGTGCTATAAATGCATTAGTCGTCAAGGTAGTCCAGAACGCGCTCCCTAGTCTCAAGGGGGAAAGCACTGCGTAGGCTACTTTTCGTGAACGGACGAGGAGCGTGACACCTTGAACACGAATCTCGGTAAGCGCCTGTGAAAGTATGCGTCTTTCAGATCCACCGCTATAAACCAGTCTCCGGGTCGAATGCGCGCGAGGATCTGTTTTATTGTTATCATTTTGAACGCATGTTTAGCAAGTCTTATGCCACGCGGTACCACTTAAAAACACTCTTTATCCCATGGAGGTATTTTGTCATGTTTAATGTAGGCTATTAATATAGGGCCACCAGAATGCAACCAAAGCATAGGATAGCAAAAAGTAGATGGCTATAATTGTAAATCATACAAAATAAATGACATGATCACTAGATTTTATACAGGTGTTGCTATAATGATTTTGTTAATGGTGATCAGCAACCAAATATTGATAATGTGGACTGCCTTTTGCCTTGGCATGACTTCTCACTTTTTGCTGACAATACAAAGGCAGAGTACAGTAACTTTAAAATAGTGGTCAAAAGTCAAGTTTGAGTTCAAGATTTTTTTATGTAGATAATTTTCATTACTTAAACATCTAATTGCCCGATTTTCAGTGTCCTACCTATAATTAATTTGGCGGGACAACTAAAAATCTTTAAAGTCATTTTTCTCAGTTCCACACTCTAGCGAGTTAAGGTCTTTTGCCTTTGTAGGGCAGAGCAGTTCCACTGAAACAATTTCCAAGGCTCCTGGGGCATATCATTCGCAGCCGCGTTAACGGCGCTCGGATTGATGCATATGAGACCGCTTCAGCACTGGCTACAAGGCTGAGTCCCGAGATGGGCATGGCGCTGTGGCACGCTCCATGTGACCATTACACGAGCTGTCACCCAGTATTCAGTCCCTGGTCACTTATAGTTCTGGATATTTAAATTTTCTCCATCATCATCCAGCTCCTTGTCACAAAATAAGCTTAATAATACATCTTCAGCAGTTAAAAACGGTTTTCTTTTCATGGTTGACCTACCTGGCTTACATGTGGTGTCAGCCATTTTGACTCCTGTGCTATCTACAGGCTTTACTCACAATACATTTCTCAATGCCAAAACGCCCCTTTTGGAAAAGTGGCTATGGTGATGAACATGATGTTTTGTTAACAAAGTTCGGGAGAAGCACGTTCAAATAATTGATCCAATTATCACATCATTCCAACCAGCTGTCGACAATCAGTAATCAACATGTCTATCCAATCAGCATGAGTTGGAGACCTATATACTCATTTGACTCACCAATGTTCCTCGACAGTTTTTCAGCATCCCTCCACCACCCCATCTCCTCACACTTGCCTGGTTACTTCTTAACCAGCAATACGGGGGGAGTACTCTGGGTTCGGGCCAAATATCCCAGCTCGGAGCCCTCTCCCCGGACAGCACGCCAAATATGCATACCATTAATTCTATCTAACTTATTTGTTAGTGTGAACTAGTGAAACTGCTAAAAACCAATCTACCTTCTTTGGGGCTTGAGCCCCTGCCCTTTATCAAAATGAATCAAGTGTCCCTCTCAAACAAATATCAATAATAATATCGTGGTCAATAAAACAAAATGCATTTGATCATAATTAACATGACAATGTGTACAAAACTAAACTAAAGTTTTATTTTGACTACATTATAGGCCATCTACAGGCCTATAATGTGAAGTGTAGGCTAATGGTGCTGAAATGGTGATGTGAAAGGACTTTATTATATTACCATTTTTGATAATTATGCAGAAATAATATATATGTATAGTACCAGTCAAAAATTTGGACACATTACTATTTATTTTTATTTTTTTTTTTTTTTTTTAAAGAAGTCTCTTATGCACTTCAAGCCGGCATTTATTTGATCAAAAATTTTAAAATAATGGGTTTCTATTTTAATATACGTTCAAATATAATTATTTTTTTTGTGATGCAAAGCATAATTTTGAACTGCCATTACTCCAGTCTTCATTGGACTGGAGTCTACCTTCAGAAATCATTCTAATATGGTGATTTATTATCAATGTTGGAAACAGTTATGCTGCTAAATGGAACATGTGATACTTTTTTCAGGATTCATTGATGAATAAAAAGTTAAAAAGAACAGCATTTATAAAAAATAGAAATTCCTTTAGAAGTCTTTACCATCACTTTTTTTATCCAATTAGTACATCCTTGCTGAAAAAAAGTATGATTTTCTTTCAAAAAAAGAAAGAAAATGACTGACCCCAATATTCTGAACGGCAGTGTATATTGTTACAAAATATTTATATTTTAAATATGCTGTTGTTTTTTAACTTTTTAAGAATCCTGAAATAAGTATATTAAATTAGAAAACCGTTATTTTAAATTGTAGTTATAGTTCACAATATTAATGTGTTTCTGTATTTTGATCAAATAAATGCAGGCTTGGTGAGCATAAGAGACTTCTTTCAATAACATAAAACATATAATGCGCCCAAACTTTTGACCGGTATATGCTCCTTTTTTACATTTGAGCCCCTGCCCCGGAGGAACTCTCCGCATGTCCCTGCTTATTTCAATATATTTTTTACACCCTTTGTTACTCTAAAAATACATGATTAAAAAGATGTTTTGGGGGCTTTAAAAATATATATGGGGAGTATAATAGGCCCCTAAAATAAACTCAAATCTCTAGAGTCTACCAAAAAAAACGAAAAATATATTATTTTATATTTGTTAACTGGCATCTCACACTTATGTTTATCCTCATCTTTATGGCCAAAATACAAATGGTAAAAAAGCAGTTAGACTATGCAGTCCTACAATGTAATAAAATTATAGCCTAAAGAAAAAAAACATTTCCAGTCATTTTTCACTCATTCGTTAGGTGTCAAGTCAAGCGCTCTCTGCTCAAAAGATCTGATAGGCGCAAAACCACCAGCGTATTCTTTCACGGTTGACCAAGTATGTCTTGCTTTGGTTAAACGAATTAACAAGCAAATTAAGAATTAATGGGGACAGGAAAGACCAAGATAATGCTGAAGACCAGCCTCCACAGCACAACATTCAGGAGGGCGTGTTCTCTATGGAATAGTAAGCTACAGGATCTACAGTATGAAAGGTATGAAAAACATTACCATACGTAGATCCAAACTTGTCACAAGTCTTCGACGACAATGTTATGGATTTCTCACCGCAACATGCACACTGGTTTCTTGACCGCCGGATGACGCTCACTGCACGGGACTCATGATCCAGGGGCGAGCGTTATTATCCTATCCCAGCAGAAGGACACTTCGGTGACGTCACTTCGAGCGAGAAGGAAGCGGAGCGCTGGCTGGAAGCTGTCACACAGTAGTTGTGTCGAAAGCAGGAGAAACCCTTTCCGCACGCGCGCGTCCAACTGTTGCGCTACACGGACAAACGACGCGGCAGAAAAACAACGTTATATTTTTTTTGACAGCAACTTCCACATACTCTTCGGGGAATTAATCTCTCGTGTTTCTGCAATGGCTGATATCATACAAAGCAACGACCAATCCTCATCTGACGTTGCAAATCGATTCGCCCGTAAAGGTGCTTTGAGGCAGAAAAACGTCCATGAAGTAAAAAACCACAAATTTACTGCCAGGTTTTTCAAGCAGCCGACTTTCTGCAGTCATTGCACGGACTTTATTTGGTGAGTAAATAATTTCACAATGTAATTATTACAGTATCAGTATAAGTTTAGTGTTAATGTAAATCTTGCTGCTGGCCTTTTACCAGACGAACACCTAAAAACAAACACTGGTTTAAGCATCGAAACTCATTGCTTGCAGTTCAGCTGTGTTAAACATGCCCATACATAAAACGTGTTTAGAGTTTACTGTCATCGAACTCTGCTTCACACTGCTCACGCGCTTTAACTTGCTTTCGAAATAGAAAGTCTTTTGTCTTTGGACATAACTAATGCAAACGTTGCTTAAGTTTCAGACTACTCGCAGAGTCGCAATATTCTGCATGCTTCACTGTTTACTGGGGTTGCCATGATTTGGGGGCGATCAGTTTGTCCAGGCTCATAGTGGGGCATTTGGCTGCTCATTCAAGTCTTTGCTTCACACTTGTTGATAGTTTATGTAGTAAACTATAAAAGTTCAACTATGAATTAGGAATCATATGATTCCTAGTATTCAATTTATAGCTATAATTTATAGTAGGCTACATGTCCTTTTACTGTTTTCCTATATGTGCATTGAGACAAATCAAACATTAGATTCCATAGCTGTCCATGTACTATTTAATTAAGTGATTGTTAGTTCAGTGAAAGGGAACTGATAGCTAAAAGCCCATTAAAGGATTTAGAGAGACAGATCTCTAATGCATTTTTTTTCTCTCCTCTTCATCAGGGGGTTTGGCAAGCAAGGATTTCAGTGCCAAGGTAAGCAGCCATAGATGTCCTGCTTATTCTCTGAATAATCATTTAAATAGACCCTAACTTAAGGAGATGTTGCTGTGCACTTACGTTCAAAAGACATCTAGAATCAGTTTCCTTTCCACACAAGATCAATGCCAAAGAACAAGCAAATGTTGCAGATTGTAGTAGCCATTGTATCTGGTGATTGAGGCCTAACTTGGCAAAGAAGGAGTGAGCTGTAATGTCTCTCATAAACATCCCCTTAGCTGGCCTTGAACTAAATAACTCTGACTTAAAGACAGAAACCTAATAGCTTGGTACCTCAGTGAAAATACTCACACAGTTAATGAAAAACATCTATGGAATACGGTGGCCGAGAAGTGCAAAACAAACCACAATTCTGAAAAAACAAAAACAAATTTATAAACACAATGGAAAGACTAAAAACAAATGAACAAGTTAGAAAACATAATAACAATTCCGAAAACACAATAACAATTCCGAAAACAAAATAACAAATCAAAAAACACAACGACAAATCTGAAAACAAATGAACAAGTCAGAAAACACAACGACAAGTCAGACAAAACGGAAAAGGTAGGTATATGTGGCGAATGGAATACTGACTGCTGAATGGACGAGACATCTGTCAATCAAGACATGCAGAAAGTACAGCAGACTGCGACAGAAGAAAGTCGATTCACGTGTGCATGTGTAAATATTAGCTGTATCGTCTATGATAATAATTTTTTTTATACATGTGCGAGGCTGCAAGCTGGCATTATTGAGTATGTCACTCACTTTGCAAAAAACACTATTAGAATGCAGTCATAATGCCCCTAAAATTCCAGATATAGGGGCAATGCCCCTGCATGATCTTTTGTCTTATATAATATGGTAGACTATAGTTAAGCACACAAGCAATCCACGTGATATTAATTTTATACAGATCAATAAACAAGAAGTTAATATTGTGAATTAAAATTTGTCACTCGAGGGAGACTCGAACTCAGGTCGTTCGAGTCAAAAGCTAAATCTGCTGTTCTTGCTACATGCCACTCTCCCACTTAACCAGATTGAGTTCTTTTATAATGTTGTCTGACCAAACCAGATAGTGGTAGGAAGATTTTAATATGAAAAGTGTTTTGTTCTCCATTATAATCGCACTAAATTAGCCGATTAAATAGACAGCTCTAATATTTACACATGCACACGTGAATCGACTTTCTCCTGCCGCAGTCTGTTGTACTTTCTGCATCTCTTGATTGACAGATGTGTCGTCCAATCAGCGGTTAGTATTCCATTCGCCACATATACCTACCTTTTCCGTTTTGTCTGACTTGTCGTTGTGTTTTCTGACTTGTTAATTTGTTTTCAGATTTGCTGTTGTGTTTTCTGATTTGTTATTTTGTTGTCGGAAATGTTATTGTGTTTTCTAACTTTTTCATTTGTTTTTAGTCTTTCTCTTGTGTCTATAAATTTGTTGTTTTGTTTTTGGAATTGTGGTTTGTTTTGCACTTCTTGGACACCGTAATGGAAACTACTTATATTAATCACTTATTTTAAGTAACTTGTTCTTTCAAAAGGGAATGTTTTTTTTTTTCAGTTAAAATTTTACATTTTTGCCCACATATTACACTTGGGATTAGGAAACAAGCATACACTTGCAGCTGTTATCAGAAGTAACATTGCTGTTTCTGTGTATTGAGTGTTTCTCAACTTTTACACAATTACCCACACAGAATAAGTATGTTTACATGTGCAGTTACAATTGAGCTACAGCAGGTTTTTGCTCTGTCTCCTGAGTTTCTCTGTCCAAGTATATATGACACAATCCAAAATCACATTTTTGAAGGAGTAATTGCACCTTGCTTGTCACCTTGGCAAAGCCAGTTGTAGTGTTCAGTGGGCACATAAAGCCAACGTCCAATCTCATTACTTAGGGCCCCGTTTCCATCTGGTACTAAGATGCGTTTTCGGTGTTCCAATCACAATTAGTCACTCATCAGTTATGTGACACTATTGTCAAAGATGTATTGAGGGGGAATTTGAAAAATGATAAAAAAAAACATTCTGGACCCCATTTTCACCTGCATTTAGCACTGACCAACTATAATCAGCTCACAAGAAAACCATATAACAGGTGGAAACAAGGCCTTGGTATGTTAGTCCAACTTCATAAACTTCACTAGTTCGATTTCAGTCAGGCCCTGTTTACACCTGGTGTTAACCCTCTGGGGTCTAATGTGTTTTTGGGGTCCTTGAGATGTTTTGACATGCCCTGACATTTGTGTTTTTTTTCAGTTGCTTAGAAAAATATTAATGGTAAAGTTGTCATTACACTATATTTAGCACAAACAGGGCTACCATAATATGTGAGCAACATGTATGTACATGTTTGTATTTTTGAGAGAATATTATTTATGCATGGTTATTGAAAAAACTAAAACTTAAAGTTTCTGAAATAAGGCCACAAAACATACTAAATATGTGTCCACAAGACCTTTGACTAATGGATGTTGTTGCCTACAGTTTTTGTTTCAAAATGATCTGAAAATCATCCTGCCTAATCATTTACACAAAACAAGACATTAATTTAAATTTTGTAAGACACCTTTTGTTTGGAAAGGCAATATGCGTCGGGGCGTGATTCACACCTGAGAAGACGATGACCTGCATAATGAGCCGCATAATGAGCTGCATAATGAGCCTTTCACACATTGTGTCACTGGGTACCAAAAAATGCGAGGACAAAATAAATTTTATATATATATATATATATATATATATATATATATATATATTTCTACAGAATTGGTTCAAAGTTAGAGTTGGAAACATCTTGAACATTTTTTAATTTTTCTACAAATTTTGTATACATGCAAATTGTATAATATCCAAGGTAAACATTTCTAGTAATTGTATTTTCAGAAAGTTTTGGAATATGTATCCTCTCCCCAAATTTGTCACTAATAAAACACAATAAAAAAAGTTACAATTACAACAACAATTTAAATTTTAACAATATTTCAAGTGTGATCTTTCTTTGTAAAAAGTATACATTTTATCATACGTATTTCAAAGGTAAGGATTCATTAGTTTGAATATTGTAACAAACACTACAATAACATCTTCGTTGATAATTCAATATACCTACTTTATTTTTGACAAAACATCCCATACTATATATTTAACATATGAGCAGAAATTGGCGAACAAAAGCTTATTTAATGTGGCAGTAGTCATTTTTTTACTGTAAAAACTTTATAATCTATCCAAAACTAATCAACGAAATCTTGTCTAAACATTCATATTTAGTCTGTAACATATCGTTTTTATGATATATTACTAGCATATAAATGTTAATTTGCAGTTTGTTGTTTATACAAAGACAGTTTATTTCAACATATTTCAGTCTATTTTTACTTATCTCAGTAGGCTATAGCAATATAGTTTGGATGTGTTCATGTAAAAATAACATGTTTACTAATGTAGGTGCGAGCGTGAGATGTGCGCTGTACAGCAGTAGTAAACAACAACGCGCATGTGTCTGTGCCGTTCATTCATTCATTCACACACAGACACGCAATTCATATTTAAACAGTCTTTTGACAGTTTAGCAGAATAGACACAGAATAGACACTAAACAGAATAGACACTATTCCATATTGTGATTAGAACAAAGCACTTAAGAATAAACTTACTATTCACATCAGCTTGATCCGTTGCTCCTCGAAATGAAACTACCAGCACTTCTGAGGTAACTTTTCCAGGATTATTAGGATAGTACTTTTCCTCACAGCGTAGCAAGACGACGTAAAGTAAATGATTCTTATTAAACTTGATGAGTTTTATCCAGCTGATGTGGGCGTTGGCATGTTTGCATGGCTTGCCTCAGATCATTTGCATTTGAATAGCACGTGCTCTCCGTGGGCGTGGTCATATTAGCACTTAATGAGCTAAAATGAGCTGAACAGAAAAAGACTGACATCTCTCTCTTTTCATACAGATTGCATAAACTGAGAATATATGTTTTTTATATAAATTACTTCATTTAAAAGAAGATAATTCAAGCTTCATAAAGAAAAATCTCTTGTGCCTGTGGGACAAGTATTCGCTGAGGTACAGTTCATTTTCTGACGCATTTCAGAATGGACTTCACTGACAGAGAGAAGGCAAAACTCGCATCATGTTTATTTTTCTTTATTTGACAAAAAGCACAACACTTTGTTTTTATTGTGAGTACACCAAAAACAATTTACACTTAACAGGATCGAATGATGTACAACACTTATATGTAAGATCAAAATCAACAGAGTATTTTGAATCTCTTTTGCACTAATAAGAAAAAATACCACCGGCCCCAGAGGGTTAAGATAGGATCACAAGTATTTCCTGTCTCTATGTCTTTATCTTTTGTCATTATCTCTGTCTCTTTTGTCCACTTTCAACCACTTCTGTCCTGTTTTTTTCAAGGGGGAGGGTCTTTTGTGGGTAAATGTATGGGCTTTATCGGATCTTCAGCCGATAAAGTTTAAACCCCGTCTGGCTAGCGCTCTTCCCATAATGTTTAAGTGTTAGGTCAGTAGGCAGAGATTAGGCGGTCTTTTGTGGCTGTTCGAACACGTTTTTGACAATCTTTCTACCCTTTTGACTACAAAACGTTTTTGACCCCGTTTACACCAATATTTAGCATCGTCCTCTTGTAATCCGATCTAACAAAATGCATCTTAATACCGGGTGTAAACGGGGCCTTTTGCATAACATTTAAAAAGACTATTGCTTTATTCTGACTGCAGTGGAACTTTTAAAGTGCATGTAAAAGCACATAGTTTTACTATTGTTACATTCTGAGCCCATGTATAGCAGCAGCGCCATCTTTGATTTTTAATGGGAATAAAAACGAGGCTGTGAGGTATAGACATAGGCTACATCTCTTCAGTGGGTTGTACTGTTATTTAAGTATAGTTACTTTTTAAACACGAAAATCGCATTCAGCATGACACGCAAGCGGTTGCCGTGGTAATGAATAACCTGCTTGTTAAAGCAAATGTATAATCATGTATCTGAGGCAAAATTACTAAATATGCAGTGCAAGTTATATATTTCTAACTCCAAACGATTGGCCACTGAACCAGCTGATAAAATCTTCCTTTGATTCGATACGTGATTACAACTTGACACTCAAATTAACCGATCACATGCACTGAGGAGTGCGGTTGTTTGCCGGGCTGTGGTAAAATAATGACGCACTTACAAGGTGTGTATAATTTAAACTACTTAGTCAACACTAACAGTAGCTGCTGTTCAGTTTTCATACTGCTCCTTCTAGTCACTTCTGAACTTGATGAACTTGACACTTCTGAACTTCTCTTGATTAAAGCTCCAGGTGAGGGGTTGCCAGATATCACAAAAAGAGCAAAACAAGCCCCTTAAAAACGCAGTATAATAAGCAGACATGGCAAAAATGTACCGCGGAACACATTTAAACATAACTAATATCCTACAAAATTAAAAGGAAGTAACTAATTTATTATGAATTGAATAGTTCAATATAAATATTCAAATATTATAAACTGATTGATGAAGTAAAGCAATAACATGAGATTGAAAAATTATTCAGCAACACTTTATTTAAAGTTTAATTGCAGTTGGGGGCAATTCATCTAAAAGTTGATGTGTGTTTTGTTTACTATATTTAGCTATCAAAATAGTTTACCAAATAAATAATTTACCAAATAAAAGAAAAAGAAAAATCAAACAAGGTGAAGTACTTTTAATTTCTAAAGTATTTGGGTTTATTTATTATACAAAAGCCCTTTTTGTCGATTTTTCGAGAATAGCTACATATATAAATAACTATATCGTAGGGATGGGACGATTACCGGTTACACTATAAACCACGATAAAATGTACTGACGGTTAGTATCATCGTTTAAAATTTAATTATCACTAAAACCGTGTTTGATTATGGCGATTTTAATAACTCACTATAAATCCTGTCCAGCCAGTCTGACGCAGCGTGCGATGTTGGGTTTTTTTTTTATTCGAGAAGGAATGGTGGACGCAGTGACCGTGCTCGGGAGATTTTTCAGCCTTTTAAGAGGACCAAATCTGAGGTGTGGTCATATTTTGGCTTTTACAAAAGTCCTGAGAGAAACTTAATCGAGGATGGAAACTCTGTCTGCAGAACATGCACAAAAAAGTCGCTGCAATAGAGGGAAACACTTCAAATCTGCCGAGTCGACTTGTGTGACCATCACACACTGTTGTATAGCGAACGCAAGGCAAGTTAACTTTAACCTCAATACCAAAACTACGTCTGGGAAATAATTGGGCACAAAATGTTTTGAGTTCAAATATTTTATCTTACACACTTGACATAAACGTGAAGCTTTTTGAAAAGAAAAGTTCGCAGCAAGTGGCTTTGAGCCAAAGACGAACGAACAAGTTCAAACAAGACTATTAAGAATGACATTTAAGAGATAATAATGTATATTCACTGTAACGTTACACTTATTATTACACCGATTTTTTCCCCCACATAATTACAGGGACATATTGAATTGAGATTAAAGTTTTAAATCTTAAAGGAACACGCCGACTTTTTGGGACTTTAGCTTATTCACCGTATCCCCCAGAGTTAGAGAAGTCCATGCATACCTTTTTCAGCTCCGTGCGTGCTGTAACTCTGTTTGACGCACCCACCGCTAGCCTAGGTTAGCACAAAGACTGGATGTAAATGGCTACAGCTAGCATACTAATCCCAATAAGTGACAAAATAACGCAAACATTTTCCTATTTACATGTTGTGATTTGTATAGTCACAGAGTGTACAAATAACAAGGTCATATGAGACACAGACATCTTTAAACGGATAAATACTGGGAACTATATTCTCAGAAGGCAAAGCACTGCTACTTGGGCGGAGTGATAACCGCAGCACCTGAGACGCACCGTTGTTTCTTCCGTCAACAAAACCAACGTGACTAAGTTTACCTCTAGCTCCGCTCAAATTTGTTACTGGGGCGATAGAGCACGTTCGTGACAACACAATACTAACATTACAGGGGATACATGGAGCCCGGGAACAACTGCAATAGTAGTTACCACCCTATTCATATAATAGTAGGGTTGTTTTCGACTAAGGATTTTCATAGTCGAATCTGATTCGTTAGATTTTGCCATAGTCGACTGATAGTCGAACCTTTTTTCGACTATTTTTCGATATATGTGTGATATGTTTCGAACAAAACATATCACACATATATCAAACATCAGAAAAGTTCACATAAAATAGGAACAAATTGGCTTCAAAAACAACAACGTGCCAAAATGTGCTTTGTTTTAAATAAATCACACACAGTAAACAAAACCTTAACAAAAAAACTTTGCAATGAACTTTGCAATTTAGACGCGCAAACTGCGTGCCGGTGCGGTGAGATGTAGCCTGCATGCTCGAGCAGAATCGGCTTGAAGTCGTTCATCCTCGGATGCAGCGTCGCGCGCGCTGTTACAAAAAAAGCTGTGCACACAGCCAAGCGAAATGGGGTCTTGCCGGTCTTGCGCACCCAACGCGTAATTTTTTGCCGTGCGCACCTTCGCGCTCGTGCGGACGCGTCGAGTATAAACAAGGCTTTACTCCGTGTCAGCGCACGCTCTGATCGGTAAAGGTGCACAGACCTCTCCCGAATCATCTCCAGCACTCAGCCTCCGAAGCACCACTAACTCCGCCTCCGTTTCCCTCGTAAGATGATATTAGTATTTAAACATGCTCTATGATAAAAAATGTTTGTAAAAAATATTTTAATAGCACAGGTTTTGGCGGTTATAGAGTTCTAATGACGGTGTTCAACTATAACCGTCGGTCTCACAGTTATATAATAACCGTCACACCCCTATTGGTTACATAACACTTCCCTACTATTCGACTATGAGGTTCATAGTCGAATCAGACCTCTCCGAATCGAATAGTCGAATCCTCGACTATTAGAAGTCAGCCCTATATAATAGTGTCACTAACGTTACATTAGATCTAGCTAATGGCACTGTTACAGTAGGCTAGTCATCTAAAAACATAACGGAACACTTACCGCAGCCACAGGTGATCCACTTTGTCCCGTCTGTGCTATCGATGGGATGGCCGTATCCTTCAGCACACGTTTCATGCTCCGTGTGGCAAATTCCATTTTCTCAAAATAGTCGTCCTCAGTAAAATATACTGAGCAAACATGATGGTCCTTGATGATCTCTTTAGGTGTGTTTGGATCGATATCCAGAGCAAGTAGTTAGCCATTGATTCATCAGGTCAGCGTTTTTGATTGGAATTCTATGAAACATCATGGCATTACCTGGTCTCCCTTGTTTATTGTCGCAGCTCTTTACAATACAGCGAACACGCATGATTGTAAACTATGTTTTTACTATCTAGTAATTGCTAACTCTATTACTCCAACTCTGAGCGAACTCTCTGCTCCTCACCACGGTGCGTCTCAGGTGCTGCGGTAATCACTCCGCCCAAGTAGCAGTGCTTCGCCTTCTGAGAATATAGTTCCCAATATTTATACGGTAAAAGATGTCTGTGTCTCATATAGGGCTGTACTCAACCAAAGAAAATCTTGGTCGACTGAAGTCCTGAAATTTTCTACTAAAAATGACGTTAGAAAAAAAAAACGTTAAATTAATTAGCTGCGCACTGTGCGCAGTACTTGGTAGCCTTGTCCGCCTAAATGGATTATAAATAAACATAAAAAACTAGTAGGCTATTTGCAGTATATTAAATCATTTTTGACCTAATTATTTTGCACTGAAATGAGTCTGACACACGAGTCTGTCGGCTCTGACAGCGTTGCATCACGTGCACCTGCGCAATATCATAGCCTATGATTTCCGAAAATAGTACTATTTTGTCAACTAGTGATATCACAAGAACTGTTGAGGAATATGCAACATAATTTAGACAATTCTTTTTGTCATATGTTATAATAATAAGTTATAACTGTCATTCAGTTCATCATTTCAGCCGCTCTGTGCATGTCCTCGCACAGAGCTCAGCTTCACGGCTGAGACACGAATAGACTATTAACTTAAAGCTTTTACTCTTAATAAACACAAAAGGCACGTCCACTTTAATAAAAAAAGAATATTTATTAAACAAACCAAAATGGCAGACACTGTCGATGTCTTTGTTGTTGACATGTTAGAAAAAGACTGACTATTAAACGCTCTCACAATTAAATAAATAATATTCAGCATCAAACCTTCTATAGCCTACTTATCTGTCTCTCTTCTCCAGTGGGTTGGGCTAATCCAAAAAAATTGAAAACAAGGGGGTGTTCTGAAGACAGACTGTTACCTGTGAAACAGGGGTACTCTGAAAACACCCCTATTAGCAGTTAGTGCTTTCCCCCTGATGAAATGAGAGCGGCAAAGCTGATGACATGAATGCGGCAAAACTGATGAAATGAACGCGCAAAAAATCGACCAATCAGAATTTTAGTCGAACCAGAACGTATCGACCAATTAATCGACTGGGACATTACAGCCCTAGTCTCATATGACCTTGTTATTTGTACACTCTGTGACTATACAAATCACAACATGTAAATAGGAAAATGTTTGCGTTATTTTGTCACTTATTGGGATTAGTATGCTAGCTGTAGCCATTTATATCCAGTCTTTGTGCTAAGCTAGGCTAGCGGTGGGTGCGTCAAACAGAGTTACAGCACGCACGGAGATGAAAAAGGTATGTATGGACTTATCTAACTCTGGGGGATACGGTAAATAAGCTAAAGTCCCAAAAAGTCGGCGTGTTCCTTTAAGTTACCTGTTAAATCCATATTGTACAGCGTACAAAACTCGTCCAGACAAGATGATCACAACAATATTATCAAACTCTGTAAACAATAAATCAACTCTGATTTCATTTTCAATACAATCAAAAAATGGTGACGCTAGACGGCAAGTTGTATTTGAATGAAATGAGAGCGCGCGTCCGTTGTGATACATGGATGTGCGCTGTGTTATAATGCGTTGCTATTGACGACGGTCATTATAAGGAAGAGAATGCCACAGAATAGAATCTTGCTTTAAAAAGTGCATAGAGCTGCTTGTTGTTTGTTGTTTGTTGATTTTCAAATATAAAACTTGTTGAAATGCTTTCAGTGTGAGCATCAGTTCTTTTTGAACACTTTCATCTCGTTTTAACAAAACCGTGATAATATTGATAATCACGACAATTTTGGTCACTATAATCATGATATGAAATTTTCATACAGTCCCATCCCTTCTATATCGTGAAATATATCGTTACCGTGAAATAAAATTAGTCATACCGTGAAACAGAATTTTGGTCATACCGCCCACCCCTAATATATATATATATATATATATATGAATGTATGTGTATATATATATATATACAACCCCAAATCAGAAAAAGTTGGGACATTTTGTAAAATGCAATAAAATCAAGAATCTGTTATTTGTTCATTCTTTTTAACCTTTTTTTAACTGACAAAAGTATAAAGAAAAGTTTTCCAATGTTTTCACTGACCAACATAATTGTATTTTGTAAATATGAACAAATTTTGATTTTGATGGCTGCAACACACCCCAAAAAAGTTGGGACAGAGACATGTTTACCACTGTGTCACATCACCATTCCTTTTAATTACACCTTTTAATCATTTGGGAGTTGAGGATACTAATTGTTGCAGTTTTGCTAGTGGAATATTTGCCCAATCTTGTCTGATACAAAACAGCCGCTCAACAGTCTGTGGTCATCATTGCCTGATTCTCCTTTTCATGATGGGTCATACATTTTCCATAAAAGACATATCTGGACTGCAGTAAACAGGCAGGCACATCCCTTCTATGGTGCAGAGTGTCTAGAAACCACTCAGTTGTAGCATGTGCAGAATGAGGCCTGGCATTGTCTTGCTTCCCAGGAAAGATGTCATCTTGATGGCAGTTTATGTCGCTGTACAATCCAAATATATGCCTCCATGTCAATGGTACCTTCACAATAATGCAAGTTACCCATACCGTTTGCAAGTATGCACCTCAATACCAGCACAAATGTTTGCTTTTTCACCTGTCGCTGGTGAAAGTTTGGTTGGTCCCTTTCGTCTTTGGGACTGAGAACTCGATGTCCATTTTCTCCCAAATACAAGCTGAAACATGGACTCATCTGACCACAGCACACATTTCCACTGTCTTCTAGACCATCTGAGATGAGCTCAGGCCCAGAGAACTCGCCGGCATCTCCACATAGAACTGATGTAAAGCTTTCTCCTTGCATAACAGAGATTCAAATGGCATTTCTTGATGCAGCGTCAGACTGTGTTCAGTGAAAATGGTTTTCCAAATTACTCCTGAGCACATGTGTCTGTATTTAACAGATTAGCATGATGGTATCTTGTGCAATGCCATCTGAGGGCTCAAAGGTCACGCACATTCAACAGAGGTCTACTGCCTTGCCCTACACAGACTGAGATTTCTCTGGATTCCCTGAATCTTGTGACAATATTATGTATGGAAGATGATGAAAGGCTTTGGCATAAATGCTTTGCAATCTTGCATTGAGAAATGTGATTTTTTAATTGTTTGACAATTCTCTCAAGATATTTGGCACAAAGTGATGAGCCATGACCCATCTTTGCTTAAAAAGACTGAGAAGCACTTTTACACCCAAACATGATACCCTCAACTATTACCAATTCACCTGCTCTTGAGGACTGTTTCAAAATAGTTGGATAATCTAATTTGGATAATCTTTTCACTTTTATTTGGTCTCTGTCCCAACTTTTTTGGGGTGTGTTGCAGCCATCAAAATCAAAATTTGTTCATATTTACAAAATACAATTATGTTGGTCAGTGAAAACATTGGAAAACGTTTCTTTGTACTTTTGTCAGCTAATAAAAGGTTAAATAGAATTAACAAATCACAGATTCTTGATTTTATTGCATTTTACAAAATGTCATAACTTTTTCTGATTTGGGGTTGTATATATATATAACTAATTATATTTAAATAGCTATAAATAAATATAGTATATAGTAGAAATATATATAGTAAATATAGTAGAAATATAAATAAAATAGCTCTTTAAGGTAACAATTTCAGGTCACTAATTTATACAGTGAATAATGATTTTATTAATCAAAATGAACTCTGTCCTTATTCGGATGGTAAAAAACGACACCAGTTTGGCTGCTTTGTACATTTCTTGCCATCACAAACACACTGTCAAGATTTACGAGGTCAATCTCAAAATGTTATGTTGACTTGCTGCACTTTACATATTCAGTTGGTTCAGTTGAAAGATTGAAACATTTTTCACTGAAAAATGTAATTATGTTAACTGAATGGCATTTTACATGCCAAGATGGGACCAGCGACTCTGACCGATGTCTACCTATCTAAGAGGGGACTTTAGCCTGCAATGGAACTGTGTGTGTGTGTGTGAACAGTGAAGTCTGGCTTCATTATGTAACTTTTATATATATATACGTATATTTCAGATGATATATATATACTGAAAAATTTTAGTATGTTAACTGAATGTCTATTAGCACTGACACTTTATTTGTTAAAAATAAAGTGTCAGTGTAAAAATGGCATACAAACTTTTCTTTTAAGCTCTTTTTTCATAATATAACCTCAAATACGCATTATATATATATATATATATATATATATATATATATATATATATATATATATATATATATATATATATATTAAAAAACATGCAAAGAGAGGATCTGCAGCTCTGACCGATGTCTACCTATCCAACAGGGGACTCCTACAGCCTGCAATGGAACTATCTGTGTGTGAAACGTCTCGGTTACGTATGTAACCCTCGTTCCCTGAGTAGGGAATCGAGACGTTACGTCGGATGACGACGAATGGGGGGTTCGCTTAGAAAGCCTATCGACTTCGAGTATTAAAAAACGAGCCAATGGCAAAGAAATGCCATGGGTCTGCGGAATTTGCATAGCGTATCTCCGCCCCACCGCGTGGGTATAAAAGGAGGACGCCGGCAACATGCAGATATGTCTTCGCTGAGGAGCCGAGACTGAACTCAGGCGTCTACCCAGTGGTACAGCGGAAGTGGCAGGGAGAGGTAACGTCTCCGTTCCCTACTCAGGGAACGAGGGTTACATACGTAACCGAGACGTTCCCTTTCGTAGTCACTCCGAGTTACGTCGGATGATGACGAATGGGGGTCCCCGTGTAATCACGCCACCTTCACAGCTGTCTTCCAGTGCCCTGCGAAAGTCTGATCCCCTTGTCGTGATACTGGCATGGACGAAGGAGTCCTACTTAGCACAGGAATACCAAGGTACACTGGGAAGCATATCTCAGAGGAAATATGCCGCAGCATGCCTACCCGTAGGGAGGACTTAAGAACACACATATGGCCGGAGGGCTTCATATGGAGGAACGCTGGAGTGACCAGCCCGTGGGGTGGCAACTTTCAACTCCAGGAGTGGCAAGGTGGCTTGCCGAGGGAAAGACACATGCTCAAGGAGGCTTACAGTGGACATACACATGTGGGGGTTCCTCCTCTGAGTAGCACACGGAGGCCCCTAGCTGACGCACAGGCAATAGACACTGGCGCCAGCCTCAACAGTGCTGGAGGAACTCAGGGCTTCAGAGAGGAAGGCTCACCTGAGGAAAAATCGCACGTATCCAGTCCGTGGAGTGGAATGGCAAGCAAGCGAAGACACCTGAGAGGGTCCGGTACTAGCTGGTTGAAGCGAGTACATGAGAGGACACTGGCTATACTCGGAGATTGTAGAATCTGGCGAATGTGTTCGGTGTCGCCCAGCCTGCAGCTCTGCAAATGTCTGCCAGCGAGGCGCCATGCGCTAGAGCCCAAGAGGAAGCCACACTCCGAGTGGAGTGTGCTGTCACACCAAGGGGGCAGGGTCGGCCTTGCTGTTGGTAAGCCAAAGCAATGGCGTCCACTATCCAGTGAGACAGCCTCTGCCTTGAGAGAGCCTTTCCCTTCAGTCTCCCACCATAACAGACAAAGAGCTGGTCTGAGGTCCTGAAACACTGCGTCCTGTCTACGTAAGCACGGAGAGCGCGTACTGGACAGAGCAGTGCCAAGGCTGGGTCTGCCTCCTCCGGGGGCAGCGCTTGCAGGTTCACCACCTGGTCCCGGAAGGGAGTGGTGGGAACCTTGGGCACATATCCAGGCCGGGGTCTCAGGATCACGTGAGAGTGACCGGGCCCGAATTCCAGGCACGCTTCGTCAACGGAGAATGCGTGCAGGTCCCCTACCCTCTTGATGGAGGCCAATGCAACCAGGAGCGCTGTCTTCATAGACATGAACTTAAGCTCAACTGATTGCAGAGGCTCAAAGGGAGCCCTCTGCAAGGCATTAACACCACTGAGAGGTCCCAAGAGGGAACGAGAGGAGGGCGAGGAGGATTCAGTCTCCTCGCTCCTCTCAGAAACCTGATGATCAGGTCGTGCTTCCCCAGAGACTTACCTTCAACTGCTTCGTGATATGCGGCGATAGCGGCTACATACACCTTCAGGGTGGAGGGAGACAGCCTTCGCTCCAGCCCATCTTGCAGGAAGGAAAGCACGACACTGATCGAGCATCTCCTGGGGTCTTCTCTGCGAGAAGAGCACCAGTTGAGGAAGAGGTTCCACTTCAACGCATAGACATGTCTCGTGGACTATGCTCTAGCGGAAGTGATGGTAGCAGCCACCGCTGGTGGTAGGGTACTCAAACCTGCCTCGTCACGTGTAGGAGCCACACGTGGAGCCTCCAAGATCGGGTCGAGGGTGCCAGAGGGTGCCCCGTCTCTGAGAAAGGAGATCCTTCCTCAGAGGAATTGGCCAAGGAGGTGCTGTCGCGAGGAGTATCAGTTCGGAGAACCAGGTCCGGGTGGGCCAGTACGGCGCAACCAGAATGACCTGCTCCTCGTCCTCCTTGATCTTGCACGAGGTCGGTGCGAGAAGGCTCACTGGGGGAAACGCATATTTGCGTAGGCCCCGCGGCCAGCTGTGCGCCAGTGCATCCGTGCCGAGGGTGCCCTCGGTCAGGGAGTAATACAGGGCGCAATGGGATGAGTCGTGGGAGGCAAACAGGTGTATCTGGAATCGCCATTCGCCGGAGATGGGCCGAAACCGTGACAGCTCGTCGGCTGCAAAGTTCCGATCTCCCGGAATGTAGATAGCATGAAGGGACCTCAGGTGCTTCTGACTCCATAAGAGGAGGTGGCGTGCGAGTTGCGACATACGGCGGGAGCGTAGACCACCCTGACGGTTGATGTACGCTACTGTCGCGGTATTGTCTGAACGGACTAGTACGTGTTGACCCAGAAGCAACGTGCGAAAACGGTGCAGGGCAAGGCGTACTGCCAGCAACTCGAGGCAATTGACATGCAGAAGGCGCTGGGGTCCTGTCCAGGAGCCCGCGGCAGCATGTCCGTTGCACATGGCGCCCCAGCCCGTGGAAGAGGCATCTGTGGAGACAACAACATGCCTGGAAACTCGTTCTAGGGGAACAGTTGGAAAACAGGGGAAAACTGAGGTTCCTCTACGGGGTGATGGTCTGACGGCAGGTCGGAGTCACTGGAACTTGGAACGTGCCGTGATGCCATGCCCACCTCGGGACTCGATCGCGAAGCCACAGCTGAAGCGGTCTCATATGAAGCAATCCGAGCGGCGTTGCCGCGGCTGCAGATGCCATATGCCCCAGGAGCCTCTGAAACAGTTTCAGTGGGACCGCACTCTTGCCCTCGAACTGTCGAAGACAAGTCAGCAGTGAGTGTGCGCGCTCGCTCGTGAGCTGCGCGGACATGGCGACCGAGTCGATCTCCATACTGAGAAAGAGATCCTCTGCACGGGGCAGAGTTTGCTCTTCTCCCAGTTGACCAAAAGGCCCAGACGGGCTAGGTGCCGGAGCACTAGGTCTCTGTGTTCGCTTCACAACGGACGGGGTGGGAGCCGCAGGAGGGCGCCTTCGGCGGTGGGCAGACTGAGGGACCTGAGCGGACGGCAGGGCCGTCGGGACAGAATAAGCCTCAGTCTGCTCATGGGCGGTCGAGAACTGTAGTACAGCCCTCAACTGCACCGCCGAAGGGCCGACCTGGGATATGAGGGTGTCGAGCAGAGGGGTCCACCGGACAACCTACACATCGGACAGGTCAAGCCAGAGGATTGAATGGTGGACATCACTTGACCCAGGGAGCGCGCGGCCACTTTCGTCGCTCGGTGAGCAAGGTCAGTGGCGGCGCGCAGCTCGATGAAGAGCCCTTGGTCAGTCCTACCTTCCTGCATGTCCCTGAGCACCTGGGCCAGGTAGACCAGCAGAATGGCCATGGCATGCATTGAGGCGGCTGCCTGTCCTGGGAGCTACAGGATTTCGCCACAAGTGTAGACGAAAAACTACAGGCCACGGACGGGTGCTTAGGATTGCGCCGAGAAGAAGCACTCTGAGGACACATAGCATCACAACAGAGTGTTCAGCCGGGGGAACCCCAGTGTACCCACGGGCAGCGGCCCCAACGAAGGAAGGAAAGGCGGATGAGATCAGCGAGCGGTCCTGAGAAGACAATGGGGTCTTCTAGGACTTCGAGATCTCATCATGCACGTCCGGGAGGAAAGGTATTGGGGTTTGCCGTGGACGGAGTCGGCGACCTTACCCAAAAACCAATCGTCCCGGGAAAGCATGGCCGTCATCTCCGGATCAGACTCAGGCACAGCCGTATGCACACCAGAGGGTGGCAGCTGTGACGAGCCGTCACTTCCAGGAGAATCAAACCCACCTTGTGAAGCTGCTACAAACATAGTATCATCCTCTGTAGCTTCAAATGAAACACACGGGCCACCAGAGGGTAGACCCGTGGGAATCACCTGTTCACTAGCGGGCACCGTCATTGAGGAGGGGGGCTGGGGCGTGGACACAGAGTCGGCGCCTTGTTCCAGACCGTAACCCTTCGGTCACCCTGGCCACCAGCCGAAGAACGGGTGGTGGATGAGGGGACTCTCACTCTTGTGAGTTCATCGAGTCTCGACCTTAATGACGCGATGGTCATGTTCCCACAGAGATAACATGAGTCACCCACGAGCGCTACTCTAGCGTGATAATTTTTTTTTTTCAACCATACTAGACAACGCTCGTGCCCATCAGAGTCCGATACCAAGCTGCCGCAACCATTCGTTTTTTTTTTTTTTTTAATGCACGGGTGAGCCGTCTTTAAAAAGACGTGCCGCGTGCAAGCTCTTTTATGAGAGGAGAAAAAAACTCTGCGATGTTGAAGCGAGCAGGGAGAAACACACTCACTGGCAGATCACTGCACAGATCAGCAGGCAATGTGAACTCGCTGCAGATCGCCTTCACGCCAACACCGGAGAATGGCTCGTCTCGTAGAGTGAAATCAGGAATGGCTGTGGAGTGAAGAGATACTCTTGGCTCCGAAGCGAAAACATATCTGCATGTTGCCGGCGTCCTCCTTTTATACCCACGCGGTGGGGCGGAGATACGCTATGCAAATTCCGCAGACCCATGGCATTTCTTTGCCATTGGCTCGTTTTGTAATACTCGAAGTCGATAGGCTTTCTAAGCGAAATCCCCATTCGTCGTCATCCGACGTAACTCGGAGTGGCTACGAAAGGAAACTGGCAGTGAAGTCTGGCTTCATTATGGAACTTATATATAGGTAGAACTCAAATATGCAGTTATATATTTTTTAAAACATGCCAAGATGGGACCTGTGACTGACCGATGTCTACCTATCTAAGAGGGGACTTTAAGCCTCCAATGGATCTGTGTGTGTGTGAACAGTGAAGTGAACTGGCAGTGAAGTCTGTCTTCATTATGTTATATATATATATATATATAGGTAGACTTCAAATATGCATTTATATTTTATTTTTTTTAAAACATGCCAAGATGGGACCTGTGATTGACCGATGTCTACCTATCCAACAGTGGACTCCTATAGCCTGCAATGGAACTGTGTGTGTGTGTGAACAGTGAAGTGAACTGGCAGTGAAGTCTGGCTTCATTATGTAACTTGGTGATGAATATATATATGTATATGTATATATATATGTATATATATATATATATATATATATATATATATATATATATATATATATATATATATATATTATTAGGGCTGTGAAAAGATTAATCACATCCAAAATAAAAGTTTGTTTACATAATTTTTGTGTGTACACTGTGTATAATTATTTTGTATATATATAAATACACACACATGCATGTATATATTTAAGAAATATTTGCATGTATATACTGTATATATTTATTTATAATTTATATTATATATAAATATAAATATTTTATATATAAATTATATATAAACAATTTTTTCTTAAATGTATACATGCATGTGTGTGTATTTATATATACAAAATAATTATACACAGTGCACACACATATATTATGTAAACACAAACTTTTATTTTGGATGCGATTAATCGCGATTAATCTTTTCACAGCCCTAATAGATATATATATATATATATATATATATATATATATATATATATATATATATATATATATATAATTTAAATAGCTATAAATAAATATAGTATATAGTAGCCTATACATATATATAGTATAGTATAAATATAAATAAAATAGCTCTTTAAGGTAACAATTTCAGGTCACTACTTTATACAGTGAATAATGATTTTATTAATTAAAGAGAACTCTGTCCCCAGTCGGATGGTAAAAAACGACACCAGTTTGGCTGCTTTGTACATTTCTTGTCATCACAAACAAACTGTCAAGATTTACGAGGTCAATCTCTAAATTCTATGTTGACTTGCTGCATTGAATATATTCAGTTGGTGCAGTTGAAATATATGAAGTAGGCATCATTTAACATTTTTTTTCTGACTGACTGTTGATGCTTGTTAACAAGTCATCATCAGTTAACTGACATAATTAGAAGGTTAGATTAGAATTAAATGGAATTAGAATAGATAAGTGTCTGTGACCCATTAAAATACCTAAAAAATGTAGATTTACATGTGCAAATAGCAGCATAAACAACAGAACATGAGGATTCACACACCGTCACATCAAGCACCCGCAGTGCTTCTGTGAACACAGTAAAACAGAATAAAAGTGTATATATAACTATATAACAAATAGGCCTACTCAAATTAACAAAACTAAATTGCAAAAAATAGTACACGCTTTAGGGTCTGTTTAGACGACATCGTCTTCAACTGAAAACGGTAATCTTTTCATCCGATTTGGCCGTTCATTTACACGAAATGTAAACAACAAAAACACGATTTGTGGATAACATGTTCACGGATGCGTATTATGTGTCCGCAGTTTTTAGTGTTTATAGGGTTTGTTTGTAAACAATTAGTTGTATTTAACAATATTTTACATTTTACACGCAGTTTTTACTGATATGTGTAGTGTATTACTTTAGTTTGAAAAGTACTTAAATTATCTTTTTAACTGTTTACTCATAGTAATAATAGATCAAAATTCTTACTGTCAGTTAACAGGTTAGTCATAGGTATCTATCTATCATAGGTATCTATCATAGGTATCACTCAATGTCTTTTAACACTGGCACTTTAGTTGAACCAACTGAAGATTTTAAATGCAACAATCAACATAAAACTGAGTTTTGACCTTCAAAATATTTTACAGTGTATTTTTATGGCAATTAGTGTTATTATGAACATTGCCATTACATTTAGAGATAGTCTGAATGTGAAATATTGCTAAATGTAATGTTAGCAGTTTGAGCAGCTATAGGCATGAGGGTGAAAGGGATTTTGCTAAACAAAGACTCGCCTATGTCTGAATGTAATGACTATGTTCATGAAGATGTGAAAAAATAGGCATAAATCTAGCTTACACATTTACCCAAATTATTGTACGCCTGTTTAACCGAAGCTAATTTGGGTGGGTTTCTCCCATCGCCATACAATGTCACTTCTCTGTCTTTTACGACCCTGATGAGAACGTCTGTCTCCTCGGCTGTGAACCGCTCCTGGTGTGGGTCTGGCAAATCCGCCATTGTAATAGCAATACGCCATGGAACAAGGGCGCCTGCTTTTAAAGGGAATGTGAGATGAAGCTCTGATTGGTTTATTTCACGTTACACCCAAACCACACCTATGAGTAATGTAGCTACTTCAGACCAACCCTTTTTAGATTTGTGCCGGTATAATAGCAACAGCGCCCGAGATCCACCCACAAAGTTACTTGCGTTTCGCGTTTGATACTTGCGTTTCAGATCGTTAAAATAGGGCACTAAAAAGTTTCAAAATATAGCGCCTGCTGCTGATTTGATACTGTATATGTGACCAGTCACGGATACTAGGGACACAAGTCGGTTCTGGGGCATTTTGAGTTATTCATAGATTCTGAAAGTGTAGTCTCCAAGCTTTCCAACGATGTGTAACATGTGGAAATCTGATAATATTTGGAGAAGTTGTGGCCATTTGAAGGTAGGCACTTAAAAAAGCTCAAAGATGAGAAAACGACCTCGAAAGATTGTGCAGTTCTCACCTCTCTCTGCTGCTAGGAGTGACAATAGGGCTCATTTACATCTCATTTAGATAAGCCATACCCCCTGTAAAGCTCCCCCCTGTGCTTTACAGCGTTTTTTTTGCACTTCGAATGAGTGCACTTCTGCAGCAGCTCTAGGCGAAAAACAATTGTGATGCCCCTCTATTTGCAATGTACCAGCAACAACACACAAAGACCAATATGCCATACATATAACGCAAAACCAGCAACAACACACAAAGACCAATAAGCCATAGGCCTACATATAACGCAAATAGTGCGCAACGCGCGTGTGCCCAAAATGTCAACAATATTAAAGTTTATGCAGGAGGTAAATGCCTGCTGGCATCTTTAAGCAGTCATGAAAGGAATTTTCCAAATAATCACATTTCATCTCCTCAAATTACTGTTGCAAATCTCTTTACACCACTTTCTTATGTGCGTATACTATACACACACAAATGAAATGTCCGCAAGCACATTATATCATCAGCAGGTTCAGCATCTTAAATAACGACTAAAGAGCAAATGAAGCTTAACTTACGTTTCAGAAACGCGCACGGCAGGCCTTCATCACCTTCATCGCAGCAAAGGTCTTAACTGCATCCTCTATTTCGATTCTCTGTGCCAGTTCATGTTCTATGGAGATTGTTGCCAGTCCATTAAGTCTGTTCTGTTCACAAAACTTTCCCCATTCAAAGCAATCGGGACGTCACATATGAAACAGCCAGCCACCGCTGTCAGCGAGCCGAGCCGCCATATTCAACACCGAGGGTGCGCGCGCCGCGCCCATACCTCCGGTTCAGTTTCCCGAGCGGCGAAAACATTTTCGGTGTAACTGCCACGGTTCAGCTCGTCTGCGACAATCTTTGCGGCGTCCATCTTCATTGAATTTTGATATCAGATAGAGCCTACCAGAGCACAGCATAATAAGTAGCCATGCGGTTCACTTGGAGGGCGGGGACAAAAGCGCCATATTCAGTATGGAAATACACACAGACAATAACACGCCACGCCCCTACTGCGTGCTAGAATCTCCGAAAACAAGCCGATTTCAACCTCAAAATGTAAGCTTTTAAATATACCAATACTGCTATCTCAAACATGGAGAGGCTTCTTCGTGATTTCAACTAACAGATTCTGCAAAAAAATGAAATTCACCAATTTTGAAAAAAAACTCTTCTTTCTCATTTTGCTCGAAAGTTGTGCTGCCGACTTGTGTCCCTGGTTTCTGTGACGGGTCACATATTAGAAGCAATTACACAGTTTTAACTTAGCCAACAAAGTGGAGATCCTCTTTTCTGTAATGAAAGACCAATCTTATGGGTTGTGATCTCTCATACATTGGCCAATATCAGTAAAAAGAAAACAAAAAAAAAAACATTGTTTCACTTAAAGGTTTTTATATCATTACATTTTTCCCCTGACTGACAGGTGATGCTTGTAACCCGATCATAATCCGGTAACCGACAAGATTAGAATGTTATATTAGAATTAAATTAAATTAGAATCTACGTATTTCTCATATACTTATCACTTTTGTCAAAACTCTTCACTCAGTTGTCTTAACCAACTTTCAGCTTCACTGCAGTTAATCTCACATTCATAATGCACTAAAACTACCAAAACACTTCATTCATGTCTCAAAATTAAGTCCTTCTTCCAGAACACTAGCTAAGGTTTCACCCAACAAACACAATTAAAAATACAAAACAAAAAACTCAAACAACAGGCAGCAATATGCACTATTTTCTGCTGTTCAGAATTCAATGCAGTTTATGTTACATGGTTCATGTTTACATTAAAGTACAAAATTATTTCCTTTTGTATAGATGGTGATGAAAATGAAAGACTAAGACTTGTGTAGGTGTTTAGTTACATCTTAATCGTTCTGATTGTTTTTTTTATTTTTTTTTTAGATTCAGAATATATTTCAATGTGGTATACTGAAGAAATATTGCAAATTTCAGACTTATTCATGTTTTTGTTGTTAGGTTTTGAACTTAAGTATAACAGTCTTGAAAATAATGTGTAAGCATGTGCAAATTGGCCTGTATAGTAAATCAAGTTCTGTTGGTCTTTGTGTTTAAGCAAGAAATTAATTCATGTAAATTGAAAGATGTTATTGAATGCATTTTGTGCCAATGCAAAGATATCTGATCCTCAGCATGATTATTGCACAGGTGTGCCTGTAACAATAAAAGACCACTCTTGCTTCAGAAGGCCTTTATTAACCCACCGGAGCTGATTGAAGTTCGTTTATGATGGATGGATGCACTTTTTTGAGCTTCAATCTGTTGGTTGCAATACACTGCCATTATCAAGCTTGGAAGAGCCTGAACATTTATTAATATAACTTTAATTTATATTGTATTGATAAAAAGAAGAATATCATATACACCTAGGACGGCTTGAGGGTGAGTAAATCATGGGCTAAGTTTCATTTTCAAGTGAACTACTCCTTTAATAGGGTCCCAATGTCATGGCATGAGTTTGATGGCGTGGAGGTGTAATCATGTGTGACTTGGGAAAGGTCACATGAAAGGATGCAATGGGTCCACTTTGCTGTGATTGGATTGCATAGCTGACTACTGTATGCGATAATCCTCTCAAGTTTTGCAAACATTCTGGAAATAGGCCTATTCAAGGCCGGGGGAAATAGATTGACAAATGACAGACTAAACAACTCACCCACTCAGACATTCTATTCTATCTGTAAACAAAGTTTTTTTTTGTGTGTGTGTGTGTGTGAGAGAGAGAGAGAGAGAGAGAGAGAGAGAGAGCACTTAGCATGGTAAATTTAAAGGTATACTTCCATATATGTGACCATCATGACACCTGCAGTGTTTACGGAGCCAATGATTTGATGAGTAACGATCCGAAAAGAAGACAACTACTAAAAATAATATTTGAATCACAGTGAATCACATGAGTCACATTATTTGAAAACATGTACTGTACAATAGTGGAAAAAAGTAATGCCCAGAGAGGATATTTGTTTTTAATGACTATTAAAAAAAAAAAAAAGTTCGATTTAAAGTTTAAAGTTCGATTAAACTATCAAAATATGCAGAAAATATTTTGTTTTTTTAAAGAAGAACAAACCACTAAACTTGGTTAAGTTATTTACCTGACACAAATATTTGGCTAAAAGGCAAACTACAGCTAGAGGTTTTATTTTACTATGCAAATGTTTTTTTATAGAAAATCAAAAAGCTCACAGAAAAAAAATGTATACATTGACTAAAACATAATAAGTTCTTTTCATATACATATGAATAAAACTGATATCAACAACAACAACAATTCCATTTCCAATTCCAAGAAACCCAACCCTGACTTAAAAAAACTAAATTTACATTGTTCATGCTATAAAACAATGACCTCATACATACATACATTAACAGCACTTTGATGAGTGTTTATCCTAACATGCATTATTCTAAACCACTTCAGCTAAGAGTTAAATGAGAAAGAAAAAGAGAGAAAGAGATAGATGAATTGGACTGAGAGGGAAGTCTGCTGTCAATGGCATAAAACTAGTAAGTGGACAGCTCTGACAATCTTTTTCCACCTAATGTACCGATGAATTGTGGCTTCAATCTGAAGATTTCTTTTCTTTAAGTTTAGTATGGCAAAACAACTTTTTCACAAAAGCTTTTAGTACCATATTTTAATTGATATAAAGAAACCATCAGAGCAACACAGAGGTCCACCTCCATTCAGTTTTGTTTTATTATTCAGTTTATATTTTTACCCAAGAGCTTAGTTGCAAACAAGTCCTTTTGACATTAGATTCCATTGTTTTATTTACTTATTTATTTATTGTTAGTACGAAAGTTTTATTCTGCATTTGGGGACAGGAACTGCTTAAGTCTCCTTAAAAATAAAGCTCTGTGGTACCGTATATATGGGTTCAAGTACAGTTCACAATCTGTATATCTGCAGGACCACTATTAATTCTGAACCAATGACAACTGGGGCCGATGCCCTGCAAGCACAATGAAAAATGCATTTGTCATGGTGGTACGTCAAAAAATTGCCTTGAATGAGCAGCTCGCAGTCTTTGTGTCTCTTGCAATATATCCACAGCACAGAGTGTCACTCTATGCATTCTATGTTCCGGTGATAATATTGGGTGCAAATACTAACATACTCACATTGAAAATACAAACATACAGCATTTCCCAGCCAAATAATACAACGTGACAAGAGACATGCAGGGGCAGGGGGTTGGAATCAAACTCAGTCTGTCCAAGCAAGTATTGGCAGCTGAATCACAGCTGATTTCATGTCAAGAGATTTCAGGTGAAATGTGGACTCCTGAGGATACTACTCCAAACATCTAGAGATAGATACAATCAAAGCACAATAATTATCAGGGTACTGGAGACGTACGTTGCTCCTCAGCTGAAAGCGCCGGCCCCAAGAGCAGAGTAATATACACTAGAAGTTGACCGATTCATCAGTTTTGCCGAATATATCGTTAACGATAGTTGATTGGTGAAACCGATAGTTTTTCCGGGTTGCGTCCGTTGCTGGAGCGGCTGTGAATTGTATGCTGTCATTCAGTACACAGTACGAGAGTGCTGAGAAGGGACTGCTGGCATTATACAGAGCGAGAGCGGCCTCTAGAGGCGAAATAAAAACTATCACTGGCTGAGGTGTTTATTTTAAAACGTGAGGCTGCGCGCAGCACAGAGATCACAAGCTGCACGGAGAGCACTGACACTTCAGATACGCATTTAAAACAGCGACAGCGAAACGGTATGAATACAGAACACTAAAGTACATATTGCCATTTCATTATAAAGTAATTAATTTGTTGACTAGATGCTGCATTAGCAGAGAAAGAACAGAAGTATGTTTGTCGTTGAGGCTGAGAGGACTACCATTAGTAGTGGCTACCTCAAGCGGTTAAAACAATGTGACAAATACACACACAAACCTGACCCAAATGTTTAATGTCGCAATTGTTACCATCTATTTGCATTAGTTTATATTCAGCTTGTCACTTTTATGCATTCATTAGCTGGCGAAGTTGCATATTTAAAGCTAGTGACGTGATTGCTTTCTCAACACTGATATGTTTATGTAGCCGACAGAAATATATACAACAAATCAGAAAAGCATTCGATTTCAGTTCTTTTTTATCACTACAATATATATTGTTATTTTGATTAGATAATCAGAGTGTTCTAAAATAGAAGCAAACAAAGTGAGAGACTATACATGTAATATAGGCCTACATTTATGAAATGTTTATGTTCTGGTTTTTCTGGTTTTTACATTTGACCTGTAATATTTTAATGTTTAAATTATTTTCTAATTTCAGTTCAGCACTGTTTTACTTGGAGTGTTATGTTTGTTTTTTACCCAGTATCCATTTAAAAAAATATCGGTTGATTAATCGGTTATCGGCAAGTACGGTCAAACCTAGTTATCGGTAGATGAGAATGATAATCTCATTCTTATCCTTATCATTTGCATGACCTCAAACATATTAATTATCTGGCTTATAATCAGTTGAGAAAAACTCTGACCAAAGTATATACATTTAAATTCAGATACATCAGGTATGTAAAATACTTTCAAATCATCAAATCAAACTCCCTCTCTTGTCTTCAGCAAGGCTAAAAAAAATATCATGGCCATCAGTCAGGACTCTAAAGCCAAAAGTATACTTTGCTTGTCTGTTTTCCATTCCGTCCCAAGAACAGTGCGCATCCAAGGACAGTGCATGTGCAAGTGATTGATTGCTCAAACAGAAGGGTCCGCTAGGTACAGTAGTATACATACGGTGAACACGTCCATCCACACTCACCTTCAATAACGTTTAATTTAAAAAAGACCGGAACGTGGAATAAGAACTATAGACCTTATTTATTTTAGAGCAGCGCCATGACAGGTATGAAAGCGAGGTGTTTTCAATGGCATCTGTTAAAAGCTGTATAAAGCTCCGAGATCACTTATGATTTTCCACAACTCATTTTCTCTGGGGGTTTTTTGTCTACTGAAATTTCTTTGAAAGATATTTTTGCAGTGTTTCGCCAGCAAAACAATCCAAAAAAAATTAACCCTTTAGAAAACGTAATTCCTTTGTGGATCCTCTTGATCTGCTTTCTCCATGTTTCTTTGACAACGCGGTATACACGGAATAAAAAAATCTGTTACGGTTGACATTTTCTACCGTGGTAACGATATATACCGTCATACCGCCCAGCCCTAATATATATATATATATATATATATATATATATATATATATATATATATATATATATATATATATATATATATATATATATATATTGCCCATCTGAGAAATCTCAGAAATACAGTCTCAGAGCCTCTCTGGGACAGCAAGCCATTCAAACAATAGAGAAGTGTGAACGACTTGTGTTTATGGGCCATTGCAGTTCCTGCTCCAGCCTACAGGAGCGCTGCTGAGTATGGACTTAAACACACACACACACATGTAAGTCCCCACTTGGTCAAAAATGTAAAAAATTCACCAGAGCGTTTTTTACTTGATTTTAAACTGTTTTAAAGCATAACCAACAGGGGACTTGAAAAATGTCCCCACCTGGCTCGGCGGTCCCCTGTTGGTGAGTGTGTAACGACACCAAGGTCCCCACTTAGATAGGTAGAAAACACACACACACACACACACACACACACACAAATTTGTTTACAGATAATAGAATGTCTGAGTGGGTGAGTTGTTTAGTCTGTCATTTGTCAATCTATTTCCCCCGGCCTTGAATAGGCCTATTTCCAGAATGTTCGCAAAACTTGAGAGGATTATCGCATACAGTAGTCAGCCATGCAATCCAATCACAGCAAAGTGGACCCATTGCATCCTTTCATGTGACCTTTCCTAAGTCACAAATGATTACACCTCCACGCTATCAAACTCACGCCATGACATTGGGACCCTATTAAAGGAGTTGTTCACTTTAAAATGAAACTTAGCCCATGATTTACTCACCCTCAAGCCGTCCTAGGTGTATATGACATTCTTCTTTCTGACAAATACAATATAAATAAAGTTATATTAATAAATGTCCTGGCTCTTCCAAGCTTGATAATGGCAGTGGATTGCAACTAACAGATTGTAGCTCAAAAAAGTGCATCCATCCATCATAAACGAACTTCAAACGGCTCTGGTGGGTTAATAAAGGCCTTCTGAAACAAGAGTGGCCTTTTATTGTGGCCAGCCTAAGGCATACCTGTGCAATAATCATGCTGTCTAATCAGCATCTTGATATGCCACACCTGTGAGGTGGATGAATTATCTCGGCAAAGGAGAAGTGCTCACTAACACAGATTTAGACAGATTTGTAAACAATATTTGAGAGAAATGGGTCTTTTGTGTACATAGAAAAAGTCTTAGATCTTTGAATTCAGCTCATGAAAAATGGGGGCAAAAACAAGTGTTGTGTTTATAATTTTGTTCAGTGTAATTTAAATGATGGTTTTTAGAAGTGATTCATGATGATTTTCCATATGCCCAATCCCTCATTTTAGTAAAATCACTTACTACCTGCCAAAGCTGTTCATGGTATCTGCTCTCTTATAACTAACTCGGCTAAGGATTGAACAGAACAGTCATCATCATTTTTTGGGATTATATTTCCAAGACATGCCACAATAAAGGAGGGAATCAGCTGAAAAGATTTATAAGGTGCAACAATGAGAGATAAAAACTTAAAAGAATATATCAAAAGTTGAATTATAAAAATATATGTTAAGAGTTACATTGCTCTTTATAATCTCTGCAGTGGTCCAGAGCCTTGATCATTGTTAAGAGCACTTTAATGTAACATGTAGTTTTTGCATGGAACTGTATCTCCATATATAAGCTGTAATCCTTCAGCCATTCATGAGGTGAGCTGTCCTCAGGCTTTTAACGTAAATCTATATTGTTAGTTCCTTTTAGCATGAATATTTAGCATTCGTTTTTTTGTTGTTGTTTTACAAAATGTACTCCGTAAGATAAACATTGTGACAGCAATTATGTGGAAAGTTTCTGAGTACATTGTGGCAACGTTTCAGGCAAATCCTGATGTCTCAATGGTTATTTGTTTGTGCGTACACTAGTAGGGATAGACATTTTAGAAATATTGCCTACACAAGAGAGACTGGGTGGAGGGTATAAACTGTCTATCTGTTTGAAAGAAACAGTTCATTGAATGTTGAATTTAGTTAACAGTCACATCATGCATGATCAGTGATGTTAGTATGGCCATGTCCAGTGGACTGTGACAACTCGGCTCTTTTGTGCTTTCAAGCATTCAATCCCAAAGATGTGGTTTATTTTAGTATATATTTAAAAGAATACAGTAGTATGAAAAATGAAACTTCTTTTGACTCACTGTATCATTCTAAACCTGCATGACATTCTTTTTTTGTGTTTAACTCACAAGAAGCTTTTTATCTAAGCTGCTATTTTCCATGTATTTTCCATCTTTTAAGAAATCTATTTTTTATAAAATAGATATCACTAAGCTCTAATATAGGGCTCTATGAAATCTGTTAATGACTCTTCCATAGTAAATGGAATGCAGTTGCAAGCAGAGTTTATTGACAACAAAAAATGTTGTAAAAAGTTACAAACTTAGAGTACAGTACTCAGAGACAGAAATTAAAGAAAGTGCACGCAGGCAGCATATTCAAATCCTAAGCAAAAAAGGGCCTTATGTGTGTCTAATGTTACCTGAAATCCAACAGAAGCAAGCTATTTTCTGTTAATGTGTGAGACTTCTAATTCATTAGGCTGCTATTGGTAAAAACTAGAAGAATAAGAAAGTGTAGTAAAAGTATTTGTACTACTATTCAGTGTATTTATTATTATGGTTATAAATTATAATCGTTATAAAACAATAAAATAAAATAACAAATAATATGATAACAAATACCAGTTTGCAATATCAAGCAGCTCAGTTATTGAAAAGTTAACTGTAAAATGTAATTAATTTACAACATAAGATTGCATTAATTACAATGTTTTTTTGGAGCTTATACGTTATTGTAGATTTGTACCATTGTTAACTGATGGCTTTTGACCCTTTGGCTCCAGAGCTTCTTTTTTTTCAGCCAAAAGTGTTATATTGGTCAATGAGTTTTTGTTCATGTACAATGACAGCTTTGTTGTTTGGACATGTCTTGTTCATTATATTTAACCCAATCCTCTCTGATGAGAGCTTGAGAGCTTGTGCTTTTTCCGATGATGCATGTATACGGGATCATCCAGTCATCTGTACCTCCCCTACACCTTCTGAAAAGCTCCTCTCTCTTTGAGCTGAGAGCTCCAAATGGGAAATCATCAGGCTGACACACCATCACATTTCAGAGTTTGATATGGACATTTCACTCTAATGAATGCTCTCTTTTGTGGGGGGATAAAATGAATAAACTGTGCTTAAAAGATCAGTGGATTATGTTATTATTCTGAAAAGAGCTTTTGTCATGAAGTTCATAAGCTGTATATTATTTTTAAAGACACTCATAAAAATATCATTATCATTAAACTGCACTCAGCACTAGATGTAATTTGCAGTATTGCATTTTTGAATTGCAGCTAGCCGGATAGAAAACAGAAATATGACAGAATGCATCCACAATCTTTTTATATGTGAGAGAAAATGTTAGTGGTCAAGTGTTGATGCTTTTGTTGAAAAAGTATTGTTAAAGTGTGTAAAGTAGTGAGTAAAGTTTAATATTATAATTAATCATTTGGTTTGCCTAGGGCAGCAAATGTTGATCTCAAAGGTCAACATACTTTATTTTATTGGCCAAAGGAATTCAGAGAAACTTCATGCACTGGTTTTATTGTAATGGCTAAAAAATCCTAGGACTAGTTCATAAAAGTATAGCATAAAATCAAGTGTGAAAAAAAACAAAAAAAAAACTGTTTGACTGACTGAAACCATCAACCAGTTTTCTGATAAAAAAATTGCTTAATTGTAAAATCAAAATTGACATTCAAAGTTTAAATGATTCATTTTTACGTGGTACATAGGCCTTGACGTCTTGTATCAATTTTTATTTTAATATCAGTGTGGTACCAAGTACCATTAGTTTTAACATCCCTAGTGTGCACTATTTAGGGTTGGATCAAAAAGTGAAGACAAAGCTTTTTGATCACCACTCGGTGGCTGGATGCAATATAGGTCATAAACCCCGCCCTCTCCATGTAAACAAATTAGACATGAGCAAATCTAAACAATCAAATTACACTTTTTCTAATATTTTTTCAAAAAATGGTTTCTGTCATTTTAGTCAGTTTTTATCATGTGGGTTCAAGTGTTTTTTTTTTTATTTTCAAGTGTTCATTAAGTTTGGTTTTAGTTAGTTATTTGATATTATAAAACGGGGTGTAATGTCATGGTTGACAGCTTCTCTGAGTGAAGTAGTCACGGAGGCATCAACAGGCTTTTTTCGGGATATGACTAGGTGGTTAGTATTAAAGGGGTCATATGATGGTTCTAAAAAGAACATTATTTTGTGTATTTGGTTTAATGCAATGTGTTTACGCGGTTTTAGGTTCAGAAAAGTCATGGACCAGGTCGTTTCTGATTGGTAAGATTTTTATTTAATTGGGGACATAATTAATGATTATAGTGATTTATACTGTCTTTTTATGCGTCGCGCCACGCTACGGGGGGAGAACACTATGTAAACATAGAACCAAGTCTGCATTTGTGATCGTAGAAACGACAAACAAGCGCTACTCTATACTGCTCAAAACTCACGTTTGAATAGTCAGTAGAAAATTCTTAAAATAAGAAAACATACTTGCAGGCTGTGTCTGTGTGTCAGAAGCGCCAGACTGTATGCAAAGATGGAATTGCCCAACTTTTTAGAATCAGCCTTTGTGCACTTGTACAAGAGAGCCTTGTACTCTCACAGGTTCTGGAAACAGTCCTCCGAAAAATGCGCTGCACAAAGTCGAATATTTTGGTTGTGCTGTTTTCTAATTGTGTCGTCTTTTGGAAGGCCAAACAAAGTAGTTTGGCTTTCGCAACGAAAAACACAGTGTCTCCACGACATGGCGGCAACAATAATACAGCGCGAATAAAAGTTACGCCTTCTTTCTTTGCGTATACATTTGGATGGATTTATGAAACTCTGCCCCCACACACTGATGGAGATTTGTGGGGTCGTGTTTGAACGAAGTGTTTCAGGAAGGCGTGGCTGAGCCTTAAGAATATCTGAAGAATATGAAGAATATCTCTTTAGGTTTGACACTTTGTAACTCTGCAGATCTTATACTTGCACTAACAGCTACATAACACACTAAAGAAAAAGGAAAACAAGAAATCGCATCATATGACCCCTTTAACAAGCCTTCAGTTGTTCTACAATCAGCAGACATCAAAATTGGAGTTGTCAGGCTACTTAAAACAAGCTAAGGGGTGTGTGCTTGCGATTGATTCTGCAGGAGTATGGGCTTTACGCTCATTACTGTGAGACTCGGGCTCCGAACAATGTCATTAGCGCAAGATGTCAGCGCCATTTTGGGACATTGGTGGCTTCACTTTTCTACAATGGAAGAGAGTGAAGGTGCGTCGTCCATCTTTTTTTACAGTCTATGATCAAAACTAAAAGTTTGACTTCAGTACGATTCAAAGCTCTGGTACGATACTAAAATCGTTACTGTAGACAACAAACAAAACCACCTCAGATGACTAAGATGAAACAGAAAATGATCAACTTATAGTTCAATAAAAAAATGTAATTTGTACAACATGGCACAACAAAAATATAACAATAAACTCAGGTGTAAACATATAAAACATTACATAGAACAAATTATTTAAAAATGAAATGAAATCAAAATGGACCTAGTGATGTTTCACTGTTCCGATTTGAGTCTAATTTTTGGCCAAAAATACCTGACCTTTATTTGGTTGTGTAAACGATTATGGGACACAATACTAAATCCTGCTCTTACCCAACCCCCAGTATCTTGAAGCAGCTTGGTTGTTGCTGTGATTCTACGTTGGGTCATTAGAGTGCTACTGTCATTCATTCTTCACTTCTGCAATGGTAATATCATGGAGAGCTATGGATTAGCAGTCCAGATATTCACATTGGTGCTATTGAATTATCCAATGAGGAAGTGATGTTTAGATGCGAGTGTGAAAGGGTGGGGGGGGGGGGGGTTTGGGTGTTTCAGGGAAAGCCGCATTATGAATGCACAGATCAAGCAAAGCTCTGCATTAGTGAATGTCACTGCTGCTTGTGCCTGTGCAAACACATTAGCCATGTAATGCATCCACTCTAAATTGCTGTGCAATCTGACCATAATTGCGTATAGTTTTGTTTGGATAATATTATTTTATGAGGAAGCATGGATTCTTGTCTTTTAAATGGGAGAGAGCAGTGGTTGGTGGGTTTTTGATGGGAGATAACAGTATGACAGTAATTCAACAAATGGAGAGATGAAGGCTTTTGGCTTCCTCTTAAAGCAGATCATCAAAGCAAATGTGCTTGTGTGCTTCTGCTGAACTGCAACATTATACTTACACCATTCACATCTCTTTGCACCATCATTTACAAAACCTTGGCATAGATGACAGTTCTTCTGGACAGCCATCCATTTTGAGCAATTCTGTAATTTGGCAACTAAAAAGTAATTTTGCACCTAAATGTTTCATGTTAAAGTCCAATGTTTCCCTAGCCTACCTCTGTGCCGTTTATTCTGCTCCAGGATGTAGTTTTACAACATGAAGAATATTTAATATTTATAATAATAGCATAGGCTATACCTAATTTGAATTTCTTTTCTCAGATTGCAACCTAAAATACATTGTGAAGAGAAGCAGTGTTTGAATGAGATATTTTTTACTAGTCAACACTGGTCCCATTAAAAGACAAAACAACTAGCCATAGGCATAGCATTGAGCTATTCAGGGGTGCGTTTCACATACAGCAGTAAATTAACTAGCGAGTCACGACTGTTTCCCTATACCATGGTAATTTTGTTGCACATCTGTCATTCAAACCACGTTGGTTCAATAATATAGAACTGTTGTTAATGACATCACATTGGTGGTGCTTAATCGGTTCGATGCGGCATGCTTGTCACGTGACACACCACAGCCACGATAGCGCTGTATGACAGATGTATCGCTTTTTGTTTGTTTTTCATATTCACAAACTTCTTAACTATATCATGAACTTCTGATATATTCTGATTTTCAAATATGTGGAAGTGAATGTGTTTTGTTGTTTAAAGTAAGTAAATAAATAAAGACTAGGGAGTTATTAGCTCCTAAATACATGCCAGATGACTAGTTGACAAATTAATTAACAACAGCACTGCTGTGTGCTATTATGAATGAACATTTTAGTAAATGGACTACGATAATTCAGTTATTCAAGTTAGGTTTTTCACATTGTCAATTTTTTCCTGGAGTCCTGCACTGTGTCTGAAATTGCATATTGTATAGTAGGTACTACATTTGATTTGAAACTTCATGACTATTAAAAAAGTTAATTCTATATAGTATTAATGTGTGTAGCATGAATGAAATTCGGACACAATACATCCACCATGTTGTTAATGTCATGTGACCTACCAGCATCAGTTGTTTTGTTCACTGCCATTCACAAATCATCTCCCGTGGCCTCATGGAATAGTAAAGTGCACAGTAATCAACTGCACAGGTCAGAACCATGCTTGGCAGTAGGTCATCAGAGTACTAAGAATTTTAAAAGTACTGTAAATTCTGACATACTACTTGGCTCACAACTCACGTACTGTTTTTCACCGTCTTATATATTCTGGAAGTCGCCATATTCAGACGCAGCTTTGGACATAGAACTCTTGCTGAGTCTCATGCTCAAGCCCCTCCTTTACAGACAGCAAGCCAAGTGCGTTTCCTGTATTAATCCAAAAACAGTCAAATATTATGAAACGCATCTATCCATTCTAGCCAGTAAAACATACGCTTAAAATCAAGCAATGCATGTCAGGGGTGATTTTAAATTTCATTAGTTGAATCTCATCATGGCAGAAATGGATTGGGGGGATGGAATTTTTTTTTTTTTTTTTTTTTTTTACATCATAATAAATGTATTGTGATTGTCAAAACATTTGGTTACTAAACATAATTTTACTAGGTTTAGTGACAACATGTTACAATGTTTACATGGTACAATGACTGATAGGCTACTGTTTTTATTATTGCTTGACACAAATTTCACAATTTCAATTAAATTATTGTGATTTGATTCCGATCTTGATTAAATATCGATTCATTTGTATGCATAATAGGTACAGTAGATACATGTACATTTTTCCCAAGGAAAAAATCTAACCTAATGCTATACAAAGAGCCCTGTCAGCTGGTATTATTATTAAAGGTTAAAAATTACAACTCAATTAAATATAATGTGTTTTTTATTATAATAACAACGTTATAATATTTTAATGAAATAAGTAAAAATACAGTAAATATATAATATAGTGCACATATTTAGCAAAATACTCCTCTCTATTTCTAGAGGTAGCCTAAATGTAATGTTATGTGACATTGTTCTCCAGCTGTTTTATTGACCTCTTTCCGCGGTTGAAAAACTCTGATTGATCGATTGATCAATACAGTATTTATTGTTTGAATTTCAAAATAAAATTGACAGAATCTGAGAGCTGAGAATTTGTTTCTTATCAAAAGTAACCTTCGCTGTCTTGTCTGTCTTGCAATTTTTCTGTGTGAGAAAATGGATTTGTGGCGTGAGAGCGTGTGAAAAGTGTCAATTGCGTGAGTCTCACGCTGAATGCGTGAGAGTTGGCAGCCCTGATTATACACATCTTAGTGCATATGTTTGTATATTCCTTGCAGGATATGCATGAACATTATAAAGAGGAATAGTAAAAAATTACATTATGGTTTTTATTACTGCCCTGATTGTAGTTGGCTTGGAACGGATATTGTGTTAATCTATTCTTAATATTGTAACGAGTGAAACTAGTAGAGCGGGACTTGATTTTGTCCATAGATAATCGATTGGATCGCTGGATCGTTATCGTTTGCTAATTGCTGTGATCTCATGTCAGTGACTGCTGGAGGGGAGGGATTATTGACGATGATAAAAGTTATCGTTGCAAAGGCACATGAAAAAAAAAAAAAATGTGCCCGGATAAATAATTTGTAATGAACTCTGCAATATTCTATTCAAATTAATAATTGTCAGTTATGATTTCATAGTGACTTTATGCTATTTCACATAACTGACAAGACAAAATAATAACTGAATTTACAAGTGATCCTGTTGAAAAGTTTGTCGCCTTGGTTCTTATGGCGTTTATCTTATTCAATGATCAGTGACAGTTTGTATGTTTTGTGTTAGTTATGCATGAGTTCTTGCTTTACATTATTTAGTTTTCCAGCGTATAATGCACGTTTGAGCTCTTGACTTCTCAAGAATGGCTATATAATGTTGACATCCAGCTTTTGACACTGAGGACAACTATTACAAAAGATGCATTCACATTCGCTGATGCTCAAGAAGGCAACACATGTTATTAAGAACCAAGGGAATGTAAACTTATAACCAGGTTGATTAGTATAAAATTGTAAAATAATGAATATCATTTATCTTATGTTGCTCCTGAAGGGCAGTACTAAATAAATGTAAATAATCTCTTATAAAACTGTTTTAATAAATTCTTTACTCTCATTATTGTATACATTTTGTAATTGTGTATAATTTTGTACTCCCCTGTATTTGAATCAACAGTGTTGTTTTTTTTTTTTTTTTTTTTACAAAAACCTGAATAATTTGACCTTGTCTGACTCTTCAGCTGAGGGCCATAATGTCTTATGATGGGGAGTGTAGTTTTTAATGGCTCATTCTTTATTAAGAGTAATTGCAGCTCCGGCTGTCCAGACAGCACTGCAGCTCAAATGTGACCCATGGGGTTGATGTTGGATGTGGGAAATCACTCTCCAGTCACCTAAATTACCATGGCTGAGGTGATTTATTTACCATGAGATGAATGTAACTCTACTCTCCAGTGAAACTAATAAACTAGTCTTTAAATGTATTCTGTACTATCTAAATTCACAAAAGTAAACTTAGTAGAATGCACTTCCACAGCAGTGTAGTTTACAAGTTTATTTCTTAAATCACTCCTCTCTCTTAGATTCAGTTTCTCCTAGATTCATACCTTTGCTTCTCTCCAGTTTGTGGATGTGTGCTGTAGTAATGCTATTTAGTGATTTTTATGTAGTTTTGCTGGCAGATTCCGGGGGGTTGACCTCTATAATGATTATCCATGATGGAGAGGTCAGGCAAAGGTAGACTCTTCTAATAAAACCACTGGGTGTGACCCACTAATTCACTATATTGTGTTTTTGGTTTGTTTGTTTGTTTTTGTGCTGAGGCCAAATTTTTATGGCCATCTTTTTGTCATTTGAATAGCAACAGCAGAGATTTATACTTGAAATACTTTTAGTTTTAAAAGTAACTAAAAGTAACTTGAAATAGGTTTAGTTTCAAGACGGAGGCAGGTTAAATGCTTGTATAGTGTAATAGGAACAGCTGCTGACAGTTGTTTGTACATGTGTACAGTGAGTACATTTACATGCACACCAGAAAACAACTTATTGTGAGAAAACTGCTTAAGATGTGTAATAGGTGTTTGCATTGTATGATGTTTCAGAACACTGCTTTCTGCAATAACCCTGAATAAGCATTTAATTGAATTAGGGGTGTGTGATATATCATGATTTTTGAACGATTAAAATGTCTCCACCATCTGCCTTTGAAGAGAGATCGTAGTATTGTGCTACAGTGCACATTATATCTGTTGCAGTTCAGGCAAGGTTTACAGTCGTTTATTTAATAAGTGAATGTAAACAGTTCAGATGTGTATCAGTTTATTGATGTCATTTACTGTGTCATTAATGTTAATCAAACAACAAAATACATTGAGAAAATCACTCTCTGTCTGCTCTCGACTGAATAACTTCAGTAGCTTTAATAACAGTCAGTGTAAATTTTATTCATACAGTGAAGTCTATGTTCTATTTTATTTTTACATTTGTTTATTCAGTTTCTTATTTGAATGCTGCTGTTACAGTAAATACACCTACTGTAGCAGAAAATATGAATGCACTGTTTCATTATTTTGTGTGTTATATTGTACAGTATGTGTCTTATTATTTGTTATTTGCATCTTTGTTCTTATTTTTAATAACAAAGATAAAATAGTGAAAGAAAATAAAGTGAAAAAAGATTTTGCTCCGGACCGTAACCCTCCCAGTCCACCAAGTACTGGAATCCGCGTCCCCTCCGTCTTGAGTCCAGACTACGATTAACCGAATACGTAGGCTCCCCGTTTACGAGTCGCGGCGGTGGGGGAACCGGGGCTGGCGGATTAAGGTGAGAACGAAAAACAGGTTTCAATTTGGAGACATGAAAGGCGGGGTGAATTCTCCTGTACACTGGAGGAAGTTTGAGGCGGACTGTCACCGGACTAATGATCTTGGTGACAGTGAAAGGGCCGATACATTTTGGAGCTAGCTTATTAGACACGGAGCAGAGCGGAATGTTCTTGGTAGAAAGCCACACTTTTTGACCCACGACGTATACGGGAGGCCTTGACCGGTGGCGATCAGCCATGTGCGGTGGCACCTCTGGACGAAGGTGTGAGCAGAGGGGACCGCGACTTCAGACTCCAGACTTGGAAAAATTGGTGGCTGGTACCCTTGACTACACCCATGTAGTCATACACTCATGATGACACTGGTAACGAGTTATGTGCGTACTCAACCATAGAATGTTGTTGACTCCAGGATGAAGGATTCTTGGACACCAAACATCGCAACACTCTCTCCAAATCTTGGTTGGCTCGTTTGGTCTGACCATTGCTCTGGGGATGGTAACCCGAAGACAGACTGACTGTGGCTCCAAGTAATCTACAGAACTCCTGCCAGAATTTGGACACAAATTGAGACCACGTCCATCGGGAGGCCATGTAAACGAAATACGTGGTCAACAACAGTCACCGCTGTCTCCTTGGCTGAAGGTAATTTGGGCAAGGGGATGAAATGTGCCGCCTTCGAGAACCGGTCGAACACACGTCTCATCTCCTCCGAGAGTTCCTGGAATGAGGAGCAGCAACGATGTTGGTTTTCCCACACTGCCGTTCCCCACAGAGCCCCCCGCCCTGAGAGTAACGTAAGGACTAAGGCCACCTCGGACTTGGACTGTGGTTGGAGGGCAAAAAACAATTGGTCTCACGAGAGTATAATTCTGGGGTAGGCAGGCGCGGTTCGGGCAGGCGACTGGGTGCTGGTGGAGTGGGGGGAATCGGCGGTGGTCTGGGCGCAGTGGAACAAGCGAGTTGTTGAATCTGTTGGGTCAGCTCGGACACCTGTGCTACCAAGGCTTATACTGCTCGCCCCGTGACGGCCAGATTCTCCTCTTGTTGGTCCATTCTTGAAGTGCTGCGTGACAGAAACTCATTAAGATCAGAGGTACTTGCTGAATCCATTCTTGGTCAGTACTGAGATGACGAAGATGGTTCAGTTGCAAGTAAAATGGTATTTATTAAAGAGAGCTGGTAAGTGACAGTGAGAGTGGTGGAAATAATGTCCAGAGATGAGAAGCACTTGGCAGCACAGGGACGCTGAGGACAGCCTAGTCCTCCGGTGAAGAATGAAGGTCAGTGGTGATAAAGATGATCCGGGCAGAAGGAGATGAAAACTGGGACCGGAGATCAGGAAGTGGGTAGCGTGGTAGACTGCGGTGCTGGACGACAACGAACACACAGGAACTGATGACAGGCGGGAACACAGCGAAAGACAGGCAGGAACATCCACAATGCTCTGACATAGACAAAGTGACAACAGAGAGACTAAATATGATCAGCTGCGGCTGGTGAACTGATCAGCAACCGTGATCAGTGGCTCCGCCCACACACACACAAATACAAACCGAGAGAAGAAACAGCGAATTCATAAACCGTGACAGTTGGATTCTGATTGGCTGTCAGTGTTTTTATCGTTCTTCAGCTGGATGAAATCGTTCTGAAAGTGATTCCAACGATATAATTTCTCTGTGCCATTATTGTTATAGCAGTGGTGTGAACTCTACTATTCTTTAATCATCAGAAAGATATTTAAAACTATATCTTTAACTGTTAGGGTGGTGCAGAGAAAACAGGAACCGAGAGCAGATCAACTGAGAATAGGATTTATTATCCAAAAGGTTGAAGGAACACAATACAAAACAAAATAATTGGTAGCCGAGCCACCAAGTAAGGGGGCGAGACAGAGGCGAAATTCAATGGACAGGCTGAGGTCAAAGCCAGTAGCGGACCAACAGTTTCAGGGAAAAAGCCAAGGCAATAATCCAGGACGAGAGCAGGGGGTTACAAACCGGTTGAGGAAGCTGAGATGAGGAACAGGAACTAGGCAAACAAACAACAAAACAGAATAAATAATCAGACAAGGCTTTAAAGGTCTAGAAGCAACCAAAACAAGACTTTCAGGCAAGGGGACAGTGGTGAAGCAGACAGAAACCAAGACACACTGACAGAGAACCAAACAAAGAGGGAAGCATAAGTAGTGGAGAAAATCAGTGCAGAAAATGGGAAACAGGTGTGTGAGCACTGAGAGTGAGAGCACTAATTAGAATAGGATTCAGCTGTGATGGTAGAGTGAGGTGAACTGACAATCAAGACACAAGATAAACACAGCAGAAAGGCTGAAGATCAAACCAGAGTCCTGACATTATCGTTATCTTTATAGCTTTATCTTTATATAACTCATGGTTTATCGTCAAACTGGTTTCTGTTTCATCCCTAGATTAATCACAATCAATTGCATTAATCTGTGGTTAGTGCATTTAAAAAAAAAAAAATTATTTATCAACAGCTCTAGTATTTATATATTTGCTAGACATGTGAATTGAGGTTCCTCTACAAAAGTGGTAAGTGTTGTCGGAGCCAATAGCCTTGTGGGCAGCACTTTGACGTGTAGCATAGTTGCGATTCAGGTGACCCGAGTTTGAGTGCCGGCTTGTAGTCCTTTCCTGATCCCTTGTGTGAAATGTTTTTTTTTTTTTTTTTTTTAAGAAAAATGTTGAAAGTTATTCCGCTATAAATATGAAGTGGTTTGTAGTTTTTAGCACATTCTTACTGAAACATTTGACAATATAATTGTGAAAGACAATTTTACTTGCCCAACCGGACAAATGCCCTGATTAAAACGTCAATTTCAAAAAAATAAATAAAAAATAATTAGGGAATCACTGAAACCGCAAGGATGATTCTGATTTTATTTAATTTAATGTAAGTGGCGATTGATAGCCTAGTTGATAATAACATATAGCCCTACCTAATGTACTGATGGTAACAAAGTTGCACTGTTGAGGCTCACGCATTTATTTATAACATATTATACAGTTAAGAAACATCACGCGACCAGAGTGCTGTTTTCCTGAATATCATCACGATTGAAAAAGAGACACTGATTCCATAACAGCTCAATAAACAAATAGTTAAAATTAAATCTTACATTTTAGACGCAATGACTGTTTTTGTTCTGTTTCAGCAGCGAAAATAGTTCCAAACAAAGATCACAGTAGAATCACAGCGCATCTCACAGGAACACTCAATCATGTTTCATTACTGAATGATTAAGCGTTTTACTCATTACAGCGAGATGGTCTTTCTGCTAGGCCTTAGGCCTGTCGCACCTCCAACGGTGCCTTTGGTGGACTATGCATGGCAGAGGCGTCCTTTTCTCTGAGGCAGGCTTAAACCTGACCGCATACCACACGGTTTTGCTGCAGGGTCTTCAGCTGGGGACCACCGCTCATTGACGTTTCGCCCCTTAACCCAGAACGTCTCATGGTGGCGGGGCAGTGAACAGGGACGTCTTCCTGACACCCCCTGCAGCAAAACCTAACTTGATGTTACTCCCCAAGACTTGTCTCGTCGTTTCAGCCAGAGCCAGTGGCTTGCTTTCTCAGCTTCCTCAGAGAGCTCTTTGGTGGATCTGCTCAGTGTGGCTCCCCGTAGTCCCAGGTCCTTGAGCAAACGTGATATTGATCTGCCCACAAAGCCTCTGGCTCCCACCTCCACCGGGTACAGCCTCACACTCCACCCACTTTCCCTGCACTCCGCAACCAGGTCTGCATACTTCGCCTTCTTTCTCTCGTAGGCAGCTTCCAGACCCTCCTCCCATGGCACTGTCAGCTCGATTAGTATTACTGACTTCACAGCTACAGACCACAGCACCACATCTGGTCTTAAGGTGGTGCTGCATATCTCCTGTGGGAACTGGAGCTGCCTTCCCAAGTCCACTTCCATCTTCCACACCGCCCCTGGTGTTAAAAGCTTGGCAGGTTGTCTCTTGCTGGTATGAATTACGTCTTCCCCCTGCCTAATGAAGTGGATCCTGCATCGGCTCTCTGATGGACTCTGGTTGTTTGCCTCCTGTCGACTTTTCTCCAGCACCTCTGCCAGCTTTCTGAGCACTTGGTCGTGCCGCCATCTGAGCCGCCCTTGTGTCAGTGCTGTTTTACAGCAAGACAGAATATGCTGGAGTGAGGCATTGATGGTCCCGCAGAGGTCACAGGATTGCTCTGTTCCAAGCCATTGGTGGAGGTTTTTAGGGCTCGGGAGGGTGTCGTACGTTGCCCTAATGAGGAAACTGAGCCGAGCCTGTGGGAGTTTCCAGAACTCTGCCCAGCTGATTGCTCGGCTCGTGACACCCTGCCAAGTTGTCCACCGCCCCTGCTGCCCCTGTACTACAGACCTCACTCTGATCTCCTCCTGCTCAATCCTGGTGACCTCATCAACAACAAGGTCCTTCCTCTCCTTCCTGCTTGCCTTGGACCATGGGATGGGTGGCTTGCTCCATCCAAGACCTGCCCGCCCTGTCTGGACCATGCCCACGACTTGTTGATGTTGCAGTCTTCCCATCACCTTCTCCACCTCCTCCTTGGCCCTCCACTTCCTTCCAGTCTCAACTCTGGCATTTGCATCAGCCACTGTCCTGTCGGAGGAGTCCCTTAATTCCATCACCAGCCTTGCCTTCTCCTGCCTATAGCCCAGGGTGATGGATTTCAAGGGTAGCTGGAGTGAGTTCCATCCATACAGGCCAGCAGCTGAGAAGCACCGTGGTAGGCCAAGCCATTTACGGATGAAGGAGTTGGCTTTTGCCTCCATCCGGCTTACGGCTGATGAGGTGACTTCGCACAGCTTCAGAGGCCACATCACCCTTGGGTACAGGGTGAAGTGATAACACCATACCTTGTACTTTCCAGGTAGCTGGCTTGCATCAATCTTGGATAGGCCTTCTGACAGCTGCAGAAAGATGATTTTCCCCATCTCCTTGTCTGAGAGACCAGATGTATAAAGTCTTCCTAGGCTTCGGATGGGCTGATCCACGATGCGGGGGATGTCTTCCCCGCTGATGGTAAAGGTGAGTCTGTCATTTCTCTCCCCCTTTCGCAATGAGAGGCTCCTTGACTTCTGCGGCTTGAACTTCATCCTGGCCCAGGCGATCAGCTCCTCCAGCCTCTTAAGCAGCCTAGATGTATGTCTTTTGAATGAATCTGTTGAGTCAAAGATTCAATTACCCTTTCATAAACTGCCTCATTCTGAAAAAATCAGCCGTTTGAACCACTTACTGGCGGTTTAGTTTCAAAGTATCATTCTTTTCAACATTTCTTATTTGTATATTCAAAAAATATTTAAAACAATCTCATAATCTCATTTAATACAGTTGTAATTTTTCAATGTAAATTATTTAATTTGATTGGTAACAGCCCTATAGTGTCGTATTATTCTAATTGAATGCATTGATCAAATTTAAGAATTTGTAATGAAAGATGGAGCATACATTTAATACAATTAGGGGTAAAATGCCCATTATAAAGGTAAAAAAAAAAAATTCTGATAAGAGTGTTTACCAACAGTGATGTAATGAAACATTGACAATTTAAGTTTGAAGGGAGTAAAACCTCTGTTTAGGCTATTAAGGAAATGTAATTTTGCCAAAAGAAGAACTTTTATTTTAAATAAATGTAAATTTTAAATCAGCCTACTACAGTGTAATATGTTACCATATTATCATGCATAACACTGAGAATTTGAATAATTGTAATGTGATGATCAGATGCAGATATCTAAATCAAAGAATATAATAGGTTCGGGCAATTTGGCGGTGGATTATTTATTTTTAACAACGGATTCGGGTGACTCAAAGTGCACCAGATTAATGAATTTATCTTTAAAATTTACAAAATTTTCTTACGGGAAGGCATGCCCCCGGACCCCCCTAGAAGTACCGAGGTCCACCGGGAAGCACAGTATACTGGGAAACACAGTATATGATGGTCTACAAAAAATACTAATTTTATTATCTTATTATTAAAATACATACATGATCAGGATTTTACCACCTCCGCCTCGTTTTGAGCCAGGAAAAACCCTGTTATGGCATTTAATACTTAATTTATTCATAATATTCATACTTCATCATATTAAACATCATACTTCATAATATTACTTAATTTAATATTGAATGTAGCCTAACCTACTGTAATGCTTACAGTATATTACTTATAATGCTTAATGTTTATTCTTCTATAATCTTAATGAGGTTAGAGAAAACATGGGAAGAGATCTGAGACCATTTTGCCATACAGAATCTCTCCAGATCTTTTAAGCCTCATTCAGACTGTCAGTCCAAATCCAATTTTTGTACAAATTTGATTGGAATTCAATCATATTTAGCAAGTATGAACTGTAAAAAATCACAAGAAATGCAATTTTTACGACGTTCATATGTGGTTTGAAATCCTATTTAAATCACATTTCTGGAAATCTCTTTCAGTCTGATGATCACTCTAATCGGTTTTAGCGTGGTTTGTCACATTCTCATGCCACATAACACGTAAACATGTCAGATGTTGTTATAGGAAACATGCTGAAAAGTTGTGTTGTTGCAACATGCTGGTCGAGCAGAAAATTACAGTATAATGGAGACACGTCAAATTTTAAGACTGGCTGAGTCTGAGCCTGTTATATTTTTGCTGCTGCCTCAGAAGACATAGTCTAGCGCGGTGGCTACACATTGTCATATTGTAAATAAAACAACATCTGTATTGCTGACCCCTCCATGTTGCTGTTGCTGTTGTTTTTGGCGTATGCCTACTAACGCAACGTCATTGCCATAGAAACCAATGCAGATATTCCGGAAAACGAAAGAGTGCCATGGAACACACAAATCACACAGTGATTTGATACACAGTGTGGACAGTCAACAATTTAGATGAGATTGCAAATAGACACACAAATTATCGGATTTGGAAAATACAGAATACACAGAAAATACAAAATACAGATATTATTCTCTTTTTGTCTTTTCTGGGTTTGAGTTTGTTCTTGTTTGATTTTGCACTGTTTCCTGTTCAGTTTTCTGTGTTAGTTCAGGGTTTCTTTTTTCTTAGGGGTCATTTACACTGCACCGTTTTCAACTACAAATGTAAAACTTTTTATGCATTTTAGCCATCCATTTACACGACAAAAGTGTTTTGGGGGCCTGAAAACGCAAACTTTTGAAAACGGAATTCAAAGTGCACGTTTTTGAAAATGATACAGTTATCGTTTCTGTGTAAACTACAAAACGGTGACATCATGCGCATGCGTATTACGTGTTCAGTCTATAGTGCGTTGTGTTTCTTTACAAAGTGACAACGCCAACTACTGGCCAGTCATGCATAATACAGTGTTTTTTTAGTCGTTTTCGCGGATGCGTGTTAACAAGGATTGTTTTGACAATGGTGTCATCTGTACGCCAAAAATGCAAAGGAAAAACTTTTCCGTTTTTAGTACATTGTTATTGTGTAAACATAACCTTAGTTCATTAGTTGCTATGATTTTTGATGTGTTACTCCTGTGTCTAGTTATTTTTCTCGTTTAGTCCCTAGTGTTGTTCTCTGTGTATATATTAGGGATGTGCACAATGACTAATTCCATAAACGTTTAAATGGAAATTTTGCAAATGCCGTGAGAGAAAACAAACACGTGCAAAATCTTTTTTCCCCACTCCAGATATACACTTTTCAAAATAATATATTAATTTAAAAATGTAAAATTAACATGATGGTAATTTAAACGTAGCCTAAAAATATTGTAAAAATATTAGGCAAAACATTAAATGTGAAAAAAATTATGTAAAAGTATTTCCAAGTCGACTGGCAGCAGAAGTGTACATCCTGAGAAGTGTATATTGAGTTTTGTTTTCATTAAAACTGCTTGAAAATAGATCCAGCTCTTTAATTTCTGTCTTTGCTTCTATCCCTTGCTGACACGCATCTATTAAACTGTTCCTCACACTCACTTGTTATCACCCAAAAGAAAGCAACATTCATCCTTTGTCTCTGACAGCAGGTTAGGCTCACTGGTCTATGGAAAGCATTCTCTCTCCTTCCCTGTTGCTTGTGTCTATGTTATTCGCACAGGGGAGACAGACAGGCTTGCTTTCTCTCTCTTGCAGCACAGTAGTTGTGAGGGCAGTACAGCTTATGGTTACTTGTAGCTCATTGTAATTACTTTTTGATTTCACATTAGCATGTCTAAAAACAGAAATAATCAATATAATTTATGCATCAGTTACAAGGCAGCCAGTCATGCTCTTAAGGCTAAAGGATATCGTACAACCTGCATAAACTGACCTTAGAAGCTAACGTAAGGGAGGCTCACTGATGCTTCTTTGGGAACAAATGACATAGCATCCCTCTCCCTCAACCTAGATGACATAAGCAGGATCTTGCTGCAACTGTGCAGGTACTAGAGGGTGATGATTTGACAGCTAAGATGAACACAAATGCTGGACTTATGACCCATGATCTCATATGAGTCTGAGCATGAGGGCCAGCTGTCTTAAGCACAGGTCCCTTTCACTGAGAGTTGGTCTGGCTGAAAGGACGGAGAGGCAGGCTCAGATTATGCTTCATCAGGTATACAGGATGTAAATGCCCCATGTGACTTTGTTCCATATGAAAGAAGTACAGACACACAATTGACTAATCAAAAAAACGTGCTGAGGGTGACTGTGGAGTTTCAGGTTCAGACCCCAATCTTATTTGAGGGCTGTTTAAAAGGACCGTCATATCTCTAAATATTCTCCCTTTGGCAGAGCATGCAAGTACTCTCCCTTCTCTCGATGAAGCAGATACTACAGCACATTTTCATTTTGTTGCTTTTCTTCTCCCTGATGTAGAGAGTGAAATGATCTCTCACTGGGCACAAGCTCATAAACCACCCATGATATCTCATAAACCTCCCATGGAATGCATGCAAGACCTTAGTGTCAATGCAAGATTCTAAAGGCCCCAATATATTTTAAGCAAATAGTGTGACGGCATTTCAAACAAAATCAGGCTGAAATAAAGTTAATCTTGGGAGTTCGAAACAGCTTGCCAAAGCGAACTTTCCAGAAAAGTTTGCTCTGGCTGCTAAACACCTTTGTACTACCAATGGTCTGTGGCGGTTACGTAATAGGTAGGTGTATGCGGAGGCTCCACCTTCTGTCATGCGATAATATTTTCTGGTTCATTTGGCCTGTTCAGTCGGTCTCGGTCAGACGTCCGTGAGTGAAGACATGAACACATTGGAGAGCCACTTTATAGAAGAAAAGGAAGTTGTACTTTGACGAAAGGAGACACTGACACTGTTTTTCATTTTCAATATGGTAAAGCTGATTGATTTTAAGCTATCTATTGTATAAAGTGATATAAACATGACACGACTTTACTGGAGTGCCATAGAGCTCGTGCAAACATATCCACGTTGCTCGGATGCTTTTCTAATGCTTTATTAACCCTCTGGGGTCTAAGGTGTTTTTGGGGTCCTTGAGATGTTTTGACATGCCCTGACATTTGTGCTTTTTTCAGTTGCTTATAAACATATTAATGGCAAAGGTGTAATAACACTCTATTTAGAACAAACAGGGCTACCATAATATGTGGGCAACATGTATGTATATGTTTGTATTTTTGAGAGAATATTGTTTATGCATGGATATTGAAAAAACGAAAACTTAAAGTGTCTGAAATAAGGCCACAAAACACATACTAAATATGTGTCCACAAGACATTTGACTAATAGATGTTGTGGCCTAGAGTTTTTGCTTCAAAATGATCTGAAAATCATCCTGCCTAATCATTTACATAAAACAATACATTGATTTAAATTTTGTAAAACACTTTTTGTTTGGAAAGGCAATATGCGAGGGGGCGTAAATAATGCGAATTCACACCTGAGAAGACAATGGCCTGTATAATGAGCGCATAATGAGCTTTATAATGAGCCTTTCACACAGACACACACAGGTGTGTCACTGGATACCAAAGAATGCGGGGACAAAAAAAACTAAATACATACACACACACACACACACACACACACACACACACACACACACACACACACACACACACACACACACACACACACACACACACACATATATATATATATATATATATACACATACATGCATACACTGCCCTTCAAAAGTTTGGGGTCGGTAAGATTTTTAATGTTTTTAAAAGAAGTCACTTATGCTCACCAAAGCTGTATTTATTTGATTAAAAATACAAAACAAACCCAGTAATATTGTGAAATATTATTTCAATGTAAAACAGCTGTTTTCTATGTGAATATATAGTAAAGTGTAATTTATTCCTGTGATCAAAGCTGAATTTTCAGCATCATTACTCCAGTCTTCAGTGTCACATGATCCTTCAGAAATCATTCTAATATGATGATTTGATGCTCAAGAAACATTTCTCATTATTATCAATGTTGAAAACAGCTATTTACATTTTTATTTCAGGATTCTTTGATAAATAGAAAGTTCAAAAGAGCAGCATTTATCTGAAATAAAATCTTTTGTAACATTAAACACTACTTTTCAAAACTTTGGGGTCAGTAAGTATTTTTATTTTATTTTTTGGGGGAAATAAATAAAATAAATCAATACTTTTATTCATCAAGGAGGAATTAAATTGATCAAAAGTGATAGTAAAGACATTTATAATGTTATAAAAGATTCTATTTTAAATAAATGCTGCTGTTTTTAACTTTCTGTTCATCAAATAATCCTAAAACAAATGGTACACAACTGTTTTCAACATTGATCGTAATCATAAATGCTTCTTGAGCATCAAATCATCATATTAGAATGATTTCTGAAGGATCATGTGACACTGAAGACTGGAGTAATGATGCTGAAAATTCAGCTTTGATCACAGGAATAAATAATATATTAAAATATATTAAAATCGAAAACAATTATTTTAAATTGTAATAATATTTGACTATATTACTGTTTTGTGTTGTATTTTTAATGAAATAAATACAGCATTGGTGAGCATAAGTGACTTATTTTAAAAACATTAAAAATCGTACCGACCCCAAACTTTTGAACGGCAGTATATATATATATATATATATATATATATATATATATATATATATATATATATATATATATATAATCCATATAAGTCAAAAGCACATTTTGAGTACATAGTCATGCCTGGAAACATATCCTGTTCAAAATGGCTATATGGGCCACTCTACACAATTTGTTCAAAGTTAGAGTTGGAAACATCTTGAAAAGAGAATCGTCTTTTCCCATAAATGTCTTATAAAGTATTCTTTTTTAAATTACCCTTACATTGGAACAAATACTATAATAACATCTTAGTTGATGAGTTTATTTTTGACCGAACATACTATATATTTACATATGAGCAGAAACTGGCTAACAAAAGCTTATTTGATGTCTATTTTAGAATTAAAACGTTATAATCTATCCAAAAACTATGAAATGTTGTCTTTCATATTTCATCTGTAACATAAACAACAGCGCCCATATGTGCCCTTAATTCATTCACACACAGAAACGTGATTAAAATTTAAATAGTCTTTTTCCGTTTACAGACACTATTCCATATCGCGATTAGAACAAAGCACAAGAATAAAAAACTTACTCACAATTCTCGGCTAGATCCCGTCGCTCCTCGAAATGAAAATAAACCAGCACATGTTCTGAGGTAAATGTCCCAGGATTATTCCTCACACAGCCTCGCAAGACGAAATAGTACATTAATCTGATGATTACATTTGTTGTTTTATCGCGTTTATGAGGGGCGTTGTCACGTTTGCATGTGTTGCTTCAGATCATTTGCGTTTGAATACCGCGTGCTCTCCGTGGGCGTGTCACATTAGCAGAATAATGAGCTGAGTGAACGATAATGAGATCGGCTGACACCTCTCTCCTTTTTTATAGATTACATAAACAGAGAATATTTATTTTAGTTTTGAATGAGATATTTTAAAAGTACAAACTTAAATGATTATAAGGATATATTGCTCATGCCTGGGTGAATAGTATTCGCTGAGCTTTGTTTAAGTTTATACGTGCTCCAGAAAAAAAGTTAATGGAGACAGAGAGGCAGAAAGCACACCGTTTATTTTCTTTATTTTACCAAAGCACAATGTTTTATTTCGATTGTAAGTGGACACATAAAAAACTACACATTCAACAGTTTTTTTTATATTTCTTAAGTCTGTATGACCAAAAATGACAGAGTATTTTAAGTCTATTTTCCTGCTATGTGAAAAAAATCGAACAAAACGCGCCGGCGCGTTTGCGACCCCAAAGGGTTAAAATGCTTGCTGTTTTCTCAACTTTATTGTGTGTTTATTTTGTTATTGAGAGAAAAGCTTGCAGCACTTCTCATCGCAGAGTGGGCAGCGTCAGATGTTTGATAACAGTATTTTACTTTATGAAAATAAGAACAAAATATTGTAACCTGCACCTGCTCACTTTAATAACTCCGTAAATTTGATTGCTTTATAAGCCAAGCTTAAATAACAATCCCAAAGAATGCAAGAGCGCACTAAGCAAAACACGACACCCCGTTCTGAATCCGATCTGGATGTAGTCTTTGACAAAAAAGCGATTTTCTCAGCTTTTTGCTCAAAATGTTGCATTTTTTATGAAACTTACCCACATTCAAATGCTGATAAAAAATAATGCATGAAGCTAGAATAAAACTTTTTTTTTCAGCAGAGACTGATCTATTGCATTTTCAGATATTCTGGTGGCCGTTTTTTTTTTTTAAACGCTCGTGGGGCTGGTAACTTAAAAAAAAAAATGCTGACAGGGAAAGAGTTAATTACAACAACAACAACAATAATAGTGAACTGTGATTAGCAAGCAAGCATGTCAGAATGCCCACCTTTCAGTGAAGTCGAAGCAAGACGCACACCATAGCATCACGTTTATGGCAACCACGTAAAAATAAAGAGGAATTTGCCAATTTCCAATTTATTACTGTTTTGTACACAATTCAAATCCATTTTGTTTTGTAGACCACAATATCATTGTGCCTGCTGGGGCTTTATCTAAATCAATTGGTGCAGAGCCCTACTCAGTCTAGCCTGAAAATTAAGGTTGTCGTCTCAGTTCTGCTTAAAATTCTAGATTTGAAAAGCCAAAAGCTCTATGTTTAGAAAGAGATAGGACAGCACAGTACTACAGCACATCTCTTTTTAGATGGTGTACATATCAGTCAGTCGTCTTGAAGATGGCTCACCCAGTCTAAACTACATACTGTCTTTTCATCTCTACTTGAAGTACTTAAAATACCAGCTGTTGGATGCTCATGAAAGAATACACGAGAGGGACAAGAAATGAGAAGCTTCCTCCCTGTGGCTACTATGAGAACAGAAAATCTTGGTCAGAAGAATCTGGACAGATGTAGCGACCATAGTCCAGAGGATTTAATATATCAGCCTGGTAGCAGCAGACATAGCAGAGTTTGTGAACCAAGAGGGAAGCCAAATATGAAAGACATGTGTATGCATCAAAATTATAGTATGCCTCAATCAGACTCATTACTGTTTGTAGAACCCAGTCAGTTTGCACTTGTTCATGGGAGTCGGATGCGATTATTTTATGCATAGCTTGTCAGTGTAGCACAGCTCTGTGATCAGTAGTAAATGCTGCTCCATCTGAGAGACAGAAACTACAAAAATGCCCCGCAGAAGTACGATAACACACGTCATTCCAGGAAATACTGATGGACATCATACTAGCGCTGTAACTGAATAAACAGAAGATTTAAACGCTTTGATTGATTAAACATGACTAATAAACACATGACTATGACAATATATGGTTTATCTGAGTTCGTTAAGCCTTTTTGGGTATTTTCATGATAATGAAGTATATTTATACTTCAACTCTCTATATATTTATACTCTCACTGTATAGAATATTATGAAATAATATGTTGTGTGCCTTATTCTGTGTAAGAAGCCACATCATCTCACAGAAGGATGCTCAACTGTTGTTAGGAAGTGAGTTTGGAGTAAAACCATGTTATTAAATGTTATCTTTTGTTGGACAAGAGGTTTGAAAAGTCATGTTTGGAAAGATGTTTGAGGCATGTTGCTTTTTCAAATGCACGTTATAAGCGACTCAAACTCACAGTGCTTTCAGATGGATCAGCATTTACTACTGATCACAGAGCACGGTCACTCATAAGCTGTGCATAAAAAATAATGCCAGACATTAAGGAAAATACTGGAGAAAGAGATTTTGATGCACCTCTCAATCTTTTTTTGAACTGATGATAAATGATGGTGACCACTCTCTTAGAACTTGTTTTTCCAACTTCCATCCGCAGGAAGGTTAAGTTTCATACCTGCCTTCGCCAACTTGACCTAATGGCATGTGTCTTGAGGATACACCTCAGTTTCTGCCAAAAAAATATCACAAAAAAGACCTGGCAATGAGAGTGCCATATAGTGGAGGTGGAGATGTTATCATACTCAAGGGTAATGTACTTATGTTACTTAAGGGTGCAAATCTTTAACCTCAGGGAGAGATATCCCTACCAACCTGGAGAAAATTCGGAATGGTCTGCTAGATGGACTTGCTTGAGTAGGCGGAAGTGACACAAATGACAGAAGACAACTGAATGGAAGAGAACATATGGTGTAGGAGCCATTTGTGTTTAGGTTAATCTAAATTGTTGTGCTATTGGAGCATCTGTATGTTTTGTTAGATTTAGGACCCTTTATTTTGTAGGGACTTTTATTTTGACAGTTGGTGAGAATGTTTGAATATAAAAATGGCCGCCTCTCACCTTTTCAAAAACAAGAAAAAGAACAAGGAAGCTGTTGGAACGTATTAAGCATACAGTTCTTTACATCGTATATTGAATCGCTATTGAATCGCTTGAATTACTATTGAACTTTTTGGACATTATTTTTGATATTAAGTTGTGCCTTTTAACCACCATTCTTCAATCACTTACCAATCGTTTTTTGGATTACTGGAGTCCATGCTTTGTCTGCTACTACCAACCTACTTACCTGCCCGCTGCCTGCCTTGCTCTGCTTACCAACCTATTTCCCTACCTGGTGGAATTCCATCTCATCCACTGAAAAAAAAGGTACAATTCAAGTTTCTCTGTGTTGGATAGCTTGTCAAAGAGGTTAAGCAATACGTCCCAGCTAAGATTAGTCCGCCAAAACATATGGTATTGACAGGATTTTTTAAATAAATGTATTTAAAATAAACAACAACGTTGGGTGCTGACCTCCTGTTAAGCCAGTCACAGTTTGAAAATAGCAGAGCGTAATGTGATGATAACGGTATGTCTTTACTGGAGCTAAGTGACACGCTTGCGCTGGGGATTGTGGGATTGATAGTGAAGAACAGCAAGCAGAGTGTCAGAAATGAAATTCTCGTCATAGTGCTCCGACATATAGTCCCAGCTTGTGGACATTTCCAGTTCTGTCCACCGTTCTCTCTCTCCCACTTAACACCCTGTTTGCTCTCTGTACTGTTTTGTATAAATCAAGGAAAAAATGCCCCAAATAAAAAAATAAATTTTCTACTTATCTACTTGGACCACTATCTTCATTTAAGTTGGCTTGTCTGTTTTGAAACCATGACTGGCGTGACCGGAGTCGCTGTAGACGATGCAGTTTTCAGATACTAAGTCGAGTAAAAAAATAATCCTTTTACCATAAAAAAATGCTTTTTAACAGGTCTGTGCTTTGATCAGAGGGGTAAACTGTCACACACTGTTCCCTCTTTTTCAGAGAAACACAGGTAATCACCAAAAATCCTTCTTTAACAAACGCATCCCTTTCATGAAGAGAAAACATTTTTCAAATTAAACTTGTGATTAAACAGTGTCATTCATCGTTAATCCAGCAAGGATGAAATGTTCAGCTACTGTAGAAGGTCAGTTAGCTTTTAACTGCTTCTACCGTCTAAACTAATGTGATTGAAAGAGTTATGTATTAGTTTTGTAACTATCTAATCACTGGATAAAACTTTCATTCATGACTCTTGCATATAAGGATGTGTGTGTGTGTGTGTGTGTGTGTGTGTGTGTGTGTGTGTGTGTGTGTGTGTGTGTGTCTGTGTGTGTAATGAGTTTAAACAACAACAATTTTAGGAGGTTTAATAGAGTTAGTGCTGTTGCTGGATGCAACATTCATTGAATGAAAGTATGAATCTGTTTGCTCTAGTCTGGAGAAGACATTTTATTGCTTCTGAAGACTTTGCCCCTGGGTGGAGGTGGTAAGTACAGATCCTCTGATAAGATACAGCTTTAGGACAGTAGGGGATGGATCGCAGTGACACCAATTGTTTATTTAGAGCTGACACTTTTTTCAACAGAGATTTATCAGATCTGTGCATAGCTTGTGACTCCTGTTTGCAGAATGTTGTATCCTTCTCTTTGGCTTTCTGTTGCCTGTTACAAGTTTTGTGCTTTTGTCATGTAAGGGTTGTTTAAGGCTTTGTTTATACAATATATTAGTGAAACTGTTTGTATAACTTAAAAACATGTATTTTAATATATGTGTGTGTGTTTGCTTGAGGACATTTCTGGAATATTCACTCTGCTCTTTCCCATCTACTGCAGTGTTAAATGTAGACTTCAGAGGTTTTCAATCTCCAAAAATCACAGCAGGTCAAGATCCTAAGCCCCTTTTCACTTTCATTGTATTGGAATGAGTATTCTGCCTAAACTCTCATTTTGTGTTTTAGTGATGAATCATATAGGTTTAGAATTACATGAGGGTAAGAATTTCATTTTTGGGTGAATTATTCCTTTAATTGCTATTCTCAATTCATTCTCAAACACACCACATAAGAGAACATCTGGAGTCAATAATCATCATTTGATAACTTGTAATGATCATTTGATAACTTGTGTGATGCCGTATTACAAATGAGTAGAATTATAAAAGTACATCTCAATCGCTTTGTGCTCTATCTGCAGGAAATTAAACAGATTACCATGATTTGATGGAAATTGTTGTCGTCATTTCAGTTTTTTAATACAGACTATTTTATTAATACTAAAGTAATAATGTTTATGTATGATAAAAACAAAATATTTGTTTCTGTGTAAAATGTTTTTCAGAAGCTACTATTTGTGCCTGCTTACATTTTGTGTTTTGTTTGTCCTGTCAGTGAATCTAACTTATTGCATGTCTCTCACAGGAATGAGCTGAAGTGATATATCTGTGCAGTTTGCACCGATTGCACAGTTTGAAGTGTACACCATTTATCATTGTTGTTGAAATATCTAATTCTATGTAAGAATAAATATTCCCAGTTGATCATTGTGACTAATGACTGAGAAAAGGATAGATGTCACACGTTTCTATGTTGTAAAGTGAGGTCTGCTTGTGTATCAGATAATGTATGTACAAGTGTTTGAACTGTTTGTCAAAGGCTGGTCTCCTGTGTAAATGCCACTGTCACATGTGTTGTGTTTAGTTTGCAACACTAAGGCGGATATTGTATTTTCTTAACTGGATAAAAATATTATTAACATGTATTTTCTTAGTACAGAGCTGTCATTTGTGATTTAGAGGGATACAAAAATAATTACACTATATATTGAAAAATCAGTCAAACTGATATTTGGTAATGAATCATAAGTTGACACACAGTACTGTCTGGTGGTAGGATTTTAAATAGCAAAATTTCACTAAACTTTTTTTTTTTTTTTTTTTTTTTTTTTTTTTTTTTTTTTGTCTTTCTTGAGCAGTGGGCTGGAAGAAATATGGTGAAATGTCACATCTCAATACTCCCTTCAATTCACACAATGAGTTATTGTCTCTGATAACTCTTTAGTTGCTGATAGAACAGCATTTCAGTGTTAGTGCCCTGCAGTAAGCATCACATTCTCTGCTCTTTTGAGTAGGGGTCAACCGATATGTGATTTTCAGGGCCGATAACGATACCGATTATTACAGATCAAGTAGACCGATAACCGATATTTTGAACCGATATATAGCCTATGTCTGGTGTAAAAATGTAAGTTAATGTCAAAATTAAGAATAACAAAGGGTTTTGACAAATACTTTCTTTAAATGATTTTAAACATCTTTAAATCTGAGAACTGTTAATAATAACATTATTATTATTGATATATAATAAAAACTTAAAAAGTGCAGGGAACACCCAGCAGCATTCTGTAAACATTTTGTAAAACTTAAAGACTCTATTTTAATGGTTAAATTACATTTTAGTAATCAAAAAGCATTTCTAATTAATTGAAATCATCAAACGTATTCAATTTATTTACAGTTTGACAAAAATTACATTTTTAGGGCCCTATGAAAAACCGAACTTTTATTTTGACGGGTTGCCGTGGAGATCTTTGAGTTTCTTTTGTGATCAAATTTGTATTTTATTTTATTTACCATACCAAGGTCATATCAAAGCTCACATGAACTATATACAACCAGATGTCATGAAAACGGTCCACATATAAACAGAGAAGAAAAAATAAATAAATATGTGTATGTATATATATATATATATATATATATATATATATATATATATATATATATATATATATGGGGATATGTAGAATATGGGGAAAAGGAAAAGGGAGAGAGGAAAATGTAGATGTCAAAATCTCAGCTTGTCTAACAAACTGTCCGCGATTTTTTTTTTTTTTTTTCAGCTCTGAATGGTCTTTTGCGCCATTGACCTTGGCAGTGGTACCTTCCAGCAATACAATGTCTCTAAAATAAGATAGCCAAACTAAAGTTTTAGGTATGCATGGTTCTATCCATAGCTTTAAAATAGTCTTTTTGGCAGCAGTGCTTGCTGCCAATAAGGTCCTTTTTTGTTGGGTCATCAAAAGTAGAAATAGCAAAGGGTCTTGGGGTATATCCAGATGCAGAATATCCGAAAGAACAGTACTTACAAAAGTCCAAAAAGGAACCACTGTTGGGCATTCCCAAAACATGTGCAAATAAGAACCGACTGTAGATGTGTTGCATAGATGACAATATGGATCAGATCTAATCTTCATCTTATACAATATACTAGGAGTGATATAAGCCCTATTTATACATTTATAATGAATCATCTGGTGAGCCAGGTTCTTAGAAGCAGTGAAACATCTACCCCATACCACATCCCAGTCAGGCTTGGCTAAACCATCCCTTTCCCAGTGGACGTGGACAGCTGGAATATATGTATATTGTTATATAATAATTGAATTATAGATCTTAGAGACTAAGCCACTAGAAGGAGTATTAGGGTCCAGCCACTCCCACAATGGATGTGGTAGTATGCTAGTGGTCCAAGGAACGCCATAGGCTTTCAGGGCTGACCTCAGTCTTAAATATAAGAAAAAAGAAAATCCAGGTAAAGAAAACTCTGAGCTTAATTCCTGAAACGATTTGATGCCTTTTTTTAAAGAAAATGTTATTCAAGGTATGAATACCGGCATCAGACCAGGCTCTGAATACAAAAGGTTTGTTACCAGTACGCAGACGGGTCAATGACGTGACGCCTAAATTTTCTGTCCGATTGCATTTGTTCAGGTAAAAACGGGTTTAAATGCATAAAAAGATACTGTATATTTATAGTACATCTCCCACGTATGTACTCACTTTAACTTTTAAAAAAACATAGTTATTTGTAACTTTTTTTTTTATATTTTAAGTGTCAAAATATCATGTGGTGCGACCATCCGGCCCTAACTTCTGTTTTGAAAACGTCTTTGAAATTACTCTAAATTTATTAAAAATTATTTTCTGCACTCTTTGGCATGATTTCCAGTGTTTTGTAATTCTTTAAAAAAAATCAAAGCATTTGTAGTTATATTTCCATCATAATATACAAACAAACTTTGTCCGATGATGTCCATTTTATGAAATATCATGTGGTGCGACCATCAAGGAACTACCATTTTGGGACTTTTATGTTGAAAACTATTCAAACACAGGAAGTTATATCATATACCAATTTACCAAGGACCCATGGAAGCTACAAGCAGGTTTGTAATTGTCTCAAATAGGAAAAAAAATAAACCTTTGTAATGGTTGGTATGCATTTACCAAAGTTGGATGTCATGTGGTATGACCTTATAAAAAATTAATATTAAAGTTATTTCTACAAATATATATTTTTATTCTAAATTTTATATTGACCTTTTGTGGAAAGCTAGCTTGTTTTGTTTAGGTGACCAATTCTGTGCCTGTAAATTTTGACTGAATTAAAAAAAATATTATGTGGTGTGACCAAATATCATGTGGTATGACCACTGCAGACTGTTTTTCATGATAGATATATGTCCTAGATTGGCAGGTTTTGTGCTTTTATATTCAATTGATGGTTTATATACAAAAGTACTTTAATTTAGTATAATTTGGAATAGATTTTTATGCAATTTGGGAATTTTTTTTTTTATATTTCAGACGGTTTATGTTTACTCTTTGTACAATATGAGAAAAATGCAACAAAAACAGTTATAGCATGTAATTTTAGTTTAGTAATTATGCATTTATTAGTAATGTATTATTGCCTATTTATTTATTTAAAACTATTTCAATCTATTTTACCAGATGCCAATGCCAAGTGAAGTAAAAATTCTGACCTTGCAGGAAGAGTGGAATACCTTGCTTGGATAAGAGTGAAATATTATTACAGTTTAAAATAGCTGGTTTCTATGTGAATATATATAGTAAACTGTAATTTATTCCTGTGATCAAAGCTAAATTTTCAGCATCATTACTCCAGTCTTCAGTGTCACATGATCCTTCAGAAATTGTTCTAATATAATGATTTGCTGCTCAAGAAACTTGATTATTATCGATGCTGATCTATGCTCTAGATCTAACGCTCAATTTCCGGATTGAGGATTTTAGTTATACTATTTTTGTTACTACTGGAAAATGTGGAAACTGTGATACATTTTATATGCCAGGATTATTTGATGAATACAAAGTTCAAAAGAACAGCATTTATTTTAAATAGAATCTTTTGTAACATTCTAGCCTAAATATCTTTACTGTAATTTTTGTATCAATTTAATTTGTCCTTGATTAATAAAAGTATTAATTACTTAAAAAAAAAAAACTATTGACCCCAAATGTTACCTATATACAATATTTGTATTTATATCTGTAACATTATTATTTATTAGAAAGAAATTCTAAGTCAAGTTAAATGAAATGGTGCACTTATGTTTGCGATGTGATTTTTTATAAAAGGTTTGTGTTCAGGAAAATTCTGTGAATTTTGTATAAAATTTGGGTTAAATCTATTGTTTGTATAAAATGCATTGTTCATTGATCTCTTTAAATAGATTTTTAACTATATAAGGTCTTCGTTGTCATTTGGAGCGACCACTCATCATGTGGTGCGACCAATAAAAGCAATCTCTGTATTAAATTTAAAATAAAATATCTTATTTCTGTGGCTGAAATATGAATCACTGATAAAGTATGCTTAAGTGAATGATATTTTTAAAACATTTTTATCAGTTTTATGTGATTTACAGGAAAAATAAGTCTGTTAACTAGATTTAAGGCGGAAACTCTAAAATTATAGAACAAAAAAATTTGATCATTATTTACAAAAACTTAAAAGAAATGCAAATACTTTGTTTCTAAACACTTTAACTACTAAGAACTTGTAAAAAAATGTTAAGCATGTTAAGGAAATTAATTAATTTTAAGATAAATCACGGTCACACCACATGACATTTTTTAAGGCTATGGCCAATTCATCTAGATGAAGAAGCACTAAAATCACTTAAATCATTTTTTTTATATGAATTTATGTGTACACAACATCCTTAATGTTTGAACAATTGCAACAGGTATTATTTTTTTTTGTATTTTAAAATTGGCCTGTTGAAAATCCTTATACGTCATTGACCCAGACACGTATTGTGCCACAATGGAGTTATTTTGGTGTATAAGAAGGGGCCTCCCATATTTCTCTCAAACCTTTTCCATACCTCAAGGGAGTACTCAACGATTTGTCCATCATTTTTCTTAGAACATTTAGAAACATCTGAAAAGGGTAGATCTTGTAGATGAACCGGATGGGTAATATTCACTTCTAAATCTCGCCATGGAACACGAGAATCAGGATTAACCCAGGTTTGGATTGCTCTAGTTTGGAAGGCTAAATTATATATCTTAAAATCAGGGAATGAAAGACCTCCATCAAGTTTCTTACGCTGCATCGTCTTAAGTCGGATTCTGGGCCTTTTCTTGGTCCAGATAATTCTAGAAATAGCTGTGTTGAGTTCTTTGAAAAAATATTCAGGTGGCTCAAGTGCTAACATAGGGAACAGAAAGTTAACCCTTGGAAGTATATTCATTTTAATAGTAGAAATTCTTCCATGAAGGGCTAAACATAAAGGGGACCACCTATCTAAATCTTCCTTGATCTTATTCAGGAGAGTTTGATAATTAGATTTTGGGATAAGATGAATTGGAGGGGATATAGTGATGCCCAAATGTATAAACTTTTTAACTATGGGGATCAAGGGAGGTAAGCTTCTGGATTCTTGTCTTGCTGCGTCATTAAGGGGCATTAATGACTACGTTTACATGCAGCCAATAACCCGTTCAAAACCGGAATATTAGCAATAACCTGGTCGCGCACGGCAATGTAAACACCGGCAAAAACCCGAATATGCTCATATCCCGGATTTTAAAAACCCTGATATGATCCCTGGGGTACCCCTTTTCTAACCCAAATTTTTGGTCATGTAAACGCGTATCGGCATATCCCAATAGTGATTTGTGTTCTGCGCATGTTCTATTCGCAAGGAATCTTGGTCTTTTGAGTAGAGGAACTTCTCGGCGCATACAAAAACCCGCGTGCAGTATACCGGAAGTAAACGTGGCGAGACGCTGTAATAGTCACCTATTCTGCCTTCATGTACAGCTTTTAATGTGTGGGTAAACAAACATAATTGTGTGTATTGGTTTTTCCTTCACATGTAAGAAAAAAAAGAACTGTTAAATCAGATGCCTATGGTGTAATCACGGATTGTTATAAGGATTTTCCTTTTATGTGTTTGTTTTTCCCTTATTGTTTTTGCCACTGGATAAGTTTTAAAAGGAGAGTGGGAAGTGACGTGGAAAGAGAGCGCTCTGGAGTGTAACGGGGAAGCGGTCGTGTTTTAGCGGGCTCTGTGTAATGTTTGCCAGAGGAACTCAACCAAGGGACAAAAACTCTTCTTTGATGGATTATATGCAGCCATTTTTCCTGGACTTACTACAACATCCCATCGGCTAAACAGACTGTGGCGAGGTTGCGTAAGTTAATTGTGGACTATTACCAACTGCGGCGTCTCGCCACGCTGCACTCAGTTTTTCTTTTTGTTTTGTTTCTTTTTTCTTCTCGTTACCGAGGAGGACACCTAATTTAAACCGGACTCTTTAAGTTGTTTGAATGAACATTTAATCTGCTGGGACATTGGGGTTTTGAGGGTTAATTGTGTGGGGAAGATTGTGACAAGGTTTGCAACATGTTGTTTGATGTGTCGGAGTGCGGCCGAGCCTCCAATATCTGTGTATTGCCCGACGCAGTATAAACCTGGTGTATCTTTAAATATACATTGCCTAATCTATCAATATGGTCTTTTTCGTTAAGGTATAATTATTTTGAGTGTATTTAAGTGCTGATTGATGTTGTGTACGGTTTACGTAGGGGTTGATTAACGAAAGTAAGCAGGCTGTTGGCCGCATTCACCCCCAGCAGGTATCAGATCCACCCGTTACCTTATGATTTGCGTGATGTATTATTCCCTTGTTTTTTTAGCGTAAAGGAATTGTTACAACGCAGCACAGCATACTTTTGGAGCGAGGTCAGTACCAGCACCAAAGCGCAAACAAAGGCGATCGCTATCTGCCCCGAACTATTCATTATCCACATGCTGCTGCTGTTGTTGTTGTCTTTGGATACACGAAGAAAAATCGGAAATGACGCATATTGCGTCTTAAGGTTGTCCGTACGTCCAGACGCTAACCGTGCTTCGCCTTTTACATCGGGATATTTCAATTCCATGTATACAGGAGTAACTCTCTCTGCTCACGCATGTAAACGGGTTATTCCTAATGCTTCAGAAACCCGAATAGTGACCTTAACCCGACCATAACCCGAATATTGGCTGCTTGTAAACGTAGTCAATGTTGATTTATTCCAATTAATTTTGTAACCCGAGAGAGTACCAAATATACTAAAAAGATTTAAACATTCAGGTACAGACTCAGAAATATTGGAAACATAATATCGTCCGCATAAAGAGAGATTTTGTGTGAGGTATTTACAGATCTTTGAGTTTCTGTGCGTTTATGATATGAGAATGGCCGTTTCTCAATATGCGTTCTTGTCTGTACTTGTGGACTTGTGAAACGCCATCAGTCGCTGCCCAAGTACTGTTCCAATTCAAAGTTCACATCTAGCCAAGTCCAGTTCAAATCCCCGGATGTGTTCTTGATCCGCCCCTTTTACAGAGGATGCATCGAGAAGTGACTTGTGCGGACTTGAGACATCTAGGTATCCCAGAATGCATCTCGCACCAACCAGCAAGCGTCAATAGTAGAGGAGAAAACCCGCGTAATATCAAAATACTACTGTTATTGTGTCACGAAATGTAATTTTAAGAGTGTTTCAGGTGAGAATGTAGTTGTTTAAAGCTCAAATCTGTGGTTTATTTGTAAAGATAGCGCCTATTTGGAAAATGTATCTGACGTTTTCGGAGTCGATCACCGGGCATTCAACGTTCATTAACCCCAGACTGCAACAGCTTTTCCTCGGCTTGTCCTTCTGATGTTTGCCGCTCTGATATCTCTAGTCTAGTGGTTAAACATGAGATATAATTTGTCTTGTGTATAAGTCGATCTTTGGTCTCATTTGTTGTAAACTTTTTCTTCTAAAGTGTAGGAAACTCAGAAGCGAAGACCAGGAGACTCGGTTTGTATCTTAAGCAGGATTCTTTATTGAGAAGTCGCTGTTGCATCGCTGTAGTCTAATTCATCCAAGTCTAAACTCAATAGCTCAAACACAGTGCTTATATCTTTCAAGGGGGAGCGATTTACATAGAGGTGGAGACACTCTGAAACATCAGCATGACAGTGTAACTCAGAGCCTCTGAAACAAAGCATGTACTGTAAATAAAAGACAGAAGTCAGCCCGTTCCCGGAAATTCCTACAACCTGATAACATCATTATGACAGTGTAACTCAGAGCCTCTGAAACAAAGCAGGTAAATAAAAGACAGAAGTCAGCCCGTTCCCGGAGATTCCTCAAACCTGATAACATTAGTATGACAGTGTAACTCAGAGCCTCTGAATGCTAAGCAGGTAAATAAAATACAGAAGTCAGCCCGTTCCTGGAGATTCCTCAGACCTGATAAGATAGAACAAAAATGTCATCATCTATGCCTCAAGATGGTAAACACTTGTGTGAACTTTCTCAGTTAAAATGTTGGACCTAAATTAAACATTTAATAAATTTGTAACACTACACATTACTCTATAGTTTGTTCCATGGAAAATCGTTTTGGCTGAGGGTAAAGTGAAGTTTCATAACTTTATATAGGCTATTTAACTTTAACTTTGTAGCCTATTAGAGAGCTGACTTATGTTTGACTGAATTGTATGCTTTATTTCTCATTGTATAGCTTCTTATACCTTTTAGGCTACTTTTATACTGGATATGATTGTTCATTAAAACTGACACTTAACGAAAAGAGACAGGGTTGTGTCATTTTATTTTATATATTTTAAAATATATAGAATATTTTTTATATATTTTTTTTACTATACATTCTCTTCACTGTATGTACAAAAAAATAAAAGGATACAACCCTGTCTCTGTTTGTTAAATGTTTTGTTAAATGGGTTGTGTTTTATAGGTTGTGTTTTATATTTCGTGTTGTTATAAATATATGCAGTGAATATAATCAATGTACGCGTTGCCTGAACCACACTTGCGTGGCTCAGAGTTGTATTTTATACCATATTTTGTTTTATTGTTGCCTAAAATATACATAAAGAGATAACTGGAGTAGCCAGAGCGTGCTGAGTGACACGATCAAGAACGCCGCTGTTCCATTTGCAGAATAACCGGACTTGCATCCTCTCGTCCTCGGGAGTTCGTTCTCCTGAGTCGACTTGACAAGTCCGAACTACCAAGGACGCAAGTCCGAAGTTTGCGTACTTGGTATTGAGAAACGGCCGATAACTTTTCTCAGTTGAAGCATTAAAAAGCTCATGAAGTGACTAAGCGGCTCTGGAGATAATATTTATGCAATCATGTTCTCATATAATTATGCGGCTAAGGCTGAAAACAGTGCAAGCGTCACGCGTGCTCCAGTGTGTGTGGTAAATGAAATCACGCGTCTGCGCCATTCATTTAGAGACACGCAGGATTCATATTTAAATAATTTTTTTGCGGTTTGAAATTCGATTTTTTTTGTAGGCTACTGACCTGCTTTTTATTAATTTATCAATAAGTTGACATACCGTGACATTCTGCTTACAGTAAATTCCTTTTTTATAACTGGATTTCGCGATTCCGTCTGTTTTCTGCATCGCGGAAATCACAGGGCCCTATTATATTGAGGTGTTTTGCAACTTTAGTGTAGTAATTTATTGCTACTTCAGCAACGTCTGCTGACTTAACTTTGAGAGACAACTGATGCGTGATCAGTGAAGCAGCTCCAGTCAGCAAGTGCTGCTTTCGGTGTGAGACTGCAACACTTTCAGTGCCTTCAGCTTTCCGCATTGATTGGCCGGACTCGTGACACCCAACAAATCAGATGGGTGGGGACATTGGTCTAGTCTACAGAGTGGTGAGTTCAGACCGAGGTGGCTGCGTCACAGCCAAATATAGCGCATTTCAAAATTATTTTATTGGCAAATCGGTTTTGAAAATGGCTGATACCGATAACCATAAAAATGCTTAATATCGGCCAGGCCGATAATCGGTCGACCCCTACTTTTGAGTGAAATTGTAATGCTACCAGTGGCAGTTCACAGCATCTCAATGTGTTTTTAGGACTTCCACACACTTTCACACCAAACACCAGAAGACACCATAAATCAAAACTGTAATAGCAGATTTTCAAAATGTCCTTAAAAGACCTCACACACCAACTATAAAGCTCAAAAGGCAAAAAAAAAAAAAAAAAAAAAACCCTTGGAAAGATAACAGATTGTCTCTCAGCCTTTTGCTAAAGTTGCTTTGTTTTTATTTTTTTTATTTTTACTTTTAATAGAAATAATCTTAAACACATTGAGAGTTTGACTGGACTGCTTTATTTTTCCAGTTCCACAATGCAGCTATTGTAGTCAAGTCCAGGGTTTTTTATTGACATTTCCCTCCTTGTGATGGGAAGAAAATTAAACTCAATGTCTCTTTAGCTACAGTGCAGAAACATATAGGGCAAGTGACTGATAAAGGGATAGTTCATCCAAAAATGAAAATTTTGTCATTACTTACCCTGCAGTTGTTCCAAACCTGTATGAGTTTCTTTCTTTTGTTAAACACAAAAGAAGATATTTTAAGGAATGTTAGTAACCAGACAGTTGATGTTAGCCATTGACTTGCATAGTAGGGAAAAAAAAAATACTATGGAAGTCAATGGGTGCCGTCAACTGTCTGGTTACCAAAATTCTTTAAAATATCTTCTTTTGTGTTCAACAGAAGACAATACAATTGGTGTATAACTTCATATCTAAAATGTATAAGAAAATTAAATAAAAAAAACATACCATGTCCTATGAAATCCGTGCTTGCAAGGTCCGTGCATGAAATCCGTTCTGCATAATCCTCTTGTTTTTTAACATTCTTAAGTCTGAATCAGGCTTGAACTGGTTTGAAACTGACACCATTCTAAATATTTACATCTGAGAAGAGCTCAAGGTTATGGTGCGGGGCGTGACATTTTCCGAACACGCGATGAGCACTGCCAATCATATCATACTGGGCCAGCAAATTTTGAGACGGTTCCTGAACTCCCACCCAGAGTCCCTCTCCCACCTCCTCCTATCTACCACCTCTCAACCCTTCCACCACTGCCTGTCAGCCCCTCAGCTCCTCAAAACACCTTCAGAGAGGTGGGGTCCCCGTGGGTCTGCCAGCCATCCGCTCAACCTTGGCTCCTACCTCACTCAGCTCCACCGTGGCCCATCAGTTCACCAGTTTCGCCAGGCTCCCTTGTCCCCCCCGGATCCACCTTGGTCACTTGTCAACCTACCCTCGCCTCTGGACTGCACTCCTATGGCTACGCCTTGTCCCTTAGCCCCCCCAGCTCCATTGGACTCCTCACTCCCTCTGTTCTTCCTTGGACCTCACTCCCTCTGTCTCCACCGCACCCTTCTGTGTCCCCGCCTGCACCTCAGTCGCCAGAGCCGGTGGCTTCGCCATGTCCCGCCGGATAATTGGCGTCACCTGGGCTCGTCGGCTCTCCGGCTCCACCCTGGTCTCCTCTCCCACCTGGTTCGCCCCTGTCAGTCGGCCCCCTGGAGTCGTCAACCCTGCCTTTTCCATGGCTCCTCCCTCCGTCATCTCCACCCTGGCCGCCTGCTCCGCCCTGGCCGCCTGCACTCTGTCTGCCCTTCACCTACTCTTCTTCGTCCTCCTGAGACCCCTCCCTCCGCCCGCAGTTGGCCTATCTACCGGGAGGGGATAGTACTGTCACGTGACAGCACGATAATGGTTAAACTGATAATCACGATTATTTTGCTCAAAATTATAATCGCGATAATTAATCACGATTATTCTCATTTGAGAAATGAAAGAGAAGAGACAGTTAACGGTTTTTATATATATACACTGTGTATATATATATATATATATATATATATATCAAAAGTAGTGTATGTGTGTATATATATATATATATATATATAATATCAAAAGTAGTAATTTTGCGCATTCTTTACCAACCTACACTTCACCTAAAAGGCCTGTAGGTGGCACACCGACTTCATTTAACCAACTATGACAACTTCATCAGACAGCAAGTCAATACAAATTGCATGATTTTGATGAGGGCTTTGTGATGCGTCTTCACATTAAATCTTCTAAGCGACACAATTCGGTTGCAAATAAGACAAAATACAGATCCAGATCACTCAGCAAACTCGTACTGCAAAGAATAATAGTCTACTTGTTGATACACACGGAAACCTGTCAGTGGCTGTCGTTTTTAACTGATTCACATCATGAAAACAGGTAAAACCTTAACCTTAAAAAAATAGAACAGTGAAATTCCTCTTTATTTCCAATAATTCAAAAATATTGTTCATTTAATGCTGCAAACATAATCCCAAACAATAAGGTGGAGATCCACTTTTTTATTTTTTCCAAATAAATCGCTGAAGGTTTGATTGGCAGATTTAGTCACACAAACAGCACAAGTGGCTTGTGAAGGAACAGATTGGCTGTATAACAATTTTCATGCAAACAGAATATCGCTGTGGATCAGTGCTTTTTCCGCAATGTAGAGCGAGCATGCTCAGGGTTGCCAGATTGCACAGATTAAGTAAAACACTGGGCATAAAATGTAAGAGAAAAGCTCTGTTTGGGAGATTTAAGCTATTTACATCTGGCAACCACAAACATAAATGCTAATTGGGACTTGTTACAAATGCAAGATTATGCAAATGTCAAATAAAAAAAAAATAGCGTTTTCAGGAAAAATAACGAGTGGGCAAATTTCGCGACGATTATTTTAAATTAATCGAGAGAGGCAAATATCGTTATCGTGATTTAAAATACGATTAATCATGCAGCCCTAGTTTCTTTGCAGTGTGTGTTCAGTGACTGGTGATGGCGGTGTGTGTGTGTGGATGTTATATTTTGCTTGGCTATGCAAATGTTCTTTATAGCATGATATCTACTCGTCATGATACCAATTGGAGGACAAGTTTCCTGCCACATATACACACACTAGTCCCCTTGAAGTAGTTTGATTAACACAGTTTCTTCAGCATGTTGACATATAATTCCATAAAGTTTACGTCACAGCACAGCAAAGTTGCACTTGACACCTTGCGACAGCCACAGTTGTAATAAAAATGAAGCATAATAGATTTTTCTTATTAGAGTTAATATGAAACTTTAACATTAGTGTATAATAATATCAGTTACAGTTACTACAGTAAAACTAATGTTTAAAATTGGTAGTGTTGTTTGAAAAGCTTGTAATTTATGTTTGTCATTTATAACACTGAGGCTGTCAATTTGTTTGAGATGTTTGACCTCCTCTGTAATACTTTAAAGTAGAATATTTTGTCCTTTGTCCTAGAATATTTTTGCCGAAAACTGAGAGACTGTAGATTTTAAATCTGTAATTTCTGAAAAGGAATTTTGTCAATATTTTAGAAGTACACTATATGACTATAAAGACATCAAAACTTTCATTGTGATGCATGGGGTCCGAATCATGGGTATAAACAAGACACTCTAATTTTGTTTTGCTTCCACTATTTGTTTCCAAACCCCATGTGTGTTCAACCGTTTAGCCATTCACTTTACTTTTTATAAGAAAAAAAAAGCACTTTACTTTTCCTGAGAGGAACCTCTAAAATAATTACAGAAGTCTGTAATTCTTCTGTAATTACGCAAGATTTAGTTGGTGTGACTGATGTAATTGTCAGGGTAATGATGCTAACTTAGAAATTTTCTATTTTTAAGTTTTTAAAAGCACAATGTATTTATTGTTTGTTAAAATATTGTTGTGCATGGTTGTTGTATCTTTTACAAAAAGTCCTACTACTCGATTAATTGTGAACTTTTCAGATTTCGCATATATAATCGAAATTGAAAGTACTAATTAAATTGTTACTGAGTATTAGGTCTTGTTTACATTTCAAGAGCATATAGGATCATATTGGCGTGATATTAACTCGAGTCGACTCCTTTTTGTTTATTTTGGCCCTTCTGTGGCCCCTCCTTTAAACCCATCTACTGTTGCCACTGCTTGAATGGAGCGTGTGTGTGTGTGTGTGTGTGTGTGTGTGTGTGTGCCTTTGTTTATATTACATTGCGGGGACCAAATGTCCCCACAAGGATAGTAAAACCTAAGATCACCTACATTGTGTGGACCAGCCAGCAGTCCCCACGAGGGAAATGGTTTAATAAATATACTAAACTTTGAATTTTGAAAATGTAAAACTGCATAAAGTTTTCTGTGATGGGTAGGTTTAGGGGTAGGATTAGTGTAAGGGGTTAGAATATACAGTTTGTACAGTATAAAAACCATTATGCCTATGGAGAGTCCCCACAAAGATAGCGAACCAGACGTGTGTGTGTGTGTAAGTAATCCATTGAGTGTGTTGATAAATGGTGTCAGACGTGTTAATCTCTCCTGTTAAGATTACACAGCTGAACGGATTTGAAGAGTGCCAGAGCTCATAGTCTAGTTTTACACTGGAGCTACCGGACCACAGAAAAGACTAGGCAAATCCAAGAACAATCATACACCTGCTCTTTAGTTATCATCCAGCTTTGTTCAAATAGTGCTTACAGTAATAACTGCTGAGGTCAGAGCCTGAAGACACATGCAAAAATGTACATAAAAAACATCAATCAACATAATCAAAGTCAGTGTTAGAACCAATGGGACTCATTTATGAATTACGAGCAGAATGATTTTTTTTTGTTAATTCATTCTATGTTCTGCAACTATACTTACATTTTCGGATTCATGAAAATGTTTGTATTTTCAAAAGGTTATTTGGAACATTGAAGCTTTTTTTCTAATGACCCTGAATTTTGATTATACTATTTACTATCATAATAACAAAATTAATTAGTTAACCAATTAGTTAAATGTAAAAAAATATACATATTTTTGCCAGTTGGTCTCATTTCTGGGAGGCCCATTTTACGCATTGTATTTTGTGTGTGTGTGTGTGTGTGTGTGTGTGTGTGTGTGCCAGACAAAAAACAAAGAAGCCTGTAAAAATTCATTTTGCGTTTTTACTCCTTTTAATCTTTAGTTTTGTCACAATCCCGGACTCCGCAACCTCTCTCTCTAGCCAGCAGAGGGCGCCCTCGCCCGAATATTGATTCACACTCGCACTACATTCCCCATAAGCCACATAAATGACTCTAATCACCATGCCCAGCTGCAGCCCATCTACCAGGTTATTTAACTGCACCACGCACAGCTCTCAGTGCGAAGTTTTATTTTGCTTTTTGTGAACACTACCGAGCGTTATACCCAGTGACTGCCTGACCGTTTCTCAACCCTTTCTGCCTGGACTTCTCCTTGTCTGCTGCCTGCCTACGTTACCTCTTCCTGGTTCTCGGACTCTGTCTGTTCTCTGCCTGCCCTGATCTTCTGCCCGGTATTAGACCTCGAGTTAGCCTTGTCTCCAGCCTTGTATGGAGAGCCGATGGTTCAGCATTTCCGTCCTTTCCGGTGTTTCTTCAACACTTCAGGTAGGTCTTCGAGCATTCCAGGGAGGAAAAGAGCGTGGGCGATTGCTTGCTGGAGCTCACGCAGGGAAGATCAACCGCTGCTGAGTATGCTCTCACGCATCACACTCTGGCCACACAGACTTCCTGGAATGACGACACGCTCAAGGTAATCTTCCGAAGAGGCCTGAACCATGATCTGCAGTCGGAATTAGCCTGTCGTGACGAGGGCAGGGACCTCGACCAGTTCATCAACCTCACGATCCAGATAGACAATCTCATGCGATCTCGCCGAGCCAGTCACCGCGCCATCCCTGCTCCTCGCGCTGTCCAAGGTGCGACCCCCGTTTGCGCCGATGAACCCGAACCCATGCAGATCAACGCCTACCATCTGCCCACGGAGGAGAGAGACCGAAGGATCCGGCTTCACCTGTGTCTGTAGACCTCGTTCGACCGCTTCTCGTCCAGTGAGTCCAGACCTTGAAGCACTCCACCTCACCTCATCTGTGTTCGTGCCCGCCGTGATAACGATGAACGGCAAGCGGGTACCCACCGGAGCTCTGATAGACTCTGGTGCTGCAGGGAACTTTATTTCTGCAGACTTTGCCCGACAACACAACGTTCCACTAATCCGTTGCCCTTCTCCCCTCGCAGTCGAAGCCATCGACGGAAGGCCATTAGGCACCGGTCACATTTCTCATCTCACCCAAGAGCTCCCAGCTGCAGACAGGGGCGCTCCACTCTGAGGTAATCCAGTTCTATGTCTTCCACGGTCCACGCACCCCTGTGATCCTAGGCCTGCCATCGCTCCGTAAACACAATCCCCAGATCCACTGGAGAACCAACCAGATTACCAGCTGGGGCGCATCCTGTCATTTCAAGTTCCTCACTCCTGTTGCTCCATCTTCCCTCCAAGTCATCTCCGTGCCCGTGGAGAGATCTAACCTGAACGACCTCCCTTCCGAGTACAATGATCTGGCAGAGGCCTTTAGCAAAGCTGGAGTCTCTCAGCTCCCACCTCATCGCGACAGCGACTGTGCCATCGATCTGCTACCCGGTTCCACTTTATTTTAATTTACACTTTAATGTGTTATCTAACATCAACACATTGAGTTAACAATATATTTTTACAACATTAATTAATGTTTGTGAATGTTATTTGAATACAAACACTTGATTCTTCATGTTTGTTCATTTCTTCATTGTGCATTAAATAATGTTAACAGATAAAACTTTTAATTTTAAATATGAATTAATAAATTTTTAAATGAACCTTCAATTTTTAAATTAACCTCCTTCAATTTTTTAATGAAGGAGAATAATTGCTACAGTATATAACTATTGTTTATTATTAGGTAATTTTATCTAATCTTATTGTAAAGTGTTTTTAATACAGATGTACAGTTTCCATCTTTGTAACTGTGATATACACTTTAATATATGAAAATTTAATCTAAATTAAGCTTTGGTACCGAAATTGGTACAGAGAAACGTGGATTTTTACTGGTTTTTACAAAAAATTTGCCAGTTGGTCTCATTTCTGGAAGGCCCATTTTACGCATTGTATGTGTGTGTGTGTGTGTGTGTGTGTGTGTGAAAGGTATAGAGGAGTAAGACCGTCTCGGTTATGTATGTAACCCTCGTTCCCTGTAGGAGGGAACGGAGACATAGTCGACGTATCAACTGATTGGGATCACGCTTAGTGAGCCTGTCATCTTCGAGTATTGTTAAAACGAGCCAATGCACATTGGCGTGCGAGAATTGCATCACACGCTCCGCAGCACGGGTATAAATACGTAGTGGATTTCACCAGTTGTTTTTTGCTGAGGAGCCAAGCGGAGCCTGGAGTCAGCGGTGGTCCAGCAATAGTGGCAACGGGACTACATCTCCGTTCCCTCCTTCAGGGAACGAGGGTTACATACGTAACCGAGACGTTCCCTTTCAGTCGCTCACATTAGGCCTGGCATCGGACGCTCCGACACGTCCGTTGCCGAGTGGTGTGGAGGAACGCAACAGGGTTCGGCTAAAGAGGAACTCTACTGGAGCAAGAATGGCGCACGTATCCGGTCCATAGGAGTGGAATGGCTACACTAGCCAAGCCTTCACTTTGAGCAGGGCTTACGATGTTAACTGGCTTCTATGTGAAGAGAGCCCACGGTAAGCAACCGGCTCGACACGTAGGCTATAGAATCTAGCTAACGTGTTTGGTGTCGCCCAGCCCGCAGCTCTACAAACATCTGTCAGCGAGGCACCCTGTGCCAACGCCCAGGAAGAAGCTACACTCCGAGTGGAGTGGGCTCACAATCCAGGGGGGCATGGTGCATCTTGGGATTGATACGCCAAGATGATGGCATCCACTATCCAGTGGGCTAACCTTTGCTTGGACACAGCCTTTCCCTTCTGCTGGCCTCCGTAACAGACAAAGTGCTGGTCTGAGGTCCTGAGGCTTTGCATTCTGTCCACATATAACCGCAAAGAGTGGATGGGACAGAGAAAAGCCAGGGCTGGGTCTGCCTCCTCCGGGGGCAGCGCTTGCAGGTTCACCACCTGGTCCCGGAAGGGAGTGGTAAGAACCTTGGGCACATATCCAGGCCGGGGCCTCAGGTTAACGTCAGAGTTAGCTGGCCCGAATTCCAGGCACGATTCGCCGACCGAAAATGCGTGCAGGTCCCCTACCCTCTTGATGGAGGCCAAAACAAGCAGAACTGTTTTTAAAGACAGGACTTTTAACTCCGTTGCCTGCATTGGCTCAAAGGGAGGTTTCTGCAGTGCGGTCAGCACCAGAGATAAGTCCCAAGAGGGTATAGAGGGGACTCCCAATCACTGCATCGTAATGTGCGGCAACATACACTTTGAGGGTGAAGGGAGACAGCCCTCGCTCCAGCCCATCTTGCAGGAAAGAAAGCACTGAACCGATCAAACACCTTCGGGGGTCTACTCGTTGAGAAGAACACCACTCAACGAACAGGTTCCACTTCAGGGCGTAAACATGCCTCGTAGAGGGTGATCTCGCAGAAGTGATGGTGTCTATGACTGATTGTGGTAGATCACCTAGAACCTCCGTGTCCCATCCAGGGACCAGACATGGAGTTTCCAGAGTTCTGGACGCGGGTGCCATATGGTGCCTCGTCCCTGAGAGAGAAGGTCCTCCCTTAGAGGAATGGGCCAGGGATGGGCTGTCGAGAGGAGCATGAGTTTGGGGAACCAGGTCCGGTTGGGCCAATAAAGGGCAACTAGCAAGACCTGCTCCTCTTCCTCCCTGACATGTGCAAGAAGGCTCACTGGGGGAAACGCATAATTGCGGAGGCCCCGGGGCCAGCTGTGTGCCAGTGCATCCGTGCCGAGGGTCCCTAAACAACTGGCAATGGGACGAGTCCGGAGAGGCAAACAGATTTATCTGTGCGGGCCTGAAGTGATCCCTGATCAGCTTGACTGCCTGGGGATGGAGTCTCCACTCTCCCTGGGCCACAGGCTGTCGTGAGAGCTCTTCGGCGGCACGAATGAGCAGTCTGGGAATATAAGTGGCTCAAAGTGACCTCAGATGCTTCTGACTCCATAGGAGGAGGTGGCGGGGGAGTTGCGAAATGCGAGGGGAGCGTAGACCACCTTGATGGTTGATGTACGCAACGGTCGCAGTGTTGTCTGTACGGACCAGCACATGCTTGCCGAGCAGCGGCGTTTTGAGGTGTCTTAAAGCAAGGTGTACTGCAAACAACTCGAGGCAATTGATGTTCCAGTTGCATGTTGCAGTTGGGGGCCCGTCCAGATCCCCGCTACTGCATGCCCATTGCCCGCATGTACAAGGCCCCCCAGCAGGTGTTGGAGGCATCTGTGGAGACCATAGCACGAGTTTGCTCTTTTCCCAGTTGACCCGAAGACCCAACTGGCTGATATATTGGAACAACAATTCCCTGTGTTCGCACAACTGCTCCCGAGACTGAGCTAGTATCAGCCAGTCGTCGAGATAGTTGAGGACACGAACACCACGCTCTCTCATGGGAGCTGCCTCCGCGACCTTCGTAAAGACGCGGGGCGACAGGGCCAGCCCGAAGGGTAGGACTTTGTACTTATACGATCGACCCTCGAATGCGAAGCGCAGGAATGGCCTGTGTCGCGGCAGGATGGAGACATGAAAGTCTTGTTGCAGTGCGGAGCTTACCTATGAGCGCATGGTCTGGACTTCCATCGTGCATGCCCATGAGTGCCTTGGCCTGGTAGACCTGTAGCAACGCCATGGCATGCAAAGAGGAAGCGGCTTCCCCACAGGCTTTGTAAGCTCTGCCCATCACAACGGACGAGAACTCACAGGCCTTAGAGGGGAGACGAGGATCCCCTGTCCAAGAGGCAGCGGCCGCCGGACACAGGTGTATCGCGACAGACCGCTCCACTGGATGGATAGCCTCGTAACCCTTCACCGCTCCTCCGTCAAGGCTAGTGAGGGGGGAGGAGGTACTCAGGCAGTTTCTGGCAGAGAAAGGTGCCGTACGCGACCTGGTAAGCTCTCCATGCACTTCGGGAAAGAAAGGCACTGGGGTGGCGGGCTAAGAACCAGCATGGCCCGCCCCGAGACACATCAAATTTAAGACACATCATTCTTATTTTGACATGCCTCGCAGTCTCAGATGCATATAAATATTAATTATTTTTTTATTTTATAAAAAAATATATTTTAACATTATTATAAATACTCCTGTACACAATCTCCTGTGTTGGATGTTGGGTATTGTGGTTGCTTGAGTGGGTATTGTGGCTGGTGTGCATGAACTGGTTTCTGGATCTCCAATTATCAAATCCAAACAGTCAAGTCATATTAAACGTACATCTTTCCTTGTGTTTTCATGCTAACCAATGAGCAAGATAAGCTAACATACAAAGCCAGTTACAAACAATCAATTTCATTCATCATGTTAATATATTGTATTACCATGTGAACCCTGATTGGATGGTTTAGAGGTACTCATGTTTGTGTAATGATCTGTTTGAAAGAAGATATCTCCAAATTTATTCTCACTAGTTCCTTATTAGGTTGAAGATATCTCCAAATGAATAGGTACTAGTAGTTATTTTGGTTTTGATATTGTCTATTAATTTTTGATTAGTAATTATTCCAAAAGTGACTAGTATCTTTTATATATTATTAGTAAGTATTCATTAAATACTTGAACTTATTTAATAGACACTAGTAGTTATTCATTAGGTATTATTTGTTAGACACTAGTATGCTTTGTAATTGTTACTAGTAACAATTTTTTTCTTACTAGTCACAACTGCTTTTTTAAATGGTAAATGGACTGCATTTATATAGAGCTTTAACAGACCCAATGGCCACCAAAGCTTTACATATTTGCCTCTCATTCACCCATACACTCACTCACTCATTCATACACCGACGGCGGTGTCAGCCATGCAAGGCGCCTTCCAGCTCGTCGGGAGCAGCCGGGGTTAGGTGTCTTGCTCATGGACACCTCGACACTTGGTCAGGTGGAACCGGGGATCGAACCACCAACCTTTCGGTTTGTAGACAACCTACATGAACCACTGAGCCACTTCCGCCTATTTTACTCGTCATATGGCCACTGTATGGCCACTGCTAGGACTAGTCAGAATGGCCATTAGAGCCATTCTGTTTACTAGTAAAATAAAAAATCTTACAAGTAACATTTGGAATAAATAATAGTATCTACTGTATTGAATAGGTACTAGTATCAAATGAATAAGTAATAGTGTCTAATAAATAAGTACTTGTACCAATTTAATAGGCACTAGTATATAATGAATAATAAATATCTAATGAATAAGTACCAATATCTTTTAAAAAGGTGCTAGTACCTAAAGAATAAGCACTAGTAGCTAACGAATAAGTACCAGTACTTAATGGCAGATACTAGTATCAAAAAAATAAGTACTAGTAGCATGAAAATAGATACTAGTACGTATTAAGAATGAAATGTTAAAACATCTTGCCATATGCCTGATGAGGTTGGAGAACACTTGACAGGAGTTCAGAGACCATTCCTTCATACAGAATCTCTCTAGATCCTTCAAATTCCCAGGTCCATGTTGGTGCTGCTTCTCTTCAGTTCACCCCACTCATTTTCTTTAGTGTTCAGGTCAGGGAACTGGGATGGCCATGGCAAAAACTTCATTTTGTGCTCATTTTTGTGTTGATTTTAATGTTTGTTTTGGATCATTGTCCTAATAGAAGATCCAACCATGGCCCATTATAAGATTTCTAGTAGAGGCAGTCAGGTTTTGATTTTTTATCTACTAGTATTTGATAGAATCCATGATGGCATATATCTAAACAAGAAGTTTATCTGAACAAGAAGTCCAGGACCTCCAGCAGAAAAAAAATAGGCCAAAAATTCCACAGGTCCAGCAGTATATTTATCCATGGGCACGTGGTACTTTTTATCCCTGTGTGCACCAAACCCATCTGGTGGGTTTGCTGACAAAAAGCTCTTTTTTGTTGTTGTTTTAATCTGACCACAGAAACCGGTCATGTTTAGAGTCTGACTACATTAGAGTCTGACTACAGAATATGCTGGAGTTTATTTTTGGATGAGAGAGGAGGATTTTTCTTGAAACCCTACCAAAAAACTTGTGTTGATATAGGTGCTGTTTGATATATATATATATATTTTTTTTTTTTTTTAGGCTTTCTGACCCCAAGACGCAACTAATCTCTGCAATTCTCCATCTGTGATCCTTGAAGAGTCTTTGGCCACTCGAACTATCCTCCTCGCCATGCATTAGGACGATATAGACACACGTCATCTTCAGATGACAGATTTGTAGCATCTTTAGTTAATTGGAACTTCTTAATTATTGCCCATATATTGGAAATGGGAATTGTCAATGCGTTAGCTATTTTCTTACAGACACTTCCTATTTTGTGAAGCTCAACCATCTTTTGCTGCACATCATAACTATACTATTTTACTTGTTGTGATGTATGATTAAGGGAATTTGGCCTTTGTGTTTCCCTGTATTTATATTCCTGTAGTCAGTAGTCATGGCTGGACAATTTCATGTTCCTAGTCACCCTGGTGTGCTAAAAAATGTAAATATGAATGGAATATACTTTAAATTATATTTTACTCATAATCATTTTTAGGGGTGTCAATAATTGTGGCCAACGTGTTTTAAAGAAAAACATTTAACAGGAAACTGTTGAATATGCGAAACTGTTGAATATGCATTAAAGTGTTACTTCATTATTGCCATCCTGGTGTGGAGGGAAGCAGGACATTAATTTCTATGTTCTGATGTGAATGTGGTCCAGATCAGTAATGATTTGAGATTTTACTTTTTGTGTTATTATTCCCTTTGATTTTTTGACTACCATAATCATTTTGTAAAGCTTAATTTTTAAATAGTCTTGTTACCCCGACAGCAGGGCCTGTACTTTCCTCTCGGTTTTGATGTGGACTGACTCGATATCTGACATCCACCCATTCATTCTCCAAACTTCTTGTCCTATGTAAGGGTCGTGGGGATGCTGGAACCTATCCCAGCGTCTTGGGCCAAAGGCAGGGAAACACCCTGGACAGATGGCCAGACCATCAAAGGGCTAACACAGACATACACACATTCACACTCACACCCACAGGCGATTTTAGCCTCTCCAATTCGCCTGACCTGCATGTCTTTGGGTTATGGTGGAAACCGTACTGTGAGGTGATAGTGCTAACCACTGAGCCACTGTGTTTGCCAGATATGTTACTGCAAAGTGTATGTGCCCTTTGTGTTTGCCTTTTAAGAATTAATTTTCATACCAATGTATTCATTCTCTTTCACATTTTTTTTTCTTTTTCAGCTCAGCACAGCTTAGTAGAAGAAAGTTGAATTACTATATTATAATTCTTTCTGTAACACTTTAGTTTAGGGTCCATTTCTCACTATCAACTAGGCTAGTTGCTTATTAGCATGCATATTACTAGGATGTTGGCTGTTTATTAGTACTTATAAAGCACATTATTAATTCCTTATTCTGCATGACCATATTCTACATCCCTTAATCCTACCAAATCCTACCTAAACTTAACAACTACCTTACTAACTTTTAATAAGCAGTCATTAGGAGTTTGTTGAGGCTAAAGTCGTAGTTAATAGTTAGTTAATAGTGAGAATTTAACCCTTATTTAAAGTGTAACTATTCTTTCTCAAATTAATGCTTTGATCCACGGATATTATGGATTCGATTTCCTGGGAATGCATGAACTGATAACATTTGAGAGTATTTAAAGACTTGAAGATTTGAAATCTATTATCATGCAGTAACTTACAATATTGCTCTGAGCGTGTGTGTGACAGTGATTCATGCGCATACATGTCAGTCAACGCGGCATTGCACATCAAGTTCGTAGAGCTTTATTCAGTCCATTTTAAATTCTGATTACCTAAGAAGTTCAAGTAAATGCACTAGAAATCCGCACTTATTTAAGGGATGGAGAGAAATCACTGACACCTGCAGGATTTCATCTGACGGTACTTTTTATTTAACACTAAAAAGTGAAATAAGCATATTATTGTAACGGTCATCAGCTGGAGTGCCCTTTAGAGCCACCAGAGGGCACTCCACTTCAGTGTTTTGTTTTTCCCTCACAACTACATTTCCCATAACTCATTGCCCGGACTCATCATCACTGATCACATTCAGCTGTTTGTCATTACCTTGTTTAGCTCACCCTTTATAAGCCTGGTTTTCACATTCACTCACTGTATAGTTTTGTATGTTGTTGCACTGCATCTGTGAGCATTTCTCTGCCTGCCTCAGGATTACCCATTTGCCTTGTCCCCTGCCTGCCTCTGGATTACCTGTTTGCCTTGTTCCCAACCTTGTGTGCTTGTTTGTTTGGACTGCCTACCTGGATTTCGACCTGTTGCCTGTTCACTTGATTACGTGTCTGGATTACCCCATCTTATTAAAAGCTGCATTTGGATCTAAACTTTCTGGTCTCAGAGCAGTTTGTGACAATTATAGTCTATCTGTTCCGTAAGATCAACAGTCTCGCAGAACGAGTGTGGCCTCTATATCTTAGACGTTTTTAAATATGAACTCCAAAAAGCAACGAAATTGTCAGACATCCATGAGTGCATGTTCACAGAGGAAAACAACTGAAAAACAGTGCTGGTTGTTCTTTCGATACTCGACAACGACGGAATCCAACGGTGTGGGCGAAGGTATAAGGCATGTATTGAATTTTATGAAATAATCCCGAAAAAAGTATAAACACGGTAGAGATGGCAAGTTTAGCAGCTGGAATCAGCTGAGGTTACGTGATGGCAAACAGAAAGCAGACAAACGGCTAGTGACAGCAGCGGCAATCCAACTGTCACTCAAGTGGCCACGCCCTTGATTATGCAGCATTTTAAGACTTAATTTAATTTAAACGGATGAGTTATAAAAAAAAATCACCCCCCTCACAGTTGTCATGAAGGGCAAAATTTGCTATATAGACCAAAACCACTTTTTGCACCAGGCTGTAAACATATTTTTTTTTCTGCTGTAAAGTTGGGCATATTAACATGGAGATACAGATTTGACTCACTTTTGCATCCAACCTCAAGCGGCCAGTCGATGAATTGCAGTTTAATTCACTTCCTTGTTGGTTTCAAGAGAGAGACCGGGAGGTTGCCGCTTGGTAGAAACCTATACATAGGAGCCTGATAAAAATGTTAATATTAAACAAAAACTCTAGACGGACTTAGAGGCTTTTGCATCTTAAGTCTTAATTTATTATTGGATGAAATGTGCTAGGAAGAGAAACGGCACATCATTCTACCTAACTATCACATCAATACCTTACTGACTAGACATAATGATCGCCAAGTCGTACATAAGGGTAGGCATTTCACAGAAGAACTCTCTTTGGTTAGCAGAGTTGTGGGTAATTGAGGCAAAAGATCAGTGTTAAACGTCATGCAACACTGTGTGATCTGCACAAAGATTAAGAGTAAAAAGGCCTGTTCACGCCAACACGAAAGTTTGGCATGGATATTCGGTCCAATTCAAAAGTTGTCTTGTTGCTTAAAGGGACAGTAGTATAATATGTTACACATTGCAGGAGTGTGCTGACTTTAGCTAATTGATGTTATAGTGCCATGTACAGTAGTTGCCAAAAGTGATGTCTGGCCTAGGAAAATTGACATCTTCACCCTTTATTCAAATATTATGTGGTTGACAGACGTGGACTTTTTCTGAAGTCTGTGCTGTGCGTTTACTGAAAACAATAATTGCACACCGGTCTCTACACTGGGCGCTAACATCTTAATGCTGTCCACACTGGATCTGGCTGTTGCAAATCCATTTGTCCTTCATGTCAGAAGTAGCGCAGGAGTGTGGAGTAGAACTAGAAATAGATCAGAAATAGAACAGGGCATCAGTTTACTGTTGGGGATTTGTCGTGTCGCATCGTGCTATATTGTATCCAATGCTTACTATATCACTGATTAAAATGGATTATTTTGTCACGTCACACTGCTCACGTATGGTATAGACACAGTGTTGAACTTTTGTCAACCAGAATCAATTTCGCTGATCAGAATCAAATATTCAGCAGGTGGTCATAAAACAAATCATAAAACAGGAAATGATTACTCCTGCAGACCCTCATGATTGTGTGTCCAGATCAGTAAGTCTCTTAAAATATCTGATTTGATAAATGTTCTGACCAAAGTTTATATGAAAGTTTATTTTTTTGCATGTGTTCTTGGCACTATATATATATATATATATATATATATACACACACACACACACACACACACACACACACACACACACACACACACACACACACACACACACACACACACATATTTCCAACTCTTGGAAATAAATGCTGTGATGTTATTTCCATCAAGAGGTGCATCAATTTTTGGTCAAGATCTTGTTTTGAAAATGCAGGAGTCAAGCACTCTGTAAAGTCTACTCCAGCACATCCTAAATACTTTCAATGAATTTAAGGTCACAATTCATGTGTGGAAATGATTCTTCATGCTCCCTCCCAACCATTCTTTCACAATTTGAGCCCGATGAATCTTGACATTGTCATCCTGGAATATGGCCATGATGTGTCTTCCTACAGTACATGTTGTTTAAGAAATTAAAAGCTAAACACTCCATCAATTAGAGTTAGAAGAACTGCTGCCAAACAAATAACATGCTAGAAATGTAATAATCACTGCAATAATGATCCAATCATAGACTCTTAAGCATTTGCCAATTTAAATCCAAACAACAACTTTTTTTTTTTTTTTGTCCGGGCAGTGTACAGGTCTTTTTTGCACAACATGAAGTTATGACACCAACATTTTAAATACCAGTGGAAATTCACAATTCTCTATTCCAGTTTCAATACCACAGCTAAAACTACAGCCTAACTAAAATACATTTAAAACATTATTGAAGACAAGTAAACAGTCGGTAATAAAATAAGAACAAAGAATCAAATTAAAATCAAAAGCACAAATAAATACAATAGAACAATGCTACAAATTAAATAAACTGAATAAATGAAATAAATCAGAACAACTTAAGATTGTTCTACATATTACCCTGATAGGCAAAATATATAAATCCATAGTTGCAATGAAATGCACATATACTTCAGCACAAATCTTACACACAGTGATAATAAACAAATTCAGTAAAAATTGGAACTCCAAACCATGTGACAGCTAACTAACAGACAACAACAGCAGCATAAATGTAACCAGTAAAAGGGAAAACAATTATATATATATATATATATATATATATATATATATATATATATATATATATATATATATATATATATATATATATATATATATATATATATATACACATATATATATATATACATATATAAATATATATATATATATATATATATATATATATATATATATATATATATATACATATATAAATAAATATTTATATTTATATATTTATATATATTATTATTTTTTATTGTTTTATTATTTTTTTATATATACATAATTGTTCAAGCTGCAGTGGATGATGGGAGCTTGCACAACATTTTGCTATGTAAAATTATTTGTTCAGATGACTCAGTTTGGAGAGTTGGGACAAAATTTGTTTTGAATAAATACTTGAGAATCTAAGGTCAACAAAACAAATGAGAAACATTTTTGAGAAACAGTTTTTTTTTTTTTTTTTTTTTTCAGTTGGCACACAATTATTAACTTTCTCCTACTAAAAAAACAAATTAACAACAAAACTTCAAGCAACTTTTTTTACAGTTCACTTTTAGACTATATGCTTTCAGGTTTATCTTACTTATTGGATTTTGTGAATAGAAGTAAAAATCTAAACCATTGGTCCAGTATTAAAATTATTAGCATAGAGCCCTGCATTTTACCCTTTTTTATGACAGTGCAAGGTTCATGGTACAACTTATTTATGAATTACTGATTCGTGATATTTGTAGAAAAAAAAAATAGACTTTGCATTTTTTACCTTGAAAATACTTTTGACAATAATGTATATCACATGTATTAAAAACAAAGGAAAATACTGTAATGTTTTAACATTGTTATATTATTGTATTTAAATCGTACTATTGTATATTATTGTACTGTATTACTTTTTATTTTAATTTTACTGTTTTTAAATTTAAACTTTTTTTCTAAATTGATTTTTTTTTAAAGATTTTATTACCATATGAAGTCAATACAAATACAAAGAGTACATTTATGTAAACTTGGTATTTAGCCTACTGTAAATTTACTGGAATGTTCTTCTTTTGAGCTCTCTTACTGTATGTCATTTGACTCATATACTGATCTGTTGATCCACATTATTGTATCTATAAAATGGTTACAATAGAACCTTCCACAATATGTGATCTGTTATAATGTAATAATTTGCTGTCTCTTTGAAATATGATGCTGGTGCTGATTTCAACAGCCATTCATTCCATTCATGAGTCAGTCATTCATGTTGGTCTGCTAATTCACACTGTACATTATTAAATTACTGATCTTTTAGCATTATCATCCTCTGTAAAAAAAACACATACTGTATACACATACTCAAACCAGACCAGGAAGAGTAAGATAGCCTGTTAACATTATTTCCGAAACTTGGTTTGAACTGTTTGCTCATATATTTTCACCAGTGTTTTACAGTTTGTGTGTGCTTTTTGCAAATGTAACACACATCTCTCTCTATCTCTTTCTCTCTCTGTCAGTGTGCTGTTTTGTGGTCCATAAACGTTGCCATGAATTTGTCACATTCTCATGCCCTGGAGCTGATAAAGGACCAGACACCGATGTGAGTATGCAAACACACACACACACATACACACACACACACACAGACACACATACACACACACACACACACACACACACACACACACACACACACACACACACACACACACACACACACACACACACACACACACACACGTGGTTATGTTACCTGTAAATGTTTCTCTTTCACTTTGTGAACTTGGTAGAAACTTCTAGCTTGATAGAATAATGTTCAACCTACAAAATACATGATTGCACGTACAATACATCAAATACTTTAAATATTTCAAAATATATTTAAGGTTAAAACAACTTGGCTGAAATATGTGATATTCTAATGCTTTCTCCTATGCCAGCTTAATATGCAGAGACCACTATAATTAAACCATTCACACTTTAAAAATAAAAGGTGCCTGGAGGAACCTTTTGGGGTTCTTCACTTTGCCACACTGGCGGAACCGTCTGTAGATCCTCTAGGCACCCTTTAAAAAGGGGCGGTTCTCTGAGGAACCACCCAGGTTTCCTGTGGAACTCTTATATAAGGCACTGTGTGGTACCGCTTTGGGTGCCTCCAGGAACCAAATTTATTTTTCTTTCTTTTTTTTTCATGTTGTTACTATGGTTACCATTAACTTCTATCATAATAAAGAAACTGAACCAAACACAAAATAAGAATTGTTTATGACATATTTTAGATCCCTTTTAATACATACACTTCCATGCACTTGGGGGAAAAAAAACTAGTAATAGATTAATATCAATGAATACACAAAAAACAGTATAATACATAAGCAACATGAATAATCAACCATGTATATACAATAGGCTATACAAGAAAAGACATCTCAACAAAATGCATGGAAACACATATATTCCATGCAATAAATCAATGTATTTTTTTTAATTTTGATTAATTAAAAATGTCCATCTTTACTTAACTTTAAAACATTTGTGTTTCAGTCCGCTTGTTAAGTCTGACGTCACTGTTTCCAAGTCCAAAAGCTCTATCAGATGCCAAAAACAAACAGTGCTAATTTACACTCATTGTGCTGTAATATTCCTGAAAATTATGATCCTAACCTTTATCTCTATACCGAAATCTTAGACGGTTAGTTATTCAGCTATTTCGAATTATAAAATGTTGAAGTCTGGGATGCCGTGAGACTGGAGACTGTAATGTACACTATGGCTTTTGAAAAGCTTAAATGTGTGACTTGAATCAACAGTGCTCATAAATGGTTGTTGAGTATTCTCACTAGAAACAAGATAGAGGAAGTAGAAGTAGAGGCTTTGACCCGGAAACAGTATTCCTTATGTCACAACAAGCAGAAAACATTTTCCATTTTAACAGAGTTAACACGATCAGCAATTTCGTGTGTGGTCAAAAATTTCACTATGGGACCAAGTTGGTCAATTCGCTGGATTTGACCAACAGAAAGCTGCTTGAAAGTGACTCCTGTGTGATCCGTGCTTCATACATTACATCGCTACACTGCTGACAATGGTCAATGGACTTTTTTGCCTGTGTAATTTCATGAAATTCACAAATATGACTGCACCTTTACTCGCTGCAACATAAAACGCAATCAATAATAAAATCTTCACAAGGGACATGTGAGGTACTTAACGAGTTAGAAAAGTGAAAAGGTGCAGCAGCTTCGTTTTCCGTTTATTTTTCCTCTTTTCTGGTGGATGGTCCAGGCACTTTAATGATTTTCAGGTCTACAGGAGGATTTTTATTCTTGTTCAAACTTGTACTTCAGCTTACTGAGGTCCCTGCAAAGAACAACAAATACTGTTAGTAATGTTATTAAAGTAATAGTTGTAAACTTAAAATAATTTCCTCAGCCTTGTGACATTCCAAACCTGTTTGACTTTCTGTCTGTGGAACCCAAAAGCAGATCTCGGGCATAATGCAACCCCAGCCACCGTTCACTGCATGAAACACAAGCAGAAAAAAATTGTGTAAATCGTTCATGAAACCATTCTTATGTACACTTGTTGTCACGATTAGCCACGCCACACCCTGGGTGATCATGGACTACATTTCCCTTCATGCACCTCCCTGGACTGATTACACTTTACACCATACACCTGCACTGCGCTGATTACACACACAACTGCATCTCATTCACACACACAAATAAACCACTTCCACGCACCACACCAGTGCAAAGTCTTGACTTTCCTGGTTGTCATTACCCGTTTCTTCCCGTGGATTTATTATTACCCTGACCTTGGACTGTGTATCTCGTTTCTGCTTGTTCTCTGCCCGCCCCGACTTGGATTGCTTACTGGACCTTGCTTCTCGCTGCCTACCCCGACCATTGCCTGTTATCTGGTTTGTCTCTGCCTTGTCTCCGTTGCCCTGTTTGCTGTTGTTGATTCCTGCCTGCTTGACTACTCTAATAAAAGCTGTGAATGGATCCCCTTGAGTCTGCTGATTCATTACACTTGTCTAGTTCAATGCAATGCAACAATTTATGTAAAAATGGATAAATATTATGTTAAGCTCCAAAAATGTCCCAGGAAAGATCCTAAAAATATGAAAAATTAAAAAAAAAAAAATGTTATGAGTTGTGTTGTAAGTCTTCTGAAGCCATATAATAACTTTTTTGTCTAAAAAGACTAAACTTGAAGTTATAATTCATAGTTCAAATGTCTTATATTCAAATGCAAATGATTAAGGTATAAGAAAAACACAAGTACACAGTCAAACAATACAGTTTCACACAGAAAAGTTAATAGTAATAAAGTACTTGCATGTGGTGCAGGTAACTTACTGTAATTCAATGTTGCCTCTGAAATGTTCAGATTATTTTAAAAATGTATTGGTTGTTCTGGGGAAACAAAAGAACAAAGTTGATTTATATTCATTCACATCATAATATTTATTGGCCAGTAAAGGGCTTTAAAATGGTATTTGAGAGAATGAGGGCACCTGTAGTAAATTAACAAAATCAGGCCAAACTATATTAACCACTTGTGTTATTCATAACAAACGCCAATGACGACAGCAGGAATCAGCTATTAATTCGTTATATCAGCAATTTGAAGACACAGTTGTACAGAATACGTTGAATTGAATGACTAAAACAATCTAAGACAATAAGTAAATGATTTCCAGTTGTTTATTAGTTCATTAGATTAGTTAGCATCGCGGCTAAAACCTTTATACCACCTACTGTGCAATAAACGAGTAAACACTGTAAAAACGTAGTAATGTATAATAAATTTAATTTATATATGTATGTGTTTGAATATATAGTGAGTAGACTCTGTATTTATATTTATTTGGTGAGTTAACAAACCTTGTAATGGAGAGCCAAACAAACGGCTGAAGCTTTGATGAGAGGAGCTGTTACTTTCAAATCCGATGATGATCAGCTGAGCTTTGTTGCGCGCGAGGATCACTGAAGTGATGACAACAGAGGAATAGCAGCAGTTTCGTGACAGAATAAATTCTTCTTCTTCTTCATATTATTATTATTATTATTATTATTATTTATTGTTGTTGTTTAAGGTTTTAATTAATGAATAAAATAGGCCTATACTAAATTAATGTAAGCATATGTATACTGAATCAAACTTAAGTATAATAATGATAGGATAATAATAATAATCTTATTCTGGCCTCACAGAACCATTGGGTTGCTCCAGATGCTGGCTTTAATATAAGAGATCTTCCAGGAACCACTTAAATGTTAAAATATCTTACAATAACCCTTTTATAGCATTCAAGTTCCTCTAATTTCCCCCAAAGCACTTCGAGGTCTCATGGTAATGAAAAGGTGACTCCAAAACCTCTGAACTGAATACAAAGTGCTTAAAGGATCCCATAAGTTCCAGCAAGAACCGAAAAGATTGTCAATGCTCCACCAGTAATCCTACTATAGGAGAAAGAGCTTTGAGGGACTTCAATTACATTTTGAAGTTCCTTGAGTATCCGACAGGATATTTGAGGCACCTTTAGTTTTTACAGTGCATAGGTGAGTTGGGAGTGGGACTGTTTTTTTTCAATGACTGACTGGTGGTGTATTAAGAAAGACATTTTTAAAAGTAATGTTTATTTTTGCAGTTATGTGCGGTGGTGCAGAAATTACATACTTCAGCTCTTAACCAACATGTTAACCAAATGTATTAACATTAATGCGTTTACTACTGTAGTTCAAAATTGAGCAGTGTGCTAAAATGGTCTTATTTGATTTGTTACATTTATAAATTCACTATAAATGAATTGCTGTAGTCAAGCTATAGTTTAGTGTTTTGTTCCACCTACAGTACCACGACACTACTAGTGTCATGATCAAGTAGACGGTAGCAAGGATGCAAGTATAACTCTTTATTTACAAGAAGAAAGTATATATAGTTCAGGATCTCAGCAGGACTGGTGACGCAGGGACTAGATGGTCAGCAATCCAGTGGAAGAAGTGATGAGATGACGAGTGGTGAATGGTGATGTAATCCAGGAGAACGAAGACAGGAACAGAACACGAACAGCAACGCCGACTGGAACAGGACCAACACACATGAGGACACCAAAACAACGATCTGACAAAGAGAGGAGAGTGCGATGAGTATTTAAAGGTGAGTGAATAGGATGCAGCTGGTGAGAGGATGACGATCAGCTGGATCGCTAATCAACTGGAATGAGTGGTAACGCCCACTCGCACGCACCCACACACACATAACAACAGCAACACGAGACAAGAAGGAAACAATGACCGGGGACCGGGACTGGCGGATTAATACGAGAATGAAACACGGGCTTAACTTTGGATACGTGAAAGACGGGATGAATCCTCCTGTACACTGGAGGCAAGTTGAGGCGGACTGCCACCGGACTAATGATCTTGGTGACAGTGAACGGGCCAATAAATTTAGGAGCCAGTTTATTAGAAACGGAGCGGAGAGGAATGTTCTTTGTAGAAAGCCACACTTTTTGACGAACAACGCATACGGGAGGCTTTGACCGGTGGCGATCGGCCTCAGCCTCGGTGCGCGCCCCCACCTGGAGCAGAGTCTAACAGGCTCTAGTCCAAGTGCGGTGACACCTCTGGACGAAGGCATGAGCGGAGGGAACCGCGACCTCAGATTCCAGACTGTGAAAAATTGGTGGCTGGTAACCTAAACTACACTCAAACAGAGATAGACCCATGGATGACACTGGTAACGCGTTGTGGGCATACTCCACCATGGACAGTTGTTGGATCCATGAGGAAGGATTCTTGGAAACCAAACATTGCAACACCCTCTCCAGATCCTGGTTGGCTCTCTCGGTTTTGCCATTGTTCTGGGGATGAAACCCTGAGGACAGGCTAACAGTCGCTCCCAGTAACCTACAAAACTCTCGCCAAAATTTGGACACAAAGTGGGGTCCCCTGTCGGAAACCACGTCCATCGGGAGGCCATGTAAGCGAAAGACGTGATCTACGTCTGTCAACGCTGTCTCCTTAGCTGAAGGTAATTTGGGTAAGGGAATAAAGTGCGCCGCCTTCGAGAACCGGTCCACCACGGTTAAAACGACCGTGTTACCCTGGGAGGGCAGGAGGGCGGTAATAAAATCTAGTGCGATATGGGACCAGGGTCTCAAAGGGACAGGCAGCTGTTGAAGTAACCCATCTGGGGGTCGATTGGAAGTCTTACCAGTGGCACAAACCAAGCAAGCCTAAACAAAACTGTGAATGTCATGAGCCATAAGTGGCTCAAGAATCGTTGCTTGACTAAAAAGCTAGTGCGGTTAACTCCTGGATGACAAGCCACGTTGGAGCAATGACCCCACTGAATGACGTCAGACCGTAATCCCTCCGGCACAAATAAACATTTCGGTGGGCAACCGGGCGGAGGCGTACCCCTTCTAAGGCTGTCTTGACCTTCGATTTGACTTCCCATACGAGTGTGGAGATAAATAGAGTCTCGGGTAAAATACACTCAGGAGTAGACGGGCGTTCGGAACGATCAAAAATGCGCGACAAAGATTCGGGTTTAATGTTCTTGGAACCCGGGCAGTACGAGAGAGTAAAATCAAAACGTCCGAAAAAAATGCCCACCGAGCCTGCCTGGAGTTCAATCTCTTGGCGGTTTTAATGTATTCCAAATTCTTATGATCGGTCCAGACGATAAAAGGTACCCCCGACCCTTCTAACCAGTTACGCCATTCCTCCAACGCTAGCTTGACTGCCAACAACTCTCTGTTACCAATGTCATAATTGCGTTCGGCAGGGGACAAACGATGAGACAAAAATGCGCATGGATGCATTCTGTCATCTGTGGGAGAACGCTGGGATATCACTGCACCTACCCCCACCTCTGACGCGCCGACCTCCACCGCGAACTGACGTGATGTATCAGGAGCAATGAGGATGGGGGCTGAAACAAAGCGGCCCTTTAGTTTGGCAAACGCTGCCTCAGCAGCGTCTGACCACCTCAACGTAGTTCTGGGGAGGTCAAGGCGGTCAGAGGCGCGGCTAGTTGGCTGAAGTTGCGAATAAACCGCCGGTAAAAATTGGCAAATCCCAGAAACCTCTGTAGGGCCTTACGGGAATCTGGACTTGGCTAATCCACCACAGCCTTAACCTTCTCAGGAGCCATACATATTCCCTCAGTCGACACAATGTATCCTAGGAAAGGAACAGACTGTGCATGAAAAATGCATTTCTCTGCCTTGACAAAAAGCCCATTCTCTAGCAACCTCTGAAGCACTCGTGCTGAACGTGTTCCTGGAGAGAAGATGAAAATATCAATATGTCATCCAGGTAAACCTATATGAACTGGTCAACCATATCTCGCAGCACGTCGTTGACGAGTGCCTGGAAGACTGCTGGGGAGTTGGACAAACCGAAAGGCATGACCAAGTATTCAAAGTGCCCCCTAGGGGTGTTAACCCTCTGGGGTCTGAGGTGTTTTCTGGGTCCTAGAGGTGTTCTGACATGCTCTGACATTTGTGCTTATTTCTGTTACTTGTGACATTTTCATGGCTAAAGTCTTATTACATTGTATTCAGCACAAACTCTGCTACAATAATATGTCAGCAGCATGTATGTAAAAGTTTGCAGTTTTGAGATAGTGACGTTTATGCATGGTTTGTGAAAAAACAAAAAAAATTGTCACTGAAATAAGGTCATGAAACCCATATTGATTATTTCTTCACAAGACTTTTGAAATTTGTATCACTTAGCCTAGAATATTTGCTCCAAAACTATGTGAAAATCATCCTGCATACTCATTCAGATAAGACAATATTTTGATTTAAAATTTCTAAGACATGTTTTGTGTGAGAAAGCTTTATGCGAGGAGGCGTGAACCTCTCATTAATATGAATGCATTTTACACCTAAGAAAGACAAAGACCCTCCCCTAATGGCCCTATCAGGTGCTATCAGGCCCAATCATTATGAGGAGCCTTGCACAAAGAATGAGGAGAAATTTAAAAAAGAATGGCTTTTAGATTGTCTGGATTTATTTACAACACAACATAATCCAAAGATACACAACAAAGGACAAAAAAGCACATAAGTAAACACACTGATCTAAAGGCAGAGACTTGAACAGTCACACACCTTTGTGCCATTCCTGAAACATAGTAGGCCTACATACCTGTCTTATCCAAGGTGTTTATTTTTTCATTTTACCATGTTTATGTACAGAGACTCATGTGAATGTTGAAGTCAGCAGGACTCATCCAGTGGCATTTGGTCCCTTTAAAAAAAAATAAAAAAAAAAATAAACACCTGTGAACATGCTGATATCAAGAGAAACTATAGGGCTGGACGATTTTGGGAATACATTTTAGATTTTTCTGGTTAAAATTATGACATTTACAAAATACACACACACACCAGAGCATATGAGCGGAGTGGAGCGGTGAGAATCTCAGCTCCTCGCTCACGGAACTGTTCACCCCTCCGCTCCCCCGCTCAAAGCCACATCAGGCCGCTCCGCTCATTATCGCTCAGCGCAGTTTGCTTCGCGCTCCACTCAAATCGCACCCCGCTCGCTCCAAAAAAGGAAAAAAATCTGCATGTATTTCACTTTTAGCTTAGACCACGGCTTACCTCCCAAAGAACTAAAGAGCAACAACAACATTTTCCAAATAGAAAGGTTTTATTTCAAATTACAAATTAGGCCTAGCCTGTGTAAGAAGGAATATAGCCTACACAAAAAGTCCTGTAAAATTAAACAAATAAATTGACCTAATAATATAAATAAATTATATAAGCAAAAATACACATAAAAGTTTTAAAAGTAAATTAACTATTAGGCCAGAATTTAGGTAACTGAACTTTTGCGAAAAGCGCACAATTAAAATTTAAATTGTCTTATATCCATTGTACACACAAACTGCAGTAAAATTAAACGAATAAATGGGCCTAATAATTTAAAAAAAGAATATATATATATATATATATATATATATATATATACACACACACACATATATATATATATATATATATATATATATATATATATATATATACACATATATACATATATATACATATATATACATACATAAACGTTTTAAAAGTAAATTAACTATTAGGCCAAAATTCTTATAACTAAACTTTTGCCCAGAGGATTACAATTTAAATTGGCTTATGTTGTCAAACTTAAAAAATATATATATATATATATGAATTGCTTTCCTTATCTACAGTTCTTTTGAGTTCACGACGAGTGGACAAGTTTGGACGATATCTGAGGCTTCAGACTCATGCAGTGGTTTCTTGACAGCAGGCCAGAAGCGGAGAAATCCCTCTCTGCGCTCGCAGACACGCTTGGGATGCTGAACACAATGCGAGCTACTTTAGCCAGGCGGGGAAAGACGTGGAGTTTTCTTTCCAAAATGGTCTTCATTTTGAACTCCATTATTGGGCCGAGTTTTGACTGAAAATAGTTTACTTTTGACTGTGCGAGACAGGCTTGACTAAGTATGCTTCAGACTCGTGGTGTGAGCGGACTGCGGAGCGAAATTGGAGCGGGAAATAGGGTGACGCTCCGTCCTTTTAAAAATGCCGCTCTGCGCTCTGTCCAAGATCTGCCCGCTCGCGATCCCCGCTCGCTCCCGCTCCACTCCGCTCACATGCTCTGACACACACGCACATATTATATATACAGGTCCTTCTCAAAAAATTAGCATATTGTGATAAAGTTAATTATTTTAACTTTGATGAGGTGATGAGGGCGTTAACAGCTCTGCGTTCCTTCACGTGGATAATTTGCATGTGAACAGATCGTGCGCGTGTGGGTGTGGTCAAATTAAATTTAATGAGCTTGGGCTGGAGAAACTGTACATGTCATTGCTTTCATACGGATTTCTTAAACCGAGAATATTTGTTTTTTATATGATTTACATCATTTAAAAAAGGAGACTTCAAGCTTTGTAAAGACATTACTTTCACGTGTGGGTGGCAAGTATTAGATAATTTTCTGTCGCGTTTCAGAATGAACTTCACATTGAGAGAGAAGACAGAACGCACATCATGTTTTTTTTTCTTTATTTAATGAAAAACACAACTTTTTGTTTTTATTATTAGTGTACACAAATACAAGAAGACATTTAACAGTTTTTAATGATGTATAACACTTGCCTGTATGACAAAAATCGACGGAGTTATTTGAGTCTCTTTTGCACTGATAAGAAAAACTAGCCGCGCCTCTGTAGGTCGCGATAGTCGACCTCAGAGGGTTAAAAGCAGTCTTCCACTCATCCCCCTTCCTAATGCGGACCAAATGATAAGCGTTACGTAAGTCCAATTTAGTGAAGATAGACGCTCCCTGCAACCTCTCGAAGGCTGAAGACATCAACGGCAAAGGATAGGTATTCTTTACCGTGATGCTGTTCAACCCTCGGTAATCAATAAAAGGTTGCAGAGATCCGTCCTTCTTCCCCACAAAAAAGAACCCCGCCCCCGCTGGAGAAGAGGAATGGCGGATGAATCCTGTTGCTAGAGAATCAGAAATATATTTCTCCATAGCCTCCCTCTCTGGAACAGAAAGCGAATATAACTTGCCCTTAGGCGGAGACTTACCTGACAGTAAATCTATCGCACAGTCATAGGTACGATGCGGAGGAAGAGAAGCAGCACGAGACTTACTGAACACCTCCTTCAGGTCTAGGTACTCCGCGGGCACGTTAGACAAATCCACTGCCTCCTCCTGAAACACAGAGACAGCAACAGACGAACAGGCAGACACAAGACAGGACTCATGACATTTACTACTCCACTCCAACACTGATTTTTGCTGCCAGTCAATCTTAGGATTGTGATCGATGAGCCAGGGGTGTCCCAGAACAATAGGTGCGAGTTGAGAGTCCAGTATATCAAATGAAAGTGTCTCAGAGTGATTCCCTGACGTGATGAGTGTGACAGGTCCGGTGATGAGGGAGATGGTGGGTAGATCTTGAGCGTTGAGTGCATGTACGGCTATCTTACTGGTGAGGGGCAAAAGGGGGATTTGAAATCTTTGTGCAAATGAATGGTCCATAAAGTTACCTTCGGCCCCAGAATTCACAAGTGCTTGAAAGTCGTGATTGTGGGCTGACCATCTTAGTCTAACCGGGAGGATCGTAGATGTTGATGAGGTCTTCTCAGCGGAGATCCCACCTGACAGTAGCCTCATACTTACTGTCGGGCTTGGCCTTTTACTGGACAGTTATAGGCGTAGTGTCCAGCTGCTCCGCAGTAAAGGCAGAGCCCTTGGGATCTCCGCCTTTCCTTCTCCTCCCGGGAAAGCCGAGCTCGCCCGACCTGCATGGGCTCGTGATCGTAGACGGGGCTGACCGTGTCCGTGCCGCTGGACCGCTGACTCTCGGCTCCTCCCAAAACTCGACTGGGCAGTAACCGACGTTCGACCCTGGTCAGTCGCGCATCCACTCGAAGAGCCAGATCCACCAGTCCATTGAGTGAAGTGGGCAGGTCCAGGGCATAGATTTCCCTCTGAACGCGGTCAGCCAGCCCATGCAGGAACATGTCCCACAGCGCCTCCTCGTTCCACTGACACTCCGCCGCCAAGGTCCTGAACTCGATTGAATAATCGGACACCGATCTTTCTCCTTGTTTGAGTTCCGCGAGCATCCAGGCCGCCTCTCTCCCGGCGACGGCCCGATCGAAAACTCTCTTCATCTCGGCGAAGAGTGTCAGGAACGAGGCGCAGCATGGATCCTGGTTCTCCCACACCGCCGTCCCCCATAGCGCAGCTCTCCCAGTAAGCACGTAAGCACAAATGCCACCTTGGCTTGCTCATGGCAAAAGGTTCTAGGCTGCAGAGAGAAATGCATTGAGCAGCGAGTTAGAAATGGTCGACAAAAACTCGGCTCACCATCGTATGATTGAGGAATAGGTAGGCGGGGCTCTTACTGAGAAGCGCTTTCTGGTGGGGTGGGAGGAACGGCCGGTGTGGGTGGCGCAGTGGGATCTTGTAGATGTTGTATTTGCTGGGTGAGCTCGGACACCTGCGTCACCAGCGCTTGAACGGCCCGTGCCGTGTCGTTCAGATTCCTCTCCTGATTGTCCATGCGCTGAATACTGGAATTCACAAAGTCCTCCAATGGCGAAAAATTACATGCTGCTTCCATTTGCGTGTCAGATCGTTCTGTCATGATCAAGTAGACGGAAGCAAGGATGCAAGTATAAGTCTTTATTTACAAGAAGGAAGTATATATAGTTCAGGATCTCAGCAGGACTGGTGACGCAGGGACTAGATGGTCAGCAATCCAGTAGAAGAAGTGACGAGATGACGAGTGGTGAATGGTGATGTAATCCAGGAGAACGAAGACAGGAACAGAACACGAACAGCACCACCGACTGGAACAGGACCAACACACATGAGGACACCAAAACAACGATCTGACAAAGAGAGGAGAGTGCGATGAGTATTTAAAGGTGAGTGAATAGGATGCAGCTGGTGAGAGGATGACGATCAGCTGGATCGCTAATCAACTGGAATGAGTGGTAACGCCCACTCGCACGCACGCACCCACACACACATAACAGCAACACGAGACAAGAAGGAAATGAGTTCATGAACCGTGACAACTAGTAAATTTTATTTAATAATTTTGCACTAAATGTTTCATTATATTTAATGTTGTATATTGCTTTTTGCTGCTGTATATTTGTACATAATATATGTGCATATGTATACAAACCTACTTTTGTCTGCCTTAGAAGCTGCAGAATTTTTACACTCAAATTATCACTCTAAGCAAACATTCTAACATGACCATAAAAAATGCATATTTGTAAGTTGTGTGTGTGTGTGTGTGTGTGTGTGTGTGTGTGTGTGTGTGTGTGTGTGTGTGTGTGTGTGTATGAGAGAACTCTCTTGGCATGTGGTGTAGTGGTGAAGTAACTAGAGATTATGTCAGAATGTCATTCAAGCTTCTCAGACACTCCTTTTTATAGAGCACAGCATGGGAGACTGTCATACTGTAGCAGTGGAATAATTCTCAGTAAGAACTGGTCACAGAATCTGTAGACTGAGTTAGTGTGCAAACTGTTTAATAGAGCACTAAATCTTTCCAGTATTTAAATTCTAAACAAAGGTTGCGAAGGCAGGGCTCGCAAGATTTCAAAATCGCTGGTAGCCCTTCGGGCAGGCACTCTTCAGATTTTGGTAGCCTAAAATTAATTTTACTAGCCCAAATAAAAAGACCATTTTTAATTTAGAAAATTTGTTAGGTGTCAAAACATCAACCAAAAACTTTTTCAAAACACAAATATCAACAAGTGCGCAGCTCTTGTTGCATTCAGAACTATTGGAGATTGTTAAAGGTGTTTCTCAAGGATCTCTGTTGGGGCCTCTTTTATTTACTATCTACATAAATAGTGTTGATTATGATATTCAAGATGTTAATTTTCACTTTTATGCAGATGATACTGTTATGTATTGTGGTGCTCCTAAACAGCAAGCCTTGCTTAAGCTTCAAGTGGCTTTTGATGTTATTCAATCACGATGCTTCATACATTAAAACTTGTTCTGAATGTTGATAAAACCAAAATTATGTTATTTTCAGGCTCGACAATGGTAGTAGACAATCTTATTCCTCTCCAGACTTTACGAGGTAATGTGATTGAGTTAGTAAAAGTGTATAAATATCTTGGCATCATTATTGATGATACATTATCTTTTGGCTCTCACATAACTCATTTGAAGAAAAGGTTAAAAATAAAGCTTGGGTTTTATTTTAGAAACAAGTTTTGTTTTTCATTAAATGTAAGAAAGAGGTTAGTTTCTGCTACTTTTTTGCCTGTACTTGATTATAGTGATGTGGTGTATCAATTTGCTTCTTCTCATCTTCTGTCCTCTTTGGATGCCGTTTATCATAGCGCATTGAATTTTATATCAGATTGTAAACCTTTAACTCATCGTTGTATATTGTATAACCGAGTAGCCTGGCCCTCTCTGTCCATTAGAAGGAAAATGCACTATTATCTATTTATTTATAAAACAATTCTGGGGTTGTTGCCTTCGTATCTAAGTTGTCTAATTCAAAAGAAAGGTGTTGGGAAATATTCCCTCCGGTCTGTAAATTGTTTTACTCTTTCTGTTCCATTTGTAAGAACTGAACTGGGAAAAAGGGCTTTTATGTATGCAGCTCTATTTGAATGGAATCTACTCCAAACAAAACTGAAATTACAAACTCTGGTGCCTATGGAACATTTTAAATCTATTATTAGGTCACTTGAAGAAGACTCAATGATGTGCAATTGTTTATAAGTGTTTTAATTTTATACTTGTTGCTTAGATTTGTAAGTTTGTGATTATAACTGCTGTCCATTCTTGGCCAGGAAACTCCTGTGAAAGAGATCTTTAATCTCAGTGAGATTATCCTGGTTAAATAAAGAAAAAAAAAAAAAAAAAAAAAGCTCAGTTGTTTTAAAGTCTGACAACGCTAAAAGTGTTAATTTTCTGATGGAATAATTCACATATTGAAGTGTAGCAATAAAGAATAATAATAACAATACCAGACTTTTTTGAGGCAAGTAAATGGTGTTCTAATTATTTTATGGTGTTTATAGCAGAATATATGATGGTCAAGTAACCTTTATTTACGTAGCGCTTTTTACCATACAGATTTGTTTGATTCAAAGCAGCTTTACAGTGATAGTGTGTTAGCACATGGATTCAAACATTCTGACACGCAATAAAGCATTCATGTGAAAGTGGAGCTTTAATTTTTATTGTGAATAGGTGTGATTTATGTAGGCTACTGGAAGCCATGTCCCCACCACTTTTTCTCAGGGTCGATATTGTCCCCCACCACTTTGTGAAAGATTTCGAGGCAGATTTCGTCTGCCATAGCCTGACAGTGTCTGTATCGCTTTTACTGGCACTATGTAACTTTGGGTTTCGGGTAGGAACCCGAGCACAAAAAAACCTACAATATTCGACTGCTTTACGGCATACGTCACTTCCCCCAGTTCCTCAAATTCTGACGTGAAAGCCCAACTAGCGTTTGATTGCCGTCTCCCGTCTGTATGTTCTTATCATGGCCAAAGCAGCAACTAAAAGGAAGAAGGCAAAGGTTTTGTCAGAGGAGGCTAAAAAAAGAAAAAGGGAGAGTGACAAATTAAAAGGCCAGACGAGGATCAATATTGGAGGGAGAGCAAGACAGTTTGAAGACGGTGAGAGTGCGCGCGACCGTCTCTCTCTCTCTCTCTCTCTCTCTCTCTCTCTCTCTCTCTCTCTCTCTCTCTATGCTCATTCTTTCAGTAACATGCACCCTGTCACAAGCGCAGCAGTCAGTCATCTATAAAGTGTTTATAAATTTATAAATAAATCAGGGAGTCAGGGAGCTGACTACCGCGCGAAATGTAAAAGGTTGAAAAACATGGCCTGGCCATGTTACGGAATCTATCTGGTCCTCCATTTATCTTAATGAATCAAGTAATGCTAGTAGAGTAGCGAATTATCAATCTGGTAGCTACACTAACATGCTAGTTTACGATGGTTATAATAAATAATCTTTCAGGATAATGTCCTAATGTCTGCAGGCTGATAGTCATGTTTGTTTATTTATTTTTCTGCTGAAAGTGTCTTGCCTCAGGCTATAATGCAAATCGATTTTCAAATTTGCAGATTCATCTATGATAGCTTAATATTATAATATTGATGATATATGGCTATTACCTACCACACAAACATTGAATTGAATTAGCATATCCGTTATGTAAAACAGTAGACAATAGGCTACTATAATGACACTGTCTTGTAAACGTGAGCTACGCGATCTTTTGACGTTTGAAAAAAATAAAACCCATGAAATTATATTCATATGACATGCTGAAATAAATGCCAATGTACCTGGGATGAAGACATTTCACACGCAACGCTGGCAGTCTGCCCAAGATGTGAGAACTCGTGAGAACTCAAGACCGTATCGGCTTGTCAACAAATGCACGTGTATCCCCTGGTGTAACCACGACAGATTTTACGACCGTAGTAGAAGACAATACTGTTTCCCAACTGTAGAGGGACCCCGAGAGCATAAAACGCAAACACGACATAGTGTTGCTTTAACTAGCAGAGCATTAATTTAGTTCGTTAAGAAATAAGAGATTCATGAGAAATTGTGCTGCGGATAAATCAGCATGATCAAAAACCTGCGCAGTCATATTTTTTCTTAAAATAACTTGTCAGTAATGGGAATAAATGGAGCAAGTTCATTACACTATTTCAGATAGCTTGTCGGGCAGGCCGGTTATGCATTTTGGTAGACTGACTGGAAAACACAATAGCCCCGGGACGTCGGGCTAGCAATTTTGTGAGCCCTGGAAGGGCAACCCACACACACACAGTCTTCTTCATTGTGATTAGCTGAAACTGCTGGAGTAATAACATTGCAAATATCTTTGTGTTACTGACCTTGAGAGCTCCTCCTGAGAGGGGTCAGACCAGCTCACATCCTTCTTGAGTAAAGAGCTTTAATTGGTTGAGAATTTCTGTTGTTATATGTACACACAAGTGTAAACAGAACAAGCTTGTTAATATTGTAGAGGCTTATTCTCCTATTGACTGGCATATAATCAAAGCCAAATGCTGTGTTTGCTTGCTAGATTAATGCTCCTCATTAATGGTACTCTGATTGGGATTTTTTAACAGACTGCAGGGGTTTCTTATAGTGATTCACATAGACTGACATGCACTCTGTAATTTATTTCTGTAAAATGTATGATTAAATGTAGGTTTATAAAAAGCTTTTTTATTTTACATAAAGTATGCTGCCCCTTTATGGGGAGCTGTCATGTTAAAATCACATGACCAGCCAGGTCTTGCAGTCTGCGAGTTACTACTTTTACTACTACTATACCAACAATGTTTACATTAAGGTGCTTTATATTTACATGCTTTACATTTAAATGATAAACAATGGCTTTTAAAAAAAAAACAATCTCAAAAATTGTTTGAAATGTGTTCCATTAGAATTGCACCACTCTTACAGTAATATTCGGTGCAAGGAATGTATTGAATAGAATAGATCCAACATATGTTTTATGTATTAAAGAGAGCACAATGATTGACATGAAAAAAACGACAAGTAAGGCTAATAGGGGTGTAACAATATATCGTGTCACAATATTTCGCAATACAAAAATGCAACAATATGTATCGTGGATAGTGAAACTATGTATTGTGTATAGTTCTCCCAAAATAAAAATGACTGTGTAAGGAAAAAATTCAAGTTAACAGAGTTTTAGCGTCAGTACTACATTCAACTGCTATATATAATGATGAATATTATGTATAATAATGCAATGGGGAGATAATTGTGGGTCCTGATAATGCCAAATGTCGTATGTTACCAGTAAAAAGTGGCCTACATTATTTTAAATATATCCAGTCAGTGACAGATGCAAGCATGTTCGTTTAAAATAATTCTTTATGTTCAGCTTCAGAATCATGAATATTTTTATTCTAGTGTCACCATTGTCCTGTGTATTGGATTACCAGCACCAAGTCCAAGGCTATTAATTTACACCCCCAATATAATACCAAATTTATAATTTTAATCAACAGTAAATTTTTTGTTAACCTTTTACCATATGTCTTGGAGTATGACAATAATATCGTATTGTGAGTTCAGTATCGTGATATGTATCGAATCGTGACATGAGGGTATCGTTACATCCCTAAATGTTAAGCAAATTGCATAGTAAATGTTAGGGGTGTACCGTTCTCCACCAACGGTTCGGGACACACTTGCACCGTGGTTGATCTCAAAACTGATGACGCATCTATAATCTGGTTTGTTGAAAATAACAACGCGTAAAACAGAATTCCACTAACGATAAATTCACTTGCTGGCTTCCCAAATAATACATTACAACAGTGATAATCAAAAAAACGTGAACAAAACGGTTACTCTTTGTTCAACTCTGTTCAATGCGAGTGCCAAATGCTCGAACATGACCAGTCATTTACGCCACCGTCATCACCACCCGGGAGTTGATAGTGCGCGAGCGCAGGTGAGACTTGAACTGCACACATTACTATTCGTGTTTAAAACTAAACTCATTTAAGTTTTGCCAATGCAAACATTCAAGAGCAAGATGCGAAAGAGAACTCACGCGCGCTGTGAGAAGATTTGTGTGTGTGTGTGTAATCATCTCAGACAGTGCGCAAATATACTTTATCTGTTCTCTTTCAAGTCTTCACACAAAAAGTATGTCAACATATCAGTCTTGATGAGTATCCTAGCAGACATATACTGTTATCCCTTAAGTGAACTTATACAGTCAAGAAAGACAACTCACAGTATCGTGTAGGTCTACTGGATCAGCTGAATTAGCTTTTGTAACTTTAATAAGGATTAATCTTTAATTTATACCGTCAAATATGCAATGTTATTTTACATTTGATTATTTTATTAAATGTCTGTACCTGAAAACTAATGTTAGACCTACCTGAAAAGCATAGTTTATTTTATTAGTATATTTGCTCTATTGTATTTATTTGTGCTTTTGCTTGTGGTTAGATTATTTGTTCTTATTTTCTTTATTTTATTTGACAGTAGTATTTTTTTTTCCCTGAACATAGTACCGAACCACACCAAAACCGTGAACCTAAAACCGTGATACAAACCGAACCTTAAACTATTTGAACCGTTGCACCCCTATTAAATGTAAATTTTTATAAAAAACCTAAAACATAATGAACATAAAAACGAAAATATATGAAATTGAATAGAACACAGATTCTGTCACGGTTTTGTTTGAGTTAGCTTTCTGTTCTGTTCTAGTGTTTTGTGGTTAGTTTTTTTAATGGATTCTGTTTTCCTCCGTTAACTGCCTGTTTGTCTCCTTGGTTAATAATTGATTGAGTAGTATGTTCAGGTGTGTCTGGTTAATTATCACATTACCTCCTTTGTTTGACCTGTGTATTTAAGCCCTGTGTTTTGTTCCATTCAGTTGTATGTTAAAAGGATAGTTAACCCTAAAATGAAAATTAGCCAATGATTTAATCACCCTGAAGTCATCCTAGGTGTATATGACTGTGGCGAGCAGGACAAGGCCGAGGGCCTCCCGGTGGCGTGATTGCTGATGAGCGACCTCTGCACCACACACCGGTCTCGTATCTCTCACGGAGGAGCGGAAGCATAAAAGGAGGAGCGACGACAGTGAAGGACAAGAGAGGCCAGGCCTGGATCTTATGTTGTGTTTTGTTTTATTATATGTGGCAGCAGTCGTCCGTGAGGGACTGCTGCCTTTACTTTCGTTTTGTATTTGTTCCCACAACATCTAACTGCGTTACAATGACATTCTTCTTTCAGATGAATACAATCTGAGTTATAAGTAAAGAGTTAAAAGTGCTCCACACGGCTCTGGTGGGTTAATTAAGGGCTTCTGAAGTGAAGCGATACGTTCGTGTAAGAAAAATATCAATATTTAAAACTTTATCGACTACAATAACTAGCTTCCGGCAGACAGCCGTACGCAAGTCGACTTGCGCCAAAAGAGTAACACTTGATGATGTATGATGTAGGAGTAGCTTAAGCTTTGAAGCCTCTCGCGGTTCAAACAAACAGGGCCAGGCAGCCGCGTCCGCATTATGTTGTGCGTCAAGTTCAAGGGTTAGTCTTTCGCCGTAAATCAACTTGCGTATGGCCGTCTGCCGGAAGCTAGTTATTATAGTCGATAAAGTTTTAAAAATGTATATTTTTCTTACACGTATACATCGCTTCACTTCAGAAAGCCTTTATTAACCTGCCAGAGCCTTGTGGGGCATTTTTTTTTATGGATGGATGCACTTTGATGGACTTCCAAAAAAGTATACCCATTCACTCCCATTATAAAGCTTGGAAGAGCCAGGACATTTTTTTAATATAACTCCGATTGTATTCATCTGAAAGAAGAATGTCATATACACCTAGGATGGCTTCAGGGTGAGTAAATCATGGGCTAATTTTCATTTTTGGGTGAACTATCCCTTTAATGTTGTGTTTACATGGTTGTTCTGTCCCATATGTATCCTCAGTTTTGTTCGAATGAAGCCTGAAAACTGCTGCGATTAGATCCTGTTTCAACTTACCTTGCAACCGCTTGTGACAGATTCTGTGTTTCTCAAAAAAGCATTAAAACACATAGTAAATACTGTGGTGGGGTAAAAATTGTTTCACATATGAATTGCGATTCTTCTGCTGACTCACCCCGATTCACAAATTTCAAAAATCGATTTTCTAAATTGTTACATGCGTTTAACTTCGCAGTACTATTTAAAGTTATTGACACGTAGAGTGTTATTAATCACAATAAGCCGTGAAAAAGGAAGCAACGCGGTGCTCGGATGATGCTGCATCTCAGATGTATGCAATCGCAAATTCAATTCTCTTTCAAAGCTTTTTGCCCTTGAAAGGTCAAGTACACACATGATTATGTTAAAATACACATTGTGTGAATTATTCACATAAAACACAGTCTGGTATGTCCTACGTGAACATGAACTGTCGGGAACAAATCGGATGTGTAACATTGTATTAGATCTGTGCATTTGTGCTTAAAGGGCAGCGCCTCGTAAATTGTTGCTGTCTGTTTTGTTACTTTAATCAAAAAGAAAAGAAAACAGAAAATCACTTTTGACTGAATCGCTTTTGTATCCTCATTATGAATCAATATATAATATATATATTTAACAGTGAAAACTCAATCAATGTATATTCCATACAGTGAAGACCGCGTCTTATTTTTACATTTGATTATTCAATTTCTGTATTTCTTAAGACATGTCAAATAAACCTAGGCTACTGTTAATTTGTATATTTTTTTTTCTATTGTATTTGTCCTATTGTTTATTTATTTTCATTTTATTTAACGATTTTATATTTGAAAAAGTTTTTATTTTTGTCTAATGGAGTTTTATTTATGTACCAAGTAGTTTTTCTTTGCTGCCTTGCTGCTACTACTATCTATGCACTGCAATCAAACAGGAAAAGTAACACAAAACAGTAAACTAGATTCAAATCTATGCATATATCGAATCGAAATTTGATTCAAAATCGAGAATCGATTTTTAATCGAAATGATGTTTTATTAACAAAGTTCGGGAGGAGCACGTTCAGATAATTAAACCTAATTAAACACATGTGGAGCACATTCAGGTAATCAAACCTAATTAGACACGAGTGGAGCACACTCTGTTAATCAACCCAATCAACGAGTTAAGAGGTGTATATATACAGCAAACTTACCTCAGTTCGTTGACAGTTTAACATAGAGCCCGACTGATATATCGGCGGGCCGATATTAGGCATTTTCCTAACTATCGGTATCGGCATTTATAAATGATCGGCCGATAAATTAATATTTTTTAAAATGTGGGTGCGGTGATTCATGTGGCGCTGCCAATAAAGCACCTAAAAGCTGTCACAAAGAACTGGCAAAAGTAATGATTGTGAATTAGTGATGCACCGAAATGAAAATTCTGGGCCGAAACCGAAAATTTAGGTTGCACTTGGCACTCTCTCTCTCTTAAAAAAAAAAAAAAAAAAAAAAAATATATATATATATATATATATATATATATATATATATATACATATATATATATATATATATATAATTTATTTTTTACATGGGTTTATAGTCTTTAATAAACATATTTTCTTTGTTTCGTTTTTATACAGTTCTCTTGTCAGGTTAAATCTGCATTAAAGTATTTTGAGGATGTAATTCATTTTCAATTAGTAGTTATGTGCTCTGGGAATGGTTGATATGTCAGGAGCGACAGTTGTTCATTATCAGTTCCTTCAACATTGAGAAATTATCTACAGGACGTGGAGTGGAAATTAAATTCAGTATGGAAGACTTCTTGTTTCATATGCTTTTATAGAAGTGTAGGCCTTGCATAGACTAGTCGGGTAATCGACTACTGCTGCACGGTGCTGTCAGAAGCAATTGAGTACTCAAGCATGCAATAACCATATGACGCGCTTGTTTTTCTCCACACCCTATAGTGATATTTTTTTAGTTTATAGATAATGGAGAAGATCCATAGAATCTTAAACCTATGCTGTAGATAAAACAAAACAAAGTTTAAGCCATTCATATTCCCTTTCGCAATCTTATATTCATTTGTATGAACACATGTCATATAACACAATTTCAGATGTGGTATGATCTTATCTTCTGCTTTTCCTCCAGAGTGTAACAGTCCTCTTTGATGTTTTGCTGGAGGTCACACTGTATGTCGCATCATCAGTGCTTATGTTTAGACCCGCATGGAGACTGCACATAGAACTCTGACAATTTACTGGCCTTCACAAAACTCTACACATACCATACACATGCATGTTTGTGTGTTTGTTTTTCTTCTTAATATTCCATTTAGTCAGAAAGCAAATTTTCCATTTTTTTACTGTATAGTAACACTTTACAATAAGGTTTCATTAGGTTTAACTACTTTAGTTAACATGAATTAAGAATGAACAATACTTTTACAGCATTTATTAATCTAAATTAATGTTAATTTCAATATTTTCTATTATATTATTAAAATCAAAAGTTTTATTTTTTAACATTAGTTAATGCACTGTGAACTAACATGAACAAACAATGAACGACTGTATTTGGCTCTGCCCACTTTAGGCTTCAAAAGCGCTCTTCAGAAACCTACGGGTGACGTCACGGATACTATGTCCATATTTTTTATATTTTTAAAAAATCCTTTCCATAAAATTTTACATATTTCCTACACCGTAAACTAAAGACAGTAACAAACAATGACGTCGATTTTACCATATCAATCCGAGCGCGAGTCCGATGATGAAACATTGGAAGAACTAGTTATTGAACCCGAACCTCCATCGCAAGGACGACTCGAACAGGACGTTTCTCAGTGATACGCTACTCAGTTTGAGGTACATTATGAGATGTTGCAACTCTAATTCCTCACCATCAGCATTAACAAGTGCATGTCCATCAACAAACTTAAAAAGATTATTTTACTTGTACTTATTTATTTACCAAGTGTTTTTCTAATTTATTGCGGTGAACATGTAGAAACTGTATCAATAACAGTGTATACATTAGCCTAGCTCCAACGTGAATGGCTGATGTAACATAAACGTTGGTAAAACAAATCTTGCTCCATGCTTAATCTTTCCTCAAAGTAATGGGAACGACAGACAATCTGCATTAACAGACACAGTTTTAGGTAATAGTGGCCCACAGCTGATTAGCAGAAGTATTTTAGTAAGACCATAATGCCGTGAGTTAGCCAGTTAGCAGGAGAGCTACACAATATAAAACTTAAAACGTACTCGGTTACATACGTAACCTCGGTTCTCTCTAGAAGAGGGAACGAGTATTGCGTAAGCTAGCTTACGCTACGGGTAAAGTCATCTTTTCTCGAGATATTGAAGCCAAAAATTATCCTTAATTTTGTATTTATTGTCAATGCAGTGCAGCAGCCAGCAGACCTAGAGCAGGCAATCTTGCGTGCTCATTGCCTGCCGTGCGGCAACTGCTGCAGCCTACCACTGAGCCTCGCCCGTGACGTCGCGCCCTCTACGCGTCACAGCCCGCCAAAATGGGGGTGGCTTAGCGTATAAAAGCCAGGCTCGGAGGCTGCGTCACTGGTTTCATCAGCTGAAGAGAAAATCGCTCGTGGCGCCTGCACGGTCGGGTTACGCAATACTCGTTCCCTCTTCTAGAGAGAACCGAGGTTACGTATGTAACCGAGTACGTTCTCTTACGAGAGGTTCTCTCGTATTGTGTAAGCTAGCTTACGCTACGGGAACCCATTGTCAACGCCGTGCGCGCCCAGCCTCCAGTTCATGAGTCCCAGGGATTCCCGGGGAACATAGATAAATGGGAAACAGGTGGGACCCTTGGCGCGCCCTTGGTGCGCCCTTGGAGACCCTTGGCGCGGCCACCGAACAAGACAAAGAGCTGTTCCGAAGGCCTGAAAGAGGCGGAGCGCGTAATGTAAGCCCTCAGCGTCCTGACGGGGCAGAGGAGATTAACATCACCCTCACTATTGGATGCTGGCAGAGCCGAAAGAGAAATGACCTGCGCTCTGAAGGGGGTGCCCAACACTTTAGGGACATAGCCATGTCTTGGCTTAAGGCGAGACACGGCAGGCAAAAACATATATTTTTTTCACTAGTCAGTTTTGAGATTTTGGGCTATTTGTCTTTAATAACATGTCTTCTATCAGACTTGTGCTGAAAAAAAGTCCAAAATACACATTTAGGTCTTTATTTTACTACACTTTGTCTGTTTGCGTGTGTAGATTTCGCATAAATTCAACAAAAGTTGGCGTTCTAAATCATCCTGCTGCTCCGCGATCGCTGTCTGCACCCTGTCATCACACACACCGTTAGAAAGCTCTCTCTCTCCTTTGCAACGGTATCGGATCCAAATATGGTCATTTCCTGTTTATCAGCAACCAATCGTGAAAGTAAAACGGGCGATTTAACTCAAAATGTGCAATCTCATTGGCTGATGCCAATTTCTGACAACGTGATTTGTTCAGAATCGTCACGTGACGCGTTCTGACATTATATACATGCATCACATATATACAATACTTTACACACTATTTATACAAAACAATTACATTACACAACAGATTTCAGTTTTTGTATAATATAATTACTATATAATACTAAACAAATCTGTAATTGTGGGATCCTAAAGTGGTTGTGAGTCCCTCAGGCAGATCATATTCACCTGTGTGATGGACTGTTGATGTGTTGTTTTGATGTTTTGAGTGTTGTTTTGGATGTTATGATCAGTATTGGATGAAGCAATGATGAGTTTTGGATGTTAAACAGTGTGATACATTGATTTTACATGGACCTAAAGCATATTTTGTCTGTAATTCATGGCTTTCAATAGAAATTAGTGGAATTTTGCCATAAAAATCTTTAAAGGCCGTTTTCTCAAAATGAGTTTTTTCTCACACTCCTAGTGACGATTTTCCACTTCTGTAGCACCTACATACACCAAACTTTACAGTCCTATTCCTAACTATATTGTGAAGGTTTGTTCAGAGGGATTTGTTGATATATCATTCTTGGCCTGATTTATATGACATTTTATGCCTAAAAATAGGGCGGAAATCAATTTAAGGCTATTGGCAGTATTTTCTGATTTACAAGGTAATAAAATGAGATATTCATAATCCCGTCTGTAAATGTCTTTTCATTGAATATATCAACAAAATGCAAAAATAATTTTGAATTTGTTTTTTTCATCTTCAAAAAACCTCACTTCAAAATATATGCAAATTAGTGCATATTTAATTAAATATAGCCTGATTAGCATATTTAAACATAAACTTACAGAAAACTTGCACTTTCGTCTCAGTCCGTGCTCGAAAGCGAGGGGGACGGCGAGCGAACTGAAGCGAATAGCCCTGTCTTATTGTGCTAAATGTATAGCTAGGGGCAGAATGGACTCCGGGTTCCGATCGCCGCATTTCGCGGGCTCGGGAAACTGAACCGGAGGTGTGTGCGGGGCGCGCCCGCCCTCTGATCTCGGGAACGGTGGCTCGCTGACAGCTGTGACTGTCTGTATCACTTGAGATGGCCCGATTACTGGGAATGGGGAACATTTTGTGACGATATTTGGTGCGAGCGGAGCCTGGGGCGAAGGGTTTGTCAGTAAGAGTGAGCGCTCGTGAGCGGGCACGTGACTTACATTCATAACTTGGCCGCTGTGAGGCTGTTGCCGTGTAACAGAGCGGACAGCGAGTAGGTGTGAGCACAGGTTTGTGGGCACATTCTCTACATCTAGCACTCGAGCGGTATTTGCCAGCTTTATGAGAGTGGGCTCTGTGTGAGACACGTGGGGCATCGTGTTTATGTGTAGGGGTTGAGCACTGACTTGTGGGCACTTTTTCTACACTTAAAACACCATCGGCGTGAGCCAGATAACCAGAATTTATACTCTTTTTGAGATTTCTCTGGGTCGCCATAAAAACGCGCTTGTGTGCAGGCGAGCGGGCTGTATTGCTGACTCGTTGGCTGCTAAATGTACGTCTGCAGTAGCCTTCTCTGAGGGGACTGACAGGACGAGATATTTTGACGGTGGTCCGGCCGCAGCGAGACCCAGCCGTCTTTTCCTCTTCGGTGTTGCTAGGAGGACTTTCCCTGCTCGGGCTTCAGCGCAATCTTGGGCCGGGGTCCTCTGTCGACGCTGCAGAGGCTGAGCTGGGCGCTGGCTAGCGTGTCGTGCAGGCGGCTCACGTGGGTGGCTGCAGAGGAGCTAGAGCGTTGCGGCAGGAAGAGGTTCATGGCCTTTGTGGTCTTCTGTACTTCGGAGAAACGGTCGACGATCCCGTTCACCGCTGGGCCGAAGAGACCGGTAGGGGAGAGCGGCGCGTCGAGAAATGCGTAGCGCTCTGACTCTCTCATATCCGCAAGCGTCAGCCAGAGATGCCTCTCTGTGACGGTGAGCGAGGCCATGCATCTCATCCCATTGCCTGAGCCGCGGATTTCGTAGCTCGAAGGGAGAGATCCGTCGCGCTCCTCATCCGTGATGGCGGCTGGGTCCTTGCATTTGTCATCCCATTCACAGAGGAGATCAGCTTGGAGGATCTGCAGCACAGCCATCGAGTGCAGGGCGGAAGCAGCTTGTCCGGCGGCGGCGAACGCGCGGCCAACAAAGGCTGAGGTGGTCCTGCAGGCTTTGAACCGGAGGGCAGACTTTGAGCGCCATCTCGCAGAGGGCGGGCAAAGGTGCGCTGCGACCGCCTCTTCCACTGGGGGGATAGCTGTGTACCCCTTCTCGGCGGCGCCGTCCACGTGGGAGAGCGCCGAGGAGACGTGAGTGGAGCCTCGCGGAGAACGGTGCGTTCCACGACTTCGAAAGCTCGGCATGAAGCTCTGGCAGAAATGGCGCAGATCTGGAAATGGGCGGGGGGCGGCGGCTGTGGAGGAAGCAGCCGTCGAGCCTATTGGGCGCGGGCTCCTTAGGCGGTGACCAATCCAGGCCGAGTTGGTCAACGGCCTTCGAAAGGAGGCGCATGAGCTCGGCGTCAACGCCAGCCCGAGTCCTGCTGGATTCCTGGATCGAGGAGGAGGCGGAGTGATGAGAACTTGACCACTCCTCGCTATCAGATGCCAGGATAGAACAGCTGTCACCTGGGTACGCTCCTTCAGCTTCGTCCCCTGAGGCAGCGGCAGTGAGGGCCGAAGCCGGCAGCTGTGCGTCCGGGAGGGGAGGAGAAGGAGAGAGTGAGGCTGGCGGGATACGATCCGGCGAGCGCTTGACTGTGGCCACATGCTCTGGCATCCTCTGCGCACGGCGGCTTCTTCTTGCGCGGTCCAGAGGGTGGAGTGACAGCGTCCGGGGTGAAGGCTTCGAGTCGAGCCCGCAGGGTCGACAACGGAAGCGCTTCACAGTGCACGCAGCCGCCCAATTCCAGGGCGAGGGCTGCGTGGTCTGGGCCCAGGCAGAGAGCGCAAATCACATGGCGGTCTCCTGCGCTGAGTGGGGCTCTGCACGAGCCGCAGGAAAGGCAAGGCATTTTGACAAAAACGCTTGCGCTCTTTTTAGTGAGAGAGAGTGAGTGTCGCAGCGGCGAACACTCACAGAAGGCAAGCACAAAAGGATACTCAACGCCGGATGGCGTAGCAGGCACGGAAGGCTGAAGGTGGCGAAGACGGCCGGCTTCTTCAGGCGCTTTCCTCTGCGTGCTGGTCGCTAGTTTCGACGGCGGACGGCTTTCTCTCAAGATCCAGCGATGCGGAGAGCCTGGCTTTTATACGCTAAGCCACCCCCATTTTGGCGGGCTGTGACGTCACGCGCGAGGCTCAGTGGTAGGCTGCAGCAGTTGCCGCACGGCAGCCAATGAGCACACAAGATTGCCTGCTCTAGGTCTGCTGGCTGCTGCACTGCGTTGACAATAAATACAAAATTAAGGATAATTTTTGGCTTCAATATCTCGAGAAAAGATGACTTTAACCGTAGCGTAAGCTAGCTAACGCAATACGAGAGAACCTCTCGTAAGAGAACTAAGTATTTTGAACACCATCTTTCAAGAGCAAGCATTTTGCGAATCCTGCATTAAATTCAGTCAGTAAAATAAAGGGAACACATACTGCTGTGGTATCATGGTAAAGATGAATTTTAACCACTGATTCTTCACATGCTCGTCCTTGGGCAGTGTAAAAAAACTGGCTTAACCTTCACATTGTAGATCACAGCACCGTCTTCTCGACATGATGCTATCCAGCATCCACAGGAATCTGCTGCAGTGTTTGGGGGTGTTCAAGTTTTCCCTGGTGTCTGCACGCACAATAAGTGGGCGGGCAATATGCTGATGTTTCGTCTTGACGTCACAACGAAACGGCTTATGACTTGTTTGAAAAATGATTCATTTCATTGACTCAGAGTCGACTCTTACTTTTGAAAGACAATAACTTTATATACGGTGCACTTTCAGATTTAAATCTTTGCAGGGTGTTTTCATTCACTTAGAGCTATGTTACACACTTCATGAAAGGTCATTTTCAAAAATCCATAATAGGGACACTTTAACAAAGATTTATAAATACTGTAACAAATGTTTTGTTCATTGTTAGTTCAAGTTAGTTAATACATAAACTAAAGTTAACTATTAGAACCTTATTGTAAAGTGTTATCAAAAGGATGACAGGTGTAAAATAGAATAATTTTGCCTAATTTGATTTCTTCAGTGATACTCTCAGTTCAGTAAAACACATTTCATCATTTAAAATCCATTCCAAAGAATTCAGCATTTTCTCCCACAATTAGTGCATGAATGTACACAGTTTGTGTGTACATTAGGTTTACTAATGGCTTCTGTGTGGAATGCTCCTCCAGCCTGTTGTGTTGTGGTGTATTGGTTACTTTCTTCCGGCAGCTGCTTTCATGGCCCTGTTGACCAGTGTTGTCCATAAGAACTCTCTCTATCTCTGTGTGCTTGTGTGTGTGTAGCAGGTTTTTTCTTATAGAAAATATCCATGCCTCATTGATTCCATTACAAATCCATTAGCTCCCTCAGCCCTCTGGAGGCCTGATCTTTAGGATGTCCTTAATACTGAGCATCAATGAGCTAACTACACAGGCTCAAACAGGCTTTTGTTCTCCCAGAACATGTACCTTCCTCAATTTGAGGAGAAAAATAATCAACAACAACAACATTGCAGGATATTAACAATGCTTTATTTGCAATGTTTGTAGAAAAAAATAACATTTATGAATTAATTCAGACATATTGACAATAAAATGTTGGGCATTGCTCTGTTTTGCTGGTTTAAGAGCTTAGTGTTTATTGTTATATTGTGACCCTTATGTTTTTATTATTACTTGAATTTACAAGTTGCATTTCTTATGCAGACTGATTTTTATTTTTTTATTTTTTATGTTTAAATGCTGGAGTAGGCTAGTATTGGAGAGCACATGTGTAAAGGCGGGCATACACTGTGCGATGTCTGTGCGATTTCAGCAAGGTATCTACTCACACTGAACGAGTAGATCGAATGCGATGTAAAGCTAAAGCTCAGGATTTATGTGCTCACACTATACGGTCCGAACGTCGAGCTGCGACTTGACTGCTCACACTATACGTGTGAAATATGTGCGATAAACCCCCGTGCTGGGTTGGTAGACGATATCATGTATCCAGAGATATTGTCAAAACAAGCATCAGTTATCAATATCAAGATGACTTAGCACTTCCAATTTATGTATTAAATTATTATTAGTATTATTATATTAGGGAAGGCTAATTTTATTATTAAATTGATCTGCTATTATAATTAATTTGCCACGCAATAATTTCACAGCACATCGCCGCAATGCGCTGTGAGGATAATAAAATATTACATAGAAGCTTACTCCTCGAGGAATAATAAAATAATAATAATATAATGATATGTCTATAATTCATTGTAATCGACCTAAATGTTTTAGACAATTTTCAATGAGGATCCTCTTTGAAAATTGTCTAAAACATTTAGGTCGATTAGGCTACAATGAATTATAGGCATATAATTATATTAACAGTCCATGATATGAAGTCTATCCGAACACTGCAATAATTAGTCATCAATGAAAATTAAAAACAGGTTTATTTCAAAAACATTGTTTAACAAATTAATAAAAGAGGCACGGTGCTACATCGCAGCTTGGAAGATGTGGGTAACAACTGGACAAACTGGAGGTAAGCAACAGTAATTTGAGGTAAGCAACAGTAATTTGTAGCTAGTTTGAACTACAGAACTTAAAGAGTTCCCTCTTTTCGTTTTTTTTTTCTGCAGATTGAAATGGTTAAAATCTGTTTTCGCGCAGGCGCAGTGAGGGAAAAAACACTGAGTTTAGGGCAATCGGTTCGTAGCTCTGCTTCAACTGTGCTATATAGTCACGAGGAGCGACCAAAATTTCTGACATGCCAGAAATTCATCCGACCATCCGATTGCCGATCGGGAGAGGTTAATCGCCTCTCGTTTCCCCTTGTATACTGCACGAACACTGCACGACAAACGACGCACGACAAAGCTGAAAATCGGCCTGACTCGAAAAAGAGTCGCACGAGTCAGAATTCGGCTCAAAATCGGACGAAATTTGCACAGTGTATGCCTGCCTTAACGCATGCTCTTCGCTCTTCCCAGCTTTACACTGCTTTGATAAGCATTGTGGTAGAAATAAATAATAATAATAAAACAGAGTTTACTTGTTTCACCAGAGACTACATAAATAAGAAAGGAAATTACAGAGAAATTAAACAGAAAATTGCATACAAAATAAAATAAAAGGTACTCTTCTGTATCAGTGCTGTATTTAAGTTAATCTGCAATAGTTCAAAAACAATTTGATCTATTTTAAAAATAAGTAATACTTACATCAGCTCACTGAATTTTATTTATTAACATTTAAATGTACAAATGAATTAAAATGATTGATGTAAATAAAAAAATTAAAACTTTATGAGGAGTAACTTTCAAAACATTGTAAAAAAACTAAAAAACATAGCATATAGCAGCAACTATATTTGCTTTTGAAACTTAAAGTGAGTGATAAATAAGTACCTATGCATTTGAATTTTGTTTGAGTTGTCAATTGTTGGCCAGAAGTGGCCAAGAGTGTCAGGAACCAATCAGACTCAGCATCCCTCACCACACAACGATCACTCTCCCCCGAATACTAATCACCCGCACCTGTTCACAATCAGCAAGTCCCATAAGAACACTCACCACAGCCTCAGTCTTTGTCAAGCCTCCAACGGGAACAGACCATTACTCATCGTCCTCTGACAGTCTCTGATGCAACCAGTACCCGCTAAGTAAACGTATACTCACCTGTGAATTACTAACCTCTGTGTCCTTGTTCTGCTGTCTTCAGAAATCCAGTCTGTATCCATGTTTCCTGAGACCCGGTGTTCATCTGAACTTCCTGTGTTCACGCTGAGTTTACTAGCTTGAGACTGCATCTGAAATAGAAGAGACAAGTATTAATGAACTGTGCCTGCTTGACATCAACTAACCTAAAGAGAACCTGCTCACCTGTAATCTGCCCCGCACGTTGTGATCTTCACCGAATCTGCACCTGAACTTTGAATACTCACCTTTACACTTGTGTCACCTTTAATAAAACTGTTTGGATTCACTTACCTCTGTCTCCGTGCCTGTATCCTGACAGAAGGCTTGACCAACGAAACAGATCTACTACGGTATGGATCCAACACAACCATCAACCGCTGCCATTCCAGGACAGCCTGCAACCAACGCGGCGAATCCGCTACCACAAGCCGCCAGCGCTTCCGCTAATCCCGCTCCCACGCTGGTCTGCATCGCTAACCCCACCTCCCGACCAGCGCCATTCTCCGGCCGGACGGAAGACTGCAACAGTTTCCTGTTACAGTGTTCACTTGCCATTGAACTACAACCTCACCTGTACCCCACGGATTGCTCACGAATCTCTTTTATCATTCAACAATTATCTGGAACAGCATTGAGATGGGCTGAGTCGCTGTGGACAAGGGAAGCTGAGGTTCTCACGTCTTTGCAAAGTTTTGTTAACCATTTCAAGGAAGTGTTTGGACAACCAGTCAGTGATTCATCCGCCGGCAATAAATTGATGCAACTTCGACAAGACACAAAATCTGTTTCTGAATATTTCATTGAATTTCGAACTTTAGCCTCAGTTAGTGGTTGGAATGAAAGAGCTCTCCTGGCAGTTTATCGCCTTGGTTTAAATCCTGCACTCCGTCTTCAAATGGTTATCTATGATGACAATCTAGGACTGGAAAAGTTCATACAGCAAGCTCTCCGTGTACATCAACGATCTCAGAGTTGTTATCAGGAAGCTCACCACTCTCCTGTTACGACCCCTCAAGTTCTCAAAGAGTCTGTGTCCGAAAACCCACCAGAAAAGATGCAAGTCGACACTCATCGGCTCACCCCGACAGAACGCGCACGTCGTAGAGAGTTGAAATTATGCTTTTACTGTGGTGTTGGAGGTCACTTTCTCTTGGCATGTCCCACTAGACCAACTAGACTGACGGTAAGCTCCGTTCAAGACCATCTCGTCGTATCAACACCATTGACGATTCCTGTAACCTTGAAACTCCGAAATTTCCATGTATCTGTAGCCGCCATCATTGACTCTGGGTCAGCGGGGAACTTTATATTAGGACGGCTCTGTAAGGAACTCAAACTCCGGAAAATCAACACTCCCAAGCCATACTCCATCCATGCAGTGACTGGCGAGCGGATTAACAAAGGGTATGTCATTTCTCAGATAACACCAATCCAGCTAAGTATTGAAAATAGTCACCACGAAATGTTCGAACCTCTCATTCTCAAGAATTGTCAAGTGGACATAATTCTTGGTCGTCCATGGCTTATTCGTCATCAACCTACCATAAATTGGCAGTCTGGTAAGATCAACAGTTGGGGTTGTCAGTGCCCTCTTGGTGAAGTCACACCCCCTGGTCCACCCGATGCCAAGCCACATGAAGTGCTAACAGTGAGTTCCACATTCATCGAAAGCCCCAAAGAAAATCTATCTACGAATATCCCCTCCTGCTGTGCTTCGTTCTCTGACATTTTTAATCCAGTTACTGCCTCTAACTTACCTCCACATCGGCCTTGGGATTGTGCCATTGATCTGGTTCCTGGCGCATCAATTCCCAAGGGCCGAATTTACTCCCTGTCAATCCCCGAACAAGAATCCATGCGTAAGTACATCGAGGAGGCTCTGCAACAAGGCTACATTCGCCCGTCCACATCACCTGCTGCTGCTAGCTTCTTTTTCGTTCCCAAGAAGGATGGGGGTTTAAGACCATGTATCGACTACAGAGCCCTAAATCAAATCACCGTGAAATTCAGTTACCCACTACCTCTCATCCCATCAGCTCTTGAACAGCTCCGAGAAGCCAAAATGTTCACCAAGTTGGATTTAAGGAGTGCATACAATCTGGTCAGAATTCGAGAAGGGGATGAGTGGAAAACTGCTTTCATTACGCCTGCAGGGCACTATGAATACCTGGTCATGCCGTATGGATTGGTAAACGCCCCTTCCGTTTTCAAGAGTTTTATGGATGAGGTACTCCGGGATTTCCTCGGAAAGTTTGTGTTGGTGTATATCGATGATATTCTTATTTTCTCCAAAGATCCAGTTGAACATCAACACCATGTGTCCCTGGTACTCCAAAGACTCCGAAAATTCACTCTGTTCCTGAAAGCTGAAAAGTGCACATTTCATCAGACCAGTGTCGAGTTCCTGGGTTATCAACTTAGTGAGAAAGGAGTGGGAATGGATGATCGGAAGACTGAAGCTATCCTGTCTTGGCCTACACCTCAGTCTGTTAAGGAGCTCCAGATATTCCTCGGTTTCGCCAATTTTTATCGACGATTTATACACCAATACAGCACCTTAACAGCTCCTCTAACCTCCTTGCTAAAGGGAAAGCCGAAGACACTTCTCGGGACCCCAGAAGCGGAACTCGCTTTCAAGTCACTCAAAGCCGCATTCACCACTGCACCCTTGCTCCATCACCCAGATCCGGAGAAGGTGTTTGTGGTAGAAGTCGATGCCTCCACTACCGGGGTAGGAGCAATTCTGTCCCAGTACTCTGAACATTCCTCCAAGACCATGCCTTGTGCGTTATTTTCTAAAAAGGTATCCGCTGCAGAAAGCAACTACGACATCGGAAACCGAGAACTCCTGGCTGTGAAACTTGCCTTGGAAGAATGGAGGCACTGGTTGGAGGGGGCTAAGCATCCATTTACAGTACTCACCGATCATAAGAACCTCCAGTATTTGAGAGACGCTAAGAGACTCAACCCACGCCAGGCCAGATGGGCACTATTCTTCACTCGTTTCCATTTCAAGATCTCGTATCGTCCAGGTTCCAAGAACACTAGAGCAGATGCTCTTTCTCGTATCCATGCATCAGAAATTCTGACTGAAGAACCCGACACCATCCTGCCTGAAAAGATATTTGTCAGTCCCATCCAGTGGGAAATCAACGAACAACTACTGGAATTGTCACGACAACAACCCAGAATTCCCGGATGTCCCCCCCGAGAAGATCTATGTGCCTGAAGATTTCCGCAACTCTCTGATTTCCTCAGCTCACTCCTCTGTAGGCACTGGTCATCCCGGGATAAGCAAAACTTTATCCACTCTTCAACTCAAGTATTGGTGGCCCAACATGCAGCAGGACATTATGGAGTTCATATTAGGATGCATTCCCTGTGCCATGTCTAAAGTTCCCAGAAATCTCCCAGCAGGTAATCTGATGCCTCTTCCTGTCCCACAAAGACCCTGGTCCCATAGTGGGGTCGATTTCGTCACCGATCTTCCCAACTCTGACGGCAACACTTGTATCCTCGTGGCCATCGACCGGTTCTCCAAGGCATGTAGACTGATTCCCCTGAAGGGTCTTCCGATGGCCTTTGTCACCGCGGAATTATTAATGGAGCATGTCTTCCGAAACTTCGGTATCCCAGAAGACATTGTGTCTGACAGGTGACCCCAGTTCATCTCCCGGGTTTGGCGAGCGTTTTTCACTCTCATGAACGTGACGGTAAGCCTATCATCAGGTTACCATCCGCAAACAAATGGCCAAACCGAGAGAAAGATTCAAGATGTTGGGCGTTTTTTGCGCACGTTTTGCCACTCCAACCAAAACATCTGGAGTCGGTATCTGATTTGGGCAGAGTACGCACAAAACTCCCTCAGACAGTCATCCACGCAGTTAACTCCTTTCCAGTGTGTGCTGGGTTACCAGCCTCCATTGTTCCCCTGGTCCGGTGAACCATCAGAAGTTCCGGCGGTAAACCAATGGTTTAGAGACAGCGAAAGAGTCTGGAATCAAACTCATCATCACCTTCAGCAAGCAGTAAATCGCCAACGACATTTCGCAGATGCTCGCCGCCGTCAAACCCCGGAATACCAACCCGGACAATTAGTCTGGCTTTCCACGAAAGACATCCGCCTACGTCAACCTTGCCACAAACTCAGTCCCAAGTACATCGGACCATTCCCCATTGAAAGGCAAATCAACCCAGTCACCTACCAATTTCGTCTCCCTGCTCAGCACCGGATCCATCCCACGTTCCACGTCTCCCTCCTGAAACCTCACCACCCACCTGTACCCAGCGCAGCAACAGAACCGGTCCCTGATGAAAACCCCAAGATACCTCCCATTGACCCAGAGCCCATTTATTCAGTGAAAGAGATATTGGACTCCCGACGTCGAGGTAATCAGCTAGAGTACCTGATAGATTGGGAAGAGTATGGACCTGAGGAAAGATGTTGGATACCCCGGAATGACATCCTCGATCCCAATCTGCTCCTTGAATTTCACGCTCAGCATCCTGAGAAACCTGCACCACGGCCCAGAGGTAGACCACCTCGACGTCGGGGTCCAAGGTCCGCTGGCGCGGACTCTGGAGGGGGGGGGGTAATGTCAGGAACCAATCAGACTCAGCATCCCTCACCACACAACGATCACTCTCCCCAGAATACTAATCACCCGCACCTGTTCACAATCAGCAAGTCCCATAAGAACACTCACCACAGCCTCAGTCTTTGTCAAGCCTCCAACGGGAACAGACCATTACTCATCGTCCTCTGACAGTCTCTGATGCAACCAGTACCCGCTAAGTAAACGTATACTCACCTGTGAATTACTAACCTCTGTGTCCTTGTTCTGCTGTCTTCAGAAATCCAGTCTGTATCCATGTTTCCTGAGACCCGGTGTTCATCTGAACTTCCTGTGTTCACGCAGAGTTTATTAGCTTGAGACTGCATCTGAAAGAGAAGAGACAAGTATTAATGAACTGTGTCTGCTTGACATCAACTAACCTGAAGAGAACCTGCTCACCTGTAATCTGCCCCGCACGTTGTGATCTTCACCGAATCTGCACCTGAACTTTGAATACTCACCTTTACACTTGTCACCTTTAATAAAACTGTGTTTGGATTCACTTACCTCTGTCTCCGTGCCTGTATCCTGACAAAGAGAAGTTTGATTTTGATTAGGTACTGTATGTAATGAGTTACAGTGTGTTGTCCCAAATACCACTTGGTGTATATTATGTGAAGCACAAAAAATATATATTTTTTTTAATTCTAAGAAATGCCTGTGTGGGTTTCTGTGACAAACATTTTAAGGCCCCATCGATATAAACAGAATCATTTATCATGAATCATCAAATTATTATTTAAATTAAAGGTGGATGGTTGTGGGTGAGTGTGTTGTGTAGAGAAGTGATTTGCAGATGGTCAGTGGACAGTGCTACGAGGAAAATGTGTGAACCCCTTGCAGGTGTATGAAATGTTTTTTGTGAAGTGACTGTCGTATAAGTTTCAGAAGGATGCCGATATGCGTACCCTCAATGCACACTTTTGAGGCCGTGCTTAAGAGAGCTCCGCAGCAGACATGCCCCCTCAGATTTTTGAGCCAAATGGATTTTGAATGCAGCTTCCAAAATACAAAAATATTTTTACATTTGATACAATCACACTGGTGTGATTAGAACTTCACTGGCGCTGAGCCTGAGACTGACACGCTCACTTGTCATGCATCGCAACTGTTCAGTGTTTTCAGCCATATAAAGTTGAGGCGGCGTTAATAATCCTTTCAAATATAATCTGACGATGTGTTTTATTTAGAGGTAGAACGATTGATCGGTTTTGATGTGTAATCAGCACTGATAGCAACACCAAACTATCACTTGCTGGAGCAATCAGTTATCGGCAAAAATCCATACGGATACTTTTTCCGGGTTGGATCCGTTGCTGGAGCGGCTGGGAAGGGTGCACTGTCATTACACAGTACGAGAGTGCTGAGAAGGGTCCTCTGGCATAATACAGTAAAAGAATGGATGCTAACATTAGTAGTACCTCAAGTGGTTAACAGTGGAAAAAATACACTTATGTCTGACCCAAATGTTAAATGTCCGATTGTTGCCAGCTATTTGCATTGGTTTATGGTCACTTTTATGCATTTGTTATGCAGCGAAGTTGCATATTATATATAGCTAGTGACATGAGAAAGCAAACTAATATGTTCATGCAGCCGACAGAAACATATAAACAAATCAGAAATACATTTGATTTCAGTTATATATTGCGATTTTGATTAGATAATCAAGAGTGAGAAATAAAGTGTGTGAGAATTTCAATGCTATGGCCTTTCCGTATATATTTAAAGATGGCCATCTGTAAGCATGACTTATAGATTTTTACATTTTAAAGTTGTATCACTTAACTTTAGTTAATGAACTATGAACTATCATAAACAATGATCAAGGTATAATTAATGTTAATATTTTTATATTTAAAAAGTACAGTACATTTTACATTTTACAGTACATTAGTACTGTTTTTCAATGCTTTAATAAAGTTCAGCACTATTTTTTATGTTTTAGTTTTTTTCATTCCGTATCCATTTTAAAAACTATTGGGTGATTAATCGGTTATTGGCCAACGTGGGCCAACCTACTTATCGTTATCTGTAAAGTCCAGTATTGGTCGACCAGTTTTATTGATATCAGATACACATTGTGGTAACTATAAAGTTTACTCAATTTTTTTTGCCAGTTCACCGGCCACTTACTTTTTGAATTTATGTGTTTTAAATCTGACTCTGATTCTCTGAATTGCAAACAATTGCATTTCATGATAAAGTTAATAAGTTTGGGAATATTTTAAATTAAAAAAGAGAAAGAAAAAGTCATACAGTGCTACTGTGGCTGCTGTGTGTCACGTGACAAGCATGATGACCCCCTCCACTGGTGCCCCCTCAAAACACTAATGACGCTTTTCCACTGCATGGTACGGTACGGCACGGTTCGGTACGGCGTGCTTTGGTGCTTTTCCACTGCATGGTACGGTACGGTACAGCTCGGTACGGCTCACTTTGTGGCGCTTTTCCACTGCATGGTACGGTACGGTACGGCTCGCTTTGGCTCGCTTTAAATGGTACGACCTCTGTTGAGGTTCCAAGCGTACCGTACCGATACTAAAATGTGACGTGGAAACAATGCAGATCACTGATTGGTCAGACAGAATTGTCACTACCAGCGTCATTGTATTTGTGAGACATCAAACCCGCTAGATTTAAATAGCCAGTAACAGCCACCGCTGTAGCACCTGTTTTAAATCTACTTGCTTAAAGAAAAAAAGAAAGAAAAAAAAAACTTCCAAAAAAGAAATGGCTGAATCGTGGTCAGTGGACAAAGTGCAGAGGTTCCTCTCGTTGGTTGCCGAGGAGCGGATAAATTATAACGATCAGTCATAATCCCACCCACTTTGAAGCGGTATTAACTGCAGTGGAAAAGCAAACCGAGCTAAAGCGAACCGAGCCGTGCCGTGCCGTGCCGAGTCGTACCATGCAGTGGAAAAGCAAAGCGAGCCAAACCGTGCCGCGCCGAGCCAAACCGTACTGTACTGGGCCGCGTTTCTCAAAAGCATCATAAGCCTAAGTTGATCGTAGAACAATTGCCACCAATGGTCTCTACGACCAATTTAGGCTTATGATGCTTTTGGGAAACGCAGCCCTGAGCCGTACCATGCAGTGGAAAAGTGCCATAAGTGCATGACGGCCCTGCTCAAGTGAGTAGTAGTTAGTGGAGGGAGGACAACTTATTCAACTTAATATTTCTCAGGCACATAGGTTGTCAAAGCCATGCCTATAGAGAAGAAAGACCTTTCTAAGCCCTGCCCAGTGTGGTTTGTTAAAGCATTCCTTAGTCCAGTTGTTTGATGAGAGAGAGATTATTTGTAATACAAACTTAAGAATCGGTCCAACTATAGCAGCAGAAGACTATTATTTTGTTGCACGGAACTGTGGAAGAACTGAAATGGCACGGGTTGTTCTTTGGTTGATCTATCAGCGGAACGGGGCGCTTCATACCCGCCCTCATCTGAACTTTTATTTTGACAACACGTCAGAGCTCACATTCTCCATCTTTATTGTTTCTGTCTCTGTTTAACAGTCCGTCTAATAAATTAGACAGAAGTAGAATGTATATGAAAACATAGTTTTGTTTTTCTATTATTACTAAGGGAAAGGTAATAATAGAAGGATATAATAATAGAAGGAAAGGCAAAGGATATAACATTTTCTCATCTACCGTCAGCATTTAGCAAATAAGCATATAGTATTTAATATTATATAATTATATTATTATATAATTATTATATAATTTAAGCAAGTCTTTGAATGTCTAATAAACATTTGACTTCCCAAACTTTGGAAAATCATCAGTGAGATAGTGAAGTGTGCATTTGCAGCCTGCATTAAAACGTTTGTACTCGTGCGTAAGGCTCGATCCGTACGAATTTGATGCAGAGAGATGAGTTCAGCTGTTACTGACATACACAACTGAATAACCAAAGTCTGACTTTATTTCATAATTAATGACAGACTGACAATAAATCATTACATATGTGTCAAGTTTCTGTGTTCTTCAAGAGAACAGAATTTTTTTTCACAAAATAATTTATGGGATTGCAGCCCCATCTACAAAATCTTTGTAATGATTCTTTGTAATTTTATCGTATATTTTCTTTTCTCCACTATGAGCAAATAATATCAGGTGAGATACAAGCAACCCAGAGCAGACTTCCTGTTTCTGTCAGCTAGCATACAGATTACAGTACTTGAAATTTGAGATCACATCACAGTCTTTATAAAAAGAGAGTATTTCTCATTTTGACTTGACATTTCATGTGATAATTTTGTTCACAGGCATTTTTGATTTTCCAGGTGATAGTAAATGCCTGCGGCAGCAAAAGCAGTTTTTGTGTGACTGATGCTTTTATAAATTTTACTAATATACTGTATTCATTCACATGAAATAAACTGGCCTCCAAAAGTCTGAGATTAGTCGTCGTCATTTACTACTGTACCTTGTTGTCATTTGGTGAGTTGTACCTTGTTGAGACATGTCAGATCTTGCCCCAGTGTTTTGCGCTGCTGCAGGTTGCGCAAAGCTGCTGAAGAGGCCTTTGCAATATTTGTATATTCCCAGCTCTTGTCAGGTAGAGAGAGACAGTGGTCTGCCCGGATAGATGCTTTGAGCAGGCGCCCTACTCTGATTACCACAGAAGTGACCAGAGGAGCTGTCCTGACAAGGTTTTGAACCAGTAAATCTTCTTAACCATTCATGGTGAGACCATGAATTTCCCTATTAAATCACAAGCCTGCCACTTTTTTGAATACTTGCACAGAGTCAAATACAAGTCAACTCTGAATCAATTGAAATAGGGTACTCCAAAGTTCACTGTAGAATTGTTTTGGTGTGGCTGTGAATGTGAGCTTTGGAAATGGCCCAGGCCATTGTAGCGCATTGGTGTGACACCCCCTAGTTAGCTTGACACTCCATGAGAAAAATATGGTAATTGGGCCTATAAATAAAACATAGATATGACAAGTGTGGTACCCACCTGCTCAAAGTAGCACCAGAAACAATTAGTCAGTCAAAATAAAGGAATAAGGGTGTAAGAAACTGAAGATACAGAAACAATTATGTGAGAAGAGGAGGAAATTATGGTGAGTAAAGCATGAGCTATGAACAAAGTATGAATAAACATAGCTAGATTAAGTTGATACCACCTGCTAATAGTTGACTTTTAAAAGGTCAGGCTGAGCCAAACCAAATTCTACACTCACATTTACATCTGCTCAACTTATGACAAGCGTATGACAATGAACGTATTATGTTCAAAATTCTCCAAAATTTGTTGGTCAAAAACCAAAAAACTCATTTGAGCTTTATTTTGGTAAAATGTTAATAATATAATGATTCATGCAAATGTATGATCATATATAAAGCTACAATATCAACTTTGATAATGTGGTGTTTGTGTTTTTTCCATTTCCTGAAAAGTATAGCACTTTTGGAGATACAAGGTTTCTGCCCTACAGCAACTAGGGAGTCTAAAATAAAAAAGATTGAGAACCACTGGTTTAAGCCCATTATATGAAAGGCCTGAATATATCCACATTTGTGTATCTCCATCTGTTTGGATTTCTTCTTAATATGTTTACACATTAACACATAATAAATAAATTAGGAACATTTTTACTTAGCAATATTGTAATAAAATATTACTTATCTTTACTCAAGTACTTCGTCCACCACTTGTCTGACACATAAGAATTTGTCTTGAAAACGTCTCGGGTTATGACTATAACCCTTGTTCCCTGAGAAGGGAACGAGACACTGCGTCGTTGAAAACGACTCTTTGGGGACGCTCCCTTAGCGTGCGCCTCTGAAGTATGAATGAAACTAATCCAATCCTGATTGGTGTTGCGTCATGACGTAACATGTGACGGCACATAAAAGTGACGCCGGCACACACACATTAGCCTCGCGATGAAACAAGCTGCTCCTAGGCATAGAGGGGCGTGGCAAGACGATGCAGTGTCTCGTTCCCTTCTCAGGGAACAAGGGTTATAGTCATAACCCGAGACGTTCCCTTTCGAGGGAACTCGCACTGCGTCGTTGAAAACGACTCTTTGGGGAATGAATGCCCACTAGGCCACGCACCGAAAAAGGCCTGCCCTAGAGTGAAACTGATCTCAGGCACTCAGCTAGGACGAGAGCACACGTGCGCCAGGCGTACTAGGGAGGTGCAGACTATAAACCTGATAAAAGTGTGCGGGGTAGCCCAACCGGCTGCCTCACAGATCTCCTGGAGGGGCACTCCCGAGAGGAGGGCCCTAGAGGACGCCATGCCTCTAGTAGAATAAGCGCTTACGGCCAAAGGTGAAGGCAAATTGTGCACCTTGTAGGGCTACTTATGGTTTGTATAGCCGGGAGCCCCTAATAGGTGACCCAAAACACACTACAGTAGGTCCGACCTCCTCCGAGAAGAGGACCTCTCAAGGTAAACACTCGGAACTCTGACTGGCAGAGCAAGGAACCTCTCCTTTTCTGCCGACACATGAGGTGGAGAATGAAATATTTGCAGGACCATGGACCTAGCCATGTTAGATTACACTCAAGGCACATAGCTGGGTCTCGGATGCAGTATGGCCTTAACTCCGCCGGGGGCAAACCCCAAGCAAGCTGGTGATAATGCCAGGGCTTGGAGATCTCCCAGTCTCTTTAAAGAAATAGCTAAGAGAAAGGCTATCTTGAACGTGAGGTCCTAGGCGAAGCCGACTGGGGGTATTCGAAGGGAGCCAGGGATAGCCCTTCGAGAACCACCGCCAGGTCCCAGGAAGGAACCCTGGACCTGACTGTCGGTCTTATCCTCCACATACCATGGAGAAATAGTATGACCAGTTGGTGCCTCCCCAAAGGCCCAACATTTAGTGGTGCATGGAATACCGCAATGGCAGCCACGTACACCCTACGTGTGGACGGGGAGAGATTCGCAGAGAAACGATCTTGAAGAAACTCCAGAACTGAATTCATTGGGCAGTTAACTGGGCCTCAGCCCCTGCCTCGACAGGATGTCTGCTCCCTGATTCAGAAACCCCGGGATATATATTGCTCTTATAGATAATATTTTCCCTTGGGACCCTAAAATGATCTGATGCGCCAATCTGGATAGAGGGCCCGATCTGAGTCCCCCTTGTCGGTTCAGATAAGCTACCACTGATGTACTGTCCGAACGTATCAAAAGACGTGGTAACCTTTGATGTCTGGGAGGAAGCTCCTCAGAGCCCTGAACACAGCCAACATCTCTAGGCAATTTATATGCCAAGAATGATGATGGTCCTGCCACAGACCCCTGGCAAAGCGGCCGTCCGAGACCGCGCCCCAGCCAGTGAGGGAAGCGTTTGTCGAAACAGTTTTCCGGCGACATGACACCCCTAACACTGGCCCTTGGGACAAGAACCAAGGTTTCTTCCATATTAATAGGGAACGAAGGCATCTGCGCGTAACCTTTATTATACGGAACGGATTCCCCTTGGGGAAAAAAACCCTTGGCTTTGAGCCACCACTGAAGGGGCCTCATGTGGAGCAGCCCCAAAAGAAAGGGGGTAGCCCTCAGAGGTCCTATTTCTTTTACAATTAGGACCTCTTTCCCGAAGCCCTCTTTGCCTGAAGGACGGCCCTCAGGTCACCCTTCTGGGTGGAGGACTTTGGTTGAGAGGGCTCTAGAGGCAACGCTCTCTTTTTGCTTTTGCCGTTGGGAGGAGCTGGTTGACGGCTGAGGCTGGCCACTTGGACCAGCCCTCCTAGATCCAGATTTAGAACGGCGAGGGAGATACTGTTGGAATGCCGCTGACTGTTTTTTCGCTTCCTGAAACCTGTCGACGACTGTAGTGACAGCATCGGAGAACAGGCCAGAAGGTGATAGCGGAGCATCCAACAAAAATATTTCTCTTTCTCTTTTGTACCAGACAAATTTAGCCACAGATGTCTCTCCGTAGCCACCATAGCTGACATAGAGCGGCCTATGGCACGTGCCGTATCTTTAGTGGCCCGGAGGGACAAATCTGTGGCTCTTCTCAACTCCGCGAAGTCAGCAGGAGTCGGTCCCTCGCCCTCATTTAGATCTTTAAGAAGATCGGCCTGGTACGCCTGCAAAATCGTACAGAGTGCAGGCACGCACCAGCCTGACCAGCCGCCATATAAGCCCGGCCAACCAGTGCAGAGGTGTCCCTGCACGGTTTGTTGGGCAGCGCCGGGGCTTTAAGCGAAGATACCGCATCAGGAGAAAGATAGCTTTTTAAAGCTTCCTCCATCTGCGGCATCTTGCCATAACCCGCCTCTCTCGCACCCACCACATTCGAATAATCATATAATGAATGTGATGAGATACGTAAAGAGTGGGGTTTTTCCCAGGATCTAGAGATATCTTTATGAAGATCTGGGAAAAACGGTAAGCCCCGGCGCTGAGGTTGTGAACAGTGCTGCAGGAATCTCTCGTCTAGCTTGCTTTGACGGGGATCATCCTGGTTATTTTGTGGCCAGCTGATATATATATATATATATATATATATATATATATATATTTTTTTTTTTTATATATATATATTTTATTATAAATTTTTTTTTTTAGTCTGGCCACAGCACGCGTCACAACCTCTTTGAGCTCTACATAAGCAGAAACATGAGCCGGCGAGTGTGACTCATGTTGCTCGCTCCCGATGCTGAGAACATCTACTTTCTCAGAAACAGATAGCTCGAGCACCGGGCACTCGTCATGGGCAGAAGAAGCCGCATCGCGGACTTCTGCGTCGTGAACGAGTGCTATAGAATCTGCGGATGATGAACGAAAAAGTGCCTCAGCAGTCTCGTTCTCATCCGCGAGATCCTTCTGCGATCCCCACGATCTAAGCCGGGACCCGAATCGCGGGGATCGCGAGCCTGGCCATCATCAGAAAATATAGCCAAGCGGGAGCGCAGCACTCTAATAGGAAGTGCTTCACAGTGTTCACAGGCAGCCCCCTCGAGAGCTGCCTGTGCGTGCTGCGCCCCTAAACAATACACACACAACTGATGCGTGTCCCCACCTGTGAGATATCTAGGGCAGGGGTGCACACACTTAGTGTATTGTTCACTCGCCATAATATAGAGCTTTGCATAGACAAAACAACACAAAATAAGACAGTTTCACAGAGAGCGCTTGCTGAAGATTTATGTGCCGTCACATGTTACGTCATGACGCAACACCAATCAGGATTGGATTAGTTTCATTCATACTTCAGAGGCGCACGCTAAGGGAGCGTCCCCAAAGAGTCGTTTTCAACGACGCAGTGCGAGTTCCCTTGAAAGGGAGCTCATGATTACATTCTCTTTTTGCATGCAATTTGACCTACCTATTATATAGGTAAGGTATTGTGGTAAGGTATTTACATTGCTTTTCATTAAAACCATCTGCGTTTGGCAGTAACGTGTGGTGAAATCTTGTCATGGGTAGGCTGTGACCTATCAATGTGGCATATATGTTCATATATTCATTCAGTTAATGTAGCAACCCAAGTTCATATCAGGCATCATCACATCGCTGCCTGCATACAGCAAAGTCAGTCATATGTGAGGCTAATGCACAATAAAATCTAATAATCAAATTAATGCACACATCTATCTTATGACTTATACAACAAACAAATGTTTTGTGCGGGACACAGTAAGAGAGGGAGGCGGCGCGTTGTCAGCGAACCGACAAGCAGCCTAGTCACTCCTTCAAAATGCGCAAACGCGCACAGACAGCCACACACACACTATTGGTCTGGTCACTCTGGTGACGGCGCACCGGGATTTGAATAGGCTACAGTCCGAAAACATTGTGTCAGCAGTACAGCTTTAAAGTACAAAAACAGCTTATTCGCTCCTACAAACTGCGCTATAGGCGCACACACCGACACGAATGAGCGTCTGGCGACGGCGCACCAGGATTAAAAAAGAGAACTACAAAACAGCATTTTAACCCTTACGAAATGCACCATAATCGCACAGATGGACCTACAGTACACACGTGGCAGAGGTGACGGCGCACCAGGGTAGCAGCTATGGAAGAGAGAACATTTTGGTGTCAGCGCACAGCAGGCCTATAGTCCACCATCAGACAACACACACAAGCCAATATAAGGGTTTTAAAAATAATAAATAAATGAATAATTTACATTTTAAAGGGGGTGCTTACTTTTATTTGTAGACAAAACTCCTTTTCCTCGATTAACTGAAGCCTATGTAAAACGCATTTGCAGCTGCACAGCTAACGTTAGCACAGTGAGCGTATGGCTCGCTCATAGGCTGTGCTGCGGCAACTGCACATCCATTGGCGCGGGCGCCTCTGACGTGAATGGAGCAGACTTTCCTCCTTGGCTCTTATTTCCATTGAAAAGGAGAGACTCATGAAATTGAGAAATACACCCAACAAAGAGGACTTTTACAACAAAGTAATTGACATCTTTGTCCAGAGGGATAGACGCATGGACTTCGTCTACAACGGTTTCCCGTTTACGACCACAACTCTTTTTCTTCATAGGACGCTTCCAACGCTAGGTGCCGCTAGATAGTAGCTTGAAGCGCGGAGTGAGTGAGAGCGTGTGGATCAAGTGACATGAAGCACGCTCGGTCTCTGCCTCAATGTTGATAATTCAAGACAGCACGAGAACTGACTGCGCATGCGCAAATCTACGTAAACTACGTTCTATGGACCAAAGAGGCACAGCTAACCTCTGCCTCAATGGCCATGGCCTTGAATTTTCTGCATGAAACAATGATTTTTAGGAGCAAACAATGGCAAAAGGAGTATATTATATGTGTATTCCTGAAAAAAATTGTTACAAAAAATAATATTTGGAATAAAATAAATGCAATTAATAATGTGGTGAATTAATAAAGCTCTTGGAATTAATAAATGTAATGTCAACATTTCCTTTGGTGAGGCACTGCCTACCCTGCCTACCCTGACCGCACGTCCCTGGCGTTTGGTCATTTCGTTTTCTTCTATTTGAAGTTCTTTTTCTCTGTACTGTCTGCGATCCTGAACAGGATTTTTGAGACCAACAGCTCTTCAAGCTATAATGACTTCTTTCAGGATGTGGCCTTATTTGAGTGAGATTTGATTGGCTATTGCCATGAGAGCTGGGAGACTCATCAGGGTGGGTTACTAGCAGCAGGAAGTGATTGGTTGGTAGATGCGGCTGTTAGTGGTGAATGAATTCCATCTACCAAATATCAGGAGTTAGAAGAAGAGGCTTGAGTGATGGCAGCTGGGAGTCGCTTTTGCGCACTTTATAACCCCAGAGTGATTCTGGCAATGAAGTCTGACATCATACATTAATTACACCAAAGCTAGGATTTTTTATTAATTGGTATAAGGATATAAGGAATAATTTTCCTAAACTGGTATTACAAAACATGTGCCCTTTCATTGTGCTGCTTTCCCTTTCTTTCTCACAAACAGGCAGAATAATGGCAGAATAATACACTGACTGTGGCGTTTATTAGTTCATTGTTTCTCCCTAATAACTCAGTTTATCTGTTTTTAAGGGCTCTTATGCTCTTATTGCATATACATTGAGTTCATGTTCTCTCTGCATTATCTATATTGATTAATTGTGATCCATGTAGTACATTTGCTTAAGTGTTATACATAACAATATTTCGATTTTTTGTATATAAATACAGCTTTGCACTCTTTACTGTCAAAGAGGAAGGTTTTTGTTTTATAATTTAGTGACTTTTCAATCAAGTCTACAATGACTAATGTATACAAAGTGATGTGGTCTTTATGTCTTGGGTTGCCAGTGCAATTTGCCTCCTCAGAATAAATGAATGAAGCAATGAAAAGTGTGAATAAATAAACACTTCACTGAGGTGTGTGAATAAATAAGAATGTTTTCTGAGGTATGTGAATAAACAATGATACTTTACTGAATAGTGTAATATGCAAATAGATGTCTGGTAAATGTAAATCACCTGAAATAATTGTGGGCCCCCCATGGCCGTGGATCTCGGAAATCTTTCCCTGCTTAATAACATCCCTGAGCACAAGGATCCATAGCAAATTCTGAATTATTTCAGAATGCACTGTAAGTTACATTGTGACATGGCATGGGCACTTTATCTATTCACACACATTGGGGCTCAGAATGAAGAAATAGACACTGTAAGATGTAAAAGCAGGTCTGTATGAATGGCACCAGTCTAAAACTAAGCCCAGTATCACTGTTTGACTGAACCCATAGAACGTTCTCCCTTATATCACAGGCTACAGCTGTAGCTGCGACTATATTTAGACCCCCTTTTCCACTCTCATACACACACATATACATATTCTTCCCTGGTTTGCAACATCTCTGCCTGTACCTCCTACAGTGCATCAAGCAGTGTCTGTCACACACACCCTTTGTGTGTGTGTGTGTGTGTTTGTTTGTTTGTTTGTTTGTTTGTTTGTTTGTGTGTGTGTGTGTGTGTGTGTGTGTGTGTGTGTGTGTGTGTGTGTGTGTGTGTGTGTGTGTGTGTGTGTGTGTGTGTGTGTGTTTCTGTTTCTGTGCACGCACAGACATGGTAGTGAATGGTTGAAATTAATGACTAAAGTGTCAGAAATAAAGTTATTTTTTTACATTGTCATAAGATTCAAGTCAAATAACATTTATTTATTTAGTAGTGCTTTATACTAGAGATGCATCGATGTATTGGTCGATAAAAGCTATATTTGTCACTATCGGCCATCGGCCATCGGCCGATTGTTTAAAAACAGAAACCAGTGCCGATTATATCCTGTCAATCAAAAGGGTGCGAAAAAAGGGTCCGACAGCTACTCACTGTGTGTGAAGAAAATCCTTCATGTTGAATTTAGGGCAAGTTAATGTGACAATAACGCAATAACAGTTACAGCTACATTAAAAACAGCTACATTAAAGCAGGTTCTATTTGACCCTAGTTCAAGCCAGGGTTGCGAGGTCTGCAGTTTTTCCCTTACTAAACTCTGTGCTTTGTTACTTCTAAAAAGAAATAAAGCCTCATCTTTCAAATTCTGTCGATTTTATCACGAAATTCTAACAATAAATGGCGTTTTGACGCTCTTAAATGTTATGTGACAGATCAGTTCAAGCAGCAACGCGGAGCGCTAGTCTTTTCTTCCACTTTAATACAAGTTATATCTAGAAAAACATCCATGAATATCAGAATGTATGTTGAAAAATACAGGACAATTTACTGAAATCCGTATTATGACTCATGTAATCTCTCAATCTGTGTTTCAACCACAGAAATATGTCAATAAAACAGCTTGTGAACAACGTCACTTAACGTTGCATTTACCTCAGGAAAGTTATCCAGTGTTCACAGTTCGTTAGTTAGCTATAAAAACAAAACTAAAGAAGAGCTTATTTACTGTTAATTATATATGTATGTTTGAATAAAATTGCGATGAAGACAAGTGCTTATGAAAACTACCCTATATGTGCTGCTGAGTTGTATACAAACATTTCAGTTTTATTTGGATGGAATTATTATATATGAAAATAAATGGGAGTTAAATATAATAGGCCTAACTCTGTTGTTAATTGCATCTAATATTATAGTGTACCAAATGAGAGGGTTCCCTGTATAGTTTGCAGCATTATTTGGGAGAGATTTTCTTTCCATAAGAAAAACAAACTATCGGTATCGGCATCGACCGATATCATTCTGAATAATCGGCTATCTAGAAATTTAATATAAATCGGTTCATCTCTATATACAATACATATGGTTTCAAAGCAGCTTCACATTAATAAAGCAGGACAATAATAGTTAATGTTGTAAAATTCATCAATTATGAAAGAAATTAAATTTAAGCTCTACAGAAGATAATAGTCATTATTCAGGTCAATTTAGTTCAATGCTGTTTCAGTTCAGTACCTTTTTTGCAAAGTCCATCAATTGTGAAACGAGTTCAATTCAGCTATAAGCAGCTTTTGTCATTATTACTAGCGTTATTATTCAGCTCATATCAATTCAATGTTGATTCAGTTCAGTTCAATAATAGTGTCTATGTTGCAAAATTAGTGTCATTATCCAGCTCAATTAAGTTCCATTTTCATTCTCAAGAGGAACACAAACCTTTTCACTCCACTAAAGAATTACATCTGCTTGTTTGGCATTTCTCTTTGTGTCTTCTAATATTGTAATATTCTAAAATGCAATTATCTCATCATTTACTGTCAGAATATTTGCATCAAATTTTTAGCGTTATTTTTGTTGTTTTGGCATGTGATTGAACAATAAAGCTGATGCAGGGTTTGTGTTACTCTTGTGTAGTTATTGTTTTATTGCGTAACTACTATAAATACATATATTTGTGAACTATATAGCATTCAGCATTTTCTAAATGTTTTACAGTTCACAAAGATAATAGTATTTTCAACTGCTATGCACAAGCACACACCCAAACATGTATAATCCCACACACACACACACACACACACACACACACACACACACACACACACACACACACACACAGAGATTATGGGGAGATATCAAGTTTATCCACTGCGGTATAGGAACTGAAGTCAGGATTATAACTGCCACACCTTGAGTGATGCATTAATAATAAACCACAGAGGATTATGGGAATGGGCTAATTAGCACAAGCCTCATATGAAAGACACCCCCACCCCCTTATCACTTTGATCTAAAATATATGCCACTATCACATTATACTCAAATCTCAGCCACACCAACATCAGTCAATACATTTACATTTTATAATAATCATTTCCCATCTTTAAATAAGCATTTCTTTTAAATGTCCCTACAAATGAGTGTACCTTATGTAGGGAGTAAGCTAGTGATGTTTTATCTGGTCTGGGAAAAAAATATTCATAAATGAATGGGTTATACTAACCCTTTTGTATAAATTCCCAAATTTCAAACATTGATTTTCTAAATGTTCATTAATAACATGATGTTATTGAAACAAAAAAGCACCTGGACTGTTTAGGAAGTGGCAGTAGAATGTCCACAAGCAATGGGGGAGAAACAAAAAGGGATTTAAAATGCGACAGAAAAAAGCCAGTCAACCATTTTATTTAAACTATTAATTTAATAATTAACTTATTTATAACAAATTGCTGAGAACTGTGTCATGTTTGGTGACAAGGTTAGAGTATAATATTAGCTCTTTTAACCCTCTGGGGCCTAAGGTGTTTTGGGGGTCCTTGAGATGTTTTGACATTACCTGACATTTGTGCTTTTTCAGTTCCTTATAAACATATTAATGGCAAAGGTGTAATTACACTCTATTCACCACAAACAGGGCTACCATAATATGTGAGCAACAGTTATGTACATGTTTGTATTTTTACTGCATAGCTGGATTATGGCTGGGCGATAAAACAATAACGATAATTATCGCGATATAATATTTCTCGATCAAACGATATCAAGAGTTCGATAAATGTTCGATAATGTTTATGTGCCAAAAGCGGAACGAAACTCATTTGAACTGCGCGCCACATGGACCATTTATCCGCTAGGTTCAAAGTCCAAACGGCAGCGCAGCGCGAGCTCACTAGAGCAGAAGCGTTTACTCTGATCGTCTCGCTCACGAGATTCAGTGAGAAGCGCTTGAATTCAGCGAAGAACACAAATGTCTCCGTGATTTAAACCAGTTTAAAGGCAGATGAAACACCGCTGACAAACAGGAGAAACACTGTGCGCAACGATACAGTCAGAATCTGAATTGATATTGAATCAATTTACCATGGATTTACTGTAACTTTAGCCTAGTAATATTAACTGCACCATGAAATGTGGGATATACATACTGAATTGTATTATATTATTAATGTAGACAATGTATTAAATGACTAATGGAATATAATTACAGTATTTAATAATGTATTTCGGCTACTGTTTTTCATACAAATACCATAGAAACCATAAAGTTACATTTTGCCATGATAGTGAGGTGCTATAGGCTATGCCTGGTTTTATCTGTGGTTATCATGATCTAAATGCATGATACTGGATGACCAATGGTTAATTTTAATAAAACTCCAGCAGTCAGAATATTAAATTTTACCAAATAAAAATGTGGTTGTTACATTTTTTTAACAGATGTTACTGTTTTTGTTAATGAACATAAATTTAACAGTATTATTAGCTTGAGTAAGGATGCAGATTTACTGTCAACTCTGTCAAATATGCGTTTTGAGACAAAACATGTAATATTAATATTACAGCCTGCACTGCAAACTGTGCTGAAGATACGTGCCATAAAAGTCAGGCAACACAAACTTGAAACAATATCCCACATTAGCACAAGCGGGAAATAAGAAATATATTTTTCTATTCAGATATGTATTTTGTTAAGGCAAAAAATGAAAAATGTTTGAATGTTCTACCTGAGATTTGTGAAATGTTCTGACAATAAAGAGTAGTTTAAAACCACAATTAACGCTCTGGTTTCTACAACTTTCACTTAGGAGCAAAAATCTGCCTTTAAACTTGAAAGAAATAAAGATTTGACATTTATCGTGATAATTATCAATATCGACTGATATAAAAAAATTATTGTGATAATTTTTGGCCATATCGCCCAGCCCTAAGCTGGATTAGAACAAACCACTTAAGAATAAAAAACTTACTATTCAAAATACTATGAGAACAACTGACATCTCTCTCTTTTTATATAGATTACATAAACAGAGAATATTTGTTTCAGTTTTGAATTAGATCATTTAAAAGTACACACTTAAATGATTATAAAGATATATTGCTCATGCCTGGGTGAATAGTATTTGCTGAGTTTTAAGTTTAGAGACGTTCAGAAGATGTTTAAGTTCAGAAAGCACACCCTGTTTATTTTCTTTATTTTTCAAAAGCACAATGTTTTATTTCGATTGTAAGTGGACACATAAAAAAGTAGACATTTAACAGTTTATTTTTTCATATTTCTTAAGTCTGTATGACCAAAAATGATGGAGTATTTTAAGTCTATTTTGCTGCTATGTGAAAAAAATCGAGCAAAACGCGCCGGCGGGTTTGCCAACCCCAGAGGGTTAATGGATATGCGCTACATTTTACAGAGTCTACGATGGAAACTACTTACCTTTCTTCTTTATTCTGTTTTTATGTTTCATGCAGATCCAGTACTTTTTTGTTTTCTATGGGGGATAAATACCCACTCCGCCATGCTAAGGGGAATGCATGCCTTATTGGCTGTGACTAAGCATTCAAAATAATGACTCATGGCCTAACTGCCAGAGTCAAATTTCCCAAAGGTACACACCAGCGCTTTTGATGACATTACTCCCTACATCCATTGCCCAAGCTGCATGCCTAAACAAAGAAGGTTTGCTTTTCCTCAACTCACCTCGCAGGGCCAAACAGAAGGGCTTGGCCCCAGGGTAGAGCTCAAATGCTTGGAATCACTTACCTACTGAAAGATTAATTTAAGGGAATATGGACAGAGACAAAAAGAGACCCCTGGCCTGTCACTTCAGGGGGACATAAAGCATCAACCCCTAAAATCAGTGGCTGACTTCCACTTTCCTAGCTTAATCAGCCTACAACCTGTCTGCCTAAGCAGAATCTCTAGATTCAGCTCTCTCACAATGAGAAGGTATTACAAAAGACAATAACCACTCCACACTAGGGACAGGTACCAAAACCTGGTATTAAATGAGTTATAAATGAGGCTAAATTAATGCAGTATCGATAAACTCCAACATTATGGGTTCTGCTGTCGGTACTTGAGAAATACACGTAGTATTTATTGCTGCACTATAAACGTTATCTTGCAAATTCTTTCTTGCCAGCCGTTTCTATACAATAATATTAAACCATTTGATGCATTTTTGCTATTCGCAATCCAGAAGAGAGAGTTCCCTTTCAGTTTGGTCACGTTCGACAAAGTCGGACGTACCGTGCTGATTGGGATCGCTTTGAGAGACAAATCTACTTTGACTGTAATAAAACGAGCCAAACCACATTGGCATGCGATAATTGCATCAGCTGCTCTGCCTCACAACGCGAGCATATAATGAGCAGCAGGTGTGTCGCATCTTTGCTTTTCACTTCGGAGCCGAGCAGTTGTACTGTTCCTGCTCTGCAATCTTATCTGAGAGTGTTTTACGCTCGGCACTAGAGAGAGCAGTTTCCTGAAAGAGCATATACGGTTTGACAGTTTGTCTTTTTCAGGATGTCATTTAAACCGCGTGTTTCTGGATGCGGTCGTTTCCTATCCTCATTTGACGGCCACGATCACTGTTTCACATGCCTGGGCTTAAAAGCATGATGAGACTGTGTTTGTGGGTGGTTCATGTTCTCGACACGTTGTTCGTCTCACCTTTCTCGTAAAAGTTTGAGCCGCTCAACGTGACGTGTGCCGTCGAGCTGCCGGCTGACAGCGCGGGTTGTCACAGCAACCCAGCGCGCATCATTCGGCACTCTAGATGCGCGGTCGAGACTCAAGTGCCTCAAATGAGGTGGAGTCCCCTCATCTATACCCCGATCTAGTTCCTCTTCTGGTGCACCAGAAAAGGGCTACTTCGCCGAATAGACAGGGTGACCTGAGGATTACTGTGAGGGCTTCCCCACCTGGTAACCACTCCCTGTGGGCCCCTCACTCCTCTATCAAATCGCAAACATGCTGAGATTGTGTTCGTGGGTGGTTCATGTTTTCTCATGAGAGCATGACCACGTCAGCACGTTGTTCATCTTGCCTTTCTCATAAGGGCTTGAGTGTTCAGCGTGCCATGTGCCTTCGAGTTTGATGGCCACGTTCACTGTCTCACATGCCTGGCAGCTTCCGGATGGGATTGCTGGTCCTTCTCATGAGAGACCTAGCATTTCATTCGGGGCTCCAGGGGAGGACTAGATGTCGATCGCTGCATCTGAGAGAGGGCTGTTACGCTCTGGAAATGAAGATGATGCTGAGCTTCCCACTATAATGGTGTGTGTGCTCATGCTGAATTGGATTCAGACTTGACAGCCATGCTTTCTACTCTGGGGTCACAGTGTGATGCGTAATTGCCTTGCCCCACCCCCTTGCCTTGGGGTGGCTGTGCTACTGCAGACCGCGTCTTCCCTGAATGTGTCTGTCTCCTGCAAAAAAAAAACAAAAAAACAAAAAAACAAAAAAAAACCCCGCCACAGCCAGCTCTTCTGTGACATTGAGCCTTCACAGGAGGACAGCGCCAACCGTCTCAGTAGCCCTGAGACGGGCGACCCAGAGTCAGCTGCTCTTCCCCAGAGGAGGGCCGGGCGGATAACATTTTGTTGACAATTCTGTTCCGTCACTGGTGTCTCAACCAGCGGTACGCAAATTCTCAGTAAGAGCAGCTTCTTTATCTCTGGGTCCCAAGAGGGCCAGACTGGCGGTGTGCGACCCAGTTGGGTCTTCAGGTCAACTGGGAAAAGAGTAAACTCGCCCACGGGCAGAGGATCTCTTTTTCCAGGAAGGAGCTGGACTCGGTCTAACACGCCTCACAGCAGTAACGTGTCTGGTTGGTGCTTTCAGAAGGGAGAAAGTGGTTTGACGCAGTGGTTCTGTGTGATCTACCACAAACATGTCGTAGACATCATCACTTCTGTGAGAGCACCCTCTAACGAGGCATGCTTACGCCCTGGAGTGGAACCTCTCTGAGAGGAGACCCCGAAAGTGTTCGATCACTTCTGTGCTTTCTTTCCTGCAAGATGGGTTGAGTAAGGCTGTCTCCCTCCACCCTAAAAATGTTTGTTGCCTCTATATTGTCGCACATCATGATGCAGTGGATACAAATCCATGGGGAAGCACAACTTGATCGTCAGGTTCTTGAGGGGAGCAAGGACACTGAATCGCCTTGCGCTCCCTTTATACCCTCTTGGGACTTATCTTTGGTGCTACTGTACTGCAGAGACCTCCCCTTGAGCCACAACAGGAAGCTGAGTTAAAAACTTGTTTTTAAAAGAACAGTTCTCCTGCTTGTTTGGCCTCTATCAAGAGGGTAGAGGACCTACGCGCATTTTCGGTCGACGAATCGTGGCTGGAATTCGGTCCGGCCAACTCTCATGATATCCCGAGACCCCGGCCTGGATGTTTGCTCGGGGTTCCTACCTCTCCCTTGAAAAGGGGACAAGGTGGTGAGCCTGCAAGCGCTGCCCCAGAGGGGGCTGACCCAGCCCTGGGTTTTCTCTGCCCTTTCCGCTCCTTGCGGTTATAACTGGACAGAATGTAAAGCCTCAGGACCTCAGACCAGCTCTTGTCTGTTACGGACACCAGCAAGGGAAGGCTGTTTCCAATCAGAGGTTCACTGCATAGTTGTTGCCATCATCTTGGTGTGTTATCCTAAGGTACACGTGCCCCCCTGGGTAGTAAGCTCCTCCAAAGAGAGAGTATAGCTCCAGCCTAGGCATTGACACAGAGTGCCTCGCTGACAGATGCTTTAGAGCTGCGGGCTGGGCGACACCTATGACGTTCGCTAGAAAAATAGCCTACGTGTCGAACCGCTGCTTCCCGTGGGCTCCCTTCTCATGAAGCCAGTTTTCACTGTAAACCCGATTCGAAGTGTCGGCTTGCTGCACCATTCCCCTCCTATGGACTGGATACGTGCGCAATTCTTGCTCCAGTGAGTTCCTCTTTAGCCGAACCCTGTTGAGTTCCTCCTTACCCTTCGGCTGCAGATGTGGCGTAGCGTCCAAAGCCAGGCCTTTCTCTCGGATGCAATGTTGGAACCTGTATTAGGCTGGGTCCATATGTTGTGATCCCTACGAGACTGGATCCATATGTTGTGATCCCTACAGCTATCACATATGTGCATTCTTCCACAGTTCGACTCCCTGCGGCGAGCCCGTGTCTTCCCTTGACCAATTGAGTCTGCCCCCTGTTATAGGCTGGAGCCACCCCAGTGACGTTCCATATGTTGTACTGCCAGGTATCCGCCCAGTCCATATGTGTATCCACCAAATGTTACTTCCCTAGGGGCAGGATGTGGCTACCGCAGCGTGTTTCTTTCCAATGAAAGAGAACGCTTTCCCAGTGGTCTTGTGGATCAGCAGTGACTTCCCTGGCCTAAACCCTGTCCCACCTCAAATAATGCAGGGGGATCAGAAGGTTTTTGTCTAGGCACTGGAAGGTGGCAGCACTAGTGGCGTTTTAATTGGGATCCCAATCAGTCGACTGCGTCGAACGTGAGCGACTGAAAGGGAACGTCTCGGTTACGTATGTAACCCTCTTTCTCTGAAGGAGGGAACGGAGACGTAGTCCAGTCGCCACTATTGCTGGACCACCGCTGACTCCGGGTATAATCGCTGATTATTTTCCTTCAAACTGTTTTAGTGAGAAACCACATAATATTTAAGCTTTTTTACACTAAAACCAAGGCGACTGTCGTTGCTCTTCTTTGGGCATGCGTACTAATTTATATTGCGATTGTCATACTGCCCCATTTATTTATCTTAATTTTACATTTGATATAATTAATTGTTAACTTTAAATCAACTCACAAACCCACTGAAGTTCCCTCACAAACCTCCAAGGCTTAGCAAACCCCAGTTTAGGAAACTCAGATCTAGGCCATTACTGACGATGGTAATCGCACTTTGTAGTTTTTCCTGTCTGAAAATTGGATGACGTGGAGAAAGCACAATAGTTTCAGAAGGCATGAGGCTTCCTAGACAAGGATGTAACCACTACAGACACAGGGGCAGGGCAGAGCAGAATCTGCCCAGGGAAAGACACTGGTTTGCAGACAGGGAAACCATACTGTGGAAGAATACACATGTGAGATTCTTCCTACAGTTCCCAAGAGGGAATCACAATATAGGGACATCTAGCCCAGCACAGGGGCTGACCAACCGGGCATGCATCTCAAGTACTGACCCTGCCGTCGGACGCCTCTGCTGCGTCTGACTGCCGAAGGATGCTGGGAGGAAACTCAACCCAGGGTTCGCCAGGTGGGGAGGCAACACTCCAAGTGACCGAAAATGCCTGCAGGTCCCCTATCCTCTTAATGGACGTGAGCACTGTCTTAAGGGACAGGGATCTTAAGCTTGGTTGACTGTAGCGGCTCAAGGGCACCGCTCAGACCAATATGTGCTTGTCCTGCAGTAACAGTCGAAACCGGCACAGGGACAGCAGTACAGCTAGTAACTCGCGACAGTTAATATGCCACTGCAGTCTAGGTCCTGTCCAGGAGCCCAAGGCAGCGTGCTCATTGCATACAGCACCCAAGCTTATTCTTGAGGCATCTGTCGTGACAACAACATGCCTGGACACTTGTTCTAAGGGCACTCCGGCCCTTAGAAAGGCAAGGTCTGCCCAAGGGCTGAAAATTTGGTGACAGAACATCGCCTTTTTCCACCTTTGTTGCCATTGGCTTGGCTTGCTTATTTGGGGACATTAAATTAAACATTTGACACTAGCATACAAGAACTAAACTGAGCTGTACGATGACATCACGGTTTACTCCAGAGTGGCTATATACACTCACCTAAAGGATTATTAGGAACACCATACCAATTCTGTGTTTGACCCCCTTTCGCCTTCAGAACTGCCTTAATTCTACGTGGCATTGATTCAACAAAGTGCTAAAAGCATTCTTTAGAAATGTTGGCCTATATTGATAGGATAGCATCTTGCAGTTGATGGAGATTTGTGGGATGCACATCCAGGGCACGAAGCTCCCGTTCCACCACTTCCCAAAGATGCTCTATTGGGTTGAGATCTGGTGACTGTGGGGGCCATTTTAGTACAGTGAACTCATTGTCATGTTCAAGAAACCAATTTGAAATGATTCGAGCTTTGTGACATGGTGCATTATCCTGCTGGAAGTAGCCATCAGAGGATGGGTACATGGTGGCCATAAAGGGATGGACATGGTCAGAAACAATGCTCAGGTAGGCCGTGGCATTTAATCGCTGCCCAATTGGCACTAAGGGGCCTAAAGTGTGCCAAGAAAACATCCCCCACACCATTACACCATCACCACCAGCCTGCACAGTGGTAACAAGGCATGATGGATCCATGTTCTCATTCTGTTTATGCCAAATTCTGAATGTCTCAACAGAAATCGAGACTCATCAGACCAGGCAACATTTTTCCAGTCTTCAACTGTCCAATTTTGGTGAGCTCTTGCAAATTGTAGCCTCCTTTTCCTATTTGTAGTGGAGATGAGTGGTACCCGGTGGGGTCTTCTGCTGTTGTAGCCCATCCGCCTCAAGGTTGTGCGTGTTGTGGCTTCACAAATGCTTTGCTGCATACCTCGGTTGTAACGAGTGGTTATTTCAGTCAAAGTTGCTCTTCTATCAGCTTGAATCAGTCGGCCCATTCTCCTCTGACCACAAGGCATTTTCGCCCACAGGACTGCCGCATACTGGATGTTTTTCCCTTTTCACACCATTCTTTGTAAACCCTAGAAATGGTTGTGCGTGAAAATCCCAGTAACTGAGCAGATTGTGAAATACTTGTGTGACTTGTGTGAAAAAAAATGTGACTTGACAGACCGGTTTGATGATCACCGATGTGTGCTGGAGCACCATGCCCATCTTGGGACTCGGCAGTGTAGCCAGTGCTGAAGCATTCTCATAAGCATCAATCCAAGCGGTGTGACCACGGCTGTTGATGCAATATGCCCCAGGAGCCTCTGAAATTGTTTCAGTGGAACCGCTGTCCTGTTCCTGAATTAATTCAGAGAGTTCAGCACTGACTGCGCTCACTCATTCGTGAGATGCGCCGTCATGTTGACCGAATTAAACTCCATACCGAGAAAAGGGATACTCTGTACAGGGGAAAGTTAGCTCTCTTTCCAGCTGACCCGAAGCCCCAGATGGCTGAGGTGCCTTAGCACCAGGTTCCTGTGTTTGCATAACTGATCTCGAGAGTAAGCTAGAATGAGCCAGTTGTCGAGATTGCGAATGAGAATGTGAATGCCCACTTCCCTTGGCTGGGTAAGGGCAGCCTCTGTGACCTTTGTAAAAATGCAGGGAGACAGGGACAGCCCGAATGGGAGGACCTTGTATTGGTATGCCCGACCCTCGAAAGCAAACAGTAGGAACAGTCTGTGTCGAGGCAAAATCGAAACATGGAAGTACGAGTTCTTCAGGCCGATTGCTGCAAGCCAATCTTGGGGGTGAACGCACGTGAGGATGTGTTTCTGCATTAGCATCTTGAACAGGAGCTTGTGATGGGCCCGGTTTAAGACACGCAGATCCAAAATAGGCCGAAACCCATCGCCTTTCTTGGGTACAATGAAGTATGGGCTGTAAAACCCTGACTTCATCTTGGCTGGAGGGACCGGCTCTATTGTGTCTCTGCCAGCAGGACCACAATGTCAGCACGCAGGACAGGGCCATCTTTGTCTGCCACTGAGGTAAACAGGACGCCGCTGAACCTGGTGAGGCGCAGTGCGAACTGAATTGCATGACCGAGTCGGATCGTCCAAATGAGCCAACGAGATCCAAATCCAAGCCCCCCGACACTACAAGTGGCACCAGCGGAACTACAGATGTACCCACAGAGGGGCAGCTAGGTGAGGCAGTGAGTGTGGTGTGACTCTTACCTGGTTCTACGGAAGTGTCAAAGGTTTGGGTGGAGATGCGTGAGGAGGCATCAAGTCCTCAAACTGCAAAGTCCAAAGAGAGAAGAGGGGGTTGAGAGTGAGGAAGTGCAGTGTCGCACTCTATCAAACCACACCTCATGTGACCTAGAGATTGAGGAAACATCTTTTATTGAAATTTTGGCAGAACAGAAATAAACTTTTTTCAAAAACAAAAGATTCTCCACCGAGCCCTCCTCTGGGGAAGGAGTGGTGTGTTCATCACCTCCTGGAAAACAGTAGTTCCCTCCATCTCTGGGTCACCTGTCTCACGGATGTTGCTTCGACGACTGCTTGGAGGGTTTAACGGCGGCTGAGATGCGTCGCCTTCCTGCGGGTTGCTCGAAGTTGCAGCCTAGATGTTGCCTGCTGCTTGGGCCGCACAGGAGCAGATGTAGACGCCACAGGGGGACGCCCTTGGTGGCGGGCAGGTGGATTGGCAGCACTCGGCGGTCTGGTACCAGCTGCATCCTGGTGGGTAAGGTGTGCTTGATCGCCTCCGTCTGCTTCTGTACTGCAGAGAACTTATGGGCAAATTCCCCCATGCGAAGGACCCGCAGACTCATCAGAAAGCTTCACAGCCTGCGATGTGTGTGAGGCCCGTTGGGACTGGCCCGGTAGGAGAGCTCCCACTATAATCCTCAGATCATCCTGCCTATTAAACGAATTGTTTCTCTGTGGTGCAGAGAGACCAGAACGGGGAATAACGGAGGGGACTTCACCTTTATCAAGGTATTGGAGTCTCAATCTTAACATCACAATGTCATGTTCCCACAGTGAGAACAGACAGGGACAGGAAGCTACCGCATCCAGAAACACACAGGTGAAATGCCATCTTGAAAAAGACACAACGATACCCGTGCTTTGCTCTTTTAGGGAAACTGCTCTTTTCTGTTGAAGCACCCTGGGTTGAGATCGCTGCACCGTAAATAGCCATATGTCCGGGGGAGTGGCTTGTCATGCAAATCTTACTCGCCAATCTTCATCGGCCCATTTTCTAATTACCAAAAAGTGATTGGGATCCCAAGTGAGACCCCATAACATCAGTCATCAACGTAACCTTGAACGTGACTGACTGAAAGGTCATGAAAAATCTGTCATAATTTACTCACCCTCATCCCTTTCTAAACTGGTATGATTTTCGTTCTTTTGTGGAACACAAAAAAAGTTTAGCAGAATAATAGGAACATATAAAAGGAATATATTTCGGAAGCAGCGCAAGCATGAATACAGTATATCCCAAAAGTAAGTACACCCCTCACATTTCAGCAAACATTTTAGTATATCTTATCAAGGGACAATAATATAGAAATGACACTTGGATATATTTTAGAGTAGTCATTGTGCTGCTTGTATAGCAGTATATATTTACTGTCCTCTGAAAATAACTCAACATACAGCCATTATTGTCAAAATAGCTGGCAACAAAAGTGAGTACACCCTGAGTCAGTGGTTTTCAACCTCTCCTGCAGGGACCCCCTGACAGGACATGTTTTTGTTTTAACCCTGAAATGGCACACCTGATTCAATTAATTAAAGGCTCAAAGGCTTAATGTGTAGCTGACTAATTGAATCAGGTGTGCCATTTCAGGGTGAAAACAAAAACATGTCCTGTCAGGGGGTCCCTGCAGGAGAGGTTGAGAACCACTGCCCTAAGTGAACATGTCAAAACTGTGTCCAAAGTGTCAATATTTTGTGTGAGCACCATTGTTATCTAACCTTATTGACCCTCTTCCACTCCTCCATAATGTCACAGTACATATTGGAATCCATGTTTCCCTCAATGAAGCGCAGCTCCCCAGTACCAGCAGCACTCATGCAGCCCCAGACCATGATGCTACCACCACCATGCTTGACTGTAGGCAAGACACAATTTTCTTGGTACTCCTCACCAGGGCATCACCACACATTCTGGACACCATCTGAGCCAATCAAGTTTATCTTAGTCTCATCAGACCACAGGACATGGTTCCAGTAATTCATGCTCTTGGACAGGTTGCTTTCAGCAAATTGTTTGCGGGCTTTCTTGTGAGCCAGCTTCAGAAAAGGCTTCCTTCTGGGACGCCGACCATGCAAACCGACTTGTTGTAGTGTGCAGCGTATGGTCTGAGCACTAACAAGCTGACCTTCCGCTTATGCAACATCTAAAGCAATGCTGGCAGCACTCATACGTCTGTTTTTTTAAGCCAGCTTCTGCACCTGACGCACAGCACGAGGACTCAACTTTTTTGATTGACCCTTGAGGCCTGTTACAAGTGGATTCTGTCTTGGAAAACCTCTTCTGAAGCTTTGCCAGCAGCCATATCACCCTGTAGCCCAAGACTGGTTGCCCACTGAAGCTAAGCAGGGCTGAGCCTGGTTAGTACCTGGATGGGAGACCTCCTGAGAAAACCAGGTTGCTGCTGGAAGAGGTGTTAGTGAGGCCAGCAGGGGGTGCTCACCCTGTGGTCTGTGTGGGTCCTAACGCCCCAGTATAGTGATGGGGACACTATACTGTCAAAATGCACCGTCCTTCGGATGAGACGTTAAACCGAGGTACTGACTCTCTGTGGTCATAAAAAATCCCAGGATGCCAAATTTGCCCCTTGGCCTCTGTCCATCATGGCCTCCTAATCATCCCCATATACTGATTGGCTTCATCACTGTCTCCTCTCCACCAGTAAGCTGGTGTGTGGTGGGCGTTCTGGCGCAATATGGCTGCCGTCGCATCATCCAGGTGGATGCTGCACATTGGTGGTGGTTGAGGAGATTCCCTCTTCTATGTAAAGCGCTTTGAGGTCCCAGAAAAAGCGCTATATAAATGTAACAAATTATTATTATTATTATTATCTGTATGACCCTGGCCACTGTACTATAACTCAGTTTCAGGGTGTTACCAATCTTCTTATATCCTAGGCCATCTTTGTGGTGAGCAACAATTCTAATTCTCAAATCCTTACAGAGTTCTTCGCCATGAGGTGCCATGTTGAACATCCAGTGTCCAGTATGAGATAATTGTACTCAAAGCACAAATTTGAACTGCTCTAATACAAGATACAATAATTTGTATGGTCCTGTCAAGCAGACAAAAACATGAACATGATTAATAGGACATGTGACTTTGCATGGTTAAACGACGTACGGCTATTATCACTTAGGATGTACTCACTTTTGTTGCCAGCTGTTTTGACAATAATGGCTGTATGTTGAGTTATTTTCAGAGGACAGTAAATATATACTGCTATACAAGCACATTGACTACTCTATATTATATAATTATATAGTTTCATTTATATAGCATTGTCCCTTGAGTAGATATACTAAAATGTTTGCTAAAATGTGTGGAGTGTTCTCACTTTTGTGAGATACTGTAGTACGTCAGAAATAGAATGGTTTATCTAGCTACTGTTGATTCTCAGACTTAATCTCCTGACTTATTCTCTCTCTCTTTCTGTTTCTTTTTCATCTGTGTAGGACCCTAGGAGTAAGCACAAATTTAAGATCCACACTTATGGCAGTCCCACATTCTGTGACCACTGTGGATCTCTTCTATATGGGCTCTTACACCAAGGAATGAAATGTGACTGTAAGTACAATACTAAACATTTTAGCTCAGAGGAAGCTATTTAAGATTATTTAAGAGGTTATTTAAGATGTAGCCCATAACTATTTCGATATACAGTATATGTAGTAATAATTTGATTAATTATTGGAATACTTTATACTTTAAAATAAATGTTAAAATTTTACATGCAAGATATAATGTGTTCACAGCCTGTGATATGAACGTCCATAAGCAGTGTGTGATGAATGTGCCAAGCCTTTGTGGAATGGACTTCAAAGAGAGACGAGGGCGTCTTTACATGAAGATTGAGGTGATCGGAGACAAAATGCATGTCACAGGTGAGTTTCGCTGTTTTTCCATGACCAAAGATGCAATAGTGCAAAACATGTTAATGCTGTTGCATATATCTGTTCTTCATATTCGTTATCTGTCTTTTTTGAGACATCCATTCCTGTACAACTCAGAGCCCTGCACACAACATGCAGAAAAAATAGCGTAAGTGAATTAAGAAATTGTTGATCGGCTTGGCCCTCTGTAATTACACAGCTGGACCACCAAAAGCGTTAGGTGGAAAAATCATAATATGGAGAAAACAGACATCTACATACTGTAACACAGCACCAACTGAATTGGTGTCAGAACTGCCATCAGCACTAGCTGATGGCAGATTTGAAGGATTTTATTTCCTCAAAAAGATTTAGATGTTTGTTGTCAAATTATAAATTCCTTAAATAACATTAGAACTGTTTACTTTTTATTAAAAACGTTTTTACTTTTTAAACATAAAATATTAAAATACAATATATATATATATATATATATATATATATATATATATATATATATATATATATATATATATATAAAATATTATCATTATTATTATTATTATTATTATTATATATATATATATATTTTTTTTTTTTATTATTTTTTTTTTTTTACAATAGTTTAGGCCCTTTCTGAGGGCCTAGACGGCCCTAACAGTTCCCCTCTGAAAGGGAAAATAAAGAAAAGCAAAAATCATGGCTGAAAATATGAAAAGAAACCAGATTAGCTTTAACAGTTGAGATAAAAGAATAATTGAAATGAAAAGTAATCATATTTAATATAAACGTTGATTGTGCACACACAATGTGACATTATTCGAATAAGTATTTGCATTTTCCAAGATATTTTCAAGATTTTTTTCAGTACTTCACTTCTCTGTCTCATGAATTATACTAAGGCACTAACTGACAACTTATGTAATCATTTATGTAAAATAAGTTATAGAATCAGAAGTTATTTTGTTCTACATATTATGTAAAAAAAAGAAAGATTTCTGAAATGTTTTTAATTAAATATTACATTCATCAACACTGACATGAATAATATATATATATTTTTTTTATTTTTTTTTCAGTGAAATTTTATTTTTGTTTGAGTCTTGTGTTATGGACGTTGTGTTAAGCATTCCAATTTGCAATACGCATCAGTTGAGTCTGTGAACAGTCCAGTCCATTGATATGATCTTTGAGGCTGTGGCCTCAAAACTTAAGCAACTACAATCTAGTGTTGTAGATGAAATGAAATGAAATGAAACGAAACTTTGTATTTTGTTTTTCAGAGATAATAAGGATAATTCCAGATGCTGATTTTGTGATACTCTGTGTTGTGATGTCACTAGCCTGTTACTCTTAACATTAAATTTGGTGTGCATAGCATTTGTACAGCTGAATTGAGCTCTGTATTATAAAAGTGCTGTCAGTCGAAGAGCCTGAAGGCCCAAGTCTGCCGGAGCTGCACCCTCACAATCAGCCTGATTACAACGTGCCAGCTAACCACACACACACACACACACACACACACACACACACACACACACACACACACACACACACACACACACACACACACACACACACACACACACACACACACACACACACACACACACACACACACAGCTGCAGTGTGATTTAGTCTGTGTGACGTTCACTGGCTGAGGAAGAAAATGCCATTAGCAGAATGTCAGACCAATGAGTTCAAGAATAGATCACAGGCTGCATTCACACTCTGCATTCACTGCATTCACACATATGCGGTTGTACATATAGAGGACAGCATTTGCTTGTTGGCGTGTGCATATGTTAATGAGTATGTGCATGCATATTTGTATGTTTTTGGTAGTGATGATGATGTGGTGTGGTGTCTATGTTGATAAGTCAAGCCAAATTTATTTGTATAGCTCTTTTCACAGTACACATTGTTTCAAAGCAGCTTTACAAAAAATCATACGATGATAATGTTTATAATATCTTAATATCTTCATGCCTTATAGTCACATTTAGTAGACTGGAGCTGGCCAATAATATAGTTTACATTTTATGACAATATAAGCAATCAAGCATTTGATATCGCCCTACACGAGTATAAGACATATTTATATTATAAACTTTATATAAAGAGCTGGGTGATAATATATAGTTCGATTTTGAAACAAAATAAAAAATCACGGAGTTGAGATTTGCTATATATGCTGTAACAGTTCTGTATGCTAAATCAAAGCATAACTTCCCTCCCCCAGCAAACTAGTTCTGTGCAAACCCTGCCCATGGTGAATTTCATTGGTCAATTCAATCACACAGTCACCAAGAAAACAAGAAATGTTCAGAATTCATGGATTAATTTCTGAGTTCAGAAATCAAGGATGCATTCAATTGTGAAAAAACAGTGGTTTAGGTTAGGGTTAGTGGTTATTTATTTCTTTTATTTTCAGCATTGTGTAGGCAATCAGCATTGTGATTGAAATGACTAATGAAATCTTTAGAGTTGGATGCAGGGTGGGGTTTGCACTTTACTGGTTTGCAGAAATAATACATGTTAAATATAAGGGGGTGTCCACCTACATTTGTCTATAGTGTACAAACAAGGGCGTAGTTTTGGAACATTGGGGGGGTTGAAGTGTGAACCGTTTTAGCGGGGTCCCAGGGCTTGCTCCCTTGTGAGGTTTATTTATTTGTTTGTTTGCTCGATTTATTTTTGCCAAATGGTCTTTTGTGGTATCACCCATACATCCAAAGTTGGTTGATAACATAACTGCAATAAAATAATAGCCTAGTTAACAAATACTTGTTTACATAGGATATATAATGTATTAATTAAGCACCTGGAGCCTTATCAGTTTGACAGAAGGTTCTAATTCAAAGTGCCATGGGAACTCAAACTAACTTTACTTGACGTTTTCTTATATTGAAATAATAACATTACTCCTTGACAATTCATCAGGCTCTTAATGAGGTTGTCTCTGTCATCTCGTGGAATACCTGAAGGCAAGGTTTTCCTATCAGAGATGCATCATTAGAACATATTATTTAGCAGCCTAGCAGCCTACACACTTAGTAATTATAGCTACAGCATGCCACAGTTGTAATATAAATCTAGAGTGAAACATATATTCCCTAAACAGATTATATATAAAAAATTTTACAAGTTAGTCAAAATTTACCACAATAAATAGGCCTACATGTATGTTAACATTTAATGTATATATGTGCAAGATTATGTTATTTTGGTGCAAGATAACGTCTTGGGTTACGACTGTAACCCTTGTTCCCTGAGAAGGGAACGAGACACTGCGTCGACTACGACACTTTTGGGAACACCCTTAGCGTAACGCATCTGAAGTATGAATGAAAAGTCCATGCCAGACCAGACGTCATGCCTCTGGTTGAATTAGCCCTCACGGCCAAAGGTGAAGGCAAGCTGCACACCTGATAGGCCATAGAGATAGCCTGAACGACCCAGTTACTGATGGTCTGTTTGGATGCTGGAAGCCCCTTCTTGGGCGACCCGAAGCACAGCAGCAACTGGTCTGACTTCCGCCATGAAGAAGACCTCTGGACATATATCTTGAGAGCTCTGACAGGGCATAGCAAATTAAGTCTTTCTTCATCCGCCATCACGTGAGGTGGAGGACGAAAGCCTGCAGAACCGTAGGCCGTGCCACATTAGATGGCACTTTAGGCACATAGCCCGGCCTGGGATGCAAGATAACCTTAATGTTGCCTGGAGCAAACTTCAGGCACCCATGAGATATAGAGTGTGTCTGAAGGTTACCTACACTGCTCAGATAAGTAATGGCTAATAAAAAAGCTACCTTGAGGGAAAGGTTCTTGGCCTCAGCTGACTCCAGAGGTTCGAAGGGGGCGTCGACCAACCCTTCGAGAACCACTGCCAGGTCCCATGTGGGAACTCTGGTACGAGCCGCAGGTCTCATCCTCCGAGCCCCACGGAGGAAATGTACGACCAGCTGATGTCTCCCCAGAGGCCCATCACCCAGAGTAGCGTGGAAAGCCGCAATGGCATCCACGTACACCTTGAGTGTGGTAAGACCAGCGAGAGGTGATCTTGGAGGAGCTCCAGCACTGAAGCCAACCGGGCAGTTAACTGGGTCCACCTCACGCTCTCTACACCAAGTGGAAACACATTCCACTTTAGGCCGTACAATCTCCTCGTGAAAGGAGCTCTGGAACGGAGTATGGTCTCAACCACTCCAGCCGACAGGCCAGCCTCTAGGTACTGAGCCCCCTCAGGGGCTAGGCCCAAAGTTTACACAGATCTGGTCGAGGGTGAACATTGAGCCCCCGGCCTGTGGAAGCAGATCCCTCCTCGGAGGCTGGCATACCAGGAGTGCTATGATGTCTGAAAACCATACCCGGGCCGGCTAATACGGGGCAACTAGAAGTAGACTGATCCGGTCTCGACGGACCCTCTCCAGAACTCCCGGGAGCAGAGCAATCTGGGGAAAAGCATACAGGCGTAGCCTCGGCCACACCTGTACCATGGCATCCAACCCCAATGGGGCTGGATGGGTGAGAGAAAACCACAGTGGACAGTGGGACGTCCCTCGAGACGCAAACAAATCCACTTCCACTGGGCAGAACCTCTCATATATCGACTTCACAACATCGGTGTGAAGTCTCCATTCCCCGGGCCACAGCCCCTGCCTCGACAGGATGTCTGCTCTCTGATTCTGGTCCCTGGGACGTGCATTGCTCTGAGATAACAGCTTCCCCTGAGACCACAGGAGGATCTGATGCGCCAATCTAGATAGAGGGCGCGATCTCAGATCCCCCTGATGAATCAAGGAGACAACTGTCATATTGTCTGCGTGGTGCCCCTGAGGTCTGGGAGGAAGCTACTCAGAGCCCTGCCATCCAAGACCGCGCCCCAGCACGTGAGGGGAGGCGTCTGTCGAAGCGGCTTTCCTGCGACATGACACTCCCAGCACGGGGCCTTGGGACAGAAACCAACATTTTTTCCACATAGATAGGGAACGAAGGCATCTGCGCATAACCCTGATCATGCGGAACGGGTTCCCACTCGGGGAAACCCCTTGGTTTTCAACCACCACTGCAGGGCCCTCATGTGCAGCAGGCCGAATGGAATGACATTGGACGCTGCTGCCATGAGCCCTAAAACTCTCTGAAAATGTTTTACAGTGATGACTTGGCCTAGCTTTATCCTGGTCACCGTGGCCAGGATGGAATCGATCCGTGCAGGAGACAATTGAAATATTTTCTATTTTCTATTTTCCCTGCTATTTTCGTCTCGTTTTTGATACCCTGAAGTGGAGGACCGGCAGGGAAAAATCGAAAACAATTAAAGTCAGATAATATTTCATAATTTTAATTTCTTAAAATGAAATGCAGCCATTAGCAGACAATACTGTTTTAATATGTGTTATATGGTCTCGTAATCTACACGCTGCCTCTGCAAACGCGAGATTCGAGACGTTACAATATATTTGGCTTTCATCCCTCAAGAAGAAAGTCAACAGGTGCGAGGCTGAAACATCCAACAGCGCAGGGATACGTGTCGAGATATTTCTCAATGAACATCTGCCAGCACCCTCAGGAGCTGACTGTGAATGTCTCGCACCCAAACAGTATTATTTCACAGATCGCGTGTGTCCTTTTTATTGCATACCCGTAATCTATGCGCTGCCTCGGATTCGAGTCGTTCACAATATACTTTCATCTCTCAAGAAGAAAATCTATGAGCACGAGGCTGAAACACCGAAAATGCACAATGCTGTGCGCGTCGAGATATTCTCAATGAACACAGCCAGCACCCTCAGGATCTGACTGTGCATGCCTCGCACTGACACAGAATCTTTATTGCAGACCTTTAATCTACGCGCTGCCTCGGCAACGCAAGATCCCAGTCACAGAATCTTTATTGCAGAGTAGACCCACGAGCCACTAGATTCAATATTGCAATGCAGCCTTTATTTAGGACAATTCTTATGGGACAAACAAGTTTAATAGGATTCAAACTTATAGGACAGACAGTTTGACACAGAGCGCTTGCTGAAGAGCAAAAAGCTAACGCTGTTGTGTGCCGGCGTCGTTACGTCACGACGCAACACCAATCAGGATTGGATTAGTTTCATTCATACTTCAGATGCGTTACGCTAAGGGTGTTCCCCAAAGTGTTGTAGTCGACGCAGTTCGAGTTCTCTCGAAAAGGAACATCTTTTTAGTTTATGTGGCTGTTTTAAATCATGTTTGACTTTCTCCATAGCGTTTAAAAGTGGTAAATTCTCAATAGAATTCAGATGGGTTGCACATTTTATCATCAGCTTTGCGATAGGTATGGTTCGTGCAAATCTTATCACACTTTTGGAGCATGCTGGTGAACAGACGCAGAGTATACTGTGATATACGTGCCACTCATGCACAATTAAATAAACCTTGCTTCATTGTGGTGGTAATTTGTCTGTTCAGTTTGCATGGGAACTTAGTGCTTGTAAAAGCTCAGGATGTGCAATGTATATAATTAATTAATAGCCTGATTCTATATTTTTCCATTAACCGTGGTAAAAATATTTGGGGGGGCTGTAATTGCCAGTTTGGGTTATTGAGGGGGTTACCACACCCCTTCTTATTTCTGAATGGTAGCAAATCCCTGTACAACATCTTGTAGAAAGGTTTCCAAAAAGAATGGAAGTTGTTTTGGAAGTGTGATTTCCATGCATCAGGGAGGTCAGACACTGACATTGGGTGATGGGACCTGGCTCATTATTCCAGTTCATCTCAAAGGTGCTCAATAGGGTTTCAGGCCTGGGTTTTGTGTAGGCCCATTACATTTGACCATACTCTATACAGTAATTTTATTTCTATGGACTTCACTTTGTAGATACTGTAAAGGCACTATTATTTTGTAAAAAGGCCCTCCTCAAACTGTGGCATTAAAGTTGGATGTACATAATTCTCTAGAATGTCATTGTGTAATCTATAGCATTAAGATTTATCATCACTGGAATTACTGGAATACCCGAAAGCCATTATTCAGAAGGTGATGTTTTTTGGCAATGTAATGTACTTTTATTTTGAAGATAATCCATCATACATCACACCTCTGAGGGGAAGACCTCAGAGTGTAGTTAAAAGAGCTATAAAACATTTACTCTACACTGTAAAAATAAAAGGTGCCTGGAGGAACCTTTTGGGGTTCTTCACTTTGCCACACCGGCGGAACCGTCTGTAGATCCTCTAGGCACCCTTTAAAAAGGGGCGGTTCTCTGAGGAACCACCCAGGTTTCCCGAGGAACTCTTATATAAGGCACTGTGTGGAACCGCTCTGGGTGCCTCCAAGAACCAAATTTCAATTTATTTATTTTTTATTTAATTTCATGTTGTTACTATGGTTACCATTAACTTATATTATAATAAACAAACTGAACCAAATACAAAATAAGAATTGTTTATTACATATTTTAGATCCATTTTAATACATACACTTCAATGCACTTGGGAAAAAAGCTAGTAATAGATTAATATCAATGAATACACAAAAAAAATGTATAATACATAAGCAACATGAATAATCAACCATGTATATACAATAGGCTATACAAGAAAAGACATCTAAGCAAAATGCATGGAAACACATGTGTTCCTTGTAATAAATCAATGTAAAAAATTACATTTAAATTTTGACTAATTAAAAATCTCCATGTAACGAGGTTCAGATGTTATGGGAAGACGGAGGCGGGAACCGGCAAACATTTAACACTTTTAATAAAATAAATAAACAAATACAGAAACAAAAGTATAAGCCAGCAACCCCTCACGGACGACTGCTGGCACACAAAACAGAAACAAAACACAAGATCAGGCCTGTTCCTCTCTCGATCTTCACTGTCGTTGCTCCTCCTTTATGCTTCCGCTCCTCCGTGAGAGATACGAGACTGGTGCGTTGCGTAGCTGTCGCTCATTATCAATCACGCTACCGGCCTCGCTCCGTTCTCTCACGTCCCTCGACCTCATCCTGCTTGCCACATTCCATCTTCACTTAACTTTAAAACATTTGTTTTTCAGTCCGCTTGTTAAGTCTGACGTCACTGTTTCAACGTCCAAAAGCTCTATCAGATGCCAAAAACAAACAACAAATAATGTTTTATTAACAAAGTTCGGGAGGAGCACGCACAGATTATTAACACGAGTGGTGAGCACTCAGCAATCAACGATAAGAGGTGTATATATATATTCAGCAGTCTCACCTCAATTCTTTGACAGTTTAGCAGCATCCCTCCACCACCCTTTCTCCACACTTCTTGTCCTAACCATTTACATACTGGGGGAGTACTCTAGGTTCGGCCCAAACTCCGAGCTCAGAGCCCTCCCCCGGACAGCACGCCAAATATGTGACCAGTCACGGATACTAGGGACACAAGTCGGTTCTGGGGCATTTTGAGTTATTCATAGATTCTGAAAGTGTAGTCTCCAAGCTTTCCAACGATGTGTAACATGTGTAAATCTGATAATATTTGGAGAAGTTGTGGCCATTTGAAGGTAGGCACTTAAAAAAGCTCAAAGATGAGAAAACGACCTCGAAAGTTTGTGCAGTTCTCACCTCTCTCTGCTGCTAGGAGTGACAATAGGGCTCATTTACATCTCATTTAGATAAGCCATACCCCCTGTAAAGCTCCCCCTGTGCTTTACAGCTTTTTTTTGCACTTCGAATGAGTGCACTTCTGTAGCAGCTCTAGGCGAAAAACAATTGTGATGCCCCTCTATTTGCAACGTACCAGCAACAACACACAAAGACCAATATGCCATATAGCCTACATATAACGCAAAACCAGCAACAACACACAAAGACCAATATGCCATATACATATAACGCAAAACCAGCAACAACACACAAAGACCAATATGCCATACATTTAACGCAAAACCAGCAACAACACACAAAGACCAATAAGCCATAGGCCTACATATAACGCAAATAGTGCGCAACGCGCGTGTGCCCAAAATGTCGACAATATTAAAGTTTATGCAGGAGGCAAATGCCTGCTGGCATTTTTCTTTAAGCAGTCATGACAGGAATTTTCCAAATAATCACATTTCACCTCCTCAAATTACTGTTGCAAATCTCTTTACACCACTTTCTTATGTGCGTATACTATACACTCACAAATGAAATGTCCGCAAGCACATTATATCATCAGCAGGTTCAGCATCTTAAATAACGACTAAAGAGCAAATGAAGCTTAACTTACGTTTCAGAAACGCGCACGGCAGGCCTTCATCGCCTTCATCGCAGCAAAGGTCTTAACTGCATCCTCTATTTCGATTCTCTGTGCCAGTTCATGTTCTATGGAGATTGTTGCCAGTCCATTAAGTCTGTTCAGTTCACAAAACTTTCCCCATTCAAAGCAATCGGGACGTCACATATGAAACAGCCAGCCACCGCTGTCAGCGAGCCGAGCCGCCATATTCAACACCGAGGGCGCGCGCGCCGCGCCCATACCTCCGGTTCAGTTTCCCGAGCGACGAAAACATTTTCGGTGTAACTGCCACGGTTCAGCTCGTCTGCGACAATCTTTGCGGCGTCCATCTTCATTGAATTTTGATATCAGATAGAGCCTACCAGAGCACAGCATAATAAGTAGCCATGCGGTTCACTTGGAGGGCGGGGACAAAAGCGCCATATTCAGTATGGAAATACACACAGACAATCCCAGATAGCACACTTCTATTTGATGTGATATTTACATCTGGAAGACGTATTTTTAAGAGTGTTTGCTCATCTGCAATACGTCTATAGGACGTTTCCTGTCAGATGTAAAATAGACGTTTAGAAGATGTCTTCAAGATGTAATGATTTAGAATGCATGTTAAACTGACATCTTCTAAACGTCTATTTGACATCTGACAGGAAACGTCCTATAGACGTATTGCAGATGAGCAAACACTCTTAAAAATACGTCTTCCAGATGTAAATATCACATCAAATAGAAGTGTGCTATCTGGGAATAACACGCCACGCCCCTACTGCGTGCTAGAATCTCTGAAAACAAGCCGATTTCAACCTCAAAATGTAAGCTTTTAAATATACCAATACTGCTATATCAAACATGGAGAGGCTTCTTCCAGATTCTGCAAAAAAATGAAATTCACCAATTTTGAAAAAAAACTCTTCTTTCTCATTTTGCTCGAAAGTTGTGCTGCCGACTTGTGTCCCTGGTTTCTGTGACGGGTCACATATATTTTAAACTTTACTCCCTCTAATTGTATGTAAGTGTGAACTCGTGAAACTGTGCTAATATACACTCATTGTGCTGTAATATTCCTGAAAATTATGATCTTAACCTTTATCTATATACCGAAATCTCAGATGGTTAGTTATTCAGCTATTTTGGATTGTAAAATGTTGAAGTCTGGGATGCCGTGAGACTGGAGACTGTAATGTACACTATGGCTTTTGAAAAGCTTAAAGGGATAATTCACCCAAAAATGAAAATTCTGTCAGTATTTACTCACCCTCATGTTGTTCAAACCCCGTAAGACCTTCGTTCATCTTCGGAACACAAATTAAGATATTTTTGATTAAATCTGAGAGCTGGATCACTCCTCCATAGGCTTCTTAAGGGATCGACACTTGTTCCCCGAAAAGTTATTAAAGACATTGTTAAAATAGTCCAAGTGACTACAGTGGCTCAATCCTAAGTTTATCAAACGACGAGAAAATACTTTTTGTGTTTTGTGCCTCGAGTCAGTTCACTAGTGTAATAGCGTAAGCTTCTGTTGTTATACGTCACACGCATCACACACATGACCAGCGTCGGCCAATAGTGAGCTTACGTGTGACGTAGCTCTACGCCAGGGGTGTTCAAACTCAGTCCTGGAGGGCCACTGTCCTGCAGAGTTTAGCTAACCCTAGCCAGACTCACCACACCTGCCTGGAAGTTTCTACCCTATAAGACCTTGATTAGCTGGTGATCCAGGTGTGTTTAATTGGGGTTGGAGCTAAACTCTGCAGGACAGTGGCCCTCCAGGACTGAGTTTGGACATCCCTGCTCTACGCAATCACACTACGTTAACTGACTAGAGGCCCACAGAGAAGGAAATGAATAGTTGAAATAAAGTCATTATTTTTTTTAACTATCCCTTTAAATGTGTGACTTGAATCAACAGTGCTCATAAATGGTTGTTGAGTATTCTCACTAGAAACAAGATAGAGGAAGTAGAAGTAGAGGCTTTGACCCGGAAACAGTATTCCTTATGTCACAACATGCAGAAAACCTTTTCCATTTTAAGAGTTAAGGTGCAGAAAAATTATCTGTTGTTCTGTGAATTTTCACTAGTGAATTCCAGTCATTTCAATAAGAATCCATACGATCAGCAATTTCGTGTGGTCAAAAATGTCACTATGGGACCAAGTTGGTCACTGGAATTCGCTGGATTTGACCAACAGAAAGCTGATTGAATGTGACTCCTGTGTGAGCTGTGCTTCATACATTACGTCGCTACACTGCTGACAATGGTCAATGGACTTTTTTACCAGTGTAATTTCATGAAATTCACAAATGTGACCGCACCTTTTGTAACGGTCATCAGCTGGAGTGCCCTTGAGAGCCACCAGAGGGCACTCCACTTCAGTTTTTTGTTTTTCCCTCACAACTACATTTCCCATAACTCCCTGCCCGGATTCATCATCACTGATCACATTCACCTGTTTGTCATTACCTTGTTTAGCTCACCCCTTATAAGCCTGGTTTTCACATTCAGTCACTGCGTAGTTTTGTATGTTGTTGCACTGCATCTCTGAGCATTTCTCTGGTTCCCTGTATTTTGGTTTTTGGACTCTCTGCCTGCCTCTGGATTACCCGTTTGCCTTGTTCCCTGCCTGCCTCTGGATTACCCGTTTGCCTTGTTCCCAACCTTGTGTGTTTTGTTTGTTTGGACTGCCTTCCTGTAGTGATGGTGAAATGAAGCTTTGTGAAGCTCTGAGGCTTTCCCCTCAAGTGTATCGTAAATTGGTTCATTACTCGAAGCTTTTCAACACGGTGCACACTAACAACATCTTGTGGTCAAAAGGTGGAAAAGCTACCTTTCCCATTTTTTTAATTGTTTTATGTAATAAATCACTTTGTGCTATGAAAACCACAAAGCAATAAAAACCATCAGTGTTAGTGTTGATGTTTGCACAATGTATTAACAAATGAGTCTATTAATTTATGAAAGAATTAAAACATAGGACAAATTAACTCTGCTTTGTTCAACAAATGCAGCCTTAAAACTTTAGCTGTATAGTCCTAAACCTGTGAGTTCATAGGCAAGGCTCATATAGGCATATATAATCAAAATAAAAGAAAACTATTGTGGAATGGTGAAGTGCTGTGAAAGTGCTTGTGAACTTGGGAGTTGGGTAATTGAAGAAATAAAGATTTTTATTAAGGAACAGGACTTGTTCAACAGTGTGAGGGCTGTCTATTTCTTTTTTTATTTAGTACTTCCCCTGCCTTTGAGAATATTCTCTCACATGGGACTGAGGAGGCAGGAGTGCATAAAAATTCCAGGGCAAGACGATGAAGATGCGGCTAGACACACTTTTGAGTAGCCCCATCAATCATTTGTTTTCTGATCCCTGCAATACAGTCAAGTATTTAAAATATAACTGAATAAGTATTACATAACTATGCACTATTTAAGATACCTCATTAAATACAGAAATTGACAAACAAATAAATGAATGACTGATCAGAAGTTTTATACCTTGGTTATATTATTATAAGAAAGCTGTTGAGAACATATTAGGCACTCAAGCTACAGAAGGAGGTCACATGTATGTTGAGTACTTTTTTTTTTAATATACATAATGTAGGCCTATTATTTAACATTGTTTATTATGAAAATGCTGCCAGACTTCCGAACGGCCTCTTTTCTTGGCTGGTTCCATGCTGAAAATTCAAAAGAGCTCACTCTCTGTTTCTGTCTCAGTCGGTCTCAGTTCACTACCGAAGCGCATGACACTCGAAACCTGCGCAAGGGGTTCGCGCTATTTATGAATCAGAATATGAAGCAGTCACGTGGCTGTGTGTCGAAACGAAGCTTCGGACGTCACTGATCACATGGTTATGGCAAGATGAATCAAGCTCCAGTACAGTGGTTCATGTGAGATGTTTCGTTTTTTTGATACAAGCTTCGAAGCCTCGGTGCCGAACGTCACATCACTACCTTTCTGTGCTTGACCCTTTGCCTATGTTTGACCACGATTCTGGATTACTCTTTTAAACTGCATTTGGATCCTCAACCTTGTTTCGGAGCAGTTTGTGACACCTTTACTTGCTGCAACATAAAATGCAATCAATAATAAAATATTCACAAGGGATATCTGAGGTACTTAACGAGTTAGAAAAGTGAAAAGATGCAGCAGCTTGGTTTTCCATTTGTTTTTCCTCTTTTCTGGTGGATGGTCCAAGCACTTCAATGATTTTCAGGTCTACAGGAAGATTTTTATTCTTGTTCAAACTTGTATTTCAGCTTACCGAGGTTCCTGCAAAGAACAAAAATGACTGTTAGTAATGTTATTTAAGTGATAGTTGTTAACTTAAAATAAGTTCCTCAGCCTTGTGACATTCCAAACCTTTTTGACTTTCTGTCTGTGGAACCCAAAAGCAGATCTCGGCCATAATGCAACCCCAGCCACCGTTCACTGCATGAAACACAAGCAGAAAAAAATTGTGTAAATCGTTCATGAAACCATTCTTATGTACACTTGTCTAGTTCAATTCAATGAAACAATTTATGTAAAAATGGAAAAATATTCTGTTAAACTTCAAAAATGTCCCAAAAAAGATCCTAAAAAAAAGGGAAAAAAAAATAAATGAGTCGACAACTCATGTGTTATGAGTTGTGTTGTAAGTCTTCTGAAGCCATATAATAGCTTTTTTGTCTAAAAAGACTAAACTTGAAGTTATAATCCAGAATTAAAAATGCCTTATATTCAAATACAAATGATTAAGGTTTAAGAAAAAATGCATAGCATTATTGGCGCCAAACCTGTAATATTATTTTTCAGAGTAACATGAATGAGATTTGAAAGCATGAGGGAAGAGTTTCAGAGAATAACTGATTAAAAAACACAAGTACACAGTCAAACAATACAATTTCACACAGAAAAGTTCATAGTAATAAAGTACTTGCATGTGGTGCAGGTAACTTACTGTAATTCAATGTTGCCTCTGAAATTTTCAGATTATTTTAGAAATGTACTGGTTGTTCAGGGAAAACAAAAGAACAAAGTTGATTATATCCATTCACAACATAATATTTATTGGCCAGTAAAGGGCTTTAAAATGGTATTTGAGAGAATGAGGGCACCTGTAGTAAGTAAACAAAAACAGACCAAACGTATTAACCACTTGTGTTATTAATAACAAATGCCAATGACGACAGCAGGAATCAGCTATTAATTTGTTATATCAGCAATTTGAAGACACAGTTGTACATAATACGTTGAATTGAATGACTAAAACAATCTAAGACAATAAGTCAATGATTTCCATTTGTTCATTAGATTAGTTAGCAATCGCGGCTAAAACCTTCATACCACAGGCACATGCTGTGCAATAAAAGAGTGGTAAACACTGTAAAAACGTAGTAATGTATAATAAATGTAGTTTATATATGTATGTGTTTGTATAGTGAGTAGACTTATATTTCTTTGGCGAGTTTACAAACCTTGTTACGGAGAGCCAAACAAACGGCTGAAGCTTTGATGAGAGGAGCTGTTACTTTCAAATCCGATGATGATCAGCTGAGCTTTGTTGCGCGCGAGGATCACTGAAGCGATGACAACAGAGGAATAGCAGCAGTTTTCGTGACAGAATTAAACTTTTCTCCTCCTGCTTCTTCTTCATATTTTTTTATTTTTTTATTATTGTTGTTGTTTAAGGTATAAATTAATCAATAAAATAGGTGTATACTAAATTGATGTAAGGCTATGTATACTGAATCAAACTTAAGTATAATAATTATAGGATAATAATAATAATCTTATTCTGGCCTCACTGTCACGAACGCGCACACACAAAAGGTTTGGATCCAAGTGCAGTGTACGGTGTTCATTTTAGGACATCCTCTGACCTCAGACATATGAAGACAAGGCATCATGCCTCAGACTAAAAGGCTTCAGTCATACGACAAAAAGGGTTTAGACTAAAAGGCATCAGCTGAGTCAATATCACTATAAAGTGCCTTTGGCCAAACATTTACACACATACAAGTACAATGATAAGTCTGTTGAAATGTGTTTTTCTGATTTTATACCATTTTCTTTGATTGGATGTATGTGATTTTGGCATGTCCCACACGCTGCTCAGCTAAGTCAAGTGAGCGTAAAAAACGGTTAAATTACATAAAATTAAAATACTTTTTGGATGTACTTATTGTCCTCAACAAGTCATTTAATAAAACAAGTAATTTAGATTATTTATATTTTATTTTCATAATAATATTAAGCATTTTGCCTGTGTCCCTGAAATTGCTGTCCACCCTGTCATTATGGGGGTAAACGCCCCTTTAAGAAACCAACTGATGTACTCAGTGACATCCCCTCCCCCATTTGGTCTTTCTTCAGTGGAGGGTAAAACATCTGCTGCACACACAATAAGTATCTACACGTACGTATATTTCCTAATTTGCATCATATTGTGTTTGTAGTTGTGTGTTGTCAAGCTTAACATGTCCACCCTATCATTGTGAAATATGAATAAATATAAAAACTTTTCAAAAATTAAAAATATATATTTTAAACAATGCACAGTCAGCTTCAACAGTGAATAACTTTGCTTACTGCAGGTACACCATGTGTTCATTAAATGCTAATTTTAGCCAAAAATGTCCACCCTGTCATTGTCCACCCTGTCACCAAGTCTTCCATGACAGGGTGGACATGGTTCATGACAAGGAGGACATGTGCAGTTTTTGCCACATTTTGATTTTTTTTTACATATATATTATAACAGTAGATTCTATACATGAGTGGACGTGAACTTTTTTGGCAATATCGCTATCAGCAGGTGTTTTGATGATGATGGTAGTTTGATGACAGTTTTTTCATGTAATAAAAGATTGACATGGATTTCATTGACTGTTTGAAAAAATACAGCCCTAACAATGTAAATGAATAAGACTAGGCAAGCCTAGTTTAACTGGACCAATTAAAGGGAAATTTGAGGAGGACGGCCTCTTTCAAAATTGGAGCCTCTCCCACTGTCAGGTCTTTTCAGAAGATGCTGGGCATCATGGCCTCTGCATCTCCAGTACTTCAGCTAGGTTTGCTGCACATGCGGCTCCTTCAGTACTGGTTGAAACCTCGAGTACCAGCCCATGCCTGGCGTCACGGCAGGCACTACGTATCAAGGTGAGCCAGGCCTGCGTGTCAGTCCTGGACCCTTATAGGAATCCTCGTTGGTTCCAGTCTGGCGTGACGCTAGAGATGGTTACTAGAAGGAAGGTGGTCTTGACAGATGCGGCAGCATGACAGTGGTATCTTACATAAATCTCCAGGGCAGGCTCACCTCAAAACTTCTGTTCAAGCTGGTGAAACACCTCCTGGTATGGGCACACCACAACCTTCACTCTCTGAGAGTAGCGCACGTGCCGGGCAAACTGAACCAAGGGGCAGACATGCTATCTCGAAGCAACATCCACTCGGAGGAGTGGATGCTTCACCCCCACATGGTTCACCAAATATGAGAGATCTTCGGAAAGGCAGAGGTCGACCTTTTTGCCACAGACGACAACTCTCACTGCCCAACTAATTTCTCAAAAAGCAGGAATGCACTGGACCACGACTGGCCCAGCCTTCTCCTATACGCGTTTCCCCCTATCACACAGATCCCTCAGGTCATCAGATGAATCAGGGAATACAAACATTTAGTCCTCTTCCTGGCCCCTTTCTGGAGGAACCAACCATGTTTCTCAGAGCTGACGCAGCTGCTCACAGCAGCCCCGTGGCCCATCCCTCTGAGATGGGACCTCCTCTCTCAGGCGAACAGGACGATTTGGCAGCCCCAACCTGAGTTGTGGGCACTGCTGATGGGAGCCTATGCATCTCCCCGAAAGAGAGTTTTAAACACTATTTCCGAGGCTAGAGCCCTGTCTACACGACACCTCTATGCCCTTAAATGGTCTGTGTTCTATGCCTGGTGCACAGCCCGGAGCGCAGACCCTCTCTCTTGCGACATATCTTTGATATTGTCTTTGCTGCAGGAGCTGCTGGATGCACTCCCTCCACGCTCAAGGTTTATGTGGCAGCCATAGCAGCGTTCCACGCCCCTGTGGCTGGCCAAACGGTGGGCAGAAACAGCCTTGTGGTTCGTTTCATGAAGGTTTCCATGAGGCTGAACCCGCCTCGCCCCCTCACCGAGAGCTGCATTTAGTCTGTCCTGTTCAGCTTCAGCCCCCCTAAAAATGTGTGATTAATGTAGGCTATACAAATTCGTGTTCGCTTCAGTCTTGTTATAATCAGATTCAGCGCGTTCTTCATCTTCGGCGCCGAGCAGAGAGCACGTCAGACAGAGGACAGGATGTGTGTGTGTGTGTGTGTGTGTGTGTGTGTGTGTGTGTGTGTGTGTGTGTGTGTGTGTGTGTGTTCGTCTGAGCCTCATTGGTCTGTCACTGCTCGTCAATGTCAGAATATTGGAGATGACCAATCAAATCAAAGTAGGCGGGCTTTATGTTCACAGACGCTGCTGAGCGCGAATTTTAACAGTGCGACTCGACGTGTACGGTCAAGTGTGAGATACGATGTAAGTAGCTAAACTTAACATTTCATATTTGACATTTTTTTTTATGTCATAAATGTTAAACGAATGACAAAAAATAATCAGGCAAACTAATATAGGTTTGTCTAATTTCGCCGTTTTGAACTGAAAATAGGCCTATGTAACATGACTTATGTAATGTAATAATTAGTTTACTGTCATTGTTAGGGGACAAGAAACATTAACAAAGCCGTTTTCATCATGTTAGGCACAAGATTAATAATGAATGTGTACATATTGAGAATATAATACAAATTGTAGCCTTTAGTAAATTAAAAAAGATCAGGTTTAGGAAGGGAAGAGAAAGGGATGAAGAGACTGAGAAAAAAAGAAAGAGTGATGGAGATGAGGAGAGAGCAGGCATTGACAAATAATCTACTGCCCACTGACATGGTTTTAAAGTTATTTCTTATCCTTTTTTTGGTCTTAAAAAAACGTCTTGAAATGCACATCAGAGAAATAAATAATTTTAACCCCCTACCAACCTCAAATTTAGGACTCACATTTGGGACCACAGTCATTATAAAACCCTGCCTTTGCATGGTAATGAAACTGGTTAATAGTGAGCATTAGATCCTTAACTAAAGTGTTACCTTTTTTATAATAATAATAAAAAAAAAAAATCATACCCTCATTGGGGGCTTAGCCCCCCTAAAATGAAAATCCTAGTGACGCCCCTGGCGTGCATGTATTAATCATTATGATACTAAAATCATAATAAAGTAGGCTACTACAAAAAAATCAGATGAGCCCACAATATGAACGCAACGCGTTTAATTAAACGTTTAGCATTTTCCTCCCATAGAAAACCATTATAAAACGCATAATGGGGCTTAATGCAGATTAGAATGTCCCCTTATTATGTCGAAATAGCAAGTTATTATGTCGAAATAACGAGATATTATGTCGAAATAAGGAGATATTATATCGAAATAACAGATATTATGTCGAACAATAACGACTTATGTTGAAATAACGACTTATAATGTCGAAATAAGGAGATGTGTTGAAATAACGACTTAATATCTGGAAAAAAACAAGGTAAGTTTTCATAGCCTGAATATAATTGCTTCCAATAATTATTTTTGGGGGTGCTATTGGGGTGCTTTGATCTTTATTGGGGGTGCTGAAGCACCTGCTAGCCCCTCCCTAGCGCCGCCCATGATACAAATAAAAAATGTTTACAGCAATGTTAAATCAAGCTCAAGCAGTTTTAATCAAGCAGTCTAATAGCTCGAAAGAATGCTTTAACTTCACGATCGTGAAAACTATCCATAGTTTGCCAACATAACCTACAAGCTATAGTTGAAATATGTCATCTAACTTTTTAAACGTGCAAATAAAACTCGCGAAACGCATGTTCTTTTCTGTATACAACGTAATTAGTGTAACATTTGATGAAAGAAAATATACAAATATATCATGACGGGTTACCGCCTCCATCTGATCTGAACCCCATGACGTGACGTGGGGCGGGCAATGCGAACCTCTAAACTCCACCTGAGTCCATTTCGCCCGATGCCTTATAGCTGATGCCTTTATGTCTGATGCCTTTTTGTCTGAGCCTGTTTTGTCTGATGCCGTTTCGTCTGATGCCTTTATGTCTGAGGCTGTTTCGTCTGACGCCTAATTGTACGAGACCTGACACCTGACATTGTTTTTCCTGAGACCTGAAGCTTTTCAGCCTGAGGCGCGATGCCGTTTTGTCGTATGACTGAAGCCTTTTAGTCTGAGGCATGATGCCTTGTCTTCATATGTCTGAGGTCTGAGGATGTCCTAAAATGAACACCGTAGTAGTGGTATTTATTGGGGTAATCCAAAATCGTAGTCACCAGGCAAAGGTTCAAAATCATACAAAGGCAGTCCAGAAACAGGAAACAAAACAAGAACAGATATCCGAAGTGCAGTAACATTAAACAAGGACTCGACAACAATCACAGAAACAAACAGGGTATATATAAGGCTTGTTTGAGATGCGCCTTGCCTCGCCTGAAATGTAGTCGAGAGTAGGCGGCTGCAGTGAGAGGAAGAGTGAAAAAAGCGCAGGCAAGCCGGACAGTTCTTGCTTCTCGCAGTCGCAGTGGATCTGACACCTGCGAGATCAGTGATGGATATCGCGGGATTCACGGGATTCACGCTGGTGCACAGTTGCTAATAAACTGGATGTAATTTAAGTTCTGTTGCTTTTATATGAAAATAAATATAATGAACAAGACACCCAAAGTACTTATTTAATTCCATTCCAAATAAGTGTTTATCAATCAATCATTTTTTCATTAATACAGACATAGGCTATGTGTTTTTTTATATAATAAAATGACATTGCATAACCCATAGAGATCGCACTGTCCGAGAGTTTGGGAATATTCACACATAACATGTACATAAAACATGATATCCGAGTTTTAAAATCAAACATTTTAAAAGAGAACAATACATCACGGTTGTTTAAACCAATCAGCATTAAGCTGTGTCGTCAGCAAGTCGTTTCTCATCATGCTTTTGATCAGCGCAGTCGGTGGAGAGCAACTGCGTGAGACTGCAGAATCCGACACGTGCGCCTTGCGCTCGCGAGAGCTATTTGACACACGTCAGCATGACATCAGAGCAAGGCGGACCGCACTCGGACACATTTCTAACCGGCATGCATTACACGCTGATCGGTGATCGGTTCTGCGCAGATGTTGCTCATCTCAAACAAGCCTATACACACAGATACTAACAAGGTGACGGGAAACAGCTGTGTGCAATAATCAATGAGTGACAAACAGGATGATGGGAAATCTAGTCTGAGTGAAGGACACCGTGGTGGAAGAGGACCTCTAGTGGAAACCCAGGGAACACAAAACAGACACTGTGACACTCACAGACCATTGGGTTGCTCAAGATGCTGGCTTTAATATAAGAGATCTTCCAGGAACCACTTAAATGTTAAAAGATCTTACAATAACCCTTTTATAGCATTCAAGTTCCTCTAATTTCCCCCAAAGCACTTCGAGGTCTCATGGTAATGAAAAGGTGACTCCAGAACCTCTGAACTGAATACAAAGTGCTTTAAGGATCCCATAAGTTCCAGCAAGAACCGCAAAGATTGTCAATGCTCCACCAGTAACCCTACAATAGGAGAAAGAGCTTTGAGGCACTTAAATTACATTTTGAAGTTCTTTGAGTATCTGACAGGATATTTGAGGCATCTTTAGTTTTTACAGTGTAAGAGGAAGACAAATATGCAAGCAATGTTTATTTTGAAGGGGTGGCCCAAGGGAGGAACGATGAGCTTTTTTTTTCTTTTCTTTTCCGTGATGATCTGTTTATGAGCTTGAACCTCCATTTTCATGCCACAGTTTTCTCCTGAGAGTTTCAGCATATGAAAAACAGAAGAATAAATTGGACTGAATTTAAAAAAAAGTAAACTTCTGTTCTGACTGATACTCCATCACTTTTCAAACATTTGCCTACTCTCTCTCCCTTTCTATACAGTTCTGCTCTTTTTTTTTTTTTTAAAGAAAGTTGCTTCCTTTTCCTTTTCCCCTGAAGACAGTTATTCAGCACAATTGTGGTTGTTTGTTTTACATCCAAAGTCACTTTCACACTCCTATGGTTAAGCTGTGCCAGGCTAGAAATTGTTGTGGTCAGTTAAATTAGAGCTCTTTTTAAATGTAAATGTTAGAAATTTGTTTTAGAATTCCAGAAATAAGGACTTTTTGCTACTTTATTATTAGCTCTATTTTGTTGCATTTTTTCTCTGTTGTGTTATTGGATTTTTAATTGATGGTTTGTGATATTGTGTCTAGTGTCATGCTTTGAAATTGGATGGATGGATAAAAAAGACAAAAGCATACACAGAGACATGTGGTGTCATGAAAGTGTAGGGCACCTTCTACCTGTCAAACATAGGCAATTCAGGCATTCATGTTGTAAATATTGATATTTGCATTATCAGACAGAGTGTGTGTTAGATGTTGTAATCTGTCAGTGTCTCCTTCACACAAAAATCCCTCCACAGATCCTCCACATATACTTTTATTGTGCCCCTTGTGTTTCATTATATTCACGGGCACAAATTTTAGTGGCACGCCGCATGTTTGCATTTAGCCTACCTTTTTGTTTGGGACATTTTTATATATTCAAATTCTAACCTTTCTGTGGATTTGAGTAGAGCAAATGTGTGGCAGGTCTTTCCGTGTTGCCCTATGCAGTGTGTGTGTGTGTGTGTGTGTGTGTGTGTGTGTGTGTGTGTGTGTGTGTGTGTGTGTTTCAGGTATATCCTACATTTTTGGGACTATCCAAAATCCTTGTCCCTGTGGGGCCATTTTTGGTGTAGCTTATAAATCATATCAAGTGATGTTTTTTTTGTTTTGTTTATTTTTCTTAATTTTTTATCTAAAACATTTTATGTGATGGGTAGGTTTAGAGGTAGGGTTAGGGAATAAAATATACAGTTTGGCCAGTATAAAAATCATTATTTCTATGGAATGTCCCAAATTCCTACATGTAGCATTCTAAACCAGACAGACAGTTATTAAATGCTTTCATATAAGATTGTTTCAACAAAGAAAACCAAATGACCTGCATGTGCATTTCTGCTTTGACAGCATGGCCCTGATCTGGTATGTTTTGTATAATATGAAGTCAGTTCTTCATATTATGTCACAGTTTAGAGTTTATGAGCATCACTGATCTATTTTATTTACATATTTCTATTTTTGTAATTCTGATTTCGTCTCTTATTTAGCATGTTATTGTGTTGCAGTTGGAGAAGGCAAGAACATGATTCCAATGGACCCGAATGGATTGTCTGATCCATATGTAAAACTCAAGTTAATTCCAGACCCTAAAAATGAGACGAAACAGAAAACAAAAACCATCCGTTCTTCCCTGAATCCAGCTTGGAATGAGTCATTTACATTGTGAGTCCCAACATTTTATTACATCCTGAAATTCAGGATTAATGTGTCATTGGTGTTAGTTTTATGTGCATGAACATTGTATTATTAATTGATGTTTTACCCATTACTATAATCTTTCATATAAGTTTACTGTAACATCAGTTTTAATATATGGCTTTAACTGCTTTTAGATCATGGATCTTTAACTGATGAGCCAAATCTGACCTGTCAAACGTTTTATATAACCCTCTGATTAATTTAGATGAAATCACTGATACCTCACTGATGTGTCACTGATGAATCACTGATGTGCCTGATCCATCAGAGCCAAGGAGGACAGACCGAGTCACAGCTTTAAAAGACGTGCATATGCATACCAAACATTTAAAATAACAACTATTTATATCTTCCTGGAAAATAGCATGAAATAATATGACACATGCTAAAAAATTAAGAAGATACAGATAGGCCTACATTTTGTTTCTTAAATGAAACTATAAATATAAAAGTTATTAAAGATGTCACATGGCTGCTCACTGGTATAGTGGTGTGAACGTTTACAGAGTCACTTCCATAGAGTAGGCCTGTGTACAAATCAGAATAAGGTCACAAGTTCAAATCAAAGTATATATATTAAGTGTGGGGGCACATTTTATTTCATGATTTGATTAACTTGATCTGTACTATACAGAACTATAATAATCTATCCCCCATCTAGTAGCTTAAGAATTGTTTTTGAAGGGCTGTCTGTCCAATCAAATGTATGTATGCAAATGAAGTGAAAATTAAGTAAAATATTTCATATTCAAAAAGAGAACCTAAACTTGCCAACATGCAAACAATTTGACAGTTTGTTTGTTCAGAAACCTGAACTCAGCATTTAGTTAAGTGTGTGAAATCATGTTTCTATTTTTTAAGGAATTTATAAGCAAACCTTAAAAAACTTTATCATTGTAAATATTAACATGTTATTATTTGCAAAAGTAATATAAGTATTATAACAAAAGTGATAAGATAAATAGAAATAGAAAACTGCTTGGTGTTTTTAATCTGGATAATATATATTGCTGGAAGAGAGCAGCTGGAAATCCCTGCTTTAGAATATGATGAAGGGGAGTGCTAATGCAATGCTTCATACTGTATGCGTGTGTGTTCCAGCAAGCTGAAGCCAGCAGATAAGGACCGTCGACTGTCTGTGGAGGTGTGGGACTGGGACAGAACCACCCGCAATGACTTCATGGGCTCAATGTCTTTTGGTGTGTCCGAGCTCATGAAGTCCCCTGTGTGTGGATGGTAAGGATATGTCTTTATCTCTTTCTCGCAGATCTTGGAAAGGAAAATGACTTGGTCACTAGTTTTGTTCAGCAGTCTCTTTCTGCCATTATTAGTTATGCCCTGTTAGTTAAAAACAAACATTAAAGCCCCATAAAAGTAGTGTACTATATTATGAACATTCTAAACTTGGGAAAATGTATATATGTTTTTGTTCACATATTAAATGTTGCAATGATGCTAAAACACAACTGTCTTCTGAAGATACAGATACAGTAGCCTACAAGATACAGTTGATATCAAAAGTATTCCCCCATTGCAAATCAGGTTTATTGGCAAAATGTACACTTCCAGCTGTTTGCAATGAACAAATCAAACAAAAGTAATTGAAATAGCTCAACACAAAGTGGTTCCCTCAAATTCAACTGAAAATGAAACTTTTAATGTCTTCTGCAGTCTCAAAATTATTCAACCCCTTCATGGCAAGCATCTTTAGTACTTAGTAGAACACCCTTTTGCTGTTATGACCTGCTGCAAACGAGATGCATGACCAGACACCAGCTTCAAGCAGTGTCTCAGGAGGATTTTAGCCCATTCCTCATGAGCAATGGCATTCAGTTCAGTAATATTATTGGGTTTGCAACTGCCTTTTTCAAATCCCACCAGAGATTGTCCATGGGGTTCAAGTCAGGTGACTGTGATGGCCACTGTAGAATCTTCCAGGACTTCTTCTGCAACCAAACCTTGGTGGAATTTGAGGTATGCTTGGGATCATTGTCCTGTTGGAAGGTCCAATGACGCCCAAGCTTTAGCTTCCTCACTAACAGCATGACGTTTTCTCCTAGGATTTCCTGATACTTCAGTGAATCCATCTTGCCTTCCACATGCTGCAGGTTTCCAGTGCCAGATGATGCAAAGCAACCCCATAGCATCACCGAGCCACCACTATGCTTAACTGTAGACAGAGTGTTCTTTTCAGTATATGCTTCATTCTTCTTCCTCCAGAAATACTGCTGATCCATAGAGCTGAAAAGTTTTGTTTCATCGCTCCACAGAACAGAATCCTAAAACTTCTGTGGCTTATTTATATGATTTTGAGCATTTTTCTTGTGCTTTTGTTGTGTGTATTTCTTGGAGTTCTGACATAGAAACCATTTGCGTTTAGCACACGCCTTACTCTTTAGCAGTCACTCGAGGGTTTTTCTGAACCTACCTTTTCAGAAATCTGGTTGCAGCCGTTGATAGCAGAAATGGATGGATTGGGGGGATGTAAAAAAAACAACAACTTGCATCACAATAGGTGTAATTGTGATTGTCAAAACATTTGACAGTAGATAGCCTACATGTTAATTTTTCTCAAGAAAAAATATATTCCACATAATGCTGTAAACATACAGAGAGCCCTATCAGCTGGTATTATTAAAGGTTAAAAAAACAATTTAAATATAATGCAGTTTTCATTATAATAACAATTATGTAATGACAAGTAAAAATATAATAAATATGTAATATAGTGCACATATTTAGCAAAATACTCCTCTCTATAGCTATTTTTTTCTAGTCAACTAACGTGCTGGTCATTAAATGGCTTTCCTGAGGTAAATGTAACGTTCTGTGACAATATTGTTCTCCTGCAGTTTTATTGACCTCTTTCCGTGGTTGAAAAACACTGATTGATTGATATTATGTATGAGGCATATTTACTTTTCGGTAAGTTGTACTGTATCTTTAAATAAAAAGTGACAGATGATCGGTTTACTTGAAATGATGGTGCTACAGCGATCTGTCATGTCACATTTACAAGCACCAAAACGGTATTTATTGTCTGAATTTTGTAATAAAATGGACAGAACCTGAGAGCTGAGAATTTTTTTCATATCAAAGGTAATCTGCTCTGTTTAGTCTGTCGGTGTCAGTGTCCTCTTTGCTCTGCGATTTTTCTCTGCGTGAAAAAATTGATGTGTGGCGTGAGAGCGTGTGAAAAGTGTCGATTACGTGAGTCTTGGCAGCCCTGACTTTAAGAAGGGGATAAATCGGCAGCGTTCCTCCTTCCGCCATGCTTCTTCTCCATGTGGGGATTGTTTACATTAGACTAGAGTGTGCACTGCGCCGCATGCATACAGTGCTTATACATGTGGGGATTGTTTACATCAGAGTGCGCACGTGTTTTGCATAGCATATATGCAGTGTTTTTTTAAGCGGTTGATGAAAAATAAGCTAATGCGCGTTCTTAAAATCTAAATTCAGATCTATTATTTTTCATGGTATTTTGAAGTGCCCGCGATAACAATATTGTGCATATTCGTTACCGCGATTTATCACATTACTGAATCCTATCTTTTGCTATCTTTTTGTATCCTGTTCCTCGTTTGTGAAGGGCAAGGATATCTTCTCTTAACTTTTTGGCCCATTCTTTTGACTTTATTTCTTTATTGACTTTTGACTTTATTACCATTTTCTAACATGCAGTCAAATGTGACACTCAACAAACCTAGCCAGTTCAGATATTTCATGTGTTCTAGCTTAAACACACCTGGTGAAACTAATGGAGCCCTTGATTAGTTGCATCAGGTGTGCTTGAGACAACACCTGTTTTGCAGATTTGTGCTGTTGTGATTCTATTCAGGGGGTTAAATAATTTTAAGACTGCAGCAGTCATTAAAAGTTGCATTTTCAGTTGAATTTGGGGAAACCACTTGAAACATTTTGTTGTGTTGAGCTTTTTCAATTACATTTTTTTGATTTGTTCATTGTAAACAGCTGAAAGTCTGTGAATTTTGCAAATAAACCGGATTTGCAATAAGGTTTCAATCATTTTGATTACAACTGTATAGTCTATTGATCATATGGACTACTTTTTAATGGCCTTTAATAAAGCTTTTTTTGTAATTTGAACAAATTTCTTTAAAAAGTAATGGTATTACTTTATGCTGTTATATAACGGCATGTACCGTATATTTTTGGAAATAGGTTTGGAACAACATGAATGCAAGTAAAAAAATGACAGACTTTTTATTACTGTGCAAGTTATTTTTGTCTAGTGTTAGTGTTCTGAAATTATGTGATATTATTTGATATTATTTTTAAGTATTATTTTGCTGTGGAAAATATATAATGATATTGCTTTACAGACTCAGAGTGAACCTTAGGCAGTAAACAGAACTGTGGGTACTTGAAATGTGCTTTGATGAATACCATAAATAAACAATCATAACTTGTACCATTCTCTTTACCTGGGATGCAGGTACAAAATGTTAAATCAGGAGGAGGGAGAGTTCTACAATGTGCCCATTCCAGATGAAGATGACGAGGATACTGAGCTCCGACAGAAGTTTGAGGTGACTCTTTTATTGTCCTTATGTGCGAACAAATTTCTCTTCGTTTTTTGTTCTTTAGGAAAAATATTTTGGAAACAAATTAAAAAATTATTTTGTTTATGTCAGGTATTTGGCATTTGACACTGTCGATCAAAACATACTTCTTGACAGGCTGGAAAACTGGGCGGGGCTTTCTGGGATAGTCCTAAAATGGTTCAGGTCATACTTGGTAGGGAGAGGTTATTATGTGAGTATAGGAGATCATAAGTCTGAGTGGACACCCATGACATGCGGAGTCCCTCAAGGCTCAATTCTTGTGCCACTCCTATTCAACCTGTACATGCTTCCAATGAGCCAAATAATGAGAAAGAACCAAATCGCTTACCACAGCTATGCAGACGATACACAGCTCTACTTAGCCCTATCGCCTAACGACTACAGCCCCATTGACTCCCTTTGACAATGCATTGATGAAGTAAACAATTGGATGTGCCAAAACTTTCTTCAGTTAAACAAAGACAAAACTGAAGTCATTGCGTTTGGAAACAAAGATGAAGTTCTCAAGATGAACGCATACCTTCAGTCTAGGGGTCAAACAACAAAAAATCAAGTCAGGAATCTTGGTGTGTCTCTGGAGTCAGACCTTAGTTTCAGTAGTCATGTCAAAGCAATAACTAAATCAGCATACTATCACCTGAAAAATATTGCAAGAATTAGATGCTTTGTTTCCAGTCAAGACTTAGAGAAACTTGTGCATGCTTTCATCACCAGCAGGGTGGATTATTGTAATGGACTTCTCACTGGCCTTCCCAAAAAGACCATAAGACAGTTGCAGCTCCTACAGAACGCTGCTGCTAGGATTCTGAGCAGAACCAGAAAATATGAACACATCACACCAGTCCTCAGGTCTTTACACTGGCTGCCAGTTACATATAGGATTGATTTTAAAGTATTATTACTGGTAAATAAACCATTCAATGGCCTAGGACCTCAATACATTGCAGATATGCTCACTGAATATAAACCCAACAGATCACTCAGATCATTAGGATCACATCAGCTAGAAATACCAAGGGTTCACTCTAAGCATGGTGAGTCCGCTTTTAGCTAGTATGCCAACCGCAGCTGGAACCAGCTTCCAGAAGAGATCAGATGTGCTCCTACAGTAGTCACATTCAAATCCAAACTCAAAACACATCTGTTTAGCTGTGCATTTACTGAATGAGCACTGTGCCACTGTTCGTCCGACTGTTTGTACTGTATTTTATTTTAGGTTTTAATTATTCTGATTTCTTTTGATTATTTTTATTTATTCTATGTACAGCACTTTGAATTACCATTGTGACTGTTTGTACTGTATTTAATCTTTTATTCTAAACTGTTTTAATTATTCTGATTTCTTTTGATTATTTTAATTTCTTCTATGTAAAGCACTTTGAATTACCATAAACTTGATAAATAAACTTGCCTTGCCTTGCCTTGCCTTGCCTCAGGTAAAACAAAATTCAGCGTGAGGCTCAACCAACAGTTCTAATTGCTAATAATAAGCCTTTGTTAACTAAACATGAAGGATGAGAATTTAATAATTCTTTAATGGCTAGAATGAGCAGGTTGGTACCATCAATAAATTATTAGAGCCCTTCGAACTACTACGCACTGCCGAAACTAAAAACTACTGAGAGACACAGCAAACATTTAGTGTGAAATACCTTGTTATAATTTATTAAAAGTAATTAAACAGAGTAAAATTATTTGACTCTCAGATCTGTTTAGCTGATTATCTAGAGCTGACCTACCAGTATGTTAAAGCTGTTGTTTTTATGTATCTGTCAGATATTTTGTTGCAGTGGAAACATGATTAGAAGATATCAATATTTCATCTGCTCGTTGCTTTCCGGAGACATATACTGTAGATGCTTGTACACATAGAAATACATAGCTGCATTGGGGTGGTTTATGTCTATGTGACCCATAAAAGATTTAAAGCTAGTTGCAAACTAGATGAGAAGCGCAATACCACATCAGTCACCATCGGCTATTAGAATCAGTTATTGCCAGATGATGGAAGTGATTTCTTTTCTTGTTATTTTTTTCCTGTTTTAGTGTTTGCAGATGAAAATCCCACCAGCATATGTGCTTTAGGAGCTAAACTCCCTTAGTTGTGGTTAGGATTTTAGTATTGAGAATTACTGTAGATTTACATAGGCTATTCTATTTTAAAATATAATTTTTTCCTGTGAATTTTCAGCAGCCATAACTCCAGTGTACAGTTTCACATGATCCTTCAGAAATCATGCTGATATTTTTGTGGAAACTGCACTACATTGAAAAGTTTGGGCTAAATATTATTATTTTATTTTATTTTATAAGAAGAAATTACAACTTTCATTCAGCAAATAAATGCTGTACTTTTTGGATTTTCTATTCATTCAATTGTTGAGTGTTCTATTCATCATTTCTGGGTGATATGTTAACTGGCACCCCCCTTTGTGACATTTGGTTGTAATTTATGGATGCTTATGCTTTTGAATACAGACCTAAGGTTGGTCTATTTAAAAAAAGTGAAAGCAGCATAAAAAAAAATTTGATGTAAAATTTACTGTAAACTAAACTTTTTATTTTATACAAAATATATACTTTAAGAAAAATGTGAACTCTAAAATTGTTAGAAAATCAAAGTCAAGTCTAGTTGTGTTCCAAATTTGAAGTTGATATCACACAAATTGAGCCCTCTAAAAAGGGTTTAAAGTACCTCTATGGTAAAAGAAAGTCCAATTTCATAACATAATTCATTTTTACAGGATGAATTTTAAGTGTTTAAGCTATGCTGATTTCTAAAATATTTGATAGGGGAAAAAAGGCAATAAAAAAGCAAGCCAAGCGTCCCGCTACCGGGACATGGACAGGTTAAATTCTAGAACCGGTGTAGAATTCGATTTCCTAGAATCACACTGCACACAATTTATTACTTACTGTCAAGCTTTTAAAACCTTTCTCAGACCACAGCCAAATCACACTCTGCATAAAACAGTCTGAAACATCAACCAACTCAATCAGGACAAAATAATATAATTCAAATAGACAGAAAACCATATCGCTAATTATACCAATGCCATTGAATGTACAGAAATATTGTACAATCTCTATTACATTCATTCTAAGTGTATATTCGGCATCAGTCAAGCAGTGAAAGATCTAAATGACATATTTTAAAATACAGAACAAAAAAGTGATTCGAGAAATTGACTCTGAAATTGGACTCTGGCAGATGGTTTGCTCAGTCAAGCTCAATTTCAACAGGACTAGTTTGAAGAAATTAAAAAATAAATAAATTCAAATAAATGATGGGATAAATGAAATGTATTATAAAACTCAAACTAAGAAGATCCAAGGTAGAGAGATGTGGAATAACCATTTCGATTAATTACTTAGCTCAACTGAAATTCAAAATTCTAATCAAAATGAAATAATTAAAATAATAGTAATTACAATAAAAATAGAACATTTGGAAAGATCAATTAAAGCAAATCAAAAACCCTTAGATTTCCCCATAACAATGAAAGAATTGGAAGATAAATGGCAAGTCCTTGAGCATATCCTGAAGGGGATGCTGAAACACATAGAGCGACATTCAGTACATTTTCAGTGATGTTCTGTGTAGTTGTTTTTTTTCTTTGTTTTATTTTTGTTTTTTTGTGGATCTGGTATCAGGGCCTTAGCCCCACTTACAAGAATGAAGACAAATTGGACCCCAACTTACTATCGAGGCATATGTATGAACAGTAACCAGGCAAAGGTTTTCTGCAGCATTTTAAACACAAGACATTTAGACTTCCTAATGAAGCACAATACCTTGAGTAAATGTCAACTTGGTTTCCTCCCAAAATGTCACACCTCTGACTACATTTTCACACTACAGACACTAATTGATAAATATGTACAGCAAAACAAAAGATGTTTGTTTTGTAGACTTTAAGAAAGCGTTAGTTTCAATCTGGCATGAAGGATTATATCTGAAACGTATTGACCCGGAAACGTTCTATGAAATAAAGTGCCTCCTCTATGCAGATGACCTGGTTCTTCTGTCACCCACTAAACCTCCAAAACACTAAAGTTATGATTTTTCAGAAACATTCCAGATCTCAGGGACTAACACATTCACCCTATCACATAGAACCATTCAAAGACATATACCTCTACCTAAAAATCATGCCATTGGGTAACTTTACATTGGCTGTGAATTAACTCAAAGAGAAAGCTCAAAGGGCTTTCTATGCCATAAAAACGATAAATTAAAATTGCCATCCCATTCCAAACCTATCTCAAACTTTTCAAATCAGTAATTAAACCGATTGTATTATTTGGCAATGAAGTGTGGGGTCTACCTATAAAATATGACTTTGTAAACTGGGAAAACATCCAATTAAAACTCTACATTTAGAATTCTGTAAAAGAGTCCTACAAAAAATGCCAAACGATGAATACAGGCCAAGAACAGGCAAATACCTTCTTCTAAACATCCAAAAAAAGAGCCATTCAATTCAGGAAACACCTAAAGACAAGTGACCCCACCACATACCATTATAAAGCCCTAAAACACTATGAGCTGAGCTTAACGAAGAGTCTCCTCTGCCAGCTGGTGCTTAGACTGACTGACCACTAACTGACCTCACAACTCCAGAGATCAGCCAGCCTCAGGACAAACACACACTCACAACCATTTGGCCTAGCCAAATTATAAACACAGAACAAGTCAAATACATCACCCATTGGACAAACACTATTAAAAACCAACACAAACTGGAATGCTATTTGGCGCTAAAGCGTTGACGATGTGTAGACTCAGCAAGCACAGTCTGATTACTAAGGCAGGCCGACGTGGGTCATCCACTGCAGGTCGGGAGTGATGGAAACAGAGCGGTATGCCCGAAATATGAAACCATCAGAAACCACTATTATCTCAAAATTAACCAAATATTTCCCCAATGTAATAATTGTATTCCAACTGAAAATGTACCTTTTATTCTCAGCAAAAAGCAGAATATGCAAATATAGTCACAAGATTTGTGGATTTACTTTTGTCATTGCAAAAAAGATTGTTGAATTTAATTGCAATTGAATATTTAAAATGAATAAGAATATAATATGACGTTATAATTAAATGTCATGAACAATTCAGGCCATTTTTATTGATTTATTTGAAACTATCTGACATAAAATTTCAATCGCCAGTGTCTCAATATTTCAGAATTTTAATTCTCTTTTTTTTGCTCACTAAGGCTCTGCATGAACATATATTCTATGCCAAATACATATCCCACACATTTAAAGTTTGAAGTACTCTATGAATCACATCCCTATTCAGTTTACTTTATGTTCGTGCATTGCTCTTGTTTTTTTTTTTGTTTTTGTATTTTTTTCCCACAAGCTTCACTTCTTTAAATCAGAAATTTAGAGGCAGGTGTTTATTATGCCACCCCTCTGTCATTTTTAATCAGTGTGTGTGACACCCCATTAACCCAGGGTTTCTCAATTACAACCACATACTGAGTAGTCAGACTTCGCAAGAGGTAAGTGCACATAACTTTGGGTGGGAAGATTAGATAAATATTGTCCATTCACGCTTATGTCTGTTACTTGTCTGCATGTATATCTCTGTTTACCCCTCTGATGTGGTTACAGGATCAGACATTAGAGGACCTTGGGAAGGTGCGTGTCAGCATCAGCAGCTAAATATGTGTGTGTCGATTGTCTGGCTGGTTTTGTGCCCGTTTCATCTGCATCACTTTTTTATAAAATGGTTGCTACATTAATCCAGCTTCATCTTGAAGTATGTGAGGGTGTGAAGTACTTGTTGTGTGTGCCTGCTCATGGGGCAGTGATAGGTTTCTCATAGTTACATAGAGGTATGCATAGATGTGGGAATGAAGTTTGAGCAGGGGTGCAGGATGCTCTGAGAGAGATCCTATTTTTGATGCAAGACACACTTTCACTCTGCACTTACAGCTCTTTACACCTCAGGCAAAGCATTTACAAAAAATGGTATTCCTTACTTAGGGATCACACATGTGGTTCTTGGCAGGTTTCTTTTTTTGTTTTTTGTTTTTTGTTTTTTTGCAATGAAATGGATGTATTATAATTTTTTTTATGTCAAGACATTATTCACCTCTATTCACCATGTATTTCTGTGTAAAATATTAGAACTAAAAATATATATATTCAATTATTACACAGTGTAAAAGCAAAGGTATGTTCAATCCAATGCATGGAAGGCAAATTGGTGCCAGCTGGTGGGAGAAGTAAAGAAAATCTTATGTGATACCGTGGTTTAACCACTAGATGCCTGTATTGCATATAACTCAGCAAAAAAAAGAAAGAAAGAAAGAAAGAAACATCCCTTTTTTTAGCACACTGTATTTTGAGTCCCTGTAGTTCCAACTAGTTCCATTTCTGTTAGTCAAATGTCTTTTAAATTTGTTCAGTAAGTTATGTCTCAGTTGTTGAAAATTTTTTATATTTATACAAATTTTTACATATGTTTAGACATTTGTTGGAAATAAAAGCAGTTGAAAGTGAAAGGACATTTCCCTTTCAAGGGAACTCGAGCTGCGTCGAAAGGGGATGAACACACTTCCTATAATGTCGTTAGGTCGTCATTATATAGTTCAGAGGTCTTCAATCCTGCTCCTGGGGGCCACTGTCCTGCAGAGTTTAGTTCCAACCCTAATCAAACACACCTGAATCAGCTCATCAAGCTCTTCAGGATCGCTTGAATATACAAAGGCAGGTGTTCTATAGCAGGTTGGAACTAAACTCTGCAGGACAGTGGCCCTCCAGGAGCAGGATTGAAGACCTCTGAACTATATAATGACGACCTAACGACATTATAGGAAGTGTGTTCATCCCTGCACTCGTTATCTCACGGGTGGGGATACATACCAACTATGTGTTGTTTGTTTGAGAGTTCAGCATGCCCAGTCAGCTCTCGAGGGGGCTGATTGTGAGCGTTTACCATTAAGAACGCTTCACTCCCGCTGATCGCTCTTCGAGGAGGGCGTTTCGGTTCGTGCTCCCCGCGGCGCGGGTCCCGCTTCTGCCATGGCAGAGCGGTGACTTCAGACGTGAGATTCGCAAATGGATCTGACAGCGGGGTTTGAGACGGGCTCAGCCCTATCTCAGCCTTCACCTGTCACATCCAGTGCCTCAGTTCAGGGTCTGGAAGCACGCTCTGCGGTTTCTTCCGCCCAGGCTGAGACCCTGGTACTGCAACTATCCAGTTCTGAGGAGCTGGATGTTGTTAGTATGGGTACAGAAGAGACTGACTCGTCACTTCAGTCTCCTGCATGTGAGGAGCTACTGGAGGTGCTCACTCGTGCTGTTGAAAAATTAGCCATAGAGTGGCCAGCTGATAAACAAGAGTCAAGGCAGAAAAGTAAACTTGATGAACGCTTTCTGCCTTCCCGTATGCAGCCTCCACGCCGGTGCTTGCCATTTTTCCAGAGCTCCACACCGAGGTGTCAAAGTCCTGGAAAAAGTCGGTTTCATACTGTATATTTAGTCCACAAACGTCAAGTCACCTTTATTTATATAGCGCTTTTTACAATACAGATTGTTTCAAAGCAGCTTTACAGAGATAACAGGAAAATAATGTTATAATAATATTGTTAAATATAAAATTAAATGTCCCCAACTAAGCAAGTCAAAAGCCAATGGCGGCAAAGGCAAAGAAAGGCGAAAAAGGCGACAGTGGCAAGGAACCAAAACTCCATCAGATGACAGAATGGAGAAATAAACCTTGGGAGAAACCAGGCTCAGTCGGGGGGTCAGTTCTCCTCTGGCCAACGAACGAACAGTGTATGATTATGATTCAGGCAGCATTACAAGTCAGAAGTCAGATTGGATCGGAACATTATAATATGCAGTTCATCTGTTTGAAGACCGGAGTCATCACGCGCGTATGGAGACGAGTTTGTTTAGGATCAGTGCCGATGGCTGCCGTGTCGATGAGGCCTCCACAGGGGAGAGTCTAGTTGACACAATCTCTGCTGACACTTCAGGAATGCGTTGCGGTCGTGTCCAGGCGCAAGTCCACCATCTGATCTGGATACAGCCTGGGTCCGGCTGTAAGTTAACCTCGGAATAAACAGAAAGACTAAAATTACCGTAGATGCCATTCTTTTTTATGATGTAGCGAGTACATCAGGTTTTATAAGAAGTGTTCCCGGTTCCGGCTGACCTCAATTATGCAGCCTAATAATCATTTAACTGATTTGAATAATAGGAATGTATAGTGTTCAATGTGTATGCCAGGTTGAAGAGATGTGTTTTTAATCTAGATTTAAACTGTCAAGAGTGTGTCTGCTTCCCGGACAATGTTAGGAAGACTGTTCCAAAGTTTAGGTGCTAAATAGGAAAAGGATCTACTGCCAGCAGTCGATTTTGATGTTCTAGGTATTATCAACTGGCCGGAATTTTGAGATCGCAATAGACGTGAAAGATTATAATGCGTAATGAGCTCGCTCAAGTACTGGGGAGCTAAACCATTTAGTGCTTTGTAAGTAATCAGCAATATTTTAAAATGTATACGATGTTTAATAGGGAGCCAATGCAGTTTTGACAGAACCGGGGTAATATGGTCATACTTCCAGGTTCTAGTAAGAACTCTAGCTGCTGCGTTTTGGACCAGCTGTAGTTTGTTTATTAAGTGTGCAGGGCAACCACCCATAATAGCATTACAATAATCTAGCCTTGATGTCATGAACGCATGAACTAATTGTTCTGCATTTGTCATTGAGAGCATATGACTTAATTTAGATATATTTGTAAGATGGAAAAATGCGGTTTTACAGATACTAGACACGTGACTTTCAAATGAAAGATTGGTATCAAAGAGCACACACAGGTTCCTAACCGACGACGAAGACTTGACAGATAAGCCATCAAGTGTTAGACAGTATTCTAGTTTATTATGTGAGGAAGTTTTTTGTCCAATAATTAGAATCTCTGTTTTTTTTCAGAATTAAGTAGTAGGAAATTACTAGTCATCCAGTTTTTTATATCAGCTATGCATTCTGTTAATTTTGTGGATTGGTAAGTTTCGTCAGGGCGTGAAGATATATAGAGCTGAGTATCATCAGCATAAGAGTGAAAACTAATGCCATGCTTCCTAATGATATCTCCTAAGGGTAGCATGTACAGAGTGAACAGTAGCGGTCCTAGTACTGAGCCTTGTGGTACTCCATACTGAACTTGTGATTGATAAGACATCTCTTCATTTACTGCTACAAACTGATAACGGTCAGATAAGTTGATTTAAACCGTGCAAATGCAATTCCACTAATGCCAACATCATTTTCGAGTCTATTTAAAAGAATTGTGTGGTCAATAGTATCAAATGCAGCACTAAGATCAAGTAGCACTAATAGAGAGATACAACCACGATCGGATGATAAGAGCAAATCATTTGTGACTGAGAGCTGTCTCAGCACAATGGTACGGTCTAAATCCTGACTGAAAATCCTCGCAGATACCATTTCTTTCCAGAAAGGAACATAGTGTGAGGATACTGCCTTTTCTAGTTTCTTTGACGGAAAAGGTAGATTCGAAATCGGCCTGTAATTGACTAATTCTGCAGGATCAATTTAGTTTTTTCTAACAAGCGGTTTAATCATAGCCAGCTTAAAAGTTTTTGGTATGTATCCTAATGACAAAGATGAATTAATGATATTAAGAAGAGGATCTATGACCTCTGGAAGCATCTTTCAATAACTTAGTCGATATATGGTCTAGCAAACATGTTGTCGATTTAGATGATTTAACGAGTTTGGAGAATTCTTCCTCTCCTATAGCAATGAATGAATAAAATTTTTCCTCAAGGAGACTACAATGCACTGCCTGATGCGATACTGTAGTAGATGGTTGCATAGTTATAAATTTCTCCCTTATATTATCAATCTTGTAAGTAAAGAAGTGCATAAAATCATTACTGCTGTGCTGCTTGGAAACGTCTGTCATTGAAGCTTTATTTTTAGTTAATTTAGCCACTGTTTCAAATAAATACCTAGGGTTTTGTTTATTTTCTTCTAATAGGTTTGAAAAATAAGCAGATCTAGCAGCTTTTAAGGCCTCTCTGTACGTAATCATGCTCTCTTTCCGTGAAATGCGGAAAAACTCTAGTTTTGTTTTCTTCCAGTTGCGCTCCATTTTTCTGGCTGCTCTCTTAAGGGCCTGAGTGTGCTCATTGTACCACGGCGTTGGACTATTTTCTTTAATCTTCTTTAAGCGCAAAGGAGCAACTGTGTCTAAAGTGCTGGAAAAGAGAGTCAAAAGTTTCTGTCGCAGTATCGAGTTCTTCTAAGCTATCTGGGATGCTGAGGAGATTAAACTGATCAGGAAGATTATTAATAAAGCGATCTTTAGTGGCAGAAGTGATAGGTCTAACATATTTGTAACACTTTGTAGCCTTAGCTAAATGAAGTATACACGAGACTAGATAATGATCTGAGATGTCATCACTCTGCTGTAGAATTTCAACGGCATCAACATTGATTCCATGTGATAATATTAGATCTAGAGTATGATTACGACAATAAGTAGGTGCTGACACGTGTTGTCCAACGCCAATAGAGTTCAGAATGTCTTTAAATGCCAATCCCAATCCATCTTTTTCATTATCTACATGTATATTAAAATCACCAACAATTAGGACTTTATCTGCTGCCAGTACTAACTCTGATAGAAAATCAGCAAATTCTTTGATAAAGTCTGTATGGTGCCCTGGTGGCCTGTATACAGTAGCCAGCTTAAATCTCAACGTGATTTATCATTTACACTAGATAGTATTACATTAAGCACCAATGCTTCAAAAGAATTATATTTAAAACAAGACTTCTCAGTACAAATGTCCACATATTTAAACATTTATGGGTCTAAACAGCATGGTTATGGGGCGATGCCTAGGCCGGAAGAGACGCTTGCGAGCCATCTCTCTCCGGATTCGGCATCGTCTTTTAAAGCACCGGCTTTACCCTCCAAGCCACTCAGAAACACCTCGGCTTTGGTGGGTAAAGCTTATTCAGTGGCGGGTCAGGCCACGTCATGCCTGCACACTATATCCATAGTGCAGGCATACCAGGCCGGCCTATTAAAAGACATGAGCGAGAGTGAGGATGTTCTCTATCTGAGCTCTCTCTGAGCCCTCAGAGGACCGTTCTGCCAACCCTGCCTTTATGCCGGGGCGTAGACGATCCCAGCAAGCGTTTTCTCAAGGGGTGCTCGCTCCCTCCTAGGAGGGGCTTAGAGCAGTCAGACCAGTTGTTCCCTGCTTGTGCGCCGTTACTGGGCACTGTGTCTGCTGCTCGAAATACTCCAGAGGCCAGTCTCGAGAGACTGGTAACCTTAGTAGATTTTCTGGCAGAGTGGAAAAGTGTTCCAAATATATCTCAGTGGATCCTGCAGACCATCGAAAACAGTTACACCATTCAGTTCAGGTCTCGTCCACCATGATTCAGAGAGGTCCTAACCACTGATGGGCCCCGAGTAGGCTCTGGTAATGGAACGTGAGGTAAAAACTCTTCTGCAAAAAGCGGCTATAGAACGGGTTCCTCCTCCCAGCAGGGAGTCCGTTTATTACAGCCGGTACTTCATTGTCCCAAATAAGGATGGGTGGTTGCGTCCAATTTTAGATCTGCGCCTGTTAAATCGCTTAGTAGGGAAGCTCAAATTTAAAATGCTCACTCGTGTCACAAATCAGATCCGAGGACTGGTTTGTCACGATAGATCTAAAGGACGTGTATTCCATCCGTTCACAACACAGGAAGTTCCTGAGGTTCGCTTTCGGGGGCGAAGCGCACCAATATCGTGTTATTCCATTCGGTCTAGCTTTATCTCCCTGCACATTCACGAAATGTATGGAAGCAGCTCTGGCTCCACTGCGACTCCAGGGCATCTTCATTCTGAACTATATTGACGATTGAATGATTCTAGCTCAATCGGAGCATCTTGGGTTCGGCATCGAGATGTCGTTCTCGCTCACATCAAGAAGTTGGGGTTGAGGTTGAATGCCAAGAAAAGTGTGCTATCTCCGCTACAGAGGACCACTTTTCTGGGTGTGGTATGGGATTCGACAACGATGCAGGCACACCTTTCTCCTGCTTGTATTGTTTCGATTCTCTCAGCCGTGAAAGTGAAGTGAAGCTAGGCCAGCCGCTCACTGTAAAGCAGTTTCAGAGACTGTTAGGTCTGATGGCAGCAGCATCCAACGTTATACCTTGCGGCCTGTTGTACATGAGACTGTTGCAGTGGTGGCTCAGGACCAAGGGGTTATCCCCGAGGGGAAACCCGCTCCACACGATCAAGGTCAAGCGGGGCTGCCTACGTGCCTTAATCATGTGGAAAGAACCGTGTTGGGAGCTTGCTTGCTAGCTTACAACCAAGGATTGATTGACGCGAGTCACACTAACGACGAATGCTTCCCTCATGGGTTGGGGGGCGATCATGAGTGGTTGCCCAGCCCAAGGTCTGTGGCAGGACCATCATCTCTCGTGGTATATAAATTGTCTAAAAAATGTTGGCGGTGTTCCAGGCCCTGAAACACTTCCACCCAGACCTGAGGGGCCATCATGTGCTTGTTCGGTTAGACAACTCATCGGTGGACTCTTACATAAACCATCAAGGGGGTCTGCGATCGTGCCCCTTATACAAGCTGGCTCACCAGATTCTCCTGTGGACCCAGGGGAAGCTTCTTTCATTGAGGGCGATTTATATCCTAGGGTATCTAAATCAAGGGGCAGTCATTCTGTCAAGGCAGGGGCCGAGGCCCAGGGAATGATTGTGGAAGAGTCGAGGCCCTGTGGAAGAGTCTCGGTCGTGCAGAGGTAGACCTGTTCGCTTCCAAGGAGACATCACAATGTCTACTGTGTTTCTCTCTCAGCCATCCAGCCCTTCTGGGGTTGGACGCTATGGTGCAGGTGTGGCCGAGGTCACGTCTGTACGCATTTCCCCCGATTGCTCTGCTCCCAGGAGTTCTGGAAAGGGTTCGCCGGGACAGGGGTCAGTCTACTTTTAGTAGCCCCATTCTGGCTGGCTTGAGTATGGTTTGCGGGCCCAGTGTCTCTCCTCGACGGCTCTCCTCTGGAGTTTCCGATCAGGAGGGACCTATTCTCTCAGGCGAGTGGGATGATCCTTTACCCTCGCCCAGAACTGTGAAAACTGTGGGCTTGGCCTCTGAGGGGGCCCAGATCATAAGTTCAAGTCTCTCAACCATGGTTGTGGAGACCATCCTCCACGCCAGAGCTCCGTCCACAAGGAAGTTATATGCCTTGAAGTGGAAATTATTCACTTCCTGGTGTGGAGAGCACCTGTTGGATCTGGTTAACCGCCCGGTGGGTGCAGTGCTGGAATTCCTGCAGGAGCGCTTCTCTGCAGGGTTATCCCCCTCCACACTGAAGGTGTATGTGGTGGCACTAGTTGCTTACCACATCCCTTTGAGTGGAGTTTCTCTGGGGAGACACACATTATTAACACGTTTCCTTCGTGGCACTTTGAGGCTGAGGCCAGCAGTCCGCACGAGGGTGCCGACATGGGATTTGGCTGTTTAATTAGAAGGCCTCTCCCTAGCTCCGTTCGACCCCATTGAAGAAGTTTCTGAGAAATACATTACTCCAAAAACTATATTTCTTCTTGCTATTTTGTCTCTCAAAAGAATAGGAGACATTCAAGCACTCTCGGTTTATCCCTCGTGCCTGGAATTCTTGCCTGGCATGGTTAAGGCCTTTCTTCATCCTAGGCCAGGCTATGTTCCTAAGGTCCCTATTAATATTGTTAGACCAATAGTACTGCAGGCTTTCTGTCCTCCACCTTTTTTGACGTCAGACCAATAGAAACTAATTAGGGCCCTAGATGCTTATGTCCACATCTCAATCTCACTTGCTTACGAGTCGGCTGGTCAACCTTCACCTTTAGCTGTACAAGCTCACTCGACTAGCAGTTTGGCTGCTTCTAAAGCTTTATTGTCAAGAGTTTCCCTACATGATGTTTGTGATGTGGCAGGCTGGTCCTCACTGCACACATTCGTGAGGTTCTACGATCTTGACTTCAGCTCCACTCCAGGTGCGCAGGTGCTTTTGTCCGAATGTGCGCTCTGACTTCACACGGACGGACATTGGCTCTTATGGCGACGTGGGTATTCGCATTACCGCAGCGTTTCGATGCAGCTCGAGTTCCCTTGAAAGGGAACGTCTCGGTTAAGTATGTAACCCTAGTTCCCTGAAGAGGGAACGAGATGCTGCGTCGCCCTGCCATACTCCCGGCATGCCCTTGATTGACTTGCTTCAGCCTTTCAGAAGTTAGCGCTGTTGTGATTCAGGGGTGCTTTATAGTTTCCTGGTCGATGACGTCACCCGCCTATGATGTTCCGTCTCGCCATTGGACTGATTCCATACGCGCTTCATGACGCAATCACGCAGGGGTGTTCCCGCAGCGTTGTGACGCAGCGTCTCTTTCCCTCTTCAGGGAACTAATGGTGCTTTTCCACTGCATGGTACGGTTCAGTTCGGTACGGCACGCTTTGGCGCTTTTCCACTGCATGGTACGGTACGGTTCGGTACGGCTCACTTGTGGTGCTTTTCCACTGCATGGTACGGTACGGCTCGCTTCGGCTCGCTTTAAATGGTATCTGGTCTGTTGAGGTTCCAAGCGTACCGTACCGGTACTAAAATGTGACGTAAAAACACTGCAGATCACTGATTGGTCAGACAGAATCGTCACTACCAGCGTCATTGGATTTGCGACACGAGACACTAAACCCGCCAGATTTAAATAACCAGCAGTATTTTGTTTTGCTGCCATCAGCCTCATTTTAAACACATTTCTCCGTCTTGCAGTTAAAAACATCCACATGCCGAGAATCAGGAACACCATCCTCTCGATAGGCTCCATTGTTCCTGTGTTGTGCGTTTGAAATGTGGCGCGTTTACGATGATGTCATGGCAGTAGAGGCGGCGCAAATAACGATCAGTCCCACCCACTTTGAAGGGGTACTAACTGCGGTGGAAAAGCAACCGAGCTAAAGCGAACCGAACCGTGCCGTACCGAGTCGAGTCGTACCACGCAGTGGAAAAGCGAAGCGAGCCGAACCGTTCTGCGCCGAGTCGAACCGTACCGAGCCGAACTGAGCCGTACCATGCAGTGGAAAAGGGCCATAAGGTTACATACGTAACCGAGACGTTCTTTTTGCTGAGTTTTGCTGAATTATCAAAGTCTACTTCATTGTGGTTGATTTGTAGATTTTACCCAAAATAATGTTTTGTTTAGTTTTTTCGACCAAAAAAAATTGGAAATTTTAAATTTTTTAAATTACAAATACTTGGCTTAAAATGACCAAAGACCACCAGATGGTTAAAGAACCCCTTCTCTCACAGTTGGCACTAATGAAAACCCCTTATTGGGGCATCTTTACTTCCAGCATCCAGTGTCCAAAATGTTTTGATGAACATGCATTTTTTTGACAATGTAGAGTGTAACTACATCTTAAAATTCACAGTGTCAAAGGGTATCTCGGATGAAGTAGTGAAGATTGTGAAGATGTAAAAAGACATGGAAAAAAAATTCAGCTGGAGTTCAAGGTTAACACTATCACAGTGTAGGGAGTTTGATCTTTGTTGGCTGCCTTAATAAGCACCTTTCCTCTGACAGCAGCTACCTTCATACTATCTTGATCTAATGTTGGGACAAATCCACTGCTTCATAAAACTTGCATTGTCATGAATATCGCCACCTTGTGCCTCGGGGTCTGCTGAGTGCCTTTAACTGCTTCTATACACCACCTAAGCAATTAAATACACAGGCACCTGATATGCTGGCATTTGTATTCTATAATTCCTAACCTCCAACTCAACTCAGCATCCTATAGCTGTTCCAAAGTTTGAAGTGTTTCTCTGTAGCCGTTACAATCTTGCTTGACAGATGTTGTCCGTATTCACCACAATTTCATTGGACTCATGGCTGGCTAGTATGGCAACAACTTCCTCACAACCAAACTTTAGAGCTTCTTGTGTTTAGATGACTCACCTATCACCACAGCTATGCCCTAAACAGGACTAAGTCCAGTGAGTGGTTATTTCACAAAGATCTTTGTCACAAAATATATTACTGTCGCATTATATTACTGGCACTGTCAAAACACTAGAATTGAAAACATTCAGTAGGAAGGTTAAGACAAAAAACAAGAAACAGGCATATCAAATTTAGTTTGTAAATAGTAATTTGTAAAAAAAATAAAAAAAATAATAATAATATGAGCTCAAGACCGCCCAGTCCGACAGCTTGGCAGAGAATATTGGCCCGCTGACTGACTTGCATGCTGTGATGGAAAGAATTTCATCTGCCTTAGGAAACTGCATGGGCACTACCATAATTAATGAGGAAGGCAGATTTAGAATGAGCCTTGTCGTGTATGGACTGTGTTATAGGACATTGGTAGGAAGATGCTGCTGCTAAGAGTGGATTATGCTTTATTGGGCTGCATCTCTAAAAGCTTAATGGGCCTTAGTCAGGGTAGACAGACACAATATTTATTTTTTTCCAAAAATATTAGCCATTAAATCTGTTCAATGGGTTGGAAAGATTTTTTTTGTTGTTGTTATTATTCAACGCAACATTGAAAATATGTTTTTCCAAAACAATTCTTGGTGGCCAACTCTGATGAACGTGATATGAAATTTAGACATAATTAAGTCAACCCATTAAACAGACATTTATCTCATTTCTCTCTATCATAGCCTCATTTTCATTTGCAAAAAAAAATAATAATAATAATAATTTAATAAAAATTTTAAATGGATTCTACCAAGACTAAGGTCTATTCACACCTTAGAAATGACAGCAACATGTTCCAGCATCTCACTTGGATATGGGATTCCAAATGCATCATGGGAATTTTTCAAGCATCTGAATTTTGCCTTTAGTACTGGCATGTTTTTAAAGTTATGGTTTCTCTGTGTGCAGAAAGCGAAATTGGGTCCGTCCAAAAAAGCCATCTCCCCTTTCGATGAAAGTGGGTCCAGTTTACCTTCCAGCAGTGTAGACAGAGTCAAGCTCACAGACTTTAATTTCTTGGCAGTATTGGGAAAAGGCAGTTTTGGAAAGGTAAGTTTACAACCACTACTAATTGCACACCACTCTTTATTCACCACCAAATTATTTGCTCTCCCTTTCTATATGCAAATTCAGTCAGTGGTATATATTATTATTTATAAGGCTATTTAATTGTTATTTTTCCATTTTTTATGATGCACAAATGAGGTGCGTATGGACTATGGTCCCAGGATATTGTGCTGATTGACTGTTCCTAAGGTTTAGTCTGAAAATATGTACAAAACAATGCTTTTAATTTTCCTATGATCTTTTTTTTTTCATTACCAATATATATTTATCCATATTAACTGTATACCTGCATATTTATTTTTTTAGTAATATTTATTCTCTGTGATTTTAGGTGTTGCATTTCGTGGCCTGCCCTTTCTGAAAATGTTTTCAAAATGACTTTTTGTGAAAATGGTTTGGTTTCATAGGTTTGCTAATGGCCCTCACTTGCAGTTTGAGATTTTGCTATCTCCATACTCAGGTGATACTTGCTGAGATGAAGTCTACTGATGAACTATATGCTATAAAGATCCTGAAGAAGGATGTGGTCATCCAGGATGATGATGTTGAATGCACCATGGTGGAAAAACGAGTTCTAGCTCAACAGGACAAACCTCCATTCCTCACCCATCTCCACTCCTGCTTTCAGACTGTGGTGATAAACTCTCTCCTTGAATTATTATTATTTATGCATTTGGTGGACTCTTTTATTGGAACTGGTTTATATTGCATTCAAACAGAAGCCTCTGTTAACCAGTTGCTTTGTCTGTGGGCTAAATGGTAATCCCACTAATGGCACTCACATACAAAACATCTGCCCTTCAGAATAAGAATTTGTTAGAATGATTCAATACTCACAAAAATCCTGCATTGTTTTTGATTGTTTGTGTTTTGTTTGTGATTGGCAACTGAAATACACATTTACAGCGATCCCAAAAAGTATTTAGACACAAGTTATCCTAAAATAGTGTGAATGTCTTTGCTTTAGCCAGCTAAACTATATATATATATATATTCAGTTCGCCAAGTTTAATATATAGAGCAGAATGATTAAAAAATAAGTATATTTTAAAAACAACCAAAAAGAACGAACACACATGTACATTATTTTACTTAATAAATATATTTTAAAATGTATTTTAAAACTCTCTACCAAGCTGGCAGGATTTTTGTGGGGGATTTTATATTTTTATAAAAGTAAAAAATGTTAAGTGAATGTAAATGTAAAATGGGAGTACAAAATGTAAAGATCTGGGGCCTCATTTATAAAACTGTGCGTAGGATCCTTACTAAAGGTGTACGTGCGCCAGAAAGCCAAAAATGGCGTACGCAAAAAAATATTCAGACTTATAAAACCGTGCGTACGGCAGAACCTGCGCAGAATTCACTTTATAAATCCCAGTTAGCGGAAGATTGTGCGCACATGCGTCTCCTCCCCGAAACAACCATATATGGAGCTTACAACGCCTAGTTTTACTATGCATATCTTCATCTGCATATCATTTGCATATGATTATTCATCCACGTGATAACATGTTTAACGGCACAGACATTAGGAAAATATGAAATGCGGATGTGCTGTCATATTAGTTACATTAATAGAAAAATAATTTAGTAGCCTATCCTTGCCTTGTTTTTGAATAAATAAATTGAGAAAAACTCTCTGAAATGTATTTTACACTATCTTTTCCACTGGCCAAAGAGTATTTTTAATTGATTTATATTTTTAATGGAAACAGATAGATCTTGTTGTGCATTATTTGCACAAAACTATTTTCTCAGACAATCTGCTATTATCATTATAATCAATTATCTCTGTAGTTAAAACATTAAAACACAGCATGCCAGAGGAAAAGTGTTCGAAAGCATTGCATCCACAAAAAATTTTCTATGTATTACATTTATAAATTATATAAAAAATGTTGTAACTTCTCAGTAATGATTTCATGTAATTTAAGTGTTTAACTCCATTAATCAGAATGGCATCATTAATCAGAATGGCATATTTAATCTAAATGTTTACATCAAAAGTAAAACATTAGTTTAAATCTTTCTTTTATTTATTTAAACTGCTATTGTGAACATGCACTGTATTTATGATTAGGACTTATAATGAAGATTTACGGCTATATATGCGTCAGTTTCACTAAACGGCTCAACGCGCTCGCTGGCGCGGACATTTAAGAAGCGATGGATATTTGCTTCATGTGATAGGCTTGGTGAGTGAAATTATATTTGTATTATCTTTCTGTATATGTATAATTTTCTTTAGATTTTCTGTCTAAAAGTGACCAAAAAGACATTTAACTCCAGCTCACCATCGTTGTCGCCAAACTGCTCCATCTCCAAAATGTTCGTACGCATGGGTCAGAGTTTGCGTGCAGGTGCGCACATTTTTCCGTCAAGTTTGTTTTTATAAATGACAACTTGTGCGTCGTAAGTGGCGTTTTGTGCGTACGCAATGGTTATAAATGAGGCCACTGGAGCAAATACATAATACAGTAATGCAACATACAGTATATTAAAAATACAAAAGGGAAATATATACATTTAAACACAAATTTAAAATAGCAGTTGGACTTTTTAGAAATCTATAGTTTGTTTTGTCCTTTTTTTTAATATATATATTTGAAATGGTTGTCATAAATGTTAACAACATCGTCATTACAAAACAATACAAACACTTTTTTGTGGTATTCCTAATTTGTGAATGTAATACTTGGTTACAATACTTACAGTATGAGGTTTGATATGTATTTATTTTAATATAGTTACATTTCATTTAAAAAAAAACCTTAAAAGCATTTATGCACAGAGCATGTGAACTGACAGGATGGATGAGAGGGATCCATTTACTGAAGATTTTAATAAAACAACTAGAATTCAAGCCACCAATATCATAACAAACAAGTGAAAAGCACAAAATCAAAGTACCTTACATTAGGTTACATTCCAAAAGAAGGCAAACAAAAACTCAATACTTAAGCAATAATTACCTCTGATGGTGAGGTGATGGTACAAACTGTTGTTATGACAGAGAAAGAGAAATGAAAGAGACAGAGCAGATCTAAAGGCGATAATATTCACAGACAAGAAAAAAAAAAAAGTAAAACCTTTTAACTGAATCATCCACCAAATGATAAGTGTTACTTAAGAAAGATACAACTGTTTGCCCAGATTTTTGCCCCAATCTGGAGAATTTGGTCAGTCGAAGTTGACAGATTTCCCAAAAATTGTGTGGTGTATATGATGAGCACATACTGCCATTTTTAGTGTGATGCCCAGGTTTTTTTTTTTGTTTTTGTTTTGTTTTTCAATCTTTAACCATTTACAAAGTCAGCAAGTGTTTAATGCGTAGTATGAAAATTTGAAAGAAAATTTTTCGACTGTAATATTTACCATTCATAAAATGATTGCAATATGATGTAAGAGATTAGTAATTAGTAGCTTGATATTATTTATGTTATATGTTTAATTGAATATATTATTCAATTGTTGATTGGCAATTCAATCAGTTTTGATAATTTAACTTTTAAACTTTTAGACAAAGCCTTTCAAACAAGGTCAACGCCAAAGTTTGTCTTAACAATTTCATATATATGTAGTTGATTTTGATGTGATTTTGTCATAGGATCGTCTGTATTTCGTGATGGAGTATGTTAATGGTGGTGATCTTATGTACCACATCCAGCAAGTAGGCAAATTTAAGGAGCCACAGGCAGTGTAAGCAACTCTCTTATTGTATTTATACATGTGCATACCATATCTGGAATTATTGGTTTGAGCTTTAAGCATACATCACTTTATGAGTGTTTGTAGACTTTTTTAAGGCAAATTTATGTCAAATAATCTGCTTGTTGTTGCAGGTTCTATGCTGCAGAGATTGCTGTTGGTCTTTTTTTCTTGCACAAGAAAGGAATCATATACAGGTGAACACATAAAATGCACATTCAAATCCACATTCAGATATTTCTGTCAATAGTTTGAAAGTGTAAGCTAATTGGCTGTAATCGGCAGATTGACTGCAGTCATTTATAAAGCCAATAATTGGCACTTATGGCACTAGGGTAAAAAAAAAGGGCCTGAAGCTTTTATCTGTTTGTCTGTCAATCGGTCAGTGAGGACCTTAGCCTTCAGAAAATGTTAAATGTCAACCTCAAAATGTGAACCTAATTTTAATGTGAGCTGTTTAATGTTAATTTATTTTTGGACATTTCTAAATAGTTTAAAACCATTATTTTGCAATTTGCTAGCAGTAAATATCAAATAAAGGTAGCAAAAAATGAACAGACGAAATGTATAGGCCAAAAAAAAAATTAATAACATTAATAAATCAAATTAAAACAATAAATAACATAACAAATAAATAAATAAACTATGCCATCCTAGGTAACAGAGTTTCAAGGTATAGGGTTGCAGATTTTGCCTAAACTGACCGGTCAGTAGGGGATAGATCTTCATTTTTGTCCCATACATTAAAGTAAAAAAACAATTTACAATTTACTTGTCGTCCCAAAAAGCTGTGGAAAGATTCCAAATAATGTAATTTTTGGGGGATCACATTTTTAATGAAAATGCAATGATGATTTAAATGAAAGTGTAAAATGTGGGTTAGATAATAATTAAAATTATATGTTTACAGCAATTAACTGAACGACGTGTGATTATAGTTGTGATTATAGTTGACGATACAGTAGTAAAGGTCATTTTTGTCTCTATGATTTATGAAAAAAAGAAAAAGGCCATCATACCATATTCGTGAAATGTGCCAAATATTGCCTTGACTCCGATCAAATAACATAAAATAAATAACAAATCGCTATTTTAGCTCAAACCTTCAACCAGGAATTCACTTAATTCTGACTCTCTTTAGGTGCAAAACCTAGTAATTTGTTTATTTATTTTTTTTGAGCGATTAAATTGGCCTAGGGATATAGAGCAAACACATGAACTGACGTCAGCAGGAATGAAAGAGACAGGAAAAAAGAAACCCCCACAGTGAAATTGCTTTTACATGAATTAAAATGAACTAAATTTGAGTTGTGCTCATGTGCTGGGGGTAGATTTTTTTTTTTTTTATATAGACTGCAAGACAAACATCAGTTTTTTTTTCCTTTTTTTCTGTAACCCATTTCTCACGTTTTCAGTAACACCCTCTCTATGTTAATGTACTGCCATGTTATTTTTATCTCTTTCAGGGATCTGAAATTAGATAACGTCATGCTGGATGCAGAGGGTCATATTAAGATTGCAGACTTTGGTATGTGCAAGGAGAACATTGTGGAGGGTGTGTCCACCCGTACATTTTGTGGAACACCAGACTACATCGCTCCAGAGGTGAGTGACAGAGCTTGTCTCCTCCGGGCAGTACCAGTATTGCCAGATTCACAGCTAGTGCTAGTGCATGTAAATATGACTTGAATGTAAGTGTTTAGAGGACTTGAACCCGTGGTGTTTTGAACCCTTGAGCCCAATTAATTATAAATGAATCCCTTTGGGTTGCTTAATAGTAGTTTGTTGATTGTTGATTGAAGCTGTATCTGAAGCTCTTTTTTGTATATGTAACAAAAAAACTGATTAAAAGTTAAGATTTTGCCGCCTCATTTAAAAAATTAAAAAAAAAAACTACAACATTCCACTGATTTTATCCATAAATATTTAATTGAATTATATAAACGAAGTTTCAGAGGAGCTAGTTAATCTAATCCTTTCAATTATTACTCAAGAATATATAAACAGCTGCTTACATCTCCCTTTTGACATTTCATCTGACATTTGGTACCACCCATTTGATGAAGTTTTTCCATGGACCCTTTTCACATTTCCAGGGTTCTCTGAAGTGGAAGTCGTTATAACAAACGCTAAATGAACATGTTCAATCGGTAAATACAAGCACCAACTAGGGTTGGTTAGCATTAAATCGATTCCAATTTCGGAATCAGATACTTGTAATAAAATTACAATTTTGATTCTACTTATGGATTCTTGTGTGCACATTTTAATTTGATTTCAAACCAAGCGCAAGACATGAAATACCTCAATTCCGCACTCGCGTTGCAGGCTATTTTCTTTGCGCACACATCCAAAGCGTGCACACAGAGAGCCTCCTTTCATATAGTGCGCGAATTGAGAAACTGAATTGAGTTCTTGTACACGTCACACTTGAACGCACAAAATCATGTCAAAATATCCCCTTAAACACAGTCAATTGTGTGTTAAGTAAACGTAAACAGTTGAGAAAGAAAATGTCTTGTCTTTAATAATTTTTAAAATTTATATTTGTTAGTCCAGTTGTTTTTGCTGTGGTATCTCTGTTAAAATAGGAAAATGTTAGTGTTTTTCAGGCTAATTTTTTGTAGGCTGCTGATTTTTGTTCATGAAAATAAGCTGCAACAAAGCATTTTGCCAAAAGACACAGAATAAATATGTTTGATATAAATGTTTGGCTAAATGTTTTGACTTTACTGGAATCGAAACTGAGAATCAAAAAGAATTGTAATTGATAAGCATAATCGGAATTGCTAAAATTCAAACAATACCCAACCCTAGTGCTGACCAGTAGCAAGAGGGATAACACACTGATCATTTGCTTCAACCCTCTGGGGCCTAAGGTGTTTTTGGGGTCCTTGAGATGTTTTGATATGCCCTGACATTTGTGATTTTTTCAGTTGCTTATAAACATATTAATGCCAAAGGTGTCATTACACTCTATTTAGCACAATATATATATGTTGGAAATATCTTGAAAAGAAATTTGTTTTTTTTTTCCATAAATTTCTTTTTTCCATAAGTATTATTTTTTAAAGTAGGACAATACATTTTATCATACATATTTCAAAGTTAAGGATTCATTAGTTTGATATAGCTTACATTGGAACAAACACTATAATAACACTATAATTTATTTTTGACAAAACATACTATATATTTAACATATGAGCAGAAACTGGCTAACAAAAGCTTATTTGATGTCTATTTTAGAGTAAAAACTTTATAATCTATCCAAAACTAGTCAACGCAATGTTGTCTTTTATATTTTGTCTGTAACATAGTAAACAACAGTGCGCATCTGTGCCGTTCATTCATTCACACTAGGGCTGCCCCCAAATAGTCGACTAAATGTTAGTCGATATGAGGAGGGCTTGGTCGAATACATTTTCATTAGTCGGTTAGTCGCAAAAAAAAAAATCACGTGAAAAAATTACGCAATCAGTGGCTGCGCAGTCAGTGTATGACATGACATCAAAGCAACGAGAGATCAACGAGATCTCGTTTCTCGCGGTATACCAAAGCGCACTTGTGGGAGAGGTGTCTGGCTGATGCTAATAATTATGTCAGGAAAAAAGTCCAAAGTGTGGGATCATTTTGAAAAGTCGAAGGACGACCCTAAAAAGGCTGTTTGCAAACTCTGCAGGCAAACATTTGCCTATCACTCGTCAACATCGAATATGTCTTATCATTTAAAACATGTAAGTAGTAACGTCAGAGCGCATCTTTTCAAAGGCCGGCTTCATTGTGAACAAGTCCAGAAGCTCCCTTCTTCCCAACAATGTGGACAAGCTGGTGTTCCTCTCACATAATATGGAAAAAATAAAATTGAATTGAAAGCTTAGGTAAGAATGCTTAATTTCCTTTTTGCAGTGTTTCTGTTTGCTATCCGTTAGGCTATATAAAAAAAACGGGTATTTTTATAACGGGTAGGCTATACAAATAAATAAATATTATTTTTATTTATTCGTTTTTATATAATGCAGAAGTTGTTTTTTATTCCGTAAGAAATTAGTCTGATGTTTGCAGTTTGTTGTTTCAGGTCAAGGTCTTGTTTCAACGTCTTAATGGCAGTTTGCGGCTTTGCTCTGATATTTTTGATTTGTATTAGTGTTCTTTAAATTAGCCTATTTGTTCCACATTTTGTCTTAAATATAGCCTAGTTGTTCTAAACAATTTAATCCAATACTTAGGCTGTTGATTTGTTTGCCGCCTTCTTTTTTATTCTAAGTTTTGGCGTTGTGCCATGTGCCATGTGCATTTATTAAATTGTTCGTTTTTGTTAATTTTCCTTTTGAACAATATCAAAATTATATTAATTTAATTTTCCACTGTATTTTTATACCAAACAGCGTTTTTGCTACAGTATTTATTTGTTTGTTTTTTCCCCTTGTTTTGTACTAGGCCTAAGTTACTAATAAGTTTATTTAATTTATTGTAAAGAACGAATTTTATTTTATTTTATTCAAAACTGTTTTTTTTTACATGTAACTGTTACAGTTTGTATTTTTGATAATAAATTATTAAAATGCACAGGCAGTCTGATTGCTGTTTTTATGTTATAATTAGCCTATAACGTGTCGTAAGCTCTGTATACTTTAAACTAGGGCTGCAACTAACGATTATTTTGATAATCGATTAATCGGACGATTATTTTTTCGATTAATCGATTAATCGGATAAAAATTCAATTTGATTTTTTGTTTATTATAACTAAATAAAACCGTAAATCAGGGTATTTATGTGTAAAAGTGTACTTTAAAAAGTGCAAAAGCCACACATTGAGTTTTACTAATATCAATATTTGCATTGTTTTTAATGATAATTGCTGATGGCAAGTTGACAACCATGATTAATGTAAAAAAAAAAAAAAAAATATATATATATCCAACATATTATGTTTTAACACAATTTTTGTTAAAACAAATTTACACAGACATGTTGTTCAGATGTGAATATCTGAACTAAAAGCATCTAAAATATATAATTCATTTAATTTTTATTTAAAATTAATTGAATTATAAGGATACATTGATAAAATAAATATAGAAAGATTAAAAACAATTGTGTGAACGTAGAGCCGCAGTAGATCGCGTTTGAAAAACAATTAACTGCAAATTAATTTAAGCAAATTAGTTCAAACTCCCAGAATCTAGAGCGCGCAAGTAAGAGCGCGCATGCGAGACAGAAGAGACTGTGCTCCAAACCGTGTAGAGCGCGCGCGTGGCAGAGCGGCGGAGGGAGAGAGACCTTGCGTGTGTGTACGTACCAGTAAACGCTCCCCGTGACGTAAGCAGACCAACTAATCGATAATGACATTCGTTGACAACGATTTTCATAATCGATTATAATCGATTTTATCGATTAGTTGTTGCAGCCCTACTTTAAACGCTTTACTATTCTGTTTTAAGCGCTTAATTTTCATTTTGAACGCGCTAATATCATGCTTTAGCATTTTCTGTCATATGGAAGTGTTAAACTTCAACTTGGACTATACCTTTGCTTGTATATACGCAAGTTTTTATATTAATATCATAAATGAATGATTATTCGACTAATCGCTAAAATGCAGCAGTGTTAGTCGACTAGGAATATCTTTAGTCGGGGGCAGCCCTAATTCACACACAGACACCCGATTCACATTTAAACAGACTTTTTGCAAGCTGTATTAAACAACAGCGCCCATCTGTGCCGTTAATTCATTCACACATAGAAACGTGATTCAAATTCAAAACAGTTTTTTTGCGTTTACAGACACTATTTCATATCGCGATTAGAGCAAAGCACAAGATAAAAAGCTTACTATTCACAATTCTTAGCTGGATCCGTTGCTCCTCGAAATGAAAATAAACCAGCACTTGTTCTGAGGTAAATTTCCCAGGATTATTCCTCACAGCCTCGCATGACGACATAGTACATTAACCTGATTAAACTGTTATTATAATGTTTGTTCCAATGTAAGCTATATCAAACTAATGAATCCTTAACTTTAAAATATGTATGATAAAATGTATTGGCCTACTTTAAAAAATAATACTTTATAAGAAATTTTTGAAAAAAGATTTTTTTCAAGATGTTTCCAACTCTAACTTTGAACCAATTCTGTAGAATGGCCCATATAGCCTATTCGAACAGGGTTTGTTTCCAGGTATGACTATGTACTAAAAATGTGCTTTTGACTTTCATTTATATTTGGATTATATACATATATATATATATATATATTTTGTCCTTGCATTCTTTCTTTTGTGACACACCTTGGATTATATACATATATATATATATATATATATATATATATATATATATATATATATATATATATATATATATATATTAGGGGTGTAACGGTTCACAAAATTCACGGTTCGGTTCGATACGATAAAGTGGTGTCACGGTTCGGTTCGGTTCGATACAATACAGCAAAAAGAAAAATGCCAGATAGATTTCCTATTTATTAAAAAAAAAAATTATTTTTTAAATAAGTGTGAGTTTTCCTGCGTCTTGAAACTTTTAGTTTTATAAATGGGGGTAATATTTGAAGGATGAACAAATAATGTTTTGGTCATCACATTAAAAATAACATTTAAATATGATAATGTTTGAGTTTTGAAGTGCTGGAAAAAGATGTGTGATGTACTTGAAAGCATTTTACTATTTCTGCCAAACTTCCATGGTTACAGTGAGTGTTACTACAGTAAATCCATGGTGAATGTTGCTGATCTGAGGACTTAAAACCTATAACTAATTCATTCATGGAACAATGTTTCTCCTGGTTTCCACGTCAGCGCTGTTTGATCCGTTAATAACGGAGAAATTTTAATGCTTCTCACTAGATCTCGCAGTCATGTTATTACTTCAGTGGCGAATTCAAATGCTTTGTTTACCGGATCTCCCAGCGCTGTGTAACAGTAGCTGCGTTTACATGGTTCAATCGGAATGAAATCAATCCGATTGATGAATCCGAACACGGTGTTTACATGAACGATAGATAAAGTAATCGGGTTGATGTGCGCGTTTATATGTCACAAGATTTAAATCGGAATTGATTTTTTGACATGCGCACACTGCACGAATATGCCGCTGTTCGTGCATAACTATTCTCCTCTATTGCATAACTATTCTCCTCTATTGGTTCTTTATTTTTTTTTAAACAGCAGACTTAATATTTATCCATCTCTGGTCATGATTTGGAGACGATGAGCATGAACCGCTTTGCCGTGCTGCTTATACTGATCACGCAGTAAAACCCCGCGCCCAAAACTAGTCGTCTATGGATGATAATCTTAAACAAGCACTGGTGGGATGTTGTCCTGCTTCACTTCACAGACGCGAGAATTTAGAAATGAGAATTTTTTAATAACGGAACACTCATTTTATATTCACTTTATTCAACAGGAAGAACAGCTCGTTCCGTGCGTCATACGTCATTATGCTATTTCAACGTCTTTGCACATGCGCAGTCCTTTTAGTTTCGGTTTTCAATCCGATCAAGTGTTTACATGTTCTCTCGATCGGATTACAAAAGGAGTAAACCACCCCTTTCAATCGGATCTAAATTTCAATCGGATCGAGCTCAATCGGATCGATTAAGGTGTTTACATGAAGGTTTTTTAGTCCGATTGAGCCGTCAATCCGATTATAAGTGTCCATGTAAACGCAGCTAGTATCGCTTGATCAAGATCGGCTCGCGCTCGCTCGCGCTCATAGCTCGCGCTGCACTGATGTTGATGGTCTGAACTGATAAACGATCCGTGAAGCACAAAATAATGAGTAGCGCAGTTTCGTTCCGCTTTCATTACGTTCGCCATTTGATGTTGCGCAACGTTGTGATGGTGGATTTTGGTCAGCAGGAAAAATGGTCCAACGAATCGTTCGGTTCGTTCGAATGCGTACTGAATACCGAACCGAAATCCTCGTACCGAACGGTTCAATACGAATACATGTATCGTTACACCCCTAATATATATATATTGTCCTTGCATTCTTTCTTGTGTGACACACCTGAATGAAAGGCTCATTATGCGGGTCATTGTCTTCTCAGGTGTGAACCACATAATTATTCATGATCAGGTTGGACCATTCACGCCCCCAAGCATATTGCCTTTCCAAACAAAAAGTGTTTTACAAAATTTAAATCAATCTATTGTTTTATGTGAATGATTAGGCAGGATGATTTTCAGATCATTTTGAAGCAAAAACTCTAGGCGACAACATCCATTAGTCAAAAGTATTGTGGACACATATTTAGTATGTGTTTTGTGGCTTTATTTCAGAAACTTTAATTTTTAGTTTTTTCAATAACCATGCATAAACATTATTCTCTCAAAAATACAAACATGTACTAGGGATGCTCATATTGACTGTTTAACCATTAACCAAAAGTAAAATTTTTAACCGATTAATACTACCAGTTAAACGGTTTAAAAGTTAAAAGGTTAATTTTTTTTATTTTTAAGGTTTTTCTTTTAGTTTGCTGCATGGTTAAATAAATACTATATTAAAAAAATACTATATAGCCTATTTGTTAACTCACGGGGCGCACTGACATGCGCAACCACACGTGCCTACAGACATTTCGCTAAGCAAGCAAAATGAAGTGAGTGAAAAGAAGTACTGTGTGGGACCATTTCGACAGAAAGGGTGACGAAGTTACTTGCAAAATATGCTACGTGGTATTAAAATACAGCAGTAGTACAAGTACAATGCAATATCACTGGCGAAGCAAACATCCACAAGCAAATGAAAGGCGCTTCCCAAAAGCTAGCCACTCTAGCGAGACGTTATCTCTGTATTCCCGGGATATCTGTGCCATCGGAGAGGGTGTTTTCTGCTGCGACTGTCAACAAGCTGTGCTCCAGACTGACCCCACATCATGTAGACATGTTACTTTAAAAAAAAATAAAAACTAGACAAGGTGTGGATTGAGGTAGGCCTGCTATTTTTATTTGACGAAAAAACTTAGTCTGACCGAAAACAAATTGCCGGTTTAACAAATTGACGGTTTTTCAAAGCTTCAAACGGATTCAGTGTTTTCTTTTTGTCATCTTAATTTGTGAACTATTTAAGTTAAAAAAATTAATTTAGTGTAGGTCTATTTTATGTTTTTCTCTGTTGTCACTGTCAGAAATGCTGCAGGTGAGTCAAAATGTGATGTGAATCCAGGTTCTTTTGTTGATCTGTTCTGTATGCTGCTGTTTGCACGTTAATATAAAGCCGTGAATTTTTTTTTTGTATTTTTAATGGGTCACAGACACTCTTCAATTTTATTTTTATTTAATGCCAATTCAATATTATAATCTCAGTTAATATATAATCAGTTAACGGTTAATACTCGGATAACGAGCGGCGGTTGTCGTTCGGGAAAATTAACAGTAATGAGCATCCCTAACATGTACATACATGTTGCTCACATATTATGGTAGCCCTGTTTGTGCTAAATAGAGTGTAATGATACATTTGCCATTAATATGTTTATAAGCAACTGAAAAAATCACAAATGTCAGGGCATGTCAAAACATCTCAAGGACCCCAAAAACACCTTAGGCCCCAGAGGGTTAAGGTAAAATCGAAATTAATCTGTGTAGGAGTGAAAGTCTGTTTGGTAAACTCCTCTTATTATGAGAATTAAGTTAAGCAATATGATTTTTTAAGTCATAATATATTACAATTGTGAATAAATTATGTGAATAAAGTCATTAGCAATTCATTAACGGAAACTTTATTTTTACTTATTATTTGGTGGATTTGTTTTTCTTACATGGCATTAAAACACTGTTGTATATGAAAAAGTGTATATGCACACAAACATAAATGCACACCATCGGTTTAGTGCTATTTCGCCTGGCATAAACATAAATCATGGAGTTCTACTTTTGTTGCTGTAAAATTAATTAATTGCTGAAAAACAATGTGTGGGTGTCTTTGTGTGTATGTTAGTGACCGTTTGTCCTCCACCCTATCTTTCATAGCATTACTCTCTCTCTTTCTGTCTCTTTCTCTGACCTACATATTATGCAGTGGTAATGCATGTTATCTGGGAACACGTAGCTGCATGTTAACTTGAGTGTAAATTGTGTCAAAGGTAGAACAGCAGTAACACACATGGCTAACCATAAATTTGTAACGTGTGCGTGCGTGTGTGCGTGCGTGTGTGTGTGTGTGTGTGTGTGTGTGTGTGTGTGTGTGTGTGTGTGTGTGTGTGTGTGTGTGTTTGTCTTAGTATGGACCTCACATTGACTGTTATTGTTTTCAAAATAAGCTAATTACAATTTGGCCTGTTTCTCAAAAATATTATATTATGGTAACACTTTACAATAAGGTCTCATTTGTTAACATTAGTTAAAGGGCACCTATTATGCCCCTTTTCACAAGATGTAAAATAAGTCTCTGATGTTCCCAGAGTGTGTAATATGAAGTTTTAGCTCAAAATAACCAACAGATAATTTTTTACAGCATGTTTAAATTGTCACTTTTTGGGGCTCAGAAAAATGTGCCGTTTTAGTGTGTCCCTTAAAATGCAAATGAGCTGTTGCTGCCAGCACAGAGGGTGGAGTTTCACGAGCTCACGGTCACTCACTGGCAGGACAATCTCATCTCACGGAATGAATATTAAAACAGAAACTCTCAGTAGCGGTGTTCATTTCAAACCGGAGTCAGACAATAATGCCCACAGAGCCACAGAATATATGCTTTTGGCATATTGGCAGTGTCAGTCAGCTAGGGATGGCTCGATACCACAATTTTGGCTTCGGTACGATACCAGAACCTAATACCTCGGTATCGATACTAAATCGATACCACAGGTAAAAAAAAAAAAAAAAGTCTCAAAATTTAAGTGACACTTAAAAAACGCTGCTTGAAACTCTCCACTACCAAATGTGCAAAGAAAGGGTATCAAAATGTAAATGTAAAAAAAAAAAAAAAAAAACAGTCAGGGAACATACAGTAGCCCTAGGTTAAATTTTGATTTTGGAGAACCCCCCCCCCCCCCCCCTGAAATTATACAATTAAAATAGGTTAATATCTATAATGATAGATTCACATAATAATAGAATAATGAAATGACATGTAAACCATTAGCTGTCATGCATCAACAGAGAATTATCAACATTTATTGCATTTATTCATCTTGGTTTGGTTACTGTTTGGGTTCATATTAGTTTAGTGCATTGCATAAAGTAATGTTAACATGCTAAACATGTAGTACATTTCATTTTTTAGGTCATTTAATTACTGATTGATATAGATTAATAAATGCTATAATACTGATAGGTCAGGTTACCTAATGAATGTTGACAAATGTAGCTTAATTGTCATATTCATATTACTACTATCTCTCTCTCTCCTTTCTCCTCTAGGGGTCGCCACAGCGGCACTAATATGCCATTCATTTTACTATCACTAATACTAAAATTAATATTATTAAAATTTGTATTCTTTATTCATTCAAATTCAATTAATATATGTTTGTTTGAAAGTGCAAAAATGATGAGACCTAAACTTAATTGGTTCTAGCGTGTCATGCAAGCAGATTTAAGCTTTCGTGTTTACCGTATCATATATAATTGATAAGCTCTTATGTATGTGCACTGTTCAGTGTTCAATAAAAGTCTAAATTAAATCAGTTGAATGATGGACTAACGGTCACTAACCTGTCGATCTCTGAACTCTTTGAACAAGTCAGAATGAGCAACTGACGAGTCAAGTGCTTAGGCAGATTTGATGTGTTGCCTCCCCGTTTGCAGAGTGGTGCATTGAGATCTGTTTCTTTACTTTTCTCATTACTTTTGTAGGCAAAGTAATGCCTTATTTCACTCATACTGCTCTCTCTATTTATTAATTTCGGGCGTGTAGAAATTCGAACGAGCTTCGTTTGATCCATTGTGTTCCTTTGTTGTCACCGTTTGCCGGTTTCGCAAGACCCGCGTCAGTTTAGGTAGCGCAATGCCGCCTAGCGGTGAACTTCGAAACAGCAGCGCATTAAATACCGAATTGAACAAAATTATGATATTGTACTGTTTGAAATATAACATATACCGGTATTTTGGCAGTACCGGTATACCGCGCATCCCTACAGTCAGCTAGCTAAGTTTGAAAACCCTGCGATCTAGTGTGTTTGAGGGGTGGGTGGTGCTGGCGTGCGTGACGTGAGCTGAAGGTAGTGGGAGGGAGTGTCTGCTATGAGTTTAGGGGGCACGTGTGTGTGTGTGTGTGTGTGTGTGTGTGTGTGTGTGTGTGTGTGTGTGTGTGTGTGTGTGTGTGTGTGTGTGTGTGTGTGTGTGAGAGAGAGAGAGTGAGTGAGTGAGTGACACTGCTGCCTGCTGAACAGAGGGTCGCCGGAAGAAAGATCTGAAGTGCTGGTGTTTCGGCTACAAAAACTGATCCGAAACCAGCACAAATTTTATCCACCCGCCCAAACCCATTTTTGCCCGCAAAATAGTTTGCAAAACCACCTAATCTGGCAACCCTGCAGCTCACTCAGTGCAGGTCTACGCTAAAACTGCAGTGTCAGTCAACAGTCGTGGGCGGGGCTTGTGCAAAAGTACGTCACATTGCCCCGAATCTGAGAACGGCTTGTTCTGAGACAGTGCTTATGATTTATGGGGATTTAAAAAAAAAAAAAAGCACTGGGTGGATTTATATCGTTATAGGGTGGTTGTGAACACACATTGACAATTGTTAATTAACCAGATACAACTTTGATTTAAAAAAAAAAAAAATAGTAAATGTTAAAATTAACATGAATTTAACCTTAAACAGCATGTATAAATCTTAGTTAATATTAACTAATATAGTTAACTAATATAATAAATGGATCCTTACAGTTAAGTTCAAGAGGAAGGAATGTTTGGAGCTTAAATCCATTCTCTGACCTGAGCCTCTCTACTAACATGCAAATCTGTTTACTTTTATTAGTCACATGGGAACATAAAGCGCCATATTAGACACCCGGTGCAATGCAGTGTTTTTTGCTAGTTTCAGCCCGACGTAGTTATCATTTTCAGGTCCTGTTGTTTAAATAGCAAATGCATTTGTGCGGTGTGCTGGTCTGAAAACGAGGTGTGTTCAGGCGCATTGTTGGCGCGATACTATTTTTAAGGGCAACTGAAATAGACTGCGCCATTGACCAACAAAAACCTGGTCTAAAGTCAATGGTGCAGTTTTTTTGTTATTTAAAGGGCGCATAAGTAATATACGCCTATAGGCGGGTCCACAACGTGCGTACACTTTTCTTATTATACACACAGGGCAGCAGCAGCACACAAACATGCCAAATATTAAAAATAAAATAATTACAATGTAAAAGATTATTATTGTGTACATAAATATATTGTGGAATCTGGCTTGACAACTAATATGATTTATATTCTTTTAGTTTATCTTCTAATACATTTAAAAATTAGAAATGCAGTGAAAATAAAGGTATCGGTATCGGCTAGTACCAAAAATGGGAATATAGGTATCGGACTCGTTCTTGAAAAACTGGTATCGGTGCATCCCTAGTTTTCACCCAAGTGATTATTTATTGTGAATTTTATATTTTCTCAGTACATCTCAGTTAGCCCGTGTTATTATGGGATGTGTACTTTATGGTTATGATTTATTTATTTTGTGTGTGTTTGTCTGTGGTGGTTCTCTGTATTTTGAAACATAAGATTCAACATCTAAAGCCACAAACAAAACCTTGAGCGGCTAAGCTATGATCTAGAACTGTCACATAGTGTTAGTGTGATGCCACATACAAACACACATGCACTGAATGTGCTGTGAACTACATCAGCCAAGAAAGCTGAGTGCAAGTTAAGCTGAGATGTGAGAAAAGGTGTGTGTTTTCATTATTGATAATTTACTCATACACATGCTCTCTCATAACTGCACACCTCCAAGTTCAATTGCAATTTTGCTTGGTTTATTAAATAGAAGAACATTAGGTTTTGTTTTGTATCCGGGTCCCCTTTCATGCTTAAAGAATTGTACCCCTAAACAATTTATTTTTCTCTTATATCAAGAATTAGTGCCGTGTTTTGAAACATTATGGTGATATGCCAAGGTGATATAATTTAACAAAATACAAAATAAAATCTTTCTACAAGAATGTCTTATCTTATAGTTTTGCTGATCTGGTGAATTATTTTTGTTTTGGGGGTGTTTAAATATTTTGACTGGATCACAAGGCAAAGAATACAATTTATTTTTAGTGGAGATGTGCTTCCAGATTCTGGGTAACGGAAGATGGGAAAAGTGATGTTCTGAAACAGTAGTGTGATATTTTACATTTAACACAATGTGTTGATAGTATGCTGATCTTTAATATTAATCTGTAGGGTTTTTTATGTTGTCTGTTTTCAGATAATAGCGTATCAGCCATATGGCCGTTCTGTGGACTGGTGGGCTTATGGAGTCCTGCTGTACGAGATGCTGGCGGGACAAGTGAGTTCACAAGTGTATAACCATCAAATCCTACATCAACAACTGTTACTAATAAATATAAATTGCTCTGTTGTAGTATACTCTATGGAAGTTTAGATAGTGTTCGGATACAACCAGAATATTTGGATGGATAGTTTTAAACAGCATATAACTGAAATAATTTAAATGTGCTACAACTCTGTTTTAAGGCATATATAATATTGACACCACTACTGTAATCAGATAATCCATATCATAAAGTCAAAGATAACTCATCATTATACAGTATATATCTAAGGTTCTTTATTTTATCGTTCTCTATTATTAGTGCATGTATCCAATATAAAGTTCCCTATCTGTCAGTCATTTCAGCGTGGTGCCAAATGCTGACACTAGGGGTCGCACTTGGGACCCCCTAAACACATCTGATATTTCAGAAAAGGCCAATGAAAATTGGCGAGTGAAATTCGCATGCACCACTTCCCCGTACATACAGGTATTAAAGGGGCTGGCGTGCATCACTCATTCAGATTTGTTAATCGGAGCTGAGTGGATGTCACTATAGACACTGGGTAGGTTACGATGTCGCGAATGCACTTGTTACCCGGCACACAGTGGTTTTCTGACATATACAGGGACCCCTAGTGTCAGCATTTGACACCACGTCTCGTTCACTCCATCAGGAAACAGAAATTACAACAGTTACCAAGACGGTATCCTTTATGTGTAATTTTTATATTATTACTATTTGCTGAATTTTTTAGTTGGTGTCTATTGAGCATGTTTTTTGTCTTCTATTCCCAATGCTTTGATATGGTCTCATTGTTTCTGTTAAAGGTGTAGTAAGTGATTTCTGGTAAACACTGATGATATTTGAAATCATCAAAACAAATACACAAAAGACTGCATATCATAGTTCTGTCAGGAACACTATCGTCAAATACGATTGACAATTAGCATACAGTTCGGATTGGCGGTATGGTTCTGTTTTGGGCAAGCTAGTTCTTCAGGCTAGCATGGATAAGAGCAGGGAGAGCAGCAATAACCTCCCTTATGGTAAACAGAACAGAACCAACATGAATTTATTGCAGATATCATTCATTCAAGATTTTAAAGTACAACATATTTCGAGAATTTATTCTAATTCAAAGGGCAATAAGAAGAGGAGAAGCTGGGGATGGAGGAGGGTAATTAGCTCCTGAGAAACGCAATAGCTGTTGATAATACTGAAGGAGCTTATATATGTATACAGTGATAGGCATCGTATTCCTATAGGTAGACGTGGATCAGCTGAGAGTCAGCTGATGCGAGCTTGACTAATGTGACCTGCCGGAACTGACGCTAAGCTTAATTTCTGTCAGGACCACTATCGTAAAATACGATTGACAATTAGCATACAGTTTGGATTGGCGGTATGGTTCTGTTCTGGGCAAAAACTCCCTGCACATCCATACAGCCTAGCATGGATAAGAGCAGGGAGAGCAGCAATAACCCCCCAAAACAAAAGCATATGCCAATATCCCCCAACACAAACTGACAGGGAAATTCTGGAAGGTTTTTTTTTTTTTTTGCTGATAGAATGATTAATACAACCTGATGTTAGTGGCATATGCTGAGCACTATAGATCCAATCTAATGGGGGAAGCATCACCCCAAGCTGGAGCAAGCAATGACACATTGCAATAAGCGTGTTGCTGAGCCAATGTATAACAGTGTATAGGATCTATTGGGGGAAGCTTACACCCCTAGTGACACCAAAATCTGATACAAGCAGCATGTTGTATAACCAGGAACTATTGCTAAAACTAGTGTTTGTTAGGGGAAGCATACACCCTACAGCAATAGCTCCGACTAGCGGCAACAAAACTGATACAACAAGCATGTTGTATAATCACAGAACTATTGCTAAAACTAGTATAGTTTGGCAGGGGAAGCATACACCCTACAGCAATGGCTCCGACTAGCGGCAACAAAATCTGATACAAGCATGTTATATAACCATAGGACTAGTATTAAAACTAGTGTAGTCCGGTCGGGGAAGCATGCACCCATAGCTCTGAGTAAAATTGCTTTTGTCCGCCTCGCTGCCTGCTGTGAGCTGTGAGTTTGTTTGCGTCGTGGCTGTCTAAGCCTCGTATTAGCTTCGCATTTCCTTCTGTTTTTCCGTATTTCTCTCTTTATTCTGTTGTGAACCATCATTTAACTCATAATTACAACTCGGACTGTTGGCCAGACGCGTCTCAAGCCATTATACGGCTGGAACCGCAAATACGATTGGAACATTGGTTGTTGGTCGTAGAGCGAGACACCGCTTCACTGCTGTTCACCCTGCGATCGACTGCTTTTGTCAGCCTCGTTGCCCGCTGTAAGTTTGTTTGTTTGCGTTTGTTTGTTTGCGCAAATACGGTTTGAACATTGGTTGTTGGTCGTAGAGCGAGACACCGCTTCACTGCTGTTCGCCCTGCGATCGACTGCTTTTGTCAGCCTCGTTGCCTGCTGTGAGTTTGTTTGTTTTCCCGTCTATCGTGCGTCTACATTACACCCATACCACTACAAAGACGGTTTTTACCCAAGACTTGAGTCATAAATTAATATAAATATTAATAGCATCACTGGTTGCATCATTGCTAACTTAGTGTCCATCTGTTAAAATGGCGAATATATCAGGTGTATGTTATCTACCTTTTGGTGCAGATGAGAACAAATCTGAATTGCTCGCGGTGCAGTCTGAATTAGAAGCTGTAGAAAAGCAGATCCGTGACCTTCTAGAGAGACAAGCTGAGCTGAGAGACCGGCGTTTAGCTCTTGAAACATCACGCGCTGATGCACACGGATCAGTGATTAACGTTAGTAACCTGCTGACGCTGACCTCGTCTACTCCGTGCGTTTCTCAGCATTGGTCCCGAGCGTCCAGGTCACGATCAGCCATGATTTCATTTACTCCGGCTCCAACACACCACCATGAAGCCTGGGTGGTTCCGCGGAAGCCGCGAGCCAGGACAAGAATCTTTTCGCCCCTCCCGGTTTTCGAGATCTCCACTCAGAACCGCTTCTCCCCTCTTCGCGAAACGGAACGCGATGCTGTGATCATCGGCGATTCCACCGTCCGACACGTCCACGCTACGTTAGGTAAAAGTAAGGTGCACAGTCACTGCTTTCCTGGTGCTCGTGTTCTCGATATCACTGCGCGGGTAACTGAGATCCTGAACGGTGACGAGCGTGTCGGAGCTGTTGTGCTGCACGCGGGGGGCTACCGACGAGGGCATAAAAAGTTCAGTAGATTATTCGCGCTAAATTAATGGTTATTGTCATGGTGCAATGAGCAGAAACTGATTTTTGTAAATAATTGGAATCTGTTTTGGGAGCGACCAAGGCTCTTCCGCGCTGATGGCTTACACCCAAGTAGAATCGGGGCAGATCTTCTGTCAGATAACATCTCCAAGATGTTAAATACCATTTGACTAGTAACCAAAAATCCAAATCACAGTCTCTACTGCACCAATTTAATTGATATTAATACTAGTGTAGAACATTGCATAGAAACTGTGTCTATTCCTCGTTTACTAAGATCAAATAATAAATCTACTGCGGGATCTAGAAAAAATCTAATTGTTATTAAAACAAAAAATTTCGCTATTAGTGAACAAAAACAATTTCTAAAGCTAGGTCTTCTAAACATTAGATCGCTCACACCTAAGGCGGTTATTGTAAATGAAATGGTCACAGATAATAATTTCGATGTTCTGTGCCTTACTGAAACCTGGCTTAAACCAAATGATTATTTCGGTCTAAATGAGTCTACTCCGCCAGGATACTGTTATAAGCATGAGCCCCGTCTGATCGGTCGTGGCGGCGGTGTTGCAACAATCTACAGAGATATCCTTAATGTTACTCAGAAAACTCGTCATAGGTTTAATTCGTTTGAAGTGCTTGTGCTAAATGTTACGCTCTTAGATGTAAGAAAAAAATCCCTATTATCTCTAGCATTGGCTACCGTATATAGAACTCCAGGGCCTTACGCCAATTTCCTAAAAGAGTTTGCTGACTTTCTATCAGATCTTTTGGTCAACGTCGATAAATCATTAATTGTTGGAGATTTTAACATACACGTAGATAATTTAAATGATGCGTTAGGGGCTGCGTTTACAGATTTATTAAACTCCTCCGGGGTCAAGCAAAAAGTCACCGGACCAACTCATCGTCTTAATCATACACTCGATTTAATTATATCATATGGAACCGATCCAACCGATATAGATATCATTCCACAAAGTGATGATGTCACTGACCACTACTTGGTAACTTGCATATTACGCACTGCTGTAATATGTCATGCTGCGCCACGTTATCGACCAGGTAGAACAATTCGTCCATCCACCATAGATCATTTCTCAAATAGCTTATCTGATCTGTCTCAGCTGCTGCCTGAACCCAAAAAAACAGATGAATTTTACGAACTTACTAGCACTATGAGCACCATTCTCTCTAGAACATTGGATATTGTTGCACCCATTAGATTAAAAAAGGTCAGAGAAAAAAGTATAGCACCATGGTACAATAATACAACGTATGTTTTAAAGAGAGAAACCCGTAATTTAGAGCGTAAATGGAAAAAAACTAATTTAGAGGTCTTTAGAATCGCGTGGAAAGACAGTATGTCACTTTATAAAAAGGCACTTAAAACGGCCAGGGCTGAGCACCTCAGCAAATTAATAGAAAACAACCGAAATAATCCAAGGTTTTTATTTAATACCGTGGCTAGACTAACAGATAAACAGACGTCGTCTGAACAAAATACCTCATTACAGTTTAGTAGTAATGATTTCATGAACTTCTTCACCAAGAAAATTGAAAGCATCAGAATCAAAATCGTAAACGTTCGATCTTTGCTCGCGCCTTATAATTCAGCCGCAATTATCACCCCGCAAGAACAATTACAATGCTTTACAACCATAGAACAAAAAAAGTTAAATAAACGTATCACTTCATCTAAAACAACAACATGTTTATTAGATCCTATACCAACTAAACTACTGAAAGAAGTGTTACCTATAGTGGAAGAGCCTCTTCTCAATATTATTAACTCATCTTTATCTTTAGGTCATGTTCCAAGAACGTTCAAGCTGGCAGTTATAAAACCTCTTATTAAGAAACCACAATTAGATCCAAATAACCTAGCAAATTACAGACCCATTTCAAATCTTCCATTTATGTCAAAAATATTAGAAAAAGTTGTGTCCGCTCAACTTGGCTCTTTCTTGCAAGAAAACGACATCTATGAAAAGTTTCAGTCTGGATTCAGGCCACATCATAGCACTGAAACTGCGCTTGTTAGAATCACAAATGATTTACTTTTAGCTTCGGACCAAGGCTGTATCTCAGTACTAGTTTTACTTGATCTTAGTGCTGCGTTCGATACTATAGATCACACAATACTCTTAGATCGACTACAAAATTACACTGGTGTTCAAGGACAAGCATTAAGCTGGTTCAGGTCATACTTATCTGACCGCTACCATTTCGTCTACTTAAATGGAGAAAAATCGACTATAACTTCGGCAAACTATGGAGTGCCGCAGGGATCTGTGTTAGGCCCTTTATTATTCTCAATATATATGCTGCCACTTGGTAATATTCTAAGGAAACATGGAATTAGTTTCCATTGTTATGCTGATGACACTCAAATATATATTTCATCACGGCCAGATGAATACGCTAAATTATCCAAATTGACAGATTGTGTTAAAGATATAAAAGATTGGATGACGCATAATTTTCTTTTATTAAATCCAGACAAGACAGAGGTAATACTTATCGGTTCTAAAAACCGTCCACAAAACCTTTCACAGCACGACTTTAACATAGTAGGATGCCCTGTTACTTTATCCGCTACAGTAAAAGACCTGGGTGTTACATTAGACTGCAACCTGTCTTTTGAAAAGCATATTTCATATGTTACAAAAACGTCTACGGTTACGTATGTAACCCTCGTTCCCTGAGTAGGCTTAGAAAGCCTATCAACTTCGAGTATTACAAAACGAGCCAATGGCAAAGAAATGCCATGGGTCTGCGGAATTTGCATGACGTAACTCCGCCCCACCTCGTGGGTATAAAAGGAGGAAGTCCGCAACAGCAGTTTATGTTTCTTCGCTGAGGAGCCAAGACTGAGCTCAGGCGATCCCCGCGGTACAGCGGAAAGTGGCAGGCAGACGTAACGTCTCCGTTCCCTACTCAGGGAACGAGGGTTACATAGGTAACCGTAGACGTTCCCTTTCGTTGTCACTCCGAGTTACGTCGCATGACGACGAATGGGGTTACCAGTCTAATCACGCCACCTTCTCAGCTGTCTTCCAGTGCCCTGCGTAAATCGAGATCCCTGTCATAGACTGGACGAAGGACTCCATTTAACACAGGAATACCAAGGTACACTGGGAAGCATATCCCAAGCTAGGGGAAGTATGCAATTAATGCCAACCCAGAGGGGGGGGACTTAGAGAATACACATATGACCCGAAGGAAACATATGGAGAACACTGGGGTGTCCAGCTGCAGGTGGAATATTTCAACCCCAGGGGTGGCAAGGTGGCTTGCCAAGGGAAAGGCACATGCTCAGAGAGGCTTACAGTGGAAATACACATGTGGGGGTCGCTCAAGGGACGGACCATGCACACGGGAGGCACCTAGCCGACGGGCAGGCAAGAGACACTGGCGCCGACGTCAGGAGTGCTGGAGGAGCTCAGGGCTTTCGGAGAAGCTCACCTGAGGAGAATATCGCACGTATCCAGTCCGTGGAGTGGAATGGCGAGCAAGCGAAGACACCTGAGCGGGTCCGGTACTAGCTAGTTGAAGCGAGTACATGAGAGGACACTGGCTCCACTCGGAGATTATAGAATCTGGCGAATGTGTTAGGTGTCGCCCAGCCTGCAGCTCTACAGATGTCTGTTAGCGAGGCGCCATGCGCTAGAGCCCAAGAGGATGCCACACTCCGGGTGGAGTGGGCATTCACACCAAGGGGGCACGGTCGACCTTGCTGCTGGTATGCCAAATCAATGGCGTCCACTATCCAGTGAGACAACCTTTGCTTGGAGAGAGCCTTTCCCTTCAGCTTCCCACCATAACAGACAAAGAGCTGGTCTGAGGTCCTGAAACACTGCGTCCTGTCTACATATGCGCGAAGAGCGCGTACTGGACAGAGTAGTGCCAAGGCTGGGTCTGCCTCCTCCGGGGGCAGCGCTTGCAGGTTCACCACCTGGTCCCGAAAGGGAGTGGTAGGAACCTTGGGCACATATCCGGGCCGGGGTCTCAGGATCACGTGAGAGAAGGCCGGCCCGAATTCCAGGCACGCTTCGTCGACGGAGAATGCGTGCAGGTCCCCTACCCTCTTGATGGAGGCCAGTGCAACCAGGAGCGCTGTCTTCATTGACAGGAACTTAAGCTCGACTGATTGCAGAGGCTCAAAGGGAGCACTCCTCAGGGCAGTTAGAACCACTGAGAGGTCCCAAGAGGGAACAAGAGGAGGGCGAGGAGGATATAGTCTCCTCGCTCCTCTCAGGAACCTGATGACCAGGTCGTGCTTCCCTACCGACTTACCTTCGACCGGGTCATGATGTGCGGCAATGGCGGCAGCCTAGACCTTAACCCTCTGAGGTCTAAGGGTTTTTTGGGGTCCTTGAGGTGTTCTGACATGCTCTGACATTTGAGCTTTTTTCAGTTATTTATAAAGATGTTAATGGCAAAGGTGTAAATTCACTCTATATAGCACAAACAGGGCTACCGTAATATGTGAGCAACATGTATGTACATATTTGTATTTTTGAGAGAATATTGCTTATGCATGGTTATTGAAAAAACTAAAACTTAAAGTGTCTGAAATAAGGCCACAAAACACATACTAAATATGTGTCCACAAGACTTTTGACTAATGAGTGTTGTTGCCTAGAATTTTTGCTTCAAAATGATCTGCCTAATCATTTACACAAAACAATACATTGATTTAAATTTTATAAGACACCTTTTGTTTGGAAAGGCAAAATGCGTGGAGGCGTGTTCACACCTGAGAAGACAAAGGCCGGATAATGAGCCCTATAATGAGCTGCATATTAATTAGCCCTTTCACACAGGTGAGTCACAGGATCCCAAAGAATGCAAGGACAAAAGAAATTATCTATATATACATATTTTACAATTAGAAATTGTAACCAATTACAAATAGGTTACAATTACAACAACAATTACAATTTTAACAATATTTCAAGTGTATTTCTTTGTAAAAAGTATACATTTTATCATACGTATTAAAAAAGGAATGGATTCATTAGTTTGAATATTGGAACAAACACTATAATAACATCTTAGTTGATAATTCAATATACCTACTTTATTTTTGACAAAACATCATACTATAGTATATTTAACTATGAGCTGAAATTGGTGAACAAAAGCTTAACTATTTAATGTGACAGTAGTCTTTTTTTACAGTCAAAACTTTATAATCTATCCAAAACTAATCACAAAATCTTGTCTAAACATTCATATTTAGTCTGTAACATATTGTGTATGATATATTAGTATATACATGTGAATTTGCAGCTTGTTGCTTATACAGACATTTTATTTCAACATATTTCAGTCTATTTTTACTCATCTTAATAGGCTATAGCAATATAGTTTGGATGTGTTCATGTAAACAACGTTTACTAATGTAGGTGCGAGAGTGAATGAACGGCACAGACACGCGCTGTATAACTGTAGTAAACAAAGCGCGCGCGCCTGCATGCCGTTCATTCATCATTTAGCCTACACACAGACACGCAATTCATATTTAAACAGTCTTTTTGCGGTTTACAGTCAGACACTATTCAATATCGCGATTAGAACAAAGCACTTAAGAATAAATGACTTAGTACATCAGCTGGATACGTTGCTCCTCCAAATGAAACTACCAGCACTTCTATTCCAGGGTTATTAGATAGCGTATCCTTTCGCTGTGAGGAATAATACTGTGTACACAGCTGTACAAGATACTTACTAAACACGATGTGTTTTATAATCCAGCTGGTGGGCGTTGGCATGTTTGAATGGCTTGCCTTAGATCATTTGCGTTTGAATACCGGCGTGCTCTCCGTGGGCGTGGCACATTAACGCGTAATGAGGTATAATGAGCTGGAAAGAAAAATACTGACATCTCTCTCTTTTCATACAGATTACATAAACTGAGAATATTTGTTTTTTATATAAATTAATTCATTTAAAAGAAGAGAGTTCAAGCTTCATTATGGAAAAACACTCGTGCCTGTATGACAAGTATTCGCGAAATTACAGTTAATTTTCGGACGCGTTTCAGAATGGACTTAACTGACAGAGAGAAGGCAGAACGCGCATCATGTTTGTTTTTCTTTATTTGCCGAAAAAGCACAACACTTTGTTTTTATTGTGAGTATCCAGAAAAAAAATAGACACTTATCAGGATCGAATGATGTACAACACTTAATATGTAAGATCAAAATCAACAGAGTACTTTGAGTTTCTTTTGCACTGATAAGAAAAAAAGCGAGACTATCGCGCCCGCGCGATAGCCGACCTCAGAGGGTTAAGGGTGGAGGGAGACAGCCTTCGCTCCAACCCTTGCTGAAGGAAGGAAAGCACAGCGCTGATCGAGCATCTCCGGGGGTCTTCTCGGTGAGAAGAGCACCAGTCGACGAAGAGGTTCCACTTCAACGCATAGACGTGTCTCGTGGACGACGCTCTAGCGGAAGTGATGGTAGCCGCCACCGCTGGTGGAAGGGTACTCAACCTACCTCGAGCCGTCCAGGAGCCACACGTGGAGGCTCCAGAGATCGGGGCGAGGGTGCCACAGGGTGCCCCGTCCCTGAGAAAGAAGGTCCTTCCTCAGAGGAATGGGCCAGGGAGGTGCTGTCGCGAGGAGTACAAGTTCGGGGAACCAGGTCCGGTTGGGCCAATACGGCGCGACCAGAATGACCTGCTCCTCGTCCTCCCTGACCTTGCGCAAGGTCTGCGCAAGAAGGCTCACTGGGGGAAACGCGTATTTGCGGCCCGGCGGCCAGCTGTGCACCAGTGCATCCGTGCCGAGCGTGCCCTCGGTCAGGGAAAAATACAGAGCGCAATGGGTCGAGTCGTGAGAGACAAACAGATCTATCTCTGCGTCCCCGAACTGGTCCCAAAACAGCTGAACCGACTGGGGATGGAGTCGCCATTCTCCAGGGAGGGGCTGAAGCCGTGAGAGCTCGTCGGCTGCACAGTTCAGCGCTCCGGGAAAGAAAATGAATCGAAGCGACCTCAGATGCTTCTGACTCCACAGGAGGAGGTGGCGGGCGAGTTGTGACATACGGCGGGAGCGTAGACCACCTTGATGGTTGATGTACGCTACAGTCGCGGTATTGTCTGAACGGACAAGTACGTGTTGACCCCGGGGCAACGCCAGGAAGCGGTGCAGGCAAGACGTACTGCCAACAACTCGAGGCAATTGACATGCCATAGCCGCTGGGGTCCTGTCCAGGAGCCCGCAGCAGCATGTCCATTGCACATGGCGCCCCAGCCCGAGGTGGAGGCATCTGTTGAGACAACAACATGCCGGGAAGCTCGTTCCAGTGGGACACCCGCCCTGAGAAAACTGAGGTTCGACCACGGGGTGAGGAACTGACGGCAGGTCGGAGTAACTGGTACTCGGAGCGTGCCTTGTTGCCATGCCCACCTCGGGACTCGGTCTCGAAGCCAAAGCTGAAGCGGTCTCATATGAAGCAATCCGAGCGGCGTGACCGCGGCTGCAGATGCCATATGCCCCAGGAGCCTCTGAAAAAATTTCAGTGGAACCGCACTCTTGCCCTCGAGTTGTCTCAGGCAAGTCAGCAGTGACTGCGCGCGCTCGCTCGTAAGCTGCGCGGACATGGCGACCGAGTCGATGTCCATGCCGAGAAAAGAGATCCTCTGCACGGGGCAAAGTTGCTCTTCTCCCAGTTGACCCGAAGGCCCAGACGAGCTAGGTGCCGGAGCACTAGGTCCCTGTGTTCGCAAACCTGATCTCGAGAGTGAGCTAGGATCAGCCAGTCGTCGATATAACTCAGGATGCGAACCCCGTGCTCCCGAAGGGGAACAAGGGCAGCCTCAATGACCTTCGTGAAGATGCGAGGAGACAGGGCTAGCCCGAAGGGGAGAACCGCGTACTGGTATGCCTGCCCCTCGAAAGCAAACCGTAGGAACCGTCTGTGGCGAGGAAGAATGGAGACATGAAAGTAGGCGTCCTTCAGGTCGATCGCTGCAAACCAATCCTGGGGCCGCACGCATTCGAAAACGCGTTTGGCGGTGAGCATCTTGAACGGCAGCCTGTGAAGGGAGCGGTTCAGCACACGCAAGTCCAGGATTGGCTGTAACCCACCGGTTTTCTTGGGGACAATGAAGTAGGGGCTGTAGAAGCCGGACCTCATCTCGGCTGGAGGGACAGTCTCGATTGCACCCTTCACCAGGGGTGGCAACCTCTGCTCTCCTGACGGGGGCATTGCCACCGACCAAAGTGGAGCGGACTCCCCGGAAGCGGGGAGGAGACCGTGCGAACTGAATCGCATAGCCGAGCCTGCCGGTGCGCGCGATCCAGCGGGACAGACGGGGAAGCTCTAGCCAGGCTCCCAGGAACTGAACCAGCGGGATCAAGCGGACGACAGGCGTCCCCCCGGAGGGGCAGCGAAGCGGAGTAACTGGCCCAGACGTGGACGGCATAGCGGTCCGGTGTGGGGGCACAGTTAGCAATCGCGCCCTGGCAGAGGGGGCCAGGGGAGGACCAGGCTGGTCGTCCCACGGGGGCCTGCTCTGCCAGGGGTCTGGCGACAGAGGGGGACAGGGGCGAAGCGGTCCGTGGACGGCACGCCGTGTCAACCACCTCTGGGACAGAGGGGGACGAGGAGAGCACGGCTAGAGGGCGGCGCTCTGTGTCGTCCGAGAACTCTGTGTGCTCAGAGACGGGAGAGTCAGTTCTTTGCGAATAAGGATTCTTCCCCGGCCCTCCACCGGGGAAAGGAGTGGTCCTGCTCCCAACTCCTGGAAAGAACTGAGTCCCATCTCTGGGGAGCCCCTCTCAAGAGCGCCACCTAACCCGGCGTGTAGCAGGGGGCGGGGCTGGAGAGGGCTGTGGCGTCCGGGGGGGCGCCCTCGGCGGTGGGCAGGCCGAGGGACCTGAGCGGACGGCGGGGCCGTCGGGACAGAGTCAACCTCAGCCTGCTCCATCCCCGAGGAGCCCGTCTCAGGAGCGGCGTGTAGCGGGGGGCGGGGCTAGAGAGGGCTGTGGCGTCCGCCCGCGGCCCCCAGAGCCGGCCCGGGTGAACGGGCAGGGTGGGAGCCGCGGGAGGGCGCCTTCGGCGGTGGGCAGACCGAGGGATCTGAGCGGACGGCGGGGCCGTCGGGACAGAATCAACGTCAGTGTGCTCATGGGCGGCTGAGAGCTGTTGGGCCAGCCCTCAACCGCACCGCCGAAGAGGCCGACCTGGGATATGGGAATGTCGGACAGACGGGTCCGCGCGACATCCAGCACATCAAACAGGTACAGCCACCGAATGGTGAGCATCACTTGACCCAGGGAGCGTACGGACACTTTCGTTCCTCGGAGAGCAAGGTTAGTGGCGGCACGCAGCTCAGTGAAGAGCCCTGGGTCAGTCCCGCCCTCGTGCAGGACCATGAGCATCTGGGTCAGGTAGACCAGCAGAATGACCATGGCATGCAGTGAGGTGGCTGCCAGTCCCGTGGCGCTATAGGATCTCGCCACAAGCGTAGACGAAAAACTACAGGCTACGGACGGGTGCTTAGGATTGCGCCGAGAAGAAGCACTCTGAGGACACATAGCATCGCAACAGAGCGTTCAGCCGGGGGAACCCCGGTGTACCCATGGGCAGCGGCCCCATCGAGGGGAGGAAAGGCGGATGAGATCAGCGAGTGGTCCCTGATCTCATCATGCACGTCCGGGAAGAATGGTATTGGGGTTTGCCGTGGACGAGGGTCGGCGGCCTCACCCAAAAACCAATCGTCCCAGGAAAGCATGGCCGTCACCTCCGGATCAGACTCGACGAGTCGTCACTTCCAGGAAAATCAAACCCACCTAGTGAAGCTGCTACAAACATAATATCATCCTCTGTAGCTTCAAATGAAACACACGGGCCACCAGAGGGTAGACCTGTGGGAATCACCTGTTCACTAGCGGGCACCGTCATTGAAGAGGGGGGCTGGGGTCGCGGACACATAGTCGGCGCCTTGTTCCAGACCATAACCCTCAGGTCACCCTGGCCACCAGCCGAAGAACGGGGGGTGGATGAGGGGACTCTCACTCATGTGAGTTCACCGAGTCTCGACCTTAATGACGCGATGATCATGTTTCCACGGAGAAAACATGAGTCATCCACGAGCGCTGCTCTAGCATGATCAAGCCCAAACATACTTGACAACGCTCGTGCCCATCAGAGTCCGATACCAAGCTGCCGCACCATTCATTTTTTTTTTTTTTTTGAAATGCACGGGCAAGCCGTCTTTAAAAAGACGTGCCGCTTGCGAGCTCTTTTAGTGAGAGAAAACTCAAGTGTTGAAGCACCCGGGGAGACACGCACCGACTGGCAGACCACTGCAACAGATCAGCAGGAAGCACGCGCTCGCCGTAGATCGCCGTCACACCAAAACTCGAGGTACTCGTTTGTAAAGCTGACAATTCAGAGATGGCTTGTGGAGAGAAGAATACACTTGGCTCCGAAGCGAAAACATAAACTGCTGTTGCGGACTTCCTCCTTTTATACCCACGAGGTGGGGCGGAGTTACGTCATGCAAATTCCGCAGACCCATGGTATTTCTTTGCCATTGGCTCGTTTTGTAATACTCGAAGTTGATAGGCTTTCTAAGCGAAACCCCATTCGTCGTCATCCGACGTAACTCGGAGTGACAACGAAAGGGAACTGCCTTTTTCCACCTTAGAAACATTGCTAAGCTACGTAATATGCTATCAGTCTCTGATGCAGAAAAGTTAGTTCATGCATTCATGACCTCGAGACTAGATTACTGTAATGCTTTATTAGCTGGTTGTCCTGCATCTTCAATAAACAAGCTACAGTTAGTCCAAAATGCAGCCGCTAGAGTTCTTACTAGATCAAGAAAATATGATCATATAACACCGATTTTATCATCACTTCATTGGTTACCTATAAAGTTCCGTATTAAATACAAGGTATTGCTTTTGACTTATAAAGCTCTAAATGGTTTAGCTCCAGTCTATTTAACGGATCTTCTATCGCCTTACAATCCATCGCGCTCTTTAAGATCACTAAATTCGAGGCTTCTGGTCATTCCTAGGATATCCAGATCCACCAAAGGAGGCAGAGCATTTTCACATTTAGCTCTGAAGCTCTGGAATAGCCTTCCTGATATTGTTCGTAGCTCAGACTCGCTCTCCCAGTTTAAAACTAGACTGAAGACGCATCTATTTAGCCAGGCATTCATATAAATTTTTTATCTTACAGTTACTGTAAATTCGGCCTCTAGTTCATAAACACCAGAGGAGAACTGGCCCCCGACTGAGCCTGGGTTCTCCCAAGGTTTTTTTTTCTCCATTGGGTCATCTGATGGGGTGTTAGGACACCATTAGGTCACTGGATGGAGTTTTTCGGTTCCTTGCCACTGTTGCCTTTGGCTTGCTCAGTTGGGGATATTCAAATTAATTAACCAATCATACCATTGATCAGCTCTACCAAACTTGGATGTCTTTTTTCCAGTAATAAACAAACATTGTTAAGTTGTTTTGATTGATACTGTGAAGCAGCTTTGATACTATCTGTATTGTGAAAAGCGCTATATAAATATATTTGACTTGACTTGACTTGACTAATATGCAGTGCGCAGCTCAGCAATGAAGTACAGTGTGCTTCCTCATTCAATGATTTCTGCTTCCGTTGTACTGAATTGGTTGTGGAGGTGAAGATGACGACTCCCATGATTCCACACTCCTTCACAGGACCATTAGGCTACGATGCTGTTAGTGTTGAATAACAGACCTCTGCGGTGAACGTACCTACTGTGTATTTTGCTCAAGTATGTTACCGATAATCTAGATAAGCTTTAGCCACAAGCATGTGCTAACTTAAACACAGCATGTTGCAATAATCGGATAGAATAAAGAACGAGCATTTTCCCAATGCAACCAGATAAGCCTAAAACAACGTTTGTTTACTACAGCACGTTGCTTAGGACAGTAGGCGCAATAATACTAGAAGCCTAAGTAACAAGCATATATTCGATAACATTTGCACAAGCAACCACCAGTACAGTACTGATAGCAAGTTGCTGAAACGACAGCATATTGCTGATACCTGATAAGCCTAGCACAGCATGTGACATATTGTGACAGTAGCAACTAGATAGCCTTAAAGGGACATTGTGTAGGAATTTCTCCCATCTAGCGGTTTTGTGAACGAATTGTGCTCTCCAGCGCCTCACTTTTTCAAATGCATGTTGCATCTACGGTAGCTGTTATGTACCAAAAAGCTATGACAGGATGTCTTCTAATAGCACTTCGTTGAGTTTTCCTTCGGGTGAACAGGTTTGTTATTTCAAACAAACTGCAACTTGACACAACGAACAAACGAATGTTACAGTATGAATTACTGACTGACTTCCCGGGGCAGTGACAAGCGCCTCTCACTGCTCTGCTCTGCTCCTCCATTTCTGCTGCTTTCAGTTACGTGACTCTGGCTCTGAACGAAAACGCGTTGTGGAAACGCGTTGGCCTAGTACTTTTTGACCCTCTCTGCTATTATAGTTTTTCAAGATGGCGGAACTACATGGAAGCCTCCGTGGACCTACTTGTCACATGTATATAAAGATAATAAATTCTTCGTTTACGAGGATAAGTCAGATCATTGGCAGAGGTATTTGTACACCATTGAGGACATATTTATGAATAAAAATATTGATTTTAGATGATAAAATACCTAAAAAACTACACATTGTCCATTTAAGAACAAGCAGTGTTTCAATAATAAGATATTCTTTAGATCAAGCATATATTTTCAATGCACTATAGTTTTAAGAATGCCGTGTTTCCAAGAACAAGATAGACCAAGCGTGTCCAATAACACGGAACTGACTCAACTGAATAGTGACTGTTTACTATGTCTTTTTAGAGCTGTGCCACAGCAGAAATGATTCCGTTTACACCATGAATTATTTCCTAACTATCATCGCAACCTGCTTGAATCTGTGCTGCTTAGTGCTAAAAGCACAGCATGAGCAACGCGAGCAGTAGCCAATGACAACAGCTAAGTAACGCACATAGCTAATATGATCACATAAGCCTAGCAAGAGCATTTTAATAAAAACGACTAGATAAGCCCTAGCAACACGGATAGCATTAGCAACAAGCATGTTACCAATACCCTGATAGCTTTTAGCAATGAGCAGGAACTTAGCATAGCTTCATGAAGATTTTCAGAGATGAATGAAGAGTGCATCACATCGAGTCATGTGTCAATAATGCAGCGATGCGAGCAGCAATGCAGACTGAGGTCACTTCCAAATCAGGCAGCTTATGATCAATGCGGCGAATCTCGTGTGAGATGATGCGGTTTGTCTGTCGAATTTCGCCATTTAATTAGCTCGCTCTTTAAGGACCAGCCCGCCGCATCACAAACGTCTTGGAGAGAACTCCAGATAATAAAGCTTAGAAGCCATACACCTAATGGAATGAGCCCTGACCACCAAATGGTTGGCCAGAGGACTCACAAGCAAGAAGAATAGTCTTGACTATCTATTTGCTCAATAGGTTGGATTTTCTCCACGGAGAAGTCCAATGAACATAAGTGTCCAGTGCTCGCACTGGGCACAAGAGGTTCAGCTTTTCCTGGTCCGATAAACATGGGAGGACAGAAACCTGCAGCACAATAGGCCTCGGAATAATGGTAGGCGCCTTAGGAACATATCCATGTTTGGGGTAAGAATGCCTTGGCCATCCCCGGGGCACTCAAGGCAGGTGGGGACCGAAAGCGCCTGAAGGTCTCCGACTCTTAGAGAGACGAAATAGCTGGCAGAAAATGGTTTTAAAAGAAAGAAACTTCTCTGAGACTAAATCTAAGGGCTCGAAGGGAGCCCCAGATAGGCCTTCTAGAACTATTGCAAGGTCCCAAGCCGGCACCCTAGTGCAAGTTGCAGGCCTCAGCCTCAAAGTGCCATGAAGGAAACGAGTGATCAGGGGGTCTCGACCCAAAAATGTACCACCCACCAGGGCGTGGAAAGCCGCAATGGCCGCCACGTATACCTTAAGCATGGAAGGACATAGACCTGATACAAAGCGTTCTTGCAGAAACTCGAATACTGTGTTTACTGAACAGTTAACCGGATTCCACTGACGCTGGTAACACCAAGAAGTGAAAAACTCTACAAATAGTGAATATAGTTTCCTTGTAGCGGGAGCTCTGGAGCTTAGAATGGTCTCAACAATCTCGGTTGAGAGACCACCCTGTATGAGTTGGGCCCCCTCAGAGCCCAAACCCACAGTTTCCAAATCCCCTGCCGGGGGTGCAATATTGCATCGGGATCTCCAAGGGAGGGCCGTTGAGGAGAAGAATTAGGTCCGCAAACAAAAATCGTCTAGGCCAGGGTGGTGCTACTGACAATAGGCTTATTCCATCTTGGCAGATTCACTCCAGAACTCCTGGGAGCAGAGCAACAGGGGGAAATGCGTACAGAAGTAGCCTCGGCCACGTCTGCACCATAGCATCCAGCCCCAAGGGGGCTGGTTGAGTGAGGGAGAACCAGAGTGGACAGTGCGTCGTATGCTGAGACGTGAACAGATCCACTTGTGCCTGGCCGTAAAACTCCCATATTTGCTCCACCGCCTCGGGGTGGAGTCTCCAGTCCCCTCGCCTCAGCCCCTGCCTCGACAAGGTGTCTGCTCCTATATTCTGGCCCCCTGGAATATACACTGTCCTCAGAGAGCGTATTTTCCTGAGGGACCAAAATAAGAGGCCACCAACGTGTTGTCTGTGGGACAAGAACCAGAGTTTCCTCCATATAACCAAGGCGCGGGGATACTGCCACGTGATCTTGATCATAGGGAGGGGGGTTCCCCTCGGGGCGAACTCTCTGGTCCTGAGCCACCACTGTAAAGGTCTCACGTACAGCAGGTCAAAGGCTATTACATTAGAAGCTGCTGTCCTGAGGCCTAACTAGGGATGGGAATTGATACGATTTTATCAATATCAATGCCACTGACGATTCTGCTTATCGATCTGATTCTTTAACGATTCTCTTATCGATTCCTGATAGCACTGTGAGGAAAATGGTCATAGTCCTATACTTTTTCAGCAAAAAAAAAAAGAAAAAAAAGTGTTTTTATTGTTTTAAAGCTTACTCTTGAGTAAGCAAACTGTACTTTTTATGTAATAAATGGAACCTTATTGTAAAGTGTGTTGGAAACTCAGACGCGAAGACCAGGAGACTTGGTTGTATCTTCAGCAGGATTCTTTATTGAGAACACGAGCTGTCGGTAGCTGCAGTCATCAAGTCTGAACTCAATAGCTCAGCACAGTGTTATATCCTTTCAAGGGGGAGGGATTTACATATAGGTGGGGACAATCTGAACAAAGCATGTAAATGAAGTACAGAAGTCAGCCCGTTACCGGTCCTAATCCAATCAGCATAACTATTCAAACAGTGAGACTCAAAAACAGGAATGGCAGGCTCGATAGAGAGCAGTAATCTGACAAATACAGAAAACAGGATTTGCCGGACTCTCTTGCTGGAAACTGTTTCACAGCAAATATCATCACCATCATAACCTTAAATGCTACATTCAGTATACGAAACTGTCTCAGTTTATATACTATTGTATTGGAACCTCAATTAAACATTTAATAAATTTGTAATACAACAAGTGTTACCGATTAGTTATACACCGATTCAGACGTCTGGTGAGTTCAGTGTTGGAAAGATCAGTCGTTTTAACCATTCATTAAATGAATCGGTTCAAATGAGTCATTAGTTTGCGAATTGGACGTGTCATGTGCGTTGTGTGATTATCCCTGCAGTTAGGACATGATCCCACAAGATTTGTGTCAACAAAGAAAACATTTCATCACTGGATCGTTTTTTTTTTTTTTTTTCCGTTTATTTAAGGCGAGACACGGCAGGCAAAAACATCTTTTTTTTTTCACTGGTCAATTTTGAGATTTTGAGATATTTGTCTTCAATAACATGTCTTCTTTCAGAATTGTGGTGAAAAAAAGTCCGAAATACACATTTAGGTCTTTATTTTACTACACTTTGTCTGTTTGCGTCTGTAGATTTCTCATAAATTCATCAAAAGTTGTCGTTATAAATCATCCCTCTGCTCCGCGATCGCGATCTACACTCTGTCATCACACACATCGTTAGAAAGCTCTCTCTCTCGTGTACAATACTGCCGGATCCAAATATGGTAATTTCCTTTTTATCAGCAACCAATCGTGAAATTAAAACGAGGGATTTTACTCTTAATGCGCAATCTCATTGGCTGATGCTAAATCTTTAAAGCCCGTTTTCTCAAAATGACTTTTCTCTCAGTCCGAAATCTCCACTTCAGTAGCACCTATATACACCAAACTTTCCAGTCTTGTACCTAGTTATATTATGAAGACATTTACAGAGGGATTTGTAAATATATTATTCCTAGCCTGATTTATATAACATTTTATTCCAAAAAACATGGCGAAAATCATTTTTTAAGGCTATTGGCAGTATATTCTGATTTACAGGATAACAAAAGTAGATATCCATAAATCCCTCTGTAATTTTTTCCCCATCTAATATGTGAACACAATGAAAAAATAATTTTGAACCTGGCTTTATCCAATACTCAGATTTAGTTTTTTAAAATATATGCAAATTAGCGCATATTTAATTAGATAATGCCTCATTTGCATATTTAAACATTAAATTACAGAAAACTTGTAATACATTTTTTTCTCATCTTAATGTAGGTAATCAACTGGCAAAGTTTCATGGTGATATCTGCTAGTTAAAAAAATTACCCTATTCACCTGTAGTGTCTCGCCTTAAAGGGTTGTTTTATGTCAGCTGAATGTGCGGAACGGTTTTTAAGGAAAAAAAAAAGGTAACTTATTTTAGCACAATTCACACCGAGCGGCAATTCAGGAAATCAAAATCTCTGAATGCTACAAATGAAACTTTGATCTTCCGACCTTTTAACATCTTGTCGATTTATTTTGGTTAATATGTGTGAGGGAGAGAGAGCAAGACAGCGCTTAGTGTGGAGATGGTGAAGTCTTGTTTACACTTTTGCCTGGCTCCGAAGTGAGAGAGTGCGCGCGCGCGACCGGGTCTCTCTCTCTCTCTCTCTCTCTCTCTCTCTGCTCGTTCTTTCAGTTAAACATGTGCCCTGTCACCATAAACACTAGATGTCGCCTTGGGGTTCTAAGCATGCGTCAAAACCGCCGCCATCTTGGAACAGGGGTCTTGTCATAGGAAGTAGCTAGGTAACGCTGAATTCATGGATGATGCCGGACTTTTGTGCTGCGTATGGATGTTGACACGTACGAAATCTAAAAAACAGACAGAAAGGGATTACATTTCACAAGAATGTGACATTTTTTTCATTTTTTAAAATGTATCTGGACTCAATGATAAATACATGTCTGACCGTTGGAACGAACCAAAAAAACTAGAAAATCGCATTCATGACGATTTATGGTGATTATATTTCCGTTAGACCTTTTCCTACATTGACGCTGATGAGGGGCTCCCCTGTTTCAAGATGGCGGCTCTATTGACGCATTCGTTCCAATGAACTGCCGTAGCCAAGGCGACATCTAGTGTTTATATCTATGCCCTGTCACAAGCGCAGCAGTTCATCTACATTACTCACCGATCAAATAAGACTTTGGCGGAACAAAAATTTGTTTTGGCGGGCGCTAAAAAAATTTCAATGCAGGAAAAACCCTGTTATTTCAAACTGGAAACAGCATAATTTGTCTCGTTTGGTAAAATAAAGCCAAGCTTTAGATCGTCGTTTCCACTCCATGTTTACCTCCTCTGCTCAAATCGCTTTGACATCATGACGCACAGATGCGTATAGGACGTCGCGCTATGGTGCCCGATAAAGGACAAAAGGGAAAGTTGTGAGTTCACAGTCTGTGTATATTATGGTTGGGACTCGGAGCAGGAGCATCGATAAGAGGAATCGTTAATGTCGAGGGCATACAATATCGATGGTTCGTAAAACTTACAACCGGTTCTCGAGTGGAACTGGTTTTCAGTTCCCATCCCTAAGCCTAACAGTCACTGTTCCAGAGCAACACATGATGGCCCCTCAGGTCTGGGAGGAGATGTCTCAATGCATTGAAGACGACCATCATCTCTAGGCAATTCATGTGCCAAGAGAGATGATGACTCCTCCACAAGCCCTGAGCTGAGCGGCCTTCCAATACCGCTCCCCAGCTGGTGAGGGAAGCATCTGTCGAGATAGCAACTCGATGGCAAAGAGCTCCCAACACCGGAACCTGGGACAAGAACCAGTGTTTCCTCCATGTAACCAAGGCACGGGGATACTGCCGTGTGATCTTGATCATACAGAGTGGGTTTCCCCTCGGGGAGAACCCTCTGGTCCTGAGCCACCACTGTAAAGGTCTCACGTACAGCAGGCCAAGGGGTATCACAATGGACGCTGCTGCCCTGAGGCCTAACAGTCTCTCGAACTGTTTCACAGTGTGTGACTGGCCTAGCTTTAGCTCTTTTGTGGCAGTAAGGATAACAGCTACACGAGCGGGCGACAGAACGGCTCGCATCGTGACTGAGTCCCAGACCACTCCAAGAAAAGTGGTCCTCTGTACTGGAGAAAGCACACTCTTCTTGGGATTGAGCCTCATCCCAAACCTTCGTATATAAGCGAGGACGACATTTCGATGCCGAACCGCTAACTTTTCTGATTCCGCTAGAATCAGCCAGTCGTCTATGCAATTCAGAATGCGTATGCACTGCAGCCTGGCGGGGCCAGAGCTGCATCTATGTGCTTCGTGAATGTGCGGGGTGATAGAGCTAGACCGAAAGGAAGTGCCTGATACTGGTGTTCTTTGCCCCTGAAAGAAAACCTCAGGAACCTCCTGTGCTGAGGGAGGATGGAGATATGGAAGTATGCGTCTTTCAGATCTACCGTGACAGACCAGTCCTCGGATCTGATTTGAGTCACGATCTGTTTGAGTGTCAGCATCTTGGACTTGAGTTCCAGCACCGAACACTCAAACAGACGAAGATCTAGTATGTGACGCAGTTCTCCATCCTTTTTTGGAACAATGAAATAACGACTGTAAAGACCCGACGCAATGTCGGGTGAGTACACCTGCTCTATAGCTTTCTTTGCTAACAGGGCCTTTACCTCTTGCTCCATTACCAGAGCCTGCTTGGGATGCACTAACGTGAGCAACACCCCGTTGTAGCCTGAAGGACGAGAACCAAATTGGAATCTGCCTCTTACTACTAACTGCAGGACCCATAGAGATATATTTGGCAGTAGCTTCCGCGCTGCCGAAAAATCTACCAAGGGAACCAGCCCCTCGAGGCTGGTCTCTGGTGTAGTTGAGACAGCCAGTTCGGGGACCTGAAGCATACTTGCAGGAACTACCCGAACTGACTGTTTTCGAACCCCCCTCAGAGGGCGCGAGTCTGACGCAATGTCGAGTTGACGCTGCGCCAGAAGCTGGCTGGAGACCGCTGCGCCCCGAAGCACCAAGGGTGGCGGGGTTGGCAGAACGGTCCCCTGAGGGCACCGAGATGGAACGCGTACCGTATAATGAGGTGTACACCGTTCCACCCCGGTTGGGGCTGCCCTCACCGGTCTGACGCCGGTGGCGCCAAGACCTTTTCTTTTGAGCCGAAGCCTTCTCAGCGTCAAGAACGGTCCTCGGATCCGGCTTCTGCTTTGAAGGCTTTGGCTGCTGTGTTGCGTATGAGAAACTAGACGGCTGGAGCTGCTCAAGCCCAGCAGCCCCAGGGGGTTGGACATAGCGAGGGAGAGATTTTGTGGAAAAATAGAGGGAAGGAAGCTTGTTTAATTTATTTTTATTTTTAGGACAAGCCCCCTTATTTCTGCTGGCCATTAAATATTTAATTTATCTACAGCCTAGTAATCACCTCCACCAGCTTTTTAATATAGGTTATATATATATATATATATATATATATATATAGATAGATAGATAGATAGATACATATACATATACATATACATATACATATACATATACATATATGTATGTATTTTTCATACGCTGGGGAAAGAGATGGCGAATCCACTTCCCCCATGATTGTGTCACTTTCAATGCCCAGCACATCTACCTCCTCGGAGGTAGAGCACTGAAGCATTGATCTCTCTCCCCGTGCGGAAGAGACCGCAGCGCGGGCTTCCGATACCGGCGAGAGAGCAATGGGTCCCTCGGGAAAGGGAAGAGATGAGATCCGGGGACCCGTCTCCAACCCCGTAAAGAGATCCATTTGCGATCCACAGGAATGCATTCTCCGCGCTGCCTCGGCAGACGCGGGTCCTGCACCCTGAGAATCGCGAGCCTGGCCACTTTCCTCGAAAAGTGACAGGCGGGAGCAGAGCTGCGAAGCGAAAGCTTCTCACAATGTCGGCAATCAGCCCCGCATGCTCCACTCCCAAACACATCACACAAAGCTCGTGTGTGTCCCCACTCGTTAAATAACGCGAGCAGGGAGAACACAGAGTTTGTGCAATTGTTTCGCCACAGTGTTTATATATATATATATATATATATATATATATATATATATCAGACAGACAACAGTAAATATAACAGACAGTTTGACACAGATCGCTTGCTGAGGCAACAGAAGCTAATGCCGGTTGCACCGGATGTGCTCTTATCCTTTCCTGGTCATGACGTCACCCGCCCGTGATGTTCATTCCTTCCATTGGACTAGTTGACATAGATGCTTCAGACGCATTCACTCTGGAAGCAAGCGTTCCCAAAGCATCATCAACGCATCGCGAGTTCCCTCGAAAGGGAACCAGCGTTACTCGCGAATCAAGAAGAAATAAAGCAACCTCAGCCTTCCCACTTCTTAAGGTCTCTCCAGCGCTGGAAAGCTTCTTTGATATTAATGTGGGTGCTACCTCATGCCTGATTATAACCTTTCTTTTTAAAGTTATGTTCACCTGTCATTTTCCTCTTTTAGATTTTCTCTGCCATCTCTCTTTCTATAGTTGTTCTGCTAATGTCTGTCTTATGCACTGAGCTCTCTCTACTCACCCTTCATGAGTGTATACGCCCCTTACTGCTGATTGGCTACAAGTGTGTTTTGGTGCTTGGTCTGATCCACTTTTCAACAGCGTTTTTTCGCTTACCTTTAATAATGTAATAATAAAAAGCACTCTGGTGGTACAAATTGTCAGTAATGTATCGGATGATGATATCATGGTACTTTAGTATATATCAAGGTACGCTTTCTTTCATATATTCATATGCCATGCATTTAAATGGTACTATAAGGTCCGTCAAATAATACTATGGTATTACCACCTTGTTCAAACATAATGATCTTATCTTATTTTCCCCATTGTATATGACGCCAGTATACATTTTTTTTTGTAAGGGTAAGCTTAAGGTAAATTCTATAATGCCACATGTGAAGAGTGCAATAATTTAAGAACCCAATATATTTAATATTCATTTTAATTTAATGTTGATTGTTGTTGTTTTTTCCTTCTTAGCCTCCATTTGATGGTGAGGATGAAGATGAACTTTTCCAGTCCATTATGGAGCACAACGTCTCTTACCCTAAAGCCATGTCCAAAGAAGCAGTTTCCATCTGCAAAGGGGTGAGTTCTGCCACATAAAGAAAAAATGTTCCAGGTTCTAAAGCCCAACTGAACTTCAGCATGACTACCCTTCCTGACTCCATATTTTCTCTCTCTAACCTCCTGAGACCCTGCGACCTCATATGAGGACATCACATTTTTGGTTGTGTGCAGCATAATACTTAATTCTGTGTAACTGAAACATGTTTTTCACAAACGAGGACACTTACACTGCCATCTGGTGGGGTCAGAAGAGAAAAAAAATTAACATAAATAATTTAAAGATGGCGGAGAAAACAGGTCACATGTCATGCAGCCACTCCAGACCAAAACGTCCACAAGATAAAAAATCTAAAAACATTTCATTGTTGATTCTTGTTAAGTTATGCATAGAAGAGTTGTATGATTAAAATGGCATGCACATTTGACAAACTTTTGTAACAATAAAGATTTACTATGCTGCTAAAGTTGATGTCCACATATGAGGACAATGGGACTTAGCTTTGTTGAAATTGTATAAGATGTTAGCAAAAAAAAAAAAAAATTGTAGTTGCATTGAGCTTCGTGACGCACACTGACTCACTCACTCGAGCGCGCACACACACACACACACACACACACACACACACACACACTCAACGGGGCTTCAGTTCACTCACGATCGCGCGCACACACACACACACACACACTCAACGGGGCTTCAGTTCACTCGATCGCGCGCGCGTTCGCGCGCACACACACACACACACTCTCTCTCTGTCTCTCTGTCTCTCTCTCTCTCTCTTGCTCGTCGCTCGCTCGCGACACACACACACACACACACTTTGCTCACTCACTCGCACACACACACACACACACACACACTCTTTCTCTCTTGCTCACTCACTCGCGATCGCGCGCGCACACACACACTCTCTCTTGCTCGATCGCGAACACACACACACACAAACACACACACACACACACACACACACACACACACACACACACACACACACACACACACACACACACACACACACACACAGGATATGAATTGTTGATATCAACAATTCAATTGTTGATATCAACAATTACATTTTTGATATCAGCAATTTAAATATTGAAATCAACAATAGAATTCTTGATATCAACAACTGAATTCTTGATATCAACAATAGAATTATTGATATCAACAATTGAATTGTTGATATCAAGAATTGATTTCTTACTAGTAGAAATATAATTTTTGATATCAATAATTACATTGTTACTAGTAAAAATGCGAATTCCTGATTCCAATAATTCAATTGTCACTAGTTGAAAGGTCTATTCTTGATATCAACAATTAAATGCTACTAGTAAAAATGTTAATTTTTGATATCTGAAAATGTATTTCTGATATCAATATAATTTCAGATATCTAAAATGGCTTTCTTACTAGTAACAATTACATTCATGATATCAGAAATTAACATTGTCACTAGTGAAAATGGAATTATTGATATCATAAATGAACATTGTTACTAGTAGCAATTCAATTGTTGATATCAAGAATAGACATTTCAACTAGTGACAATTGAATTCTTGATATCAAAAATAAAGGTTTTTACTATAAGAATTGTATTTCTGATATGTGAAATTGGAATTTCAACTAGTAAAAAATCAATTCTTCATATCAACAATTGATTTTGAATGGCAGCCTATGGAGACTTTTCACTAGTGAAAATACAATTACAGATATCAAGAATTATAGTTTTTACTAGTTGAAATTCAGTTGCTGATATCAAGAATTATAATTTTAACTAGTGAAAATTTAATTGTGGATATCAAGAATTAGCATTGTTACTAGTGGAAATGTAATTTCTGATATCAAAAATTGCCATTGTTACTAGTAGAAATCTAATTCCTGATATCAATAACTATTATTTTAACTAGTGAAAATTGAATTGTTGATATCAAGAATTCATATCCTGAAAATGAATAAAAGTTAAAACGGCTTGCCATAAACCCCAAAAAGCTAGAATAAATCTAAAATGCACGCCAAACCAAAACTCAGGTCTCAGGAGGATAAAGTTAAGATAGACCCACTGTCCTTGCATGAGGACATCATTTTATGCAAAAACTACTTCCTGTACAAAAACAAATTTTAGTTATTATACTTATTAGGTCCTACTTATACCAAATAGCAAGAAAAATTATAAAATGCACACCAGGCAAACTCTCGGGTCTCAGGAGGCTAATGAGGTTCCTGACGTGCTATAGATTTATTCTTTAATGGTAAATAAATGCATTCAAGGTCGAAAGGATGTAATCAAAAAGTCAAAATCCAACAATATATTATTTTTTCTGTTTTGATGTCTCTGTCTTGCATCTTTGTCTCTGAAACAGTTCTAGAGTTCTTGACTTAAAGGGCACCTATTATACTACTTTTTACAAGATGTAAAATAAGTCTCTGATGTCTGTGTATGTGAAGTTTTAGCTCAAAATACCCCACAGATCATTTTTTATAGCATGTTAAAACTGCCAAAACCAAAAAAAGCAAAAACACGCCGTGTCCCTTTAAATGCAAATGAGCTGCTGCTCCCAGACCCCTTTCAAGAAGAAGGCGGAGCTTTCAAGCGCTCACACTCCAGTGGCAACAAAACAGGACAATCTCACACAATAAAATGTCAGAAACTGTACTAACAGTGTTCAGTTCGAACCGGAGTCTGACAATGATGCCTACAGAGCCAGAGAATATATGATGCATGGAGATAGAACAGGTATAGTTTAGTTTAATTACGGTTATAATTTATGTTGTCACCTTGCTTTTATCCACTACAAGCCTGTTGTAGCGTACCACGTCCAGATGATGGCCAAAACTTTACTAATCAGTTTTATGAAATTTATTGTACATCACACAAAAAATGAAGTGTCCGTTTTCACTCCAGAAATCACTGTGAGAGCTGAATAAATCACAGTACAAGAAGTGCGCATTAAAGTATTATCCATAAACTCTCTCTCTCCCTTGTATGACTCATCAACATACACCACGAATTACACAAAACCACTCGTTACAACTAACAGTAAACAAATATATACAGACTTTATGCCTTTTCGGGGGGTGCTTAATAAACTGGTAAACTTTATATCAGTAAAACAACTTCTATGAACTGTAATAAATTTTCAGTAATTTTCATTACTGCCGTAACCAGTAACAATCCGGAGACTGTAAGCTGGATAACGAACAGTTGGTACTAATCCATCACTGAGTAACAACTTTTTAGCAAAGCCTGTTTTGTATTGTCCCTTTGTATTGACCCTCGTTCACAAAGCAGTCTGGAGTGAAATGATTTGCGCAGGCATAAACGGATTTAGGTATATTTTGCGGCATGTTACCTTTAAAACTAAAACTAAGGCCATCCTTAAAAATATTTTGGTTTGCAGTAACAGCAAAAAAAAAAAAGGGGGTCGGTAGGTAGGTCTATATTTTTTTTTCAAGATTCAAAGTAAAAAAAAATAAAAAAAATTTAGTCATGGTGATTACGTAGGTATGATTTTTTTAAAAAAAATTTTTTGCATATTGTGACATCACTGACTGGGTCTTCTAACCGTGCATCCACCGCTAGGTGTTAATGCAACCTACAAATCAGAGACCGGTTACGTTTCACTTTTGTGAAAAAATTTTCACAAAATTTTGAGACATAAGAGTTCATTGAATCGATTGTTTATTGGCATAAAGTTTCATGCACAATGACAAACAGGAGTGCAACATTCAGGGATTGAAATTAACACCCTCCAACCCGCCAAATAAGGGTAAAAATGAACTTTGGCGGGTAATGCTGTCAAATCACTAGCAAATTTGCCGTGTTTCTATGTTTACTCACTTTGCTGGGGAAGTTCGTGTAAGCCAAATCTGCGCGGATTTAGCGCAAATACGCAACTCGTGAGTCCTCATGATATATTAAATACAGCATATTGCACATAATCTGCGCCTTTCTGGCTTACTTGAACACACACGTCACTAAGCAACAAATAACGGCGCGCTTGTTCACTTGCATTGAAGTAATAGCGAATATTAAAAAGCATTTGGTTAACAGAAAAGACATTGTTATTTTCCAACATCCTACATGTTCTGTGTACTGCATTGATCTGTCCACCTAAAACACATTTTTGGTTAAAAAAAAAAAAGGCCGGTGGTGGTGGCTCACTTTGAAATTTCAATTTTAAAGAAACCACTTTGATTTTAGGGTCAAATTATAGCACGTCCTCAATAGTTTGAGTTTCCTCCACCAACATTTTAGTGGTTTCCTTCAGGTCAGTCGACACGGTCACGGTTAGACAGGGGTGAAGGGAGGGGAAAAGATCTGGGCACAGTTTTTCCAGAACTTCGTGCCAAGTTAAAGCGGTGTCGAGATGTTTTAATGCATTTTTTAGATGTATTATGGTGCCCAAACCCGTATGACTTTGAACGGTGACCTCGAACATTTTATTTACTGCAGCTGCAGCCATCATTACCCAGTGAGAACAGTGAATGAAACGAAGCGAACGTACAAGCCATGGTGTGACATGCGTAAGCCAATGGTGTAAACGTAATCATAGATGACGATGACGCCACAGGTTTTTATTTAAGAGAAAGAACGTAGCCTACGCTTGTATGTAGGCATAAGCAATTTATATTCACAATACTTACTGAAATATAGTTAATATTATTTTATTGAATTTGTATTAGTTGTTTGTTGAGTAAAAAAAAATTGGTCTGTCTTAACGCAAGTTTACAACCGGTAAGTCGGTCGGGCTAAAAAAAAAAAAAAAAAAAAATTGGGTCGGTCCTAAACTGACAGGGTCGGTCGGGTTACGGCAAACAAGAATATTTTTAAGGATGGCCTAATCCACTGCATCCTCAGTGGCTTGGATGATGAAAGAAAATGAAGACTCTTATGTTCACTCTTACATCCAATAACAGAACACCGGGATTGCTTACGAGACATTGTCACTACAGCTGCTCGTACACAGAGAAAATGGCGGATAGTGTACAACTTGCTGAGGGTTGAAACTATGGTAATGCAGGACTGTCAGTCTGTGGCCAACACATTTATGTCCAAACACAATATAAAAGTGGATTTTGCATAATAGGTGCCCTTTAAGAGTTACAGACTTTGCATCCCCAGAACGATGGATATATTAGGCTGAGGCCAGAAAGCACAGGTTTAGAAGCTCATTTCATACCTGACAAGAGCTATATATCATACAAATATGGAGGATATATCTCTGAAGAAGATAGCAGAATCATTCCCAAAATCAGGTCATTAGGTTCCTATGAATCATGAAGATCAGAAGATCATTTTGACAGAAATATAACATTTGATATCAGTATATCTTAAATTACATTGAGTGAAAGTTCCTGAAATGTTGGTATAGGAAAAATGTATCTTGTATTGTTATCACATCTTTTAATCACTTATTAATAATTGCATCTGCTTAAAGCCCATCAGAAATTCACTGCAGGAACTGATCCAATTTAGATAATAAAAAAAAACACATGAACCCCTGGTTTAATTTTTAATAATGTCTTATCAGGTTTCAGGGTTCGGTTGCCATGAATGCAGTCTGTTGTTATTGAATTTAACTTCAATCTGACTAAAAACTAAAACTTGGAACTATTTTACCTTGCCAGGGGCTGTATTCACTAAAGATCTTAAGGCAAAAGTAGCTCCTAATTGCCGATTTAGGAGAACTCTTAAAAATAATTGGCATGTTAGTCCTAATTTTAGGACTCCTAAATTTGTGCTCTAAGACTATTTCACAACCCATTTTATTGCTAAAACCAGCTCCTAAATCTGTGAAAAGTTAGGGCTGGTCAAGAGGTCTCCTAAGTCACTAAGACCAAATCACAAACAATCCTAAAATGGCTGTGTCTGGTCATCCGTTTTAGCAATCCGCCCAAAGACACTGTACACCATTGAGGCAATAGGCATAGAGCCTTGGGTGCTGAACCTTTTTTTCATAAATGCAATAAATGTTGATTTATAGATTTTAATATGTGATGACTTAACATAAAGGTTATTTATGTACAGGCAATATGCATTGAATGTTGGAGAATAAAACATTGCAGTCAAGTAAAAGAAAAAATGCTGTCTTAGCTTGGAATTTAGCCCACACCCAGCGTACTCCCGTCTCCCCGGCTGGGCATAGGAACCGGCCGAGAGTGAGGAGTTGGGTTGGTGGAGGGATGCCGAAAACTGTTGAGGTAACTAGGTGAGTCGGCTGTGTATATGCCTCCTCTCAAGGTGATTATAGACTATTTGAATGTGCTCCTCCCAAATTTTGAGATGCAGACATGTGAGAGGCTGACAATTAACTGAAAATATACTTGTTTAATTAGTGACACTTACGGCAACATGATACCTCTTTCTACAATATTTCTAGGATTAAATCACTGACAGAGACCCCTCCAACATCGGCCAATCACTGAGTTCATAGTTAGTAAGTGTGTTGACATCATCCATAGCAACAAGGTCAACCCCACCCTTTCTTTTAGCTTAACCCTTTGGGGTCTAAGGTGTTTTTGGGGTGCTTGAGATGTTTTGACATGCCCTGACATTTGTGCTTTTTTCAGTTACTTATGAACATATTAATGGCAAAGTTGTCATTGCACTCTATTTAGCACAAACAGGGCTACCGTAATATATGTTTGTATTTTTGAGAGAATAATGTTGATGCATGGTTATTGAAAAAAATGAAACTTAAAGTTTCTAAAATAAGGCCACAAAACACATACTAAATATGTGTCCACAAGACTTTTGACTAATGGATGTTGCCGCCTTGAGTTTTTGCTTCAAAATGATCTGAAAATCATCCTGCCTAATCATTCAAATAAAACAATACATTTTTTGTTTGGAAAGGCAATATGTGGGGGGCGTGAATGATCGTGAATAATGTTCCGATTCACACCTGAGAAGACAATGACCTGAAAAGACATTATGTATATATATATTTTATAATTAGAAATTGTAACCAATTACAAATAGGTTACAATTACAACAACAATTAAATTTTTTACAATATTTCAAGTGTAATCTTTCTTTGTAAAAAGTATACATATTATCATACGTATTTCAAAGGTAAGGATTCATTAGTTTGAATATTGGAACAAACACTATAATAACATCTTAGTTGATAATTTAATAGACTTTATTTTTGACAAAACATCCCATATATATTTAACATATGAGCAGAAATTGGGGAACAAAAGCTTATTTGATGTGGCAGTAGTCTTTTTTTTTACAGTAAAAACTTTATAATCTATCCAAAACTAATCAACGAAATCTTGTCTAAACATTCATAATTAGTCTGTAACATATCGTGTTTATGATATATTAGCATATACATGTTTATTTGCAGTTTGTTGCTTATACAGACATTTTATTTCAACATATTTCAATCTATTTTTACTCATCTCAGTAGGCTCTAGCAATATAGTTTGGATGTGTTCATGTAAAAATAACATGTTTACTAATGTAGGTGCGAGAGTGAATGAACGGCACAGGCGCGCGCTGTATAGCTGTAGTAAACAACAGAGCGTGCCTGTGCCGTTCATTCATTCATTCACACACAGACACACAGTTCTTATTTAAACAGTATTTTTGCGGTTTACAGACACTATTCAATATCGCGATTAGAACAAAGCACTTAAGAATAAATAACTTACTACATCAGCTGGATCCGTTGCTCCTCAAAGTGAAATTAGCAGCATTTCTAGTACATTTTCCAGGATTATTAGATAGTATTATTCCTCACAGCGTAGCAAGACGAGGTAAAGTACAAGATTCTTATTAAACTTGATGTGTTTTATCCAGCTGACGTGGGCGTTGGCATGTTTGCATGGCTTGCATCAGATCATTTGCGTTTGAATAGTGCGCGCTCTCCGTGGGCGTGTCACATTAACACTTAATGAGCTGAAAAGAAAAAGACTGACATCTCTCTGTTCATTACTTCATTTAAAAGAAGAGAATTCAAGCTTCATAAAGAAAAATCTCTTGTGCCAGTGTGACAAGTATTCGCTGAGTTACAGTTCATTTTCAGACGTGTTTCAGAACAGAGACAGAGAGAAGGCAAAACTCACATGTTTATTTTCTTTATTTGACAAAAAGCACAACACTTTGTTTTTATTGTAAGTATACACAAAAAAATAGACACTTAACAGGATGGAATGATGTATAACACTTATATGTAAGATCAAAATCAACAGAGTATTTTGAGTCTAATCTTGAGCAAGTTTTCTTTCTTTTGCTTAGTAAAAGTTGGTCTCAGCAGCTTTGTGAATAGGTTTTAAGAGGAAACTCTTACCTAAGAACTTTTACTGCTATTTAGGAGAACTCTTAGTGGTAAGTGTGAATACGGACCCAGATTTTTAGAGTGACAGTGAAACAGATCATTTCTTCCTTATCTGACCACTGTGGTAAATCTGAAATGTATATTATTTTCAGCATTTTTATTAACTGACATCAACAAAGACAATTTTCCCTATTTTATTTTTAATACAGTATTTCAGAAATTAATATTTCAAGAACATCATAACATTTTTGTTTTCAATAAGATAAAATTAGGATTGACATGCCCATTATTTTTAAGAGTTTCTCCTAAATTGGCAAGTTAGGAGCTACTTTTAGCCTTAAGATCTTTTGCGAATACAGCCCCTGGTTTTGATTCAAAACCAAAGATGACTCGCTTTGCATTCAAGTGATTAATTTTGTCCTGAAAGTACAAAATAACATGAAATAAACTTTGCATTTCAGAAGATATTGTCATCAATATGAGAAATAATAAACTTTCCCTTTCAAGTGTTTGCATCGAGATGACGCTGTGGGAACGCTCTGTGTGATTGCGTCGTGAAGCACTTGTGAAATCAGTCCAATGGCATATAGGCAGGTGATGTCATGGCAGGAAGCTATAAAGCGCACCCAGACATTGTCAGCTTCTGTGTCTTCAGCAAATGCTCTGTGTGAAACTGTCTCTGTCTATTGATTATTGTTTGTCCTCAAGCATATTAAATATCTAGACAGGAGTATAATGGCACGAGCAAACAGCATTTTGGATTGTGTGTTTCTCCCTGCCCTCGCTTCATTACGAGTGGGGACACATGCGATTTATGTGTTGTTTGTTTGGGAGTAGACGCGGTCAGCTCTAGTAAAAGGGGGCTGACAGTGTTCATTCATAAATTCCTGACGTGTTACATATGCACTATTAAGAGTTTTAGTAGATTAAGGGGCTGCATAAGAGTGTAGTGGCTCGGATCTCGCGTTTGCCGAGGCAGCGCATAGATTATGGGTCTGCATCTCTGCAATAAGAATCTTGTGGCTCAGATCTCGCGTTTGCCGAGGCAACGTTTAGATAATGGATCCACAATATAAGCGCATGGAACTGAGCAGACGGGAATTTCCATTTCTCTCTTTCTCTTATGATTGTGTGCAAACTAATTATGTGTTTGCAGACTATTATTTATGGTTCTTTTTGTGTTTGAGATTATAATATAAATTTCATTTTGAGAAATTAAATGAAATATTTGTCTGGCTTTGAAAGTAGATATATGAAAATAATATATTCAACCTTTTATCCAGACCAAGTTCTCTATCTGATTGATTTCTGGCTGCATTTAATTGTAATGAAATCAAATGTTAAATACTCATCTGAGTTGATGTCTGTATTAATACACTATATTCAGCCTTTCACCTAGACAGTTTCTACTTGTCTGGTTGATATTTGGCTGCATTTAATTCTGAGGAAATTAATGGTGAAATTCCTGGGGGGAAATGAATAACAGCTCATTATACGGTGCCCTCGGGGGCTGTTCTGCCAACCCCATCACCTCGTGGGCTTCGGGGCGCAACGGTCTCCAGTAAGTTCTAGTCTCAGACGAGCCCTTATCTCAGTGTCCGCCCGGAAACGTATTGGCGCTGGGATTCACGCCCCCTCCGAGAAGGGTCTCCGAGCAATCAGGTCGGCTGTTCCCTGCCGGTGTGCTGCTTCAGGGCACCAAATTGGTCGCTTGAGTAATGGCAGAGACCAGTCTCGAGAGGCTGTCGGGGGAAAGAGGTTAACACCTCACTATACGCTGCCCATTTCCCTTCGATGACTTCGGGGGGCTGTTCTGCCAACCCCGCCACCTCGTGTGCATTAGGGCGCAATTGTCTCCGACGAGTCCATATCTCCGTGTTTGCCCGGAAATGTAGCGAAACTGGAATGCTCGCCCCCTCTGAGGAAGGTCTCAGAGCAGTCAGTTTGGTTGTTTCCTACCGATACGCCGTACAGAGCACCGAATTGGTCACTCGAGTAACACCTAGACCAGTCTTGAGAGACTGGTTCTCTTAATAGATTTTTTTGGCAGCATGGGAACTTCTGCCAAACATATTTCAACAGAAGCAGAGCGTCTGCTCCTGAGCCCCCACTAAAGGACTGGGGGTCGGGCTGGCCCTCTCAACCGTAGCCTTCAAGGGGTAAGACGGATCTGAGGACTGTCATTATTTCCAAGAAGGCTGCGGGGAAAAGGTCCTGACGCCCGAGGAGTCAGGCCAATGAGGGCAGTCTCCCCCGAAGTAAAGCAGTTAACACCTCATTATAAGGTGCCCGCTGCCCTTCGGTTCCATCAGGCGACTGTTATGCTAACCCCGGCACCTCGTGTGTTTCGTGGTGCTGCGGTCTCCAGCGAGCACATATCTCAGGGTCCACCCAGAAACGTAGTGGTCCTGGGATCCCCGCCCCCTCCGAGGAGGGTCTCAGAGCAGTCAGTTCGGTCGTTCCCTGCCGGTTCATCATTACAGGGCGTCGGGCTGATTGCGCAACAAAAACCAGAAGCCAGTCTCGAGAGGCTAGTACCTCTATTAGAATTTTTGGCAGCGTGGAAGCTACTGCCAAATGTTTCTTGTTAGGTCCTGCAGACCATAGAAAATGGTTATCAAATACAGTTCGGGTCTTGCCCGCCCAGGTTTATGGGGGTCCTATCCACCCTGGTGGGCCCCAAGCAGGTTCTGATAATGGAACAAGAAGTGAAAACCCTGCTGGAGAAAGGGGCCATAGAACATGTACCCTCCTCCAACAGGGAAACCGGGTTTTACAGTCGGTATTTTATAGTTCAAAAGAAGGATGGGGGGGTTGCATCCCATTTTGGATCTGCAAGTGCTGAACGAGTCAGTCATGCAGCTAAAATTCTAAATGTTAACCTTGAGACAAATCATGCCACAGATCAGATCTGACGACTGGTTTGTCACGATAGATCTCAAGGACGCCTACTTCCAAATATCATATCCTTCCATATCACAGGAAGTTCCTGGGGTTTGCTTTCAGGGGCAAAGCATACCAATATCAAGTTCTTCCATTCAGCGTAGCACCATCACCCCGCACTCTCATGAAATGCGTAGATGCAGCTCTGGCGCCTCTGCGTCTGCAGGGTATTCGCATCATAAACTACATCGACGATTGTTTGATTCTGGCTCAGTCGCATCAGTTGGTGGTTCGGCATCGAGATGTCGTTCTTGCCCACATAAAAGATTTGGGGTTATGGCTAAATGCCAAAAAGAGTGTGCTTTCTCTACTACAGAGGACCACTTTTCTAGGCGTGGTTTGGGACTCAATGTCGATACAGGCATGCCTCTCACCTGCATACACATAGAGTCCATCCTGTCAGCTGTGAAAAGAATAAAGCTAGGCCAGTCAATCACTGTGAAACTGTTTCAGAGATGGTTGGGTTTGATGGCAGCTGCGTCCAATGTGATACCTTTTTGGCCTGTTGAGACCCTTACAGTGGTTTTCCCTGAGGGGCAACCCCTTTCGCATGATCAGGCTCACACGGCAATGCTTACGTGCCCTAGTTATGTCGAAGATACCTTGGTTCTTGTCCCAGGGTCCTGTGCTGGGAGCCCCTTGTCGTCGCATAACGCTTACGACGGATTCTTCCCTCACGGGTGGAGAGCGATCATGGATGGTCGCTCGGTGCCCGTGGACGTGTCACCATCTTACCTGGTACTTAATCATCTGGTGATGATGGCTCAGGCTCTATATCCCTGGGCACCAGATTCAGGGAGCAGACATCATGTTGAGGCAGGGGCTGAGGCCCAGGAAAGGGAGACTCCACCCCGAAGTGGTGGAGCTCATATGGAAGTGCAGACGTGGCTGTACTGTATCTGTACATAGTTTCCCTAATTGTTCTACTCCCGGGAGTTCTGGAGAGCAGAGTTATGGAAGCATAGGTTTGGCCTCTGAGGGGGCCCAACTCATAGACTCAGGTCTCTCACCTGAGGTTTTTGAGGCCACGATCACTCTTGAGCTCCCTGCATAGGAAACAAACCGGTTTCCTCCATGGTGCGTTGGAGCAGGAGGAGTATGGCGGCTTTGTATGAATGATTGAGGCATTTATATAGCGCGTTTCATATGTACTACTGTACACCTAAGGAGAGAAAGTGATAGACCCAATTCAGTGGATGGGGATTATTAGGAGGCCATGATTGGCAAGGGCCATTGGAGGGAATTTGGCCAGGACACTGGGGGTTACACTCCTACACTTTACGAGAAGTGCCATGGGATTTTTAATGACCACAGAGAGTCAGGACCTTGGTTTAACGTCTCAAGGTGAGTTCCTTTGAAAGGGAACGCCTCAGTCCATGAACCACGGTTCTGGCGTGCCTGTGATCTGGCGACCTATCAGAAGTCTACAATGTTTGGTCTGGGTGCGCTTTATAGCTTCCTGCCATGACGTCACCCGCCTATACGCCATTAGACTGATTTCACAAGTGCTTCACGACGCAATCATGCAAAAGCGTTCCCACTGCGTCGTCTTGACGCAACGTCTCGTTCCCTCTTCAGGGAACCGAGGTTACAGTTGTAACCGAGGCGTTTTTCACATATTGAATTTTTAGTATATTAAAAATATACAAGCAGCGCTTGCAGGTTCACTACCTGGTCCCTGAAGGGAGTGGTAGGAACCTTGGGCACATAGCCAGGCTGAGGTCTCAGTACTACATGGTTGTCACCCGGCCCGAACTCTAGGCACGATTCGTCAACCAAAAATGCCTGCAGGTCCCCTACCCTCTTGACAGAGGCCAGTGCAACCAGCAGAAAAGTCTTCATGGAAAGAAGCTTTAAGTCTACTAACCGCAAAGACTCAAAGGAAGCATCCTGAAGTGCTCGAAGCACCAGGGAAAGGTCCCAAGAGGGTATGGAGGGGGGTTGAGGAGGATTTAATCGTCTCACCCCCCCCTAAGAAACCTGACGACCAGCTCGTGCTTTCCTACTGTTTTGCCATCTATGTGGTCGTGATATGTTGAAATAGCTGCAGCATTTACTTTGAGGGTGGAGGGAGACAGCCTTCGCTCCAACCCTTGCTGTAAGAAGGAAAGCACAGACCCTATCGATCTTCTTCGGGGGTCTTCTCGGCGAGAAGAACACCACTCGATGAACAGGTTCCACTTCAGGGCATACACACGTCTCATGGATGGCGCCCATGCAGAAGTGATGGTGTTAAGTACCTCTGGGAATAAGTCACCTAGAACCTCCGCGTCCCATCCAGGGACCAGACATGGAGTTTCCAGAGGTCCGGACGCGGGTGCCATAGGGTGTCCCGTCTCTGAGTCAGAAGATCCTTCCTCTCACTGGGCCAGAGAGGGACTGTCACCTGGAACATGAGTTCTGGGATCCAAGTCCGGATGGGCCAATAGGGAGCCACCAGAAGGACCTGCTCCTTGTCCTCCCTGACTTTGCACAGAGTCTGCGCAAATAGGCTCACTGGGGGAAACGCATATTTGCGGAGGCCCCGGGGTCAGCTGTTTTACTCCCTGACCGAGGGAACTCTCGGCACGGATGCACAGCCCCACAGCTGGCCCTCTGGTCTCTGCGGAGGCAAACAGGTCTACCTTAGCCTCCCCGAACTCTTTTCAGATCAGCTGAACCGCCAGGGGGTGGAGTCGCCATTCTCCCAGGAGTACAGCTCGTGATTGCTTGTCGGCCACACGGTTGAGCACACCGGGGACATACATGGCTCGAAGCGACCCTCAGATGCTTCTGATTCCAGAGGAGGAGATGGCGGACGAGTTGTGTCGTGACGGGAGCGTAGACCACCTTGTCGGTTAATGTACGCAATGGTTGCAGTGTTGTCCGTACGGACCAGCACATCCCTGCCTTGTAACGGCCTTTTCAAGCGGCTCAGAGCGAGACGTACTGCTAGCAGCTCAAGGAGTTGATGTGCCAATACAGTTGGGGGTCTGTCCACACCCCTGACACTGCATGCCCATTGTACGTGGCACCCCAGCCAGTGGCAGAGGCATCTGTGAACACCACAGCATGCCTGGATACCTGTTCCAAGGGGACTCCTGCCTGCAGGAATGAGGGGTCTGACCACGGGTTGAAGGTCTGGTGGCACGCCGGTGTGATTGTCACCTGGTGAGTGCTGTGATGCCACGCCCATCTCGGGACTCGGCCGTGAAGCCAGTGCTGAAGCGGTCTCATATGGACCAGTCCGAGCAGGGTTACCGCTGCTGCAGCTGCCATATGCCCCAGGAGCCTCTGAAAGAATTTCAGTGGGACCGTCGTCCTGCCTTTGAATGTGTTCAAGCAGTTCAGCACCAACTGAGCGCGTTCTTCTGTGAGGCGTGCTGTCTGTGCTACCGAATCCAACTCCATACCGAGAAAAGAGATCCTCTGCACGGGGAAGAGTTTGCTCTTTTCCCAGTTGACCTGAAGACCCAACTGGCTGAGGTGCCTGAGCATGAGGTCTCTGTGTTCACATAGCTGATCTCGAGACTGTGCTAGTATGAGCCAGCCATCGAGATATTTGAGGATGCGAATGCCCTGTTCTCTCATGGGAACAAGGGCCCCCTCCGTGACTTTAGTAAGGAGACGGGGGGACAGGGACAGTCCGAAGGGCAGGACTTTGTACTGATATGTTCAACCCTCAAACGCAAAGCGTAGAAACGGCCTGTGTCGAGGGAAAAATCGAGACATGAAAGCACGCGTCCTTCAGAACGATCGCTGCAAAACAATCTCGGGGACGGATGCATGTGAAAATGCGTTTTTTGCGTGAGCATTTTGAACGGTATTTTGTGGAGACTCCGATTCAAAACTCGCAGGTCCAAGATCGGTCGTAACCCACCGCCTTTCTTGGGTAAGTAGGGACTGTAGTGCCCTGTCCTCATATCGGCTGGAGGGACCGGCTCCATCGCTTCCTTCACCAGTAGCGGGGTCTGAGTGTGCTGTGCAACACTTACCTGGTTCCACGGTGCAGGAGGCGGCTTGGTTGCGTTCTCGAACCGCACACTGCTGCCTGCTGGCGACAGAAGAGGCGGATGAGAGTGGTGAGGATTCTCTCCTCCCACTGCTCTCCGGGCCCTCTTCGGACCCAGAGATGAAAGAAACTGCTCTTTTATTGAAAATTTGGGTACCGCTGGTTTTGAGGCCAGCGGCAAAACACAAACAAAAGGAAACAGAAGATTTTTCCACCAGCAGGACGAGGCCGAGGGCCATGAGAGAATGGCGCGAGGCCGGTGGCATGATTACTAATGAGCGACATCTGCACGACGCACCAGTCTCGTATCTCTCACAGAGGAGCAGAAGCATAAAAGGGGGAGTGAAGATCGAGAGATGAACAGGCCTGGACTTATGTTGTGTTTTGTTTTATTATATGTGACAGCAGTTGTCCGTGAGGGGCTGCTGTCTTTTCTTTCGTTTTGTATTTGTTTTATCTTGTTATTAAATTGTTTAAATATTCGCCGGTACCCGCCTCCTTCTTCCCATAACATCTGAATTGCGTTACACAGTCCCATCCATCTCTGGGTCGCCCGTCCTAGGGCTGCTTCCCCCTGGCTTTGCCTCCCTTCTTGGCGGGGGCCTGGACGGGCGGGGCGGCCTGCCTGCGACTGGCTCCACTGCGCCGTTTAGGAGGAGGCTGCTGCTGCGGCGCGGGAGCAGGGGAGGACGCCCCCGGCGATGAGCAGACTGAGGAGCCGCGGGCTGTGGGGTGGAGGCAGCACCTGACTGCCGTGGCAGGATGTGTTTGATGGCCTCTGTCTGCTTTTGTACAGCCAAAAACTGCTGGGCGAAGTTCTCAGAGTTAAGGAACCGGAGCTTGTCGGTCTCCCTCATGTCGACCAGACACAGCCAGAGATGGCGATCCTGGACCACCAAGGGGGACATCGCACGACCCACTGACCGCACGGTGACTTTCGTCGCATGAAGTGGGGAGCACCAAAGGAAACGACTGGTACACACCTCGAGGATGGTCCAGCACGTTCCATTGGTGGCTCAAATGGCTGCGGAGCAGGAGAGGGATGAGGGTTCCTAGGGGGTTGGTTGCCCGAAGGAAGCGCGCTCACCGTAATCCTCAGGTCTCCCACGTCACTGCCCAAAGCAACCCTCTGGGGAGGGTTGGATCGAGGCAGAGGCACGGGGACTCCGCCCCTTTGCAGGAACGAGAGTCTCGACCGCAGCTCCGAGATGGACATCTTCCCACTATGGGTACATGAGTCATCCACGAACGCTGCCTCAGTGTGTTCGAGGCCCATACACACGAGGCAGCGATCGTGACTATCCCGTGACCCCAGGTAACGACCACATCCAGAAACACACAGATAGAAAGTCATCTTGAAAAAGACGCAATCTATCGGTGTAGGCTCTTTTAGGGACTGCTCTCACTGGTGCTGAAGCACGCAGCACCTGATGCAAATGATTGCACGCCAATGTGCATTGGCTTGTTTAGTTTCACTCGAAGTAAATTGGCCTCTCTAGTGAGATTCCTATTAGTCGGTCACGACGTAGACAGAGAGTGACCGACTGATAGGGTACCATTAACCAATTGCTAGAATACAAGATCAGGGCTCGCAAAATTTCAAAATCGCTGGTAGCCCTTCGGGCAGGCACTCTTCAGATTTTGGTAGCCCGAAATGAATTTTACTAGCCCAAATAAAAAGACAATTTTTAATGTAGAAAATTGGTTAGGAGTCAAAACATCAATCAAAAACTTTTTCAAAACACAAATATCAACAAGTGCGCAGCTCCGTTATTTTAAAGTCTGACAACGCTAAAAGTGTTAATTTTCTGATGGAATAATTCACATATTGAAGTGCAGCAGTAAATAATAATAATAACAATACCAGACTTTTTTGAGGCAAGTAAATTGTGCTCTAATTATTTTATGCTGTTTATAGCAGAATATATGATGGTCAAGTCACCTTTATTTTTGTAGAGCTTTTTACCATACAAATTTGTTTGATTCAAAGCAGCTTTACAGTGATAGTGTGTTAGCACATGGATTCAAACATTCTGACACGCAAAGTAAAGCATTCATGTCAAAGTGGAGCTTTAATTTTTATTGTGCATAGGCGTAATTTATGGGTGGGACATGTCCCCACCACTTTTTCCCAGGGTCGATATTGTCCCCCACCACTTTGTGAAACATTTCGAGGCACGGATGGTCCTAATACAAATAAATAAAAATCTCCAGTTAACTAGCAGAGCATTCATTTAGTTCGTTATTAAATAAGAGACAATCTAGAGCTAAAATGTGTTGTTTTTTAACTCAAGCTGAGTGCTCGTTGCCGTGGCGATCGGTTGCATGGATACAGTGTTCTCTTGTGGCTCGCACAGTCTTCACTCGGACGCACGCTTCAATCTATCGCTGTTGCGGAGACTCTATTCATTCCGGTGAAATCACAAAACAAACTGCACACAAACGTGTCTCTGCTTGATACTGTAACCACTGATGAACATATTCGGTTTTGATGAGGAAAAAATTTATCAAATCTATAGCCTACGTGATTAGAACCCAGAACCTCTGACACACTTGGCAAAAGTTTTAACCACAAGACCACTAAGGTACACAAGCAAAGTTGCTGATCTATGCATTTATTCACGTGAAAATTCTCGGCACTGACAATATTAGTGGATTTCATTAAAAGACTAATTAAACCCAATGGGACGTTACTATTAAAATTGATTTCTAGACATCATAATGTTTTTTTCTCAAACTGTTATTTGATTTTTACATATATCTGATTTTGCATTGTATTAGCAACATACCCACACACACAAACACACACACCTGTCCCACCCACTTTTTAAAACAAACTTGTGCCACTGATAATGTGTTTCTCTTAAAACAGGCACGGAGATTCATGAGAAATTGCGCTGCGGACAAATCAGCATGATCAAAAACTTGCGCGGTCATATTTTTTCTTAAAATAACTAGTCAATAATGTGATTAAAGGGAGCAATTTGATTACACTATTTCAGATAGCCCGTCGGGCAGGCCGGTTATGCATTTTGGTAGCCCGACTGGAAAACACAATAGCCCTGGGACGTCGGGCTAGCGATTTTGCGAGCCCTGAAGATGTTCAATAAACACGTTTGACTCATCTTTAACCAACTTTGTATGTAGTGTGATATGTTATATTTTGCCTTTTTCCCCTGATTTTCATATTATAGTTATTTATTTATTGTTTGATCATGTTTATTATTATGTTACTTTGAGGCTTTTCCTGATTAGACAGTAATGATTATATTTTATTTTGTCTTGTGTTGCAGCTGATGTCAAAACACCCTTCAAAGCGCCTGGGCTGCAGCCAAGAGGGAGAGAGAGATATTAGGGAACATGCTTTCTTCCGTCGGATTGACTGGGAACGCCTGGAAAACAGAGAAGTACAGCCTCCATTCAAACCTAAAGTGGTAAGACAATCTATGCAGGTCTATACATTTTCGACTTATTATGTATTTATTAATGCTATTCTGATTGATATACTGAAAAAAATTAAGAAAGCTCTTACTGAGTTTCAACTATTTATGATGATAAAGATTAAGATACAGGGTTATTTAGTGGTGCAGGGATTTAACAGGGATGTTATTACAAAGTTTACTCTCATTGTTCTTCTGGTGTTATTCTATTGTATTACCTCACTATGATTGAGGAAGCCAAGTTTTCTATCACTGAAAAGACAGTGTGTAAATAAGTGGTCCTACATGCAAATGTTGGCCAATTCGTCCATCTTAACTGACTAAAAGTTTCAGAAATAATTATCCTTTTTAACTGGGGTTTAAGTTCTGAAAGTTACTGTATTTTTTCATAAGTATATCAAGTTAAAACGTAGTATATGGCCCCTGAACAAAGGTATCATGTACAATAAAAAAAAAAAAAAAAAAAAAAATTGCCAAATTGATCCAGTTGTGATCTTTGTGACACTATAGTATACAATGTGTAAGGCTTTATATGTAAATGGAAGTATTTTATGGTGGATTTGGAGCTAACTGTTGTACCAATGGTTCAACTTCTTTAGTAAGACTGCAAGACATCCAGCCAGTAATGCATTACAATATAATCTAATTTTGTCAAGAATGCATGAAATACATTTTCTGCATCAGGGAAAGACAGCATGTCTCATAATGTTTAAACAATCCTAAATTAGAAGAATGCTGCTCTAGAAACTGTTCTAGAAACATTGTAAAAAATAAATTGTTTTTAAAAGACAAGTTGCTCCTTAACTGTACAAGATGATTTAACAGTACATCCAGGTGACACGGTTTCAGGTTTTACAGGATGGCATGTTGGTTCTTGTATATTTAAAAAATTGTAACTGTATATTTCTGTATATTTAATCAAGTAATAGAAAGTTAAGAACTACTAGAATTGGCTTTTACCTTAAAATGTTCTGATAACCACCATAATAATACAGGCAGTAAAATAGTAAGCCACACAATGAATCAGACTTCATTGTGTTCATTGATCTCATTGTGTAAAGATGTTGCACAGGGTCATACAATATTATACAATATACATCATACAATATTCATAATACAATATGTAAGGAATAATTGACGACGGGCCATTTAATTATTTTTCTAATAATTCAATGGCCCGTAGTCAATTATTACGCTTATACTACAGTTACCTCACCTCGAAGCATTGTTCAGATGATGTATTTCAAGACGTTTCTTAAGATTTCGTCATTAAAACGCTCTTGTGTGTAGGACTAATTTCTTACGCATCTAATCCCAAGCCTTCATTGCCAATTCCAAAACATCATTTTAGATCTAGTAACAGAGGTTTGAGCCACTGATAGCAGACTAATGCAGTTATTAAAGAGGGAGAGAGAGAGAGATTGCAATAATGAGACAGAAAAGAATGTGTGTCAATAAACATTAATGAAACATTATGACGCAGCACCAATCAGGATTGGATTAGTTTCGTTCATACTTCAGACGTGTTACGCTAAGGGCGTTCCCCAAAGTGTCGTTTCCGACGTAGTGTCTTCTCAGAGAACAAGAGTTAAAGTTTTAACTCGAGACGTTTTACACCGTTATTTGGTGAAACGTATCAAGAATTGGTATTGCTTTTCTGAGACAATGACTGCAGGAAGTGAGAATATTTTTCCAAGATACTAAAAGGATACAGATAGAGCCATTTGTCATATTAAATAGCCTTAAATTAAACTGTCCATTGTACAGTTGTGTGTATGTCTGTGGAATGAGAGAGAGAGAGAGAGAGAGAGAGAGAGAGAGAGGGGGGGGGGGAGCAGTCTGCAAACATATAAATGACTTCTAAAGTGGGTCACATTGTAGTTGTTACACAAGCACACATTCTCACCCATACATATATCATTGAATAGGGCATTCCGTCACATCCCAGGGGACAAAACAGAAAAAAAGAGAGGGGTTAGTTTGTCGTTTGTGTGTGTGTGTGTGTGTGTGTGTGTGTGTGTGTGTGTGTGTGTGTGTGTGTGTGTGTGTTTTATGTGTGTGTTTTATGTGTGAGTGTGTTATAAACATCACCCTTCACTTTTAATAGTTTTTCTGTTTATTCTCGAAAGTTGCCTAACATCCCCTCAGAACATCCTGCTGAACTGCAGCTACGGCTTTTTGGCTATGGCCAAAAGTAGGCCAGATACAGACCCCGTGTCCCTTTCACACTAATGGTGGGGGTTAAACAGGCTTAATTCACCACAGCTACCATTTCAAACATTTAGCCAATCATTAGTTGCACTGCTGGCATTGGGAGGGTCCTAAATGGACCTCTGTGTCGAAAAACTGGTCTCTGTATTTGTGTGATTATGACAGTTGCAGCTTTAAATTACTGGATGTTTACATTGTTTATCCTTTGCATATGTTTGTTGGTGTTTAAGAGCTTGTAAGAACACGACCAAATTCCTCCTCAGTTTTTCATCATTCATAAACGATGGGAAAATCTGCCTCATAAGAGAGCATGACACAGGAATTTATGTCTGACCATATCTCTCAGTGCTTGAGTCACCATTCATCTCTCCTTTCAAACATGTCATACAATGAGAAGGGGGGAGGGGTGTCTTCTATTTTAAGACACATCTTGAGCTGCATGTCTTATAGAATCTGACAGCTTTACAAAAGGAAACTCTTTTCTTTTTTTCCTTTACATACATAGGCACAATTAAAGGAATTGTTCACCCAAAAATTTACATTCTGTCAACATTTCACTCTTATGTCATTCCAAACCTATTAGCCATTGGCTAATCTTCAAAACACAATTTAAGAGAGGCTTTTATTCACATATTAACACATATTCATATTTATAAAAACCGTCTTTGCACTTTGGAAAAAAGTGCTATAATGCACTTTGAGACAAAGTTTCTTTGTCTTTGACGTGGAAAAGTGCTTAGCGCCATGTCAGGTTCTAAGCAGGTGTACACACTTTTCTTTAAGGCAGAGAGTCAGAGTACTGCAGGTATTTCGACGTTGACTGGTGCTCTTTTATATGTTAATGACATCAGGGGCGGATCTACAGGGGGGCAAGGGGGGGCAGGTGCCCCCCCACTCTAGAGCCTTGCCCCCCCCAACTGCCCCCCTAACTTTGATGATCCAAAAACTGTACCTGTAAAAACAACCCGCAAGCTTCTCAAAACAGTGAACTAAACGATACATTTACCAAAAGTGAACAATTTAATTTTTATTAAAGCCCCTTCCCCCTCCCCCTCAAATACTTAGTACGTCCCTGATTCAAACCTAGAGCGCCGTTCGCTCAGTCTGGCTCACACACACACACACACACACACACACACACACACACACACACACAGCGAGTCTGCTGCGGTGCGGTGGCCCTGCAACCCGACTGGAGAGACTGAGCTGCCCCAGAGCCTCTGAAGGTGAAATGAGTTTCCCCAGGTGTAGTTAAACACACGTTTAACTTAAAGTTACATTTGTAATGAATGCTAAAGACGATTCAGCATCAGCAAAAACAGCGAGTCTATTACGTTAACCAAAATCAGCGGTCAAATCGCTCCCTCGTGATTTGTAAGAGCACTCTTCACTTTGATTAGCCTAATTTTGATTTTAGTAAAGACAAGAACAGCTTAATAAAAAATATAAATTGTTTGTATCCATAATGTTTACTGATGGTCGCCGTTACGGCGACGTTACGTTACAACACACAATACAGTGCCAGTTAGGAGATCGATCATTTGATTAGCTAAGCAAATCCAATTCCTCTCAGATATCACAGCAATGAAACCAGGTTACAACTGGGGAAATAACAAATACAATTAGGATTATTATATTAAGTAGTCTAAACATAACTGGTGTGTGTGCATGTGATAAATCTTTCTGATTTTATATTTGTTATATAGGCTATTATTAGCTACATGGCCCTACAGTGTAATGTAATAGCCTACAAGGATAACCAGAGGTTTTCACATATTGACTTTTGCAGGCAAGAGTACACTGTAGTTGAAGAACGTAGCTGGAGCCTAACCATTAAGGCTAAAAGTCCTTGGGCACAATTATTGTACTTTTTTTTTATATTTTCATTTAGCTTTTTATACTTTTACTTTTTAAAAGATGCACAGTTTTGTTTTGTTTTGTTTTGTTTTGTTTGAACACTGCACTGGGCTTATTCCTGTTGTGAATTAAAAACCTTTGTAGTGTGTAAGGGCATGATTAAACAATAACTACTGTGTTTTTGTGTTTGTTTTGTTAAAGCAATTCACATAGGGATTCCCACCGTCTACCCCTGCCACCCTGCCAAGACCTCTTGCCACCCCTTTGCCCCCCCCATGTAAAATTTTCTAGATCCGCCACTGAATGACATTAATTAGGGGGCGTCTACAAGGCGGAGATCTGAAACAATCCAGCTGCGCACAATTTCAAGATCATTTGTGATTTATAGGTTTCACATCTGGAAGAAAGTCGTACGCACACTTTTTTTGCATACATGTGGTTTGTGAACGAACGCATGCACAAAAAAATAACCCTGCGTACAACTCTCTTAAGAAATTATCATAGCATTGAATGTTGGATGGTTTCTACGCAAGTGGAGAGACAGAAAAATTAAAAATGGTTTCATTAAAAATGTCTTAATTTGTGTTTCAAAGATTAACCAAAGTCTTATGGGTTTGGAATGACATGAGCGTGAGCAAATGAATACAGAATTAAAATTTTTGAGTGAACAATCCATTTACATTTTTACATTTAGCTGACGCTTTTATCCAAAGCGACTTACAATTGCTATATTTCAGAGGTCGCACGCCTCTGGAGCAATTAGGGGTTAAGTGTCTTGCTCATTGGTGTCTCACAGTGGATTCGAACCCGGGTCACTCACACCAAAGGCATGTGTCTTATCCACTGCGCCATCACCACCCACTTAAATGCAGCAAATTACTACACATATATTTTTTTAATAGATCATTGAAAAACATTATAGCGTTAAATTGACAGCCTTCATTTAAACATTAAGTGACGTCATACAAGAAAATGTTGGCTGTTGTTCTTGTATTGAAACAATTTATGAAAGCTTTAACATGAATGGGCTGAAAACTGCACACCCTATAACCCACATATGTACGTATATAATTTATATGGAACCTTGAATCATTGATTCGTCATAATAATAGGGTTATTATAAATGTTCCCTTGGTACCTTTTCATACAAATTGAATGGAGGTTAAAGAAGTCTACTACATGATAGATTGAGTGTCGGGTATTAATATACCTCCTACTTACAGTAGTTTAGTTAATTTGTCAAGATGCTTTGAGGTGCAAAAGTATTCATGAGCCTATCATGGAAAACAGAAAATGAGAACTATGAGCCTGTTGTGATTACAATGTTGTTTTGTCACACATAAGATTCTAACAAAAAATACATTGAGTTTCACATTAGATTTTATGTTTTACACTAGTTTTAACGAATTAAAGCAGAGTATTCATGTCAGAAGCTACTGTCAGGTGTCAGTGTGTTTGGGTTCCACAGCTGTGCAAACTAGTAGAGCCAATTGCGTAATCTAGATGAAGAGGAACTAGGGCATATAATCTGAAAATCTGAAGAGTGTTCTGTGCATTGAACATGAAGTAATTGGGAACAGAAGTATGAATAGGCATCAAAATTCCATATTTTCTACAAAGAATGTAAACACTTAAAACACTTTTCCTACAAACTAACCACTTAAAATCCCTTACGTTTAGAATTCAAACTGAAGATAAAACAGTTAGAACTATTAATCATGTTTGTTATCTGCCATACAACATCTATTTTACAAACGTATGACTTTGCCATTTGTGTAAAATGATATACATCTTCTGAGACTGTGATTAAAACTACATGGTTTTAGTATTACAATAAACTGTGTCAAAAATAATATTTTCTTTTCTGTAATCTTTTTCTCACTTGCTACCTCTTTTTTTTGTTGTATAGTGTGGAAAGGGGGCAGAGAACTTTGACAAGTTCTTCACTCGTACACAGCCACAACTGACCCCTCCTGACGAGCTGGTTATCGCCAACATCGACCAGGCAGAATTCGATGGATTTTCCTTTGTCAACCCTCAATTCATCCATCCCTCCATCATTAACAGTGAATAAAACAGGAAAGGAAAAGGGAATGAATGTGAATCTACCAACTACCCCAAAACTCTGCCCTTACCTTTTACCGTTTTATCTATACTGTAACTAATGTTAAACCAAAACCACAATTATCTCAAAGGATGTCCTGTCTTTTTTTGTTTAAAAACTTAGCAAATAATTTTCCTATGTTTTGCATTATTTCGATTTAGGCCAGTCGAGGAGTTTACCTTAATGATTAAAAATAGTTTTAGAGATAAAAAAAAAAAAAAAGACTGAGTAACACTTTGAGTAACACTCTGTTTAGGAAGGCCTGTTTACGTCACAAATTGACCATCTGACTTTGTGCAGATCGTTTTTTTTTTAAGTCTAGGAGTCCATCTTATCTCAAACCACTGGTGGCTGACACAGAATGATTTCACCACATCTGCCCCAAGTCTCATAACAGATTCAGAGTTGTGTGCTTCCTAAAACAGTCTTCCCATTCAGGTTTTCTAAAGGCAATCGCCAAAGCCGATGGGGTTACTGTCTTCCCCTTAGCACTATACCAATTTATCTTTATCTATTTATAGAAGTACTTCTGGTGTCAGTTTCAGTACTCTCTTTTTGGAGTCTTCAGTGTTTTCTCATTGGAAGTGTCATTAAATGTTTAAATCAAATATTGAACATCTCTCAGTCTTATATTTGCACATATTTCAGGTATGAAAACAGTTTAACAACTTTTTGTTTGTTTTATGGTAAAAAGCGTGCCAAGAATTGCTGCAATCCACAAGCCAACAGAGCTTTAGATGCGTGAAATGTTTATGAAAAATTTCAGGTTTTAGGATTTAAAAAAAAATAATAATTAATATATATGTCGGTTTATATAAAATGGCTTTCTTTCACAGTAAACAGAGATACATTTTACCCATATAAAATGTCACACTAAAAAATTATAATTTTGTTAACCCTTTAATTCACCAAGTGTTTTAAAATATCCTCTTTTTGCCATTGTAGAAAACATCCTAGGAGCACGAGAAAAACCTGTGTGTGGGGGGGGGGGGTATGTGGGGGGGTTGGGGTTGTTCGGGGTATGTGTGTGTGTGGTGTTTATTTTCAGTAATGTGCGATATTGAGAAAGACTGATAAATCAATGGCATTCAAGTAAATATTGATTTGTAAATGTTCATTTCTGCTGTACCTGCAGAATTACCTTTACATCATTGTTTAGATTTAACACAACTTGTTGTAAAATGTAACATCATTATGACACTTTTCTCCTCCTGCTGCTTCAAATTTTTGCTAATACTCAATACAGGCTATTTAAACAATATAAGAACCTTTTTATACCAACTAAATGTGACTTCATTACATTACAAAGGTATGTCATTAGGGCAAATTTAAAACTGAGGGAAACGAATGAAAGTGAGTTTGCTTTAACATAAAACAGAAGTACAATTATCAACTGGTTTACATGTTTTAGTAACTTTCATAGTCTACTTTTGTGATCATTGTCCCTTTTAAATGTGTCATTTTGTATTAACCATATCATCACACAGTCAGATGATATAATGCTAATATTCAGGTAGATATTTGTGTAATTGTTATCATCATTGGTGTGTACTGCTCTAAACGTTGTAACACGACATGGAAATTACCTTGTACTTTGCATAATGAAATCATTTACAAATGTGTTTTTCCCATTTAATTTTCCAACTACATTTTGTCAAAAACAAAAACACTGCTTTTGGCTGTTATGTGTGACCTGATTGGATTCCATGGTTTTAAAGTGTTAGCTGATTGGCTGCTGTCATCTTACTATGGTCTGATAACTTGTCCATGCTTGCATGTTTGGGTACGGAAAGGGTCCACTTTAAAATAATCGTGTGCATTTATGAAGAACGTTCTGCTATCAATGGAAGATTCAATTTGAGATTATAAGAGTATTACAGCATGTAGAATGAACCAGGCAGATGCATCTAAAATATTTTTCTCTTTTCACATAGTTAATATTGTAAACTCTGAACATCATTTTAAATATTTTAATGTCTTTATATTGTAGTTTGTGGTGTAGTTTGTCCTGCTTCCCATCTTTTGCTTTTGTAAATTTCAGAATTCAGAAAATCAGCTTGGTTAGATTTTAAATCACATGGTGTCAGTTTTGTTTTAGCACTAATATACTTGCCAGGTTTATGTCTTTTTTTGTTGTTGTTGTTGTTGTTGTTGTTGTTTTTTTGCCACTTAACCGCAAATACATGGAAATTTGGCACCATGGCTGTAGTTTTGATCAGCTCACTTTTGTCTTCTCTTTTATTTCTGTGGATTTAATAAGATGTTGATATTGCTCTAGAAACCCTTCAGCGCTAAATTATCTTTGATCAACTCTTATGCAAACTCCCAGCTTTCTTTCTTTTCTTGTGTCTCTCCAAAAACCTGCTTTACATCAGTGCCATGCTGAACCCAGCAAGAGCAGTGTTGCACTAACTGCGTAGCCACAACAATGATAGCCAGTATTCAATCCAGTATTTTGTGCACTAGTCTCATGTAGATGTACCCACAGACAGGGGTGTAGCACAAGATCCTGGGCCCTATGTATAGGCAGTCCCGATGGGCCCCCATGTTCCAAATAAAATATATTCCAGACTTTTTAAGGGCCCTCTCTCCCCTTGGGGCCCTGGTAATCAGTACTGGTTTTACCCCCAGTCCGACGCCCCTGCCCACAGAACTGAATACTGTTACTGCTCCTGAGATGGAATTATTGCATCTTTTGCTCTGTGTATCTGCCAGTCAATCATGTGCACTACCTTGGCTGTTGTTACGAAAGTTTCAAAGCCATTTTTTTTTAAACAGGTTTAACGTGGCATGCTTTGAGTTTCCTCTACTGTAAGATGATCCATCTGCCTTACCTACTCCTTACTATTCCTGTGCTGCTGAATGAATGATTGAATACATGAACAAATGAATGAACGAACTGCTAATAGTATTGCTTGCTTCTTTACCTCAGGTGTTTAGCTTTCCCTTGAAGGGATAGTTCACCCAAAAATAAAAATTGTCTCATTATTTACTCACCCTTCTGATATTCAAAATCTGCATGACTTTCTTTCTTCTGCGAAGAAGATTGTTGGTAACCAAACAATTTTGAATGGGAAAACAAAAAAAAAACTTATCAGAATATCTTCTTTTAAGTAAGTCATACAAGTTTAGAATAACACGAGGGTGAGTACATAACAGAATTTAAATTTTTGGGTGATCTGTCCCATCAAATATATCTGTTCCTTTAGTCATCTCTTGTCAATTATAATGAATTCTTAATAATTTTTGACACCCAAAATATAAAAACAATGGAATTACCTTTTCTGCATTAATCAGCAATCCATATGTGTTCCTGTACTTTAAGTTATGTGTTTGTAGAAGATGAAAGCAAGAATTTTGCTCCTCGTTTCATCACATTTTTCCCTATTTCTTTGTTGTTCTTTGTGTCTGTAGTGTACATCACTTTGTTGTCCTTTTGCTTTGTGTGATTTAGTCCACCTGTTTTTATTGACATCCGTTGAGTTGTAGATTGTTTTATTTCGCATTTAGAGGACAGAATCAACAGAATGCCTTATGTTGCTCTCTTTCTGTCTCTCAAATAGAAAGGTCCTGAATTGATCCCAAAGCACTATCTCTGTTCCTATACTAATATCGATCCATAACCTATAAATAAACCATGTAAACTGTTGTATTTTGTAGTGTATGTTAGTTCTGCCTTTGTTGTCTTAACATAATCTATGCTTTTCCAAGCAATCCATGTTGCCATTTATACCTAATGTATGATATTGCAAATAAAGAAGGGAAAATGATACTCAGTCTGTAGATGTCCCTTCTTTAAGATGATCCTGACACTGGCTGTGGTGATCTGTGATCTTCTCTCCTATACCAGAGCAGGGTGCAGATAAACATTTCATGCTAAGAGAGTCAAAAGAAGCATGAAATGTTCATTCTGAATATTGTATCCAGCTGCTCAGGACATTGTTAGGTCTCTTACCAGTGGTAAGACCAACAGGATTTTTTTGACAGAAAAATAATTAGCTGTAAACTTCTAAATTCCACTCTCTGTATTAAAACCATATACAGACTTAGACATCTTTGTGTGTGTGTGTGTGTGTGTGTGTGTGTGGGTGGGGACTTAAACCTGAATGCACACTGACTCATGGGGACTTGTGTCCCTATGGATACACAAGCTTATAAATCATACAGAATGAGGTGTTGTTGTTGTCTTTTTTGTTTTTTTGAATATGTAAAAATGCAGAAAGTTTTGTGTGATGGGTACACTGTAAAAAAAAAAGTAAATATACAGGAAACGGTCTGTATTTTTTTTTTTACAGAATTTTGCCGTTTTGTCATTATACAGTGAATGCCTGTTATTTTACAGATATTTGCTGTAATTTAAAGGTCCACTATTAAATTTACAGGTAATTGCCTGTTTTGGTTTTACATCAATTTTACGTTTTTTAAAGGACATGCATTGTCTGTATTTTTACAGGGTTATGTGTAATTTTACATAAAATATTATATTTTACAGATTACACTTTACACTTTCTGTGTAATTAGAAAACGAAGAAAAGAAGGTATAACTGCATAAATCAGCAGTCATTTAACATGTTTTCCTTGAAGATCATTAAGCATGTGAGGGTTAAAGTGTGTTTTAAGGTTAAATAATTGGTTAGTATTTGTAAATACATTGCGTGGCTTTGTGTGTGTGTGTGTGTGTGTGTGTGTGTGTGTGTGTGTGTGTGTGTGTGTGTGTGTGTGTGTGTGTGTGTGTGTGTGCTCGCGTGCGTGGGATGACGCAGATTCAAATTACCCCCTACAGGGGAGGGGGCAACATTTGAAGTGGTCTCCAGAATGCTCTTCCGCGTTCGAACGGCTCAAGGAGTTCACTACGGCTCCTATCCTTCATCATCCGGATCCTGAGCCGTTCATCGTGGAGGTGGATGCTTCGAATTCAGGAATCGGCGCCATTCTGTCCCAGCGACACGGTAGTCCAGCCAAGATGTTTCCATGCGCTTTCCACTCTCGTAAGCTGACTCCGGCTGAACGCAACTACGATGTGGGTGACAGAGAGCTTCTGGCCATGAAGGCTGCCTTCGAGGAGTGGAGACATTGGCTGGAGGGTGCTCGTCTGCCTTTTACTGTTCTCACCGATCATCGAAACCTCGAGTACATCAGGTCCGCAAAACGTCTGAATGCCCGACAGGCCAGGTGGTCTCTCTTCTTCTTGAGGTTCGACTTTAAGATAACGTATCGCCCAGGGTCCAAGAACGGCAAAGCTGACGCCCTGTCCAGCCAGTTTGATGGTAAAACCGATCATTCCAAGCCCGAGTACATTTTGCCATCAACCCTCATAGTAGCCCCTGTTCAGTGGGACATCATGACTGAGATCTCAGCCGCACAAGGGGATCATTCAACTCCCCCGGAATGCCCTCCTGACCGAGTCTTCGTACCACAGGATCTTTGCACTCGAGTTCTTCAGTGGGTACATTGCACACCCTGCGCTGGTCACCCCGGGATTGCGGCCACATTAGGGCTAGTCACTAATCATTTCTGGTGGTCTACTCTTCACGCAGACGTAGTCAAATTCATTCGTCAGTGTCCTACATGCAACATCGCGAAGGCCTCCCACTTAAAGCCGGACGGACTTCTTCAGCCACTTCCCATTCCTCGACGGCCATGGTCCCATATTGCAGTGGATTTCGTCACTGATCTGCTTTCCTCTCAGGGTTTTACTACCATCCTCTCAGTAGTTGACCGATTCTCCAAGGCATGCAGGTTCATTCCTCTGGCTGGTCTACCCACAGCACTTCAAACTGCTGAAGCTCTTCTTCACCATGTGTCCCGTTTGTATGGATTGCCCGAGGATATAGTCTCTGACAGAGGACCCCAGTTCATCCGAACGCCTCTGACTCTTCATCACACATACAAACATATACATATACAGTACAATTATTCCAGATAAATAAAATAAAAAGATACAAAGAAGAATAGCTAGCCACGGAATACAGAAATAATAAATTCATCTTACACAAACCATACATAGAGGGTAAGTTAATCGCTATAATATCAGGGAAGCTTACCAAATATACTTTTATAACACTCTATAAGTCTATTACTTTTCTTGTTGTCTATCAGGGTAAGAGAAGTGAAAAGTAATTTAAATTCCACTAAAAATAAAGGCAATGAGGTTTGAGACCCTAAGAATTTCTGTTTATGAATGAAAAATTTCCCCAGTAAAATAAAAAAATTAAACACATGAATTAGAGACTGATCCTTGCTATTATCATAGTAACATTTTACATCCTTGAGAGAAAAGTTATAAATTATCATGGGAGGATGGAATATGAAATAATTTAAATCAGACCAAAACTTCTTTGTAGAATCACAATGAAAGAAAAGATGAATAAAAGTTTCATCAGCGCGTCCACAAAAGGAACAGAAGCCTTCAGAATCCACATATTTGGATATTATAGAATTTACAGGGTAAATTTTATGTAAGATTTTAAAATGAACTTCTTTTACCTTGTTGGAAATGCAAAATTTATGAGGTAAAAGCCATGTTTTTTTTTTCTAATATATATCATCCAGCTGTGAATTCCAGTAAAATTTTCCTCTTGGAACAACTTTGTTTTTACTTTGCAAAATTCGACGAATATATTTATTGTTACATTTTTTATCAAGTAATTGAATGCCGTTCAAAGACAATGTAGGTTGAGCATATGAGGTATTTACTTTATTAAAAAGAACATGACTCCTAATTAGATGGATCAAACCAGAAGGGATGGCTTTAATGACCGCATTGTATTCCTTAAAAGGAATGGGAAAACTGTGCTTTATCATGAAGTTCTCATATGACAGTATGGAGCCATGTTCATCAACCAACGACAAGATATTTACGATATTTCTTGGGAACCACTTTGGATAGAAGAGAGAGAATTTCTAATAGTTATATCAATATCATTCCATAAGAAAGTTCTGTGAGGAGAAAAATTGTGGACAAAACATAGCTTCCATGCAAGAAGTGACTGCTGATGAAACTTAGATAATGCAACAGCAAGTTTGTTTGGATAGTAATTACATATCAAGACAAAAGAGAGGCCACCAATTTGTTCAAAAATGTATTTGGGGATAAGAAACCATACAGAATTAGGGTTTGCCAGGCATCTTTTAAGCCAGTTAATTTTAAAAGTATTAACAGTATCAATGAAGTTTAAAACTTCAAGACTTCCTTCCGCTCTGCTATTAGATAGCACAGCTTTTTTAAGTTTGTGAGTTTTAATTCTCCAAATAAAATCAAGGAATAACTTATTAATGTCATTGGCCATGGATTCATTAACAAAAAGAGAAAGTGAAGGGTAAACAAAACAAGACAGACCCTCGGCTTTTGATAAAAGCACTCTACCATATATCGTTAAGTCTCTTTGAAGCCAGAGGTTAAATATATTCTTATTTTTTTTAATTCTCTCATTAAAGTTCAAATGTTGTCTGGCTGAAAGATTCTTGGATATATAAATACCTAAATATTTCACTACATTCTTTACAGGAACATTTCCTATCGAGGTATCTTCCCAATCATGCAGAGGCAATAATTCACATTTAGATATATTAAGCTTTAAACCTGAGGCTGCAGAAAACTGTTCGACTAGCTCAATAGCTTTTGGTAGATGATCTTTATCTTTAAGGAAAAGTGTTGTGTCATCCGCCAGTAGCGAAATTTTAATTTCCCTATCAAATATGGAGATGCCTTTAAAATCAGGATTGCATACAATGTTCCTGGATAACAACTCAACAACTAAAATAAAAAGAAAGGGCGAAATAGGGCAACCTAGTCTAACACCCCACTTTATATCAAATCTAGGAGATGTGTTGAAATGTACTATCACAGAGCTATTAATTCCTTTATAAAACATATCAATCATCTTTACAAATGCCGTTCCAAAACCAAACAACTTGAGACATTTTATAAGAAAACCATGTTCAATGGTGTCGAAGGCTTTATAAAAGTCTAAAAAAAGGATGAAAGCTTTAGAGTGTATTGAGTCTGCATAGTCCAATAGATCTAATACAAGTCTAACATTGTTACTGAAATGCAGTCCCTTAATAAAACCTGACTGGGGTTCAGCAACAATATGATCAAGTCCGGTCTTTAATCTGCTTGCAAAAACTAAAGCCAAGATTTTATAAATCAATAGTCAATAGAGTAATGGGCCGCCAATTATCTATTAGCAAAACATCTTTATCAGGTTTTGGTATTAAGGAGATAACCCCGTTTCATCGTTGTGCTCATTTCTCTCTGACTGATGCATTCTTTATACAAATAAAATAAAAGATTTTGAATAAGGTCCCAGAAATGAATATAAAATTCAACTGAAAGGCCATCAATACCGGTCCGCTTTCCCTTTTTTCATTGAAAAAAGTGCTGTTTTAATTTCATTCAAAGTAATTGTCTCAGGTTACGTATGTAACCCTGGTTCCCTGATAGGGAACGAGACACTGCGTTGAGACGCGGTGGGAACGCTCTGCGTGATTGCGTCGTGAAGCACGTGTATAATCAGTCCAATGGAAGAGCGAGACGTCATAGGCGGGTGACGTCATCGACCAGGAAACTAGAGGCAGCCATACTCCTTGAAGAATGGGCCTGAACAGCCATAGGTGAAGGCTTTCTGGCCGCTTCATAAGCAAGTGAGATAGCCTCAACTACCCACTTGCTCATTATCTGTTTAGATGCAGGGCAACCTATCTTAGGTTACCCGACGCAGACAAATAATTGTTCTGATATACGCCACTGAGCAGCTCTGTGGACATATGCATCCAAAGCCCGGACAGGGCATAACAGATTTAAGACTTTCCTGATCTGGGGTATTAAAGGTGGAGGACAGAAGGCCTGGAGCACAAATGACCCGCACATTTAGTAGGGACCTAGAAATACAACCTGACCTGGGGTGAAGAAATACTACCACCAAACCAGGTGCAAATCCAAGTACGTGCAGGCCTCAGCCTCATGTACCACGGAGAAGACGAAATTAAGGATCTCTCCTCAGAGATAACCCAGCAAAGAAACATTCATTACAGAAATCAAGTACTGTATCAACAGGGCAGAAACAAGATTCAGAAGGCGTTATCTGCACTAGGCAGAGAACAGTTTCCATATCAATGCATATTTAGTCTTCTCGTGGAGGGAGCTCTAGACTGGAGTATGGTCTCCACGACCTCGGTCGAGAGACCTGAATCTATGAGCTGGGCCCCCTCAGAGGCCGAGCCCACAGTATCCATAGCTCCAGAGCTCCCAGGAGCAAAGATATCGGGAAAAGCGTACAGGTGTAGCGGCAACCGCACCTAATACATGGATGCGTGAGGGAGAACCACAAAGGGCAATGCATTGTACAAACGATGCGAAAGGTCGACTTGAGTTTGACCGAAGTTCTCCCTAAGAAGCTCCACCACCTCGGGGTGAAGTCTCCATTCCCCGGGCCACAACCCCTGCCTCAACAGGATATCTGCTCTGATATACGAGACCATCAGTGTGTTGTCCGGACCCTTCGCCGAGCGACCACTCATGATTGCCCCCAACTTGTGAGGGAAGCATCCGTCGATAGCATTATGCGTCGACAAGAAGCCCCCAACACTGGGCCTGGGTGAGGAACCAAGGTTCTTCCACATGACCGAGGCACGAAGGCATAGCCGCGTGACCTTGATCATGCGAAAACGGATTTCCCCTCGGAGAAAACCCCTTGGTCCTGAGCCACCACTGCAGGGGTCTCATGTACAGAAGTCCAAAAGTAACTACGTTGGACGCAACTGCCATGAGCCCCAACCAAAGTCCTTTCACCGACCGGCCACTCATGACCGCCCCCCATCCTGTGAGGGAAGCATCCGTCTATAGCGTGACGCGTCGACAAGAAGCCCCCAGCACTGGGCCCTGGACGAGGAACCAAGGTTTCTTCCACATGACCGAGGCACGAACGCATAGCCGCGAAAACGGATTTCCCCTCGGAGAAAACCCCTTGGTCCTGAGCCACCACTGCAGGGGTCTCATGTACAGAAGGCCAAAAGTAACTACGTTGGACGCAACTACCATGAGCCCCAACAGTCTCAGAGACTGTTTTGCAGTGAGTGACTGACCTAGTTTTACATTCTTTACGGCTGTGAGAATCGCAGAAATACGTGCAGGAGACAGACGTGCTTGCATTGTTGTCGAATCCCATATTACACCTAGAAAAGTGGTCCTCTGAGCTGGGAGGAGTACACTCTTTTTGGTGTTGAGCCGCAACCCCAACCTCCTTATGTGGGACAGAACAACATCTCGATGTTGAACTGCCAAAAGCTCGGACTTGAGCTAAAATCAACCAATCGTCGATATAATTTAATACGCGAATGCCCTGGAATCTCAGAGGAGCCAGAGCTGCATCCACGCATATTGTAAAGGTGCGGGGTGATAACCTAGGCCGAATGGAAGAACCCGATACTGGTATGCTTCTTTCCTATAGTGTGCAGGACCCACTGAGAAATATGTGGCAGTAGTTTCCACGCTGCCAGAGATTCTACTAGGGGAACCAGTCTCTCAAGACTGGCCTCTGGATTGGTTGAACAGTCACTACGGTGCCCTGAAGCGGCGAACCGGCAGGGAACAACCGAACTGACCGTTCTACGACCCTCCTCGGAGGATCGTATGGGGACGCTGACACCTCGGTGCCCTGAACGGCGAACCGGCAGGGAACAACCGAACTGGCAGCGCTGCGACCCTCCTCAGAGAGTCGCACCCCAGAGGGCGCCGAGGAGAAACGATTTCTCGAAACCGTCCCTGCCCCGGAGGAGCCCTCAGAAGCCTGAAAGCCTCGTTTTTTTGTTTTTTGTTTTTTTTTCGACAGGACTTCCTGTCTAAGCTTTATTAGAGATGACGACCGTCCTCAGATCTTGCCTACCTCTAAGTAGCTTAGTTCCTATGACCCTCCTCGGAGGACCGTTGGAAAAAGCAGGCACCTCGGCACCCTGAAACGGCGAACCGGCAGGGAAACCGAACTGACTGCTCTACGACCCCCCTCGGAGGATCGTTTGGGGACACTGACACCTTGGTGCCCTGAACGGCGAACCGGCAGGAAAACCAAACTGGCAGTGCTGCGACCCTCCTCACAGAGTCGCACCCCAGAGGGCGCCGAGGAGAAACGATTTCTCAAAACCGTCCCTACCCCGGAGGGGACCACCCTTAGAAGCCTGAAAGCCTCGGCGTCAGGGCTTCTTCTTTGTCCAAGCTATTTAGAGATAAAACAGTCTAAAACAGGCTAGACTGCGACCGCCACCCAGGTCCCCCTTGATTGTGGAGGAGCCCAAATGGCGACGCTCTGTTTGCACACTGTGCTGTGAGGAGCTTAGTAGGGCGAGACTACTCCGCCCAGCAGTTTCAGGAACATTAGATTGGTGAGGAAGAAACCTCTGGAACGCCGCTGAAAGGTTTATTTCTTAGTTTTCTTGAAAGCGGAGCGTCCAGAAGAATAGACATATTTTTATCTTCATTTTTCTTTATTTTTATATCAGAAAAAACTTATATATATTTATATATATATATATATATATATATATATATATATATATACATATCACTCCGTGGCCAGAGGACGCAGAGGAGAAACGATTTCTCGAAACCGTCCCTCCCCAGTATAGTTTATCTGTTTTTGCACGACGCAATTCTTGAATAGCGTCAGTGCTGACATCCTCACATTCATCCATGTCCTTATACTTTACCCACCAGCGCTGCCTAATAAAATTTATTTATTTAAGATGGCTGGTGGGTAACGTCAGGGTTAAAAATGATGACGCCGACTTGGGAGAGAGAAAGCTTGCAAGCGTTTCTTTAACCCAAGGCACTGTCATACCATGATACTTAATACCCACAGCATTACTATAGTTAGACGTTTGGGCATTAAACACATAAAATATAAACCAGCTTATTCCACGATCTCGACACCTCAGTGTGGAGATAGGGAAAAAACGACAGTCCCCGACGAGGAGGATGAGATACAGAGTTTTTCTGTTTTTAGATATATTTTCATCTAATAAACTCTTTTTATTTTCACTCTCATAATGTTCAGCTGGCCAGTAAATATTTAACTAGCAACAGCACTAGATAAACCTCCTTTTAAAGCTCCTCTTTATTCAACAGAGTTATGAGCTGACTTATTTATTTGTTTATTGAAAACTCAAACATCTGCCTTTTTCTTAATATCTTTATTTGTTTTGTTCTCTTTTTCTAAACAAAACACTAACGATACCAATTCCTCGGAACTGGAAATCGCCAGCACTGGATCTGGCAGGTGAAAGCTGAGATAGGGTGGGGCCCATCCCAACCCCCGCTGTCAGATCCGTTTGCGAACCCCAAAATGCGAGTCGCCGCCGTGCCTCGGCAACCGCGGGACCCACGCGGGGAGCGCGAACCGAACCGTCCTCCTCAAAGAACGCCCAGCGGGAACGGAGCGTCCTCACGGACAGCTTCTCGCAATGCTCACAGTCAGCTCCCTCGAGAACTGACTGTGGCATGCTCCACTCCCAAATAATAACAACTTTAAAGCTGATGTGTGTCTGTCCCCACCCATGATATAACGTGGGCAGGGAACAACACAAAGCTGCTTGCTCTCTTTTGCCATAATAAATATACATATATATATATATATATATATATTGCAACTTGACAGACAACAATAAATATGACAAGGACAGAATACACAGATCGCTTGCTGAAGGCACAGAAGCTTTCGCGGTCTGATTTCAGGGTTGCTTTATAGTTTCCTGGTCGATGACGTCAACCGCCTATGACGTCTCGCTCTTCCATTGGACTGATTATACACGTGCTTCACGACGCAATCACGCAGAGCGCTCCCACCGCGTCTCAACGCAGCTCGAATTCCCTTGAAAGGGAACAAAGTGTCACAAAGTGTCACAAAGTCAGACGGTCCTCGGTCATTTCTGACCAAAACATTTTCTGTTTTGAATTTTTAAAAATCACAGCTTCATCGGAATGTTATGAAACTTGGTGACTTTTATGGCATTACGTATGTGAATACAAAAAAAATTGAGGTCATGATCCGAGCATGCTAAGTGGTCGTAAAAAAAATAGTGACGATTTTGGTCTTCGGTCAAAAATGACCGACTCATAGGAAATGAATGGGAAATTGACAAAAACACAAAAATTCTGAGAATTTTTGTGTGTACAATCTACAAATCGGCCACAATGCTAAAAAAAAGTACACAGCAGTAAAGGGGTGACACTCTACAACATCAAGAGTGCAAAACAGACACACACACACACACATACAAACACACTTTTATACACATACACACTAATAAATTTTGATTACAAAAAATCTGTTTAGAATTTTTAAAAATCACAGCTTCATCGGAATGTTACGAAACTTGGTGACTTTTATGGCATTGGGTATGTGAACACACAAAAAAATTGAGGTCATGATCCGAGCATGCTAAGTGGTCGTAAAAAAATTGTCACACTTGTGGTCTTCGGTCAAAAATGACCCCCATAGGAAATGAATGGGAAATTGACAAAACACAAAAATTCACCGAATTTTTTTTTCACAATTTTTTTTTTTTTATATAGTAGTTTCTATTTTTTCATCTTTCTTTAGCTTGTTCATTATTGCTGTTTTCTTTTTTACTGTTCACTGTTTTGTTACGTTCATTAAATATCATTTTACATAGTGTTATAATTGAATGAATTGCTTGAATAATTTATAATAATGAATAATTTTTTGTTACAAATTCTGAATAAAAAAAATGGGTATAAAATTAGCTTCTTGTCAACACAAGCTTCTCTTTCTAACACAATGTTTAAGTTTGACTGTAATCATAATGCAAAAACTAACACTTTAAATCACTATTTCTAAAAATATATATATATCTAAAACTTGATAAGAAATAGCTTTTGAGATTGTTTAAATATGCATTCAAATCCACCAAAACAAAAAAAAGTAAATGTGTCCATAAACAGCCGGGGAATTCACATGCCTCTCCATAGAGAGCTGTAGATGCCATCTAGTGGTTACACCATGGTCCTACTCTTTCTCTCCATACTCCCACCAGATGGTGCTAATCTGCTTAAACATTTTCTTTGAAGGCCTAGACTCTATATTAAACTAAAATACTGCATTAAAAAAAAAAAAAATCATATATATATATATATACATTTTTTATTAAAGGGGTGGTTTACTGCTTTTTTTCTTTGCATGACTGTGTTTATGGGTGCAATATAACATGTCTTCGTGTTTTTTTTTTTAAGCCTTATTTTTCATACATTTCACCTTTGTTGTAAGCCGCTTTCTCCTCTGTCATTTGAACGACCGGTTGACTTCCTGATTCTATGAAACCACTCCCTCAGAAACAGGCAATGGGCTCAGATTGGTTAGTTGGGCCGCTGTGTTGCAATTGGCTAAACTGCGTGGCGGAAACTTCATGCCCATTTACCTTTACGGGCGAAAGCTGCATGTGCTCCGGTCAAATGTAAATAATGGTGTCAATACTGCGTATCAGCTTGAGCCAGAATCAGACCCAGAAAGCGGCAATGAAGAGAGTCAAGCAGAACCTCCCCAAACACGGCTCTTACAAAACGTTTCTGAATGGTACATTTTTTAATCATTATTATTATTCTATTCTACTATTATTATATAAGAATGTTGATATGCTGTTACTTGAAAATGCTTTTGAGATATGGTTTTCTCCTGATTAAATGTTTAATATAACTGAATAAATGACTGAGTAATACCGTTTTTTAAAGTTATTGTTTTGTCGATATAATGAACAACCGTTTATCTATTGTAGGGTCTGGACCATTCAGACACACACTAATTATTCATATTCACTATATTTAATCAATATAAAGGTCTATGAAACTCCCCCCCAAAACTAACCTCACAAATGAAGTTACTTTGTCAGCCGGGTGTCCGGTTACAGAACACTTTAAGACTGATAACAGACTTTTACGACCTCAAAGGAATGTGGCCACATGCGCCACATGCTCAAGAGAGAGAGACAATCTTTAATTAAATAAACTTTGCGGTATTACTCTGTTCTATGAAGGAACATGCCTCACAGAAACCGTGATGATTTACTGTCTCGTGTACTATTAGGTATAACAACATGGTATGTTTGATTGGGGTGTATGTGGTTGCACAACCACCCAACGGTCAATATAACTTCACCTGTATCATTCTTCCTACCTAATTAATCCTCATTTAATGACACATACTTTGATGTATATCACCTTCTCTTAGAATGCAGTTTGAATTTGTTATGTCTATTTGAGCTTGAATGAACAGTCTAAGCACGCTGGGGACAAAGACCATAAATCAACTAAGAGCCGCTTCCCCTCTTGGACATGTCACCTTACTCATAGGTCCATTCAAACCTTAGGGGTGGTTCTTTTTCAGACTATATCAGAGACAGGCAATAGTGACCGCCCTCTCTTGGTTTTCCATCCTGCCGCAAACACGGTCTCGGGTGATACGGGGAAAAAAAAACCTCCCCCCTCCATGGGGGCCAAGAGGCCTTCCAGCAGGCCTGGATCCCAACCAGATCTGGCCTCATGGAAAAGAGAGGAGACTCTCTCACAAAGAACCAAAGACAATCTCAGGAGTTTTGGAACAAAGACTCCAACCAACAACGACTCCAATCACCCATCCTTCCGACTTCCTCACTTCTCCTGGGTACTCGGCGTGGCCTCAACAGAGTCCCAGGCCTTGACCAAACCAATCATGCGTTCCTGGAGGAAGAGAACGCTCAACCAACTTCCACTTGACACTGCCGGAACCATCAACGACTTCAATTTTCAACAACTTCAAGAATTGTTCCCATTACAAATGCAAGTATTCAATTCAATGAAATGTGAAAATGAAATTCTGATGGTTCTTCTCATAGACCCTCTTCCGGTTTCCAATTTCATCCTATCACTAACCTATTTATGTATTCATGTGTGTATGTTGTTTAGTTTATTTATATTCATATAAATATCTATATTTAGTTAATAAAACTTGTACATAATATGTATTTGGTTCTGATTTGTTTGCAATACATTGTCACTTTATGATCACGGTTTTTGCTACTGGCTCAACGTGCGGTATATGCAAAGAAATAATTATTCTTCTGTGGCCATGGAAGATACCCTTTTCTTAGAATAAATTAATAATCAAAAGAGTTCGTTGGACGAACTGATTAATTGATTGTAATATTAATTCAGCCACATCAAGTTAATCCAATTAACTGACCCAAATATTTATAATTAATAATAACAAGATATTATTGATTATTAATATTTCCAAAAAGCTGAGTTCCTTACACTATTCACAAACCTTAGTTTACTCGGTGTATCGTTTTCTTTAGGTGTACATGTGGCAACTGTGTTAAAATGCCAACAGAACGTGAAAACATCTGATAACAGCAGCTGAAGTTTGCTGTTGCAATTACATATAATTTTTGAACTTTATACACGTTTGTCTTATACACACAAAATAGCAAAGAACTAACTAGCTACAAACAGCGTTGGCATTGTATTACGTTCTTGATCAAATCGAAAAATTACGTCATAAAGTATACATGGAAAATACATTTACAAAATTAGTACATAATTACAAATTCAGGTCCAAAATGTTTGTACGCGTTTGTCATAGACACACGAAATAGCATAACTAAGTGGCTACTAAAGCCAGCACTGGCATTTGTTTACGTCCTTGATAAAAACTAAAGCATTACGTCTAAAATTACACATGCAAATACATTTAAAATAATTAAGTCTTACTTACTGGCTGTGGCCCAACAACTGCTGCCTCTGGTTTTAAAGTTGGAACTGCTTCATGCTTTAGTAACAGTTTCTTGTTGAATCCGACATTGAATTGGTGGATATTCTGGAAGCTGTTTTCCGTAAAATGCGCAGCACAGAGAGCTAAATTACGATTGTAATTTTCAGGAACATAATCAAACATAAATTGTAGCCATTGTTGACGAACTACAGCGTCCGTAGGAAGCCCGAACACAGAAGACCTGACAGCTGGGTGAAAATAACACACTTTCGACGGCATGGCTACTGCTCTCCACTATAACTCTTCCTCTTCGACAAAGCAGCAGAAATTTGGCCACGCCCCCTTTTTGAATATTCCGGAGGGAGGGTTGGTTATGGGTTAGTTACGTATAAAACCCGGGAGTATCTCGTTGTAGTCCCATTCGAGTCGTTTTTGTAGGCATTAAACTTCCTGATTTTTTAAAGACGATATCTCTGCTTACGTTGAACTTTCAGCGCAGAAACTTTGCACATACTGTTCATGCATCAACAGCAACATTACACACTATTTAAAATGAAAAAAAGTGAAATCGCAATTAACCACCCCTTTAATTTCAATGGCAAAAATAGACCATAAATATTGCATAAATATTAATTCAATAAAATTCTCTCAAAATGCAAAATTAAAAAGAATAAATATTATAGAACAAAAATAAATTGCATTGGTTTTACTGGGATAGAGGAAGTTTCATTTTTAGGTCTCCGGTAGGCCCAGGATGTGACTCCGAAAGAAAGACCGTCTGAGGGAATAACAGGCACATACTTCATTAATTTAGAGATGACATTTTCACATTTGCAATCATCAAATTTGGAAGTGTAAAGGGCACTGTAAAGTTGGAAATCTCTGTTGTATCTGAACAGTGAGTTCCATTAATATCAAGAACATCCAGTGATTTCCTCCTTCCATTTCTTTTTTCTAGAGAAAAAAGTAACTGGAGTTGGTTTCTCCCTCCTCCAGCCATTTAGCTCTAGATCTTATAAATGCGCCTTTAGCTAAATCCTTATACATTTGATCTATTTTTAGTTGTATCTCCTTTAACTCCATTTCTTCCTCAGAAGATACAGTACTTTTAGTTAAAAGGATGTTAATTATATTAAATAATTCTGATTCTTTTTGATTTCTAAGGAATTTAAGTTCTTTACTTCTCTTAATAGCAGCACATCTAGCCATATATTTAAAGTATTCCCATTTTTGCTTGAATTTGCAATTTGTATTATCATTAAATATTTCTTCAATTATTTTTTTAATACTATCATTGAAGTTGACGTCCTGGAGAAGAGAGTTATTGAATTTCCAATAACCTCTTAAGTTTGCAGTTTCCTGTGAATCACCCAATTTCAGAATAATTTGTTTATGATCAGATAAAGGGGCAGAAGAATGAGACATGTTTTTAAGAAGATGAAGAGCATTTGTTGAAATTAAAAAAAGATCAATTCTAAATTTACACAACAAACTTCTCTTAGACCAAGTCAAATTCAACATATCAGGATTCAAAAAGCGCCATGCATCAGTCAGAGACAATTCACAACAGAGTTTTAAAATCAGATTGTTACTTTGTAAAGATTGGCAAATCTTGGGAGGATACCTGTCTTTTGCATCATCAGCACATTCATTAAAGTCACCTAAAATTAAAAGGGAGTTTGAATACTTCTGTAAGAGTTCATTTAATTTTGAGACTATGTGGGAGAAAAGCCCTTTGTTCCGAGAGCGTGAGTTGTGACCATAAACATTGCACACAATAAGGATTGCATTATCCTGCCTAACAATAGTTAACCATCTGCCATCATCAGAAGATACCACAGAATATCTCCTCTAAATCTATGTAGAAAGATAGAGACCCCAGCTGAGTGATTAGTGCCATGACTACAGTAAATTCCGTTTCCCCATTGCCCTTTCCAAAACTTAATATCCGATTCACAGGAATGTGTTTCTTGAAGTAGAATCAAGTCAGCCTCACTTCTTTTACAAAATAAAAAAATAGCTTTCCTTTTTACAGAGTCCCGTATACCCCTGGAATTCAATGACATCACAGAAAGAGAATTTAACTTAACATCCATCAAATAAATTAGAAAAACAGAAAAAAAAACAAAAAAAAAAAAACAATAAGACACAAACTAAAACAAGCTCTCAACTAACAAGTAACAAGAAATGTAAGAAGTGTTTAAGTAACCGTTGAAGAAGGATTGATACACAACCATTAACATTATGGTGAACAAATAGCGACCAAATAAATGTATATTAAGGCACCATATATTTGATTTGGTATAATAAGAAACAGAATTACAAACTACCTTTAACATAGCCATGTATATACTACTTATATCAACTTAGTTTAATTATACATATGAACTTAAGGTATTACTTTTAAAGTTACTAACTCTTTTAGGAGAACATATTGTATAAGGTTAATTAGAGAATTTCAGAACCAAACATTAGGACCAAATAATCACAAATAACCATATTAGCCACTACCCCATATTTGGGTGAGAACCTTTAATTCGTCTCAGGACAAAAACAAAATACTCTTTTCCTTTCCTTTTGTTATTTTCTATCCTTTTTTTTGTATACATACCGACGTTAATGTTTCTTGAACGAAGGAAGACCCATCATTAGTTCTACCGGTCTGCAGCTCCGATGACAGTAAGACCGTTAGATTCACTCTGGGATCACAGGGGATGAGAAGTCATCATACAGATTTCCGTCCATCAAATGTCAGTTTAGAAAGTAGTTAATCAATGTCTGCGTAGTTGATCTTTTTCCCATCAATTAGAGCGAGGGGGCCAAGGAAAGAAGCTTTTTTCCCCTCCTCTTTTGCTTTTTTAACAAAGGGCCAGAGCTTCTCTCTGACAATTCTGTCCTCTGGAGACAAAGCCTCAGTAAGCCGCAGTTTTTTGTCACGTAGTAACCTGCTCCCTTTGGCGCTCTTCCAGACAGCATCACGGATGCGGCGGAGTGCAAACAGAATAATGACAGATCTGTGGGGACCATCCTGTTTTTTAGGGCCGACACGATGGGCAATGTCGATCCCCTCCTCCAGGTATTCCTGTAGCCCAGGAGCAACTTTTCCAAACACAGTAATCACCACCCTTCTCACATCCTTGTTGGCCTCCTCTTTCAGCCCGTGTAGCTTTAGCGCCCATCTCCAGCTATAACGCTTGCAGTCGGCGACTCCTTCCCTCAAGATTTGGTTTTCTTTTTTCAGATTTTCAATCTCTTGCTTCGTGTTTTTCAGTACTTCTTTATGTTGCTCAACGTCCACCACAAGTTGTTGAACAGTAAATGAAAGTTTCTCAATTTGCTTAGAGGTTTCAGTTGTTGTCAGTTCGATGACCGAAATTTTATGGAATGAGTTGTAAATTTTTTTCCTAGTTCACCACAACTTTTGGCTAAATATTGGATAGCAGCCAAAATGTCCGCATGGCCATTCTCTTCGCTGTCACCGTTACCATTACTGTGTTCGCGCTTCTTCTTCTTTGTGACAGGTTTCTTAAAGATATGAGGTGATGTAAAGACTCAGGGGCGGATCTAATCCGTGGGGGAATTTGCATATCATAATTAATAATTGGTAATTAATAATTATTCATACATGTTTGGATTAGATCAGTCTTACATGTTAATAAATCTCTCGCTAAGGGATGATGTGTCATTTTACCTGCATGCATGCATGTGTATCCCTGCAATTAACCACAAGTTGATTGTAATTAATTACACGGACCACGTCTTACAAAACAGGCAAAATTAATTAGCTCAATTGTCAGAATATTATTTGTGGGGATCCACAATATCATCCTACTTTATAGGATTTCAGGAAACGCAATTCTGTGGCCACTAGAATTGGGTTTTCTGCCCTATAAACCAAATACTCTTTAAAGTATCTTTAATTTGTAAAGCTTGTAGCTTAAGTTAGACCTTTGGCACTTAAAGGACTTGGAAAATGAGCAGAGGCAGTACATCAATCAAATGAATATAATGAATTTAATAAGGCAGAACTACTTATGTATTTACTACGTTACAGGAATACATGTATTTACAAACATTAACAGACAATGACAACAACGCGGGGCGTTTGGACAATGGATACACGTGTGAGAGAGAGAGAGAGGGGGAGAGGGAGTGAGAGAGAGAGAGAGAGCATTGGCAACATTCACCCTGACAGTCACCTGTCTGTAACAACACGAAAACATCATCTTAATGCTTCTTAGAAGCTCTATAAAGAGATATACTTGCACAAATTTCTGGGTCTCTCTGTGTCGCGGCATTCCTGCGCGAGCGGAGTCCTTTAGGAAGCGTCACGTGGTGCTTCTTGGCGCGCGTGTTGAACGGAGGTTCAAAGTCTTTGGGGTAACATTACCAAAGGAAAATAGTTCGGCTAAGTTCGTTTCACTTCGTGGAAGTGAACAGAGTCGACTACGGAAAACAAAACTTTGACTAACAAAGAAAAGAAATAAAGATCTCTACGTTGAAATCACGCGGAGTTAACGTTACATCTTTGCATGGCTGGTGAAGAAGCGCGCGTGCGTCTCTCGGTCCGGCGCGTCACGTGGTCAGATGCGCATGTTTCTCCTTCAAAGCGAGCGCGCGCTCGTTTAAAGGTCCCTTGTAGATGGATTTGCTGAAGAGATATGTCATGCGGTGTTCTTTTCACTCGACGATTGGAATTCAACACGGAGGCTTATCTAAGACTGAAAAACACAAACTAAACTAGAAACAAATAAAAGACAGGCGAAGAGCTCGCCCGGAGGCGAGACGTTACATTATGACACGAGGACGAGAGAAGTAAGAGGGGGATAAACTGGTATTCAGTCCTTTTGAAGACCTGACGTTTCCGCCTTCTTTTGGAAGAGGGTCCAATCAGGAGCTGTCCCTTTGGAGGGAATTTTTATGATCCTTTGTGTTCTAACCAGGCAATTAAATCTCTAGTTTCATTGGGTGTTTAAGAGAAGAATCTTCACAATTCTTATAATACTAATGTGTCACAAAGTTTAGCAAAATGTAATGTCAATTAACAAATGGGGAATGAAAATTGGAGTTTATCGAGACCAAACTTGCCACAAATGGATTTGGTTAAACATTAGTTGGCAAAGTTTGAAACATTATCCCATTAGAGTTGTCGAGAAACATGGACCAAACCACAAAAAGGCAACTCATGAAATAAGGAACTTAGATACATTGTTCATACAATTCTCAAATGGATATATAATAGCGTATATATATATATATATATATATATGAATGCAGGATTCATTTCTCCTCCTTGGTTAGAATTCAAAGAGAGCCACAGTTCTGTGAACATTCCTTTGGGTCGTAAACGCTGTTATCTAAGAACTCCAGTGATGTTAGTTTTGGTCTCTTTTCACTCCAAAGATGGAAAACATAGTAAACTATATTTTACTGGATATTACTGTACGTATTCTGATTGATCACACCGAAAGCATTCTGGAGGTGTCCAAAACTTTGTGTACAAGTTATGAGAATAGACAGTTATATTTAAAAATGCCTAATGAAGGTATTTATAATTCACTTTAAGCTACGATAAAATCATAGTCATTCCAATGTGGAATGGGCAAATGGACACACATAAAAACACATTGAATATATCTGGTTAAATGTCTTTTAAAAAGAGAAGTTTCTTTTGGATCCTTCTTTGGGACATTCCAGTCAGTCATAAAAATGTCTCGTAACTGGACACCACGCTCTGTCCTGAGCGGGCTTCACTTGTGGGGGATGCATGTGTGGTTGTGAGTGTGTGTGTGTGTGTGTGTGTGTGTGTATATGTTAATTTACATCCAGGCTTTTTGGGCCTGAAGGCTTTGGGATTTTCGCTAGGATGTATTTAGTTATTCAGATTCACCTCGCCCAGTCCCTACAGTGAGGTGGAAAGAATGTCACCTGTGTCACCTGGGTTAACGTCAAGTTTATTCGATACATCTTCTTTACCTGAGTCTTCCATAGAAACTTCTGTGGTACTGATGTCTTCCATTGTTTTCACCCTCTGGCATGCATTCCTGTGTTGACAAAACTGTAGCCTAGCTTACCGCCAGTTGTGACTTTTCCCTTTTGCCGGTTCTTTTTTTAAATTTTTTTTTTTAATGTAGTCTATATAGTGAGCATATTTTCACAACACTGCTGCCCCGTAGCACCAAAAATGGTTTCACCTTACTTTCAAACCATCATTACACCAGTTTCAAGTCAAAGTAATTAGGTTGTGTTATCAAAAACCTCCACTTTTCTGACAGAAGAGTTCAAAACAGCCTCCTCAGACCAGCACCATCTTGACAACCACCAGGCTCGCGCTCGTGATTACGGTGGTTCAAAGCTATTCGTTCGGGTCACATGATGTCACTATAGCTTTGCGCCGCCATCTTGACGACCGACGGTCTCAGTAATGCCTGCAATATGTTGTGCAGTTGGCTGCAACAACAGCCGAAAGAGGAACCCCGAACTGGTATTTTATTCTATACCAAAAGAAAAGGATAGAAGAAATGTCTCATATTGTATGAATCTCTCATATTGTATCAAGTCTCATCTTTCTGTGCGCACACACCCGACCCGAAGCGTGCAGCCATAGACCCCTATACAGCGCGCGAGTAATGAATGAGCTCTGTTTCGTGTCTGAATGGACAAATACACACAACATTATGTTTAAATGTCCGTTTTGGAGAGTATTCAAGTAAAATATGTCGGTTATGTCTTAAACAGAGTTGTCATCCAGTCTCTTTGGTAGAGAGAGAGAGAGACGAGGAAAACAAACAAGCATGCAAATGGAAATTATTGCGGCCGGAAAAATTATCGAGCTCATTTTTTTTATTGTGCGATTAATTGATTTGACTATCGCGACAGGCCTAATCCAGATTAATGACAGCTATGCTGCGTTCCAGTCCACTTTTAGACATGCACTTGCGAACTTCCCTAAGCACTTCCCCTCGGGGGAATCCCTGCCGCCATTTTGAAGTGCTTTCCACTTAGTGAAGTGGACGAGGGAAGTTTATATGGACAGTAGGGCTGCCCCCGACTAAAGATATTCCTAGTCGACTAACACTCCTGCATTTTAGCGATTAGTCGAATAATCGTTCATTTATGATATTAATATAAAAACTTGCGTATATACAAGCAAAGGTATAGTCCAAGTTGAAGTTTAACACTTCCATATGACAGAAAATGCTAAAGCATGATATTAGCGCGTTCAAAATGAAAATTAAGCGCTTAAAACAGAATAGTAAAGCGTTTAAAGTATACAGCGCTTACAACAGGTTATAGGCTAATTATAACATAAAAACAGCAATCAGACTGCCTGTGCATTTTAATAATTTATTATCAAAAATACAAACTGTAACAGTTACATGTAAAAAAAAAACAGTTTTGAATAAAATAAAATAAAATTCGTTCTTTACAATAAATTAAATAAACTTATTAGTAACTTAGGCCTAGTACAAAACAAGGGGAAAAAAACAAACAAATAAATACTGTAGCAAAAACGCTGTTTGGTATAAAAATACAGTGGAAAATTAAATTAATATAATTTTGATATTGTTCAAAAGGAAAATTAACAAAAACGAACAATTTAATAAATGCACATGGCACATCGCACAACGCCAAAACTTATAATAAAAAAGAAGGCGGCAAACAAATCAACAGCCTAAGTATTGGATTAAATTGTTTAGAACAACTAGGCTATATTTAAGACAAAATGTGGAACAAATAGGCTAATTTAAAGAACACTAATACAAATAAAAAATATCAGAGCAAAGCCGCAAACTGCCATTAAGACGTTGAAACAAGACCTTGACCTGAAACAACAAATTGCAAACATCAGACTAATTTCTTACAGAATAAAAAACAACTTCTGCATTATATAAAAACGAATAAATAAAAATAATATTTATTTATTTGTATAGCCTGCCCGTTATAAAAATACCCGTTTTTTTTATATAGCCTAACGGATAGCAAACAGAAACACTACAAAAAGGAAATTAAGCATTCTTACCTAAGCTTTCAATTCGATTTTATTTTTTCCATATTATGTGAGAGGAACACCAGCTTGTCCACATTGTTGGGAAGAAGGGAGCTTCTGGACTTGTTCACAATGAAGCCGGCCTTTGAAAAGATGCGCTCTGACGTTACTACTTACATGTTTTAAATGATAAGACATATTCGATGTTGACGAGTGATAGGCAAATGTTTGCCTGCAGAGTTTGCAAACAGCCTTTTTAGGGTCGTCCTTCGACTTTTCAAAATGATCCCACACTTTGGACTTTTTTCCTGACATAATTATTAGCATCAGCCAGACACCTCTCCCACAAGTGCGCTTTGGTATACCGCGAGGCCCGAGATCTCGTTGATCTCTCGTTGCTTTGATGTCATGTCATACACTGACTGCGCAGCCACTGATTGCATAATTTTTTCACGTGATTTTTTTTTTGCGACTAACCGACTAATGAAAATGTATTCGACCAAGCCCTCCTCATATCGACTAACATTTAGTCGACTATTTGGGGGCAGCCCTAATGGACAGACACTCCTTCCCTCGATTTTGACCGAGGGAGCGAGTCTACTTCATATGTACACTTCAGGCAGTTCCCTATACCAGAATGCAACACGATTGTGCAACGTAAGCAATGACGCACATCCGAGTGAACGAGACGGAGGGAAGTTGGCGAGTGAAGGGCATGTCAATTTTGGACTGGAACGCAGCCCTAGCCGTGAGCCGTGGCTAACAGCTGGCAAGCTACCAGCTGTTAGCCACTTAGCTAGCTAACAACTCGCTACCTAGTCAGAGCAAACTACCACCAAAATCATACATTTGAATTTTTTTTATAATACCTACATTCCCCATGATTAAATATAAATCCTTGGTGGCCAGGTGCCGCACTTTTACGTTTGTTACCCATCCAGCAACAGCATATTAATACGCGTCTGTACTCTTGAAAGCCTTCAAGCGATCCCCACTGTATGGGGAGGGGTTATGCACAAGATATACAGGTCCTTCTCAAAAAATTAGCATTGTAGAAAACTGTTGACTTTCAATCAGTTTGGGGTTGCCAGTAGGGGACTAGTTCACCACAGATGTCCGGTTAGAGACATGAAGAAGCAGCGGAAAATTTTCTATTTGTAGCTTTATTTTCTCCACAACAAATCCATAAAGCTTCAATAAAGGCTTAGCCCATAAGTGCAGATGAGTACAGTCAAGTTGCCATGATTTTGGGTGTGTTTTGTATAATAGGATACGCACACATCAATGGCAAGAAAGCACAGTCTGTTTTCTACACTCACCACATGCAGAGCTATTAACTAAAAATGCTAATCAATGCCACCTGCTGGAGATGGGCGGAGCCTAGTCTTCACGTTGCTCCTTTAGCAATCAGACAATGTCAGAGCATGTTGTCAGAGCAAGTCTCACAGACTCTAATACAAATACAATGGGCCTTTTTAACAGCCGCCCCCAGATTTCTAAAGAATGAGGAAATCTGCCCATTATAAAAAAGGTCAAAGTAAATTTTTAGTCTGGAATCTCAGGCAGCTGTATAACCTTAGCCACAGGTCGCACATAAAACTTGTCCTTAATTCTCACTTCAACAGTTCTGACTTTATTATCCACCCCAGGGAATACTTGCGAGATCTGACCAGTGGGCCACAGGGCCCTGGGAAATTGAGGGTCCACAATCATAACTGTAGTTCCAACTGTGATATCGGGTGACTCTCGTTACCACTTGCCACGAGTCTGAAGGCCAGGCAAATAGAACTTGATAAACCGCTTCCAAAAGTGATCTGCTAGAACTTGACTATGACGCCAACGACGTCGACTCAGTATTTCACTTTCAGGGTATATCACTTGAGGAAGGGACGAATCAGGCCGCCCCATAAGGAGCGTATTAGGAGTAATAGGAATTGGATCAGAGGCATTCGAGGAGGTATACCCCAGAGGTTTAGAATTTAAAATCCCTTCGATCTCAATGAGTGTAGTGAGAAGAGTTTCCTCAGGTACAGGCTGAGTTCCCAGAGTGACCTGTAGAGCTTGTTTCAGGGAACGAATCTCCCTTTCCCAACACCCACCGAAGTGTGGAGCATGAGGTGGGTTGAAACGGAAGATAATCTGCTGACTGGCAAGCTGTCCCTGAAGTTCTGGAAGTAGTTCGCCAAATGCCTGTCGTAGCTCCCTTTCCCCTCCTTTAAAATTTGTACCTTGACCACATAAAACTTCCAAAGGCTTCCCACGTCGGGCTATAAAACGCCTGAGAGCCATAAGGAAGGAGTCTGTATCAAGTCTTGGAAGAAGGTCGATGTACACCGCACGAGTAGTCGGGACGATGTACGGGACGATGTAGCCAAGAGGATCATATTGACTGGCAAGCACCTTATATATATTGCGCATAGTAACTTCTTGGCACTTTACAGCACGGAACTTATAGGACAAAGTATCAGTTTGACAATTCCACTGCAATTCAAGCACCGATTCATGGTTTGAGGCATTACCCTTGACAATCAATCGCTCAGCTCTGTCCAATCTGGCGGCTGCTGGTAAGTGACTGATGGTGGAAGGCGCATTACTGGCCCATTGCTTGAGTTCAAATCCTCCGTCTGCCAAGGTACTCTGCAACTGGGCTACCATGAGCTTTGCTTCATCTACAGAGGGCAGACTTTGCAGGTAATTGTCTACATAAAATGCCTTTAGTACAGGATCACGCATCTTTTCACCAGGCTGACTATTTCCCAAGATATGCTTCTGCAAGGCAAAGACAGCGCAACATGGGCTACTAGTAGTCCCAAAGGGGAGAACTTGCCATTCCAAAACTCTGGGCTGAACTTCTCTTTTTTGATCTCTCCATAAGAAACGGAGAAGGGGTCGATCTTCAGCAAGGAGTCTTATCTGGTGGAACATTCCTTTAATGTCACTACTAATAGCGATAGAATGTTCTCTGAATCTTAGTAGCACAGCCAGTAAGGAGGAAGTCAGTGTAGGTCCTGGAAGTAACAATTCATTGAGGTTGTTTCCTTGAAACTGGAATGAACAGTTGAAAACTACTCTATGTTTCCCATTATGTTCAACTATATGGTGTGGGATATACCAACTTACTGGAGTGTCTTCAGCTCCTGACGGCAGTTCAGCAATGTAACCTTCTTGCTCCAGTCGTTTAATCTCAGCCTGGTAAATAGCTGCTTGATCAGGAGACTTACTGAGGTGACGCTCTAAGCTTCTTAGATGAGGCATTACCGCTGCTTTGGGGGCATGAAGAGAGGGCATATTTTTAACTCTGAGCAGTGGGGTAGCATATCGCAGAATCCCATCGACTTGAACTCTGACAGTTTTTTGTTCCAGTAGTTTTAGTGACTGCTGGTCAAGTACTGATCTAGTACTTGTCTTCTCATCCCTCCAAGGAAGGACATCCATTTGCCAGAGTCGTTCAACTTGTTCGTGCAGAGTAGCAGAAGGTGACAAACTTGTGAACAGACATTGTTGCTCTGTGAGACTGTGTTGCAGAGCCTGAACTGGTCCTTGCAGAGTCCACCCAAGGAGAGTTCTAATCGCTGCAGGACCTCCTGGTGGGCCCAAGCGAACTGGTTCGACTGCAGTAATTAAATGAGGGTAGTCTGATCCAGTGAGCAAAACTGGATGACCAGTTTTAATCTCTTGGAGGGGAAGTCCATTAAGGTGACGGTACCTTTTCCGTAAAGCCTTTACAGGATGACAGTGCACTCCAAGCCCCAGCTCTGGCGCAGTAAAAGCTCCGCTGATTGGATATACCTTGTCTGGCTGACAGGCTGGTGAAAGGTTGAAGGATACAGCCGCCCCATGTAGGACCTTTAACTCTTGTCTGACTGTGCGCAGGGGCAGATCCTCTGGTTTACCTTTCAATTTCAGCTGGCTAGCCGCAGTGTGTAGTAAAATGCTCCTTTCAGAGCCATCATCAAGAATGGCATAAGCTTTCATGGATCGATCTCCATTTCTCAGAATGACTTTACATATTTTCAACAGTACTTTCCGACTTCCTGGGGGCTTGTCAATGAATAATACATCGTTGGCGACCTCCCCCCGGTTAGGGCTAGCAGATGGGTCCTCTCCTTCTACTGTTCTCTCCCTGCTCCGCGCATTAACTTCATGAAGAACAAGTAAGTGACGCCCATTACATGCCTTGCAGCGCATCTTCAGATTACACTCTGTTGATCTATGGCCCCGTCCACAGCGCCAGCATCTATTGTGGCCCTTAATCCAATCTTGCTTCTGAAATTTGGAGAGTTGAGAGAAATTGGCACAGTTATTCAAAGAGTGTTTGTTATTATCACAGTAAGGGCAGTAAGGTTTTGCCAGGGTGGTTTTAGCTGTGACAGGTGGGGGTGGTGCCGAAAGGTATTTCTCAGTGCCAAGTAGAACTTCTGTCCCTTTGTGGAATGATTTGGTCTTCCTTGGTGGTTCGTCCCAGGATGACCTGGTCGAGTACCCTCTACCAAAGTGGCTTGCATATCTTGTGGAATCTTCTTGCACTTGGATTTCATATTCCAACCAGTCTGAGAAGTCAAGGAGGGTAGGAATCTTTACATCATATGGATAGATGAATCTTCTGAAACTGCTTCGCAGATCATGTGGCAATTTACTCAGAAGTCTGGAGACATGAGATCCACATTTTAATTCTACTTTACCAGGCTTACCTAGTTGTCGCAACATTCCCACCAAGGATCTCACCCTCAGAGCATACATTCGGAAGGTTCTGATATCTCCAGTGTTGATGCTTGGTCCATCCATCAATTCCACTATGCGCTGCAAAGCCAACTGATGTGGCTGGCCATACTGCTTATTGAGGGCACCCATGGTTTTGGTATAAGGATGACGTGAACTGCTGTAAGATTAAGCAATTAGCTGAGCTTCTTCAAGCTTGAGATGTTCTAGCAGAATATGGAATTTGAAGTGCTCTGTGGAATCAACTGGCAGAATGTTTTCCAAAGCAATTTTAAGCCGGGTGAACTCTCTGGGGTTTGGGTGAATCAGGTCAGGAATCGTAGGAGTAGGTCCACGATATACTCTTTCTTGGTTAACCGATAAACCTGGAGAGTGGTGGTGTTTACTACTCCTAAATGCTAACTTGTCCTGTGGCCTGATGAGAAGTTGTGGAGGTGGGGATCTGACACGACTTCTTGGTACCATGTTGACCTTAGGTCTTCCATCTTGACTCCTACTAATCTGTCTGTCAATCGGTGGACTGGTGTTAACCTGCTGGTGCCTGGGTGAGCGCAGGCGTAGGTTTCTCATGCCATCATCAACAGAAGAGGAATAACTTTCTTGACTACTTGAGTCCTCTGAGCTTTCCGAACTTTCCGCTGTTCTACGATCTTGTAATGCTTGATAAGATGCCTGGGCATTTTTTTCACTTGATATCGATTCATTTACTCTGGACCTTCGTGGGGATGGTACTGGTCTAGAGCGCTCTCGGCTCTTTGACGGACCAGATACAGGAAGTGGAGATAATATCTGAGGAAATTTCGACTGCTGATTTCTCCAACTTAACAACTCTTTCACCTCTTCTTCCAATTGAGACATCTGTGACGTGAACTTAGTGTTGGCCTGCTTAAGATCACCTCTTTCCTCATTCAGCTGCTGAACCGTGACAATCAGGTCTCGGTGGAGTTTTCTGAAATCAGCATTTTCATCCCGCAGGGCTTCCATTTGCTGGTCCCACTGATCCGTTACATACCACCGTTCTGGACTGTGAGAATCACTATGTTGTGCTGATGCCTGTGGGGTGTCCATCCTGACATCCTTATCGACAGATGCAGCACAAGATGATTTGTGAGAATAGTTGGGTGGTGATATGGATCTATGTAGGTTATAACCAGTCAAATCATAATCCTGCAAATGTGCTGGGAAAGACGATTGTCTCCTGGGCCGCACAACAGGGACTTCAGCTGATAGCTGCTCCTCCATAACTGTGGAAAACTCTGGCTCCGGCTCGAAGGACCATGTAGAAAACTGTTGACTTTCAATCAGTTTGGGGTTGCCAGTAGGGGACTAGTTCACCACAGATGTCCGGTTAGAGACATGAAGAAGCAGCGGAAAATTTTCTATTTGTAGCTTTATTTTCTCCACAACAAATCCATAAAGCTTCAATAAAGGCTTAACCCATAAGTGCAGACGAGTACAGTCAAGTTGCCATGATTTTGGGTGTGTTTTGTATAATAGGATACGCACACATCAATGGCAAGAAAGCACAGTCTGTTTTCTACACTCACCACATGCAGAGCTATTAACTAAAAATGCTAATCAATGCCACCTGCTGGAGATGGGCGGAGCCTAGTCTTCACGTTGCTCCTTTAGCAATCAGCCAATGTCAGAGCATGTTGTCAGAGCAAGTCTCACAGACTCTAATACAAATACAATGGGCCTTTTTAACAAGCATATTGTGATAAAGTTCATTATTTTCCATAATGTAATGATAAAAATTAAACTTTCATATATTTTAGATTCATTGCACACCAACTGAAATATTTCAGGTCTTTTATTGTTTTAATACTGATGATTTTGGCATACAGCTCATGAAAACCCAAAATTCCTATCTCAAAAATTTTGCATATCATGAAAAGGTTCTCTAAACGAGCTATTAACCTAATCATCTGAATCAACTAATTAACTCTAAACACCTGCAAAAGATTCCTGAGGCTTTTAAAAACTCCCAGCCTGTTTCATTACTCAAAACCGCAATCATGGGTAAGACTGCCGACCTGACTGCTGTCCAGAAGGCCATCATTGACACCCTCAAGCAAGAGGGTAAGACACAGAAAGAAATTTCTGAACAAATAGGCTGTTCCCAGAGTGCTGTATCAAGGCACCTCAGTGGGAAGTCTGTGGGAAGGAAAAAGTGTGGCAAAAAACGCTGCACAACGAGAAGAGGTGACTGGACCCTGAGGAAGATTGTGGAGAAGGACCGATTCCAGACCTTGGGGGACCTGCGGAAGCAGTGGACTGAGTCTGGAGTAGAAACATCCAGAGCCACCGTGCACAGGCGTGTGCAGGAAATGGGCTACAGGTGCCGCATTCCCCAGGTCAAGCCACTTTTGAACCAGATACAGCGGCAGAAGCGCCTGACCTGGGCTACAGAGAAGCAGCACTGGAGTACCCACAGTCAGTGATGGTCTGGGGTGCCATGTCAGCTGCTGGTGTTGGTCCACTGTGTTTTATAAAGGGCAGGGTCAATGCAGCTAGCTATCAGGAGATTTTGGAGCACTTCATGCTTCCATCTGCTGAAAAGCTTTATGGAGATGAAGATTTAATTTTTCAGCACGACCTGGCACCTGCTCACAGTGCCAAAACCACTGGTAAATGGTTTACTGACCATGGTATTACTGTGCTCAATTTGCCTGCCAACTCTCCTGACCTGAACCCCATAGAGAATCTGTGGGATATTGTGAAGAGAAAGTTGAGAGACGCAAGACCCAACACTCTGGATGAGCTTAAGGCCGCTATCAAAGCATCCTGGGCCTCCATAACACCTCAGCAGTGCCACAGGCTGATTGCCTCCATGCCACGCCGCATTGAAGCAGTCATTTCTGCAAAAGGATTCCCGACCAAGTATTGAGTGCATAACTGAACATAATTATTTGAAGGTTGACTTTTTTTTGGATTAAAAACACTTCTTTTATTGGTCGGATGAAATATGCAAATTTTTTGAGATAGGAATTTTGGGTTTTCATGAGCTGTATGCCAAAATCATCAGTATTAAAACAATAAAAGACCTGAAATATTTCAGTTGGTGTGCAATGAATCTAAAATATATGAAAGTTTAATTTTTATCATTACATTATGGAAAATAATGAACTTTATCAAAATATGCTATTTTTTTGAGAAGGACCTGTATATATATATATATTAGGGCTGTAGTACTCGAGTCTGGTCTTGGACTCGAGTCCGGACTCGAGACCGTTTTTCTATGGTCTCGGACTCGCTGGTATTCGGACTCGGACTTGTCTCGGTCTCGGCCACTGGTCTTGCCAAATATGGCTTTTGGTCTCAACCGAGTCCAGGTGTCTTCATTATGTTCCCAGTAAGCACACATAAAAGCTGTTTATTTGCGCGCCGTTTATTTGCTCTGGTGTGAGCCGCGATTGCGCCAGAACCAGCCAGTTGTCGAGATAATTCAGCACGCGCACTCCCAGGAGTCTCAGAGTAGAAAGCACCACGTCAATGCACTTCGTAAATGTACGGGGTGGTAGGGACAGACCGAACAGCAGAACTGTGTATTGATAAGCCTGCCCCTCGAAGGCGAATCTCAAGAATGGCCTGTGATGGGGGGGCTATCTGGATGTGAAAGTGTGCGTCTTTCAGATCCACAGTGAAACATTGCTATTATGAGGTATCACCATATGTCATCATTCTGTTTTCTTTAGATTAGAAGATTATATGATATCAAGGGGAATGTCAATACTTAAAAATCCTGGGTGTTGTGACACTGTTTTTGCTTTTATATCAACAAATAATAACCCAAAATGATTGTCTTGATAATGTCATGCATAAGAATTTTTTTTCCTGTCCTGGAATCGGTCTTGACTCGGACTCGAACCTTTTTGGAATCGGTCTTGTCTTGGACTCGAACCTCTTTGGACTTGGACTCGACTAGTCCTGGTCTTGGACTTGACAAAAGTGGTCTTGACTACAGCCCTAATATATATATATATATCATGGAAGGCAAATTGGGGCAAGTCTAGGGCAAATAATAAAGGACAAAAGAAAACTGGGGGTAACAAAATAAGGATCGGAGCCTAAAATAAAAATTTTATCCATGTATCTCTGTCTTTCTCTCTCATTCAAATGGGTAGTTTGGGCGGCCATACCGGGCAAGATCGGTCGTCAATATGGCGGCGTTCTATTTCTAGTGACGCAGGCGGCATCTATGAATAATTGTATTCGTCAGGAGCAGCGGTGAGCAGGAGCGCTGGAAACATGAGTGATAGTCATGAGTTTCAGTCAGTCCGTTCGGAAATAACGCGCCTTTTTTCAGTGACGCTGGTTCACCGGCTGAGGTAACAGTCTCATACTTCATGTGAATGATATTTTATATTACATTTGTGTTAAGTTGACAGTTTCCAAGCTAACGTTAGCATTCTTAAATGTTCAGTCATAACTGGCGTCGAGAGCTGGAGGGCAAAACACTGCAGCATGCGTCTTTCAATTTTCCATCTGTTTTAAGCAAGATCAGTTGAACCCACATCTCTAAAGACCTAAAACAAGCTTTAGTAGGCCTAGACTTGTTATGCGTATCAAAGTCCTTCCAATTGTGCATAAAATCTTTGTTATGATAGTCAGTTAATCAATCTCATAAACGGCGGGACATTTTGAAACACTGTCTGGAAGCTGAAAACTCTTCTCTTAAAAAACATCCTTGATTTTATTATAGTGAAATTGTAGTAACTACGTTTTTGGCGGATTTATTACCATTTTAATAACCACAGTTTTACTAAAAATAGGCCTACCGTGTTTTTTTGTTTGTTTTTTCTTTGTAGTTAAACCATGGCTAATTTTCGTAATGGTTAACCTGACTAACTCTATCAAAACCGTTAAGAAATCGAATTCAGTTCTGTACTTAAAGATAAAGATACAGCAAAGCCTAGAACAGGAAGACTAGAATATGAATATAACATGATGAACCCCTAGGTGTAACTGATGCAGATAGGTCACAGTAAATCATATAAATTTTTACTTTCTATAAATGTAGCTAAAATCACATGGCAGCTCAAAACTTTAATATTAGCCTTTCCTGCTCAGCTTCCAGATAAAATAACTTTTAAAATACTTATTTTTTTCAGGTCATGTGGAAAGCAGATGATCATGGCAAACAAGGTATGGGAAGAATTAACTTTAAAAAAAATCGTAATGATGACCGAGTCTTCTGATTCCATATGATTGCACTAAAAGTGTGACCAAGGTTTGGTTTTGCTACAGTAAGACCACAATTGTGTTAGATTACACCCATATATTGTTTTTGTTTTTTGTAACTAGGCTCTGTCGTTTAGAAACATGGCTTTTCCCATCACTGCTATCTTAATGACACATATCTCTACCTTTCATTCCAGCCAGATGATCTGACGGTAGCTGCTCGCATCTCAGCCTACCTGATGGAACATTCTTGCTGGATGAATGACCTTCACCTTCAAATCAACCTTGCCAAGACAGAACTGCTTATGGTTTCAGCCAAACCATACTTGCTGTGTGATCCTGCTGATTTGCCTTATACATCATTATACTGTCGGAGCTGCACAACTCCTGGTCTAAGCTCTTGTTCTATCCAGACTGGACTATTGTAATGCTCTCTTGGCAGCTCTTCCAGCATCAGTCAAACCTCTGCAACTGATCCAGATGCTGCAGCAAAGAGTGGTCTTTAAAGGTAGCCCTATATCTAAACTCACTACTTTAGATCTATGTGTCCTCCAGAAGCTTGTGTTCTGCAAGTGAACGGCGCCTTGTGATGCCATCATCCCAAAGAGACACAAAATCACTTTCACTGACCTTTCCCTGGACTGTTCCCTGCATGCTGGTGGAATGACCTGCCCAACACATTTTCAAGAAACTGCTAAAGATCCATCTTTTTTGTAAACACTTGACCCAATAATACTAAATCTTTGTTTAAAAAAAAAACTTGCTATGTGTACTCTGCTAGGCTAACTGGGACTTGTCACTGCACTTGTTGCTTTTATTGTAATCATAATTGGTAAGTCACTTTGAATAAAATGTAATTGTAAATGTTTTTAAAAAAAAAAAGTTATATTAGAGTATAAAGGTATACAGCAATTGACTTTTAATGTGGATATTTTTACATGTTCTACATTATATACTAAGCTTGTACTTCTTATCTATCACTTATCTTGACATTCAGTGTTTGTTCAATTACTAATACTGTAAATGTGCAGGTATTCTACTTATACATTTAGTTAATTTAACAGAAATTGACTGTAAATTTGCTATTATTAAGTATTTAATTGGAGATTGCGGTCAAAGTTGTGAAATTGGATCTGTAAAAATTAAAACTAAATATACAAACATTTGTATTTGAATTGATGCACTTATTGCATTTTTATACATAATTTCATTGTTATTTACACAGAAAAACTATATATTAAAATAAAATTATGGTACATAGACAGCATTATAATAAAATAACTTTATAAAACACTAAATTTACAGTTTAACCTGATAGTTAAATGTCTTTTTAATGTAATCTGACAATTTATCTGTTTTTAAGCCATTATCAACAGTAATATACTGTAATTTAATCAATTATGACTGTAAAGTAAATTCTGTATTTTTACGATTTATGCATTTCATTTTGTGAAATGGTTATTTGCTGTAATTTAACGGAATCCCTCTGGAAACTTTGCTGCCAGAGATTTACCGTTTTTTTACTGGATTTTTTATTTTATTTTTTACAGTGTAGGTTTAGGGGTAGGGTTAGTGTAAGGGGACAGAATATGCAGTTTGTACAGTATAACAATCATTACGTCTATGGAGAGTCCCCACAAAGATAGTAAACCGTTTGTGTGTCTGCCTGTCTGTCCAATTTCAAACTTTTACAAGCCTGTGTTTTGGGGTCTTTTACTTTTAAGTGATCTAATTATTAGTGAAGCAGGACATTAATCTCCCAATAGAGTACTAATACCCAAAACACACCACCTAAATCTGCATGGTGCATCCATAGACTGCCTATGGACCAGCACAATTTGGACCAGCCCTGTTCCAAAGCCCCGGTGCCAATAAGAGACATGTGGGGTCTGGGGAAATCTAGATGAATGATCTTTCACTTTATTAGCTACTGGTCACATGCTGTTTTTGTTATTATTATCGATCACAGATTTAACTGACCCTAAATATCAAGCTGAAAAAAAAAAACAACAACTATATTTTGTTGTTTTATATGTCGGTCACAAAACCCCTTCCTAGTGAAATGGTATAAGATGCCGCAAATCGTTCCGAACTTTATGCCAGTAGTCAGGCTCTAAGCTTCAACAATAACACATCAATCCAAGCTACATCCCCCAAAACATAACAACAGACATGAACAGCATGTCATATTGTCTACATAATCAATTTAAAACCAATAACACTGGAGTAATGACACAGTAAGCATACACACAGCCGCTGTGTCGTTGTCAGTCCGTGACCGGTCAGTGACGTGCAGAGAGAGGGAGAGAGATGTTAGAGCATCAGCAATATTAAGCCCAGCATGATGAGGCACGTCTCACCATAAACATGTGTGAAGGGTTTTAGAGGTTTGTCTGACTTCAGCAAACCTCTCTGTGATGAGATAAAGGCTGTTGAACATTTGCGTGCATTGCGCTTTATCAGAGAAGAACTGAAGAAGGCGAGGTACACAGGCACGTCTCAGCGTAGGTATGTGGAACTAATTATAACTCTTTTGTTTTATGGCATTGATTAGTCTTGGCTCATTTGCAGATTTAAAGTACCTAGGCTACTATAAAATTTGATAAGACGCGTTCAGGATCCAGTGAACATCAATGTTTTCCACATTTTCTTGTTATATTCGCGAAAAAAATCAGAACCCCCTGGGACCCAAGGGAATGATTTTTGGGCTATGTGCTTTTTTGGGGGGAGAAAAATATGGACAGCATTTACAGAAGTTAAAGTTGAATCATTGTCGTTCTGTGTCGTAGCCTGTTAAACAGTGTGTCTCTTAGAGCCTTAGTGCAAAACATATAAGAAACGTATATTCTATTTCTGACTGAAATATATATATTTTTTTTCTAATAATTATATATATATATATATATTAGAAAATACATGCACACAGTGCACTGAAGGGAGAATAATGATGGCTGCCACAGTGTATTCTGTTGTTGTAAACGGGTTCACAGATTCAGCACCAAGGACACATTCCCTGCAGGAGCCTGAAGTAATTTGCTGTCATTCCGAATTTCAGTGTGTGGATTGAATTATAATTTTACAGTCCATGTCAAAATATACCACCACATGCACTCTTGATTACAACTACTAATATTGTTTTAACAAAACATATGTTGTATCTTATGTTTTGTATCATATATAACCAGGGCAATATGGTGCACTAGTTTATCCTGTTATTCAATGAACTTCCGTTGATTATGAGAGTGCTTACTCTTGTTCTGTCAAATGGAGCGATCTACTGTAGTTTTGCCGTGATGCGACGCATGTTTGCAGTGTAGACACTGTATGCATTTAAAGTTATTATATTCAAATTGCATTAATTTTTGTTTACATAATGTATAGCCTTCATCTGTTTTAGTCAGACTTTTCCACTTATCCATCATATTTATGACCATATTGCAGTGAATGACATGAAGAGAAATGCCAGGGTGTGTCTCAATCAGCTCCCTTTAGTAGTCAGGACACTGATCAGGGAGTCAGCCATTTTAAGGCAAAATTCAAAGCAAAATTCTTCCAGAGCACTGAAACGTTCACTGTTTAAAAAGGTTCCACATTGCACCATGAAAACCAGGGAGCATCGATGGTCACTATGTTCTCTTAACTGGAATTCAGAAACACTAAACAAAACTCACCTTGAGCCAACTCAATACACATCATGACATGCAACAGATGTTTGGTTTTTTTAAACAGTTATTTAATTATATATTTCTAATTAAAACATTAGCCAACATTTATTTAACAATTTATTTATCAATTTGCGGCTGATTTTTACAGGTCCCTGCAACATTTCAAAGTATTTATCATAATGTACTTTTAAATAACAAAAACAAATAATGTCAGAAAGATGTCTGTGCTGCTTTTGTTCATAAATACCAGTAGTGACGTTTTACAATGAGGACGTTGTAATTTTGTCGGAAATAGGGGCAGAGTCCCAATGTGTAATGAATCAGGGTACTTGCCAGTGCCAGAATTCGTACACAAAAAAACTGATTAATGATATAGAGAGCTAGGGAGCTGACTCAGACACACCCCAATAAATATTTTATTTTTTTTATCAGTAGGCACAGTTTAAAGGTTTGACATATTGCACAAATTGTATCTGACTGAAGTAGTAGGCTACTTGTATTGAAAATGTACCAATTACACATTCTACCAAAAACTGTTCTAGATTAGAGTTTGGTAAGGAAGGGGCACTGGTAGGGAGCCTGTGAGATCTTTTATGAAAACATACCGTGCTTATGATAACTAGCCTACTATAGTGATTTTCAGCTTTAAATTGTATAGGGTAGTTTTGATTGGATATTGGGCTAATTTCGTTATGCAAACCTGGGAACCCTATCATTTATGGAATTATATTTGTTTCTAAAAATAATTAACGTAAATAAAACTGAACGTAACTTTTTCAGAAACTATCAAAAATATGCCATTACAAAAGAAGAAAAACACAATGAAAATGAAAAAAATGAACTCAGTCGCACAAATTTAACAGGCTCTTCAAATATGCTTCATTCTTTGTTAATGTTTTTCAAAGATCCGTTTTCGCAAATCGTGGATTCTGAATGCATTGCCACAGATTTCGCTTGCTTCGCAGTTTTTCGTTTGCTGTTTTGAGACAAACCTCTCGTGGGGGTGGGCTTAACAGTGATCTACTCTTATTGGATAGTGAGCCGTGGACAGGTGCTCTCTGACCTGGAAGTAGAGACGTCACTCAGTGGCGCGCATATTGGAAAGCTCTCACGGTGATCGGGATCAACCGGGTTAGCCAATTATTTAATCAGGATGGTTACTTATTTACTTATCAAGAATTTCTCTCTCATTATAATATTCCTGTTACTCCAAAACAGTTCAGCACTGTATTTGGTGCTATCCCTAATGGTGTCATTATGCTATTTAAGGGCCATAATAGTTTTTTGACAAGTTCTGAAATGCCTCTCTCAGACCCGGCTGACACGTATGTAGGTACTAGGCAGGATATATTTTAAATCTAACGTTACATTAAAAAATAATAGAGATATTCGTTTTCTCTTTCTCAATGATTGTGTTTACACTCCTCTTGTTGCTACAAAATGGAACACATTAGTGGAAAATCGCGGAGTGCCTGAAACCCCTTCAGCCGTTACTTATTCACGATACAGCACTCGTACCTTATTGCTTAGGGTTGGGTTGGGGTTACCCAACCCTACACATCAGCCTACACCAAAACATAGCCGCTTAGATTTGCCATGATTGTCACATGTTTGGGTATGTTTACTGCCTCTGCACAGCTGTGCAGGTTAACCTGAAGCCCAAGATGGTCAGCGTGGGCACACAGACGTCATATATTTCATGGAAGAAGGTTTGGACTCTCCCTAACAAATACCTATTGGTAAATAAGGTCAAAGAGATTTCTTTTAAGCTTATTCATCAATATTATCCTGTTAAAACGTTCATGGTATCAAAATTTAGTATAGATACGAAAGTAGATACAAATTGTATTGTACAAAAAAATACTTTTTTGGCATTGTGATCATACAAGAAAACTTTGGCAAGACATTTGGCAGTTCATTGTAAACTATAAAGACTTTGAGCTTTATTTCAAGGATGTTTTGTTTGGGTTTTTCATTTTTGAGAAGCAATATGAGAATATTTTTTTTCTTTGCAACTTAATTATTTTGCTTGCAAATTTTTTTCTCACTTTCAAAATGATGTTAAGATCTATATATGTTAAGAATCCTTATCTAGGCTACCTCTTGTAACAAAAAGGCTACTAAAACGTTTTTGTATTATTATTATTTTTTTTTTTTACTTTTGTTTGTATTTATTTGTTTTTCTTTCTTTCGCTGAATTCAAATGTGATATATCAGTCCCTGAACCTCTGGCTCTCTTTTCTGGCTTATGGATCTTCATTTTTGTATTCTGTAAGTAAATGTTTAATAAAAATAAATAAAAAAAGCTCTCGCGGTGATTTGTATGCAATACGTGCTTTGTATTACTAAATATGTAAATAATATTTGACCTTCGATCGTCGCAGTCTGTAAAGATGAGCTCTCAGGAGAGACACGGAGCGGCATCATCTTCCTCCGCTTGTCCTTCAAGGCAGCTTGAAGTAAGTTCGTGTTACTTAAGGCGATAAATTCACAGATTCGAACTTCCCGGGTCAATAACTCGTCAACTAAACGTTGCTACTACACAAATGACGCCTCTTTTTAATCGTAGTAACGTAGACAAGCAGCTACAACCTATTTTTCCTCGAAACGAGCTTTCCTTCGCAATGGATAAAATACATTGATCTCTATGCGCAGGCGGCTGAGAGACAGATCCGAAGGGACCGTCTGCAAAGTGCAAACCCCGAAAAGCGTTACTACGAAAACAGTCAATAACTTCACTGTAATACACTGGATTGTTGCCAAATTCAGTTCACACATAACTGCTGTCCTGATGGTTATACGACAACACTTATTTTGGGAAAACAAATATTTTAATTGTATATACAATTGTGAAATTTATAATTTTGATGATTTTTATTATGAAAAATATCCAATAACTTCACTGTAATACACTGTATTGTTGCCAAATTCAGTTTACACATCACTGTTGTCCTGTTGGTTATACTACAACACTTATTTTGGGGGAAAAAAACTCTTTTTAATTGTATATTTATAATTTTGATGATTTGTATGAAAAATATTCAATAACTTCACTGTAATTCACTGTATTGTTGCCAAATTTAGTTCACACATAACTGCTGTCCTGTTGGTTATACTACAACACTTATTTTGGGGATTTTTTTTTTTATTGTATATACAATTGTAAATTTACAATTTTGATGATTTTTATTATGAAAAATATTCAATAACTTCACTGTAATTCACTGTATTGTTGCCAAATTCAGTTCACACATCACTGCTGTCCTGATGGAAAATATAATTTTAACTGTGTATACAAAAAAATATTTTTAACTGTATATACAATTGTAAATAATTTTGATGAATTTTGATTGTTATTATGAAAAATTATTTATCAACTTTACTGTAATACACTGCATTTATGTCAAATTCAGTTCACACATAACTGCTGTCCTGTTGGTTATACTACAACACCTATTTTGGAAAAAAATATTTGCATATTTTTTATGACTTATATTTATGAACAATATTCAATAACTTATGCACTGCATTAATGCCTTATTCAAATACATCACTGATGGACAGTAACTTGATCTTTGTCAGAGACAAAGTTCAAGTTATTGCTTTTGCAGGAAACAAATACTATTTATTTTTATTTTTTAGAAATGCACGATAAAAGACCTTAATTTTATATATATATATATATATATATATATATATATATATATATATATATATATATATATATATATATTTATATATATATATTTTTTTTAAATAAAAATCATAAAAAATATGCAAAAATATGTTTTTCCAAAATAAGTGTTGTAGTATAACCAACAGGACAGCAGTGATGTCTAAACAAAATTTGTCAACAATGCAGTGAATTACAGTGAAGTTATTGAATATGTTTCATAAAAATCATACATTTAAAATTGTATATACAATTAAAATATTTTTTTTTAAAAATAGTTTTTTTTTCGCCCAAAATAAGTGTTGTAGTATAACCAACAGGACAACAGTGACGTGTAAACTGAATTTGGCAACAATACAGTGAATTAAGTGAAGTTATTGAATATTTTTCATAATAAAAATCACCAAAATTATAAATTTCACAATTGTATATACAATTAAAATATTTTTTTTCCCAAAATAAGTGTTGTAGTATAACCAACAGGACAGCAGTTATGTGTGAACTGAATTTGGCAACAATGCAGTGTATTACAGTGAAGTTATTGAATATTTTTCATAAAAATTATACATTTACAATTGTATATACAATTAAAAATATTTTTCCCCCAAAATAAGTGTTGTAGTATAACCAACAAGACAACAGTGATATGTAAACTGAATTTGGCAACAATACAGTGAATTACAGTGAAGTTATTGAATATTTTTCATAATAAAAATCATCAAAATTATAAATTTACAATTGTATATACAATTAAAAATATGTTTCCCCCAAAAAATACTGTTGTAGTATAACCAACAGGACAACAGTGATGTGCGAACTGAATTTGGCAACAATGCAGTGTATTACAGTGAAGTTATTGAATATTTTTCATAAAAATCATAAAAATTATACATTTACAATTGTATATACAATTAAAAATATTTTTTTTCCCCCAAAATAAGTGTTGTAGTATAACCAACAGGTCAGCAGTTATGTGTGAACTGAATTTGGCAACAATGCAGTGTATTACAGTGAAGTTATTGAATATTTTTCATAAAAATCATAAAAGATTATACATTTACAATTGTATATACAATAAAAAATATTTTTCCCACAAAATAAGTGTTGTAGTATAACCAACAAGACAACAGTGATATGTAAACTGAATTTGGCAACAATACAGTGAATTACAGTGAAGTTATTGAATGTTTTTTCATAATAAAAATCATCAAAATTATAAATTTACAATTGTATATACAATTAAAAATATGTTTCCCAAAAAATAAGTGTTGTAGTATAACCAACAGGACAACAGTGATGTGTGAACTGAATTTGGCAACAATGCAGTGTATTACAGTGAAGTTATTGAATATTTTTCATAAAAATTATACATTTACAATTGTATATACAATTAAAAATATATTTTTCCCCCCAAAATAAGTGTTGTAGTATAACCAACAAGTCAGCAGTTATGTGTGAACTGAATTTGGCAACAATGCGGTGTATTACAGTGAAGTTATTGAATATTTTCATAAAAATCATAAAAAAATATACATTTACAATTGTATATACAATTAAAAATATTTTTCCCACAAAATAAGTGTTGTAATATAACCAACAGTACAACAGTGATGTGTAAACTGAATTTGGCAACAATGCAGTGTATTACAGTGAAGTTATTGACTGTTTTCGTAGTTACGCTTTTCGGGGTTTGCACTTTGCAGACGGTCCCTTCGGATCTGTCTCTCAGCCGCCTGCGCATAGAGATCAATGTATTTTATCCATTGCGAAGGAAAGCTCGTTTCGAGGAAAATTAGGTTGTATGTGCTTGTCTACGTTACTACGATTAAAAAGAGGCGTCATTTGTGTAGTAGCAACGTTTAGCTGACGAGTTATTGACCCGGGAAGTTCGAATCTGTGAATTTATGGCCAACTTTACTCAACTCCAATGCTTTCGATAAAAGTTTTATTCGTGTAGGCCTGTGTGCAACAGTTCGTTTCGGGTTATTATTGTCTTTCACAAGTTTGCAATGCACAGTGTAAAATAAAGCCAGAACTGTTGCACACTGTACATGAATAAAACTTTTATCGATGTTATTGGTTAATTCAGTAACACGAACTTACTTCAAGCTGCCTTGAAGGACAAGCGGAGGAGGAAGATGATGCCGCGTCTGTCCTGTCAAATATTATTTACATTTAGTAATACAAAGCACCGCGAGAGCTTTCCAATATGCACGCCACTGAGTGACGTCTGTACTTCCAAGTCAGAGAGCACCTGTCCATCAAAAGCTCACTATCCAATCAGAGTAGATCACTGTTAAGCCCACCCCCACGAGAGGTTTGTCTCAAAACAGCAAACGAAAAACTGCGAAGCGTAAGCGAAATCTGTGGCAATGCATTCAGAATCCACGATTTGTGAAAACGAATCTTTGAAAAACATTAACAAAGAATGAAGCATATTTGAAGAGCCTGTTAAATTTGTGCGACTGAGTTTTTCTTCTTTTGTAATGGCATATTTTTGATAGTTTCTGAAAAAGTTACGTTCAGTTTTATAAAGTTACGTTTATTTTTTTTTTTAGAATCAAATATAATTTCATACAGGGCCAAGTTTTTCAAAAGTAATCTGATCAGATTTCAGTATTGGATTGGCTCAAATCTTGAAAATGGGTTGTTAAAAAAAAAAAAAAAAAAAAGAATTGTGAAATCAGATTATATGTAATCCAATCTTGGTTTTGTTCTGGAGCAAACCTTCAGTTTTTGTAGTTAAAATTTTTAGGAAGGATTGGGATACCTTTGATCCAAAAAATTAAATAAAAACAGGATCATACTTATCCCAGCAGAAGGGTGGATTTAGGGTGGATTTCAGGAACATAATGTAATAAAAACGTAAAATTGGTCAAATAATACAACATTAGTATGTAGTATGCTTTGAATTCTTCTCTGTAATTTGGCTGTAAGTGTCCATGATTCACAAGCATAGAGAAAAATTTACCAGTGAATGCAGTAATCTCACTTTTAGTCCAAAACCAATGTTTTTGTCTCTCCAGATGGGCTAAAGGCACGTCGGTGCAGCATTTGTTTGAGCTACCCTGGCGAGAACTTCTTGCCTGGACCCTTTGTCAGAGACTATAGCTCCTAAGTACTTAAAACTCTGTACCTACCTGTACCTCTGTATCAAGCACTTGCCCGTTGACTTTAATGTGTATATTGATGCAATTGATGTTGTTTGTCATCATTTTTGTTTTCTCTGCATTGATTTCCATTAGGGGGTTCTATCTGGGGAAAATATCTAATTGTGATTTTTCTGACAGATTTGCGATTTAATTTTGTAAAGTCAAGATTCAGCTCAATATTCTCAAAAGTGTGCAGCACACACTTTAAATTAAAGGAGTACAACATTTAACTTTACACCCCTCTACTGCCTTGTAGTCTAACAGATGGAGTGTGCCTATCTATTAGTGTTCATTTTGTCAGCTATTTTTTTTTTATTTAGTCTCAGTCCTGAGTCAAATGTACTCTTAGTTGTTATCATATTTCCTCAACCATGTTCTGTTTTTGTTTAGTCAAGTTTTAGTCAACTAAATGTCTGAGCATTTTAGTCTGGTTTTCGTCATGCTGCATAATGGTTAAATTGATAATCCCAATTATTTTGCTCAAAATTATAATCATAACGATTGTAGTCATTTGAGAAATGTATATTCATCAGAATTATTGCACTTTCAACTATAAGCACAAATCAAGAGAATGTCAACCCATGCACATGGTTTATTTTACCTCATCTAGTTTCCTGATTTATTATAGGCTATTTATCATATAGGCCGACTGGAAAAACAAAAGACTTCTCTCAAAAATTAAAACAGTGAAATTCCTAGTAATCTAATAAATCCAATCTAATAAATCCATTAATTTAATGTTCCCTTTCGAGGGAACTCAAACTGCATCGAATGACACTTTGGGGGAACACCCCTCAGCGTAGCGCCTCTGAAGCATGAATGAAACTAGACCAATCCTGATTGGTGTTGCGTCATGACGTAATGTGTGACGGCATAAGCGGAAGCTACAAAGAGACGCCGGCACACAACAGTGTTAGCTTTCTGTTCTTCAGCAAGTGCTCTCTGTTTGACATTGTCTGTCCTATTTGGTGTTGTTTGTCACAAGCACGTTATATATTTGAGTCATGGCGAGTGCAAGCTTCACTCGATGTGTGCATCCCTGCCCTCGCTACATCACGGATGGGGACACACATCGTATGTGTGTGCAGTGTTTGGGAGTGCAGCATGCGCGAGCAGCTCTCAAGGGGGCTGCTTGCGAGGATTGTGAAAGGCTTCCAATCCGTGTGCTGCGCTCCCGCCTGACCATTTTCAACGAAGATGGTCAGGCTCGCGAGCCCCGTGGTGCGGTACCCGCGTCCGCTGAGGTGGCGCAGCAACGCTCTTCATGGGGCTCGCAGATGGATCTGACAGGGGATCCCGAGACTGCTGAGGCACGTTCTCGGGATTCCTCTGGCAGTTCTGATGTTCTCCCGCCCCGCGGCTTCTTCCACACGAGTGGAGGACCCGATGCTTGAGCTGTCTGCTTCCGAGGAAGTAGACGTGCTCAGCATCGAGGGCGGGGATTTTGGGGATGACTCGCCACCCCATGTCCCTGCGTATGAGGAGCTGGTAGAGGTTGTCTCTCATGCTGTGGCCCGTCTTAATATCAGTTGGCCACATGAGAGGCAGGAAGCGCTCGTGAAAAGCAAATTAGACGAGCGCTTCCTGCAGCACAGAGAGCAACCTCAACATCGGGGCCTGACTTTCTTTCCCGATTTACACAACGAGTTGTGTAAATCGTGGAACAAGGCACATTCCTCGCGTGTGTCCAACCCCCCTGTGCTGAACTATAGTAATATTATATTATGGGGGCGCGAGAGAAAGGTTATGGGGAACTGCGTCTCTTCGCCACGCCTCCCCCGCCTGGGAGCACTTGCTTCATCACAGCAGCTAACACTGTTGTGTGCCGGCGTCTCTTTGTAGCTTCCGCTTATGCCGTCACACATTACGTCATGACGCATCACCAATCAGGATTGGTCTAGTTTAATTCATGCTTCAGAGGCGTTATGCTGAGGGGGTGTTCCCCCAAAGTGTCATTCGACGCAGTTCTTGTTCCCTTTCTCAGGGAACAAGGGTTACAGTCGTAACCCGAGACGTTTTTCTATTAAAACGAGAGCAAAAAATAATTCTTGTCATACAGAGCTGCATAAGTGCAGATATTCAGCAACCACAATCAATAGGCTATAGTCGAGATCCATGTTTGGATTTAATGCAGTTCATCCTTGAGAAGGTTTGATCGCAGATTTTGTCGCAGCAAACAGTGCAAGCAGCTCTTGACAGAACACAGACCAACTGAATGACACTGCAGAAAATCTCAAATGGAGAATGGAGATCGCTCTGATTGGGGGATTTCAATTGTTGAAATTTGGCAACCGCAAGCTTGTTAAAAACAGTAATTTTGTTTGTTTATTTAAAAATAAAATAAAACATGTCTCTTTTTTTGTTTTGTTTTTTGTGGTTTTGGTTTAAGTTTATTTTATTTTTGTACTACATTTAGTCTTGTCTTTCGTCAAGGATATTGCATGTTTATTTAGTCACAGTTATTGTTTAATGATGTTGGTGTTAACTCATCTTTGTCTCATCTTAGTCATGAAAAAAAAGGTCGTCAAAAAACATTTTTTGTCATAGATTTCGTTGATGAAATTACCACCCCTATCTATCCAGTAGATGGTTAGCTTCTTTGGGGTAGAACAGAGGTGTGCTCACTCAGTTGCCTTTTGCGATTAGCTAATTGCAACGTTTCAAATCGTGATTGCGATTCGATTTCGATTAATCGCTCAGCCCTAATTTCCATTCCAAAGGCATGGGTGGTCATTCTACCAAGCTAAACAAGAATCGGCACACTGCCACTTCTGCTCCAAAGGATTTATTAAAATGGACAACGTTTTGACCCAAAGACCCCTGACGAAGACCCTTTGGGTCGAAAGGTTGTCAAGTCAAGTCACCTTTATTTATATAACGCTTTTTACAATGCAGATTGTTTCAAAGCAGCTTTACAGAGATAACAGGAAAAATAATGTTGTAATAATACTGTTAAATATCAAATTAAATCTCCCCAACTAAGCAAGCCAAAAGCCAATGGCGAAAAAGGCGACACTGGCAAGGAACCAAAACTCCATCAGGTGACAGAATGGAGAAAAAAACCTTGGGAGAAACCAGGCTCAGTCGGGGGGGCAGTTCTCCTCTGGCCAACGAATGAACAGTGTATGATTATGATTCAGGCAGCATTACAGGTCAGAAGTCAGTTTGGATTGGAACATTATATTATGCAGTTCATCTGGTTGAAGATTGGTGTCATCACGCGCGTATGGGGGCGAGTTTGTTGAGGATCAGTGCCGATGGCTGTCGTGTCAATGAGGCCTTCACAGGGGAGAGCCTAGATGACACAAGCTCTGCTGACACTTCAGGGATGCGTTGTGGTCGTGTCTAGGCGCAGGTCCACCATCTGATCTGGATACGGCCCGGATCCGGCTGTTTACATCATGCATTTTGGTCGAGTCTAGGTGCAGGTCCACCATCTGATCTGGGTAGGGCCCGGATCCAGCTGATTGCAGTAAACCACGGAATAAATAGAAAGACTAAAATTAGCGTAGATGCCATTCTTTTAATGATGTTGCGAGTACATCAGGTGCTATAGGAAGTGTTCCCAGTTACGGCTGACCTAATTTATGCAAGCCTAATAATCATTTAACTGATTTGAATAATAGGAATGTATAGTGTTCTATGTGTATGCCAGGTTGAAGAGATCTAGATTTAAACTGACAGAGTGTGTCTGCTTCCCGGACAATGTTATAAAGACTGTTCCAAAGTTTAGGTGCTAAATAGGAAAAGGATCTACCGCCAGCAGTCGATTTTGATATTCTAGGTATTATCAACTGGCCGGAATTTTGAGATTGCAATAGGACTGAGATTGAAGGACTATAATGCGTTAAGAGCTCTCTAAAGTACTGGGGAGCTAAACCATTTAGTCCTTTGTAAGTAATCAGCAATATTTTAAAATGTATACGATGGGAGCCACTGCAGTGTTATAAGAACCAGGCTAATATGGTCATACTTCCTGGTTTTGGTAAGAACTCTAGCTGCTGCATTTTGGACAAGCTGTAGTTTGTTTATTAAGCGTGCAGGGATAACACCCATAATAGCATTAAAATAATCTAGCCTTGATGTCATGAAAGCATGAACTAATTGTTCTGCATTTGTCATTGAGAGCATATGACGTAATTTAGATATATTTTTAAGATGGAAAAATGCGGTTTTACAGATACTAGACACGTGACTTTCAAATGAAAGATTGGTATCAAAGAGCACACCCAGGTTCCTAACCGACTGTGAAGACTTGACAGAGCAACCATCAAGTGTTAGACAGTATTCTAGGTTATTACGTGAGGAAGTTTTTTGTCCAATAATTAGAATCTCTGCTTTTTCAGAATTAAGTAGTAGGAAATTACTAGTCATCCAGTTTTTTATATCAGCTATGCATTCCATTAATTTTGTGAATTGGTAAGTTTCGTCAGGGCATGAAGAAATATAGAGCTGAGTATCATCAGCATAACAGTAAAAACTAATGCCATGCTTCCTAATGATATCTCCTAAAGGTAGCATGTACAGAGTGAACAGCAACGGAAGTACTGAGCCTTGTGGTACTGAACTTTTGATCGATAGGACATCTCTTCATTTACTGCTACAAACTGATAACGGTCAGATAAGTATGATTTAAACCATGCTAATACAATTCCACTACTGCCAACATAATTTTCAAGTCTATTTAAAAGAATGTTGTGGTCAATGGTATCAAATGCAGCAGTGAAATCGAGTAACCCTAATAGAGAGATACAACCACGATCGGATGATAAGAGCAAATCATTTGTGACAGATGAGGGTCTAAATCCTGACTGAAAATCCTCGCAGATACCATTTCTTTCTAAAAAGGAACATAGTTGTGAGGATATTGCCTTTTCTAGTATCTTTGACAGAAAAGGTAGATTCGAGATCGGCCTGTAATTGACTAATTCTGTAGGATCAAGTTGCGTTTATTTAACAAGCGGTTTAATCATAGCCAGCTTAAAAGTTTTTGGTACGTATCCTAATGACAAAGATGAATTAAAAATATTAAGAAGAGGATCTATGACCTCTGGAAGCAGTTTAGAAAATTCTTCCTCTCCTATAGCAATGAATGAATCAAGTTTTTCCTCAGGGAGACTACAATGCACTGCCTGATGCGATACTGTAGTAGACGGTTGCATAGTTATACTTTTCTCCCTGATATTATCAATCTTTTAAGTAAAGAAGTTGATAAAGTCATTACTGCTGTGCTGCTTGGAAACGTCTGGGGTTGAAACTTTATTTTTCGTTAATTTAGCCACTGTTTCAAATAAATACCTAGGGTTTTGTTTATTTTCTTCTAATAGGGTTGAAAAATAAGCAGATCTAGCAGCTTTTAAGGCCTCTTTGTACGCAATTGTGCTCTCTTTCCATGAAATGCGAAAAACTCTAGTTTTGTTGTCTTCCAGTTGCGCTCCATTTTTTTGGCTGCTCTCTTAAGGGCTGTATGTGTGCTCGTTGTACCATGGCGTTGGACTATTTTCTTTAATCTTCTTTAAGCGCAAAAGAGCAACTGTCTAAAGTGCTGGAAAAGAGAGAGTCAAAAGTTTCTGTCGCAATATCGAGTTCTTCTTTTTTTTTTATAAATGAAGCTTTTATTGGTTTTCTTTATACATAACAAAACATACCAAAAAAAAAAACAATCAAGATAATAATAATAAATGAAAAATGATATTAATTAAAGAAATTACAGTTTATGCACAACAGTGTGGGCAAGTTACAACTCAAGCGTGTAGTCATCCTTCAAAGTAACCAACTGAATAAAATTCTCCCACATGTCAATATCTCTATGCTTTCCATTCACCTTAGCTAACAATCTTTCATATGATACATTCTCCACCATAAACTCAATCCACATTTTAAATGAAGGACATTGAATATCTTTCCAAAATCGGAGTATCAATCGTACTGCCGTAATTACACCCACAGTAACAAGGGAAAACTCATTATATTTAATCTGGGGAATCTCAGATTTATCTCCTAAGAGGCAAATCCTTGATGAAAAGGGAAGGTCAAATCCCAAACATTCTCCAAGATATTTTAACACAATTTTCCAAAAAGGTTGAATCTTTGAACAATGCCAAAGAACATGCATATATGTGCCAATTTCTTGTTTACATTTCCAGCATATATTATCATTTAGACAACCCATTCTAAAAAGTCGCACTGGCGTATAATAATACCGATGTAACACCTTATACTGGATAAATTTACCTCTTGCTTCCCTTATGTACCTTCCACTATTGGACAAAACTCTTTTCCAAGTATCCTTATCTATGTCACTATTAATGTCTCTTTGCCAAATCAATCTCAAGTTTTCACAGTTCTTATCACCAATCCTTGAACTGAGATGATAAAATTTAGATGATTTCTCAAGGGGTCTTGGTAGTTCACAAAATTTTTCTAAAACATTCTTGTCCTGTCCAATGGAAAACTTTGCCACCAAACAATTTCTAATCTGCAAATATTTCCAGAAATGGTCCCGGCCATCTAAATTAAAATTTTCTCTTAAATTATTGTAAGATAAAAACTTATCATTACTAAATAAATCCTTTAGGGTGTGTATTCCACTTCTAAACCATTGTCCCTAAAACAAGGGCTTTTTCCCTACCTTAACATAAGGATTATTCCATATTGAGGAGTAATATTGACTCATGTGGGAAATACTACATTTCTTGTGTGCAATTTTCCAAACTTCTTTGGAATGAAGCAGTATTGGGTTGGTCATATGATGCTGAAAGTCCCCTACTGGATTTTGTGAAAAAGCCTCTATTGGCCGAAAGGGGGAAGTAAGTTGTCGTTCTATTAATACCCAATCTAAATCTAAATTGTCTTCCCCCCAATGTTTAGCGATCTTAGACATTTCAAATGCTATTTTATAGAGCTCTACATTAGGCAATGCTAAACCTCCTCTATCTCTGGGCAAACATAACTTATTAATGCCAATCCTGGGTCTTTTACCTTCCCACAAACAATTCTTAATCATAACATTATATCGTTTATATTATCTGGTGAGGCATAGTTAGAGGAACCATCCCCGATATGTAATTAAACTGTGGAGCTATCACCATCTTTATTATATTAGTCTTTCCCCATAAAGTTAACAAGATCTTTTTCCAACCATCTAATTTTGCCTGTATTTTGTGTAGCAAAGGTTCCATATTTAAATTCATTATATTTTCTAAATTAGGGCTCAGGTGGATACCTAAATATCTAATACCTTTATGCATCCATTTAAACTTAAATGCACTGACCGAGGAAGCAAAACACACTGCTGATACTGGCATAGCCTCTGACTTATGCCAGTTGATTTTATATCCTGAATATTTAAAATAAGATTCAATCATATTAAGGAGTATTGGTAAGGAATACGCAGGATCTTTAACTACTAGCATTATGTCATCAGCATACAGTAGTAATTTATGTTCTCTTTCCCCTGCAAATACACCTTTAATTCTTGGTTCCTCTCTAATCATTGAAGCAAGCGGTTCTAAAACTAATGTAAAAAGTAGTGGACTAAGGGGGCAGCCTTGGCGGGTAGACCTAGATAAATTAAAAAAGGATGACGTTATTCCATTAGTTATCACCGCTGCTTTAGGGTTGGAGTAAAGAATTTTAACCCACTTCACAAAACCTGATCCAAAACCATATTTTTCTAAGGCCGCGAAAAGAAACCCCCACTCCACCCTATCGAAGGCCTTTTCTGCGTCAAGTGATATTGCAGCGATGGGATCCAGATTAGAATGATTCATCCACATGAGATGTAATAGTCTTCACATATTGTCAGATGAGGATCTATTTTTGATAAAGCCTACCTGATCTCTGTGTATAATTTTAGGTAAAATATTTTCTAATCGTGAGGCTAATAATTTTGTTAACACTTTACAATCTATGTTTAATAAACTTATTGGACGGTAATTAGCAGGATCCATCGTATCTCGTCCAGATTTTGGTATAAGTGATATTAAGGCTTCATTAAAACTGTCAGGCAACATATCATTGACAAGTACCTCTGAATATACGTCAATTAATACTGGGGTCAACTCATCGACAAACTTCTTATAATATTCTACTGGAAATCCATCCGAGCCTGGTGATTTTCCAGACTTTAAAGACATTATAATAGTTCTAACCTCTTCTTGTGTTATAGGTGCATCTATTGAGTCTCGTTCATCAGGGGTTAAAGTGGGCAATGTAACATTGGTTAAAAAGTCTTTTAACTCCTTCGGACTGTAATAGGATTCTGATGTGTACAGTTTTGAATAGAACTGGTTAAAAACCCTATTAATTTCTTTGTTAGAGGTGAACACTTGTATGATGTGAGATGCCTCATGTTGCTTAATCTGCCTAGCAAGGAGTTTCCCAGCTTTTTCCCCACTCTCATAATACTTGGTCTTCAATCTAAATAATTCATTTTCTGCTTTCTTTTTAAAGAGTTCGTGAAGATCAAATTTTAATTGACAAAGCTGTTTAAACTTCAAGTCTGAGAAACCTTGTGCCAATTCTTTTTCTAAATCACTGATTTGTTTTTCTAAAAGTTTCATTTTTTCAACACTTTCTTTTTTTTTTCCTACTGGCATAAGTAATACATTTCCCCCTGATAAACGCTTTAGAGGCATCCCAAACTGTTGCTAGTCTCTGAGTTGACCCAATATTAAGTTAAAAAAACATCTTTATGTCGTCCTGCAGTAAATCTATAAAGACCTTATCTTCCAGCATAAATGTATTTGTAACAATGTTCAGGGAAGAAGGAGGCGGGAACCGGCGAACATTTAAACAAACTTTTTTAAAAATAAAATAAACAAACTAAAATACCGCCAGCAGCCCCTCGCGGACGACTGCTGGCTTACCCAAAATAAACATAACGGCCAGCAGCCCCTCGCGGACGACTGCTGGCTAAAATAAAACACAAATACAAAAACCAAACAACTAAAATCAGGCCTGTTCCTCTCTCAATCATCAACGTCGTCGCTCCCCCTTTATGCTTCCGCTCCTCCGTGAGAGATGCGAGACCGATGTGCTCAACAGGTGTTGCTCATTAGCAATCGCACCACCGGCCTCGCGCCGTTCTCTCACGTCCCTCGGCCGTCCTGTTCGCCACATACCCCCATCGCCCCTCACAGGCCGGGGGGTACCCACGAGCCTGTGCCTACTCCCCCCCGGCGGCGGCGATCCCTGGGGGGTATGGATCGACAAGCCGAGGGAAACGGAGACGGAAGCATGAGGAGCGACAGATCGAGAGAGGGGAGAGAGAAAAAAAAAAAAAAAAAAATTGGTCCGGTTCCCACAACGCGCTGCCATCTGGTCCCCCACCAACTGGGCGATCTCCTCCGCGGCGCCTGGCGGTGACGCTGGGTAGCCCTCGGTGGACGGCTCGACGCTCCTCCGCCGCCCGGTGGACGGCGATGGCTCCTCGGGTGCCTTGGGCAGACGGCAGGAGTCCCCCGCTCCCTGCTCCTCCCCTTCGCTGGTGGACGGCAGCAGGCTCCGGCCCACGGCGAGCGGCGGCGACTCCCCCTCTCCCTCCCGGATGGCAGCCGCCCCTCCAATACCCAGGCGGCCGGCAGCGAGCTCGACCGTCCCACCGGCAACTCACTCCAGCGTACCGCCTCGAGCGTCCATGGCCGCGAGTCCCCCGCTCCCTGCTCCTCCCCTCGTTCGGCGGATGGCAGCAGGCTCCGGCCCACGGCGAGCGGCGGCGACTCGCGCACCATGCTCGATGGCACCGCGGACTCCCCACAGCGGCGAGGACTCTCTGACAGCGCGTTCCTCCCTCTTCCCGGGTTTCGGCACCAGTGTAACAATGTTCAGGGAAGAAGGAGGCGGGAACCGGCGAACATTTAAACAAACTTTATTAAAAATAAAATAAACAAACTAAAATACCGCCAGCAGCCCCTCGCGGACGACTGCTGGCTTACCCAAAATAAACATAACGGCCAGCAGCCCCTCGCGGACGACTGCTGGCTAAAATAAAACACAAATACAAAAACCAAACAACTAAAATCAGGCCTGTTCCTCTCTCAATCATCAACGTCGTCGCTCCCCCTTTATGCTTCCGCTCCTCCGTGAGAGATGCGAGACCGGTGTGCTCAACAGGTGTTGCTCATTAGCAATCGCACCACCGGCCTCGCGCCGTTCTCTCACGTCCCTCGGCCGTCCTGTTCGCCACAGTATTAAACCTCCATCTCCCCCTTTTCTTATAATCCACCTTTAATTCTAATTTTAACTCCACATGTGCATAATCTGTCAATCCTATTACTCCAATTATACATTCCGCAACACAGTCAGTTAAGGAATTGGAGATCAAAAAGTAATAAATTCTTGAAAAGGTCTTGTGACAGTTTGAGAAGAACGTGTATTCCCTTTCTCGTGGATTAACCAATCTCCAAATATCTGTTAATCCATTTTCATCTTTTAGACTGTGAATAGCAGCCCTATCTCTAGGGATTGATCTGATGTTGTTTTGACTTCTGTCCAGGATGCCATCCATAGTCTGATTAAAGTCACCTCCAAGTATAACATATCCTTCGAGGTTGGTCAATATTTTGTTTACCTCATGAAAGAATTCAGGTTCCTCCTTATTTGGTGCATATACATTACACAGCACTATTTTAACATCATTGAGCTTTGCTTCTATGCAGAGTAAACGACCTTCCTTGTCAGTAGTTAATATGATATACCTTGTGTCAAAATGATTGATGGTGACCTTTGACCTAGCCCCGCCCCTTCCTGTCCCGCCCCTTCCAGTTACCTTTAACCTAGTTCCGCCCCTTCCTGTTACCTTTGACCTAGTTCCGCCCCTTCCTGTTACCTTTAACCTAGTTTCCGCCCCTTCCGGTTACCTTTAACCTAGTTCCGCCCCTTCCGGTTAAACTTTCTGTCAAACTGATGGATGATGACCTTTGATCTAGTTCCGCCCCTTGCGGTTACAGCTTATGTCAAAATGATGGATGTGTGACAGTTAGTTTGAAGTTCATTTGATAAAGAAAAGCGAGGTATTGGCCTTTGATGTTAACATAAGCTTTGATGTTACAGTTACAAAGTGATGTGACAGTTAGTTTGAGATGTATTGGCCTTTGATGTTAACATAAGCTTTGATGTTACAGTTACAAAGTGATGTGACAGTTAGTTTGAGATGTATTGGCCTTTGATGTTAACATAAGCTTTGATGTTACAGTTACAAAGTGATGTGACAGTTAGTTTGAGATGTATTGGCCTTTGATGGTGACAGTTAGTTTGATTGTTGCATCCCTAAATATCCCTGAGCTTTATCAAGGGGCAGGTGTGAAAGTGATAAGAAAAAATGGTGAAAGTTTATCTGTTCTGTAAAAGAATATAAAATAAAACCTCACACAAAAAGTTTGAATAAAATGTAGAACTATTCACTGAACCAAGCATTTCAGTTTTAATAAAATGGTGAAAGTTTATCTGTTCTGTAAAAGAATATAAAATAAAATCTCACACAAAAAAGTTTAAAATAAATGTAGAACTATTCACTGAACCAAGCATTTCAGTTTAAATCAAATGGTGAAAGTTTATCTGTTCTTTAAAAGAATATAAAATAAAATCTCACACAAAAAGTTTGAATAAAATGGAGCCACAAACATATTGCAAACAATCCAATGTATGAATGACCTTGCACTGTTTAAAAAAATAGCAAGCGAGCATCTATGTGTGTGTGTGTGTGTGTGTGTGTGTCTTTGTCAAAGCAGGAATTTCCCTCCCTCCGCATTGCTGAGGACCTTGGAAGTTTATCTCACACAGAAGTTGAAAAAGCATTATGTTCATTTAAATTAAATGGTTATAAAATTTACATTTAGTCATTCACAAATATTTGACACTGACTCAAGTTGAAAAAAAAAACATGCTGTTCAATTAAAAGTATATAAATTAAACAAAAATAAAATCATCTTACTGTTCCACCATGGTTGAAAAAAAAACCCACAAGTGTTTCCCCTGAAGTCTTTTCTCTCTGTCACACCAGCGTGTGGCTGGCCTGGTATCTGTTTTTGTGACACGTTCCTGAGCCCATTGAAAAGCATTGTGTTCCTTTAAAAGTGTATAAATTAAAATATACCATATATAAAATAAATAGTTTACTAATTTAACTAAATTTGAAAAGCATGTTGTTCATTTAAAATCGTACTAAATTACTGAAGGTGAAAAGCATTCTGTTCATTTAAAATAAATATTTTACAAATTTACTGTACCAATTATGTTAGATTTAGATAAAATAAAATCATCTTACATTTTCACCAGGGTTGAAGAAAAAATCACACAGGTAGTGCCTGCCAGAATGGTCAGTGTGCGTGACAAATAAGTGATATCATCGCTGTTTTCGTACCACCGGTAATAAATTATTTTTAATTCATAAGACTTATTTTCTGGAGTGACAGTTATCAGTGAAATATGGCGCTCGTGTAATCAAAAGGTCTGCCTACCCCCTGGGAATGTGAATTGGCCTTGAACCTAAACACTTCCATTCATAGAGTACTGAAAGAATATAGTGGACACACAGCTCCGCCGTTTTCCCATAGTTTTCCACAGGCTCTTACTGTAAAAGGCTATAAAATAGCCAAGACACATGGAAGTGTGCCACACCCCATGTCTGGACCAAAAACTTTTTGCACCCTCTCTTCTATGACCACCTCATCAAAAATGCAAAACAGTGAGTACTTTCTCTATAATTAATTTATGCTACGGTGCTGTTTATCTGTATTATGCAATGATGTTTAATTCGGAAAATTGTTTATACATAAGGAAAAGACGGTATAATTCATTAGTGTTTTAAATAGCCCCGGCTACGTATTTGTTTTATCCACATTATGCTATTAGTATTTTTATCTGCTGTAACTGGTGATACAGATATTAACATGTATCTACTATATTAATTTATCAAAGTATGATTTTTAAAAAAACATGGAGCATTGTATTATGATATTGATGTGATACAGATATTAACATGTATCTACTATATTAATTTATCAAAGTATGATTTTTAAAAAAATATGGAGCATTGTATTATGATATCGATGTGATACAGATATTAACATGTATCTACTATATTAATTTATCAAAGTATGATTTTGTTTTAAAATATGGAGCATTGTATTAACATGTATCTACTATATTAATTTATCATAAAGTATGATTTTAAAAATGTACAACATTGTTTATGTTCATTATGCTATTTTTTTTTATTTTTAAACCATATCACAAAAGTATCAGTTTAACATGACTGTTTTACAGCAATGTTTATTTTGCATTATGCTATGTTGTTTTAACTGTTGTATTTTTTATCTGATGTAACTAAAATCTGCAGCATCGTTTATTTAAGCTGCGGGGTTTCCATAAAGGACCTTAAAATAAATGTTTTGGATTTATTCAGTTTTAAATCTTATTTAGAGATTATTTTAGTCAGACCTGTTTATATGTGCATAGGCCTATTTTATTCCTCTTCAGTTACTTACTTTTTAAATTTTGGTAGGTTACTTTTCAATTCTTCTTTTACTCCGTCTTTGATTTTAACTTTTAGCAATTTGCATGATAAATTGTTTAACATGTAAGCTATATGAATGACACTGTCACAATGTGATAAGCAAAACATAAAAGTCAAGTCAAAGCTATTTATATAGGCTAGCGCTTTTCATTGCCATTTAAAATAACATGGTCTTTCCTTCTCTCTTTCTAGAGACAGCAAACACTGCAGGACAATCAGGCAATCAAGTAACATGTTAGTATGGTTTATATTTTATTTTTAATGAGAAAACATTATAGAGTGCAACAGGCGGTTTCTGGGAGTAAAAACATTTATTCTCTTATATTTATATTTTAATTTTTATTCTTATAATTTGTAGTATTATGTTTCTTGTTGTATTTGTATCTGTATATGTCCACTGGAAGCCTCAGTACCAAAACAAATTCCTTGTGTGTGCAAGCACACAATTCTGATTCTTTCTGATTCTGATCACACTGAAGCACACAATTCTGAAGCACACAATTCTGCTTTCTGATTCTGATTCTGATTCTTCTGATTACTTTCTCCATACGAAAATTAATTTTAAAGACAGACCTACTGTGAGCTAAGAGGTTGTTAATACATGGTATTTGCTTCTGATAAAGCCTTCAGCTTATTTTTTTGTAAATAATAGTGTTTCACAGTTGAACTCCTGGTGAAAACTACATTACCCATGAGCCATGATGCTGTAGTGAAAATTATGTCAAACATAGTTTTTTTTTAAAAAAGCAACACACTCCAAAATAGCTCTGCCCACTCCCATGAAGCACTGCGAATGACATAATCTCCCTACCCTCTCAAAATACTGAAATGTTTGTATAAGCTATATATGCATATTTTGCATATATATATATATATATATATATATATATATATATATATATATATATATATGTATATATGTGTGTGTGTAAATATATATTTTTTTAAATCACTATGGGAAATAAGAATGAAAAAGGGGGGGAAGCACTGTTGCACTCTATGTATAATGAACAATTGACAGATGAACTGACAGATATTTTATGTAAACAGGCAAAATCTCTACATCTGATGATGGCCATGTGTTTTCGCCGATCATAACTGGTTTAACTCTTGGCTCCTTTGAGATCAATATGACTTCTGCCAAATCAAATTGTAAGTGTAATAAAACAGTTTCGACTATGTATTAAATTAATCTTAATTAAGCAGTCCGAGTTAACTATTTGGGACCAATTGGAAATTTACATTCTGATCTAACAGCGTCATGTACAAATTTGTCATGCTCCTGGATTATTTTACTATACTACATTACTATAGCCTTTTATTTACTGCTGATTTTATCAAAGCAACGAATTAACTCAATTCATGGTTGGAATAATAAAATAAATGAACAATTGACAGATGAACTGACAGATATTTTATGTAAACAGCCAAAATCTCTTCATCTGATGGTGGCCATGTGTTTTCGCCTATAATAACTGGTTTAACTCATGGCTCACCCTTTGAGATCAACATGACTTCTGCCAAATCAAATGTACCGGCAAATTGTAAGTGTGATACATGAGAAACTATTAAAACAGTTTTTCGCCTATGTAATGTATAAAATTAATCTTAATTAAGCAGTTGGAGTTAACTATTTGAGACCAATTTTAAGGAAAGTTACATTCTGATCAAACATTGGCATGTGCACATTTGCAATACAGATTTTTTTTTATGTTTTTGGTACTATTGGATCGAGTTTTGTAGAATAAGCCAAGATTAATTTATTTTATGCGGTGTCATGCTCCTGGATTATTCAGACTCAGAATTGTAACTATTACTACAGCCTTCATCAGCCATTTATTTTACTGCAGACTTATCAAACTTATTTTATTTACTGCAGATTTGATCAAAGCCAAATACTGCCCAAACGGGGATACTGGGAAAGAAGAGAAACAGGATAATACAAGGTTAGATTCAATCTTTATATTCTTTCCCCATTTTGCCTTCATTTTCCTTTTTCCTGTTATTGTTTTAATTTTTATATTCTCAGATCATCAAAGGTTTCTGAAAGCAAACACCAGTCAGTTGGTTGAAAAAGTGAAGAACATTGATCCAATAATTGACAATCTTGATTGCTCAATGAATCAGTTACAAATGTGCGAGCGAATCCAACACACCAGATGAAGACGAGGGAACCGCTGGACTATGTGAATTGTGAAAGCATTGCCAACGACCTGGTCAACGCTTTGTTCAAGCATGAAGAATCTCTCATAAAGAAACTACAATAACAACTGTTGTAGCCTATTGTTTGGCATTATGTACTTAAACAGTTTTTTAAAAAATAAAATGTTTTTAATAATTGATTGGTGATGGAGTTTTAATTTTTGTATTTAGAACCAAGTATATTGTACATGTAAGAAGAAACCAAACAGGCCATATAATGATATATTGCACATAATAAACAATGGCAAAGTTTGTATTCCTTAAAAAACAGGCAATGTTTGAGAACCCTAATATTGGTGTAACCAAAAGTTTGCAAATGATGGTTTTATTACTATTCAGATAGCTAGCCGATGTCGCTGTTTCACATGTTGGACCGGATGTGTTTTAGGTGAAGACTTTTCTTTGAGAGCCGTCAACATTCAGTGTTTATAGGAATAAATGACCGTTAATAATTTAAGTGATACTATTTCTGTTTGAGAACTAAATTGATACTTTGTTTAGTGCAACCTTACCTCTATCTATGTTGTGGAATCACACAAAGTATTAACATGCCGCAAGTGTTACTTACTTAAGTATTAACGCGAAAAGTAAGCGCATGCTGTTTTACACTTAAACTATTACAACAGAATCACACCTGACTATTGCATTGAGAGACGCATATTCATTAAAGCTCGAGGCTGTTAAACAAAGTTCGGTAAAACCTGCAGATAACATTGCACAAAGTAAATTCTAGTGATCAACTTGCTAAAAAGTTGCTAAATACAACATGAGCCATACAGAAAAGCCACTTGTGATCAGTTTTGTAATTGACATTTTATATACTAGTCAATTAGGCCGTTTACATCTTGCTTCTTTTTGTTTTTGTACAGTTTGCAAGTCTCCGAGCGTGGTCAAACATATAGGAATTTATGAAAAAAATGAACAGATATTTCTACATGAGATATTCCTTTTAGAACATCTTTCAGCTATGTCTACGAAACATCGACATGAAAGATGAGTATTGCTGTTTTTCTGCTACCTATAAAACTATTATACTTCAAACTCGTCTAGCTATTGCTCATTTCACAGCACAGTCGGTTATCTTTTTCTACGTGGCTAAACAACGGTTCAGCTAATGAATTACCGTTGATATTTTTACGTGAAAGGCGGGATGATTCATTTTTTATTCCGTCTACACCGATACTTTGACACAAGAGTTTTAGTCAGGGGTCTTTTAGGCCTGATCCAGAAAACAGGCGTTGTGTTTTATGTCTTAATAATTGTTCTTCTTCTTTTTTATGAAAACATGTGATAAGCAGTTTTGGCCTCATCAGCAGACGAAATGTTTTAACATATCGTAAATTTCAATTGTTAGATAAATTATATCCAACTATCAGCAGTTATATGTGAAACACGCTCAGTCGCATTAGAGTTGGATTCTTGTTTATAATGAACATTGTTATTGAACCGCATGTTTAACAGTGCTAGTGTTCTTAAATTGTTTACCACGGTTTCATTTTTAACAACACTATCGCAACACTTATCGTATTGCCGGGTGTGATTGTAATGTTTTGTATGGTGTCTTCTTTACACTTTCACCCCATGGATATCTGTTTCCTACAGTTAGCTGTAGTGAACTCTAGGTCTTCTCTTTGTTCATATACGACAGTATTCACATGAATTGGCTTGATTTAATAAAATGATGGTTTAAACCACATTATCTTATTATACCATTTTTAAATAGCGCTTAAATGTATATTTTATATTTTAACCATTTATGCGAATATAGAATAGGCCTACCGCACAAGGATCTCTGAAATATTTTTTTCATGTAAAACACCTATGTAGATCTATCTATGTTTTTAAAAATACAAAGACATCTTTCTACCAGCGACCCTCAAAATCTGGGCATACAACAAAACACAGTGCATTCGTGTACGATGATTGATCAGAAAATTACTTTTGTCGCTTTGTTTGAAGAAACACTTTAATCAGCTGGTGCTTGATAACTATTAAACAACCCTCAATTCGGTAATGATGCGATATTGATATCACGTTTTAATTTCAACACAATGCGCTAAATGTCTATAACTGAACTTTAACGTCTTCATATTTGGTAAAAGTTAACTTAAAGCCTTACTTTCTAAACGCTTTTTACGGAACTTGTTGCGAACATTCACTCATCCATATGTTTAAAAAATATATATATTGGTGTAATTAATAGAATTCTCTCTGGCGGTATATGCATAACTTCTCCATGACTTTACAGCTGCATTCTTAGTCGAACTCCATTATCCTTTAAGACTGCGTCTTTTAAACGTTTTTAACCGCCTAAAGACCCAGGGTTAGACGGTCTATAATAAGCTTTTTCATAAGCTCCGACATGTTATCGTTTCGACCTCTGTAAAATAAATAACACACACACACATGCATAGTGGTTCAACCTTTTTATTAAAATGACACATCTAATATTACAATCAGTAAAAACAGGATAGATAATGACTACATGTTATAAGTAATATAATAAAAGAATTAATAAAAGAAATAATGGTCGTACAAAACTCTAAATGATATAACGACGTTAGAGGCTAGTGAAAAAGGGGTAACAATAACATCATTGATAGTCTAACCAGTAGATGAAATTTCTGCATGCCATCATGTCACGATCTATGATGTAATTGACAAACATTTCGATAACTCTGGACGTGTCATCCTCGTCATTGTCTTTTAGTTTTGGTATCATTAGCTTACATACATCAGCCACATACGTACACATACAGAGTACATCGGGGATTTCAGATTCACAGCTGCATTCAAGCATCATAACCAGAGCATCTTTTACCAGTACAGACGGCGGCTCAATACCGTTGACACATATGTTTGATAATTCACCCCAAGAATCAGGCGTACCTCTTATCAATCTCATATGTTTCTTGAGATTTCTTACACGCTTGGTTTCAACATTAACGTCGTCATCATCATCATCATCATCATCATCCGATTCACTTGAATACTCGATGACTCTTTCCATTAATGAAATCAGTTGGGTTCTGTAATGTCCTTTAAACATGAATTCCATGTAACTCTTTCGGCTAAAGGCAGCAGCCATGCTGGTGGGGGTTTGGTCACTCTCCATTCATGATTGAGAAACCTCGCCAGAGGTCGACGACGTCGGAGACGATCTCCTTGTTGGATTTATCCAAAAGCTCGTCTCTGATTTCTTGTAGTTTAGTACTGATGAATGGCTCGTCTTTTAATTCGCGCAGAATAGCCCCGAGTGTTCCTTGAATAGTCTCAGGCTGTGATTTTAACCCGCACCTGTTTAGGACAAATGCTATGATGAGTCGTAGAAGACTAGTTTGCGGTAGGTTCAAACAAACAGGAATGTCAAAGCAAGCTTTAGCAGGCCATGTAACAACCAAATGTTCCTTCAACTTCAGATCAATGAGATGTAGCAGTAGACCCAACAGTCAGCGTTTTTACGATTTTGAATCCATTTGAAGCAACCTTCTGTAGCGTCGAAACCAGGTTTAGCAGCGTTACCACCACACACACACACAAACAGTTAGGAGAAACCGGCTTGCGTGCGATAACTGAGGCTGGGCTCTGTGTAGAGTTTATCAGGACAACTGATAGTACTCACCCGACCGTAGGAGGAGTTGTATAGGGGTGTCATCGTCATGACGTCGTAAACCGCTACGTAGGATTAAAGCCTGATTGAATCATAAGTAAAGTCATGGAGAAGTTATGCATATACCGCCAGAGAGAATTCTATTAATTACACCAATATATATATTTTTTAAACATATGGATGAGTGAATGTTCGCAACAAGTTCCGTAAAAAGCGTTTAGAAAGTAAGGCTTTAAGTTAACTTTTACCAAATATGAAGACGTTAAAGTTCAGTTATAGACATTTAGCGCATTGTGTTGAAATTAAAACGTGATATCAATATCGCATCATTACCGAATTGAGGGTTGTTTAATAGTTATCAAGCACCAGCTGATTAAAGTGTTTCTTCAAACAAAGCGACAAAAGTAATTTTCTGATCAATCATCGTACACGAATGCACTGTGTTTTGTTGTATGCCCAGATTTTGAGGGTCGCTGGTAGAAAGATGTCTTTGTATTTTTAAAAACATAGATAGATCTACATAGGTGTTTTACATGAAAAAAATATTTCAGAGATCCTTGTGCGGTAGGCCTATTCTATATTCGCATAAATGGTTAAAATATAAAATATACATTCAAGCGCTATTTAAAAATGGTATAATAAGATAATGTGGTTTAAACCATCATTTTATTAAATCAAGCCAATTCATGTGAATACTGTCGTATATGAACAAAGAGAAGACCTAGAGTTCACTACAGCTAACTGTAGGAAACAGATATCCATGGGGTGAAAGTGTAAAGAAGACACCATACAAAACATTACAATCACACCCGGCAATACGACAAGTGTTGCGATAGTGTTGTTAAAAATGAAACCGTGGTAAACAATTTAAGAACACTAGCACTGTTAAACATGCGGTTCAATAACAATGTTCATTATAAACAAGAATCCAACTCTAATGCGACTGAGCGTGTTTCACATATAACTGCTGATAGTTGGATATAATTTATCTAACAATTGAAATTTACGATATGTTAAAACATTTCGTCTGCTGATGAGGCCAAAACTGCTTATCACATGTTTTCATAAAAAAGAAGAAGAACAATTATTAAGACATAAAACACAACGCCTGTTTTCTGGATCAGGCCTAAAAGACCCCTGACTAAAACTCTTGTGTCAAAGTATCGGTGTAGACGGAATAAAAAATGAATCATCCCGCCTTTCACGTAAAAATATCAACGGTAATTCATTAGCTGAACCGTTGTTTAGCCACGTAGAAAAAGATAACCGACTGTGCTGTGAAATGAGCAATAGACGAGTTTGAAGTATAATAGTTTTATAGGTAGCAGAAAAACAGCAATACTCATCTTTCATGTCGATGTTTCGTAGACATAGCTGAAAGATGTTCTAAAAGGAATATCTCATGTAGAAATATCTGTTCATGTTTTTCATAAATTCCTATATGTTTGACCACGCTCGGAGACTTGCAAACTGTACAAAAACAAAAAGAAGCAAGATGTAAACGGCCTAATTGACTAGTATATAAAATGTCAATTACAAAACTGATCACAAGTGGCTTTTCTGTATGGCTCATGTTGTATTTAGCAACTTTTTAGCAAGTTGATCACTAGAATTTACTTTGTGCAATGTTATCTGCAGGTTTTACCGAACTTTGTTTAACAGCCTCGAGCTTTAATGAATATGCGTCTCTCAATGCAATAGTCAGGTGTGATTCTGTTGTAATAGTTTAAGTGTAAAACAGCATGCGCTTACTTTTCGCGTTAATACTTAAGTAAGTAACACTTGCGGCATGTTAATACTTTGTGTGATTCCACAACATAGATAGAGGTAAGGTTGCACTAAACAAAGTATCAATTTAGTTCTCAAACAGAAATAGTATCACTTAAATTATTAACGGTCATTTATTCCTATAAACACTGAATGTTGACGGCTCTCAAAGAAAAGTCTTCACCTAAAACACATCCGGTCCAACATGTGAAACAGCGACATCGGCTAGCTATCTGAATAGTAATAAAACCATCATTTGCAAACTTTTGATTACACCAATATTAGGGTTCTCAAACATTGCCTGTTTTTTAAGGAATACAAACTTTGCCATTGTTTATTATGTGCAATATATCATTATATGGCCTGTTTGGTTTCTTCTTACATGTACAATATACTTGGTTCTAAATACAAAAATTAAAACTCCATCACCAATCAATTATTAAAAACATTTTATTTTTTAAAAAACTGTTTAAGTACATAATGCCAAACAATAGGCTACAACAGTTGTTATTGTAGTTTCTTTATGAGAGATTCTTCATGCTTGAACAAAGCGTTGACCAGGTCGTTGGCAATGCTTTCACAATTCACATAGTCCAGCGGTTCCCTCGTCTTCATCTGGTGTGTTGGATTCGCTCGCACATTTGTAACTGATTCATTGAGCAATCAAGATTGTCAATTATTGGATCAATGTTCTTCACTCTTTCAACCAACTGACTGGTGTTTGCTTTCAGAAACCTTTGATGATCTGAGAATATAAAAATTAAAACAATAACAGGAAAAAGGAAAATGAAGGCAAAATGGGGAAAGAATATAAAGATTGAATCTAACCTTGTATTATCCTGTTTCTCTTCTTTCCCAGTATCCCCGTTTGGGCAGTATTTGGCTTTGATCAAATCTGCAGTAAATAAAATAAGTTTGATAAGTCTGCAGTAAAATAAATGGCTGATGAAGGCTGTAGTAATAGTTACAATTCTGAGTCTGAATAATCCAGGAGCATGACACCGCATAAAATAAATTAATCTTGGCTTATTCTACAAAACTCGATCCAATAGTACCAAAAACATAAAAAAAAAATCTGTATTGCAAATGTGCACATGCCAATGTTTGATCAGAATGTAACTTTCCTTAAAATTGGTCTCAAATAGTTAACTCCAACTGCTTAATTAAGATTAATTTTATACATTACATAGGCGAAAAACTGTTTTAATAGTTTCTCATGTATCACACTTACAATTTGCCGGTACATTTGATTTGGCAGAAGTCATGTTGATCTCAAAGGGTGAGCCATGAGTTAAACCAGTTATTATAGGCGAAAACACATGGCCACCATCAGATGAAGAGATTTTGGCTGTTTACATAAAATATCTGTCAGTTCATCTGTCAATTGTTCATTTATTTTATTATTCCAACCATGAATTGAGTTAATTCGTTGCTTTGATAAAATCAGCAGTAAATAAAAGGCTATAGTAATGTAGTATAGTAAAATAATCCAGGAGCATGACAAATTTGTACATGACGCTGTTAGATCAGAATGTAAATTTCCAATTGGTCCCAAATAGTTAACTCGGACTGCTTAATTAAGATTAATTTAATACATAGTCGAAACTGTTTTATTACACTTACAATTTGATTTGGCAGAAGTCATATTGATCTCAAAGGAGCCAAGAGTTAAACCAGTTATGATCGGCGAAAACACATGGCCATCATCAGATGTAGAGATTTTGCCTGTTTACATAAAATATCTGTCAGTTCATCTGTCAATTGTTCATTATACATAGAGTGCAACAGTGCTTCCCCCCCTTTTTCATTCTTATTTCCCATAGTGATTTAAAAAAATATATATTTACACACACACATATATACATATATATATATATATATATATATATATATATATATATATATATATATATATATATATATATATATATATATATATATATATATATATATGCAAAATATGCATATATAGCTTATACAAACATTTCAGTATTTTGAGAGGGTAGGGAGATTATGTCATTCGCAGTGCTTCATGGGAGTGGGCAGAGCTATTTTGGAGTGTGTTGCTTTTTTAAAAAAAAACTATGTTTGACATAATTTTCACTACAGCATCATGGCTCATGGGTAATGTAGTTTTCACCAGGAGTTCAACTGTGAAACACTATTATTTACAAAAAAATAAGCTGAAGGCTTTATCAGAAGCAAATACCATGTATTAACAACCTCTTAGCTCACAGTAGGTCTGTCTTTAAAATTAATTTTCGTATGGAGAAAGTAATCAGAAGAATCAGAATCAGAATCAGAAAGCAGAATTGTGTGCTTCAGAATTGTGTGCTTCAGTGTGATCAGAATCAGAAAGAATCAGAATTGTGTGCTTGCACACACAAGGAATTTGTTTTGGTACTGAGGCTTCCAGTGGACATATACAGATACAAATACAACAAGAAACATAATACTACAAATTATAAGAATAAAAATTAAAATATAAATATAAGAGAATAAATGTTTTTACTCCCAGAAACCGCCTGTTGCACTCTATAATGTTTTCTCATTAAAAATAAAATATAAACCATACTAACATGTTACTTGATTGCCTGATTGTCCTGCAGTGTTTGCTGTCTCTAGAAAGAGAGAAGGAAAGACCATGTTATTTTAAATGGCAATGAAAAGCGCTAGCCTATATAAATAGCTTTGACTTGACTTTTATGTTTTGCTTATCACATTGTGACAGTGTCATTCATATAGCTTACATGTTAAACAATTTATCATGCAAATTGCTAAAAGTTAAAATCAAAGACGGAGTAAAAGAAGAATTGAAAAGTAACCTACCAAAATTTAAAAAGTAAGTAACTGAAGAGGAATAAAATAGGCCTATGCACATATAAACAGGTCTGACTAAAATAATCTCTAAATAAGATTTAAAACTGAATAAATCCAAAACATTTATTTTAAGGTCCTTTATGGAAACCCCGCAGCTTAAATAAACGATGCTGCAGATTTTAGTTACATCAGATAAAAAATACAACAGTTAAAACAACATAGCATAATGCAAAATAAACATTGCTGTAAAACAGTCATGTTAAACTGATACTTTTGTGATATGGTTTAAAAATAAAAAATAAAAAAAAATAGCATAATGAACATAAACAATGTTGTACATTTTTAAAATCATACTTTATGATAAATTAATATAGTAGATACATGTTAATACAATGCTCCATATTTTAAAACAAAATCATACTTTGATAAATTAATATAGTAGATACATGTTAATATCTGTATCACATCGATATCATAATACAATGCTCCATATTTTTTTAAAAATCATACTTTGATAAATTAATATAGTAGATACATGTTAATATCTGTATCACATCAATATCATAATACAATGCTCCATGTTTTTTTAAAAATCATACTTTGATAAATTGATATAGTAGATACATGTTAATATCTGTATCACCAGTTACAGCAGATAAAAATACTAATAGCATAATGTGGATAAAACAAATACGTAGCCGAGGCTATTTAAAACACTAATGAATTATACCGTCTTTTCCTTATGTATAAACAATTTTCCGAATTAAACATCATTGCATAATACAGATAAACAGCACCGTAGCATAAATTAATTATAGAGAAAGTACTCACTGTTTTGCATTTTTGATGAGGTGGTCATAGAAGAGAGGGTGCAAAAAGTTTTTGGTCCAGACATGGGGTGTGGCACACTTCCATGTGTCTTGGCTATTTTATAGCCTTTTACAGTAAGAGCCTGTGGAAAACTATGGGAAAACGGCGGAGCTGTGTGTCCACTATATTCTTTCAGTACTCTATGAATGGAAGTGTTTAGGTTCAAGGCCAATTCACATTCCCAGGGGGTAGGCAGACCTTTTGATTATACGAACGCCATATTTCACTGATAACTGTCACTCCAGAAAATAAGTCTTATGAATTAAAAATAATTTATTACCGGTGGTACGAAAACAGCGATGATATCACTTATTTGTCACGCACACTGACCATTCTGGCAGGCACTACCTGTGTGATTTTTTCTTCAACCCTGGTGAAAATGTAAGATGATTTTATTTTATCTAAATCTAACATAATTGGTACAGTAAATTTGTAAAATATTTATTTTAAATGAACAGAATGCTTTTCACCTTCAGTAATTTAGTACGATTTTAAATGAACAACATGCTTTTCAAATTTAGTTAAATTAGTAAACTATTTATTTTATATATGATATATTTTAATTTATACACTTTTAAAGGAACACAATGCTTTTCAATGGGCTCAGGAACGTGTCACAAAAACAGATACCAGGCCAGCCACACGCTGGTGTGACAGAGAGAAAAGACTTCAGGGGAAACACTTGTGGGGTTTTTTTCAACCATGGTGGAACAGTAAGATGATTTTATTTTTGTTTAATTTATATACTTTTAATTGAACAGCATGTTTTTTTCAACTTGAGTCAGTGTCAAATATTTGTGAATGACTAAATGTAAATTTTATAACCATTTAATTTAAATGAACATAATGCTTTTTCAACTTCTGTGTGAGATAAACTTCCAAGGTCCTCAGCAATGCGGAGGGAGGGAAATTCCTGCTTTGACAAAGACACACACACACACACACACACACACACACACACACACACACACACACACACACATAGATGCTCGCTTGCTATTTTTTTAAACAGTGCAAGGTCATTCATACATTGGATTGTTTGCAATATGTTTGTGGCTCCATTTTATTCAAACTTTTTGTGTGAGATTTTATTTTATATTCTTTTAAAGAACAGATAAACTTTCACCATTTGATTTAAACTGAAATGCTTGGTTCAGTGAATAGTTCTACATTTATTTTAAACTTTTTTGTGTGAGATTTTATTTTATATTCTTTTACAGAACAGATAAACTTTCACCATTTTATTAAAACTGAAATGCTTGGTTCAGTGAATAGTTCTACATTTTATTCAAACTTTTTGTTTGAGGTTTTATTTTATATTCTTTTACAGAACAGATAAACTTTCACCATTTTTTCTTATCACTTTCACACCTGCCCCTTGATAAAGCTCAGGGATATTTAGGGATGCAACAATCAAACTAACTGTCACCATCAAAGGCCAATACATCTCAAACTAACTGTCACATCACTTTGTAACTGTAACATCAAAGTTTATGTTAACATCAAAGGCCAATACATCTCAAAACTAACTGTCACATCACTTTGTAACTGTAACATCAAAGCTTATGTTAACATCAAAGGCCAATACATCTCAAACTAACTGTCACATCACTTTGTAACTGTAACATCAAAGCTTATGTTAACATCAAAGGCCAATACATCTCAAACTAACTGTCACATCACTTTGTAACTGTAACATCAAAGCTTATGTTAACATCAAAGGCCAATACATCTCAAACTAACTGTCACAGCACTTTGTAACTGTAACATCAAAGCTTATGTTAACATCAAAGGCCAATACCTCGCTTTTCTTTATCAAATTAACTTCAAACTAACTGTCACACATCCATCATTTTGACAGAAGCTGTAACCGCAAGGGGCGGAACTAGATCAAAGGTCATCATCCATCAGTTTGACAGAAAGTTTAACCGGAAGGGGCGGAACTAGGTTAAAGGTAACAGGAAGGGGCGGAAACTAGGTCAAAGGTAACAGGAAGGGGCGGAACTAGGTTAAAGGTAACCGGAAGGGGCGGGACAAGGGGCGGGACAGGAAGGGGCGGGGCTAGGTCAAAGGTCACCATCAATCATTTTGACACATGGCATATCATATTAACTACTCTTGTCTTTATGTTGATTCATCAATACAAAATGTATTTTCTTCCTGACTAGAATGGCTACTCCACTCCTCTTGCTTGATACAGAATTATGAAAAACATGACCTACCCATCCACCTCTAAGTTTCAAGGCTTCCTTTTCATCTTTGAAATGCGTTTCTTGTAAAAAGGCAATATCAGCCTTTCTGATCTTAAGATATGCAAGTATTTTTTTTTCTTTTAACAGGTGACCCACAGCCATTTATATTCCAAGATATTAAATTTACACGTTGTCTATCCATCGCACACTAATAAAATATAACATGCTGCCCCTGTTGTGCCTCGAGACAACTTCCTTATTAATTTCGAAAAAGAAAAAAAAAAAGAAAAACGTTTAACATATAAACTGGTCTTATACCCAAAGTAAATTCTGATAGAAAACCAACAACTTAACTTCACACATTTTTGTAAACAACAGATCCTTGAGAAACATACAAAAAATAAAACAAATAAGGGAGAAAAAAGTAAACTCAAAACACTGCCCATAAGGGGCAGCGAGCCCACCTCTGGGTCACACATTTGGTCCGTGATGCTCGCGGTCAGCAAAATCTCACTGACTCGGGAAGACAGACCCCAAAGCTTTTCGACCACCCACCATTGCAACCACGTATCATAATACTTCGACTTACATATATCCAGTTAGGCGGCGAGCTACATAGGCCTACCGTGCACCCCCCCCCCCACCTTCCAACAAAACCATACTTTTCTGAAAGGTCTGGATGTGTAGAATATGAATCTGAATGTTAACATTGAAAATTTTGGGTTGCACTACCTGTTTTAGGCCTGTGAATAGGGAAACCCTAAAAAACGATTTTAACACGTCGAATTTGGCCTAGTCAATCAGAACTGCTTTTAGGTGACCCATTACACACTCAAACTTAACATATGATGACTTAGGTCAAAGGGCACCCTATACTGCTTCCTGGTAAGTGACTAAAATTGATATAGTTAAGGCCTTATGTTGATTTAATGAGCCCATTTCCTATATACAGCATGCACACACACACGAAGGGCCAATCCCAAAGTGAGCCCTGAGGACTAAGGACTAAAGACTCACAGACTTAATTGATCTCAGGTGCTAAGTGAGTGAGTGTGTGAGACCACATGGGCTCAGATAGGTATAGATGGGATTGGAACAGCACTTCACAATGTTTAATAACAAAGACGTTGCTGACACGTGCACCATCTACGTGTGTCGTGCTGTTGTTTACCTTTGTAATTTCCGGATTTCCCATGCACACCGACACACAATAACTATATACAAAAACTACAAACAGCATGGAAAAGAACTATATACAGCATGCAAGCATGCACCCAGACACACAAACGCACAATAACTATATACTAGAACTACATACAGCATGGAAAATAACTATATACAGCATGCACACACACACACACACAAATTCACAAGAACTATATACAGCATGCACACAGACACACACAATAACTATATACAATAACTACATACAGCATGGAAAAGAACTATATACAGCATGCACACAGACACACACAATAACTATATACAATAACTACATACAGCATGGAAAAGAACTATATACAGCATGCACACAGACACACAAACGCACAATAACTATATACAAGAACTACATACAGCATTGAAAAGAACTACATACAGCATGCACACACACACAAATTCAAAAGAACTATATACAGCATGCACACAGACACACAAAATAACTATATACAAAAACTACAATCAGCATGGAAAATAACTATATACAGCATGCACACAGACACACAAAATAACTAGGCCTATATACAAAAACTAAAATCAGCATGGAAAAGAACTATATACAGCATGCAAGCATGCACACAGACACACAAACGCACAATAACTATATACAAGAACTACATACAGCATTGAAAATAACTATATACTGCATGCGCACACACACACAAATGCACAAGAACACACATTAACACACAAGAACTATATACATCATGCACACACACACACACACAAACACATGCTGTAAGAGAACTACAGCATACATAGCTTCCCTTTCCCAAAGAAACACTGAACAAATAGTAGGTATAATGACCTACTATTAGGGTAATATGTTTTACCAATCAATAAAATACATGTATCTTTCATGTTTCATGCACATTTCTTGAGTGGGCTAGATGCTTGTCATCTTGTCAATTCTCTTTTCTATGGCTTACCCAACTCATCTATAAATAAAATCCAATAAATTCAGAACTCCGCAGCTAGGGTCCTTACATACACAAAGAAATCTTCCCACATTACTCCGATTTTACGCAGACTTCATTGGCTACCAGTACGTTTTTGTATTAACTACAAGATACTCCTTATCACATTCAAAGCACTCCATGGTCTTGCCCCCACCTATATTTCTGATCTCATCCATACCTACTCCCCAGTTCGCACACTTAGATCCTCCTATACCGGTCTTTTAACAATCCCACGGCACAAACTATCATCATTTGGTGGAAGGGCTTTTTGTACTGCTGCCCCAACTCTCTGGAATTCTATTCCCCAACACATCCGCGACCTTTCATCATTACATGATTTCAAAACTCACCTTAAAACGTATCTTTTTGCTACTTGTTTCCCTTGATTTCTATGTTTATGTACCACTATCTCAATTTATTTTTTATTGTTCTATGTCATGTTTCTATGTCATGTTTATTTGTACTTTATTGTAAAGCGACCTTGAGTACTCTGAAAGGCGCTATATAAAATAAACATATTATTTTTATTATTATTTATCTTTGGAGCACAGCTCACTCATTCGCAAGAAACGCAACTCATCAACACTTCGTACTCGTGGTCTACTAAACAGAGCACAGGTGAGGAGATCAAAGAGATTCCTCGGTACATCCCATGTGTCTCCCAGCCTGGCAAGAGTTTCTCCAAACTTTGGCATCCTAGAGAGGGTTTTCAATGGCCTGACTTTGCCTAACCCCTTGAATGCACTAGTGGTATCACAACCACTGAAGGCGTGAAGTGCCATTAGTGCTGTCAAATGCTGCTGAGAGTAACTACGAGACATTTCACTCACATCAATGAGCCTTTTCTTGTTTCCTGTGCCAGTGTGAAACATAATACTTAAGTCTGACATTGCCAGAGCATAGTGTAACAAGATGAAAAATATGTCAGTATCAGGACTCTTAACGACAACATTGCTGTAGTTGTTGTCTCTGGCAAAGTCACAGTAGAGAATGACTCTAGAATCTGTCTCTTCTTGGGTAGACTTAAGGCTCAGGACTTCTGTTCTGCATGTTGAGCTGCCATCTTCAGACATTAGCAGATATGCTGTTCCTTCACAGGTTATGATCACTTGTCTCCCATGTAACTTCCTGGCATATGAGTCTTCACTCCAAAGGCGGGTGAGTAGTGCAATAAATTGTTGCTTGTTTTCATCATTGGCGAGGAACTGTTTCCAATCTGCTGGCCTTTTGGTATTTTCACCTTTTCTGATAAGCTTTTGACCACAACCCCTGCTCTGTCTTTCCATTGTTTTCACAGAATTGGGCAAGTAACTATCTGTGCTGAACAAAACATTGCCTGTCTTTGGCATCATGTAAAACACCTTACTGCATATCCGTTTGAAGCTGCCTGGTACCTCCTTCAAGAAGTAAAAGTAGGCATTTCCATCAATAATTACAAGAGTTTGATCTGTGGATGATAGGGCAGCATCATTAATGTCTTTTACCAGCTAAGCAAATGACTTTGACTTATCTGTTTTGGACTAGAAACCATCAGCAGTGCCTATACTGTACGGCACAGGAGTCAAGGGGTACGTGAGTAGTTCCCTCATGTCCAATTGTAGACCTTGCTGTTGGGACTTCATGAACAACTGGAAAGCAATGTTCCCTTGCTGCTGATACTGTATTACTTTGTGTGTTGTTGTTGTAACTTTGCTCTTTTTGTTCATGTCCGTGAAGGTTTTGAGGCCAAGGCGCTTGATAGGCTCAAAGAAGTCACAACCTTTTTCCAGGCGTGTCGCAATAAAAACATCCTTGGCAACCTTGCCTGCTTGTTCAGCTCTCAAAACATCTCTTTGGACCTCAGCAGATACTGCAGCACCAGAAGAAAGAATAAACAAGTTGTCAGTGCTTCCCAACTCAAAAGGGTTAAGGAAGCTCTCCACTGCCTCAATTGTTTTTCTCACCAACTTTTAAGCTCATGATGCTTGGTTTCTGCAGCTGTTCCAGACAGCATGTCAGCCATACTGAGGGTTGCATTAACATACTGAGATCTAGCATGGGTTGTTCGTACCCAACGTTGGTAGGCATCATAATTTGTCAGAATTCCTGACACACCAAAAGCATTTCCACCAGCACCCCCATGAGATTTAGCATGTCGCATGAAGGTCTCCTCCATAGTTTTATCTACGGCGCAACAGTTACCTGGAATGAAGGAACGTGCAACGCTAATAGCCCCTCTTTTCAACAACTCTGTGGCTCCAGGATGTGACACTTCAATGTTCGCAATGAAGATGGAGAAGTAAGAGAGATATCTGGCATAATTATGGCCTCCAAAGCTGAAAAACAGGTCTGCCATAAGGTGCAAACACTGAGCATAAAGGAGAAAATCATTATGTTTCACTGCATTGATGAGAGACAGTACCAACCAGATGTGTTCCATGTAAGATGTCCACAGCTGTGCTGTCTTCCCTAGATGTCCAGCTTTTACACTCTCTCGAAACTGTTGATATCCTTCGATGTACTTCTGCAGTGGAACATCATTCCTTGTTGCATCTAAGGCTTCTTTAGAAGGAGCTTTCAGCAGTTCATCTAGTATCCCCTTTGATCCCTCTGGTAATTGAAAGAATACTTCTTTCTCTCCAATACTTGTGAGGTATTGTGATAGGAGAAGTCTTTCAAGACATTCCAATACTGTCTTATGACAGTGTAGTGATCTGTCATAATGTTTACCAGTAAGGACATCTTGAAGAGAACCTGATGCAATCAGCCCAGCTTCCAACAAGATATCAGAGAGACCCGATCCATCCATTTTCTTGCCCACCATCTTCAGATATGCGCAAGCCAGATGAAATGTACCAATCAATATTATGTGTTTGTCATACCTAGATTGATCATTCCAAATCAGGGGATATGCTTTCATGCATACCCCCAAGTCGAATGTTGTAACAACATACTGTTGTTGGATTTCTGCTGTGGCCTCCTCAGCATATCGAAGGCATTCTTTTACTGTCTTGTAGTCTGTAATTGGGCTTGGAATAACAGGGTAATAATCAATTGTTCTCAGACTTTCAGGGGTTCGTCCTGACATTGTGATGAAACCTGTCCATCCTGGAAATTGTTGATCTGATTTGCTGTACGGATCAAGACCCACAGAAAGTGCTTCATGGTAGCATCTTGAAGAGCCCTCTCACCATCAGGAATTACTCTTTGGTGTATGGTTATTTGAGGACTTTTCCGTTGTGTAATATAGCAGTCAGGAAGAGCTTCAGCTGACTCCTGCTCAAAAGAACGTCGTTTTGTTTTCCTGGAAGTGGATGGAATATCGATACGGACTCCACCATGATCCTCCGGCTTGCCTTCTATGTCCTGTAACATAATGCCATGTGCAGTGTGAATTGAATGCATTCCAGTTAAGTTGTTGAGCAACTGATCAAAATTATCAAATTCTGAGTGGAAAATGGAAGGGGCTCCTGGTGATCTAATGATTTGTGTAGACAAGAGACTGGATGTCTCAGCCACAGCCTCAGCAAGTGCAGTTTCCAGTTCAAGGGAGAATGTATAATTCTCTGAATGGCCCAATCGATTAAATAGGGTAATTAATTTTTCACTCCTGAAAAGGTGTCTAAGTGTCATGCATATGAGCATATGCTTTGGAAGTTTCCATTCTCCATTTGTTGTGGCGCGACATATGTCTTGCCCTATTGAATTCACAAGCCTGTTCATTTTGGAGCTTTGTGATTTTGGTTTGCCACATATCACATGACACAGAAATGTCTCCAAATTAGATGGAATTACAATGTTCATGCTTACAAGATCCTGGGCAGAGGGTGGCCATCTCAACTCATCAGCTTTTGCAAAGCTTTCCAGAATCTCCTCATGTAGATAATGGCCAGTCTCCTGGATCATGTCTTTGGAACCAAGTTCATATGCACACTGCACTAGGTTTGTAATGTCACTTTGTGAGTTGTACACAATGTATGTCGAGAAACGGCCTTTTTTGTTTAGCTTGCAGAATGCCACCTTTTCCTTGTATTGTCCATGTGTTTCTAGCTTAGCTTTGAGCTTTTCCCCACGAAATTTGGGATTGGGGAAGTTTGTGCATTCCAGATGAGCTATGTAGATTTTGGTCAGATCAGTCAATTTCATCATTTTGTTGCTGCCGATGATTTCCTTGTCAATTACTCGAGATACAGCACCAAATGCCTCACCGTGAGCTTCTACTAGTTGGATTTGTTTGGCCTTGTTTTCTGTGCTTGCACTTCTCCATTTTTCTAAATTTTGTGTATATTGGACTCTACAGGATTTGTGGTATTTAGCTTCTGTAGCAAATAGATCCTTTCCTCTAATTCTATGAAGCAAATTTTCATCAAATTTTTGTTCTGCAACTGTGAGGACTGTTCTCCACCCATCACACTCAAACTCTCTTAACCCCTCAGTCGTCCATATCCCTTTATTTTTTACCTTCTACCGTGTAATTGAGTTGCAGAATATACAGTCAGGTGTGAAGAGCACCTTGTCACCAGTTGAGGCCCTCTGACTTTGCCTTGAACTTGCTGCTAATAGTTGAGGGCTTCTGGTCGAGTCTTTTGAGATTCATGGTGAATCTTTGGTAGCATTCTCTGTGATATCCATCACCTTCTGTAATGGTGACTGGTATAAGTTCACAGGTTACAGTCATTCTGTGAGCAGATTCCAGTGGTTCAGCTAATCTCGTCACGTATTTCTTTCATTCTGGCTAATCTTGCATCAGAATCTGCGTTTGCCCATAATTGCACGAGTGGTCCATATAAAAGACCAGGGACATGGACAATGCATCTGGACTTTGGTTTTGTCCCATGACATCCCCTATGCCTTGAAGGACCTGCAGTCACTTGGCCCACTGACTCGTGTCTTGACTCAGACATAACTGAGCAGTTCAGCTATGTTGAAGAAACCAACTACATAACCGACTAGATTATCTATGTGTATGAGATATGTGTGTGTGTGTGTATGTATAAGCTACTGGACGTCTAAAATTTCCCTTTGGGATGAATAAAGTATATATCTATTAATCTATCAAATGTCATTTAAAATAATTAAAAAAAAATATTTAAAGTAAGCATCAATGTAGTGTAGTAAGACGGGTCAATTATATTAAATTGTAAACTAAAATATCAAACATCGAGCAATTCAGTGAAACAAATTTCTTGCTGTATAGGCAGAGGATGCAGACTTGGAGGATCTGTCTGTGTGAGTAAGAACAGTCTTTCAGGACAGTCTTTATATACCTGTCTGACACAGAGGAAACTATTAATGAAAATTCAACAAATATCTTATTTTGTCATTGGATGAACAACCCAAACAGGTTTCTGATTTGTCAATGAAATGACTTGTGAGCCACACACCTTTGATGGAAAGTGTAATGAGGGTTGGAATGTTAGCACGTTAGCATATTAACTGATACTATGGAAATGTACCTTGATCGATTATATCCATACAAGGCCTTAACTATATTAAATAAAAAATAATTAAAAACAGCTATTTAAAGTAACTATCAATGTAGTGTAGTAAGAGTATTGGGTAACCTAAAAGCTGTTCTGATTGACTAGGCCAATCTCGACGTGTTAAAATAGCTTAAAATCGTTTTTAGGGTTTCCCTATTCAGGGCTAAAACAATGTTAACATTCATATTCATATTCTACACATCCAGACCTTTCAGAAAAGCATGATTTTGTCAGGGGAGGGGGTTGGGGTGTATGATAGGCGAATCTAGGTCGTGGCCTATGCATGAAATGGGCTCATTATATCAACATTAAGCCTTACCTATGTTAATTTTAGACACCTACCAATAAGCAGCTTGGTAGATATTTGACCTAAGTCATCATATGTTAAGTTTGAGTGTGTATTGGGTCCCCTAAAAGCTGTTCTGATTGACTAGGACAATCTCAACGTGTTAAAATCGCTTACAATCGTTTTTTAGGGTTTCCTTATTCACAGGCCTAAAACAGGTAGTGCAACCCAAAATTTTCAATGTTAAAATTCAGATTCATATTCTACACATCCAGACCTTTCAAAAAAGTATGGTTTTGTTGGGAGGTGGGGGGGGGGGGGGGGTGCACGGTAGGCCTATGTAGCTCGCCGCCTAAGTCACAACACTTTACTTGTCACCTCCTTGTAGCTGGATGTGCTCCTTTATGTATCTTTCCGCTTCCATGTGGTCAGTAAAACTTCGCTTTTTTCCCTTCCAAGTAAACCTCAACGTCGCTGGGTGGGCCAGGGTATGACGAACCTCGCGCTCCCAGAGTAACTTCTTCGATGCGGCTAATTTCATCCTCATTATCGCTCTCTCCCTCGACATATCCTCGAAGATGGACAGCTTGCAATCCTCCCATTCAAATCCCCTGCTCTTTTTCGCTGCAGCCAGGACTTTCTCCCTCGCGGTATAACGTAGAAATTTCACCAACACGACCCGGGGACGTTGATCATCATTAGGCTTGGGCCCAAGGCTCCGATGACTCCGTTCAATCTCGAACTCCGATCCCATAAACCCGAGCCCCTCTGACAGGATCTTTTGTACATACTTGTTCATTTTGCAGCCTGCTTCTTTCCCCTCTTTAAGGCCGATTATTATAATATTATTCCGTCTGCTGCGATTTTCCAAATCCTCAGCTTTATTCCAGAGTTCGTCCACAAGTTTCTTCATCCTCTCAGTATCACCAGTCAAGCGATTCGATGTGTCTTCCACGTGCGAGATGCAATTCTCTGCCTCGTCGAGTCAGGCCTGTACGGAGCTGATCGCGTCTTTAAGTTCTGTAGTAGTCGCTTTGATAGTAATCACATCATTTGCTACCCCCTGCAAAGTTGCTTTCATTTGACTAATTTCAGCAAAAAGATCCTTCAAGTTCGGGTTTTGAATACTTGACTCTGGTGACGGGGAATCGTTAGCCTCTGGGGTCGTTGTTTTCAGACGTGTTTGCACCCCTCGAATTGGCTGCTTGGAAGATGTCATTTTGTCGTTTGTCGGATGCTTCAGGTAAAAAGTAAATTATCTATCAAAGTTTGATTAAATTTGCGAACAAAATATGTACTAAATCATCTAATTGGTGGTGGGTGTCAGAAGCGCTGCTCTAGCGTGCTGCCATTTCCCAGCTTGCCATCACGTGACTCCAATATTGAGTTCTTCTAAGCTATCTGGGATGCTGAGGAGATTAAACTGGTCAGGAATATTATTAATAAAGTGATCTTTAGTGGCAGAAGTGATAGGTCTAACATATTTGTAACACAGAGTCGACTTTGCAGCCTTGGCTAAATGAAGTATACACAAGACTAGATAATGATCTGAGATGTCATCCCACTGCTGTAGAATTTCAACGGAATCAACATTGATTCCATGCGATAATATTAGATCTAGAGTATGATTACGACAATGAGTTGGTCCTGACACGTGTTGTCTAACTCCAATAGAGTTCAGAGTGTCTTTAAATGCCAATCCCAATGCATCTTTTTCGTTATCTCCATGTATATTAAAATCACCAACAATTAGGACTTTATCTGCAGCCAGTACTAACTCTGATAGAAAATCAGCAAATTCTTTGATTAAGTCTGTATGGTTCCCTGGTGGCCTGTACAAGTAGCCAGCACAAATCTCAAATGTGATTTATCATTTACACTAGATAGTGTTGCATTAAGCACCAAAACTTCAAAAGAATTATATTTAAACTAGACTTCTCAGTAATTCTGAAGATATTACTATAAATTACAGCAATACCTCCTCCTTTGCCTTTCAGAAGAGGCTCATGTTTATAACAGTAATCTTGCAGAGTGGACTCATTTACAGTAACGTAATCGTCTGGTTTTAGCCAGGTTTCTGTCAAACACAGCACATCTAGATTATAATCTGTAATCATATCATTAACAAAGTGCTTTTGAAGTAAGGGATCGAATATTCAGCAACCCGAGCTTTATCATTTGTTCATCCGTATTACATCTGCTTTTTATTTGTTGAACATCAATTACATTTGTACCCTTATATGGGTTTAGGAGTTTTTTGTATTTCCTAATTCGGGGAACAGACACAGTCTCTATATGATAATATCTAGGTGAAAGAGTCTCTATGTGATGGGATTTATCTGACCTCAGTGAAGTGAGACAGCTAGCAGACGGTCGGTTTAGCCAGTCTGTCTGCTTCCTGACCTGAGCCCCAATTCACGTTTGAGCTCTAAGACTATGTGCCATATTACTAGAGAGAAGAGCAGCACCATCCCAGGAGGGATGAATACCATCTCTTTTCAACAGGTCAGGTCTGCCCCAAAAACTTTTCCAATTGTCGATGAATTCGATATTATTTTGCGGACACCACTTAGACAGCTAGCCATTGAGTGAGCACAGTCTACTAAGTATCTCATCACTCCGGCGAACAGGAAGGGGGCCAGAGCAAATTACAGTGCCTGACATCGTACTTTGCGAGTTCACACACCTCTTTAACGTTAATTTTGGTGATCTCCGACTGGCGAAGTCTAACATCATTAGTGCCGACGTGAATAATAATCTTGTTCATTTTAATAAATCCTTGGGAGCAGAAGTGGCAGTGTGCCGATTCCTGTTTATTTTGAATTTAATGCTTCATTTGATCGAGCACCTGCCAAATGTTTTTTGGATGTGCGCACAATTTCTTCTTTTTTGCATTCTACCAAGCTAGCCAGTTCTTTTTCTTCTCCAGCTAGCCCATCAATTTCATCTGCAAAACGGAGGTTTGTGATTGTTCTTCCAACTATGCTGACGGTTCCCTCATGGTTTTCCAGGGCGTCCGTCATGATGCGCTTCAGGAAGATATTGAAGAGAGTAGGAGAAAGAAGGCATCCTTGACGTACGAACGAGGTTCAGATGTTATGGGAAGAAGGAGGCGGGAACCGGCGAACATTCAACACTTTTAATAACAAAATAAAACAAATACAACAACAAAAGTATAAGCCAGCAGCCCCTCACGGACGACTGCTGGCCTCACAAAACAGAGACAAAACTGAAGTTCAGGCCTGTTCCTCTCTAGATCTCCACTGTCGTCGCTCCTCCTTTTATAATAATAATAATAATATATTTTATTTATAACGCACTTTTCATTCCGAAGAATCTCAAAGTGCTACACAGGAGAACGACAGTAAAAAAAATAATAATAAAAACAATCAGCACATAAAAGCCTTTCTGAATAAAAAAGTCTTCAGTTCTGCTTTGATAGTGTCCAGGCTCTGTACTGCTCTTAGCTCACTCGGGAGGTGGTTCCAAAACAGCGGTGCAGCTGAACAGAAAGCTCGGTCCCCCATGGTACGAAGCCTGGTGGTGGGGACATGAAGAAGCAAGTGGCCAGTTGATCTGAGGGTGCGGGAGTGATGAGTGATGAGTTCCTGTAGATATGATGGTGCATGTCCGGTGATACATTTTTGAGTGAGCAGGAGGATTTTGTAGTCAATCCGGAATGAAACAGGGAGCCAATGCAGTGAGTGTAGAATAGGAGTTATATGATCATATTTCCGGACTCTCATTAGGACTCTGGCAGCGCTATTCTGAATGTATTGTAGCTTCTGGATATTTCTGCCAGAAATCCCAATGAAGAGTCCATTACAGTAGTCCACCCTGGTGGAAATAAAGGCATGAACAAGTTTCTCTGCATCTGGAAGAGTTAGTAGGGGACGGAGTTTGGAGATGTTTCGAAGATGGTGGAAGGAAGTTTTGCAAATGTGTTTAATGTGGTCATTGAAGGTCAGCTGCGAGTCAAACCGAACCCCTAGGTTTACGACTGAGGAGGAGATAGTGATGACCTGGTCGTCAAAGATGAACTGAGATATGGGAGAGGAGCGAATCTGATGATGAGTTCCAACAAGTAGTGCCTCAGTTTTACTAGAGTTCAGCTGGAGGAAGTTACTTTTCATCCATGCCTATGGAAGTAAAATAATGCCAAATGTTTTTGAAACAAAAAGCCTGTTGAATTGTACTACTTGAAAAAAAATATGCATTGCATTAACCCTGCTTGTATTTTAATGCATTGTATTTTTATGGCTTGCATTTTTATGGGCTGAAATTTAGCATGCTTGAATATTTAAGCTGTGAATATTTAAATTCAAAACATTTCAAACACATTTTCATTAGTACAATTTCAATAATCCATATTCACCTTTCATATTTCACTTCCAAAATATTCAAACCGATTAAAAATACAACCTATAATATTCAACAGGTGGTTTTCGGTCCATTTTATTTCGCTGTGCAAATTCGCTTCCACAAATTCAGTGGTTCAAATTCGACAGTAAATTCAACGTTGACATCTAGGAACTGCAGGACAAGCAGTAGATTACCGAGCATAATCTCCATCTGCTGTTAGTCAACCTCACCAGCAGGGGGTGCAAGCGCGTGTTGTTGACGAAGACCAGAGCAACAGTTAGAGCCATAGACATCATAATATCTATGGTTAGAGCAAGCCATTCATTCATAAAAACTCATTTACAACAATGTAAGTGTATCTGTGATTATTATGTTTTATGTGAAATTCAGTGTCTTCACGATTACTTTTCCTGTGTAGCCTACATGCACCTCTACCGTGAACGAGATTATAATGTTATTCCCCCGATGCGGATGTATACAGATCCAATGTTACATTTGAGTTTGACATATCTATTGGTTGTTTAGTTGCCTCAACCTTATATTGCGGCGATTGTGCTGCATGCAGTAGGCTACTAGGGTTTCCCTCAATATGTCAGGATTCCCCTGCTGGACATATAAAACGCTTAACGTAGCTTAATGGACTAATACAGTGATATAAAAGATCAAACTCGCAGGCAAGCAGAAGGACTCAGAATACAAACTTAACGCACAAAGTTTAAAGCTGAGCGTTTCTCAGTGATACTGGCATAAGTTGGCTTGACATTGGACATTCGCACATTTAGGGACCGTCTCTAAAGTTACATACGACATTGGTATACACGTTTCTAACTTCAATAGCATTTGAAGAAAACGACTTGCAGTCATAAAACCAACTGTAAAGTGTTCATGTAGGTGATGTCAGGCATAATGCGCAATTTATTCAAGTAAATTTAAGTTTGCTATTGAAGTTGGAAACTTTAGGCCTATAGGACTACCAATGTTACTTTAGAGACGGTCCCTAAATGTGCGAATATCAAGCCAATTTTACATTTAATTATTTAGCAGACGCTTTTATCCAAAGCGACTTAAGTTACAGTTAAACTAACAATATAGGACAACAATATGAAAGTGCTATGACCCTTCCCAGATTAATCATGTATGTAGGAATATTAACATGTATGTAGGCATACTTCCCCAATAAGGTGTGAGTTTGGTCTTTTATATCACTGTATTAGTCCATTAAGCTACGTTAAGCCTTTTGTCCTGATGGAAGGGGAATCCTTGAGTATGATGAGGTATTGAGGGAAACCGATTATAATCCCGTTCATGGTAGAAAAAAATGTTACTAATAAAAATGTGTTTGAAATGTTTTGAATTTAAATATTCGCAGCTTAAATATTCAAGCATGCTAAATTTCAGCCCATTAAAATGCAAGCCCTAAAAATACAATGCATTAAAATACAAGCAGGGTTAATGCAATGCATATGCATACTATTTTTTTTCAAATAGTACAATTCAACAGGCTTTTTGTTTCAAAAACATTTGGCATTATTTTACTTCCATACATGCCTTTATCTCCTCAAGATATATGGTGAGTCGTGACATGGCTATGGAGGGGCTTGAGGCAGTCTTGATGTAAAGTTGCATGTCGTCAGCATAACAATGGAAGGATAGTCCATGTCTGCTGATGACAGAACCGAGGGGAAGCATGTAAAGGACGAATAGAATTGGGCCGAGAACCGACCCCTGCGGGACACCACATGTAACAGAAAGCAGCCTGGACTCACATTCTCCAAATATAACACACTCAGTCCTGTCAGAAAGGTAGGACTGAAACCACTCCAGTACTGTTCCCGACAGTCCAACTGTGTTGTGGATGCGGTCCAGGAGGATAGTATGATCTACCGTGTCGAACGCCGCTGTTAGATCAAGGAGAATGAGCAGTGAAGACGATCCTGAATCAGCTGCCATAAGAAGGTCATTTGTCACCCTGAGCAGAGCTGTTTCGGTACTATGGGCCGAACCAAAGCCAGATTGAAATGTCTCATATAGATTGTTGTGTTTTAAATATTTGTGAAGCTGAAAGGCGACTTCCTTCTCTAAAACCTTTCACAAAAAAGTGAGATTGGAGATCGCCCTATAATTTCACAGGACCTCCGGGTCTAGGGTTGGTTTCTTGAGTATTGGACGGATGATAGCAGCTTTAAAGTTGCAGTAGGGAGTTTTGAGAAAATGTTGACTTAGCCTGAAAATTTGAACAAGCACAACTTACAGGTCCAACCCCCTTGCTCTATGCCCTCCCTCCAAAGCTCCTCCCCCACAGCGGAGCCTGCCGTGAACGCGCAGACTAGTAAGCAGGACCACCGATGACGGCGGATTATAAACAGTTATGGAACATTCACTAATAGGGACGAAACATCAACAATATGCTTTACATTGACTATGGCCTGCCAATACTTTGACTACAAACTTGGTCCTCAAATCATTATGTATTTTGCAATACATGTAACTTTATAACGTTGCACTCTTTAAGTTATAAATAGCTAACGTTAAAGGATTAGTTCACTTTTAAAAAAACTTGCTGATAATTTACTCACCCCCATGTCATCCAAGATGTCCATGTTTTTCTTTCTTCAGTCGAAAAGAAATTAAGGTTTTTGATGAAAACATTCCAGGATTTTTCTCCATATAATGTACTTCAATGGGACAAAAACGGTTTAAGGACCAAATGACTGTTTCAGTGCAGCTTCAAAGGGCTTTAAACGATACCAGACGATGAATAAGGGTCTTATCTAGCGAAACGATCGGTCATTTCAAAAATAAATAAAAAACTTTAAGTTTTATAAGCACAAATGCTCGCCTTGCTCTGTTCTGTGATGCACGTTCGTGACTCTCCTGTTTGAACTCGTTCATCAAAATGAACGAATCTTTTTTGCGAGTCATTTCGTTCGTTGAATGAACGAAATGACTCGAAAAAAGATTCGTTCATTTGGATGAATGAGTTCGAACAGGAGAGTCACGAACGACGGTACGCGCTCGCGCTGTGCAAGAGAGGTGTGATCAGCGCGTACACGAGCGTGATTGACACTGCTAAGACATTCCTCCTGGCTCTGATTGGTTGTTTCTGACCGGGAGCGGTGTATTTCTGCAAATGGCAATAGGACCACAGGGAGGAGCCAGAGGAGCTTGATTTTTCACAAATTATCTGTCTCATATTCAACTATCAGGACATAATGACAGTTTTAACAAATATTTGTTTACAAAAGTTACCTACTGGAGCTTTAAGAGCAATAGGGATGAAACCAGTTTTGAGAGAGAGATTAACAAACTCAGTGATGATTGGGCTAACACTAGGAATGAATGACTTAAGCAGAACAGTCGGGATGGGATCCAAGGTGCAGGTGGACGGCTTCATTTTTTTTAATGGTTTCCTCAACGTGGCTCTGCTGAACCTCAGTGAAGTGTGAAAGGAATGGATATGCAATCTCCCGGGAAGGGGGTTAGAGGATGGTGGAAACAGGGTGGGAGAGCCAGATATTGAAGAGCGGATATTATTGACTTTAGATTTAAAAAAGTCAATGAAGCTGTTGCATCGCTCCACTGTGGTTTCAGTGGATAAAGATGATTTCGGCTTCAGGAAATTGTTTACTGTAGAAAAAAGCTGCTTAGAATTTCAGTTAGACCAGACTGTTTACAGCGGTGTTCCAGGATATGGCCCTCTGTTTTCTTTTGCCGCAGTTCCTGTGTGAACCAGGGGGCAGAGCGTTCAAAGTTGACTTCCCGTGTCCTGATAGGAGCCTTCACATGTTGCTGGAGACCAAGACAATCAATCAGACTCAGGAACTCTGTTGACACTCAAGATGACAGGAAGGTTTGTCAATATGGATATTAAAATCACCAAGAATAACAATTTTTGTTGACATGGAACAGAGTGATGTGAGTAAATCATGTATTTCTAAATCAGAAATGAGGAGTGTGGTTTGGGGGGATGGTATATAAGAAGCACTGTCATGGAGTATGGGGGTTTACATTTGCAGGCTAAACATTCCATTGAGATAAGATCAGGCAGTGGCAGGGGAGAGAGTTTCAGTTCGTCCCGATGAATGACGGCCAAACCACCCCCACGTCCGGAGCTGCGTGCTTTTTCCATGTAGCCATAGCGGTTGGGGCAGGCTTCATTGAGTACTGAGCGGTCCCCTGTTTTGTGCCAAGTTTCCACTAGGCACATGAAGTCTAGTCCTTTATCTAGAATATGGTCATGAATGAACAGGGATTTATTGGTGAGGGATTGTGTGTTGAGTAATTCCATAGTGGCAGGAGAAAGAGCTGATGGTGGAAGTCTCCGTAAGCTCCGCAGTACACTGTGGTCCACTCCATGTTTTGTATTTCTCCCAGCGCTAGAGGCTCTCAGTGGGAGAGGGTGGGGCGCACGGTTGCTACATATTCCAAGTGCGGCAGTATTCCGATGACGTCGGTGGGGTGCGACACTTGCAGCTGAAGACCTGATAGAGGGGATCGTCGATGTACCATGGAAAAAGTAGACAAAGTTTTTTCGGGCACTTCTATGACAGTACCGGGGTCGGCGCAGAAGTCCAAGTTGTCTTATAACTGTAATGCAGGGTGGAGTAATGTTCCTATTGAGACTCAGCAGTTGAAAAGAGGAATATTTCAACATCATGCCGGACGCTGGTGACACTAGCCCGGTGCTAATCACCGCCAGTCAACCGGCAATTCCCAAACAGCACCAGCTCACAATCGAATTGAGCCAGGCCAACAGCAGCAGTCTTCCAACCACAAAGGACACTGGTGTGTAATATGTGTAGTATACTAATTAAAAATTAATTAAAAGTATAAAAATAAAATAAAATGGACAGAGAAGCAGCAGCCAACATGTTCCAGCGTACCTTCACGTCCCGTTTTATGCTTCCGCTCCTCCGTGAGAGATACGGGACCGGTGCATCGCGTAGGTGGCGCTCATCAGTAATTATGCCACCGGCCTCGTGCCGCTCTCTCACGGCCCCCGGCCTAGTCATGCTCGCCACACCTTCTTACTGTTGTTATGGTTCAGGCTATTTTCTATTTCCTGGCACTGGTCTTCTATTCAGGTCTCTTTTTCTGTATTCATGGATTTTGATTGCTCTGTAAGTATCAGCTTCCTCAGGTGTATTTTCTTCAGTTCTCTATATTTATTGCACATGTCCAGAAGCCAGCACTAGCACCCAAACCTATTTCCAAGGATTGGAAATCTCACCTTCCGTTTTCCAAGGATTCATGAATGAGGTGTTCCGGGATTATCTACATCGCTTCATGATTGTCTACATCAATGACATCATGATTTATCTCAGGAACAAGGTCGACCATCGCCTCCACGTTGTGCAGGTCGTCCAATGGCTGAGAGAAAACCACCTCTATTTAAAACTCGACCTCTGACATATATAGCAATTGTAAGTCGCTTTGGATAAAAGTGTCAGCTAAATGAATAAATGTAAAGAAAAAATGTAAATGAAAGAATTCACAGGGAGTAACACCCGTGGTGGCATGAGGTGAGGCATGATAATGGAGCAAGAAATCTCTCATAGAAGTTTTCCAGGGCTTACCCTCCAAGCTTGCCGTTTGAACACAATCCTTCAAGACACGGACATTGAGTAAAGTACAGGGAGGTACGAACATGTTCGATATTTGACCTTTACAATTTCCAAGGGGTTGCCAAAATGGCTGAATGTCATAGCAAGAAAGTTCAACATTCTCCCATTGTGAAGAAGGGAGTGGTCTGGGCTGAAGGGGATGTGCATACGTTTTGGCACTTCTGTTGTGGTTTTGGGAAAGCTGGCATGTGGAGATTGCGGACTGGGCTGAGTGGTAATGGGGACACAGCTTGGTCCTGGCGAGGCCCTGATGACCCTGATGACCTAGGGACTGTTTACACCTGGCCACTTCATGCGTTTTCTCAGATATAAGGAACCATCTCGGTGGTGATGGGGAGGATGGAGGTAAATGGAAGCGTCAGCATCTGCGAACTCAGACATGTGTAAGTACTCATCTTATATACCACAAGTATTTGAACACGATTTGATAGATGAGAAGGTAATGAGTGACGTCTCAATTGAGTCTTCCTGGCAGAACTTAAGCTTCATTTCCCGTGCTATATGCAGATTTAATGGAGTTCACGAGTTCACCGAAAGCAACAGATATGAGCTTCATTTTATTGATCATCAGCTAAAATCAAATCAAAGACCGCAATAAGAGAGAGCGGCAACAGCACTGGTAAGATCATTTCGTTTGTTTACTTTTAAAGGGGACCTATTATGCAAAATTCACTTTTGCATGGTGTTTGGACATAAATGTGTGATGGCAGTGTGTGTACACAACCACCCAGCAGTGATACAAATCCACCCACTCCTTTTTTTTAAATCCCCATAAATCATAAGCAGTGTCTCCCAACGACCTGTTCTCAGAATGCGGCTTTAGTGACGTCACTAAAGCCACTGGCCCCGCCCACGAGTGTTGACAGACACTGCCGTTCTAACCCAGAACCGCCCTGATCGCTGATCGAGGTCACAGCGAGTTGAGAGTTGTACACATCCGCCATTGATGCACTGACGAGAATGTCTCCCAAGCTTTGTCGTTGTTGTGTAGCTGGATGTATTAATCCTCATAGCTCTATTTATTTACTAGAGCGATAGACCTAATGTTATTGATCATGGCAGTAATGAAAGTGAGAGCGCGCACTTTATTACAGTTCATAGGAGTTGTTTTACGGATATAACAGTTACAGTTGAGTTTACCAGTTTATTAAGCACCCCCTGAAAAGGTGTGTATAATATTTGTTTACTGTTAGTTGTAACAAGTGTTTTTTGTACTTCGCTGTGTAACGTTATGTTGATAATAATGAAAGGGAGAGAGTTTATGGATAAGACTTTAATGCGGACTTCTTATACAGGGTTTATTCAGCTCTTAGTGATTTTCTGAAGTGAAATTGACGCTTCATCTTTTGTGTGATGTACAATAAAGTTCATTGAACTCAAAATGAACAAATTTTCGTTTGTCGAAATGAACACGGCTCCTGAGAGTTTATGTTCTGATATTATCATTCCGTGAGATGAGATTGTCCTGACTGAGCGCAAGCTCGTGAGGCTCCGCCCTCTGGGCCGGCAGCAGCTGCTCATTTTCATTTAAAGGGATACACACTAAAACGGTGCGTTTTTCTGAGACACAAAAAGTGACAATTTAAACATGCTGTAAAAAATTATCTGTTGGGTATTTTGAGCTAAAACTTCACATACACACTCTGGGGACATCATAGACTTATTTTACATCTTGTGAAAATGGGCATAATAGGTCCCCTTTAATGCTGATGATTGTGCGTTAAGTGTCTGCGACTTACTTTCACTTTGATTTGCGATAGTTTGCTCTTTGGCTTGATGAATAGATGCTCAGCTTCTCATCTGCGGTAATGCATGTTGCAGTAGTGCCGTCATATCTGGCTATAACATTACATATAGCCTATAACACGCTCCCACATGTTTATTTTTTAGCATTTTTGGGAGGAGTGAAATTTACATATGTGGTTTCAACAATCAGATGCATTTACACTTGTCCAGTTTCGTCTGGAATGCGGCATAGACCACCTCCTGAAGTGGTTTGAGTGATCGGATTCAAATCCGTCTCGAATGCGTTTCGGAGGGCATTTACACCTGGTCTTTCCACGATCGGATAGCTATCCAAACTGAGAAAACGCATGAAGTGGCCAGGTGTAAACAGCCCCCTAGATTAATAAGGATCCCAACCAGGGATATTGGCACCACCAAGCGGTATGATATTTCTCTTCGCCAATGGACAGCAAACACTGATTTGGAAATGTAAGATCCAGGGACATCAGATGGGGCTGACGTTATGATGATGAACAAAAAAGATTATTCATCAGTGACAATGACGTGCGTTTTCTTTTTATACTGACACCTTCAGTTGCACTAGTCCTCACAAATCTGTGTTTTTATAACAAAAACTCTTTTCATGAAATTGTCACGAACTACTCTGAGACACAAAGGTTGAGGATCCAAATGCAGTTTATTTGAGTAATCCAGAAACTTAATCAAACACAGGCAAAGGGTCAAGCATAGGAAGGCAGTCCAAACAAACAAACAAACAGGCAGGGATCAGAGGCAAAAAGGGAATCCAAGAAACAGGCAAAAATCCAAAAACAAGAGACAATGAAACCAGGGAGAATGCTCGGAAATGCAGTATAAACACTAAACAAGACTTTGCAGGGAATGAACGAGTGTACATGGTTTAAATAGGCTGAGACTGACAAGGTAATGAGACACATGTGGATGCAATCAGGGGTGATTTTTGTTTGTGAGGGAATGACAATAGGCTGATGTGGAGTGCCCTCTTGTGGCTCTCATGGGCACTCCAGCTGGTGACCGTTACAGTAATCCTCATGTTATACTATAAAAAATATAGACCTTACTTTATTGGCATTTCAGTAGTATAGGGATTATTTTTAACTTTATTCTTGTACATACAGGCACTGTATTAAGCAGTACATAAAGTGTTTTCAATGCTTCAAAAACAATCCTGAACTGTCTGTGTATTTGATAAATTACGTAAACACCACATGAGCGTCAATACAGGAAGCAGAAATTGTCCAACTTTACATCTCTGTTTTCAACTCCTCCCCTAACTGCAAGTGATCAGTTAAATCCAGCCACGATCATACACACATATTTTCAGACTCTTCCTAATCAAACATTCCTGATTGAACTCATCAGTTCATTAGAGGGGATTATAAGACTTGAAATAGATGGGTCAGTTAAGGCATCGGTTCCCAACAGGGGGGTCGCGGCCCACAAGGGGGCCTCAGCGAGCTCTGTGGGGGGGTCGCGTCATATTTTGAAAGGTTTGAGCAATGAACATTAAATAAAAGTCCTTAACTTTTTTCTGTTCAAAATGTACAAAATGTATATAATGAGCGAGTTCATCATGAATTCATTTTCCAATCCGTGTTTTTGTCTTATCCTGAACCACTATGGTACACCTATAATAAGTGTTTACATTGGGACTATTTTACACTGGTTCGGGATCACTGCCGCTGCGGAGTAGCCCAGTACCTGCCTGACTCGTCATAGACAGAGAGATGTAGTTCCGGCTACAATGTTCTTCCGAAAGACGCATTATTCTGTTAATAAACGCAAGTTTATTATCGCTCGCTATAGCGCCAAAAGCGTAAAAAATAAAGCCTCACATTGATAAAGCCTCACAAATAACATCCAAGTATTGAGGCCCCAGACAACAGTCGTTTAGTAATAGCCTATATTCTTTCTTTTTTTACCTACACACCAGTGTGAATATTTTTGTTTTTGCATTTCAAATAGGGCCAATATATAGGCTTCTCCTAGGCTTACGTTTTTAAATTACAAAGGGCCTACTGATGTTTTTGTTATTATATTTTCAATATTATAGGCTATTATTTGTGCATAAACATACCGTTTGTTTGAAAACAACATATTTTGTCATCCTTGCTGCAAGCTTACAAGAGCGATAATATCATTAAATGTGAAAGGGGGGCCCTAAAATATTTTCTTGAGAAAAAGGGGGTCTCAGACAAAAAAAGGTTGGGAACCACTGAGTTAAGGGACACATCCAAAATAGTTATTGTTGGTGTGTCTCCAGGAACAGAGTTGGGAAACTCTGTATTACAGTATTATGTTAAAGGCGAACTCCGGGCAATTTTTAAACTAATCTTGATCGTTATACCTTTGTGAGTACTGTCTATAGAAAACAAAAACCGAACCGGACTGGTGCTTGCAACACGGAGCTGCGACCGCGAATGCCCAGAGCTCCAACTTAGCTTAAACGTCAGTTATGGGGGCATATACACATAAAGAGTGTCTTTGTGCCTCTTAACAGACACAAAATGCAATTAAAATGTCTGTCCAACATGAACAGGGCCCTTACATGTGAACAAGATGCGTTTAGCAACTTAGCCATTGTTTAAATTCACCTAAATATTGTTTTAGACGGCAAGCTGTAGTCTCGGGCTGAAGTACCGTGGGAACTCAGTTGTAGCCGGAAAAGTGTGCAGGTGGGAGGAACGTAGTGTGTGTGAAGATTGATGATCGGAGTTGCTCACAAGTGAAAAAGAAATGGTTCGCGTTTGTGCCGTTCCGAATTGTGGCAACAGAATGCGAAAATACAAGAACTTAAATTTTCATCGTCTTCCTTTCCATGACCTCGAGATTCTGCAGTTGTGGCTAGTTGTACTTCAACTTGATGTGCAAACTCCTATACAAGTACTACGCGCTAAAGATTACCGCATTTGCAGCGAACACTTTGAAAAGGATGACTACACAGACACAACACAGCGGGGCTGGTTTAAGAGAAAAGCCATTCCGTGGACGAAGACGGGTTCAACCACTGTGGAGGTAAAGTAAACTTTATTTATCCTTCCATTTGGGCACACACGGTTTGAGGAGAGATGTGCAGTAATACATGTTTTTGTAGTCTTATTTGCAAAACTTTAATTATTTCACTAGCTTCTATGTCTTCAATTATATTTGTGTTTTGCTCATTTCTATGAGAATACAATGCACTTGCTAGAGAGAATAAAGTGTTTGGGAGGGTGCAGTATGGGGGAGGGGGAGGGGGAGGTGTGTGATGATCACACAGGCTACGACCTCTCTGGGAAAATACTGTCCGAATGACCACACTAAATGATAGATATACATACAAATAGTGGACAAATAGTTCCCACGGGACTTCAGCGTGAGACTACAGCTTGCCGTCTAAAACACTATTTAGGTGAATTTAAACAATGGCTAAGTTGCTAAACACACCTTGTACACATGTAAGGGCCCTGTTCATGTTGGACAGACATTTTAATTGCATTTTGTGTCTGTTAAGAGGCACAAAGACACTCTTTATGTGTATGCCCCCATAACTGACGTTTTAGCTGAGTGGGAGCTCTGGGCATTCGCGGTCGCAGCTCCGTGTTGCAAGCACCAATCCGGTTCGTTTTTTTTTTTTTTCTATAGACAGTACTCACAAAGGTATAACGATCAAGATTAACTTAAAAATTGCCCGGAGTTCTCCTTTAAGTAAAGCAGGGGTTCCCCAAACCTTTTCTGGAGGACCCCTAGCACTGCACATTTTGTATGTCTTCCTCATCTAATATACCTGATTCAACTCATCAGCTCATTAATAACCACTAATAAGTTAATACAGGTAATGTGGTTAGTAAAAATCATGTAATAAGTTAAGCAGACATAATGAACATGTTAATCAATGATTGCAGCTTGTGATCATAATGATTGCAATATAAGGATTATATCTGGTAGTTTTGTATGTCGATCTAAATTTGGCGAACTTGGCATCATCTGAAGTCTTCTCAAGTGTTAACCCAACCTCACTAGCATCTGTTTGCTGAAAGTTTACTGAAATCCGGGAATTCGTTTTTTTTTTTACAAAGTTGGAATGTCTTAATTATGGGTGCATACTGTGGACTAACTTCTCCAGTTGGGTTCTCTTACGAGAGGTTCTGTCGTACTGCGTAATATCTTACGCTAGGAGAAAACCTCTTTTCCACGAGATATTGAAGCCAAAAATTATCCTTAATTTTGAATCAATGTAAAACGCGTTGCGGCAGCATGCAGACATAGGCAAGGCGGCTCACGTGCCTATTGACTGTCCTGCGGCAACTGCAGCAGCCTATCGAGAGAGGCCCTTTGGTGACGGTCCAATGAGGGAACTTCGCGCCCACTGCGTCACACTCCTGCCGATGGGCTGGTATCACTGATTTTTCATCTCTTCAGCGAAGCTTACGCATCGCTGGATCCGGAGTGAGAAGCCGCGCCGTTGAGAAAGCCTTCTAAGGGACGAGCCACTGCATCTGAAGACGCTGGCCTTCATCTCGCCGCCTTCAGTCGCCGTTCCTGCTACACTATCCGGCATCTATATCCTTTATACTCTGCATTTAGTGTGGTCGCCGCCGCGACTCACACTTTTTTCTCTCTAAAAGAGCTGCGTCTTTTTAAAGATGCCATCCTCCTGTGGCTCGTGCCGAGCCCCACTCAGCGACGGGGGCCGCCATGTGATCTGCGTTTCCTGCCTGGGAGAGGATCATGCAGCACTCGCGCTCGCCTACGGCGGCTGCCCTCACTGCGAGCTATTGCCTATGGTGACTCTGAGGACTCGCCTGGCATCCTTCTCCGAGTCTGCACTTCCACCCGCTAGAGTACCGCGCCGCAAAAAGCGCCGTACTCAACGGGTCCTTGAGTCTTCTCTAGCCCGCGAAAGCTCGCCAGTTTGCCCGCCAGCTTCGCTCGGGTCGCTCACCGACGGACAATGGCCGCCATCTGCCACCGCTTCCGTCATCGATGACGACGAGCCTGCTGGATCTGCAGAGGAGGCCAGCTGCTCTTTACTGGCGTCGGACAGTGAGCATTGGGCGAGCTCTGTGGACCTCCCCCCGCTGCCCGTGAATCGTCAGGGAAACGAGCCAGCATCGAGTCGGAACTGATGCGTCTACTCTCGCAGGCCGTGGCGAGCCTCGGCCTAGAGTGGGAGGCGCCCGCGCAGCCTGCGCGCAACCGACTGGATGGGTGCTTCCTTCAAAGGGGGACCGCGCCTCACCGCCTTCCAGACCCGCGCCCTTTCTTCCTGAGCTTCACGAAGAAGTCTCGAAATCCTGGAACGCTCCTTCTCAGCCCGAGTGCATTCCTCTGTCTCTGCAGCATTCTCCGTGGTGGACGTTGTGAAAGACAGAGGTTACCACTCGCTTCCCCCCGTGCAAGAAGCCGTAGCGGCCCATCTTTGCCCGCCCTCTGCTGGACGGCGAGCTAAGACGGCGAAATCTGCTGCACAGGCCATTGGGCGGACCATGGCTTCTCTCACCGTTCCTGAGAGACATCTATGGCTGACACTATCGGAGATGCCGGATTCGGAGCACTCTGTGTTCCTCGACGCGCCCATCTCCCCGACGGGCCTCTTTGGATCTTCCATCAAAGATTTCGCGGAAAGATTCGTCGAGGTTCAAAAGACGTCACAGGCTCTGAAGCACTTCCTCCCGAAGCGCTCTAGCTCCGCAGCAGGTCGCCCTAAACAGCCGTCTGCTCGAAGCTCCCAGCCGCAGCCACCGCCCGCCGCTGCTTCACAGAGCCGCCAGGCCCGGGAACAGAGACCACGCTCTCGCTCTGCTGGCCGCCGCCCCCCTCCGCGCGGGCCCCGGCCAAAGATCGAGATCAAGCCCGAGGCCTCAAAGTCTTCCTAGCCCTCCTAGGAAAACGACGGTGTTCAAGTCTCGCCGCGGCCAGACTTTCACCGAAACTTCTCGCTCGTTCAGTTCCAGAGAATGTGACTGTCCCAGTGTATTCTGCAGTAAACAAGTCGGTACCACGGCCCGCTTGCCTGCACACAACGCCGCTTTACGACGACCCATATAAATCACATAAAGAATGTTTTTTTCTGGTATTCCGGCCACGGCCGATGGTGTTATGAGTGTAATAAAAATGCCCACAACCCAGTGTTCATTTCTACACACAGACACAGCCCGCCACAACACAGGCCTCTCACAAATAAAATCGACTCATGTCGATTGTGCATTAAATGTAGTGAATGTGCCCACGACCCAGTGCCCACAAACACTACACACTGCATGTCACACGGTTTCTGTAAAAACGGAACCAACACACATACAGTCAGCTCAGGCAGACGGTGTTTTCAGTGCAGCAAATGTGCCCGCTGTCCCGCGCCCACATTCACTCACAGACATGTTAAGCCCCACGGGGCTCGCCCCGCTCGCTCTCTCACAGCATGCTGCTATAAGGGTATCGAGCGCGGCCAGGGTGCCCGCCGTGATCGGCGCGCCCCCCGCCTTAGTCACTGCAAGCGCAGTGTCTACGTTACAGCACACCAGAGCTCCCTTGTCGCCACTATGTCACGACCAGAGCCCAGATCCCATTCTAGCCCCTAGCTATTCATGCAAACGCGTGGGCACAGCTTACCGGGGTATCAGAGTGGGTCCTGAACACTATAAAAAGAGGCTATTCGCTACAGTTCGCTCGACACCCCCGCCGCTGCGCGGCGCGTGTCGAATCCACTGTAAAAACCGAAGTAGCCCATCTACTTCGAGCCAAAACAGCGACACTATTGAGCAAAGGGGCAATAAAGCCTTTATCTCAAGCTCAGAGCGAAGGGGGCCTGTACAGCAGATATTTTCTTGTACCGAAAAAAGACGGGGGTCTCAGACCCATTCTAGATCTAAGATGGCTGAACAGAGCGCTTATGAAACGCCAGTTCAGAATGCTCACAACCAGGAAAATCCTCGCGCAGATTTGCCAAGGGGACTGGTTTATGTCAATAGATCTGAAGGACGCTTATTTCCAGATACAAATAGCGTCACCCCTGAAACTTCGGGGCATGCGAGTTTTGAACCACTTGGACGATTGGCTGATTCTAGCTCGATCTCATTCAGAGCTCATAGAACACAGAACCATATTACTCGAGCACCTCGAGAATCTGGGTCTCCCAGTCAGGAAATATCCTTCCTGGGCACAGAACTGAACTCGCTGTCTATGACAGCGCGACTGTCGCCAGAGCGCAGACTGAACATTCAGCGCATCACGAAATCCTTCCGCCGCGGTACTATAGTCTCAGGAGGTTTCAGAAAATGCTGGGTCTCATGGCCTCAGCATCATCAGTACTCCAGCTGGGTCTGCTTCGCATGCGCCCACTGCAGTTATGGCTGAGAGCACGAGTACCGCCTCGAGCTTGGGCCTCCGGTCTGTTTCGCCTCAAGGTCGATCAGAAATGCGTTACAGCTCTGAAACATTGGAGAGCGACCGACTGGTACCAGTCAGGTGTAAGCCTGGGGACTTCCTCGAGTGTGCAGGTGGTGTCCACGGACGCCTCCACCTCGGGATGGGGAGCGCTGCACGAGGGCAGACCGTTCTTCGGCCAGTGGTCAGAACGAGAGAAGCTCCTACACATAAACTGTCTAGAAATGATGGCAGTCGACAACGCGCTGAGGCGCCTCTGTCCCCGAATAAAAGGTCGCCACGTCTTGGTCCGCTCGGACAACATGTCGGTGGTAGCCTACATAAATCACCAGAGCGGCGTCAAATCCCGAAACCTTTACAGGCTGACGGAACGCCTCCTGGTCTGGATTCAGCACAATCTGTGCTCACTGAGAGCAGCACATGTGCCTGGTCACCTGAATTTGGGGCCAGACAGACTGTCAAGACGTTTTGTATAAATTGTATCTTAATTTTAATCAATGTTTCATCAACCAATGCCTGGATTTAATAAATAAGAAGCAAACAATATAATCAGGACAATGAGGCGCCGACACGATATAACTTGCATTGCACGTAAATTTGAGCTTGTCTCATAAATTAACAGAAACTCAGAAATATATCTATAGAAAGCTTGAAATGTCTACTTTTAAAGAAAACAATTCAAAACTAAAATAAACAGATATCTCTCTTATAATCCGTATGAAGTGTGCATTTCTCTCTATAGGCACCTTCACAATACTGCGAAGGTGGCAAGCATCGTCAGCATCGTCACAGAAAACACTAGTTTATTAATAAACAATTAAAAATGTCTCCTTGTTATATTTGACACATTCATAATGATTAGGCTATTTGCCGGTTCTTTGTGGCAAGCTTTATGCGTCTGCTAACTAATCGAATATCGTGACTTATTCTTGGTAAAAAAATAAAAAAATAAAAGAAGCTACTGTGCCTAATATTATTGTATACAGCTTGTATATATAATAAGTCTTGTTCTCTGTTTTTAGTGTATCTGTGTCAGAATTACAGAGCCTCGTACTGGTCTGGCATGTAAACTACATCGGTTTGAGTCGGTTTCAGTGGTTTCGTGTGTATGCAGATATTTCTTGAGACGCCGCCGTGTTTACGTATTTTTTTTTAGAACGAGGGGAAAAAAACATTGGATAGGGAAAGCTCTGGCTTCGTGTGGATGTGGCCTAAGCCTAGTGCTATAAACGGCTCTTTTAAGAGCCACCAATTACATTAAAAGCATAGTTTCAATAGCTAAGCACTTATACACTTTTAAACTATATAACATGGATTTAAAAATAATATGAAACAACCATGAATGTTGAAAATTTTTTGTGCATTTATTTAAAATGATTAAAATGTATTTAAAATGTATTACAATATTTATATAAACAAAATAATAATAACTTTTTTTATTAATAAGCTAGTTGATGAAAATGCTTGCATAGTGACAAAACATTTACTCTTTTACAAAACATTTACAAAAACTTGGTCCCAACAGGGCCTTTAATGTCAACATGTTGAACAACGTCAACATGTTGAACAAGTGAATGATAAATAACCTGTTCCGCTCAGTGCTAGCTGTTAGCCAGTCATAGCGGTCATAGTTACCCTCAGTGAAGTGCCGCACAAAACCTTTTCCGGCCTTGGTCAGCCCATCCAGCTTGGGTGTAGATCTAACTTTTAAAATGATCTCTTTCTTCTCTCCAAACATACGCCTTGAAAAAGGCACACGAAGGAGATCGTCAACAGGATCGGTAAGAGGTGTGAAGGCAGCGGCCATAGCTCAGTTCACTGACATTGCTCACAACCCGCCAACATTTCAAACGGTTGATGACATCAGCGTAGGCTAGCGCCGACACATCGCTGGACCCTGAGGGCGTTCTGTCACTACGCATCAAAATTTGATTGGCTAATGATACACGTCAGTCAAAGTTATGATCAAATGGGAAATGGCAGCTTCAACGGAAGGGTAGCTATACTAGTAGTGCTGGTCCACGGAGCTGTGATGCGTTTAGATGACCATATGGAAAATCCAGCTCAGCCTCACAAAAAATAACCATATTCTTTATGGAAATATAATCTATTTTTTTAAAATATATTTTTCATATTATATTATATTATATTTTATTATATTTAGATTTTAGATTTTGACAGGGCCAGCAGAGAAGGCCCTGATGGCCCTGATGGCCCTGACAGCCCACATCTGGCCATAGGTGCTTACCACATTCATTTGGGTGGAATGTCTTTGGGTAAAGACCCTTTGGTATCTCGTTTCATCCGTGGTACTCTGAGGCTGAGGCCTGCAGCTCGTACCAGGGTGCCGACATGGGATCTGGCCATTGTCCTTCATGGCCTTTCCCTTGCTCCCTACAAACCATTGGAGGAGGTTCCGGCCAAGTTTCTGACTGTAGCAATGTTTACGATTCAGGGAAGAAGGAGGCGGGAACCGGTGAATCTCACGGCCCTCGGCCTCATCCTGCTCGCCACACTGACCTTGAAAGCTTTGTTCCTCCTCACTATCACTCCTCTTAAAAGGATAGGAGATTTGCAAGCACTCTCGGTTGTACCCTCGTGCTTGGAATTTCCACCTGGCATGGTTAAAGCATTCCTTCATCCCAGACCAGGCTATGTTCCAAAGGTCCTCACTAATGTGGCTAGATCTATTATGCTGCAGGCCTTCTGTCCTCCTCCTTTCCAAAACTCGGACCAGGAAAAGAATAATCTGCTGTGCCCAGTCAGGGCGTTAGATGCCTATGTCCACAGAGCTGCCCTGTGGCGTAAACCTGAGCAGCTGTTCGTATGTTTTGGGCCCCCTAACAAGGGTCCCCTGCATCAAAGCAGAGAATGAGCAAGTGGGTGGTCGAGGCTATCTCACTTGCTTATGAGTCGTTCGGACAGCCTTCACCTATGGCTGTCCATTCCACCCGCGGCGCTACCATTGGGCCCACCCATTTTAGGTCCGGGCCCGCCCATTTTGACCCAGGCCTATAGTGAGTTGTGAGTGATTTTCATTCTAGCAGTTCATCCAATAAGCAACCAGAGGAAAGCTTTGAGTGAAAGCTTCTCAACCAATCAGCGGCTTCTACCCCACGTGTGACTTAAGGGGGTCGCACACCGGACGAGAAGCGCAGCGCCGCGTCTTTAAAATTTGAACACTTTATTCTCTATGAGTGTACACACACCGGCGGCACCATTCGTCGTCTGTCTGCGGCGCCCAGCAATGGCTCAGGACCTTGTTCAAAATCCTGCCGCGCCACAGAGCGCCATTTGTTTTATATTAAATTTAAATGTATTTGTCTCAAATCGTCGTTAATGTATATACTGACTTCACCCTGTGGTGCAATATACATTTAGTTTTATATTCATTTACAGAAATCAGCTGCTTGAATGAAAGTTGCTGATGTTATCGGATTTTCAGCTGATATGTGAAACGTAATTTGTAGACCAGGCAGAGATGTCTGCAATTCTTCCAATTGAAAAGTTGTGTAATGTGTGAACCCTTATCACAGATACTTCATGTAGTGTGCACACAACAGCAACTAAATTGTACCCCAGACAGTCGTGTAATGTGAGAAGAACAGCGATCCGAAGACTTTGAAAATCATGTAGTGTGTTCCCGACACATGTAGTCATATTTCCCCAAGGTCGTACCTCCTTTCTCTCCCTAATACTGCTCCCTTTCTATCAAATCTCCCTAACCCTAACTTGCCTCAACAAATGAATACTTATAGAAATGAATGATAACTTAATGATAACTTCTCAAGCAATGGAATGCCATGATCTTTTTCCCTCCCCAACAATATCCAATTGTACACTGATGTGCTGTACATGCACTTCCAGCTTCGGGGAAATTTACCAAGGCCACTGGTTCACGCCTCCTCAGTTCCTGTTCAAACTGTATCCCCTTGTCTTTGCAGTCTTCCTATGGGGAAAGGAATGGTCCTCAAAAAGCATTCTAGAACATGATAACAAATAAGTAGTACATTGCATTAAAAAAGTTGTTTCCATTACCCTATATTAATGCCAATCCTGGGACACCTAATCTGAATTTCTGCTTGCAATCAGTTTATTATTACAGCCAAACACGACCCAGGAGGAAAAAATAAATAAATAGCTTACTCTCTCTCTCTCGTTTTTCATTTCAGAAATTCAAGTCATTGGCACCCGAGGCAAATCCAACTCCAAACTCAGAGTACCACCATATTCAAAATCGATCTTCCCATAAAACACTCTCTAAAGTCACTCCTGGATGCATCCCTTGACTCCATGCAAGCAGTCTCTCAGAGGACCCTCAAATCCAACTGGACAGCCTGGAAATGTTTTAAATTTAATCTCAACTCCAAACTGCCACTCCCCAAATTTTCTCTTTATCCATCACACCATTCATGTCAGATCTCAACCACTCTACAGGTCTCCAAGTCAGTTCCATCAAAGGCTTTTAGCGGTATCCAGTTTTTCCATAAACTAATTTTTTGCAAACCATCCCCAGCAATAAATAACCTGCAGACTTCACTCCTCATCAAAGGCATTAACAAATCCCAACCTGCATGCCCTAATAACAGACAACCTCTTCATAGATACTTACTTATCACTTTGTTAACACAGCCTGCATGCTCAAAGCAATGTTCATCCTGGCTTTCTTTGATTTTCTCTGCTGTTTGAAATTCACAATCACCTCAAAATTGTATCTAAAGGTCTACTCTAGATTTTCAGGTTTAAAAGTGTTAGATTAAGAAACTATTTCATTTTTTGTCAAGCAAAGTAAAACAGATCAAACTAAAAAAGAACATTTCATTTACATTTTCAACCTGCCCACTCCCGTTCAACCTTAACACTCTTTTATCTTACCTGTATTACAGACTCTCTCTCTAATCAAATATCAATCCAAACCACTATTCGTTGATGACGATAACACAGTATCACAAATTTGTTTTCAAAAACACTCAAATTAGTCCTCATCTAATTCCGCTTCTTAGCTGATCAATATTCCAGCCACTCCTTTTGTATAGGAGCAGAAACCACCACCACTCAAAAGGTTATTTTAGAACAGCAGACCACTCTCTCGTTCGTTGGTCCTCTGAAGTCGTCCAGAGCTACATCCGATCCAACTGTTCCCATACCAAGAATGCTCATCAATCAGCATACTTACTCACTTACTTACTTATAGGCACTACCTGTGAATTTACCCTCCTGTCTTGTTCCCCAATTACTAAGTACATCACTCATCATCCACTTTATACAGATTGCACATTTAGTCATACAAACAAATATCATACCTATAGGCTAATTATAAATACAAACAATATACATTCATTAAAGTAATAATCAAAATGCTGCTCACACAACCCTCCAGTTCATTATATAGATGCCACCAGGGGCGGACTTAACCATTAGGCAAAGGTCGCTAATTGCCTTGGGCCCCGAGCTACCTAGGGGCCCCCAAAATGCCCCATAAAATTATGCTTAAGTTTTTATTTATTTTTTACTTTTCGCAAATTATATATTTCTAAAAAAACATTTGCGAAAAAAGGCACCAAATCATTAGTGTCGCAGACAGGAGGGGGCCCCCCCACCTCACTACATTGGACTATTCCATTATCTCACTTTCTGTGTGCGAAAGTGACAAGGCTAATGCGCCAAAAAACTGTCGGAGAAAAATAAGTTACTGACAGGCAGTGTAGGCTACAGAGTGACAGACAGAGAAGCTACCCAAGCGGTGCTGAAAAAGCAGGAACCGGGAGGAAAGCAAAGCGTTTTTAGCAAAATTGCACAAGGTAACAAACTTTTTTGTGATGCCCGGTATGTGCTAACGATATGTTACAAGTCCATGGCCGTAGCCAGCTATGAGGTGACCGAGGTCCGGAACTTTGTCATATTTTACATTCAAAAATAAAATGTCAAGCTCTCTGAATGATTAATTAGCCATTTAAACCACCTCATATGAGTGTTTGCAATGCATGTTGCTGCGAGAAGCTAGCGCAGTGAACGGGGCTTGAGAGTGCGTTGTGAGTGAGGGCGCGCGTGCAGCCTCCGTGTTGCCAGATCCACCTAATGGAAAGGTGGCAGTACTGCCCTACAAAGGCAAAAGACCTTAACTCGCTAGAGTGTGGAACTGAGAAAAATGACTTTGAAGATTTTTAGTTGTCCCACCAAATTAATTATTGGTAGGACACTGTAAATCGGGCAATTAGATGTTTAAGTAATGAAAATTATCTACATAAAAAAAATCTTTTTCTCAAACTTGACTTTTGACCACTATTTTAAAGTTACTGTACTCTGTATTGTCAGCAAAAAGTGAGAAGTCATGCCACGGCAAAAGGCAGTCCACATTATCAATATTTGGTTGCTGATCACCATTAACAAAATCATTATAACAACACCAGTATAAAATCTAGTGATCATGGCATTTATTTTGTACGATTTACAATTATAGCCATCTACTTATTGCTATCCTGTGCTTAGGTTGCATTCTGGTGACCCTATATTAATAGCCTACATTAGACATGACAAAATACCTCCATGGGGTAAAGAGTATTTTCAAGTGGTACCGCGTGGCATAGGACTTGCTAAACATGCGTTCAAAATGATCACGATAAAACAGATCCTCGCGCACATTCGACCCGGAGACTGGTTTATAGCGGTGGATCTGAAAGACGCATACTTTCACAGGCACTTACCGAGATTCGTGTTCGAAGGTGTCACGCTCCTCGTCCATTCACAAAAAGTAGCCTACGCAGTGCTTTCCCCCTTGAGACTCAGTAGGGAGCGCGTTCTCGACTACCTAGACTACTAATGCATTTATAGCACAACCTTCTGTGTTCCGCGTCTTTTCAGTATGCGGTGGTTTCAACTGTCTGCCCTATTATTGTGCTTGTGCACTTCGCTTGTCCCGTGGATTTATTCCGGACGCTGTGATTGTATTTGTATAGCCTAGAAATCTAGACGCACCCTAGCGGCAGCAGCAAAGTGTGGTCTAGCAACTCTCCGTTGGCATTCGAGCTGGAAAAACCAAACTCTGGTCAGGCCAATCACATCGTGTATAGAGTTGGTGGGCGGGCTTAACATAATGACGGCAGAGTTGTGACGGTTGCGCGTGATTTCCATAGGGGATTTCCCTCTGCTACTTGAAAACAAAGAAGATGCTGCTGGCGAACAGCGGTCTTTCGAATCGGCTTTGGCCGCGACTCTGGATGATTTGGAGTTAAGAGAACGTCACTTAAGTCATTTTTAAAAAAGGAAGATGTGTTCAGAGTTTTGACGACCGGATTTGGCAAAAGTTTAATATATCAACTAGCTCAGCTGGTGGAAAAACGCATGGGACTGGAGTCTGGACTCACTCAGCCACAGCTGTTCGTTGCTCTGGTTGGTTGTAGCACTAGTACCCTATTGCGTGCAGAGGGAATTTGAAAGACAACCGTTTATCCCGCCCCTCGGATTGAGGTATGCCAATTGTGAGTTCCCAGACCTAACATCTTGATGTAGGTCTGGCTTGCCAGGCTAGTATTTGTATAACCTGCTTGTAAAAGCTGGTCTGATGTTGTATGCACCAGCACTTCTTGCTTCCTTATGTTGTATGCACCAATATACCCTTGTTGCTTCATTATTATCACTCCCTGTGATATTAGTCCCGCGTCGGCTCGACCGTGTTCAGGGCGGCGCCGAAGTTTTGGCACTCTGCCAGCTAGATGCATGATTGTTTCAACCAGGTCCGGTATCCGAACTGGGTGAGGTGGGGCTTTAGTTCTTTGTTGTACAGGTGCTGGTCAACGAATTAGAATTATTTTAAATAGTGCAATCATGAAATTCTTTGAATGCATTTTTTGTGCAGAAAGCAAATCAGGTGTTCACCGCACCTGTCCTACTCGTTAGACTAATCACAGAACTCGTTATCTGGAAAAAAATTTGCTCAGCTGAGCTTTCCAAAAGGCCCATTTAGGCCATTTAACTGTGACACTGTTGTTTTATTGAATTAGAATAATGGTGAAAGCGTTTCATTGAATTGCAATAATTTTTATTATAATTACAATCATCACTTTCTCAGTATTTTGTGGCTGCCCCTTTGGCTTGTATGACTGCCTGAAGTCTCCGCGGCATCGATTTGACCAGCTTGTCGCAAGTTTCCGCACTCACAGCTTCCCAGGCAGTGGCGATGTTCTGCTTCAGTTGGTCCAGCGTAGTAGGCTTTCTGTCGCGAATTTTCCGCTTGACGATGGCCCAAAGGCTTTCAATGACATTGAGGTCAGGCGAGTTGGCCGGCCATGCCAAAACTTCAAGCTGTTTTTTAGTGAACCAATCTTTGGTCGACTTTGCCGCATGAGCCGGTGCAAGATCCTGTTGAAATATGAAGTCTTCTTCGCCGAACTGTTCCTCAACAGTCGGAATCAGGAACGTTTCCAGAACATCTTGATATACGGCAGCATTGACAGTCTTCTTGAGGAAGCAGAGTTTCCCTACACCTCGAGCGGACATGCATCCCCAGACCATAACGCTCTGGGGAAACTTGACGGATCTTTTCACGCACTCGTGGTTGTAGGTTTCGCCACCACGACGCCAGACACGAGGACCTTGGTCACCGAAGGAGATGCAGAAGCGTGATTCGTCACTGAAGACCACTTTCTGCCAGTCTTCAGCAGTCCACTCGCCGTGTTCTTTGGCCCACTTCAGCGTTTCACCATTTGTTTCTTGTTCAGCATCGGTTTTACTGCTGGAACGCGAGATTTGAAGCCGAGTCCTTGTTCCACAAGTCGGTGAGCTCGGAAGTGGACTTGAACCGGTTGCTGACTGCGATCTTTCTCAGCTGCTTGTTGTCGCGAGCAGAAGTTTTTCGGACGCCGGAACAGTTGGTGCGCTTGCTGCAGTTTTTCTTGAGAGCTTTGCAGACGGAAGACTGGCTGATGCCGAGCTGCTCAGCAATTTTAGTTTGGGTCAAGCCTTGTTGGCGAAGGGCTTGAATTTGAGCCACTATTCCGGTTGAGAGGTCGCGCTGCTTACCCATGATTGATTTTACAACTTAGAAATTCTACTCAACCCTGACTTTATACTGCACAGTGAACACTCTTCACAGAAAACAAAAATTTGAGCATTTATTCTAATTCAATGAAACGCTTTCACCATTATTCTAATTCAATAAAACAACAGTGTCACAGTTAAATGGCCTAAATGGGCCTTTTGGAAAGCTCAGCTGAGCAAATTTTGTTCCAGTTAACGAGTTCTGTGATTAGTCTAACGAGTAGGACAGGTGCGGTGAACACCTGATTTGCTTTCTGCACAAAAAATGCATTCAAAGAATTTCATGATTGCACTATTTAAAATAATTCTAATTCGTTGACCAGCACCTGTATTCACCTGCTATGGCATGTGTAACACTTTTCTGTCATCTCTGCATATATCCTTCGCGATCGTTATCGCACGTTTGTCGATGGAGCGGGTTCAGACCATACTAAATGTTCTGACCGCATTAGTGCAGGACAAAGCTCTGAGGACATCAGAAGACAGGGACTGATGGCAGCTGTACACGGCTCTACACAGGCTACATCGTAATTTAAATTTTAAAGGAGAGTAAAACAAAGGCAGACCACCGTATAATTTTTTTATTTATTTATTTATTATTTTTTTTTTTTTTTATTTGAACATGTAAATACGAACAAATTAAAATCAATCAAAAAAACTAATAATAGAAAAACAAAACAAATGAACAACAAAGTAAAGAACTCCATACTCTAAAAAACTTAAAGACTTCTATTTACATGCACAAAAGGAGGTAGGAAGAAGTAAAACTTATATACTCCTACCCCTATATCATTACTACCATATTTAACGAGATAACTACAAAATAATAAATCTGCGGAGATAATAAATCTATAATCAATGAGAAAATATATTCAAAAAGTTCTAATCACATACTAATAGTAGTACACAAACACGACAATATTTATACATACTACCATAATATTCAATATAGGCCTAGCACAGTTTATTATTAGGACTGAGTTTCTCTATACCTCTGGAATATAGTTTCTTTGAACATCTTTTTAAAATGGAATAAGTTTGGACATTGCTTTAATTCATTATTTAGTTTGTTCCATAATTTAACACCACTAACAGATAAACAAAAACTTTTCCTAGTAGTTCAAAAAGTGGGAGTTTTGAAATTCGACTTTCCCCTTAAATTATAGCCTCCTTCTCTTTCAAAAAACCTTTTCTGTATATTGCCAGGCAATAAATTATTTCTAGCCTTGAACATAATGACCGCTGTTTGAAATTCAACTAAATCAAATAATTTTAATACTTTTGACTGTAAAAATAATGAGTTTGTGTGATCCAAATATCCAGTGTTATGAATTATTCTCATTGCTCTTTTTTGAAGTATAAATAACGATTGCAATGAATGTTGATATGTGTTGCCCCAAACCTCTACACAGTAATTTAAATACGGTAACACCAGTGAACAATACAAAATGTGGAGTGATCTGTAATCCAGAATGTACTTAACTTTAGCCAGTACTGAAATACTTCTTGACAATTTTGTTTGAATGTGTTTTATGTGAGATTTCCAGCAAATCTTGTCGTCTATAATCACTCCAAGAAATTTCATTTCATATACTCTTTCTATGTTAACACCGTCGATCTGTAACTGAACTTGATTACTAAATTTACAATTGCCAAATGTCATGAATTTAGTTTTACTCAAATTTAATGATAATTTATTTGTATCAAACCACAATTTAATTTTTCTGAATTCTGCAGTGATTAAGTCCAGGAGTTGCTGTAAATTCTGACCAGAACTAAGGATGTTTGTATCATCAGCAAATAATACAAATTTGAGTAATTTAGATATTTTACATATATCGTTAATGTAGAGAACGAATAATTTAGGTCCCAACACTGACCCCTGGGGGACCCCACACGCAATGTCCAAACAATCAGATGTGTATTCACCCATTTTCTCAAATTGTTTCCTGTCTTTTAAATAACTGCTTAACCCTTGTGCATCAATTAAAAAAAGTTACACATAGGTACACAGAGGACAAAAATGTCCATGTTTAAAAACTGTCATAAAAATGGGAAGCTTGGGAGCACAGACTTAAGTTTGGTATCATTTTAAAGAAGACCCTTGGGAGATTATTGCTGAAGTAAAAAAATTATAATAAGTAAATCCAAAAAAAAGTTATATAGGTATAAGTTTATGAAAATTATTTATGAAAATTATTTTATACAAAATATATATTTTATAAATCAAATTGAACTCTAAAACGGCAAGAAAATAAAAGCCATAAATCTAACTAAATTGTGTTCCAAATTTGAGGATGATATCTCAAAAAATGAGCTTTCGGTAAGAGTTTGTTTGGGCGCAGTAACACATTTTCCCCATTGGGTGCCAGCAAAACTCCACTGGTGCACACAGTGATTGGATTTGTTATTTGCAGTTGAGTTTTTCTCTCTCAATATTACAAACACACACATGCACACACACACATATTTTTTTATAACACACATACTAACCACACTCTGACATCCATACCAACACACCCACACAAATATCGTTGCATAATTTATCCAATTGGCTCTATAATATGCCGAAGCAGAAAACAGGAATAAAGCGATATTTGTTTTAGAGGCCAAACCTGGAAAAATGGCACCATCTGATAAAAAAATAGTCAAAATTAAAAAATGTAAGCCTTGCCAACATAATGAAAGCCTCTTAACAAAGATTGCATCATTTTATAGTTGAATGGCCCTGAGATAAAAAAATGCAGTTTTAATGGGTTTCAATGGGGACATTTTTGTCCAAAAGGCGCTGAGAGGGAAGTATTTTGTGGACCTAGTGCAAAAAAGATTTTTCAAAGGAAATGGGGGTGAAATAGTAAAATTACAATAAAAATACACACCTGTGCCAAAATTCATGCAGTTAACATTAACAAAAAAAAAAAAGTTACACATAGCTACAAAGTGGACAAAAATGTCCATGTCAAAAAACTGTCATAAAAATTTTAGGTTTGGGTGCAAAGACTTAAGTTTGGTCTCATTTTAAAGAGGACCCTTGGCAGATTATTGCTGAAGTTAAACAAGTGAAAAAAGTCAAACCAAAAATTTTGTATAGAGGTTTAAGTTTATGAAAATTATTTATGAACATTATTATCGTTATTTTATATAAAATATATATTTTATGAAACATGTTGAACTCTAAAACTGATATAAATTCAAAGCCATAAATCTAAACAAGTTGTGTTCCAAATTTGAGGATGATATCTCAAAAAATGAGCTTTCGGTAAGAGTTTGTTTGGGCGCAGTAACACATTTTCCCCATTGGGTGCCAGCAAAACTCCACTGGTCACACAGTAATTGGATTTTAGATTTGCAATTGAGTTTTTCTCTCTCAAATATTACAAGCACACAAACACATATACACACACATTTTTTTTTATTACACACATACAAACCACACTCTGACATCCATACCAACACACCCACACAATTATCGTTCCACAATTTATCCAATTGGCTCTATAATATGCCGAAGCAGAAAACAGGAATAAAGCGATATTTGTTTTATAGGCCAAACCTGGAAAAATGGCACCATCTGATAAAAAATAGTAAAAATTTAAATTTTGAAGCCTTGTCAACAGAATGAAAGCCTCTTAACAAAGATTGCATCATTTTATAGTTAAATGGCCCTGGGATTAAAAATTGCAGTTTTAATGGGTTTCAATGGGGACATTTTTGTCCAAAAGGCGCTGAGTGGGAGTATTTTGTGTAGCTAGTGCAAAAAATATTTTTTTAAGAAAATGGCGGTGAAATAGTAAAATTCCAATAAAAACACACACCTGTGCCAAATTTTATGCAGTTAGCATTAACACTGGCAAAGTGATCAAAAAAACAAAACTGAAAAGGACAAAAATGTCCATAAGGATGCACAAGGGTTAACCAATTCAACACTATCCCCCTGATCCCAAGTCGTTCCAATTTACTGATTAGTATTTCATGATTAATTGTATCAAACGCTTTTTTCAAATCAATGAATACCCCAACTCCACATTTTTTTTGGTCAATGGTATTTGTAATTTCTTCAATGAGTTCAGTTAAAGCTAGAGATGTTGACCTATTTTTTCTGAATCCATACTGGCTGTCAGTAAGCAGTTTGTGTTTATCTATAAAATTATCCAATCTGTCATTGAAAAGTTTTTCTAAAATTTTCGAAAATTGTGGCAGTAAAGAGACAGGCCTGTAATTTGTGAAGTGGTGTTTATCTCCAGTTCCCTTTCGAAGGGAACTCAACAATACGTCAACGACGTTATGGGGGGAACGCCTCAGGCGTGACAGGTGTCTGAAATCACTATCAAATCACGTCAATCATATTGACCGGCGACAGCCCGTGAATCATTAGCGTGAATGATTAACGTGCGACCTGGAAGTATAAAGGAGCGCCTTGCACACATGACAAATCATCTCATCGTCTTCAGGGACTGTCTGTTTGAAAACGCTACTCAATGAAACGGTAAGAAAATTAAATGTACAGCACACGAGTGTGCTTTTCCTGCCTGGGAGAAGAGCGCGCACGGGAGATTCTCGAGGGAATCCTCTGTGTGAACTGTGAGCGTTTTTCTTTTAAAACGCTCGCTCTCGTCTGGCCCTCTTCTCGAGTGAAGGGGGTTCAACGTCTGGTTCTCGTGGTCCCGCTCGTGCCGAGGCAGAGCGGCGACTTGCATCATGGGCTTCCAGATAGAGCTCGTCGATCATCTTGAGAGTGCTGTAAACCTCTCAGATGATTCGACGGCTGACGAGGGCGAAGCAGGTGCTCTTGCTGCTCTTCAGGACGAGCAGGAGATGGCTGAGGAGGTTTATAATCAGGTAGATCCTGAACCCTCTCAGCCACCCTGCCCCGTGTATGCAGGTCTGGTGGATGTTGTGGAGCGCGCCGCCAACAGGCTGTAGCTGCCATGGCAACGCACTAGAGGAGAGACCGCTCGCGGTAGGCTCCGCGATCGGTTTCTCCCCGGCCATACACCACCAGCTCAGGTGAGCCTAATCCATTCCTTCCTGATCTTCACACAGAGATCTAGAGGGCATGGAAGAGCCCATTCTCTGCCAGTATTCACTGACATCAACGGGTTAATTTCGCTGATGTTGAGGGGATCGCAGAGCATGGATATGTGTCGATGCCGCCCATTTGACGAGTCGTTTGCGAACTATCTCATGTCTGGGCAGGCGTCGACACTGAGAGCTCCATTTCTGCCATCCAAACCGCTAGAGACAACAGCGCGTTTGAATGGCAGAGCATACACGGCAGCAGTTCAGGCTGGTGCTTCCCTGCACACCATGGCGGTGCTGCAGGCATACCAGGCCGACCTGCTGCAGGATCTCGACCAGGGGGCAGGGATGTCCCCTGAGGCGGTTACTGAGCCGCGCCGAACCACGGTTTTTGCGCTCCGGGCCACCAAACAGACTGCTGCCACGATCAGTCGGTCGATGGTGGCCACGGAGAGACAGCTTTGGTTAAACCTGGCTGACGTTGAGGAGAAAGAGAAGGCCTTTCTCCTCGATTCGTCGGTTTCGCCCTCTGAACTCTTTGGCCCCTCCGTGGAGGCGGGGCTTGGGAAGTTCAGGGAGGCGAAGGCGCGCTCAGCTGCTTTTAGGAAAAAACCTGCATAACGCTGAGATCCGGTTCCACGCCCAGGCAGGCGGGAGGGCCTGGCCCTTCACGGTCTGAGGACCATAGACAGGGCCAGAGAGCCAGTGTCGCCTCTCGTGCGCCCCCTCTGTGGAGGAACAGGGCGCAGGAAAGGCGTGACTCCCGCTAGAAGAGGGATCTGAGGGAGGTTATCCAGCACAAGCGCATACAGCGTCGCTGATGGATAATCTCCCCGGAGGGCTTCATTAAAAAGAGAAATCCAGCCCTCTCCTCTCTTCTGACTCCCCAGACGTGCATTACATCAGGCCTGGCGCTGGGCCTATGATAAGAACGATGTTCCGATGGCCCGCCTAGGCTTGGTTAGTAGAAACGCCTCTTTCAGGCATGTAAAGTGGTGGACCCCAGGTTCATAAAGAACTATCTGGCGAGTCTTCACTCCGCACGCCGCAGGTGAGCTGTCTGGTCTTTTCAAGAGTCAATTTTGTGAATTAAAATTCCGAAATGTATCTCTCTACAGACCTCGTTCCCTGTATAGAGCTATGGGGTCATGTCATTTGCTATGTCATCAGGTAATAAGGTAAGAGAAGTTTCCTGGATTATTAGGGCCCTGAAGTTCCCCATTAGGTGGCCAGAACGATAACTATGTTAGCCTTCGGGCTGTTAGCCACCTCAGGGTAGAGTAGTTGGTCTCTCTCTTAGAATTTTTTACTTAGAGTGTTGACTGACGCTAGAGCTTCAGATAGATCTTATGTCCGGCCCACGGGTCCGTTTGACTTCTTCCTGAGTATTTCGCCCCTTGAGCTCTGTTTGGGTTTTCATTAGGCTGAGCGATCATGCAGCCCTTTGTATGGAATAATACAGACTATATTCTTTAGTAAGGCTGTGGCTCCTCCGAGCCCTCAGATAGATCTATGCCTGCAGGCTGGCCCTCACCAGGGCCGCCTCTGTAGCTGGCCTAGGCTGTGCCAGGGATAATAGAAGTGCTCTGCAAAAATTTAGCATTGCTTCCTCTGAACCTTCACTTTGTGAATGTAGGTTTCTAGCATCCCTGTATAAACAGCCTCCTCCCATGGGAGTCGTTAGGCCAAGGCCCGCCCCCTTCTCTGCATTCTGGGGTGACTAGAGTAATGCAGCATGGTGCAGAGGATGGTTTGTAAGGACATGGTAGGCCTCAAACAGGCCTCCGTGGTATATATGTCTTTATTGAGCAGGGTTAGGCCGTCTTTCGCTTCACGAAGAAGACTGGGTTTCCTGCCCGACCCTGCCATGCAGAACTGGCCTACGGATTTAGGCCGCCAGTTTAGGCTTCACTCACCTCGCTGAGCTACTGCTCGAGCGCTAGGTTGTAGGTGGATGGCTTTCATTCAAGCCCCACTCCCCTAGGTTGGGCACAGATAAATTTCTGTCACCCCTAGAGCCGCTGGCAGGCCCGGACCCTGGTAACCTCAGGGTGAGGTGTGAGTATCCCCCTGTGATACAGGGTAGGTCTGAGCACTTCACTCCCAGTTCTGTTTATCCTACCTCGCACCACTATGGCTCGGGTCGAGTATGAAGTAAGCTTCACTTCTTCTTTGGTCGAAGTACGCTCCCCTGAAGCCAGAGCATTGCCCTGAGCTGACGCCCATGCATAGATGGTAGGCCCCTGACTAATGGGGCCTCTGTTGAGGCAGAGTGGCGTATGTTGTACTCCCCTTGTTTTAAGGGTGCTAGCTTTTTTGCGGAGTACACTGCCATGGGCAATGTGATTAGGCACCAGGATGCTGTAGGCGCTGCGTAAACAGCTTTGCTGCCAACGAAGGCTGCGCCATTAGGTAGTAGGCCTCAGCAGGCCTCCTTGATTGGACAGCCCCCTAGAGGGCACTGTAGGCCAGCTCACTTTACGTGGTTGGCCTTGGTGGTTCGGGCAGTTGACTCACTGATGGGTAGTAGGCCTTAAACAGGCCTCCTCGGAGGTGAGTCCCAACACTGTGGGACATACCTTATAGCGCTACTGGAAGCCCATTAGTAAATTATGCTTGTGTAGTATGGTTCCCAACAGTGTACTTTATAGCAGAATATGACTTGCTATTAGCTAGTAGGCCCGACCAGGCCTCCCTGATAGGCGAGTCCCCAGCTGGCTGGCCTTAGCAGGCCACCTTATACTATCACCCGGACTCAGGGCTCAAAGCTAACAGTGGTTATCAGGTAGTAGGCCACTCAGGCCTCCCTGAAGGTGAATTCCCACTTAAGATGGTTATCAGGTAGTAGGCCTCAGCCGGCCGCCCTGAAGGCGAATTCCCACTTAAGTTGGCTATCAGGTAGTAGGCCTCTCTGGGCCTCCCTGAAGGTGAGCTCCCAAATATTGTGGCTGTCAGGTAGTAGGCCGCTCTGGGCCTCCCTGAATGTGAGCGCCCAAATATTTTGGGTGTCAGGTAGTAGGCCTCACCAGGCCTCCCTGAAGGTGAGTTCCCACATGCTGTGATTATCAGGTAGTAGGCTCCTCCAGGCCTCCTTGAATGAGTACGGTCAGGTAGTAGGCCTCACCAGGCCTCCCTGAAGGTGAGCTCCCCACATACTGTGGTTGTAAGGTAGCAGGCCTCACCGGGCCTCCCTGAAGGTGAGTTCCCACGTACTGTGGTTATCAGGTAGTAGGCCTCTCTTGGCCTCTCTGAAGGTGAGCACCCCACATACTGTGGTTATCAGGTAGTAGGCCTCTCTGGGCCTCCCTGAAGGTGAGCACCCCACTTACTGTGGTTATCAGGTAGTAGGCCTCACGGGCCTCTCTGAAGGTGAATTCCCACTTACGTGGGCTATCAGGTAGTAGGCCTCTCCGGGCCTCCCTGTAACGTTCCCTAGTGGTGCTGGGTTTATGAAGCTAGTGGTCTCTTGCTATCAGTTTCAGCTAGCCTTAATAGGCAGCTGCTGAAGGCGAGCTTGCGCCCTGGCTCGCTAAAGTGTTCATTCTCTGCTATTGGTTCCCTCCCGGAACTTTTTCTGCCTACAGCCTGGTTTGCCTACCAGGCAGACCTGCGCTCCCCTCACCGAGGGTCTCTATGAGCATGCGGCTTCCTGAGTCTGGTCAGACGGTCGTAGGCCTCTCGTGAGGCCTCCCAGTTAGATCAGCCCTTAGGCCTTCACAGGCCTCCTCAGTGTTTTGAAACACAGACACTGGGTTGATCCGTGGATAGAGTAGAGAAACTCCCCTCGCTAGCAAGGGTTGGAAAGCACTATGCTGAGTCATACTCTCCGGGATATCCCGTCTCTGAGATCCGGGCCGAGTGGTTCACTGCCAGCTTCGCAGTCCCTCGGGTTGGATGCCTTTCTTAAGGCTTTGTTGTCCAGAGGCTCTGTCTTCAGACAGACAGGATTTGGCCAGACTAGTGTCTATGTACTGACGCCAGGTCAGGCCGTCCTGGTGGCATTTCGGGGTGAGTACGTTCCCCTGAATAGTGACTGGCTGGGGTTCCTTCGGGTTCCCTAGCCACATTCCCTAGAAGGGACCCCTTCTAATCGGAAGCTGTGGTTCCAGGCCCGGAGCCGGCCCAGGTAGACCTTTTTATTTAACCATGTTTATGAAGGTTTTTCTGTGAGGCTGTAGCTTGGGCTATGACCGTAGGGAATGCTGTCACTGACAGCCCAGTGTGACCTGAGGGTGAGTGGTTCTAGCGTTTCATTTGAAGTTGCTGGTTCTGACAGTTGTCACTGCCACTTGGCATGCACTCCCCTTAGCATGGCGGAGTTGGTATATCGTTCCCCATAACGTCGTTGACGTATTGTTGAGTTCCCTTCGAAAGGGAACGTCTCAGGTTACGACTGTAACCTATGTTCCCTGAGAACAGGGAACGAGACAATACGTCTCCCTGCCATGCCTCGGGGCTTGCCTACCGTACAGTCCCTTCAGACGATAAGGTGATTTGTCATGTGTGCAAGGCGCTCCTTTATACTTCCAGGTCGCACGTTAATCATTCACGCTAATGATTCACGGGCTGTCGCCGGTCAATATGATTGACGTGATTTGATAGTGATTTCAGACACCTGTCACGCCTGAGGCGTTCCCCCCATAACGTCGTTGACGTATTGTCTCGTTCCCTGTTCTCAGGGAACATAGGTTACAGTCGTAACCTGAGACGTTTTGTACAGAGGTAAGACTTTTGCTATTTTCATTTTTGTTGGAAATTGACCAGTCTGGAATGACAAATTAAAAATGTGAGTTAACGGTTTGGCGATCCCCTCAATTACATGTTTTACTATCTTCATATCTATTTCGTTACAATCAGTGGATACTTTAGTTTTGCATTTTTTAACAATGTCTATGATTTCTTTTTCTTCTACTGCTTTTAAAAACATTGAACATTGATTTCTTTCAATAAGATCATTACAACTAATATGGCTTATCTGTGGCTGAGGAATTTTTCCAGCTAAATCTGGTCCAACATTTGCAAAATATTTATTAAAGTTATTGACCACCTCCTCCATATTATTGATCTTTTTTTCATTATCAATGAAATACTGGGGATAATTAGACTGCTTCGTGCCTCTTCTTATAATACTGTTCAGTATATTCCATATACCCTTCATATTATTTTTATTATTATCTAATAGCTTACTATAGTATTCTTTTTTACAAGTTCTCATAATCATAATTAACTTATTTTTATATTTCTTATATTTATTTTCAGCTTCTATAGTTCGGTGTTTAATAAATTCTCTATACAGTGTATTTTTCTTTTTACAGGCATTTTGTAATCCTTTTGAAATCCACGGTCTATCACTATATTTCTGTTTTCTACCATATTTTTTTATCGGACAATTCTTATCATATAATGATTGAAATATTCTTAGGAATTCACCATATACTTTATCCATCTCTTTTTCCTTATATATTAATTCCCAGTCTTGTGAAAACAGAGCATCTTTAAATGCAACCATAGACTCGTCTGTTCTGACCCTTCTAAATATAGGTTCTATAATCTGGTAGGTAGCATTATTTGATAGAACGCCGGCACCGTAACTTCATATTGACGCGCGGCTAAACAAAGGCAGAGTACCGTAACTCAAGCGTGAGCGTTCCAAAACAAAGCCAAAGAGCGGTAACTGGTGTTACGGTGCTCTGCCTTGGTTTCTCATGGGCTTTTGGAAGTTACGGTTAGGACAACCCATTATTTTCTCGAAAAAACAACAGATTGGACTCAAGCTACTTATCCACATGATAAAGGAGGTCTTGAATGTGCCAAAAATATAAATAACTCATTTTCGACCAAAAACGAAGTTGGTCTTTTGCCTTTGCACGGCATAGTCTTCTGGACTTGTTTTTTCTGATTTAATGTGACACTTTAGGAAATTATTAAAGTGGAAAGTTGCATGTTAGGGTTAGTGATATATTAATCTTATTTCCAAAACACAAGCTTTGAACTTATTTCGGATTATTATTATTATTTTGTTTTCTTGTTTTTCGTAGCAATATCTGGCAACATTTTACTGTCGGCATTAATAAAAAAAAGCTTATAGACAAACTGTAATTGCATAAAGCTACCACATTCGGTAAGACAAACGCAATGATCATCGTGATTATCTGTAAGAAATGTATAACACTATCAAAAACTATAGCATAATACAGATCTGTATGAATGAAATTTGCCAAATAACTTACTGGCCAGCAGGAAGACGGCTCATGCTGTTTAGTTAACCTTTCACAAAGTCATCATAAAAACATTAATTAAAGCAGTGTTTCTCAACTAGCAATCTATTCAGTCAGCATATTTGTGTTTGATCTCTGTGAATTACCGAAATATAAGACTTGCTAGACCTACTTTTTTTCTAGATTTCTTTGCACAAAACTCTCCAGAAAGTGCTATGTAATAGTTCCCTTTCAAGGGAACTCGAGCTGCGTTGAGACGCGGTGGGAACGCTCTGCGTGATTGCGTCGTGAAGCACGTGTATAATCAGTCCAATGGAAGAGCTAGACGTCATAGGCGGGTGACGTCATAGACCAGGAAGCTATAAAGCACCCCTGAAAACAGACCGCGACAGCTTCTGCGCCTTCAGCAAGCGATCTGTGTATTCTGTCCTTGTCATATTTATTGTTGTCTGTCAAGTTGAAATATATATATATATTATGGCAAAAGAGAGCAAGCAGCTTTGTGTTGTTCCCTGCCCACGTTATATCACGGGTGGGGACACACACATCAGCTTTTTGTTACTATTTGGGAGTGGAGCATGCCACAGTCAGTTCTCGAGGGGGCTGACTGTGAGCATTGCGAGAAGCTGTCCGTGAGGACGCTCCGCTCCCGCCGGGCGTTCTTCGAGGAGGACGTTTCGGTTCGCGCTCCCCGTGCGGGTCCCGCTGTGGCCGATGCACGGCGGCGACTCGCATTTTGGGGTTCGCAAACGGATCTGACAGCGAGAGTTGGGACGGGCCCCGCCAGTGCTGGCGATTTCCAGTTCCGAGGAATTGGTATCGTTAGTGTTTTGTTTAGAAAAAGAGAACAAAACAAATAAAGATATTAGAAAAAGGCAGATGTTTGAGTTTTCAATAAATGAATAAATAAGTCAGCTCATAACTCTGTTGAATAAAGAGGAGCTTTAAAAGGAGGTTTATCTAGTGCTGTTGCTAGTTAAATATTTTCTGGCCAGCTGAACATTATGAGAGTAAAAGAGTTTATTAGATGAAATATATCTAAAAACAGAAAAACTCTGTATCTCAGCCTCCTCGTCGGGGACTGCCGTTTTTTCCCTATCTCCACACCACACTGAGGTGTCGAGATCGTGGAATAAGCCGGTTTCTATTTTATGTGTTTAATGCCCAAACGTCTAACTATAGTAAGGCTATGGGTATTAAGTATCATGGTATGACAGTGCCTCGGGTTAAAGAGACGCTTACTAGCTTTCTCTCTCCCGAGTCGGCGTCATTATTTTTAACCCCGACGTTACCCAGCACTGGTGGGTAAATTATAAAGACATGGATGAATGTGAGGTTGTCAGCACTGACGCTATTCGAGAATTGCGTCGTGCAAAAACAAAGAAAGAGATAAACTATACTGGGAGGGACGGTTTCGAGAAATCGTTTCTCCTCTGCGTCCTCTGGGGGGCGACTCTCTGAGGAGGGTCGCAGCACGGCCAGTTCGGTTGTTTTCCTGCTGGTGGCCACGGAGTGATATATTTACATATTTATATATATATATACATACGTATTTCTGATTTAAAAATAAAGAAAAAACAAAGAAATAAACCATTCAGCGGCGTTCCAGAGGTTTCTTCCTCACCAATCTAATATTCCTGAGACTGCTGGGCGGAGCAGTCTCGGTCTACTAAGCTCCTCGCAGCACTGAGTGCAAACGAGCATCGCCATTTGGGCTCCTCCACAATCGGGGGACTTGGGTGGCGGTAGCAGTCTAGCCAGTTAGAGATATGCAAGATCTGAGGACGTTTTTATCTCTAAAAAAAGCTTGGACAAATAGGAAGCCCTGACAAAGCCGAGGCTATCAGGCTTCTAAAGGGTGGTCCCCTCCGGGGGTAGGGATGGTTTTGAGAAATCGTTTCTCCTCGGCGCCCTCTGGGGTGCGACTCTCTGAGGAGGGTCGCAGCGCTGCCAGTTCGGTTTTCCTGCCGGTTAGCCGTTCAGGGCACCAAGGTGTCAGTGTCCCCAAACGATCCTCCAAGGGGGGTCGTAGAGCAGTCAGTTCGGTTTCCCTGCCGGTTCGCCGTTTCAGGGTGCCGAGGTGCCTGCTTTTTCCAATGATCCTCCGAGGAGGGTCGTAGGAACTAAGTTATTTAGAGGTAGGCAAGATCTGAGGACTGTCGTCATCTCTAATAAAGTTTAGACAGGAAGTCCTGTCGTAAAAAAAAAAAAAAAAAAAAAAAAACGAGGCTATCAGGCTTCTGAGGGCTCCTCCGGGGCAGGGACCGTTTTGAGAAACCGTTTCTCCTCGGCGCCCTCTGGGGTGCGACTCTCTGAGGAGGGTCGCAGCGCTGCCAGTTCGGTTGTTCCCTGCCGGTTCGCCGTTCAGGGCACCGAGTTGTCAGCGTCCCCATACGATCCTCCGAGGAGGGTCGTAGAACGGTCAGTTCGGTTGTTCCCTGCCGGTTCGCCGCTTCAGGGCACCGTAGTGACTGTTCAACCAAATCCAGAGGCCAGTCTTGAGAGACTGGTTCCCCTAGTAGAATTTCTGGCAGCGTGGAAACTACTGCCACATATTTCTCGGTGGGTCCTGCACACTATAGAAAAGGGGTTCAGAATTCAGTTCTTGTCCGCACAGATTTCTAGGGGTCCTCCCCACTGTGGTGGACCCCGAGCAGGCTTTGGTTATGGAGCAGGAAGTACTGACACTTCTGCAAAAGGAGCTGTAGAAGGGGTTCCTCCTCCCGGCAGACAGTCAGGGTTTTACTGCCATTACTTCATTGTTCCGAGAGAGGATGAGGGGTTGCGTCCTACTCTAGACCTGCGTCAATTAAACAGCAGGTCTCAGAATCTTAAGTTCAAAGTATGCTTACGCTAAATATGATTGTGTCACAGACTCAGTCCGAGGACTGGTTTGTCACAATAGACTTAAAGGGCGCTTACTTATCTATCCATCCTCATCACAGGAGGTTCCTGAGGTTTGCTTTCAGGGGCGAAGCATACCAGTATCGGGTTCTTCCATTCGGCCTAGGTTATCACCCCGCACCTTTTACAATATGCGTGGATGCAGCTCTGGCTCCTCTGAGATTCCAGGGCATTCGTGTATTAAATTATATCGACGATTGGTTGATTTTAGCTCAGTCCGAGCTTTTGGCAGTTCAACATCGAGATGTCGTTCTGTCCCACATAAGGAGGTTGGGGTTGCGGCTCAACACCAAAAGAGTGTACTCCTCCCAGCTCAGAGGACCACTTTTCTAGGTGTATTATGGGATTCGACAACAATGCAAGCACGTCTGTCTCCTGCACGTATTTCTTCGATTCTCACAGCCGTAAAGGAATTTAAAACTAGGTCAGTCACTCACTGCAAACAGTCTCTGAGACTGTTGGGGCTCATGGTAGTTGCGTCCAACGTAGTTACTTTTGGCCTTCTATACATGAGACCCCTGCAGTGGTGGCTCGGGACCAAGGGGTTTTCTCCGAGGGGAAATCCGTTTTCGCATGGTCAAGGTCACGCGGCTATGCCTTCGTGCCTCGGTCATGTGGAAGAAACCTTGGTTCCTCGCCCAGGGCCCAGTGCTGGGGGCTTCTTGTCGACGCGTCACGCTATCGACGGATGCTTCCCTCACAGGATGGGGGGCGGTCATGAGTGGCCGTTCGGTGAAAGGCCTTTGGTTGGGGCTCATGGCAGTTGCGTCCAACGTAGTTACCTTTGGCCTTCTGTACATGAGACCCCTGCAGTGGTGCCTCAGGACCAAGGGGTTTTCTCCGAGGGGAAATCCGTTTTCACATGATCAAGGTCACGCGGCTATGCCTTCGTGCCTCGGTCATGTGGAAGAACCTTGGTTCCTCGCCCAGGCCCAGTGTTGGGGGCTTCTTGTCGACGCATAATGCTATCGACGGATGCTTCCCTCACAAGTCGGGGGCAATCATGAGTGGTTGCTCGGTGAAGGGTCCGGACAACACACTGATGGTCTCGTATATCAGAGCAGATATCCTGTTGAGGCAGGGGCTGTGGCCCGGGGAATGGAAACTTCACCCCGAGGTGGTGGAGCTTCTTAGGGAGAACTTAGGTCAAACTCAAGTCGACCTTTCGTATCGCTTGTACAATGCATTGCCCTTTGTGGTTCTCCCTCATGCATCCAGCTCCGCTTGGACTGGATGCATGAGGGAGAACCACATGAGACCCCTGCAGTGGTGGCTCGGGACCAAGGGGTTTTCTCCGAGGGGAAATCCGTTTTCGCATGGTCAAGGTCACGCGGCTATGCCTTCGTGCCTCGGTCATGTGGAAGAAACCTTGGTTCCTCGCCCAGGGCCCAGTGCTGGGGGCTTCTTGTCGACGCGTCACGCTATCGACGGATGCTTCCCTCACAGGATGGGGGGCGGTCATGAGTGGCCGTTCGGTGAAAGGCCTTTGGTTGGGGCTCATGGCAGTTGCGTCCAACGTAGTTACCTTTGGCCTTCTGTACATGAGACCCCTGCAGTGGTGCCTCAGGACCAAGGGGTTTTCTCCGAGGGGAAATCCGTTTTCACATGATCAAGGTCACGCGGCTATGCCTTCGTGCCTCGGTCATGTGGAAGAACCTTGGTTCCTCGCCCAGGCCCAGTGTTGGGGGCTTCTTGTCGACGCATAATGCTATCGACGGATGCTTCCCTCACAAGTCGGGGGCAATCATGAGTGGTTGCTCGGTGAAGGGTCCGGACAACACACTGATGGTCTCGTATATCAGAGCAGATATCCTGTTGAGGCAGGGGCTGTGGCCCGGGGAATGGAAACTTCACCCCGAGGTGGTGGAGCTTCTTAGGGAGAACTTAGGTCAAACTCAAGTCGACCTTTCGTATCGCTTGTACAATGCATTGCCCTTTGTGGTTCTCCCTCATGCATCCAGCTCCGCTTGGACTGGATGTGATGTATTAGGTGTGGTTCACGCTACAACTGTACGCATTTCCCGATATCTTTGCTCCTGGGAGCTCTGGATACTGTGGGCTCGGCCTCTGAGGGGGCCCAGCTCATAGACTCAGGTCTCTCGACCGAGGTTTTGGAGACCATACTCCAGTCTAGTGCTCCCTCCACGAGAAGACTAAATATGCATTGATATGGAAACCGTTCTCTGACTGGTGCAGAGAACGCCTTCTGAATCTTGTTTCTGCCCTGTTGGTACAGTACTTGATTTCTGTAATGAATGTTTCTTTGCTGGGTTATCTCTGAGGAGAGATCCTTAATTTCGTCTTCTCCGTGGTACATGAGGCTGAGGCCTGCACGTACTTGGATTTGCACCTGGTATGGTGATAGTATTTCTTCACCCCAGGTCAGGTTGTATCTCTAGGTCCCTACTGAATGTGCGGGTCATTTGTGCTGCAGGCCTTCTGTCCTCCACCATTAATACCCCAGATCAGGAAAAACTTAATCTGTTATGCCCTGTCCGGGCTTTGGATGCATATGTCCACAGAGCTGCTCAGTGGCTTATATCAGAACAATTATTTGTCTGCTTCGGGTCACCTAAGATAGGTTGCCCTGCATCTAAACAGATGATGAGCAAGTGGGTAGTTGAGGCTATCTCACTTGCTTATGAAGCGGCCGGACAGCCTTCACCCTATGACTGTTCAGGCCCATTCTACAGAAGTATGGCTGCCTCTAGGCTTTAATTTCGGGAGTTTCCCTTCAGGATATTTGTAATGCGGCAGGCTGGTCCTCACCACATACATTTGTCAGATTTTATGACTTAGACCTCTCCACTCCTGGGGCTAGGTTGCTTGCTTCTTAGTGTGCGCAAGACTTCACACAGAACGGGCATTTGTCTTTATGGCGTAGTGGGTATGGGGTTCCCACCGCGTCTCAACGCAGCTCGAGTTCCCTTGAAAGGGAACGTCTCAGGTTACGTATGTAACCCTGGTTCCCTGAGAGGGAACGAGACGCTGCGTTCTCCTGCCATACTTCCTGCATGCCCTGATCGACTTGCTTCAGGCTTATCAGAAGCTGTCGCGGTCTGTTTTCAGGGGTGCTTTATAGCTTCCTGGTCTATGACGTCACCCGCCTATGACGTCTAGCTCTTCCATTGGACTGATTATACACGTGCTTCACGACGCAATCACGCAGAGCGTTCCCACCGCGTCTCAACGCAGCGTCTCGTTCCCTCTCAGGGAACCAGGGTTACATACGTAACCTGAGACGTTTTTTTTTTTTTTTTTAATTCTGATTTTTTTTTTTCGTTCTCTTTTAAAGATCGGATGGGGGGCCCCATACTACCTTCGCCTTGGGCCCCCAATTTGCTTAATCCGCCACTGGATGCCACCCACGTTTATTTTGTATTATGAGCTCTCCCTATTCTAAGTGCAGAGTAAGCTCTCTGGTCTGAATCACAGTGAGGGCTCACCCATTTATTTTGCACCCCGGGCTCTCCTGTTTGCATCACAGTGGGGGCTCCCCATACAAGGGTATGTGAGCCTGACCGGATTTATTTTTTTAATCGTAAAGTGAGGTCTCCTGTCCGAACGCAGTGAGTGTCCCCGTTCAATTTCCTGCTGGGGTCGCCCTTCCAAATGCTGTGATCATAAAGCCTACTTGGTTAGTTCCCTTTGGATTGCTGCATGAGCCCTCCTGGTTGAATGGTCAAGCTTCTGCCCATAGTGTTGTCACAAGTACTGACTTCAGTACCAAGTCGGTACTGAAATAAAAAACAAAAAGTGATGCTTTGAGCGCTGTTGAGCTGAATCGTAAACACCTCTGATTGGCCATTGTGCTCACATGCTCATCTAAAATGTCTGTGATTGTCTACAATGATCATTGCACGGGCACGTTTGAGAGCACACGGAAGTGTTTGAAAGTGTTTTGAAAGCGGGAGCGTTTGAAAACACAAGCCTGCTTTCAAACGCTCCCGTGTGTATCTGTGTAAGTGCTTGGTGAAGATGGTGCACCTGTGAAGGTGCATTGATGTATATTTACAACATATTTTTGAAGCGCTGATCATTGTAGCCAATCATAGACATATTTGATGAACGCGTGAACACAATGGGCAATCAGAGGCGTTTACGATTCCGCTCAACAGCGCTCAATGCGTCACATTTTTAAAATTTCAGTACCAAATTTATTCGGTACCGAAGTCGGTACTTTTGACAACACTAGCCCAGTGTATCCCGTAACCTTGATCAAATGATTCTGTGCATACAACTGCAGAAATAATCTTGATGCAAAGAATAATGCCAGTGATGTTAATGTTATGAGTTGCGTTGTAGGCTCCTTTGTACCTTAAGAACTGATTACTTGACATTTTAAAAAACTATTTGGATGTTAAATAGAAGATTAAGTTATTTAAGCTTATTTAAGCTCTTTTCTCTTTCATACAGCTCCTGATTTCTGCAGCTTGCACCCCCTGCTGATCTGAAAGATGAGTTTGTGTGGCAGAAAGGCACTGACACTCCTCAGCAGTGTGTTTGCTGTGTGTAGTCTGGGGCTGCTGGGTATTGCCGTCAGCACCGACTACTGGCTCTACCTGGAAGAGGGGGTCATCCTACCTCTCAATCAGAGCACTGAAATTCGTATGTCTCTCCATTCAGGGCTCTGGAGGGTCTGTTTTCTTGCAGGTAAATGTGTGTGTGTGTGTGTGTGTGTGTGTGTGTGTGTGTCAGAGAGAGAGAGAGAGATTGTATGTGCTTCCTTAGTGATACTGCTGTATAAATAGATTTAAAAAAAATAATTGTTGTAAAAAACAAATATTCCACTATAGCAGTTGACCCTCTGTCTTTGTATACACTGGTTTTATGTAATGTTTGCAAGATATTAGAAGGCAATGGACTTTATATTTGATATTCCAGGACAAGGATTAAAAGATTCCTTATTGCTGTGAAAGAAATATCTAGAGTACTTAAAAAAAAAAAAAAAAGATACCTTTCTTATATTTTATTTTTGGAGTATGTTCCACTTGATTGTAGCCAGAAACTCAGAAGTTAGAAGCAGATATAGTATGTCCAAATTTCATTCATGATACTCACATTCATGCTATATAGACCATGTTTTTACACAAAGTAAGTTTTAAACCATATAATCAAGTTTACATGCACAGTTGAATAACAAGACACGAGTGAAAAAACAATCAAGGAATAACAAAGGCAAACACGACTCATTACATATGTACAGTATGCATGGTTCCCTGAATAGGGAATGAGATGGTGTGGGAACACCGCCTGTAGTATTCTCATGTTTGGCTATGAACCAATCACATGTCAGAAACAAGGTTCGGTTGTGTACTTGCTGCTGAAGAATTAGCACTCATGTTGCGTATCTGAAAAGTGTTTAATAACATCCTTATCTTCAAGTAAATTCTGCATGCATCCAGAGCCTCCTTGTAAACCTCATAATATAAACACAAACATACCATGGTGTCAGAGTGAACGAATTATATGAACAAGCAGTGCCGGTCCTTCCTATGCGCAAACTATGTAAGGTGAGTAGGGGCCCTGAACCACCAGGGGGCCCACTTGCTCTCAGAGATTATTTAAGCAGTATATAGCGATATAATGTAAACATATTTTTAATAACATACAAACATAAATGCAGATTCAACTTTAGCGTGTCATGTGGTTAATTAAATTGTTTTTTCACAAATTAATTTTTTCCCAGGACTTAAAGAAGAACTCCAGGCAATTTTTAAGTTAATCTTGATCGTTATACCTTTGTGAGTACTGTCTATAGAAAAAAAAAACGAACTGGATTGGTGCTTGCAACACGGAGCTGCGACCGCGAATGCCCAGAGCTCTCTTTATGGGCATACACATAAAGAGTGTCTTTGTGCCTCTTAACAGACACAAAATGCAATTAAAATGTCTGTCCAACATGAACAGGGCCCTTACATGTGAACAAGATGCGTTTAGCAACTTAGCCATTGTTTAAATTCACCTAAATAGTGTTTTAGACGGCAAGCTGTAGTCTCGCGCTGAAGTCCTGTGGGAACTATTTGTCCACTATTTGTATGTATATTTATCATTTAGTGTGGTCATTAGGACAGTATTTCCCCAGAGAGGTCGTAGCCTGTGGGATCATCACACACCTCCCCCTCCCCCGTACTGCACCCTCCCACACAATTTATTCTCTCTAGCAAGTGCATTGTATTCTCATAGAAATTAGCAAAACACACATATAATTGAAGACATAGAAGCTAGTGAAATAATTAAAGTTTTGCAAATAAAACTACAAAAACATGTATTACTGCACTGCCCTACAAAGGCAAAAGACCTTAACTCGCTAGAGTGTGGAACTGAGAAAAATGACTTTAAAGATTTTTAGTTGTCCCGCCAAATTAATTATAGGTAGGACACTGAAAATCGGGCAATTAGATGTTTAAGTAATGAAAATGATCTACATAAAAAATCTTGAGCTCAAACTTGACTTTTGACCACTATTTTAAAGTTACTGTACTCTGTCTTTTTATTGTCAGCAAAAAGTGAGAAGTCATGCCAAGGCAAAAGGCAGTAACTTCCACATTATCAATATTTGGTTGCTGATCACCATTAACAAAATCATTATAGCACCTGTATAAAATCTATCATCACTAAGATCATGGCATTTATTTTGTATGATTTACTATTATAGCCATCTACTTATTGCTATCCTGTGCTTTGGTTGCATTGTGGTGGCCCTATTAATACATTAGACATGACAAAATACCTCCATAGTGGTAAAGAGTATTTTCAAGTGGTACCGAGTGGCATAAGACTTGCTTAACATGCTTTCAAAATGTTCATAAAACAGATCCTCGCGCACATACGACCCGGAGACTGGTTTATAGCGGTGGATCTGAAAGACGCATACTTTCACAGGCACTTACCGAGATTCCTGTTCGAAGGTGTCACGCTCCTCGTCCGTTCACGAAAAGTAGCCTACGCAGTGCTTTCCCCCTTGAGACTCAGTAGGGAGCGCGTTCTGGACTACCTAGACGACTAATGCATTTATAGCACAACCTTCTGTGTTCCGCGTCTTTTAGGTATGCGGTGGTTTCAGCTGTCTGGCATATTATTATGCTTGTGCACTTCGCTCGTCCCGCGAATTTATTCTGGACATTTATTCTGGACATCTGTGATTGTATGTATAACCTGCTTGTAAAAGCTGACCTGATGTTGTATGCACCAGCACTTCTTGCTTCCTTATGTTGTATGCACCAATATACCCTTGTTGCTTCATTATTATCACTCCCTGTGATATATTAGTCCCGCGTCGGCTCGACCGTGTTCAGGGCGGTGCTGAAGGCGCCAGCGAAGTTTTGGCACTCTGCCAGCTAGATGCATGATTGTTTCAACCAGGTCCGGTATCCGAACTGGGTGAGGTGGGGCTTTAGTTCTTTGTTGTATTCACCTGCTATGGCATGTGTAAAATTTTTCTGTCATCTCTGCATATATCCTTCGCGATCGTTATCGCACGTTTGTCGATGGAGCGTGTTCAGAGCATACTAAATGTTCTGACCGCATTAGTGCAGGACAAAGCTCTGAGGACATCAGAAGACAGGGACTGATGGCAGCTGTACAAAGTAGCTACACAGGCTACATCGTAATTTAAATTTTGATGGAGAGTAAAACAAAGGCAGACCACCGTATAATCTGGTAGGTAGCATTATTTGATAGAACGCCGGCACCGTAACTTCATATTGACGTGCGGCTAAACAAAGGCAGAGTACCGTAACTCAAGCGTGAGCGTTCCAAAACAAAGCCAAAGAGCGGTAACTGGTGTTACGGTGTTCTGCCTTGGTTTCTCATAGGCTTTTGGAAGTTACAGTTGAGACAACCCATTATTTTCTCGAAAAAACAACGGATTTGACTCAAGATACTTATCCACATGATAAAGGAGGTCTTGAATGTGAAACTCATTTTCGACCAAAAACGAAGTTACGGTCTTTTGCCTTTGCACGGCAGTGCACATCTCTCCTCAAACCGTGTGTGCCCAAATGGAAGGATAAATAAAGTTTACATTACCTCCACAGTGGTTGCACCCGTCTTGGTCCACGGAATGGCTTTTTTCTTCAACCAGCCCCGCTGTGTTGTGTCTGTGTAGTCATCCTTTTCAAAGTGTTTGCTGCAAATGCGGTAATCTTTAGCGCGTAGTACTTTTATAGGAGTTTGCACATCAAGTTGAAGTACAACTAGCCACAACTGCAGAATCTCGAGGTCATGGAAAGGAAGACGATGAAAATTTAAGTTCTTGTATTTTTGCATTCTGTTGCCACAATTCGGAACGTCACAAACGCGAACCATTTCTTTTTCACTTGTGAGCAACTCCGATCATCACTCTTCACACACACTACATTCCTCCCACCTGCACTCTTTTCCGGCTACAACTGAGTTCTACCAGAAAGACTCGGGAGAATAAATACTGTAACAATAAATACATTTATTGATAGCCCAGCAAGCAATAAAGTTCTTTGGCGTAGGCCCCGTCCATAGCTCGCAATCCGAGGGTCCGGACTCTGCATTTTATGCCTGAAGATGAAGGCAGGGGCGCAGCCGACCCCCAAAAATGGGTGGAAGAAAATTCCACCAGGATGGAGCCCACCCCCAAAGAACGGTAAAAAGAAAGTATATCCACCAGTCGTGGATCCTGTAGAGCCTAAAATAGAAAGAAGAGAGTTAATAAAGAGCATGAACATGGAATGTGAAGAGCCTCATAGCCAATAACTAACAGCGACTTCGTCATAGTGAGCCTGAAAGGTACTATGAGAAGACGTGAATAAAGCACTTATGCATAGGGATGGCCCGATACCGATACTGGCATCGGGGATCGGGACGATACTGTCCTCATATACTCGTACTCGTACTCATAAAAATTCGCCGATACCACGCCCCGATACCACGTACATTTTGCGAAACGAAACTGGCCGCTGCGAGTGCTTTGTCGAGGTGAACTGAGGCATAGGGACGTGCACTCCCAACGCAATAGAGTGCGGCGCGGCACTAGATCTGATGGCCGAGTGCAAGCGCGGGCGCGGGCGGTAATGCACTCACTCTGTGTGTGCGGGTTCCGGGAGAATAAAACGATTCGCGGGACTCCCGCAAACTAGAAATATCTATGAATACAACATATTAAAACTAATAGATTTTTATTCATCTGTTGCAGAAAAGCAAGAAGAACAACTAAAACAAAATAGAAACGATTTACAGGCCAGAGTTTCTATTCATAACATGTTTGCAGCGTTGAGCGATGTAGCCAATCACAGACATATGTGTTGATTTCTTGAACGCAATGGCCAATCAGAAGCATTTAAGAAAGACTCCCCTCACCGCTCAACTTTTTTGTTCAGTGCTGAATTCTGTATGCTGGCAAATCCTCTAATTATAACAAACAAAGTGTGGATATTATGAAAGATTCATTGTGCAGTCAGCTTCATTGATAATAACAGAGATGTGTGAGATCGCGATGAACTGTCAGCTTTTTAGGAATTAGGCTATTAAGGGAGCGCACTTTGGGCGCATTCAGTCATGTCAGACCATGCACACAGTAACTGCTTGCTTTTATGTTAAATTAACAGTGGTTTGTGTGTTAATACATTTATTATTTTACTCATTATTATTTATTTTTAGACTTGTTAAAACAAGCAGAGAAGAAAATAAAAACAGTCTTCTAACCTGTGTCCTAAAATAGTCTTCTGTCTTCTTTTCTGGGAGCCTATAGTTACTTTTGCGGTAGAAATATCGGTATCTGTACTCGGTATCGGCAAGTACACGAATGTAAATACTCGTATCGGTTTGAAAAAAATGGTATCGGGCCATCCCTACTTATGCATTTATGTTCTGCTGCTGTATGTACATGAGCATTTATCCATGCTGATGCTTCCATCCAAAGCGACTTGTTACGTTTCGAGACACTTACGTCTGATCGAAGCCAGTTTCCCTGTGAATGAGTTGGAGGGAAGCAAGCGTTGTAGAATAGTGACATGAACTGAGAATGAGGCTAACTTAGTACATAGGGACAGGTCATTGGAACACAAGCTGTTATAGGACCACAGAGACAGGGCCACCTTGGGCCACACAGAACCGGCCACATGGGACAAAGCCGTAACAGACCGCACAGAGACAAGGCCTCGATGGACCACGCAGAGCCTGGCCACTTTGGCCACACAGAACAGAGCCACGTAGGGCCAGGCCACCTTGGGCCACATAGAGACAAGGCCGTGATGGACCACACGGAACAGAGCCAAGTAGGGCCAGGTCTCACTGGACCACACAGAGCGGGCCACCTAGGGCCATACACAAAGCAGGCCTCCTTAGACCGCAAACTGGCCGCATTGGACCACACGGCCATGATAGACCACAGAGACAAGGCCGCCCGGCCACACGGCCTTGCTAGACCACAGAGACAAGGCCGCAATCAGCCACAACGGCCTCTAATGCCGCACATAGAACGAGGTAGACTGGACAAGGCCGCAAGGCCACACAAAACCAGGCCACAAGGACTTCGAGACCACATGGCCATTTTTCAACGTGGCAACAATGCCTCAAGGCCGCTTGGCCACACAGACAACGGCCACTTGGCCACATTGAACCGCGCCGCTAAGGGCCACAGACCACTGGCCATTTTTTACATACAGGACAAGGCAACTTGTGCCACAAGGCCTTTAGACCCACACAGAGACAAGGCCCGCTGGGCCACAAGGCTGCTAAAGCCACACAGAGACAGAACCACTCATAGACAAGGCCTTAGGCCACATAGAACCAATGCCATAACTGGCCACAAGACCACGGGCCAAGGCCACATTAGGCTACACGGTCACAGTAGACCACACTGAACATAGAATGAGGCCACAAGGCCGCGATATCATAAGCCCACACTGAGACGAGGTCACAGGGACATTGGCCATTAGGCCACACAGAACCGAGGCCATAAGGGCCACAGACCATGTAGGCCACACATAGGACAAGGCAACATAATGCCACAAGGCCTTGAGACCCGCACAGAGACAAGGCCCACAAGGCTGCTAATGCCACACGGATACAAGGCCAACGAGACACAGCTATTAGGCCACACAGAACCATGCCATAACTGGCCACAAGACCACGGGACAAGGCCACATTAGGCTACACGGTCACAGTAGACCACACTGAACATATATATCATGCTCTTGCATGATCATATTTTTTTTTTTTTTGGAGACCATAAAGGCCACATGGGACAAGACTACAACGGCTACTAATGCCACATAGAGACAAGGCCACACTGAGACAAGGCCACTAGGCCACACATAGACGATGACTCCTTGGCCATTTTTAAAATGCAAGCTAGAGCTATTGCAGAATATGAGAAAAGGGAGAGCATAACACCACCAACAGTAGTTGCATAGGTATTTACCTGAACTGTTACTGGAGAGCTTGCTGAGCTTTGAGAATGATTTTTGAATCGGGTCTTATATATGACTCAAATGCAGAAGACCATCTGCCCAGGATCTTGACAGCTGAGGTAGAAATGCCACGTTCAGCTGCTGTAGTGGCTGCCCCGAACCTGAAGGAATGACCAGTATACTGGGAGGGAGATAGCTGCAGCTTTTGAGGACAGATACTAGATGAGTCCTGGACCAGGCTTTAGAGAGAGGTGCTCCAGTAGTTAGGATAGATAGAGGGGAGTTTTAGAATTTTTTCATGGATGACAAGGGACAGATTTTAATACCATTTTAGAAAATGTTAATGTGATACCTGAGTCTTGAGAGTCATTCTTAAAGTTCTTAAGAGAGTAAAGAAATTAGGTGAGAAACCAAATCAGAAAAGGCCATGGGGAAGATCGGAGTGAATCCGATGGATGCATGAGGGATGAACGCTGTAACAAAACACGGTTACAATCTGAATATAACAATAGGAAAAGAGACTGTTGCGGATGGGAGGTAATAAAAAGGTTGGTTGGATGAATTTGCTTTTCTAACTTACTGAGTGTGTAATGTTGCTGTTCAAGCACAACCAACTCATGCAAAGCTACAACACCCAAAGCTCCAGCAATGGGAGAATTTCATTCAGAGATTGCCTTTAAGGACCACAACAGCGCTGAGAGGAACTACACAACATTCCTCCCGGGTTAGTGCATCACAAACCCCAATTTACATGAATCCCGCCCACGGAGCACGATCCATAGAACACCGAGACAGAACAGCCAATAAGCGACCAGAAGACAGCCACGCACAAGCCACACAATTTGTCAACCAACCATTCGGAATGCTGCTACATGTTGACACCTCTTGAGTCTCTCCATCTCAATCTGACTTCGGTTTGAACGTGAAGCCAAAAGTTTTGAAACCTGTCTGTGAGAGGCAAACTGCAAACAAGCTGCTGAAACTCCACCCCCTGTGTCGGGAGCAGTAGCCCGACCGCATCCAAAGGGACAGACAAAAACTATGCGCCCTACTCACCCTCGAATGACAACTCCAGCATACCACACGAAAACATCCGTGGGGCATTTCGAGCCAAACCTCTCACACCCCCTAGGGGCACCGGAGACCAATCACGCATCGATTTCGTAATTGTTGATGAGGAAGGAACAACCGGCAGTGATCAGAATGGAAATAGAAGAATCTGAAAAGAAAAGCAAACATTATAAACAAATAAGGCAGGAATACGTTTCTTAGGAGTAGGGAGCCAAGCCTTCGGTGATATACGGTCTAGCTGGATTGAGCAGAGCGAGTAATTTACGTGAACTCTGTTAGAGGGAAGGGTGATGGATATGGGTTGCTGAAGGGCAAAGGTTGACTGAAGCCTGAAGACTTAAGCACGAAAGCGCGTAGCTGTTGTATTGCAGTGGCCAGAATGTGAGCGACCTTAATCATGCAATTAGAGACTTTGTTAGACCGAGCTTGTTAACACATACAACGTATACATTTTGCAATCTCTTCAAACCCAAAAGGATGTTAACAGCCGCTATAGGGTCATTTCTGAGAAGCGCGGATGAACGAAGCCTGAGCAGGCTTGGTAAATTGTCTAACCTCTAAATCTTAATCTTATTAATCTTAGTACGATACTTACCTGAAGTAAGGTGATGGCATACTATCCACATGATATCCAAATATTTCTATAACACATATCAATGGATTAAATTAGTCGCCAGAAAAATGTGTTACGGCGATTATACCATATTTCTGTTATTGAAGAACTTTAACTTAAGTATTGAAAGATATTGATGATATGATAATATATATATATATATATATATATATATATATATATATATATATATATATATATATATAATAACGTCCAATGACCAACTTGCTCAAGCTCAGCTTCTTTCTTTTAAGATATGGTCATGTATTTACATGTTTTTCACATTTTACGATTTTTTATTTTTTTTTTATTTTTTTTGAAGTCTGCAATCATCTAGGTGTAAGTAGAGATCTTTGTGATTGGGAAGTGATTTGCAAAAACATCTCCATAAATGCCGAAGCAATAACGAATTAAGAAGGGCTTAAACAAGTTGATAGGTAGGCTACTGCTCCTTAAGATGGAATTAAGGCACTCACAATGTTGAGTGAGCAGATGAGGAGCGCGAGCCGAAAATATATAGATATTTATTTAATATTTAATTTGCTCTCAAACTTGTTTAATTCTGTTCGGCAACGCAGTTGTTAGTATTTTGCAAACTGCCCATATGTGCGTGGAATCAATGACGCTGAAAATAAAATACCACTGCGCTGTGGCAGTTACGTGAATCTGCTTACACCTTGCTACAACCGTTCAGCGAGCTATCCGGTCCTACTGTTTAAACGTTACAGTATGTTGCGTTGCAGTCTCTGAATCAGCAGTTTAAGAAAACTGCTACGTCGCCATATGCTGTCACCAATTTGAACTTTAGCGCTGATGAAGTGAGCAGCTAAGTAGCCAAGTTAATATACTTACCTGAATGAAGTTTGTCATAGTAAAGGGGACAAGTTAACAATGGCTGCTGCAAGCGCCTACTAAAACTTGGAAACCAACGTAAAAGCCTTGAAAGTTGGACTTGAAAACCGTGTAAGGAGATCATGAGATTTAAAGCCCACGCGCTGGTTCCTACACGCGTGTCTCGCACTCGCGCACCGCTAGAGTTGGTGAGATCAAATCAACGATATGACTTGTGTTGTAGCCTAACGATTGGAATCGAACGCGAGTGAATGAACGCCGGCGTCGGTTTCTGCGAACTAAATGAAAGCATCAGCATCTGCAAACTCAAACATGTGTAAGTACCGATCTTTTATACCGCAAGTATTGGACATGATTGGATAGATGAGAAGGTAATAAGTGACGTAGCAATTTAGTCTTCCTGGCAGAACTTAACGCTAAAGCTTCCATTTCCCACGGGACTTCAGCGCGAGACTACAGCTTGCCGTCTAAAACACTATTTAGGTGAATTTAAACAATGGCTAAGTTGCTAAACGCATCTTGTTCACATGTAAGGGCCCTGTTCATGTTGGACAGACATTTTAATTGCATTTTGTGTCTGTTAAGAGGCACAAAGACACTCTTTATGTGTATGCCCCCATAACTGACGTTTTAGCTAAGTGGGAGCTCTGGGCATTCGCGGTCGCAGCTCCGTGTTGCAAGCACCAATCCGGTTCGTTTTTTTTTTTCTATAGACAGTACTCACAAAGGTATAACGATCAAGATTAACTTAAAAATTGCCTGGAGTTCTCCTTTAATGATTTATATTTAATTAATAACTATTTTGGAATCGGACATCAGTGCGGAAGATATTGACATTGCATATGGCTTGACACTTGGCTTCCAAATAAAGCTATCTGTCCGGAGCTGAAAAAAAAAAGAAAATTAGCCAAGTAGACGGCTCATAATGAAGTAGGTATGTATTTTTGAACATTTTAAATTCTTTAGTTTTGACAAATAACTTCGCTAAGAGAAAAAAAAATAATCTTGCATGGCAGATCCTTTACCTCTTTATATTTAACTCTGTAGTGCCTTTATCTCACAAATAGCATGCTGGAATGTTTTATAACTCTGGTAATGGGACTTTGTAGATATACAGGCAACAAATTATTTCAGTTCCTCTTCCTTTTAGAGTTACCAGCTCCAGTGTTACCAACTGGCAAATCAGGTATCTCCCTCTCCTGGGACCTCCTGGGAAAACTAGGTTGCTGCTGGAAGAGGTGTTAGTGAGGCCAGCAGGGGGTGCTCACCCTGTGGTCTGTGTGGGTCCTAACGCCCCAGTAAAGTGATGGGGACACTATACTGTCAAAAAACACCATCCTTCGGATGAGATGTTAAACCGAGGTCTTGACTCTCTGTGGTCATTAAAAATCCCTGGATGTCCTTCGGAAAAAGAGTAGGGGTTTAGCCCCGGCACCCTGGCCTCTATCACTCTGTCTCCTCTCCACCAATAAGCTGGAGTGTGGTGGGCGTTCTGGCGCAATATGGCTGCTATCGCATTATCCAGGTGGATGCTGCACATTGGTGGTGCTGCACATTGGTGGTGCTGCACAAGATTCCCCCTTCCATATGTAAAAATGCTTTGAGCACCTAGAAAAGCATTATCTAAATGTACCACATTATTATTATTATTATTATTATTATTATTATTATAGGAATCTCTGCGTGATTGTGTCGTGAAGCACGTGAAATTAGTCCAATGACGTGACCGAACGTCATAGGCGGGTGACGTGTCAGACCAGGAAACTATAAAGCATACCCAGAACAAAGAAACGCTAGCTTCTGATAGGCTGAAGCAAGTCGATCACAGGCATGCCGGGAGTATGGCAGGGCCACGCAGCGTCTCATTCCCTCTTCAGGGAACCAGGATTACAGTAGTAACCTAAAACGTTCCCTTCCAATGACACTCCTAGTGGAGTGGGCCCAAACAGTCATAGGTCTAGGCTGACCAACTGACTTATAAGCAAGTGAAATAGCCTCAACTACCTACTTACTCATTCTTTGCTTAAATGCAGGGCACCCTTTCCTAGGTGACCCGAAACAGGCAAACAATTGATCTAACTTCCGCCACAGGGCAGCTCTGTGGACATAAACATCTAAAGCCCTTACAGGGCACAGCAGATTAAGTTTCTTAATGACCTGATCTATTGAATGAAAGGGAGGAGGACAAAAGGCCTGCAGCATAATAGGCCCCAAAATATTAGTGGGGACCTTAGGCACATAACCCGGTCTTGGGTGAAGAAAGGCTTTCACCATGCCAGGTGCAAATTCTAAACATGAAGGAGCTACCGACAGGGCCTGTAAGTCTCCAATTCTTTTAAGAGATGAGAGAGCAAAAAAAAGATAGTCTGTAAGGTGAGGAACTTTTCTGGTACCTCTTCGATAGGCTCAAAGGGAGCCAAAGCAAGGCCTTCCAATACAATGGCCAAATCCCTGGCCGGTGCTCTCGTGTGTAGTGCAGGACTCTTTCTAAGTGTGCCACAAAGAAAATGAGTAACCAGAGGGAGTGGTTAGCAGCTATGGCCGCAACATACATCTTTAAGGTGGAGAGACATAACCCTGCAGAGAAATACTCCTGTAGAAATTCTAGCACTGAACCAACAGGGCAGTTGACTGGGTTCAGCTGATGTTCTCTGCACCATGAAGTGAACAACTTCCACTTCAAAGCATACGATTTATTCATGGAGGGAGCTCTGGATTGAAGTATGGTCTCAATGACCTCAGTAGAGAGACCAGATTTTATGAGCTGGACCACCTCAGGGGCCAATCCAACAGTTTCCACAAATCTGGACGAGGGTGAAATATTGTGTCCCCTGCCTGAGACAGCAGGTCCCTCCTGATCGGAATCTCCAGAGAAGAGCTGTCGAGGAGCGACACTAGGTCCGAGAACCAAACTTGGGCCTACCAGAACTGGGCTATTAACAGCAGATGGCCCCGTCCCGGCGAACCCTCACCAGAACTCCCGGGAACAGTGATTGGGGGAATAGCCTTGGCCATGTCTGTACCATGGCATCCAGTCCGAGAGGAGCTGGATGAGTGAGGGAGAACCACATCGGACAGTGTGTCAGAGCTCCCACCACCTCGGGGTCGAGTCTCCATTCCCTGGGCCTCAGCCCCTGCCTCGACAGGATGCCTGCTCCCTGGTTTTGATGCCCAGGGATATAGACTGCTCTTAGAGAAAGCAAAATAATAGAGTAAAATATAGCTACAAGCAGCAATACAGGGGCCAAGCCCTGAAGCAGCAGCAACTCTCCCTTGCCCTCCTGTTCCGTCCCTTGCCCTCCTCTTCCGTCCCTTGCCCTCCTCTTCCGTCCCTTACCCTCATCTTCCGTCCCTTGCCCTCATCTTCCGTCCCTTGCCCTCCTCTTCCATCCCTTGCCCTCCTCTTCCGTCCCTTGCCCTCCCCCGCCCTGTTCAGCGATCAAGTTTGACCCGGCTCAGCATGTTTTGTTTAGATGAAAATGAACACAGTATGAACAAAATATACTTATTTATAATCCAAGAGGAATAAAGATTGGTACAGCACTTACTTGGATAATAAAGGAACTTCTAAAAAATAAAAAAAATCTTCTCCCTGGTGTTTCTTCTCCTTCTTCGAGTTAGGTCTGTTATCACTCCTGACAACTTTTTTATTCTTTATTTTTTAATGTAAATATTATTGCATCTCATTTATAGTATATTTTAGTGTTCTATTGCAGTACTTTATTGTGTGAGTAGTGTATTGTTGTTGTATCTACCTTGTGAAGCACCTTGGTCAACCTCGGTTGTTTTAAGTGTGCTATACATAAATAAAATTGAATTGAATTGAACTGAAATGACACAATATTACATACAATTTTGTGAAGTTGTCCCACCTGGGACTCGAACCCACTATCTATGGGTCAGATGCCTGTCACTCATCATGTTGCGCCACTTGGCAGACACGCATCTACACAGCTGCCAAGATTCAATAGTTTCAAGAGAGAATCAGGTCAAAATGAAGAATTTTGAAGAAAATGCAGAGCATATTGTATTTAAAAAGTTTTATTAAATCATCCAAAATTGGTCAGATTACTACTCATTACCATTACATGTGTGCAAATTTTCCTACTTGTGGTTCATAGGGCTGCCACTGACAACCATTCAATTCATTTTACGTAAAAGCACTGCATGTTGTTTGTGATAGCTTCAGATGAGATCATTCTTAGGCACATTGCCTGGAACAGATGCAACTTCTGCATCTTTTCCTGCCACAGTACCTCATGCGGTCTGAGCACGTGTCACACTGAGTGGCAAACGCACGACGCTAAGCATCTATAGCTATAGCAACGTTGAGCTAATCACTCATGCGTGCTCACCAGCCTGCTGAGGAGAGGTTTCAGTGTGAGAATGAGTTCACAAAAAACATCCATAACATGTTAACCTGATTAGCATGCTATGCTAATGTAGCTTATGGTTAACTTGATAGCTGAAGACCCACATTAGAAAGAATGGCATCTGGTTAGCATGCTAACCAATTATTATGTTAAGTTAACTAGCAAAAGGCAACAAACACAGGCTACGTCAAATTCAGAGACGAATATCTCGGGAACGGCAGAGAATATCAAAAATCTGTTCAGCCATTTCTGTGTGGCTCAGTCCAAATAACATCTGATCAAATTTGGGGGAAAATTTGAAGGAGGAGTAGAAAAAAACTGTTTTTTATTTGCTCCAATATGGCGGACAGTCACATTGTTGGAAAATGACAAATGAGATATCGTCGGAATCTGCATAAGCCACGGAACATAATGGCATAAAGAAATCAAAATTTGAAAAATGTTTCCAAAAGTTATAAGCGTTTTTGTAAAATACATTATACCTCTGGAACACTTTGTGGCGCTGTGTGCAAAATTCTCAGGTACTTTCAAGACATGGTGTCGATCATCCCCACCAAATTTTGTGTTGATATGTCAAATAGTTTAAAAGTTATTGCAAATTATGACAAAATTCAAAATGGCGGACACATGGGTCATCTGATCTTGACAAAATTGGCATCCACGGATTTAGCATGATGCAAGGAATCCATAGATATTCTGACAAACTGTTCAAAAGTTATTTACCAAAATAGCAATTTTTCATATCTCATGACCCGTAGGTGGCGCGGTTCCTAACTTTGGCATGGACCCTCAGGTCATGCTTCCGATGACGTGTACAAATATTCGTTTTGATTGATCAAAGTTTGGCCGAGCTATAGCTTCTGAACCAATTTTGGGTCGACCTCGTTAAGTTTGCGACATCATAACTTTTAAACAAAGATGAATAAAAAAAATCTGTTCAGTCATTTCTATGCTGCTAAGTCCGAAGATCATTTGAACACATGTTTGGACAAAATTGGACAAAATTTGAAGGAGGAGTTGCAGAAAAACTGAATACTGTACATTTCAAAATGGCCACTACTGTAATGGGCGGGATCTTAATGTAAGGTATTGGTTGTGATCAGCATAATGAGTGGAATCAGGTGTACTAAGTTTCATGTCTCTAGATCAAAGGGTTCAAAAGTTATAACCATTTCAATGTTAAAATTTTGAACTGGTGGTGGCGCTATAGAGTTGGCCCTAGAGGGTCAAAAATTGGTCCAATTACTATTCATTAGCATCACTACAAGTGTGCCAAATTTCATCATTTTCCTATGTACGGTTCATAGGGCTGCCAAAGACTTCCACTGGCGGAAGAAGAAGAATAATAAGAAAACTAACAGATACAATAGGGGCTATCCCCTTCGGGGCTTGGCCCCTAAATAGAGTAGAGTCCTGTGAGAATAGAGTAAACTTTATAATAATAATAATGCATTTTAAGGCGCCTTTCAAACCACTCACGGTCACCATACAACAAGTAGCAGCAATAACAATATTAAAACAGAAAATAACAGTAAATAACAATAGCAATAAAAAATAGCAGTAAAAAAGTACTAGATTTGAGTGCACAAAGTAGTCATGGAAGATAAGCAATTCTGAATAGATGAGTTTTAAGTGTGACTTTAAATTGAGCTAACGAGTCTGAATTACGGATGTTGACTGGCAGAAAATTCCAAAGACGAGGAGAAGCACGGCTAAAGGCCCTATGGCCCATGGTGGCTTGGCGAGCAGAAGGTGTATGGAGGAGACCCAATGAAGAGGAACGGAGAGTTCAAGAATGGGTGTTGGGCTGTAAGAGATCTGAAAGGTAAGGTAGAGCGAGGTTATGAAGAAATTTGTAAGTTAGGAGGAGAATGTTAAATTCAATACAGAATTTGATAGGAAGCCAATGTAGCTGTTGGAGTGATGGGGTAATATGTTGAATAGATGGAGTCCGGGTTATGATACGAGCTGCATAATTATAAATCAGCTGGAGTTTATGAAGAGATTTGTGTGGTAAACCAGATAAAAGAGAATTACAGTGATCAATGTTAAAGATGACAAGCGAATGAACAAGAATAGTGGAACTACGCGGAGTGAGAAATGGACAGAGGCGAGCAATATTGCGGAGATGAAAATAACAAGACCTGGTTATGTTATTAATGTGAGCTTCAAATGAAAGGGTGCTGTCGAAGATGACCCCCAAGTTCCTAACCTGGTGGTAAGGAGAAACGGAAGAACCGTAAATGGATAAATAAAAACTGCAGGACCTAGAGAGAGTAGAATTAGAGCCAATAAGGAGTACCAGATACTTATTTCGTCAAGGCAGTTGGTACGACAGGCAGGGGGGGGGGGGGGATCAGGGTTTGTAGATATATAAAGCTGTGTATCATCAGGGTAACAGTGGAATTTAATACCGAATTTGGAAAAAATATTACCGAGTGGGAGAAGGTAGATAAGGAACAATAGGGGACCTAGGATAGAACCTTGGGGGACACCACAGCTAACAGAAAAAGGTTAGGAATGATTTTTTTTTAGTTGTACAAACAGTGTACGGTTTGAAAGGTATAAAGTGAACCAGGCATAAGGAATACCAGTGATAACAATATAGGATAAACGGTTCAAGAGAATATTGTGTGAAATTGTGTCGAAAGCTGCTCTCAAGTCAAGTAAAATAAGAATAGATAAAAACACACCATCAGCAGCCATTAACAGATCATTAGTTACTCTGACTAGAGCAGTTTCCGTGCTATGCTTAGAACGAAACCCTGACTAAAAACACTCATACAAGTTATTATTACTAAGGTGAGCATGAATCTGTGCTACCACGGCTTTTTCAAGAATTTTTTAAATAAATGGAAGATTTGAGATGGGACGGAAATTATCTAGATTGTTAGGGTCTGCACCAAGTTTCTTAAGAACTGGGGTTATGGCAGCTATTTTAAAAGATGATGGAACAATTCCGGAGCAAAGAGAAGTGTGAATAATACGAGTTATAGGAGAAGAAAGAGAAGGAAACAGGGCTTTACCAAATGAGTTGGTATAGGATCAAGTAAACGTGGAAGAATTAGATTTGTAAATTAACTGAGAGATTTCTTCTTCGGATGGCAAGTTAAAAGAAGAAAGGAAGGAGAGGGGAAAATTTATTGAGACACTGTGTGGTGAACTACAGTAAGGGTTGGACACAGAGGCCAATTGTTGGTGGATGGTAGTTATCTTGTCATTGAAAAAAGACATCAATTTATCACATTGAGCAGTGCAGTACAGGTGTGCGGGGAGTGTGTCAGGAGGTTTCAGAAAACGATTTACAGTTGAGAACAGTGCTTTAGTATTACCATCTCCAGACTCAATTAAATGTGAATAAAAAAAAAATTCGGCAGCATAAAGAGCATCTTTATAAAAAACATGTTCACTATACAGCTCTCTATGTATCATAAGTCCAGTTCGTTTGTAAAGGCGTTCCAATCGCCGGCCTCTGGTTTTGAAATTATTTGAACCTGAACCTGAAGTAAACATGAACCTCTCAGGGGCACAGAAATAAAAATCCCATGTATGGGACCGTACCGCTCAAAAGGTTAATACGCAAAGCCCTGGAGTCTCAGAGGAGCCAGAGCTGCATCCACGCATTTCATGAAAGTGCAGGGTGATAAACTTAGACTGAAAGGAAGAACTCTATATTGGTACGCTTTGCCCCAAAAAGCGACCTTCCTGTGTTGTGAATGGATGGATTCATGAAAGTAAGCATCATTTAGATCTATCGTGACAAACCAGTCCTCGGACCTGATTTGTGACACGATCTGTTTGAGTGTAAGCATCTTGAACTTGAGCTTCTAAACTTTGCGGTTTAGTTGGCGCCGGTCCAGAATGAGTCGCAACCCTCCATCCTTTTTTGGAGCAATGAAGTAGCGGCTGTAAAAGCCTGACTTCCTGCTGGGAGGAGGAACCCATTCTATTGCCTCCTTTCACAAAAGAGCCTGAACTTCTTGCTCTATAACCAGAGCCTGCTCGGGGTCCACCACCGTAGGGAGGACCCCGTTGAACCTGGGCGGGCAAAACCCGAACTGAATTCTGTAACCCTTTTCTAAGAGAACACTGAAGGAAAAGCTGGACGATCTCGAAAATTGCTCACGGAGATCTAATATGAGAGTTGTGTGCATCCCTGAAAAGTTGTAAGGACAAGACCGGATTAAATTTATGACTGATTTTTTTGAGGAAGTACTGGGGAAAGACTTCTTCACGAGTCTTGTTCTTTCTCGTGCCCCCGAGTCGGACCCAACCCAACCAACAATGCAAGGGCCAAGCATCGCATCCTCAGATTCAGTAAGCAACAATGAGAGTTGCTCTTTCGCCGGCACCGGGTGTTTTTCCACAAGGATTTCAGCGTTGAGCTGGGGAAAAAGCAAGCGGCGTTCACAGATGTGAAGTCTCGGCTCTAGAAAAAGGGAGTCAGATTTGGTCTCTTGTACCCTGCAAGTCTCCGGCTTACTCATGAAGGGAAAACACTCTTGTTCAGCACGCCAAAAGAAGCCAACAAGTTCTACCATATTAATTGGGGTGAAGAATAATGTGCAAAGACATTCCTTTTGCCCCCCTCGTGTAAGAAAAAAAAACAACCTTTTTTAGTTTCATACAGTTTCATACATAAACTGTACAAAATACAAAAAAACAACTTTGTACCGTAACTATGTGCAAACACGAGGTTGCGCTCGACTTATGGTTATAAAATCGTACACTCCTTTTCTTTTTTTCAGCTGGATAACGTATACAGTTTTTGACATCGTTTTGAACCTCATTTTATAGGGGGCTGCACATACATTGTATATGACTTCATTTGTTGGTTCACATTCTTTGGAAGGTTTCCGTTATGTTTTATCTGCGATCATCCTCAGTTGGGGAATTAGATCTAGGAATTGTAATGTTCTTTTTTTCTGGTTGGGGGTTGGGAGGGGCGGTTGGCAGCATTGTTTACCTCTGGTTTCTTGTATCTTATTTTTGTCATTTACAATTCATGGCTACAATTTGTTTTAGATCAAAACGCTTGCATGCTTCTAATATCTGTATTATACAGTTAATATAGGTGATGAAGATAGAGGTCATCCTGTGAGGCTTATGACATGGAATGTCAGGGGATTAAATAGTCCTGTTAAAAGAGCAAAAGTTTTCTCCAATCTTAAATCTTTCAAACAAGATATATTGTTTTTACAAGAAACACACTTAAGACTGAATGATCAAAATAAAATTTGTTAGATATGGGTTAGTCAAATTTTTCATTTCAAAGGTAATAGCAGATCAAGAGGTGTGGCAATTTTAATTAATAAGAGAGTACAGTTTTTACCTTCTGACAAAATCTGTGACCCTAATGGTCGTTACATTATTGTCTATGGGTCTCTTTTTCAAGTCCCAGTGGTTTTAGTTAACGTTTATGCTCCCAATTGGGATGATGTTCAGTTTGCAAATAGCCTCCTATCATTAATACCCAAGCTTAATACACATCATTTGTTATTCGCTGGTGATTTAAACTGTGTTTTCGATCCTCAGCTGGATAGGTCCAGCACTAGTAATGTTTCTGATATGGCAATTGCCTTTTCTCTATTTATGCAACAGAACGGCTGTGTGGATCCTTGGAGATTCTTAAACCCATTGACTTGACATTTCACCTTTTATTCCCATGTCCATCATTCCTTTTCTAGACTAGATTATTTTTTTGTAGACAATTAGTTTATATCAATAGGGGGTGGTGATGGCGCAATGGATAAGACACATGCCTTTGGTGTGAGAGACCCGGGTTTGAATCCACTGTGAGACCCCAATGTGTCCCTGAGCAAGACACTTAACCCCTAGTTGCTCCAGAGGCGTGCAACCTCTGACATATATAGCAATTGTAAGTTGATTTGGATAAAAGCGTCAGCTAAAATGAATACATGTAAATGTATCAATGGTCAAGAAAGTTGACTACTCAGCTATAGTTATATCCGATCATGCACCTGTGGTGCTGGACCTGCACTTCCCTTTGGACATCAGAGAACAACCATTATGGGGATTTAATCCATTACTGCTATCCAATGATAAGTTCTGTAACTTTGTCTCAACTAGTAAAGATAATTTTCTGGAATACAATCAAACGGATACAGTGTCTTACTCATTACGCTGGGAGACTTTAAAGACTTACTTGAGGGGTCAAATATTATCTTATACATCATATGCTAATAAAGAACGTAAGAAGGAACTGCAAGCACTCTCAACTAGATTTAGACAGACAATATTCTGAATCGCCCACAGCTGAATTACATAAAAAAAGAGTTGACTTGCAGATGAAGTTAAATGTTTTATCCACTTCTCATGCAGAACAATAATGAGGACGCGTGGTCTTTAGTATGAATATGGAGACAAATCAAGTCGGCTCTTGGCTCATCAGCTTAAACGTCAAACCGCCTCCCGTCTAACTTTAGTTAGCAACCCAAAAGAAATTAATACAATTTTCAAAACCTTTTACTCCTCATTATATACTTCTGAAGTCCGTTTAGATCCAACGGATATGGAACATTTCTTAAACAATTTAGATATTCCTACTTTGCAATCAGATAGATAAGGCAGTAGACTTAGAACACGACCTCGAGATTGAAGAAATTAGTAGAGCCATTATGGCAATGAAGAGAAGGTAAGTCCCCAGGCCTTGATGGGTATCCTATGGATGTTTATAAAAATATATATTTTTAAAGAAGGTTTTTAAAGAATCTTTGGAGGCAGGCACTTTTTTGCAAGCATCCATTACACTCCTTCTTAAAAAAGATAAAGACCTTACCCAGTTTGAATCGTATCGTCCTATATCTCTTTTAAAGACTAACATTAAAATTTTAGCTAAAGTGTTGGCATTTCGTTTAGAACCTGTCCTCCCCTTGATAATCTCAGACGATCAAACGGGATTTATTAAAGGTTGCCAGTCTTTCTCTAATATTCGTAGATTTGCTAACATAATGTATCTTTCAGATATTTTTCCGCACCCGGAGGTAGTTATCTCCTTTGATGCGGAGAAAGTGTTTGATCGAATTGAATAGCCATATTTGTTTGCAGTTTTAAAAAAGTTTGGTTTTGGTAATATTTTTATGTCTTGGATCAAATTAATATATCATTCCCCCTCTGCATCAATTTGGACTAATTATTCTCGATCAGACTTTTTCCCATAAACACGAAGGACTCATCAGGGATGCCCACTATCCCCACTCCTTTTATGACATAGTGATTGAGCCTCTTTCAATAGTTTTGAAAACAGCCACAGCGTTCCAGGGGGTTAGGAGGGGGGGTATTGAGCATTGTGTGTTTATTCGCCAATGACCTTTTGCTTTACATCAGTGACCACATATCTAGTTGTCCTTTAATTATATCATTATTAGGTCGGTTTGGTACCTTTTCGAGATACAAATTAAATTTCCAAAAAAGTGAATGTTTCCCCATTAATGATTTGGCATTACAAATTCGTCAAGAATCATTACCCTTTCGTTTTTCTCCAAATGGCTTTAAATATCTTGGAATTCATATGACGCGGTCCTTTTCTTCTTTGTTTGAAGCCAATTATAAAGCTCAGTTCAAAGAAGTTAAGGCATAGTTAGGTGGCGTAGTCTTATCCTTACTTTAGCTGAAAGAATACATTCAGTGAAAATTACAATTCTTCCCAATAAAGTTCCTTTATTTGTTTCAGTCCCTACACTTTTTTTTGCCCAAATCCTTTTTCTGTTCAATTAATCAAACTATGTCCTCTTTCATCTGGGAAAATTAGATCCCCAGAGTTAACAAACATATTCTTCAGAGGGCCCGTGATGCAAGTGGTTTAGGCCTCCCAAGTTTTACTCATTATTACTGGGCATCAAATATTCAGAAATTATTATTTCATCTTCATTGCCCAGAAACAAATTGGTGTTTAATTGAAGCACAAACATGTCATTCTTCCTCTCTCCCTGCTTTAGTGTATTCTTCCCTACCTTTGAAAGCTTCTCGATTCGCATCTAACCCTGTAGTACTTTCTACTCTTAAGATCTTTAATCAGTTTTGTTGTCACTTTCGTTGTAAATTTACATCAGCAACAGGTTTGGGTCCTATTTACAAAAATAATTTATTCCCTCCCTCTACACTAGACTCATCATTTAGACAGTGGGTAACTTCCGGGTTAATATGCATCAAAGTACTGAAGGTTTATTTAACAGTTTTGAGAACCTCTGCAGATTGTTTGACCTCCCACAAAGCCATTTTTTTAGATATCTTCAGATTCGTAATTTTGTTAAGAACATTTTCCACCCTTCCCTGATTTTCCTCCTACCTCGCCCTTAGATAATCTTACTCTCAATTTTAATAATAAAGGATTGATTTCCATATTATATTCCCAGCTCATGTCTTTGAAAGGGTACAATCTGGATAAAATTAAATCCAGATGGGAAGATGAACTGGACATAAAGTTGTCTGAGGCTTTTTGGAGGGAGGCACTTAAAAAGGTCCACTCATCATCATCCTCTGTTAGGTTAGGGCTCATACAATTTAAAGTGCTTCACAGGGTTCACTTGAGCAGGGAATGGTTAGCTATAATATATCCAGGGTTAGATGCTGCCTGTGATAGATGCTCTTTCTCCCCAGCCAGTCTGACACATGCATTTTGGTCTTGCTCCTCTCTAAATAGTTATTGGGGATTAGTTTTTAAAACTATCAGTGAAGCCCTTGGGGTGACACTGCGGCCTTGTTCTTCAATAGCTATTTTTGGAACTCCCAGTGACACTATAGTTCACTTGCTGATAGAGAAGACCTATGAATTCCGTAAAGATCGCCATCTTTACATCGGGTTCATGGATCTGAAGGCTGCCTTTGACACCGTTTTCCACACTTCTCTATGGAGTATCCTACACGCCCTTGGAGCACCACCCAAGATCATTGCCCTGTTCAAGCTGCTTTATAGCAACGCTCAGAGCTGTGTCCGTATCAACGGCAGAGACTCAGACTGGTTTCCCATCTCCAGTGGCGTTCGCCAGGGCTGCGTGGCTGCTCCTGAACTCTTCAACTGCATCATTGACCATCTGATGTCTAGGGTTTGTGAGCGGGTCCCCGAAGTGTCCTTCGGCAGTTACCACCTGACTGACCTGGAGTACGCTGACGACACCATCCTGCTTAGCACGTCTCTCAGCCAGCTGAGAGACGCTCTGGGCATATACAGTGAAGAGGCTGAGAAGCTTGGCCTTCAGGTGATCTGGACAAAAATCAAGTTCATGTATGTCGGTGACGGACCGCATCCAACTTCCCTCCGGTTTGGCGATTATATTGTAGAACCTGTCAACAACTTTGTGTATCTGGGATCCTTAGTGACAGACAATGGGGACCTAAAACCAGAGATTACCCGCAGAATAGCCCTGGCTGCGTCAGCTCTGCAGTCTCTCTGGAAACCACTCTGGCGGTACCAGACCATCTCACGCAGGACGAAGCTCCGGATTTACAATTTAGTAGTACTCTCCATCCTACTTTATGGCTCGGAGACTTGGCCCTTAAAGACACTGGCTGCAAGATTAGATGGCTTTGATAGCAGGGCCATCAGGACCATCGAGAACATTAGGTGGCCCCAGCGGGTTTCCAATCAAGTGCTTAGAGCCCGCACGTGCCAGCCCAGAGTATCCTGCCTGGCTGCGCAATGTCGCACCCGCTGGCTTGGCCATGTCCTCCGTCTCCCCCCTCACCACCCGACGAGAGCCATTCTCCAGTTTGATCCGAGAGCCACAGGCTGGAGACGACCACGAAGTAAACCTCACACCCGATGGCTTGACGGTCTTGCGGGTGACCTCCAACAACATGGAGTTGCTGTGGAGGATGCAGAGCAGCTGGCACACGACTGTCAGCACTGGAAACAACTGGTTCATCTTGTCGGCTCAACGCACAGGTATGGGACGCCCCCATACCCATTGCTGGAGCCAAAATGAAATGAATGAAGTGACACTATAGCCATTACCTTAACTGCAACCCAAAGGGACATCATTACTTATACTTCTTTATTGGCCCGCAGAAGAATTTTATTACGTTGGAAATCCCTTGCCCCTCCTTCTGCAACAGTTTGGCTAGAAGATGTGATGTTCTTTTTAAAATTAGAAATAGAAAAGATACAAAGAGACTTCAATTTATTCAAAATGGGAACCTATTTAGTCATATTTTAAAAATCTGAAAGAATTACCCAGTTGTTAACTTTTATTTTCCATGTATCTCTCTCTTTACATCTTTTTGTGATGCTGTTTTTGCTGTTTTGACCTTAGTGTAGTTTGTCTCACAGAATGGCTAAATAGTTTTTTAGTTTTTTCTCTCTATCTTTTATGTATGCATTTATACTTTAATAATGATACTTTTATCATACTATTATCATTACTTATGTTTTGGTATGCATGGGTACATGCCTTGAAAAGTTGTTATGACATACAGCTGTGGTCAGAGTTAATTGCACCCCTGGTAAATATGATCAAAAATGCCTGTAAAAAATAAATCTGCATTGTTTATCCTTTTGATCTTTCATTAAAAAAAAAGCAAAAATCTAACCTTTGATTGAAGTAAAAGAATTGAAAGGGGGGGGGGTGATCACATTATTGGCGCTTTTCCACTGCATGATACAGTACGGTTCGGTTCGGTACGGCACGCTTTGGCGCTTTTCCACTGCATGGTACGGTACGGCTCGGCTCGGTACGGCTCACTTGTGGCGCTTTTCCATTGCATGGTACGGTACGGTACGGCTCGCTTTAAATGGTACCACCTCTGTTGAGGTTCCAAGCATACCGTACCGATACTAAAATGTGATGTGGAAGCACTGTAGATCACTGATTGGTCAGACAGACAGAATCGTCACTACCAGCGTCATTGTATTTGCGAGACATCAAACCCGCTAGATTTAAATAGCCAGTAACAGCCACCGCTGTAGCACCTGTTTTAAAACTACTTGCTTGACTTGCTTGAAGAAAAAAAACTTCCAAAAAAGAAATGGCTGAATCGTGGTCAGTGGACAAGAAGCGCAGATGTTCCTCTTGTTGGTTGCCGAGGAGCGGATAAACTATAACGATCAGTCATAATCCCACCCACTTTGAAGCGGTACTAACTGCAGTGGAAAAGCAACTGAGCTAAAGCGAACTGAGCCGGCGCGTTTTGCTCGTTTTTTTTCACATAGCAGAAAAATAGACTTAAAGTACTACCATCATTTCTGTTCATATAGAGTTAAGAAATATGAGAAAATAATCTGTTAAATGTCTACTTTTTTATGTTCCCCACATACAATCGAAATAAAATATTGTGCTTTTGTAAAATAAAGAAAATAAACACGGTGTGCGTTCTGCCTCTCCGTCACCGTGAACTTTTTTTCTGGAGCACGTCTCTAAACATAAAAAAACCCAGCAAATACTATTCACCCAGCCATAAGCAATATATCTTTTAAATCATTTGAGTTTGTACTTTTAAATGATCCGATTCAAAACTAAAATAAATATTCTCCGTTTATGTCATCTATATAAAAAAAGAGACGTGTCAGCCATTCTAATTATCTTTCTCTCAGCTCATTATTCTGGTAATGTGACACGCCCACGGAGAGCGCGCGCTATTCAAACGCAAATATGTAAAGCAACACATTGAGACGCGTAAACGCCCATATAGGCTAAACTCTGTAAACACACTATATTTTTTAGTCAGATTATGATTCGTCTTGCACGGCTATGAGGAATAATCCTGGGACCTTTACCACAGAACAAGTGCTGGTTTATTTTCACTTCGAGGAGGAGCAACAGATTCAGCTGAGAAGTGTAAGTGTTTTATGCTTGTGCTTTGTTCTAATCGCGATATAGAATAACGTTAGTGTCTGTAAACGGAAAAATAGCATACTGTTTAAATGTGACTCATGTTTCTCTGTGTGTGTGTGTGTGTGTGTGTGTGTGTGTGTGTGTGTGTGTGTGTGTGTGTGTGTGTGTGGGTGAATGAATGAATGAATGAATGAATGCATGAATGAACGCTCGCACTGTTACAGACGAAATAAAAGACAACATTTCGTTGACTAGTTTTGGATAAAGTTTTTACTCTAAAATAGACATCAAATAAGCTGTTGTTAGGAGTTTCTGCTCATATGTTAAATATATAGTATGTTTTGTCAATAAACTAATCAACTAAGATGTTATAGTGTTTGTTCCAATGCAAGCTATATCAAAATAATGAATCCTTAACTTTGAAATATGTATGATCAAACTAAGACATTTATGGAAAAAGACTATTTTCTTTTCAAGGTGTTTCCAACTCTAACTTTGAACTATGTGTGTGTGTGTGTGTGTGTATGTATGTATGTATATATATATTGTTCTTGCATTCTTTGGGGTCCTTGCATTCTCACACCTGAATGAAAGGCTCATTATTATGCAGGGTATTTTGTCTTCTCAGGTGTGAACCAACTAATTATTCACAAAGGGGTTGGGCAGTTGACGTCCATTCGCATATTGCCTTGGCAAACAAAAAAATGTTTTTCACAATTTTAATCAATCTATTGTGTTATGTGAATGATTAGGCAGGATGATTTTCACATCATTTTGAAGCCAGAACTCGAAGCGACAACATCCATTAGTCAAAAGTCTTGTGGACACATATTTAGTATGTGTTTTGTGGTCTTATTTCAGCAACTTTAATTTTTATTTTTTTCAATAACCACGCATAAACATTATTCTCTTAAAAATACAAACATGTACATACATGTTGCTCACATATTATGGTAGCCCTGTTTGTGCTATATTGAGTGGATTTACACCTTTGCCATTAACATGTTTATAAATAACTGAAAAAAGCACAAATGTCAGTGCATGTCAAAACATCCCAAGGGCCCCAAAAACACCTTGGTCCCCAGAGGGTTAATCATCCATCACAATGAGTAAAACCAAAGAATATAGTTCTGATGTGCATCAAAAGATTGTTGAGCATTACAAAATAGAAAGTGGCTGTAAGAAAATAGCTAAAGAATTGAAAATCCCCATTTTGACCATCAGGGCAATAATTAAGAAGTTCCAATCAACTAAAGATGTTACGAATCTGCCAGGAAGAGGACGTGTGTCTATATTGTCTTAATGCACAGTAAGGAGGACAGTTTGAGTGACCAAAGACTCTCCAAGGATCACAGATGGAGAATTGCAGAGATTACTTGAGTCTTGGGGGCCATAAAGCCTAAAAATATATATCAAACAACCCCTACATCACCACATGTTGTTTGGGAGGGTTTCAAGAAAAATCCTCCTCGCTCCTCCAAAAACAGACTCCAGCATATTCAGTTGTCAGACATGATTGGAACTTTAAAAGGGACTGGATTCTATGGTCAGATGAAACAAAAAAAGTGCTTTTTTGGCAGCAAACCCACCAGATGTGTTTGGTGCAAACAGGGATAAAAAGTACCCCATGCCAATGGTTAAATATACTGCTGGATCTTAAATGTTGTGGGCCTATTTTTTTGCTGGAGGTCCTAGACATCTTGTTCAGATACATGGTATTATGGATTCTAGCAAATACCAACAGATAAAAAACCAAAACCTGACTGCCTCTGCTAGAAATCTTATAATGGGCCGTGGTTGGATCTTCCATCAGGACAACGGCCCAAAACAAACATCAGAATCAATTCAAAAATGGGTAATTCAGCACAAAATGAAGCTTCTGCCATGACCGTCCGAGTCCCCTAAACTGAACCCTGTAGAAAATTAGTGGGGTGAACTGAAGAGAAGAAGCACCAACATGAACTTGTGAATCTGAAGGATCTGGAGAGATTCTGTTTGGAGGAATGGTCTCTGATCTCTTGTCAGTTGTTCTCCAAACTCATCAGGCATTATACAAGAAAACTCAGAGCTGTTATCTTGGCAAAAGGAGGTTGCAAAAAGTATTTGATATCAGGGAGCCAATAATTATGGCCAGCGTGTTTTGGAGTAAAGCATCTAATTTATAATGTGATTTACCCCCCACTTTCAATTCTTTTACTTCAATGAAAGGTTAGATTTTTGCTAATTTTTTTAATGAAAGATCAAAAGGACAAATAATGCAGATTTATTTTTTACAGCCATTTTTTATCATATTTAGCAGGGGTGCCATTAATTCTGACCACAAATGTAATTGTTATATTTTGCCTTTGTAACCAGACGCTATGTTATTCTGTTGTATTTAAGCTGCCTAGGGAAGGGATGTTTCGGGGGTGAAGGGGGTTGTTATAGTAAAAATAGAAGGAAGGAAAATTTAACTTTCATGGTTTTTCTGTATGTTGCTTTACTCCTTTCAATAAAAAAAAAACAACAAAAAAAAAAAACACTTCGGTGGCCTGAAGCAGCGAAACGGCAGGGAACAACCGAATTGACTTTACTGCGAGCAGAGCAGTCCTCAGAGGATCGCTGGAGACCGCTGAGCCCCGAAGCAAACAAGGTGGCGGGGTTGGCAGAGGGCACAGTGGAGAACCGGGCACCGTATAATGAGGTGTAAACTGCTTCTCCCCGGAAGGGACTGCCCCCAGAAGCACCAGTGGTGTCACAGTCCTCAGATCCGGTTTATCCACAGAAGACTTCGGCTGCAAGGGCCACCCCAACCCCCAGTCTTTTTGTGGAGAAGCCAGAGTGGCCACGCTTTGTTTCTGTTGCGCTCTGTGTGAGGAGCTCTTAGACGGCCAAAACTGCTCCTGCCCAGCAGCCTCAGAGACTTGAGGTCGGCAAGAAATATATTTTTGGAATGTCGAAGAGTCCAGAAGCGAGAGCGGGGGCGTCCAAAAGAAAACTCTGATCTTTCTCCTTTATACCAGATAAGTTCAACCACAGATGTCGCTCCATGGCCCCCAGGGCTACCATAGAACTGCCTACTGATTTGGCCATCTCCTTGGTGGCCCGGAGAGACAGATATGTAGCGTGATGCAGTTCTCATATTGCGTCAGTGCTAACTTCCTCACCTTCATCAATGTCTCTTAGCAGGTCGGCCTGGTATGTCAGCAATTTAGACATGGTATGCAGGCATGCGACCGAATACGCTTTACCCACCAGCGCAGATGTAGCTTTAAGAGGATTAGTGGGTAATGTCGGGGATTTTAGTGACGATGCCAATTCAGGGGAGAGATAGCTTCCAAGTGTCTCTTCAGCCCTATTGACACATAGCCATGACTTTCAGCCCCATGATGTTAGAATAGTTAGATGTCAGGGGGATGAAAACATTAAAGGACACTGGTTTCTTCCACGACCTCGACACCTCAGTGTGAAGGTCGGGAAAAAATATCAATCCCTGACGAGGAGGTTGTGATTTAGATGGTGGAAATCTTTCATCCAGTTTATTTTTTTGTTGAACTACTTGTTTCTCGGCTGTCCAGTCAATATTAAGCTTAGCGAAAGCACGAGCCACAACCTCCATAAGCTCCTCATATGCAGGAGTATGGGGTGGCGAATCCATAATATCTCCTGCATCGATACTGACAACATCCATCTCCTCAGAGCTGGATAGCTGCAGTACCGGTGCCTCATAATAAAACGCACAGTGTGCTTCCCCCTGAGATTAGGCACTGGACCTGGCAGGTGAAGGCTGAGAAAGGACTGGGCATGTCTCAAACCCCTCTGCCAGATCCATTTGCGAACCCCACGATCTAAGCCACCACTCTGCCTCGGCAGAAGCGGGACCCGAACCGTGGAAAAGCATACGGCTTAAACTGCTGTTTGCTCGCCATTTTGTAAGTCACTTTTTTGGTGAAACTCCTGACTAACAGAGAGAAATGCTATACTATTTCTTGATAGACTGGTTCCGTCACACCATTGGACTGATGTCACACATGCTTCACGATGCAATCACGCAGAGGCGTTCCCACAGCGTCTCGACGCATGTCGAGTTCCCTTGAAAAGGAAGCTGCATTTTGAGCAAAAAGCTGAGAAAATTGCAGTTTTGTCAAAGACTGCATCCAGATCGGATTCAGAATAATGATCAAAACATAGATTGAGTAGATAGTCCATCAACACCCCCAAAGCATGCACAGTCCTATAGTTCGTCCTGGGTCGACATTTCATTCAGTAACATTAGGCAGTTTTGATTTATATGCTGTTTAATATTGATTATATTTTACGCATCTGCTTACATATATCGCATGTTTCTGCTTCTTTTTTGCCTGTGTTTTAATTAAGGGATTCGTTACTCTTTCAGAAGATTTGTCCCCTACCATGTAACAGTGAAAACACGGAAAGCCGGAAATGTACGTCAATGCCGGGGAAAGACTTAAATGAATGCTGTTTTTGCCTGTGTTTTAATCAAGGGATTCGTTACTCTTTCAGAACATTTGTCCCCTACCATATAACAGTGAAAACACGGAAAACCGGAAATGTACATCAATGCCAGGGAAAGACTTAAATTAATGCTGTTTTGAACTTTCTATTAATTAAAGAGTTCTGAAAAAAAGTAACAAGTTTTCCACAAATATATATAGCAGCACAACTGTTTTTAACATTGACAATAATAACAAATGTTTCTTGAGCACCAAATCAGTACATTAGAAGGATCTATGAAGGTTCATGTGATACTGAAGAATGGAATAATGGCTGCTGAAAAATTCAGCTTTGCCATCACTGTCAGGTGTGGGGGTGGTGAAAGAGTGAGGACTCAGGTGCAGAGTTGATGGGCTTTTACTGATAATAAAATAAAACGTACAACAAAAACTACCCCAAGGGGGAAAACAAGACAGACTTGAAAGAAGCACACAGCAGGGAAACACAGTGTACATACGACGACGAACCAGCATAGGACTGCAAACACAAGGAGAATAAATAGGGAAGCAAACAAAAGAGGGTAACGAGGGAGGACAGGTGGGGAAACACACAGTCAGCATGACAGTCCAGGAAGTCTCAAAGTAAAAAGCTCTGTCTCGGCAGGCATGACGTGAAGATATGGGTGGCCTCCAGGAGCTTAAGTGGAGCCGGCATGACAGGCAGCATGGACGGAGCCGGCATGACGGGCAGCATGAGCGGAGCCGGTAGGGCAAGGAGCTAGGGCGGCGTCGGCAGGGCAAGGAGCTTGGGCATGGCCTCCAGGCCTTGTGGGACGGAGGAAGCCTCCTCCTCCGTTTACGAGAGCGCGGCGGTTCTGTAGCCTCTTCGGCCACCACTGGGGGCGTGACAGGGAGAGTGGACAGCTCTGGGACAACCGAAGTCTGGTCCTCCTGGACCACCAGACTTGAGACCCCCGAAGTCAGGTCCTCCCGGACCACCGGACTTAGGGAAGCGACAGGAGCCCTCCTCTTCCTGTGCTTGCGAGGGCGAGACTTGACTTGACAAGCACACAGCAGGAAAACACACAGTGTACATACAACGACAAACCAGCACAGGACTGCAAACACAAGGAGAATAAATAGGGAAGCAAACAAAAGAGGGTAACGAGGAAGGACAGGTTGGGCAAATTAATCAATAATCAGGTAACAAGATGGGCGGGGTTAGACAATCGACAGGAGAGCACATGGCACAAGGAGACATACATGACAAGCCATGTGCTCACACCAAACATGACTGAAACACAAGCACATGTCACAAGCCAGTAAAGCAAATCACAAGCCATGTGCTAACACAAAACGAGTCATGACAACAATACAAGACAAAACAGGAGTGTCAGGGCTCTGTCACAAAACCAAAAAATAGACTAGACAGAAGTGACAGAACCCTGACAATCACAGGGACAAATTACATTTTTAAATATTTAAAAATTTTAATTCTAATAATATTGCACAATATTAATGTTTTACTGCATCAAATAAATGCAGACTTGATGAACATAAGAGACTTCTTTTAAAAACATTTTAAAAAATCTTACCAACCTCAAACTTTTGAACAGGAGTGTATTTAACAAACTTAATATAATTATTATTGCAGACACAGTGAAAATCATTTTTGTCATTCAAATTCTGTTCATTCTGTTTATTAGATCTTGCAAAATAAATAGCCTATTGTTTGCAGATAATATGAGAATAATTCCTAATGGATTATTTAACAACATTTTGCACAAGGGTCACATCCATATGGGTCCAAATGGTTCTGGGCAAGTATGGCTTATTGAGTGGCCTTGTTACTAAAAACACTTCAAAGCAAAGTGTTTGACCTACAAACCTTTGCACCACCCAGTAGTGTAGCTGATATACTGATTGTGGTCCACTGGATTAAAAAAAATTGAATACTTTCAAATATGTATCTAGTTTGTCTAAAACATCAGAATCTCACAAAACATCAAATCCCACTAAACATAGATCAGTTAGTTGAGAACAAGTAAATATATTTACCATACCCCACACACACCACACACACAGCCTTTCTTCACAGGTAGCAATGTTCATGGTATTGTTTTTTGTTTTTGTTTTCAAGGAGAGGAGAAGGGTCGCTGCTTCACTATAGAGTATGTGATGCCCATGAATGTTCAGATGACATCAGAGTCTACAGCCAGTGTCCTGAGTGAGTGAGAGTCTCCTTTCTTAAACTTGGTTTAAAAATGGTTTCTCTTTTTGCATGTTGTTTAGTCACTGAGCTCTAAAGCACTAATGAGGAGATGTTATTGTACAAGAGTGGAATTTATCTCACTGCAGTTTTTGGAGTGTTCACACTTGGCATGTTTAGTTAGATTAAAACAAATTTTCTCTTTCGTTCATTTGAATAAGTGTGAATGCTGCCATCCCTGGTGCACAACAAACAAGCGGAATGAGATCCACCTTTTCAAGGGGGCTCGGTCCTCTTCCAAATGAACCCTGGTTAGGTTTCTATGGAAGTAAAATAATGCCAAATGTTTTTGAAACAAAAAAAGCCTGTTGAATTGTACTACTTGAAAAAATAGGCATTGCATTATCCCTGCTTGCATTTTAATGCATTGTATTTTTAGGGCTTGCATTTTGATGTTCTGAAATTCAACATGGTTGAATATTTAAGCTGTGAATATTTCAATTCAAAACATTTCAAACACATTTTCATTATTACAAATTAAATAATCCATATTCACCTTTCAGATTTCACTTCCAAAATATTCAAACTGTTTAAAAATACAAACTATAATATTCAACAGGCAATTTTCGGTCCATTTTATTTCGCTTTGCAAATTCGCTTCCACAAATTCAGTGGTTCAAATTCGACAGTAAATTCAACGTTGACATCCAGGAACTGCAGGAAAAGCAGTAGATTACCGAGCATAATCTCCATCTGCTGTTAGTCGACCTCACCAGCAGGGGGTGCAAGCACGTGTTGTTGACGAAGACCGAGCAAAAGTCAGAGCAAGCCATTTATTAATAAAAATTAATTTACAGCAATTGAGCATGCATTACGTTTTTGTGATGATTATCTGGGTCAGTATATATGCGGAAAAGATGATAAAGGCACAAAAGCTGTGTTTATGTTTCATTCATTAACTTCATTGTTACTTTCCCTGTGTAGCCTTACATGTTATCAGATTTCTCTACCATGAACGGGATTATAATCGGTTTCCCTCAATACCTCATCATACTCAAGGATTCCCCTTCCGTCGGGACAAAACGCTTAAAGTAGCTTAATGGACTAATACAGTGATATAAAAGACCAAACTCACACCTTATTGGGGAAGTATGCCTACATGTATACTGCATTAGATTAAACTGGGAAGGGTCATAGCACTTGCATATTGTTGTCCTATATTGTTAGTTTAACTGTAAGTCGCTTTGGATAAAAGCGTCTGCTAAATGACTAAATGTAAAGGTAAAATTGGCTTGAAATTGGACATTCGCACAGGGACCGTCTCTAAAGTTACATACAACATTGGTTTAGGCCTACACGTTTCTAACTTCAATTGCAAACTTCAATTTATTTGAATAATTTGTATAAAATATAAAATAAATTAATTCTTTACAGTTGGTTTAATGACTGTAAGTCGTTCTCTTCAAATGCTATTGAAGTTAGAAACGTGTATACCAATGTCCTATGTAACTTTAGAGACTGTCCCTAAATGTGTAAGTGTCCAATGTCGAGCCAACTTTAAGCCAGTATCACTGGGAAACTTTGCGGGTTAGGTTCATATTCTGAGTCCATCTGCTTACCTGCGAGTTTGGTCTTTTATATCACTGTATTAGTCCATTAAGCTACGTTAAGCATTTAATATGTCCAGCAGGGGAATCCTGAAAGTATTGAGGGAAACCCTAGTCTACTGCATGCAGCACAATCGCTGCAATATAAAGTTAAGGCAACTAAACAACCAAGAGAAATACATGTTAAACTCAAATGTAACATTCGATCTGCACATCCGCATCGGGGGAATAACATTATAATCTCGTTCACTGTAGAGAAAGATGCATGTAGGCTACTGTCACAGTTGACTGTTGTCTTCATGTCACGTGTCTTCATTAGTTTATCTGTAGCACCTGTCTTGTAAATCTGTTTCACCTGTCTTCACTCAACAATGTTAATCAGTGTATGTATTTAGTTTGTTACTACTATCTCTCAAATAGTAACAAAAGAGCAGGAGAGAGTTCGGCAAACAAACGTGTAAAGATTTATTATTTAACAGAAGAATTTACATAACCGAGATCCAACTTAAGACAACAATTCAAACACAAAACAAACGCCGCTCTCTCCCACGCGCTGCTCCATAACCAAGCCCTCTTTATGCCGTCAGGCTGGGACACGCCTCGCGCGCTGGCACATCCAATCAATTAGACACAGGAGCTGACCTAGAATAGCAACAAGACACGGAAATACAGAACAGGAGAAATACATATATTGCTGGATGTAACACCCCCCCCCCCCCTAAAAAAACGGGACTTGGAGGCTATTCCACCCCACAACCATAATGTAAATAACACTATAGAAATCTTAGTACACCAACAGTACAAATTAGTGAATTTTTTTTTTTTAATTAATTAACCCCATTTTCCACACACGCCTCTCTTAACTGTCACACCTCTGTAATCCGGGCCCTGGAAGACAGAAGAGACAGAAAGAAAGGTGTTGTAAACCTTTTTCTTCTTAAGTGTAGGAGACTTAGAAGCGAAAGACCAGGAGACGTTGGGATATCTTTCAAAGCAGAAATTACTCTTTATTGAGGACTTTGCTGTTGCGATGCTGTAGTCACCAAGTCTAACTCAATAGCTAAAAACATAGTGTTTTATCCTTCCAAAGGGGGAGGGATTTACATAAAAGGGGGACGCAATCTGAACAAAGCATGTAAATGTGAAGTACAGGAATCAGCACTTTACCGGAAATTCCACAGCCCTGATCTCGTCAGCATAACAGTGTAACTAAGAGGTTTGAGATTCTAATCCAATCAGCCCGACCCATACCTGCACATTATCATCTAAATGGCCAGGAAGTGCATACAGACAAAAGCTAATGTCAGACACCTGAATTGCTTGACTTAATCTTCTTTGAATCTCATCTATGCCTCAAAATGGAGTCATTAGAACAAAGGGTGAGAGTCTCAGTAATCTGACTCGTTTAACTTACAATAGAGAGAACAGGACTGGCAATGAATCTCTTGCTGATACTCTGATATCTAAATTCAGTCTACTAAACTTTCTCAGTTTCTATACTATTGTATTGGAACCTAAATTAAAACATTTAATAAATTTGTAACACTACAAAGGCATAGAGTAATAAACATCAAAACATCACCCAGAGGGAGCACGAGACAAAGCATCTGCAATCACATTATCTTTGCCTTTAATATGGCTTATATACAGATGGTATGGCTGCAGAAAAAGAGCCCAACGCATTAAACGCTGATTTGGATTCTGAAGGGATTGCAAAAAAGTTAACGGGTTATGGTCACAGAAGACTACCAGAGAAACGGCACCAGCTACTTAGACCTCAAAATGCTAAAGCGCCCAAATTAATGCCAAAGCTTCTTTCTCAATAACAGAATAATTTGCCTGATAAGAAGCAAACTTTCGAGAGAAGAAAGAAACTGGACAATCAACACCCTGTTCATTTTCCTGGAGCAAAACAGCTCCAGCTCCTACCTGACTAGCATCAACTTGTAGCTTGAATGGCTGGTTCAACTGCGGCGCTGCAAGGACAGGAGAGGAGGTTAAAAGAGCTTTAATAGTCTCAAAGGAAGACTGGCAAACAGATGTCCAACTATACTTGACACCAGACTTCAGTAGGTCAGTTAACGGGGCAACAACTGAAGAGAAATTTGGACAGAAACAACGATAAAAACCCACCATACCTAAGAACCTCATCAACTGTGTATCAACTTTTTATTTGTGGGTGACGAATACTGGTCTATGGCCAAAGTCTTAGCCCATATAGGACACACTTGTCCATGGCCTATTACCTTTCCCAGGTAAGTCACCGTCGCCCTCGCAAACTCACACTTTGCGAGATTGATAGTTAGCTAAGCCTGGGCAAGGCGCTGAAACAAAGCTCTAATAGAGTCCAAGTGTTCCCCCCAAGTATCGCTATAGACCACCACATCGTCTAAATACACTGCACAACCCTCTAGACCAGCGACCACGGTGTTCATCAGTCGCTGGAACGTGGCTGGAGCGTTTCGTAACCCAAAACTCATTACTTTATAGGAGTACAACCCCTGTGAAGTGATAAAAGAGGACAACTCTCTTGCACGGTCAGTCAAAGGCACCTGCCAGTAGCCCTTGAGGAGGTCGAATTTGCTAACAAATGTCGCGGCACCAACCTGGTCTACACAGTCCTCTATATGAGGCAATGGAAAACTATCTGGTTTTGTGACAGCATTAAGTTTCCGATAATCGGTGCAAAACCTAAAGGTACCATCTGGTTTGTTAACCAGGAGGCATGGTGATGCCCAGGCTGATGCAGAAGGTTCAGCCAGACCATTTTCAAGAAGGTACTCTACCTCTGTGTCAATGTGCTTCTTCTTCTCTTGAGAAACACGATAAAACCGCTGCCTGATTGGGGAAACATCACCAACATCTATATCATGTTCCAAGAGATGTGTCTGACTCGGAGTATCTGAGAAAAGAGTTGGATAATCATTAATCAAATTAATTAACTCAGCACACTTGTCCACAGATAAGTGTTGCAGCAACTGTGGAAGTCACTTCAATGTCTCAGAATTGTGCAAACGTGCACGCAACACCCCATCATCAGGAGCTCTGATCTCCTCTTGCTCCTGCGCTGCCACCGGAGAAATAAGAGAAAAACCAGGAGACAAACTGGCGTCAGTAAGAGCTACAGGCTGTGCAGCAGTTTTACACTTAAATGCATCTGAACGTTCGTGATATGGCTTAAGCAGGTTAAGGTGGCACAGCTGGGTACTTTTCCTCCTATCCGGAGTGGCAATTACATAATTTACATCTGAAACCTTCCTAACAACAGTGTATGGGCCAGAAAACTTCGCCTGTAAAGGAGATGACAAAACTGGCAGAAGAGCCAGCACTTTATCACCTACTGCCAAAACACGACGCTGAGTTCGCTTATCATACCGCTCCTTCATCTTATACTGAATATTTGTTAACTTCTCACGGGCCAACCTCCCCGCCTCATAAAGACGTCTCCTAAAACCGTTTACATAATCACACAAGGCTTTTGGTGGCTCCTTAACCCTCTGGGGTCGGCAAACGCGCCGGCGCGTTTTGCTCGATTTTTTTCACATAGCAGGAAAATAGACTTAAAATACTCTGTCATTTTTGGTCATACAGACTTAAGAAATATAAAAAAATAAACTGTTGAATGTGTACTTTTTTATGTGTCCACTTACAATTGAAATAAAACATTGTGCTTTTGTAAAATAAAGAAAATAAACAGGGTGTGCTTTCTGCCTCTCTGTCTCCGTTAACTTTTTTTCTGGAGCACGTCTCTAAACTTAAACAAAACTCAGCGAATACTATTCACCCAGGCATGAGCAATATATCTTTATAATCATTTAAGTTTGTACTTTTAAAATATCTAATTCAAAACTAAAATAAATATTCTCTGTTTATGTAATCTATAAAAAAAGAGAGAGGTGTCAGCCGATCTCATTATCGTTCTCTCAGCTCATTATTTTGCTAATGTGACACGCCCACGGAGAGCGCGCGGTAGTCAAACCTGAAGCAACACATGCAAACGTGTCAACGCCCCTCATAAACGCGATAACACAACAAATGTAATCATCAGATTAATGTACTATTTCATTTTGCGAGGCTGTGTGAGGAATAATCCTGGGACATTTACCTCAGAACATGTGCTGGTTTATTTTCATTTTGAGGAGCGACGGATCTAGCCGAGAATTGTGAGTAAGTTTTTTATTCTTGTGCTTTGTTCTAATCGCGATATGGAATAGTGTCTGTAAACGCAAAAAGACTGTTTAAATTTGAATCACGTTTCTGTGTGTGAATGAATTAAGGGCACATATGGGCACTGTTGTTCCCTTTCGTTGTCACTCCGAGTTACGTCGGATGACGACGAATGGGGTTTCGCTTAGAAAGCCTATCAACTTCGAGTATTACAAAACGAGCCAATGGCAAAGAAATGCCATGGGTCTGCGGAATTTGCATGACTTAACTCCGCCCCACCTCGTGGGTATAAAAGGAGGAAGTCCGCAACAGCAGTTTATGTTTTCGCTTCGGAGCCAAGTTTATTCTTCTCTCCACAAGCCATCTCTGAATTGTCAGCTTCACAAACAAGTACCTCGAGTGTTGGTGTGATGGCGATCTACGGCGAGCGCGTGCTTCCTGCTGATCTGTTGCAGTGGTCTGCTAGTCGGTGCGTGTCTCCCCGGGTGCTTCAACACTTGAGTTTTCTCTCACTAAAAGAGCTCGCACGCGGCACGTCTTTTTAAAGACGGCTCGCCCGTGCATTTAAAAAAAAATAAAAAATGAATGGTGCGGCAGCTTGGTATCGGACTCTGATGGGCACGAGCGTTGTCTAGTATGTTTGGGCTTGATCATGCTAGAGCAGCGCTCGTGGATGACTCATGTTTTCTCCGTGGAAACATGATCATCGCGTCATTAAGGTCGAGACTCGGTGAACTCACATGAGTGAGAGTCCCCTCATCCACCCCCCGATCTTCGGCTGGTGGCCAGGGTGACCTGAGGGTTAGGGTCTGGAACAAGGCGCCGACTATGTGTCCGCGACCCCAGCCCCCCTCTTTAATGACGGTGCCCGCTAGTGTACAGTTGATTCCCACAGGTCTACCCTCTGGTGGCCCGTGTGTTTCATTTGAAGCTACAGAGGATGATACTATGTTTGTAGCAGCTTCACTAGGTGGGTTTGATTTTCCTGGAAGTGACGACTCGTCGAGTCTGATCCGGAGATGACGGCCATGCTTTCCTGGGACGATTGGTTTTTGGGTAAGGCCGCCGACCCTCGTCCACGGCAACCCCAATACCATTCTTCCCGGACGTGCATGATGAGATCAGGGACCGCTCGCTGATCTCATCCGCCTTTCCTCCCCTCGATGGGGCCGCTGCCCATGGGTACACTGGGGTTCCCCCGGCTGAACGCTCTGTTGCGATGCTATGTGTCCTCAGAGTGCTTCTTCTCGGCGCAATCCTAAGCACCCGTCCGTGGCCTGTAGTTTTTCGTCTACGCTTGTGGCGAGATCCTATAGCGCCACGGGACTGGCAGCCGCCTCACTGCATGCCATGGTCATTCTGCTGGTCTACCTGACCCAGATGCTCATGGACCTGCACGAGGGCGGGACTGACCCAGGGCTCTTCACTGAGCTGCGCGCCGCCACTAACCTTGCTCTCTGAGCGACGAAAGTGGCCGTACGCTCCCTGGGTCAGGTGATGCTCACCATTCTGTGGCTGAACCTGTCTGATGTGCTAGATGTCGCGCGGACCCGTCTGTCCGACATTCCCATATCCCAGGTCGGCCCCTTCGGCGGTGCGGTTGAGGGCTTGCCCAACAGCTCTCAGCCGCCCATGAGCAGACTGATGTTGGTTCTGTCCCGACGGCCCCGCCGTCCGCTCAGATCTCTCGTCCGCCCACCGCCGAAGGCGCCACAGCCCTCTCCAGCCCCGCCCCCCGCTACACGCCGGGTAAAGCGGCGCTCCTGAGACGGGCTCCTCGGGGATGGAGCAGGCTGAGGTTGACTCTGTCCCGACGGCCCCGCCGTCCGGTCAGGTCCCTCGGTCTGCCCACCGCCGAGGGTGCCCCCCCGCGGCTCCCACCCGTTCACCCGGGCCGGCTTTGGAGGCTGCGGTCGGACGCCACAACCTTCTCCAGCCCCGCCCCCGCTACACGCCGGGTTAGGCGGCGCTCTTGAGAGCGGCTCCTCAGAGATGGGACTCAGTTCTTTCCAGGAGTTGGTAGCAGGACCACTCCTTTCCCCGGTGGAGGGCCGGGGAAGAATCCTTATTCTCCAAAGAACTGACTCTCCCGTCTCTGAGCACACAGAGTTCTCGGACGACACAGAGCGCCGCCCACTAGCCGTGCCCCCCCCGTCCCCCTCTGTCCCAGAGGTGGTTGACACGGCGTGCCGTCCACGGACCGCTTCGCCCCTGTCCCCCTCTGTCGCCAGACCCCTGGCAGAGCAGGCCCCCGCGGGACGACCAGCCTGGTCCTCCCCTGGCCCCCTCTGCCAGGGCGCGGTTGCTAACTGTGCCCCCACACCGGGCCGCTATGCCGTCCACGTCTGGGCCAGTTACTCCGCTTCGCTGCCCCTCCGGGGGGACGCCTGTCGTTCTCATGATCCCGCTGGTTCAGTTCCTGGGAGCCTGGTTAGAGCTTCCCCATATGTCCCGCTGGATCGCGCGGACCGTCAGGCTCGGCTATGCGATTCAGTTCGCACGGTCTCCTCCCCGCTTCAGGGGAGTCCGCTCCACTTCGGTCGGTGGCAATGCCCCCATCATGAGAGCAGAGATTGCCACCCTGCTGGCGAAGGGTGCAATCGAGACTGTCCCTCCAGCCGAGATAAGGTTCTACAGCCCCTACTTCATTGTCCCCAAGAAAATCGGTGGGTTACGGCCTATCCTGGACTTGCGCGTGCTGAACCGCTCCCTTCACAGGCTGCCGTTCAAGATGCTCACCGCCAGACGCGTTTTCGAACGCATTCGGCCCCAGGATTGGTTTGCAGCGATCGACCTGAAGGACGCCTACTTTCATGTCTCCATTCTTCCTCGACACAGACCGTTCCTACGGTTTGCTTTCGAGGGGCAGGCATACCAGTACGCGGTCCTCCCTTTCGGGCTAGCCCTATCTCCTCGCATCTTCACGAAGGTCGTCGAGGCTGCCCTTGTTCCCCTTCGGGAACACGGGGTTCGCATCCTGAGTTATATCGACGACTGGCTGATCCTAGCTCACTCTCGAGATCAGGTTTGCGAACACAGGGACCTAGTGCTCCGGCACCTAGCTCGTCTGGGCCTTCGGGTCAACTGGGAGAAGAGCAAACTCTCCCCCGTGCAGAGGATCTCTTTTCTCGGTATGGACATCGACTCGGTCGCCATGTCCGCGCAGCTTACGAGCGAGCGCGCGCAGTCACTGCTGACTTGCCTGAGACAACTCGAGGGCAAGAGTGCGGTTCCACTGAAACACTTTCAGAGGCTCCTGGGGCACATGGCATCTGCATCCGTGGTCACGCCGCTCGGATTGCTTCATATGAGACCGCTTCAGCTTTGCGCCCTGTATTTTTCCCTGTCCGAGGGCACGCTCGGCACGGATGCACTGGCGCCCAGCTGGCCGCCGGGCCGCAAATATGCGTTTCCCCCAGTGAGCCTTCTTGCGCAGACTTGCGCAAGGTCAGGGAGGACGAGGAGCAGGTCATTCTGGTCGCGCCGTATTGGCCCAACCGGACCTGGTTCCCCGAACTTGTACTCCTCGCGACAGCACCTCCCTGGCCCATTCCTCTGAGGAAGGACCTTCTTTCTCAAGGACGGGGCACCCTGTGGCACCCTCGCCCCGAACTTTGGAGCCTCCACGTGTGGCTCCTGGACGGCTCGAGGTAGGTTTGAGTACCCTTCCACCAGCGGTGGCGGCTACCATCACTTCCGCTAGAGCGTCGTCCACGAGACACGCCTATGCGCTGAAGTGGAACCTCTTCGTCAACTGTTGCTCTTCTCACCGAGAAGAACCCCGGAGATGCTCGATCAGCGTTGTGCTTTCCTTCCTTCAGCAGGGGTTAGAGCGAAGGCTGTCTCCCTCCACCCTTAAGGTCTATGTTGCCGCTATTGCCGCACACCATGACTTGGTCGAAGGTAAGTCGGTAGGGAAGCACGACCTGGTCATCAGGTTCCTGAGAGGAGCGAGGAGACTGAATCCTCCTCGTCCTCCTCTCGTTCCCTCTTGGGACCTCTCAGTGGTTCTAACTGCCCTGAAGAGTGCTCCCTTTGAGCCCCTGCAATCAGTTGAGCTTAAGTTCCTGTCTATGAAGACAGCGCTCCTGGTTGCACTGGCCTCCATCTAGAGGGTAGGGGACCTGCACGCATTCTCCGTCGACGAAGCGTGCCTGGAATTCGGACCGGCTTTCTCTCAAGTGATCCTGAGACCCCGGCCCGGATATGTGCCCAAGGTTCCTACCACTCCCTTTCGGGACCAGGTGGTGAACCTGCAAGCGCTGCCCCCGGAGGAGGCAGACCCAGCCTTGGCACTGCTCTGTCCAGTACGCGCTCTCCGCGCCTATGTAGACAGGACGCAGTGTTTCAGGACCTCTGACCAGCTCTTTGTCTGTTATGGTGGGAAGCTGAAGGGAAAGGCTCTCTCCAAGCAAGGTTGTCTCACTGGATAGTGGACGCCATTGCTTGGCTTACCAGCAGCAAGTTCGACCGTGCCCCCTTGGTGTGACTGCCCACTCCAACCGGAGTGTGGCATCCTCTTGGGCTCTAGCGCATGGCGCCTCTCTAACAGACATCTGCAGAGCTGCAGGCTCGGCGACACCTAACACATTCGCCAGATTCTATAATCTCCGAGTGGAGCCTGTGTCCTCTCATGTACTCGCTTCAACCCGTTCAGGTGTCTTCGCTTGCTCACCATTCCACTCCACGGACTGGATACGTGCGATATTCTCCTCAGGTGAGCTTCCCCGTAAGTCCTGAGCTCCTCCAGCACTCCTGACGTCAGCGCCAGTGTCTATTGCCTGCGCGTCGGCTAGGTGCCTCCCGTGTGCATGGTCCCTCCCCTGAGCGACCCCCACATGTGTATTTCCACTGTAAGCCTCTCTGATCATGTGTCTTTCCCTTGCCAAGCCACCTTGCCACCCCTGGGGTTGAAATATTCCACCTGCGGCTGGACACCCCAGTGTTCCCCATATGCATCCTTCGGGTCATATGTGTATTCTCTAAGTCCCCCCCTCTCTGGGTTGGCATTAATTGCATACTTCCCCTAGCTTGGGATATGCTTCCCAGTGTACCTTGGTATTCCTGTGTTAAATGGAGTCCTTCGTCCAGTCTATGACAGGGATCTCGATTTACGCAGGGCACTGGAAGACAGCTGAGAAGGTGGCGTGATTAGACTGGTAACCCCATTCGCCGTCATCCGACGTAACTCGGAGTGACAACGAAAGGGAACGTCTACGGTTACGTATGTAACCCTGGTTTCCTGAGTAGGGAACGGAGACGTTACGTCTGCCTGCCACTTTCCGCTGTACCGCGGCGATCGCCTGAGCTCAGTCTTGGCTCCTCAGCGAAGAAACATAAACTGCTGTTGCGGACTTCCTCCTTTTATACCCACGAGGTGGGGCGGAGTTAAGTCATGCAAATTCCGCAGACCCATGGCATTTCTTTGCCCATGGCAGCTCGTTTTGTAATACTCGAAGTTGATAGGCTTTCTAAGCGAAACCCCATTCGTCGTCATCCGACGTAACGTCTCTCTTCCCTACTCAGGGAACGAGGGTTACATACGTAACCGTAGACGTTTATGTTACAGATGAAATATGAAAGACAACATTTCATAGTTTTTGGATAGATTATAACGTTTTAATTCTAAAATAGACATCAAATAAGCTTTTGTTAGCCAGTTTCTGCACATATGTAAATATATAGTATGTTCGGTCAAAAATAAACTCATCAACTAAGATGTTATTATAGTATTTGTTCCAATGTAAGGGTACTTTAAAAAAGAATACTTTATAAGACATTTATGGGAAAAGACGATTTTCTTTTCAAGATGTTTCCAACTCTAACTTTGAACAAATTCTGTAGAGTGGCCCATATAGCCTATTTGAACAGGATATGTTTCCAGGCATGACTATGTACTCAAAATGTGCTTTTGACTTATATAGATTATATATATATATATATATACTGCCGTTCAAAAGTTTGGGGTCGGTACGATTTTTAATGTTTTTAAAATAAGTCACTTATGCTCACCAATGTTGTATTTATTTCATTAAAAATACAACACTAAACAGTAATATAGTGAAATATTATTACAATTTAAAATAACTGTTTTCGATTTTAATATATTTTAATATATTATTTATTCCTGTGATCAAAGCTGAATTTTCAGCATCATTACTCCAGTCTTCAGTGTCACATGATCCTTCAGAAATCATTCTCATATGATGATTTGATGCTCAAGAAACATTTATGATTATGATCAATGTTGAAAACAGTTGTGTACCATTTGTTTTAGGATTCTTTGATGAACAGAAAGTTAAAAACTAGCATTTATTTAAAATAGAATTTTTTATAACATTATAATTGTCTTTACTGTCACTTTTGATCAATTGAATTCCTCCTTGATGAATAAAAGTATTGATTTATTTTATTTATTTCCCCCCAAAAATAAAATAAAAATACTTACTGACCCCAAAGTTTTGAACGGTAATGTTTAATGTTACAAAAGATTTTATTTCAGATAAATGCTGTTCTTTTGAACTTTCTATTTATCAATCCTGAAATAAAAATGTAAATAACTGTTTTCAACATTGATAATAATGAGAAATGTTTCTTGAGCATCAAATCATCATATTAGAATGATTTCTGAAGGATAATGTGACACTGAAGACTGGAGTAATGATGCTGAACATTCAGCTTTGATCACAGGAATAAATTACACTTTACTATATATTCACATAGAAATAATGTTTTACATTGAAATAATATTTCACAATATTACTGGGTTTGTTTTGTATTTTTAATCAAATAAATACAGCATTGGTGAGCAAAAGTGACTTCTTTTAAAAACATTAAAAATCTTACCGACCCCAAACTTTTGAAGGGCAGTGTATATATATATATATATATATATATATATATATATATATATATATATATATATATATATATATATATATATATGTGACCAGTCACGGAAGCTAGGGACAAAAGTCGGTTCTGGGGCATTTTGAGTTATTCATAGATTCTGAAAGTGTAGTCTCCAAGCTTTCCAACGATGTGTAACATGTGGAAATCTGATAATATTTGGAGAAGTTGTGGCCATTTGAAGGTAGGCACTTAAAAAAGCTCAAAGATGAGAAAACGACCTCGAAAGATTGTGCAGTTCTCACCTCTCTCTGCTGCTAGGAGTGACAATAGGGCTCATTTACATCTCATTTAGATAAGCCATACCCCCTGTAAAGCTCCCCCCTGTGCTTTACAGCTTTTTTTTGCACTTCGAATGAGTGCACTTCTGCAGCAGCTCTAGGCGAAAAACAATTGTGATGCCCCTCTATTTGCAACGTACCAGCAACAACACACAAAGACCAATATGCCATATACATATAACGCAAAACCAGCAACAACACACAAAGACCAATATGCCATACATATAACGCAAAACCAGCAACAACACACAAAGACCAATATGCCATATAGCCTACATATAACGCAAAACCAACAACACACAAAGACCAATATGCCATATACATATAACGCAAAACCAGCAACAACACACAAAGACCAATATGCCATACATATAACGCAAAACCAGCAACAACACACAAAGACCAATAAGCCATAGGCCTACATATAACGCAAATAGTGCGCAACGCGCGTGTGCCCAAAATGTCAACAATATTAAAGTTTATGCAGGAGGCAAATGCCTGCTGGCATTTTTCTTTAAGCAGTCATGACAGGAATTTTCCAAATAATCACATTTCACCTCCTCAAATTACTGTTGCAAATCTCTTTACACCACTTTCTTATGTGCGTATACTATACACACACAAATGAAATGTCCGCAAGCACATTATATCATCAGCAGGTTCAGCATCTTAAATAACGACTAAAGAGCAAATGAAGCTTAACTTACGTTTCAGAAACGCGCACGGCAGGCCTTCATCGCCTTCATCGCAGCAAAGGTCTTAACTGCATCCTCTATTTCGATTCTCTGTGCCAGTTCATGTTCTATGGAGATTGTTGCCAGTCCATTAAGTCTGTTCAGTTCACAAAACTTTCCACATTCAAAGCAATCGGGACGTCACATATGAAACAGCCAGCCACCGCTGTCAGCGAGCCGAGCCGCCATATTCAACACTGAGGGCGCGCGCGCCGCGCCCATACCTCCGGTTCAGTTTCCCGAGCGGCGAAAACATTTTCGGTGTAACTACCACGGTTCAGCTCGTCTGCGACAATCTTTGCGGCGTCCATCTTCATTGAATTTTGATATCAGATAGAGCCTACCAGAGCACAGCATAATAAGTAGCCATGCGGTTCACTTGGAGGGCGGGGACAAAAGCGCCATATTCAGTATGGAAATACACACAGACAATAACACGCCACGCCCCTACTGCGTGCTAGAATCTCCGAAAACAAGCCGATTTCAACCTCAAAATATAAGCTTTTAAATATACCAATACTGCTATCTCAAACATGGAAAGGCTTCTTCGTGATTTCAACTAACAGATTCTGCAAAAAAATGGAATTCACCAATTTTGAAAAAAAACTCTTCTTTCTCATTTTGCTCGAAAGTTGTGCTGCCGACTTGTGTCCCTGATTTCTGTGACGGGTCACATATATATATATGTGTGTGTGTGGGTGTGTGTGTGTGTGTGTGTGTGTATGTATATAGTTTCTTTTGTCCCCGCATTCTTTGGTATCCAGTGACACACCTGTGTGTCTGTGTGAAAGGCTCATTATACAGCTCATTATGCGCTCATTATACAGGCCATTGTCTTCTCAGGTGTGAATTAGCATTATTTACGCCCCCTCGCATACTGCCTTTCCAAACAAAAAGTGTTTTACAAAATTTAAATCAATGTATTGTTTTATGTGAATGAGTAGGCAGGATGATTTTCAGATCATTTTGAAGCAAAAACTCTAGGCCACAACATCTATTAGTCAAAAGTCTTGTGGACACATATTTAGTATGTGTTTTGTGGCCTTATTTCAGACACTTTAAGTTTTAGTTTTTTCAATATCCATGCATAAACAACATTCTCTCAAAAATACAAACATATACATACATGTTGCCCACATATTTTGGTAGCCCTGTTTGTGCTAAATAGAGTGTAATTACACCTTTGCCATTAATATGTTTATAAGCAACTGAAAAAAGCACAAATGTCATGGCATGTCAAAACATCTCAAGGACCCCAAAAACACCTTAGACCCCAGAGGGTTAAGGTCCAAACCATCCTTTAGGACAGCCAAAGGTCCACGTACAGAGTGACCAAAGACTAAATCATTAGAGCTAAACCCTGTACTTTCTTGAACTACCTCCCTAGAGGCAAGCAACAGCCATGGCAAACCTTCCTCCCAGTCACGTCCCAACTCCATACAGTAAGCACGGAGAAGGGACTTCAGTGTCTGGTGGAAACGTTCAAGAACACCTTGACTCTGAGGATGGTAAGCAGAGGCTTTGTTATGTTTAATGTGAAGCTGGCGTAAAACCTGAGCAAAGACATGTGACATAAAATTGGAGCCTTATTCAGTCTGGACAACCTTTGGTATTCCAAATATTGAAAAAAATTGAGAAAGAGCCCTTACAATGGACCTAGTAGTAATAGAGCATAGTGGGTAGGCAGCAGGATAACGAGTTACCTGACACATTACAGTCAGCAGATACCTAGACCCACTTTTAGCACCAACTAATGGCCCTACACAGTCCAACTGTAAATGTTCAAAAGGACCAGCCACAACAGGTATTGGATGCAAAGGTGCAGGCTTTATAACCTGATTTGGCTTTCCCGTCATCTGGCATATGTGACAGGTTTTAATATAGGCCGCAACATCTTTCTTTAATTTAGGCCAATAGAAATTACGCATAATGCGATCATATGTTTTTCTCACCCCCAAATGCCCCAACATGTCGTGAGCAGTCTTCAGCACCAGCTGTCGAATGGTGGTAGGCACAACAAACTGAAACCATGGTTCCCCCAGTGAAACGTTAGTTGAGGGTGTCCACTTTCTCACCAGCAAACCATCTAGAACAAAATAACCATAAGCCACACTCTCAAAACACTCAGCAGGAACAGCTCGGTCAAACAATGAAGACAAAGATTGATCTGCATGCTGTTCCTTAACTAACTCTTCTTGAGAAAGAGACAAGGGAAAATCTGGTAAAGCAAACCTATTTTTTCCTGCAGTAACCTTAACTTCCAGGGCGCTATTAGCAGTGCGAGACATGGCACAAGCCGCAAACACCTCAAGTAACTCTTTACAACAGTCATCAGATTCATTCCTCAACTGAGGAGAATCAGTCACCACAGGAATAGGATTACTCTGCCAAACATGCCCACCAGCCAGATTATTCCCTAATATAACAGACACCCCATCAACAGGGAGGGCAGGGCGTACCCCCAACTCAACCTCCCCCTCTACCAACTCAGAGTAGAGCACAACCCTATGTAAAGGGACTTCTAAAGTATTAAGATCAATACCTCTAACCAATAGATCTCCCAGACCTTGAGGAAGAAGAAAACGGCAAAACAGACTCCAAAATAAAGGATTCTGATGCTCCAGTATCACGCAAGATTTTTACAGGAAACTTCTCCTCATTTCCAATTAGTGAAACAAATCCATCTGAAATAAATGGCAAGTAATTAGGCTTCAGTTTGTTAAAAAGTACAACATCTGAATTAAAAGGCAACACAGCCAAAGCAGCAGGTTTCACAAACGAAAAACGAGCTTTGTTCTTTGACTTCAACACAGGACAGTTCCCTTTCTAATGACCTTTTCCTTGGCAATAACGGCAAACTTGCTCTGCATCAGATGTAACACCTGACTGGTCTTGAATAACCGGTAGAGGATTAACATTTGAAGTTTTATTACGAAAAGAAAACACATCTCTTTGTCCATTTACTGAACGCTGACATTCGCCAAAATGAGCTTTATGCGTTAGTTCATATTCATCTACCAACACCGCAGCATCAGCCTTGTTCACAGCCTGCTTTTCAGCAATATATATCGCAACACGCTCTGGCAATGTGTTCTTAAATTACTCTAAAACTATCAAGTCTGTCATGTTGTCAACTGTTTGAACATTAGAGGCGACGCACCAGCGTTGATATTGTAACCGCAACTCTCTCGCAAACTCCACATTGGTTTGATCTAAATGTCTTCGCATACCTCTAAACCACTGCCGATAGGCTTCTGGAATTAACTCGAATGCTCTTAAAACTGACGCCTTTATAACTTCATAGTCTTTCGCATCATCAACACTGAGAGCAGAAAACGCTCTCTGTGCTTTTCCCTGTAAGAGTGCATTGCAGCATAAGAGCGCGATGTATATCAGACCAACCCTGCGCGTCTGCTACCCTTTCAAATAACACGAAAAAAGTGTCGGCATCCTTTTCATTAAATGAGGGAAGAAGTCGTAAACTAGTTGAGATATCAAGCTTTAAATCCCCTGAACCAGGCATTCTCCCTCGTTTAATAAGATCCAAACGTTCAGCTTCGAGTTCAAGCTTTTGCTGCTCTACTACTTGTTTAGCCCGTTCATTTTGTTAGTTTAAACGCAACCTATCCCTTTGCATTTGATGTTCCAACTTACGATTTTCTAACTGTAAGAGTAACAATTCTTTTTGTTCAGCAAAGGTTAAATTTTCAACATGACTTGAACTCGGAGGAATTTTTTCGTCATCATCTTCAGATGCACTGCCAGACGTTACCAATAGACCCTTGGCGCACAAGGCTGCACTCACTATACTTTTTATCTCTTTTTTATATCGCTTACTCGTAAGCTCTATATTATAATGAGTTGCAAGTTCTATTAATTGTTCTTTTGTCAATGTGTTTAACAAAACCTTCGAGGGTTCCTCCACAAACGTTTCAACCTGTGACGCCATTCCTCGTACAATTAAGATTGCTATTATCATGAACTCAAATAAACATACCATATTACAGTCTGTACGGTCTGAAATGAATTAAACATGAACTGGGAAGGCCAGCGACATTTCCAAAAGCCAAATAACCCTTCCACTTAACATACCAAAATATCTCATACAATTTAACTAGACGCGGATCTTCAAACAGTACTGCGGTGGGATGAATTAAACACCAAGCCCTCTGGAATGGTTAAACAACCAGTAATCTGGCGATTTCCCCAATACCTCGGTAGTGCCCCCGAGACTAATGCTCTAGCCACAGACCTGTTCAAAAACAAAAAACCACACGTCCCAGAAAACACGCAACCTACATTGTAAGCACAGAAAAGAAAGGTCATGGCTAATTGATTAAATATATATCGCTGAACTTACCCTTCATGTCCGACACCATAAAAAATCCCATTGTCCTGACTTACAATCGCCAATAAAACGGCGAATTCAAAAACGGAAAGACGCTTAGTTAAGATGTCTAAACGCGAGCGTCCCATCGACCTACTCCAAGAACAATAGACGCCCTTTAAAGTGTAGGTAAAATTATGTTTTGACGAGCCCCCACTTTGTTACTACTATCTCTCAAATAGTAACAAAAGAGCAGGAGAGAGTTCGGCAAACAAACGTGTAAAGATTTATTATTTAACAGAAGAATTTACATAACCGACATCCAACTTAAGACAACAATTCAAACACAAAACAAACGCCGCTCTCTCCCACGTGCCGCTCTCTCCCACGCGCCGCTCCATAACCAAGCCCTCTTTATGCCGTCAGGCTGGGACACGCCTCGCGCGCTGGCACATCCCATCAAATAGACACAGGAGCTGACCTAGAATAGCAACAAGACACGGAAATACAGAACAGGAGAAATACATATATTGCTGGATGTAACAAGTTCCCTTCAGTTCATTCAGTCTTCGTCCGTTCTACTTTATGCTTAGCGTGTGTGTGAGATCATTCTGCCCGTTGGCCTATCTGTACCCGTGCGTGTTATATTGTATTTTTGAAAGTAAAAGTTTTTGCAATTGGAACTTGGACTTTGCCTTCTTCTGTTCACACCACACCGTGACAGAAGAACGGACCGCCCTAAAATGGACGATGGGGTGCAAATTATCGTCCTGGCTCAGGAGAGCCAAAACGTCCTTCACTCCGTCAAGGGTTATTTCAGCATTGCCATCCACAGCACCGTCGACAACGAGAGTCTGTGTACCTTGTTCCGAATCGGGGCCACTTTTAACCATCGGATCGACCTCCCAGACACCACCGGACTGAACTGGAAGGAGACCGTTATCCGGTGTCTGGAGAGCGTTGATCCCCGATCCGGAACGCCGTGTGCTGAGACCACTCTGCCTGAGTCTCGTCCCACCAAGACCGCCCTGCCAGAGTCTCGTCCCGCCGAGACCGTCCTGCCTGAGTCTCGTCCCGCCGAGACCGTTCTGCCTGAGTCTCATTCCGCCTAGACCGTCCTGCCTGAGTCTCTTCCCACCGAGCCTGAGCTGCTTCACGTCAGTCCAGCCGAGCCTGCACTTCACATCAGTCCAGCCGAGCCTCCACTTCGCATCAGTCCAGCCGAGCCTGCACTTCGCGTCAGTCCAGCCGAGCCAGCGCATCTCGTCATGCATGCCGAGCCAGAGACTGTTAACGTCATGCTCCCCGAGCCTGAGCCTTCTGTCTCCTCCCCTACCTGCTCCGCCCCCGTCAGTTGGCGCCCTGGAGTCGTCAGCCCTGCCTCCTCCAGGGCTCCTCCCTCCGTCTGCTCCGCCTTGGCCACCTGCACAGCCTGCTCCACCCTGGCCGCCTGCACAGCCTGCTCCGCCCTGGCCGCCTCCACAGCCTGCTGTTGTAAATTAGTTTTTATTAATGAATGGCTTGCTCTACCTGTTGCTCGGTCTTCGTCAACAACACGCGCTTGCACCCCATTCTGGTGAGGTCGAGTAACAGCAGATGGAGATTATGCTCGGTAATCTACTGCTTTTCCTGCAGTTCCTGGATGTCAACGTTGAATTTACTGTCGAATTTGAACCACTGAATTTGTGGAAGCGAATTTGCAAAGCAAAGTAAAATGGACCGAAAACTGCCTGTTGAATATTATAGGTTGTATTTTTAATCAGTTTGAATATTTTGGAAGTGAAATATTAAAGGTGAATATGGATTATTGAAATTTTACTAATGAAAATGTGTTTGAAATGTTTTGAATTTAAATATTCACAGCTTAAATATTCAACCATGCTAAATTTCAACCCATAAAAATTCAAGCCCTAAAAATACAATGCTTTAAAATACAAGCATGGTTAATGCAATGCATATTTTTTTCAAGTAGAACAATTCAACAGGCTTTTTTGTTTCAAAAACATTTGGCATTATTTTACTTCCATGGGTTTCACTGAAATATGAATGCAACACAGACCAAAGACATCTAAACAAAGCAAAAACAAGATGTGATGTCTCAAGATGCAACCGTAAAAAGGACAGAATGATGAAACATACCTTATTTGCTCGTCATAGGAGTTAGGTCACACATTACAGTTCGATACAGCCGTCGTAACCGCCGCCTCCTTGCAGTAGATCTCCTGGTGGTGTTTTGACTCTTTTATACATTTTATAAGCTCTTAGTGAGGTCTCAGCTGGTAAAAATACCATCATACTGTATGTACTGTACACACATACAGTGAGCCCATTTAGCCCAGCACACAGCATTGTTTTTGGATGTTCTGTAAGTTCCGTCACAAAATGTACACCATAAAAGTTGTTATTTGTTTTGTAAATTTAGGTTGTATGTTAAAAATTACAGAGTGAACACTAAATGAATCAGGACTAAATATTTAACTGTCTTTTTTGGTCCTGACCAAAATAACCAAACTACAAGTGAACATACCCTAAATTTGCTGCACTATGACTTACTACTATAAATATTGTTTAAAAATACTTTAGGATTTTCACAGTTTAAGTTTTTATCTACTAAGATTTGATTGGCTGCTGTCAGGCATTTTGTTGATCTGCATGATAAATGCAAGTATGCACTTCTAACACAAAAATACATGCTAAATACACAGTGGCAACCTTGGGGAAAAAAAAACACTACAAACTACAAACCTCGAAAAGTACCTTAACGACCTTAAAAATGGTTTTCTTGTGTTTTAAATGCAATGAGTGGTTACAATATTGATTTGATTTAGCTAATAGATAGATAAGATATATAATATGTAAGATATGTAGATAATTGATGAATAACTATTCATGGCATTTTTTGTACTACAATTTTTTTTTCAATTCTTAAAGTATTGTAGTTTCTAGATAGACTGCTTGTATTTACTTTTTTATCTTTTTTCAGTATCAACTTGGATTTTAGAATTTAACTATTCAAAATACTTTTAACTGTTCATGAAATCTCTATTGTAGAAATTAGTAATAAAATCTGAGATTCAATTATTAAGTTGAAGTATTAAATTTTCACAAAAAGTAAAAATTGAGATATGAAAATGTGGAACAGTTAGTCTTTTGACTCTCTATTTGTGATTTGCATATGTATGTCACTATGTCAGAGGTCTCTAAAGGGTTGAATGATTTTCAATTGTCTTAGTAGCAGGAATTGATATCCAATAACACTCCATGTTTGTCCATTCAACTAATCAGTCTCATTTAACCCCTCACATGATCCTCAAATACAGGGGTGTGTCAAGAGCATTATAAATAGGGATGTGTGCTGGTGGGCTTGGCTGAGACACTGCTTTAAAAGAGGGTGGCCACAAGTGACATTAACACTATGAAAAAAAATGATGAAATGTATAATGCTCATGGTTATCTAAGGGACCAAACCTCACATGTACAGTACACCATAAATTTGGTGTACCACCAAGAGGGCATTAGTAAACAGATAGTTTACTTATGTATTTGCTGTTTATATTTGTGTTACATTAATAGTGAGATTATAGAGGTTGTAGAAGAATTAGGTATACATCAGAAGTAATTATTTTTTTGGGTTTGTTTCTAGAAATGATCCGCTCTGCTACTCCTTTTCCACTGGTCAGTCTATTCTTCATGTTCATTGGCTTTGTGCTGAGTAATATTGGACACATCCGTCCTCAACGCACTATTCTGGCCTTCATCTCTGGAATCTTCTTTATCCTGTCAGGTGGGTTTGAGTTCAAAGCAGTAAAAAAATGTGGTAGGAAAAGGTTACACCCTTCAGTATATACAGCAGGAATGAATCGTGTAATTTTTTTGGACAATAACATACTTTTTTATAATAACTTTCAGAGTAGTAGAATTCTTCTATAATGACTGACTGGATCAAAAACTAAGAATTAACTAAGAAAAACTAAAATAATAATAATAACTTTTTTTTTTACTTCTGAGAAAGTAATTTGTGCTTGAAGACTGTGTCTAGAAGAAATGGGTGAGAACTGTGTTCAGTTCTCAGAACTTACAGTTCTCTGAAAGACCAGATAACATTTAGTTTAGTTCAGAATGTGTCACTGCAGCTCTCTTCCTCTTTATTTTTTTATTAATTTCTTATTTTCTCTTTGTTTCTGATACAGGTCTGTCCCTGGTGGTTGGTCTGGTCTTGTATATATCCAGTATTAATGATGAGATGATGAACAGAACAAAAACAAATGAAGCTTATTTCAGTTATAAATATGGCTGGTCTTTTGCTTTTGCTGCAGTCTCCTTCCTGCTTACTGAGGTAACACTTCTGCTTATCTTTTCATCTTTGTTTCACGTCATTCACTAACTGTGCTTACATTCTTGTTTATGAGTTCACACTGAAATTACGTTTAAATAATCTTAGAATTATTTTCAGATCAGATGTTTTTTTTTAACTCTTGATATGGAATGGCAAGCACGATTCAGTAACACTTTAGTTGAGGATCCTTTAATCCTACCCAATACCTAAACTTAACAACTACCTTACTTACTATTAATAAGCAGTAATTAGGAGTTTATTGAGGCGAAAGTCGTAGATAATTAGTCGTTAGATTATAGTGAGAATTGGACCTTAATCTAAAGTGTGACCGACGATTCCAGTAAAGCCAAAACTGCTTTCATCACTTCCTCAGGGGTGTTTCACTTTAGTATAATGTAATTTGGGCTTATGCCCCAGCCATTAATTTAAAGACTGTTAAACATTACCAGCAATTTATTCAAATAGACATTTATTTATGCCAGGTGTCATGATTGAGGGCATCTTGATTTGAGAGCTCCTTGTTGGTCAGGATCCATTAGGGGCTTTTGCACCAGAGAAACCCTTTCATAGTTCCTAGAACTGTTGCCGGAAGCACCCGGATTTTTGCGTGTTCGCGCTAAAAAAAATCAAGCAAGCGTCAGTTCTGGTAGGTCATGTTAGTCAAGCTCGCATTAGCTAACTCTCAGCTGATCCACGTCTACCTATAGGAATACGACGCCTTTCACTGTATACAGATATAAGCTTCATTAGTATTATCAGCAGCTATCACGTTTCTCAGGAGCTAATTGCCCTTCTCCATCCCCAGCTCCTCCTCTCGTGCAGTCAGTTTTTGGCATTCTGATTCCCCTTTGAATCAGAATAAATTATCGAATTATGTTGTACTTTAAAATCTTGAATTAATGGTATCTGCAATACATTCATGTTGGTTCTGATCTATTTACCCTAAGGGGGGTTATTGCTGCTCTCCCTGCTCTTATCCATGCTAGGCTGCATGAATGCGCAGGGAATTCTTGCCCAAAACGAAACCATACCGCCAATCCAAACTGTATGCTAATTGTCAATCATTTTTGACGATAGTGGTCCTGACAGAACTAGGAACGAGTTTAGTTCTAGGAACTCCTTTTGGAGAAACTAATTTAGCTCCTACTTCAGAGTAGGGTCTAAACCAGCACTATAGGAACTATAAGTGATGTTACTGTAAGCTGATTGGCCGAACGTACGCGAAACAGCAGCACCCGCCATTATTTTTATTTTTTTAAAAGGCTGTGTAAACAGATTAAAGCCAATATATTTACTCCAGAAACTAACTTAACAAACATGGAAAACAGTGATAGATGGGCCTCTTAACCTTTACGCTAAGGAGAAAATCCAACGCAACTTTGAAGGGATCAAGCCAAACATGATTCAGCTAGCAACACTGGACATCAACCACACGGCATACGCTAATACCTTTTCATTTACTTTCTACTTTCTCTGTATAACAGTTCTATCTAATAACGTGTTAGACAGATCGTAAACTAATGAACACGGACTATGCGAGCACAGTGTGGCTCTGGCTGGGATTCACAGTGCCGTCAAAATAAAGTTCAGCCGCTCCATCAAAATAAAAGTCACAACAACAAGCACCGCTCACGTCACTTCAGAGTTCGTACTGGCGGAGCGAATGCAACCAGGAAAATGTTCTTAAGGGAACCATCAGTTATCGGGGAACCACCCTGATGGCAAGATCCTAGAACTAAGTTCCTAGAACTACCCGGTGTGAAAGCCCCTATTGTGACTCTCCACAGTGGCACATTGGAAGGTGGATGCTTGGGAATTAAATGGCTGGACCTCAGTTTCTTTATTACCACGTGCTGTGTATTGATGCATTGGAGGGGATGAGAGATACTGCAGTTATGATTCCTTTAAAATTCAATTAACAATAATAATTAAAAAATTCAATGAATACAAATTAGTAACACTTTATTTCAATGGTCCACTTTAGACATTCTACTAACTAAGGGTGTATTTACACCAGGAAAGTTTGCTAATTCACTTGCTTTGGTCCGGACCAAAATACAATTACAATTTTTTTTTTTTTGTGGTTCGCTTTCACACAGCCCTTTTTGCAAGTGAACAAAAATTGTAAAAAAGGTCATCCATTTATTAGACAGAAATTCGAACAGTACCAGAGTTCGTTTGGACCCGGGCCAAGACCACCTCTTTAGCTGGGTTTCGGTACAGTTGTTTGGTCTGCACCCGAGTGCGATTGCTGTATTCACACCTGCTTAAAAGGTCGGCACCAAGGGGGGAAACGAACTTGAGTTTGATTCAATCAAACCAAACAAGACAGGTGTGAATACACCCTAAAAGTAACTTTTCAAGTACATGTCAACAAACTTTCATTAGAGTTTTAGTAAACTGTCTGTTTAATATCTGCTAACACTTTATTTTGATGGTTCCTCAACAGACATTCTTTAAGTAACTTTGCAACTACAAGTCAACTTATTCTTACCCTAAATCCTAACCCTAACCTAACATCCTACTACAGTCTACTAATACTCTAATGAGAGTTAGTTGACATGTAGTTGAATAGTTCCTAATAGCTAGTAGAATGTCTAAAGTGAATACTCAAAATAAAGTGTAACCAAAAATGATAGTAATTACAAACAGAAGATCCAATTTTATTCCAAGGAGTCAATACAAAAACAAAAAAAAGAGAGTCTAGAAACATCAATGTGTAAACTAGAATGTACATTTCTAGAAGAAAATGTGAAGTGGTGCTTGCAGTGGCAAAACTCGCCACTCAGTTGCTAGGATGTTGTACATGATTGCATCCGAGCCAACAAACATGACTGTACGATGTTCTGGTGCTGAGATATGGCTTATCCATGTTGTTCAGGTGGTTGCTAGGCCATTGCTAGGGTGTTCTTGGTGGTTGCTATGGTGTTGGTAGGCGGTTGCTAGGGTATACTGGGTGGTTGCTAGGGTGTTGCTAGGATATTCTGAATGGTTGCTAGGTGGTTGCTAGGGTTTTCTGGGTGTTTGCTATGGTGTTGCTAGGGTATTCTGAGTGGTTGCTATGGTGTTGCTAGGTGGTTGCTAGGGTGTTGTGGGTGGTTGCCAGAAGGTTGCTAGGGTATTGTGGGTGGTTGCTGGGGCATTGCTAGGTGGTTGCTAGGGTGTTCTGGGTGGTTGCTATGGTGTTGTTAGGCGGTTGCTAGGGTTTTCTGGGTGGTTGCTAGGCAGTTGCTAGGGTGTTCTGGGTGGTTGCTATGGTGTTGCTATGTGGTTGCTAGGGCGTTGCTAGGCGGTTGCTAATGTATTATGGGTGGTTGCTATGGTGTTACTAGGTGGTTGGTAGTTGTCACAGATATTTACTATTGGAGTTCTAAACATTTTCTTGGCATGATTTATCACTTACCTAATCACTATTAGCATGTAGCTATTCACAGCTAGCATATGTAGCATGTTAGAAGTCCTATTTGCTAGCATGAGTCAAAAGAGCCAAACCCCATCTCTATTCGATGTTCTGATGCAGAGATATAGGTCTTGCAAAATGGTTGCTAGGGTACTCTGTTTGGTTGCTAGGGAGTGGGTTGGCATCTGCAGTCATGAAAGTCCAAAGGCTGCTTGTCAGTATGAATGATATAAACCAACTCCCATGGCTCTGTGACATTCAGAATGGAAGATATCCCTCTATAGATTTTAGTTGCTAAGGTGCTCGACAATGGTTGCTAGGGAGGGGCTAGGAAGTGTTGAGGTGATTCATGATTGGCTGTTCGCTGCCCTGAGTCAAACGAGACCACCCTTGTGTTTCTATGACACTTCTATCCGGAGATATTCTTTTGACCTCTTTCAATGGAAGTCTATGTAACTTGTTGCTAAGGTGCTCTAAATGGTTGCTAGGGCGTGGCTTAATAGCTTCACAATGATCCTCTTTGTCTCTATGACACTGTGATCCAGAGCTATGTTCAATACAAAATCCCTATGCAATGTGTAGACCTACACCATAGTAAGTCAATGGGCCAACTTTGGGCAGCTCCTGCCGCCCAGGAGTGCAACTTTTACCCCATTGTGAGGAAGGTTCCTACAGACCCTGTCAGCCTCTTCAAATGTGATACATTACACGTTTCTGCGGCCTCGTGTCTATGGCCTACGGTTGCTAGGGTCCTGTAATTGGTTGCTATGGTGAGGCTATGAAGATTTTAGGCCATTACTTATTTGCTGCTTGATAATATAAATCCTCTGAGGGAGAGAGAGAGGGAGAGAAATGCAGGGGTGTCAGGCCCTTTGTGTCTGTGTGTGTGAAAAAGTCGGTTGGGATTTAAATTTCTGAACATTTCGCAATGTTAAGTCAATGGGACTTTTTTGGCCGCTTTTTTGTCCGCTGTGCGAACATCGTACACCCGATCGCTTAGAAAAGTCATAGCACATCTCTCCTCAATGAGCCGGTCGATTTGACGCCTCACTCAGGGGTCTGTGACACTATTAACACATTCATTTCAGGGGCCGTTCACACCATAGTAAGTCAATGGGGCAACTTTGGGCAGCTCATGCCCCCCAGGGATGCAACTTTTACCCCATTGTGAGGTATGTTCTTACAGAGCTTGTCAGCCTCTTTAAATGTGGTGACCCACACATTTCTGCGAAATCCTCGCTCAGAGCTACGAGTCGTCAAAGTTCTTCGCAATGTTAAGTCTATGGGATTTTTCGGACGCTTTTTTGCCCCTGGGGCAATCACCGTACCCCCGATCACTTATAAAAGTCATAGCACACCTCTCCTCAATAGGCCGCACGATTTGACGCCTCATTCGTGGGTCTGTGACAAAAGCTGCGGTACTAGTTACGCGCCAAACTTTTGTGTGGAATAATAAGAAGAAGAATAATAAGTATGGAGAAGAACACTAGTAATGCCTTGCCTTTGGCAAGCACCACTAACTAGAATGTACATTTCCAGAAGAAAATGTGAAGTGGTGCTTGCAGTGGCAAAACTCGCCACACGGTTGCTAGAGTGTGGTACATGATTGCATACAAACCAACAGACATGTCTGTACGACGTTTTGGTGCTGACATATGGCTTATTCATGTGTTCAGGTGGTTGCTAGGTGGTTGCTAGGGTGTTCTGAGTGGTTGCTAGGGTGTTTTGGGTGGTTGCTAGGGTATTCTGGGTGGTTGCTAAGGTGTTCTGGGTGGTTGCTAGTGTATTCATGGTGATTGCTAGGACGTTGCTAGGGTGTTCTGAGTGGTTGTTAGGCGGTTGCTAGGGTGTTTTGAGTGGTTGCTATGGTGTTGCTAAGCTGTTGCTAGGATATTCTGGGTGGTTGCTAGGGTGTTGCTAGGTGGTTGCTAGGGTGTTCTGGGTGGTTGCTATGATGTTGATAGGTGGTTGCTAGGGTGTTCTGGGTGGTTGCTAGGGCATTGCTAGTCGGTTGCTAGGGTATAATGGATGGTTGCTAGGGCGTTGCTAGGTGGTTGCTAGGGTGTTCTGGCTGGTTGCTAGGGTGTTCTGGCTGGTTGCTAGCTGGTTGCTAGGGTGTTCTTGGTGGTTGTTATGGTGTTGCTAGGCGGTTGCTAGGGTATTCTGTGTGGTTGCTAGGGCATTGCTTAATGGTTGCTAGGGTGTTAAGGGTGGTTGCTATGATGTTTCAATGTGGTTGCTGGGGTGTTCTGGGTGGTTGCTAGGGCGTTGCTATGGTGCTCTGGGTGGTTGCTACAGTGTTGGTAGGGTATTCTGGGTGGTTGCTATGGTGTTGCTAGGCGGTTGCTAGGGTATTCTGGGTGGTTGCTAGGACATTGCTAGGTGGTTGCTAAGGTATTCTAGGTGGTTGCTATGGTGTTACTAGGTGGTTGGTAGTTGTCACAGATGGTTACTATTGGAGTTCTTAACACTTTCTTGGCATGATTTAGCACTTACCTAATCGCTATTAGCATGTAGCTATTCTCAGCTAGCATGTGTAGCTTGTTGGAAGCCCTGTTTGCTAGCATGAGTCAAAAGAGCCAAACCACATCTCTATACGATGTTCTGATGCAGAGATATAGGTCTTGCAAAATGGTTGCTAGGGTACTCTGTTTGGTTGCTAGGGAATGGCTTGGCAGCTGCCAGTCATCAAAGTCCAAAGGTTGCTTGTCAGTATGAATGATATAAACCAACTCCCATGCCTCTGTGACATTCAGAATGGAAGATATCCCTCTATAGATTTTAGTTGCTAAGGTGCTCGACAATGGTTGCTAGGGAGGGGCTAAGAAGTGTTGAGGGGATTCATGATTGGCTGTGTGCTGCCCCGAGTCAAACGAGACCACCCTTGTGTTTCTATGACACTTCTATCCGGAGATATTCTTTTGACCTCTTTCAATGGAAGTCTATGTAACTTGTTGCTAAGGTGCTCTAAATGGTTGCTAGGGCGTGGCTTAATAGCTTCACAATGATCCTGAGAGACTGATTGGCCGTCTGAGTAAAATGATTCCGCCCACTTGTCTCTATGACACTGTGATCCAGAGCTATGTTCAATACAAAATCACTATACAATGTGTAGGTATACACCATAATAAGTCAATGGGGCAAATTTGGGCAGCTCCTGCCCCCCAGGGGTGCAACTTTTACCCCATTGTGAGGTATGTTCTTACAGGGCCTGTCAGCCTCTTCAAATGTGGCAAATCACACGTTTCTGTGAAATCTGATTTCTGAGCTATGACTCGTCAAAGTTTGTTGCAATGTTAAGTCTATGGGATTTTTTTGGGGTGCTTTTTTGCCCCTGGGGCAATTGCCGTACCCCCGATCTCTTAGAAAAGATGTAGCACACCTCTCCTCAATAGGCCGCACGATTTGATGCCTCACTCAGTGGTCTGTGATGTCAGCATGTATTTATTATAATATAGTAACAGAGAGTCACTATAGAGTTATTATAGAGTTCTTAAAATCTTTATTAACGAGTGCCTTTGGTATGGCCTATGGCCTACGGTTGCTAGGGTGCTGTAATTGGTTGCTAGGGTGAGGCTATGAAGATTTTAGGCCATTACTTATTGCCTGCTTGATAATATAAATCCTCTGAGGGAGAGAGAGAGGGAGAGAAACACAGGGGTGTCAGGCCCTTTGTGTCTGTGTGTGTGAAAAAGTCGGTTGGGATTTGAATTTCTGAACATTCCGCAATGTTAAGTCAATGGGACTTTTCTGGCCGCTTTTTTTGTCCGCTGTGCGAACATCGTACACCCGATCGCTTAGAAAAGTCATAGCACACCTCCCCTCAATGAGCCGGTCGATTTGACGCCTCACTCAGGGGTCTGTGACACTATTAACACATTCATTTCAGGGGCCGTTCACACCATAGTAAGTCAATGGGGCAACTTTGGGCAGCTCCTGCCCCCCAAGGGTGCAACTTTTACCCCATTGTGAGGTATGTTCTTACAGAGCTTGTCAGCCTCTTTAAATGTGGTGACCCACACATTTCTGCGAAATCCTCGCTCAGAGCTACGAGTCGTCAAAGTTCGTCGCAATGTTAAGTCTATGGGATTTTTCGGCCGCTTTTTTGCCCCTGGGGCAATCACCGTACCCCCGATTACTTATAAAAGTCATAGCACACCTCTCCTCAATAGGCCGCACGATTTGACGCCTCATTCGTGGGTCTGTGACAAAAGCTGCGGGACTAGTTACGCGCCAAACTTTTGTGTGGAATAATAATAAGAACTAGAATGTACATTTCCAGAAGAAAATGTGAAGTGGTGCTTGCAGTGGCAAAACTCGCCACTCGGTTGCTAGGGTGTGGTACATGATTGCATACGAGCCAACAAACATGTCTGTACTATGTTCTGGTGCTGAGATATGGCTTATTCATGTTGTTCAGGTGGTTGCTAGGTGGTTGCTAGGGTGTTCTGAGTGTTTGCTATGCGGTTGCTAGGGTGTTTTGGGTGGTTGCTAGGGTATTCTGGGTGGTTGCTAGGGCGTTGCTAGAGTGTTCTGGGTGGTTGCTAGGCGGTTGCTAGGGTGTTTTGAGTGGTTGTTATGGTGTTGCTAGGCGGTTGCTAGGGTATTCTGGGTGGTTGCTAGGGCGTTGCTAGGCGGTTGCTAGGGTGTTCTGGGTGGTTGCTAGGCGGCTGCTAGGGTATTCTGGGTGGTTGCTATGGTGTTGCTAGGGGGTTGGTAGGGTATTCTGGGTGGTTGCTAGGCAGTTGCTAGGGTATTCTTGGTGGTTGCTAGGGCGTTGCTAGGCGGTTGCTAGGGTATTCTGGGTGGTTGCTAGGGCGTTGCTAGGCGGTTGCTAGGGTGTTCTGGGTGGTTGCTAGGGCGTTGCTAGGCGGTTGCTAGGGTGTTCTGGGCGGTTGCTAGGTGGTTGCTAGGGTGTTCTGGGTGGTTGCTATGGTGTTGCTAGGCGGTTGCTAGGGTATTCTGGGTGGTTGCTAGGGCATTGCTAGGCGGTTGCTAGGGTATTCTGGGTGGTTGCTAGGGCGTTGCTAGGCGGTTGCTAGGGTGTTCTGGGTGGTTGCTAGGCGGCTGCTAGGGTATTCTGGGTGGTTGCTATGGTGTTGCTAGGCGGTTGCTAGGGTATTCTGGGTGGTTGCTAGGGCGTTGCTAGGCAGTTGCTAGGGTATTCTTGGTGGTTGCTAGGGCGTTGCTAGGCGGTTGCTAGGGTGTTCTGGGTGGTTGCTATGGTGTTGCTAGGTGGTTGCTAGGGTATTCTGGGTGGTTGCTATGGCGTTGCTAGGCGGTTGCTAGGGTATTCTGGATGGTTGCCAGGGTGTTGCTAGGCGGTTGCTAGGGTGTTCTGGGTGGTTGCTAGGGCGTTGCTAGGCAGTTGCTAGGGTGTTCTGGGTGGTTGCTAGGGTGTTGCTAGGGTAATTTGGGTGGTTGCTATGGTGTTACTAGGTGGTTGGTAGTTGTCAAAGATGGTTACTGTTGAGTTTGTAGCATTTTATTGGCATGATTTAGCACTTAGCTAATCAATATTAGCATGTAGCTATTCACTGCTAGCATGTTTAGCATGTAGCAAGTCCTGTTTGCTAGCATGAGTAAAAAGAGCCAACCCCCATCTCTATACGATGTTTTGATGCAGAGATATAGGTCTTGCAAAACGGTTGCTAGGGTACTATGTTTGGTTGCTAGGGAGTGGCTTGGCAGCTGCCAATCATGAAGCTCCAAAGTCAATGTGAATGTATAAACCAACCCCCATCTCTATACGATGTGTTGATGCAGAGATATAGGTCTTGCAAAATGGTTGCTAGAGTACTCTGTTTGGTTGCTAGGGAGTGGCTTGGCAGCTGCCAATCATGAAACTCCAAAGGCTGCTTGTCAGTATGAATGATATAAACCAACTCCCATGCCTCTGTGACATTCAGAATGGAAGATATCCCTCTTTGGATTTTGGTTGCTAAGGTGCTCGACAATGGTTGCTAGGGCGTGGCTAGGAAGTGTTGAGGTGATTCATGATTGGCTGTTTGCTGCCCCGAGTCAAACGAGACCACCCTCATGTTTCTATGACAATTCAGTCCAGAGATATCCCTTCGATCTCTTTCAATGGAAGTCTATGGGAGTTGTTGCTAAGGTGCTCTAAATGGTTGCTAGGGCGTGGCTTGATAGCTTCACAATGATCCTGAGAGACTGATTGGTTGTCTGAGTAAAATGAGCCCGCCCCTTTGTCTCTACGACACTGTGATCCAGAGTTATGTTCAATATAAAAGCGGTTTCTATGGTGTAGGACGGCCCATTTCATGGGCCGTCCTACACCATAGTAAGTCAATGGGGAAACTTTGGGGAGCTCCTGCCCCCCAGGGGTGCAACTTTTACCCCATTGTGTGGTATGTTCTTACAGAGTCTGTCAGCCTCTTCAAATGTGGTAAATTACACGTTTCTGCGACATCCTCGTTCCGAGCTACGACTCGTCAAAGTTTGACACAATGTTAAGTCTATGGGATTTTTCGGCCGGTTTTTCGCCCCTGGGGCGAACATCGTACCCCCGATCCCTTATAAAAGTCATAGCACACCATTCCCGAACAGGCCGCACGTTTTGACGCCTCATTCGTGGGTCTGTGACAAAAACTGCGGGAGGAGTAGCGCGTCAAAAAGTGGCCAGAAGAATAATAAGAATAAGAATAAGAATAAGAATAAGAATAATAAGTATGTGAGATAACAATAGTGTTGCTTTGCCATAGGCAAGCACCACTAATAACTAGAATGTACATTTCCAGAAGAAAATGTGAAGTGGTGCTTGCAGTGGCAAAACTCACCACTCGGTTGCTAGGGTGTGGTACATGATTGCATACGAGCCAACAAACATGTCTGTACGATGTTCTGGTGCTGAGATATGGCTTATTCATGTTGTTCAGGTGGTTGCTAGGGTGTTTTGGGTGGTTTCTACGGTATTCTGGGTGGTTGCTAGGGCGTTGCTAGTTGGTTGCTAGGGTAATTTGGGTGGTTGCTAGGGTGTTGCTAGTGTGTTCTGGGTGGTTGCTAGGCGGTTGCTAGGGTATTCTGGGTGGTTGCTAGGATGTTGCTAGGTGGTTGCTAGGGTATTCTAGGTGGTTGCTAGGGCGTTGCTAGGCGGTTGCTAGGGTGTTCTGGGTGGTTGCTAGGCGGTTGCTAGGGTATTCCTTGGTGGTTGCTATGGTGTTGCTAGGCGGTTGCTAGGGTATTCTGGGTGGTTGCTAGGGCGTCGCTAGGCAGTTGCTAGGCTATTCTTGGTGGTTGCTAGGGCGTTGCTAGGCGGTTGCTAGGGTGTTCTGGGTGGTTGCTATGGTGTTGCCAGGTGGTTTCTAGGGTATTCTGGGTGGTTGCTATGGCGTTGCTAGGCGGTTGCTAGGGTATTCTGGGTGGTTGCTAGGCGGTTGCTAGGGTGTTCTGGGTGGTTGCTATGGTGTTGCTAGGCGGTTGCTAGGGCGTTGCTAGGCGGTTGCTGGGGTGTTCTGGGTGGTTGCTATGGTGTTGCTAGGTGGTTTCTAGGGTATTCTGGGTGGTTGCTATGGCGTTGCTAGGCGGTTGCTAGGGTATTCTGGGTGGTTGCTAGGCGGTTGCTAGGGTGTTCTGGGTGGTTGCTATGGTGTTGCTAGGCGGTTGCTAGGGTATTCTGGGTGGCTGCTAGGGCGTTGCTAGGCAGTTGCTAGGGTATTCTTGGTGGTTGCTAGGGCGTTGCTAGGCGTTTGCTAGGGTGTCCTGGGTGGTTGCTATGGTGTTGCTAGGTGGTTGCTAGGGTGTTATGGGTGTTTGCTAGGCGGTTGCTAGGGTATTCTGGGTGGTTGCTATGGTGTTGCTAGGTGGTTGCTAGGGTATTCTGGGTGGTTGCTAGGGCGTTGCTAGGCGGTTGCTAGGGTGTTCTGGGTGGTTGCTAGGGTATTCTGGGTGGTTGCTATGGTGTTGCTAGGCGGTTGCTAGGGTATTCTGGGTGGTTGCTAGGGTGTTGCTAGGCAGTTGCTAGGGTATTCTTGGTGATTGCTAGGGCGTTGCTAGGCGGTTGCTAGGGTATTCTGGGTGGTTGCTATGGTGTTGCTAGGTGGTTGCTAGGGTATTCTGGGTGGTTGCTATGCCGTTGCTAGGCGGTTGCTAGGGTATTCTGGGTGGTTGCTAGGCGGTTGCTAGGGTGTTCTGGGTGGTTGCTAGTCGGTTGCTAGGGTATTCTGGGTGGTTGCTATGGTGTTGCTAGGCGGTTGCTAGGGTATTCTGGGTGGTTGCTAGAACGTTGCTAGGTGGTTGCTAAGGTATTCTGGGTGGTTGCTATGGTGTTACTAGGTGGTTGGTAGTTGTCACAGATGGTTACTATTGGAGTTCTTAACACTTTCTTGGCATGTTTTAGCACTACCTAATCGCTATTAGCATGTAGCTATTCACAGCTAGCTTGTGTAGCATGTTGGAAGCCCTGTTTGCTAGCATGAGTCAAAAGAGCCAAACCACATCTCTATACGATGTTCTGATGCAGAGATATAGGTCTTGCAAAATGGTTGCTAGGGTACTCTGTTTGGTTGCTAGGGAATGGCTTGGCAGCTGCCAGTCATCAAAGTCCAAAGGTTGCTTGTCAGTATGAATGATATAAACCAACTCCCATGCCTCTGTGACATTCAGAATGGAAGATATCCCTCTATAGATTTTAGTTGCTAAGGTGCTCGACAGTGGTTGCTAGGGAGGGGCTAGGAAGTGTTGAGGGGATTCAAGATTGGCTGTGTGCTGCCCCGAGTCAAACGAGACCACCCTTGTGTTTCTATGACACTTCTATCCGGAGATATTCTTTTGACCTCTTTCAATGGAAGTCTATGGGACTTGTTGCTAAGGTGCTCTAAATGGTTGCTAGGGCGTGGCTTAATAGCTTCACAATGATCCTGAGAGACTGATTGGTCATCTGAGTAAAATGAGCCCGTCCCCTTGTCTCTATGACACTGTGATCCAGAGCTATGTTCAATACAAAATCCCTATGCAATGTGCATCATAGTAAGTCAATGGGGCAAATTTGAGCAGCTCCTGCCCCCCAGGGGTGCAACTTTTACCCCATTGTGAGGTATGTTTTTACAGAGCCTGCCAGCCTCTTCAAATGTGGTAAATTACAAGTTTCTGAGAAATCATTGGTCAGTGCTACGAGTCGTCAAAGTTTGTGGCAATGTTAAGTCTATGGGATTTTTTTTACCCAATGATTTGCCCCTGGGGCAAACACCGTACCCCCGATCGGTAAGAAAAGTCACAGCACACCTCTCCTCAATAATCCGCACAATTTGACGCCTCAATCAGGGGTCTGTGATGTCGGCGTGTATTTTTTAACAGATGATTACTATGGAGTTTTTAAAAGGAGTTTTTATAGAGTTTTTATAGAGTTATTTAGTATTTAGTTATTTAGTTATTTAGCCTGCGGCCTCGTGCCTATCGCCCACGGTTGCTAGGGTGCTGTAACTCGTTGCTATGGTGTGGCTTTGAAGATTTTAGGCCATTACTTATTGGCTGCTTGATAAAATAAATCCTCTGAGGGAGAGCTGCTGTCAGGCCCTTTTCTGTGGATGTGTGTGAAAGTGACAGTTGGGATTCGAATTTCTGAACATTCCGCAATGTTAAGTCAATGGGATTTTTTTGGCCGCTTTTCGTCCGCTGTGCGAACATCGTACACCCGATCGCTTACAAAAGTCATAGCACACCTCTCCTCAATGAGCCGGTCGATTTGACGCCTCACTCAGAGGTCTGTGATAAACGGTGTGGGACGAGTTACGCGCCAAACTTTGTGTGGAATAATTTTTGCAAGATAATGCCTTTGGCAAGCACCACTAACTAGAAAAAGTTCGTCGAGACAAACTTTAAGTTGGCTTGTGAAAGTTTGGACCAGAAAGTTTAAATTAGTTTGAAGTTTACATTAGTTTAATATGTAAATTAGTTTAAACTGTAAATTAGTTTGAAGTTTAAAGTACTTTGAAGTTTAAATTAGTTAATAGTTTAAATTAGTTTAAGTTTAAATAAGTTTAAATTAGTTTAAAGTTAAAAGTAGTTAGAAGTTTAAATTAGTTTAAAGTTTAAAGTAGTTTGAAGTTTGAAGTAGTTTGAAATTTAAATTAGTTTATAGTTTAAATTAGTTTAAAGTTTAAATTAGTTTGAATTTTAAAGTAGTTTGAAGTTTATATTAGTTGCTAGGGTGTTCTGGGTGGTTGCTAGGCAGTTGCTAGGGTGTTCTGGGTGGTTGCTATGGTGTTGCTAGGGTGTTCTAACGCCTTTTGGGTGGTTGCTAGGGTGTTCTGGGTTGTTGCTAGGGTGTTCTGGTTGGTTGCTATGGTGTTCTAGGCTTTTTTGGGTGGTTGCTATGGTGTTGCTAGGATGTTTTAAGGTATTTTGGGTGGTTGCCAGGGTGTTCTGGGTGGTTGCTATGGTGTTGCTAGGGTGTTCTAACGCCTTTTGGGTGGTTGCTAGGGTGTTCTGGGTTGTTGCTAGGCAGTTGCTAGGGTGTTCTGGGTGGTTGCTATGGTGTTCTAGGCTTTTTTGGGTGGTTGCTATGGTGTTGCTAGGATATTTTAAGGTATTTTGGGTGGTTGCTAGGGTGTTCTGGGTTGTTTGCTATGGTGTTGCTAGGGTGTTCTAGGGTATGTTGGGTGGTTGCTATGGTGTTGCTAGGGTGATTTAAGGTATTTTGGGTGGTTGCTAGGGTGTTCTAGGTAGTTGCTAGGCAGTTGCTATGGTGTTATGGGGTTGCTAGGGTGTTCTAGGGTATTTCGGGTGGTTGCTATGGTGTTGCTAGGGTGATTTAAGGTATTTTGGGTGGTTGCTAGGGTGTTCTGGGTGGTTGCTAGGCAGTTGCTAGGGTGTTCTGGGTGTTGCTAGGGTGTTGCTAGGGTGTTCTAGGGTATTTTGGGTGGTTGCTAGGGTGTTGTAAGGTATTTTGTGTGGTTGCTAGGAAGTTGCTAGGGTGTTCTGGGTGGTTGCTATGGTGAACTTTATGAATTTAAAAGTTCATAAGTGTATGCATTTATGAAAATTCATAAGTGTATGAATTCATGAGTTTATTAGTTTATGAGTTTATGTGTACGAGTTTATGAGTTTAGAGTTTATAAGTTTAAATGAGTAAGAGTTCAGAGTTTATTAATTTATGAGTTTGAGTTCATAAGTGTATGAATTCATGAGTTTATAAGTGTACGAGTTTATGAGTTTATGATTTCATGAGTTCATAAGTTTATGAATTCATGAGTTTATAAGTGTACGAGTTTATGAGTTTATAAGTTTAAATGAGTAAGAGTTCAGAGTTTATTCATTCATGAGTTTGAGTTTATAAGTGTATGAATTCATGAGTTTATAAGTGTACGAGTTTATGAGTTTAGAGTTTATAAGTTTAAATGAGTAAGAGTTCAGAGAAAGATTAGTTAGAAAGAAAGATTAGTTAGAAAGAAAGTTATAAAGGAAGATTAGTTAGAAAGAAAGAAAGATTGAAAGAAAGATTAGAAAGAAAGAAATAGATTATTTAGAAAAGAAAGAAAGAAAGAAAGAAAGATTATTTAGAAAGAAAGATTAGAAAGAGAAAAAGATAGATAGATTAGTTAGAAAGAAAGAGAGAAAGAAAGATAGAAAGATTAGTTAGAAAGAAAGGAAAGATTAGTTAGAAAGGAAGATTAGTTAGAAAAGAAAGAAAGATTAGTTAGAAAGAAAGATTAGAAAGAGAGAAAGAAAGATAGAAAGGAAGATTAGTTAGAAAGAAAGAAAGATTGAAAGAAAGATTAGAACGAAAGAAAGAAAGATAGATAGAAAGATTAGTTAGAAAGAAAGAAAGATAGATTAGTTAGAAAGAAATAGATTAGTTCGAAAAGAAAGAAAGAAAGATTAGTTAGAAAGAAAGATTAGTTAGAAAGAAAGATTAGAAAGAGAGAAAGAAAGAAAGAAAGAAAGAAAGAAAGAAAGAAAGAAAGAAAGAAAGAAAGAAAGAAAGAAAGAAAGAAAGAAAGAAAGAAAGAAAGAAAGATTAGTTAGAAAGAAAGAAAGAAAGATAGAAAGATTTGTTAGAAAGAAAGTTAGAAAGAAAGAAAGAAAGATTAGTTAGAAAGAAAGAAAGTTAGAAAGAAAGTTAGAAAGGAAGATTAGAAAGAAAGAAAGATTAGTTAGAAAGAAAGAAAGAAAGATTAGTTAGAAAGAAATAGATTAGTTAGAAAATATAGAAAGAAAGATAGATTAGTTAGAAAAGAAAGAAAGAAATATAGATTAGTTAGAAAGAAAGAAAGATAGAAAGAAAGATAGATTAGTTTGAAAGAAAGAAAGATTAGTAAGAAAGAAAGAAAGATTAGTTAGAAAGAAAGAACAAAAGATAGATTAGTTAGAAAGAAAGAACAAAAGATAGATTAGTTAGAAAGAAAGAAAAAGATAGATAGAGGGATAGATAAAATAGTCAGATGATAGATTGATAGATAGATAGATAGATAGATAGATAGATAGATAGATAGATAGATAGATAGATAGATAGATAGATAGATAGATAGATAGATAGATAGATAGATAGATAAAATAGTCAGATGATATATAGTTAGAAATAGATGATAGAAAGATTAATAAGAAAGAAAGAAAGAGAGAAAGAAAAAGAGAGAGAAAGAAAGATTAGAAAGAAAGAATGGGTAGATAGATAGATAGATAGATAGATAGATAGATAGATAGATAGATAGATAGATAGATAGATAGATAGATAGATAGATAGATAGATAGATAGATAGATAGATAGATAGATAGATAGATAGATGAATTTATTAGTTTAAATGAGTCTCAATGGCTCATATAGTATATAGAATGGCAGTTTGATTCAGTCTAGGGCTTCAAGGAGTTTAGATTTGAATTTTTGACAGTTGGCCAGTTTGAAAATCTGAACATTCCGCAATGTAAAGTCAATGAGAATTTCAAATGTTTTTTTCCGAGTTTTGATCGTCATTTTTAGGAAAACCGTAAGTCCGATCAGTTAGAAAAGATATAGCATACCGAGTCAGAACAGTTTGAGTGTCTGTGCCGAGTTTGGAGTTTGTAGAGTTAAAGCTTTAGGAGGAGTTAGAATTGTAAATTTTACCTGCAAGAAGAAGAATAATAACTAGAAAAAGTTCGTCGAGACAAACTTTAAGTTGGCTTGTGAAAGTTTGGACCAATAAGTTTGAAGAAGTTTGAAGTTTAAAGTAGTTTAAAGTTTAAATTAGTTTGAATTTCAAAGTAGTTTAAAGTTTAAAGTAGTTTAAAGATTAAATTAGTTTAAAGTTTAAATTAGTCTGAATTTTAAAGGAGTTTGAAGTTTAAATTAGTTTGAAGTTTGAATTAGTTTAATGTTTTATATAGTTTAAAGTAGTTTAAAGTATAGTTTGAAGTAATTTAAAGTTGCTAGGGTGTTTCTAGTGGGAAAGAAAGATTAGTTAGAAAAGAAAGAAAGATAGATTAGTTAGAAAGAAAGATTAGTTAGAAAGAAAGTTATAAAGGAAGATTAGTTAGAAAGAAAGATTAGAAAGTTATAAAGGAAGATTAGTTAGAAAGAAAGAAAGAAAGATTAGAAAGAAAGATAGAAAGATTAGTTAGAAAGAAAGAAAGAAAGAAAGATAGAAAGATTAGTTAGAAAGAAAGAAAGATTAGTTAGAAAGAAAGTTAGAAAGAAAGATTAGTTAGAAAGAAATAAAGAAAGATTAGTTAGAAAGTAATAGATTAGTTAGAAAAGAAAGAAAGAAAGATAGATTATTTAGAAAGAAAGATTAGAAAGAGAGAAAGAAAGAAAGATAGAAAGATTAGTTACAAAGAAAGAAAGATTAGTTAGAAAGAAAGATTAGTTAGAAAGAAAGACTGTTAGAAAGGAAGATTAGTTAGAAAGAAAGAAAGAAAGAAAGAAAGATTAGAAAGGAAGAGAGAAAAAAGGAAGAGACAAAAAAGAAAGAAAGAAAGATAAAAAGATTAGTTAGAAAGAAAGAAAGATATATTAGTTAGAAAGAAATAGATTAGTTAGAAAAGAAAGAAAGAAATATTAGTTAGAAAGAAAGATTAGACAGAGAGAAAGAAAGAAAGATAGAAAGATTAGTTAGAAAGAAATAAAGTTAGAAAGAAAGATTAGTTAGAAAGAAAGAAAGTTAGAAAGGAAGATTAGAAAGAAAGAGAGAAAGAAAGAAAGATTAGTTAGAAAGAAAGAAAGTTAGAAAGGAAGATTAGAAAGAAAGAGAGAAAGAAAGAAAGATTAGTTAGAAAGAAAGAAAGATTAGTTAGAAAGAAATATTATTTAGAAAGAAATAGATTAGTTAGAAAAGAAAGAAAGAAAGATAGATTAGTTAGAAAAAAAAAGATTAGTTCGAAAGAAAGATAGAAAGAAAGATAGATTAGTTAGAAAGAAAGAAAGAAAGAAAGAAAGAAAGAAAGAAAGAAAGAAAGAAAGAAAGAAAGAAAGAAAGAAGATTAGTTAGAAAGAAAGATTAGTTAGAAAGAAAGAATGAAAGATAGATTAGTTAGAAAGAAAGAAAAAGAAAGATAGATAGATAGATAGATAGATAGATAGATAGATAGATAGATAGATAGATAGATAGATAGATAGATAGATAAAATAGTCAGATGATTGATAGATAGATAGATAGATAGATAGATAGATAGATAGATAGATAGATAGATAGATAGATAGATAGATAGATAGATAGATAGATAGATAGATAGATAGATAAAATAGTCAGATGATAGATAGATAGAAATAGTTAGATGATAGAAAGATTAGTTAGAAAGAAAGAAAGATTAGTTAGAAAGAAAGAAAGAAAGTTAGAAAGGAAGATTAGAAAGAAAGATAGAAGATTAGTTAGAAAGAAAGATTAGTTAGAAAGAAAGAAAGATTAGTTAGAAAGAAAGAAAGATTAGTTAGAAAGTAAGAAAGATTAGTTAGAAAGAAATAGATTAGTTAGAAAAGAAAGAAAGAAAGATAGATTAGTTAGAAAGAAAGAAAGAAAAAGGAAGATAGATAGATAGATAGTTAGAATAGTCAGATGATAGATAGATAGATAGATAGATAGATAGATAGATACATAGATAGATAGATAGATAGATAGATAGATAGACAGAAATAGTTAGATGATAGAAAGATTAGTAAGAAAGAAAGAGAGAAAGAAAAAGAGAAAGAAAGATTAGAAAGAATAGATAGATAGATAGATAGATAGATAGATAGATAGATAGATAGATAGATAGATAGATAGATAGATAGATAGATAAGTGTCATAGATAGATGAGTTTATTAGTTTAAATGAGTCTCAATGGCTCACATAGTATATAGAATAGCAGTTTGATTCAGTCTAGGCCTTCAAGGAGTTTAGATTTGAATTTTTGGCAGTTGGAGAGTTTGAAAATCTGAACATTCCGCAATGTTAAGTCAATGGGAGTTTTTTCCGACTTTGATCGTCATTTTTAGGAAAACCGTAAGTCCGATCAGTTAGAAAAGATATAGCATACCGAGTCAGAACAGTTTGAGTGTCCGTGCCGAGTTTGGAGTATGTGGAGTTAAAGCTCTAGGAGGAGATTGAGTTGTAAATTTTTGACAGAATAATAATAATAATAACTAGAACGTACATTTCCAGAAGAAAATGTGAAGTGGTGCCTGCAGTGGCAAAACTCGCCACTCGGTTGCTAGGGTGTGGTACATGATTGCATACGAGCCAACAAACATGTCTGTACTATGTTCTGGTGCTGAGATATGGCTTATTCATGTTGTTCAGGTGGTTGCTAGGGCGTTACTAAGGTGTTCTGAGTGGTTGCTAGGATGTTTTGGGTGGTTGCTAGGGTATTCTGGGTGGTTGCTAGGGGGTTCTGGTTGTTGCTAGGGTGATCTGGGTGGTTGCTAGGTGGTTGCTAGGGTGTTCTGGGCGGTTGCTAGGGTATTCTGGGTGGTTGCTAGGGCGTTGCTAGGCGGTTGTTAGGGTATTCTGGGTGGTTGCTAAGGCGTTGCTAGGCGGTTGCTAGGGTGTTCTGGGTGGTTGCTAGGCGGTTGCTAGGGTATTCTGGGTGGTTGCTAGGATGTTGCTAGGTGGTTGCTAGGGTATTCAGGGTGGTTGCTAGGGCGTTGCTAGGCGGTTGCTAGGGTGTTCTGGGTGGTTGCTAGGATGTTGCTAGGTGGTTGCTAGGGTATATTGGGTGGTTGCTAGGCGGTTGCTAGGGTATTCTGGGTGGTTGCTAGGATGTTGCTAGGTGGTTGCTAGGGTAATCTTGGTGGTTGCTAGGGCGTTGCTAGGCGGTTGCTAGGGTGTTCTGGGTGGTTGCTAGGCGGTTGCTAGGGTATTCTTGGTGGTTGCTATTTTGTTGCTAGGTGGTTGCTAAGGTATTCTGGGTGGTTGCTATGGTGTTACTAGGTGGTTGGTAGTTGTCACAGATGGTTACTATTGGAGTTCTTAACACTTTCTTGGCATGATTTAGCACTTACCTAATCGCTATTAGCATGTAGCTATTCACAGCTAGCTTGTGTAGCATGTTGGAAGCCCTGTTTGCTAGCATGAGTCAAAAGAGCCAAACCACATCTCTATACGATGTTCTGATGCAGAGATATAGGTCTTGCAAAATGGTTGCTAGGGTACTCTGTTTGGTTGCTAGGGAATGGCTTGGCATCTGCCAGTCATCAAAGTCCAAAGGTTGCTTATCAGTATGAATGATATAAACCAACTCCCATGCCTCTGTGACATTCAGAATGGAAGATATCCCTCTATAGATTTTAGTTGGTAATGTGCTCGACAATGGTTGCTAGGGAGGGGCTAGGAAGTGTTGAAGGGATTCATGATTGGCTGTGTGCTGCCCCGAGTCAAACGAGACCACCCTTGTGTTTCTATGACACTTCTATCCGGAGATATTCATTTGACCTCTTTCAATGGAAGTCTATGGGACTTGTTGCTAAGGTGCTCTAAATGGTTGCTAGGGCGTGGCTTAGTAGCTTCACAATGATCCTAAGAGACTGATTGGTCATCTGAGAAAAATGAGCCCGTCCCCTTGTCTCTATGACACTGTGATCCAGAGCTATGTTCAATACAAAATCCCTATGCAATGGGCCGTCCTACACCATAGTAAGTCAATGGGGCATTTGAGCAGCTCCTGCCCCCCAGGGGTGCAACTTTTACCCCATTGTGAGGTATGTTCTTACAGAGCCTGCCAGCCTCTTCAAATGTGGTAAATTACAAGTTTCTGAGAAATCATTGGTCAGTGCTACGAGTCGTCAAAGTTTGTGGCAATGTTAAGTCTATGGTATTTTTTTTACCCAATGATTTGCCCCTGGGGCAAACACCGTACCCCCGATCGGTAAGAAAAGTCACAGCACACCTCTCCTCAATAATCCGCACAATTTGACGCCTCAATCAGGGGTCTGTGATTTCGGCGTGTATTTTTTAACAGATGATTACTATGGAGTTTTTACTCCTACACCATAGTAAGTCAATGGGGCAACTTTGAGCAGCTCCTGCCCTCCAGGGGTGCAACTTTTACCCCATTGTGAGGTATGTTCTTACAGAGCCTGTCAGCCTCTTCAAATGTGGCAAATCACACGTTTCTGTGAAATCTGATTTCTGGGCTATGACTCGTCAAAGTTTGTTGCAATGTTAAGTCTATGGGATTTTTTTGGGGCGCTTTTTTGCCCCTGGGGCAATTACCGTACCCCCGATCTCTTAGAAAAGTTATAGATTTGACGCCTCACTCAGGGGTCTGTGATGTCAGCATGTATTTTTTATAACATAGTAAAAGATAGTTACTATAGAGTTATTATAGAGTTCTTACAATCTTTATTAACGAGTGCCTTTGGTATGGCACGAGGCCTACGGTTGCTAGGGTGCTGTAATTGGTTACTAGGGTGAGGCTATGAAGATTTTAGGCCATTAATTATTGGCTGCTTGATAATATAAATCCTCTGAGGGAGAGAGAGAGGGAGAGAAACGCAAGGGTGTCAGGCCCTTTTTGTCTGTGTGTGTGAAAAAGTCGGTTGGGATTTGAATTTCTGAACATTCCGCAATGTTAAGTCAATGGGATTTTTTTGGCCGCGTTTTCGTCCGCTGTGCGAACATCGTACACCCGATCGCTTAGAAAAGACATAGCACACCTCTCCTCAATGAGCCGCACGATCTGACGCCTCACTCAGGGGTCTGTGATAAACGGTGCGGGACGAGTTACGCGCCAAACTTTGTGTGGAATAATTTTTGCAAGATAACACTAGTGTTGCCTTGCCTTTGGCAAGCACCACTAACTAGAAAAAGTTTGTCGAGACAAACTTTAAGTTGGCTTGTGAAAGTTTGGACCAATAAGTTTGAAGAAGTTTGAAGTTTAAAGTAGTTTAAAGTTTAAATTAGTTTGAATTTCAAAGTAGTTTAAAGTTTAAAGTAGTTTAAAGATTAAATTATTTTAAAGTTTAAATTAGTCTGAATTTTAAAGGAGTTTGAAGTTTAAATTAGTTTGAAGTTTGAATTAGTTTAATGTTTTATATAGTTTAAAGTAGTTTAAAGTTTAAAGTATAGTTTGAAGTAATTTAAAGTTGCTAGGGTGTTTCTAGTGGGAAAGAAAGATTAGTTAGAAAAGAAAGAAAGATAGATTAGTTAGAAAGAAAGATTAGTTAGAAAGAAAGGAAGAAAGAAAGATTAGTTAGAAAGAAAGATTAGAAAGTTATAAAGGAAGATTAGTTAGAAAGAAAGAAAGAAAGATTAGAAAGAAAGATAGAAAGATTAGTTAGAAAGAAAGAGAGAAAGAAAGAAAGAAAGATAGAAAGATTAGTTAGAAAGAGAGAAATATTAGTTAGAAAGAAAGATTAGTTAGAAAGAAAGTTAGAAAGAAAGATTAGTTAGAAAGAAAGAAAGAAAGATTAGTTAGAAAGAAATAGATTAGTTAGAAAAGAAAGAAAGAAAGATAGATTATTTAGAAAGAAAGATTAGAAAGTGAGAAAGAAAGAAAGATAGAAAGATTAGTTAGAAAGAAAGAAAGATTAGTTAGAAAGAAAGATTAGTTAGAAAGAAAGACTGTTAGAAAGGAAGATTAGTTAGAAAGAAAGAAAGAAAGAAAGATTGAAAGAAAGATTAGAAAGGAAGAGAGAAAAAAGAAAGGAAGAGAGAAAAAGAAAGAAAGAAAGAAAGATAAAAAGATTAGTTAGAAAGAAAGATATATTAGTTAGAAAGAAATAGATTAGTTAGAAAAGAAAGAAAGAAATATTAGTTAGAAAGAAAGATTAGAAAGAGAGAAAGAAAGAACGATAGAAAGATTAGTTAGAAAGAAATAAAGTTAGAAAGAAAGATTAGTTAGAAAGAAAGAAAGTTAGAAAGGAAGATTAGAAAGAAAGAGAGAAAGAAAGAAAGAAAGATAGAAAGATTAGTTAGAAAGAAAGAAAGAAAGATTAGTTAGAAAGAAAGAAAGATTATTTAGAAAGAAATAGATTAGTTAGAAAAGAAAGAAAGAAAGATAGATTAGTTAGAAGAAAAAAAAGATTAGTTCGAAAGAAAGAAAGATAGAAAGAAAGATAGATTAGTTAGAAAGAAAGAAAGAAAGAAGATTAGTTTGAAAGAAAGAAAGATTAGTTAGAAAGAAAGAACGAAAGATAGATTAGGTAGAAAGAAAGAAAAAGAAAGATAGATAGATAGATAGATAGATAGATAGATAGATAGATAGATAGATAGATAGATAGATAGATAGATAGATAGATAGATAGATAGATAGATAGATAGATAAAATAGTCAGATGATAGATAGATAGATAGATAGATAGATAGATAGATAGATAGATAGATAGATAGATAGATAGATAGATAGATAGATAGATAGATAGATAGATAGATAGATAGATAAAATAGTCAGATGATAGATAGATAGAAATAGTTAGATGATAGAAAGATTAGTTAGAAAGAAAGAAAGATTAGTTAGAAAGAAAGAAAGAAAGTTAGAAAGAAAGATTAGAAAGAAAGATAGAAAGATTAGTTAGAAAGAAAGATTAGTTAGAAAGAAAGAAAGATTAGTTAGAAAGAAAGAAAGATTAGTTAGAAAGAAATAGATTAGTTAGAAAAGAAAGAAAGAAAGATAGATTAGTTAGAAAGAAATAAATATTAGTTAGAAAGAAAGAACGAAAGATAGATTAGTTAGAAAGAAAGAAAGAAAAAGGAAGATAGATAGATAGATAGATAAAATAGTCAGATGATAGATAGATAGATAGATAGATAGATAGATAGATAGATAGATAGATAGATAGATAGATAGATAGATAGATGTAATAGTCAGATGATATGACTATTCATATCTCAATGACTCATATAGTATATAGAATGGCAGTTTGATTCAGTCTAGGGCTTCAAGGAGTTTAGATTTGAATTTTTGGCAGTTGGAGAGTTTGAAAATCTGAACATTCCGCAATGTTAAGTCAATGGGAGTTTTTTCCGACTTTGATCGTCATTTTTAGGAAAACCGTAAGTCCGATCAGTTAGAAAAGATATAGCATACCGAGTCAGAACAGTTTGAGTGTCCGTGCCGAGTTTGGAGTATGTGGAGTTAAAGCTCTAGGAGGAGATTGAGTTGTAAATTTTTGACAGAATAATAATAATATGGCAAGCACCACTAATAACTAGAAAAAGTTCGTCGAGACAAACTTTAAGTTGGCTTGTGAAAGTTTGTATCAGAAAGTTTGAAGAAGTTTAAAGTAGTTTGAAGTTTAAAGTAGTTTAAAGTTTAAGGTAGTTTAAAGTGTAAATTAGTTTGAAGTTTAAATTAGTTTAAAGTTTAAATTAGTTTAAAGTTTAAATTAGTTTAAAGTTTTTAAATAGTTTAAAGTTTAAAGTAGTTTAAAGTTTAAAGTATAGTTTAGGGTGTTCTCGGTGGTTGCTATGGGTTTGCTAGGTGGTTGCTAGGGTATTCTGGGTGGTCGCTAGGGTGTTGCTAGGTGGTTGCTAGGGTGTTCAGGGTGGTTGCTATGGTGTTGCTAGGTGGTTGCTAGGGAGTTCAGGGTTGTTGCTTAGGTGTTGCTAGGTGGTTGCTAGGGTGTTCTGGATGGTTGCTAGGTGGTTGCTGGGGTGTTCTGGGTGGTTTCTAGGTGGTTGCTAGGGTTTTCTGGGTGGTTGCTATGGTGTTCTAACGCCTTTTGGGTGGTTGCCAGGGTGTTATGGGTGGTTGCTATGGTGTTGCTAGGGTGTTCTAGGCTTTTTTGGGTGGTTGCTATGGTGTTGCTAGGGTGTTTTAAGGTATTTTGGGTGGTTGCTAGGGTGTTCTGGGTGGTTACTATGGTGTTGCTATGGTGTTTTAAGGTATTTTGGGTGGTTGCTAGGGTGTTCTGGGTGGTTACCAGGCAGTTGCTAGGGTATTCTAGGGTATTTTGGGTGGTTGCTATGGTGTTGCTATGGTGTTTTAATGTATTTTGGGTGGTTGCTAGGGTGTTCTGGGTGGTTGCTAGGCAGTTGCTAGGGTGTTCTAGGGTTTTAAGTTTAAAGTAGTTTGAAGTTTACATTAGTTTAATATGTAAATTAGTTTAAAGTGTAAATTAGTTTAAAGTTTAAATAAGTTTAAATTAGTTCAAAGTTTAAAGTAGTTTGAAGTTTGAAGTAGTTTGAAGTTTAAATTAGTTTATAGTTTAAATTAGTTTAAAGTTTAAATAAGTTTAAATTAGTTCAAAGTTTAAAGTAGTTTGAAGTTTGAAGTAGTTTGAAGTTTAAATTAGTTTATAGTTTAAATTAGTTTAAAGTTTAAATAAGTTTAAATTAGTTTAAAGTTAAAAGTATTTAGAAGTTTAAATTAGTTTAAAGTTTAAAGTAGTTTGAAGTTTGAAGTAGTTTGAAGTTTATATTAGTTGCTAGGGTGTTCTGGGTGGTTGCTAGGGTGTTCTGGGTGGTTGCTAGGCAGTTGCTAGGGTGTTCTGGGTGGTTGCTATGGTGTTGCTAGGGTGTTGTAAGGTATTTTGGGAGGTATTTTGGGTGGTTGCTATGGTGTTCTATGGTGTTTTGGGTGGTTGCTATGGTGTTGCTAGGGTGATTAAAGGTATTTTGGGTGGTTGCTAGGGTGTTCTGGGTGGTTGCTAGGCAGTTGCTAGGGTGTTCTGGTGGTTGCTATGGTGTTGCTATGGTGTTTTAAGGTATTTTGGGTGGTTGCTAGGGTGTTATGGGTGGTTGCTGGCAGTTGCTAGGGTGTTCTGGGTTAGGTTAAAAAGAAAGAAAGGTTTGAAAGAATTGTTAGATATAAATGTTAGAAAGAAAGAAAGAAAGATTAGTAAGAGAGAGAAAGAAAGAAAGAAAGAAAGAAAGAAAGAAAGAAAGAAAGAAAGAGAGAGAAAGAAAGACAAGAAAGAAAGAAAGAAAGAGAAAGAAAGAAAGAGAGAAAGATTAGTTAGAAAGAAAGAAAGATTGAAAGAAAGATTATAAAGAAAGAGAGAAAGAAAGAAAGAAAGATAGAAAGATTAGTTAGAAAGAAAGAAAGAAAGATTAGTTAGAAAGAAATAGATTAGCTAGAAAAGAAAGATTAGAAAGAGAGAAAGAAATAAAGATAGAAAGATTAGTTAGAAAGAAAGATTAGTTAGAAAGAAAGATTAGTTAGAAAGAAAGATAGAAAGGAAGATTAGTTAGAAAGAAAGAAAGAAAGATTGAAAGAAAGATTAGAAAGAAAGAAAGAAATAAAGAAAGAAAGAAAGAAAGAAAGAAAGAAAGAAAGATAGAAAGATTAGTTAGAAAGAAAGAAAGATTAGTTAGAAAGAAAGATTAGTTAGAAAGAAATAGATTAGTTAGAAAAGAAAGAAAGATTAGTTAGAAGGAAAGATTAGAAAGAGAGAAAGAAAGAAAGATAGAAAGATTAGTTAGAAAGAAAGAAAGAAAGTTAGAAAGGAAGATTAGAAAGAAAGAAAAAGAAAGATAGAAAAATTAGTTAGAAAGAAAGATTAGTTAGAAAGAAAGAAAGAAAGATTAGTTAGAAAGAAATAGATTAGTTAGAAAAGAAAGAAAGAAAGATAGATTAGTTAGAAAAGAAAGAAAGAAAGATAGATTAGTTAGAAAAGAAAGAAAGAAAGAAAGATAGATTTGTTAGAAAGAAAGAAAGATAGATTAGAAAGAAAGAAAGATTAGTAAGAAAGAAAGAAAGATTAGTTAGAAAGAAAGAATGAAAGATAGATTAGTTAGAAAGAAAGAAAAAGATAGATAGATAGATAGATAGATAGATAGATAGATAGATAGATAGATAGATAGATAGATAGATAAAATAGCCAGATGATAGATAGATAGAAATAGTTAGATGATAGAAAGATTAGTAAGAAAGAAAGAAAGAGAGAAAGAAAAAGAGAGAGAAAGAAAGATTAGAAAGAAAGAATGGGTAGATAGATAGATAGAAAAGTGTCATAGATAGATGAGTTTATTAGTTTAAATGAGTCTCAATGGCTCATATAGTATATAGAATGGCAGTTTGATTCAGTCTAGGGCTTCAAGGAGTTTAGATTTGAATTTTCGCTGATACTTGGCCTCAAACAAACCTCCCTAGAGACAAAACTATAGGTTGTATCGGCGAAATGACCTGACCATGAGCGAGACAAGGCCTTTGTGAACGATGTGAAGTATTTTTTGTGTGGATAGAGTTGAAAAAAGGGACCACTTTGGCGAGTTGAAAAACTGATCCGTAATGCTCTGATCACTAAAGTTTGACCTGAATTTATAATTGCCAATGGAGGATTGTCTGTCACTCTTGTCCTTTGGAAGGACACAGAGAAAAAATTATAAGTCCGAGGGATTTACTAAACACACGTGAGGAACCACAACAAAAATACCTACGTTTCAAGTATAATTACATGCCCGAAGAGTTAAAATTGTGGCCAGGCCAGTGATTCAAAATGCTTGAAGCATTCACACTAATAAGTATACAGAAGAACACTAGTGATGCCTTGCCTTTGGCAAGCACCACTAACTAGAAAAATTGCATTTCCTGCGGAACATGCGTGTGAATACTTGAAATGCTTAACTGAAATGCAAGAAAGAAAGAAAGAAAAATAAAGAAGGATTAGTTAGAAAGAAATAGATTAGCTAGAAAAGAAAGATTAGAAAGAGAGAAAGAAATAAAGATAGAAAGATTAGTTAGAAAGAAAGATTAGTTAGAAAGAAAGATTAGTTAGAAAGAAAGATAGAAAGGAAGATTAGTTAGAAAGAAAGAAAGAAAGATTGAAAGAAAGAAAGAAAGAAAGAAAGAAAGAAAGATAGAAAGATTAGTTAGAAAGATTAGTTAGAAAGAAAGAAAGATTAGTTAGAAAGAAAGAAAGATTAGTTAGAAAGAAAGATTAGTTAGAAAGAAATAGATTAGTTAGAAAAGAAAGAAAGATTAGTTAGAAGGAAAGATTAGAAAGAGAGAAAGAAAGAAAGATAGAAAGATTAGTTAGAAAGAAAGAAAGAAAGTTAGAAAGGAAGATTAGAAAGAAAGAAAAAGAAAGATAGAAAAATTAGTTAGAAAGAAAGATTAGTTAGAAAGAAAGAAAGAAAGATTAGTTAGAAAGAAATAGATTAGTTAGAAAAGAAAGAAAGAAAGATAGATTAGTTAGAAAAGAAAGAAAGAAAGATAGATTAGTTAGAAAAGAAAGAAAGAATGATAGATTTGTTAGAAAGAAAGAAAGATAGAAAGAAAGATAGATTAGAAAGAAAGAAAGATTTGTAAGAAAGAAAGAAAGATTAGTTAGAAAGAAAGAATGAAAGATAGATTAGTTAGAAAGAAAGAAAAAGATAGATAGATAGATAGATAGATAGATAGATAGATAGATAGATAGATAAAATAGCCAGATGATAGATAGATAGAAATAGTTAGATGATAGAAAGATTAGTAAGAAAGAAAGAAAGAGAGAAAGAAAAAGAGAGAGAAAGAAAGATTAGAAAGAAAGAATGGGTAGATAGATAGATAGAAAAGTGTCATAGATAGATGAGTTTATTAGTTTAAATGAGTCTCAATGGCTCATATAGTATATAGAATGGCAGTTTGATTCAGTCTAGGGCTTCAAGGAGTTTAGATTTGAATTTTTGGCAGTTGGGGAGTTTGAAAATCTGAACATTCCGCAATGTTAAGTCAATGGGAGTTTTTTCCGACTTTGATCGTCATTTTTAGGAAAACCGTAAGTCCGATCAGTTAGAAAAGATATAGCAACTCGAGTCAGAACAGTTTGAGTGTCCGAGCCGAGTTTGGAGTATGTGGAGTTAAAGCTCTAGGAGGAGATTGATATAGAAATTTCAGAGTAAGAAGAAAAAGAATAATAATAAGTTTAAATAGGATTTCAGTAAGTTGGCTCTCACAAGCCAACTTAATAATAATAAGTTTAAGTACAATATCAGTAAGTTGGCTCTCACAAGCCAACTTAATAAGTTTAAATAGGATTTCAGTAAGTTGGCTCTCACAAGCCAACTTAATAACTAGAAAAATTGCATTTCCTGCGCAACATGCGTGTGAATGCTTGAAATGCTTAAATGAAATGCACAAACAACTGCAAAATATTGCTAAACAAGCTGAGATGCACAAACAACTGCAAAACAGAGCAAAAATGCAAAAAAAGCTTAATTCAAATGCATTAATAAGCTGAAATGCAAAAGAAGATAACATTTTTTTTTAGAAAACTAAAGAGTTTAATTAGAGAGGTAGAGAAGTAGACAGAGGTAAATAAATAAAGGGGTAGATAAAGAGACAGAGGTAGAGAAGTAAAGGAGAACAAAAAAAAGACAGGTATAGATAGATAGATAGATAGATAGATAGATAGATAGATAGATAGATAGATAGATAGATAGATAGATAGATAGATAGATAGATAGATAGATAGATAGATAGATAGATAGATAGATAGATAGATAGATAAATAATTTGGACACAGAAAGTCAAATGGTTAGACAGGCAGATAGATAGAAGAGGATAAAAGGAGGAGTAGAAAGGAGAAGAAGAGATTAGGAAAGGAGGGGAGAAGAGGAGGACAGGAGGAGTAGAGGATGGAAGGAGGAGAAGAGGAGGGAAGAGGGAGGGAGAACAGGAGAAGCAGAAGCATAAATGCAACAAAAACCTGTAGTAATTAAAGTTCCTTCAGAAAAGAGCTCAGTGACTGTCCACCAATCAGAACACAGGAGCAATTATGTGTGTCTCCCTTTGATCTTGTCTAATCAACATCACCTGTGCAATCAGCTTTCCTATTTAGACAGAGGCCAAAATCGCTGATACTTGGCCTCAAACAAACCTCCCTAGAGACAAAACTATAGGTTGTATCGGCGAAATGACCTGACCATGAGCGAGACAAGGCCTTTGTGAACGATGTGAAGTATTTTTTGTGTGGATAGAGTTGAAAAAAGGGACCACTTTGGCGAGTTGAAAAACTGATCCGTAATGCTCTGATCACTAAAGTTTGACCTGAATTTATAATTGCTGCCAATGGAGGATTGTCTGTCACTCTTGTCCTTTGGAAGGACACAGAGAAAAAATTATAAGTCCGAGGGATTTACTAAACACAAGTGAGGAACCACAACAAAAATACCTACGTTTCAAGTATAATTACATGCCCGAAGAGTTAAAATTGTGGCCAGGCCAGCGATTCAAAATGCTTGAAGCATTCACACTAATAAGTATACAGAAGAACACTAGTGATGCCTTGCCTTTGGCAAGCACCACTAACTAGAAAAATTGCATTTCCTGCGGAACATGCGTGTGAATACTTGAAATGCTTAACTGAAATGCAAGAAAGAAAGAAAGAAAAATAAAGAAGGATTAGTTAGAAAGAAAGAAAGATGGATTAGTTAGAAAGAAATATGGATTAGTTAGAGAGAAAGAAAGAAAGATAGATTAGTTAGAAAGAAAGAAAGATAGATTAGTTAGAAAGAAAGAAAGAAAGATAGATTAGTTCGAAAAAAAAGAGAAAGATAAGAAAGAAAGAAAGATTAGGTAGAGAGAAAGAGAGAGAGAAAGAAAGGAAGAAAGATAGATTAGGTAGAAAGAAAGAAAGAAAGATTAGGTAGAAAGAGAAAGAAAGAAAGATTGGTTGCTAGGGCGTTGCTAGGCGGTTGCTATGGTGTTGCTAGGTGGTTGCTAGGGTAATCTGGATGGTTGCTAGGTTGTTGATAGGCGGTTGCTTGGCTTTTCTGGGTGGTTGCTATGGTGTTGCTAGGTGGTTGCTAAGGTATTCTGGATGGTTGCTAGGTTGTTGATAGGCGGTTGCTAGGGTGTTCTGGGTGGTTGCTAGGTGGTTGCTAGGGTGTTCTGGGTGAGAGTGCTCATGGGAGAACTCCAGTCAGAGTGTTTTGAGGTAAATGTTGGGGTGAAGCAAGGCTGTGTCTTGGCTCCGGTGCTCTTTAACATCCTCCTCTCTGCCATCACCTGCCTCTTCCACCGCGTCATGGGACATGAAGACGGTGTCCATGTGGAATACCGACTTGACGGAAGTCTTTTCAACCTCCGTCGGCTCCAGGCCCGCACAAAGACAAAGATCCGCCAAATCTGTGAGCTTCAGTATGCTGATGACTGTGCCATCTTAGCTCATAGCCCGGACTCTATGCAGCACGCCCTTAACACAATAACCAGTTTGTACCAATCCTTTGGCCTACAGGTCAACATTCAAAAAACCGAGATCATGTCCCATCTCACAACCCCCGCCCTCACATCCCCCAGCTTTCACATAAATGGTGTTCCACTTAAAACAGTGGACCACTTTACCTACCTCGGCTCCGATTTGTCCTCATGCTGCTCCCTTGACACAGAAATACACACCCGGATAAATAAAGCCTCATCATCTTTTGGACGCCTACGCAGCAGGGTTTTTGAAAACCGTAACCTGAAGGTCAGTACCAAAGTCGCTGTTTACAACGCGGTTTGTGTCTCCACTCTGCTTTATGGGGCAGAGTCTTGGACCCCATACCGCCAACACATTATCAGCCTAGAGGCCTTCCACATTCGCTGCCTACAGAAGATCCTCAGTTTGTCCTGGGAAGATCGAATCCCCCATACAGTCATCCTCAGCAACACTGACTCAATCTGTATGGAAGCAGCTGTGGCCAAAAAACATCTGCACTGGATAGGGCACACCATACGCATGCCTGAACACCGCCTGCCCCGCCAAGTCCTTTACAGTCAACTCATGGGCGCTAAGCGGTCAGCGGGAGGGCAAAAGCGGCGCTTTAAGGACTACACCAGGGACATTCTAAAGCGAGCGAACATCCCCCTTACGCAACTTGAATCTCTGGCACTTGACAGATCAGCCTGGCAGGTTACCAGTGCCACTGCTGTCTCTCAAATACACCAAACCAACCAAGACCGACGATCCGAGAGGCGCATCAAGAGACACCAATGGGTGGCTGGCACCCCCCTGGCATCTGGTTTCCCCTGCTCCATCTGCGGTCGAGTGTGCGGCTCAAGGATCGGACTCAACGCCCACGAAAAGTGGCACCAGCAGCAAGGTCGCTGAACCCCCAAACCTAACCCCCCCCCCCACCCCCATCCCACCCCTGGAGCAAGCGTCATCATCGAACACGATGGACAGCTAAGAGAGAGAGCTAGGGTGTTCTGGGTGGTTGATAGGCGGTTGCTAGGTGGTTGCTAGGGTATTCTGGGTGGTTGCTAGGGTGTTGATAGCTGGTTGCTAAGGCATTCTGGATGGTTGCTAGGTGGTTGCTAGGGTGTTCTGGGTGGTTGCTAGGTGGTTGCTAAGGTGTTCTGGGTAGTTGCTAGGCGGTTGCTAGGGTGTTCTGGGTGGTTGCTAGGGTGTTGCTAGGTGGTTGCTAGGGTGTTCTGGGTGGTTGCTAGGCGGTTGCTAAGGTATTCTGGATGGTTGCTAAGGTGTTGCTTGGTGGTTGCTAGGGTGTTCTGGGTGGTTGCTAGGCGGTTGCTAGGGTGTTCTGGTTGGTTGCTAGGGAATTCTGGGTGGTTGCTAGGGCGTTGCTAGGCAGCTGATAGGGTATTCTTAACATTTCTTGACATGATTTAGCACTGACCTAATTGCCATTAGCATGTAGCAATTCACAGCTAGCATGTGTAGCATGTTGGAAGTCCTGTTTGCTAGCATGAGTCAAAAGAGCCAACCTCCATCTCTATACAATGTTCTGATGCAGAGATATAGGTCTTGCAAAATGGTTGCTAGGGTACTCTCTTTGGTTGCCAGGGAGTGGTTTGGCAGCTGCCAATCATAAAACTCCAAAGGCTGATTGTCAGTGTGAATGATATAAACCAACCCCCATCTCTATACGATGTTTTGATGCAGAGATATAGGTCTTGCAAAACGGTTGCTAGGGTACTCTGTTTGGTTGCTAGGGAGTGGCTTGGCAGCTGCCAATCATGAAGCTCCAAAGTCAATGTGAATGTATAAACCAACCCCCATCTCTATACGATGTTTTGATGCAGAGATATAGGTCTTGAAAAATGGTTGCTAGGGTACTCTGTTTGGTTGCTAGGGAGTGGCTTGGCAGCTGCCAATCATGAAACTCCAAAGGCTGCTTGTAAGTATAAATGATATAAACCAACTCCCATGCCTCTGTGACATTCAAAATGTAAGAGATCCCTCTTTGGATTTTGGTTGCTAAGGTGCTCGACAATGGTTGCTAGGGCGTGGCCAGTAAGTGTTGAGGTGATTCAGGATTGGCTGTTTGCTGGCCCGAGTCAAACGAGCCCACCCTCATGTTTCTATGACACTTGTATCCTGAGATATCCCTTTGATCTCTTTTAATGGTAGTCAGAAAGAAAGAAAGATTAGGTAGAGAGAAAGAGAGAGAGAAAGAAAGAAAGAAAGAAAGAAAGATAGATAGATTAGGTAGAAAGAAAGATTAGGTAGAAAGAGAAAGAAAGAAAGAAAGAAAGAAAGAAAGAAAGAAAGAAAGAAAGAAAGATTAGGTAGAGAAAAAGAGAGAGAGAAAGAAAGAAAGAAAGAAAGAAAGAAAGAAAGATAGATTAGGTAGAAAGAAAGATTAGGTAGAAAGAAAGAAAGAAAGAAAGAAAGAAAGAAAGAAAGAAAGAAAGAAAGAAAGAAAGAAAGAAAGAAAGAAAGAAAGAAAGATTAGGTAGAGAGAAAGAAAGAAAGAAAGATAGATTAGGTAGAAAGAAAGATTAGGTAGAAAGAAAGAAAGATTAGGTAAAAAGAAAGAAAGATTAGGTAGAAAGAAAGATTAGGTAGAAAGAAAGAAAGAAAGAAAGAAAGAAAGAAAGAAAGAAAGAAAGAAAGAAAGAAAGAAAGAAAGAAAAATGAAGGATTAGTTAGAAAGAAAAAGATGGATTAGTTAGAAAGAAAGATGGATTAGTTAGAGAGAAAGAAAGAAAGATAGATAGATAGATTAGTTAGAAAGAAAAAGATAGATTCGTTAGAAAGAAAGATAGATAGATTAGTTCGAAAGAAAGAAAGAAAGAAAGATAGATTAGTTAGAAAGAAAGAAAGATTAGAAAGAAACAAAGAAAGAAAGATAGAAAGAAAGAAAGAAAGATTAGAAAGAAAGAAAGAAAGAAAGAAAGATTGGGTAGAGAGAAGGAGAGAGAGAAAGAGAGAAAGAAAGAAAGAAAGAAAGAAAGAAAGAAAGAAAGAAAGAAAGAAAGATTAGGTAGAAAGAAAGATTAGGAAGAAAGAAAGAAAGAAAGAAAGAAAGAAAGAAAGAAAGAAAGAAAGAAAGAAAGAAAGAAATAAAGAAATAAAGATTAGCTAGAAAGAAAGATAGATAGATTAGTTAGAAAGAAAGAAAGATAGATTAGTTAGAAAGATAGATTAGTTAGAAAGAAAGATAGATTAGATAGAAAGAAAGATAGATTAGGTAGAAAGAAAGATTAGGTAGAAAGAGAAAGAAAGAAAGAAAGAAAGATTAGGTAGAAAGAGAAAGAAAGAAAGAAAGAAAGAAAGATAGATTAGGTAGAAAGAGAAAGAAAGAAAGATTAGGTAGAAAAAAAAGAAAGAAAGAAAGAAAGAAAGAAAGAAAGAAAGAAAGAAAGAAAGAAAGAAAGAAAGAAAGAAAGAAAGAAAGAAAAATAAAGAAGGATTAGTTAGAAAGAAAGAAAGATGGATTAGTAAGAAAGAAAGATGGATTAGTAAGAAAGAAAGAAAGAAAGAAAGAAAGAAAGAAAGAAAGAAAGAAAGAAAGAAAGAAAGATTAGGTAGAAAGAAAGATTAGGTAGAAAGAAAGAAAGAAAGAAAGAAAGAAAGAAAGAAAGAAAGAAAGAAAGAAAGAAAGAAAGAAAGAAAGAAAGAAAGAAAGAAAAATGAAGGATTAGTTAGAAAGAAAAAAGATGGATTAGTTAGAAAGAAAGATGGATTAGTTAGAGAGAAAGAAAGAAAGATAGATTAGTTAGAAAGAAAGATAGATAGATTAGTTAGAAAGAAAAAGATAGATTCGTTAGAAAGAAAGATAGATAGATTAGTTCGAAAGAAAGAAAGATAGATTAGTTAGAAAGAAAGAAAGATTAGATAGAAAGAAAGAAAGATTAGAAAGAAAGAAAGATTAGAAAGAAATAAATAAAGAAAGAAAGATTGGGTAGAGAGAAAGAAAGAAAGAAAGAAAGAAAGAAAGAAAGAAAGAAAGATAGATTAGGTAGAAAGAAAGATTAGGAAGAAAGAAAGATTAGGTAGAAAAAAGAAAGAAAGAAAGAAAGATTAGTTAGAAAGAAAGAAAGATAGATAGATTAGTTAGAAAGAAAGATAGATTAGTTAGAAAGAAAGATAGATTAGATAGAAAGAAAGAAAGATAGATTAGGTAGAAAGAAAGATTAGGTAGAAAGAGAAAGAAAGAAAGAAAGATTAGGTAGAAAGAGAAAGAAAGAAAGAAAGATTAGGTAGAAAGAAAGAAAGATTAGGTAGAAAGAGAAAGAAAGAAAGAAAGAAAGAAAGAAAGAAAGAAAGAAAGAAAGAAAGAAAGAAAGAAAGAAAGAAAGAAAGAAAGAAAGAAAGAAAGAAAGAAAGAAAGAAAGAAAGAAAGAAAAATAAAGAAGGATTAGTTAGAAAGAAAGAAAGATGGATTAGTTAGAAAGAAAGAAAGATGGATTAGTTAGAGAGAAAGAAAAAAGATAGATTTGTTAGAAAGAAAGAAAGATAGATAGATTAGTTCGAAAGAAAGATAGATTAGTTAGAAAGAAAGAAAGAAAGAAAGAAAGAAAGAAAGAAAGATTAGAAAGAAAGAAAGATTAGAAAGAAAGAAAGAAAAAAAGATTAGGTAGAGAGAAAGAAAGAAAGAAAGAAAGAAAGAAAGAAAGAAAGAAAGAAAGAAAGAAAGAAAGAAAGAAAGAAAGAAAGACTGGGAAGCAAAGACTGTGTCTGCTTCCCGGACAATGTTAGGAAGATTGTTCCAAAGTTTTGGTGCTAAATAGGAAAAGGATCTACCGCCAGCAGTCGATTTAGATATTCTAGGTATTATCAACTGGCCAGAATTTTGAGATCGCAATAGACGTGAAGGAGTATAATGCGTTAAGAGCTCGCTCAAGTACGGCGGAGCTAAACCATTTAGTGCTTTGTAAGTAATCAGCAATATTTTAAAATTTATACGATGTTTAATAGGGAGCCAATGCAGTGTTGACAGAACGGGGCTAATATGGTCGTACTTCCTGGTTCTGGTAAGAAGTCTAGCGGCTGCGTTTTGAACTAGCTGTAGTTTGTTTATTAAGCGTGCAGGGCAACCACCTAGCAGAGCAATAATCTAGCCTTGATGTCATGAACACATGAACTAATTGTTCCGCATTTGTCAATGAGAGCATATGGCGTAATTTAGATATATTTTTAAGATGGAAAAATGCGGTTTTACAGACACTAGACACGTGACTTTCAAATGAAAGATTGGTATCCAAGAGCACACCCAGGTTCCTAACCGACGACGAGGACTTAACAGAGCAGCCATCAAGTGTTAGACGGTATTCTAGGTTATTACGTGTGGAAGCTTTTTGTCCAATAATTAGAATCTCTGTTTTTTCTGAATTTAGTAGTAGGAAATTACTAGTCATCCAATTTTTCATATCAACTATTCATTCCGATAATTTTGTGAATTGGTGAGGTTCATTAGGTTTGGAAGAAATATAGAGCTGAGTATCATCAGCATAACAGTGAAAGCTAATTACATGTTTCCTAATGATATCTCCTAAAGGTTGCATATACAGAGTAAAAAGCAGTGGTCCGAGAACTTAGCCTTGTGGTACGCCATACTGAACTTGTGATCGATAAGACATCTCTTCATTTACTGCTACAAACTGATAGCGGTCAGATAAATATGATTTAAACCATGCTAATGCAATTCCACTAATGCCAACATAGTTTCTAGTCTATCTAAGAGAATGTTGTGGTCAATGGTGTCAAATGCAGCACTAAGATCAAGTAACACTAATAGAGAGATACAACCACGATCGGATGATAAGAGCAAATCATTTGTGACTCTAATGAGAGCAGTCTCAGTGCTATGGTGCGGTCTAAATCCTGACTGGAAATCCTCGCAGATATCATTTCTTTCAAGAAAGGAACACAGCTGTGAGGATACTGCTTTTTCTAATATCTTTGATAGAAAAGGTAGATTTGAGATCGGCCTGTAACTGACTAATTCTGTAGGATCAAGTTGCGTTTTTTTAACAAGCGGTTTAATCATAGCCAGCTTAAAGGTTTTTGGTACGTATCCTAGAGACAAAGACGAATTAATGATGTTAAGAAGAGGATCTATGACTTCTGGAAGCATCTCTTTCAATAGTTTAGTCGGTATAGGGTCTAACATACATGTTGTCGATTTAGATGATTTAACGAGTTTGCAAAATTCTTCCTCTCCTATAGCAACAAATGAATCAAATTTTTCCTCAGGGAGACTACACTGCACTGTCTGATGTGATACTGTAGTAGACGGTTGCATAGTTATAATTTTGTCCCTAATATTATCAATCTTATAAGTGAAGTAGTTCATAAAGTCATTACTGCTGCGTTTCTTGGAAACTTCTGGGCTTGAAGCTTTCTTTTTCGTTAGTGTAGCCACTTTTTCAAATAAATACCTAGGATTATGTTTATTTTCTTCTAATAGGGTTGAAAAATAAGCAGATCTAGCAGCTTTTAAAGCCTCTCTGTAAGCAATCGAGCTCTCCTTCCATGCAATCCGAAATACCTCTAGTTTTGTTTTCTTCCAGTTGCGCTCCATTTTTCTGGCTGCTCTCTTAAGGGCCCGGGTGTGCTCGTTGTACCACGGCGTTGGACTATTTTCTTTAATCTTCTTTAAGCGCAACGGAGCAACTGTGTCTAAAGTGCTGGAAAGGAGAGAGTTAAAAGTTTCTATTGCAATATCTAGTTCTGCTAAGCTATCTGGGATGCTGAGATGATGAAACTGATTAGGAAGATTATTGATAAAGCAATCTTTAGTGGCAGAAGTGATAGGTCTAACATACTTGTAACACGGAGTCGGCTTTGCAGCCTTGGCTAAATGTAATTTACATGAGACTAGATAATGATCTGACATGTCGTCGCTCTGCTGCAGAATTTCAACAGCATCAACATTTATTCCATGTGATAATATTAGATCTAGAGTATGATTACGACAATGAGTAGGTCCTGACACGTGTTGTCTAACTCCAATAGAGTTAAGAATGTCTTTAAATGCCAATCCTAATGCATCTTTTTCATTATCTACATGTATATTAAAATCACCAACAATTAGAACTTTATCTGCAGCCAATACTAATTCTGATAGAAAGTCAGCAAATTCTTTGATAAAGTCTTTATGGTGCCCTGGTGGCCTGTATACAGTTGCCAGCAGAATTCTCAAACTTGATTTATCGTTTACATTATATATTTTTACATTAAGCACCAACACTTCGAAAGAAGTATATTTAAAACTAGATTTTTTAGTGGTTTTGAAAATATTACTATAAATTACAGCAACACCTCCCCCTTTGCCTTTCAGGCGAGGTTCATGTTTATAACAGTAATCATGGGGGGTGGACTTATTTAAAGTAATGTAATCGTTTGGTTTTAGCCAGGTTTCTGTCATACACAGCACATCTCGGTTACAATCTGAAATCATATCATTAACTATGAGCGCTTTTGAAGTAAGGGATCGAATATTCAGCAACCCAAGCTTTATCGTTTGCTCATCTGTATTATATCTATTTTTTATTTGTTGAATATCAATTACATTTTTAACCTTAGATCGGTTTGGACGTTTTTTGGATTTCCAAATTCGGGGAACAGACACAGTCTCTATATGATGATATCTAGGTGAAAGAGGCTCTATGTGATGGGATTTATCTGACCTTGGTGACTCGAGGCCGCTAGCAGATAGTCGGTTTAGCCAGTTTGTCTGCTTCCTGACCTGAGCCCCAGATTGTCATGTTTTGTCTCTAAGACTATGAGCCAAATTACTAGAGAGAAGAGCAGCACCATCCCAGGAGGGATGAATACCATCTCTTTTCAACAGGTCAGGTTTGCCCCAAAAACTTTTCCAATTGTCTATGAATTCTATATTATTTTGCGGACACCACTTAGACAGCCAGCCATTGAGTGATGACAATCTGCTAACTATCTCATCACTCCTTCGAACAGGAAGGGGGCCAGAGCAGATTACAGTGCCTGACATCGTACTTGCGAGTTCAAACACCTCTTTAATATAAATTTTGGTGATCTCCGACTCTCAGACGTTGTCTAAGCTGCATTTAGTAGTATAAACAACTAGAAATGGTAGTAAATTATGGTTCAAAACAGAAAGAAATACAAAGCTAATACGAGGCTTAGACGGAGCTTACAGCCTCGAAGCAAACAAAACACAGCAGGCAGCTAGGCAGACAGGAGCAATCGATCTAGATAGATAGATAGATAGATAGATAGATAGATAGATAGATAGATAGATAGATAGATAGATAGATAGATAGATAGATAGATAGATAGATAGATAGATAGATAGATAGATAGATAGATAAGTTCATTAGTAAATATAGAATGGTAGTTTAATTGAGTCTAGGGCTTCAGGGAGTTTAGATTTGTGTTTTTGTGTTGTACACTACTGGGCCACCGTAGTCTTGGCTCAATTTGAACATGTTGCAATGAAAGTCAATGGGATTTTTATGGTTTTTAATATTAATTTTTAAGAAATCTGAAAGTCACATCAAAAAGAAAAGTAATAGCACACAAGTCCTTTAAAAGCTGAACATTTTGATAGTTGAATGGTTTTTGTAGCACAAAGTAGAGAGGAGTTGAAAGCGACCACGGAAGAATACGGAATAATAATAATAAAGATTTGGATTTCAATAGTGTGAATGCTTGAAGCATTCACACTAATAATAAGTATACACAATAACAATAGTGATGCCTTGCCTTTGGCAAGCACCACTAATAATAAGTATGGAGAAGAACAATAGTGTTGCTTTGCAAGCACCACTAATAAGTATGCACAATAACAATAGTGATGCCTTGCCTTTGGCAAGCACCACTAATAATAAGTATGCACAATAACAATAGTGATGCCTTGCCTTTGGCAAACAGAATACCCAGAGTATTTTGGGTGGTTGCTTGGGCGTTGATAGGGTGTTCTGGGTGGTTGCTAGGTGGTTGCTAGGGTATTCTGGGTGGTTGCTATGGTGTTGCTTGGCAGTTGCTAGGGTATTCTGGGTGGTTGCTAGGGCGTTGCTAGGCGGTTGCTAGAGTGTTCTGGGTGGTTGTTAGGGCGTTGCTATGCGGTTGGTAGGGTATTCTGGGTGGTTGCTAGGGCGTTGCTAGGTGGTTGCTAGGGTATTCTGGGTGGTTGCTATTGTGTTGCTAGGGGGTTGCTAGGGTGTTCTGGGGTGTTATGGTGTTGCTAGGGTATTCTGGGTGGTTGCTAGGTGGTTTCTAGGGCGTTGCTAGGTGGTTGCTAAGGTATTCTTTGTGGTTGCTATGGTGTTGCTAGGTGGTTGCTAGGGTGTTGCTAGGTGGTTGCTAGGGTGTTCTGGGTTGTTGCTAGGCGGTTGCTAGGGTATTCTGGGTGGTTGCTATGGTGTTGCTAGGCGGTTGCTATGGTATTCTGGGTGGTTGCTATGGTGTTACTAGGTGGTTGGTAGTTGTCACAGATGTTTACTATTGGAGTCCTTAGCATTTTATGGTATGATTTAGCACTTACCTAATTGCTATTAGCATGTAGCTATTCACAGCTAGCATGTGTAGCATGTTGGAAGTCCTGTTTGCTAGCATGAGTCAAAAGAACCAACCTCCATCTCTATACGATGTTCTGATGCAGAGATATATGTCTTGCAAAATGGTTGCTAGGGTACTCTGTTTGGTTGCTAGGGAGTGGCTTGGCAGCTGCCAATCATGAAACTCCAAATACTGATTGTCAGTGTGAATGATATAAACCAACTCCCATGCCTCTGTGACATTTAGAATGGAAGATATCCCTATTTGGATTTTGGTTGCTAAGGTGCTTGACAATGATTGCTAGGGAGGGGCTAAGAAGTGTTGACATGATTCATGATTGGCTGTTTGCTGCCCCGAGTCAAACTTTTGTTAACCCCATCTCATTATGATGTTCTGATGCAGAGATATAGGTCTTGCAATATGGTTGTTAGGGTACTCTGTTTGGTTGCTAGGGAGTGGCTTGGCAGCTGCCAATCATGAAACTCTAAAGGCTGATTGTCAGTGTGAATGATATAAACCAACCCTCATCTCTATATGATGTTCTGATGCAGAGATGTAGGTCTTGCAAAATGGTTGCTAGGGTACTCTGCTTGGTTGCTAGGGAGTGGCTTGGCAGCTGGCAATGATGAAACCCCAAAGGCTTCTTGTCGCTATGAAAGATATAAACCAACGCCCATTCCTCTGTGACATTCAGAATGGACGATATCCCTCTTTGGATGTTGGTTGCTAAGGTGCTCGACAATGGTTGCTAGGGCGTGGCTAGGAAGTGTTGAGGTGATTCATGATTGGCTGTTTGCTGCCCCGAATAAAACGAGACCATCCTCGTGTTTCTATGACACTTCTATCCGGAGATATCCCTTCGATCTTTTTCAATGGAAGTCTATGTAACTTGTTGATAAGGTGCTCTAAATGGTTGCTAGGGTGTGGCTAGTTAGTTTCACAATGATCCTGAGAGACTGATTGGTCGTGTGAGTAAAATGAGCCCGTCCCCTTGTCTTTCTGACACTGTGATCCAGAGCTATGTTCAATACAAAATCCCTATGCAATTTACCATAGTAGGAGAAACACATGCATTTCATGGGCCGTCCTTCACCATAGTAAGTCAATGGGGCAACTTTGGGCGCCTCCTGCCCCCCAGGGGTGCAACTTTTACCCCATTGTGAGGTATGTTCTTACAGAGCCTGTCAGCCTCTTCAAATGTGGTAAATTACACGTCTCTGCGAAATTCTCGCTCTGAGCTATGACTCGTCAAAGTTCGTCGCAATGTTAAGTCTATGGGATTTTTTGCCCAATTTTTTGCCCCTGGGGCGACCATCGTACCCCCGATCGCTTATAAAAGTCATAGCACACCATTCCCGAATAATCCGCACGATTTGATGCCTCATTCGTGGGTCTGTGACAAAAGCTGCGGGAGGAGTAGCGCGTCAAACTTGGCCAGAAGAATAACAATAATGTTGCTTGCCATAGGCAAGCACCATTAATAAGAATAATAAGTATGTGAGATAACAATAATGTTGCTTGCCATAGGCAAGCACCATTAATAAGTATGGTGGAGAACAATAATGTTGCTTGCCATAGGCAAGCACCATTAATAATAAGTATGACGGATAAAAATAGTGATGCCTTGCCTTTGGCAAGCACCACTAATAATAAGTATGGAGAAGAACAATAGTGTTGCTTTGCAAGCACCACTAATAAGTATGACGGATAACAATAGTGATGCCTTGCCTTTGGCAAGCACCACTAATAATAAGTATGGAGAAGAACAATAGTGTTGCTTTGCAAGCACCACTAATAAGTATGACGGATAACAATAGTGATGCCTTGCCTTTGGCAAGCACCACTAATAATAAGAATAATACGTATGGAGAAGAACAATAGTGTTGCTTTGCAAGCACCACTAATTTGTAGTGGCAAAACTCGCCACTCGGTTGCTAGGGTGTGGTACATGATTGCATACGAGCCAACAAACATGTCTGTACGATGTTCTGGTGCTGAGATATTGCTAATTCATGTGTTCAGGTGGTTGCTAGGCGGTTGCTAGGGTGTTCTTGGTGGTTGTTATGGTGTTGCTAGGCGGTTGCTAGGGTATTCTGGATGGTTGCTAGGGCATTGCTAGGTGGTTGCTAGGGTGTTCTGGGTGATTGCTATGGTATTGCTAGGTGGTTGCTAGGGTATTCTGGGTGGTTGCTAGGGCGTTGCTAGGTGGTTGCTAGGGTGTTCTGGGTGGTTGCTATGGTGTTACTAGGTGGTTGGTAGTTGTCACAGATGGTTACTATTGGAGTTCTTAACACTTTCTTGGTATGATTTAGCACTTACCTAATCGCTATTAGCATGTAGCTATTCACAGCTAGCATGTGTAGCATGTTGGAAGCCCTGTTTGCCAGCATGAGTCAAAAGAGCGAAACCACATCTCTATACGATGTTCTAATGCAGAGATATAGGTCTTGCAAAATGGTTGCTAGGGTACTCTGTTTGGTTGCTAGGGAATGGCTTGGCAGCTGCCAGTCATCAAAGTCCAAAGGTTGCTTGTCAGTATGAATGATATAAACCAACTCCCATGCCTCTGTGACATTCAGAATGGAAGATATCCCTCTATAGATTTTAGTTGCCAAGGTGCTCGACAATGGTTGCTAGGGAGGGGCTAGGAGGTGTTGAGGGGATTCATGATTGGCTGTGTGCTGCCCCGAGTCAAACGAGACCACCCTTGTGTTTCTATGACACTTCTATCCGGAGATATTCTTTTCTATATTCTTTTCAATGGAAGTGGATGGAACCTGTTGCTAAGGTGCTCTAAATGGTTGCTAGGGCGTGGCTTAATAGCTTCACCATGACCCTGAGAGACTGATTGGTCATCCGAGTAAAATGAGCCCGCCCCCTTGTCTCTATGACACTGTGATCCAGACCTATGTTCAATACAAAATCCCTATGCAATGTGTAGACCTACACCATAGTAAGTCAATGGGGCAACTTTGGGCAGCTCCTGCCTACCAGGGGTGCAACTTTTACCCCATTGTGAGGTATGTTCTTACAGAGCCTGTCAGCCTCTTCAAATGTGGCAAATCACACGTTTCTGTGAAATCTGATTTCTGAGCTATGACTCGTCAAAGTTTGTTGCAATGTTAAATCTATGGGATTTTTTTGGGTGCTTTTTTGCCCCTGGGACAATTACCGTACCCCCGATCTCTTAGAAAATATGTAGCACACCTCTCCTCAATAGGCCGCACGATTTGATGCCTCACTCAGCGGTCTGTGATGTCAGCATGTATTTATTATAATATAGTAACAGATAGTCACTATAGAGTTATTATAGAGTTCTTAAAATCTTTATTAACGAGTGCCTATGGCCTACGGTTGCTAGGGTGCTGTAATTGGTTGCTAGGGTGAGGCTATGAAGATTTTAGGCCATTACTTATTGGCTGCTTGATAATATAAATCATCTGAGGGAGAGAGAGAGGGAGAGAAACGCAGGGGTGTCAGGCCCTTTGTGTCTGTGTGTGTGAAAAAGTCGGTTGGGATTTGAATTTCTGAAAATTCCGCGATGTTAAGTCAATGGGATTTTTTGGGCGCTTTTTCGTCCGCTGTGCGAACATCGTATACCCGATCGCTTAGAAAAGCTGCGGGAGGAGTAGCGAACTTAACTTTTGTGTGGAATAATAATAAGAAGAAGAATAAGTATGCAAGAGAACACTAGTGATGCCTTGCCTTTGGCAAGCACCACTAAGTATGCACAATAGCAATAGTGATGCCTTTCCTTTGGCAAGCACCACTAATAATAAGTATGCACAATAACAATAGTGATGCCTTGCCTTTGGCAAGCACCACTAATAAGTATGGAGAAGAACACTAGTGATGCCTTGCCTTTGGCAAGCACCACTAATAATAAGTATGGAGAAGAACACTAGTGATGCCTTGCCTTTGGCAAGCACCACTAATAATAAGTATGCAAGAGAACACTAGTGATGCCTTGCCTTTGGCAAGCACCACTAATTAGTGTTTCACATAAAGGTTAATCAAAAATGTCAGAAAGACTTCAAGGGGGGAAAAAAAAGAAAGAAAAAAAAATTCAGAAAATCAAACAGAGCAAAATAAATCCAGAGGAAAATCACTAGAGGGAATTACCAGAAGACTAGAGAGGTTGGTCTCAACATATCAAACACTGACCTTAGGACAAGAGGAACAGAGCAACTTAAATAGTGGGAAACTGGAATGAAACACAATGAGGGCCTCTAGTGGCCAAAACTATTCCATAAACCTAACAAAAAGCAATTGTGTTTCAGGGGTGGAGTGGACAAATTGAGGGGGCACAAATCAGATCTAAGGGGCAATGGGGGCAGTCCCCCTTTTGCCCCCTCGTGGCGCAGGCCCTGTGCTGATCATGTGATGCACTGAACATTCTAATCACACAGGTGTAATCCTACACTCCAGGGACCAAACTAGACTGATCACACCAGTGTGATCGTACACGTCAAAGGTGTTAATTGCGATGCAAACTAACCTGGCGGTGCCCATCGTGGGTTATGGATCAACTAACAGTATCATTATAAAGGTTTTTAAACAACATTACACATTCACTTACACATATTTGAGAATCGGAATATATCCGCTAGTTGATGACATAGCTAACATGTTTGTGAATATTTTGAATAAAAAAAGACAAATGAAATAAAGGCGATACAACTGTCATTCGGCGCTATTGTGGCTGTGGTGTGTCATGTGACAAGCATGACGCTTCGCCAATAATAAGGTGATACATTCTAAAACAACGTTGTAATGTTTTATTGTTGTTGCTTTATCTTTATCTTTTGCTTAAAGGGACAGTTCACCTGAAAATGAAAATTAGCCCATGATTAACTCACCCTCAAGTCATCCTATGTGTATATGATATTCTTCTTTCAGACGAATACAATCGGATTTATATGAAAAAAAATGTCCTGACTCTTCCAAGCTTTATAATGGCAATATTAAAATTATCATGAATATTTTTCTTACACAAACTCATCGCTTCCCTTCAGAAGGCCTTTATTAACCCCCCGGAGCCATGTGGAGCACTTTTATGATGGATAGATGCACTTTTATGGACTTCAAAACAGAAACAGCAGAACGTCTTCCGTTCAGAAGAAGGCCGATCATTTACACGAGCTTCGGATACTTCGGATAATTACAAAATGCGAATCTCAATCATCCAAAATCTCAGAAATAACCAGTAGCAGAGCTAAGCCTCATGGAGAGACTCAAGAAGAGGTTGCCACTTTTAGACTACACCTGGACGTTTCTGAATGGTTAGTGGATACATTTATGTAGTTGTTGTGGAGTTACATTGATTCATCTCATCGACTTGCATGTTTAACTTTTACACAAGTTGAAACAGTTGCATGAGGTCTTTGAGACAGCTGTGACATTTTTTGGTCAACTTGTGCTTTTTTGGTCAACTTAGTAACTTTCTCTGTACTTGTGCTGTGGTGCGGAGAATCCTTACATGGAGTTGGTTTGGGTGTGTTTCATCCAAATTATTAACCATTGGAGTGCAGTCTCTCATTTAGAATGATCTGAATTCATTAACATTGTTACAAGATTAAGTAGTTATTCATTTGAGTATGCACCTGTTGTGAATCTGGTGGGAAAGTGTTTGTGTGTGCATGTGTGCGTGCGTGTGTGCGTGTGTGTGTGCGTGGGTGTGTGTGTGTGTGATACATTCTGTTATCTTCTTTAGACAATGGCAGCATTGAGCGCAAGTTAAGCAAACATTTCAGCACTTTAATACAAGCCTGAATGTACTGCACATCAGAGAGCATGTTGAAAAATACAATACAGAAAGAAAGAAAGAACATTTTTTCACCTTTAATGTGAAATTACAACCAATGCAATTCCACTGAAAAAAAAATATAATAATAGATAATTATTATATTGTAAACATCGTTTCACTTATACATAATGTGCTGTTATTACCTTATGAACTGTGATTACATTATAAGCTGCTACAGTGTGTTAATAATGTAATACATTTCTAATATTCACCTATTACATTGTGTGAAAAATTGTTATTACATTGAAAAATCGTTATTACATTATGAGCAGCCATATCACCCTGCAGCCCAAGACTGGTTGCCCACTGAAGCTAAGCAGGGTTGAGCCTGGTCGTACCTGGATGGGAGACCTCCTGGGAAAACTAGGTTGCTGCTGGAAGAGGTGTTAGTGAGGCCAGCAGGGGGTGCTCACCCTGTGGTCTGTGTGGGTCCTAACGCCCCCAGTATAGTGATGGAGACACTATACTGTAACAAGCACCATCCTTTGGATGAGACGTTAAACCGAGGTCCTGACTCTCTGTGGTAATTTAAAATCCCATGGCACTTTTCGTAAAGAGTTGGGGTGTAACCCCGGTGTCCTGACCAAATTCCATCCATTGGCCCTTGCCAATCATGTCCTCCTAATAATCCCCATCCATTGAATTAGCTCTATCACTCTCTCTCCTCTCCACCTATAGCTGGTGTGTGGTGAGCGCACTGGCGCCATTGTACTGTGGCTGCTGTCGCATCATCCAAGTGGATGCTGCACACTGGTGGTGGTTGAGGAGAGATCCCCTAATATGATTGTAAAGAGTTTTGGGAGAACAGTAGTACATATGAAAGCGCTATATAAATGCCTAATTCATTCATTCATTCATTCATTTATACAAGATTTTATTTGATTTATTATTGAATTATAACATTATAAACATTTTATTACATTAATAATGTAATACCTATTACATTGAGCTTTGTTATTACATTATGAGTTGCATAAGTATGAAAAATTCATACAGTGATAAGTGAATGAGACCCAGTATCCTAGACACCCAAAAGAAATGTAAAATATTTTGTTGGATTTCATTAATTTCACTTTCTTCAATTTCTCTCTTTTTGTGTCACCGTCAGACGGCAGGTGTGATGTCTGTCTACCTATTTATGAAGCGGTACACTGCAGAGGAGATGTACAGGCCACACCCGGGTTTCTACAGGCCACGCCTCAGCAACTGTTCTGACTATTCTGGCCAGTTCCTGCATCCAGATGCCAGGGCTCGTGGACGCAGTCTCTCAGACATCTCCAGTGAAGCATCCGTCCAAATGAATTTAAACTACCCCGCCCTTCTCAAGTGTCCTGACTATGATCAGATGTCCTCATCTCCCTGTTGAAATTGCAAATAAGCACTGGTGATATCTGAGACGGAGAAAGTTCTATAGCTAGTTCTTGAAGATGCTGTGCTGGAATGGCTTTGGCACCGAAGATCCTGTGTGTTTGGACGTTATTTACTTGTCTTTGCGAGCCTTCAGTACCGATGCAGGTTTTCTGAGTTTAATACATCAGTTGATGGTATCATGTTATTTGTAGTGCACTACACTGATGTGAAGCAAACAGTAGGCTATCTCTGCCTTTTTCTTAAAGTTCTGGATTTTATTTTAGAATTTTTTCATTCAAACAGTCAGTTGGTTCTTTGTCATTTTTTTAACCAAAACTGCAGCTTTCATTGAGAACTGAGCTATGTTTTAAAAAAAAAAGTATAAAACGGCTAGTTTTTTAGTTGCCTGTTTGTTAAAGCACATACTAGAAAAGAAGAAATGTGACACCATTAAACTGGACCTGCCCTTAAAAACCATTACACAGAGCTTAAATATTGATGTTTTATGTTATTATTATGACTAGCTGTGGTCTTTGGATTAAGATTTTGTGTTTGATATGAATTTTAATATTAATCCAGACTCCAGTTTTATTCATTTATTTTTTTTATGATTATTATTTATTGTTACCATTTATTTCTTTATTTTGATGGTCCGTAACCTTGCACCTACATGTCAACTAACTCTCAATAGACTCTCAATAGACTCTCAATTAGGGGTAGGGGTCAGGGGTAGTAGAATGAGGGATTAGGGTTAGTAGAATAAGTTGACATGTACTAGCAAAGTTACTTATAGTCAGTAGAATGTCTGTTCGGGGACCATCAAAATATAGTGTCAACAGATATTATGTAGACAGTCTACTAATTTTCTAATAATACTCTAAAAAGAGTTATCTGACATGTAGGTGCAACTATACTTATTGTCAACAGATTGTCTAAAGCGGAAAATCAACATAAAGTGTTACATTTGTTGTTATCTGCTTGTGCTTTACATTCTGGTCTAATCAGAAGATCAACACATCATGTTGCAGAGACAACAATTGTTTTGATTATTACAAGAAAACCAAAAATCTGTATTATTGATTTTCACTGCAGTATATACGGGTCCTTCTCAAAAAATTTGCATATTGTGATAAAGTTCATTATTTTCCATAATGTAATGATAAAAATTAAATTTTCATATATTTTTGATTCATTGCACACCAACTGAAATATTTCAGGTCTTTTATTGTTTTATTACTGATGATTTTGGCATACAGCTCATGAAAACCCAAAATCTCAAAAAATTAGCATATTTCATCCGACCAATAAAAGAAGTGTTTTTAATACAAAAAAAAGTCAACCTTCAAAAATTTATGTTCAGTTATGCACCCAATACTTGGTCGGGAATCCTTTTGCAGAAATGACTGCTTCAATGCGGCGTGGCATGGAGGCAATCAGCCTGTGGCACTGCTGAGGTGTTATGGAGGTCCAGGATGCTTCGATAGCGGCCTTAAGCTCATCCAGAGTGTTGGGTCTTGCGTCTCTCAACTTTCTCTTCACAATATCCCACAGATTCTCTATGGGGTTCAGGTAAGGAGAGTTGGCAGGCCAATTGAGCACAGTAATACCATGGTCAGTAAACCATTTACCAGTGGTTTTGGCACTGTGAGCAGGTGCCAGGTCATGCTGAAAAATGAAATCAGATGGAAGCATAAAGTGCTCCAAAATCTCCTGATAGCTAGCTGCATTGACCCTGCCCTTGATAAAACACAGTGGACCAACACCAGCAGCTGACATGGCACCCCAGACCATCACTGACTGTGGGTACTTGACACTGCACTTCAGGCATTTTGGCATTTCCTTCTCCCCAGTCTTCCTCCAGACTCTGGCACCTTGATTTCCGAATGACATGCAAAATTTGCTTTCATCCGAAAAAAGTACTTTGGACCACTGAGCAACAGTCCAGTGCTGCTTCTCTGTAGCCCAGGTCAGGCGCTTCTGCCGCTGTTTCTGGTTCAAAAGAGGCTTGACCTGGGGAATGCGGCACCTGTAGCCCATTTCCTGCACACGCCTGTGCACGGTGGCTCTGGATGTTTCTACTCCAGACTCAGTCCACTGCTTCCGCAGGTCCCCCAAGGTCTGGAATCGGTCCTTCTCCACAATCTTCCTCAGGGTCCGGTCACCTCTTCTCGTTGTGCAGCGTTTTTTGCCACACTTTTTCCTTCCCACAGACTTCCCACTGAGGTGCCTTAATACAGCACTCTGGGAACAGCCTATTTGTGCAGAAATTTCTTTCTGTGTCTTACCCTCTTGCTTGAGGCTGTCAATGATGGCCTTCTGGACAGCAGTCAGGTCGGCAGTCTTACCCATGATTGCGGTTTTGAGTAATGAAACAGGCTGGGAGTTTTTAAAAGCCTCAGGAATCTTTTGCAGGTGTTTAGAGTTAATTAGTTGATTCAGATGATTAGGTTAATAGCTCGTTTAGAGAACCTTTTCATGATATGCTAATTTTTTGAGATAGGAATTTTGGGTTTTCATGAGCTGTATGCCAAAATCTAAAATCTAAAATATATGAGTTTAATTTTTATCATTACATTATGGAAAATAATGAACTTTATCACAATATGCAAATTTTTTGAGAAGGACCTGTATATTAGGAAAAGAATAAACATGTAAAATTCTATGTATGTTTTATAATAAATTTCTCGACTGTTTATATATTCCATTTGTTATGAATTGATTTTTTTTTTTTCAGATTACATATAACTTTTGTACATATGGGCCATCAATATGTAAAATACAGCACACCAAGCAGGGGCGCGTCCAGGATTTTATATTTGGGGTGGCAAAGGAGGGGGGGAGGAGGGAGGGGGAGGAGGGGGGGGGGGGGGGCAGAATGAGGGGTGGGAACTAGGTTTCCCATAGTATATGTAAAAAAAAAAAAAAGTTATTCCGGTTATGAGGGACATATGCTTATTTTCATAAATTTCTTATGCTCAGAGGGCTAACAGTAAATTATAAACTATCATCCATTTCAACTGAAAGATGAAGGCTGTAATACTAACATTGTCCACTACAGGAATCCGCAGGATGTGTGTGTGTGTGTGTGTGTGTGTGTGTGTGTGTGTGTGTGTGTGTGTGTGTGTGTGTGTGTGTGTGTGTGTGTGTGTGTGTGTGTAAGCATATTAATGGAGTTATCATGGAAAAAAGGCCTTGCTGTAGTGGAGATTACTGGTGGGAACGAAAACTTTTAAAATAAAATAAATGTATTACTTCATTTGTACACAAAGTGCATTTATTTATTTATTTATATTGATCAAAGAGGCAAGTTTATTTATATAGCACATTTCATACACTATGGCAATTCAAAGTACTTTACAGTACCTACAATGTTTGGAACACCAGTGACTACTGTGAACAGGGCAGTTGGCGTCCAGGAAAGACTGGAGGACAGCCGGGAAAGACCGTCTGACGGCAGGAAAGGCTGCACCAGGGGTGGATGGGCTAGTTACCCTCTCCACAGGTCCTCATACTGGGGACACCCTAACTAACTACGAGCACAAATAAAGAAAGACAGCCCGAAGGTCCTTCGAGAGGCGGGATGGAAGATGGACCAAATAGGACGGATAACACGGAACCGACCGGCATGGAAACGACTAACGAACAAAGGATCATGAGGAGCTGCAGCTGCGGATGGTCGAATGTGACAACTTACAGGGGCCTGCGGATACACCAAGGGAAGGCTAAATGTGGAGGGAAGGACCAAAAGCAAACTTGCACTGCGCAAGCAGGTCAGACAAGGAGACGTCAGAGCCGGGTTGAGCACCACAGCGTTACTGATTTCACCATTGCAGATGGTCACAGGGAGGTGGAGCAGCCGCACCAGCAGCAGGCCCAAAGTCAGCAGCAGGCCCAAAGTCAACAACAGGTGCACAGCCCAGAGCGTGAGAGTCACGCAGAGACCCCCAGCAGCAACCCATTAAGACAAGCAAAGGAGAGACCAACCAGACAAGGCAAAGTCAAATGGCCAAAATCCATCGAAAAAGCTGCCTGGGAAAGCTTTGACCAAGGCCTGCACACCATCCTTGAGAATTCGCTACGAGGCAGTACAATCACCAAGCTAGACCTCTTTGGCAGTATTGTCTATGGGGAGGGCAAAGAGAGGTTTGGGGAGGTAATCCAGAGGAAGAACATCCCTAGAAGGGTGGGAAGGCGCGAGCAAGAGATTCACAAGCTTGTGAAGGAGAGGAGACTGCTTAGGAAGTCCTGGCGAAAAGCAGATGAAAATGAAAAGGAGGGTCTGAAAGCGCTTTGGGACCAGATCAGAAGCAGGCTTGCAACCCTGAGAAGGGCAGAGCGGATTCGGAAGCGAAGAAGTAAGAAAGAGAAGGAGCGAGCGAGTTTCTTTCGGGACCCTTTCAGGTATGCCCGAAGCCTGTTGGAAGAGAAGAAAAGCGGGAGGCTGGAAGCCACCGAACAGGAGCTTGAGGAACACATCAAGAAACAGCTAACTGATCAAGAAAAGAACATCCCTCTTGGGTCGCCTGGGCATGTGCCTCGTCCTGCTGAGCCAGCCACTGAATTTGACATGACACCACCCAAATGGGCTGAAGTCAAGCTAGTGGTAGACAGGGCAAGGTCTGCCTCTGCACCAGGGCCCAATGGTGTGCCCTACAAGGTTTATAAGAACTGTCCCATGGTACTGAAGCTACTCTGGAGGCTGATGAGAGTAGCGTGGAAGGCCCAGAGCATCCCCTCAGAATGGAGTTGCGCAGTAACGACCTTCATCCCAAAAGAACAAAATTCCTGCAACATCAACCAGTTTAGAGGCATTGCACTTCTAAACGTGGAAGGGAAAATATTCTTTTCTGTGGTGGCCAAGCGTTTAACCAACTACCTCCTGAACAACTGCTACATTGACACCAGTTGCCAGAAGGCAGGCGTCCCAGGGTTCCCCGGTTGTGTGGAACACTCAACCATGATCTGGGAGCAGATTCAGACAGCCAAGCGGGAAAAACAAGATCTCCACGTAGTTTGGTTGGATCTGGAGAATGCCTATGGTTCCATTCCCCATCAGTTAATTACCTTTGCCCTGGAATTCTTTCACATTCCACCCAGCATTCGGAACCTCATCTCCAATTACTTCCGCAGCTTCACTGTTTGCTACACAACACAGGAGGCAACGTCAGGATGGCACCACCTAGAGAAAGGCATCGCAATGGGTTGCTCAGTGTCTCCCATCCTCTTCACAGCAGCCTTTGAAATCATTCTCATCGGCGGGAGACAGATGGTTCGAGGGGTGAGAGGACAGTCAGGCCAACGACTGCCAGCCCTGCGGAGTTATATGGATGACGTAACCGTCCTTCTTCAAACAGCAGCCTGTACCAACCGGCTAATGAAGAGGTTTGAAGAACTCCTCAGTTGGGCCAGGATGAGAATAAAACCTGCTAAGTCCCGGAGTCTCTCTATACGCAAAGGAGCCAGAAATGATCACATCTTTTTCACAGTGAACAGTGAGAAGATCCCAATACTAGCAGAACAACCCATCCGGAGCCGTGGGAAACTGTATACAGCCGACTTGTCAGATAAGCATATGGCTAATACAGTAATGCTACAACTCACCGAAGGTCTGATGCGGATCGACAAGAGCCATCTTCCGGGTAAATTCAAGATCTGGTGTTACCAGTTCACCTTATATAGGCGGCTAATGTGGCCTCTCAAGATGTGTGAGATAACCACCTCCAATGTGCAGAAGATGGACTCAAAAGCCAACAATTACATCAGGAAGTGGCTGGGCTTACCTCGGGGCCTCTCCAGTGTTGGTCTGTTTGGGAGGAATGCACTTCAACTGCCATTGAGGTCAATCCTGTTGGGCTACAGACAGGAGAAGGTGAGGCTTGTCCTAGAGCTGAGGAACTCGTCGGACCCATCTGTGCAGAACACCAAAGCCCCAGTCCGAACAGGTCGCAAGTGGAGGGCAGAACTAGCAGTCGACCAGGCTATCAGCAGGCTGAAACACCAAGAGATTGTTGGCAGAGCACAGTCAGGGAGAACTGGCCTGGGGTGGGGTACTGCTCCGAAAAGGTGGTCCAAAGCCACAAGGAAGGAAAGGAAAGAGCTAGTGATTTCTGAGGTGGTCAGGACAGAGGAGGAGAACTATCAGATTAAAGCCCTTAGCCAACGTCAGCAAGGACGCTGGACGACCTGGGAAGGAGTGATAAGCAGGACCGTAGGTTGGGCTGACATGTGGAAGATCCCCCAAGCCAGGCTGAGTTTCCTCATAAGGTCTACATACGACACCCTCCCAAGCCCCAGCAATCTTTGTCTGTGGTATGGCTCAGAGGAGAGCTGCCAGCTTTGCAATGCCCCAAATCCGAGCCTGCAGCACATCCTGTCAAGCTGCAAAACAGCACTGACCCAGGGTCGGTACAGGTGGCGACACGACCGAGTCCTGCGGAAGCTGGCAGAGATCCTGGAGATACGCAGGGTGGAATCAGCCTGGGAGCGCCTACCACCAAAAGCAAGGCGGCCGATCCACTTTGTTAGAGAGGGAGGAAGAGCCACCAAAATCACGCAACCACAGAGATCAGCCCTGGCAGGCAGTTGTGAGTGGAACCTGAGAGTGGACCTCGATCGGCAGCTCAGGTTTCCAACAGAGATCACCATAACCAACCTTCGACCTGATATCATTCTCTGGTCTGCCACAACCCGGGCAGTGATTTTGGCAGAGCTCACTGTCCCGTGGGAGGGAGGAATGGAGGCAGCCTTTGAGAGGAAGAAAGATCGGTACCTCAACCTCACAGCCGAATGCAGAGAGGCGGGGTGGTCAGCTGTCAGCTACCCGGTGGAAGTCGGCTGTAGGGGGTTCGTGGGAGCATCCACCCAGCGCTTCCTGAAGAGCATGGGAGTCACCGGCCCCAAACTCAGAAAGGCCTTGAAAGACCTGGCCGAGGAGGCCGAGCAGGGAAGCTTTTGGCTTTGGTTAAGAAGGAAGGACCAGGCGTGGGGAAAACAAGGGTCCTAGGGTCAGCTGCAGGGGGCGGCAGGGAGACGTCCCTGCTGTTGCTCCACCACCGTGAGATGTTCCGGAAATAATGGAGCGAAACATCAATGAAGGGTGGCTCCCGGCTGATGACCCTGCAGCTACCCGTAATGGCACCGTCGGAGGTGCGGCAAGCAGAAATGCTTAGCAGGCAGCCACTTGCCTGTGCTACCACCTACAGAAGAGAATTAAAATAATCACAAAAAAAAAGCAAGGACAATTAAAACAGTTATAAAATAAAATAAAAGAGATATATGATACAGTTATAAAATGAATTAAAAGAGTAAAAATATGATACATAGATAAACTTCTTATCTGGCAAAACACTGGTGTATCATAGTTTTTCACAACTCCCAGTTTTACTCTGAGATTTTCCCATGGTGATTACACTGTGTCTGTGGTGTTATTTCGGCGCGCCTAAGAAATCCATTGGAAGTCTCTGATGGACCCGATTTTCCCCTAAAATGGGACAGGAGGAGCTCTAGGACTGACTCACAGGGTAACCTCGGGTTCACTGCTCCATCAGTCCGCACCCCAAAAACCCATTTGTTCAGAAGCTCTAGGAATGGAATCAATCCAGTCCGCACCCCACAGAACTTAGAGTTTAATTACACATCAAACTCACTACTCCACCACAGACCCAGGTCATCAGCATGGTTTCATCTCTCAAGTTCCCCAATTAAGTAATTTATGTTTATCTTTTACCCAATTCTCAGTGCCACTTGAGTTCAGTTTAGAATCAAAAGGAGGAATACAGTGCAATCAGTCGGACATACAGTGGATACAGTTATAAAAAGAATTAAAAGAGTAATAAAATTATACATAAATAAATTTCTCATCTGGCAAAACACAGGTGTATCATATTTTGCACAGCTGCTTGTTATACTGTGAGATTTTCCCATGTGGATTGTACTGTGTCTGTGGTGTTCTTACGTCGCGCACAAAAAATCTATCGGACATCTCCAATAGACCCAATTTTCCCCTAAAATCGGACAGAAGGAGCTCTAGGACTGACTCATGGGGTAACCTCGGGTTCACTGCCTCATCAGTCCGCACCCCAAAACCCATTTTTTCGGAAGCTCTAGGAATGGAATCAATCCAGTCCACACCCCAAAGAACCTCGAGTTTAATCACGTCAATTTAATCACGCCCATTACTCCAACACAGACTCAGGCCATCAGCATGGTTTCATCTCTCTTACCCAATTCTCAGTGCCATTTCAGTTCAGTTTAGAATAAAAAGGATGATGCAAAATAAAATACAGTGTAATCAGTCGGACGTACAATGGCACAGTACTCATTCAGTACATGCACAGCTAAACAGATGTGTTTTGAGTCTGGATTTGAATGTGACTACTGTAGGAGCACATCTGATCTCTTCTGGAAGGTGGTTCCAGCTGCGGCTGGCATACTAGCTAAAAGCGAACTCACCATGCTTAGAGTGAACCCTTGGTATTTCTAGCTGATGTGATCCTAATGATCTGAGTGATCTGTTAGGTTTATATTTAGTGAGCATATCTGCAATGTATTGAGGTCCTGGGGCATTGAGTGATTTATATACCAGTAATAATACTTTAAAATCAATCCTAAATGTAACTGGGGACTGGTGTGATATGTTCATATTTTCTGGTTCTGCTCAGAATCCTGGCAGCAGCATTCTGTATGAGCTGCAACTGTCTTATGGTCTTTCTGGGAAGGCCGGTGAGGAGTCCATTACAATAATCCACCCTGCTGGTGTTGAAAGCACGAATAAGTCTTGTCTGGAAACAAAGCATCTAATTCTTGCAATATTTTTGAGATGATAGTATGCTGATTTATTTATTGCTTTGACATGACTACTGAAACTAAGGTCTGACTCCAGAATCACACCGAGATTCCTGACTTGATTTTTAGTTGTTTGACCCCTAGCGTCAAGGTATGCGTTCACCTTGAGAACTTCATCTTTGTTTCCAAAGGCAATGACTTCAATTTTGTCTTTTTTTAACTGAAGAAAGTTTTGCCACATCCAACTGTTGACTTCATCAACGCATTGTCACAGGGAGTCAATGGGGCTGTAGTCGATCTGTGTCATCTGCATAGCTGTGGTAAGAAATTTGGTTCTTTTTCATTATTTGGCTCAGTGGGAGCATGTACAGGTTGAACAGGAGTGGTGCAAGAATTGAGCCTTGAGGGACTCCGCATGTCATGGTTGTCCATTCAGACTTATGGTCACCTATTCTCACATAATAACCTCTCCCTCCTAAGTTTGACCTGAACCATGTTAGGACTATCCCAGAAAGCCCGACCCAGTTTTCCAGCCTTTTAAGTATGATCGACAGATCGAAATTATGATCGACGGTGTCAAATGCAGCACTGAGGTCGAGTAGTACCAGAATTTATGTTTTGCCTGTATCACTGTTTAGCTGAATATCGTTTATTATCTTTATGAGTGCTGTCTCTGTGCTGTGTTGTGGTCGGAAACCAGATTGAAAATTGTCAAAGTATCCATTTGAGATTAGGAAGTTGTTCAGCTGATTGAAGACAACTTTTTCAATGATCTTGCCTATGAAAGGAAGATTTGAGATTGGTCTGTAATTGCTCAATATGTTGCTTTCCAGATTGCTCTTTTTCAGGAGGGGCTTGACAACTGCAGTTTTAAGGGACTTTTCTCTCTGGGAAAAGTCCCAGAGAGAAGTGAGGAGTTTACCACTTCTTGGAGATCTGCTTCTAAGCAGTTTAACACACTTTTGAAAAAAGAAGGTGGGGAGTGTTTCAAGGGTGCAGGTTGATGTTTTAAGGTGCTGTACTGTTTCTTCCAAAATCTTACCATTAATTTCTTCGAAATCAGACATAGTAACTTTCTGAGGATGTGGTCTGATCTGTCTTACCTCAGTGCCCCACGAGAATATGCTGATCGCCTTTCTGATATTATTGATTTTTTTTCAGAGAAGAAGGAAGTAAACTGACTGCATTTGCTGTCTGAGAGCATTTCACTAGGGATCTGGCTTGGGGGGTTTGTTAGACTCTCTACAGTAGCAAAAAGAGTGTGTGTGTAATTTATGTTTCTGTTTATAATATTTGAGAAGAAAGTCTGTCTAGCTTTGCCTAGCTCCCCATTGAAAGCATGAAGGCTGTCTTTATAGATGTTATAATGGTATACAAGTTTTGTCTTCCACCACATGCGCTCAGCTTTTCTGCATTGTCTTTTAATATTTTGCACTGCTGTTGAGTTTCTCCAAGGTGTCTTTTGTCTGCCATTCTTCTTCCTGAGTTTCACAGGAGCAATATCCTCAATTACACTCTGTAATTTTGAGTTAAAGGACTACACCCCCACCTCTCCTATCCGCTCTGCAGACACTCATAAAAGTAAAGTTAGGAGAGGCTGTGTTTCATTGTTGACTGTTGTACTACAGTTGTCTTCTAGCCAAGTTTCATTTAGAAGCATAAAATCTAGGTTGTTTGTGGTTAAGTCATTTACTAGAAGTGATTAATTTTTAAGTGATCGGATGTTTAAAAGTGCTAACTTGACAGTATTATTTTTTTCTCCCACAGCAATCTTAGTTTGACATGTAACTGGCAGCAGATTAGATAGGTTTGCCGTACAGCTTGAGGAGACCTTAGACTTTCTATCATGTAATATAACTGAAATAGAGAAAGATACAGAAACACTTGGTTCCCGCTTGTTTTGAAAACATTTTATAAAGTTACTGTTATCATAGCGGGGACCCGACACATATCACTGAAAGCTGGTATCAATTGTTTTTTGGTCCACCTAGAGCAGATGGAGAAGGGTGTGGGCCCTGGCGTTGTGGCAGAGGCCGAAGAGCTCTCATAGTGGGTGGGGGAGGGCGAGCTGGGCCCTCAGGCTTTGGTGGTCGCCCATTTTTGGTTGATATCTTTTTGGGGTTTGTAGCAAAAGAGTGGGATAGTTTAGTTCCATCATACACCTGTTCCTCCAATTTCTCGGAGAAGCTCAGAAGCGGGGAAGCTGGAGAGAGGAATAACATGTCTGGTGAGAGGGGCTGTTGCTCTGCGATATTTTGTTCTGGTTTTCCTGGCTGTTTTCCAGAAAGTCATCCTTGGGTGATCAAACTTTGAGCAGCTCTAATCCGTCACTGTCTGTCTGTGGTGAGCTCTGTGGGCAGAGCTCAGCTGAGATTGTGTCCGTGAGCAGAGGTTGTTGTGGCTGCATGGTGTTATCATTGTCCTTGTGTGATATGTCAACCACGTGCCCATTCAGGTGCTGAAGTGAAGTCCTGTGTTCATTTATTCTCTGTCCAGGTGTGTGTGTGACATTCAGGTTGAGTGGATTGGCATACACTGCTGAATGGTGATGGAGGGAGAAGTAAATGTTGTCCTTTAGCACTCTTGCACCAAGTTTGTTAGGATGGAGGCCATCCTGTTTGAACAGTTGCCTCTGACTCCAGAAAAGATTGAAGTTGTCAATGAAGTTTACTCATTTTATATTGCAGGATTTTTGCAGCCATATATTAAGCCCAAGCAACCTTGAAAACCGATCTGTTCCTCTCGCTGGAAGTGGTCCACCGATGAACGTCTGAACTTTCAGTCTTCTAATTGTTTCAAAATATTCATTGAAATCCCTCTTGAGGAGTTCTAACTGCTCTTTCTTAGTATCATTTAACCCCCCCTTGAATGATAAGTCGATTTGCAGTCTTATGTTTCATCAGAATGTTCTGAAGTTCCTTGTTTACATCAGAAGTTTTTGCTTGTGGAAGGCAGCACGTAGTTGTGTTCCTGATTATGGAGTCACCCACTATCAGAGTCCTGTGCTCGGCTGCGCTCTGAGCTGAGTGCCACTGTCTGCTCGGCCTTGAGCGCCAGTTAGCATCAATGTTAGCTACTGGCTGATTCGGTCTGTGTTCGATCACATTTATCTCGTTTGGGGATTCCTCATCTACATTCATTAATACTTCAAATTTGTTCTCAAGTGTAACAAGGTTCGTTGTTATGGGAAGAAGGAGGCGGGAACCGGCGAACATTCCAAACTTTAATAAATAAGTAAACAAATACAAAACGAAAGTAAAAGTAAAACATATAATAAAACAAAACACAACATAAAACCAGGCCTGTTCCTCTCTCGCTCTTCACGATCGTCGCTCCTCCTTTTATGCTTCCGCTCCTCCGTGAGAGTTACAAGGCCGGTGGGCCGCGCAGGTGTCGCTCATCAGCAATCACGCCACCGGCCTCGCGCCATTCTCTCACGGCCCACGGCCTCGTCCTGCTCGCCACATCAAGATGTATAGGCGGTGGTAGGAAACCAGTGTTTGCAATCCTTGTCATAGCCATATCTAGGGTAGAGGACGCTACTGCGGAAATATGTGATGCTTGTGACAATATGATTTCTCGAGTGCCTTTGGGTCTCGCTCCCTGTTTGTGCCATCGAATAGTGTGTTGATCGGCTTGTTTCTCTACACTCCTGTCGAGGAGCACTAGATTCATGGTACTCACCGGCTGTATGCTGAGGAATGCTGAGGCATTCCTCCATGACGAAGCTCTGTTGTGTATTCCGTCTGTGTGATGAGGTGCAAGGTTTAGGAAGGAAGAAGACAAGGGGACTCGCTTTATTTGTAAAAACAAAAGATTTAAAAAAAAGGGCGCACATAGAGCACAATCGCCGTGCACGCGCTATGACAATCAACAGGCACAAAACAGCAGATCAAAGAAGACAGAAAATAACAAGCGCTGATACTCTGGCTGCACGGTCGAGTCCTCAGTCCGTCTCTCTCTGTCTCTCTCTCGTTCCAGCCGGCTTATAAGCGGTCTCTCCACGCCAATTACTGCAATCAGACACAGGTGTTCGTCATTTGCACTTGACCTACTTACGTACAGCTCGGCTCCTTTCTCTCTCTCCCGCTACAGCCCTCGCTGAACCACGCCTCCCTCGCTACATACCCCCACCACCCGACTCAAGCCGGGGAGCCATCCGGTCCTCCCTCCTCCTCCTCCTGGAGAGGAAGTCGGCCACAGCCATCTGTGCACCCGGCCTGTGGACTGGAACCTGCAAAGCCAGAAACCACCGGGTGATCCACGCGTTGGTATACTTCATGCGGTGGAGTCACTGCAGGGGGGCATGGTCCGAACAGAGGGTGAACTCCCGTCCCAGGAGATAATACTGGCGAGTGAGAATGGCCCACCTGATGGCCAAACACTCCTTTTCAATGGTGCTGTACATAGTCTCTCTCTTTGAGAGCTTCCGACTAATGTACAGCACCGGCCGCTCTTCCCCTCCACCTCCTGAGACAGGACCGCGCCCAGCCCCCTGTCCGACGCGTCAGTCTGTAACACAAATGGGATAGAAAAGTCAGAAGCATGTAGGAGTGGGCCGCCACACAGAGCAGCCTTTATTTGGGTGAAGGCGTGCTGGCACTGCTCCGTCCACTGGACCGTATCTGGTACCTGCTTTTTAGTTAGATCAGTCAGCAGGCTGGTGAGGTCTGAATAGTTAGGTACAAACCTTCTGTAATATCCCGCCAGCCCCAGGAACTGTCTAGCCTCCTTTTTGGTCTTGGGTCTCGGACAGGTTACAACTGCTACCGTCTTGTCAATTTGGGGACGCACCTGACCGTGACCCAAGTGGAAGCCCAGATATCTGACTTCCACACACCCAATTGCACACTTCTTCACGTTGGCGGTTAATCCGGCCTCCTCAGCATTCTCAGGACAGCCTGCAAATGCTGCATATGACGCTGCCAATCATTGCTATAGATGATGATATCATCTAGATAGGCAGTGGCAGATGCAGTATACGGCCGGAGAATTTTGTACATGAGACGCTGGAAGGTGGCCGGAGCCCAGAACAAGCCGAAAGGAAGAGTAACAAATTGGTGTGATTCAAACGGCGTGGTGAAAGCTGTTTTTTCTTTCGACATAGGCGATAAGGGGATCTGCCAATACCCTTTCATTAAAGCTCCAGTAGGTAGCTTTTGTAAACAAATATTTGTTAAAACTGTCATTATGTCCTCACAGTAGAATATGAGACAGATAATCTGTGGAAAAAATCAAGCTCCTCTGGCTCCTCCCTGTGGTCCTATTGCCATTTGCAGAAATACACCGCTCCCGGTCAGAAACAACCAATCAGAGCCAGGAGGAATGTCTTAGCAGTGTCAATCACTCTCGTGTACGCGCTGATCACCCCTCTCTTGCACAGCGCGAGCGCGTACCGTCGTTCGTGACTCTCCTGTTCGAACTCGTTCATCCAAATGAACAAATCTTTTTTCGAGTCATTTCGTTCATTCAACGAACGAAATGACTCGCTAAAAGATTCGTTCATTTCGAACGAGTCTTTTTCAGAGTCATTTCGTTCATTCAACGAACGAAATGATTCGAAAAAGATTTGTTCATTTTGATGAACGAGTTCAAACAGGAGAGTCACGAACGTGCATCACAGAACAGAGCAAGGCGAGCATTTGTGCTTATAAAACTTAAAGTTTTTTATTTATTTTTGAAATGACCGATCGTTTCGCTAGATAAGACCCTTATTCATCGTCTGGTATCGTTTAAAGCCCTTTGAAGCTGCACTGAAACTGTCATTTGGTCCTTGAAACGTTTGTGTCCTATTGAAGTCCATTATATGGAGAAAAAGCCTGGAATGTTTTCATCAAAAACCTTAATTTCTTTTCGACTGAAGAAAGAAAGACATGGACATCTTGGATGACATGGGGGTGAGTAAATTATCAGCAAAAGTTTTTTTTAAAAGTGAACTAATCCTTTAACGTTATCTTACTAGCTATTTATAACTTATAGAAAGAGTGCAACGTTATAAAGTTACATGTATTGCAAAATACATAATGATTTGAGGACCAAGTTTGTAGTCAAAGTATGGGCAGGCCATAGTCAATGTAAAGCATATTGCTGATGTTTCGTCCCTATTAGTGAATGTTCCATAACTGTTTATAATCTGCCGTCATCGGTGGTCCTGTTTACTAGCCTGCGCGTTCACGGCAGGCTACGCTGTGGGGGAGGAGCTGTGGAGGGAGGGCTGTAGCGCAGCAGAGAGCAAGGGGGTTGGACCTGGAAGTTGTGCTTGTTCAAATTTTCAGGCTAAGTCAACATTTTCTCAAAACTCCCTACTGCAACTTTAAATCCAATGTCGAATAAAATCGAGCAGTACCCAGCCGATCAAGCAATTCGTCAACCCGTGGCATTGGATAAGCGTCAAATTTCGACACAGCATTCACCTTGTGATAATCCACACAGAATCGAATCGAGCCGTCGGTTTTAGGCACTAAAACTATCGGGCTCGCCCAATCACTGCTGGATTCTTTTATTACTCCCATGTCTAGCACCGTCTCTAATTCGCTCTGAACTACTTTTTTTGAATGTTCAGGCAAGCGATATGGTCGGCTACGTACCACCACACCCGGCTCAGTCTCAATGTGGTGCTGATTAAGGTCCGTTCGGCCAGGCAGGGACGAGAACACATCAGCAAATTCTGCTTGTAAATTGGTTACGTCAGTGAGCTGGGAGGGCGAGAGGTGGTCTCCTCCTGGAGCCAGTGCGAAGGATTGAGCTTTTGTGCTCGCCTCTGGTCCGAGATCCTCCTCTCCACTCACCACCGTCGCCAGCATCACTGACTCCGCCTCCCTCCATTTTTTAAGGAGATTGAGGTGGTAGATTTGATGTGCTCCATTCATGTCTGTTCAAATGACCTCATAATTGAGATCCCCAACTCGCTGTGTGACATCAAAGGGTCCTTTTCACTTCGCGAGTAATTTAGAACTAGAAGATGGCAGTAATACAAGTACTTTATCTCCCGGTGCAAATTTACCATGTGCGTCGGAACCATTGGATATGGGTGGGACAAGACCCACCCACTTTTTAAGACCAATGGTATTATGTCTGCGCATATGTTATGCGCATATGTCTGTTCACTTTTCAGAGCGCCGTCAGTCCGTACTACGGAGCCCGGGAAGTCACCTGTGGGGAAAAAAAAACAATCCGTAGCGACGGTTTTGCAATCCGTCCCCTCAGTTTATAAACTGTACTCACGAATTCTTAAACTGTTCCCTCGGTTTAACAAATCGTGCACACGAATTAATAAACCGTACCCACGAGTTCCTAATCCGCGCTCTCAGATTTGTAAACCGTGCCCACGCTTTTGCAATCTGTTCCCACGGGATTGTAAACTGTACTCACTGATTCGTGGCCCCTCCCCCAGTCTGTGCCGGATGATTCAACCAGGCCACCTGTTTAGATGTGGGATGCATTTCATTATGTTTAAACTTCACTTTTTTAAATAGATAATTTCTTGAATTTATCTTTAAAGTCCATTTTTTGGGAGGAAAAAGCTCAGTATAATAGAATAAGCAAAAATAAGATTTCACATGTAAAAAAGAAATATAACACAAACACATTTCCAAAACTGTAAAAGGTTAGGTTATATAAAAATAAAACATTCATAAATTATTTTATGATAAACATATTACTGTCTTCAGTGAACTCATTTATAGTTATAAACGCAAATAATTATCATTATTATTATTACATAAAGGCTACATATTTAGAAGACGCTTTTATCCAAAAAAAGAACAAAGCAATTTGTCAAATATCAGTCATAATACAAGTTAGACAATAATAATACAGGGCTAAGATTATCACAAATAAACAAGATTTTGACGCATATCCAAGTGTTTGTTCGGAGTGTGGAGTGCGCCGTTACAATGTGCGCCGGCTCGAACACTTGCATTTTCCTATCAACAGTGGAAACAACTTAAAATACTCTATCATTTCTGGTCATACAGAAAAGAATAATACATCATTCGCAACTACTTTTATTTGTGTAAACTAACAATAACAAGAAAACGCTGTGCTTTTGTAAAATAAAAGAAAACTTTCAGGATCTCCGTGAACTGGAGCGAACTGGAGCGTGTCTCATAAATGAACTGAAACAAAATATAGCCTACCTATATAAAGCTTGAAATGTCCACTTTTAAACGAACAAATTTGAATCGAAAGCAATTACCATCTGAATATTCCATATTAATTGGTGAATAAATGTTTAATAAAGGGGCAAAAAGTCATAAACAAAAATCTGAAAAATCTTTTTTTTTTTTTTGCGCAGCATTTGGTGTGTAGCTTACAGTTCAAATTCAAATTTTGGTGTTCAACTTTGCGTTTTAAAAATACAACAACCGTTTATTTTTCGTTTTTTAATTACGGGTTAAAAAAGGAAAAACGAATGGATGCAAAAGTATAGACTACACGAATCCGTGTATCATTCGTTCAGTCGTTTTTTTATTTAATACTGAAAGTAGAAAATTAGAAAACAGTTCCTTTTTCGTTTTTTCATTTTTCCCCAAAAAAACGATAAACAAGAATTCAATTTGATTTTTCGTTTTTCGTTCTGAGGTAGAAAAATGAATAAACAGCTTGAATATTCGATTTCTACATGTGGGCGGGAATGAAACGCCCCTTTCCTCTGATTTGTCAGCCGAAGATCAAACTGTTCCATCATCAGTTCTTCCTCAGCTCCGCACAGCAGAATAAGAGTCCTCCGCTGCAGCAGCTGATGTGCGGATTCTTAACGCGTTTATTGCAACTACATTTCATCTTTTTCTCATTAAACAACCAGACTAACGAATGGCTCGACACAACCCGTACCGGGCAAGAGCCTAGACAGGGCTTTCTTCTGTATAGACCAGCAGTTCTCAAGTGCCAGGTCCGTGAAATAATTTGCTATTTTATATTTTCCGGACTGTAAAGTCACGTTTTTATCATGAAGCACGCTGTGATTTATTCCTAAGTGACTTAGCCCTATATAATGCATTTTACTTCAAATAATCTAAATGTTGAGGCGCGCCAAGAAAGGCTATTTAGATTTTTGTTCATTTTTGGTGTGCGCCAGAAAGATGTTCAAGGACACCGAGACGCGCTGTTGTTTTCTTTATTTTTCAAAGGCATATGACATTATGTAGTCATTTTGAATGTACACAAATAAAAATATATATTTTACTGTTTCGAATGACAGAGTATTGAATGACAGAGTATTAAATGACAGAGTATTAAGTTGTTTCCCCTGCTGAAGAACAAGTCCACGTAATGGTGCCACATCGCACGTGTAGGAATTGAGGGCGAACCAGACACAAATGAATCTTCCAGGTGATTCGTTCAAACATAATTCCACACAAAACTCAACATTCCAGACCCCCAAAACACCAGTCTAATCTCGGGCCATAAATGGAGTGGGCTCCAGCCAGTTCTAAAGCTTCAAAGAGATGTGCCCAACTAAAGGAGAACGTCGTCAACGTTAGATAGTTTGGAAAAGACTGATTGGTTCAGAGATGGCACCGCCCAGAACCCACCAAGATAACGGCAGAGGTTGTTTGAACCCATGACAAATGATTTAAAACAGACCTCCTCCTCTGAATAACCCCATGGTTGAAATCTCTTAAAACCACTGAGACTTTACATATAAACATAGATAAAATCATCCCAAAACAATTAGTTACGCACTTCTAATCAAACATTGTTCAACTACATAATCCTATATTGTATCTACCACCTCTGTATGTGTCTATTATGCTTAGATCACATACAAGTCATGTAATTGTTATAACTATTAGATGTCTGAATGAAAGAGTGTCTTGATTCCTATCAATACGATCATATGTTCTTAATTCAGAAGATGGCTTGATTGAAATCTGTGTAAAATGTTTTGTGTTCTTATAATAGGAATCATGTCTAAACTGTATACTTTTGTACTCTGCTAAAGCCGGAGAGTAAAGAGATCACCGATAACGCATGATTTACGATGAGAGGGGAAGAGAATGCCACCTCTAAAATAAAGACAGTGCCTAATTGGTCAGAACTCATCTAAGAGGCGGGACAAACAGCTGAGTTTTAAATCTTAGGACCCGAAAAAGCCAGTAGAGTTTTTGTGGAATTTAATGGAGGTTTGGTTGAGTTGAATTTGTTCGCTAGAGCAGATTTACAGAAGTCATGGAGAAGCCATGACGAACCGGACAGACGAGTAACCATGTAGACGAGCAGACAAAAGAACCCAAACCAAGATCAGAAGAACATGGGTTAAATAGCTTAATTCAAGCCATCTAACTACTCTCGTCTCACTTTTCTTTCTGTTTCTTAGCTTTTTATTTTCCGTTGAGAGTCTCGATTCTAAGTTAAGTTTTGCTGCAAAGTTTCGTTTACACGATTCGACTGCAAAGCCCGCTTTCCAGTTTCAAAGACTTTCCATCCATTCGCCGACACACCACGTGATTGGGCGCCCAAACATCTATCCAGGCACGAGGAGACCGCCAGCCAATCAACGAACTCGGGAAACCCCCTTTTACACTGACAAAAGGAATCCCCAAAGGAATGCAAAGACAAGCAAGTAGCCTCCAGACTCTTAACTGAACTGGTGCTTTGATATAACATTTAATAATTCAATTCAATTCAATTCAAATTTATTTGTATACCGCTTTTCACAATACATATTGTTTCAAAGCAGCTTTACAGAAAGTGCATTTCAGAAATGTACGTAGAAAATACAGTTAGTTAATCATCATGTATTAATTTAGGGCATAACATATCGCAGGCGTTTAGTCGTCTCATCGCAGGTGTTGGGGCATCTGAAGTCTCCTTGAGAGGCTGGATACAAACTGTAGCTGAAGAACGCTATTTACCTCAGAAAAGCAGATGGGAAATAATTAGCGTAGCTGCTGTTCATAATATTAATGCATTCGATCTGATTCAACAGTAGTATAAGCTGCAAGCATTATGTGAATGCTTGGCTGAAGAGATGCGTCTTTAATCTAGTTTTGAACTGGGAGAGCGAGTCTGAGCGACGAACAGTATCAGGAAGGCTATTCCAGAGTTTAGGAGCTAAATGTGAGAACGCTCTCCCTCCTTACGTGGACTTAGATATCCTAGGAATGACCAGAAGCCTCGAATTTATGGATCTTAAAGAACGCGATGGATTGTAGGGCGATAGAAGGTCCATTAAATACACAGGAGCTAAACCATTTAGGGCTTTATAGGTCAGTAATAGTACTTTGTAATCGATACAGAACTTAATAGGTAACCAGTGCAGAGATGATAAAATCGGTGTTATATGATCATATTTTCTTGACCTAGTAAGAACTCTAGCAGCTGCATTTTGCACTAACTGTAGCTTGTTTATTGAGGATGCAGGACAACCAGCTAATAAAGCATTACAGTAATCTAGTCTCGAGGTCATGAATGCATGAACTAACTTTTCTGCATCAGTAACAGAAAGTATGTTACGTAATTTAGCAATGTTTCTAAGGTGGAAAAAAGCAGTTCTTGTAACATATGAAATATGATTTTCGAAAGACAAGTTGCCAGACAATAACCCAGCCTAAGAAACGATAGAAGGGTTAAATTAATGATTGATGGTTCGTTCAGGTCATGTCTTATAAGTGCATATAGAAACTTGGGATTTCATCATCTCACTCTTAAAACTCATTCTTTCCTCACTCTCTTTCTGCAACTCGTATGAATGTGTGTGTGCGTCTGATTGTGTTAGATATTAGTTTTATGTGTTAAATAAAGTCTTCTTTGTATTTTAAAGATAATTGTTCTTGTGTTATGTGCTTATGAATTTAATGTCTTAAACTGCTGATCTAAGTTACCTTGCTTATATATAGTGTTTCACTATAGTTTGGATATTTATATCCGTTTTAGAGCTGATAGTTACGGCCCGTTCAAATGAACGCTGGACGAGTCATTTGCTTGGCCGTTTAAGTGATTCATTTAAGATTCCCTATAAATTAATTAATAATTCCTTTTGAGCTAAATTGACCTGTCTAACCCAGACAGTTACTTACACGTGCTCACACAACATACTATCCATTCACTTCTGGCATTGCTAGCTTGACATCCTAGCCTGTTCCCTTTCGTTGTCACTCCGAGTTACGTCGGATGACGACGAATGGGGTTTCGCTTAGAAAGCCTATCAACTTCGAGTATTACAAAACGAGCCAATGGCAAAGAAATGCCATGGGTCTGCGGAATTTGCATGACGTAACTCCGCCCCACCTCGTGGGTATAAAAGGAGGAAGTCCGCAACAGCAGTTTATGTTTTCGCTTCGGAGCCAAGTTTATTCTTCTCTCCACAAGCCATCTCTGAATTGTCAGCTTCACGAACGAGTACCTCGAGTGTTGGTGTGACGGCGATCTACGGCGAGAGCGTGCTTCCTGCTGATCTGCTGCAGTGATCTGCCAGTCTGCGCGTTTCTCCCCGGGTGCTTCAACACTTGAGTTTTCTCACTAAAAGAGCTTACACGCGGCACGTCTTTTTAAAGATGCCTCGCCCGTGTACTTCTGGTTGCGGCAGATTGGTATCGGACTCTGATGGGCACGAGAGTTGCATAGGATGTTTGGGTCTTGATCATGCTAGAGCAGCGCTCGTGGATGACTCATGTTCTCTCTGTGGGAACATGACCATCGCGTCATTACGGTCGAGACTCGGTGAACTCGCAAGAGTGAGAGTGGCCAGGGGCCCTGCGGCTGGTGGCCAGGGTGACCTGAGGGTGACTGTCTGGAACAAGGCGCCGACTATGTGTCCGCTACCCCAGCCCCCCTCTTCAATGACGGTGCCCGCTAGTGAGCGGCCGATTCCCGCGGGTCTACCCTCTGGTGGCCCGCGTGTTTCGGTTGAAGCTACAGAGGATGATGCCATGTCTGTTGCTGCATCACAAGGTGGGTTTGATTCTTCCGGAAGTGAGGGCTCATCAAGCTGCCACCTTCCGGTGTGCATACGGCTGTGCTCGAGTCTGATCCGGAGATGACGGCCATGCTTTCCCGGGCAGCCGCGAGCATCGGGCTTGAGTGGAGGCCTCGACCCTGTCCTGAGCGCTCGCGACTGGACGATTGGTTTTTGGGTAAGGCCGCCGACCCTCGTCCTCGGCAAACCCCAATACCTTTCTTCCCGGACGTGCATGATGAGATCTCGAAGTCCTGGAAGACCCCGTTGTTTTCTCGGGACCGCTCGTTGGTCTCATCCGCCTTTTCTCCCCTCGATGATGCAGCCACCCGTGGGTACACTGGGCTCCCCCCGGTTGAACGCTCTGTTGCCATGCAACTATGTCCTCAGAGTGCTTTTTCTCGAGGCGAGCCTAAGCACCCATCCAAAGCCTGTAGATTTTCGTCGACCTTAGTAGCGAAGTCTTACAGAGCGGCGGGACAGGCGGCTGCGTCACTGCATGCTATGGCCACTCTGCAGGTCTACCAGGCCCAGATGCTCAGAGACATGCACGAGGGTAGGACAGACCCAGAGCTCTTAGATGAGCAGCGCGCCGCTACCGACCTCGCTCTACGGGCGACGAAGGATACCGCGCGCTCCCTGGGTCTGGTGATGTCCACAGCTGTGGTCCAGGAGAGACATCTGTGGCTGAACCTGGCTGACATGCTTTTGTTCTCCGCTCCCCGCTGCTCACCCACGGGTGGGCAGCACCCTAAAGTGGTTAAAAATAGAAACGACCCCCTCTTCCCTGAGCTCACAGAGTTCTCGGGCGACACAGAGCGCCGTCCACAAGCCGTGCTCTCCTCGCCCCCCTCTGTCCCACAGGCGGTTGACACGGCGTGCCGTCCACGGACCGCTTCGCCCTTGTCCCTTCGGGCTTGCCCTGTCTCCTCGCATCTTCACGAAGGTCGTCGAGCCGGCCCTTGTTCCCCTTCGGGAGCACGGGGTTCGCATCCTGAGTTATATCGACGACTGGCTGATCCTAGCTCACTCTCGAGATCAGGTTTGCGAACACAGGGACCTAGTGCTCCGGCACCTAGCTCGTCTGGGCCTTCGGGTCAACTGGGAGAAGAGCAAACTTTGCCCCGTGCAGAGGATCTCTTTTCTCGGTATGGTCATCGACTCGGTCGCCATGTCCGCGCAGCTTACGAGTGAGCGCACGCAGTCACTGCTGACTTGCCTGAGACAACTCGAGGGCAAGAGTGCGGTTCCACTGAAACACTTTCAGAGGCTCCTGGGGCATATGGCATCTGCAGCCGCGGTCACGCCGCTCGGATTGCTTCATATGAGACCACTTCAGCTTTGGCTTCGCGACCGAGTCCCAAGGTGGGCATGGCAACAAGGCACGCTCCGAGTACCAGTTACTCCGACCTGCCGTCAGTTCCTCACCCCGTGGTCGAACTTCAGTTTTCTCAGGGCGGGTGTCCCCCTGGAACGAGCTTCCCGGCATGTTGTTGTCTCAACAGATGCCTCCACCACGGGCTGGGGCGCCATGTGCAATGGACATGCTGCTGCGGGCTCCTGGACAGGACCCCAGCGGCTATGGCATGTCAATTGCCTCGAGTTGTTGGCAGTACGTCTTGCCCTGCACCGCTTCCGGGCGTTGCTCCGGGGTCAACACGTACTAGTCCGTTCAGACAGTACTGCGACTGTAGCGTACATCGACCATCAAGGGGGTCTACGCTCCCGCGGTATGTCACAACTCGCCCGCCACCTCCTCCTATGGAGTCAGAAGCATCTGAGGTGGCTTCAAGCCATTTTCATTCCCGGAGCGCTGAACTGTGCAGCCGACGAGCTCTCACGGCTTCAGCCCCTCCCTGGAGAATGGGTCAGTTCAGCTGATTTGGGACCAGTTCGGGGACGCACAGATAGATCTGTTTGCCTCTCACTACTCGACCCATTGCGCCCTGTATTTTTCCCTGATCTCTGGAGCCTCCACGTATGGCTCCTGGACGGCTCGAGGTAGGTTTGAGTACCCTTCCACCAGCGGTGGCGGCTACCATCACTTCCGCTAGAGCGTCGTCCACGAGACACGCCTATGCGTTGAAGTGGAACCTCTTCGTCGACTGGTGCTCTTCTCACCGAGAAGACCCCCGGAGATGCTCGATCAGCGTTGTGCTTTCCTTTCTTCAGCAGGGGTTGGAGCGAAGGCTGTCTCCTTCCACCCTTAAAGTCTATGTTGCCGCTATTGCCGCACACCATGACCTGGTCGAAGGTAAGTCGGTAGGAAAGCACGACCTGGTCATCAGGTTCCTGAGAGGAGCGAGGAGACTAAATCCTCCTCGCCCTCCTCTCGTTCCCTCTTGGGACCTCTCAGTGGTTCTAACTGCCCTGAAGAGTGCTCCCTTTGAACCCCTGCAATCAGCTGAGCTTAAGTTCCTGTCAATGAAGACAGCGCTCCTGGTTGCGCTGGCCTCCATCAAGAGGGTAGGGGACCTGCACGCATTCTCCGTCGACGAAGCGTGCCTGGAATTCGGGCTGGCTTTCTCTCAAGTGATCCTGAGACCCCGGCCCGGATATGTGCCCAAGGTTCCTACCACTCCCTTTCGGGCCCAGGAGGTGAACCTGCAAGCGCTGCCCTCGGAGGAGGCAGACCCAGCCTTGGCACTGCTCTGTCCAGTACGCGCTCTTCGCGCCTATGTAGACAGGACGCAGTGTTTCAGGACCTCAGACCAGCTCTTTGTCTGTTATGGTGGGAAGCTGAAGGGAAAGGCTCTCTCCAAGCAAAGGTTGTCTCACTGGATAGTGGACGCCATTGCTTTGGCTTACCAGCAGCAAGGTCGACCGTGCCCCCTTGGTGTGACGGCCCACTCCACCCGGAGGGTGGCATCCTCTTGGGCTCTAGCGCATGGCGCCTCGCTAACAGACATCTGTAGAGCTGCAGGCTGCGCGACACCTAACACATTCGCCAGATTCTATAATCTCCGAGTGGAGCCAGTGTCCTCTCGTGTACTCGCTTCAACTAGCTAGTACCGGACCCGCTCAGGTGTCTTCGCTTGCTCGCCATTCCACTCCACGGACTGGATACGTGCGATATTCTTCTCAGGTGAGCTTCCCCGAAAGCCCTGAGCTCCTCCAGCACTCCTGACGTCGGCGCCAGTGTCTCTTGCCTGTGCGTCGGCTAGGTGCCTCCCGTGTGCATGGTCCCTCCTCTGAGCAACCCCCACATGTGTATTTCCACTGTAAGCCTCTCTGAGCATGTGTCTTTCCCTTGGCAAGCCACCTTGCCACCCCTGGGGTTGAAATATTCCACCTGCGGCTGGACACCCCAGTGTTCCCCATATGCATCCTTCGGGTCATATGTGTATCTCTAAGTCCCCCCCCTCTCTGGGCTGGCATTAATTGCATACTTCCCCTAGCTTGGGATATGCTTCCCAGTGTACCTTGGTATTCCTGTGTTAAATGGAGTCCTTCATCCAGTCTATGACAGGGGTCTCGATTACGCAGGGCACTGGAAGACAGCTGAGAAGGTGGCGTGATTAGACTGGTAACCCCATTCGTCGTCATCCGACGTAACTCGGAGTGACAATGAAAGGGAACGTCTACGGTTACGTTTGTAACCCTCGCTCCCTGAGTAGGGAAAGGAGACGTTACGTCTGCCTGCCACTTTCCGCTGTACCGCGGGGATCGCCTGAGCTCAGTCTTGGCTCCTCAGCGAAGAAACATAAACTGCTGTTGCGGACTTCCTCCTTTTATACCCACGAGGTGGGGCGGAGTTACGTCTTGCAAATTCCGCAGACCCATGGCATTTCTTTGCCATTGGCTCGTTTTGTAATACTCGAAGTTGATAGGCTTTCTAAGCGAAACCCCATTCGTCGTCATCCGACGTAACGTCTCCGTTCCCTACTCAGGGAACGAGGGTTACATACGTAACCGTAGACGTTCATTATTAAAATAAAACACAGTCAACCAAACATATAAAAAGTTATTCTGCTTAATTTAATTGTCTGTTGTATACAATATTAAAGGTTGTGCCGTCAGTCACCACCTACTTGCTGTTATTCCAAGTCAAGTCAAGTCATCCTCATTTATATAGCGCCTTTAACAACGCAGATTGTTTCAAAGCAGCTGTACAGAGATAAACATATAATTTAAGGTAACAGAGATTGGTTTAGTTTAATAGTGGTTCTTGAATAATGTTTTTTCCAGCTAAAGTTAGTTTTGATTGATTCACTTCCGTCTAAATGATCATTTGTTATTAAATTGAGGGCCGCTAAGACGACACCGTTCTCTCTAAACAGACTTTAAACGTGAACCTGTGATAGACGCTGATGGCGTTCACATGCGCATTAAGAATTGATTCTATAGTTATGTATATTTGAATACATGTGCGCAGGTTTGTAATTCCTTACAAACCATGCCTACACAAACTACTTGTCTATAAATTTTGATGCAGAATTTTATTTTATCTTATCACTTCGGGTAGGTACGCGAACCGAAAAATTCCAATAGGCTTTATCTGTAGAGTGGTCTAATTCCAAACTAATTTCCCTTACTGTGAAGATGCTGATTTATAAGGGACTTGACTAAAGTAGGAAACCTTCTTTACATTAATAACGCCACTAGAAATTTTAGCATCCAAATTCCAAACATTACATTGCAAATATGGAAACGTTGGACCGAAAGAGAGATGCGCGAACCCACCGTTGCTACAGTTTGTTTCGATTAAAATAAATTTGTTTAGGCTTGGCGTTTAAAATAGGCTAAATGTTGTTTGTAATAAAGCGGACACTAGGCTAATTTTATAGGCTATGTATATTTTTATTATACGTGGCTAACGTTACTTATTTTTCATTCTTGTTGTTTTCTGAATAGCATTAATTTAAGGATTTTAAATAGGCCACTGTAAAGGGAAGTAAAATACGCCAAGCCTATGTGTTATAAATAGTGTTTATAATGTTAATGGTGTATTTTATTTACCAGTCTTTTACACCATGTCTGAATAGGCTAATAATAAAATGCGATTTTTACAACGATGTGACGCGCGCGCCTGTTTCCCTCTCAACATGACCCAGTCCACCGCGCACAAGCGCGCATCCTTGAGATATAAATTATAGGCTATTATTTTATTTGAATAAAACACAAGGCCTACAGCCCTGTCTAGGCTCTTCCCCGGTACGAGTTGTGTTGAGCCATTCTGGGGTGCGTTTCCCAAAAGCATCGTTGGCCAACTATGATCGCAATTTCCATTGAACTCTATTGGTAACGACGGAACTTGCGACCATAGTTGGCTTTGGGAAACGCACCCCTGGTTGTTTGATGAGAAAAATATGAAATGTATATGCAACTCGTAAAGAATCCGCATGGACTCTTATTCTGCTGTGCGGAACTGAGGAAGAACTGATGACAGAACAGTTTGATCTTCGGCTGTGACAAATCAGAGGAAAGGGGCGTTTCATTCCCGCCCACGTGTAGAAATCGAATATTCAAGCTGTTTATTAATTTTTCTACCTCAGAACGAAAAATCAAGCTGAATTCTTGGTTTTCGGTAGCCTGGGAAAACCCAGACGAACTTCCGGCAAATTTAGATTTGCTCTGCAAGTTAGTCTGGCGAAGAGCCCATTCAAGTTCATTTCCAATCTTTCCAAATCGAGGCACCAATCACAAACGTTGAGGCGGGCTTTACAAGATGACGATCGATCTGATTGGTTTTAAGGTCTATCCAGTTGCTTACAGAGGCATTTGAGCGATGTCCGTTGGTGACGCCCCTTTGGAAATGAGCTGTGAATGAACCTTCCCCAGACCCTAACTCAGTTACGACTGAGAAGGGTCTGGTTTTAACCAGCCTAGGTTTTCGGGGGTTTTTTGGAAAAAAAGAAGGGAAAAAAACGAAAAAGGAACTGTTTTCTAATTTTCTACTTTCAGTATTAAATAAAAAAACGACTGAACGAATGATACACTGATTTACACGGACCCAAGACTATCAAACTTTTTCTACAAATACATTATTTTAAATATTTAATAATATAAGGTCTGTGTATTTTTGCGTCCATTCGTTTTTCTTTTTTTAACCCGTAATTGAAAAACGAAAAATGAACGGTTGTTGTATTTTTAAAACGCAAAGTTGAACACCGAAATTTGAATTTGAACTGTCATCAAATCATGAATGTTTTATTTTTATATAACCTAACCTTGTGTTTGTGTTATATTTCTTTTTTATATGTGAAGTCTTTTTTTGAAGAGCTTTTTCCTCCCAAAAAATGGACCTTAAAGATGTAAGTAAATGTCGCTTTTTAGAAGATTCAAGAAATTATCCATTTAAAAAATTTAAGTTTAAACATAATGAAATGCATCCCGCACCTAAACAGGTGGCCTGGTTGAATCATCCGGCACAGACTGGGGGAGGGGCCACAAATGGGGACGGATTGCGAAAGCGTGGGCACGGTTTATGAATTTGAGGGTACAGATTGCTAAAACTGAAGGCACGGTTTACAAATCTGAGAGCGCGGATTAGGAACTTGTGGGTACGGTTTATTAATCCGTGTGCACGATTTGTTAAACCGAGGGAACAGTTTAAGAATTTGTGCGTAGGCTACAGTTTATAAACTGAGGGGACGGATTTTTTTTTTCCCCACAGGTGACTTCCCGGGCTCCGTACTACTCCATTCCACTTGAGAAAAGCCTGCTGAATCATAATATTTCTCAACGAGCCGCAACTGACGAAAATAACCGCCCGTTGTACCCTTCCAGTCAAATATTGCGTTGCAAACATCAATAACAGCTTTAAGGTGTCAATGCTGGCAGATGACCATGGTATCAGCAGCGGGATAATCCATGGATAGCTGTGCATTTAATGCACGATGTGAAGCAGAGTTTAGTTTAATTGTGTAATTAAAAGGCACCAGAATACATGAAATGGCATTTACTCCAGTAACATTTTTCTGGGGGAGGACCCACCCACTTTTTTTTTTGCTTCCGACGCCCATGAAATTTACGTAACCTAGTTCCCCTGTGGTACAGCCAACTTTTTTTCTTTCTTTTTTTTAAGTATTTTTATTAGGATTTTAAATTTTGCAAAAGAGCAAAAGAAAACAAAATACATTTAGAAGATGTATACAACTCAATGAATGATAATATCAGCAGAAACAACAATATGAATAATTATTAATATCATCCACCATTAATAACGATAATATAAAAATAAAATAAAAATAAAATAATTAAAATAAATAATAATAAAAAAATAATAATAATAAAAAAGGAATAAATTAAAAAATAATAGCAACCAGGGCATATGCAGTTTCAGTAAGGAAGCAATAGCAAAAATTTAGTAGAGGGCAGAGCAGACGTTACTGATCAGAGTCAGTGTTAAACTGGGTAAGATGATCCAGAAATGTTTGCCATATATTGTAAAATTTATCAAGGTTACTCATAATTCCATACCGTACTCTCTCCATGTGGAGTATTCCAGTGAGATAAGTCAACCAGGTCTTGAACTGAGGAACAGTATCTGATTTCCAGAGTCTTCCATAAATCCATAAATCATTCCATAAATAATAGTGCTTTGTACAGAGACATTATGGTCTGACAAAGAAACAGAATATCCAAATAATGCAATCTCTGGATCAGGGTTAAACACAAAACCATACATGTCAGAGAACCACTTAAATATGTTACACCAAAACACGTAAAGCTTAGGGTATGTCCAAAAGAGATGGGTAAGAGAGCCCTCTGCAGATTTACACCGGTCACATGTAGGAGAAACGGTGGGGAAAATTCTATGTAATTTAGATTTTGAATAGTGCAGTCTATGCATCACCTTCAATTGAATTAACTGATGTCTGGAGTTAATAGAACAAGAACGAACCATGCTAAGGCTCTCCTCCCACACTTCAGCTCCAATCTGTATACCCAATTCCTCCTCCCAAGCATTTTTTAAAGAATGTGTAGAATAACTAATTTCTTCAGAAAACACAGTAACAAAATCTGAAATCAAATGTTTGGAACCAGGCAATCCCAACAACAGTCTATAAATCCTCCTTTCCTCTGGCATAGATTCAAAATTAGTCACTGCATGGCGTACATAATGTCGGATCTGTAAATGTCGAAAAAAGTGTGTTGTGGGTAGAGAAAACTTCTCTTTTAATTGAGAAAAAGAAGCAAAATGTTTGTTAATATATAAATCCTCCAAGGTAACAATACCATTCAGCCTCCACATGCTGCCAACTTTGTTTGTCCTGAGCCTGTAACAAATTATCCATAGAGAGCCGCCCCAAAGTGTGGAGTTTTGTTCTCAGGTCCAGGACATTCTGAATTTCGTTCTTACTGTTCGAAGTTCCCTCTTCCCAGGTCTCTCTAAGGACATCCAACACCCCCGGGGCTGACGTCCATAGAGAAGCTCAAAGGGGGAAAACCCCGTGGAGGCTTGGGGGACCTCGCGTACAGCGAACAAGAGGGGTTCTAGCCGCTTATCCCAATTTTTGGCGTCTTCCTGCACGAACTTCCGAATTAAGTTTTCTAATGTGCGATTAAATCGTTCCACCAGACCGTCTGTTTGTGGGTGATAGACGCTGGTGTGAATCGATTTAATGCTCAATAATTCTTAAAGTTCGCGAATGGTCCATGACATGAACGCCGTGCCTTGATTGGTGAGAATCTCTTTCGGGATTATGCTCTTGGTGGAAATATTGCGGAGCGGTACTGCCTATGCCTTTTACCAATCAATCAAACATCTGAGGTATCAGTCAGTCAAACAAACACAGTGAGTCATGTCATCTTCTCCTCTTATTGTCACTTGCACTTCATGTAACATGTATAGCATAGCCTTCTCTGTCAGCACAGGATTTACATGTGATAAATGCAGGGAGATAGTCAGGCTGACGGAGAAGATCTCAGAACTAGAGACACGCATCCAAACTTTAATTGAGGTTAATTGTAAGAGTGCAAGGGCTTTAGATACTACTTTGGATGCGATTAGCTTAGAGTACACTGAACATTGTTCGTTTCCGGCTGTAGTAGAGCCAGTGTAGCAGGGCAATTGGGTGACGGTGAGACGGTGTAGTCGCGGGAACAAACACCGCTCTTCCGTTCCGATTACAACATCAAACAGATTCTGCCCTCTCAGTGAAACACCCACTGAGAATCCTGTTGAATGTGCCATAGTTATTGGCGATTCTATTACACGGAACGTGAAAATAGAGACACCAGCCACCATAGTCAAATGTTTGCCGGGAGCCAGAGCGCCTGACATCAAAGCAAATTTAAAAGTACTGGCTAATGCTAATCGTAATGATGTTCGACTTCGCCAGTCGGAGATCACTAAAATTAACGTTAAAGAGGTGTGTGAACTCACAAGTATGATGTCAGGCACTGTAATTTGCTCTGGCCCCCTTCCTGTTCGAAGGAGTGATGAGATAGTTAGTAGACTATCCTCACTCAATGGCTGGCTGTCAAAGTGGTGCCCACAAAATAATATAGTATTCATAGACAATTGGAAAAGTTTTTGGGGCAGGCCTGACCTGTTGAAAAGAGATGGTATTCATCCCTCCTGGGATGGTGCTGCTCTTCTCTCTAGTAATATGGCACATAGTCTTAGACCTCAAACATGACAATCTCGGGCTCAGGTCAGGAAGCAGACAAACTGGCTAAACCGACCGTCTGCTAGCTGTCTCACGCAGACCCCTTCACCTAGATATCATCACATAGAGACTGTGTCTGTTCCCCGAATTAGGAAATACAAAAAACTTCCCTAAGGGTAAAAATTGTATAGATGTTCAACAAATAAAAAACAGAAATAGCGTATAGCGCATGCGGTGATTGTTTGTGTTTGGAGCTCCGTCGAATTGATTCATTAATCCTTGATTTTCTTCTTTACCACTCATTTATAAACAAGTACTTTCTATTTTTATATCGTGTGAACTTATCCTCGATACTATTCCCTATAAAAAACAATCGGATTGCTTTGATATCGCTACTTAGATCCAACTTTGCGAATCCCAGCTACTAGCCTTTTAGCCCACTAGCATTTCACGCGTGGCCTCGCGCCAATCGACCGTCGGATTTTACACCCGTTTCACTGAAAGGATACGGGTTATATCCAGGATTTCAGTCCTAAATTAGTAGTGATATTGGTAGTATCACTACTAATTTACTGTTCATCTGTTATAATGGCGAATATATCGGATGTGTGTCTAACGCTACCTCTGAGTGCAGGTGAGGACACATTCGAGCTGCATTCGGTGCTGTTGGAGCTGGAGTCCGTGGAGAAGCAGATCCGTGGTCTGCTAGAGAGGCAAGCCGAGCTGCGAGATCGGCGATCAGCGCTTGAAACATCACGCGCCGATGCTCACAAGTCAGTGGTTAGTAACTTTTTGACTCCGACTTCGTCTACTCCGTGCGTTTCTCTGCCCAGGAGGACGCGATCATCTCTGGCTTCATTCACTCCGGCACCGACACAAAGCCATGGACCCTGGGTGATCCCTCAGCGGAAGACACGAGCCAGGACCAGACCAAGAACCTCTCCACCGCTCCCGGTCTTCGCTTCTCCCCTCTTCGCGAGTCCGAACGTGACGACGCCGTGATCATCGGCAGTTCCATCGTCCGTCATGTCCGCGCTACCTCAGGTAAGGGTAATGTGCGCACTCACTGCTTTCCTGGTGCTCGTGTTCTAGATGTCGCTGCACATGTTCCCGAGATCCTGAACGGTGACGAGCGCGTCGGAGCTGTGGTGCTGCACGCAGGAACGAACGACATCCGGCTGCGGCAGACGGAGGTTCTGAAGAAGGACTACAGGAGCCTGATCGAGACGGTACGCAGCACAGCGCCTGAGGCAACGATCATCGTGTCTGGACCGCTTCCCACGTACCGACTAGGACAAGAAAGGTTCAGTAGACTATTTGCTCTAAATGAATGGTTAATATCATGGTGTAATGAACAGAAACTGCTCTTTGTAAATAATTGGAATCTGTTCTGGGAGCGACCTAGGCTCTACCGTGCTGATGGCCTGCACCCCAGCAGAATCGGAGCGGCTGTGCTGTCGGACAACATCTCCAAGACGTTACACACCATCTGACTAGTAAGTCAAAGTCCAAATCACAATCTCTGCTGTCCCAACTTAATTGATACAAGTAGTGTAGAACATTATATAGAAACTGTGTCTATTCCTCGTCTAGTGAGGCCAAACAATAAATCTAGTTTAGGATCTAGGAAAAATCTTATTGTAATTAAACCAGAAAATCTAAATCTCAGTGAACAAAAAGAATTTCTAAAACTAGGTCTTCTAAACATTAGATCGCTCACACCTAAGGCGGTTATTGTAAATGAAATGGTCACAGATAATAATTTCGATGTTCTGTGCCTTACTGAAACCTGGCTTAAACCAAATGATTATTTCGGTCTAAATGAGTCTACTCCATCAGGATACTGTTATAAGCATGAGTCCCGTCCGATCGGTCGTGGCGGCGGTGTTGCAACAATCTATAGAGATATCCTAAATGTTACTCAGAAAACAGGTCACAGGTTTAATTCGTTCGAAGTACTTGTGCTAAATGTTACGCTCTTAGATGTAAGAAAGAAATCCCTATTATCTCTAGCCTTAGCGACCGTATATAGACCTCCAGGGCCCTATGCTGATTTCCTAAAAGAGTTTTCAGACTTTCTCTCAGATCTATTGGTCAATGCCGATAAAGCAATAATTGTTGGAGATTTTAACATACACGTAGATAACACAAATGATGCGTTAGGGGCTGCGTTTACAGATTTATTAAACTCATTTGGGGTCATGCAAAACGTCAGTGGTCCCACTCATCGTCTAAATCATACACTAGATTTAATTATATCATATGGAACCAATCCAACCGATATAGATATTATAGCGCAAAGTGACGATCTCACTGATCATTGTATGGTAACGTGCATATTACGTACTGCTGAAATTTGCCATGTTGCGCCACGTTATCGACCAGGCAGAACAATCGTTCCAACCACTATAGATAGATTCACAAATAGCTTACCTGATCTATCTCAGCTGCTCAGTGAACCCCAACAAACAGATGAACTAGAGGAAATGACTAGCAGTTTGAGCACCATTTTCTCTAGTACATTAGATATTGTTGCACCAATTAGATTAAAAAAGGTTAGAGAGAAAACTAAAGCACCATGGTACAATAGTACTACACATGTTATCAAGAGAGAAACTCGTAACTTAGAGCGTAAATGGAAACAAACTAATTTAGAGGTCTTTAGAATCGCGTGGAAAGACAGTATGTCACGTTATAAAAAGGCTCTAAAAGCAGCCAGGGCTGAGCATCTCCGCAAACTAATAGAAAATAACCAAAATAATCCAAGGTTTTTATTTAACATCGTGGCTAGACTAACAAATAAACAGACATCACCAGAGCAAAATATTCCGTTACAGTATAGTTGTAATGATTTTATGAATTACTTCAATGAGAAAATAGAAAGCATCCGAAATACAATTGTAAATGTACAATCCTCTATGGTGTCTTATGATTCAGCCACAATTATCGCCCCTCAAGAACAACTACACCGCTTTACAACTATAGGACAGGAAGAGCTAAATAAACTTATCTTTGCAGCGAAACCAACAACATGTTTATTAGACCCAATACCCACTAAACTACTGAAAGAAGTGTTACCTGTAGTGGAAGAGCCTCTTCTCAATATTATTAACTCGTCTTTATCTTTAGGTCATGTTCCAAAAATATTTAAGCTGGCAGTAATAAAACCTATTATTAAGAAACCGCAATTAGATCAAAATAACTTAGCAAATTACAGACCCATTTCAAATCTTCCATTTATATCTAAAATACTAGAAAAAATTGTGTCCGCTCAATTGTGCTCTTTCTTGCAAGAAAATGATATCTATGAAAAATTTCAGTCAGGATTCAGACCGCATCATAGCACAGAAACTGCGCTAGTTAAAATTACAAATGATTTACTTTTAGCTTCTGACCAAGGCTGTATCTCAATACTAGTTCTACTCGATCTTAGCGCTGCGTTCGACACTATAGATCATAAAATACTCTTAGATCGACTACAAAACTACACTGGTGTTCAGGGACAGGCATTAAGCTGGTTTAGATCGTACTTATCAGACCGTTACCATTTTGTCTGTTTAAATGGTGAAAAATCGAAGATAACGTCAGTAGACTATGGAGTGGCGCAAGGATCGGTGTTAGGCCCTCTGCTATTCTCAATATATATGCTGCCACTGGGTAATATTATAAGAAAACATGGAATTAATTTCCACTGTTATGCAGATGACACTCAATTATATATTTCATCACGACCAGATGAAAACACTAACTTATCTAAATTGACAGAGTGTCTTAAAGATATAAAATGCTGGATGACGTGTAATTTCCTGCTATTAAATTCAGATAAAACGGAGGTATTACTTATTGGTCCAAAAAACTACCCACAAAACCTCGTACAATACAACTTTAATTTAGAAGGATGTCCAGTTACTTTATCCACTACAGTAAAAGACCTGGGTGTTATACTAGACCGCAACTTGTCTTTCGAAAATCATATTTCATATGTTACAAGAACAGCCTTCTTCCACCTTAGAAATATTGCTAAGCTACGTAACATGCTATCTGTTTCTGATGCAGAAAAGTTAGTTCATGCATTCATGACCTCAAGACTAGATTACTGTAACGCTTTATTAGCTGGTTGTCCTACATCCTCAATAAACAAGCTACAGTTAGTGCAAAATGCAGCTGCTAGAGTTCTTACTAGGTCAAGAAAATATGATCATATAACACCAATTTTATCATCTCTGCACTGGTTACCTATTAAGTTCCGTATCAATTACAAAGTACTATTACTGACGTATAAAGCCCTAAATGGTCTAGCTCCTGTATATTTAATGGACCTTCTATCGCCCTACAATCCATCGCGTTCTTTAAGATCCCTAAATTCGAGGCTTCTGGTCATTCCTAGGATATCCAGATCCACTAAAGGAGGGAGGGCGTTCTCGCATTTCGCTCCTAAACTCTGGAATAGCCTTCCTGATACTGTTCGTTGCTCAGACTCGCTCTCCCAGTTCAAAACTAGATTAAAGACGCATCTCTTCAGCCAAGCATTCACATAATGCTTGCCTCTTATACTACTGTTGAACCAGATCGAATGCATTAATATTATGAACAGCAGCTACGCTAATTATTTCCCATCTGCTTTTCTGCTGTTATCTCGGGACGCTAGTCCCGAGGTAAATAGCGTTCTTCAGCTACAGTCTGTATCCAGCCTCTCACGGAGACTTCAGAGTCCCCAACACCTGCGATGAGACGACTCGACGCCTGTGAAGAGACGACTCAACGCCGGCGATATGTTATGCCCTAAATTAATACATGATGATTAACTAACTGTATTTTTTACGTACATTTCTGAAATGCACTTTCTGTAAAGCTGCTTTGAAACAATATGTATTGTGAAAAGCGCTATACAAATAAATTTGAATTTGAATTTGAATTTGAAATAATACAAATGAACAAATGATAAAGCTTGGGTTGCTGAATATTCTATCCCTTACTTCAAAAGCACTTATCGTTAATGATATGATCACAGACTATAACCTAGATGTGCTGTGTTTGACAGAAACCTGGCTAAAACCAAACAATTGCATTACTTTAAATGAGTGCACCCTCCAAGATTACGGTTATAAATATGAACCTTGCATGAAAGGCAAAGGGGGAGGTGTTGCTGTAATTTATAGTAATATTTTCAGAATTACTAAGTCTAGTTTCAAATATAATTCGTTTGAAGTGTTGGTGCTAAATGTAACGATATCTAGTGTAAATGATAAGTCACATCTGAGATTTGTGCTGGCTACTGTATACAGGCCACCAGGCCACCCTACAGACTTTATCAGAGTTAGTACTGGCTACAGATAAAGTCCTAATAGTTGGTGATTTTAACATACATGTAGATAACGAAAAAGATGCATTGGGATTGGCATTTAAAGACATTCTTAACTCTACTGGAGTTAGACAACACGTGTCAGGACCTACTCATTGTCATTATCATACTCTAGATTTAATATTATCACATGGAATCAATGTTGATGCCATTGAAATTCTGCAGCAGAGCGATGATATCTCAGATCACTATCTAGTCTTGTGTAAACTACATTTAGCCAAGGCTGCAAAGCCGACTCCGTGTTACAAATATGTTAGACCTATCACTTCTGCCACTAAAGAAGGCTTTATAAATAATCTTCCTGATCAGTTTCATCATATCAGCATCCCAGATAGCTTAGAAGAACTCGATATTGTGACAGAAACTTTTAACTCTCTCTTTTCCAGCACTTTAGACACAGTTGTTCCTTTGCGCTTAAGGAAGATTAAAGAAAATATTCCAACGCCATGGTACAAGAGCACACTCAGGCCCTTAAAATAAGCAGCCAGAAAAATAGAGCACAACTGGAAGAAAACAAAACTAGAGGTATTTCGCATTTCATGGAAAGAGAGCATGATTGCATGCAGAGAGGCCTTAAAAACTGCTAGATCTGCTTATTTTTCAACCCTATTAGAAGAAAATAAACAAAACCCTAGGTATTTATTTGAAACCGTGGCTAAACTAACAAAAAATAAAGCTTCAAGCCCAGATGTTTCCAAGCAGCACAGCAGTAGTGACTTTATGAACTTTTTTACTTACAAGATTGATAATATCAGTGAGAAAATTATAACTATGCAACCGTCTACTACAGTATCGCATCAGACAGTGCAGTGTAGTCTCACTGACGAAAAATTAGATTCATTCATTGCTATAGGAGAGGGTGAATTTTATAAACTCGTTAAATCATCTAAATCGACAACATGTAAGTTAGACCCTATACCGACTAAACTATTGAAAGAGATGCTTCCAGAGGTCATAGATCCTCTTCTTAATATTATTAATTCATCTTTGTGATTAGGATACGTACCAAAAACTTTTAAGCTGGCTATGATTAAACCGCTTGTTAAAAAAATGCAACTTGATCCTACAGAATTAGTTAATTACAGGCTGATCTCGATCTTACCTTTTCTGTCAAAGATACTAGAAAAGGCAGTATCCTCACAACTATGTTCCTTTTTAGAAAGAAATGGTATTTGTGAGAATTTTCTATCAGGATTTAGACTGTATCATAGTACTGAGACGGCTCTCATTAGAGTCACAAATGATTTGCTCTTATCATCCGATCGTGGTTGTATCTCTCTATTAGTGTTACTCGATCTTAGTGCTGTATTTGACACAATCGACCACAACATTCTTTTAAATAGACTCGAAAATTATGTTGGCATTAATGGAATTGCACTAGCATGGTTTAAATCATACTTATCTGACCGTTATCAGTTTGTAGCAGTAAATGAAAAGATGTCTTATCGGTCAAAAGTTCAGTATGATGTACCACAAGGCTCAGTTCTAGGACCGTTGCTGTTCACTCTGTACATGCTACCCTTAGGAGATATCATTAGGAAGCATGCCATTAGTTTTCACTGTTATGCTGATGATACTCAGCTCTATATTTCTTCAAGCCCTGACGAAACTTACCAATCCACAAAATTAACGGAATGCATAGTTGATATAAAAAACTGGATGACTAGTAATTTCCAACTACTTAATTCTGAAAAAACAGAGATTCTCATTATTGGACAAAAAACGTCCTCACGTAATAACCTAGAATACTGTCTAACACTTGATGGCTGCTCTGTCAAGTCTTCATCGTTGGTTATCTTTCATTTGAAAGTCACGTGTCTAGTATCTGTACAACTGCATTTTTTCATCTTAAAAATATATCTAAATGACGTCATACTGTATGCTCTCAATGAAAAATGCAGAACAATTGGTTCAAATGTCATGACCTCAAGGCTAGATTATTGTAATGCTCTACTGGGTGGTTGCCCTGCACGTTTAATACATAAACTACAGTTGGTCCAAAATGCAGCCGCTAGAGTTCTTACCAGAACCAGGAAGTATGACAATATTAGCATAAATGCATTGGCTCCCTATTTAACATCGTATAAATGTTAAAATATTGCTGATTACTTATAAAGCACTAAATGGTTTAGCTCCCCTGTACTTGAGCGAACTCTTAACGCATTATAGTCCTTCACGTCTATTGCGATCTCAAAATTTGGGCCAGTTGATAATACCTAGAATATCTAAATCGACTGCTGGCGTTAGATCCTTTTCCTATTTAGCACCAAAACTTTGGAACAATCTTCCTAACATGGTCCGGGAAGCAGACACAGTCTGTCAGTTCAAATCTAGACTAAAAACACATCTCTTTGGCTTAGCATACACATTACACATTATAGACTTCTATAATTCAATGTTAGGCTGCATAGTTTAGATCAGCCGGAACCGGGAACACTTCCCATAAATCCTGATGTACTTTGTACATCATAAGAAGGATGGCGTCTACGCTAATATTAGTCTCTCTGTTTACCCCGAGGTTTACTGCAGTCCGCCGGATCCAGGCCATATCCAGATCTGATGAAGGACCATCGCATGGACACGATGACAACGCATCCCTGAAGTGCCAGCCTCATCAACACTGTGAAGGCCTCATGGACACCTCAACAAACTCGTCTCCACACCGGCGTGATGACTCCGACCTACAGCCATATGGAACTGGATAAATATTGTGAAAGTTCTGACCCAATCTGACTTCTGACCTATAATGCTGCCTAAATCATAATCATACACTGTTCGTTCATTTGCCAAAGGAGAACTGGCCCCCTGACTGAGCCTGTGTTCTCCCAAGGTTTTTTTCTCCATTCTGTCACCTGATGGAGTTTTGGTTCCTTGCCACTGTCGCCTTTTTCACCTTTCTTCGCCTTTGTCACCATTGGCTTTTGGCTTGCTTAGTTGGGGACATTTAATTTTATATTTAACAATACTATTACAACATTATTTTCCTGTTATGTCTGTAAAGCTGCTTTGAAACAATCTGTATTGTAAAAAGCGCTATATAAATAAAGGTGACTTGACTTGACTTGACCTGTCTGAGTGTCTTGGGTCACACGATACAACTTATCTTTTATAATAGCAAAATAAGGATACGAGAGCAGCCGATCTGGTTGGAGAAGATGTCTGTCGATGGTCCGTACCTGATCAAAGGCATTTTTGAGCATCTCATCCTGGGACTGTTCCAGGGGAAAGTTATCGCGATCTGTAAGGAACTGCCTTTCAAGAGCGATCCGATCCCCTGACTCAGCTCCCAGAGGTCTCGGCTCAGCTTCTCCCACCTGAGCGACCGCCCCCTTTCCCCACTCTCTTTTTGTCCAAGAGGCACCTGCACATAAAAACCCCAGTAATACACTGAAACCTGGCCAATTTGTCCCCAAAATTTGCGGGTGCCGGAGGTGCGGACTAACTGCCACCTCTACATTATGCTTTTGTCCCCAAAATTGAATAGCCACTGACATTAAAGGATAGTTCACCACTTCCCCGTGTACACACCATACCTTAACCATGCGGCTATTATCCAATGCCTCTGGTTGAATCAGGCTTTTATGAATGGAGGTTTGGTTACAACCTGAATCCACCAAAGCCTGATACGTGCCCCCCTTAACCCTCTGGGGTCTGAGGGGTTTTCTGGGTCCTGGAGGTGTTCTGACATGCTCTGACATTTGTGCTTTTTTCAGTTGTTTATAAACATGTTAATGGCAAAGGTGTAAATTCACTCTATATAGCACAAACGGGGCTACCGTAATATGTGAGCAACATGTATGTACATGTTTGTATTTTTGAGAGAATATTGTTTATGCATGGTTATTTAAAAAACTAAAACTTAAAGTGTCTGAAATAAGGCCACAAAACACATACTAAATATGTGTCCACAAGACTTTTGACTAATGTGCATTGTTGCCTAGAGTTTTTGCTTCAAAATGATCTGAAAATCATCCTGCCTAATCATTTACACAAAACAATACATTGATTTAAATTTTATAAGACACCTTTTGTTTGGAAAGGCAATATGCGTGGAGGCGTGTTCACACCTGAGAAGACAAAGGCCGGATAATGTGCCACATACATAATGAGCTGCATATTAATTAGCCTCTCACACAGACGTGTCACAGGGTCCCAAAGAATGCAAGGACAAAAGAAATTATCTATATATACATATTTTACAATTAGAAATTGTAACCAATTACAAATAGGTTACAATTACAACAACAATTACAATTTTAACAATATTTCAAGTGTATTCTTTCTTTGTAAAAAGTATACATTTTATCATACGTATTTAAAAAGGTAAGGATTCATTAGTTTGAATATTGGAACAAACACTATAATAACATCTTAGTTGATAATTCAATATACCTACTTTATTTTTGACAAAATATACTATAGTATATTTAACATGAGCAGAAATTGGTGAACAAAAGCTTACCTATTTAATGTGACAGTAGTCTTTTTTTACAGTCAAAACTTTATAATCTATCCAAAAGTAATCACAAAATCTTGTCTAAACATTCATATTTAGTCTGTAACATATTGTGTATGATATATTAGCATATACATGTTAATTTGCAGTTTGTTGCTTATACAGACATTTTATTTCAACATATTTCAGTCTATTTTTACTCATCTTAGTAGGCTATAGCAATATAGTTTGGATGTGTTCATGTAAAAATAACATGTTTACTAATGTAGATGCGAGAGTGAATGAAGGGCACAGACAGGCGCTGTATAACTGTAGTAAACAAAGCGCGCGCGCCTGTGCCGTTCATTCATCATTTAGCCTACACACAGACACGCAATTCATATTTAAACAGTCTTTTTGCGGTTTATAGACACTATTCAATATCGCGATTAGAACAAAGCACTTAATAAATGACTCACTACATCAGCTGGATCTGTTGCTCCTCGAAATGAAACTACCAGCACTTCTGGTACATTTTCCAGGGTTATTAGATAGTATTATTCCTCACAGCGAAATAAAATGTGTTCACAGCGGTAGTAAGAAACTTACTAAACATGATGTGTTTTATAATCCAGCTGGTGGGCGTTGGCATGTTTGCATGGCTTGCCTTAGATCATTTGCGTTTGAATACCGCGCGCTCTCCGTGGGCATGGCACATTAACGCGTAATGAGGTATAATGAGCTGGAAAGAAAAATACTGACATCTCTCTCTTTTCATACAGATTACATAAACTGAGAATATTTGATTTTTTATATAAATTAATTCATTTAAAAGAAGAGAGTTCAAGCTTCATTATGGAAAAACACTCGTGCCTGTATGACAAGTATTCGCGGAATTACAGTTAATTTTCGGACGCGTTTCAGAATGGACTTCACTGACAGAGAGAAGGCAAAACTAGCATCATGTTTATTTTTCTTTATTTGACTAAAAGCACAATACTTTGTTTATATTGTGAGTATACACAAAAAAATGGACACTTAACAGGATCGAATGATGTATAACACAAATATGTAAAATCAAAATCAACAGAGTATTTTGAGTCTCTTTTGCACTGATAGCCGGCACGATAGCCGACCTCAGAGGGTTAATACTCACTGGTATCTGGTACAGGCCAGCTTGATCGGGGGCAGCCTGCGGGGCATCGGGGACCCTGACCAGTGTCCCTCCTCCATCACCGGACACCGATCGACAAAATGCCCAGGGTCCCCGCAACACCAGCAGGCCGGCCCAGGCCTTCCCCGTCGCTCTAGTGGCAGGAAGCTGGTCAAGGAATTGACGTGGAGAGAGCAGAGGCACGGGAGATGCTGTGGTGCTGCCGGTATTCGAGGCCACCCCCCGGGGTGGTGCTCTGGGCGCAGGAACCAGCTCTGCCGTGGCCCCAGTCCTCCATTGGTGTGCTGGCCGGGGCGTGAAGCCCCCTCTGGACCTGGGAAACGGGACAGGTTTAGAATGAGGATTGGGGAAGAGGGGGAGAGGGAGAGAGAGACGCAGCTGGAAGGGGTTCGCCGACCCCTGGGCACGCCACCATCTGATCTTCCGCCAGTTGGATGGCCTGGTTCAGCGACGTTGGGCGGTGGCACTGGACCCATTGCGCAGTCTTTTTTGGGAGCCGCTCCACAAACTGCTCCAGCACCACCTTGTTGATGATGCCCTCGACGTCGCTTCCGTCTGCCATCAGCCATTTGTGGCAGGAGTCCTGGAGCTGCTGTGCCATGACGAAGGGTCGGCCGGATTCTTCGAGGTCCAGCGACCTGAACCTCTGCCGTTGCTGTTCTGGGCTCCGGCCGACCCGCTGTAGGATGGCACGCTTCAGGTCTTCATAGACCAGGAGGTTCTGGACTGGCAGTTGATGTGCGGCCACCTGTGCCTCTCCGGAGAGCAAAGGTATGAGCCGCATTGGCCAGTCCGAGGGGGGCCAGCCCCAGGCCACGCCTCAGGATCACCCTGCGGACCCATCTTGTTAAGAGGCATGGCCGGAGCCGAGGCCGTGGCTGGAGACAATGGGGCGGCCCGAACCTCCCAGTCTTTCCAGCTCCGGAACAGCTCGCGGTCTTCCTGCTGGGCTCGGAGGAGCGTCTCGAACCGACGCTCCTGCTCCTCCTTCATGGCCAGCAGGACTTGATGTTGTTCCTGATGCAGACCCGCGAGCGATTGAATGATGTCCGCAAATGGCTTTCCTGACAGGGACTGCATGACCGCGGCGGCGTTCTTCTTCCTTCCCGGGTTTCGGCACCTGTGTGATGAGGTTCAAGGTTTCGGAAGGAAGAAGAATAAACAAAAAGGGCGCACATAGAGCGCAATCGCCATGCACGCGCTACGGCGATCAACAGGCACAAAACAGCAGATCAAAGAAGACAGAAAATAACAAGCGCTGATACTCTGGCTGCACGGTCGAGTCCTCAGTCGGTCTCTCTCTGTCTCTATCTCGTTCCAGCCGACTTATAAGCAGTCTCTCCACGCCAATTACTGCAATCAGACACAAGTGTTCATCATTTGCACTTGACCTATTTACGTACCGCTCGGCTCCTTTCTCTTTCTCCCACTACAGCCCTTTCTGAACCACTGCCCCCTCGCCACAGTCTGGTTTGGTAGTCCCGTAAGTAACTTTGTTTCAAGAACTGCAATCATCAAGTCTGTGGCAGTTTGTGCAACAAGTAGATTCTAGAAGAGGCATTTTCTTTCTTATCCTTTTGAAAGTAGGCAGCTGTGTTTTCCCTTCTCCGGAATGTAAGCTGATGGCAGTGAGAGGCTGGTAGGATAGGAAAACCGCTTTTTTGTAGTAATCTTCAAGTCACAAAGGTTTCTAGTTTTAACGTTGATGCCAAGCTATGTCAATTTAGCATTGTGCTGATTTGCTGAAGTTAAAATTAGGAGATAAAATATAAAAATGATAGAGCAAAGTGCGGAGCAGTAAGCAAGAGCGTCCAAACAGTAGCTAAGCAAGAAGAAGGAAGCTTCCTTTTATTAAAAAAAGATAAGGAATCTAGAATATTTTGATTACCAAAAAATAAAACTATGCATTTTGGGAAAAATTCCAGGAAAAATAAATGATGCATAGTCTGTAAGAGGCCATAGGTATACTACTGTAACTGATTATGTGAAACTAGTTACACTAGTCGAACAAATAGTCAAACATGTAAGGTAGTAGCCATTAACTCATTATCTGTAAAATAAATCAGAAGAGCTGAATTAGCCGGTTACCATGATGTGCACAAAAACGTGTAATGATAGCATCCATGTCTGTAGACTTTGAACGCTCAGACTCAATACTAAGTATTGACAAAGTGCTTAGTCTACTATCTGACAAAGTGGAGCGCAAGTGAGTTTTTGCAAGTTTCAGTGTATCCACTTATCCATTACCAATTGCTGTTTACGTTGAATGTAATAAAATCAGAATCGTTCTTGTGTTTCTCCTAGTTATTTTTTACGTTTTAATCAGGCTACTTGTCCGGTCAGGCAAGTAAATTTTTCATTGACTGGCCCCTTCAAGAAATCCACTTGTGTCGCGGACAAGCGTTAGTAGTGTGATGAGTTAACGTTAGTGCATTGATTGAAAATAACTCATTGTAACATAACCACAAGTACAACTCAGGTAACTTATTTAGATTAATGAGTGTGGCGAACAGAACGAGGCCAAAGGACGTGAGAGATGCGAGACCGGTGTGCCTCACAGGTGTCGCTCATCAACACTCGCACCACCGGCCTCGCGCCGTTCTCTCACGTCCCTCGGCCTCGTCCTGTTCGCCACAATGAGATATAGACACATGATTGACTTTACCTGCTTCTGTGCATCAATATGAGAAATAATAGTAAACTTCTAGATGCAGCTTGGTTATGGGCCTGCCACATGTGGTATTTTTGGTGAAAAAGTTAAGGAGTGGGAGAGGGGTGAAGATAAGCCAGTGACATCACTATATGACAAACATTGTCCCAATAAATATTATTTAGCTCGCGTAGACATTTTATTGCTCTGCCATTGTAATATTTGCTTAGGCTAATATTTGCTTTGATAGCCTATATTTACATTAGTAATTAATCCGCTATCAAGTCTTTTGTTAATGTAGTGGGTTGGCAGTGTTTATAATTTTTTTTACTATTGTGACTGACGTCACGGCAGAATGCTTCCAGTGTCATTTCCGCCTAAGCGAGTTAAAGGGTGTATGGCACAATAGTCTGGGAGACACGCACATGTTTGTTTGGCGTAGCATTGCTGCGAGCGTGAAGAGCTGCTGCACGCTGAGGGTACCGCTTACCTGTTCATGTTGCCAATAATCGTAGGTCGTTTGATTTTACTATGTGTAAAAAGCAGAGTATTGTTTGTTCTTGAGTATGTGTGTTTTGGATGTGTTGTAGTAACAAACCTGGCATCGCGGTCATTCAATTGGAGCTGTACGTCTCATATCGTTCAGTTCCCCCTGTTCATGTTGCTGACAATTCCCGGGTAGGTCGTTTGATTTTATTCAAATGCACTTTCAGTCGATAACGTCGGACGTAGTCGACTCGACTGAAATGGGATCACGCCAGGGAGCCTATTGTCTTCAAGTATTATTGAACGAGCCAATGCACATTGGCGTGCGAGATTTGCATCTCACACTCCGCCCCGCAGCACGGGTATAAATACGGAAGTAGATGCACGCACCATTTCCCTTTCTGTTGAACCATGGAGTTTCTGTTGAGCATGCTGGTCCCTCTGTAATGGACCGATCAGCTGTTTCAATGGGGGTTCCCCCAGAGGATAAGATGTCGATAGCAGCATCGGAGGGTGAGCTGGCCTCTGGAGATGACGACTCGGCTGTGTTATCTCCCTCTGGTAGTGTAACATTGCCCGAGCCAGATCCAGAAATGTCAGCTATGCTGAAACGGGCCGGCTGCCGGGCTCGAGTGGAAACTCCACCGTGTCTTGTTCAGTCTCGGTTGGAGGATTGGTATCTCGGGCCGGGCCGCGCTGGTTCTCAGCTCGCCGCCCCAGTGCTTTTCTTTTCCGAAATGCATGGAGAGCTTATCAGGTGGTGAACGGCACCTTTCTCTGCCAGAAACTGCCTGAATAGTTTTCCCCCTCACTACCCTTCATGGAGGAACGGTGAAGGGTTGCGAGGTGTCCCTCCATTGGAGCGGTCTGTCATGACACAGTGGCACCTGTGTCTGGCGGCCGCTACCTTTTGGGGGGATCCTCGTCCCCCCCTAAGGCCTGTGAATTCTCGTCCGTTCCGACGGGCAGAGTTTACAAAGCCTCTGGGCAAGCCGCTTCCTTTTGCGTGCCATGGCGCTGCTACAGGTCTGTCAGGCCAAGGTACCCATGGCATGCACGAGGGTAGCCCAGACCGTAAGCTCATAGGTGAGCACCGCATCCGACCTCGCCCTCCGGGGCATGAGTGTCGTGGCATGTGCGATCGGTCTGGCGATGTCCACCTTAGTGGTCCAGGAGCGCCATTGTTGGCTCAGCCTGGTTGATATGGCGGTTGCGGACAAGGTTCGGTTCCTGGTCTCCCCAATTTCCCAGGTTGGGCTGGTCGGCGACGCGGCGGAGAACTGCTTCCAACAGTTCTCTGCCGCCCAAGTGCAGACGGAGGTAATCCGGCACATCCTGCCCCGGCGGCCCGCTGCTGCCTCCACCTCACTGCCGATGGCAGTTCCTCAGCCTGCTCGTCACCGAGGGCGTTCCCCGGCCGCCTCTCCCGCTGGGGCGTGGGAGAGACGCCCAGCCCGCTCCAGGCGCTGCCAAGCCAGGTGGCAAGCGACAGCGAAAGCATTCCGGAGCGGGCTGCCCAGGGATGGATGAGGATGCTTTTGGAAATGGCAAAAACGATCACTCCCTCCTCCTAGGTGAGGGCCGGGTGGAGTCTTTGTTTGTGTGTGTGTCTGTTCCGCTGCTGGCTCCCTAAAAAAGCGGAGCAAGCGGTACCCACACTTCAAAGAAATAGCAATTTCATCTGTTCCTGGGTCCCAAGAGGGCCAGTCTGGCGGGTGTGACCCTGTATAGCCTTACACCCCTCAGCTCCCCCTTGGTCGCCAGCAGGCAGCTTGGTGCGTTCGAGGACCCGGTCATCCGCCTTCTCACGCGCCCCTGCCAGTGGAGACAGGTAAGTGTTGCACAGCACACTAACACCACTCTCTCTACTTTGCTGCCCCACCTCAGGCTAGGTCTTTCCCGCTCAAGTCAGTGATATTCATCACACCTAGTGTTAAGCAGTGCTCCTGACTTGCTTATCTTATCCTGCTGGCGAAGGATTTGATATAGCCGCTCCTCCAGCCGGTATGAAGGCCAGCTGTAAACTCGTTCTTCATACTACTAGGTGGTGGGTCGTGACCATCCTGGCCCAAGATTGGTCTGCAGCTCTGACCTGAAAGACATGTTCTTCCGATCTCTACCTTCCACGCCGCAGGCCATCCTGTGTGCTGAGGGTTGAAGTATCAGTACAGAGTCCTTCCCTTCGAGTGCTCCAGAGCCCCTTGGGTCTTCAGGTCAACTGGGAGAGAGTAATCTCACCCACGGGTTGAGTATCTCTTTTTCAGTTTTGGAGATGGACACGGTCCAACACGTCTCTCCAATGAGAGTGTGTTCAGCTGGTGTTTGAAGTGAGAAAGGGTCCCACTGAAAGAATTTTCAGAGGCTCCTGGGGCATATGGTAGATGCAGCCATTGACTCCCTCCTTATGGTCAGCGCTAGCTTCAGGATCGGGTCCCGAGGTGACCGTGGCAGAGCAGCTCACCCTGTGTGACTATAGTTCATTCCGGTCTTCTGCCAAACCCTCTTCAACTGAGGGGCCATGTATAAAGGGCGTGTTTTAACGGGGGCCTGGGCGACCCTCAACTACACGGGCATTCATGCTTCAAGTTGTTAGACATTGCGACCGCGGCGCAAGCTTCCCTTGCATGTCACAACTCACCCGTCACCTCCTCCTTGGAGTCAGAAGCTTCTGAGGACGCTTTGTTCCACTCTTCCCACTTTACTCAATCGTGCCACCAACGAGCCTCACGACAGTTATAGCCAGGGCAAGTGGAGACTCCATCCCCTTGGGTCCAGCTGGGTCATGACCATTCCGGGGCCGCTCAGTTGCCTCTCCGGTTTAGTCTCCCTGCCAGTTGTGTTTCTGTCCAGACACTGGCTCTCAGCTGCCCCAGGGGCCCAAATAGTCCCCAGTGAGCCTTCCAAAAGCTACTGCGACTCATGGTTGTCTGGCGCCTGCTCAAGTCAGTGAATTCATCACACTCATGTTGAGCAGAAATGCTCCTGAATTTCAGTGAAGTTCATCGCACTCACGTGTTGAGCAGTAGTGCTCCTGTAGCTCAGTGAATTCATCGCACTCATGTGTTGAGCAGCAGTGCTCCTGAAGCTCAGTGATCCTTTCACACTCAGTGCTGAGCAGAAATGCTCCTGTAGTTTAGTGAAGTTCTTCGCTAAGTGAAGTTCTTCGCATTCGAAAGATGAGCAGAAATGCTCCTGTAGCTCAGTGAATTTATCACACTCATATGTTGAGCAGAAATGCTCCTGTAGCTCAGTGAAGTTCTTCACACTCAAGTGTTGAGCAGAAATGCTCCTGTAGCTCAGTGAAGTTCTTCACACCCAAGTGTTGAGCAAAAATGCTCCTGAAAGCTCAGTGAACTTATCTCTCTCTAGTGCTGAGCAGAAATGCTCCTGAAGCTCAGTGATCTTCACATGTAGTGTTGAGCAGTGCTCCTGTCTTTTTGCGCCCTAGGAAAAGTCGCTTGCACTTACAGTGCCAAGTCCGGAGGGAACAGGTCTTCATAGTTGCCCCTTATTGGCCCAACTCGACCTAGTTCCCATCGACAGCCTTCCTGACTTCCCCTGAACACATTTTCAGGGACAAGCACGATGGCACCCGCGTTCACTGAACGCGGAGGTTCAGATGGTTATCACAGGTACATGTGGTAGTTAGCACCCCCTAGAAATGGGTAGCGTGCTTACGCCTTTAGAAGTGGAACCTAGTCGTTGAGTGCATCTTCTCTCAACAGAGGAGATCCTGAAAGCTTTCGATCATTTCAGTGCTCTCTTTCCTGCAAGATGGGTTGGAGTAGGCTGTTTTCCTTTATCCTCAAAATGATGTTGCCTCGGTGTTAAACAACGCTCATTGTGATGCAGAAGTATGGAGAAGCACGTCCTGATCGTCAGGTTCCTGAGGAACAAGGTAATGTAAATCCTTGCGTCCTTCTTTATCCTCTTGGGCCTTATCTCTGGTGCAACTACACTGCAGAGACCGCCCCTGAGCAGGCAGTGAGTTAAAAATTCTGTTATATCAGTACCCCTGCTCGCATGGTCTCTACTAGAGGGTAGGGACTTGCTCGCTTTCGGTCAACGTATTGTGCCTGGAGTTCGGGCCGGCTAACTCTCACAAGCTGAGACCCTGGCTTGAATTGTGCCCAAGGTTCCTACCTCTCCCGTAATAGGAGCAGGTTGTGAGCCTGCAAGCGCTGCCCCGGAGGAGGCAGATCCAGCCCTGGCTTTCTCTGTCCGTTCGCTTATAGCGGTTAGACGTGTACAGAACGCAAGCCATAGACCTCAGACCAGCTCTTATCTGTTAGGAATTCAGCAGAGAGGGAAGGCTGTTTCCAAGCAAAGTTGGCCACTTAGTGCCTACTTTCATTTCGGTAAAAAATTCCGAGATGCAACATGTCCAGTTAGGTGTTGAGCTCCTCGATGATGAGTGTAAAGTGCTCCGCCTGGGCATTGACGATATGCTTTGCTAAACAGATTCTAGAGTTGGGGGCTGGACGATATCTAGTTGAACCGCTGCTTCCCGTGGGCTCCCTTCTCATGAAGCCAGTTTCACCGTGAGCCCGGTTCAAGTGTCGGCTTGCTGCGCCATTCCCCTCCTATGGACTGGATACGTGCGCCTTTCTACTCCAGTTGAGTTCTCTTAAATCTGAACCCTGTTGAGTTCCTCCACACCCCTCCGACGTCGGACGTGCGGAACTTCTGGTGTTAGGCCTACCACTTGTAAGCAGTGTGCAACCTGTGTTAGGCTGGGTCCATATGTTGCGGTCCCTACGGCGACCCCATATGTGTATTCTTCCACGATACGGCTCCCTACGGTCGAGCCGGTGTCTTCCCTCGGCAGAGTCTCGTTGCCGTCACTGTCCGGTGAGTCTTCCCCCGTCTTAGGCTGGAGCCACCCCAGTGACATTCCATATGTCATACTGCCCAGTCATCCGCCCAGTTCATATGTATATTCTCCACGTTACCTCCCTCTGGGTAGGATGTGGCTTCCGCAGCATCCCTTCCTTCCAATGTACGGGATCGCTTTCCCAGTGGTCCTGTAGGAACAGCAGTGACTTCCCTGGCCTAAGCCCTGTCCTTCCCCGCCTTAAATTTGCAGGGGCATCAGGTGACTTTTGTCTAGGCACTGGAAGGTAGCAGCGTTAGTGGCGTTATCAATGGGTGATCCCATTTCAGTCGAGTTGACTACATCCAGCGTTATCGACTGAAAGGGAACGTCCTGGTTGCGTATGCAACCCACTGTTCCCTGAAGGAGGGAACGGAGGACGAAGTCCCCTTGCCACTACCACTGGACCACCTGGTTCTGGGTTGCATAAGCAACCAGGACGTTCTTGAGCATGTATGTTTTGTATGTGTTGTAGTAGCCTAACAAGCTTGGCATCGCGTTCGTGACTTGTGAGATGACATGTTCGGTATAAGATAGGACACACTGTGGAGGTAATCACATGTTTTACCCTTTCATATATGAGATTTTATATTATATATATGATTTTATATTATAGAAAGATGTATAAATGAAATGTATGGTCCAACTGTTATTTGTGTATTTTAATAGTATACAAATTTAGATGTGTTGAATGTGTATTGTGTTTTGTGTTTTGGCAGATTCATCTGGCAGCTGATGGTGCACTAGACCACTTTTTTTCCCAGTATTTATGGTTAAGGCTATTTACAACTGTGTGTTTGTTTGGATTTGTTTTGGTTGGTTTTGTTATGTGAATATGGTATAGTTTATTTGTTTTCTTTTTATTTAGTTGATTTTTGTTAGTTGTATCGTATAGTGTAATTATTTTTGTTTTCTTATTTTCTTTATTTTGTTTGGCCGTTTAGGTGGCTTTGAACTGGACGCGACCATATCTCCCTTATTAGGAGGTGGTGTGATGCAGTGATGGCACTATCTTTTGATTGATTTGATGGTTGTGTATTACATTTGGCACATGTGTTACAATTTTCCCGGGTTGCACTAAAATAGTGGAGACTGTTACTTCCAGTCCAAGACTTTGTCTAACCAAATCAATCTGGCCCCCCCTTATTGCAGCCCCTTTATCTTGTTAGTATTTTGTGTATGGTTATTTTGTTTGGTATTTGTTGAATTAATGTTTATATATGTTGTTGATTCCTTTTAACTAAATAAAGAGACTGTGTACCTCACCAGTGCCTATACTTTCATTTAATTGAACAACTTGAGTGGGTCTACTCCCCCATTGATTATAGAAGGTGGATGTCCGCCCTGTTACATTTGGCGTAGTCGGCAGGGTTCTAATACTAAGGCTGTGTGTGTATGGTGCACAGTTTTTCTTGTTTTTTTCTGTTTGTTATATGGTGTTGTGTACTGGGAAAAACAGTGGTTGAAGATTTGGATCATCGTCAAAGGGCTCTGAGCATCGGCTGGGAACAGCAGATTGTCCATCTTTTGAGTGGTAGACATATGCAAATTATCGTTTGTTTCTCTCTTTTGATGTCTCTTTGCTTTATTGCGGTATGTCAGAGGAAATGGCAGCGCAAGTGCAGGCATTAACTGAATTGGTACAACAATTACAGTCAGAAAACAGAAAATGCCAGGCTTAGAGAAGAAACCACTCAGAGAGTAGTAGCTGCCCCTGCTAATGATTTGTTGGAGGGCCCTTCTTCGGGGCCTATCCCTTTGACTAATTTTCTACCAACTCCTATTGTCTATACCATCTCTTCCAGTGGTAACCGAGCGATATGTTTATGTCCCAAGGGAAATAAAGTGTCCTCGTTTCTCAGGAAAGGCTTCCCAGGATTCTTTGGGAGTTGAGGACTGGATAGAGGAGGTGCGTAGCTCTTTGACTTTACGTCATATGTCAAACAATGAACACGTTTTGTGTTTGATTTACTGGAAGGCGAGGCAAAGGCTGAGATGAAGTTTAGGACACCTGCAGAAAGAAATACTCCAGAAAATATTTTTTCCATCCTTCGGGAAACCTATGGTTGTTCTAAATCTTACATAGGGCTGCAGACTCAGTTCTTTCAACGAAAACAGATGGAGGGATTACAGGTTGCACTAAAATAGCAGAGACTGTTACTTCCAGTCCAAGACAACCAAATCAATCTGCCCCCCCCCTTATTGCGGCCCCTTTATCTTGTTAGTATTTTGTGTATGTTATTTTGTTTGGTATTTGTTTAATTAATGTTTATATATGTTGTTCATTCCTTTTAACGAAATAAAGAGACCGTGTACCTCACCAGTGCCTATACTTTCATTTAATTGAACAACTTGAGCGGGTCTACTCCCCCATTGATTATAGAAGGTGGATGTCGGCCCTCTTACATTAAGATAATCTTGGAGATGTTACAACTAAAATGTCAACATTTAAAAATTTAACTATAGTAAATAGGTAATATGATGCCATAAAGAATGGCATGCGCAGGGTAAGATTTGTGAAAGTGTACATAAGATTGCAAGCGTAAATGAAATTTGCGTGTAGAATGTATTTTAATTTTAAACGCAAATTTCATTTACGCAATAAATAGGCTCTGTATTCTTCTGACTTCCAATTTTCCGCGCTTACACTTTTGGCACGTTTTTTTTTTTTTTTTTCGCACAAATACTGCCAAAAGCACTGCAACCCTAAACTGAAACACCGCCCCGAGGAGCAGACCGTGGGAACACATGAGGCAGACAGGAGGTTAAAATAAAATCACAATGTTTCTTTATTGGATTATAAAAAGTCTTAAAAAGTTGGCTCCGTGGTTATTCTTTCCTGGCGACAGAACAGCAGAGGATCAGTAACAGCTCTTAGCTTCTCATTCGCTCACCGGCTCAGTGATTCTTCATTCCGGCTCAATGGTTCCTCCAGCTCTGAACATCAGAGGGTCGGTAACAGGTCATAGCTTCACATTCGCTCACCGGCTCAATGGTTCCTCCAGCTCTGAACATCAGAGGGTCAGTAACAGCTCACAACTTCACATTCGCTCACCGGCTCAATGGTTCTTCATTCCTGGCGACAGAGACTTAACAACAGAGGATCAGCAACAGCTCTTAGCTTCTTATTTGCTCACCGGCTCAATGGTTCCTCCAGCTCTGAACATCAGAGGGTCAGTAACAGCTCATAGCTTCTCATTCGCTCACCGGCTCAGTGATTCTTCATTCCTGGCAACAGAGACTGAACAGAGGATCAGCAACAGCTCTTAGCTTCTCATTCGCTCACCGGCTCAATGGTTCCTCCAGCTCTGAACATCAGAGGGTCAGTAACAGCTCATAGCTTCTCATTCGCTCACCGGCTCAATGGTTTGTCCAGCTTTGAACATCAGAGGGTCAGTAACAGCTCACAACTTCACATTCGCTCACCGGCTCAATGGTTCTTCATTCCTGGCGACAGAGACCAAACAGCAGAGGGTCAGTAACAGCTGGGACTATGAGTGGAAGTAGAATTTAGAATTTCCCGCACTCGTGCAATCAGTAAAACACTCGAGACTTCAAACGTGCTTGTTTCAACACTAGACACTGCAATCCACAATACCTCCCAGTGAATTAAGCCTCCACTCATATCTCCGCCGGGATCCTTCGTGCCGCTGGCTTGGGGTTCTCCAGACTGTGTGAGGAATAAACATACCTCAAGTTCTCTTCTTTCGCGGCTTCCCTACGCTGCCTTTCTGTGCCTTTCTCTCTGTCTTTTTTTCTCTTCAAAATGGCCTTTTTTTATACTCCACTTTGGGAGCATGTGCCCCAATCACCACTCAAGCTCCTCCCCCTCCACACCTGCCGCTCATTTTCTTAATAATCACCTAATCACCCGGTGACACAACCACATTGGTTAATGATGTCACACAGGTGGTGGAGTAATAACTTCTTTTAATGAATCTGTTGAGATCGAATAATGCTTGCTGTTTTGCTATAGATTACGGACATGGCATCTGAGGACTTTTTCTAATTTTTCTCAGTTATTTTTCTCTATTTCCAGATTCAATCATAGGATCGTCCTTCCGTGGTAGAGCATGTTCGCACATGCACACTCTTCAAAAACAGTGCTTTAAATCTCTTGACAAACTAAAAGATGTAAATTACATTTGTGTGTATTCTAAATAAAAGATACAGATAGCACTGAATGTCAGCTTGTTTTTTTGCTCAAGACAAGGATTTATGAAGTCCACATGTCAGGCAAACAAGAAACTTCTAACCATAGGTCAAGAGCTGTCGTTCAAACCACACAACTTTGCGATGCTGTTTGCGAATGTTCGTTAGAACTATGTTTTCTGGAAACACTGACTCTTTGTACTATGCTGATAATGACAGAAATTGCGACCAAAGTTGGCTAACAATGCTTTTGGGAAACGCACCCCTGATTGATCATGTAAAATCAACTTTTGTGTAAAAAAATTAACTGTTGCAAATGACTTGTGTACATGTGGCAAAAAAGTTCTCGAAATAATCAAATATGTACAGTTGCATCTTTCTTTTACCTGTGCTTACAGTTTTGTCACGATTCTCTCACTCATTGAGTTTTGCAAGCGCGAAGAGGAGGGCGGGTCCACCTTCTTCATGTAGCCAATCAAATGAGCTTCTCGCTGATCTGATTGGTTCAATAAACACGCCAGTCGCCAGAACACATCTTTATCTTCATTTGGCTCAGCATCGTTCTCATTGCCGAAATTTAAATTTTAATGCACACATACATGTTAAATAAATAAATAAATCATGATTGCTTAATAAGCTGTTCACCATTAGGCTGACTATATGAGTTACTGAATTTCGAGCTGGTGTGTTAAGAAAGAAAATGTCTGTATATTCAGTGCATGTATCCTGCTCATCATCCTCAGCAGGCCAGATTAGTTTGTAATCTTGATGCTGCTCAATGTAGGCCTAGTATCTGCACTACTGCATGCATAATTTCACCTGTCAATTAATCATGTGCGATTCCAGAATTATTATTATTTTACTAAAATTAATTACAATAATATATTTTTCCCTTTAACCCTGTAAGACCCAAATATAGAAAAAAAAGAAGAAAAAAAAATTCCACCACCTTGTTGATGATGCCCTCGACGTCGCTTCCGTCTGCCATCAGCCATTTGTGGCAGGAGTCCTGGAGCTGCTGTGCCATGACGAAGGGTCGGCCGGATTCTTCGAGGTCCAGCGACCTGAACCTCTGCCGTTGCTGTTCTGGGCTCCGGCCGACCCGCTGTAGGATGGCACGCTTCAGGTCTTCATAGACCAGGAGGTTCTGGACTGGCAGTTGATGTGCGGCCACCTGTGCCTCTCCGGAGAGCAAAGGTATGAGCCGCATTGGCCAGTCCGAGGGGGGCCAGCCCCAGGCCACGCCTCAGGATCACCCTGCGGACCCATCTTGTTAAGAGGCATGGCCGGAGCCGAGGCCGTGGCTGGAGACAATGGGGCGGCCCGAACCTCCCAGTCTTTCCAGCTCCGGAACAGCTCGCGGTCTTCCTGCTGGGCTCGGAGGAGCGTCTCGAACCGACGCTCCTGCTCCTCCTTCATGGCCAGCAGGACTTGATGTTGTTCCTGATGCAGACCCGCGAGCGATTGAATGATGTCCGCAAATGGCTTTCCTGACAGGGACTGCATGACGGCGGCGGCGTTCTTCTTCCTTCCCGGGTTTCGGCACCTGTGTGATGAGGTTCAAGGTTTCGGAAGGAAGAAGAATAAACAAAAAGGGCGCACATAGAGCGCAATCGCCATGCACGCGCTACGGCGATCAACAGGCACAAAACAGCAGATCAAAGAAGACAGAAAATAACAAGCGCTGATACTCTGGCTGCACGGTCGAGTCCTCAGTCGGTCTCTCTCTGTCTCTATCTCGTTCCAGCCGACTTATAAGCAGTCTCTCCACGCCAATTACTGCAATCAGACACAAGTGTTCATCATTTGCACTTGACCTATTTACGTACCGCTCGGCTCCTTTCTCTTTCTCCCACTACAGCCCTTTCTGAACCACTGCCCCCTCGCCACAGTCTGGTTTGGTAGTCCCGTAAGTAACTTTGTTTCAAGAACTGCAATCATCAAGTCTGTGGCAGTTTGTGCAACAAGTAGATTCTAGAAGAGGCATTTTCTTTCTTATCCTTTTGAAAGTAGGCAGCTGTGTTTTCCCTTCTCCGGAATGTAAGCTGATGGCAGTGAGAGGCTGGTAGGATAGGAAAACCGCTTTTTTGTAGTAATCTTCAAGTCACAAAGGTTTCTAGTTTTAACGTTGATGCCAAGCTATGTCAATTTAGCATTGTGCTGATTTGCTGAAGTTAAAATTAGGAGATAAAATATAAAAATGATAGAGCAAAGTGCGGAGCAGTAAGCAAGAGCGTCCAAACAGTAGCTAAGCAAGAAGAAGGAAGCTTCCTTTTATTAAAAAAAGATAAGGAATCTAGAATATTTTGATTACCAAAAAATAAAACTATGCATTTTGGGAAAAATTCCAGGAAAAATAAATGATGCATAGTCTGTAAGAGGCCATAGGTATACTACTGTAACTGATTATGTGAAACTAGTTACACTAGTCGAACAAATAGTCAAACATGTAAGGTAGTAGCCATTAACTCATTATCTGTAAAATAAATCAGAAGAGCTGAATTAGCCGGTTACCATGATGTGCACAAAAACGTGTAATGATAGCATCCATGTCTGTAGACTTTGAACGCTCAGACTCAATACTAAGTATTGACAAAGTGCTTAGTCTACTATCTGACAAAGTGGAGCGCAAGTGAGTTTTTGCAAGTTTCAGTGTATCCACTTATCCATTACCAATTGCTGTTTACGTTGAATGTAATAAAATCAGAATCGTTCTTGTGTTTCTCCTAGTTATTTTTTACGTTTTAATCAGGCTACTTGTCCGGTCAGGCAAGTAAATTTTTCATTGACTGGCCCCTTCAAGAAATCCACTTGTGTCGCGGACAAGCGTTAGTAGTGTGATGAGTTAACGTTAGTGCATTGATTGAAAATAACTCATTGTAACATAACCACAAGTACAACTCAGGTAACTTATTTAGATTAATGAGTGTGGCGAACAGAACGAGGCCAAAGGACGTGAGAGATGCGAGACCGGTGTGCCTCACAGGTGTCGCTCATCAACACTCGCACCACCGGCCTCGCGCCGTTCTCTCACGTCCCTCGGCCTCGTCCTGTTCGCCACAATGAGATATAGACACATGATTGACTTTACCTGCTTCTGTGCATCAATATGAGAAATAATAGTAAACTTCTAGATGCAGCTTGGTTATGGGCCTGCCACATGTGGTATTTTTGGTGAAAAAGTTAAGGAGTGGGAGAGGGGTGAAGATAAGCCAGTGACATCACTATATGACAAACATTGTCCCAATAAATATTATTTAGCTCGCGTAGACATTTTATTGCTCTGCCATTGTAATATTTGCTTAGGCTAATATTTGCTTTGATAGCCTATATTTACATTAGTAATTAATCCGCTATCAAGTCTGTTGTTAATGTAGTGGGTTGGCAGTGTTTTTTTTTTAATTTTTTTTTACTATTGTGACTGACGTCACGGCAGAATGCTTCCAGTGTCATTTCCGCCTAAGCGAGTTAAAGGGTGTATGGCACAATAGTCTGGGAGACACGCACATGTTTGTTTGGCGTAGCATTGCTGCGAGCGTGAAGAGCTGCTGCACGCTGAGGGTACCGCTTACCTGTTCATGTTGCCAATAATCGTAGGTCGTTTGATTTTACTATGTGTAAAAAGCAGAGTATTGTTTGTTCTTGAGTATGTGTGTTTTGGATGTGTTGTAGTAACAAACCTGGCATCGCGGTCATTCAATTGGAGCTGTACGTCTCATATCGTTCAGTTCCCCCTGTTCATGTTGCTGACAATTCCCGGGTAGGTCGTTTGATTTTATTCAAATGCACTTTCAGTCGATAACGTCGGACGTAGTCGACTCGACTGAAATGGGATCACGCCAGGGAGCCTATTGTCTTCAAGTATTATTGAACGAGCCAATGCACATTGGCGTGCGAGATTTGCATCTCACACTCCGCCCCGCAGCACGGGTATAAATACGGAAGTAGATGCACGCACCATTTCCCTTTCTGTTGAACCATGGAGTTTCTGTTGAGCATGCTGGTCCCTCTGTAATGGACCGATCAGCTGTTTCAATGGGGGTTCCCCCAGAGGATAAGATGTCGATAGCAGCATCGGAGGGTGAGCTGGCCTCTGGAGATGACGACTCGGCTGTGTTATCTCCCTCTGGTAGTGTAACATTGCCCGAGCCAGATCCAGAAATGTCAGCTATGCTGAAACGGGCCGGCTGCCGGGCTCGAGTGGAAACTCCACCGTGTCTTGTTCAGTCTCGGTTGGAGGATTGGTATCTCGGGCCGGGCCGCGCTGGTTCTCAGCTCGCCGCCCCAGTGCTTTTCTTTTCCGAAATGCATGGAGAGCTTATCAGGTGGTGAACGGCACCTTTCTCTGCCAGAAACTGCCTGAATAGTTTTCCCCCTCACTACCCTTCATGGAGGAACGGTGAAGGGTTGTGAGGTGTCCCTCCATTGGAGCGGTCTGTCATGACACAGTGGCACCTGTGTCTGGCGGCCGCTACCTTTTGGGGGGATCCTCGTCCCCCCCTAAGGCCTGTGAATTCTCGTCCGTTCCGACGGGCAGAGTTTACAAAGCCTCTGGGCAAGCCGCTTCCTTTTGCGTGCCATGGCGCTGCTACAGGTCTGTCAGGCCAAGGTACCCATGGCATGCACGAGGGTAGCCCAGACCGTAAGCTCATAGGTGAGCACCGCATCCGACCTCGCCCTCCGGGGCATGAGTGTCGTGGCATGTGCGATCGGTCTGGCGATGTCCACCTTAGTGGTCCAGGAGCGCCATTGTTGGCTCAGCCTGGTTGATATGGCGGTTGCGGACAAGGTTCGGTTCCTGGTCTCCCCAATTTCCCAGGTTGGGCTGGTCGGCGACGCGGCGGAGAACTGCTTCCAACAGTTCTCTGCCGCCCAAGTGCAGACGGAGGTAATCCGGCACATCCTGCCCCGGCGGCCCGCTGCTGCCTCCACCTCACTGCCGATGGCAGTTCCTCAGCCTGCTCGTCACCGAGGGCGTTCCCCGGCCGCCTCTCCCGCTGGGGCGTGGGAGAGACGCCCAGCCCGCTCCAGGCGCTGCCAAGCCAGGTGGCAAGCGACAGCGAAAGCATTCCGGAGCGGGCTGCCCAGGGATGGATGAGGATGCTTTTGGAAATGGCAAAAACGATCACTCCCTCCTCCTAGGTGAGGGCCGGGTGGAGTCTTTGTTTGTGTGTGTGTCTGTTCCGCTGCTGGCTCCCTAAAAAAGCGGAGCAAGCGGTACCCACACTTCAAAGAAATAGCAATTTCATCTGTTCCTGGGTCCCAAGAGGGCCAGTCTGGCGGGTGTGACCCTGTATAGCCTTACACCCCTCAGCTCCCCCTTGGTCGCCAGCAGGCAGCTTGGTGCGTTCGAGGACCCGGTCATCCGCCTTCTCACGCGCCCCTGCCAGTGGAGACAGGTAAGTGTTGCACAGCACACTAACACCACTCTCTCTACTTTGCTGCCCCACCTCAGGCTAGGTCTTTCCCGCTCAAGTCAGTGATATTCATCACACCTAGTGTTAAGCAGTGCTCCTGACTTGCTTATCTTATCCTGCTGGCGAAGGATTTGATATAGCCGCTCCTCCAGCCGGTATGAAGGCCAGCTGTAAACTCGTTCTTCATACTACTAGGTGGTGGGTCGTGACCATCCTGGCCCAAGATTGGTCTGCAGCTCTGACCTGAAAGACATGTTCTTCCGATCTCTACCTTCCACGCCGCAGGCCATCCTGTGTGCTGAGGGTTGAAGTATCAGTACAGAGTCCTTCCCTTCGAGTGCTCCAGAGCCCCTTGGGTCTTCAGGTCAACTGGGAGAGAGTAATCTCACCCACGGGTTGAGTATCTCTTTTTCAGTTTTGGAGATGGACACGGTCCAACACGTCTCTCCAATGAGAGTGTGTTCAGCTGGTGTTTGAAGTGAGAAAGGGTCCCACTGAAAGAATTTTCAGAGGCTCCTGGGGCATATGGTAGATGCAGCCATTGACTCCCTCCTTATGGTCAGCGCTAGCTTCAGGATCGGGTCCCGAGGTGACCGTGGCAGAGCAGCTCACCCTGTGTGACTATAGTTCATTCCGGTCTTCTGCCAAACCCTCTTCAACTGAGGGGCCATGTATAAAGGGCGTGTTTTAACGGGGGCCTGGGCGACCCTCAACTACACGGGCATTCATGCTTCAAGTTGTTAGACATTGCGACCGCGGCGCAAGCTTCCCTTGCATGTCACAACTCACCCGTCACCTCCTCCTTGGAGTCAGAAGCTTCTGAGGACGCTTTGTTCCACTCTTCCCACTTTACTCAATCGTGCCACCAACGAGCCTCACGACAGTTATAGCCAGGGCAAGTGGAGACTCCATCCCCTTGGGTCCAGCTGGGTCATGACCATTCCGGGGCCGCTCAGTTGCCTCTCCGGTTTAGTCTCCCTGCCAGTTGTGTTTCTGTCCAGACACTGGCTCTCAGCTGCCCCAGGGGCCCAAATAGTCCCCAGTGAGCCTTCCAAAAGCTACTGCGACTCATGGTTGTCTGGCGCCTGCTCAAGTCAGTGAATTCATCACACTCATGTTGAGCAGAAATGCTCCTGAATTTCAGTGAAGTTCATCGCACTCACGTGTTGAGCAGTAGTGCTCCTGTAGCTCAGTGAATTCATCGCACTCATGTGTTGAGCAGCAGTGCTCCTGAAGCTCAGTGATCCTTTCACACTCAGTGCTGAGCAGAAATGCTCCTGTAGTTTAGTGAAGTTCTTCGCTAAGTGAAGTTCTTCGCATTCGAAAGATGAGCAGAAATGCTCCTGTAGCTCAGTGAATTTATCACACTCATATGTTGAGCAGAAATGCTCCTGTAGCTCAGTGAAGTTCTTCACACTCAAGTGTTGAGCAGAAATGCTCCTGTAGCTCAGTGAAGTTCTTCACACCCAAGTGTTGAGCAAAAATGCTCCTGAAAGCTCAGTGAACTTATCTCTCTCTAGTGCTGAGCAGAAATGCTCCTGAAGCTCAGTGATCTTCACATGTAGTGTTGAGCAGTGCTCCTGTCTTTTTGCGCCCTAGGAAAAGTCGCTTGCACTTACAGTGCCAAGTCAGGAGGGAACAGGTCTTCATAGTTGCCCCTTATTGGCCCAACTCGACCTAGTTCCCATCGACAGCCTTCCTGACTTCCCCTGAACACATTTTCAGGGACAAGCACGATGGCACCCGCGTTCACTGAACGCGGAGGTTCAGATGGTTATCACAGGTACATGTGGTAGTTAGCACCCCCTAGAAATGGGTAGCGTGCTTACGCCTTTAGAAGTGGAACCTAGTCGTTGAGTGCATCTTCTCTCAACAGAGGAGATCCTGAAAGCTTTCGATCATTTCAGTGCTCTCTTTCCTGCAAGATGGGTTGGAGTAGGCTGTTTTCCTTTATCCTCAAAATGATGTTGCCTCGGTGTTAAACAACGCTCATTGTGATGCAGAAGTATGGAGAAGCACGTCCTGATCGTCAGGTTCCTGAGGAACAAGGTAATGTAAATCCTTGCGTCCTTCTTTATCCTCTTGGGCCTTATCTCTGGTGCAACTACACTGCAGAGACCGCCCCTGAGCAGGCAGTGAGTTAAAAATTCTGTTATATCAGTACCCCTGCTCGCATGGTCTCTACTAGAGGGTAGGGACTTGCTCGCTTTCGGTCAACGTATTGTGCCTGGAGTTCGGGCCGGCTAACTCTCACAAGCTGAGACCCTGGCTTGAATTGTGCCCAAGGTTCCTACCTCTCCCGTAATAGGAGCAGGTTGTGAGCCTGCAAGCGCTGCCCCGGAGGAGGCAGATCCAGCCCTGGCTTTCTCTGTCCGTTCGCTTATAGCGGTTAGACGTGTACAGAACGCAAGCCATAGACCTCAGACCAGCTCTTATCTGTTAGGAATTCAGCAGAGAGGGAAGGCTGTTTCCAAGCAAAGTTGGCCACTTAGTGCCTACTTTCATTTCGGTAAAAAATTCCGAGATGCAACATGTCCAGTTAGGTGTTGAGCTCCTCGATGATGAGTGTAAAGTGCTCCGCCTGGGCATTGACGATATGCTTTGCTAAACAGATTCTAGAGTTGGGGGCTGGACGATATCTAGTTGAACCGCTGCTTCCCGTGGGCTCCCTTCTCATGAAGCCAGTTTCACCGTGAGCCCGGTTCAAGTGTCGGCTTGCTGCGCCATTCCCCTCCTATGGACTGGATACGTGCGCCTTTCTACTCCAGTTGAGTTCTCTTAAATCTGAACCCTGTTGAGTTCCTCCACACCCCTCCGACGTCGGACGTGCGGAACTTCTGGTGTTAGGCCTACCACTTGTAAGCAGTGTGGAACCTGTGTTAGGCTGGGTCCATATGTTGCGGTCCCTACGGCGACCCCATATGTGTATTCTTCCACGATACGGCTCCCTACGGTCGAGCCGGTGTCTTCCCTCGGCAGAGTCTCGTTGCCGTCACTGTCCGGTGAGTCTTCCCCCGTCTTAGGCTGGAGCCACCCCAGTGACATTCCATATGTCATACTGCCCAGTCATCCGCCCAGTTCATATGTATATTCTCCACGTTACCTCCCTCTGGGTAGGATGTGGCTTCCGCAGCGTCCCTTCCTTCCAATGTACGGGATCGCTTTCCCAGTGGTCCTGTAGGAACAGCAGTGACTTCCCTGGCCTAAGCCCTGTCCTTCCCCGCCTTAAATTTGCGGGGGCATCAGGTGACTTTTGTCTAGGCACTGGAAGGTAGCAGCGTTAGTGGCGTTATCAATGGGTGATCCCATTTCAGTCGAGTTGACTACATCCAGCGTTATCGACTGAAAGGGAACGTCCTGGTTGCGTATGCAACCCACTGTTCCCTGAAGGAGGGAACGGAGGACGAAGTCCCCTTGCCACTACCACTGGACCACCTGGTTCTGGGTTGCATAAGCAACCAGGACGTTCTTGAGCATGTATGTTTTGTATGTGTTGTAGTAGCCTAACAAGCTTGGCATCGCGTTCGTGACTTGTGAGATGACATGTTCGGTATAAGATAGGACACACTGTGGAGGTAATCACATGTTTTACCCTTTCATATATGAGATTTTATATTATATATATGATTTTATATTATAGAAAGATGTATAAATGAAATGTATGGTCCAACTGTTATTTGTGTATTTTAATAGTATACAAATTTAGATGTGTTGAATGTGTATTGTGTTTTGTGTTTTGGCAGATTCATCTGGCAGCTGATGGTGCACTAGACCACTTTTTTTCCCAGTATTTATGGTTAAGGCTATTTACAACTGTGTGTTTGTTTGGATTTGTTTTGGTTGGTTTTGTTATGTGAATATGGTATAGTTTATTTGTTTTCTTTTTATTTAGTTGATTTTTGTTAGTTGTATCGTATAGTGTAATTATTTTTGTTTTCTTATTTTCTTTATTTTGTTTGGCCGTTTAGGTGGCTTTGAACTGGACGCGACCATATCTCCCTTATTAGGAGGTGGTGTGATGCAGTGATGGCACTATCTTTTGATTGATTTGATGGTTGTGTATTACATTTGGCACATGTGTTACAATTTTCCCGGGTTGCACTAAAATAGTGGAGACTGTTACTTCCAGTCCAAGACTTTGTCTAACCAAATCAATCTGGCCCCCCCTTATTGCAGCCCCTTTATCTTGTTAGTATTTTGTGTATGGTTATTTTGTTTGGTATTTGTTGAATTAATGTTTATATATGTTGTTGATTCCTTTTAACTAAATAAAGAGACTGTGTACCTCACCAGTGCCTATACTTTCATTTAATTGAACAACTTGAGTGGGTCTACTCCCCCATTGATTATAGAAGGTGGATGTCCGCCCTGTTACATTTGGCGTAGTCGGCAGGGTTCTAATACTAAGGCTGTGTGTGTATGGTGCACAGTTTTTCTTGTTTTTTTCTGTTTGTTATATGGTGTTGTGTACTGGGAAAAACAGTGGTTGAAGATTTGGATCATCGTCAAAGGGCTCTGAGCATCGGCTGGGAACAGCAGATTGTCCATCTTTTGAGTGGTAGACATATGCAAATTATCGTTTGTTTCTCTCTTTTGATGTCTCTTTGCTTTATTGCGGTATGTCAGAGGAAATGGCAGCGCAAGTGCAGGCATTAACTGAATTGGTACAACAATTACAGTCAGAAAACAGAAAATGCCAGGCTTAGAGAAGAAACCACTCAGAGAGTAGTAGCTGCCCCTGCTAATGATTTGTTGGAGGGCCCTTCTTCGGGGCCTATCCCTTTGACTAATTTTCTACCAACTCCTATTGTCTATACCATCTCTTCCAGTGGTAACCGAGCGATATGTTTATGTCCCAAGGGAAATAAAGTGTCCTCGTTTCTCAGGAAAGGCTTCCCAGGATTCTTTGGGAGTTGAGGACTGGATAGAGGAGGTGCGTAGCTCTTTGACTTTACGTCATATGTCAAACAATGAACACGTTTTGTGTTTGATTTACTGGAAGGCGAGGCAAAGGCTGAGATGAAGTTTAGGACACCTGCAGAAAGAAATACTCCAGAAAATATTTTTTCCATCCTTCGGGAAACCTATGGTTGTTCTAAATCTTACATAGGGCTGCAGACTCAGTTCTTTCAACGAAAACAGATGGAGGGATTACAGGTTGCACTAAAATAGCAGAGACTGTTACTTCCAGTCCAAGACAACCAAATCAATCTGCCCCCCCCCTTATTGCGGCCCCTTTATCTTGTTAGTATTTTGTGTATGTTATTTTGTTTGGTATTTGTTTAATTAATGTTTATATATGTTGTTCATTCCTTTTAACGAAATAAAGAGACCGTGTACCTCACCAGTGCCTATACTTTCATTTAATTGAACAACTTGAGCGGGTCTACTCCCCCATTGATTATAGAAGGTGGATGTCGGCCCTCTTACATTAAGATAATCTTGGAGATGTTACAACTAAAATGTCAACATTTAAAAATTTAACTATAGTAAATAGGTAATATGATGCCATAAAGAATGGCATGCGCAGGGTAAGATTTGTGAAAGTGTACATAAGATTGCAAGCGTAAATGAAATTTGCGTGTAGAATGTATTTTAATTTTAAACGCAAATTTCATTTACGCAATAAATAGGCTCTGTATTCTTCTGACTTCCAATTTTCCGCGCTTACACTTTTGGCACGTTTTTTTTTTTTTTTTTTCGCACAAATACTGCCAAAAGCACTGCAACCCTAAACTGAAACACCGCCCCGAGGAGCAGACCGTGGGAACACATGAGGCAGACAGGAGGTTAAAATAAAATCACAATGTTTCTTTATTGGATTATAAAAAGTCTTAAAAAGTTGGCTCCGTGGTTATTCTTTCCTGGCGACAGAACAGCAGAGGATCAGTAACAGCTCTTAGCTTCTCATTCGCTCACCGGCTCAGTGATTCTTCATTCCGGCTCAATGGTTCCTCCAGCTCTGAACATCAGAGGGTCGGTAACAGGTCATAGCTTCACATTCGCTCACCGGCTCAATGGTTCCTCCAGCTCTGAACATCAGAGGGTCAGTAACAGCTCACAACTTCACATTCGCTCACCGGCTCAATGGTTCTTCATTCCTGGCGACAGAGACTTAACAACAGAGGATCAGCAACAGCTCTTAGCTTCTTATTTGCTCACCGGCTCAATGGTTCCTCCAGCTCTGAACATCAGAGGGTCAGTAACAGCTCATAGCTTCTCATTCGCTCACCGGCTCAGTGATTCTTCATTCCTGGCAACAGAGACTGAACAGAGGATCAGCAACAGCTCTTAGCTTCTCATTCGCTCACCGGCTCAATGGTTCCTCCAGCTCTGAACATCAGAGGGTCAGTAACAGCTCATAGCTTCTCATTCGCTCACCGGCTCAATGGTTTGTCCAGCTTTGAACATCAGAGGGTCAGTAACAGCTCACAACTTCACATTCGCTCACCGGCTCAATGGTTCTTCATTCCTGGCGACAGAGACCAAACAGCAGAGGGTCAGTAACAGCTGGGACTATGAGTGGAAGTAGAATTTAGAATTTCCCGCACTCGTGCAATCAGTAAAACACTCGAGACTTCAAACGTGCTTGTTTCAACACTAGACACTGCAATCCACAATACCTCCCAGTGAATTAAGCCTCCACTCATATCTCCGCCGGGATCCTTCGTGCCGCTGGCTTGGGGTTCTCCAGACTGTGTGAGGAATAAACATACCTCAAGTTCTCTTCTTTCGCGGCTTCCCTACGCTGCCTTTCTGTGCCTTTCTCTTTGTCTTTTTTTCTCTTCAAAATGGCCTTTTTTTATACTCCACTTTGGGAGCATGTGCCCCAATCACCACTCAAGCTCCTCCCCCTCCACACCTGCCGCTCATTTTCTTAATAATCACCTAATCACCCGGTGACACAACCACATTGGTTAATGATGTCACACAGGTGGTGGAGTAATAACTTCTTTTAATGAATCTGTTGAGATCGAATAATGCTTGCTGTTTTGCTATAGATTACGGACATGGCATCTGAGGACTTTTTCTAATTTTTCTCAGTTATTTTTCTCTATTTCCAGATTCAATCATAGGATCGTCCTTCCGTGGTAGAGCATGTTCGCACATGCACACTCTTCAAAAACAGTGCTTTAAATCTCTTGACAAACTAAAAGATGTAAATTACATTTGTGTGTATTCTAAATAAAAGATACAGATAGCACTGAATGTCAGCTTGTTTTTTTTGCTCAAGACAAGGATTTATGAAGTCCACATGTCAGGCAAACAAGAAACTTCTAACCATAGGTCAAGAGCTGTCGTTCAAACCACACAACTTTGCGATGCTGTTTGCGAATGTTCGTTAGAACTATGTTTTCTGGAAACACTGACTCTTTGTACTATGCTGATAATGACAGAAATTGCGACCAAAGTTGGCTAACAATGCTTTTGGGAAACGCACCCCTGATTGATCATGTAAAATCAACTTTTGTGTAAAAAAATTAACTGTTGCAAATGACTTGTGTACATGTGGCAAAAAAGTTCTCGAAATAATCAAATATGTACAGTTGCATCTTTCTTTTACCTGTGCTTACAGTTTTGTCACGATTCTCTCACTCATTGAGTTTTGCAAGCGCGAAGAGGAGGGCGGGTCCACCTTCTTCATGTAGCCAATCAAATGAGCTTCTCGCTGATCTGATTGGTTCAATAAACACGCCAGTCGCCAGAACACATCTTTATCTTCATTTGGCTCAGCATCGTTCTCATTGCCGAAATTTAAATTTTAATGCACACATACATGTTAAATAAATAAATAAATCATGATTGCTTAATAAGCTGTTCACCATTAGGCTGACTATATGAGTTACTGAATTTCGAGCTGGTGTGTTAAGAAAGAAAATGTCTGTATATTCAGTGCATGTATCCTGCTCATCATCCTCAGCAGGCCAGATTAGTTTGTAATCTTGATGCTGCTCAATGTAGGCCTAGTATCTGCACTACTGCATGCATAATTTCACCTGTCAATTAATCATGTGCGATTCCAGAATTATTATTATTTTACTAAAATTAATTACAATAATATATTTTTCCCTTTAACCCTGTAAGACCCAAATATAGAAAAAAAAGAAGAAAAAAAAATTCCACCTGTCAGATGTCGTAGGAGGCCTCTGATGCAAATAATGAAGGATTTTTTTTTTAATTATGTTTTAGTAAGTTTTTAAGGAAATGTTGTAATATTGCAACGTTGGGCCTATTTGGGAACAGAATTTCAGCATTTGCACTCACACTGTCAGAACAAACATACAGAACAACTAAGGGCTCATTTGAAGTGTGGATTGCTTACATAGCACCATAACAGTAAATATTATGAATAATAATAATAATCACCCAACAGTCATATTTTTATTAATTAGAATTTATTAAAAAATAAACATAAAATATAAATATTAAATACAAAACAAATTGAAAACTGTCAAAGAAACAGTGTCCAGTGTTCACTTGCAATGGTAGTCCCAAAAGCAGTTCCTTTCCTCTGAAAAGCAGAGACGGAGATTGCACTTCCTGCAGAGCGTATTCAAATATCCTTTTTTGCAGTGTCTGCAGCGTCCTCTCATTCTGAAATGAAAATAATAGTTGTAAGAGTTAAGAGTATGTTCAAGTATAAATAATTTAAATGTAAATGAATCCTATTTATGTGATATATTCCACTGAAGTCTAGGGCTGGGACGGTTACCGCAATACCGGATCTGAGCTCGTCACCGTCATCACCGCAAAAAAAACATTGGCCTGCCCATGTGTGCACGTTATGTCTAATGACATGGATTCATTGATTCTAATGACATGGATTATGTCTAATGACATTGTGTCTTACATGGTTTCAAGGTTTTCTAAACAAAACTTATCATCAAAAGATGGAGCAAATCCGACCTTTCGCAAGTCTGGGAGCGCAATGTTCCATTACACATAATAACATTCCATTCGTATTAGAGATGCGCGGATGGGCTATTATTTCATCCGCAACCACATCACAAAACCACACCAAAGTTTGACCAATTTTCAAAACCGCACCTTCCCGCCATCCGCTGATAGTTTTAAGGTCTATGGGCGATGCAAGGCGCTGCTGCCGTGAGGCTAGAAAGCTCTTGGCTGTTCTAGAAAGGGACTGATCCAATGCAGCAAAGATATTTAAAGGCTAAAGTCCCTAGTATAGCCTATTGGATATGTTGTATCCCCAGAATATCAGCAGTGAACTCCGTCTCCGATCGGCGCACTGGGACAAAAATAAATAAATAGCGTACATAAAATGCACATCGGCAAACCTGACCTTACCTGACTAGGCTACTGTACAATTTTATCATTTTGTTTAGAATTTTTTTTTAAAGTAGACATTTCAAGCTTTCTATTTATTTCTCATGTCTGTGAGGCAAGTAGCCTATACGCTGAGTTTCGTTTCATTTATGATACGAGCTCCAGTTCCAGTATTTAACGCGGTTTACCGCTATACCGTGGGAATTTCTTGCTTTTCAACCGCGGTTAGAAAAAATCCATACCGTCCCAGCCCTACTGAAGTCACACAATTCTAAAAGGAATATACAAACCCCCAGACCTCTTACATCCCCACATTCCAGAACATTAACACCTGTCCCTGAACAATGGACCATGCAACATGTCTGAACATCCACACCTGTCCTTGAATAACCATTCCACAAACAGTGTCTGCCTTGCAACAAGCAGATATTTGGGCAAACAAACAAAGCCCAGATAAAAAAAAAACAGTTAACTATATATACTGTTAACATACAGGAACAATTTCAAATACTGGTACTGAAAGGACTTAAAACACTGCAACCAGAAATAATTTATTCATTTAAAATTATTCAAATCTGATCTAAACTGAAAATTATAAAAAATAACACATTTAGATAATGTGAATCATCAAATACATTGTATTTCAGTAAGTAATTCTCCTGTATGTGAACATTTGAGAAGTGCAATGCCTCCATGTAATTTGCAAGGTGCACATGCTATTTTGACTACCATTCTCTCCTAACATTGTAAAATTACAACAAAGACATAACAAGCAAAAAATCTAATTTGATGCATGCATTCCACAATAACAAAGAACTTACTAGACATTCTAATAATCACAACAACAAAAAAAAAATTTCTGGGGTTTCACTTACTTCAATGTTGAGATATCCAGTCGAATGAAACAAGGAGATGGGCTTCCAGGAAAGTTTGCAGGTTGCAGTTCATGACCTTATGGCAAGACCTATATACACATTTACTATCCAATGGCACTGCGAGGCTAAACAATAGGACCCATTGGCTATGTAAATGTGGTCTTTCAAAAAAAAAAAATTTGCAGATGTGTTTTTGGAAGAGTTAAAAGTGATGTTGTAATTTTACAACCACGGGTCTTACAGGGTTTTAACATGTATTTTAAGATCATCTCTAAATTATGCACCATTTATCACCTGCAAATCCATAGTGTAACCACTAGATGGCTGTATAGCCCTATATACACTGAACAAAATTATAAACACAACACTTTTGTTTTTGCCCCCATTTTTCATGAGCTGAACTCAAAGATCTAAGACTTTTTCTATGTACACAAAAGGCCTATTTCTCTCAAATATTGTTCACAAATCTGTCTAAATCTGTGTTAGTGAGCACTTCTCCTTTGCCGAAATAATCCATCACAGGTGTGGCATATCAAGATGCTGATTAGACAGCATGATTATTGCACAGGTGTGCCTTAGGCTGGCCACAGTAAAAGGCCACTCTAAAATGTGCCGTTTTACTGTATTGGGGGCGTCCAAAAACCAGTCAGTACCTGGTGTGACCACCATTTGCCTCACGCAGTGCAACTCTCGTATAGAGTTGATCAGGTTGTTGATTGTGGCCTGTGGAATGTTGGTCCACTCCTCTTCAATGGCTGTGCGAAGTTGCTGGATATTGGCAGGACCTGGAACACGCTGTCGTATACGCCGATCCAGAGCATCCCAAACATGCTCAATGGGTGACATGTCCGGTGATTATGCTGGCCATGCAAGAACTGGGATGTTTTCAGCTTCCAGGAATTGTGTACAGATCCTTGCAACATGGGGCCGTGCATTATAATGCTGCAACATGAGGTGATGGTCGTGGATGAATGGCACAACAATGGGCCACAGTATCTCATCACGGTATCTCTGTGCATTCAAAATGCCATCAATATAATGCACCAGTGTTCGTTGTCCATAACATATGCATGCCCATACCATAACCCCACCGCCACCATGGGCCACTTGATCCACAACATTGACATCAGCAAACAGCTCACCCACTCGACACCATACACGCTGTCTGCCATCTGCCCTGTACAGTAAAAACCAGTATTCATCCTTGAAGAGCACACCTCTCCAAAGTGCCAGACGCCATCGAATGTGAGGATTTGCCCACTTAAGTTTCTGACAGTTTGTGCAGAAATTATTTGGTTATGCAAACCGATTGTTGCAGCAGCTGTCCAGGGTGGCTGGTCTAAGATCTTGGAGGTGAAGATGCTGGATGTGGAGGTCCCGGGCTGGTCAAGACAAGTCACCTTTATTTATATAGCGCTTTTTACAATGCAGATTGTTTCAAAGCAGCTTTACAGGGGTAACAGGAAAATAATGTTGTAATAATATGGTTAAATGTAAATTTAAATGTTGGTGTGGTTACACGTGGTCTGCGGTTTTGAGGCAGGTTGGATGTACTGCCAAATTCTCTGAAACGCCTTTGGAGATGGCTTATGGTAGAGAAATGAACATTCAATTCACAGGCAACAGCTCTAGTGGACATTCCTGCTGTCAGCATGCTAATTGCACGCTCCCTCAAAACTTGCGACATCTGTGGCACTGTGCTGTGTGATAAAACTGCACATTTTAGAGTGGCCTTTTATTGTGGCCAGCCTAAGGCACACCTGTGCAATAATCATGCTGTCTAATCAGCATCTTGATATGCCACACCTGTGAGGTGGATGGATTATCTCGGCAAAGGAGAAGTGCTCACTAACACAGATTTAGACAGATTTGTGAACAATATTTGAGAGAAATAGGCCTTTTGTGTACATAGAAAAAGTCTTAGATCTTTGAGTTCAGCTCATGAAAAATGGGAGCAAAAACAAAAGTGTTGCGTTTATAATTTTGTTCAGTGTATAAACATATCTATGGTGTGTATTCCCTGGTTGCTGGGTTTTTATTCAGACATAATTACTTTAGTTACTTTAGATTTGATTTTGCATGTGGATATGTATATATATATATTCAGAAATGATTAAAGACTACTTTTTGTTAAAGTTGAGTATGTTGATTTGAAGAATCAGTTTTTCATTTGCTACAGTCAAATCTGGACACAGAGAAAGCATTTTGTTATTCATACTTGCTACAAATAATAGCTTGATCAGTCATGTGAAAGTAATCAGAATCAATATTGACAGTGCGACAATTTTTCAGACAATATTTCAAAATATATAATTGAGTGTTTAATACCATGAACAGAGACATGATGTGAAAAACACTGCATCAGAATGGTATTATTATATAGGTATTAAAGAATGGGTATTACATGTTTCTTTTTTGTAAAGTTTAACATCAGCTCAGTGGTGTAACAGATATAATATATAAAATTTCAATCAAATAATGTTAACACCAGCTCGTAATTCAGTATTAACTTATATAGTCAGCCTAATGGTGCACAGCTTATTAAGCAATCACGATTTACGTTGTATTTGTCACAATAGATCTTTAGGGCACATACCTCCATATTCCATCCTTCCTCAACTTAGGAAGTTCCTCAGGCTTGCATTCGGGGACAAAGAGTACCAGTATCTGGTTCTTCCTTTCAGCCTAGTCTTGTCACCCCATACTTTATTACATCGACGTTTGGTCATTTTTGGCTCAATTTAGAGCAGAAGGCGGTCATGTAGGTGCCATCCTCACCTACATGAAAAGTATGAGGGGTTAAGGCTGAATGCAAAGAAAAGTGTGCTTTCTCCATTACTGAGGACCACTTTTTTTAGGAGTGGCGTGGGATTTGATGATGATGCAGACACGTCTGTCTCCTGCTTGTATCTGTTTGATCTTCACAGCCGTGAGCAAGATCAAGCTAGGCCAGTCACTCACTTACAAACAGATTTTAAACTGTTACAGTAGGTATGTCTGTAAGGCTGTCATAGCAGCTGCATCCAACGGGATACCTTTTTGGCCTGCTATACATGAGACCTTTGCAGTGGTGGCTCAAAACCAAGGGGTTTCCCTTAGGGGCAACTCGTTCCTCATGATCAAGGTTGCACGCAGGTGCTTCATTCTATGGTTATGTGGAAGAAGCCTTGGTTCTTATCCCAGGGTCCTGTGCTGGAAGCTTCTTGTCTTCGCGTAACGCTTACGATGGGTGCTTCTTTCACGGGCAAAGCGATCATGGATAGTCACTCAGCTCAGGGTCTGTGGAGAGGTCATCATCTCTCTTGGCACTTAGTTGCCTGGTGATGACACCTTTGGGTGCTGTCTTTAGGGAGAAACCCGTTGGTACCTTGTTTCCTCCGTGGGGTGTCGGATCAGAAGGAGTATGGCGGCAAGCACTGGTCAGTACGGCGGCGTGGGTATAAACGTTCCCACAGCGTCATTCTCGATTCAGCATGAGTTCCCTTGAAAGGTAACGTCTCGGTTACGACGGTACCCTTGGTTCCCTGAAAAGGGAACGAGAAGCTGCGTCGCCCTGCCATACTACCAGTGTGCCTGTGATCAGCTTGCTTCGGCCTATCAGAAGCTAACATTGTTTGGTCTGGGTGTGCTTTATAGCTTCCTGGTTAGTACTCACCGGCCTATAACGTTCCATCTCGCCATTGGACTGATTTTACATGTGCTTCAAGATGCAATCATGCTGAGGCGTTTCCACAGCGTCATTCTCGACACAGCGCGAGTTCCCTTGAAAGGGAACCAAGGTTACAGTCGTAAACGAGACGTTCTCTATACTAGTCCTTTTACAGTGATGTAATTAAATACCATAATGAAATGTATCACATATTTTCTAATAAATATTTAATGATTGTATGAACAAATATATACATATCACACTACTAGACTGCAGTATCTTGTGAATGGGTAATCTAAATTAATGTTTTCATGGTATTTCATAATAAATTAGTTATTCCAACCAATAATTCTGCAAAAGCAAAGTTTTCCTTACACTGTAAGCCCGGATAAGTTGAATTTACTTAAACCATTTGAGGAAACCCGTTGCCCTAAAAAAAAAAAAGTAATGGTAACTTAAAATTTCAAGTTAATTTAACTTAAAATATTTTGTAATATCAATTACTTTGCAGTTATTACACATAGTATATTTAAGTTAAATGTACTAGCCCGGATACTTAAAAAATTGGAGCAAACTGGTTGCCCTAAAAAAATTAAGTAATGTGTACTTGATAACTTGAGTAAACTTAAATTAAATAAAAACAAGCAAACAACATACATTTTATTTCAATTGAAATCTTTTCATTTCAAGATACAACACAGTGAAGAAACATCATTCCTTGCCTTCAAGTTTAAGAGGTTTCTAACTTTAGTAATAAAAGTGTCTCTACTCAGAAAGAACCCTTAATGAAATGCTTGAAAGAGGCAAAATGTGAAAATTCTCCTGAGAATTTTTTTTACCATAAAACAACTGTATATGTATACAGATATAATTAAAACTACATAGTTTGCATTCACTTACATTCAAAAAAGATAAAGTACACATTCAGATGTCTTGTGTAGAGGAAGCACAGCAGATTTTTAACTTACAGCAGATTTTTTTTTTAAAATTGAATTTTAGGTGTCAGCTCACCCTTTCCAAAGTTAAGAAATACCTGCTGGATTAAGTAGAAAGTGTTTTTCATAGTCCAAGTGCAGGGCATAAATGAGTCCGAAGAGAAGACAGAAGGCCTGAGGTTTTCCGGTTCCATTACTAAGCTCCCTTGATGATGTGCACACTGAAAGGGTTTAGTTGTGGACTTTCTGAATCCAGGCAGAGGATTCCCGATGGAATTTGGTGGTACGAGTCCTTGTCATTAAAGAAACAGACTGACAAGACATTATCATTCCATGTCAACTAAAATGCATTTCCAACTAAAAATGAAAATCACCATACAATGTAAACTACACTGCAATGTAAAAAACGTCTACGGTTACGTATGTAACCCTCGTTCCCTGAGTAGGGAACGGAGACGTTACGTCGGATGACGACGAATGGGGTTTCGCTTAGAAAGCCTATCAACTTCGAGTATTACAAAACGAGCCAATGGCAAAGAAATGCCATGGGTCTGCGGAATTTGCATGACGTAACTCCGCCCCACCTCGTGGGTATAAAAGGAGGAAGTCCGCAACAGCAGTTTATGTTTCTTCGCTGAGGAGCCAAGACTGAGCTCAGGCGATCCCCGCGGTACAGCGGAAAGTGGCAGGCAGACGTAACGTCTCCGTTCCCTACTCAGGGAACGAGGGTTACATACGTAACCGTAGACGTTCCCTTTCGTTGTCACTCCGAGTTACGTCGGATGACGACGAATGGGGTTACCAGTCTAATCACGCCACCTTCTCAGCTGTCTTCCAGTGCCCTGCGTAAATCAAGATCCCTGTCATAGACTGGACGAAGGACTGCATTTAACACAGGAATACCAAGGTACACTGGGAAGCATATCCCAAGCTAGGGGAAGTATGCAATTAATGCCAACCCGGAGGGGGGGGGGGCTTAGAGAATACACATATGACCCGAAGGAAACATATGGAGAACACTGGGGTGTCCAGCCGCAGGTGGAATATTTCAACCCCAGGGGTGGCAAGGTGGCTTGCCAAGGGAAAGACACATGCTCAGAGAGGCTTACAGTGGAAATACACATGTGGGGGTCGCTCAGGGGAGGGACCATGCACACGGGAGGCACCTAGCCGACGCGCAGGCAATAGACACTGGCGCCGACGTCAGGAGTGCTGGAGGAACTCAGGGCTTTCGGGGAAGCTCACCTGAGGAGAATATCGCACGTATCCAGTCCGTGGAGTGGAATGGCGAGCAAGCGAAGACACCTGAGCGGGTCCGGTACTAGCTAGTTGAAGCGAGTACATGAGAGGACACTGGCTCCACTCGGAGATTATAGAATCTGGCGAATGTGTTAGGTGTCGCCCAGCCTGCAGCTCTGCAGATGTCTGTTAGCGAGGCGCCATGCGCTAGAGCCCAAGAGGATGCCACACTCCGGGTGGAGTGAGCCGTCACACCAAGGGGGCACGGTCGACCTTGCTGCTGGTAAGCCAAGGCAATGGCGTCCACTATCCAGTGAGACAACCTTTGCTTGGAGAGAGCCTTTCCCTTCAGCTTCCCACCATAACAGACAAAGAGCTGGTCTGAGGTCCTGAAACACTGCGTCCTGTCTACATAGGCGCGAAGAGCGCGTACTGGACAGAGCAGTGCCAAGGCTGGGTCTGCCTCCTCCGGGGGCAGCGCTTGCAGGTTCACCACCTGGTCCCGAAAGGGAGTGGTAGGAACCTTGGGCACATATCCGGGCCGGGGTCTCAGGATCACGTGAGAGAAAGCCGGACCGAATTCCAGGCACGCTTCGTCGACGGAGAATGCGTGCAGGTCCCCTACCCTCTTGATGGAGGCCAGTGCAACCAGGAGCGCTGTCTTCATTGACAGGAACTTAAGCTCAACTGATTGCAGGGGCTCAAAGGGAGCACTCTTCAGGGCAGTTAGAACCACTGAGAGGTCCCAAGAGGGAACGAGAGGAGGACGAGGAGGATTTAGTCTCCTCGCTCCTCTCAGGAACCTGATGACCAGGTCGTGCTTCCCTACCGACTTACCTTCGACTAGGTCATGGTGTGCGGCAATGGCGGCAACATAGACCTTAAGGGTGGAGGGAGACAGCCTTCGCTCCAACCCTTGCTGAAGGAAGGAAAGCACAACGCTGACCGAGCATCTCCGGGGGTCTTCTCGGTGAGAAGAGCACCAGTCGACGAAGAGGTTCCACTTCAACGCGTAGACGTGTCTCGTGGACGACGCTCTAGCGGAAGTGATGGTAGCCGCCACCGCTGGTGGAAGGGTACTCAAACCTACCTCGAGCCGTCCAGGAGCCACACGTGGAGGCTCCAGAGATCGGGGCGAGGGTGCCAGAGGGTGCCCCGTCCCTGAGAAAGAAGGTCCTTCCTCAGAGGAATGGGCCAGGGAGGTGCTGTCGCGAGGAGTGCAAGTTCGGGGAACCAGGTCCGGCCGGGCCAATACGGCGCGACCAAAATGACCTGCTCCTCGTCCTCCCTGACCTTGCGCAAGGTCTGCGCAAGAAGGCTCACTGGGGGAAACGCATATTTGCGGCCCGGCGGCCAGCTGTGCGCCAGTGCATCCGTGCCGAGCGTGCCCTCGGTCAGGGAAAAATACAGGGCGCAATGGGTCGAGTCGTGAGAGGCAAACAGATCTATCTGTGCGTCCCCGAACTGGTCCCAAATCAGCTGAACCGACTGGGGATGGAGTCGCCATTCTCCAGGGAGGGGCTGAAGCCGTGAGAGCTCGTCGGCTGCACAGTTCAGGGCTCCGGGAATGAAGATGGCTCGAAGCGACCTCAGATGCTTCTGACTCCATAAAAGGAGGTGGCGGGCGAGTTGTGACATACGGCGGGAGCGTAGACCACCTTGATGGTTGATGTACGCTACAGTAGCGGTATTGTCTGAGCGGACTAGTACGTGTTGACCCCTGAGCAACGCCCGGAAGCGGTGCAGGGCAAGGCGTACTGCCAACAACTCGAGGCAATTGACATGCCATAGCCGCTGGGGTCCTGTCCAGGAGCCCGCAGCAGCATGTCCATTGCACATGGCGCCCCAGCCCGTGGTGGAGGCATCCGTGGAGACCACAACATGCCGGGAAACTCGTTCCAGGGGGACACCCGCCCTGAGAAAACTGAGGTTCGACCACGGGGTGAGGAACTGACGGCAGGTCGGAGTAACTGGTACCCGGAGCGTGCCTTGATGCCATGCCCACCTCGGGACTCGGTCGCGAAGCCAAAGCTGAAGCGGTCTCATATGAAGCAATCCGAGCGGCGTGACCGCGGCTGCAGATGCCATATGCCCCAGGAGCCTCTGAAAATGTTTCAGTGGAACCGCACTCTTGCTCCTGAGATGTCTCAGGCAAGTCAGCAGTGACTGCGCGCGCTCGCTCGTAAGCTGCGCGGACATGGCGACCGAGTCGATGTCCATACCGAGAAAAGAGATCCTCTGCACGGGGCAAAGTTTGCTCTTCTCCCAGTTGACCCGAAGGCCCAGACGAGCTAGGTGCCGGAGCACTAGGTCCCTGTGTTCGCAAACCTGGTCTCGAGAGTGAGCTAGGATCAGCCAGTCGTCGATATAACTCAGGATGCGAACCCCGTGTTCCCGAAGGGGAACAAGGGCAGCCTCGACAACCTTCGTGAAGGTGCGAGGAGACAGGGCTAGCCCGAAAGGGAGAACCGCGTACTGGTATGCCTGCCCCTCGAAAGCAAACCGTAGGAACGGTCTGTGTCGAGGAAGAATGGAGACATGAAAGTAGGCGTCCTTCAGGTCGATCGCTGCAAACCAATCCTGGGGCCGCACGCATTCGAGAACGCGTTTGGCGGAGAGCATCTTGAACGGCAGCCTGTGAAGGGAGCGGTTCAGCACGCGCAAGTCCAGGATTGGCCGTAACCCACCGGTTTTCTTGGGGACAATGAAGTAGGGGCTGTAGAACCCGGACCTCATCTCGGCTGGAGGGACAGTCTCGATTGCACCCTTCGCCAGCAGGGTGGCAATCTCTGCTCTCATGATGGGGGCATTGCCACCGACCAAAGTGGAGCGGACTCCCCTGAAGCGGGGAGGAGACCGTGCGAACTGAATCGCATAGCCGAACCTGATGGTGCGCGCGATCCAGCGGGACAGACGGGGAAGCTCTAACCAGGCTCCCAGGAACTGAACCAGCGGGATCAAGCGGGCAACAGGCGTCCCCCCGGAGGGGCAGCGAAGCGGAGTAACTGGCCCAGACGTGGACGGCATAGCGGCCCGGTGTGGGGGCACAGTTAACAACCGCGCCCTGACAGAGGGGGCCAGGGGAGGACCAGACTGGTCGTCCCGCGGGGGCCTGCTCTGCCAGGGGTCTGGCGACAGAGGGGGACAGGGGGAGCGCGGTCCGTGGACGGCACGCCCTGTCAACCGCCTCTGGGACAGAGGGGGGCGAGGAGAGCACGGCTTGTGGGCGGCGCTCTGTGTCGCCCGAGAACTCTGTGAGCTCAGGGAAGAGAGGATCGTTTCTGTCTTTAACCACTTTAGGGTGCTGCCCACCCGTGGGTGAGCAGCGGGGAGCGGAGAACAAAAGATTCTCCCCCGGCCCTCCACCGGGGGAAGGAGTGGTCCTGCTACCATCTCCTGAAAAACGACCATCTTCCCTGAGCAGCCCGTCTCAGGAGCGCCGCTTGGCCCGGCGTTTAGCGGGGGGCGGGGCGGGAGAGGGCTGTGGCGCCTTCTTACGGCTTCCTCCGCGACCGGCCCGGGGTGGAGGCTGCTGCGTGGGCCGGGCGGGAGGGGGGGGAGCCGCAGGAGGGCGCCCTCGGCGGGAAACAGGACGAGGCGTCTGCCCGGTCGGCTGGGTGGAGGCAGCAGCTGGCCGGCGGGGCAGGATGTGTTTGATGGCCTCGGTCTGTTTCTGGGCGGTTGAAAACTGTTGGGCAAAATCTTCAACCGCACCGCCGAAGAGGCCGGCCTGGGACAAGGGGGCGTTAAGCAGACGGGTCCGCTCCGCGTCCCGCATGTCGGCCAGGTTCAGCCAGAGATGTCTCTCCTGGACCACGGCTGTGGACATCACCAGACCCAGGGAGCGCGCGGTAACCTTCGTCGCCCGGAGAGCAAGGTCGGTCGCGGCGCGCAGCTCATTGAAGAGCCCTGGGTCTGTCCTACCCTCGTGCATGTCTCTGAGCATCTGGGCCTGGTAGACCTGCAGAGTGGCCATAGCATGCAGTGACGCAGCCGCCTGTCCCGCCGCTCTGTAAGACTTCGCCACCAAGGTCGACGAAAATCTACAGGCTTTGGATGGGTGCTTAGGCTCGCCACGAGAAGAAGCACTCTGAGGACATAGTTGCATGGCAACAGAGCGTTCAACCGGGGGGAGCCCAGTGTACCCACGGGCGGCTGCATCATCGAGGGGAGGAAAGGCGGATGAGGTCACCGAGCGGTCACGGGAAGACAACGGGGTCTTCCAGGACTTCGAGATCTCATCATGCACATCCGGGAAGAAAGGTATTGGGGTTTGCCGAGGACGAGGGTCGGCGGCCTTACCCAAAAACTCAAGCCCGATGCTCGCGGCTGCCCGGGAAAGCATGGCCGTCATCTCCGGATCAGACTCGAGCACAGCCGTATGCACACCGGAAGGTGGCAGCTGTGACGAGTCCTCACTTCCAGAAGAATCAAACCCACCTAGTGATGCAGCAACAGACATGGCATCATCCTCTGTAGCTTCAACCGAAACACGCGGGCCACCAGAGGGTAGACCCGCGGGGATCGGCAGTTCGCTAGCGGGCACCGTCATTGAAGAGGGGGGCTGGGGTCGCGGACACATAGTCGGCGCCTTGTTCCAGACCGTCACCCTCAGGTCACCCTGGCCACCAGCCGCAGGGCGGGGGGTGGATGAGGGGACTCTCACTCTTGCGAGTTCACTGAGTCTCGACCGTAATGACGCGATGGTCATGTTCCCACAGAGAGAACATGAGTCATCCACGAGCGCTGCTCTAGCATGATCAATGCCCAAACATACCAAGCAGCGCTCGTGCCCATCAGAGTCCGATACCAATCTGCCGCAACCAGAAGTACACGGGCGAGGCATCTTTAAAAAGACGTGCCGCGTGTAAGCTCTTTTAGTGAGAAAACTCAAGTGTTGAAGCGCCCGGGGAGAAACGCGCCGACTGGCAAATCACTGCAGCAGATCAGCAGGAAGCACGCTCTCGCCGTAGATCGCCGTCACACCAACACTCGAGGCACTCGTTTGTGAAGCTGACAATTCAGAGATGGCTTGTGGAGAGAAGAATAAACTTGGCTCCGAAGCGAAAACATAAACTGCTGTTGCGGACTTCCTCCTTTTATACCCACGAGGTGGGGCGGAGTTACGTCATGCAAATTCCGCAGACCCATGGCATTTCTTTGCCATTGGCTCGTTTTGTAATACTCGAAGTTGATAGGCTTTCTAAGCGAAACCCCATTCGTCGTCATCCGACGTAACTCGGAGTGACAACGAAAGGGAACAATACTAGTCTTAAACGGAGTCCTTCGTTAACTGGATATTTTACACACTTTCAGCCCCAGTTGTGCACAAACTTTTTTGGTTAGCTGCCAAGCCACATTGACTGCAGTTTTGCTACCAATACTTGTAATGTATAAATCCATTTATGGTAGCATTGTCCTTTCAACTCAAAATATATTGGTAAAAGGTATTACTTTCAATTGTACTTAAAGGGCTTCGTTTACCCAAAAATTAAAATTCTGTCATTAATTACTCGCCCTCATGTCATTCCAAACCTGTAAGACTTTCGTTCATCTTCAGAACACCAATCAAGATCTTTTTAATGAAATCTGAGAGAATTCTGTCCCTCAATTGATAGTCTGCAAAACTATCACTTTCAAGATCCATAAAGGTATTAAAGACCTCATTAAATTAACCCATACCTAAATTTTATGAAGCAATCAATGTGAATGCTTGGTGTGCACTAAAAAAAAAAATTACGTTATTTACAAAATATATGTCTCCAATGCACATTCACAAGAGCACCATGACGCCACTGGAGTCACATTGATTACTTTATTGATGTCTTTACAACCGATCTAGGGCTTGGAAATGGTAGTTGCGTAGATTGTCACTGAAGGGACAGACAGAAAGCCCTCAGATTTCATTAAAAAGATCTTAATTTGTGTTTGGAAGATGAACAAAAGTCTTACAGGTTTGGTAGGACATAAGGGTGAGTAATTAATGACAGGATTGTTATTTCTGGGTGAACTAATCCTTTAAACTGCAGAATTTTTATTATTATTATTTTGAGCCTATTTTACTATTGTAGACAAATATTTTCAGTTTTTCATATCATTAACCAGCATTACAGATATTCAAAAATGTTAAAAATACTGAAAATATAAGTCTGGGAGATACGGATTAAATTATTCTGAACATTAGTAGCAGACAGGCCTCATTAATGGTACCAGTAACATTTAAAACCAATTAATAACTTACAGAGCAGGTCTTAAAGAATGCAGAAGGGTCATCCCCCAAAATGATAACTCGTCCACGAAGGCAAAGGGACCTAACATCTGTTGGCTCGGTGGTCTGGAAGATATTGGAGATATTGAAGTTTGTTAGGGATGCTCACATATGAACCAAATTACTGAGCTTCCCCCAAATTTATCAGATTTCGGGAAGTAAAGAACAGGGCAACACAAGTTGACAAACAGGAAAGGAGAGAGGAGAGAAAAGGGAGAGAACTGAGGGATAAAGGAAAAAAGATGAAACAAGAAAAGTGGAAAGGACAGAAAAAAGAATGGAAAGAAAAAGAAAGAAGAGAAGTCCAGAGGAAAGAGTAGAGACAAGAAAAGAATAAATAGAAGAGACGACAAGAAAGGAGAGAAATTACAATAGGAAAAAGAGGGGGTAGACTGATGTAGACAAGTAAACCCACCTTTGTCTGACGTAAAAGGTCAGCCAAAAGCTGGCCAGCGAGGCCTTTCTTCCTGAAGATTTCCATCAGATTTCCATCAGATCCAAGGAAATGGCTCAGTTCTAGCATAAGTTCCATGTTTTAGTCTAAAATGTTTAAATAGCTGTGATCTTTTTTCACAATTAACAGGACAATACTTACACTTCCAAAGCATTTCTTCCTGACATCTGCAACAATAAATAAGATAGTTTATCGTTAGAAGTCATCCATCCGTTTTTTAATGTACATTTTAATCAACGACAACTTATTCCATTTAAAACAATCGCTGTATCAAAATTACAGTTGTATCTAACGTAAGCTTAAATTCACTCACCAGATTTAGTAAACTGTGGTCGTCATGTCTCACTTCGATGGAAACCTCGTTGTATCTGTGTCGAAAATGCAGGGATTAAAATGGGACCGCTGTGGGCGAGTGAGAAAACCACCTAGTTAACAGGTGAAAATGTCACGACTTGTTTAAAGCATGTTATTGCTCACAAACAGCCCCTCAATAATAAAAAAGATAAAAATAAAAACTGAAAACAATAAACAGACGAAAAAATTCAGATGAATTCGTCAGGTCAGTACACAAACTTTAAAATTTTAATCCATTAAACAAAGTTTTCAACACATTCAAATATCTCTACAAAAGTAGTAGAATTCACTTACATTTGTATAGTAATGCATTCAAACTTAAATAATTTATGTACAATATACTTATTTGTTTAATTACATATGATATCCAGGCTAACGGTGTATCTGACAGAATCATTTCAGGCCTTTGATTCTCTGCTAATGATAGCAATGATAACATTTAAACTTTTCTTCTGGGCATTCGGGCATATTTAATTGTTTAGCAATATTGGGCCAATTATATGGCAGTAAATTTGTGGGTGTGGCCCATAATTAATTGGTTTATATTTTGCAAACACAATGTCTAAACTTTGCAAAACTTGCTAAACATAAGGACATTGAGGAAACATGCCAAATGCAATCAATTTCTTATGCTAGGGAGCAATATAACTAAAGAAAACTTTTGAACTGTTACCACTAATTTAAGTATTAGAACAGCATGAGCAACTTTTTTTTTCAAAGTTGGTCATTTTCTTCTTTTTCAAACTCCTTGGACCACAATAATTGTCTCCTGCAGCTCATTATTTATAATTCCTTTTCTGTTTGCCTTCAAAACTGAATGTGCAGACCAAACTGTAAATATAATGAACCATGTGTCACAAAACAAGTGTCTTATGTTCTTAAGATTCTGCATACCTTAATTTATTTATCGTGGATGCTTACACCCCACACTTCTTTACTAATTCTAAGTGAGCCCATTATATTTTTAAAAGCATGGCTTAACATGTTTGAAAATTATGTATTGGTGCTTGCAGACATCCAGATTCTGGAGGGTTTCCAAGGGTACAGCACAAGCTAGTATAGTATGAATGAGGTGACTATACTCTCACAGAGAGTATTACATGTGAATAAAACCTCAGGAAATTAGAGACTGTTCTGCATTGTTATGCTAAAGTATGAAAATTCTCTTGCACTCAAAACTAGTGTTAGTTTACTTTCTCTACCCTCCCAGAAAGCATGTACAATGCACTATACTGATGTTAAATGAGAGACTAAAATGCAGCCTACATTAAAGACTCAATACCTTACTGAGGCTGTCGGTTACTGAATGTTTCACATGAAAATCACTCTGCCCATGCTTATTTAATTTTAAATATGTCTACAGGTTTTTCCACTCTCGGCATGGTTCTTGTGGCTGAACTGAAATTACAGATTATTATTTAACAGTAATATACTTTTTTCCACTTCTACATCTGTACGAGTCCAACACACCACAGTGACTAATGCTGCCAACTCAACAAAGCGTGTCTTGATGTTCAGCATGTTCAACAGAAATTGCGACAACTGCCATTTGCCATCTGTGATGCTATTTCAGAGGAACTGCATTCTGTCGATCTTAGCGAAGCGAATACAGCTGTTATAACGCTTACCATTAGGGACCCTTGCAAGGGAACAACTGATACTCATGAGGGCATTTTCACTGCATCAGCTACGGAGAGACTCCAGAAATGCACACTGTTAGACTTTTCTGTAATTTCTACAGTTATTTACTTTAAATCACCCAGTATTATACTGCTATTTCTCTTTACAGTAAATAACTGTGATTCCCATTGCATCATGGGAATTTTCTGTGACGTCAAACACCACATACAGAGACTTACTGTATTTTTTAAATTTGCAGTATACTACTGTATTTAACGTAACGGTCTCTCTGACTGGCACCATTCCATCGTGCTTTTTATTTGCTAATTTTAGATTTACACCGCGTGTCTACGTTATAACAGTCAGAGGCTTTCTATATTGGACACATTGAAGCAACGGACCATTACTGCAAAATGCAAACCTGTTTGCCCCTTGTCAGAAATAGCGCGAGCGCTTGGACTCTGAGTACCGTACATCAGAAATATAACAGCGCATCACTAGTCTATACACTGTCTGGGATTTGTCGTGTCCCGCTGGAGCATCCAGTGTAATATCACTGGGTTCTGACTGTCTTTTGTTGGACCGCGCCGTTCGTGACTGGCCCGGGGAAGAGACGGAATTCACTTCACCGAGAGAGAGACCAGAAAGCAAGGTAAAAAACATTCTGTGTGTTGACAGGTTTGTGCACCCTAGTTTAACATTATACTTGTCAACATGGCAGTAACGAACTTTACCACGGTAAACTGCGCTAACGTTTTATTTTACAGACTTTGTTAGAGTAGTGGATTTTTCCCTAAACCTAACCTACCCTAAACCTATTATAACTTATACTCTAGCGCGCCTATACTTCGACGTTAGCTAGGTTCACACTTCCGCGAGTCTACAGTCGACTACAGCTTCAGCTCCCTACCTATACTTCATCGAGTCTACAATCGACTACAGCATCCGTCTAATCCTATACTTCAGCGAGTCTACAATCGACTACAGCATCCATCTAATCCTATACTTCAGCGAGTCTACAATCGACTACAGCATCCGTCTAATCCTATACTCCAGCGAGTCTACAGTCGACTACAGCCGAGTTTAACCATATAATTCTAACTTATGTTAAACTTGTTTTCTAACTTACCCTAAACTAGCCTGCTGCGCAGCAGTAATATCAGACAGACTCCAGCAAATGTCCTTTAAATGCTTTTAATTACGGCCATGAGAGTTCTCAAGCAATACTCAGAGAATCTCCCAAGTAAAAACAAGGCCGGTGGATCTCAGACAAATTCCATTGAGAATTCCCCAGTAAACACTAATACAACAGTTTTTATACAATGGGGAGGTATGTCAAATGACATTAATATGATTGGTTCTTCATATGCAAACCTTTCTGTTACTAGGTAAAGCAAACTTTGTTTTAATGATTACTTCATTGATTACAAGTTCGAACTTAGTCATCTGTCTAGTTTCATTTCCCATATATGTTATTTTTACACACAGTCAGGTGTTTGACACACATACATTCATCTAAAGTACAGGATGTCTTAGTACATTGTAACAGAGTGTTAGCAGGTTAAATAAGGTTAAATGTTAAAAACATGGTTAGCTTAATATTCAGTTTAAAATTTCTACCACATTAGATTATTGAATTGTTAAAATACGCCAAGGAGCAACGCTTAGTTTACATTAACATTAAATTAACTAATGTGAAATTCTGTCTTGGTTGTAGCCAATGTTGGCCTACTGTTGAGAAAATAACATTGTATGTTGGCTAACAAGTTTTATGGCCAGTGGCCACCTTTCTAGTTTTAGCATTAATTTGCAAACTATAACATATTTATTTTTTTAATGGAATTTAATATTTACTGCAATTTTGTATGTGTTTAAAAAGGCAACTGCAACAAAGCGCCAATTCGTGCCAGTGACGTCTAGCAAGATTCCTGAGGTAAGCCTAAACTGTAAATATATTTTGACATAAGTTTGCTAAAATGATTAGCATTATGTGATAATAAGTGCTTTGGAGCCACTTGTGCAGGTAGCATACAATATCTTATAAAATCTCTATAAAATTGGCTAACTTTATATCAGATAGGGTAAGTGACCTTGTGTAATGATGGCGCAGATGCAAGGGGATCCATTCACAGCATTTATTAGAATGGTCAAAACAGGCAGGGTCAAACAGTGGCAAACAGAACAGAGAAGGCAAGGCTGAGACAAACCAGGTAGACAGGCAAAGGGTCGAGGCAGGCAGAGAGAATTAGAGTCCAGTAAACAGTCCAGGGTCAGGGCTGGCAGAGAAGGGTCAGCTACGATAAACAATCCACAGGTCAAACACAGGAATCAAACTCGGGACGATAACGCTCAGAAATGATGGCCCGGGCAGATCAAGACTTCACAGAGAAGTGGTGTGTGGAAGTGGCTTTTATGTGTGTGTAAATGAGGTACAGGTGTGTGTGCAATCAGTGCAGTGCAGGTGTATGGTGTTTGGTGTAATCAGTCCAGGGAGGTGTATGATGGGAAATGTAGTCCAAGTAAACCCAGGAAGTGCGTGGCTAATCATGACACCTTGCATCATGTCTAACATTATTCAATTCAATTCAATTCAAATTTATTTGTATAGCGCTTTTCACAATACATATTGTTTCAAAGCAGCTTTACAGAAAGTGCATTTCAGAAATGTACGTAAAAAATACAGTTAGTTAATCATCATGTATTAATTTAGGGCATAACATATCGCCGGCGTTGAGTCGTCTCTTCACAGGCGTCGAGTCGTCTCATCGCAGGTGTTGGGGACTCTGAAGTCTCCGTGAGAGGCTGGATACAGACTGTAGCTGAAGAACGCTATTTACCTCGGGACTAGCGTCCCGAGATAACAGCAGAAAAGCAGATGGGAAATAATTAGCGTAGCTGCTGTTCATAATATTAATGCATTCGATCTGGTTCAACAGTAGTATAAGAGGCAAGCATTATGTGAATGCTTGGCTGAAGAGATGCGTCTTTAATCTAGTTTTGAACTGGGAGAGCGAGTCTGAGCAACGAACAGTATCAGGAAGGCTATTCCAGAGTTTAGGAGCGAAATGCGAGAACGCCCTCCCTCCTTTAGTGGATCTGGATATCCTAGGAATGACCAGAAGCCTCGAATTTAGGGATCTTAAAGAACGCGATGGATTGTAGGGCGATAGAAGGTCCATTAAATATACAGGAGCTAGACCATTTAGGGCTTTATACGTCAGTAATAGTACTTTGTAATTGATACGGAACTTAATAGGTAACCAGTGCAGAGATGATAAAATTGGTGTTATATGATCATATTTTCTTGACCTAGTAAGAACTCTAGCAGCTGCATTTTGCACTAACTGTAGCTTGTTTATTGAGGATGTAGGACAACCAGCTAATAAAGCGTTACAGTAATCTAGTCTTGAGGTCATGAATGCATGAACTAACTTTTCTGCATCAGAAACAGATAGCATGTTACGTAGCTTAGCAATATTTCTAAGGTGGAAGAAGGCTGTTCTTGTAACATATGAAATATGATTTTCGAAAGACAAGTTGCGGTCTAGTATAACACCCAGGTCTTTTACTGTAGTGGATAAAGTAACTGGACATCCTTCTAAATTAAAGTTGTATTGTACGAGGTTTTGTGGGTAGTTTTTTGGACCAATAAGTAATACCTCCGTTTTATCTGAATTTAATAGCAGGAAATTACACGTCATCCAGCATTTTATATCTTTAAGACACTCTGTCAATTTAGATAAGTTAGTGTTTTCATCTGGTCGTGATGAAATATATAATTGAGTGTCATCTGCATAACAGTGGAAATTAATTCCATGTTTTCTTATAATATTACCCAGTGGCAGCATATATATTGAGAATAGCAGAGGGCCTAACACCGATCCTTGCGCCACTCCATAGTCTACTGACGTTATCTTCGATTTTTCACCATTTAAACAGACAAAATGGTAACGGTCTGATAAGTACGATCTAAACCAGCTTAATGCCTGTCCCTGAACACCAGTGTAGTTTTGTAGTCGATCTAAGAGTATTTTATGATCTATAGTGTCGAACGCAGCGCTAAGATCGAGTAGAACTAGTATTGAGATACAGCCTTGGTCAGAAGCTAAAAGTAAATCATTTGTAATTTTAAATAGCGCAGTTTCTGTGCTATGATGCGGTCTGAATCCTGACTGAAATTTTTCATAGATATCATTTTCTTGCAAGAAAGAGCACAATTGAGCGGACACAATTTTTTCTAGTATTTTAGATATAAATGGAAGATTTGAAATGGGTCTGTAATTTGCTAAGTTATTTTGATCTAATTGCGGTTTCTTAATAATAGGTTTTATTACTGCCAGCTTAAATATTTTTGGAACATGACCTAAAGATAAAGACGAGTTAATAATATTGAGAAGAGGCTCTTCCACTACAGGTAACACTTCTTTCAGTAGTTTAGTGGGTATTGGGTCTAATAAACATGTTGTTGGTTTCGCTGCAAAGATAAGTTTATTTAGCTCTTCCTGTCCTATAGTTGTAAAGCGGTGTAGTTGTTCTTGAGGGGCGATAATTATATCTGTGTAATAAATTATATTTATTACACAGCAAATTAACCAATCAGAAGATGGACCATTTTCAATGTTCAGTCTCACCAGATTAAATCTATCCAGGTAAGCATTGCAGTAAAACTCTCACTAAGAGTTTTCGTAGTTTCGTACCAAACTCACTAAGAGTTTGGTAAGATCGATCCAAGATGGCGCCGCGCATGGCTGCCTTTGTGTGGGGCTCTCCAGCTATTGTGTTGTTTTTGTTTGTTTGTTCTGCGTTTAGTCATTCTTTTCCTATCAGTTTCACCAAAGACGAACTACTGGACATTAGGAAACACACACCAGATAACTTTTCTACAGTTTTTGATTATTCGGACGTCTTGCGGGACATTCTCGTCGGTGGGGCAGCGGTGTTGTTCAAACGCGCGTTCAGACGCAAATGCGGGAAGCGAGCCGGCGCTCTGGTTAAACTCCGCGAGCGCGGCCTGCGCACTGCACTCCCCAGTATTCATCTCGCGAATCTCCGATCCCTTCCTAACAAAACGGACGAACTTCTTCTCCTCACCCGCACTAACAAGGATTTTCTAAACTCTGCTGCTCTGTGCTTCACTGAAACCTGGCTGAGTGAAGCCATACCGGACAACGCAATACATCTGCCGGGCTTCCAGCTGTTCAGAGCGGATCGCATCGCGAAGCTAACGGGGAAAACAAGAGGTGGTGGAATGTGTTTCTACATTAACGAAAGTTGGTGTTCAGATGTAACAACACTGAAGAAGATGTGCTCTCCTAACTTAGAGGCACATTTCATAAACTGTAAACCCTTCTACTCGCCTCGGGAGTTTTCCACTTTCATTCTCGTGAATGTTTACATCCCTCCAGACGCGTACGTGAGCGCGGAGCTACAACAGCTAGCTGATCAAATAGCTGAAACAGAACAAAGGTACCCAGACTCTCTTTTAATCATTCTTGGGGATTTTAACAAAGCAAATCTTTCCCGTGAACTACCAAAATACAGACAGCACGTTACATGTCCCACCAGAGACAGTAATATACTGGACCACTGTTACACCACAATAAAAGATGCGTATCACTCCGTTTCACGAGCAGCTTTGGGGCTCTCTGATCACTGTTTGGTTCATCTCATACCGACCTACAGGCAGAAACTGAAATCAGCTAAACCTGTAATAAGGACTGTAAAAAGATGGACTAATGAAGCAGAGCAGAATCTACAGGCCTGCTTTGATTGCACTGATTGGACTGTTTTTGAAGCTGCTACCAACGATCTGGATGAGCTCACTGATACTGTAACATCATATATAAGTTTCTGTGAGGATACATGCATTCCTACCAGGACATTCTTATCATTTACTAATGATAAACCATGGTTTACTGGGAAACTCAAACACCTTCGTCATGCCAAAGAGGATGCTTACAGAAGTGGGGATAAAATCTTGTATAACCAGGCCAGAAACAGATTGACAAAGGAGATCAGAGTTGCTAAAAGGAACTACTCTGAAAAACTGAAAAACCAGTTTTCATCCAACGACCCATCATCAGTCTGGAATGGCCTGAGGAACATCACCAATTACAAGTCACCATCCCCTCGATCTGTGGACAATCAACACCTGGCTGATGATTTAAACTCATTTTATTGCAGGTTTGAAAAGCCCTCATTCACACCACACACCCGGTCTGATCTGCACTTCACACATTCACCATCACCTCCTGCACTCCCATTACTCCCCCCTCCTGCCATCCTACCTGAGCTTAAGGTCTGTGTGGAGGACGTGAGCCGAGTCTTCAAAAAACAGAAGACTAGGAAAGCCTCAGGCCCAGACGGCATCTCATCTGCTTGTTTAAAAGCCTGCGCTGACCAACTGGCCCCGGTCTTCACGCAGATCTTCAATAGATCATTGGAGCAGTGTGAAGTTCCCTGCTGCTTAAAACGCTCCACTATCATTCCTGTCCCCCAAAAAACCCAAAATCACTGGACTTAATGACTACAGACCTGTCGCTCTCACGTCTGTGGTCATGAAGTCGTTTGAAAGACTGGTGTTGGCCCACCTGAATGACATCACTGGACCCCTGCTGGATCCCTTTCAGTTTGCTTACAGAGCAAACAGGTCTGTGGATGATGCAGTCAACATGGGACTGCATTATATCCTGCAACATCTCGACAGACCAGGGACTTATGCAAGGATCCTCTTTGTGGACTTCAGTTCGGCCTTCAATACCATCATGCCTGGTCTTCTCACAGCCAAACTGACCCAGCTCTCCATACCATCCTCGATCTGTCAGTGGATCACCAGCTTCCTGACGGACCGGCAGCAGCGAGTGAGACTGGGGAAACACACATCCAGGACTCTCACCACCAGCACTGGCGCCCCCCAAGGGTGCGTTCTCTCCCCACTGCTCTTCTCCCTGTACACTAATGACTGCACTTCTAAAGACCCCTCTGTCAAGCTCCTGAAATTTGCAGACGACACCACTGTCATCGGTCTCATCCAAAACGGCGACGAGTCTGCTTACAGACTGGAGGTTGAACATCTGGCTGTCTGGTGCAGTTATAACAACCTTGAGCTGAACACGCTCAAAACAGTGGAGATGATCGTGGACTTCAGGAGGAACAGCCCAGCACTCCCCCCACTCATCATCATGAACAGCACTGTGGAAGCAGTGGAGTCATTCAGGTTCCTGGGCACTATCATCTCTCAGGACCTGAAGTGGGACAATCACATTGACTCCACTGTGAAAAAGGCCCAGCAGAGACTGTACTTCCTTCGCCAGCTGAGGAAGTTCAACTTGCCACAGGAGCTGCTGATTCAGTTCTACTCAGCCGTCATTGAGTCTGTCTTATGCACTTCCATCACTGTCTGGTTTGGTTCAGCTACCAAATCAGACATCAGGAGAGTACAACGGACAGTCCGGACTGCGGAGAGGATTATTGGTGCCCCCCTGCCAACCCTCCAGGACCTGTACTCTTCCAGAGTGAGGAAGAGAGCAGGTAAAATCATCACAGACTCCACTCACCCTGGACACCTCCTGTTTGAACTGTTACCGTCAAGACGGCGACTCAGATCACTGGCCACAAGAACATCTCGGCACAGGAACAGTTTCTTCCCACAGGCCATTTCCCTCCTGAACAGTTAACATATCTCCCAATGCATACGCCTTTAAGTGCAATACTCCCACTGTTTAGTGCAATACCCTACAACTCAGGTGATACTTATATGTAGATTTATTTATTTATAATATTCAAAACACTGTAAATATGTTCATAATCTGTAAATCTGGAAATGTCTATTCTGACTAAACCCAACTGTGATACTTTTATTCTCATATATTTATATTTTTATTTTTTATTCTTATAATTTGTAGTATTATGTTTCTTGTTGTATTTGTATCTGTATATGTCCACTGGAGGCCTCAGTACCAAAAACAAATTCCTTGTGTGTGCAAGCACACTTGGCAATAAAGCTCTTTCTGATTCTGATTCTGATTCTGATTCTAATTAATTCATACCAAATCTAGCATTTTAACAACTCAAGTTTATATATATATTTACATTATTTTTATATTTTATTAGGCAGAAGACTCTGCAGTCCCACCTGACCAGGAAGGTCCTAGTATCAGCGCACAGGTGGGTTAACTACTGGAAGGAGAACGATCATCACTCAGTGATTTCTTGCATGTGTCTTACTGTGTATTTGTCTCAAACAGGAACCCCTTCACTGCAGACAAGCTAAAATGGGCTAAAACATCGATTTCAGTCTTTCTCTCTATGGATCTCAGCATTTTTGGACAGAATTTAGGATATGTAAGTATTAAAATTTAATCTGGCATAATTTAATTTAGTTAATCTGAAATGTTTGAAAATGCAATTGACAAAAAGCTGTTTACAAATATATATTCTTAAGTTTTAGTAAATAATAATAAAAATGTAAAAAAAAAACTAATATGGAATTTTCTCCCCTCTCTCTCTCTCTCTCTCTCTCTCTCTCTCTCTCTCTCTCTCTCTCTCTCTCTCTCTGTTTTATATAGTGTTGGAACTGGGATCTCCTCTGAAGGACTGAGTACATTTGTGTTTGTGGACATGCATACAGACCAGGGAACATTCTGATGTTGTCAGTCAGGTTCTGAACAGGAACCAATCTTTGGAGAAGTTCATTTATTCACAAAGGTGGACAAAACCATTGTGTTGGCTTTTTAAAGATCATTTTGATGATGACTTTTACTCCTATGCTTTGGAAAAGATGGAGGAGTAAACAGTCAGACATTGATAATAATAAGAAATCTTTCTTGAGCATCAAAGAGACTTCTTTCAAAAACATTAGGACACTTAAATACTTCTTTTGGCCACCAGTGTACATGAAACCAACAAATCTTTGGAAATAATTATTTTGAAGGTGGGGTTATGTGTCATGTATTGTGAAAAGAACTGTGTTTTGCCTGTGTTGGACATTTCCTTTTTGACTGCTTAATGTATTTATATTCTTCAGTTTTATGAATGTAATGGGTGCTATTTCATTATAATAATTGTATAAGCTAAACAACCAATGCCTCTACAGTCAAATGCTAACGTTTTGTTTAGGATTTTATGCACTTTTTTTTAACAATGTGTGCAGTGATGGACAGCACATAATGTGTTAATTTAACATGTTTACACATCTTTGTGCTAACCTTTCTGACATATTTACTTTGTTAAAATTAACACAAAACCCTAAACTCACCCATTAATGTGTACAAATGTAACACATAATTTCCAGCATTGGCAGACTGTTTATTTTGTATGTATATGAAATGTTTTAAATAAAAAAAAAAGGTATTTTGTAATAATTTTGTCTAATTGATTTGAATGTCAGTAGTACTTATGTAGGATAAAAATAAAAATTAATTCTGTATCAAAATTATGAAATCTAATTTATATTTAGTACAAATAAAAATAATTACAGTAGTGTACTGATTAGCTTGATTTTTACAGTAATACGTTATGGTACTGTAAATCTTAATTACAGTAACTGGCAACAGTGTTGCCAGTAAGTTACTGTAAAAAACCCTTGAAAAGTCTAACAGTGATAAGAGTAGTACAGGAGTTTTAATTATGATTGAATACATGTAAATGGCAGTTTAGGAAGATGTTTTCCATGGCCATGTGATATCTGCTGATGGTCGTATATAATCTCTGCTCATTCTTTGGATTGACAACATGACACGCAAAATGTATTCTCAAATATATACTAATGTAACAATCCAGAAAGACCAAGAATTTTGCTTGTCCATTGTTACTCAAGCTATCACCAGAGGGAAACACCTCAAAGCTCCAAGCCAAGCAATAATGCATTTCTGATCATGCTTTACCACCTATTGTAACTACAGATTATGGTATTGGCACAATACTAGTATACATGGAGAGACAGAAGACAGAGAAAACCATTGCTTTTGCATTACGCTTACTTTCTGAAGCAGAGAGAAATATGCGGTCATTGAAAAATATGCATATAGCAAAAAGGTCCAAGATTACCTTTTCTTTGTGTCTATAATCATCTTATCAGATGATTATAAGCTTTAAGAATTTAAAGGAATTTAATTTCTATTTTTTGGAACCAAGGTTCCAGTTTCACTTGTGAAATCGTCCATGTCTTAAAATGCCTGTGTCTGGACTTGTGGATATTGGTGCACTTTTCTATTGAGCTGTCAGCCATTTTACTATGTTTCTCATTAGCAAAAGCCTTGGGGGAGCTGGTATGAGGATTTCAAATCAGAGGTTCAGGGAAAATGTAGCCGTTCCACAAATCAATGTAGAGAGATTTGCAAAAATTAAACAAATCCAGTATTTTATTTGTTTTACAGTTTGATTCACAAAAAATAATGAAAGTCACAAATAATAATAAATTAATAATAAATCACAAATAAGTCACAAATTAATAATAAATAAAATGAAATTTGCCTGTAGAAAATTACAAATGTTTTAAAAATGTGACTGTCTGTGCATTTGTCGATCACTTCCTTCCTGTGCATATGTGAATCACCTTTGAGGATTTAAAAACATACTGTATATACTGCGCTCTTGACACACTCCCCACCTCCTTTTTCAAAAGTGTGTTAAAATGCTAAGAAGCAGATCTAGAAGTGGTAAACTCCACACTTCTCTCTGGGACTTTTCCAAAGTCCCTTAAAACTGCAGTTCCCTTTCGTTGTCACTCCGAGTTACGTCGGATGACGACGAATGGGGTTTCGCTTAGAAAGCCTATCAACTTCGAGTATTACAAAACGAGCCAATGGCAAAGAAATGCCATGGGTCTGCGGAATTTGCATGACGTAACTCCGCCCCACCTCGTGGGTATAAAAGGAGGAAGTCCGCAACAGCAGTTTATGTTTTCGCTTCGGAGCCAAGTGTATTCTTCTCTCCACAAGCCAACTCTGAATTATCAGCTTCACGAACGAGTGCCTCGAGTGTTGGTGTGACGGCGATCTCCGGCGAGTGCGTGCTTCCTGCTTATCTCTGCAGTGGTTCATCAGAGAGCGCGTGCTTCCCGGGCGCTTCAATACTTGAGTTTTCTCTCTAAAAGAGCGCACACGGCACGTCTTTTTAAAGACGGCTCGCCCGTGCATTTAAAAAAAAAAAAAAAAAAAAAACACGAATGGTTGCGGCAGCTTGGTATCAGACTCTGATGGGCACGAGCGTTGTCTGGTATGTTTGGGCTTGATCATACTAGAGCAGCGCTCGTGGATGACTCATGTTCTCTCTGTGGGAACATGATCATCGCGTCATATAGGTCGAGACTCGGTGAACTCGCAAGAGTGAGAGTCCCCTCATCCACCCCCCGATCTTCGGCTGGTGGCCAGGGTGACCTGAGGGTGTTGGTCTGGAACAAGGCGCCGACTCTGTGTCCGTGACCCCAGCCTCCCCTCAACGGCGGTGCCCGCTAGTGAATAGGTGATTCCCACGAGTCTACCCTCTGGTGGCCCGTGTGTTTCATTTAAAGCTACAGAGGATGATACTATGTTTGTAGCAGCTTCACAAGGTGGGTTTGATTCTCTGCGAAGTGACGACTCGTCACAGCTGCCACCCTCTGGTGTGCATACGGCTGTGCCTGAGTCTGATCCAGAGATGACGGCCATGCTTTCCTGGGACGATTGGTTTTTGGGTAAGGCTGCCGACCCTCGTCCACGGCAAACCCCAATACCTTCCCTCCCGGACGTGCATGATGAGATCTCGAAGTCCCAGAAGACCCCCTGGTTTTCTCGGGACCGCTCGCTGATCTCATCCGCCTTTCCCCCCTCGATGGGGCCGCTGTCACGGGTACACTGGGGTTCCCCCGGCTGAACGCTCTGTTGCGATGCTATGTGTCCTCAGAGTGCTTCTTCTCGGCGCAGTCCTAAGCACCCGCCCGTGGTCTATGGTTTTCGTCTACATTTGTGGCGAGATCCTATAGCACCACGGGACTGGCAGCCGCCTCTCTGCAGGCCATGGCCATTCTGCTGGTCCTCGACCCAGATGCTCATGGACTTGCACGAGGGCGGGACTGACCCAGGGCTCTTCACTGAGTCGCGCACCGCCACTGACCTTGCTCTCCGAGCGACGAAAGTGGCCGTACGCTCCCTGGGTCAGGTGATGCCTACCATTCTGTGGCTGAACCTGTCTGATGTGCTGAATGTCGCGCGGCCCCGTCTGTCCGACGTTCCCATATCCCAGGTCGGCCTCTTCGGCGGTGCGGTTGAGAACTTCGCCCAACAGCTCTCAACCGCCCATGTGCAGACTGACGTGATTCTGTCCCGATGGCCCGCCGTCCGCTCAGATCCCTCGGTCTGCCCACTGCAGAAGGCGCCCCCCCCGCGGCTCCCACCCCGCCCGTTTAAAGAGACGGGCCGGCTCTGGAAGCCGCGGGCGGACGCCACAGCCCTCTCCAGCCCCGCCCCCCGCTACGTGCCGGGTTAAGCGGCGCTCCTGAGACGGGCTCCACAGAGATGGGACTCAGTTCTTCCAGGAGTTGGTAGCAGGACCACTCCTTTCCCCGGTGGAGGGCCGGGGAGAAATCCTTATTCTCCTAAGAACTGACTCTCCCGTCTCTGGGAAGACAGAGTTCTCGGACGACACAGAGCGCCGCCCACAAGCCGTGCTCTCCTCGTCCCCCTCTGTCCCAGAGGTGCTTGACACGGCGTGCCGTCCACGGACCGCTTCGCCCCTGTCCCCCTCTGTCGCCAGACCCCTGCCAGAGCAGGCCCCCGCGGGACGACCAGCATGGTCCTCCCCTGGCCCCCTCTGTCAGGGCGCGGTTGCTAACTGTGCCCCCACACCGGGCCGCTATGCCGTCCACGTCTGGGCCAGTTACTCCGCTTCGCTGCCCCTCCGGGGGGACGCCTGTCGACCGCTTGATCCCGCTGGTTCAGTTCCTGGGAGCCTGGTTAGAGCTTCCCCGTCTGTCCCGCTGGATCGCGCGCACCATCAGGCTCGGCTATGCGATTCAGTTCGCACGGTCTCCTCCCCGCTTCAGGGGAGTCCGCTCCACTTTGGTCGGTGGCAATGCCCCTATCATGAGAGCAGAGATTGCCACCCTGCTGGCGAAGGGTGCAATCGAGACTGTCCCTCCAGCCGAGATGAGGTCCGGGTTCTACAGCCCCTACTTCATTGTCCCCAAGAAAACCGGTGGGTTACGGCCAATCCTGAACTTGCGCGTGCTGAACCGCTCCCTTCACAGGCTGCCGTTCAAGATGCTCTCCGCCAAACGCGTTCTCGAATGCGTGCGGCCCCAGGATTGGTTTGCAGCGATCGACCTGAAGGACGCCTACTTTCATGTCTCCATTCTTCCTCGACACAGACCGTTCCTACGGTTTGCTTTCGAGGGGCAGGCATACCAGTACGCGGTTCTCCCTTTCGGGCTAGCCCTGTCTCCTCGCACCTTCACGAAGATCGTCGAGGCTGCCCTTGTTCCCCTTCGGGAACACGGGGTTCGCATCCTGAGTTATATCGACGACTGGCTGATCCTAGCTCACTCTCGAGATCAGGTTTGCGAACACAGGGACTTAGTGCTCCGGCACCTAGCTCGTCTGGGCCTTCGGGTCAACTGGGAGAAGAGCAAACTTTGCCCCGTGCAGAGGATCTCTTTTCTCGGTATGGACATCGACTCGGTCGCCATGTCCGCGCAGCTTACGAGCGAGCGCGCGCAGTCACTGCTGACTTGTCTGAGACATCTCAGGAGCAAGAATGCGGTTCCACTGAAACATTTTCAGAGGCTCCTGGGGCATATGGCATCTGCAGCCGCGGTCACGCCGCTCGGATTGCTTCATATGAGACCGCTTCAGCTTTGGCTTCGCGACCGAGTCCCGAGGTGGCATGGCATCAAGGCACGCTCCGGGTACCAGTTACTCCGACCTGCCGTCAGTTCCTCACCCCGTGGTCGAACCTCAGTTTTCTCAGGGCGGGTGTCCCCCTGGAACGAGCTTCCCGGCATGTTGTGGTCTCCACGGATGCCTCCACCACGGGCTGGGGCGCCATGTGCAATAGACATGCTGCTGCGGGCTCCTGGACAGGACCCCAGCGGCTATGGCATGTCAATTGCCTCGAGTTGTTGGCAGTACGCCTTGCCCTGCACCGCTTCCGGGCGTTGCTCAGGGGTCAACACGTACTAGTCCACTCAGACAATACCGCTACTGTAGCGTACATCAACCATCAAGGTGGTCTACGCTCCCGCCGTATGTCACAACTCGCCCGCCACCTCCTTCTATGGAGTCAGAAGCATCTGAGGTCGCTTCGAGCCATTTTCATTCCCGGAGCCCTGAACTGTGCAGCCGACGAGCTCTCACGGCTTCAGCCCCTCCTTGGAGAATGGCGACTCCATCCCCAGTCGGTTCAGCTGATTTGGGATCAGTTCGGGGACGCACAGATAGATCTGTTTGCCTCTCACGACTCGACCCATTGCGCCCTGTATTTTTCCCTGACCGAGGGCACGCTCGGCACGGATGCACTGGCGCACAGCTGGCCGCCGGGCCGCAAATATGCGTTTCCCCCAGTGAGCCTTCTTGCGCAGACCTTGCGCAAGGTCAGGGAGGACGAGGAGCAGGTCATTTTGGTCGCGCCGTATTGGCCCGGCCGGACCTGGTTCCCCGAACTTGCACTCCTCGCGACAGCACCTCCCTGGCCCATTCCTCTGAGGAAGGACCTTCTTTCTCAGGGACGGGGCACCCTGTGGCACCCTCGCCCCGATCTCTGGAGCCTCCACGTGTGGCTCCTGGACGGCTCGAGGTAGGTTTGAGTACCCTTCCACCAGCGGTGGCGGCTACCATCACTTCCGCTAGAGCGTCGTCCACAAGACACGTCTACGCGTTGAAGTGGAACCTCTTCGTCGTCTGGTGCTCTTCTCACCGAGAAGACCCCCGGAGATGCTCGATCAGCGTTGTGCTTTCCTTCCTTCAGCAGGGGTTGGAGCGAAGGCTGTCTCCCTCCACCCTTAAGGTCTATGTTGCCGCCATTGCCGCACACCATGACCTAGTCGAAGGTAAGTCGGTAGGGAAGCACGACCTGGTCATCAGGTTCCTGAGAGGAGCGAGGAGACTAAATCCTCCTCGCCCTCCTCTCGTTCCCTCTTGGGACCTCTCAGTGGTTCTAACTGCCCTGAAGAGTGCTCCCTTTGAGCCCCTGCAGTCAGTCGAGCTTAAGTTCCTGTCAATGAAGACAGCGCTCCTGGTTGCACTGGCCTCCATCAAGAGGGTAGGGGACCTGCACGCATTCTCCGTCGACGAAGCGTGCCTGGAATTCGGACCGGCTTTCTCTCACGTGATCCTGAGACCCCGGCCCGGATATGTGCCCAAGGTTCCTACCACTCCCTTTCGGGACCAGGTGGTGAACCTGCAAGCGCTGCCCCCGGAGGAGGCAGACCCAGCCTTGGCACTGCTCTGTCCAGTACGCGCTCTTCGCGCCTATGTAGACAGGACGCGGTGTTTCAGGACCTCAGACCAGCTCTTTGTCTGTTATGGTGGGAAGCTGAAGGGAAAGGCTCTCTCCAAGCAAAGGTTGTCTCACTGGATAGTGGACGCCATTGCCTTGGCTTACCAGCAGCAAGGTCGACCGTGCCCCCTTGGTGTGACGGCCCACTCCACCCGGAGTGTGGCATCCTCTTGGGCTCTAGCGCATGGCGCCTCGCTAACAGACATCTGCAGAGCTGCAGGCTGGGCGACACCTAACACATTCGCCAGATTCTATAATCTCCGAGTGGAGCCAGTGTCCTCTCATGTACTCGCTTCAACTAGCTAGTACCGGACCCGCTCAGGTGTCTTCGCTTGCTCGCCATTCCACTCCACGGACTGGATACGTGCGATATTCTCCTCAGGTGAGCTTCCCCGAAAGCCCTGAGTTCCTCCAGCACTCCTGACGTCGGCGCCAGTGTCTATTGCCTGCGCGTCGGCTAGGTGCCTCCCGTGTGCATGGTCCCTCCCCTGAGCGACCCCCACATGTGTATTTCCACTGTAAGCCTCTCTGAGCATGTGTCTTTCCCTTGGCAAGCCACCTTGCCACCCCTGGGGTTGAAATATTCCACCTGCGGCTGGACACCCCAGTGTTCTCCATATGTTTCCTTCGGGTCATATGTGTATTCTCTAAGTCCCCCCCCTCTGGGTTGGCATTAATTGCATACTTCCCCTAGCTTGGGATATGCTTCCCAGTGTACCTTGGTATTCCTGTGTTAAATGGAGTCCTTCGTCCAGTCTCTGACAGGGATCTCGATTTACGCAGGGCACTGGAAGACAGCTGAGAAGGTGGCATGATTAGACTGGTAACCCCATTCGTCGTCATCCGACGTAACTCGGAGTGACAACGAAAGGGAACGTCTCGGTTACGTATGTAACCCTCGTTCCCTGAGTAGGGAACGGAGACGTTACGTCTGCCTGCCACTTTCCGCTGTACCGCGGGGATCGCCTGAGCTCAGTCTTGGCTCCTCAGCGAAGAAACATAAACTGCTGTTGCGGACTTCCTCCTTTTATACCCACGAGGTGGGGCGGAGTTACGTCATGCAAATTCCGCAGACCCATGGCATTTCTTTGCCATTGGCTCGTTTTGTAATACTCGAAGTTGATAGGCTTTCTAAGCGAAACCCCATTCGTCGTCATCCGACGTAACGTCTCCGTTCCCTACTCAGGGAACGAGGGTTACATACGTAACCGAGACGTTTTCAAGCCCGTCCTGAAAAAGAGCAATCTGGATAGTAACGTATTGAGCAATTACAGACCAATCTCAAATCTTCCTTTCATAGGCAAGATCATTGAAAAAGTTGTCTTCAATCAGCTGAACAACTTCATAACCTCAAATGGATACTTTTCAATCTGGTTTCCGACCACATCACAGAACAGAGACAGCGCTCATAAAGATAATAAACGATATTCTGTTAAATAGTGATACAGGCAAAACATCAATTCTGGTACTACTCTACCTCGGTGCTGCATTTGACACTGTCGATCATAACATACTTCTTGACAGGCTGGAAAACTGGGTCAGGCTTTCTGGGATAGTCCTAAAATGGTTCAGGTCATACTTAGGAGGGAGAGATTATAATGTTATATAAGAGACCATAAGTTTGAATGGACATCCATGACATTCGGAGTCCCTCAAGGCTCAATTCTTGTGCCACTCCTGTTCAACCTGTACATGCTCCTAATGAGCCAAATAATGAAAAAGAACTAAATTGCTTACAACAGCTATGCAGACGACACACAGCTCTACTTAGCCCTATCGCCTAACGATTACAGCCCCATTGACCCCATGACTCCAAATAAAGATGAAGTTCTCAAGGTGAACACATACCTTGATGCTAGGGGTCAAACAACTAAAAATCAATTCAGGAATCTCAGTGTGATTCTGGAGTCAGACCTTAGTTTCAGTAGTCATGTCAAAGCAATAAATAAATCAGCATATTATCATCTCAAAAATATTGCAAGAATTAGATGCTTTGTTTCCAGACAAGACTTAGAAAAACGTGTTCATGCTTTCATCACCAGCAGGGTGGATTATTGTAATTGGCTCCTCACTGGCCTTCCCAAAAAGACCATAAGACAGTTGCAGCTCATACAGAATGCTGCTGCCAGGATTCTGAGCAGAACCAAAAAATATGAACATATCACACCAGTCCTCAGGTCTTTACATTGGCTCCCAGTTACATTTAGGATTGATTTTAAAGTATTATTACCGGTATATAAATCACTCAATGGCCTAAGACCTCAATACATTGCAGATATGCTCACTAAATATAAACCTAACAGATCACTTAGATCATTAGGATCATATCAGCTAGAAATACCAAGGGTTCACTCTAAGCATGGTGAGTCCGCTTTTAGCTAGTATGCCAGCCTCAGCTGGAACCACCTTCCAGAAGAGATCAGATGTGCTCCTACAGTAGTCACATTCAAATCCAGACTCAAAACACATCTGTTTAGCTGTGCATTTACTGAGTACTGTGTCACTGTACGTCCAACTGATTACACTGTATTTTATTTTGCATCATCCTTTTTATTCTAAACTGAACTGAAATGGCACTGAGAATTGGGTAAGAGAGATGAAACCATGCTGATGGCCTGGGTTTGTGTTGGAGTAGTGAGTTTGAAGTGATTAAACTCGAGGTTCTTTGGGGTGTGGACTGGATTGATTCCATTCCTAGAGCTTCCGAACAAATGGGTTTTTGGGGTGCGGACTGATGGGACAGTGAACCCGAGGTTACCCCATGAGTCAGTCCTAGAGCTCCTCCTGTCCCATTTTAGGGAAAAATCGGGTCCATCGGAGATGTCCAATAGATTTCTTAGGCGCCAAAATAACACCACAGACACAGTTTAATCACCAAGGGAAAATCTCAGAGTAAAACTGGGAGTTGTGAAAATATATGATAAACCGGTGTTTTGCCAGATGAGAAGTTTATCTATGTATAATTTTTTTTTACTTTTTTAATTCATTTTATAACTGAGTCATATATCTCTTGTAATTTCTTTTATAACTGTTTTAATTTTCCTTGCTATTATTTTGTGATTATTTTAATTCCTTTCTGTAAAGCACTTTGATTTGCCATAGTGTATGAAATGTGCTATATAAATAAACTTGCCTTGCCTTATATTGTCAAGACATCCACACAAATTGGACTCCTTATAACGTTGTAGATTTAATTTAATTTGTATTATTTATTATTTTTGTGCAGTAATAATCTTGTCATTATTATAGGCAGGCAGTTGGAGCGGAAATATAAAAAATCTGGCCTAACAGTTCATAGATCAATGTTTGATCAGCATTAGATTGAGTATCATAATGCTCTCAAAGCTGCAAAAGTGGCATATTATTCTACTATTAGTAGTGACATCTCTAATCCCAGAGTTCAGTTTAGAACAGTCAATAATCTAATTAAACCTCCCAGTAACTTTAACTGTTCTACCATTGAGCAGTGTAACGCATTTCTCAATTATTTTTCAACTAAAATTGAGAATATTTACAACGCCATTACCTGTGAGGATGCTTCTGAGCTTGTTGAGGTGCATTCTCCTAATCTCTCTGGTCTAGTTTCAGTGCTGTTGATTTTGATTTTATTTCTAAACTTGTTTTGTCAATGAATTCTACTATTTGCATACTTGATCCACTCCCTATGACTGTTTTGAAAAACTGTCTGCCTGATATTGTACCCCACATCACTGCTATTGTCAATGCTTCACTCAATACAGGGAATGTCTCTTCTGCTCTAAAAATGGCAGAAGTTACGCCAGTTCTTAAAAAGCCTGGGATTGATATTTACATTTACATTTATTCATTTAGCAGACGCTTTTATCCAAAGCGACTTACAAATGAGAACAATAGAAGCAGTTAAACTAACAGTAGGACAACAATACGTAAGTGCTATAACCCCTCTAAGTTTAATTTTAGTGCGTTTTTTTTTTTTAAATAGAATAGAAGAGAAGAGAAAGTGTTAGTATTACTGAATCAAGTGCTGCCGAAAAAGATACGTCTTCAGCAGTTTCTTGAAAGTGGCTACTGACTCAGAAGCTCTGGTTGAGTTAGGCAGATCATTCCACCAACAGGGAACAGTCATGGTAAAGGTCCGAGAAAGAGATTTTGTGCCTCTTTGAGATGGTACCACAAGACGACATTCGCTAGCAGAGCGCAAGTTTCTGGATGGCACATAAGTCTGAAGTAATGAGTTTAGGTAAGAGGGAGCAGTGCCCGTGGTTGTTCTGTAGGCAAACGTCAGTGGCTTGAATTTAATGCGAGCGGCAACCGGCAACCAGTGCAATTTTGTGAGGAGAGGAGTGACGTGTGCTCTCTTTGGCTCATTAAAGACTACTCTGGCTGCAGCATTCTGGATCAATTGTAGAGGTTTGACAGAGCAAGCTGGAAGACCAGCCAGGAGAGCATTACAATAGTCCAGTCTGGATAAAACAAGTGCTTGGACAAGGAGTTGTGTAGCATGGTCTGTAAGGAAGGGCCTGATCCTCCTAATGTTGTGCAAGGCAAATCTGCAGGACTGGGCAGTTCTAGCAATGTGGTCTGTGAATTTCAACTGATCATCAGTTACAACCCCAAGGTTCCTAGCTGACCTTGATGGAGTTATGGATGATGAGCCTAGCTGAATGGAGAAGTTGTGATGAAGTGTTGGGTTGGCCGGGACCACAAGTAGCTCTGTCTTCGCAAGGTTTAGTTGAAGGTGGTGGTCCTTCAACCAGCCAGAAATGTCTGTCAGGCAGGCTGAGATACGAGCAGCTACCGTCGGATCGTCAGGCTGGAATGAGAGGTAGAGTTGCGTGTCATCAGCGTAGCAATGATAGGAAAAGCCATGTTTCTTGTTGGTCGTAGAGCGAGACACCGTTTTACTGCTGTTCGCCCTGCGATCGACTGCTTTTGTCAGCCTCGTTGCCCGCTGTGAGTTTGTTTGTTTGCGTTTGTTTGTTTGCGCAAATACGGTTTGAACAATAGTTGTTGGTCGTAGAGCGAGACACCGCTTCACTGCTTTTCGCCCTGCGATCGACTGCTTTTGTCAGCCTCGTTGCCCGCTGTGAGTTTGTTTGTTTCCGCAAATACGGTTTGAACATTGGTTGTTGGTCGTAGAGCGAGACACCGCTTCACTGCTGTGCGCCCTGCGATCGACTGCTTTTGTCAGCCTCGTTGCCTGCTGTGTTTGTTTGTTTTCCCGTCTATCGTGCGTCTACATTACACCCATACCACTAAAAAGACGTTTTTTACCCAAGACTTGAGTCATAAATTAGTATAAATATTAATAGCATCACTGGTTGCATCATTGCTAACTTACTGTCCATCTGTTAAAATGGCGAATATATCAGGTGTATGTTATCTACCTTTTGGTGCAGATGAGAACAAATCTGAATTGCTCGCGGTGCAGTCTGAATTAGAAGCTGTAGAAAAGCAGATCCGTGACCTTCTAGAGAGACAAGCTGAGCTGAGAGACCGGCGTTTAGCTCTTGAAACATCACGCGCTGATGCACACGGATCATTGATTAACCCTTTCACACGTGAGTTTAAAATATTCTGGCTGACCCCCCAGCGTGAGTTTTTCAAGGCGACCTTTATTTAGAATGTGTCACTTTATGGTTTCCATGGTGACGCGTCATTGCTTGTCACGTGACACACCGCAGCAACAACAGAGCTGAATGAATGATGATCTGCTTTTATGTCATATTTCCTTTTTTAGTCAAAATATTCACAAATTTGTTTGATATGGCATGAAATATCTGATATTCCGGTTGTCAAATATATGCAAGTGGAAGTGTTTTGTTGTTTAAACACCTTTATAACGATCGCGTTAGTTGAGCTGTATGCGCGATGGGCGCCGCCATCTTAGTTTGTGCTGCAGACGCAGTTCAGAGAATCGGATCTGTTGGATTTACAAAACGTTCATTCATCCACTTCTCCCGAAATACATACAAGTAAGTGGCTGGTGAACTGGGAGAAGAATAGAGTAAACTTTAAAATTACTTACACAATGTGTATCTGATATGAATAAAACTAATTATAATGGAAAGGATTATTATTGCCTCTTCCTTTGACATCAGTGTGTATTTTACGAACTCTAAATGTATTGTTTTTTAGTACTTATATGTCTGGAACCAAAATAAACATTATGTGGTTGAAAACACTGAAAAGTTGTGATATATGACAGCTCTGAGCGCGCCTGTCTCTGGCTCAGCGCCAGCCAACGCGCGAAAGCACATTTGAATTTAGCAGTTGATCACGTGATGCACTGACCGTTCTAATCACACTGGTGTGATCGTACGGTCCAGGGACCATACTAGACTGATCACACCGGTGTGATCGTACGTGCGAAAGGGTTAACGTTAGTAACCCGCTGACGCTGACCTCGTCTACTCCGTGCGTTTCCCAGCATTGGTCCAGAGCGTCTAGGTCACGATCAGCCATGATTTCATTCACTCCGGCTCCAACACACCACCACGAAGCCTGGGTGGTTACGCGGAAGCCGCGAGCCAGGACAAGAATCTTTTCGCCCCTCCCAGTTTTCGAGATCTCCACTCAGAACCGCTTCTCCCCTCTTCGCGAAACGGAACGCGATGCTGTGATCATCGGCGATTCCACCGTCCGACACGTCCACGCTACGTTAGGTAAAAGTAAGGTGCAAAGTCACTGCTTTCCTGGTGCTCGTGTTCTCGATATCACTGCGCGGGTAACTGAGATCTTGAACGGTGACGAGCGCGTCGGAGCTGTTGTGCTGCACGCGGGAGCTAACGACATTAGGCTGCGACAGACAGAGGTTCTGAAGAAAGACTTCAGGAGCCTTATCGATACGGTACGCAGCACATCGCCTGAAACATCGATTATTGTGTCTGGACCGCTTCCTACGTACCGACGAGTGCATGAAAAGTTCAGTAGATTATTCGCACTAAATGAATGGTTATTGTCATGGTGCAATGAGCAGAAACTGATTTTTGTAAATAATTGGAATCTGTTTTGGGAGCGACCAAGGCTCTTCCGCGCTGATGGCTTACTTCCAAGTAGAATCGGGGTAGATCTTCTGTCGGATAACATCTCCAAGATGTTAAATACCATTTGACTAGTAACCAAAAATCTAAATCACAGTCTCTACTGCACCAATTTAATTGATATTAATACTAGTGTAGAACATTGCATAGAAACTGTGTCTATTCCTCGTTTACTAAGATCAAATAATAAATCTACTGCGGGATCTAGAAAAAATCTAATTGTTATTAAAACAAAAAATCTCGCTATTAGTGAACAAAAACAATTTCTAAAGCTAGGTCTTCTAAACATTAGATCGCTCACACCTAAGGCGGTTATTGTAAATGAAATGGTCACAGATAATAATTTCGATGTTCTGTGCGTTACTGAAACCTGGCTTAAACCAAATGATTATTTCGGTCTAAATGAGTCTACTCCGCCAGGATACTGTTATAAGCATGAGCCCCGTCTGATCGGTCGTGGTGGCGGTGTTGCAACAATCTACAGAGATATCCTTAATGTTACTCAGAAAACTCGTCATAGGTAATTCGTTTGAAGTGCTTGTGCTAAATGTTACGCTCTTAGATGTAAGAAAAAAATCCCTATTATCTCTAGCCTTGGCTACCGTATATAGACCTCCAGGGCCTTACGCCAATTTCCTAAAAGAGTTTGCTGACTTTCTATCAGATCTTTTGGTCAACGTCGATAAAGCATTAATTGTTGGAGATTTTAACATACACGTAGATAATTTAAATGATGCGTTAGGGGCTGCGTTTACAGATTTATTAAACTCCTTTGGGGTCAAGCAAAACATCACCGGACCAACTCATCGTCTTAATCATACACTCGATTTAATTATATCATTAATTATATCATATGGAACCGATCCAACCGATATAGATATCATTCCACAAAGTGATGATGTCACTGACCACTACTTGGTAACTTGCATATTACGCACTGCTGTAATATGTCATGCTGCGCCACGTTATCGACCAGGTAGAACAATTCGTCCATCCACCATAGATCATTTCTCAAATAGCTTATCTGATCTGTCTCAGCTGCTGCCTGAACCCAAACAAACAGATGAATTAGACGAACTAACTAGCACTATGAGCAACATTCTCTCTAGAACATTGGATATTGTTGCACCAATTAGATTAAAAAAGGTCAGAAAAAAAAGTATAGCACCATGGTACAATAATACTACGTATGTTTTAAAGAGACAAACCTGTAATTTAGAGCGTAAATGGAAACAAACTAATTTAGAGGTCTTTAGAATCGTGTGGAAAGACAGTATGTCACTTTATAAAAAGGCACTTAAAACGGCCAGGGCTGAGCACCTCAGCAAATTAATGGAAAACAACCGAAATAATCCAAGGTTTTTATTTAATACCGTGGCTAGACTAACAAATAAACAGACGTCGTCTGAACAAAATACCTCGTTACAGTTTAGTAGTAATGATTTCATGAACTTCATGAATTGAAAGCATCAGAATCAAAATCGTAAACGTTCGATCTTTGCTCGCGCCTTATAATTCGGCCGCAATTATCACCCCGCAAGAACAATTACAATGCTTTACAACCATAGAACAAAAAGAGTTAAATAAACTTATCACTTCATCTAAAACAACAACATGGTTATTAGATCCTATACCAACTGAACTACTGAAAGAAGTGTTACCTATAGTGGAAGAGCCTCTTCTCAATATTATTAACTCATCTTTATCTTTAGGTCATGTTCCAAGAACGTTCAAGCTGGCAGTTATAAAACCTCTTATTAAGAAACCACAATTAGATCCAAATAACCTAGCAAATTACAGACCCATTTCGAATCTTCCATTTATGTCAAAAATATTAGAAAAAGTTGTGTCCGCTCAACTCGGCTCTTTCTTGCAAGAAAACGACATCTATGAAAAGTTTCCGTCTGGATTCAGGCCACATCATAGCACTGAAACTGCGCTTGTTAGAATCACAAATGATTTACTTTTAGCTTCGGACCAAGGCTGTATCTCAGTACTAGTTCCCTTTCGTCCTGGGAACTCTGACGTGTCGTCGGGGGAGTTCCCTGACGAATTGGGATCACGCTAGGGAGCCAATTGCCTTTGAGAGAATTAAAAACGAGCCAATAGACATTGGCATGCAAGATTTGCATTCCGCGACCCGCCTACCAGCGCGGGTATAAAAGGCGGAAGTAAACATTGCGCAATGCTTTTTGCTTCGGAGCCGTTCAGTGTCTCTTTGAGCTGCTGTGTCTTCCGAGAGTGTTATATTTAAACTACGAGTCGTCTTTGGAAGGGAAGAGAAGATCCTCTGTGCTGGAGCTACGGTACTTCAAGCGACCATCGCTCCCATGGCTGGCCGTTTTTCCTTTTAAAAACAAAAAGCTGTTTTAACGGCTGGTATTGGTGGTGAGTGCAGCACTCGGGCTTGTAGTTTCCCCGTGTGTCTGCAGCGGTGGTCCCTTTGTGCCTCGGCACGCTAAAGAGTACTTTTTCTCCCTTCTAAAAGAGCAACACGGGTGTTTCGCGTCCTTTTCAGGATGTCGTTTCACCCGTGCGTTTCTGGATGCGGTCGACTTCTCCCTCAGGAAGATGGTCACAAACACTGCCTCTCGTGTTTGGGCTTAGGGCACGCTGAGGCAGCGTTTGTGAACGAGTTATGTTCTCATTGCGGGAACATGACTCTGGCGATGCTGCGTTCGAGACTGAGATCCCTGAAACATGGGGGAGTCCCTTCAGAGAATCCCCGATCTAGTTCGTCTGCCGGTTCAGTTCGGCAGACGGCTACTTCGGTGATTCCTGTTGCTGAGCGGATGAGGGTTACCGTGCAGAACGTCCCGTCAGGTGAAAGATCCTCACGGGCTTCTCACGCCTCTTGTAGCTCGTTGCCATCAGGTGTCCCAGTGGAGCTTCCGGCACCGCCTCGTGCGGTCCCGTTTGTCTCCTTTGGGGCACCGCCTGAGGATCAGATGTCGATCGCGGCATCGGAGGAAGAGCGGTCGTCTTCGGGTGACGACTCAGTGGGTCTACCCCCTTCGGGTGTGGTGGCTGCGGCTGAGCCGGATCCGGAAATGGCCGCTATGCTCGAAAGGGCAGCTGCGAATGTCGGGCTCGTCTGGAACCCTCCACCGGGCCCCGAACCTTCGCGGCTGGATGATTGGTGTCTCGGAGCAAGCCGTGCTGTTGCCCCGCGGCCTGCTCCAGTACCATTCTTCCCTGAAGTGCATGAGGAGCTGAGGAAGTCTTGGCTGGCCCCCCTTGCGACCAGACGTAGACATCCTCGCTCCTCCTTCCTCACCACCCATGACGGCGGAGCGGCGCTCGGGTACGAGGGAATCCCCCCAGTGGAGCTGGTCCGTCCTCTGTGGCCGTAGAGCGTCCGGCTGCTCGTCGCCGAGGTCGCCCTCCGGCGGCCGCTCCTCCTTCAGGGCAGCAGTCCAACCCTGGAGGACGGAGGTCGGGTCGTAAGAGGGCGGCCAAACCCGCTCAAGCGCCTCCTGCTCCTTCCCAAAAGAAGAAGCGCGGGAAGCTTCCCTGAGACGGGCGACCTGGTGGAGGTTCCGGATGCTGCTCTTCGGGAGGGTGCCCCTGCACTCCTCCTTCCCCCGGGAGAGGGCCGGGTGGAAAATCTTCTGTTCAATTTTCTTTCTGTTCCGCCGCTGGCCACTCGGTCAGCGGTACCCACATTGTCAAAAAAGATCAGTTTCTCCTTCTTCCTCCTCCAGGTCATCCACGGCCGAGACTGATGGGCACACAGTCTCCCCCGTCCAAGAGGGCCAGGATGGCAGCGTGTGCCGCCCCCGAGCGGTTTCATCCCCGTCCCCCTCTTCCCAGCTTGCGGATAGCAGTAACGCAGCCCCAGCTGCGTCACTCCGGTCTGCGGCTGGGCCCGGAGGCGCAGAGACCAGCACTCGAGGAGGCAGGGCCTCGTTCCTCGTCTCTCCCCCTCCCCTCGCCACCGGGCAGTCCGCAGCAGAACGCTCACGAGCCTTCTCTGCCGTCTGCCCCTCCGTGGAGACAGGTTGGTGGGACGGTATCTGGAGGCCTGGCTAGCGCTTCCGGGTCCGTCCCGATGGCTCATCCGCACCGTCCGGTTCGGCTATGCAATTCAGTTTGCACGCCGGCCTCCCAAGTTCAGGTCCTCCACTTCACTCGTGTGCGGTCAGCGGACGCCCCTGTCTTGAGGAAAGAGATCGATGTCCTGCTGGCGAAGGATGTCCTGCCGAGATGAGGTCTGGGTTTTACAGCCCCTACTTCATTGTACCCAAGAAAGGCGGTGGGTTACGGCCGATCCTGGACCTGCGTGTTTTGAATCGGGCCCTGCACAAACTCCCGTTCAAAATGCTAACGCAGAAGCGCATTTTCGAGTGCATCCGTCCCCAGGATTGGTTTGCAGCGATCGACCTGAAGGACGCGTACTTTCACGTCTCGATTCTTCCTCGACACAGACCGTTTCTTCGGTTTGCTTTCGAGGGTCGAGCGTATCAGTACAAGGTTCTACCCTTCGGGCTGGCCCTGTCACCCCGTGTCTTCACGAAAGTCGCAGAGGCGGCCATTGTTCCCATGAGAGAACAAGGCGTTCGCATTCTCAACTATCTCGACGACTGGCTCATTCAAGCTCACTCGCGAGATGTGTTGTGCGATCACAGGGACATGGTGCTTCGGCACCTCAGCCGGTTGGGTCTTCAGGTCAACTGGGACAAGAGCAAACTCTGCCCCATGCAGAGGATCTCGGTATGGAGCTGGACTCGGTCGCCCAGACTGCGTGCCTCACAGAGGAACGCGTCCAGTCAGTGCTCACCTGCCTCAGGTCCTTTCGAGGCAGGACAGCGGTTCCATTGAAACAGTTTCAGAGGCTCCTGGGGCATATGGCAGCCGCAGCCGCAGTAACGCCGCTCGGCCTGTTACATATGAGACCGCTTCAGCGCTGGCTTCACGATCGAGTCCCGAGGTGGGCGTGGCACAGCGGCACGTTTCGGGTCAAGGTGACCCCGCACTGTCGCCAAACCTTCTCCCCGTGGTCAGATCCTGCGTTTCTACGGGCCGGAGTGCCCCTAGTCCAGGTTTCCAGGTATGCTGTGGTTTTCACAGATGCCTCTGCCACCGGGTGGGGGGCCACGTACAAAGGGCATGCAGTTTCAGGTCTGTGGACGGGGCCTCAACTGCATTGGCACATCAACTGCCTAGAGTTGCAAGCAGTACGTCTAGCCCTGCGTCGCCTCAAGGGGTTTCTCAGACACAGGCACGTACTGGTCCGTACGGACAGCACTGCGACCGTTGCGTACATCAACCATCAAGGTGGTCTACGCTCCCGTCGCATGTCGCGACTCGCCTCCCACCTCCTCCTATGGAGTCAGAAGCATCTGAGGTCGCTTCGTGCCAGACGAGCTCTCACGGTTGCCTCCCCTGCCAGGAGAATGGCGACTCCATCCCCAGGCGGTCCAGCTGATTTGGAGTGTCTTTGGAGCCGCACAGGTAGATCTGTTTGCGTCTCCAGACACGACCCATTGCCAGTGGTTCTTCTCCCTGACCGAGGGAACCCTCGGCACAGACGCCCTGGCTCACAGCTGGCCCCGGGACCTGCGCAAGTATGCGTTTCCCCCAGTGAGCCTTCTTGCACCGACACTGTGCAAGGTCAGGGAGGACGAGGAGCAGGTCCTTCTAGTGGCGCAGTATTGGCCCACCAGGACTTGGTTCACGGAACTCATGCTCCTCGCGACAGCCCCTCCTTGGCCGATTCCTCGGAGGAAGGACCTTCTTTCTCAGAGACGGGGCACTCTATGGCACCCGCGTCCAGACCTCTGGAAACTCCATGTCTGGTCCCTGGACGGGACGCGGAGGTTCTAGGTGGTCTACCACAGGCAGTGGTAGACACCATCACTTCCGCTAGAGCCCCCTCTACGAGTCGCCTCTATGCGTTGAAGTGGAACCTGTTCGTCGATCGGGGTCGTGCTTTCCTTCCTGCAAGATGGGTTGGAGCGGAGGCTGTCCCCCTCCACCCTCAAAGTGTATGTCGCCGCAATAGCCACACATCACGATGCAATAGAAGGTAAGTCCTTGGGGAAGCATGACCTGGTCATCAGATTCCTTAAGGGTGGAATTCAGATTCCTTCCTCAAAGCTTCAGAACCTCAGATCAGCTCTTTGTCTGTTACGGAGGCCAGCAGAAGGGGAAGGCCGTCTCCAAGCAGAGGTTAGCCCACTGGCTAGCTATCACCCGAGCGTATGAATCTCGGGGTGAGCCTTGTCCTCCCAGGTTGCGTGCTCACTCTACTAGAGGTGTTGCCGCTTCCTGGGCTTTGGCTCAAGGCGCCTCGCTGACAGACATCTGTAGAGCTGCGGGCTGGGCGACACCGAACACGTTCGCTAGGTTCTATAGCCTTCGTGTGGAACCTGTTTCCTCCCGAGTTCTGGCTACGGCCAGTGGTGCGAGGGAATAGGTTGTGTCGGCTTGCTACGCCACTCCGTGCCTCGGCCGGATACGTGCGTCTTTGCTCCGTTGGCGCCCTACGTCGGTGAGCCTCGTGAGTTCCTCCATCACCCCTCCGGTGCCAGGCGTGGCGGACCGCCCGGCGCCAGGTCTGCTACCTCTATTAGGAGTTGCTAGTAGACTGGGTGTTTTCCAGTGGTCTCTACGGGGACCCATGATGCCACGTGCAGTTCAGCCGTATCTTCCCCTTGACGGACTCGTTCGTCGTCCCCTTGAGTACGCTCCCACTTCCCATGGATTGGGACTACCTCTGGGACTGCCATGTGTTTCACTATTCCTTCGGGCTAGTACATATGTGTATTCCTGGCCTTCCTCAGTCAGGCTGGGTCTTCCGCAGCGTTCCTCCTCTGAAAGGAGGGAACGCTTTCCCAGTGTTATCCAATCCCACTGTGCGGGTCTTGCGGAACAGCAGTGTGGTTCCCGTGCTAGCTCCCGCAACTTATGAGAAACTGCTGCAGTGTAGCTTAGCCGGGCGCTGGAAGGGGCCAGCACCATGGCGTTTTATTAGGGATCCCAATTCGTCAGGGAACTCCCCCGACGACACGTCGGAGTTCCCAGGACGAAAGGGAACGTCTCGGTTACGTATGTAACCCTCGTTCCCTGAGTACAGCGGGTCGCGGAATGCAAATCTTGCATGCCAATGTCTATTGGCTCGTTTTTAATTCTCTCGAAGGCAATTGGCTCCCTAGCGTGATCCCAATTCGTCAGGGAACTCCCCCGACGACACGTCTCCGTTCCCTGTACTCAGGGAACGAGGGTTACATACGTAACCGAGACGTTTTACTTGATCTTAGTGCTGCGTTCGATACTATAGATCACAAAATACTCTTAGATTGACTACAAAATTACACTGGTGTTCAAGGACAAGCATTAAGCTGGTTCAGGTCATACTTATCTGACCACTACCATTTCCTCTACTTAAATGGAGAAAAATCGATTATAACTTCGGCAAACTATGGAGTGCCGCAGGGATCTGTGTTAGGCCCTTTATTATTCTCAATATATATGCTGCCACTTGGTAATATTCTAAGGAAACATGGAATTAGTTTCCATTGTTATGCTGATGACACTCAAATATATATTTCATCACGGCCAGATGAATACGCTACATTATCCAAATTGACAGATTGTGTTAAAGATATAAAAGATTGGATGACGCATAATTTTCTTTTATTAAATCCAGACAAGACAGAGGTAATACTTATCGGTTCTAAAAACCGTCCACAAAACCTTTCACAGCACGACTTTAACATAGTAGGATGCCCTGTTACTTTATCCGCTACAGTAAAAGACCTGGGTGTTACATTAGACTGCAACCTGTCTTTTGAAAAGCATATTTCATATGTTACAAAAACTGCCTTTTTCCACCTTAGAAACATTGCTAAGCTACGTAATATGCTATCAGTCTCTGATGCAGAAAAGTTAGTTCATGCATTCATGACCTCGAGACTAGATTACTGTAATGCTTTATTAGCTGGTTGTCCTGCATCTTCAATAAACAGGCTACAGTTAGTCCAAAATGCAGCCGCTAGAGTTCTTACTAGATCAAGAAAATATGATCATATAACACAGATTTTATCATCACTTCATTGGTTACCTATAACGTTCCGTATTAAATACAAGGTATTGCTTTTGACTTATAAAGCTCTAAATGGTTTAGCTCCAGTCTATTTAACGGATCTTCTATCGCCTTACAATCCATCGCGCTCTTTAAGATCACTAAATTCGAGGCTTCTGGTCATTCCTAGGATATCCAGATCCACCAAAGGAGGCAGAGCATTTTCACATTTAGCTCCGAAGCTCTGGAATAGCCTTCCTGATATTGTTCGTAGCTCAGACTCGCTCTCCCAGTTTAAAACTAGACTGAAGACGCATCTATTTAGCCAGGCATTCATATACATTTTGTATCTTACAGTTACTGTAAATTCGGCCTCTAGTTCATAAACGCCAGAGGAGAACTGGCCCCCGACTGAGCCTGGGTTCTCCCAAGGTTTTTTTTTCTCCATTGGGTCATCTGATGGGGTGTTAGGACACCATTAGGTCACTGGATGGAGTTTTTCGGTTCCTTGCCACTGTTGCCTTTGGCTTGCTCAGTTGGGGATATTCAAATTAATTAACCAATCATACCATTGATCAGCTCTACCAAACTTGGATGTCTTTTTTCCAGTAATAAACAAACATTGTTAAGTTGTTTTGATTGATACTGTGAAGCAGCTTTGATACAATCTGTATTGTGAAAAGCGCTATATAAATATATTTGACTTTGACTTTGAATCACAGATCCTAGTGATGTCATGTAGATGGAGAAGAGGAGTGGTCCAAGCACTGAGCCCTGAGGCACCCCAGTAGCTAGATGTTGGGTCTTAGATGCCACACCTCTCCATGACACCCTAAAGGACCTACCTGAGAGGTAAGACTCGAACCATTGGAGTGCAGTTCCCGAGATGCCCTTCATCTTTAGGATTGACAGGAGGATCTGGTGGTTAACCGTGTCAAAAGCAGCAGACAGATCCAGCAGGATGAGGACTGAGGATTTGGAAGCTGCTCTTGCCAGTCTCAGAGCTTCAATTACTAAGAGCAGGGCAGTCTCAGTTGAGTGTCCGCTTTTGAAACCAGACTGATTGTTGTCCAAGAGGTTGTTCTGTGTAAGAAAGGAGGAGATCTGGTTGAAAACAACTCGTTCAAGTGTTTTTGCGACAAATGGAAGAAGAGATACCGGTCTGTAACTTGTTAGATGTGCTGGATTTAGATTAGGTTTCTTAAGCAGTGGGGTTACTCGAGCCTGTTTAAAAGCTGTGGGAAAGGTACCAGTGTGAAGAGAGGTGTTTATGATGTGTGTGAGTGTTGGTACAACTGAGGAAGAAATGGCTTGAAGTAGATTAGTGGGGATAGGATCAAGCGGACAGGTAGTAGGGCGATTGGAAAGGAGGAGTTTAGAGACTTCCGCCTCTGAAAGTAGAGAGAAGAATGTGTGCGTTTGTTGGTAGAATGTGTGCGTTTGTTGGTAAAATGTGTGTGTCAGTTTGTGGATTGGTAAATTGCCCGCTGATGGTGGTTGTTTTTTCAATGAAGAATGTGGCAAAATCGTCAGCTGTTAGGGTTGATGAAGGAGGAGGAGGAGGAGGGTTAAGAAGAGAGGAGAAGGTTTTGAAAAGCATGCAAGAGTCAGAAGAATTGAACATTTTGTTGTGATAGTAAGCCATTTTAGCAGTAGAGATATTAGCAGAGAAGGAAGAGAGAAGCGATTGATAAAGACCCAGGTCTGTCGGATCTTTTGATTTGCGCCACTTCCCCTCTGCACCCCTGAGTTTAGTACGATGTTCGCGGAGAATATCAGATAACCAGGGGGCAGAGGGTGTGGCGCGGGCTGGCCTGGAGGAAAGGTGACAGAAGTTGTCCAAGCAGGATGTTAAAGTGGAGAAAAGAGTATCAGTTGCACTGTTAGTATCTAGTGTTGAGAGCTGATCAGGTGGAGGAAGTGTGGATGAGACCAAAGAGGATAGGTGAGAGGGTGAAAGTGAGCGTAGGTTCCGTCGAAAGGTGACCTGTGTAGGAGTGTGTGTTGTGTTCTGAGGCAGGTTGAGGTTGAGTGTGAGGAGGAAGTGATCTGAGGTGTGCAGTGGAGTTACCAGTGTATTGTCCGTAGAGCAGTAGCGCGTGTAGATAAGGTCCAATTGGTTACCTGATTTGTAAGTAGCCACAGTAGATACTCGTTTGAGGTCGAATGATTCAAGCAGGGTGTGGAAATCGGCAGCCTGAGGTTTTTCTAGGTGGATGTTGAAGTCTCCAAGAATTACGAGAGGAGTACCATCTTCAGGGAAGGATGAGAGTAGCACATCAAGCTCCTCCAAGAAACTGCCAAGTTGACCTGGGGGACGATATACAACTACAAAATGGATTTTAATAGGACTAGTGATGGTAATTGAATGTGATTCAAATGAGCTGTTGTCAAATAGAGGTGGTAAAGGATCAAATTTCCAGTCATTTGAGATGAGCAGACCAGTACCACCACCCCTTCCGGTCAGATGGGAGGTGTGTGAGAAAGTGAAGTTAGTGGAGAGGGCAGCAGGTGTGACAGAGTCCTCTGGTCTGATCCAGGTCTCAGTCAGGGCCAATAGACTGAGACCTGAATGACTTGAAAAAGATGTAATGAAATCAGCTTTGTTAACAGCGGACTGGCAGTTCCAGAGACCAATAGGAAAAGAGAATAAAGTATTAGAAGACACCGGAAGGGTACGGAGATTGTTAGGATTGTACCGCCTCCGAAGTGTGACATTTGATTTACGTATGTTAGTAATAGTAGGGATTTGAAAACACATAGTGTAAAGGAGCTCACAAACAGAAAGATCCGACGAAAAGTTGTAGAAGAGAAAGGAAACAACAATAAATAATAAACAAGAAGAATTTAATACTCAAGTGCCTTGTCGGTGTCCTTGCTCGGTGGAGTCGCACAGGTAGAGTCGCTGGTCTTTACACTCTTTGGTCTTAACACGATGAGGGCTTCACACGATGAGGGCTTCACACGAGGGCAGCCGCCCGATGATATCATCGATATGTCAAATTATCGACCCATTTCAAATGTACCTTTCCTGGCAAAAGTGCTTGAGTGTGTGGTTCTTGGCCAACTCCATACTCATCTCTGTACGAATAGCCTACTTGAAACATTTCAATCCGGGTTTAGTTCTACCAGAAAGACTCGGGAGATATAATGATGTAACAAAGCATTAATTTATTGACAGCCCAGCAAGCAATTATTTATAATGTTCTTTAGCGTAGGCCCTGTCCGTAGTTCATAATCCGAGGGTAGCGGATCTGCATTTCCTGCCTGAAGACGAAGGCAGGGGCGCAGCCAACCCCCAAAAGTAAGTGGATTATGGATCCACCAATCCTGTGGTTCCTGAAAAATAGGAAAGGGAGTTACCATAAGCATGATGGACGTTGGATGTGGATGCCTCGTAGGTCTATAGCTTAATTAGACGAGGAAGCCACTTTAGTTTTTGTAAAACGTTGACCTGTAAGGTACGATGTGGAGCCATGGATTTATTTTTATTTTTTTGCATTTAGCCGGGCTTTTATCCAACGACTTACGTAGTTGGATTCAATCTACTTTTAATGTGATTAACAGCTCCACTCCTAAGCACACGCAGAGACGAGGCCGCATTTGACCATACAGATCAGTGCCACATTGGGTTATACATAGACAGGACTCTTTAGACCTCACTGCGCAGGCCACCTGGGGCCATACATAGACAGGCCACATTGGACCACATGGAGCAGGCCTCATTGGACCGCAACACTGGCCACATTGGACCACACGGCCATGATAGACCACAGAGACAAGGCCCCGATGAGCCACACGGCCATGATAGACCACAGAGACAAGGCCCTATTGAGCCACACGGCCATGATAGACCACATAGACAAGGCCCCGATGAGCCACACGCCCATGATAGACCACATAGACAAGGCCTCGATGAGCCACAGCGGCCGCTAATGTCACATAAAGAAAAGGTAAGACTAGACGAAACATAAAACGAAGGCCAGCCAGCCTTTTTTAAAAAAAAAAAAATTATAAGGAATGAATGCTACAAGGCCTTGGTAGACCACACAGAACCTATGCCCCGAAGGGTCACTGGCCAACCATAGGCGTCTTTTTTAAGGACAAGGCAGCGATATGCCACCAGGCCTAAAGCCACACAGAGACAGCCACACATAGACGAGGCACTAGGCCACATAGAACCAATGCCATAACTGGCCACAAGGCAAGCCACATTAGGCTACACAGTCACGGTAGACCACCACAGTCCACTAGCCGCGCATGGACGATGACTCATTGGCCGGTAATGAGAATGAAATAGCATAACACCACCATCAGTAGTTGCATAGGCATTTACCTGATTTGTTACTGGAGAGCTTGCTGAGCTTCAAGAATGGTTTTGAATCGGGTCTGAATATGATTCGGATGCATAGGAAGACCATCTGCCCATGATCTTAATAGCTGGTGTAGAGATTCCTTGTTCAGCTGCTGTAGTAGCTGCCCCGATTCTGAAGAAATGGCCGGTATAGGGAGAGGGGGATAGACTGCAGCTTTACTAACAATAGATAAATTAGTCCTGAGCCAGGCCTTAGAAAGAGGTGCTCCGTTAGGTAATATGAATAGAGGTGTGTGATTTGAAGTTCTAGGCGGATTTTAAGAATTTTAAACATAGATGTGAAGGGACAAAAATTGTTATTGATCCTGGAGTGTTAGGGTGACGCCGGAGCCTTGGGCGTCATTCTTAGAGTGCTAAAGAAGATTAAAGAAATTAGGTGAGAAGCTTAATAGAAAGGAAAACCACAAAAGGATCGAAATATTAAGTTTCTGAGTTGAAATCCCCAGACACACAAAGCCGTAAAAGCAGATAAAACATGGTGTAAGAAAAAATGAAGTGGACGTCGAAGATCTCACAAATGAAGTTTATTACAGCATAGCAGTGGCAAGGTACACGAAGCACCTTGGGTTCATCGGCGTCAGACTGAACCCAGAACATCCAAATCTCAAACCTTTTATCCTGTTACAGTTTACCACTCTTAATGTAAATGAAGTTGCTCTTGTTGTTACAGATGTGTTCTGTATGTTAATGAAGTTGAGACACCCCATTGTCTGAGAAGGTTCTTGGTGTCCCACACCCATTCCCATTCTACAATTGACTACCATTTGCTCAGGATCAGGATCAACCCAAATGGTGAAGAAACAATAGAACTTCGCTTCCTTCATCTCTATGATAATTAAGCCAATCTGGGTCGAGGCAGATTACAATTTCTTACAGTCCCCTCTCTGATGCTCCTGGCCCAAAAGAAGCATCACATCCACTCCCCTCTCACAGATTACACCTCCCTTCTCTATCGGGCAGGTGCCCAGTGGCGGTGAAGCCCTGCCTTTGGTTGTCCCCCTCTGGCCACCGGAGAATCTTACCTGTCTTTGGGTCGAAACCTCATGCACACTGGTTACAGCTCCATCCAATTGGGCAGAATTATAAAAGAGACTCTTCTAAAATTTGGCAATAAGATATACAAACATTTTCTTGGGTGTGGATGATAAGACATCTAAGAACCAGCACAGCCAGTAGGAGTGTCCTAAAGCGATCATTAAGTTATCTGCAATTCAACATTTAAACATAGAACACATAACATAATGCATTGGCAAATAATACGATACATACATACACATACAGCCGTTTTAAAGGTTACATTCCAAATTAAACCAGAAAAGGCAATATCTAAGTCTCTATCATGCATTTGTTTTGCCCAAATCTTGTCTTTTTCTTCAAGGCCTTGTTGGGCTCTCACAACGCTTATCAGTGATATTAGCATATTGTTTTAGTTTTGATAACTCAAACAATTAACAATCAATAGACAATATAATGTGCGTGCGTGTGTGTGTGTGTGGTTTTTAATTTTGTCGTGTTTTGTGTCCATTTTCTCAGTGTGGACATCCGTTATCCACTTGTTTTCCCTCTATGTGGAAAGACTGCTGTCCGTAGTCTCTGAAATGGCCTCTTGTTTCTCTTCTCATTGTCCATTCTTTTTCACATGGATCATGAGTCCTTCTAGAATAAGCAGTCCCTAGTGTTGTTCGAGTCTGTGCCTCTTCATCAGTTCCATCCATCCCATGGTGGGTCTCAGGGTTTCTAGGTCTTTTAGGCCTGTAGTTCTGGATCTTGCAGGTCTGGAAATCTCTGTATTTTGTTATTTTTCTTGAGAAAATCCCCTGGCTCCTATGGTTCTATTTCCTTCTTGTCCTTCAAACAACCATATCATCTTTCTCCTGGAGGTTACACATTTCAGACAAACATCTCAATGCTTATATTTGAAACAACGATCAAAAGAAGAGGTTGCCCCCCTTTCCCCCACAATCATCTTTTCACATTCAAACATCAAAGTCACAGAAGTTTCATCTCAAAACATCAAACATCGGTAATGTTTTTTAAAATTATTTCTAAACATAATGCCATTAAAACATTTATTTATTAACTACATAGCAATGCTAATAAAACATGTTCCATAAATCATAAAGAATCACCCCCCTTTTGATAGTAAACTTTTTTCTAAAATGTGTTACTATCATAAAACTAATTCTAATTTGCATCAGCATCTACAGTCATGTTGCTCTTGCAGTGATATGTTTGACAAGGTGTGAATCGCTTCTTCTTTATTTCCTTTCAACAGTGCCAACTGGGTTTCTAAATTGCCTATTTTCTTAAGCAAACCACCATAGCCCATCTTTTTTTTTTTTGTGAACAGTGACACTGTCTTGCCTTGTGCCCCATCTTTCCACAATCAAAACAATCAACTTCCTGATCTTTTCTTCTTTCCATATCATTTCACTAGCCTGGTAGTTATTATTATTATTATTTTAATTACCCCAAAACTGAGATGCTCATTTTCAGCCTCGAACTCATCTACTCTCCTCCTAGTTACTATACGAAGCACAAACAGCTTGAAGCACATTAGCGATTTTTCCTTTTTTGTTCCTAGGCATTTTGGGATAATTTTCAAACTTAGAGATAGCCCACTTATATGGTTAATCAAAAATATTCTCTATTCCATCAAACATTTCCTGAGAACCATGCTTAGCGTGGTATTTCACAATAATTTCTTCCATTTTCAAAAGTTTTATCAGGCTTTACAGTATCTCGTGATCTAATAGTTATTCACAACGTCTTATTTAAATCACTACACGTTATCTAGTTGCTTTAAGACATTCGTTAGTCTGATTATTCACAGCTCGGACGCAAATGAACACATCAAGCACACTGACTGAAACTTCTAAACTTAATCAAAGCCACAGTCCTTTGGACCTTAAATTTCACTACACCAAACAGTTAAAAAAAATTAACACTGTCACAGTACGTCGGACAAAACCACACTACGTCGGGTTTTATGTTATTTTCTTAAAACAATTTACTTATCCACAGTACTTCGGGCTTAAACAATATTTATCAAATTCAAAACACTGCCACAGTACGTTGGGCAAAACCACACTGCTTCGGGTTCTTGTTTTAAATTTCACAGAGCCGTACGTTGTCAGACTCACTAATCTACTAAAACACAATCGTTGTGAAATAATTCTGTGACCACACTGTGTCGGGTCTTATTCAATTACTTTAGAATTTCCTCAGAATTATTACAACTTCACAATCGGTTTCAAGTAGGCTGCATACACTTTTGTTTCGGTTACTTTAGAAACAACTGATCTACTACAATTCTGCTACCACACTACTTCGGGTTGATTCAATTACTTTAAAATCTTAACAGAATTATAAGTAGACCAACACAAAGTTTCAGTTACTTTAGAAACTTTACACTTAAGCACTTTGTTTCAATTACTTTAGAAACAACAATTGTAATACAACTCTGCCACAACACTGCTTCGGGCTGATTCAGTTCCGTTAGAATCTTAAACAAAATCGTACAGAATAGGCTTAACAACTCCTCCTATTACACACAATAGTTGTGAAATAATTCTGTGACCACACTACGTCGGGTCTGTTCAATTACTTTAGAATTTCTTCAGAATTATAACAACTTCACAATCAGTTTCAAGTACGTTAGAAACATACACATTTGTTTCAGTTACTTTAGAAACAACCAATCTAATATAACTTTGCCACCACACTACTTCGGGTTGATTCAATTACTTTAGAATCTTAACAGAATTATGAGAGACCAACACAAAGTTTCAGTTACTTTAGAAACTTTACATTTAAGCACTTTGTTTCAATTACTTTAGAAACAACAATTCCAATACAACTCTGCCACCACACTGCTTCGGGCTGATTCAGTTCCGTTAGAATCTTAAACAAAATCGTACAGAATAGGCTTAACAACTCCTCCTGCTAATACTGAATAAACCAAATTCTCTTCTGTCCTTTTTTAAAACGACAAAAAAAAAAACATAAATGAAAGAAAACAGCTTTTTCTTACCTTTCCCCACTTTTTGTTGGAAATTCCTCGATGGGTGGCTCGCCAATGTAAGAAAAAATGATGTGGACGTCGAAGATCTCAAAAATGAAGTTTATTACAGCATAGCAGTGGCAAGGTACACGAAGCACCTTGGGTTCATCGGCGTCAGACTGAACCCAGAACATCCAAATCTTAAACCTTTTATAGTTTACCACTCTTAATGTAAATGAAGTTGCTCTTGTTGTTACAGCTGTGTTCTGTATGTTAATGAAGTTGAGACACCCCATTGTCTGAGAAGGTTCTCGGTGTCCCACACCCATTCCCATTCTACAGTTGACTACTATTTGCTCAGGATCAGGATCAACCCAAATGGTGAAGAAACAATATAACTTCACTTCCTTCATCTCTATGATAATAAGCCATTTTGGGGATGAGCTCATTCTAAAATATATTTTGGAGTGGAATCTGGGTCGAGGCAGACTAAAATTTCTTACAATGGCTTTTAGCAGAATATGTGTATAAGGAAAAGGGATTATAGAGGATAGAGATAATTAATAATCGAGAAAGAGCAAGGTAATAGGCAGGTGTTTATCTGGAGGTGCTAGAGGATTTATCTATGCCTCTGATTTAACGTAAAGTTAGCAATCCTAATTCCCAAGTCTTTTCGCTGTAAACTTTCGTTCCCTTATTACTCGAATACCTGCAAGCAATCTACGAATGCGAGAATATTTGATTACGATTTCCATAATTGTAGACGAGGAAGGAACTACCGTCCATTATCGAGATGGGAATTAGAGGAATCTGGAAGAAAAGCAAAACGTTACAAACTGAACCAAGCAGAATTATGAGCTTTTAAGGTGGAGGGAGCCATGCCTTCGTGAAATACGGTCTAGCTAGATTGAGCAGATCATCTAATTTAACATTTCTGTTATTTCTCACAATGTGACTGACTTCAGATCTTGACAAATCACATGAAGCAAGCAGTCGGCCCGCCATATCAGAATTCGCTTCTCAACGGACGCTAGTTCGAAAAAGCTGTCTGATGCTTGCAGCTACCGCCTGACCGTAACAGTTTTGTTTTTCACTGTAGAAAACGTCTCGGTTACGTATGTAACCCTCGTTCCCTGAGTAGGGAACAGAGACGTTACCTCGGATGACGACGAATGGGGTTTCGCTTAGAAAGCCTATCAACTTCGAGTATTACAAAACGAGCCAATGGCAAAGAAATGCCATGGGTCTGCGGAATTTGCATAGCGTATCTCCGCCCTACCTCGTGGGTATAAAAGGAAGACGCTGGCAACATGCAGATATGTTTCTTCGCTGAGGAGCCAAGACTGAGCTCAGGCGATCCCCGCGGTACAGCGGAAAGTGGCAGGCAGACGTAACGTCTCTGTTACATACGTAACCGAGACGTTCCCTTTCGTTGTCACTCCGAGTTACGTCGGATGACGACGAATGGGGTTACCAGTCTAATCATGCCACCTTCTCGGCTGTCTTCCAGTGCCCTGCGTAAATCTGAGATCCCTGTCGTAAGACTGGCACGGACGAGGGACTCCTATTTAGCACAGGAATACCAAGGTACACTGGGGAGCATATCCCATAGCTTAGAGGAAATATGCAATTATTGCCAACCCAGAGGGGGGACTTAAAAAATACACATATGACCCGGAGGGATGCATATGGAGAACACTGGGGTGTCCAGCCGCAGGTGGAATATTTCAACCCCAGGGGTGGCAAGGTGGCTTGCCAAGGGAAAGACACATGCTCAGAGAGGCTTACAGTGGAAATACACAAGTGGGGGTTGCTCAGAGGAGGGACCATGCACACGGGAGGCACCTAGGCGACGCGCAGGCAATAGACACTGGCGCCGACGTCAGGAGTGCTGGAGGAACTCAGGGCTTTCGGGGAAGCTCACCTGAGGAATATATCGCACGTATCCAGTCCGTGGAGTGGAATGGCGAGCAAGCGAAGACACCTGAGTGGGTCCAGTACTAGCTGGTTGAAGCGAGTACATGAGAGGACACAGGCTCCACTCGGAGATTATAGAATCTGGCGAATGTGTTCGGTGTCGCCCAGCCTGCAGCTCTACAGAAGTCTGTTAGCGAGGCGCCATGCGCTAGAGCCCAAGAGGACGCCACACTCCGGGTGGAGTGGGCAGTCACACCAAGGGGGCACGGTCGACCTTGCTGCTGGTATGCCAAAGCAATGGCGTCCACTATCCAGTGAGACAACCTTTGCTTGGAGAGAGCCTTTCCCTTCAGCTTCCCACCATAACAGACAAAGAGCTGGTCTGAGGTCCTGAAACACTGCGTCCTGTCTACATAGGTGCAGAGAGCGCGTACTGGACAGAGCAGTGCCAAGGCTGGGTCTGCCTCCTCCAGGGGCAGCGCTTGCAGGTTCACCACCTGGTCCCGGAAGGGAGTGGTAGGAACCTTGGGCACATATCCGAGCCGGGGTCTCAGGATCACGTGAGAGTAGGCCGGCCCGAATTCCAGGCACGCTTCGTCAACGGAGAATGCGTGCAGGTCCCCTACCCTCTTGATGGAGGCCAATGCAACCAGGAGCGCTGTCTTCATTGACAGGAACTTAAGCCCCACTGATTGCAAAGGCTCAAAGGGAGCACTCTGCAGGGCAGTTAAAACCACTGAGAGGTCCCAAGAACGAGAGGAGGGCGAGGAGGATTCAGTCTCCTCGCTCCTCTCAGGAACCTGATGATCAGGTCGTGCTTCCCAACAGACTTACCTTCGACCGGGTCATGTTGTGCGGCAATAGCGGCAACATAGACTTTCAGGGTGGAGGGAGACAGCCTTCGCTCCAACCTTTCTTGAAGGAAGGAAAGCACGACACTGATCGAACATCTCCGGGGGTCTTCTCAGTGAGAAGAGCACCAGCTGACGAAGAGGTTCCACTTCAACGCATAGACTCCGGGGATATAAATGGCATGAAGCGACCTCAGATGCTTCTGACTCCATATGAGGAGTTGGTGGGCGAGTTGCGACATACGGCGGGAGCGTAGACCACCTTGACGGATGATGTACGCTACAGTGGCGGTATTGTCTGATCGGACTTTTACGTGTTGATTCTTGAGCACGGCCCGGAAGCGGCGCAGAGCAAGACGTACAGCCAGCAACTCGAGGCAATTGACGTGCCATAGGCATTGGGGTCCTGTCCAGGAGCATTGCACATGGCGTCCATTGCATGACGTCCATTGCACATGGCACCCCAGCCCGTGGAAGAGGCATCTGTCGTTACAACAACATGCCGGGAAGCTTGTTCCAGGGGCACTCCGGCCCGTAAAAAACTGAGGTTCGACCACGGGGTGAAGGTCTGACGGCAGGTCGGAGTAACTGGTACTCGGAGGGTGCCATGTTGCCATGCCCATCTCGGGACTCGGTCGCGAAGCCAAAGCTGAAGCGGTCTCATATGAAGCAATCCAAGCGGCGTTGCCGCGGCTGCAGATGCCATATGCCCCAGGAGCCTCTGAAAAAGTTTCAGTGAAACCGCACTCTTGCCCTTGAACTGTCTCAGGCAAGTCAGCAGTGACTGCGCGCGCCCGCTCGTAAGCTGCACGGACATGGCGACCGAGTCGATTTCCATACTGAGAAAAAAGATCCTCTGCACGGGGCAAAGTTTGCTCTTCTCCCAGTTGACCCGAATGCCCAGACGGGCTAGGTGCCGGAGCACTAGGTCCCTGTGTTCGCAAACCTGGTCTCGAGAGTGAGCTAGGATCAGCCAGTCGTCGAGATAATTCAGGATGCGAACCCCGTGTTCCCGTAGGGGAACAAGGGCTGCCTCGACGACCTTCGTGAAGACGCGAGGAGACAGGGCTAACCCGAATGGGAGAACCACGTACTGATATGCCTGCCCCTCGAAAGCAAACCGTAGGAACGGTCTGTGTCGAGGGAGAATGGAGACATGAAAGTAGGCGTCCTTCAGGTCGATCGCTGCAAACCAATCCTGGGGCCGCACACATTCGAAAATGCGTTTGGCCGTGAGCATCTTGAACGGCAGCCTGTGAAGGGAGCGGTTCAGCACACGCAGGTCCAGGATTGGCCGTAACCCACCGGTTTTCTTCGGGACAATGAAGTACGGGCTGTAGAAGCCGGACCTCATTTCGGCTGGAGGGACAGTCTCGATCGCACCCTTCGCCAGCAGGGTGGCAACCTCCGCTCTCATGATAGGGGCATTGCCACCGACCATAGTGGAGCGGACTCCCCTGAAGCGGGGAGGAGACCACGCGAACTGAATCGCGTAGCCGAGCCTGATCGTCCGAGCGACCCACCGGGACAGGTTGGGAAGCTCTAACCAAGCTCCCAAGAACTGTACCAGCGGGGTCATACGAACCACAGACTTCCCATCGGTGGTGCAGCGAGGCGGAATGACTGGCCCAGACGTGGACAGCATAGCGGCCCGGTGTGGGGGCACAGTCATTGACCGCACCCTGACAGAGGAGACCAGGGAAGGACGAACGTTCCACGGGGTCTGCTCTGCCAGGGGGATGGCGACAGAGGAGGATGAGAGCGGCACGGTCCGGGGACAGCGCGCACTGTCATCCGGCTCTGGGACAGAGGAGGACGAGGGGTGCACGGCCCGAGGGCGGCGCACCGTGTCGTCCGAGAACTCTGTGTGCTCAGGAATGGAAATGTCACTTCTTTCTTTAACCACATTAGGGTGCTGCCCACCCGGGGGTGAGCAGCGGGGAGTGGAGAACAAAAGATTCTCCCCCGGCCCTCCACCGGGGGAAGGAGTGGTCCTGCTACCACCTCCTGAGAAGTAACAATCATCATCCCTGAGCAGCCCGTCTCAGGAGCGCTGCTTGGCCCGGCGTTTAGCGGGGGCGGGGCTGGAGAGGGCTGGGATGCCTTCTTACGGCTTCCTTACGGCTTTCTTACGGAGGAACATTGCTCGTATTAGACCCTTTCTCTCACCTGATGCGGAGAGGCTTATCCATGCCTTCATCGCTTCTTTTGACTTATACATCATCATGCTATCACATTACTCCCGTGCTCCAGCAACTGCATTGGCTTCCAGTTCAGCCACGTATTGAATTTAAAATTCTGATTTGAACCTATAAAGCAGTACACGGGTTGGCTCCAGATTACATCTGTGATTTGGTTACTCCATCCATTCCCGCTCGCTCTCTCCGCTCTGCTGGCTCTCTCTCTCTGTGTCAGCCTCGTTGTAAATCAAAAACCATGAGGGGAAGGGCCTTTTCCTATAACGTGCCTAAATTATGGAACACACTACCTGCATCTATTAGGGATGCTGCTTCTGTGGATTGTTTTAAGAAACTTCTTAAGACACATATTTTTAGACAAGCTTTTAATTTATAACTTAACTATTTATGTGTATTTTTTTTTATACTTATATATATTATTATTTTCCATGTTTGATTATTTTGTTCTGTACATGCTGTAGCACTTTGAGTCTGAGAAAGGCGCATTACAAATAAAATTCATTATTATTATTGGGGTTTTTTTTGTGAGTCTCTTTACATTGATTTGTGGATCATAATCTATTTATTTTAAAATATGCAAGGAATCTAACTCAATATTGTACATAGCATCCTTATCACTCATTAATGATCCATGCACTATGTTTAAACATGGGAGAGATCCGGATGTTGTGCAGCTAATTTGAAATATAAATGGCCAAAGATGTTCTTATACTGTAGCCTAACAACAACAACCAATGATAATTGCCACTTTAATATTATAATTTAAATTAAATTAAAATTAAATTATGGCTGTCTCTGTAGGCTATAATGGAATGATAATGTGTGTAGCTTCTGTCATCTTCAAGCTCTAAAGTAGGAGTGTCGAAACCTACTCCTGGACGGCCACTGCCCTGCAATGTTTAGCTCCAACCCCAACTCTGCATGACAGTGGCCCTCCAGGACAGAGTTTGGACACCCCTGTGTTAAAGGTACAGTCTGCTTCTGTACCTATTTCAGCATTGTCCAGCTGACATCCTGCAAGCTTAAAAAGAACCCAGGAATGATTTCTCTACAGTCTTGATGTCTGTATCCAATGAATTCCCTAAGGTGTTACATAAAAATATAACAGCAGTACCCTTGAAAAGACATGTCTGCAGCTGAGACAACTGATGTGGTGCATTGTGCATCTCTCATGAGAATGAATGATCTCGCATTCATAACCAGAGGCCCATTTCAAACAAACAGTCAGAAGTCCCTTCACCCTATATATATCAAATTCATACAGTGGTATATAAATATTAATAATAATTAGAAAACCTAAATATCAAAATCTCTGGCGCATGGCATGGTGTAAATGAAATCAATGTTGTGACTCTAAATCTTTTTTAGGCCATTTATTAATGAATCACACAATAAACAGAGGCAAAATAAATGTTAGCATGAACACAGGAGTTAGCCTATTCTTTTTATTAGAAATACATGACATAGGGGTTAGAGATGCGCGGTTGGCGGTTACAGCTGCGGACTCCGCGGATAAACCGCGGATCGGGCGGATGACGTGACGAAAAAAAAATATTTTAATTAAATTCGGGCGGGTGGTGGGCGGTTGAACCAATCAAATGAAAAATATATGTATACATTGTCTGATAGAGATATCAATAAAGGTTCATCTGTGTCACAGAATTGGTGTTGTTTCCGAATTCCGATTCGACAATTACAAATGTGAACATGCACTGTTGTGCGGTGGAATTTCATCGAATTTCGGAATGAATAGAGTCGGCGTTTCTTTAATATCGAGGCTCTATAGTTTATTATGATTGTTAGGCCTGTTGATGGTATAAAATGAATTGCACTGTGCCTGAAAAAGACGCGCTCTCCGCTCTCTTCCCGTGCATTCAAAATTAACGGGAGTCTTCAGAACAGGCTCGTCCTATAGTCGTCGTCACCCTGACATGACAGTGCGTAGAGATAATTAGCCTACAATGTAAATTACTTGTTATTTTATTCGAGCTTTCTATCTATTTGCTAAAAAATAAAGTGAAATAGTTATTCGTTAGTAGTAGGCTAAATAGTTTAAAATAAGCTAAAATTAAGTTTCACCCGAAACATTTAAATTCAACATTTAGATGTAGATTTAACATTTAGATTCAACATTTACATTTAGATTTAACATTTAGATTCAACATTTACATTTAGATTTAACATTTAGATTCAACATTTAGATTTAACATTTAGATTTAACATTAGATTTAACATTAGATTTAACATTTAGATTTAACATTAGATTTAGATGTAACATTTTGATTTAGATTTAACATTTAGATTTAACATTTAACATTTACGTGTAACATTTAATATTTAGATTTAACTATTTAAAATATTTCTAAGTTGACAAATATTGTTGTAAATGTGCTAAAAAGTGACCGTCAAAAATTCATACCAGTTTTTTTTAAACATTGTTTGAAGCTGAATGTGACAAAATGTTGCTGTTATTTTCAGCGTGAGCCGCTTTACAAACGGCGCCCCATACAATAGCAGATATATTACATTATACAATATTGTACATTGTACAGTATTGATCAGATAAGGTCAGGTTTGCCGAAGTGCGTTTAATTTAGGCTATTTTATGTATTTTTGTCCCTGCGCGCCGATCGGAGACGGAGTTCTCTGCTGATATTCTGAGAGCTTTCTAGTCTCGCGGCTGTCATCAGCAGCGCCTTGTATCGCCCAATCAGCGGATGGAGGGCGGGTGCGGTTTTGAAAATTGGTCAAAAATTTTGGTGCGGATGGATGGCGGATGGATGATGAGTTTTATGATGCGGTTGCGGATGAAATAATAGCCCATCCGCGCATCTCTAATAGGGGTGTAATATTAGATATACATATATTTTGTTGGGTAGCATAACACAATCCAAATATCCATGGCCTCTTGTTCTGCATGCAAACAACATCAAAATAAATAAATAAAAATTATTCACGGTGACATTGCATTTTTAAGTATTTGCCTCAGTAGGCTAAATGACTTTTAAAAACTTTTAACTGCCACCACAAACAGAAAAACACCAAGATTCAGCTGGGTCAGTATGTTCACCCAGCTGGATTTTTTTTTATTTTTTATTATTATTATATTATTGGTCTTTATTATAGATATGACATGAAGTGAGAGGAGAGGAGAGAGGGGAATATGATCAGGAATCAGTGACTTGAACTTGGGTTACCCAAAGGGATGTATTACTTGATTTTGGAGTGCTGCCCACAAGGCTATGGCTCCCACACCACATTGCTGTTTGTTTAGGCAGTGTGACTGTGACAGCTAATATTTATGTTAATATGTTTTAATCATATTGGGCATTTCTCTCTCTCTCTCTCTCTCTCTCTCTCTCTCTCTCTCTCTCTCTCTCTCTCATATATATATATATATATATATATATATATATATATATATATATATATATATATATATATATATATATATATATATATATATATAAATCAGTGATTCTCTCAACCTCTGGATCAACACCCAAAAATACTTTGCAGGTTTGTTCTTACCTTCAGCTTAAAACATAGATAGACAGAGTTTGTGCAGACCACAAAATTCCACATCTATCCATTTCAAGCATGTAAACAGTTTGTGGGTGCATTTCAGGAAACTGTAGACTTGGAAAGTCTAAGAGTAATTTTACTCCTTCACATAAGGGTGATATTGATGCCATTTTTCTTTGCACCTGCAAGATTTGACAATATTCCAAAATGTCTGGGCAATCATTCAGTAAGCACAGCAGACCAAACATTTACATTCTGCTCAGGGCAGTTGAGAGCAACACTGTACCCAAAGCAAAAAATAATTATTTTTAAAATTATTATTAAAATTAGATTTACACAAAACTAAAGCAGCATTCACACATCTGAAAAAAATACATCCAAAACCCATTTACAGGATGTGAATAATGCTTTCTGGAGCAAAATTTCTAATATTGAATATTGACCACTGAATATTGAGATTTTATTATTTTCTTAATACTCCCCATCTGCAAATTAACTTTCCAAATACATCATCTTTCAAATATGTTAGCCAGGTGTTAATAAACACTTCAGTCCTTGCAATCACAATTGTTCTCCAACCCTTCTCCATTTAAACCATTCCAGTGTCCTAAACAGACATACAGGGAAAGTTTATGTACAGAATTGTTACACAAAAATTCTAGTTTCATAAAGACAGCTGCACTCTTCATATTACATGTAAAGATTTTACACTTTAGGATGTTGAAATTTTACGTATATAGAAATAATATAAAGATTGAAAAGCTTGGTTACTTGCTGGCATGATATAAAAAATTACATTACACACCTATATTGTTCAGTGCTAGTTGCAGGGAGGCGGGGGGGTGGGGGGTGGTGGGGGAGCGGTTGGAGGAAGTTTCTGAGGTAATTTAATGAGCTCTGCTTGTCAAGCTCTCACTTTGTATCAAAGAGGTCTAGGTATATTGTGAGTCAATGGTTTACCTGCTGCGTTATGGCTCTATATCTGTTCAGGCTCAGCGTCCGTGCAGGTTTCCCACGGATTTCTTGGTATCTGTGGCATGGAGACGAGCAGTAGACCAATTCCACTGAGGAGGAGCAGGACAAAACCCGTGCACGCACAAGCAAAAGACCAAGAATAGTAATACTCGATCCAAATAGTTTCCTCGCTTTCTATCATCCTTTTGACTGACTGCCGCATTACCTCTACTGAGATGATGGCACATAGACCTGAGTACAAAGATATGAAAAGATATTATTAAAGATTTCTCTATAGCTTTTTCACGAATGTAAAAAAGTTGTGGAATCTAGAAAATATATGTTTATCTCTCTGTCTGTCTGTCTGTAGTTTTGTTTCAGGTCAGGCAAATGAAGCTGTGATTAGATGTACCATCTTACCAGCAAAAGCAAAGAACATGCCAGCAGGCTTGTACAGATAGTCCTTTCCCTTTCTGAGGGAACCCAACACACACAATGTGCCCAGAATCATGAAGAGCAGACTGAAGAGGGCTATGGCTGCTGCTGAGATGTTGTATTCTGAGTAGAGAAATCAGAAAGAGCTACATGTCTATTTTAAAGTATGACAGTGAATCAAATGTCAATGACAATGACTTTCAAATATATGACTCATGCTTCAGAACAATTTCCCTAGAAGCCTCCATAAACAGTGCACGCTCTGGTATGTTCTCCAAAAACAGGGTAACTGTCCACTATGATTCTTCCACTGTGATTCTTTCTTATTTCATCCTTCATTATATGTTCCTTCCACTGCTTCACCCTTACAGTAAATGCCACAGAAGAAAATAATGGTGCACAAAAGCATTCTCCAACCAATACAGTACAAAGTCAGTCCAGGCTTGAATTGATTTGACTATATGAACTTACCTCTCTGCGTTTTAACTTCAAAGATTTCAGAATCTTCCCCTGGTGTGAAGTGTCTGAAGTAAGAGCAGTTGATTTCTGAGAGAAAAAATTGTTTTTTATTTAAATTAAATATTTGAATGAAACCCCGTGTAAGAATGTTCAAGGGGAAATGTATTTTCCTTTTGCTGGCTACTATTGATAATATGTGTATTATAAGACTGAGTTTATTCATACCCTCACAAGAATTCTTGTGAGTTGCCTGTTGCCTTAAGTGTCAACTGCAAAGTTTTTTTTTTTTTTTTTTTACATCCCATGCAATTTCATGAGCAGCTAAATATATATGTTGAGTTATTTTGACAACTGTAAACGACTCAGAGTTGGCTCCATGACGCTGCTATGACAAAGACTGTCTAATCAAAGCATAGCAAACTTAGCTTCTGCCTAATATATTCAATCACTATTTAAAAAGGGAGGGGGGGGGGGATTGCAACCTGGTGTTGTTTACCTGGAATTGTATTGTTTTATTTACAGAAATGACTGAGAAGGTCTGGTTTCACAACTATATTGCTATAGTTCTGAGTTGCATGTTGAGCTACCCTTTCACTGAGTGCCAAATATACAAGCAGTATTAAAAGAATCATGTGCCTTGTATTCATGCAATGTCTGGCAATGAAGTTGAGTGGCTAAAAACCGCCTCTCAGGAGCATAAATGTCCAAGATAATTTATGTATATAGTTTTTTAATATGACAGAGCAAAGTTGATACTACAATGTTGCAGTCTCATTCCTAATATTCATTACATACTCCCTGAAACTGTCATGGATCTATGTTAAAAGTAATGTACTGTATAATGCCATGTCTTACAGCAGATGAGATTGTATGTTTCCAAAGTAATTCTGTAATTTTAAGTCAAATCCACCTGTCTGTTGTTAGTGACACCAAATGTTCTCATGTTTAAATAAAAGCAAAACCTCTTTTTGAACTGGTTTACAATTAGCATCAGCTTAGGTAAAAAGAGGGAGGAAGAACACACAAGTTTTATTTGTATTTACTTACAGCTTACTTACATACCACAGAGAAAAAGATCAGCATAATCTTGATATGTTCTCAAAAACATGTGACTGTTACCATAAGTTTTAGTCATTTTAATGATATGTGCCACAGTCGGAGGGGTATTATTTGAGGTATACTGTTCTCTCAGATGTGACCGTCAGTCACAGAAATGTAATTGTACCACTCTTAAATTAAGAGTGTCTCCCATCTTGGGACAGCTGACTATTTACACAGCCTAATTATAGATTTTACTGACTGCATTTACAAGACCAGTCACACACGTACTCACACAGCTGGGTATATTTTGTAATGTGTTAAAAACAATCAATTGGTTAAATTCAACCTCATTTTATAGACTTTCTATTTGACCAATTTTTTATAATTTGGAAACATTTGAAATCAAGCAGAGTTTTGGGTCTAAAAATTTTTTTTTAGAATGTCTATTTACACAAATTAGCCTTGTTGACAAAAGATATTTGCGCTACATCCACCCACCATTTTCTGGTTGAGACAACAAAATTGCAAAAGCAGTGAACAGAATATAGAATATAGATTTTGACAAGACTGAAACATGTTCAAATCCACCTTATTCCAATCTCTTTGTTTCTCACTTTTCCCATTGCATATCGGCTCAGAGAGGCTGAATAAAATAAATTAAATTAAATTGCAAAACAAACCTGTTTTGTAACGGTGAAAGAGTAAAGATAGTGGACAAAGCCTTTTACATGACCGACGCAAGTTCGAATCGACCTTTATTATACTTTTTTCCTTTTCCCATCACATATCAGTTTGGAGAAGCATTTATTTTAAGTTAAATTTAAGAAAAGTGAAAATAAAGTGCCTAAAGGGTAATTAATAGGCTTATGGGCCTAACTGAAAGCGGATGTGGACTGAACAAGCTGACATGTCGACCGCATGCAGCTTATATTGTGAACATGGACATTTGAGGATACCTTTACAAATCAGCAGGTGAATATGATTAGGGTAAGAGTTAGGGGTAGGTGTAGAGGTGGGCTTTAGGGATAGGGTACAAACAAAAGGCAGCATTATTTTTATTTTGTTAAAATATGTTATGATATTATAGCTAATGGGTATGGCATTGTCACTTCTTGTCTTTCATGTGCAAAGACACAAATAGTCCACACCTGTTAGGTACATCCTGTCATTGTGCTTAGCAGTGATCGCATGCAAGAGCTGTCATAGCACGTAAAACAAGTTTCACAGACAGGGAATTCCAGAATTCCCAGTAGATTTGCAGACAAGCCATGGGCCTTACTAGGGGATAGATGGATAAATTAACTCTCACTTTGAAGACACTCTTAAAACCTCTGATTATCTCTTGGTTTTATAATTACAGTGGATATGCAGTTTTGGAAGGAGGAAGGGAGTTTAGACATAATTATTCATACCTTTCGATTAAAATGATTAGTCGCCAAATATTGCTTGAAATTTAGGCTGGTGTTAAGTGTGTCAAGTAAAATGTGTGACTGGAGGATGGCATGTCTCTTTTTCCCTTCTATTTGTACTGCACCAATTTTTGTGAACAATATATACACTCTGTCAAAGGTTTGAATATACCTAATCATATTTATTATTGCTAGTTTCTACTATTATATACTATTTTCTACAGAATAGTAAAGTCATCAAAATTTTTAAAAAATACAATAACACATCTATATTTCTATATCTAAATTTCTATATTTTGGCATCCTCAAAGTTGTCACCCTTTGCCTAGATTACAGCTCGGAACTCTCTAGGGAGACTCTTTTTTAATACAAACTCAATTATCGAATTATTTAAGGTGTTTTTTAAACAGTAGGGTACAACGGGGCTAAAGGCACACCGAAACATCCGCTTTCCAAGATGCCTGTGGAAATCCTTGATGTGATTGAGGGCAGCAGGGCAAAGTTTATTCTGTGCTAAATTGATCTAATATTTAACTTTCTTTAAGATGTTGTAGATTTAAGTAGCAAATGAGAATCGCTAAAAATTATTGAAAAGAGCCGCCCCTGCTGTTGGGGCGAAAGGCACAATCATTACAACAAAATAGCTGGCTGACTTTTCCATTTGTTGACATGAGATGGTTAGATTCAGATGGTAAATATCAAATATAATAAATGAAACCATCATTTAAAAATAGGATATTAATCATATCAAATAATAAAATATTCAATTTATTTATTACTAAAGCTATATGAATGTATTATGGGATATCATAATAAATGAGATTCCTTGCAGAATCTTTACTTTTTTTTTAATAATTTTGTTTATTTTATCAATCCAAATAAACAGAAAATAGTGCAAACTTTGCTAAAGTGACTGTTTTGAACCCCGTGTGTGGGGTAAAATTACCTAAATTACACCTCATACATTTATAAGATTTTTAAACAAACAAACCCCTTTTAAGATTTATTTTTACGCAAAATCTGTTGCTCCATCAATTTTTAATACATTTTCAATAAGAACATACATATTTTTTCAGCAATCATACACTATGGGAGTAGTGAAAAGCACAATTTTCTTAAGGTGTTGTACCCCGTTGTACCCAACTGTCCATGTCTAAGGTGTAAAGGACTTTACATATGATATGGAAATGGATATCTGTGCCTTTTCATACATTATTTTATAAAAAAAAATACATTCATTTTGTAAAATAAATAAACAAATAAATAAATAATTGTACGTAAAAAACAATTGATGTTTGTCAACAAAACAATTTTCAACCATGTAAAACACAGACCTTTAGAGCAACATTTTTTAAGATAATGAGTAACAACCCTAATCCTGTGCAGACCCTGCATGTCAACCCTAATCCTGTGCAGATCCTGTATAAATCCTGTATAAGTATTATGTAACAGTAAATAATTAGTTAATAATTTTCACTAATAACATTAACAAACATTGTTACATTGTATCATATCTAAAACAGATCCCTATTAGGTAATTAATACAAAGAATTAGAAATGTAAATATAATATATATATATATATATATATATATTCATATTTATATACTGCTTTGGTTACAAAACTGCTTACACTGTGTTGTAAAATAAAAAAATCTATTTAACACTTTACAGATCTTGGGGTAGGGACCAAATAAAATAAGCAGGTAGTTTAAAAAATAACTAATTGCCTGATCTAATTAGAGACAGACTTCATTCATTAACTGTGACTGAGTTTTGATGATGGAAAATTCAGCTTGAGGCAATTCACTTTAAACCCTGCACATATACTATGTTCAGGAGTAAAATAAATTTTACGTCTATGTCAAGACATGCTCTCCAACATTTAACCTCCGAAGACATGTGTTGATTTTAAACCATCGATATTTACTTCCACTAGCTTCCATTCTTTAAAAAATTTTTTTTTATCAATTTTCACCTCATTTAGTGAATACAAAGGAAAAAAATGATTAAACAATCATTATGCAGAGACTTTATAGGATATTGAGCCAGAGATTCAGAGAGGCCTGTTTATCTGATCAACATTTCTCACTTTGTCACTTACCCCCCGGTAAGCTGATAGGTCCACAGCTTTTACCAACAAATTCCTCATCCTCAATATAGATGTATTTCTTACAAAGTCTCCAAAGGCCAAAGTGGGCTGCCTCACATGTTGTGTTTACGTTCTCCACTCGAGGACTCAACACAGCCCAGTGGTCTGTCACCACCGCTGTTAGCATGGACACTGAGCCCACCAATATTACAAAAAACAAGATTTTTGTCTTGGTTTCCTTCTTCATTTTGTCCAGTATCCAATACTAATAGACAAATAAAATGAAAAATGACACGAGAACAATTCTTTCAGTAAAGTAATCACTGAATATCTGGACAGTGTATAGCAGAGACTTGATTCTTAAAGGCTCAGTGCAGAACTGTGCTTGTGCATGGATAAAAGAGGCTAAATGGCAGTGCCCTAGTATTTATGCTGAGGCCAGACTCAAGTTGCAGCTGTTGAGGCTCATCAGGAAAGTTGATGACCAAACTAGCTTGTCTCACAAGAGGTCTGTGGGGGATACATTGGGCTTCTATAAATGTGTGCTGTGAGTCTAATGTCTGGCTGTTGACATATCAGATACCATCTGCAATAACTAGGGCGTGTCTATTCCATGACAAGCGGAATTAAGCATTAGGTGTAAGTGGGATTGAATATAACGTGAGAGACAAGATAGACAAAATGTATAAACTGTTAACAAATTTTATTAAAGTGATCATTGAAGTGTCTTTTAAATGTAGGACAACTGATTAATTAATTCTGTCCTTTGTTCCAAACAGAAAAATTATGATAAATAGCCGTTAAAATGGCCATTTTCAGTTTTAACCAGGGTACTTTTCATCTACGGTTTTATGAATATTATGAATTCAGACATGCTACTCAGCTCACTTTCTGTTATTTTTTTTTATTTTTTTATGGAGTAGGCATATTTGGACACAGGGAAAGAGTGGAGATGGAGAGGGAGAGCTTTGTGGCAGTGTGAATTTTTAAAACAAAACTTAAAAAGAATGTTCTCTGGACCTTAAAAATTGGTTCACAAAAAACTAAACCAAATTAAAACAATACAATACAATTTGGGGAACATTCTGCATTTGCAGGAAACGTCTCGGGTTACGACTGTAACCCTTGTTACCTGAGAAAGGGAACGAGAACTGCGTCGAATGACACTTTGGGGGAACGCCCCTCAGCGTAGCGCCTCTGAAGCATGAATGAAACTAAGCCAATCCTGATTGGTGTTGCGTCATGACATAACGTGTGACGGCACAAGCGGAAGCTACAAAGGGACGCCGGCACAGAACAGAGTTAGCTTCTGTGATGAAGCAAGCGCTCCCAGGCAGGGGAAGGCGTGGCGAAGGGACGCAGTTCTCGTTCCCTTTCTCAGGGAACAAGCGTTACAGTCGTAACCCGAGACGTTCCCTTTCGAGGGAACTCGAACTGCGTCGAATGACACTTTGGGGGAACGAGTACCCACTATGCCACAACGCGCCCTGCCTGTCCTAGTGTGAAGCTGCTCACAGGCACACTTAGGACGAGAGCACAAGAGTGCCAGGTGTAGATGGAATGTCCAGACTATAGAACCTAATAAAGGTATGAGGGGTGGCCCATCCTGCTGCATCTCAGAGTTCCTGGATCGGGGCCCCCGAGAGGAGGGCTCTAGAGGACGCCATGCCTCTGGTTGAATGAGCCCTCACGGCCAAAGGTGAAGGCAAATTGCGCACCTGGTAGGACATAGAAATAGCTTGAACAATCCAGTTGCTGATGGTCTGCTTGGAAGCGGGAAGCCCCTTCTTGGGTGACCCGAAACACACCAGCAACTGGTCTGACTTCCGCCATGAAGAGGACCTCTGGATATATATCCATTAAATTATATAATTTAAGAGCTCTGACAGGGCAGAGCAGATGAAGTCTCTCCTCATCCGTCATCACGTGAGGTGGAGGATGAAATGCCTGAAGAACCGTAGGCCATGCCACTTTAGATGGCACCTTAGGCAGATAGCCCGGCCTGGGAGGTAACATGCCTTTAATGTAAACTCCAGGCACCCATGGGATATAGAGAGCGCCTGGAAATCTCCAACCCTCCTCAGAGAAGTAATGGCTAACAGAAAAAACACCTTTAGGGAAAGGTTCTTGGCCTCAGCCGACTTCAGTGGTTCGAAGGGGGCCTCGGCCAGCCCTTCGAGAACCACCGTCAGGTCCCATGTGGGAACCCTGGTACGAGCCGCAGGCCTCATCCTCCAAGCCCCACGGAGGAAACGTACGACCAACTGCTGTCTCCCCAGACGCCCATCACCCAGAGGAGCGTGGAAAGCCGAAATGGCAGCCACGTACACCTTGAGTGTGGACGGGGTAAGACCAGCCAAGAAGCGATCTTGGAGGAACTCCAGCACTGAAGCAACTGGGCAGTTAACTGGGTCCACCTCACGCTCTCTACACCAATTGGTGAAAACATTCCACTTTAAGCCGTACAGTTCCCTCGTGGAGGGAGCTCTAGAGCTGATTATGGTCTCCACTACTCCTGCTGACAGGCCGGCCTCTCGGTACTGTGCCCCCTCAGGGGCCAGACCCACAGTTTCCATAGTTCCGGCCAAGGGTGAAATATTGAGCCCTCTGCCTGTGTCAAAAGGTCCCTCCTGAGGGGAATCTCCCACGGAGGGCCGTCCAGGAGCGATATTATGTCGGAGAACCATACTCGGGCCGGCCACAACGGGGCTACCAGCAATAGACTGATCCCGTCACGACGGACCCTCTCCAGAACTCCCGGGAGCAGAGCGATCGGGGGAAATGCATACAGACGCGGCCTCGGCCACGTCTGCACCATGGCATCCAACCCCAGCGGGGCTGAATGTGTGAGGGAGAACCACAGTGGACAGTGGGTCGTCTCTCGAGACGCAAATAGATCCACTCCACTGGGCCGAACCTCTGACATATTGACTCCACCACCTCGGGGTGGAGTCTCCATTCCCCGGGCCTCAGCCCCTGTCTCGACAGGATGTCTGCCCCAAGATTCTGATTTCCGGGGATGTATGTTGCTCTGAGAGACAACAGTTTCCCCTGGGACCACAGGAGGATCTGATGTGCCAGTCTGCATAGAGGGCGAGACCTCAGACCCCCTTGATGGTTTATATAGGCCACTACCGACATATTGTCTGACCTCACAAGCCCTTGAGGTCCGGCAGGAAGCTCCTCAGAGCTCGGGACACCGCCAACATCTCCAGGCAACATCGCCAGCCCGTGAGGGAGGCGTCTGTCGAAACGGTTTTCCGGCGACATGGCGCTCCCAACACAGGACCTTGGGAGAGAAACCAAGCTTTCTTCCACATAGATAGGGAACGAAGGCATCTGCGCGTAACCCTTATCATGCGGAATGGGTTCCCCCTTGGTAGCGGGGGAGGCAACCTCGATCGCTCCGCCACGGATTGGGCCGCCCGCAGAGAGCCTAGGCTGGCTAGGACCTCTTTGATGAAGCCTTCTTAGCCTGCAGGACGGCCCTCAGGTCGCCCTGCTTTTGTTGAGGCTTCGCCTGAGAGTGCCGTCTATGCCCCCAGGCTCCTTGAGGGGGGGCTCTAGAGGCGACACTCTCCTTTTGTGCCTGTCTGTAGGCTGAGGAGCAGGCGGATGGCTGCGGCTTCCCACTGGGGGCAGACATCTTGGGTTTAGAGCGGCGAGGGTGGTATTCTTTAAAGGCTGCAGACTGTTTCTTCGCCTCCTGGAACCTGTCGACGATGGTGTTGACGGCGTTGCTGAACAGGCCAGAAGGCGAAATCGGGGCATCAAGGAGGAAAGCCCTGTCTTTCTCCTTGATGCCCGATAAATTCAACCATAAATGTCTCTCCGAGACCACCATTGCCGCAATGGAACGGCCGATAGCGCAGGCCGTTTCCTTGGTGACTCGGAGAGACAAGTCTGCAGCCTTCCTCAACTCCGCAATATCCTCGGGAGTTGGACCCTCGCCCTCATCAATGTCTTTCAGAAGGTCGGCCTGGTACGCTTGGAGTACTGCCATTGTATGCAGACTAGCACCAGCCCGACCCGCAGCCATATAAGCCCTGCCCACTAAAGATGATGTTTCCCTGCAGGGTTTAGTGGGCAGCACTGGGGTTTTCAGGGATGATGCAGATTCGGGCAATAAATAAGTGGCAAGTAGTTGTTCTACCGAAGGCATCATCCCATAACCGTTCTCTCATGCCCCCAGGATGTTACTGTAATTTAAAATAGGGGAATTGGACACACGAGAAGAATGTGGTTTGTTCCACGATTTACACAACTCGTTGTGTAAATCGGGAAAGAACGGCAAACCCCGGTGGTGAGGTTGTTCTCTGTGCTGCAGGAAACGCTCGTCCAATTTGCTTTTAACCTGCGCTTCCTGCCTCTCATGTGGCCAGCTAAGATATAAACGGGCCACTGCACAAGAAACAACCTCTACTTGCTCCTCATATGCGGGGACATGGGGTGGCGAGTCATCCCCGAAATCCCCGCCCTCGATGCTGGGTAAGTGTACTTCCTCGGAAGCAGACAGCTCGAGCTTCATGTTCTCCCCTCGTGCGGAAGAACATCGGAACTGGCATGGGAATCCTGAGAACGTGCCTCAGCAGTTCTGAAAACGTCTGAAACTTGCACTCGCCATAATATATATACATAATGCTTGTGTAACTGACAGACAACACCAAATAAGACGTACAAAGACAGAGAGCGCTTGCTGAAGAACAGAAAGCTAACTCTGTTGTGTGCCAGCGTCCCTTTATAGCTTCCGCTTGTGCCGTCACACGTTACGTCATGATGCAACACCAATCAGGATTGGCTTAGTTTCATTCATGCTTCAGAGGCGCTACGCTGAGGGGCGTTCCCACAAAATGTCATTCGACGCAGTTCGAGTTCCCTCGAAAGGGAACTATGGCAGTATTAGCCTATATGTTTTTTAGTCCTTTATTATATATATAAAAAAATATATTATAAAAACTGTTGAGAATAGAAGCAGCTTTTTTCTTTCTGTTTTGAGATATTTCTGGGATTAGTGAGGGTACTGTTGTGGTACCGTGGCAAAGTATCTGTATCAGATAGTAGTACCATGTAGTGCCATTTAGTACCATATACGGATATAAAACCAAATTTTATTCAAATTAGTGGACATTGTGTGTTGAAAAATAACATTTTAAATAACAAATAACAACTTATATGTTGCAGTCTCTTTTTTGAAATTATGCAAAGATGAATGCAATGTATAAGTACATACATTGTGAAAACACTTAAAACAAAGGAACAACATTAACAATTCTGCAGCACATTTCTAACACATATTTCTGCTTCTTTACTATCCAGCAAGTAAATCCTCCTATAACAGTTAATGTCATTAAACTAACATACATCACACACTTTATTTATTCAATTACCACAAAATGATTATACATGATAAAAAATTATTGTGAGGTGCTGCTTGCTACTAAAGGGTTAATAGATGGACAAATATATTAAGATATACCAATGTAAAGTTTTATATTTGCAAAACATAATTTGTAAAATTGCTGTAAAAGCAAGGAAACCTCATGAGTAGGAAAGCATACAATGAAAAAACACAGCCTGTAATTTTATTCCTAAAAAGATGTTCTTAAGAAAACGTTCTTAAGAAAACAACATTATGTAGATGAAGATGAGGGTGTAGTTAACCCAAGCACAGCTTTAATTTCAATGGTGATGATCCAAAAACAAACAACTTAATCCAAGATGTGAAACAAAACAAACTTGAACTATGAGTTTGACTAAACGAACAATAAGATGGCAGATGCTATCACCAGAAGAACCAAAGTCAGGGGAAGCACCTCTGGGACCACAAGACTTGGTAATCTGGCATGGCGTCCTTGACATGAGAAGACTCTTGGCATGCCTTGACTAGGTGCTCTTCGGTCATTTCTGCCCGAAACATTTTTCGTTTTGAATTTTTAAAATTGGTAACTTTTATGGCATTAGGTATGTGATCACACAAAAAAATTGAGGTCATGATCCGACCAGGCTAAGTGGTCGTAAAAAAAATAGTCACACTTGTACTCTTCGGTCAAAAATGACCGACCATAGGAAATGAATGAGAAATTGACAAAAACACAAAAAGTCTGAGAATTTTTCTACAAATCTACAAATCGGCCACGATGCAGAAAAAATGTGTTCAAGAATGAAGGGGTGACACTCTAAAACACCAAGAGTGCAAAACAGACACACTCACCCACACACACAAACACACTTTTTATACACATACACACCAATTAATTGTGACCGACCATAGGAAATGAGTGGGAAATTGACAAACACAAATTCTCTACAAATCGGCCACAATGCAGAAAAAAAAAATCAATAGTGAAAAACATAACATAATTAATTATTATAAATAATATATATATATATATATATATATATATATATATATATATATATATATATATATATATATATATATATATATAATAATCATTAAAATTATTAAAATAATAATTAATATAATGTTTAAAAAAAATTAATGTTTAATAATAATAATAACATATAATAATATAAATAATAATAATAAGCTGTGAAAAAGCATTAAGGTTTATTATTTTATTTTTTTATTGAATTGTAATGTTACCTGTAACAAAATGCTTTCTCTGTATTCAGGTTTGACTGTAGTAATAATGCAAAAAACGTGTAGACTTCACATCAAATTTATTTAATTTTTTTTTTATAAACCATGGCAAAAAGTATTATTTGAGAATTTCAAAAAAATACATTCAAATCCACATCTTAAAAGTAAGTAATTTTGTCCAAAAACAACTAGAGAATTCATAAGCCTCTCCATAGAGAGCTATACAGGCATCTAGTGGTTACACCATGAAATTACATGTTTAATGTTATTTTCTCTCAACAGATGGCACTAATCTGACTTCAAAAATTGGATTTAAAAGGTCAGGGCCCGTATTCATAAAGAATCTTAAAGCAAAGAGTAGCTCCTAGTGACAAAATTCTAAGAAAATTCTTCGAAATGTGGGCGTTTAGTCTTAAAATTAAAGAAAAAATCCTAGTAAAGAAAAAAGTAATTCAGAAAGCATCTTAACCCTTAAAAGAGGTCTTAAGGTCAAAATTGTTAGAAGCACGGACGAGGACTTTTAAGAGGCTTAAGAGTTTTTTTAGCAGAGGAGAAAATGGCAGAAAGACGAAGAGGGAGAAGACAATAGATGACAGTGAGTTAATAAGACACTATAGATTAGATCGTGCAGGGATCATGTTTGTGACCGATTTTATTAGAGACAATAATATCTCAGACACAGCACAGGAATGGCATAGTGCCAGAAATTAAATCACTACTGTACATTAAGATATTTGGCAGCTGGGAAAATGCATCAACGCAGCAGTGATGATTTAGGTCTGTCACAACCTTCTGTAAGCAGAGTGATCACAAACAATTACAGCACTTTCAGAACCTCTTATTGTGTTGCAGTTCATTTAGTTTCCACTGGACATTCCCACCTTGCAGGCTCAAAAAAATGCATTTATGAATATAGCAGGCTTCCGCACAAGCAGGGGGAATGAACCGTAAATAATTTATTATTAACCGCTATAAGCTCCCACGTCTGCTTCTGTACTGTGACACCTGGCCTGAATTTTCCCTTAAGGATGGCCTTGTGTTCATCCACTAACTGGGCTCACAGTAAACACTGTTCCTCTGTCCAGTTGAGCTTTCTTGTCCTTCTTGTTTTTTTATTCCATGTTTGCTACATTAAAACTAACATTCAAACCACCACTTAAATAGACAGTGGAACAATTTTTATCATTCTAATCCAATCAAATACCTTATAGGAAATTAACAGTATGGTAAATAAAAAAAAGGATTTATATACACAAATATAATGTGTGTGTGTGTGTGTGTATGAGAATGGTCAAATAGGAAAAATTACGCATGTAATTTCAAAGTGAAGGCTTAGAATAGACCCTATACTTAAAATCACTCTTTTTTTCCTTCTTGGACAACCAACCAATCACAGTCTTCAAAAGATTGTGTCATACATAGCAACGGGGTCAGCCCCGCCTCCTCACTAAGATAAAAGTTTTTGTCTTTTCCTTACTCAGAGTTGCTCTCAGATCGGTCCCGAATTGCTCTTAAGCTAAGACTCCTACGTAAAAGATTTTAAGCTAAATTAAGAGTTTTCTGAGAGGATTCTTAGAATCTTTATGAATACGGGCCCTGGTCTCTGTGTTAATCTGAAATACTGCAATAATTGAAAAAATATTTTAAAAAATTAGGAAAAACATTTTTTGTATTATTTTCAATGGCAAAAATGGACCATAAATATTGCATAAATTTTAATAAGTAACATCAAATTCTCTCAAAATACAAAATTAAAAAGAAAAAATAATATTGAACAAAAATAAATTGCATTGGTTTTACTGGGATGGAGAAAGTTTCATTTTTAGGTGTCCGGTCACATCTGACCGGGAAGATAACACGTGTGACTCCGAAACGAAGAGCACCTGAATTAAATCACTATTAAAAAAAAAAGAAAAAATCTAAAACTTGATAAGAAATAGTTTTTGAGATTTTTTAAATGTATATTCAAATCCACCTATAAAAAAAATTAAGTAAATGTATCCATAAACAGCTGGGGAATTCACATGCCTCTCCATAGAGAGCCATCTAGTGGTTACGACATGGTTCTACGCTTTCTCTCCACACTCTTACCAGATGGCGCTAATCTGCCTTCAAAAAACATTTTTTGAAGGCCAAGTCTCTATTTTAACCTAAAATACTGCTTTAAAAAAAAAAATCAAAATAAAATGTTTGTATTATTTTCAATGGCAAAAAATGGACCATAAATATTGCATAAATATTAATAAGTAACATCAAATTCTCTCAAAATACAAAATTAAAAAGAAAAAATATTATTGAACAAAAATAAATTGCATTGGTTTTTACTGGGATGGAGAAAGTTTCATTTTTAGGTGTCCGGTCACTTCTGACCGGGAAGAGTACAAGTGTGACTCGGAAACGAAGAGCACCTGAGGGTTAAGAAATTTCTTGTGTGATGGGTACTGTGGAATTGCAAAGTCCCTCATCCACAATTCCGAGTAAATGAGGAACAACGCAACGGGGCATAGTCAATACTCGGCTAGAGCTGGAACATCACTCTCAGGCATCAGGTAGTTTGACAAGTCGTTTAAGCCATTCTGAACACTCTTTTAAAGCCACATCATTAAATCCTACCTGGTAGAACAGTCCACAACACTCCTCTACGTAATCCTCAATAGCCCCTTTCACACAGAGATTCCGGAAAATACACGGATAAAGTGTTCGGATAATTTGACCCAGGTTCGTTTGATTTTGGATCACTCACACTGGCAGTGATTTTCCGGAATCAGAGAGTGTGTTCACACACAACCCGTAAAAATCCCGTAAAGACACGTGACATCGATGTGACGTAATGTCTCAGCAGCGTCTATAGTTTGCTTTTGAGCTGCGATTTCTCTCTCTCGAGAAACCACGCTTGTGCATTTTTTTCTCTGATTCGATCATAAACTAGCGCATTACATACCGTTTCACTAGCCTGCTTTCACTTCACTTCAGCGTCATCATTACGACACGGGATTGATTACGGCTTTTGTTCACACAGCGCGCGTTCCGGGACTGATCCCGGCAATGTTACTAGGTACCCAACCCGGCATTAATCCCGGCATTAATCCCGGGTCGTGTTTGCGTTTACACAGAAGGTGTTCTGGCAATTTCCCGGCAATTTCCCGGGATCAACGCGCTATGTGAAAGGGGCTAATGGGAGTATTTCCTTTTGTAGATGTAGTAAAGCAACTGCTGGGTTCATGGTGGGCCGGTTGTGTTTTCTGTTATGCTGCTGGCACGAAGTAAATGAAGATCAGGGCATAGGGAACTCAACTGCAGTTTTATTTTCAATGGTGATGATGCGAAAATATAAACATAAACAATAAACTTAATCAAATATGTGAAACAAAACAAACTATGAGCTAGACAAAAAATAACATGAAACAGTGCAACATTCTTCAATACAAAACAAAGAAATGTGGCAAACATGAGGGCTTAAATATAGGACTATGGGTAAGCACATGACAAAAACAACCAATGACAAAACAGAACTTCTAAACAAGATAAGAACAGAACTGATAGCAAGATAACAAGACAATAAACCAATGAAAACATGACATATGAAACCAGCAGGAAAAACATCACAAGGCATGAAACCATGAACAAGACTATAACGAAAAGTTATTTTAAAATAAAAGACATGACAAGAAATTTTAAAATAAAAGACATGACAAGAAAAACATGACCTGGAAACATGAAACATGAAGAAAAATCCAGACATGGGGTGTCCAATACTGAACCTGAAACAGCTAATCAAGGACTTTAGGATCACCAAAATCTTCCAGGCAAGTGGGACAGAGGTTATGTGAAAGTAAATAAGAATTGGGAACTAGAGAAGCCACCCATGGCTCTTTTGCAAGATGTCAGTGAAGTAAAGACAAATCTCACCATGTTGTCTTAATGTTGCTTAAACATTATGAAATGCATATAATAGCTATAATTACCTTAGTAGTTATTACATCCTTGCTGTGGAAAGTTTCTGCTTGTAATATTACTCTTCCATCATAACATAAATTTTGTTTTTTTAAAGATCAACATGAACATCTTCAAACATTGAGTGGATTATGTCCTTGGCTTTAGGAATGCATGCAGCTGACTGGCTGCATATCCTGTGGATGATGTAATGTGAGGATAGAGTGTGCAAGGCAGTAAAGTTTTGCTTCATTAGATAAATGCTTATACAACAGTGAACTTTTCAGCAACTAGGGACATTGTGCAAGTCATCCATAACACTTTAGGAACCAAATGAACAAGTTAACCATATGTGACAAAGACTATTTCTCTAAGGATTTATTTTGTCATTATGACAGAAGTTTAAATTAGGCATTGGGAATGATGGACAAGTGATAAACAATAGTTTCTACTTATAAAAACATCCATATTTTAAACATGGGCAGTATATAGCATATGGCATCTGACAATTGTGATTAAGTTTTAAGTCAAAGGGGTGCAGGGTTCTAGATGTCATTCATTGGCACCTTTTAACCAACAGGATTGGAACTGAACTTTGCAGGAAGGTAGGTCTCCAGGAGCATAAACCATACACCACATAAAAATCCAAAGCAAATTTTCAATCCATTATAGCAGTATTGTTACTGTTTTTGTGGCTCATTCAAAATGCTAAAACAAAAATTGCAAAACAAAACAAAAAACGCAAAACAAAACAAAAAACATTTTCTTAAACAGTCTTGGTTACACTTAATTTCAAGTCTCAACATTCATCTTAACATTCTCTAAACTGTTGTGTAATTGTCACAATTTTCCATAAATTGAAAGTTTTCAACATTTACTGGTTAAAATGTTTAGATAGTATTGGGAATGTTTGTTATATACAAATGTAAAATTTGTTCTACTTTTTTTTTACACTGACTGTCCGATTTGTATTGATTTTGAGATACAGCTTTCAACAGTAGGCAAACATTTACTGGAAAAAGGAAAATACTGTAGTACACAAAAAAAGAACATGCACATTTATTTTTGTAGCAATATAAACCAAAATCATTCCATGTCATATATATTTATGGAAAATACATGTACTACCCAATGTTATTTTACATTTAATTACTTTATTAATTTCTTAATACTAGTGCTAGACCTATTCAAAAACTTTTCTCTTTATTGGTAGGCTATCTTTATTCTATTGTATTTATTTGTTTAAAATGATTTCAACATAATGTAAAGAAATTACTGTGTTTGGTGCACATTCCAACACTTATTTAATTTAACTCTCATTGTTTTTTAATGACAAAAACTAAATAGTTTTTCAGTTATCACAACTGTTATAACACTGTTTATTCAATAAAGATATTACTGCTACTAAACTCTGCTCAAAAGAGATTTAAATTCCAAATTGATCCATATCGTGATACGTATCGTATCGTGGCTTTAGTATCGTGATGCGTATCGTATCGTGACATTGTTGGTGATACACAGCCCTAATGGCCACTATTACAGATATAAGTTAACCCTCTGAGGTCTAAGGTGTTTTCTGGGTCCTGGAGGTGTTCTGACATGCTCTGACATTTGTGCTTTTTTCAGTTATTTATAAACATGTTAATGGCAAAGGTGTAAATTCACTCTATATAGCACAAACGGGGCTACCGTAATATGTGAGCAACATGTATGCACATGTTTGTATTTTTAAGATAATAATGTTTATGCGTGGTTTGTGAAAAAACAAAAAACAAATGTCACTGAAATAAGGTCATAAAACCCATAGTGATTATTTCTTCACAAGACTTTTGAAAATTGTATCACGTAGCCTAGAATATTTGCTCCAAAACTATCTGAAAATCATCCTGCATACTGTAGCGACAATGAGTCTTACATTGAATGCATTAACATTAGCTCAAATGATATATAGGGAATTTTAATAATTAATCATGAATATGATTAATATACTGCATATTACAGTTAAATTATCGAAGTTGAAAATAGATCGATTATACATATGAATGATCAATCACAACGAATTATAATTCATCATTCATATATCAATGGTCCACTTCCAGATCGATTATGTGAGATAACCTTTAATGGAATTAATTTAGCTATCAAACACCCTAGCACCCTAACCCTAACCCTAACCCTAACCCGTAAGATTAACTTGTCAACTTCCTAACAAAGTTATCCCTTCTTATAAACTCCAAGAAATATCAATGTCCTGGCCGTGAACATTAATTTCCCTGCGTTTATAAAATTAGACTACTCAACGTAGTCAATAATAAAAAGCTTTTGTAGCTAGGATCACATTTCATTGACTTGTAAAAATGAGCATTTCAGACGAACAATCAAGAATATAATGGTTTTAATAATTGGACTAATAATGCATCAAACTACAATTCACACGGAATATATGTGTATACAGATCTTAAAGCATTTAGATCGATAGGAATTACGATACTTGCATGATTCTTCGTGTGGCTGAGAACCAAAGCGTGTGTGTGTGTGTCTCTGTCCTCGTGTCACGCGTTCACGTGGTCTTTCAGAGCGAGGGAGCGCGTTAGTTTGAATGTCCTTTGAGATGCAGTTGCTGGTTGGTTCAAAGAGTCTCTTTAAAGTCGAAGTTGCCAATTTACGTTCATTTCGCTGAAAGTGAACATAGGAAAGTCCGAAGACGAAAATAAAGAAAGATTAAAGAAAAAGGAGAAACACGGCGTAAAGCTCCCTAAGGAGCCATGGCACGGAAAAACCTCTCACAGGGAAAAAGCTCTCCCAGAAACTTCTGTGTCAGTCTTTTATGGAGAGGAGGGGTTCACGCCTGCTTCGCGTATGTGAACCAATTATCTTAGAGTATCTCGAGCGGGAAAAGTTTTTCTTTGTCCTGTCAGGATAATTTGTGATGGTATGAAATTTTGTCATTTCTACCCAGAAAGATTGTACACACAGAACAATACATTTTACTGTAATATCCTATGTATGACTTGTTTAGTCAAAACAAGACGGTCAAACAGGTACCAAGAATGGCCGGAAAGAGTAGAAGAAACATAAAGTTACATTCATATGCAGAATTACACACATTTAATGTTCACTCACACGACTATAAAGCCATAATACCGGCTACCATGACCTAGGAAAGATCAAATTCAAGTTTATACATTTCTTAAGTGGTTATACTTATAGAAAATATAAGATTGCAGAGTCTATTCCTCTTTCTTTATCAGAATTCAAGTGGGAGCTATGATTCCCTTGGAATTCCTTTTGGGGGTCATAAAGTTTTATGACCTAGCAAGAGGGAGAGGCACAGAATTTGATCCTGTTAGGTATTCTTTCTTTAGAAATACACTTAAGATTCAAAGTTACAGAACAGTCTCAAATTTAATCTATAGAATACGACAAAACTAATTAGATATGCGTGCATACAGGAAGGTTAGATACAATTCTGTGTTATATACATTAAGGATATTTCTATCCTAAGTTGCACACAAAGGACGTTTGTGTGCGGGTATGTATGGCGTGTGTGTATAAGTTCATCCCATGGTTGGCGCGGGCTGTTGATTCCCTCTTCTTGGGGAATCACGTGGGGAATCCTGTGGTCAGCATCTGTCCATCCGTGGTGTGTACCACGTGAGGGTTTCAAGAACAACGGGGTTCTGTTTCTTAATTGCGCAATGCGTCATAAATGGAGTTAATCAATGACCTGCTGGCAGACATTGGGGCACCATTTCACATGATTCAAGGTTTTGTGAATTAAACATATATGTGTTCATATTTGTTCAGTAGTGAAAGGAAAACAGGATCCGGTCAGTCGCTACAGATTCCCCCTTTTCGTCGGATGAAGTCCCTGTGTGAACATCATCGGACGACAATCATCACAATGGCCGACTGGCAGGTGAATCCTGATGGTCATGTAGCAGGTGGACCATAGTAGTAGGGTAGCAGGTGGAACCTGATGGTAGGATGGCAGGTTGAACCTGACGGTAGGATGGCAGGTGGATCTTAAAGCTGAGGATTCAGCTCGATGAGGTTTGGCGTGGTCTCTGACTTGGCACCCCCTTTCCGGGGATTCCGTCTGAGACCTTCAGGCACGGCTTTCGTGAGCTCGGCTGTGTCGCATCTGGTTGAGTCTTCTGTACAGAATGAATGCCACGCATAGTGTCAGAGTGTGGCTGATTACCTGTAGAGATGCACAGCACAATGTCGGCTGAGGTCCAGGCTAGGACCCCAAGTGTTCAGAACGGCAGTCGAGACAGTGCTTGGATGGCTGTGTTGACCGGAGCAATGTAAATTAATTGGGACCCCCTTTCCTCGATCCGGAGTTCCAGTTCTGGATCTAAGGTGAAGTTGTAGTTCTTGAAGGACGGGAGTTCCAGTGCTGTCTGGTATGCTTTGCTCGGAAGACGGTACAATGCCAGATCATTCAGGTGGAATATGGCACCTTTCGGGGCTTGAATCCACATACTCTGGTTGAGCATGTTGACACGGCTGGTTGTGTCATGCTGGTCGTAAGTGAGAGTACCTGTACGCAGTCTGTGATGACTTGAATGCGAGGCTTAGCTTCGGCAGGGCAGTGGGTGTCGCTGATCTGCAGCCCGCAGATTCCGTCAGTGTTGTCTCTGAGGAAGGGTTTGTTAGGGCAGAGATAGTGAATGTCTTTGGTCAATGTGCACACGTGCAGGTTTGGGGCCAGGTGCAGCTGTGTGGCGCTGTCGTGGTAGGCCACCACATCTGGAATGTGTGTCTTGATATGGGTGTTGCTTTTCAAAAACCCGACATTGGCAATGTCTTTAAGTCTGTAGACTTGGTTTGACTCGCTGATGGGCAAGTTCAGGAGCAAAACCCAGTTCTCTCTGCTTGGGGTCGACGCAGAGTGGGGTGGCGCTACCCAGAGAGTAAGCGAGGTGAGTTTGAAAAATAAATAAAAATAAAATCTTTGGCATGGTGATGGTGGAAACCAGCATAGTTAGCACCAGGCTTAAGGGTATCATGTACGGTGGGATTCTACCCGTGGCGGGGCTGTCATTTGAGGAGTTAACCTCTCACAGCATGTCTGTTATCAGGGCTGTAACCAGCTGAGTTTGAGCAAAGTCATTCTGGAAGACAGTAAACAGCTGTTTCATGCAGTTCATGGTCTGATTCAGCAGGATGCTGTGAATGTTGAGAATGACCATGTTCTTCTCAATGTCTTGCCGATGGTTTGGAAAGATGCATTCTGCGTGGGTTGCTCTTTTAGCTGTGAAAGTTCAGTCTGGATTTCAACCACATGCCGTTTCGCAGTGGCTATGTTTGCTGTGTGGACACTTGGCATACCAGTGTCGAACAGAGTTCTGGCGGCAGCTACGGCTCCGAGCACCGCTCCCAGGAACCGTTTGGAGTGTTAGTTGGTGCTTAGGATTCCTGATTGTGTAACAGTCACTTTCCCAAGTTGGTTGGACATGGCAGTCTTTTTATTTCATGGGTGGCAACTAGGTTTAGCTTGCCTTGGCCCATGTTTTGCCACATCTTGCTGCTGGCATGTCGCTTGCTTCAGTGTATTGTCAGTGGCTCTGGTGCTGTGGTTTGCAGCGCATGATGCGTCATGGACGTACATTGGCCTTATCCCCCCTTTGCGCCGTTGCATTACACGTCTGTGCGTTGTGGTGTCAGACGGTGCACACATAGAATGTAGCTCTGTGCACGCAGCATGTGCTTGGTGTCATGCAGTGTTCTGAGTAACTGGTTGTCAGTGAGTGTAGACGGCATTCAAGGGTTGGTTGGAGGGGTCTGAGAGGCGATGAAGCAAAGTCTTTATTGTGTCAGAAGCCCGCATGTTCGTCATGTTTGTCTTTGTAAACAGCGGAGCTAGCGTAAACTGCTCTGGGGTAGACAGTTTAGTTTGTAAAGTTCTTATGCTGTGTGTAATCACTTCAAACTTCAGGGTGGGTGGGCGGGTTTGAAGTGACCACAGCTAGTCGTTTAGTGCGCCAGGCTTGGCGAGGGTATGGGTTTGGTCATTCAAGTCTTTGTCAAGGCCCGGTTGCCTTGAGTGTCCTTTCACCTTTTTCAGTAGACAATCATGTTGTTTGTTCTTGTGATGTCATCGCATGCCTGGAACCGGTGTTGGTGTGTGACAGGCATGTGTTTTGAAGTCTTACAGCCATTTTGTTTCCAGCCTGGAAGTTGGTATGGGAAACTGAGTGTGGCATAGTTAAAGTCTGTGCACATAAGGAGTTCTTTGATGTTATGCGTCAACGCGATGTGCAGCATTATGAGAATGGCTGCTACCTCAGTATATTGTGATGACTGCGGGCCCAACTTGAAGTATTGTGGTGGGAACGGTATGTCATTTACCCACAGCATGCCCGCACCTGATTGAGGGGTGCCCTCATGGTGGTAGGAACATCCATCGATGTAGGCTGTGGGCATACCTTGACACGCATTCTCTTTAAAGTACCTGTGACAGGTCAGTTGTTGTTGTTGGGGTTCTTCTACATCCACCGTTGCAGTTGGTGTGTTATCAGAGCAGTTTTGGCAGGTTGCCAGGCCGTTGCCTAGCGCAGACTTGTGATTTTGAGCATGACGTGCCTCAACATTGCGCGCCTGGAGGGCCATTAACCATGTGGCTATGCGTGAATTGGTGACCACGCCATCTCGGATGCGCTGGCTGTTGAGGAACGTTACAGCCCATACAGTGCATAGCAGAGATTTTTCACAGTCTGAGAATGTAGTCTCTGGTGGGAGAAGTGTCTTACTGGCATATGTAACGACTCTTTTGTCTTGATCATGCCTTTGATACAGGCCAGCACTGAGACAGTGGTTGGAGAACCCAGCTTCTGGATAGAACTCTTTTTGTGGGTCAGGGTAAGCCAGACATGGAGCTGTGCCTAGGTGTCGTTTAGCTCATTCATGGCATTTTATTGAACTTCTGTCCATACAAATGGGCAGTCTCTTTTTTTTAGAAGGGCAGTTAGAGGTTTCGCAATGTCTGAGTAGCTTTTGCTGAACTGCCGTGAGTAATTGCACACCCCTAGAAAGCTTCGCAGCTCTGAGATGTTGGTGGGTGGCTTGATGTTTTGAACAGCTTGAATATGGCTGGAGTGCGGTTCGATGCCCCGTGATCCGATGAGTAGACCCGCATAGTTGACTTTGGTTCGACACCACTGTCCTTTGTGGAGGGCGTTCATGGCGCCGGCAGTGGATAATTGGTTCAAAACATAGTCTATCTCTTTCAGGTGGTCAGCCACTGTTCTGCTTTTCATGAGAACATCATCAACGTAGATAAGGTTACCTCTCCTTCTGGCATCTGGGCATGCTTTGTTCAGGGAGCTGTTAAACTCAGCAGGTGAGTTGGCATAGCCGAACGTAAAGGCTAGCTTGTGCTGATCTTCTGGATGCACAGGTATGGTCCCGAATCCAGAGGCCACATCAAGTGTAGAGAAGATTGTGTCTCCTCTGATTCTGGGTGTTTCTTGCTCCAGCTGGGTCAAGGGCCATCGGGACAGTGGCACCTATTGATGCAGTTTCCTGCAGTCAATGGTGGGGTGCCATTTGCCGTTTTGTTTGAGGACGGGCCAGATGGGGGCAGAATAGGTGCTGTTGCATGGAAGGATGACACCTTTTTTTTAAGCAAGGGTTCGATGATCTCTTGCCCCGTTTCGTGTGAAGCGATGGGGATCTTGTACTGCCTGAGAAAAGTGGGAGGAGCATTAGGGTGCATTGGGATGCGCACGGTGTGGAGTTCGGTGAGACCACAATCTAAAGAGTCTTTGGTAAAGGATGCTTTGAACTTGTAAAGTACTTTGTAGATCTGCATCATTTTTAATTGCGTCAGCGTCTTTTAGAATTTGCTGAACTTGAGACTCAAATCCTGGGTACGGCTCCTCTTTTGGTGTGTCGTCTGTCGTGTTGGCAGGCAGAGGTGCAGCAGTGTCGTCAGTCTCGCAGGCAGGCTGTCTGGAGACTTTGTATGCTGCAAGGTGTTGGTCCTCTGTCAGTGCTGTTCTGCATACCTGGTCTTTGTCCATCGGCATGACCGAAGTAATGGAGATGAGTTTGAAGGGTGCTGTGAACACTGTGTGGTCTGTGTTCCCTTCGGGCATCATTGAATATGGGATGGGCCCAATGATTGGTAGTGTGAGTTCAAAAGTCATGGAAGTCGTGGCTCAATAGCCATCCCACTCAGTAGGCTTTGGGAATTGTGATGTCCCTTGCCATGCCGTTGTTGACTACACAAGATGACACTTCAGTAAGGGTTGTGGCTTGCAGCGTGAGTCCAAGTTCAACACATTCAGGTGAGGGTTGAAAGAAGCCCAGCGTGTGGTTTAGGGTTCGACCACAACGCATGTTGAGCCGGTCGGCGACCCCTTTGGTGTAAAATGGTATCACAGTTTCCTGTTCGTTGATTAGGGTGCAAACCTCAGGAATGGTCTGACCTGACAGGAGGTTCTCATTGTTGGTTGGAACAACAGGGGGCTGTAAAGTCAATGGGGCCCACACTACCTCATTAATGATGTCCACATGAGCCTTGTGGCGAGTCAGGATGTCTGCTCCGATGTAGACATCATGGGGCGGGTCCGGAAGGACCAGGAAGTAATGGGTCAGACAGTCGGTGGTTCCAGTTCAGGTTCAAAGCGCAGACACCTTTGGCCGTCATCATGGTTGATGGGCACGTGTTTAAAGGAAAATGGGTGTGCTTGCTGGCAGAAGGAAGGTCCGGTGTGTCTTCAATGAGAGCATTGAATAGTGAGACACTGATGGCTGAGTTGTCTGCCCATAGTGCAAGTACAATGTCAGTGGTGGTTACGTCATTCAACTGCAGGTCAGTTGTGACCTTGGGGCAGAAGGAATCAGAGTCTTTGGTGAGCTGAAATGTGCAGAGTGGTGAACTTGAATCTTGGTCTGGTGCTGGAACTGTGTCCCCGTGGCTGGCTGTGAGAGTTCCCGTGAACTCTGTGACCTGACAGTCTGGCTCTGCGGGAATTCTCGTGACCTCTGTGACCCAACAGTCTGGCTCGGGTGGCCTGTGTGACTGGAGGGGGAGGGGTTCCCGCACTTGAGCCCAAACTTACAGTTATTTGAAGTCCAGTAAAGGTTCAAAGCGATCTAGCAGGTCTTTGCCAATTAGAAGTTGGTAAGTGTTCATTTTTGAGATGTACACTGGGTGGATCAGATTCATAGAACCAATTGTCAGGTGGATGGGAGCTACCTGTTTGAGCCGGATGTCGTTCTGGCTGTGGGATTGCACATTCAGCTCACATGTTTGAGATTTAAGAGTTCGATCTTGGCTCTTAGTTTTAGCACTGAGTCTTTAAAATAGTTGGGCTGACCTTAACGTGATTTCTGAGCAGGGTGTCTAGGTGTCTAGCAGGGTGTCAAGGCTCAAATCATTGTCCACAGTGGTTGTTAGGTAGAGTTTTTCGGCCCACCCCCTTTTTTATCAGGTTTCCCAGAAGTCTTGGCGTCGGGGCTGGTCTGTGTGGGTCGCTGCGGAGGCAGGTAGCCAAAACAGCATTTCTTGGTCTTTTGGGACTTTGGTCCCAGTTGTGGGACGCTGTGCTGTCCTGCTCAGGCTGTGCAGCTGTCAGCTGTGGAGCTTGGGTGATGCTGACACCTTGTGATGTGACAGCTAGCTCTGTGGTCTTTGGCTGACGAGCAGTGTTCTGGGTGCCTGTTTCAAGTCTTACGCTTAGACATAGGACGTCTGGCTCGTCCCCCTTGTTTCTCTTGTGAGATCTCATGTGCAGAAGCTCTTTCAGCACCTTCAGGATCTCTGCCGTCTCTGACGTGGTTGCACTGTTTTTATCTGATGTGTGCTCAGACTTGTGCTTACCAGTGGCATGTTGAAAGGGGTTCCGATGCCGGCTTTCTGGGCTTGATGCTCTGGACAATGGGGATCAGCTATTTCTGGGTCGCCGGCTGGCTTCCCAGGTGGCTCCACCCCTTGGGTTGTTGGATGGGTGTTGCCGGTCCCAGAATCTTTCAGAGCGTCCGCTCTGGTGCTTCGGACGAGCACCATTGCGGTTGTGCTGCCCTCTGCTGGCTTGGAACTGTCTTGACTCTCTGTACAAAGGTCTGTGGTGTTGTGAGGCGCCCTCTAGAGTCAGCTCTGAATAGTGTTCGGAGACAGGGAAGATGGTGTTGTTTTTCACAGTCTTTCTGGACACAGTCTTTTGCTTGACATAAGCTTTGTGAGCCAAGTCTCGTAGCTGTTGGGCAGACATGGTCCGTGAACAGGCCAGGATGCCCATGTGATGACTCACTGTGGGATGCAGGTTTTGGAGAAACAGAGTTCTGAAGTTTGAAATCCTCTTCCATACCTGGCTCTTTCCGTGCTCCGAAGTAGGCTTGTCGGAATCGGCCGTAGTAGTTCTGTGGGGTTTCAAGTCTTGTCTGCTTGAGGTCCATGGCGATGAGGACCCCTTGGTCTGATTCTGGATCAGAGAATTCTTTAATCAAAGATTGTCGCAGCTGCTGGTAGTCAGTTTTGACAGTCTCTGGTTGACGATATAGGAAGCTGCGCATGTCACGGCTAGACGTAATCCTTAGCAAGTGAAATCTGTCACAAGTAGTTACATTGGCTACAGTCTGTGAATGAAAGTCAATGTCTTGCAGGGTTCGGAGTGAACGTAGGGATGTTTCTGGCCACCTTGCCGAGTTCTTTGGGGGCCATGCCATGGTTAGCGGCAGGCGTTCTCTGGAAGCTGGCTGGTGACATTTTGAGCAATGGGCTTTTAACCCCCCCTTTCAGCTCTGAGTTTGTGGCTGAAAGGTACGGACCGGCTGGTTAGGGGAAACTTTGTGGTGTGCGTTTCCCCTTCCCGGTCATTCTGCAGTCTATAAGAGTGTTTCAACTCTTCGTGAACAATGTCAAGTTCGTTTTTGAGATCTTGTCTCTGCTGAGTAAGCTCGTGGATTTCAGCTCGGGCTGCGTGCAAGTGGTTTTTGCATGCCTTGGCTTTAGCTTCTCTTTCTTTTAGTTCAGTCTCTGCTCTTGCAAGGAGAGCTTCACCTTGTCGGAGTTTCTCGTTGAGTTCCTCTCTGGCGTTTCTCTCCGCTTGCTTTCTTTGGTCTGTGTCGAGGCGAAGATCTTGCAGGGCATTTTGAAGTCTTTCTACTTCTTTCTGTAGCTCTGGATCTGTGTCGTCCTCTTTCTCGCGCTGGTTCTGGGTCTCGAGGAGGAGCTGATCAAGACAACTCTGGGTTCGGGCCTGGTCCTTCCGGGCCTCCTCCGCTTGAAGCTTAAGCGCTGCTGCTTGCTGCTCCAGGTCGATGTTACTCCGTTCTCTGAGCCTTGCCTGGGCAACGAGGTTGTGTGCGATGCCCCTGACGATTCTGGCCCAGTCTTTGTAGTCGTAGCTCTGCGTCGGATCGTGGGCCATCAGCTTGTCCACGTCGGCGTCCTTAGGCAGGAAGGAGGTCGTCATGGCTCTCGACCATGACTGTAGGACCGGAACATACTGGCTCACTGTGGGCGAGAGGAACACAACACACAAAACAAAGAGACCAGTGCAAGTTCGTTCTAAGGTTAACAAGCTATACTCATACGGGCTATGCCGTTTATGAGAATTTTGGGGCTAACTGATGTAAACAGCGGAGCCAATTAACTTGGGTCAACGAAGGACCCGAACTAGAGATTTGACAGGCAGTAGCCTAGCGGGTCACGTGATGACACCGGCTGCTTGGTTTGTCGCTCTATTATTATTTAGCTTCCTTGGTGGCGCTCACAGGTTACTGTCTCTAAGTGAAATGAAAGAAACAAATCACAACAGAACACAAAGATAGAAGAGATCAGAGTGAAAAGAAACAATGAAAATGAATAGGTCTGAAATGAACTGGAATAAATACTAACACTGGAAGTGTTAGGGAGAATAAGGAGGCCTAAGCCTACTACCGCTGATGGGGTTTAAGATAGGGCCTACGGGTGAGTGGGGTTGTCGAGATAGCAACCTAAGAAGGTGTGGCTTGGAGAAGAGATGGGCCAAACACTTAAAATATCCGGGAGATATCTAGTATTTTGTGGCTTATAGTAAGTGGGATGTTTTTTTTTTTATTAAATTTAGTTTACCTGCGGTGAATTGAGTCCACTCCGGTGAGAACCAGTGGCATGGTCAACCTCCCTGGCGCTTGCCAAACACTCAACCGCGGTGTCCTCGGCCCTCCGTTACTCTGTGTCGCGTTGCGCCCTCCCAAACAGTCTTTTTGACTTTAAACACAACTCGGCAACGCCAAGATGTCAACCGCCAGACAACACTACAAAATTGGGCGGTTCCCCAGAACCCTCCCGGAGGAGTGGCCTCTTTTTAGGCCCCGGTTTAGGTACTGGTCCCAGAAATTGCCTTTTTGTGTCGGCTGGACTGGTTGACTACCTTTGGAGTGCCAAATTGCTGATGTCAGCACTGCGGGCCGCAACGACGGACAGAGATAAGAGAAACCGAGATTCACGCACAGCCAGTGTTGGTAACGCTGGTCGGACAACCCTGCTGGCCGGAACACCACCAGAGATGACTTCAAATCACCAAGGGAGTTACTACAATAGATACACAAAAAGGATGAACAAGGGAAGCATAAAGTGAATTAAGGCTTGTTTGTTTAAACCAAATTGAGTAATTATTTATGTAGCAATAAGAGTTGAAGGTTTTACTAAATAATAATAAAAAGAGGGAATTATGATAATGTTATAATTATCAAAATAACCTAACCCAAAAGAGAGGAAAAATAATAAAAATCAAAATATGAAGAGACAGGATTGAAACACGGTAGAAGAAGCAGGCCGCAGTAGTGGGTTTTCACCACAAGGGGGGCGTACTCCTCCGTGCTTTGCCTGGGTAAACAGAACACTTGATTCAAATTCAAAATTCAAAACTTGTTTAAATTTAAAATTTAAAACAAGCAGGAAAGAATTAAAAGGGAAATCAGAATGATATCCTATAATAGCTAATAACACCGTAAAGTATCATTAATACCTATAAAATAATCAAAAGGGGAAGATGAGATAGATGCACAATTCAAAACAGAGTGAAAGGAGGAAAAGCGTGGTGCCAACTTAGTGAGGAAGGCCACAGGGTGGCGCTGTTTCCTCCACATGGATATTAGTGGGTGACAGGCGAACACGACATAAATTTACACTGGTTTAAAACCAAATTAAAATAAGCGTGAAAGGAGATTGAGAAATCAGGATAATATTTTATAATAATTAACGATAACAGTAAAGTGTCATCAATAACTATAAAATAGTCAAAAGAGAAAAGAAGAAATAGGCAATTCAGAACAGAATTGAAAAGAGAGACAAGGAGAGTTGAGTGAGCGGACTTAGAAGGCGGCCACTAGGGGACTTCTAAGTGGGCTCTCTCTGGCTGTGCTGGGATTTAGTTTAAGTTTTAATTCAAATCTTGTTTGACCAGATTTAAAGTAAATGTACCAGTCAAAAGCAGAAAAATTTGTCTACCACAAAATAATATTCGCACAAGCAAAGCTATAAATACAAATAATTATTGAGAATTTAGACAGGCTTATTCACAGGGAAATGAATTCAGCAGTAACGAGAGCATTAAACGGCCACGAGATGGCGTAATTGTGCTCATGCATGCTGATGTCAGAAGGCGGGGCGTAATTTGAGTTCCCTTTCGAAAGCTACAATCGATGCTGCGCTGCTCAGCGCATTGGGAACGTCTTTAAACGTGACCTGCTGTGAATATAGTGTGTAAACACGTCGATGGAATCGACACGGAGGTAATATAGCCTCGGTCGGTGACGTCATCGGCGCGCACCCGCGACGTGAGGCTATAATTAGATGAGCCACAGGTGCATCGTCAAGTCTTTTGTCTTCAGAGACCTTTCTGTGTTTGGTGTGCAAGCATCTATTTTCTCTCTGTCTACTACAGATCTTTGTTAGGAGTTATTTAGTTTTTACAACTGGCAGTGTGCAGACTTTTCTATTTCTCATCTCTGAACGATCTCAAAAGAGTTTTAAGAAAGTCAAAAAGAGAAATGAGTCCGCAACAGAGTAAGCGCTGTGTCCCTCTATGTTCTTGTCCTATATGTCAGAACTGGATACACACACTTACTGCTTTGTTTGTTTGAGGAAAGAGCATATGCTGCCCTTGCGTTTAAGCATGGTGATTGCGAGCACAGTGGAATGTTCACAGTTAAAGTGCTTCGCGTTCGCTTTGCTTATTTCAAAGGGGTAGCACCCACAATACGATTGTGGGGCTCGCGTGCGATCTGGCTGAGGAACGAGAGACGGGTGCATCCCTTTCGCTCGCTCTCTTTCCAGATCGCGATGTCCTTTTGCCTGACTACCGAAGCGTGCCTCAGCGCTTCTTCGGCTCGGGCAGAGGACACTGAATCTCGTGAGTTCGCCGCTTCCGAGCGTTCCTCCCGTGATGATAAAGGAGAACTGCTCGCGGCTATCGTTCGTGCAGTGTCCAGACTACTCTGATCACAGCAAAAACAGTCCCATAAAACACTCAAAGCTTATAAATAAAGATTGATAATATATACATATATATATGTTTATACATGACGTGTCTTTGTGCCCTCGATGTCGACCAGTTCGACTATCGCGGGTGCGAAGGCACGCGATTATATGATGCTACCTCAGTTTGGGGAGACGCTCGCGGGCTTTCTCCCCCCTGAGATCGCATTATCATATGCATTTCAGCGGGTCAGGCTGGTACTGTGCTGTACACAATGCCTGTGTTGCAGGCATACCAGGTTGATCTTTTGAAAGATTTAAACACAGCCTGTCATCCAGACTGTGTCTGATTGTCTGATTGATATTGGGCTGTGTTTATTGTCTGACTAAATTAAATATTGAGTGCTGCCTCCAATCCCTTCTCTCGCTACGATAAAGCGTGTGAGAGGTTTCTCGAGGTGGCTGCCCTCCTTGAGGATCTCCATGACGTTAACTCGTGCATGGGGAAAACCTTATTATTCATGCATCTTTGTGCCCTCAACGTCAATTTATTAGACTATCGTGGGTGCAGGGGCATCATGTGCTTATACGAAGATGCGCCAGTCCAAAGAGACGCTAGCAGGCTATCTCTTCTCTGTGGATCATTGTCATTTTAGGAGTCAGCACTCCCCACCAAGTCGTGTATTGTTACATCCACGCTAGTGGGGGTCAGACTGGTGCTGCTCTGCACACTATGGCAGTGTTGCAGGCATACCAGCCTGATCTGATAAAAAATAAAATAAAAAGCAGAGTGTGGTGAGTTGCGTTCCCCCTCTTAAAGACTGGTGACCGGCTCGACGCGCTCAGCAGCCTCATAATATACCAGAGACAAAAATCCTGAGTTTTCTTGTCCAGGTCTGTGGGGGTGTGCCCCTTTGGGACGAAGCATGTAAAATGCAGTAATCAGCTCCTACTGACACCCTCACAAAACCACTGTAACATCCTTGCCACCACTGGTGATTCAGGGGCCAGCGGTTTCCAGCGAAATGTTGAATGCTCTTTTGTTTCCTGTTATCGCCCAGGACAAAGGATATTTAACATTCCCCTATCAGGGAGTATTAAGAGACTTTGGCAGCGTGAAAGCTACTGCCGGGTATCTCTTTTTGTGTCCTAAAGACAGTAAAAAGGAATATGTTGCCCTCCTCGTTTTAACGGCGTGGTTCCCACTAATGTGAAACAGGAATAGGCGCATAAGCTGTCACAATAAATAAATAAATAAATGGGGGACTGCGTCCGTTTTTAGATCTTTGAAGCTTGAACCGTTCTGTCAGAACGCTCAAGTTCAAGATGCTAACTATCAAGAAGATCGTGTTGCAAATTCAACATTGCGATTGGGTCTTCACGGTCAATCTTAAAGACGCATATATTTCATAGAAATATTGCCACAATGCAGGAAGTTCCAGAGGTTTGCTTTTGGGGGCAAAGCTTACCTATATCAGGTTCTTCCATTTGACCTAGCCATGTTATATAGATGATTGGCTGATACTGGCCCAGTCTCAAGAGCTGGCGCTTCGACATTGAGATCGATCCCCGCTCATCCTCTCTCTCTGGGGCTGAGTTGCAACGCCAAGAAGAGCGTTCGCTCTCCTCCCCAAAGAGTAACGTGCTTGGGGGTTAAATGGGACTCTGTCACTATCGGGGGCACAACTGTCCCCCGCTCATGTGTCAAGACCATTTTAAACACCCTAAAGCAACATCTGGCTAGGTCAGGACATTACATGGGTCTCATGGCAGCTGCGTCCACAGTGATCCTCTGGGCCTTTTGCACATGAGACCACTTCAGTTGTGGTTCAAAATCGCTATACAATCCCCAAGGGCAAATAAAGGCAAGAGCACGCGCTAAGTGCTTTGTGTCCTTTCTAAAAATCCATGTTTATGGTAAGACACGCGCTGAACGCTTCGTGTACTTTCTAAAATCCATGTTTATGGTAAGGGTTACGCGCTGTGGCTTCGTTCCCTTTCTATGTGGTTCAGACCCCGGTTCTTCACCTTGGGTCCCACTCTAGGTGCGTCTTGCCGTCGCGGAATGCTAACGACAGACGCCTCCCTGTCGGGCTGGGTAGCGGTCTTAAGTGGTCGTCCAGCCCAAGGGATCTGGGGAGGCATCATCTAGATTGGCAAATCAATTGCCTCATGTTGATGGTTGTATTTCTGGCCCTTAAATACTTTCTCCCTCAGTTGAGAGGCTGTCATGTCCTAGTGCGGGGGGGGACAACACAGCTACAGTCTCTTACATAAATCACCAGGGAGGTCTGTGCTCACGCAATCTGAACAGAATAGCGAGGCAGATTTTTCTCTGGGCCCATGAGAAGTTCCTGTCACTCAGGGCAGTGTACATTCCAGGGCATCTGAATGTGGGAGTGGATTTACTGTCCAGACAGAAACTACCGACAGGGGAATGGAAACTCCATCCAGAGGTAGTAAAACAGATCTGGACCAGATTTTTACGAAGCGGAGGTGGACCTCTTCGCCTCTTATCAGACAGCGCAATGCCCCCTCTACTTCTCTCTGAGTCACCCAGCCCCCCCTGGGTCTGGATGCGATGGCGCACACATGGCCCAAAATGTGCCTGTATGCGTTTCCTCCAGTGGCTCTGCTCCCGGGAGTTCTAGCCAGAGTTCGCCAACAAGGGTCTTGCCTCTTACTGATAGCGCCGCGTTGGCCGAACAGAGTATGGTTCTCGGAGATAATATCTTTCCTCGACGGCTCGCCATGGGCGATTCCGAAGAGGAGGGACCTTCTGTCCCAGGTGGAGAGCACGATATTCCATCCCAGGCCCGACCTGTGGAACCTTCATGTTTGGCCCTGATGGGTACCAACTGAGGGACACTGGGCTTTCGCCTGCTGTTATTGAGACCATTCTAAGTGCTAGGGCCTCCTCCACTAGAAAGAGTTATGCCAACAAATGGGGTTTTTGAAAGGTGGTGTTTTGTGCATAATGCAGATCTGGTCAACTGCCAGATTGCTTCAGTTCTGGACTTCCTGCAGGAAAAATTATCAACAGGCACATGCCCTGCCACTCTCAAGGTTTATGTGGCCGCTCATTCGGCTTGCCACGCCCTGATTGACGGGGTGCCACTCGGGAGACATCCTCTGCTCACTCGCTTCGTTCGTGGGGCCAGATGACTGAGGCCTCCAGTACGAACCAAGATCCCTTCATGGGACTTAGCTATAGCTCTCGAGGGTCTGGTTGAAACCCCCTTTGAACCTCTAGAGTCAGCGTCTGACAAACTTCTGACCCTAAAGATGTTTTTTTTTTTCCTATGGCTATAACCTCTCTAAAAAGAATCGGGGACATGCAGGCTCTGTCAAGATCGCCATCCTGCTTAGACTTTGCCCAGGAATGGTGAAAGTGATTTTGCATCCTCATCCTGATTACCTGCCTAAGGTAGTTTCTCGGCTGTACATCCAGTCTCTCTAGAGGCCTTCTGCCCTCCAGCGTTCACAACTCCGGAGCAGCAGAAATCTCACAGACTTTGTCCAGTCCGTGCTCTTCAGGCCTACGTCCACCGCACTAGCCAGTGGCGTAAGTCAGTGCAACTATTCGTTTGTTATGGGGGCAGTAACAGAGGTGCTGCCGCCACTAAACAGACCATGTCAAATTGGGTCAGAGATGCTATTGCTCTTGCCTATGAGGCGCGCGGCCAAGCTACGCCAACGGGTCTAAGGGCTCACTCCACCAGAGGGGTCGCCTCCTCTGCTGCCTTGGCAAGAGGTGCCCCCTTGCAGTATGTTTGTGATGCAGTAGGGTGGTCCTCTCCGCACACATTCATATGATTTTATAGTTTGGATGTTCATGCCACTCCGGGCTCTCATGCCCTTGAGTCGACATCACAAGCTAATGTCTAGGCTCTCTTGCGTTCTTGTGAAACACACCTGCACAACCGTGGGGGTCCAGACATGTTCAAGCACGGCGGCGTGGGTATTCTCGTTCCCAATGCGCTGAGCAGCGCAGCATCGATTGTAGCTTTCGAAAGGGAACGTCTCCGGTTACTTAACTGTAACCTTGTTCCCTGAGAAAGCGGAACGAGATGCTGCGCTGCTTTGCCGTGCTAAAGATGTCCTAGGACTGCTCTTCAGACAAATATCCTGACGATGCACCTGTGGCTCATCTAATTATAGCCTCACGTCGCGGGTGCGCGCCGATGACGTCACCGACCGAGGCTATATTACCTCCGTGTCGATTCCATCGACGTGTTTACACACTATATTCACAGCAGGTCACGTTTAAAGACGTTCCCAATGCGCTGAGCAGCGCAGCATCTCGTTCCGCTTTCTCAGGGAACAAGGTTACAGTTAAGTAACCGGAGACGATTTCTAAATACCTAAAGGAACGCCCTCTGGTGTTTAGCAAGTGGAATTACAACCGACTTTAATGTGATTCAAACTAAGAGCTTTCAGCTCGCGTCGTGCGCTGATTTCCTGCAATAAATCACAAATAAACAAACAGATCTCTGTGGATCTTTCGGTGCTATACTGCACAGGAGTATATGGCGGGATTTCTTCGCCGCACATACACAAATGTGGACGACCGGAATTTTCGTCTGTTGGTTCGAACTCCAATAAACATTTTTCACAATAGCACTTATGATTTAAATGTATTAGATCTTCAATTGGGTAGCTACGCCAATTTTTGACCAGGAGTTTATCGTTTTTGTTGAATATCACTGGGTTAACCACGAATTCAATAACGACATTATGTAAGTGAGTAAGGCCTTTTACCACTGAACAGAGGAAACTCGGTCTCGATCAGATTTACGTCTTGCTCTGATAAAGAGATTCTCGTCTTAATCAGGCGTTTAAATAATATTAACATGTACCAGCTGCAAAGAGTTTGCTTCGTCTTTACAGGGACAGGTATAATATTATGAACTGCAGTTTAATTTAGCAATTAACAGTGTTCACATGTTAAACATATTTCACAGGGTCAATTTGCTTAACTGAGATCGGCTTTGTGCCGATCAGTTCTTCAGTGGGTTGCGTTGTGCGACTTTCACTGGAGCGCGCATAAAAAAAAAATTAATACACAATATACTCATAGATTGAAACTGAATTTGCTCATAAAACAAAGTTTGAAATGCCCGCATCCTCCACCAAACATGTAGCGACAATGAGTCTTACATTGAATGCATTAACATTAGCTCAAATGATATATAGGGAATTTTAATAATTAATCATGAATATGATTAATATACTGCATATTACAGTTAAATTATCGAAGTTGAAAATAGATCGATTATACATATGAATGATCAATCACAACGAATTATAATTCATCATTCATATATCAATGGTCCACTTCCAGATCGATTATGTGAGATAACCTTTAATGGAATTAATTTAGCTATCAAACTGTTTGTCCAGCAAACAGCCGTAAGATTAACTTGTCAACTTCCTAACAAAGTTATCCCTTCTTATAAACTCCAAGAAATATCAATGTCCTGGCCGTGAACATTAATTTCCCTGCGTTTATAAAATTAGACTACTCAACGTAGTCAATAATAAAAAGCTTTTGTAGCTAGGATCACATTTCATTGACTTGTAAAAATGAGCATTTCAGACGAACAATCAAGAATATAATGGTTTTAATAATTGGACTAATAATGCATCAAACTACAATTCACACGGAATATATGTGTATACACTCGAAACAAACAAACGAAAAACATTACAAACACGAATTAAAATAGGATGAGAGAGGGAGAGAAAACGATATATATATATATATATATATATATATATAGAGAGAGAGAGAGAGAGAGAGAGAGAGAGATTGAGAGAGAGAGAGAGAGAGGGAGTAAGAGGATGAGAAAGTGAAACTAACAGTCAGGATGAGAGATTGCAGTACGGCACAAAACACAGACAAAGTGAACTCTGAGAGACACAAAGATCAAATCCCCTGAATGGGGTAAACAGATCTTAAAGCATTTAGATCGATAGGAATTACGATACTTGCATGATTCTTCGTGTGGCTGAGAACCAAAGCGTGTGTGTGTGTGTGTCTCTGTCCTTGTGTCACGCGTTCACGTGGTCTTTCAGAGCGAGGGAGCGCGTTAGTTTGAATGTCCTTTGAGGTGCAGTTGCTGGTTGGTTCAAAGAGTCTCTTTAAAGTCGAAGTTGCCGATTACGTTAATTTCGCTGAAAGTGAACGTAGGAAAGTCTGAAGACGAAAATAAAGAAAGATTAAAGAAAAAGGAGAAACACGGCGTAAAGCTCCCTAAGGAGCCATGGTACGGAAAAACCTCTCACAGGGAAAAAGCTCTCCCAGAAACTTCTGTGTCAGTCTTTTATGGAGAGGAGGGGTTCCTGCTTCGCGTATGTGAACCAATTATCTTAGAGTATCTCGAGCGGGAAAAGTTTTTCTTTGTCCAGTCAGGATAATTTGTGATGGTATGAAATTTTGTCATTTCTACCCAGAAAGATTGTACACACAGAACAATACATTTTACTGTAATATCCTATGTATGACTTGTTTAGTCAAAACAAGACGGTCAAACAGGTACCAAGAATGGCCGGAAAGAGTAGAAGAAACATAAAGTTACATTCATATGCAGAATTACACACATTTAATGTTCACTCACACGACTATAAAGCCATAATACCGGCTACCATGACCTAGGAAAGATCAAATTCAAGTTTATACATTTCTTAAGTGGTTATACTTATAGAAAATATAAGATTGCAGAGTCTATTCCTCTTTCTTTATCAGAATTCAAGTGGGAGCTATGATTCCCTTGGAATTCCTTTTGGGGGTCAAAAAGTTTTATGACCTAGCAAGAGGGAGAGGCACAGAATTTGATCCTGTTAGGTATTCTTTCTTTAGAAATACACTTAAGATTCAAAGTTACAGAACAGTCTCAAATTTAATCTATAGAATAAGACAAAACTAATTAGATATGCATGCATACAGGAAGGTTAGATACAATTCTGTGTTATATACATTAAGGATATTTCTATCCTAAGTTGCACACAAAGGACGTTTGTGTGCGGGTATGTATGGCGTGTGTGTATAAGTTCATCCCATGGTTGGCGCGGGCTGTTGATTCCCCCTTCTTGGGGAATCACGTGGGGAATCCTGTGGTCAGCATCTGTCCATCCGTGGTGTGTACCACGTGAGGGTTTCAAGAACAACGGGGTTCTGTTTCTTAATTGCGCAATGCGTCATAAATGGAGTTAATCAATGACCTGCTGGCAGACATTGGGGCACCATTTCACATGATTCAAGGTTTTGTGAATTAAACATATATGTGTTCATATTTGTTCAGTAGTGAAAGGAAAACAGGATTGCTGTCGTACGCACAAGTTGTGATTTATAAAAACAAACTTGACAGAAAAATTTGCGCACCTGCACGCAAACTCTGACCCATGCGTACGAACATTTTGGAGATGGAGCAGTTTGGCGACACTGATGGTGAGCTGGAGTTACATGTCTTTTTGGTCACTTTTAGACATAAAATCTGAAGAAAATTATACATATACAGAAAGATAATACAAATATAATTTCACTCACCAAGCCAATCACATGAAGCAAACATCCGTCCCTTCTTAAATGTCCGTGCCAGCGAGCGCGTTGGGCCGTTTAGTGAAACTGACATATCTTCATTATAAGTCCTAATCATAAATACAGTGCATGTTCACAATAGCAGTTTAAATAAATACATAAAAGAATGATTTAAACTATGTTTTACTTCTTATGTAAACATTTAGATTAAATATGCCATTCTGATTAATGATGCCATTCTGATTAATGGAGTTAAACACTTAAATTACATGAAATCATTACTGAGAAGTTACAACATTTTTTATATAATTTTTAAATTTAATAAATAGAAATATTTGTTGTGGATGCAATGCTTTCGAACAGTTTTCCTCTGGCATGCTGTGTTTTAATGTTTTAACTACAGAGATAATTGCTTATCATGATAATAGCAGATTGTCTGAGAAAATAGTTTCGTGCAAATAATGCACAACAAGATCTATCTGTTTCCATTAAAAATATAAATCAATTAAAAATACTCTTTGGCCAGTGGAAAATATAGTGTAAAATACATTTTAGAGAATTTTTCTCAATTTGATTTATTTATTCAAAAACAAGGCAAGGATAGACTACTAAATGATTTTTTATTAATGTAAAGTGACAGTAAATCCGTATTTCATATTTTCCTAATGTCTTGTACCGTTAAACATGTTATCACGTGGATGAATAATCATATGCAAATGATATGCAGATGAGGATATGCATAGTAAAACTAGGCGTTGTAAGCTCCATATATGGTTGTTTCGGGGAGGAGACGCATGTGCGCACAATCTTCCGCTAACTGTGATTTATAAAGTGAATTCTGCGCAGTTTCTGGCGTACGCACGGTTTTATAAGTCTGAATATTTTTTTGCGTACGGCATTTTTGGCTTTCTGGCGCACGTACACTTTTAGTAAGGATCCTACGCACAGTTTTATAAATGAGGCCCCTGGTCCCTTTCTAAAAAATAAATAAATAAACACCTGTAAACATGTTGATATCAAGACAAACTATAGGGCTGCACGATTCTGGGAATACATTTTAGATTTTTCACTCACACACACACACACATATACATATATATATACACACACAATATATATATATATATATATATATATATATACACACACACGCTATATATATATATATATATATATATATATATATATATATATATATATATATATATATACATATACACACACACTGCCGTTCAAAAGTTTTGGGTCGGTATGATTTTTAATGTTTTTAAAAGAAGTCACGTATGCTCACAAAGGCTGCATTTATTTGAGTAAAAATACAAAACAAACCCAGTAATATTGTGAAATAATATTTCAATGTTAATCAGCTGTTTTCTATGTAAATATATAGTAAAGTGTAATTTATTCCTGTGATCATTACTCCAGTCTTCAGTGTCACATGATCCTTCAGAAATCAGTATAATATGATGATTTGATGCTCAAGAAACATTTTTCATTATCATCAATGTTGAAAACAGTTATTTACATTTTTATTTCAGGATTCTTTGATGAATAGAAAGTTCAAAAGAACAGCATTTATCTGAACAATAATCTAATCATAAGTGACTTCTTTTAAAAACATTAAAAATCTTACCGACCCCAAACTTTTGAACGGCAGTGTCTATATGTATATGTATTTTGTAAATATATATAGGAACATCTAGTTTGTTGTTCCTTGTATATACGCATGTGTAGGGCTGCATAAAATAATAACAATAGCCTAGATAGCAGGCAGCCTATAAATCGTTAAAAATGAACACTTTTCAGTAACACTACACTAGACAAACATATATTGTTTATCATATGTTACTTCAAATATTTCTATTCGTTATGAAATGAGATGAGTTTGTCGTGAAGCCTAATGTGTGGCGTGTTTTGCTTTTCAAACACACAGCGTGACTCAGACCCAAACTTAGCTGTCTATGGGGGGTCAGAAAGCTCTCAGATTTCATTATTAAGATCTTCATTTGTGTTCTGAAGATGAACGAAAGTATCACAGGTTTGGAATGACATGAGGCAGAATAATTAATGACAGAGTTTTTCATTTTTGGGTGAACTATCCCTTAAACATGTTCAAGCTAAAATTGTAGCAACATTATCATTTAAATGCTATTTTTCTTAATTGCATTTACACTCACAGTTATACCCGCGATGAATGTAGCAAAATTACATGTGGATTTGAAAATGCAATCATTGCATCAAGCGCCTTAACTTTGAGTGTAAATGCAACTAGGAAAAATAACTTAATTATCATTTTTCTACAATATTTGCTTGAACATGTTAAACATCTAATTTCTGTAATAGATTTTAATTGTAATTTTTAAAAACGTATAAAATGTTCAAATTTATGTTTAAACTATATGTTAAAGCTAGTGTAGTAATGTGAATTATTATATTATTGATTTTGAAACTTTTTTTTTTGCTCCAGATGTTGCACATACAGTATGGAAAATGTAAATTAAAATACAAAAATACATTGCCATTTTACACATTGCATTGCCATTGTGCATGTTACATTTCAAATTGACATTTGGTACCTGTATGCTACCATACTTTATGAATGTCAGTTTTATGTGAATATGCTTTCAATTAAGTGACAAAAATCTTTCAGATTTCATTTGAAGTGCAGTTTTACTGTGCTTTATCAAGATTGACATCACTCTGTCATTATGGCAAACAAACAACTTCATCAGAAAAAATAATATCCTATTAAGAACCTATTAACCTATTAAGAGGATGCAGTCAGACTTTCAGATGTGTGATCAGTGAGACCAGTACTGACGGTTTACCCCATCATCTTCATGATCTAAAAATCAAAGACACATTTGCTGAGTTTCAACAAAGTTCTCTGATAAAATGAATGACATGTATATGACAGGGAAGAATCAGGTAATCGCATTCATTTAAACACAGAGAACGAGTGATCAACTATTTATCTGTTTAGCGTTCAATCACGTTGTTCATTCAACAACTGCATTACAATATTATGGACAAATGTAAAGTACATGGCACCTCTGGTTAAGCATTCATTTACACTAATTACGTATTAAATGTGTACTTACGACACAGAAATTCAATAGTTTTACAATATATTTGCAGACGGCTTATATCACTGACTGGATTCTAACGTTAATTACGCTATTTACACTCGCTCGCTAATGTCATGTTGAGTGGCTGTAACGCTTTATACATTTTGTATTTAGTTAAACATAAAACCCACCTTTGAATTTCATCTTCTCTTCCTCTTGTAATTCGAGTCCAACCTCTCAACTTCTTCTGACAATAAAGAGGGCAAAGCCATGGTTGCGGTGGTGCTCGTAATCCGCTTCCCGCTCTCTGAGATTTGAAGTAACAGTAACAGCAGCGGCCTTGGTCAATCAGTTTCATGTTGCTAATAGCTAAGTTAACAGTTTAGTGGAAAATGGAGAACAAACGCCATATTATGTACACGCGATGACTTAATACTAGTCAATAATTGCATTAGAAATATTTTAAAAAGTGTATACAAGTCAAATGGCTAAAAAGCATTTGATGCTAAGCTAATTTAATTAGCTAAATTAACGTTAAGTGGCTGAAACATTTATATTTTCGACTTGTGAACTAAATATAAACATAAATTATCAGAACCCACCTTTAAATTTGTTCTTCTTCAAGTTTGATATTTAAAATAAACCCTGTACCGCACTGCAGTCGTGTAGCCTGCTTCCCGCTGTCAGTTCGGAAAATTCAATAACGGCTGAAGTGTTCCCTTTCGAGAGGTCTCTCCTATTGCGTAAGTAGCTTACGCTATGGGAAAACTCCTTTTCTCGAGAATATTGAAGTCTTTATGTAAAACGCATTGCGGCTGCACAGCTGACAGCAATGAACGAAGGAGCTCGGTCATTGGCTGTGCTGCGGCAACTTGCTCGAACCAATGACGGGGCGACTCTGAATGCGCGACCAATGAGCGCGCTTCACGCCTGCGCGCGTCAGAGCCCGCCAAGATGGGCGTGGCCAAGAGCTATATATTGGGCGCCCCGTCATGAGAGTTCTTTAGATTTAATCTCCTTCAGCGAACACCTTCTTCGCTGGATCCTCCGGATTATTGGAAGCCTTCGCCGCCGTGGAAAAGCATACCAGCGGGATTGCTACGAGGACGTCGGCACCTTCAGCCGCCTTCAAGCACCTCCTACTGAGCCATCCGGCGCGCCATATACGCAAGTATTTTACATCTGTCCGCCCCGCGACATTTGTGAAAGAGCAATTTTCCAATAAGGCGTTGTTTCAAATGCCTTCCTGCGCGTCATGCAGAGACCTTCTCCCGGACGGGGATCGTCACATCATCTGCGCTCGCTGCCTGAGCCGGGACCACGCAGAAGCTGCATTGACCAAGGGCGGATGCCCGGAATGTGATGACCTGGGTCTCTCCGCACTACGGGCTCGCCTCGCCGCTTTCGCCGTGAGCGAGCCCATCGCCACCCCTCTGTTTGAGCCGCGCACTAAGAAAAAGCGCCGCTCACAGAGGCTTCCTGAACCTGAGCTCAGTGACGTCACGCCGAGCCAGTCTCCGCGTGCTTCACCGCCGCTCTTGCCTTCCCCACCGCCGGTTCAGTTCACCCAGCCGGACCCACACCCCTCTAGCAGAGTGGTGGGCCTTGTGACTTTCGGCGCGTCCGAGGACGACGGGGGAATGGACGACAGCTTGTCCATCGACGCTGCATCGGACGACTGGCCGGGCTCCACTCTCAACCCCGCCCCGTCGACGCTAGCTAGCACGAGCGGGGGCTCCACTATGGATACTGAGATTATCCGTGTCCTCTCTAAGGCCGTGGAAGACCTCGGGCTCGATTGGTCATCGGAGCCGACTGGATGAGTGGTTTCTGTAGGGGCGCCAGCAGGCCCTTCGGCAAAGGCCTTCTCCCTTCTTCCCGGAAGTTCACGACGAACTCACCAAGTCGTGGAAAGCCCCCCACTCTGCGCGCCTAAAGCCTTCTTTTTCTTCTTCGCTCTCCTCAGTGGACGGCGCGAAGGAAAGAGGCTACGAGGGAATGCCGCCCCTCGAGGAGGCCGTGGCCAATCATCTCTGCCCGCCCTCCACCACCGGATGGAAAGCCAAAGCTTCCCACCCCTCGAAGCCCTGCCGCACTACCTCTGCTCTCGCCGGTCGCGCCTACGCCGCCGCCGGCCAAGCTGCATCAGCGCTTCACTCAATGGCAGTACTTCAAGTGTTCCAAGCCAAGCTTCTCCGCTCTATGGACGAGTCTGGCCCCGAACCCGAAGCCTTCAGGGACCTACGCAGCGCGACTGATATAGCTCTGCGAGCCACGAAGGCCAACGCCCAGTCCATCGGCCGTGCTATGGCTAATTTGACTGTTCTCGAGCGCCATCTGTGGCTGACTCTGACTGAAATGAAGGACGCGGATAAGGCGCCATTTCTCGATGCGCCTATCTCCACCAGCGGGCTGTTTGGACCGGCGGTTAAAGGTTTCGCCGAACGCTTCACTGAGGCCCAGAACGCTTCACAAGCTATGCGTCATTTCCTGCCAAAGGGCTCCAGCTCATCGCAGAGCAGACAGAGACCGCCACAGCCGCAGCGGGCTAAAACAGCTCCCACCGCCTCTCAGCCCGCGCCTCAGGCTGACGCTCGACGCCGCTCGCGCTCTCACAACCGCAAGCCGCCTCCTGAGCGACGGGGTCCTCGGCCCAAGATTGTGCTGAACCCTGAGCCTCGAAAGCCGTCCTAGCCACAGAAATGAGAAGAGAGAGTGCGTGTCTCGCAAAAGCCGGACCACTCTCTCTGCAAAAGCTCAAACATTACCCAGTCCCCTTACAGGCGGCTGGATATGTCCATACAGCAGTCAATGGGCCAGTCACAGAGCTCGCTCACCTGCAAACAAACGCCGTTTTTACGGCGACGCACAGAAAACACAAAAAGAGTCTTTTTCTGCCTGCATCACTAAGGGTTCACATGTCCACAAAGTGTGCATTCCCAGATACTGTCAAAACAGTGCCAAATTCATTCCCAGCTCAGGCTGCGCTTCCCATGAATGTAGATCACGTGCCTAAGGTCATGTACGCACCACTACACACAAGCACTGTTCACACAGTTATAAATTCATCCCCAGTAAAAGCGGGAAACATTATAAAAGTGACGCTTGTGCCTACCACTGTTTATGCACCCCCACTTATAAACACTGCCCTTACAGTGTCAAACACAACCTCAGCTCAGGCTGCGAGTTTTACAAACACAGCGTGCGCTGTTGTAATCACACACGCGCCCATTCACTCAGCTGCTCAGCGCGCGCCCGCGCCTCTGAGAGCTACGAGCTCAGGCGATTCGCTGGCCGGGTCCCTACGTCACAGCGGCCCGCCCCTAGCCTGTATTCAGCCCATATCTGTACACGCAGCGGCATGGGAAAACATTCCAGATATGCCGAAATGGGTATTGAATATAGTAAAGCACGGATACTCGCTCCAGTTCGCTCGCAGACCACCACGTTTTACGACTGTGGTCGAGACGAAAGTGAGAAAAGAGTGTTCACATGTTCTACGCACCGAGGTGCGCAAACTAATAGAAAAGGGCGCTGTGGAAACTGTTTCCCCCTCTCTGAGCGGGACAGGTTTTTACAGCCGCTATTTTCTTGTCCCGAAAAAGGATGGCGGTCTCCGCCCCATCCTAGATCTCAGACACCTGAACAAAGCACTAATGATTCGCTCGTTCAGAATGTTAACAACCAAGCATATCCTCGCGCAAGTACGCCCAGGAGATTGGTTTCTCTCAGTGGATCTGAAAGATGCTTACTTTCACATTCCAATAGCGCCTCATCACAGGCCGTTTCTGAGATTCGCTTTCGAGGGACAGTCATACCAGTACACAGTACTCCCTTTCGGCCTGTCCCAGGCTCCCGTACATTCACGAAATGTATGGATGCAGCACTTTCCCCCCTAAGACGAAGGGGAGTGCGAATACTGAATTATCTCGACGATTGGCTGGTTCTAGCACAATCAGAGAGTCAGTTAATAACACACAGATCTTGGATTATCAGCCATTTAGAATGCCTGGGTCTAAGAATCAATTTTGCAAAAAGCATACTATCTCCCAGCCAGAGGATTTCTTTCGTGGGAATAGTTCTAGACTTGATGCAAATGACAGCGCGTCTCTCATCGGAGCGCGCGCTCACCATCCGGCGGCTTGCAACATCATTCAGGGCGGGCGCGCACGCCCCCGTCAAACGGTTTCAGAGGATGCTCGGTCTCATGGCCTCAGCATCGGCCGTACTCCAGCTAGGATTGTTGCATATGCGCCCTCTCCAACGCTGGCTCAAGAGCCGCGTCCCTACTCACGTGTGGCGTTCGGGCCACTTTTTAATCAGAGCGAACCACGGCTGTATAAAAGCCCTGACGCACTGGAAAGCCGCCGACTGGTACCAGTCAGGCGTGAGTCTGGGTGTGAACACAAGGAGAAAGATGATAACGACAGATTCCTCCAAAATAGGTTGGGGGGCCCTTTACGAGGGCAGGCCTATCTCCGGCTTTTGGTCAAACCCGGAGAAGTGCCTACACATAAACTGTCTGGAAATGAAAGCGGTCGCTTTGGCTCTCAGAGCCCTGCTCCCACATCTAAAAAACGAACACGTCCTGGTCCGAACGGACAACATGACGGTAGTGTCGTACATAAATCGCCAGGGTGGACTCAGGTCGAGCTCCATGCATTCAATGGCCAGGAGACTCATTTTATGGTCCCAGCACAACTTGCGCTCGCTGAGAGCAGCGCATGTGCCAGGCGCCCTGAACCAGGGGGCAGACATGCTATCCAGAGACAAGATTCTCCCAGGAGAATGGGCTCTAAACCCGCTGACGATTCAGTGGTTATGGAAAACCTTTGGCAAAGCGGAGATCGACCTCTTCGCCTCCAAGGAGAACGCGCACTGCTCTCTTTTCTTCACGAAAAGCACGGACGCGCTCGCCCAGAGCTGGCCGAGCTGCCCCTTATATGCCTTTCCCCCGTTCGCGATGCTGCCACAGGTCATCAGTCGGGTCAGAGAGGAGGAAAACGCAGTGCTGCTGATAGCCCCACTCTGGAAGAACCAAACATGGTTTCTAGATCTGATGCAAATGCAATCTGCACCACGGCCGATTCCACTGAGGCCAGACCTCCTCAGTCAGGCCAGCGGGATGATATTTCATCCCCGCCCCGATCTGTGGGCCCTTCATGCATGGCCCCTCAACGGGTTCCCAGGAACCTCGCGAGCGGAGCACTAAAAACCATCGCTGAGGCGCGGGCGCCCTCCACGAGACGCTTATATGCCCAGAAATGGAAAGTGTTCAGTGACTGGTGTAATACCAAGGGCCTGAACCCTGTAACATGCGAGATTACGAGTGTACTCGTTTTCCTACAAGGGGTTCTGGAGGCGGGCCGCACCCCCTACACGCTCAAAGTATATGTGGCTGCCATCACAGCGTCACACGACCTTGTAATGGAACGTCCATTGGGAAGAAACGACCTAATTATTCGTTTCCTAAGAGGCGCCAGGAGGATGAACCCTTCACGCCCCCCCTCAGTGCCGATCTGGGACCTAGCTATGGTCCTAGACGCTCTTAAAGGGCCCCCGTTCGAACCACTCCGAACCGTGAACCTTAAACAGCTCTCGCTCAAGACGGCGCTCTTGCTGGCACTCGCCTCGGTCAAGAGAGTGGGCGACCTGCACGCGCGTTCAACAAGCGCTGCCTGCCTAGAATTCGGACCTAACGACTGCAGGGTCGTCCTTAGACCGAAACATGGGTATATTCCTAAAGTGCTCACCACTCCCTTCAGAGCACAGGTTATCTCCCTAACTGCGCTTTCGTCTCCAGCAGACGAACACGACGCTAATCTACTCTGCCCCGTTAGGGCCCTCAGAGTGTATTTGGAGCGTTCTGCCCTATTCAGACAGACAGAACAACTGTTTGTATGCTTTGGCGGCCGTACGAAAGGTTCCGCCGTTTCAAAGCAGAGAATCTGTCACTGGATAGTCGAAGCTATAGCGCTGGCTTATGAAGCTAAGGGACTTCAATGCCCCTGGGGAGTCAAAGCACACTCCACCAGGAGTGTGGCTTCTTCCTGGGCATGGTCGAGCGGGATACCGATCGAGGATATTTGTGGGGCGGCAGGCTGGGCCTCACCGTCCACATTTATCAGGTTCTACAACCTACAGGTCCCGACATTGCATTCCAATGTGCTATCAGCATAATGCTAGTTGAACTGCGAGTTCGTATCTAGATTATGTATGTGCTTGTGTCACACTGAGTGCCTTCTAGCCGCTCTGTATCTTTTCCCATATATAAAGCTCGCCTCTGCCGGCTAGTTGGATGATAACTTTGCTTTTCAGCTTAGGCACCTGCCTCTGGCTATTATAAGGCGAAGTTCAGCACGCACGGCGTTTTGCATGGTGTTCCCATAGCGTAAGCTACTTACGCAATAGGAGAGACCTCTCGAAAGGGAACGACTCGGTTACTAACGTAACCTCGGTTCCCTGAGAGGAGGGAACGAGTATTGCGTAAGCTGCCGTGCTTGTGCTTGGTTAGTTCGCTTCAGTCGTTTTAACCTAAAGAACTCTCATGACGGGGCGCCCAATATATAGCTCTTGGCCACGCCCATCTTGGCGGGCTCTGACGCGCGCGGGCGCGAAGCGCGCTCATTGGTCGCGCATTCAGAGTCGCCCCGTCATTGGTTCGAGCAAGTTGCCGAAGCACAGCCAATGACCGAGCTCCTTCGTTCATTGCTGTCAGCTGTGCAGCTGCAATGCGTTTTACATAAAGACTTCAATATTCTCGAGAAAAGGAGTTTTCCCATAGCGTAAGCTACTTACGCAATACTCGTTCCCTCCTCTCAGGGAACCGAGGTTACGTTAGTAACCGAGTCGATTTCTACCAATCAGCGTCTTGTTGCTATGCCAAATATACTCAACACAGCAAACAATCATGAATGAAACAGTAATTTGGCCTATCACTGTACCCTTGATGTGAGAACATATACCTTAATTTCAATTATACCTTAAAAGGTATCAAACAGTATCATCAGAGTTCTTTCCTGTACCATTAAAGGTACTATTATTGAAAAGGTACAAAACTGTTCTTTGAGGAATATTATTTGTACCATTGTGTAACTTTTTTTTTCTGAGAGTGAATTTTAACAAAATTAACCGTTTTTTTTTTTTTGAAAAGGTACAAAACTGTTCTTTGAGGAACATTATTTGTACCATCGTGTACCTTTTTTTCTGAGAGTGAATTTTAACCAAATTAACCATGGTTTTTACTATAGTAAAACCATGGTTAATTTTGTAGTTACTATGGCTTTACTACAAAAACCATAGTTCATTTTATGGTTACTATGGTTTTACTACAAAAACCATGGTTAAACCAAGGTTACTGTAGTAAAACCATGGTTCATTTTGTAGTTACTATGGTTTTACTACAAAAACCATAGTTACTACAAAAAGACCATGGTTAAACCACGGTTATTGTAGTAAAACCATGGTTAATTTGTAGTTACTATGGTTTTACTGCAAAAACCATAGTTAAACTATGGTTCATTTTGTAGTTACTATGGTTTTTCTACAAAAACCATAGTTAAACCATGGTTACTACAAAAAAACCATAGTTACTACAAAAAAAACATGGTTAATTTTCATAAGGGTTACAGCAAAAAAAATACCAATAGCATAGTGCAAATTTTTAAAAGCCAAAGTCATACTTTATGATAAATTAATTTCTGTAACATCAGATAAAAACACTGCCAATGATAATTGCAGTTACAGCAGATAACCATTATTGCATGATGCAGATAAGCATTGTTTAAATAAAACAAACATTTATTTAAATAAAACATCATTGCCTATAATACAGTAACATAATGAAGATAAAACCATATACAGTCTTTCACACATTATTGCATAATCCAGATAAAACCATATACAGTCTTTTCCTTGTGTATAAACACTCTTTAAATAAAAACATAAATAATTATAGAGCAATACTCACTTTTAGCCATTGTCTTTGATGGAGAGATGATGAGCCAGAAGAAATCACCAAAGTTTTGGACCCAGACCAAAACACAGTGGCTATTTATATATCTCACTGGAGTGGGAGGCCGTGCAAAAAGGTAGAACTGTGTGACCGCAAGATGGCGCCACTGTTCTATGCATGAATCTTTTTACTCAAGGGCGCCTTGTACGTAATTCACTGTAGTTCACTGATAAAGATGTAAAAAAAAAACCTGCCCCTACTGTCTTGAGCTATGATGTTTTTTAATTAAATGCGTATCGCTGAGGTGAAGTGGCACTCTAATTTTTGCCCAACTGTCACACGCATACTTCGTCTCCTTTGACTCTTGCTGCCTGTGTTGTGATTTATTTTTTATTGCGTGATGTTTTGTGGATACACGCGACCGTAAATTACTATAATGAAGCACGAATCCTGAGAACAACAGGTGATATCACACAGTCACACACACACGGAAAAGAAGTGCGCGCGGTTCTTTTGACTAAGATAGGAGGATGAGCGAATTTGAGAGAGGAGTACAGTAATTTATTGACGACGGACTCGCTAAAACAACAGATACCATCCTCGCGCACAGGCACACACACACACACTTAACTCGGAGACTCAGAGAGAGAGATACGTATGCGGGATCTTTTCAACTTTAACCCATTTTCTTCAACACTGTGATACGGTAGGATGATTTTATTTTTTGTTTTTAAAATAATTGCTTCAGTCGCTTTTTGTTTTAAAGGACCCCATTCATAACCTGTATGTTTTTCATCTCTCTAAAACATGTTGGATGATTTTTATTTTTGTTTTGAAAATATATTTTATACACTTTTAAAGATCAATGTGTTTCAACTTTAGTTAGTATGAAAAATATTTGTGAATGACTAAATGTACATTTTATAACCATTTTAAAGATCAATGCTTTTTCAACTCTAGTGTAAAATATGTGACATTATTAGAAAATCTCTTTTTCTCAGTGCCCCGGCAATGCGCGGGCTGGTTGGGAGGGAGGGAGAGGGATTCCGGGACCTCGCCTTTCACCAAATCTTCCGGAGTTATAAAAGTTATTATCCCCCGGTCAATAGGGCAAACCCAACTGTCAAAATTACATATCATATCCTGGTCAATAGGGCAAAACTAACTGTCAACTTGATATATTATTTCCTCTGGGTCAATAGGGCAAAACCACCTGTCAAAATAACATATTATATCCTGGTCAATGGGTCAAAACTAGCTGTCAACTTGATCAATCGCTAACAAGGGCAAAGGTTAACCCCACCGGAGGTTCACCGGAAGGGCAGGGGGCGGGGCTAGGTCAAAGGTCACCATCAATCATTTTGACACAAGCTAGATGGTATTAACTACTAGTGTCAACATACTCTGTCTCTCTCGTGCGCAGACACACTCGGTCTCTCTCGCGCACTGTCGCTCGCGCGCAGACCCACTGGGTCTCTCTCGCGCACCGTCGTGTAGTTCTCTTGCGCAGTTCGCTTTGCTTTTGTCCAGTCCGGCGCCTCATAACTGCAGTCCTTGCGCGCGCAGAGAGCGTCCAGTATTTTCTGAGGCTGAGAACACGGTAAGCGTGAATTCATGAAACTATTAAATAACATGTTTGCCAGAACATAACATCAAAATTTGTTAAATGCTGTGACAGTTTTTTAACTGTATTTTCTAGCCCGAATTTGTTTTCGAGCCGTTTATTCCCGCTCCTGCTCCATTCAAATCTTGCACGCTGACACCGTCCGGTATTTTCTGTGAGATTTGCATCAGATGAAGGTAAGTGTGAATTCATAAAATCATTGTAAATAACATGTTTACCATAGCACAACGGCAAGGTTTTTCAATGTCATATTTTTTCTGAACCGTATTTAGCCCACTGCCTTCAGTTACTGCGTGCAATGACAGCCTACTGTGTTTTCAGACATTTATATCAGGAGCTGCCAACTCTCACGCATTCACCGTGAGACTCATGCAATCGACCCTTTTCACACGCTCTCACGCCACACATCCATTTTCTCACGCAGAGAAAAATCGTGGACAAAGAGGACACTGACACCGACAGACAAGACAGAGAAGGTTACTTTTGATATGGAACAAATTCTCAGCTGTCAGATTCTGTCAATATTTTTACGAGATTCACACAATAACGTTTTGGCGCTTTTAAATGTGACCGATAGCTGTAGCTCGTCAGTTCAAACGGCACGTGATACAGTAGCCTACAATCCCCACCCCCCCAACAAATCCCACTCCAAGCACAACTCAAAAGTTGGCAGCCCTGGGTAAGTGCAAATTCATAAAACCTTTTTGAATAGAGTATTTACCAAAATATAAGAGTGTTGTTGATTTAAATTGAGTGCATTTATGTTGTAAATTTAGTCTAGTTATCTTAGCTAGTTTGGTAACTGGTAAGTTACTTAGCAACTACTACATAACATTAACTTACATTTCTAAGAAGTTATTCATTAGTTAAATATTCACGTTCATTAATGTTAGCCTCAGTGGTTCTCAAACTTTTTTCGTCGTGCCCCCCCTTAAACCTTTAAATAAATCTGCCCCACCCCCAAAAAAAAAAAAAATTAATAAATAAAAATGGAAAGATTTTTTTTAAATAAAAAAACGTGAATGAAATGAAAAGCACCTGCAATAGTTTCACTTTGTAATGTCATTATTTCATACAGTACGAGAGAATAAGAGCAGAAGAAGATGGATGTATGGATGGAGTACGAGAGAATAATAATAACAGAACTTAACTTTTAATTTAAATAAACAAAAACATTTAAATATTTCAGTGATGCTTTGGATGAGGAATATATAAAAGTGCAAATATATGACTGCTTTTAACAGTGCCTCACGTCACGAGCTCAGCTTCTTGTTCGTCTTTTAAGTTCGTCGAGTTCACAATAGGGATTGTGGAGGTACGTCACGCCGTGTTGCATTATGGGACGTGGGCGCCATCTTTACAGGCACGATCTCTGTTTACCTTTGGTATAATAGTGGGTTTTTGGCTAAAACGAGGTAAAATTGAAGAAGAACGGAAGAAATGGAGATGTTTAAAGCAAAAGAGAAGGGACCCTACCTGGAGAAACTAAATGCCACTGCCAAAAAACATTATTTGGACAAACTTTCCGCGATAAACAACGTTGATACATGATTTAGTTTTGGTGTTTGTAGCCTATGCTAAGTTGATTACTATTGTACATAAATTTCAAGCTATTTTACCTGAGAAGCAGCTCTCATAATTAATGTTAGCTTGCTATTTCCAGCATATGTTAAGTTTTCATAGGTTGTGCAAGAAAAAAATTGTTGTACATTACTTTATAATGCCACAAGATGGGGTAACTTGTTACAACTGTGCCTTATCGTCATCAGTTAATGTTGACACGTGTAAAAATGAGGGTATTTGGTAGTTTATTTTAAAATAGTTTGATGTATCTTTGCCCATCCCAGTTTATGTGTAATTAAAGGGTCTTTGTGGATGCAATCAGTACAGAAACAGATAAGTCACTTAATGTATTTATTAAGCAGTTATATAAAAACTTGATTCACAACCATTTTAAAAAGGCATGTAAAAAGATGTACAGAATATCAAAGCAAATTGTTAATTGAAAACAAAATAAATATAATTTGATTCATGCAACGTGTCCTGGCTTTATCATCTGCTAACATGAACCACAAATTCAACATCATTCATCAAATATTCTCCTAACTGTTAGTCATCGAGGAATATACAATACACAACCTCTTGCTTTGTACAACTTTTAACAAACGTAGTATGCAGTGGAGGACAGTAAGTAAAGTTTTTCCTCCTGATTGCGGCACCCCACGCGATCCGGCGTCTTCTCCTCAGCTCCTCGACCTGCTTCCCTTGTTGTTTTTTCCAAGAAAGAAAGCTGAAAAAACGTATTCCGTTGTTCAGTTTCCTCCCTGAGCGATCGTGTGACCTGCTATGGCAGTTGAACTGAACAACCATATCGACGTTTATTAAAATCTCGACAGATAATCCAAACACAGCCTCCAACACATGCATTTAAATACAGCGGTATAGGGCGCTATCCTGTAAATATGGCGGCGGACCCATAGTGCAACACGGCGTGACGTCATCTCCACATTCCCTATAGCAGCTTGAGTTTTAGTCTGCTGAAGAGGTGCTTTTCTACGGCGAGCAACTTCTATGTTGGGCCTGTTCCATCAGTGACAAGTCAACGGTCTGACAAGGCTCGAAATTGCGACCATTTTGGTCGCATATGGTCCTGAAATTTAATCTGTGCTACCTAAAAATATATTTGGGAGCATTTGTGCGAGTGCAAATAATGGTTGTGGTGCGACCTGTTTTTATTTCTCTACAAAACGTTCGCAAATTACTGCACAGTGTGTACCAGTGGCGGCTGGTGAAAAATATCTGAGGTGGGGCTGTGTCATATTCTGTCGGTAACATGGGAGTCTTTTAGTGTAGTGGCTTCGAGGTTGTGGAATGCTCTTCCTCAAGACATCCGTCCAACATCCAACCTTGTCTCCTTCAAAAACACATATTTTATCTGATTAGGGTCCGACTGGGCGTCTATGGCAGCCCATAGAACCGTTTGCGGGAAAGTTGTTTTGGTTTGACATTCTGATAGAGGACAGTCCCAACATTAAATACACCAATTTTGGTGTCTCTAACTCATTGCCTCTAGCGCCACCACCTGTCCAAAATTTCACTTTTATTATGCTAATGACTTTTGAACCGTAAGGCCTATTAACAAAATTCTTTTTTCCTCTGATTCCTGAGCTCATGTCGATTCGATTGCACCCTATGACGTCATTTTCCGTCATAAAAATATGGCCGCGATTTTGAATTGTTCAAAAAAACTACTTTTTCTAACTCGTCCTAGACGGTTTGTCCGATGTTAACCAAAATCGCACCAGATCATCTTCAGGCAGTCGGGACAAAAAGTTATGGAATTCAAGTTGATTCGCTTAACCAATCTCGAAAAATGCATAAACTAATTTTACGTAGCGCTTACAAAAACAGACGTAAGGCTGTATCTCCGCAACGCTTTATCGTTGCAAGACCAAACTTGGTACATGTCATCACAAGCATGACCTGAGGCTACATGCTGCGTTTCGGCGCAGCGCCACCTACTGGTCCGGAGATACAGAAAATGCCTATTTTTGCTGATAACTTCTGAACGGTTTGTCCAAAAATCATAAAAGTGGTCTCGTTAGATTCAGGGCATCATGTCGAGTCGAGCGATATCCAATTTTCCCAGATCGGCCATTTTGGCTGTCGGCCATTTTGAATTATGTGCTAAAATGCTGTATTTTCTGAACGCATGAACGAATTGTTACGAAACTCGGTATGGGTCATCAGTACGATGCCCTGAAGGAGCCTGAGAAGTTTCGGAACAGCGCCACCTAGTGGTAAAATGTATTTTTCAAATGCTTATAACTCTGGGTGTGGTTGACTTATTTTCACGAGAGTCATCTCGTTAGGTTCCTGAATCCTTGCCGAGTCCACAGATACCAAACATGCTAGGTTTTGCCTTACGGTTTGTGTAGCGTTGTGATTTAGCGCTTAAAAAACATTTGCCGATATCTTCGAAACCGTTAGTCCGATCGAGACGAAACCACCGTCAGAAGTTTGGAACCATAGCTTGTTAACTACATTCAAATTGCCAAAATGCCAAAATATTGATAGTAAGGTGTAGTAAAATTAAATCAAAGTCACGTGTCAGTCATTTTTGATGCGTTTTTTCATAAATGTCTATAACTCCGAAGCGAATTGAGATATTTTCACCAAATTTGGCACACACATGTATGGGTTCATTCCGAGGACACATGAAAAACATTGTGAGATTTTGCCTCTTGTTAGCGCTATAATAGAACAAAGCATGAAATTCCCATTGACTTCAATACAGTTTTGTGATGTAAAATGCTATACTTAACAAATGCATTACTGTAACATTATAAAAACTCAGAATTTGCCACCAGCACCATCCCCTGAAAGATGAACTGAACTGAAAAAAATCAACGTTGATAACATGTTGTTTATGAGAATTAAAAGTAATTTACATTAAAAATTTTAACTAAAAATATAAATATAGCTTTTTTTAAGCAGCACAAAAATTGCGTTTGTTACGCTGGCAATTTCGATGACGTCACTGGCATGGTAGGACCCGCAAAGGTATATAGGCAACAGCTGCAGGTCCTATATACACACACGAAAATGAGTACTTTTAATGGCATGAGTTACGCATTTGAGCATGTGAGGGACAGGCCAGTAGTATCTGACTACCACCACATGGAGGACGACCAGTTTCAGGCTCCACATACAGTACAGGATCGTTTAGGGGAAGTGACTGGTGCAGGCGCGGGCGCTGCCGGAGCATGGACACTGCACCGGAGTCGATCTGTTGCAGAGAGCTCAACCTGGAACATTTATTGATCTGCGAAAATGCATCACCATGCACCGTTCATTTCGGATGCTGTGCGGTGAGAGAGACGTGTTGGAGGAGGCTATGTTATCTCTCCGAGCTGAGACGCTGGAGCTGGTAGCTGGTATGCAACAATGTATTTTACGAATTGGCGACTGGGCTAGGCTAGGCTAACTTATATCCCTTTATAAGGCAGCTTAGGTTAACAGCGTACCGGCAGTTCACTCTTTGGGCGAGGGGGCATTTGGGAAGGATGAATAAGATTCCGTTCCCATCCTGTGCAGTGAACTAACGTTACATCTTTTCCCCTCAGCCGAATATCAAGGATTCTAGTATGCGTTGGACTTGTAGCTAAATAAAACATTTGATATCAGACGCTTCATGTACTCATTGACGTTTTCAACACATCTGTCTCTCGTACCTAGGATTAAACACTAGAAATCACGACTAGAATAATTTTGTTGACAAGGCCAGGGGGTAGAGAGAAGCTAGCTCTGCTAGTGTTGGTTGGCAACGGAGTAGCCTACCATGCCAGTGACGTAGTCGAATGTTGAAATCCAACATGGCGGCGCCCGTGTAACAACAACAACATTTTCAACGTACCATTTTATCCCTTTTAACAAATTCTGCCATTTTAATAATTGTACCAATGAGAATAAATAAAATACATCTGTTATATCACATTTTTTAAAATTTCAGTTCAGTTCATCTTGAAGGTACTCAAAAGATTTCGAGACAGCATCACCTGTTGGTCAAAAGTTAAAATTATATTTCCAAATATGCTAATAAGTTTTGAAAAAATATGCCTATTGTAATGACACTGGTCTTAATAGATTCCTTGGGTCATGCCGAGAACATAGATACCAAGTTTGACGTATTTGGACGAACTTCCTGTCCGCCATCTTTATTTACTTTCAAAACCTTCTTTTTCGAACTTCTCCTAGACCATTCGTCCGATTTTCACCAAAATCGAATCATATCATCTCCAGACCATGCCGACTAAAAGTTATGGATTTCGTGACGATTGACGAAACCGTTTTCGTATACCGCAGCAGCAAAGTTGAGGCATGCTGCCAAAATGACTATTAAGTCTTTATCTCTGCAATGCCTTCACATTTTGACACAAAACTTTGTATGTGTCATTGTCACCTCACTCTGACCACATCACATCGATTTCATAACTGCGCCACCTATTTGTCGAAAGTGATAAACCATTAAATCATCTTAAAAGTTACTGTATATATGATTTTTCAGCCATTTTGCCAAAATTCTCTTAAAATGTCTTTAATTGCTCCTTGCTGCAGTTGGTCTGCCACTCCCACCCATGATGGCATCTGTTGCCGCTTCTTGCGCTTGGCCCCGGTAATGGCTGCTTGCAGCTATATTTCTGTATATTACTCTTCAGCTCACAGTCTGTAAATTAAACATTGTTATTGATATGCTATTTGTTTGAATCCGTCTTTGTTTGTATCTTTAACCTAAATTTGTAAGTGACCTCTGTATATTAGGTCTACTTTCTGCCCTTGGTATGTGTATTGTGCTTTGATGTTGATTGTTCTATTCCTTAACCCAGTCCCAGTGGTTCTCAATCTTTTTAGAGTTGTACCCCATGAGGCTTTTAACATCTTACTTCGTACCCCCACTCTTCAGTCACACCTTTTTCAGTGAGGGACAATATTTGCCCCCCTTAAATCGATTTAAATTAAAAAAAATTCAATAGAGAAATGCACAATGATGGTAAAAACAAAGTGATGCTTTTAAATGTTAAATTAAAACTGTCAATAGGTGGTGAGTCATCAAGTCATTCATTCAGTAACAAAGCAAGTGGATGTATTTATGAATTAATAATTGAATCATTGACTCTAATGATTCGTTCAAAGCCGCAGATTTGTTCACAAACACTGCTGTGTGCTGCAGTTCTGCTGTGGCTTTCGTTGGAGCTATTATTTTGTTGTAAAAAAAAATACTGACAACTGTGTTGTAGCCTAAATGAACATCACTTATTATTAATATTTCGTTTGTTGAACTGTTGTATAAAATCAATGTCACATTTGCAATCGTGTGGACCTTCATATAATGTGATCAACATTAAACACAGAAACTCACACAGGGAATGTGTCTGTATCGAAGAGTGTTTGAATCTTATATCGATCTCCATGCACAGCCTGTCTATATTGTTCTGCATGCTAGTAAGTGCTAAATCTCTTATTTTACAAAGGTACATTGTCTAGAACGGTAGTATAGTGCGATTTGCCAAGGCAGCAATCTGCACAAGGATGTCATGTACCGGTATTTACAGAATTTTACCTGATAGAAAAACATGCTCAGTTTAAATCTTATTTTAAGGTGAGGTCGACTTAAATGCACGGCAAAATTCAGCATTTTGTTCCCGTACCCCCTTCTGTCACCTCACGTAAGTTACGTTACAACAGTTTGAGAACCACTGCCTTTAACGTTACATATCTTTGTAAAGCGACCTTGGGTGTTGGAAACACACTATATAAATACAAATAATAATTATTATTATTATTAATAACCACCCAAACACATTTTAACACAAACTGCATGATACCAGTGCTTTGTGATAAAGTCAGTAATTATTTAATGCCATATTACAAGGCTGAGGCATTCTTACACAAAAACAAACAAATTGCACAAACTTTCCATTTGCATTTGAAATTTAACTCAAACTGTTTACTTTCTCAGACAGGTGCTGCTTCCCTCACTCCGGTAACTGTCCATGCTGGATCTGTCACTGTTGTTTTAAAAAGTAATCACCAAAACAAGGCATTAGCATGACCGCATCCAGCTAGCCAGGCCTTTCTAGTGTACAGCTCCGATAGTGTTGCTGTCTGATAGAGATGCGCGCGCAGTTTGGGGCGCTTAAAGAATCGCCCATAGCTGGCCTGATTGGAGCTCGCTGATTGGCTACAGATTATGTCAAACATTTATATCTTAAATCAGCAATTGGCTAAACTGCTCCAGAGACCCGCCTTTCTGGGGCGATTTCTCCAGAGCCCCAAAGCTGATCACATGCACAGAGCGGGAGGGGACATGTAGAAAAAACAGACATTTTGAATTTCTATCATATTTTTGACATATACTGGGTGCATTTAATACCTCAAACACACAAATATTGACAATTTGTATATATTATTTATTTATGTATTTACATGTATTTATTTATGTATGTGGCTCATAAACTGTGGTCTGGCTCATGGGGGGGGCGGCGCCCTAGCGCCCTCTATTGGCCAGCCACCCTTGGTGTGTACCTTATGTGCGCTGATGCGCGGTAGCTGGACCATCATTCTATCCAACGATTACATCCAATCAAACTTCATCCTTACGTTCTTAACTTTAAAGCAGATTTTAGATTGGTTAATATTAGCTGTCAATCACTCCCACTCACTTTCGCTGCGCTACGTTGTCACGTGACAGGGAGCTGACTACCGCGCGAAATTTAAAAGGCTGAATAAGAGAGAAGATGAAATGAGGTTGTTACATTCCCTCTCCAGTCTAGGGGAAAAGAGGGACTAACAATAAATGAAAGATGTAAAAATAATAAATGTGAGAAATCTCCTTTTCCTCTATCCTAGCTCTATCTGTATTTCACTTTTATATTTAACAGATTTACACAACACCCTTTGAGTTTTACCTGATCACAAAAGGAAATTGAGAGAGAATGATTAAGTAGTTTTTATTTTCTTGAATAGAGGCCAACAAAGGCTTGCTCAATATATTTACAAAGTAAGCAAGGATCAGTAAACCGATAAACAAGTTTAAATAATAACCAAATCGTCAGGAGAGGGCCAGGCCAAAATAACAAACAAAATGGGGGCTTCCTAAAGTTTAAACCCAATTAAATTTCCTAACAAAAAGAAGATGAAATCAAAGACAATTATCTTACCTCTCTCCCTGACTAACAAAGAATAAACAGGAGAAAAGTTCAGGAGTAGATACTCCAAACAAATTGGCACCCGTCTCCCTACACAGTTGAACAACTTAAACTCACACAGTCTAAGAGCTCGTGGTACTCAAACACAGATCACACAGATCTCACAGATAAGGTTTAACAACATGTAACACCACAACGTCTGGGATAGCCGAAGAGGGATTCCTCCTGAACACTGTGTCTTTGGTGCTTTATACCCACTCCTGTTAATCAGTGCCAGCTGCAGGTGATTTAGGGTGCTGCATGGCAGAGAGAGAGAGAGAGACACAGAAGGAGGGGAGAAAACATCGCCAGCAAACAAACTCTAAATATTACGTCATGGGACGTAACACCCCCACCGATAAGTTTATAAATAACAAGTTATTTATAATAAACAGTCACCAATTCACTTTCACTATTTAAAAGTAAATAGCATTCACATGTTATTATAATCATAAATAAAACTATTTATGACCTAGATAATGCATCCGCAACAACATTTTCGGAGCCTTTTTTGTAACGGACGTCAAGATTAAACTCTTGAACGGCGAGAGACCACCGCATAAGCCGCTGATTCACATTAGACACGTGCTCAAGAAAAATTAGGGGTTATGGTCTGTGTACACTACGACTGGAGCTACACCACCACCTAAATACACCTCAAAGTGCTGTAGTGCCATCAACATTGCCAGTGCCTCCTTCTCAATAACACTATAGTTCTGCTGACACCTTGAGAACTTTTTAGAGAAGTATGAAACCGGATGCTCTACACAAAAATTATCCTCCTGCAACAGGACCGCACCAGCTCCTGAAGCTGAGGCATCAACTTCTAACTTAAATGGGGCATCAAACTGAGGGGCTTTGAGTATTGGGGCGCTACAGAGCAAGTCTTTCGCTGCATTGAAACCATACTCACAACTGGGTGTCCAGACAAACCTTTTTTAGTGCTTAGTAGATCAGTTAGTGGCGAGACAACGGTGGAAAAGTTTGGGCAGAAAGCACGGTAGTATCCACACATTCCAAGGAACCTGCGCAGTTCACGTTTATTAGAAGGGATATTGTATTCAAGGATAGCTGCAACTTTGGCTTCGACAGGCTTCACCATTTCCTGTCCCACTTGTTTACCCAAATAGCAGATCATTCCCTTTGCGAACTCGCACTTGGCGAGGTTCAAGGTCAACGAGGCATTAGCAAAGCGCTGAAAAACATTCTCAAGGGTGGATAGATGTTCTGTCCAGGTATGTGAGTGGACAACCACGTCATCCAAGTATACCTCACAGTTTTCCACACCTGCCAACACACTATACATCAAACGCTGGAATGTGGCAGGAGCGTTTCGCATCCCAAAAGCTAAGACAGAATATTGCAGAAAACTGTCTGGGGTGACAAAAGCTGATATTTCTGATGCCTGCTGTTTGATGGGGGATGCATTTCCAACATCAATGTCATGGGCACACATTGCAGTTTTTCCAGGCGTATCTGAGAATAGACTAGGGAACTTATGCAGCAAATCAGCGAGTTCTTCAGCTTGACTTTCACCAAGATGAGCAAGGTAACTCTTGAGGTCGTTTAGAATGGCAGAGTTCTGTAATCGTGTGGAGGAAACTTGAACTTCTCTGTTACACAATCCGTCGTCTTCCATGGTATAGTTGGTAACCATAGTAACAGTGGAAGTTGGCACACTTGCCGTCTCACACTTCGCTTCATCTGTGGGTTTGTCACACTTTGTTTCACTTTTGCATTGTGAGGTCACATACCTTTTCAGCATGTTGATGTGGCACAAACGGCTTTTACGTCTGCGGTCAGGTGTGTCAATAACGTAATTTGTGTCACTCACTTTCTTCTTGACAACGTAGGGACCATTAAACTTCGCCTGGAACACAGAACCAGGAGTGGGTAGCAAAGCTAGAACCAAATCGCCAGGCTGGAAAGATCTGTTAACAGACTTCTGGTCAAAGCGTGCTTTCATCTTGCCTTGTGCTGTTTCAATGTGTTTTGCAGCCAGCTCACGAGCGCTCTGAAGTCTCTGACGAAGAGACTGGACATAGTCAGGGATAGCCACAGGGGTTGAATGTTTAGTCAACAGTTGCTCACTCAACAACTTTAACGGTCCTCGCACCACATGACCGAAGACAAGCTCTGCTGGACTATATCCCAGAGACTCTTGTACTGTTTCTCTCACAGCGAACAGAAGAAAGGGGAGACCCTCGTCCCAATCTTTTTCTGTCTCAACACAATAGCTGCGCAGCATCGTTTTAAGAGTTTGATGAAACCTCTCAATCGCACCTTGTGACTCTGGGTGGTAGGCACTGGATAACTGATGATTTATGTCAAGCTCCTTAAGAATCTGTTCAAACATTCTTGACGTAAAATTTGTGCCACGGTCCGTCTGGATTACTTTTGGCAGGCACACAATCGTGTGCCTGCCAAACAATCGATGACCACACAATCGATGATCAGTCGTTCAAAGGGCTCACACATCACAGGGATTGGCGTAAGAGGAGCGACAGGAACTCTTTGGTTCGGTTTTCCTGTGAGTTGGCAAACTTTGCAAGTTTTGCAAAAGGCAGACACAGCAGACTTTATACCAGGCCAGTAGAAGTATCGGGAAACTCGATAGTATGTCTTTGTCACTCCTAGATGACCGGACATTACGTGTTCATGAGCCAGCTTCAACACATGCAGGCGATAGCCAGAAGGCAACACAATTTGCTGGACCAGCTGACAGTTCTCATCATCTTCATCTGGTTTCCATAAACGCATCAGTAGTCCTTGATCCCACAAATACATAACCCCAGAATTAGGCGCTTGCTTGCCGCTTTTCCTGCATTGATTTTTTTTTGTCCACCGCCAAATCCTTATTTGATCGGTGAGTGATAGATGACTGACTGCTGCACTTGTGACAGGGCGCATTACTGAAAGAACGAGCATAGAGAGAGAGAGAGCCGGTCGCGCGCGCGCACTCTCACCGTCTTCAAAACCTCTTGCTCTCTCCCTCCCTTGAGCATTTTAATCGAAATCAATTGAGAATTGAAAAGTTAAGAAGACCGAAGTTTCACGTGGAGCATTCGGGGATTTTTCTCCTGAATTACCACAGGGTGTGAATTGTGCTAAAAAAAATTGCCTTCTCTGAAAAGCGTTCCACACATTCAGCTGACATAAACCACAATTTCAATAAACAAAACAAACTATCCAGTGATGAAATGTTTTCTCTGTTGACACGAATCTTGTGCGATGTCCTAACTGCTGGGATAATCACACAACAATGCGTGCCGTAGCCTACACGTCCGCTTATGACACGTGTGATTCGCGAACTAATGACTCCTTTGAACTGATTCCATTTATGAATGGTTAAAACCATAGACAGTAAAAGAAATGGACACAGCGACCCCATTGATTTCAACGGAGAAGACTGAAGCCCGATTATTGCACTTCCTGCCTGATGGCTGAGCGACTGCGCAGGCTCAAACTGAGCTTGACGACAGTCTGACGGTTGTAAATCTTCTAGTAGCTGTTCTAAGACAAATCTGAATCACCTAATTCCTTAAACACGTTGTTGAAATATTTTGTCCTTTTACTTTTATGGACTCTCTATCTATGGGCTTCTCCCTTGACTTTATGCCTCTATGTCGCTACGATTGCCTCATAGACCGTAAAAGATTGCCAGCGAGCTTCTCCTCCTGTCTATACGGTAATTTCTCTAAAATGCGACACAGAGTCGCGTGGTTATTATGCAATCGTTTGCCTAATTTTACAAAAACGGCTTCTACGGGGCCATAACGTAAGATGCAAAGTAATGGAGCCTTTTATACATTGTCGTGTTTCTTTAGAAATAAATAATGGACAAATAAAGTCTTTGGACGCCTCAGATGTAAAGTTATTCGCTGTCAAAGCGACGCCAAAATGAATGGGTGTCAATGGAATGCTAACAGCAGGTGAAGTTCTGCTACAATGGCGGCCCCCGTGAAGCTTCAGTTTCCGGCTGATGGATTACCCCCTTGACTACCCCCTTGGTTAAAACAACTGATCTGTCCAACACTGAACTCACGAGACGTCTGAATCGGTGTAACAAATCAGTAACACTTTACAATAAACAGGGTTCCCACGGGTCATGGAATTTCTGGAATGTCATGGAATTTTAAAAGGTCTATTCCAGACATTGAAAGTCAGGGAATTTTATATATTTTTTGTCCAAGTCATGGAATATCAGGGAATTTAGTTTGTTGCTTTAAATTTTAGTTTCCATTTATCAAAATGTAATTTTTCTATACCGATTCTCACCAGCAGGGGGTGCAAGCGCGTGTTGTTGACGAAGACCAGAGCAACAGTTAGAGCAAGCCATTCATTCATAAAAACTCATTTACAACAATTGAGCATGCATTAAGTTTTTTGTGATGATTATCTGGGTCAGTATATATGCGGAAAAGATGATGAAGGCACAAAAGCTGTTTTTATGTTTCATTCATTAACTTCATTGTTACTTTCCCTGTGTAGCCTTAGGCTACATGTTATCAACTTTTTCTACCATGAACGGTAGTATAATCGGTTTCCCTCAGTACCTAATCATACTCAAGGATTCCCCTTCCATCAGGACAAAACGCTTAATGTAGCTTAAAGGATTAGTTCACTTTTAAAAAAACTTTTGCTGATAATTTACTCACCCCCATGTCATCCAAGATGTCCATGTCTTTCTTTCTTCAGTCGAAAAGAAATTAAGGTTTTTGATGAAAACATTACAGGATTTTTCTCAATATAATGGACTTCAATGGGAACCAAACGGTTCAAGGTCCAAATGACAGTTTCAGTGCAGCTTCAAAGGGCTTTGAACAATACCAGACGATGAATAAGGGTCTTATCTAGCGAAACGATCGGTCATTTCAAAAATAAATAAAAAAGTTTTATAAGCACAAATGCTCGCCTTGCTCTGTTCTGTGATGCGCGTTCGTTTCAACGTAACTGCATATTATGTGCCGTCACGAACGCGCATCACAGAACAGAGCAAGGCGAGCATTTGTGCTTATAAAACTGAAACTTTTTTATTTATTTTTGAAATGACCGATCGTTTCGCTAGATAAGACCCTTTTATTCATCGTCTGGTATCGTTTAAAGCCCTTTGAAGCTGCACTGAAACTGTCATTTGGACCTTGAACCGTTTGGTGAACGGTTAAAGGTGAACTAATCCTTTAATGGACTAATACAGTGATATAAAAGACCAAACTCGCACCTTATTGGGGAAGTATGCCTACATACATGTTAATATTCCTACATACATGATTAATCTGGGAAGGGTCATAGCACTTTCATATTGTTGTCCTATATTGTTAGTTTAACTGTAATTTAAGTCGCTTTGGATAAAAGCGTCAGCTAAAAGACTAAATGTAAAATTGGCTTGACATTCGCACATTTCTAAACCGTCTCTAAAGTAACATTGGTAGTCCTATAGGCCTAAATGTTTCTAACTTCAATTTATTTGAATAAATTGCGGATTATGCCTGACACCTACGTGAACACTTTACAGTTGGTTTTATGACTGCAAGTCGTTCTCTTCAAATGCTATTGAAGTTAGAAACGTGTATACCAATGTCGTATGTAACTTTAGAGACGGTCCCTAAATGTGCGAATGTCCAATGTCAAGCCAACTTATGCCAGTATCACTGAGAAACGCTCAGCTTTAAACTTTGCGCGTTAAGTACATATTCTGAGTCCTTCTGCTTGCCTGCGAGTTTGGTCTTTTATATCACTCTATTAGTCCATTAAGCTACGTTAAGCGTTTTATATGTCTAGCAGGGGAAACCTGACGTATTGAGGGAAACCCTAGTAGCTACTGCATGCAGCACAATCGCCGCAATATAAGGTCGAGGCAACTAAACAATCAATAGATATGTCAAACTCAAATGTAACATTGGATCTGTAGGCCTATACATCCGCATCGGGGGAATAACATTATAATCTCGTTCACGGTAGAGATGCATGTAGGCTACACAGGAAAAGTAATCTTGAAGACACTGAATTTCACATAAAACATAATAATCACAGATACACTTACATTGTTGTAAATGAGTTTTTATGAATGAATGGCTTGCTCTAACTGTTGCTCTGGTCTTCGTCAACAACACGCGCTTGCACCCCCTGCTGGTGAGGTCGACTAACAGCAGATGGAGATTATGCTCGGTAATCTACTGCTTTTCCTGCAGTTCCTGGACGTCAACATTGAATTTACTGTCGAATTTGAACCACTGAATTTGTGGAAGCGAATTTGCAAAGCGAAATAAAATGGACCGAAAACCGCCTGTTGAATATTATAGGTTGTATTTTTAATCAGTTTGAATATTTTGGAAGTGAAATATGAAAGGTGAATATGGATTATTGAAATTTTACTAATGAAAATGTGTTTGAAATGTTTTTAATTTAAATATTCACAGCTTAAATATTCAACCATGCTACATTTCAGCCCATAAAAATGAAAGCCCAAAAAATACAATGCATTAAAATACAAGCAGGGTTAATGCAATGCATATTTTTTTCAAGTAGTACAATTAAAAAAAAAAAAAAATGTTGAAAAAACAAAAGGGGCAATACATATTAATGAACATTTTCACAAATGTAAATATGTCAGATTATAGCCTTAGGCTAATTTCCATCTGCAATTCAACAGGCTTTTTGTTTCAAAAACATTTGGCATTATTTTACTTCCATATTATAGGTCATGGAAATTCATCTTTTTAGTCAGGGAAAGTCAGGGAATTTGACATTTGGTTTAGAGTGGGAACCCTGAATAAAGTTCAATTTATTAAACTCTAGTTAACTACATTAGTTAACATTAACTATTAATAATCTTAATTTCTACAGCATTTATTAATCTTTGTTAATGTTAATTTAATCATTAATAGTAGCCTTATTGAAATAAGATGTATTTGTTTACATTAGTTAGCCTAATGCACTGTGAAGTAACATGAACAAACAATGAACAGCTGTATTTTTTATTAATTAAAATTAACAAAGATTAATAAATACAGTAACAAATGTATTGCTCGTGGTTCATGTTAGTTAGCCTAATGCATTAACTAATGTTAACAAATCAAACCACATTTACTCAGAACACCTCTTAAAATGAGAATGTAAGTGTGCTTACCCCATTTATTTTTAGTAAGAGTGGTTAGGAAGATTTAACCTTAATAAAATACAGTATTTTCAGCTTATTTATATTACAATGTGAAGAAAACTTACCAAAAAAAAACCTTTTAGTTTAGACTGGAGTGAGGTGAAACCAGAAAAAAAAGCGCAAATCAAGTTGTTGTTGTTAGCTATTTGCTAATTGTATTCAATTGCATATGGTAAATTAGACTATTAGTTAAAATAAACTTTTTAATGCTACTTTTTATTCAAATTTTTTTATATGGATATGATGATATACCAAAATAATTATTAGGTTTAGCAAAGAAGGATTTTATCTTACAAAGCTATGAAATCCAGTGGTAAAATCACAGCTTTAAACAAAACAAACAACAACAAAAAAACCGAGGGCAAGAAAAGATGACAGTGTCCATCGGCCACCACCGAAAACCAATACATTTTAAGCCCGAGAGCTTGGTTAAACAAGGAGAGAGTGCCAAGCACAAAAAAATGCAGGGACAAGTATGTGGAAAACAAATCAGGATCGATTAAGGCTTTTAATCACCAGAATGCTGCTGGTCGTTCCACTGTACTGGCAGAGCTAAACGTCAAATTTGGTGGGTGCTCCTAAATTTTTGCTGGTGCTGCTAACTTTTTGAAGTTGGGAGCACCAGTGCTACCAAGTAAAAAAGTTAATTTCAAGCTCTGTCAGAAGAAGAACGATTCAGTGTAATTGCAGTTCGATGCCGCTTTATTAAGTCAGAGCGCTGACCGCTATTCACAAGTACTCCTCGCTGCAGACTGTAGCGCGGTGACGTCACGTATTCACGTCACGTATGTGTTACCACGCATGCGCCATATCACGGTGACAGCAAATTTGACATAATATTTTTAAAGAATGTTAATGTATTAAAAAAACTCAAAAGTTATAATGAAAGCAGCGAAAAGGAGTACAGGGCACATCCATAGTTTTTAACTATGCCTGATCTAAGATAAACTTATAAGGAATTTCAAAGTATATATTGTGTATTATCTGTGTAGTATTTTATTTAAAGTTTATTTTCACATTCTGTTGCACTTCACGGTTTAAATTACTGTAAACATTAATGGCACCATATATTTCTTATTTTAATCATTCCTCTGTAATAGTTAATAATTGTTTATTTTAGTGCATTATAAAACATTTATTCAAATAAAGTAGTTTGAAGTTAAACCAACTACATACAGTACATTGTCAATCTCTGTATCACATATTATGCATGCCAACTCAAAAAAACAAACTCATAACAGTGATAACCTTTATTTCAAAACAAAGATGATAATTGTGTAAAAGAAATATGCACATACACACAGAGTCAACCAGTAGGGCACCTGGAACTCTTGCTTATATTGTCTGGAAAATGCACTCCCGTTCACAACACCTAATTTAGATAAAATACAGAACAAACAATATTGAATCATTTTGAAGAAATGCATTAACAGTGTCATACAAGGAATTTCTTTTTTAAATATTTTAAACATATTACAGGAAGATGTTAGACAAATATATGTTTGAGTGTTATTGGCTTTGTCTGTAAAGTACCTAAGAGACTTACTTTGTTTATGAACAACATAAACTAGTTAAAAAAAAAGTTTGTCAAGACAAACTTTAGGTTGGCTTGAGAAAGCCTAGCCTGAAAGTTTGAAATAGTTTTAAAAGCTTGAAGTAGTTTTCAAGCTGAAAGTTTTGAGATAGATGGATAGACAGACAGATAGATAGATAGATTGCACAGACAGCACAGTGACAACAGTGTAAAACTCCCTTGATTGGTAGACCCAGGTCTCAGACACCTTTTTAAGAGTAAAGAAAATTTAAATTGCAGGGAACTCAATACATTAGTATGCTCTCTTAATGATAAAAAAAAAACTAAGGAGAATCACAATTAGTTTTATTTTAGCAAAATACAATGTTCAACTCCATTAATTTATTTTACCACAAATATATTTAACATAACTTACAGAACATACACTACATTCAGGAATGTAACTTTTATAGTAGGCTATGATCTGATACTGAGGAACAACATTTCTTTTGCAATGCATGCAAAAATAAATTTAACGTTGTCTGCTGAAATGACTCCAAAAGTTATTCCCGCCGGCTTAGTCTGCTAGCTGGCTACAAACTGTGGAATGGATTTCCTGAACGGAGGCGCGGCTCAATGAGACACAGAGTTATGAGACACGCCCCCGCTCAGGAAAGCCATTCCGCATTTTGCAGCCAGCTAGCAGGATAGCAGACATCCCAAGTCTCCCTGAAGTTCCGGGAGTCTCCCGCATATTGATAGCGGCTCCCTGATGCCCGCAAATTAGTTAAAATCTCCCGGAATTTAGAGCAAGCGAGCGAGCAAGAGCGTGCATGCGAGACAGAACATACTGTGCTCCAAACCGTGTAGCACGCGCACGACAGAGAGGGAGAGAGCGAGAGACCTTGCGTGTGTGTGTGCCTCATGAAGCGCATGTAAGACAGGCTCTCTGTTACGTTAAGTCAACCAGTAACCAAATCTTGTGTGTAAGATGTTTACAGTTTTCTTATATTTCAAATATTTGACATTTTAAAACCTTTATTTGTTGATGCTACAAGAGCCAGTGTACTTGATTTGTGCTGTTCAGATGCACAGTTTTATTGATAGTGTGTGTGTAAGATGTTTACACTTGCACTTTTCTTATATTTCAAGACTCAAGTATTTGACATTTTGGGAATGTAATAAATATTGCCATGACAATCAATTTGAAAGACTTACAGTTGCATATTTATTTTCAGAATGGGATTTTTCCTGTAACCAGAATTTCCTGTTTTTCTGACTTCCTCCTTTTCTGACCTTATACTTACCACAAGTTGCCTTTTGGGACATACATGCATACATACGTACATATCATACTTGCCTGTTGAGAAGAGTTTATTTCAGCATCATATAAAATCAACAAAAATGATAATAATAATATTAAATCAAAAACAGCTCTGGTATCGGAATAGTATCGGTATCGGCTGATATACAAATTCAGGTATCGGGATCGGATCGGAAGTGAAAAAACATGGATCGGTGCATCCCTACATACATACGAATGTTCATTCCTACTTCTGGTTCAGCAATTGGTGTACCTAGAAAACAATCTTAAGAAACCAGAAGAGACAGACGACCATAGGAACAAAAACAGTTACCCTAGCGGCGCTCTAGACAGCGCGTCCGCAATCATATTGTCAACTCCCTTCACATAACGAACGTCCAAGCAATACGACTGCAAAAACAATGACCATCGAATCAATCTTTGGTTTCGGACACTGCAAGGAATTTAAGAAGGTCAAAGGATTAGGATCGGTAAAGACCACTACAGGAGCACTGCCACTAACATAAACATCCAAATGTTTTAGAGCCATAATCAAAGCTAGCGTCTCCTTTTCGATCACTGAATAATTCCCCTGATAACGATTAAATTTCTTCGGAAAGAAACTAACCGGCCTCTCAATACCACAGTCATCCTCCTGCATGAAGACCGCCCCAGCCCCTACCTGGCTGGCATCCACATATAATTTAAATGATCTGTCTAAACACGGCGCCGCTAACACAGGAGCGGTACATAGGAGCGTTTTGACATGTTGGAAGTCATTTTGACAAACAGGAGACCAGACAAATTGAACTTTATCTCTCAACAAATCAGTGAGAGGCGCCACCACACTAGAAAAATTTCTACAAAATGCTCTGTAGTAACCTACAAGGCCTAGAAAATGCATCAACTCTTTTTTAGTTGTTGGAACTGGAAACTGCTCCACCGCCTGAATTTTCGCATTTACCGGACGCACCTGACACCTGATCAGTGCAAAAACGCACAGTGCCATCCAACTTAGGAACAAGTATACAGGGAGAAGCCCAGCTAGAAAAACTAGGCTCTGCAATGTCATTTTCCAGCATATATTTTATCTGCTCCTCCATTTGCTTTTGTTTATCCGTATTTACCCGATAGAATCTCTGCTTTTCACATCGTCCACCTCAATGTCATATTCTATCAAATGAGTGCACGTAGGAGAATTAGAAAATAAACAAGAAAAACGACCAATTAATTCTGTCAATTGCTCCACACGTGCCGCCGGCAAATGAGCGAACAATTTTTCCAATTCAGCCAAAGTCTGTGAGTTATTAAAACCACCTATAGACATTTCTTCAACCTCATCCAATGCTTTTTCAATGTCTCTACCGTCAGCTTTAACTGAAACTGCAGAGCCCGTAAGACACGCCGCATGAGCGTGAACTACTGTAGGAGGATCACTACCCACAGAAGGCTGAAGTACACTGGTAAAATAACTGGGGGTGTTGAGGGGGAAGGTATACTATATACTATATGAAGCCATACTATAGTATAATGTGAGATAGAAATAAATATTTAAGTCGTTAAATTCAAGTTCACGTAAACTTGTCATTCTCCATGTTCGGTTACGACAGTCAACGATGAAACTCTCTCCAAGATGATTCAATGTTACTATTATTACACTTTATCTGTAGATAAAGCTCTATGGTTTCGCATAAAATGACTATCTTGCTGGACTGTATTGCTGTACCTTAATCATGTTCCTTTCTACCGTGTGTCTGTTAGATCACAACACTGGAGAGCACTATAATGGTTCTTCACACGCACAGTAACTGAAATATAAAACTGTTAAAAGAAAAGGCTCAATAAACTATTGCATAGATAGATACTGTATAATACACTATGCATCGTGACACCGTGTTGCTTCAAGCGCATCATTCTGCGCTCGGGATGCGCATAAGCGCTTTGTGCCCACTGTATTGGAGTCTTTCATAATCATATCATAATACTTTTGCGCAATGAAAGATTATTAATAGCCTTTTTTGTTCTGTTCTGTCCTATCTATCACATGTTGCTGCCTCATTAAACACCTGTGCTTTACATTTAAAAATGTCTTAATTTTATAGTAGACTATATATATAATAATTGATCTTTCTGATTTTTATCTTGTTTTTCATGAAGAGCAATGTGTAACGTTTTACCAGATTTAGTGCTACACTTATTGTCTCTTTGTTCCCCACTAAATAATGTTTTTTTCACTAAATGTTCAGATTTTATACAATTATTGTTTTTCTAGACTAAATTTTACTGAGTTATCTACTAATATAGTTTATAAACATAATTTTTGTCATAGGTTATGATCATATTTTTTTTTATTTGTTGTTTTTCTTTATAATGAAGTTGTAATAATACAGAGAAACTTCAATTATAAAGAATCAATTAAGTAGATTGTGTTTAACACACAAAAGAGAGATTATCAGTTCAACACACAGATTTATAGAAATTCTACTTGATTTAAAAAAAAAAAACTGCACTGGTATCGGATCGGTATCGTTCGATACTCCGAATTTTTGGTATCGGATTGGATCGGTTCGGAAAAAAATGGTATCGGGACATCCCTAATATTTTCTGGTAGACTATATCTAAGTTACCCAGGAGCTCTTATGACATAGGCTTAGCTTGATGAATTGAGTCGTTGAACACAGCAGGAGTGAACGCAACGTTAGCCAGCTAGCTAAAGCTCCGGTGGAAAATTAGTTGCTAACGCTACGGAGGCCATAATATTTTTGACTCATGGCTGAAGTTAAGTTTCTCCAGCTCTCCCCAGGTTGGCAAAAAATACATCTCAAAATGCATAAGATTGATGCTTTAAAATATGGAATATTTAAAATTTTCTTCCGGGGGACCATGCCCCCGTAACCCCCTAGAGGGGTAATATCTTTTTCACCCCTGACCCGTTTTCATGCCTGATAAAGGCGATTTCGAAACCCATTAACAAAATCTATCAGGTTTACAGGAGGTTCAACATCCTTCCAACCATCTGCCAATGCTCCTAACGGACCCCGCACTTTATGCGCAAACACCAGCTCATTCGGGGAAAACCCCAAGCTTTCTTGTCTTGTGTAACTTCTCTAGCTGAAAGCATTAACCAGGGCAGACCTTCCTCCCAGTCCCCACCTAGTTCCATGCAATACGCTCGTAACAGGGATTTTAATGTTTGATGGAAGCGTTCTAATCCCCCCTGACTCTGAGCATGATAGGCCGAGGCTTGAACATGACGGACACGAAGTTGTTTTAAAACCTGACCGAACATATGAGAGGAAAAATTAGATCCTTGATCTGATTGAACTACCTTTGGAATGCCGAAAATCGAAATAAACTGAGAAAGTGGACGAACCACAGACCTAGTAGTTATCGTGCGTAAGGGATATGCCGCCGGATAACGGGTGCTCTGACACATCACTGTTAGTAAATAATTTGCCGCCAATTTCGATCTAGGCAAAGGACCTACACAGTCAATTATAAGATGTTCGAACGGCTGGCCCACTGCAGGAATAGGAAATAGCGGAGCAGGTTATAACGTTTGATTCGGTTTATCTGTAAGCTGACACGTGACAAGTTTTACTCAAGGCCAAAAAAAAATGCCTCAACACTCTGTCATACGTTTTCTTAACACCCGAATGCCCAGACTCATTATGCGCCACTTTCAGAACCGCTTCACAAAATCTTACTGGCAGCACAACCTGAAAAACAGGGTTGCCAAGGACTTTACCTTTATGATCAACCCACTTTCTCACCAACAATGAATTCTGGAGAAAATAACAGCTGGCACTATCCTCCATCTCTGTGTCGGGCTTCACGTGCTGAAACAGCTCCAATAAAGAGGAATCCCCCTGTTGCTCTGAAACCAACTCACTGCAAGATACCGACAAAGGAAAATCAAAGGCAAGTACATTTTTTTCAAAGGCTTATTCGCACTAGACAGTGCGGTAGATTCCTCATCACTTTTTATCCGCGACATAGCACGCGTTACCGCACAAGCCGTAAAAACTTCAGGAAAATCCAGCCTGCCTTCATCCAACTCTTGACCTAACCAAAGTTTTTCCTCCACCGCCACCGACGGTTGGATATCAGACCAAACCCGATCACCTGCTAATTTGTTACCAAGAATCACGGTAACTCCTTCAATCGGCAATGCCGGATGCACTGCCAGTGCGGCTTCACCCTGAAACAGATCACATTCAAGCATCACTTAATGCAATGGCACATGCAAAACATTTAACCCCATTCCCCGAACTGGCACTAAGACCCAATTCAGACTCCCGGGAAAAGGGAAGTACATCGGCCAGAATAAAGGAATCAAATGCTCCCGTGTCTCTCAATTTTTACAGGCACTTTTATCTTTTATAGCACTGCCTACCAAAGACACAAACCCTGTTCTAACAAAAGGCTGGTACGAATTCAGCACGGAAGAACACAGGCTTTTAATTTGTCCAAAAGTGTTCTCATCAAGTGAACTTACGTCAGATGAACGCACGGGCGCCGCTAAACCCGTACCTTTAGCCGGAGCACCTGAAAAAAATGTAGGCTTGGATTTAAGCACCCAACAATCAGCTTTCCAATGACCCCGTCTATGGCAATATTGACAAATTTTATCAGAGTCACGAACACTATTAGGCCTACTTCTATTTTCTGACTGGAATCCTCTACTCTGACGCGAACCAACGTCCTCAGACACATTAACATTTGGCATACTGTAACTTTGCTGGTACTCGTAGCCTACTGATCAAATATGCGTTTGTGCATTAACACATAATTGTCTGCAAGCATTGCTGCCTTGGTTGCAGTCTGTGCTTTTTGTTCACTAACATAGATTGCAACACGACTGGGAACCGAATTTTTAAATTGTTCCAAAACAATTAAGTTGCACAACCCATCAAAATCACTGACTTCGGCAGCAGAACACCAACGGGAAAAATGCATTTGTAAATCACGAGCAAACTCCAGATAACTCTGTTTTTCACTTTTCTTCCAAGTTCTAAATTGTTGCCTGTAAAATTCTGGGACATGTTCATAAGCTTTTAACACTGCTGCATTCACTTCTACGTAATCCTGACTATCTTCCACAGTTAAAGATAAATACGCTTCTTGTGCTTTACCTGTCAGTACAGTCTGAAGCATTAATGCTCTGGCTGCATCCGGCCATTTACACGCATCGGCAATTCGTTCAAAAAGTACAAAAAAAGAATCTGGATCTTTTTTGCAAAATTTCGGCACAAGCCGCAAATTTCCTACGACATCAAAACCAGAAACACCCCTACTTGAGAAAGAAGTTGACTGTGCATATAAATCCGTACCCGCTGCAGCACCTTTGTCTATTTCCAGTCTAAATTCCAAATCGAGATTAGCCTGCATTGTTTCCTGTGGCATTTTCTCTACTGCCAAATCCCTATCTATTTCGACTTTCATTTTGAACCTTTCGTGTTCAATTTGCATGCTAAGTAGCTCTCTTTGCTGTTCAAATGTCAAATTTGAAGTCGACATAGAAAGTGAAGGTAACAAAACAGACGGGTTTTCTGCCAAAATTCTCTTTTCTATTAAGCTCCTTCTTAAAATAGCTTTCTGCCGCTCTTTAAGCATATTATTACTGATACCAATATCATAATGTTCAGCTAACTTAAGGAGCTGCTGCTTTGTGCAGAGTTCTAATACTTCTTCTGACGGAGATGCTATAAATTCCTCTACAGCCGACATTTTAACCACGTGCGTGAAATCTCTGTAACACTAGTGAAAATTAAATTACTACATAACTATACCACAAGCATAACAAAAAAAAGGTGCGCCCCTCTAACTAACCCCAAACTCACTACATAAACTCAACCCTAGTCTTCATGCGGCTACTTATGGTGGTTTCATTATGCACAGAACCCGATGACAAGAAAAAGCAACCAGAAACTTGAGACTCTCCTAAATCCACGGTAGTGCCCCCGAGACAACTGCTCTGTCCACTTTCACCGCAACACTACACAACCCAACCAGACGAAACCCAAAAGGGTAACACCACTACACCTACCAGAGACGCACCCCTTTGATAACCAATAATTACAATTTAAAATAGCCTACTTACCTAGACTTCCCGCACACCGGTCAAAATCAATGTTCTCTTCCACTTCCTATAATTAACTTGCATCCGCACCCCGTGACCAAATACTAGCGTGTGAGCGACACTTCATTCACAAATACTGTCCCGCAAATGCACAACTTAATACGTAACAAAAAACAAAAAAAACAAACGGACGAGCCCCCATTTTGTCATAACCCGGCTCGGAGGTTAAGATAAAAAAGTGGGATGCAAGAATTTAATCAAAAGATACATTTATTTACCAAACAAAAAAAACACAATTGAACACAAAATGCCGGCAAAAACTTAAAGGAAAAAAACATGCAGGAGAGAGAACCCCCCTCTCTCTCCCCTCAGTAGGAAGGCAGGAAACTTTTATCAGGAAGAAAGGCTCCAAACACAGGTGTCCTCCATCCACCCTCAGCATTGCAGCCCCGCCCCACTGAAACACAAAGGTATAATGACAGGTATGCAGGCCGTCACACTGTGTATATGATTGTTTTGGCCAGGTGGTAAATGCTGCCATTCTTCTCGAATACTGCTGCTCTTCAAAGAACAGAGTCATCAATCAGGTAACGCACACAGAAAGAGTTTTTGTTTGAATACCATTCAGTTTCCCAAGTTATCTTGTATTTTATTTAGTTACTGAAACGGCAAGAAAGCACTTTGACTTGCTTTGATTATTTCCACTCTTGTTGCTGTCTAACAAAATTGCTTTGTATTGTTACATTTGTGTTATTATATGTCATGTTGCATCACTCTAACCTGTGTTTAAACAATGAGAACTGTACAATGTATTTAGAGAAAATGTGTCTTAATTTTATTTTTTATTTTTTTTATCACAGGATCCTCCGTTTCCAGCCCCAACCATTCATCTGAAGGACTGCGGCAATGAGACCCTTTGAACCAACAGTGGCAGTTTCCACAGGATGAGATCTCACTGATGTTAGCCTGCAGTACTGACTCTATCACACACATACAGTTGTGGTCAAAAGTTTACATCACATTGCAGAATCTGAATTTTCTTAAAAAAAAAAAAAAAATAAGAGGGAGTTTTTTTTTTTTTAAGTACTGCCCTGATTAAGCTATTTCACTTAACATACTTTTAGTCAAAATTATAGCTGAATTTAAAAAAAAGCATTTAAAAGTGACCCTGTTCATTTTTTTAATAATAATTTTCATTCTTAATTCTGTGTAGTTACCTGGATGATCGATGACTGTTTTTTTTGTTTGTTTGTTTTGTGATGGATGTTCATGTGTCACTTGTTTATCCTGAGCAGTTAAAGGGCCCACTGTTCTTAAAGGGGTGGTTCAGGATTTTCATCCAGTCCTTCCAATTGCATAGTTCGCCGGTGCTAGGCTAGCGCGAGTCAACGGTATTTGCTAGACTGCCATTAAAAACAGTTTTACCCACTCCACAGTACACCAAAAGCAAATAAATTATTAAAGCTGCAAGCAGCATTTATCGGGGTTCAAGCATTTAAGGCCTTTAAGCACATAAGCATAAAAGACATTAAGTTTTATTTAGCAAGCATTTAATGACTGACATAGATGGAAAAGACCATTTTCAGCCAATACAGGCAATTTACCATAGGAAATACATGGTTTTCAAAGCTTTATAACAGTTATGGTCTGATCTCCATTTTACTTTTTTTTTTTTTAATAAATGATAAGTAACAAAATGTAAGCAAATATGCGTAGCATGGTCAAATATGATTTTCCATGTTCTAGCATGATTTACCATAGTTTACCATGAACTAGCATGGTTTATCATGATTTCCACATTCTAGTATGATTTACCCTGTTCTAGCATGATTTACCATAGTTTACCATGATTTACCATGTTCCAATGTGATTTACCATGATTCTAGCATGATTGACCATAGTTTACCATGATTTACCACGTTCTAGTATGATTTACCATGCATCTAGCAGGATTTACCATGTTCTAGTATGATTTACCATAGTTTACCATGATATTCCATGTTCTAGTATGCTTTAAATGATTTACCCTGTTCTAGCATGATTTACCATGTTCCAATGTGATTTACCATGATTCTAGCATGATTGACCATAGTTTACCATGATTTACCACGTTCTAGTATGATTTACCATGTTCTAGTATGATTTACCATGAATCTAGCATGATTTACCATAGTTTACCATGATATTCCATGTTCTAGTATGCTTTACATGATTTACCCTGTTCTAGCATGATTTACCATAGTTTACCATGATTTACCACACTCTAGTATGACTTACCATGCATCTAGCATGATTTACCATAGTTTACCATGATTTACCATGTACTTGCATGGTTTACCATGATTTACAACGTTTTAGCATGGTTTACCACGTTCTAGTATGATTTACCATGTTCTAGGATGATTTACCATAGAGCACTGTGATTCTAGCATGATTTACCATAGTATATCATGATTTACCATAGTTTACCATGATTTACCACATTGCTAGAATTGATGTGAAGTGTCAGTACAAATGAAGTGATAAACTCTGACAAAATATGATTGTCTTATAATAGTAATTGTTATATAAGTGATTTGATAGTGTCTAAATGTGAATGCAAAAGCACCTGTGAAAAGACTTTATTGATAGTAGAATTTATAAGTAGAATGGCCAGCAGAGGGCAGTAGAAGACCACTTATTGAATCACTTTCATTTTAACAGCCTTTATTTTCACCAGTATTCTGCACTAAATCAAACCAGTTTTTCCATGTTAACCCCATTATGCATGCTTACACACACACAAAGTCATTATGAAAATATATTTTAATGTTCTATAAGCATTTCACATATTTATTTGTGAACTAATAATATAAAACTATATTACCAGTCCATCATAATAAAAAAATAAAAAGATTAAAAATGATGTCTTATCCTGCTGCTCCCTCTAGTGGATGCTTATCTTACAGTTGGAGTGAATGAATGAACATGAATGGGAATTTGGTTTTTCACATATAACTCGGGAACGAGAAGGTGAAAAAATCTGAAACTCGGAGCTTAGATAGTGCTCGAGGGGCCCTGTGGAATGAGACCATCTCGGTGTTGGTGGGCGATTGGGGCTGGGAGTTATGCCCGTTCAAAGGCATATCTTTTGGGGCTTATATCTCGGGATTGCCCTGGCCAAATCACACCAAACTCGAATCGAAGCTAGGTGATGACGGGCCCTTTCCAACGAGCTCTCCCACAAGAGGGGTGGTCTGGAATGGGAGTTACAGCTGTTCAAAGTCGGGGGTCCGGATTAGCGATCCGCGGGGGGGCACTCCCGAGGCCCGCGACGATAGATTTCGATCAAGGCCCCATAGAGGTCCTTACCATCCAAATTTGAGCGCGCAGGGAGATCCGTTTTCGAGTTATGAGCAAATTTGTACAAGGGGGCGTGACCGTCAATGGCGGCCGCCATTTTGAATCGCACCCGGTGGTTTTTCGCCTCGGCAAAATCTAAAAAATGCCTGAAATTGACACCGTTTATAGAGTTCATCTCAACGGTTCGAATAAGCCCTGTGCTGTCAGGATTGGTGGGGATTTTCTTTAAATTTTGGCTTTCAAAGAAATTTGGTGAAGGCCACATTTTGAAATGACCCTGTTATAGTTCAACTTTTTTTTGATAATTATTTATCTAGAGAGTCCAGAGAATTTTACTGCACTGGTTTGGTTCCGATTGGGCGAAAAACCTAGGACTAGTTCGCAAAAGTAGGTTTTTAACATAATTGCGAATATTTAATGAACGATTTGATTGACAGCAATGGTTCTTGAGGCAAAGTTGTTCAGTATGAGGAGATCTATCATATGATATGCATATTGTGTGGATGTGGTCAGCACCACGTGATTACAAAGCCGTAAAACTCGTTAGCGCCAACTAGTGGCCAATTTCTTTCAAAATTCTTACAGACCTTTAGGGCCATGAGTCGAACATGCCCACTGAGATTGGTTCTGATCGGCCTCCGTTAAGCAGTTTTGCACTTTTGGTTGCTATAGCGCCGACCTATGGGCCAATCTGGGTTATAATCTCTCAACCTCTCCTCGATTTTTGTACTACCATATGGCAAAGTTACAAGTCTCCAGCAGTTACGGTTTGGGCTGCACGATGCGTTTTAGGGGAGAAGAAAAATAATAATCAAAATCCTAACAATTACAATAGGGTTTCAGCACTTCGTGCTTGAACCCCTAATAACGCCAGACTATCGATGTAAATGTCTGTTGAGAGAATAATGCTAGAAATCAAACTACCCTTTCATCGCATTGCAATAGTTATACTTTGTTCCCTGTATTTATTAGCACATTCTACAGCAGCGGCAGAGTGATATTAAGTTACCTAGGCAACCGAAAGAGCCGGCCCACATGACAATCACGCAAGTGTATTTACCTGCCGCTGACACTCATCACTACAGAATATACACTACAGAGTATATCACCATGTTGCCCATTCCTTTGTTTACAATCGAATGTTTCAGTATCGTTGTTCAAGGCTACTACTAGCTATCTAGACATCCCGACTGTAGTGCGCTTCTGTTCTGTTTTGTTTTTGGCGCAGTACTCCTAACTGGAGCAAAGTAAAATTCCGCCACTGCTGAGAAACTAGTTCCTGTAAATGTAATGCGATCATTGAGATGCAAGAGTAGTTTGATTTCTAACATTATTCTCTCAACAGACATTTACATCGATAGTCTGGCGTTCTAATTTATTTGCTTTTGGTGTACTGTGGAGTGGGTAAAACTGTTTTTAATGGCAGGCTAGCAAATATACCGTTGACTCGCCCCAGCCTAGCACCGGCGAACTACGCAACTGGAAGGACTGGATGAAAAATTTTGAAAACTGTCTCCACTGATAAATACATGGATTTCTCGGCGACGTCATCACTGCTTGCGCACGCAACCAGGAGGCAAAAGACCCGCGGTCTTCGTACCGGAGTAAAGGGTTTAGGCTAGTAGCGGGTGGTGTTGTCGCTGCACATGACCACATAGCACGTAGTTGTATGCATCAAGGGATTTGTACGCTCTAATCATTTCTCTTGTATACACACTTGGTGTCTGAATTAGATAATTATATATATCAGGCCATACAATTGCTGGCCACTTGTTGTCATTCACAATCCAAAGATCGTCAGGTATTGCGTAGGGATCCGGCAAGATCTCACCATTGCTGAGAGTAAGTTTTTTTAATATAATCGCCACGGTCGGAGGTACTAAGTCTTCCCACATAATCCATCGTCAAATCTTTGATTTACAGTAAAGTAACGTTATGTGTGCAGTCATGATATGTTGCAGGTCGTAAAGTAACGTAAACAAGGTTAACTTATATAAAAGCAAATTCGGGCTCTATAGAGGCTATTACATAACTTAGTCTAACATGATAATTCATACATGCATCACAGTATGTCCGGATTTTGATTCATAAACAGTTGGACGTTTTACATAATGTTATATTAATATGAAACACAAACAAACAGATCCAACTCTGAAATTGCAGTTTATTATTGAGTCAACAAGAAATTACAAACAATGCGAAATCTACGTTAATTGCAATGTTCTTTTACAGAACTCGGCATAACAGATAGCGTTTTTTTGCCTTCTGGATGCGCGCGCATCCGGTATTGTTTGTATACAAGAAACCCGTGTATAACACCCAGGCTAACTTGTTTTATACTAATATAATTATACTATTATACTAATTTTTTAACCCATTCCAAAAGTGACTATGATGTTAAGATCTATCTATTCACACTGAGGACAACTGAGGGACTCGCACACAGCTATTACAAAGGGTGAAAGGTAATTTAATTTAAAGATAAGTTAAAGTAGATGACAAACATGTCTGTTGTTGTTCATTACAGTGTGCTTTTAATTGTTCTGATCTGGTAAATGTCACTTTTAAATGACCGATTTCTAAAGAATTGAATCAATTGATTTAATTTACTGCAAGTATTGTAATTGTATTTTTTAATGATTAAATGTTAATATACGATGTTCAATCAGTATGCATTATAGAAGTTAAGATATGTAATTTAACCCTAATAAAGCTGTTGATGTGAAAAACAAAACTTGGTTTAATGATTTGTAATTTATTTAATAATAAGTAAACAACAAAATATAAACTGGCAAGTTTGAGTTTAGTCCATTTGCCATTTAAGTTATCTTTACTTAAACATTTAAGTTAATTCAATGAGAAAACCACATTAGGTCAACTCGATTGAGTTTAATTTTCCCATTACTCCATTTTACTTGCGCAACCACTTTCCTCAAATCATTTGAGTAGTCTCAACTTATTAGGGTTTACAGTGTAACATTCTGATTTTCATGTAATAGTTTAGTGCCATAGACTGTATAAAAAAAGGTTAGAGCACTTTATATTTAGTCACTATTTGTCTATTTTTGGCCTACTAAATAACTTTAATAAGCACTTTAAATAATGGCCTTTAAATAGGCTAGGTTAATATTTTGTTTACATATTTTATTTTTAGATTGTTCTCCAATATAAGATGTTTTTGTATACCGACCTGTACAGTGATTTTGTTTCATGCTTAAATGTTTATTTTATTAACATAATATCAAACTATTTACATGACTGGCATTAGTGTAATAAAGCAAAGGCCAAAATGCATTTTGATCAGATACATGTTTTTATTAAACTTTTTTTTAAAGGAATGCTCAAATGTGCTTGTTCGATGCAGGAGAACAAGCCTCATTCGTTTGTTGTCTCAAAATTAAGTTCCAGTCCATAGTAATAATAACGCTTCAAAGTTAGAATTCTTTTGTGTATGGGTGTACAAGACTTGTCATTGTCAACAAAGTATGAAACTAGATATTGTCTGTGAAACATACCTGTACAGCTGTATAATCTTTTTATCTATATTATCTCTTCCATCTAGTTACATACACAGCAAACACAAGCTGACTCAAATTCTCATTTTTCATAGATGTAGATATTCCTGCCTCCATTTCCATTTGACAAATAGAATTTAGACAAATGAAAAAATATTTATGCCACAATGTTTCAGACAAACCATGAACAGGGGTGTTTGATGCATTCAGTGGTTATAACAGTATAGTTAACATAAAAAAAAAAATAACTATTGTAATGACTTTCATGGATTATTTGCCAAACCAAATAAACTTACTATATAATCTTTTAGTGTATGGTGGAAGATAAAACATGCTCAGTAGGAATATTATGTAAATCAGGAAGTATTATTCGCCAGTTTAATAATAATAATAATAGTAATAAAAAACTGAATACGTTGCCTGTATTTCCCCTTAATGGTAAATGAACAAACCCAGAATTATTTCCAAAAAAGTTTAATGTGCATGCTGGAGCAACATATTAACACCAATCTTATTATGCATTTTTGTCTATAATGTCTGAAAGGAATACAAGGCATTTATTTAATACAAAGGGAAATTGGGTGTCACTGCGGTTAGGAGGCTTCACATGGACTTACAACTATAGTCAGAGTTAAACACAAAACACAATAATATTAAGTGCCGTGTAAAACCAATGACTGAAACTAACGCTGTTCTCTGTCACCTTGTTGTCAATAACAATTTAAACTGAAGCAATGACAGCAAATGTTTATTTAACATTTGTTCAATCAGATGTTTCAAGGTGAAATGAAAAGAAAATGTGTACCAAGACCTCTCTGACAGACTCTATTGGAGGTTGTGGATCATCTCTTCTTTGGCAATGAGATGAGTGGTTTTGTTGACCAGAGACATGAGAGAGTTCAGTTTTTGAGACCAGTCATTCAGAAGATCGTTAGGGTCTTTAGGCCTTTGGAAATTAATGATACCAGCGAGGCGGTCCACTTTTGCATAGATGGTCTTATTGACCACCAGGTTTGATAAGAACTCCTCTGATTCCTAAAAGAATGACAAACATGCAAGATGAATACTAACATTTATTGAAATGTTAAAATGCATTAAATTCTGATGAGTTATTATTAAGAGAGGGGAGGGGGAGGGACATTACAGCATTAAAAACAAATTGATGGCCTTAATTAAATAATGTAATGCCCCATTAAATAAATTCTTATCACTGTGACTGAAAAAATCCCTCAAACCAAGCAGAAAGCAGCATAAAAAAAAAAGTTATATTTTATTTAATGAGAGAACTCACATCAATTGAGAGGTCGAGCAAGCCTGCCATTCTCCCCATTGTGATGCTTGTGTAATACTTTGCCATTATTCTGATGTTCTGGTAATGGACAGAAAAACAATATCAATTAGCAATTGAATGACAAAAAACCCCCGCAAATAATAGCTAAAAAAAAAATTTATGTTCACTCATTTATTCACTATATCATTTAAAATACTCACATGACTACACAGGACGAACAAACAGAGTTCAGTGCATGCAGAAGATACGAGATGATTCTGGTTTCCCTTTTTTCACCATAAATTGATTACGTCGCCAGGGCAAAACCACTTGAGATCAAAGCTCCATTCACAACCTATCATTCTTTAATGTCTTGGTATAATGTTAACCAAATTGATAGGAGCATTTAGAAGTTCACCACATTCACAAACTCCAAAATGTCCAACCTGAGTGAAGCTAATGAATGTCAGTGATATTGTCTAATGTAGGAAGGCCAACCAGTAGGAGTGGAAAAAGGAAATTACGTGCTGTACAAAAATGCTGTTTTATTGGAAGGTAAAAAAATAAATAAAAACAGTACAAAAAGAAAACAGCAAAAATTTGCTAATTTTGGCTAAACCAAATGGCCCAAGTTCGCAACACTGCTCAATCAGTCCACAATCAGAACTGAAATCCTTTCAGCCAGCAAACCTATTTATAGGCTGAAGCCCCATCTATAGGGCATACCAAACAGGAACAAACTAAAAAGTTTAGAGTGGTTGTATTAACCACCGGGTTAAGTGTAAGTGAACCGGGAAGTTTAACTGCAACAAGGTTTGTGGAAAAATAAAAAGGTAATCATCACATGAATTATTGTGTGTTCTGGCATTTTGTTATTTTAGAAAAATAGTCACAAACTTTAATAAAAAGACTATAAAGAGTTGAAAACTAGAACACAAGCTTTAGACTGAACAAAACAAAACTCCATAGCACCTTCCTGATGTGTACACCGATGTTAATTTGCCGGCACTGCACAGTACAAGTGATATGGTTGTATGTTTGTAAGTCCAAGTTTATACAGTTAACAGGTTAACCTGTGACATACACCCTCTTTGAATTTTTGGTTTTTCGTATTAGGACATAAAAAAAAATCATCTGGTCATTAGCAGGTCATAAAATTAGGTAAATACAACAACGAACAACAACACTGTGTCATTTCTTTAACAAAAATAAAGACAAAATTTAGACACCATGTGTGGAAAAACTTAGTACACCCATTTTTTTTTACGCCAATTTAAAAGTGAAATTGAAGTGCACACTGCCGCACCAGCTTTTTATAAGCGATGTAAAAAAAATTTTTTTTTAAAAACTAGTTTCGTTTTCAAATTAGCGCCAATTCAGGGCACAATAACAAAACGGTGCTGCTCCGCACGACCGCACATTATGCATACCTGTGCAAACGCGCGCATTTTGCGCTTGCCTCGCCGATGATACCGGTATTAACGGTGTTGTCACACGTCGATTAACCGGTGGGAAAATATCCTCACCGTCACATCCTTACTAGTCACTCATAATTTTCACTGTCAAAATTGTGGCCATCGATACCATAGGGAAAAACTGCCATATATAGTTTTATCTCATAAATTGGCAGTATATTAGGCTGCTGTCACTTTAAGACCTGACACACGGGCCCATTATACTGTTACACATGCGTTGAAACTGACTGACATTATTTTGTGTGTATTTGACTGTTTAAGCACAATAATCAGCGAAAAAGAACTCAATTTTGTACTGAGAGGCGGCTTTATGTGTGTGCAATTTGGGCGCGAGCACAAAATCTGCAGGAATGAGTAAAATTCTGCACAATATGTGTAATCCCACGCCGAAGTTCAAGCCCTGCTACACCAACAATGTTCATCCGGAGCTAATTAAATGAGTGAGCGAGGGGATGCATGTTTGAGTGTCAACTCTCTGTCGGAGAGATGAGAAAGCAAGAAAGCTTAGCTGGTATCGTGTATCTATTCTGCGAAAAACTAGTATTGGAAGCGTTTTGGATATTTCAGTATCGAAAAATCTATATTTTTGACAATATTGCTCTTACTTTATTATTTCATTGACACATTCATCTAACTGTCGCTGTCAGCACAGTGTACGGCCTCTGGATGTTCGTTAACTGTATAATCACTGCAAAGTTATTTCAAACTTCTTTTTACTTCCAAACAAAAAAAAATAAATAAAAAAAAATTACTTCACCATGAGTACATTGCATCACATTCAGTCTTTTGTGCGTTACGTGTGCACGAGTAATAAGTTGTAATAAAGCTGTACATTTTGGGGTTTTTTTGCGCAAACAACCACTTGTGACGCCTCATAAAATTTAAGTTAAACCACTGAAGTCACATGGATTACTTGAATTATGTCTTTCCTACTACAGTTCTGGACCTTGAATGTAATGGTTGCGTAGCTCCCAATGGAGGGACAGTATGCTAATTTGTGTTCTGAAGATGAATAAATGTCTCGCAGGTGTGGAATGACATGAGGATAAGTAATTAATGACAGAATTTTAATTTTTGGGTGAACTAACCCTTTAAAAACCTCAGTGACCTTTCTTTGTAATGGCGTGGAAGAGAGCAACCAGTACAACACTTTATAACCCTCCTTTTGTAAAAGAAAGACATGGGTTTTGACCAAAAACAACTAATGAAAATTTTCCTTTGGAGTGAATTATTCTTATAAGAGTCACATGAACAGATGTAAACAAATTTTAATAAAGTAAAACTTGGCTTCACATATCAGCAAAATTAAGCCTTACTCACATGTTCTACCACTCTATTTTTCAGGTCCTTCCATCTCTTTTCTCCCTCTTCCGAGTAGGTGAAGACATCAGTGTCAGGAGTTTCCATGGAACCCTCCCTCAGTTCCTTTCCATAATCCTCCACTACAGATGACCAGCGCATCAGCTCCATGGTGGTGAATTGTTTCAGGAGATCCCTGCCAGGGAAGAATAAAAAAAGATAAACACCTCCATCTGAATTTACTATTATGCTTGTGGCTGGCTGACTGCTGAAAAATATGTCTGAACTCTTGCATAAAACTCCAAGTTTGTTTTGGCTCATTTACCTGTATTTGGGTATTTCCTCCAGTTTCTTGTCAAGGCTGATTCTATGAACTAAATCAGACTGTTCATTGTCATAAGGAGCCAAAATCACGTAGAGCACCACACTCTTGAGAGCCTAAAAGATACAGGAGACCTTTTCAGTTTTAAAAAGCACTAGATTGCAAAAGAAGTGATTGCAGCTATGTTTTCATCCAAGTTGTGAATTTATTTTGTGGGAAAGATTTGAATATCGCATAAAACATTTACAAATATGTATTACTGTATGTATTCAAGAGAACAAAATCGTCCCTTCCTGGGAAATTGGTGCAAAAAATCTGTAATAAAAATGGAAGTTGTTGCAATTGGGGAAGCCACTGTGGCTCCTTTTTCCTACATCATACTTGCGTCTCAGAGTGTGCAGATGAAACGCAATAAAAAAGGTGTCATGCTATTTTGCATTCGGATGCCTGGTGTTTGGGAATGCAATCATGTGAGAGAATTTCGCAAAATGCGGATAAAAATATGTGGATTGAAACATAGCTAGCGTTTCTTTGCATTACTAAGCTGAACCGCAACTTTAAAAAAAAAGGCAAGGATTTAAGACAAGACAAGATACCTGCTGCCATTTGGATGTGTCTTCTAGTATACAAGGAGTGTCATATATGGCTCGGTAATGTTTGCATATGGACAGGTAGGAGCCCTCGTGAAGATCAACTTGAATCATCAGATTATAATATTTCAGTTTCAAATCCTAGACAAGCAAGAAAAGCAAGCATTTAAGTAAATGAAAAACTAAATGGACCTCCCAACAAGATTATAAACTGAAAATGAATCAGAAAAATACAAGAGCAGAATAAAAGTTTCCTCAAAAAGAGGATGAAAACCTCAGTGCCCTCATCCTGGAAGAACTTAGTGTTGATCTTTTTGCTAATGATCTGTGTGCGAATGTAGTCCTTCACAGCAATGCACAGCCTCATCTGCTCCAGAATGAACTCCGCCTTCTCCTTCTTCTCCATTGAGCCATATGTCTCCACCTGCAGAGAGTGAGCATGAGAAATATTTGTTCAAATCAAGTGCGAAGTGTGAATGCTAAACAACAAATTCAAGTAATTGCTCTTTTTAGTTTGTAATGCCAAGATCATAACAGTTATATAAATACATACAATTTTGCACATTAAGAAAGACATCATATAGTTGTGTTTTGGAAGAATGTCTATGAAATTGTAAAATATGTAGTGGATCTTGAAATTCCATTGACTTTTGAGGTACTTTATTTGGGTTTAATACCCAAAAATACTACAGCAACAGATTACCAATATTTGTTTAAAATAATCTTAGTTGCTTCTAAGAAAAAAAAATCATGAAGAATTGGTTATAGCCTCTGGTACTTACGATACATGAATTTATAGAAGTTATAAAATGATAGTTTTAACAGAAAAAACTTTTTTTGCAACAAAAATATGTTTAATCAATGAAGGTTAAAATGAATATATTACTACCCTTGATGTATCCTCTCTTTTTAAACTAATATATTGTAATTATTTTTCTAAAGTTTCTTTAGATTTCTATATCTTGTTTTAGTTTTGTGTTTGGTAAAATGTATGGAAAAGTTATCTATTATAAATTATGTTGTGAGACTTCCAAATAAAATATTATATTATATATACTGTATATATGAAATTTAGAAAAAAAAGACAGTTGTATACTATAAAATATCAGTATATTAATCAAACGATTATTTTGAAAAAAAAAAAAAAAATTTAAAAAGCAAGCATTAATTCCAAAGTGTTTTAATGTGAGTTTAAGATAAGCTCATCAATTATCAGGGAAAATTGTTATATTTATGTATTTTATCGGCTTTTTTTTTTGGGGGGGGGGCGGTAATCTGTGAAAGCTGTTATTGTTCGCTAAAACTAAAATTATTAAATGTTTGAGGTAAAACTGAAATAAATAAAAAAAATATAGAAATGATAACTTTAATAATTTGATGTACTAAAATAGAAATAAATATAAAGCTAAAAAATCTAATAAAAATGACAAAGGCACATAACAAAATGCCTACAACTTAAAGGTGCAGTCTGTAAGAATGACAACTAGTGGTCGAAATGGGTACTGCAGTCCAATTCAAAATATCGGAGATTGTTGTTTCTCCCGCCACCCGCTCCTCAGGTTCGACGCTCATGCGGGTTCCCAGTTTGAGCACACGCAACAGAAACAAGCGCAATGGACAATGAAAATTGACAACGTGCAGTATTACAGACCAAAACAAAAACAAATATTCCAGCCCGGAAACCAGAGGTGTATAGTCCAGGGGTCAAAAAGTAGAAGTCCTGCCATATGTTTATTCCACCCATGACCTCACTCAGCTGGCTGAAAAACTGTGCTAATTGGAAAATCCAGGTGATTGAAACAAAATACTGAGGACTTTTACTTTCTGAACCTGGACTTTACACCTCTGCTGGAAACACACATTTCAAAGTAAAATAACTGGCAGTAGAAATGTTTTTCAGAGAACTTATGTTAGAAATGGCTATCTTTATGCACATGTAACCCCTCTGGTCTTACTCGCCCCGCTCCAAGTGGGACTCGAACCGGTGTGTCCAGCATGGGAGGCAACACACTAACAAGGACACTTAAGACCGCGGTTTCCAGCGTCAGTCGCTACTGTACCTCTTGAGATCAGGGGAGTGAGGTTTACTCGCACAGCTCTCACTAGCAGACCTCCATTACACACAATATATGCACACATTATTAGCAGAGGAGTCATTTGCCTGGGGTTGGGGGGCAAATACAAGCAGGTCCAATACCACTCTAGTGCTGTTTCTGGTGTCAGTAAGACCCCTTCTTTGCTATGTGCTGAATTGTACAGCAGCAGGTGTCCATCCTAACACTGAATATTCCAGTTAGTTTGAGGCCTTAAGAGTATGATGATGACTCACCTGCAGTTCCTGGAGAATGAATGCAGCCTCTTTCACCTCTCCATTTTTTTCTTTGATACAGGCCAATGTTTTAGTCAGCCTGGCACGCTCAATCTCCACATATATCTACAAAAACATTAATATTCACTCAGCATGATTAAGGAGTAAAGCTGGGCATTACAATGGAGTAGAGTGATCCAACTTATAAGAAATAGACCTGGTACAATAATCTAAAAACAGAAGGAACTGAGACCTTTCCAGCAGTGACCGTGCGTAGCGTGTCGATGAGTCTGAGTTTGATTGCCAGGTCATTCTCAGCATCGGCATATGTATAACATTCCTGTACCATCTTTGCAACAGCCTGTAAAGGAAAATTAACTTTATATTTAATTCTGGGAAATCAATGATAAAACATCTAACAAGTTATTAAGAATACACATATTGGAAATCAATAACATAATAATCAATAATACAATAAAAATAATGATGAGTACCATGCATTGTTACAGTTGCTGTACTGAATGGATGTACCTGCCCTTGTTATTACTTCCCTCTATTATCTTTGCATATTCTCCAATTCTGCCCATACATTTATTTATTTGTTTATATATATATACAGTGGATAGTATAAGTGAACACACCCATGCATGCTAAAGTTGACTTCAAAGAGGAATAAAAAATAATCTTTTGGAAATTGATCTTAAAGGTGGGGTATGTGATTTGGAAAACGACCGGCAGATTTTGAAAATACACAATTCAAATGGTCCTACCTTCTTTTCTCCAACGCTGGCCCTGACTCCACCCATTCGAAGAACATGGACGCGCAATCATGCACGAGCGAAAACTCAGATGCGCGAGAGATTGTAATGACGATTTACTACTAATCATGAAACCGGCTTTACTGACGAGATGCGCATGCGTCACGAGCTTTGAGTATGCACACAAAGGGGGTCACGCGCGCTGGGGGGAGGGGGGTGTGGTACAACCGTTTGATTGACGAACTTACTGTCCAATGATTCTAGGTGGTCTTGGAAATGATTGGCTGGAGTTTTTCGAGTCCTGCCCGTTCCACAGATGATTAAATTGCTTAATTTTCATTTCAGTGTTTCTAACTCAGTGGCTTTAAGTGGGTTAGGAATAGGATTTCAAGTTATTTTGAAAAAATGGACGAAAAAGAGAATCACATACCCCACCTTTAATGCCTTAATTTAAAAAAATGAGGAAAAATCCAACCTTTAAGGACACCAATGCTCTTTGTGAATGAATAATGTATCGTAAATAAATAAATGTTGTTCCTAAAAATACAGGTTGCATAAGTCAGGACACCCCTATGTTAAATTCCCATAGAGGCAGGCAGATTTTTATTTTTAAAGGCCAGTTGTTTCATGGATCCAGGATACTATGCATCCTGATAAAGTTCCCTTGGCCTTTGGAATTAAAAAAGCCCCACATCATCACATTCCATTTACCATACTTAGAAATTGGCATGATGTTATTTCAGTTAGGCTAATAGCTGGTATGATTTGCACTGAGAGATGATCTTATGGAAAGTGCCCCATGCCAATCTCAAGGTATGGTGAAGGGTATGTGATGATGTAGGGCTATTTTAATTCCAAAGGTCAAGGGAACTTTATCAGGATGCATAGTATCCTGGATCCATGAAATAACTGGCCTTTAAAAATAAAAATCCACCAGCATCTATGGGCATTTAACATACAGGGGTGTCCTGACTTACTTTTACTTTTGTATTTAAAGGAAGAACATTTATTTATTTACGATACATTATTCATTTACAAAGAAAATTGGTGTCTTTAAAGGTTGGATTTTTCCTCATTTTTTTAAATTAAGGCATTAAGATCAATTTCCAAAAGATTATTTTTTATTCCTCTTTTTAGTCAACTTTAGCATGGGGGTGTTCACTTATACTAGGCACTGTATATTACGGTACAGGTTGTTGAAAAAACATTTTTATTTGGCATCTTGACCTCAATCACTGGCTCCATGATGTTTATAGAAGTTTGCCTACCTGCTTCAACTGGCTTCTTCTCTTAGACAGTAGCATAATGTTTTCATTCAAGGCATCCCAGTCTTTGGCTTCGTAGCATATCTGAACTATAGCCACCAAGATCCTGGAGGTGGACACCATATCTGAAGCCTGGACAGAAGTGGCACAAATGCAAACAAAAAGCAGGGCATTTTAGAGTTAAGAATATTGAAGCTACAATTAAACAGGGCACAGTATAACACTTACAGTTCTTGTTTGCTTCTCTAGTGACAGCAGACTCTCGACGGCCTCTTGTAGTCTGCCATCCTTAAAAACAAAACCAGATTATGTTAGGGTTTCTTTATGGCATGTTGTCTAACTAAAGCTCATATCATTATGCATGCAGCAGTAATTGTTTATAAACGTGAAATATGAGGCATGATCAAGTATCTATGGCTAAAAACCTAATCAGATGCCTATTTTGACAGCAATTTCCTGGAAGGTTTATATCTGCATATGAAAACAATCGTTTTTCATTAAACGCGATACAGTGGTTTATATTAAATAAACCAATCATATAGTTTAACGCTGAAATGATGTGATGAACGTTAGCTTTAGCACGCAGCATGACTCAGCCGCTCATTCACACTTACTCTGGCCATTTTCTCACACTCAGGCAGACGCTGATCTACAGTGACACTGTAGTCAACCTCCATCTTTACTATCCGTCCATCTGATCGTTCAACTCTGTCCTCAGCCATTATTGCTGCTTATAAAATGAAGAATTCGTAGTGAATCTGATAACTTCAACCCTAACAGCTCGCAGTAAATCTTCTTCTGTTTCTTAGGGGCAAACCAGATATTCGTGCATTACCGCCTCCAACTGGACAGGAGTGTGAGACGTCGAAATGAGAGGGAAATTATCTTTATCACGTAGGGTACGCTATATGTGTTGTATTAAAAATATAGGTTATGTAATGTTTTTCATTAACACTTTTTGTTATACTGTTTGAAACTCTCATCATACCCTGATAGCAATCAATATTGGATAAGAAGAGAATAAGGTACAATCATTGCCAAATTCTCCAAAGTTTTGCTAATTTTATCTCCCTGCACTTTGTTAAATTTGTCTTCAAATGCCTAAATAACACTGCTCCTCAACACCTTTGCAAAACAATAACAAGACAGCAAAGTGGTACCAGACCCACCACCCGAGAAGCGTTAAAAGGCAATTGTAGTATTCCTTTCCGTAGAACATTTGCCCAAACTGCCTTTTCAGTAAAAGGGGCGAAATTATGGAATTCTGGACCACATGAAATGTATTCCAACATTACCCCCTTCAAATAAGATACCAAATTGTGGTTAATTCAGGAACAATATTGCTCTCATATTTAGTTTTTGCATTGTGCTCTCTCTGTATATATATATATATATATATATATATATATATATATATATATATATATATATATATATATATATTTCTCTTTTCATTCCATTTCATTTAATTTTATCTCTATCTCATTTATAATAATGTTAGTCTGTATTTTCATTTTTAACTAAAAGCCATAGGGACAAGTGTTGATACATACATCAGATGACTGTGTGATCTATGTTTTTTTTTGTATCTGTCCCTATCTAAATAAACTTTAATAATAATAATATGGTCTAAATATTAAAAACGTGGAAGTCTCGGGTCAGGACCAAAAAATGTTAATCCAATCATTGCAATCGGTATCAACTGGGTGCACGGAGGTATGAAAATGCATAGGCTATGTTGATTTATCAACATATGTATTTTCATTTTCATACTTCTGCGCACCCTGCTCACTCAGACATCACACGTCATCAGACAGTCACAGAGTGCAGCAAACAAACAGCAGTCTCCTTTTACAGTTCCTCCTGAACCAAAACAACGCACTTATCCCTTACGGAACGAAAATATATTTCCCATAATGAATGATCAATATATTAAATGATGTAACAGTATATTTGAAAATATACAGAATATATTACAATATATTGAATAATACATAAGAAATTGCCGCTTTTCATATCTTGAAAAATATGTGACAATATATTTACTAATATATCATAAGTTATTTTATATTCATACACTTCATAATATATTGATGTATATGTGATCAGATATGGTACTGCATGTGTAATATATTGCAGATATATTTACTCATGCAACATAAACACACATATATAGAGAAATAAATAATGTATACAGTATTTATTATACTTTTTAATTATTTATATTATACATTTTTCATATGTTCAAGCTAGTTAACAAAAGCACAAGCACACCTGCATGTACTTAGGCCTAAGTATTTTACCAAGGAGATTATCACTGTGCTGAGGAGTGCACAAAGCCATTACTTTTAAACTATAGTAATTGTAGCCTTAATGGTCTTTGGCCAATCGTCAACCGAACCAGACTCTTCTCTTCAGTACAATAGTAACCCCAAAAACTCAGAGATACCAGTAAGCCTTTTAAATTCTAAAATAACATTAAACACTAACAGATCTCCCCATATTAATATTGAGCAAAACACATTAAATAGCACTTAATTTTAACATTTGCTATCCTTTAACAGTCAGAAGCAAAGCATGCTGGGAACTAGAAATCTGTTGTAACTCATTCTGTGAATGTGTGTGTATATATGTGTGAACATACATTCACATTTATATGGGAACATGTATGTGCATATATGTACATAATAAAAGATAAAACTTTGTGAATATTACATGTAATGCTATTTTTGTCTTCATTTATAAATATTTTATATTCATTAATATACAGCCATACATGGTCAATGCATATATTGCAGTATATTGAAAAATATAAGCATTACTTTCCGATACATGGAAATGTATTATGTAATATATCGCATTATATCTTGCAGTATATTCCCATATATTTCTGTTTCGTAAGGGATGCTACGTTCATGCCATAACTATACTGTAATTAAGAGATGGCAACCTGTGATGTTACTCAGCGTGATTCACGTCCTCAGACTCAGATATGCGTTACTATATCTGATTGCACTATATCTGATATCTAAAAATTGCAGTTTGCAAAGTCTCTGAAGGAGTGACGTAAAACAAAAACATTAGATTGTTAGATTACTTATGGCTAAACTGTTTTATTTTACATGGAGTTGGTTCACATGGTGGTCGGCATGTAAAATCTCATGGCTAGATGAATACCACTTTATCGCAGAATGAAGAACCCTGTTCTACAATGACATTTTAAAATATTTAAAAGCTAAAATATTTTACTTTTGTGCAAGGCTGCATCCACACTACTTGTTATATTATAGTACTTGTGTTTCCAGTTTATAATCCTAAGTATCATAGAAACCATTAGCACCAATGGTCTTTATGATCTAGGCTTACAATGCTTTTGGGAAATGCAGCCCTGCACAACATAAAGTTGTGCATCTTTAACCAAGAAAAAAACGTTCTTAACCCTTCAAGGTCTAAGGGGTTTTAAGTCCGCCTGGCACTATGTTGATATTTTGGCTTCTGGAATGGTCAATTTTCATAGCAGAGTGAAGAGAGTCATATTTCTGGATTCTATAGATTCTCAGCTATAATGTGGATGCATTGTCAATACACTTCTTGAGACATTTGTATGTGTTCTGATGTGATATATCACCAAGAAATACAAAAACGGAAATTCAATTTTTTTGTTTTTATTATATAAAAAATATTAAACCTAAATGAATAAGGGATTTAAAACAAATATTTATTCCTCAAAGGCTTTAGAAAAAAAGAAAAAAAATGGGTGAAAAAATATAAAGAAACAAATTAACTATTTACATTTCTGTGACTGTAGTCACCATACGTTTTTTTTTTGTGTGTGTGAAAAACAGAAATTATAAGGAAATGTAAAGGGAACATAAATGTTCATTTTGAATGGAATATTCTGTCTCAATTTACCAAACACATCCAAAAATAACCTCTAGATGTCACTGTGCACTGCATTTGGACATCAGTCCACACAGGCATAGATATAAACAGCTGGGCGCGCGTTCGGGGTCCTCGGTTGCGCAATGATGCAATCGGCTGTTCTGAGGTTTTCTAAAACACACAGATTTTGTCAGTTTACATTCCCACATATCAAAAGTTGTACAGCCTTAATTACAATGTGGTAAATAAAGATTAGCTATTCATCATCATGTGTGTATTTTTACATCCAAATCATAGAACTTCTAACTACAATAGTCTGACTATATTACTGGAGCCCCTATTGTCATCATTACGCACCGAGTATACCATGTCTGGTAACACTTTATGGTAAGGGTACATGAATTATCATGAATTCAGGTATAAATTCATGAATGAATTAGGCATTAATTCATGCATTAATATCTCATGAATCATCAGGAACTAACACAAGTTCAACGTTTTTCATTCATGACTTCATGGATGAACAACACCTTAATTAAAACATTAACTAAGATGAGTACATCACCATGAATTATGATTTATTACGCATGATCATGATGTTTTCTTTGTTCACAAAAAAATTTGTCTTTACTATCCATTGTGGATAAAGCTACAGTTATGGTACATGAATCATCATGAACTCATGCATAAAAAAAGCAATAATTCATGCATGCAAGACTACTCTTCGAATTATTAATACAAAAATCCACATTACCTCATGCATGCATACAGGCTAGAACAGTATATAAATTAATGTGAGAACTGTTTTTCTGAATTATGATCTGAGTTTCCAAGCATGTTCATGTCTTCTTCATAGCCTGTAAATGGACAGACCCCAAAATTGGCCAATCACAGCAAATAGCACACAAATTCTGTTAACATTCAAATACAGTCATCATTAACTAAGCATAATCTTTTAATGACTTCATCATGTGTGTGGCCCCTCAACTAAAGTGATGACTTGGTCTTTTGAAACACTGATGAACAATGTGTTTTCATTATGATCTGAGTTACCCAGCATGTTCATGTCTTCATAATAGCCTGCAGGTAAATGCAGACCCCAAAATAGACCAATCCCAGCTCATAGCACATCAATTCTGTTGACATTCAAATACAGTAGTCAATATCAACTAAGCATTATCTTTTAATGACTTCATCATGTGTGTGGCCCCTCAACTAAAGTGATGACTTGGTCTTTTGAAACACTGATGAACAATGTGTTTTCATTATGATTCGAGTTCCCTTTCGAGAGGTCTCTCCTATTGCGTAAGTAGCTTACGCTATGGGAAAACTCCTTTTCTCGAGAATATTGAAGTCTTTATGTAAAACGCATTGCAGCTGCACAGCTGACAGCAATGAACGAAGGAACTCGGTCATTGGCTGTGCTGCGGCAACTTGCTCGAACCAATGACGGGGCGACTCTGAATGCGCGACCAATGAGCGCGCTTCGCGCCCGCGCGCGTCAGAGCCCGCCAAGATGGGCGTGGCCAAGCTATATATTGGGCGCCCCGTCATGAGAGTTCTTTAGATTTAATCTCCTTCAGCGAACACCTTCTTCGCTGGATCCTCCGGATTATTGGAAGCCTTCGCCGCCGTGGAAAAGCATACCAGCGGGATTGCTACGAGGACGTCGGCACCTTCAGCCGCCTTCAAGCACCTCCTACTGAGCCATCCGGCGCGCCATATACGCAAGTATTTTACATCTGTCCGCCCCGCGACATTTGTGAAAGAGCAAATTTCCAATAAGGCGTTGTTTCAAATGCCTCCCTGCGCGTCGTGCAGAGACCTTCTCCCGGACGGGGATCGTCACATCATCTGCGCTCGCTGCCTGGGCCGTGACCACGCAGAAGCTGCATTGACCAAGGGCGGATGCCCGGAATGTGATGACCTGGGTCTCTCCGCACTACGGGCTCGCCTCGCCGCTTTCGCCGTGAGCGAGCCCATCGCCACCCCTCTGTTTGAGCCGCGCACTAAGAAAAAGCGCCGCTCACAGAGGCTTCCTGAACCTGAGCTCAGTGACGTCACGCCGAGCCAGTCTCCGCGTGCTTCACCGCCGCTCTTGCCTTCCCCACCGCCGGTTCAGTTCACCCAGCCGGACCCACACCCCTCTAGCAGAGCGGTGGGCCTTGTGACTTTCGGCGCGTCCGAGGACGACGGGGGAATGGACGACAGCTTGTCCATCGACGCTGCATCGGACGACTGGCCGGGCTCCACTCTCGACCCCGCCCCGTCGACGCTAGCTAGCACGAGCGGGGGCTCCACTATGGATACTGAGATTCCGTGTCCTCTCTAAGGCCGTGGAAGACCTCGGGCTCGATTGGTCTTCTCCCGAAGAACCAACCCGGAGCCGACTGGATGAGTGGTTTCTGCAGGGGCGCCAGCAGGCCCCTCGGCAAAGGCCTTCTCCCTTCTTCCCGGAAGTTCACGACGAACTCACCAAGTCGTGGAAAGCCCCCCACTCTGCGCGCCTAAATCCTTCTTTTTCTTCTTCGCTCTCCTCAGTGGACGGCGCGAAGGAAAGAGGCTACGAGGGAACGCCGCCCCTCGAGGAGGCCGTGGCCAATCATCTCTGCCCGCCCTCCACCACCGGATGGAAAGCCAAAGCTTCCCACCCCTCGAAACCCTGCCGCACTACCTCTGCTCTCGCCGGTCGCGCCTACGCTGCCGCCGGCCAAGCTGCATCAGCGCTTCACTCAATGGCGGTACTTCAAGTGTTCCAAGCCAAGCTTCTCCGCTCTATGGACGAGTCTGGCCCCGAACCCGAAGCCTTCAGGGACTTACGCAGCGCGACTGATATAGCTCTGCGAGCCACGAAGGCCACCGCCCAGTCCATCGGCCGTGCTATGGCTAATTTGACTGTTCTCGAGCGCCATCTGTGGCTGACTCTGACTGAAATGAAGGACGCGGATAAGGCGCCATTTCTCGATGCGCCTATCTCCACCAGCGGGCTGTTTGGACCGGCGGTTAAAGGTTTCGCCGAACGCTTCACTGAGGCCCAGAACGCTTCACAAGCTATGCGTCATTTCCTGCCAAAGCGCTCCAGCTCATCGCAGAGCAGACAGAGACCGCCGCAGCGGGCTAGAACAGCCCCCACCGCCTCTCAGCCCGCGCCTCAGGCTGACGCTCGACGCCGCTCGCGCTCTCCAGGCGCCAGGCGCCCTGAACCAGGGGGCAGACATGTTATCCAGAGACAAGATTCTCCCAGGAGAATGGGCTCTCAACCCTCTGACGATTCAGTGGTTATGGAAAACCTTTGGCAAAGCGGAGATCGACCTCTTCGCCTCCAATGAGAACGCGCACTGCTCTCTTTTCTTCACGAAAAGCACGGACGCGCTCGCCCAGAGCTGGCCGAGCCGCCCCTTATATGCCTTTCCCCCGATCGCGATGCTGCCACAGGTCATCAGTCGGGTCAGAGAGGAGGGAAACGCAGTGCTGCTGATAGCCCCACTCTGGAAGAACCAAACATGGTTTCCAGATCTGATGCAAATGCAATCTGCACCACGGCCGATTCCACTGAGGCCAGACCTCCTCAGTCAGGCCAGCGGGATGATATTTCATCCCCGTCCCGATCTGTGGGCCCTTCATGCATGGCCCCTCAACGGGTTCCCAGGAACCTCGCGAGCGGAGCACTAAAAACCATCGCTGAGGCGCGGGCGCCCTCCACGAGACGCTTATATGCCCAGAAATGGAAAGTGTTCAGTGACTGGTGTAATACCAAGGGCCTGAACCCTGTAACATGCGAGATTACGAGTGTACTCGTTTTCCTACAAGGGCTTCTGGAGGCGGGCCGCACCCCCTCCACGCTCAAAGTATATGTGGCTGCCATCACAGCGTCACACGACCTTGTAATGGAACGTCCATTGGGAAGAAACGACCTAATTATTCGTTTCCTAAGGGGCGCCAGGAGGATGAACCCTTCACGCCCCCCTCAGTGCCGATCTGGGACCTAGCTACGGTCCTAGACGCTCTTAAAGGGCCCCCGTTCGAACCACTCCGAACCGTGCACCTTAAACAGCTCTCGCTCAAGACGGCGCTCTTGCTGGCACTCGCCTCGGTCAAGAGAGTGGGCGACCTGCACACGCTTTCAACAAGCGCTGCCTGCCTAGAATTCGGACCTAACGACTGCAGGGTCGTCCTTAGACCGAAACATGGGTATATTCCTAAAGTGCTCACCACTCCCTTCAGAGCACAGGTTATCTCCCTAACTGCGCTTTCGTCTCCAGCAGACGAACACGACGCTAATCTACTCTGCCCCGTTAGGGCTCTCAGAGTGTATTTGGAGCGTTCTGCCCTATTCAGATAGACAGAACAACTGTTTGTATGCTTTGGCGGCCGTACGAAAGGTTCCGCCGTTTCAAAGCAGAGAATCTCTCACTGGATAGTCGAAGCTATAGCTCTGGCTTATGAAGCTAAGGGACTTCAATGCCCCTGGGGAGTCAAAGCACACTCCACCAGGAGTGTGGCTTCTTCCTGGGCATGGTCGAGCGGGATACCGATCGAGGATATTTGTGCGGCGGCAGGCTGGGCCTCACCGTCCACATTTATCAGATTCTACAACCTACAGGTCCCGACATTGCATTCCAATGTGCTATCAGCATAATGCTAGTTGAACTGCGAGTTCGTATCTAGATTATGTATGTGCTTGTGTCACACTGAGCGCCTTCTAGCCGCTCTGTATTTTTTCCCACATATAAAGCTCGCCTCTGCCGGCTAGTTGGATGATAGCTTTGCTTTTTAGCTCAGGCACCTGCCTCTGGCTATCATAAGGCGAAGTTCAGCACGCACGGCGTTTTGCATGGTGTTCCCATAGCGTAAGCTACTTACGCAATAGGAGAGACCTCTCGAAAGGGAACGACTCGGTTACTAACGTAACCTCGGTTCCCTGAGAGGAGGGAACGAGTATTGCGTAAGCTGCCGTGCTTGTGCTTGGTTAGTGCGCTTCAGTCGTTTTAACCTAAAGAACTCTCATGACGGGGCGCCCAATATATAGCTTGGCCACGCCCATCTTGGCGGGCTCTGACGCGCGCGGGCGCGAAGCGCGCTCATTGGTCGCGCATTCAGAGTCGCCCCGTCATTGGTTCGAGCAAGTTGCCGCAGCACAGCCAATGACCGAGTTCCTTCGTTCATTGCTGTCAGCTGTGCAGCTGCAATGCGTTTTACATAAAGACTTCAATATTCTCGAGAAAAGGAGTTTTCCCATAGCGTAAGCTACTTACGCAATACTCGTTCCCTCCTCTCAGGGAACCGAGGTTACGTTAGTAACCGAGTCGTTATCTAGCATGTTCATGTCTCTTCCCAAGTATTGCTGTTGATTTAACTGGTAGGCTATACTGTTTCAGAATAAACAGCATGGTCTCATTGTTAATACGTAGGTAGTAATACGTTATTTTCAAAGATAGAAAACGTACTTTTTTGTACGTTTGGATAGATGCTGAAACGTATAATATGGACATATCTGCAACATTTAAACGTAACATTATTACGATTTTACAGCTACAAAACGTTATTTACGTATATTCCATATCATAAAGATATCTGTATAATTTCCCTTTTACCATGCATTTTATAGATAAATGTAAGATCCCTTAACCCTATTCCCAAACCTAAACATACCCATTTTATACAGAATATCAAAAGGATAAAACGTAATGGACAGAGATGTGTAGAGAAATGGCAGTTTTATTAACAATATAGCATTAAAATATATTTTGAGCCACTAATCCTACCCATAACCATTCCTTAAAACTACGTAACGTTAGACTACAATTATGTAGAAAAACATAACAGACAGACAAGTATAATCACAATAATTTATTTATTTATTGCGAAAATGTCAAAACCGGTACCAAAAGTCGTTCACATGATGATGTGTTGGAGTCGCAGTTCTCTCTGGCAGTATTATAATTTTGTATGAGGTACAGAGCAGATTTAAGTTATTTAATTTAATAATCCATGAAAATGTTAATCCGGCTTCGGTTCGCTCTGTGAAGGCGCGCGCGCTTTTCCATTTCAAATGTACTAGTACACCGTCACCGACTGAAACACGGCATGTCGCAATCTGTGACGAAGCAGGGAAGAGCCAATGAGCGTTTGATATCACTGCCGTAAAACATGACGTAACGCTTCTTGAGGGCGCAATTTTTGAATTTGAATTCATCACCGGCGCGGGATTTGACGTTTACGGTCGCTGCTGAGAAATGGAGATGAAGATCACTGGATAAAAGGCTGAATTTGGATCTGTTTCTTGCAAACAACGTATGGATTCTAAAGATTTGGATTACATCAAACTAATAAAATTGATGTCTTTTGTGAATTTATGTTGTGTTTTATAGGAGAAAACGCTTTTTGTGTCTCACAGTAAATAAAAATGGTTAAACGAGTAAAGAAGGTATTTTTAAGGTTTTAAAGTGTTGGCCTATTCTTTTTTAACACCATGCAGGCAAAATGTTCATATTTATGTGTATTATATTAATAAATGCGACTGAAAACTTAATTGATAAGACAGTTGAATGCAATAGAGTCGTTTCTGCGTGTATAAAACGTAAATAAACATTTTTTACGATGATAGAACTAACTTACACTTTACGTAAAAATACACACATATTCTCATGAGATCAAAGCAGTAAAGTTAAGATCAAAGTCCATTTGTGTCCACAGTACATTGTTTGCAAAGGCTTGAACGTCCATGTTCATATTCATGTCATTTCACATCAGTGTTTCAAAGGACCAAGTCATCACTTTAGTTGAGGGGCCACACACATGATGAAGTCATTAAAAGATAATGCTTAGTTGATAATGACTACTGTATTTGATGTCAACAGAATTGATTTGCTATGAGCTGGGATTGGTCTACTTTGGGGTCTGCATTTACCTGCAGGCTATTATGAAGACATGAACATGCTGGGTAACTCAGATCATAATGAAAACACATTGTTCATCAGTGTTTCAAAAGACCAAGTCATCACTTTAGTTGAGGGGCCACACACATGATGAAGTCATTAAAAGATTATGCTTAGTTAATGATGACTGTATTTGAATGTTGACAGAATGACAGAATTTGTGTGCTATTTGCTGTGATTGGCCAATTTTGGGGTCTGTCCATTTACAGGCTATGAAGAAGACATGAACATGCTTGGAAACTCCGATCATAATTCAGAAAAACAGTTCTCACATTGATATACTGTTCTAGCCTGTATGCATGCATGAGGTAATGTGGATTTTTGTATTAATAATTCGAAGAGTAGTCTTGCATGCATGAATTATTGCTTTTTTTATGCATGAGTTCATGATGATTCATGTACCATAACTGTAGCTTTATCCACAATGGATAGTAAAGACACATTTTTTGGTGAACAAAGAAAACATCATGATCATGCGTAATAAATCATAATTCATGATGATGTACTCATCTTAGTTAATGTTTTAATTAAGGTGTTGTTCATCCATGAAGTCATGAATGAAAAACGTTGAACACATGTTAGTTCCTGATGATTCATGAGATATTAATGCATGAATTAATGCCTAATTCATTCATGAATTTATACCTGAATTCATGATAATTCATGTACCCTTACCGTAAAGTGTTACCCAATGTCTAAACCAAACCCCCCTCCCATGTAGACAAATAGTACAGGCCTTAGATAAGGCTTACTGCACCATTATTTCTGAAAAGCTACAATAAAATTTCCCTAAAAAACATTACAATAAAATAGACAAGCAAACTAAACGAAATAGCTTGTAAATGAAGATGGACTAACTTACATGCGGCCAAAATGCGCACATTATTTGATGACGCACATTATTTGATTACTGCTCCGTTATTTCTGAAAAGCTACAATAAAATAATTTTGCTAAAAAATGATTCAATATATATTAGACAATATATTATCAGCAATATTGCATTCATACTTACTACTCAAATGGATCGATTCCGTCCAGAATTTGATCATCTTCATCCGGATCAGATCCATTCTCACTCTCATCGCTCTCGGCAAAAATCATTTCAGCAGCTTGCTCGGCAGTGAATCTTTGTTTGGCCATGTTTTCTTTGAAAAGAATCTAGTACAAATACGTGTATCTCCAAATGTGTTGTGTCCAAAACCGTATATGAGACGAAAAATTTTGCGAATCCCACGTGGTAATAGGCTTGTTTGAGATGCGCCTTGCCTCGCCTTAAATGTAGTCGAGAGTAGGCGGCTGCAGTGAGAGGAGGAGTGAAAAAAGCGCAGGCAAGCCGGACAGTTCTCGCTTCTCTCAGTGGATCTGACACCTGCGAGATCAATGATGGATATCGCCAGTGTTGGGCAAGTTACTTTTAAAAAGTAATTAGTTACAGTTACTAGTTACTTCTTCCAAAAAGTAACTAAATTAGTAACTCAGTTACAAATTTTAAAAGTAACTAGTTACTTATGAAAGTAACTATTGCGTTACTTTCAAGTAAAATTAAATTTTAAATGCTCAAATGTGACCCCACCTCTACCCCTCTTTAACGGAACTTAAAATACATGTGCATGTTCAATTATTTATGATAAAATTGAATATTATAATGAAATGGACACTTAATACAATACATTATTAACAGAAACATGAAACATTGTACACGCATCTAAAAAAAAAAAATGTTGCTGTGGGACAAAGTGAGACTAGCCTCCAATCAAACGCCATGTATGTAGATATTATGTTTATATAGTGGATCAATGCAAATAACACAATAGATGTTTTGGAAATTTTGATATTTATTGCCCCTCAACAGGCCACAACTGGGCAAAATTAAATTAAGCTTGTTAAGCTCGTCGCCATACCTGTCTCTCGTTGACTGACTGGCTTGTGTTGTTCCTTGTGTGTCCTGTCCTGCCCGACTATGCGTTATGATGGGTCGTTCGCAATTCATGAGCGTTAGCCGTTAGTGATGATGGGTCGTTCGCGAATGAGCGTTAGTGATGATGGATCGACTCGTTCGCGAATGAGCTTTTGATGGGTCGTTCGCGATTCGCGAATGAGCCGACTCTAAGAGCCGGCTCTTTTAGGTGAACGTTGGGAGCTGGCTCGCATATCTGAAGAGCCGACTCTATTTTTACAAATTTAGCCTATAGAAATTAAATAATTATGTAATACAAATTGAAATATTATAGTCAAAGTCATTTAAAGAGCCGTTTGTGAGCCAAAAGAGCCGGCTCTTTTCAGTGAGCTGAGTCAAAAGAGCTGAATGCCCATCACTACTATGCGTGCTTCCGAACACCCGCCCAACTCTACCTCTGATTGGCTTACAATGACATTTTACTCTACCTTATAGCCAATCGTCAGCATTTATGCGCTTGTCTCGTGCTCTGCCCACTAACCAAGGAAGAACAGTAAAAAAAGTATTTGCCTCTCGCTCAGAGATCTAGTTGGTCTGATGAAAAAAAAAACAGCTTCATCAGTTATAGTAACGCGCCGCATTTTTTGGCAGTAACGGTAACGGCGTTATTAAGATGAGAAGAGTAATCAATTAGATTACTCGTTACTGGAAAAAGTAATGCCGTTAGTAACGGCGTTATTTATAACGCCGTTATTCCCATCACTGGATATCGCGGGATTCACGCTCGTGCACAGTGTTGCTAATAAACTGGATGTAATTTAAGTTCTGTTGCTTTTATATGAAAATAAATATAATGAACAAGACACCCAAAGTACTTGTTATTTAATTCCATTCCAAATAAGTGTTTATCAATCATTTTTTCTTTAATACAGACATAGGCTGTGTTTTTTTTATATATATAATAAAATGACTTTGCATAACCCATAGAGATCGCACTGTCCGAGAGTTTGGGGATATTCACACATAACATACACATAAAACATGATATCCGAGTTTTAAAATCAAACATTTTAAAAGAGAACAATACATCATGGTTGTTTAAACCAATCAACATTAAGCTGTGTCGTCAGCAAGTCATTTCCCATCTTGCTTTTGATCAGTGCAGTCGGTGGAGAGCAACTGCGCGCGACTGCAGAATCCGACACGTCCGCCTTGCGCTCGCGAGAGCTTTTTGACATACGTCAGCATGACATCAGAGCAAGGCGGGCCGCACTCGGACACATTTCTAACCGGCATGCATTACGCGCTGATCACCGGTGATCGGTTCTGCGCAGATTTTGCTCATCTCAAACAAGCCTATTGATTCCAAACCCCTCCCCTATTTTTACGTTCCTGACAACGTCATTTTTTGTTTTTGGTCTGTGATTGGTTCACACACAAGTCTGTCATTGGTTCACACACAGGTCTGTCATTGGTTCACACACAGATCTGTCATTGGTTCACACACACACACCCACAACAGCACTGTATATCAATAGATAGGATTAAGTACAATTTTTCTCTTTTGCGGTAAAATGCTATAGATTTGCACTCAAATACGGAAGGCTTATCATTCGCGGAAGTCAACACAGCCAGTCTCTTTGTACGCAGACGAATGTCAGCTTTTTAATAAAAAAAATAAGTTAATATCTTGATCCATTCCGAAGTTATTAATAAATTTGTAAGGGGAGTGCATTTTGACGCTCTAGAGCGTCAATCGAACGTTCCATTCACTCATTTTAAAAATATTATTTCGTAATGTTTTTTGGATGTTCACATCACCCTGATGTAGTGATGGGCAGATCGAGGCTTCGTGAAGCAATGAAACAGTCGAAGCAAATGTGCCATTTTGTTTCGAGGCTTCGAATCAATCCGAAACCCGTCTCCACGGTGACACCTAGTGGTCACTTGCAGGTGTTGATCTGAAACAACCTTTACAAAGAGCTAATAAAAAAATGTGTTGGGTTTTTTTTTTTATTATTGTATTTTTGTAATATATGAAGCTTGTAACCTGTAGTCTCTTCACATTGCATAATGTGATTTTGGTCATGAAAAATGAATATTAATAAAAATAAATCAAGCCACAATGTCTCCCTTTCTTATAGATTTTTATTCAAAAATATTAATTTCTCTGCTGTTGAAGGACTCAGCCTACTTCTTTTTTTACAGATAATTTCTCCAGTCTTTGAAAAAATTCTCTCAGAAGGGACACTTGTTGCTGGCATACAAAGATATTTTTTAGCTAGGACATACAAATGAGGAAAGATTACTGCTCTCTCTTTCCAGTAAGTTAGAAGATCATGAGTTCTGGGCAAAAACGCATCGCTGAGCTATTTTTTCACTTCCATTGTGGCATCAGCTGTAGGATTGTGTATCATCTGGGTCTCACGGATACGATTGTCAAAATGTTCCCATAAACTGTCTTGTGTTTCAACTGGTGTTGATGATGATGATGGGCCTGATGTTGACATTTGTGGTTCTGAATTAAAAGAAAACGGCAATTAGTAACAAATCATAAACTGACAACACATATGAAGTATAAATTTCATGAATCACATTACATAAGATAACATAGACTGAAACTCACCAGGAGTTGTGTTTGAACGCATCAGTGAAGCACACTCCAGTGCTATGTGCTTTTCAGCATCCAGGGCTTTGGCAGGATTTCCAAAAGCCACATTTTTAAACCTTGGGTCCAGCAGTGTAGCCAGTGCCAAGGCTCTAAAAGTCTCGTACCCTCCACATCTGGAGTGCAGACCTTCTTGTAGATGTGAGCCTATGAGCCAACACAAGAGAAAACCATATTAATTAAAATAATGACAACAATATGAGAGTTATGGCCAATTACACGTATGGTCATAGTGTCCTACCTAATTGTACAGTTGATTCCTGCGTTGCATTTCCTTTTTTCTGTGCAAGCTTGTGCTGCAACATCCTGTACAATGGTATGAGCTTTGAAGCAGACACTCTCTGTTCCTCTGACATCTCTGTTGTTGCTAGTTTGAATGGTTGAAGAAGTGTCAATGACTGTTGAATAATGTCATACTCAAGACTTGTCAGGGGAGCAGTATCACTGTTTAAATTGGCAAGTGCAGCACCCACTGGCTCACGTTGCTCATACAAGCGTTGTAGCATGTTGAATGTGCTGTTCCATCTCGTTTCAACCTCCTGTATCATTTTCAGACTTGGTCTGCCCATCAAGCTCTGCATCTCCACAAGATTGTCCTTTGCTTTGCAGCTGGATCTGAACAACCCCACTATCTTTCTGGCTTTCTGGCGAATTTCATTGATGACTGGGGTTTGATCCAGGGCCTTTTTCACTATCAAATTCAAATTATGAGCAAAACATGGGACATGGCGAAGGTTGAGTAGCTGGGCACTTAGGATCATGTTGGATGCATTGTCAGTCACCATGCAGTGAACTTTGGAGGTTATTCCCCACTCAGCCATTAGCAAGGCTTTAGCCTCCATGAGATGCTGGGCTGTGTGGGTTTGGTAAAACCTCTTTACACCCAGTAAAACAGTTGCCATTGTTGCCTCTGGTGTTATGTAATGGCATGTTACACCAAGATATCCATCCATATTAATGGAAGACCACATGTCAGCCGTAAGGCTAACAAATTCCGCCTTTTGTAGGTCCTCCATTGTCTTCTCCTTGGTTGTGTTGTACCTTTCGCTGACCATTGTTTTAAGCACCTTCCGGGATGGGAGGACATAGCTTGGATCAAGCTTGTTCACAAAGGCCCTGAAACCCTCATCCTCCACGATGGTGAAGGGCTGCAGATCCTTCACCACCATGTTCAGAAGAGCCTCATCCAATTCCCTCTGTCTGCCTTTTAAAAGAGAAGATAAAACATACTTTCAGACAAATATATTGGAAAAATAGTAGCCTACCGTGAAAGTAGTCTACTGGTTCATTTGGAAACCTTCCTAAACAAAGTTATGTTATGAATATTTATGCTCAGTGTGCAGAGAAAGATAAAGTGCATTATAGAAATACAACAATTACAAAAAAACAAAATGACGTCTTGGCTGTAGATTGGGTACTCATATGTAGACATATAAAATGTATATTCACAAAGTATAATATTATATTGACAACATTTGTTTTTAAAGTGATTGGCAGTTGTGATTGGGATATTAGGCATGTCTTAGTCCATGGCCTTTCTAAACAATGGCCCAACACTTAGTTATTATATTTCACTTATAATTAGCCTATATTTCAAACAATGCATACCTTGCTTAGATGGCCCAGCAGTGTCAGTAGCAGGCCTTGGTACAGGGGGAACACTACCATCCTCTGCACCCTGCAGAATGGCAGGATGAATGCTCCTGAAATGGCGCATCATGGATGATGTATTGTTGCAGTAGGCTAGCTGCCGATCACAATACACACATCTCACTTTATTTGGGGTTTCCAAATGGAAATGCTCCCACACCACAGATGTACGGCATCTCTTCTGTGGAGCCTCCATTTCTATCTATCTATCTATCTATCTATCTATCTATCTATCTATCTATCTATCTATCTATCTATCTATCTATCTATCTATCTATCTATCTATCTATTTTATATGTAGCCTATCTATCTAATAATCTATATGTATCTGTAATATATGTATCTATCTATTAATCTATATCTATATATATATATCTATCTATATATATATATATATATATATATATATATATATATATATATATATATATTTCTATCAATGCATCTATTAATGTGTCACTATATGTACTCTGTGTGTCTCTAAGTCAATGTGTAAATGTAAATTAAATCCTAAATGTAACTAAACAAATCGCACTATAAATGTCACTATATCACCAAATATCCGCTATCTCAAAACCAAACTCCTCTCACAAAAACCCACGATATGAAAATGCGTTGACAAAACTTTTATACTGTGTGATTGTGTGATTTGTTCCCGAAACGACCAATCAATGAAACCCTGATTCGGCGGAGCACTCCACCTGATGAAACACTTAGACGCTTCATTTAGCCGTTGTCACGTGACGTGGGTGTTTTGAATCACGCTTCGGATCAGTGTTTCGAATCATCTTTGCTTCGGGATCTCGCAAAGCTTCGGAACGTCTGTTTCGCGCCAGCCATCCTTACCCTGATGTAGTTGGCCCATCCATCACCAGGCTTACACACAGACACTCGAGTATCACTAATTCACCGATGCTGCATGGGTTTACCTTAAGGAAATGACAGAGAACCTGCTACCTCCTGGTTTCAGCCAGGACTCGAACCGGGGACCTTCTTGCTGCGAGGTGATAGTGCTACCCACTGAACTGCTGTGCTGCCTTATGTCTATTTTTATTTCTATGAATTCATAAAAAATAAGCAATTCATTTTTTACAGCTACAGGTCTGGATTTCAAAGTGACAGGATTTTTAAGTACTTACTAAACCTGTTGACACATTTGTCCAGAGTGTTTAAATTTTTCCAGAGTATAACGTTTCTAAGTGAATTAAATATTTGAATTACAAAAATAACAGAAAAGATTTTACTTCAAGATTCACATTTTACTGTGTAGTACACAACATTTTGTATGAGTCTCTGGGTAGTACACAGTCCAAACAATGAAGCATAAAGAGGAAAAATTACATTTTCTAAACCAAAAACACAACCCCACCACAAGGGAAAAAAGAACACAAACTCAAACATACAACTAGAAAAAAAGGTTTGATGAGACAAACTTTAAGTTGGCTTGAGAAAGCCAGACAGGAGAGTTTGAATAAGTTTAAAGTAGTTTGAAGTTTAAAGTAGTTTGAAGTTTGATAGATGGATTAGTTAGAAAGAAAGAATAGTTAGAAAGAAAGAAAACGATTGGTTAGAAAGGAAAGATTATGTAGAAAGATAGATAAATAATAGATAGATAGAAAGGTTAGTTTCAATGAAAGAAAGATTAGTTAGAAAGAAAGAAAAGTTAGAAAGAAAGAAAGATTAGTTAGAAAGAAAGAAAGATAGATTAGATAGAAAGATAGATAGATTAGTTAGAAATAAAGAAAGATTAGTTAGAAAGAAAGATTAGTAAGAAAGAAATAAAGAAAGATAGATAGATTAGTTAGAAAGAAAAAAATTAGATTAGTTAGAAAGATAGATAGATTAGTTAGAAAGAAAAAAAATAGATTAGTTAGAAAGAAAAAAGATAGATTAGTTAGAAAGAAAGATAGATAGATTTGTTAGAATGAAAGAAAGACAGATTAGTTAGAAAGAAAAAAGATAGATTAGTTAGAAAGAAAGAAAGATTAGTTAGAAAGAAAGATAGATTTGTTAGAATGAAAGAAAGATAGATTAGTGAGAAAGAAAGAAAGAAAGAAAGAAAGACAGATTAGTTAGAAAGAAAGAAAGAGATTAGTTAGAAAGAAAAAAGATAGATTGGTTAGAAAGAAAGATAGATTAGTTAGAAAGAAAGATGGATTTGTTAGAAAGAAAGAAAGATGGATTAGTTAGAAAGAAAGATTAGTTAGAAAGAAAGAAAGAAAGAAAGAAGGATTAGTTAGAAAGAAAGATGGATTGGTTAGAAAGACAGAAAGATGGATTAGTTAGAAAGAAAGATTAGTTAGAAAGAAAGAAAGATGGATTAGTTAGAAAGAAAGAAAGAAAGAAAGATGGATTAGTTAGAAAGAAAGAAAGAAAGACAGAAAGAAAGAAAGAAAGAAAGAAAGAAAAGTTAGAAAGAAAAAAAGATTAGTTAGAAAGATAGATTAGTTAGAAAGAACGAAAGATAGATTAGTTAGAAAGAAAGAAAGATGGATTAGTTAGAAATAAAGAAAGATGATTAGTTAGAAAGAAAGAAAGATTAGTTAGAAAGAACGATAGATTAGTTAGAAAGAAAGATAGATTAGTTAGAAAGAAAGAAAGATAGATAGATAGATTAGAAAGATTAGTTAGAAAGAAATAAAGATTAGTTAGAAAGAAAGATGGATTTGTTAGAAAAAAGAAAGATTAGTTAGAAAGAAAGATAAATTAGTTAGAACGAAAGAACGATAGATTATTTAGAAAGAACGATAGATTAGTTAGAAAGAAAGAACGATAGATTAGTTAGAAAGAAAGATAGATAGATTAGTTAGAAAGAAAGATAGATAAGATTAGTTAGAAAAAAGATTGATAGATTAGTTAGAAAGATAGATTACTTAGAAAGATAGATTAGTTAGAAAGAAAGAAAGAAAGGATTAGTTAGAAAGAAAGATGGATTTGTTAGAAAGAAAGAAAGATGGATTAGTTAGAAAGTAAGATTAGTTAGTTAGAAAAAAAGAAAGATGGATTAGTTAGAAAGAAAGAAAGAAAGAAAGAAAGAAAGATGGATTGGTTAGAAAGAAAGAAAGAAAGAAAGAAAGAAAGAAAGAAAGATGGATTAGTTAGAAAGAAAGAAAGAAAAAAAGAAAGAAAGATAGATTAGTTAGAAAGAAAGAAAGAAAGAAAGATAGATTAGTTAGAAAGAACGAAAGATAGATTAGTTAGAAAGAAAGAAAGATGGATTAGTTAGAAATAAAGAAAGATGATTAGTTAGAAAGAAAGAAAGATTAGTTAGAAAGAAAGAACGATAGATTAGTTAGAAAGAAAGAATGATAGATTAGTTAGAAAGAAAGATAGATTAGTTAGAAAGAAAGAAAGATAGATAGATTAGTTAGAAAGAAATAAAGATTAGTTAGAAAGAAATAAAGATTAGTTAGAAAGAAAGATGGATTTGTTAGAAAAAAAGAAAGATTAGTTAGAAAGAAAGCTAGATAGATTAGTTAGAAAGAAAGAAAGATGGATTAGTTAGAAAGAAAGATGGATTTGTTAGAAAGAAAGAAAGATGGATTAGTTAGAAAGAAAGATTAGTTAGTTAGAAAGAAAGATGGATTAGTTAGAAAGAAAGAAAGAAAGAAAGAAAGAAAGATGGATTAGAAAGAAAGAAAGAAAGAAAGAAAGAAAGAAAGAAAGAAAGAAAGAAAGAAAGAAAGAAAGAAAGAAAAGTTAGAAAGAAAAAAAGATTAGTTAGAAAGAAATATAGATTAGTTAGAAAGAACGAAAGATAGATTAGTTAGAAAGAAAGAAAGATGGATTAGTTAGAAATAAAGAAAGATGATTAGTTAGAAAGAAAGAACGATAGATTAGTTAGAAAGAAAGAAAGAAAGATAGATAGATTAGTTAGAAAGAAAGAAAGATTAGTTAGAAAGAAATAAAGATTAGTTGTGTCTAATAAAGATTAGGATGTGTGTCTAACGCTACCTCTGAGTGCAGGTGAGGACACATTCGAGCTGCATTCGGTGCTGTTGGAGCTGGAGTCCGTGGAGAAGCAGATCCGTGGTCTGCTAGAGAGGCAAGCCGAGCTGCGAGATCGGCGATCAGCACTTGAAACATCACGCGCCGATGCTCACAAGTCAGTGGTTAGTAACTTTTTGACTCCGACTTCGTCTACTCCGTGCGTTTCTCTGCCCAGGAGGACGCGATCATCTCTGGCTTCATTCACTCCGGCACCGACACAAAGCCATGGACCCTGGGTGATCCCTCAGCGGAAGACACGAGCCAGGACCAGACCAAGAACCTCTCCACCCCTCCCGGTCTTCGAGATCTCCACCCGGAACCGCTTCTCCCCTCTTCGCGAGTCGGAACGTGACGACGCCGTGATCATCGGCAGTTCCATCGTCCGTCATGTCCGCGCTACCTCAGGTAAGGGTAATGTGCGCACTCACTGCTTTCCTGGTGCTCGTGTTCTAGATGTCGCTGCACATGTTCCCGAGATCCTGAACGGTGACGAGCGCGTCGGAGCTGTGGTGCTGCACGCGGGAACGAACGACATCCGGCTGCGGCAGACGGAGGTTCTGAAGAAGGACTACAGGAGCCTGATCGAGACGGTACGCAGCACAGCGCCTGAGGCAACGATCATCGTGTCTGGACCGCTTCCCACGTACCGACTAGGACAAGAAAGGTTCAGTAGACTATTTGCTCTAAATCAATGGTTAATATCATGGTGTAATGAACAGAAACTGCTCTTTGTAAATAATTGGAATCTGTTCTGGGAGCGACCTAGGCTCTACCGTGCTGATGGCCTGCACCCCAGCAGAATCGGAGCGGGTATTCTGTCAGACAACATCTCCAAGACGTTACACACCATATGACTAGTAAGTCAAAGTCCAAATCACAATCTCTGCTGTCCCAACTTAATTGATACAAGTAGTGTATAACATTATATAGAAACTGTGTCTATTCCTCGTCTAGTGAGGCCAAACAATAAATCTAGTTTAGGATCTAGGAAAAATCTTATTGTAATTAAACCAGAAAATCTAAATTTCAGTGAACAAAAAGAATTTCTAAAACTAGGTCTTTTAAACATTAGATCGCTCACACCTAAGGCGGTTATTGTAAATGAAATGGTCACAGATAATAATTTCGATGTTCTGTGCCTTACTGAAACCTGGCTTAAACCAAATGATTATTTCGGTCTAAATGAGTCTACTCCACCAGGATACTGTTATAAGCATGAGCCCCGTCCGATCGGTCGTGGCGGCGGTGTTGCAACAATCTATAGAGATATCCTAAATGTTACTCAGAAAACAGGTCACAGGTTTAATTCGTTCGAAGTACTTGTGCTAAATGTTACGCTCTTAGATGTAAGAAAGAAATCCCTATTATCTCTAGCCTTAGCGACCGTATATAGACCTCCAGGGCCCTATGCTGATTTCCTAAAAGAGTTTTCAGACTTTCTCTCAGATCTATTGGTCAATGCCGATAAAGCAATAATTGTTGGAGATTTTAACATACACGTAGATAACAAAAATGATGCGTTAGGGGCTGCGTTTACAGATTTATTAAACTCATTTGGGGTCAAGCAAAACGTCAGTGGTCCCACTCATCGTCTAAATCATACACTAGATTTAATTATATCATATGGAACCAATCCAACCGATATAGATATTATAGCGCAAAGTGACGATCTCACTGATCATTGTATGGTAACGTGCATATTACGTACTGCTGAAATTTGCCATGTTGCGCCACGTTATCCACCAGGCAGAACAATCGTTCCAACCACTATAGATAGATTCACAAATAGCTTACCTGATCTATCTCAGCTGCTCAGTGAACCCCAACAAACAGATGAACTAGAGGAAATGACTAGCAGTTTGAGCACCATTTTCTCTAGTACATTAGATATTGTTGCACCAATTAGATTAAAAAAGGTTAGAGAGAAAACTAAAGCACCATGGTACAATAGTACTACACATGTTATCAAGAGAGAAACTCGTAACTTAGAGCGTAAATGGAAACAAACTAATTTAGAGGTCTTTAGAATCGCGTGGAAAGACAGTATGTCACGTTATAAAAAGGCTCTAAAAGCAGCCAGGGCTGAGCATCTCCGCAAACTAATAGAAAATAACCAAAATAATCCAAGGTTTTTATTTAACACCGTGGCTAGACTAACAAATAAACAGACATCACCAGAGCAAAATATTCCGTTACAGTATAGTTGTAATGATTTTATGAATTACTTCAATGAGAAAATAGAAAGCATCCGAAATACAATTGTAAATGTACAATCCTCTATGGTGTCTTATGATTCAGCCACAATTATCGCCCCTCAAGAACAACTACACCGCTTTACAACTATAGGACAGGAAGAGCTAAATAAACTTATCTTTGCAGCGAAACCAACAACATGTTTATTAGACCCAATACCCACTAAACTACTGAAAGAAGTGTTACATGTAGTGGAAGAGCCTCTTCTCAATATTATTAACTCGTCTTTATCTTTAGGTCATGTTCCAAAAATATTTAAGCTGGCAGTAATAAAACCTATTATTAAGAAACCGTAACTAGATCAAAATAACTTAGCAAATTACAGACCCATTTCAAATCTTCCATTTATATCTAAAATACTAGAAAAAATTGTGTCCGCTCAATTGTGCTCTTTCTTGCAAGAAAATGATACCTATGAAAAATTTCAGTCAGGATTCAGACCGCATCATAGCACAGAAACTGCGCTAGTTAAAATTACAAATGATTTACTCTTAGCTTCTGACCAAGGCTGTATCTCAATACTAGTTCTACTCGATCTTAGCGCTGCGTTCGACACTATAGATCATAAAATACTCTTGGATCGACTACAAAACTACACTGGTGTTCAGGGACAGGCACTAAGCTGGTTTAGATCGTACTTATCAGACCGTTACCATTTTGTCTGTTTAAATGGTGAAAAATCGAAAATAACGTCAGTAGACTATGGAGTGGCGCAAGGATCGGTGTTAGGCCCTCTGCTATTCTCAATATATATGCTGCCACTGGGTAATATTATAAGAAAACATGGAATTAATTTCCACTGTTATGCTGATGACACTCAATTATATATTTCATCAAGACCAGATGAAAACACTAACTTATCTAAATTGATAGAGTGCCTTAAAGATATAAAATGCTGGATGACGTGTAATTTCCTGCTATTAAATTCAGATAAAACGGAGGTATTACTTATTGGTCCAAAAAACTACCCACAAAACCTCGTACAATACAACTTTAATTTAGAAGGATGTCCAGTTACTTTATCCACTACAGTAAAAGACCTGGGTGTTATACTAGACCGCAACTTGTCTTTCGAAAATCATATTTCATATGTTACAAGAACAGCCTTTTTCCACCTTAGAAATATTGCTAAGCTACGTAACATGCTATCTGTTTCTGATGCAGAAAAGTTAGTTCATGCATTCATGACCTCAAGACTAGATTACTGTAACGCTTTATTAGCTGGTTGTCCTACATCCTCAATAAACAAGCTACAGTTAGTGCAAAATGCAGCTGCTAGAGTTCTCACTAGGTCAAGAAAATATGATCATATAACACCAATTTTATCATCTCTGCACTGGTTACCTATTAAGTTCCGTATCAATTACAAAGTACTATTACTGACCTATAAAGCCCTAAATGGTCTAGCTCCTGTATATTTAATGGACCTTCTATCGCCCTACAATCCATCGCGTTCTTTAAGATCCCTAAATTCGAGGCTTCTGGTCATTCCTAGGATATCCAGATCCACTACAGGAGGGAGGGCGTTCTCGCATTTCGCTCCTAAACTCTGGAATAGCCTTCCTGATACTGTTCGTTGCTCAGACTCGCTCTCCCAGTTCAAAACTAGATTAAAGACGCATCTCTTCAGCCAAGCATTCACATAATGCTTGCCTCTTATACTACTGTTGAATCAGATCGAATGCATTAATATTATGAACAGCAGCTACGCTAATTACTTCCCATCTGCTTTTCTGCTGTTATCTCGGGACGCTAGTCCCGAGGTAAATAGCGTTCTTCAGCTACAGTCTGTATCCAGCCTCTCACGGAGACTTCATAGTCCCCAACACCTGCGATGAGACGACTCGACGCCTGTGAAGAGACGACTCAACGCCGGCGATATGTTATGCCCTAAATTAATACATGATGATTAACTAACTGTATTTTTTACGTACATTTCTGAAATGCACTTTCTGTAAAGCTGCTTTGAAACAATATGTATTGTGAAAAGCGCTATACAAATAAATTTGAATTGAATTGAATAGTTAGAAAGAAAGATGGATTTGTTAGAAAAAAAAGAAAGATTAGTTAGAAAGAAAGATAGATAGATTAGTTAGAAAGAAAGATGGATTAGTTAGAAAGAAAGATGGATTAGTTAGAAAGAAAAAAAGAAAATTAGTTAGAAAGAAAGAAAGGTAGATAGATTAGTTAGAAAGAAAGATAGAAAGAAATATAGATTAGTTAGAAAGAACGAAAGATAGATTAGTTAGAAAGAAAGATAGATAGATTAGTTAGAAAGAAAGATAGATTAGTTAGAAAGAAAGAAAGATAGATAGATTAGTTAGAAAGAAATAAAGATTAGTTAGAAAGAAATAAAGATTAGTTAGAAAGAAAGATGGATTTGTTAGAAAAAAAGAAAGATTAGTTAGAAAGAAAGATAGATAGATTAGTTAGAAAGAAAGAAAGATGGATTAGTTAGAAAGAAAGATGGATTTGTTAGAAAGAAAGAAAGATGGATTAGTTAGAAAGAAAGATTAGTTAGTTAGAAAGAAAGATGGATTAGTTAGAAAGAAAGAAAGAAAGAAAGAAAGATGGATTAGAAAGAAAGAAAGAAAGAAAGAAAGAAAGAAAGAAAGAAAGAAAGAAAGAAAGAAAGAAAGAAAGAAAAGTTAGAAAGAAAAAAAGATTAGTTAGAAAGAAATATAGATTAGTTAGAAAGAACGAAAGATAGATTAGTTAGAAAGAAAGAAAGATGGATTAGTTAGAAATAAAGAAAGATGATTAGTTAGAAAGAAAGTAAGATTAGTTAGAAAGAAAGAACGATAGATTAGTTAGAAAGAAAGAAAGATAGATAGATTAGTTAGAAAGAAAGAAAGATTAGTTAGAAAGAAATAAAGATTAGTTAGAAAGAAAGATGGATTTGTTAGAAAAAAAGAAAGATTAGTTAGAAAGAAAGATAGATAGATTAGTTAGAAAGAAAGATGGATTAGTTAGAAAGAAAGATGGATTAGTTAGAAAGAAAAAAAGAAAATTAGTTAGAAAGAAAGAAAGGTAGATAGATTAGTTAGAAAGAAAGATAGAAAGAAATATAGATTAGTTAGAAAGACGAAAGATAGATTAGTTAGAAAGAAAGATAGATTAGTTAGAAAGAAAGATTGATTTGTTAGAAAAAAAGAAAGATTAGTTAGAAACAAAGAAAGATAGATAGATTAGTTAGAAAGAAAGAAAGATTAGTTAGAAAGAAATAAAGATTAGTTGGAAAGAAAGAATGATTTGTTAGAAAGAAATAAAGATTAGTTAGAAAGAAAGATTGATTTGTTAGAAAAAAAGAAAGATTAGTTAGAAAGAAAGATAGATTAGTTAGAAAGAAAGATAGATAGTTAGAAAGAAAGATAGATAGATAGATTAGTTAGAAAGAAAGATAGATAGATTAGTTAGAAATAAAGAACGATAGATTAGTTAGAAAGAAAGAACGATAGATTACTTAGAAAGAAAGAACGATAGATTAGTTAGAAAGAAAGATAGATAGATTAGTTAGAAAGAAAGAAAGAAAGAACGAAAGATTAGTTAGAAAGAAAGAAAGATTAGTTAGAAAGAAAGATGGATTTGTTAGAAAGAAAGAAAGATGGATTAGTTAGAAAGAAAGATTAGTTAGAAAGAAAGAAAGAAAGAAAGAAAGAAGGATTAGTTAGAAAGAAATATGGATTTGTTAGAAAGAAAGAAAGATGGATTAGTTAGAAAGAAAGATTAGTTAGAAAGAAAGAAAGATGGATTAGTTAGAAAGAAAGAAAGAAAGAAAGAAAGATGGATTAGTTAGAAAGAAAGAAAGAAAGAAAGAAAGACAGAAAGAAAGAAAGAAAGAAAGAAAGAAAAGTTAGAAAGAAAAAAAGATTAGTTAGAAAGAAAGATAGATTAGTTAGAAAGAACGAAAGATAGATTAGTTAGAAAGAAAGAAAGATGGATTAGTTAGAAATAAAGAAAGATGATTAGTTAGAAAGAAAGAAAGATTAGTTAGAAAGAACGATAGATTAGTTAGAAAGAAAGATAGATTAGTTAGAAAGAAAGATAGATAGATTAGAAAGATTAGTTAGAAAGAAATAAAGATTAGTTAGAAAGAAAGATGGATTTGTTAGAAAAAAGAAAGATTAGTTAGAAAGAAAGATAGACAGATTAGTTAGAAAGAAAGAAAGATGGATTAGTTAGAAAGAAAGATGGATTAGTTAGAAAGAAAGAAAGATTAGTTAGAACGAAAGAACGATAGATTAGTTAGAAAGAAAGAATGATAGATTAGTTAGAAAGAAAGATAGATAGATTAGTTAGAAAGAAAGATAGATAAGATTAGTTAGAAAAAAGATTGATAGATTAGTTAGAAAGATAGATTACTTAGAAAGATAGATTAGTTAGAAAGAAAGAAAGAAAGGATTAGTTAGAAAGAAAGATGGATTTGTTAGAAAAAAGAAAGATGGATTAGTTAGAAAGTAAGATTAGTTAGTTAGAAAAAAAGAAAGATGGATTAGTTAGAAAGAAAGAAAGAAAGAAAGAAAGATGGATTGGTTAGAAAGAAAGAAAGAAAGAAAGAAAGATGGATTAGTTAGAAAGAAAGAAAGAAAGAAAGAAAGATAGATTAGTTAGAAAGAAAGAAAGAAAGAAAGATAGATTAGTTAGAAAGAACGAAAGATAGATTAGTTAGAAAGAAAGAAAGATGGATTAGTTAGAAATAAAGAAAGATGATTAGTTAGAAAGAAAGAAAGATTAGTTAGAAAGAAAGAACGATAGATTAGTTAGAAAGAAAGAATGATAGATTAGTTAGAAAGAAAGAAAGATAGATAGATTAGTTAGAAAGAAAGATAGATTAGTTAGAAAGAAAGAAAGATAGATAGATTAGTTAGAAAGAAATAAAGATTAGTTAGAAAGAAAGATGGATTTGTTAGAAAAAAAGAAAGATTAGTTAGAAAGAAAGATAGATAGATTAGTTAGAAAGAAAGAAAGATGGATTAGTTAGAAAGAAAGATGGATTTGTTAGAAAGAAAGAAAGATGGATTAGTTAGAAAGAAAGATTAGTTAGTTAGAAAGAAAGAAAGAAAGATGGATTAGAAAGAAAGAAAGAAAGAAAGAAAGAAAGAAAGAAAGAAAGAAAGAAAGAAAGAAAGAAAGAAAGAAAGAAAAGTTAGAAAGAAAAAAAGATTAGTTAGAAAGAAATATAGATTAGTTAGAAAGAACGAAAGATAGATTAGTTAGAAAGAAAGAAAGATGGATTAGTTAGAAATAAAGAAAGATGATTAGTTAGAAAGAAAGATTAGTTAGAAAGAAAGAACGATAGATTAGTTAGAAAGAAAGAAAGATAGATAGATTAGTTAGAAAGAAAGAAAGATTAGTTAGAAAGAAATAAAGATTAGTTAGAAAGAAAGATGGATTTGTTAGAAAAAAAGAAAGATTAGTTAGAAATAAAGATAGATAGATTAGTTAGAAAGAAAGATAGAAAGAAATATAGATTAGTTAGAAAGAACGAAAGATAGATTAGTTAGAAAGAAAGATAGATAGATTAGTTAGAAAGAAAGATAGATTAGTTAGAAAGAAAGAAAGATAGATAGATTAGTTAGAAAGAAATAAAGATTAGTTAGAAAGAAATAAAGATTAGTTAGAAAGAAAGATGGATTTGTTAGAAAAAAAGAAAGATTAGTTAGAAAGAAAGATAGATAGATTAGTTAGAAAGAAAGAAATATGGATTAGTTAGAAAGAAAGATGGATTTGTTAGAAAGAAAGAAAGATGGATTAGTTAGAAAGAAAGATTAGTTAGTTAGAAAGAAAGATGGATTAGTTAGAAAGAAAGAAAGAAAGAAAGAAAGAAAGAAAGAAAGATGGATTAGAAAGAAAGAAAGAAAGAAAGAAAGAAAGAAAGAAAGAAAGAAAAGTTAGAAAGAAAAAAAGATTAGTTAGAAAGAAATATAGATTAGTTAGAAAGAACGAAAGATAGATTAGTTAGAAAGAAAGAATGATGGATTAGTTAGAAATAAAGAAAGATGATTAGTTAGAAAGAAAGTAAGATTAGTTAGAAAGAAAGAACGATAGATTAGTTAGAAAGAAAGAAAGATAGATAGATTAGTTAGAAAGAAAGATTAGTTAGAAAGAAATAAAGATTAGTTAGAAAGAAAGATGGATTTGTTAGAAAAAAAGAAAGATTAGTTAGAAAGAAAGATAGATAGATTAGTTAGAAAGAAAGATGGATTAGTTAGAAAGAAAGATGGATTAGTTAGAAAGAAAAAAAGAAAATTAGTTAGAAAGAAAGAAAGGTAGATAGATTAGTTAGAAAGAAAGATAGAAAGAAATATAGATTAGTTAGAAAGAACGAAAGATAGATTAGTTAGAAAGAAAGATAGATTAGTTAGAAAGAAAGATTGATTTGTTAGAAAAAAAGAAAGATTAGTTAGAAACAAAGAAAGATAGATAGATTAGTTAGAAAGAAAGAAAGATTAGTTAGAAAGAAATAAAGATTAGTTAGAAAGAAAGAATGATTTGTTAGAAAGAAATAAAGATTAGTTAGAAAGAAAGATTGATTTGTTAGAAAAAAAGAAAGATTAGTTAGAAAGAAAGATAGATTAGTTAGAAAGAAAGATAGATAGTTAGAAAGAAAGATAGATAGATAGATTAGTTAGAAAGAAAGATAGATAGATTAGTTAGAAATAAAGAACGATAGATTAGTTAGAAAGAAAGAACGATAGATTAGTTAGAAAGAAAGAACGATAGATTAGTTAGAAAGAAAGATAGATAGATTAGTTAGAAAGAAAGAAAGAAAGAACGAAAGATTAGTTAGAAAGAAAGAAAGATTAGTTAGAAAGAAAGATGGATTTGTTAGAAAGAAAGAAAGATGGATTAGTTAGAAAGAAAGATTAGTTAGAAAGAAAGAAAGAAAGAAAGAAAGAAAGAAAGAAAGAAAGAAGGATTAGTTAGAAAGAAAGATGGATTTGTTAGAAAGAAAGAAAGATGGATTAGTTAGAAAGAAAGAAAGAAAGAAAGAAAGATGGATTAGTTAGAAAGAAAGAAAGAAAGCTGGATTAGTTAGAAAGAAAGAAAGAAAGAAAGAAAGACAGAAAGAAAGAAAGAAAGAAAGAAAAGTTAGAAAGAAAAAAAGATTAGTTAGAAAGAAAGATAGATTAGTTAGAAAGAACGAAAGATAGATTAGTTAGAAAGAAAGAAAGATGGATTAGTTAGAAATAAAGAAAGATGATTAGTTAGAAAGAAAGAAAGATTAGTTAGAAAGAACGATAGATTAGTTAGAAAGAAAGATAGATTAGTTAGAAATAAAGATTAGTTAGAAAGAAAGATGGATTTGTTAGAAAGAAATAAAGATTAGTTAGAAAGAAAGATGGATTTGTTAGAAAAAAGAAAGATTAGTTAGAAAGAAAGATAGACAGATTAGTTAGAAAGAAAGAAAGATGGATTAGTTAGAAAGAAAGATGGATTAGTTAGAAAGAAAGAAAGATTAGTTAGAACGAAAGAACGATAGATTATTTAGAAAGAACGATAGATTAGTTAGAAAGAAAGAATGATAGATTAGTTAGAAAGAAAGATAGATAGATTAGTTAGAAAGAAAGATAGATAAGATTAGTTAGAAAAAAGATTGATAGATTAGTTAGAAAGATAGATTACTTAGAAAGATAGATTAGTTAGAAAGAAAGAAAGAAAGGATTAGTTAGAAAGAAAGATGGATTTGTTAGAAAGAAAGAAAGATGGATTAGTTAGAAAGTAAGATTAGTTAGTTAGAAAAAAAGAAAGATGGATTAGTTAGAAAGAAAGAAAGAAAGAAAGAAAGAAAGAAAGAAAGAAAGAAAGAAAGATGGATTGGTTAGAAAGAAAGAAAGAAAGAAAGAAAGAAAGATGGATTAGTTAGAAAGAAAGAAAGAAAGAAAGATAGATTAGTTAGAAAGAAAGAAAGAAAGAAAGATAGATTAGTTAGAAAGAACGAAAGATAGATTAGTTAGAAAGAAAGAAAGATGGATTAGTTAGAAATAAAGAAAGATGATTAGTTAGAAAGAAAGAAAGATTAGTTAGAAAGAAAGAACGATAGATTAGTTAGAAAGAAAGAATGATAGATTAGTTAGAAAGAAAGAAAGATAGATAGATTAGTTAGAAAGAAAGATAGATTAGTTAGAAAGAAAGAAAGATAGATAGATTAGTTAGAAAGAAATAAAGATTAGTTAGAAAGAAATAAAGATTAGTTAGAAAGAAAGATGGATTTGTTAGAAAAAAAGAAAGATTAGTTAGAAAGAAAGATAGATAGATTAGTTAGAAAGAAAGAAAGATGGATTAGTTAGAAAGAAAGATGGATTTGTTAGAAAGAAAGAAAGATGGATTAGTTAGAAAGAAAGATTAGTTAGTTAGAAAGAAAGAAAGAAAGATGGATTAGAAAGAAAGAAAGAAAGAAAGAAAGAAAGAAAGAAAGAAAGAAAGAAAGAAAGAAAGAAAGAAAGAAAGAAAGAAAAGTTAGAAAGAAAAAAAGATTAGTTAGAAAGAAATATAGATTAGTTAGAAAGAACGAAAGATAGATTAGTTAGAAAGAAAGAAAGATGGATTAGTTAGAAATAAAGAAAGATGATTAGTTAGAAAGAAAGATTAGTTAGAAAGAAAGAACGATAGATTAGTTAGAAAGAAAGAAAGATAGATAGATTAGTTAGAAAGAAAGAAAGATTAGTTAGAAAGAAATAAAGATTAGTTAGAAAGAAAGATGGATTTGTTAGAAAAAAAGAAAGATTAGTTAGAAAGAAAGATAGATAGATTAGTTAGAAAGAAAGATGGATTAGTTAGAAAGAAAGATGGATTAGTTAGAAAGAAAAAAAGAAAATTAGTTAGAAAGAAAGAAAGGTAGATAGATTAGTTAGAAAGAAAGATAGAAAGAAATATAGATTAGTTAGAAAGAACGAAAGATAGATTAGTTAGAAAGAAAGATAGATTAGTTAGAAAGAAAGATTGATTTGTTAGAAAAAAAGAAAGATTAGTTAGAAACAAAGAAAGATAGATAGATTAGTTAGAAAGAAAGAAAGATTAGTTAGAAAGAAATAAAGATTAGTTAGAAAGAAAGAATGATTTGTTAGAAAGAAATAAAGATTAGTTAGAAAGAAAGATTGATTTGTTAGAAAAAAAGAAAGATTAGTTAGAAAGAAAGATAGATTAGTTAGAAAGAAAGATAGATAGTTAGAAAGAAAGATAGATAGATTAGTTAGAAAGAAAGATAGATAGATTAGTTAGAAAGAAAGAACGATAGATTAGTTAGAAAGAAAGAACGATAGATTAGTTAGAAAGAAAGATAGATAGATTAGTTAGAAAGAAAGAAAGAAAGAAAGAAAGAAAGAAAGAACGAAAGAAAGGTTAGAAAGAAAAAAAAGATTAGTTAGAAAGAAAGATAGATTAGTTAGAAAGAACGAAAGTTAGATTAGTTAGAAAGAAAGAAAGATGGATTAGTTAGAAATAAAGATGATTAGTTAGAAAGAAAGAAAGATTAGTTAGAAAGAAAGAACTATAGATTAGTTAGAAAGAAAGAACGATAGATTAGTTTGAAAGAAAGAAAGATAGATAGATTAGTTCGAAAGAAAGATACACTAGATTTAATTATATCATATGGAACCAATCCAACCGATATAGATATTATTCCGCAAAGTGACGATCTCACTGATCATTGTATGGTAACGTGCATATTACGTACTGCTGAAATTTGCCATGTTGCGCCACGTTATCGACCAGGCAGAACAATCGTTCCAACCACTATAGATAGATTCATAAATAGCTTACCTGATCTATCTCAGCTGCTCAGTGAACCCCAACAAACAGATGAACTAGAGGAAATGACTAGCAGTTTGAGCACCATTTTCTGTAGTACATTAGATATTGTTGCACCAATTAGATTAAAAAAGGTTAGAGAGAAAACTAAAGCACCATGGTACAATAGTACTACACATGTTAACAAGAGAGAAACTCATAACTTAAGGTGATGATACACAGGGCAACTTTTTGAGCAATGTTGCTGGGCAATGTTGCCGTCAACGGGCAACCAGGTGAGACACAGGGCCCACGACCAATCTAAATGATCCAGATAGAAATGTATTGCCCATTTTCAATGAAAAAGTCCACAAGCAACAATCGCTTGGCAAGATTGCCCAGCAACATTGCTCAAAAAGTTGCCCTGTGTATCATCACCTTTAGAGCGTAAATGGAAACAAACTAATTTAGAGGTCTTTTGAATCGCGTGGAAAGACAGTATGTCACGATATAAAAAGGCTCTAAAAGCAGCCAGGGCTGAGCATCTCCGCAAACTGATAGAAAATAACCAAAATAATCCAAGGTTTTTATTTAACACCGTGGCTAGACTAACAAATAAACAGACATCACCAGAGCAAAATATTCCGTTACAGTATAGTTGTAATGATTTTATGAATTACTTCAATGAGAAAATAGAAAGCATCCGAAATACAATTGTAAATGTACAATCCTCTATGGTGTCTTATGATTCAGCCTCAATTATCGCCCCTCAAGAACAACTACACCGCTTTACAACTATAGGACAGGAAGAGCTAAATAAACTTATCTTTGCAGCGAAACCAACAACATGTTTATTAGATCCAATACCCACTAAACTACTGAAAGAAGTGTTACCTGTAGTGGAAGAGCCTCTTCTCAATATTATTAACTCGTCTTTATCTTTAGGTCATGTTCCAAAAATATTTAAGCTGGCAGTAATAAAACCTATTATTAAGAAACCGCAATTAGATCAAAATAACTTAGCAAATTACAGACCCATTTCAAATCTTCCATTTATATCTAAAATACTAGAAAAAATTGTGTCCGCTCAATTGTGCTCTTTCTTGCAAGAAAATGATATCTATGAAAAATTTCAGTCAGGATTCAGACCGCATCATAGCACAGAAACTGCGCTAGTTAAAATTACAAATGATTAACTTTTAGCTTCTGACCAAGGCTGTATCTCAATACTAGTTCTACTCGATCTTAGCGCTGCGTTCGACACTATAGATCATAAAATACTCTTGGATCGACTACAAAACTACACTGGTGTCCAGGGACAGGCATTAAGCTGGTTTAAATCGTACTTATCAGACCGTTACCATTTTGTCTGTTTAAATGGTGAAAAATCGAAGATAACGTAAGTAGAGTATGGAGTGCCGCAAGGATCGGTGTTAAGCCCTCTGCTATTCTCAATATATATGCTGCCACTTGGTAATATTATAAGAAAACATGGAATTAATTTTCCACTGTTATGCTGATGACACTCAATTATATATTTCATCAAGACCAGATGAAAACACTAACTTATCTAAATTGACAGAGTGTCTTAAAGATATAGAATGCTGGATGACGTGTAATTTCCTGCTATTAAATTCAGATAAAACAGAGGTATTACTTATTGGTCCAAAAAACTACCCACAAAACCTCGTACAATACAACTTTAATTTAGAAGGATGTCCAGTTACTTTATCCACTACAGTAAAAGACCTGGGTGTTATACTAGACCGCAACTTGTCTTTCGAAAATCATATATCATATGTTACAAGAACAGCCTTTTTCCACCTTAGAAATATTGCTAAGCTACGTAACATGCTATCTGTTTCTGATGCAGAAAAGTTAGTTCATGCATTCATGACCTCAAGACTAGATTACTGTAACGCTTTATTAGCTGGTTGTCCTACATCCTCAATAAACAAGCTACAGTTAGTGCAAAATGCAGCCGCTAGAGTTCTTACTAGGTCAAGAAAATATGATCATATAACACCAATTTTATCATCTCTGCACTGGTTACCTATTAAGTTCCGTATCAATTACAAAGTACTATTACTGACCTATAAAGCCCTAAATGGTCTAGCTCCTGTATATTTAATGGACCTTCTATCGCCCTACAATCCTTCGCGTTCTTTAAGATCCCTAAATTCGAGGCTTCTGGTCATTCCTAGGATATCTAAGTCCACTAAAGGAGGGAGGGCGTTCTAACATTTAGCTCCTAAACTCTGGAATAGCCTTCCTGATACTGTTCGTTGCTCAGACTCGCTCTCCCAGTTCAAAACTAGATTAAAGACGCATCTCTTCAGCCAAGCATTCATATAATGCTTACCTTTTATACCACTGTTGAATCAGATCGAATGCATTAATATTATGAAAAGCAGCTACGCTAATTATTTCCCATCTGCTTTTCTGCTGTTATCTCGGGACGCTAGTCCCGAGGTAAATAGCGTTCTTCAGCTACAGTCTGTATCCAGCCTCTCACGGAGACTTCAGATGCCCCAACACCTGCGATGAGACGACTAAACGCCTGCGATGAGACGACTCGACGCCTGTGAAGAGACGACTCAATGCCGGCGATATGTTATGCCCTAAATTAATACATGATGATTAACTAACTGTATTTTTTACGTACATTTCTGAAATGCACTTTCTGTAAAGCTGCTTTGAAACAATATGTATTGTGAAAAGCGCTATACAAATAAATTTGAATTTGAATTTGAAAGATAGATTAGTTAGAAAGAAAGAAAGATTAGTTAGAAAGAAATAAAGATTAGTTAGAAAGAAAGATGGATTTGTTAGAAAAAAGAAAGATTAGTTAGAAAGAAAGATAGATAGATTAGTTCGAAAGAAAGAAAGATGGATTAGTTAGAAAGAAAGATGGATTTGTTAGAAAGAAAGATGGATTTGTTAGAAAGAAAGAAAGATGGATTAGTTAGAAAGAAAGATTAGTTAGTTAGAAAGAAAGAAAGATGGATTAGTTAGAAAGAAAGTTAGAAAGAAAGAAAGATTAGTTAGAAAAAAATATAGATTATTTAGAAAGAACGAAAGATAGATTAGTTAGAAAGAAAGAAAGATGGATTAGTTAGAAATAAAGAAAGATGATTAGTTAGAAAGAACGATAGATTAGTTAGAAAGAAAGAAAGATGGATTAGTTAGAAATAAAGAAAGATGATTAGTTAGAAAGAACGATAGATTAGTTAGAAAGAAAGAACGATAGATTAGTTAGAAAGAAAGAAAGATAGATAAGTTAGAAAGAAAGAAAGAGATAGATTAGTTAGAAAGAAAGATAGATTAGTTAGAAAGAAAGAAAGATAGATAGATTAGTTAGAAAGAAAGAAATATTAGTTAGAAAGAAATAAAGATTAGTTAGAAAGAAAGATGGATTTGTTAGAAAAAAAGAAAGATTAGTTAGAAAGAAAGATAGATAGATTAGATAGAAAGAAAGAAAGAAAGAAAGATGGATTAGTTAGAAAGAAAGATGGATTTGTTAGAAAGAAACAAAGATGGATTAGTTAGAAAGAAAGATTAGTTAGTTAGAAAGAAAGAAACATGGATTAGTTAGAAAGAAAGAAAGAAAGATGGATTAGTTAGAAAGAAAGAAAGAAAGAAAGAAAAGTTAGAAAGAAAAAAAGATTAGTTAGAAAGAAATATAGATTAGTTAGATTAGTTAGAAAGAAAGAAAGATGGATTAGTGTTACGTCCTATGTTATTATTTGTTTGGTGTTGTTGTTTGTTTCTTTCTCCTTTTCTTTTTCCTTTTTACTTTCACTCTTAGCAGGACGATGCGGTTACCTGATTGATCCATCCATCTACCAGTCATCGAAATGCTCGGTGATGATGCAACGCGGCTCCACCAATGAGGGCGCACTATGCGCCTATAAAGAGCACACCTGTGTGGGAAGCGGGAGATTCCACTTTGATTTGTTTGAGACGCATATTTGCCCTGTATCAATTTAGTGTTTGAGAAACTGTTCTTTGAGAACTTAGAAGCCATTTGGGTCGTCTTTTCTCTTGAGTAGTTTGCCGTTGGTCTGGTTGTGAAACTTGTTATTTAAAGGGGGAAGAGAAAAGAACAGGTGAGATATCACGTGATATACATGTGCTACACTGAGGGATCAATTGTGTATAGAACACTAGTTTAGCGACACGTGCCATCTATTGTATTTTTCGTTTTGCAGTAAGAGCAGTTTATTTAGGGCGTCTCTGACGCTGAAGATCTTTTGTTTTTGATGAATGTCAATTTAGTCAGATTATAAATTGTTTGGTTTATAATTAGTAAGACTGGTTTTGGTTTTGTTTCTTTCTTTGATTTGGCACTGTCTAGTTCTTTTCTCTTTACCTCTTCTTTTGTGAACCTTGTCTTTGTATGATTTGTATCTAAATGGTACACTTATTTAATTCATTATCTTGAGGTATTCTTTACACCTTGCTTCTCAATATAATAAATCCTCAACATACTTCAATTGGATTGGTTTGTGTGAGATATTTTTCCAGTACACGTTCAGTATTTTAATGTTGCACACTTTACTCTCCCTAGACTTAAAAGGTTTGTAACATTAATGGGGGCTCGTCCGGGATCTTTTTAATAATTTTTCCCGATAAAGTAAATATTGTTCATGTGCTGGAAATAGAGTGATTGGTACAGGTTATGGAGTTTTTGTATGTGTACTAAGTTTGTATGTCGTGGATTATAGTATGCTGGATAAGTATAATCGCCATGACTTTGTTTAATTTGCAAACTTTCATTGAGAATCCATCTGTGGAGCAGTTTGAAAGATGTAGGAAGGATGATTTATTATCCGTTGCGGCTCATTTTCAAATTCCGGTAGTGAAACAGGCTCTTAAGAGGGAGATCAAAAATGTTGTGTGGAATCATCTAGTGGAATTAAAGGTATTGGTAGGACCTGTTTCAGGGGCAGAGTTCGCTGGTGCAAAGGGGTTTTCTCCTAATCCTGATATGATGGATCGAGACAATGTGCAAAGTGAGTTATCTGAACCGGTGCTTGGAACTGAGAGGAGGACAGGTTTATCGCCGTTTGATCCATTTTCACCTGTTTCTTCGGGGTCTAAGGAGGATACGAAGTTAAAAGTGCTTTTAGCTCGTTTACAGATGGAAGCTCAGGACAAAGCTCAAACTCGACAGGCAGAGTTGGATTTGCGTCTTAAAATACGCACCCTTGAGATTAAGTCAGAGAGGCAAGTGAAGATGCGACAATTAGAATTAGAAGCTATGAAAATTGTTGGCGGTACAGCCGTGCCCGTTCCTCCTGATACGAGAGTTCCTTCTAGAGTCGTAAGTGCTTCTCCGGTTGCAAGTTCAAGTTCGGCAACAAATACATTTGATGTAGGTAAATATATATCGTTAGTACCTCATTTCAGGGAAACCGAGGTTGATTCTTATTTTTGCGCCTTTGAGCGTATTGCGATTTCGCTCGCTTGGCCGTAAGAAGTGTGGACCGTATTACTTCAATGTAGGTTGCTAGGGAAGGCACAAGAGGTATTTTCAACGTTACCTATAGAAGAGAGTTTAAAATACGAGACCGTAAAGCTGGCAATTCTTCGTGCGTATGAATTGGTTCCTGAAGCCTATAGGCAGAGGTTTCGGAATCATAAAATCAATCCTAATTCTACTTTTGTAGAGTTTGCGCGAGAGAAAAGTAATTTGCTTGATAAATGGTGTCACGCAAGTAAAGTTGATGACTTTGCGTTACTGAGAGAGCTAATCTTGCTTGAAGATTTTAAGGGTTGTCTACCAGACCGCGTTGTGCTTTACTTAAACGAACGAAAGGTATCATCTTTGTCACAAGCTGCTGTTTTGGCAGACGAATTTGTCCTTACGCACAAGACTGTGTTTTCTCCACGTAGAGACAAAAGCGCAGTAGCTAAAATATCTCCTGGTTTTGATCAGTCTCCCCGAACGAAATTCGTTCCTTCGGCATCGAAAGAAGTTCGGGAGTGTTTTTATTGCCATAAGCAAGGTCATTTAATTGCCGACTGTAACGTCTTGAAATGAAAACAACAGACAGTTCAGACGAAAAGTGTTGGCTTGGTAAGCGCTGTAGGCATTCCTCGTACCGGATTATCTAATGTAGTACAGGAGGAGAATATCCCTGATGTGAGTTATAAACCTTTTGTGACAACCGGGTTTATTTCGTTATCTGATAATGGAAATGAACAAAAAGAAATCCATATCTTGAGAGATACTGGAGCTAGTCACTCTTTCGTCTTGGCAGATGTATTACCTTTGTCAGCCGAATCATATAGTGGTTCGAGTGTTTTTGTGCGAGGTATAGAAATGGGTGTGGTTAAGGTTCCACTGCATCGGGTGTATCTAAAGAGTGCGCTTGTTACAGGGTTTGTTCAGGTTGGAGTACGTCCTTCGCTTCCGGTGAAAGGAATAACTTTCATTTTAGGGAATGACTTGGCAGGGGGTAAGGTTATGCCTATGCTAGAAGTAGCAGATGCACCAAATATGCATCTCCCTTCTGACGAGTTATCTCGAGATTATCCGGAGGTGTTTTCGGCGTGCGTAATTACTCGCGCGCAGTCAAAGAAAAAGATCATTGATGTTGAGTTGGCAGACACTTTTCTGGTACAGGATCTGACAGCTGAAGAAATAACGAAAGCTACATCGGAGAAAAGTAGTGTGAAAAGTCTAGGGAGTGTGCTTGATGATCATAACTTTTTAAAAATGCCTGTAACTCGCGAGAGGATTATTGTAGCACAAAAGAAGGATCAGTCTTTAAATAAGTGTTTCTCTAATGTTGTTCGATTCGAGACTTTTGAGAATAGAAACAGTCTCCGTAACACGGCCTATTTTATAGATGCTGGACTGTTGATGCGTAAATGGAGTTCTGTGGCTGACACTGATTCAGACTGGAATGCTGTCTATCAAATCGTCATTCCTAGTGAGTATCGTCAATATATTTTATCCTTGGCGCATGATCATGCATTATCAGGTCATTTGGGAGTGACGAAGACATACCATCGCATTCTTAGACATTTTTTTTGGCCAGGATTAAAGAGAGATGTGGCTAGATTTTGTAGAACGTGCCATATTTGTCAGGTAACGGGAAAACCGAATCAGGTGATTAAACCCGCTCCTCTTTTACCTATTCCTGTAGTGGGTGAAGCGTTTGAACAGGTGATTGTCGACTGCGTCGGACCGTTACCTAAAACAAAGTCCGGTAATCAGTTTTTATGCACGATCATGTGCAGAGTTACTCGATTTCCCGAAGCCATTCCGTTGAGGAAAATCACGGCTCCTGTGATTCTAAAAACGTTGCTTAAGTTTTTTTCCACATTTGGTCTTCCTAGAGTTGTACAGACAGACCAGGGAACTAATTTTTTATCGCGACTTTTTGCACAGGTTTTAAAATCACTATCTATGGAACACAGAGTGTCAAGCGCCTATCACCCCGAGAGCCAGGGCGCTGTTGAAAGATTTCACCAGACATTAAAATCAATGCTCAGGAAATACTGTCTGGAAACGGGAAATGATTGGGATGATGGTGTTCCTCTGGTGTTATTTGCGGTGCGAGAAGCCATACAGGAGTCACTGGGGTTTAGTCCAGCTGAGTTGGTGTTCGGACACACTGTAAGAGGACCACTCAAGATTCTCAAAGAGAAAATGTTGGAAGCTGATTCTGGGTCGAAGGTTCATATTTTGGACTATGTTAGTCGTTTTCGGGAACGACTGCATTATGCTTGCACTTTTGCACAAAAATCTTTGGTGAATGTTCAGTCTGGAATGAAGAAACGATATGATGTGAAAACTGTTTCTCGTTCCTTTCAACCTGGGGATGAAGTATTAGTGTTGCTACCTATTCAGGGTTCTGCATTATCATCACGTTTTTCAGGACCCTATGTTGTGTTAAAGAAAATCAGCGAGACTGATTATGTTATTCGAACTCCTGACAGAAAGCGCCAGTCGCGCGTCTGTCATATTAATATGCTCAAGTCTTATCACACCAGAAATAATTCACGGAACGGATCTACTGGGGTTACCATAGGGCCCATGGAATCTTCTGTGGCTCTGATTTGTGGATTACCATCAAACCTGGAGGATGAGGCTGGTGCAGAGGATGACATAATCCTACGAAATACTTCTCAGCAGTGTGCTAAGTTTGAAAACTCTGAAATTTTGAAGAATTTGCCGACACATCTTACTCATTTATCTGGTGTTCATGTGCAGGACATTGTGGGTGTTGTCACTGATTTTCCTTCCTTATTTGGGGATGTTCCGTCGCAAACTACGGTGTTGCGGCACGATATTAATGTTGATGGCGCATCCCCCATTAAGCAGCATGCCTATCGGATGAACACTGTTAAGAGAACTATTATGAAGCAGGAAACTGAGTAGTTGTTGCAGAATGGGTTAGCAAAACATAGTAGTAGCCCCTGGAGTTCTCCTTGTCTGTTAGTGCATAAGTTTGATGGGTCGTTTCGTTTTTGCTTGGACTATCGTCGTGTTAATGCGGTTACGGTGCCTGACTGTTACCCACTTCCTAGAATGGAAGATTGCATTGACAATTTGGGGTCAGCCAAGTTTGTCAGCAAGTTGGATTTATTGAAGGGGTATTGGCAGGTTCCGCTAACTTCTCGGGCATCTGATATCTCTGCTTTCGTAACTCCGGATTGTTTTATGCTACATATCTACATATCATATCTTTTAACCTACATATCACGTGATGGCGTTCGGGTTACGAAATGCACCTGCCACCTTTCAAAGATTAATCCAAACCGTGTTGGATGGGGTTCCTCATTGTAATGCTTATCTAGATGATCTTGTACTATATTCAACTGAGTGGACAGAACATCTGAAACTCCTTCGCACAGTGTTTGAGCGTTTCGAGAAAGCTACGTTGACGCTCAACCTAGCTAAGTGTGTCTTTGGTAAGGCGAGTGTGACCTATCTGGGTAAAGAAGTGGGCGGAGGACAGGAAAAGCCTGTGGAGGCTAAAGTTATTGCCATTACCGAATTTCCCGCGCCTACATCACGGAAAGAATTACAACGTTTTCTGGGTATGCCGGGCTACTATCGTAGTTTTTGTGTAAACTTCTCTACGGTAGTTAATCCCTTAACAAATTTGCTTAGCCCTGCTAATCCTTTTATCTGGTCTGACGATTGTCAAAATGCATTCGAAACAGTGAATTGTACAGCTTTGCTGTACAATACTCCTGTCTTGGCTGCGCCAAATTTTGAACGTTCTTTTAAACTGGAAGTGGATGCAAGCGCTGTGGGAGCTGGAGCAGTGCTTTTGCAGGAGGATGATGTGGGAGTCGAGCACCCTGTTTGTTACTTTTCAAAGAAGTTTAACAAACATCAACGAAATTATTCCGTCATTGGGTTCTTCTAGTGCTCCTATAGTCGTTTATACAGACCATAACCCTCTGGTTTTCCTTGCAAGAATGTACAACCAGAATCAACGCCTTATGCGTTGGTCGTTGGTGGTTCAGGGATACAATCTTGAAATTAAGCATAAGAAAGGGTCAGAGAATGTGTTAGCCGATGCTTTATCTAGAGTGTAGTGTTATAGATCGGATTGAAATAATCATGAGATGTTGACTCTTATGGGGAGGAGTGTTACGTCCTATGTTATTATTTGTTTGGTGTTGTTGTTTGTTTCTTTCTCCTTTTCTTTTTCCTTTTTACTTTCACTCTTAGCAGGACGATGCGGTTACCTGATTGGTCCATCCATCTACCAGTCATCGAAATGCTCGGTGATGATGCAACGCGGCTCCACCAATGAGGGCGCACTATGCGCCTATAAAGAGCACACCTGTGTGGGAAGCGGGAGATTCCACTTTGATTTGTTTGAGACGCATATTTGCCCTGTATCAATTTAGTGTTTGAGAAACTGTGTTCTTTAAGAACTTAGAAGCCATTTGGGTCATCTTTTCTCATGAGTAGTTTGCCGTTGAACTGGTTGTGAAACTTGTTATTTAACGGGGGAAGAGAAAAGAACAGGTGAGATATCACGTGATATACATGTGCTACACTGAGGGATCAATTGTGTATAGAACACTAGTTTAGCGACACGTGCCATCTTTTGTATTTTTCGTTTTGCAGTAAGAGCAGTTTATTTAGGGCGTTTCTGACGCTGAAGATCTTTTGTTTTTGATGAATGTCAATTTAGTCAGATTATAAATTGTTTGGTTTATAATTAGTAAGACTGGTTTTGGTTTTGTTTCTTTCTTTGATTTGGCACTGTCTAGTTCTTTTCTCTTTACCTCTTCTTTTGTGAACCTTCTCTTTGTATGATTTGTATCTAAATGGTACACTTATTTAATTCATTATCTTGAGGTATTCTTTACACCTTGCTTCTCAATATAATAAATCCTCAACATACTTCAATTGGACTGGTTTGTGTGAGATATTTTTCCAGTACACGTTCAGTATTTTAATGTTGCACACTTTACTCTCCCTAGACTTAAAAGGTTTGTAACAATTAGTTAGAAATAAAGAAAGATGATTAGTTAGAAAGCAAGTAAGATTAGTTAGAAAGAAAGAACGATAGATTAGTTAGAAAGAAAGAACAATATATTAGTTAGAAAGAAAGATGGATTTGTTAGAAAAAAAGAAAGATTAGTTAGAAAGAAAGATAGATTAATTAGAAAGAAAGAAAGTTAGATAGATTAGTTAGAAAGAAAGATGGATTTGTTAGAAAAAAAGAAAGATTAGTAAGAAAGATAGATAGATTAGTTAGAAAGAAAGAAAGATGGATTAGTTAGAAAGAAAGATGGATTAGTTAGAAAGAAAGAAAGAAAATTAGTTAGAAAGAAAGAAAGATAGATAGATTAGTTAGAAAGAAAGATAGATTAGTTAGATTAGTTAGAAAGAAAGATAGATTAGTTAGAAAGAAAGAAATATAGATTAGTTAGAAAGAAAGATAGATTAGTTAGAAAGAAAGATTGATTTGTTAGAAAAAAAGAAAGATTAGTTAGAAACAAAGAAAGATAGATAGATTAGTTAGAAAGAAAAAAAGATTAGTTAGAAATAAATAAAGATTAGTCAGAAAGAAAGATTGATTTGTTAGAAAGAAATAAAGATTAGTTAGAAAGAAAGATTGATTTGTTAGAAAAAAAGAAAGATTAGTTAGAAAGAAAGAGAGATTAGTTAGAAAGAAAGATAGATTAGTTAGAAAGAAAGAACGATAGATTAGTTAGAAAGAAAGAACGATAGATTAGTTAGAAAGAAAGAACGATAGATTAGTTAGAAAGAAATAAAGAAAGAAAAGTTAGAAAGAAAAAAAATTAGTTAGAAAGAAAGATAGATTAGTTAGAAAGAACAAAAGATAGATTAGTTAGAAAGAAAGAAAGATGGATTAGTAAGAAACAAAGAAAGATGATTAGTTAGACAGAAAGAAAGATTAGTTAGAAAGAAAGAAAGATTAGTTAGAAAGAAAGAACGATAGATTAGTTAGAAAGAAAGAACGATAGATTAGTTAGAAAGAAAGAAAGAACGATAGATTAGTTAGAAAGAAAGATAGATTAGTTAGAAAGAAAGAAAGATAGATAGATTAGTTAGAAAGAAAGAAAGATTAGTTAGAAAGAAATAAAGATTAGTTAGAAAGAAAGATGGATTTGTTAGAAAAAAAGAAAGATTAGTTAGAAAGAAAGAAAGATGGATTAGTTAGAAAGAAAGATGGATTTGTTAGAAAGAAAGAAAGATGGATTAGTTAGAAAGAAAGATTAGTTAGTTAGAAAGAAAGAAAGAAAGAAAGAAAGAAAGAAAGAAAGAAAAGTTAGAAAGAAAAAAAGATTAGTTAGAAAGAAATATAGATTAGTTAGAAAGAACGAAATATAGATTAGTTAGAAAGAAAGAAAGATGGATTAGTTAGAAATAAAGAAAGATGATTAGTTAGAAAGAAAGAAAGATTAGTTAGAAAGAAAGAACGATAGATTAGTTAGAAAGAAAGAACGATAGATTAGTTAGAAAGAATGATAGATAGATTAGTTAGAAAGAAAGATAGATTAGTTAGAAAGAAAGAAAGATAGATAGATTAGTTAGAAAGAAAGAAAGATAGATAGATTAGTTAGAAAGAAAGAAAGATTAGTTAGAAAGAAATAAAGATTAGTTAGAAAGAAAGATGGATTTGTTAGAAAAAAAGAAAGATTAGTTAGAAAAAAATATAGATAGATTAGTTAGAAAGAAAGAAAGATGGATTAGTTAGAAAGAAAGATGGATTAGTTAGAAAGAAAGAAAGAAAGACTAGTTAGAAAGAAAGAAAGATAGATTAGTTAGAAAGAAAGATAGATTAGTTAGAAAGAAAGAAATATAGATTAGTTAGAAAGAAAGAAAGATAGATTAGTTAGAAAGAAAGATAGATTAGTTAGAAAGAAAGATTGATTTGTTAGAAAAACAGAAAGATTAGTTAGAAACAAAGAAAGATAGATAGATTAGTTAGAAAGAAAGAAAGATTAGTTAGAAAGAAAGATTGATTTGTTGGAAAAAAAGAAAGATTAGTTAGAAAGAAAGAAAGCTAGATAGATTAGTTAGAAAGAAAGAACGATAGATTAGTTAGAAAGAAAGAACGATAGATTAGTTAGAAAGAAAGCTAGATAGATTAGTTAGAAAGAAAGAACGATAGATTAGTTAGAAAGAAAGATAGATAGATTAGTTAGAAAGAAAGATAGATAGATTAGTTAGAAAGAACGATAGATTAGTTAGAAAGAAAGATAGATAGATTAGTTAGAAAGAAAGAAAAGTTAGAAAGAAAAAAAGATTAATTAGAAAGATAGATTAGTTAGAAAGAACGAAAGATAGATTAGTTAGAAAGAAAGAAAGATGGATTAGTTAGAAATAAAGAAAGATGATTAGTTAGAAAGAAAGAAAGATTAGTTAGAAAAAAAGAACGATAGATTAGTTAGAAAGAAAGAACGATAGATTAGTTAGAAAGAAAGAAAGATAGATAGATTAGTTAGAAAGAAATAAAGATTAGTTAGAAAGAAAGATGGATTTGTTATTAAAAAGAAAGATTAGTTAGAAAGAAAGATAGATAGATTAGTTATAAAGAAAGAAAGATGGATTTGTTAGAAAGAAAGAAAGAAAGAAAGAAAGAAGGAAAGAAAGATTAGTTAGAAAGATAGATAGATTAGTTAGAAAGAAAGATAGATTAGTTAGAAAGAAAGATAGATTAGTTAGAAAGAAAGATAGATAGATTATTTAGAAAGAAAGATAGATAGATTAGTTAGAAAAAAGATGGATAGATTAGTTAGAAAGATAGATTAGTTAGAAAGAAAGAAAGCTAGATAGATTAGAAAGAAAGAAAGATTAGTTAGAAAGAAAGAAAGAAAGGATTAGTTAGAAAAGAAAGATGGATTTGTTAGAAAGAAAGAAAGATTAGTTAGAAAGAAAGAAAGAAAGGATTAGTTAGAAAGAAAGATGGATTTGTTAGAAAGAAAGAAAGATGGATTAGAAAGAAAGATTAGTTAGTTAGAAAGAAAGAAAGATGGATTAGTTAGAAAGAAAGAAAGAAAGAAAGATGGATTAGTTAGAAAGAAAGAAAGAAAGAGAAAGAAAGAAAGAAAGAAAGAAAGAGAAAGAAAGAAAGAAAGAAAGAAAGAAAGGTTAGAAAGAAAAAAAGATTAGTTAGAAAGAACGAAAGATAGATTAGTTAGAAAGAAAGAAAGATTAGTTAGAAAGAAATAAAGATTAGTTAGAAAGAAAGATGGATTTGTTAGAAAAAAAGAAAGATTAGTTAGAAAGAAAGATAGATAGATTAGTTAGAAAGAAAGATGGATTAGTTAGAGAGAAAGAAAGAAAGATTAGTTAGAAAGAAAGAAAGATAGATAAATTAGTTAGAAAGAAAGATAGATTAGTTAGAAAGAAAGAAAAATAGATTAGTTAGAAAGAAAGAAAGATAGATTAGTTAGAAAGAAAGATAGATTAGTTAGAAACAAAGATTAGTTAGAAACAAAGAAAGATAGATAGATTAGTTAGAAAGAAATAAAATTAGTTAGAAAGAAATAAAGATTAGTTAGAAAGAAAGATTGATTTGTTAGAAAAAAGAAAGATTAGTTAGAAAGAAAGAAAGATAGATAGATTAGTTAGAAAGAAAGATAGATTAGTTAGAAAGAAAGAAAGATAGATTAGTTAGAAAAAAAGAAAGATAGATTAGTTAGAAAGAAAGAAAGAGTAGTTAGAAAGAAAGATGGATTTGTTAGAAAGAAAGATGGATTAGTTAGAAAGATAGATTAGTTAGAAAGAAAGAAAGATAGATTAGTTAGAAAGAAAGTTAGATTAGTTAGAAAGAAAGAAAGATTAGTTAGAAAGAAAGAAAGATAGATAGATTAGTTAGAAAGAAATAAAGATTAGTTAGAAAGAAATAAAGATTAGTTAGAAAGAAAGGTTGATTTGTTAGAAAAAAGAAAGATTAGTTAGAAAGAAGGAAAGATTAGTTAGAAAGAAAGATAGATAGATTAGTTAGAAAGAAAGATAGATTAGTTAGAAAGAAAGAAAGATAGATTAGTTAGAAAGAAAGAAAGATTAGTTAGAAACAAAGAAAGATAGATAGATTAGTTAGAAAGAAAGAAAGATTAGTTAGAAAGAAAGATGGATTTGTTAGAAAGAAAGATGGATTATTTGGAAAGAAAGAAAGATAGATTAGTTAGAAAGAAAGATAGATTAGTTAGAAAGAAAGATAGATTAGTTAGAAAAAAAGAAAGAAAGAAAGATTAGTTAGAAAAACAGAGAAAGAAAGATAGCTTAGTTAGAAAGAAAGATTAGTTAGAAAGAAAGGAAGATAGATAAGTTAGAAAGAAAGAAAGAGAAAGAAAGATAGATTAGTTAGAAAGAAAGATAGATAGATTAGTTAGAAAGAAAGATAGATAAATTAAGTTGAATTTAATATGTAAATTAGTTTAAAGTGTAAATTAGTTTGAAGTTTAAAGTAGTTTGAAGTTTAAATTAGTTTATAGTTTAAATTAGTTTAAAGTTTAAATAAGTTTAAATTAGTTTAAAGTTAAAAGTAGCTAGAAGTTTAAATTAGTTTAAAGTTTAAAGTAGTTTGAAGTTTAAATTAGTTTATAGTTTAAATTAGTTTAAAGTTAAAAGTAGTTAGAAATTTAAATTAGTTTAAAGTTTAAAGTAGTTTGAAGTTTGAAGTAGTTTGAAGTTTAAATTAGTTTATAGTTTAAATTAGTTTAAAGTTTAAATTAGTTTGAATTTTAAAGTAGGTTGAAGTTTATATTAGTTTCTAGGGTGTTCTGGGTGGTTGCTAGGGTGTTCTGGGTGGTTGCTAGGCAGTTGCTAGGGTGTTCTGGGTGGTTATGGTGTTGCTAGGGTGTTTTAAGGTATTTTGGGTGGTTGATAGGCAGTTGCTAGGGTGTTCTGGGTGGTTGCTATGGTGTTGCTAGGGTGTTCTAGTCTATTTTGGGTGGTTGCTAGGCAGTTGCTAGGGTGTTCTGGGTGGTTGCTATGGTGTTGCTAAGGTGTTTTAGGGTATTTTGATGGGTTGCTATGCAGTTGCTAGGGTGTTCTGGGTGGTTGCTACGGTGTTGCTAGGGTATTTTAGGGTATTTTGGGTGGTTGCTAGGGTATTTTAGGGTATTTTGGGTGGTTGCTATGGTGTTCTGGGTGGTTGCTAGGCAGTTGCTAGGGTGTTCTGGGTGGTTGCTATGGTGAACTATTTATGAGTTTAAAAGTTCATGTGTATGAATTCATGAAAATTCATGTGTATTAATTCATGAGTTTATAGGTGTATGAGTTTATAAGTTTATGAATTCATGAGTTCATAAGTTTATGAATTCACGAGTTTATAAGTTTATGAATTCATGAGTTTATAAGTGTACGAGTTTGAGTTTAGAGTTTATAAGTTTAAATGAATAAGAGTTCAGAGTTTATTAATTTATGAGTTTAAGAGTTCATAAGTGTATTAACTCATGAGTTTATAAGTGTATGAGTTCATGAGTTTAGAGATTATAAGTTTAAATGAGTCTAAGAGCTTAAGTTTAGTGTTTATTAATTTATTATGAGTTTAATAGTTTAAGTGTAGATAGATAAGTGTCGTAGATATATGAGTTTATTAGTTTAAATGAGTCTCAATGGCTCATATAGTATATAGAATGACAGTTTGATTCAGTCTAGGGCTTCAAGGAGTTTAGATTTGAATTTTTGGCAGTTGGGGAGTTAGAAAATCGGAACATTCCGCAATGTTAAGTCAATGGGAGTTTTTTCCAAGTTTAATCGTCATTTTTAGGAAAACCGTAAGTCCGATCAGTTAGAAAAGATATAGCATACCGAGTCAGAACAGTTTGAGTGTCTGAGCCGAGTTTGGAGTATGTAGAGTTAAAGCTCTAGGAGGAGATTGAGTTGTACATTTTTGACAGAATAATAATAATAACTAGAAAAAGTTCGTCAAGACAAACTAAGTTGGCTTGTGAAAGTTTGGACCAGAAAGTTTAAAGAAGTTTAAAGTAGTTTGAAGTTTACATTAGTTTAATATGTAAATTAGTTTAAAGTGTAAATTAGTTTGAAGTTTAAAGTAGTTTGAAGTTTAAATTAGTTTATAGTTTAAATTAGTTTAAAGTTTAAATAAGTTTAAATTAGTTTAAAGTTAAAAGTAGTTAGAAGTTTAAATTAGTTTAAAGTTTAAAGTAGTTTGAAGTTTGAAGTAGTTTGAAGTTTAAATTAGTTTATAGTTTAAATTAGTTTAAAGTTTGAATTAGTTTGAATTTTAAAGTAGTTTGAAGTTTATATTAGTTGCTAGGGTGTTCTGGGTGGTTGCTAGGCAGTTGCTAGGGTGTTCTGGGTGGTTGCTAGGGTGTTCTGGGTGGTTGCTAGGCAGTTGATAGGGTGTTCTGGGTGGTTGCTATGGTGTTGCTATGGTGTTCTAGGCTTTTTTAGGTGGTTGCTATGGTGTTGCTAGGATGTTTTAAGGTATTTTGGGCGGTTGCTAGGGTGTTCTGGGTGGTTGCTATGGTGTTGCCAGGGTATTTTTGGTGGTTGCTAGGGTGTTCTGGGTGGTTGCTAGGCAGTTGCTAGGGTGTTCTGGTCGGTTGATATGGTGTTGCTAGGGTATTCTAGGGTATTTTGGGTGGTTGCTAGGGTGTTTTAGGGTATTTTGGGTGGTTGCTAGGCAGTTGCTATGGTGCTCTGGGTGGTTGCTATGATGTTGCTAGGTTATTCTAGGGTATTTTGGGTGGTTGCTATGGTGTTGCTAGGGTGTTCTAAGGTTTTTTGGGTGGTTGCTAGGGTGTTCTGGGTGGTTGCTATGGTGAACTATTTATGAGTTTAAAAGTTCATAAGTGTATGAACTCATGAAAGTTCATAAGTGTATGAATTCATGAGTTTATAAGTTTATGAGTTTATAAGTGTATGATTTCATGAGTTCATAAGTGTCAAAGTTTATGAGTTTAGAGTTTATAATTTTAAATGAGTAAGAGTTCAGAGTTTATTAATTTATGAGTTTAAGAGTTCATAAGTATATGAATTCATGAGTTTATAAGTGTACGAGTTTATGAGCTCTGAGTTTATAAGTGTATGAATTCATGAGCTCATAAGTGTATGAATTCATGAGTTTATAAGTGTACGAGTTTATGAGTTTAGAGTTTATAAGTTTAAATGAGTAAGAGTTCAGAGTTTATTAATTTATGAGTTTAAGAGTTCATAAGTGTATGTATTTATGAGTTTATAAGTGTATGAGTTTATAAGTGTACAAGTTTATGAGTTTAGAGTTTATAAGTTTAAATGAGTCTAAGAGTTCAAGTTTAGAGATTATTAATTTATTATGAGTTTAAGTCAATGGGAGTTTTTTCCGAGTTTGAGCGTCATTTTTAGGAAAACTGTAAGTCCGATCAGTCTGAAAAGATATAGCAACTCGAATCAGAACAGTCTGAGTGTCCGTGCCGAGTTTGGAGTATGTGGAGTTAAAGCTCTAGGAGGAGATAGAGTTGGAAATTTTAGTCTCAGAAAAAGAATAATAACTAGAAAAAGTTCGTCGAGACAAACTTTAAGTTGGCTTGTGAAAGTTTGGACCAGAAAGTTTAAAGAAGTTTAAAGTTTAAAGTAGTTTGAATTTTAAAGTAGTTTGAAGTTTAAATTAGTTTAAAGTTTAAATTAGTTTGAAGCTTAAATTAGTTTAAAGTTTAAATTAGTTTAAAGTTTAAATTAGTTTAAAGTTTAAATTAGTTTGAAGTTTAAATTAGTTTAAAGTTTTAATTAGTTTAAAGTTTAAAGTTTTTTAAAGTATAGTTTGAAGTAATTTAAAGTTGATAGGGTGTTTCTAGTGGGTTGCTAGGGTGTTCTGGGTGGTTGCTAGGTGGTTGCAAAGGTATTTTAGGTGGTTGCTAGGGTGTTCTGGGTGGTTGCTATGTGGTTTCTAAGGTGTTTTGGTTGGTTGCTAGGGTTTTTTGGGTGGTTTCTAAGTGGTTGCTAGGGTGTTATGGGTAGTTGCTATGGTGTTGCTAGGGGTTTCTAGGCTATTTTGGGTGGTTGCTATGGTGTTTCTAGGGTGTTTTAAGGTATTTTGGGTGGTTGCTAGGGTGTTCTGGGTGGTTGCTAGGCAGTTGCTAGGGTGTTCTGGGTAGTTGCTATGGTGTTGCTAGGGTGTTCTAGGCTATTTTGGGTGGTTGCTATGGTGTTGCTTGGGTGTTTTAAGATATTTTGGGTGGTTGCTAGGGTGTTCTGGGTGGTTGCTAGGTGGTTGCTTGGGTGTTCTGGGTGGTTGCTATGGTGTTGCTAGGGTGTTTTAAGGGTATTTTGGGTGGTTGCTAGGATGTTATGGGTGGTTGCTAGGCAGTTGCTAGGGTGTGCTGGGTGGTTGCTAGGGTGTTGCTAGGGTGTTCTAGGCTATTTTGGGTGGTTGCTATGGTCTTGCTAGGGTGTTTTAAGGTATTGGGTGGTTGCTAGGCAGTTCCTAGGGTGTTCAGGGTGGTTGCTATGGTGTTGCTAGGGTATTCTATGGTATTTTGGGTGGTTGTTATGGTATTGCTAGGGTGTTATGGGTGGTCGCTAGGCGGTTGCTAAGGTATTTTGAGTGGTTGCTAGGGTGTTCTGGGTGGTTGCTAGGGTGTTCTAAGGTATTTTAGGTGGTTGCTATGGTGTTGCTAGGGTGTTCTAAGGTATTTTGGGTGATTGCTAGGGTGATCTGGGTGGTTGCTATGGTGTTGCTAGGGTGTTATAAGGTATTTTAGGTTGTTGCTATGGTGTTGCTAGGGTGTTCTAAGGTATTTTGGGTGGTTGCTAGGGTGTTCTGGGTGGTTGCTATGGTGTTGCTAGGGTGTTCTAAGGTATTTTGGGTTGTTACAAGGGTGTTCTGGGGGTCGCTAGGCGGTTGCTAGGATGCTCTGGGTGGTTGCTATGGTGTTCTAAGTTATTTTTGTTGGTTGCTATGGTGTTGCTAAGGTGTTGTAAGGTATTTTGGGCGGTTGCTAGGGTGTTCTAAGGTATTTTGATTGGTTGCTCGGGTGTTCTGGGTGGTTGCTAGGGTGTTGCTAGGGTATTTTGAGCGGTTGCTTGGGTGTTCTGGGAAGTTGCTATGGTGAACTATTTATGAGTTTTAAAGTTCATAAGTATGAATTCATGAGAGTTCATAAGTTTATGAATTCATGAGTTTCTATGTTTATGAGTTTATAAGTGTATAAATTCATAAGATTATAAGTTTAAATGAGTAAGAGTTCAGAGTTTATTAATTTATGAGTTTAGAGTTTATAAGTTTAAATGAGTAAGTGTCCAGAGTTGATTAATTTATGAGTTTAATAGTTTATGAGAGTTTATAAGAGTATGAGTTTATGAATTTAGAGTTTATGAGTTTAGAGTTTATAAGTTTAAATGAGTCTAAGAGTTCAATTTTAGAGTTTATTAATTTATTATGAGTTTAAGATTAGATAGATAAGTGCAATAGTTAGATGAGTTTATTAGTTTAAATGAGTCTCAATGGCTCATATAGTGTATAGTGTATAGAATGACAGTTTGATTCAGTCTAGGGCTTCAAGGTATTTAGATTTGAAATTTTGACAGTTGGGGAGTTTGACAGTCTGAACATTCCGCAATGTTAAGTCAATGGGATTTTCAAATGATTTTTTCCGAGTTTTGATCGTCATTTTTAGGAAAACCGTAAGTCCGATCAGTTAGAAAAGATATAGCAACTCGAGTCAGAACAGTTTGAGTGTCTGAGCCCAGTTTGGAGTATGTGGAGTTATAGCTCTAGGAGGAGTTAGAGTCAGAATTTTTTCCGCTCAGAAGAATAATAATAACTAGAAAAAGTTCGTCGAGACAAACTTTAAGTTGGCTTGTGAAAGTTTGGACCAATAAGTTTGAAGAAGTTTAAAGTAGTTTGAAGTTTAAAGTAGTTTGAAGTTTAAATTAGTTTGAATTTTAAAGTAGTTTGAAGTTTAAATTAGTTTAAAGTAGTTTAAAGTATAGTTTGAAGTAATTTAAAGTTGCTAGGATGTTTCTAGTGGGTTGCTAAGGTGTTCTGGGTGGTTGCTAGGTAGTTGCTAAGGTATTTTGGGTGGTTGCTAGGGTGTTCTCGGTGGTTGCTAGGTTGTTGCTAAGGTATTTTTGTTGGTTGCTAGGGTGTTCTGGGTGGTTGTTAGGTGGTTGCTAGGGTGTTCTGGGTGGTTGCTATGTTGTTGCTAGGGTGTTCTATGGTATTTTGGGTGGTTGCTAGGGTGTTCTGGGTAGTTTTTAGGCAGTTGCTAGGGTGTTCTGGATGGTTGCTATGGTGTTGCTAGGTTGTTCTTGGGTATTTTGGGTGGTTGCTAGGGTGTTGTAAGGTATTTTGGGTGGTTGCTAGGCAGTTGCTAGGGTGTTTTAATGTATTTTGAGTGATTGCTAGGGTGTTCTGGGTGGTTGCTAGGGTGTTCTAAGGTATTTTAGGTGCTTGCTATGGTGTTGCTAGGGTGTTCTAAGGTATTTTGGGTGGTTGCTAGGGCGTTCTGGGTGGTTGCTATGGTGTTGCTAGGGTGTTCTAAGGTATTTTAGGTCGTTGCTATGGTGTTGCTAGGGTGTTCTAAGGTATTTTGGGTGGTTGCTAGGGTGTTCTCGTGGTTGCTAGGTTGTTGTTAAGGTATTTTGGTTGGTTGCTAGGGTGTTCTGGGTGGTTGCTATGCTGTTACTAGGTGGTTGGTATTTGTCACAGATGGTTACTATTGGAGTTCCTAACACTTCCTTGGCATGATTTAGCACATACCTAATCGCTATTAGCATGTAGCTATTCACAGCTAGCATGTGTAGCATGTTGGAAGCTCTGTTTGCTAGCATGAGTCAAAAGAGCCAAACCACATCTCTATACGATGTTCTGATGCAGAGATATAGGTCTTGCAAAATGGTTGCTAGGGTACTCTGTTTGGTTGCTAGGGAATGGCTTGGCAGCTGCCAGTCATCAAAGACCAAAGGTTGCTTGTCAGTATGAATGATATAAACCAACTCCCATGCCTCTGTGACATTCAGAATGGAAGATATCCCTCTATAGATTTTAGTTGCTAAGGTGCTCGACAATGGTTGCTAGGGAGGGGCTAGGAAGTGTTGAGGGGATTCATGATTGGCTGTGTGCTGCCCCGAGTCAAACGAGACCACCCTTGTGTTTCTATGACACTTCTATCCGGAGATATTCGTTTGACCTCTTTCAATGGAAGTCTATGGGACTTGTTGCTAAGGTGCTCTAAATGGTTGCTAGGACGTGGCTTAATAGCTTCACAATGATCCTGAGAGACTGATTGGTCATCTGAGTAAAATGAGCCCGTCCCCTTGTCTCTACGACACTGTGATCCAGAGCTATGTTCAATACAAAATCCCTATGCAATGTGTAGGACGGCCCATTTCATGGGCCGTCCTACACCATAGTAAGTCAATGGGGCAACTTTGAGCAGCTCCTGCCCCCCAGGGGTGCAACTTTTACCCCATTGTGAGGTATGTTCTTACAGAGCCTGCTAGCCTCTTCAAATGTGATAAATTACAAGTTTTTGAGAAATCATTGGTCATTGCTACGAGTCGTCAAAGTTTGTGGCAATGTTAAGTCTATGGGATTTTTTTTACCCAATGATTTGCCCCTGGGGCAAACACCGTACCCCCGATCGGTAAGAAAAGTCACAGCACACCTTTCCTCAATAATCCGCACAATTTGACGCCTCAATCAGGGGTCTGTGATGTCGGCGTGTATTTTTTAACAGATGATTACTATGGAGTTTTTAAAAGGAGTTTTATAGAGTTTTTATAGAGTTATTTAGTATGGCCCACGGTTGCTAGGGTGCTGTAACTGGTTGCTATGGTGTGGCTATGAAGATTTTAGGCCATTACTTATTGGCTGCTTGATAAAATAAATCCTCTGAGGGAGAGAGAGAGGGAGAGAAACGCAGGGGTGTCAGGCGCTTTGTGTCTGTGTGTGTGAAAAAGTCGGTTGGGATTTGAATTTCTGAACATTCCGCAATGTTAAGTCAATGGGACTTTTTTGGCCGCTTTTTCGTCCGCTGTGCGAACATCGTACACCCGATCGCTTAGAAAAGTCATAGCACACCTCTCCTCAATGAGCCGGTCGATTTGACGCCTCACTCAGGGGTCTGTGGCAAACTTTGCGGGAGGAGTTACGCGCCAAACTTTTGTGTGGAATAAGAATAATAACTAGAAAAATTGCATTTCCTGCAGAACATGCGTGTGAATGCTTGAAATGCTTAAATGAAATGCACAAACAATTGCAAAATATTGCTAAACAAGCTGAGATGCACAAACAACTGCAAAACAGAGCAGAAATGCAAAAAAAGCTTAATTCAAATGCATTAATAAGCTGAAATGCAAAAAAAGATAAAAAAAAATTGTAGAAAACTAAAGAGTTTTATTAGAGAGGTAGAGAAGTAGACAGAGGTAAATAAATAAAGGGGTAGAGAAAGAGACAGAGGTAGAGAAGTAAAGGAGAACAAAAAAAAGAAAGGTAGAGAAAGACAGAGGGATAGATAGATAGATAGATAGATAGATAGATAGATAGATAGATAGATAGATAGATAGATAGATAGATAGATAGATAGATAGATAGATAGATAGATAGATAGATAGATAGATAGATAGATAGATAGATAAATAATTTGGACACAGAAAGTCAAATAGTTAGACAGGCAGATAGAAGAGGATAAAAGGAGGAGTAAAAAGGAGAAGAAGAGATTAGGAAAGGAGGGGAGAAGAGGAGGACAGGAGGAGTAGAGGATGGGAGGAGAAGAGGAGGGAAGAGGGAGGGAGAACAGGAGAAGCAGAAGCATAAATGCAACAAAAACCTGTAGTAATTAAAGTTCCTTCAGAAAAGAGCTCAGTGACTGTCCACCAATCAGAACACAGGAGCAATTATGTGTGCCTCCCTTTGATCTTGTCTAATCAACATCACCTGTACAATCAGCTATCCTATTTAGACAGAGGCCAAAATCGCTGATACTTGGCTTCAAACAAACCTCCCTAGAGACAAAACTATTGGTTGTATCGGCGAAATGACCTGACCATGAGTGAGACAAGGCCTTTGTGAACGATGTGATGTATTTTTTGTGTGGATAGAGTTGAAAAAAGGGACCACTTTGGCGAGTTGAAAAACTGGTCCGTAATGCTCTGATCACTAAAGTTTGACCTGAATTTATAATTGCTGCCAATGGAGGATTGTCTGTCACTCTTGTCCTTTGGAAGGACACAGAGAAAAAATTATAAGTCCGAGAGATTTACTAAACACACGTGAGGAACCACAACAAAAATACCTACGTTTCAAGTATAATTACATGCCCGAAGAGTTAAAATTGTGGCCAGGCCAGCGATTTAAAAATTATTTTTTACGATTAATTTTCAAGCTGGCTCACTTTAGCAGATGACATCACGTGCTCTAGCTCTGAACAGTCTCTCTCATCCGCACTTAAATGTTAAAAAAAATGCACAAAAAGCTTAATAGTTTAAAAATTATAAAAGGTATAAAAAAGAAAAATAATAGCACACAAGTCATTGAAAAACTGAACATTTTGATACACCTGTGTAATCAGCTTTCCTATTTAGACAGAGGCCAAAATCGCTGATACTTGGCCTCGAACAAACCTCCCTAGAGACAAAACTATAGGTTGTATCGGCAAAATGACCTGACCGTGAGCGAGACAAGGCTTTTGTGAACGATGTGATGTATTTTTTGTGTGGATAGAGTTGAAAAAAGGGACCACTTTGGCAAGTTGAAAAACTGGTCCGTAATGCTCTGATCACTAAAGTTTGACGTGAATTTATAATTGCTGCCAATGGAGGATTGTCTGTCACTCTTGTCCTTTGGAAGGACACAGAGGAAAAACTGTAAGTCCGAGGGATTTACTAAACACACGTGAGGAACCACAACAAAAATACCTACGTTTCAAGTATAATTACATGCCCGAAGAGTTAAAATTGTGGCCAGGCCAGCGATTTAAAAATTATTTTTTACGATTAATTTTCAAGCTGGCTCACTCTAGCGGATGATATCACGTGCTCTAGCTCTGAACAGTCTCTCTCATCCGCACTTAAATGTTAAAAAAAATGCACAAAAAGCTTAATAGTTTAAAAATTATAAAAGGTATAAAAAAGAAAAATAATAGCACACAAGTCCTTGAAAAGCTGAACATTTTGATACTTGAATGGTTTTTGTAACACAAAGTAGAGCGGAGTTGAAAGCGACCACGGAAGAATACGGAATAATAATAAAGATTTGGATTTCAATAGTGTGAATGCTTGAAGCATTCACACTAACTAGAAAAATTGCATTTCCTGCGGAACATGCGTGTGAATGCTTGAAATGCTTAAATGAAATGCACAAACAACTGCAAAATATTGCTAAACAAGCTGAGATGCATAAACAACTGCAAAACAGAGCAAAAATGCAAAAAAAGCTTAATTCAAATGCATTAATAAGCTGAAATGCAAAAAAAGATTTAAAAAAATTGTAGAAAACTAAAGAGTTTAATTAGAGAGGTAGAGAAGTAGACAGAGGTAAATAAAAAAAGGGGTAGAGAAAGAGACAGAGGTAGAGAAGAAAAGGAGAACAAAAAAAGAAAGGTAGAGAAAGATAGATAGATAGATAGATAGATAGATAGATAGATAGATAGATAGATAGATAGATAGATAGATAGATAGATAGATAGATAGATAGATAGATAGATAGATAGATAGATAGATAGAAAGATAATTTGGACACAGAAAGTCAAATAGTTAGACAGGCAGATAGATAGGAGAGGATAAAAGGAGGAGTAGAAAGGAGAAGAAGAGATTAGGAAAGGAGGGGAGAAGAGGAGGACAGGAGGAGTAGAGGATGGAAGGAGGAGAAGAGGAGGGAAGAGGGAGGGAGAACAGGAGAAGCAGAAGCATAAATGCAACAAAAACCTGTAGTAATTAAAGTTCCTTCAGAAAAGAGCTCAGTGACTGTCCACCAATCAGAACACAGGAGCAATTATGTGTGTCTCCCTTTGATCTTGTCTAATCAACATCACCTGTGCAATCAGCTTTCCTATTTAGACAGAGGCCAAAATCACTGATACTTGGCCTCAAACAAACCTCCCTAGAGACAAAACTATAGGTTGTATCGGCGAAATGACCTGACCATGAGCGAGACAAGGCCTTTGTGAACGATGTGATGTATTTTTTGTGTGGATAGAGTTGAAAAAAAGGACCACTTTGGCGAGTTGAAAAACTGATCCGTAATGCTCTGATCACTAAAGTTTGACCTGAATTTATAATTGCTGCCAAGGGAGGATTGTCTGTCACTCTTGTCCTTTGGAAGGACTCAGAGAAAAAATTATACGTCCGAGGGATTTACTAAACACACGTGAGGAACCACAACAAAAATACCTACGTTTCAAGTATAAATACATGCCCGAAGAGTTAAAATTGTGGCCAGGCCAGCGATTTAAAAATTATTTTTTTACGATTAATTTTCAAGCTGGCTCACTCTAGCAGATGACATCACGTGCTCTAGCTCTGAACAGTCTCTCTCATCCGCACTTAAATGTTAAAAAAAATGCACAAAAAGCTTAATAGTTTAAAAATTATAAAAGCTATAAAAAAGAAAAATAATAGCACACAAGTCATTGAAAAGCTGAACATTTTGATACTTGAATGGTTTTTGTAGCACAAAGTAGAGAGGAGTTGAAAGCGACCACGGAAGAATACGGAATAATAATAAAGATTTGGATTTCAATAGTGTGAATGCTTGAAGCATTCACACTAACTAGAAAAATTGCATTTCCTGCGGAACATGCGTGTGAATGCTTGAAATGCTTAACTGAAATGCAAGAAAGAAAGAAAGAAAAATAAAGAAGGATTTGTTAGAAAGAAAGATGGATTAGTTAGAAAGAAAGATGGATTAGTTAGAGAGAAAGAAAGAAAGATAGATTAGTTAGAAAGAAAGATAGATAGATTAGTTAGAAAGAAAAAAGATAGATTCGTTAGAAAGAAAGATAGATAGATTAGTTAGAAAGAAATAAAGAAAGATAGATTAGTTAGAAAAAAAAGAAAGAAAGATTAGAAAGAAAGAAAGATTAGGTAGAGAGAAAGAGAGAGAGAAAGAAAGAAAGAAAGAAAGATAGATTAGGTAGAAAGAAAGAAAGATTAGGTAGAAAGAGAAAAGAGAGAAAGATTGGTTGCTAGGGCGTTGCTAGGCGGTTGCTAGGGTATTCTGGGTGGTTGCTATGGTGTTGCTAGGTGGTTGCTAAGGTATTCTGGATGGTTGCTAGGTTGTTGATAGGCGGTTGCTAGGCTGTTCTGGGTGGTTGCTATGGTGTTGCTAGGTGGTTGCTAAGGTATTCTGGATGGTTGCTAGGTTGTTGATAGGCGGTTGCTAGGGTGTTCTGGCTGGTTGCTAGGTGGTTGCTAGGGTGTTCTGGGTGGTTGATAGGCGGTTGCTAGGTGGCTGCTAGGGTATTCTGGGTGGTTGCTAGGGTGTTGCTAGCTGGTTGCTAAGGTATTCTGGATGGTTGCTAGGGTGTTGCTAGGTGGTTGCTAGGGTGTTCTGGGTGGTTGCTAGGCGGTTGCTAAGGTGTTCTGGGTAGTTGCTAGGCGGTTGCTAGGGTGTTCTGGGTGGTTGCTAGGCGGTTGCTAAGGTATTCTGGATGGTTGCTAGGGTGTTGCTAGGTGGTTGCTAGGGTGTTCTGGGTGGTTGCTAGGCGGTTGCTAAGGTATTCTGGATGGTTGCTAGGGTGTTGCTAGGCGGTTGCTAGGGTGTTCTGGGTGGTTGCTAGGGAATTCTGGGTGGTTGCTAGGGCGTTGTTAGGCAGTTGATAGGGTATTCTTAACATTTCTTGGCATGATTTAGCACTTACCTAATCGCCATTAGCATGTAGCTATTCACAGCTAGCATGTGTAGCATGTTGGAAGTCCTGTTTGCTAGCATGAGTCAAAAGAGCCAACCTCCATCTCTATACGATGTTCTGATGCAGAGATATATGTCTTGCAAAATGGTTGCTAGGGTACTCTCTTTGGTTGCTAGGGAGTGGCTTGGCAGCTGCCAATCATAAAACTCCAAAGGCTGATTGTCAGTGTGAATGATATAAACCAACCCCCATCTCTATACGATGTTTTGATGCAGAGATATAGGTCTTGCAAAACGATTGCTAGGGTACTCTGTTTGGTTGCTAGGGAGTGGCTTGGCAGCTGCCAATCATGAAGCTCCAAAGTCAATGTGAATGTATAAACCAACCCCCATCTCTATACGATGTTTTGATGCAGAGATATAGGTCTTGCAAAATGGTTGCTAGGGTACTCTGTTTGGTTGGTAGGGAGTGGCTTGGCAGCTGCCAATCATGAAACTCCAAAGGCTGCTTGTAAGTATAAATGATATAAACCAACTCCCATGCCTCTGTGACATTCAGAATGGAAGATATCCCTCTTTGGATTTTGGTTGCTAAGGTGCTCGACAATGGTTGCTAGGGCATGGCCAGTAAGTGTTGAGGTGATTCAGGATTGGCTGTTTGCTGGCCCGAGTCAAACGAGCGCACCCTCATGTTTCTATGACACTTATATCCTGAGATATCCCTTTGATCTCTTTTAATGGTAGTCAGAAAGAAAGAAAGATTAGGTAGAGAGAAAGAGAGAGAGAAAGAAAGAAAGAAAGATAGATAGATTAGGTAGAAAGAAAGATTAGGTAGAGAAAGAAAGAAAGAAAGAAATAAAGAAAGAAAGATTAGGTAGAAAAAAGAAAGAAAGAAAGAAAGAAAGAAAGATTGGGTAGAGAGAGAGAGAAATAAAGAAAGAAAGATAGATTAGGTAGAAAGAAAGAGAAAGAAAGAAAGATTAGTTAAAAAGAAAGAAAGATAGATAGATTAGTTAGAAAGAAAGAAAGAGAAAGAAAGAAAGATTAGTTAGAAAGAAAGAAAGATAGATAGATTAGTTAGAAAGAAAGAAAGATAGATTAGTTAGAAAGATAGATTAGTTAGAAAGAAAGATAGATTAGATAGAAAGAAAGAAAGAAAGAAAGATAGATTAGGTAGAAAGAAAGATTAGGTAGAAAGAGAAAGAAAGAAAGAAAGAAAGAAAGAAAGAAAGAAAGAAAGAAAGAAAGAAAGAAAGAAAGATTAGGTAGAAAGAAAGATTAGGTAGAAAAAAAGAAAGATTAGGTAGAAAGAGAAAGAAAGAAAGATTAGGTAGAAAAAAGAAAGAAAGAAAGAAAGAAAGATTAATTAGAAAGAAAGAAAGATAGATAGATTAGTTAGAAAGAAAGAAAGATAGATAGGTTAGTTAGAAAGAAATAAAGATAGATTAGTTAGAAAGATAGATTAGATAGAAAAAAAGAAAGAAAGATAGATTAGGTAGAAAGAAAGATTAGGTAGAAAGAGAAAGAAAGAAAGAAAGAAAGAAAGAAAGAAAGATAGATAGATTAGGTAAAAAGAAAGATTAGGTAGAAAGAGAAAGAAATATTAGGTAGAAAAAAAGAAAGAAAAAGAAAGAAAGAAAAATAAAGAAGGATTAGTTAGAAAGAAAGAAAGATGGATTAGTTAGAAAGAAAGAAAAATGGATTAGTTAGAGAGAAAGAAAAAAGATAGATTCGTTAGAAAGAAAGAAAGATAGATAGATTAGTTCGAAAGAAAGAAAGATAGATTAGTTAGAAAGAAAGAAAGATTAGAAAGAAAGAGAAAGAAAGAAAGAAAGAAAGAAAGAAAGAAAGAAAGAAAGAAAGAAAGAAAGAAAGAAAGAAAGAAAGAAAGAAAGAAAGAAAGAAAGATTAGAAAGTAAGAAAGAAAAAAAGAAAGAAAGATTAGGTAGAGAGAAAGAGAGAGAGAAAGAAAGAAAGAAAGAAAGAAAGAAAGAAAGAAAGAAAGATAGATTAGGTAGAAAGAAAGATTAGGGAGAAAGAAAGAAAGATTAGGTAGAAAAAAGAAAGAAAGAAAGAAAGAAAGAAAGAAAGAAAGAAAGATTAGTTAGAAAGAAAGAAAGATAGATAGATTAGTTAGAAAGAAAGAAAGATAGATTAGTTAGAAAGATAGATTAGTTAGAAAGAAAGAGATTAGATAGAAAGAAAGAAATATAGATTAGTTAGAAAGAAAGAAAGATAGATAGATAGATAGATAGATAGATAGATAGATAGATAGATAGATAGATAGATAGATAGATAGATAGATAGATAGATAATTTGGACACAGAAAGTCAAATAGTTAGACAGGCAGATAGATAGGAGAGGATAAAAGGAGGAGTAGAAAGGAGAAGAAGAGATTAGGAAAGGAGGGGAGAAGAGGAGGACAGGAGGAGTAGAGGATGGAAGGAGGAGAAGAGGAGGGAAGAGGGAGGGAGAACGTCTCAGGTTACTATTGTAACCATAGTTCCCTGAGAACAGGGAACGAGACGATGCGTCGATCGACGCCATGGGAACGCCCCCAGCGTGACTGCGTCTGAAGCATCTATGTCAACTAGTCCAATGGAAAGAATGAGCGTCACGGGCGGGTGACGTCATGACCAGGAAATGATAAAAGCACATCCGGTGCAAACCGGCATTAGCTTCGAAAATTGCCGAAGCAAGCCGATCACAGGGATGCAGGAAGTATGGCAGGGTGACGCATCGTCTCGTTCCCTGTTCTCAGGGAACTATGGTTACAATAGTAACCTGAGACGTTCCCTTACGAAGGGAACTCAACGATGCGTCGATCGACGCCATGGGAACGAGAATACCCAAAGCGCCAGAATTCCAAGTACCTGAGTGTTAGTCTGTTGTAACTAAGCACTAAGCACCTGAGAACCTGGGGCAGCATCCAGGTCCAGGCAGTAAAACCTAATGAATGTGAGCGGTGAGGACCAGCCTGCCGCATCACACACGTCTTGAAGAGAAACTCCAAGTAATAAGGCTTTAGAGGCCGCCATACCCCTCGTAGAGTGAGCTCTGACCGCCAAAGGACACGGCTGGTCAGAGTACTCGTATGCAAGTGAAATAGCCTCAACTATCCACTTACTAACCGTCTGTTTAGAAGCAGGAAGACCCTTCTCAGGTGATCCAAGCAAATAAATAACTGGTCGGACTTCCTCATTGAAGATGTCCGATAAACATAAGTATCCAGTGATCGCACTGGACACAAGAGGTTCAGCCTTTCCTGGTCCGCAGTGTGCCACGAAGGAAACGTGAAATCAGGGGGTCTCGACCCAACGATGTACCCCCCACAGGGCGTGGTAAGCCGCAATGGCCGCCACGTAGACCTAAAGCGTGGAAGGGCATAAACCTGACGTAAAGCGCTCCTGCAGGAACTCGAGTACTGTGTTCACAGAACAGTTAACCGGATCCCACTGATGTCGGTGACACCATACAGAAAAAACTTTCCATTTAAGCGCATATAGTTTCCTAGTAGCTGGAGCTCTGGAGCTTAGAATGGTCTCAACAACCTCAGTTGAGAGACCACTCTCTATGAGTTGGGCCCCCTCAGAGGCCAAACCCACAGGTTCCAAATCTCCGGTCGGGGGTTTTGAAATATTGTGCCCCCGGCCTGAGACAGAAGGTCTCTCCTGATCGGGATTTCTCCAAGGGAGGACCGTCTAAGAGATGGATCAGGTCCGCAAACCAGATCCGACTCGGCCAGCGTGGTGCTACTAGCAGTAGGCTTATTCCGTACTGGCGAACTCGCTCCAGAACTCCTGGGTGCAGAGCAACAGGGGGAAATGCGTACAGACGTAGCCTCGGCCACGTCTGCACCATAGCATCCAGCCCAGGGGGCTGGGTGAGTAAGGGAGAAACAAAGTGGACAGTGCGTCGTATGCTGAGACGCAAACAGATCCACCTCTGCTTGGCCGTAAAACTCCCAAATAATCCCCTGGCCTCAGCTCCTGCCTCGACAGGATGTCTGCTCCAATATTTTGGTCCCCAAGAATATACACTGCCCTCAGGGAGAGTACCTTCCCCAGAGACCACAGGAGGATCCTCAGACCCCCCTGACGGTTCAGATAAGAGACCACCGATGTGTTGTCTGTACGGACGAGCACATGATGACCCCTCAGGTCTGGGAGGAATTGCTTCAACGCATTGAAGACAGCCATCATCTCCAGGCAATTTATGTGCCACGAGAGATGATGACTCTTCCACAGACCCTGAACCGAGCGGCCTTCCATTACCGCTCCCCAGCCGGTGAGGGAAGCATCTGTCGAGATAGTAACTCGATGGCAAAGAGCTCCAAACACCGGACCCTGGGTTAAGAACCAGTGCTTCCTCCATATAACTAAGGCACGAAAGCAACGCCGCGTGACCTTGATCATACGAAGTGGGTTTCCCCTCGGGGAGAACCCTCTGGTCCTGAGCCACCACTGTAAAGGCCTCATGTACAGCAGGCCAAAAGGTATCCCGTTGGACGCTGCTGCCAAAAGACCCAACAGTCTCCCGAACTGTTTTACAGTGTGTGACTGGCCTAGCTTCAGCTCTTTTGTGGCTGACAGGATAGCAGCTACACGAACGGGCGATAGGGTGGCCCGCATCGTCACTGAATCCCATACCACACCAAGGAAAGTGGTTCTCTGTACTGGAGAAAGCACACTCTTCTTGGTATTGAGCCTCAACCCCAACATCTGCATATGAGCGAGAACGACACCTCGGTGCCGAACCGCCAACTGCTCTGATTCCGCTAGAATCAGCCAGTCGTCGATGTAGTTCAGAATACGTATGCCCTGCAGCCTGAGCGGGGCTAGAGCTGCATCTACGCATTTCGTGAACGTGCGGGGTGATAGAGCTAGACCGAAAGGAAGTACCCAATACTGGTATTCTTTGCCCCCGAAAGAAAACCTTAGGAACCTCCTGTGCTGAGGGAAGATGGAGACATGGAAGTAAGCGTCCTTCAGATCTATCGTGACAAACCAGTCCTCGGATCTGATTTGAGTCACGATCTGTTTGAGTGTCAGCATCTAGAACTTGAGTTCCTGTACTGAACGATTTAACAGACGAAGATCTAAAATGGGACGCAACTCTCCATCCTTTTTTGGAACAATGAAATAACGGCTGTAAAAACCCGACCTCGGTCGGGTGAGTACACCTGTTCTATAGCTTCTTTCGCTAACAGGGCCTTTACCTCTTGCTCCATTACCATAGCCTGCTCGGGATGCACCACTGTGGGCAACACCCCGCTGTAACGAGGAGGACGTGAACCAAACAGGATTCTGTATCCTTTCTCTACAATCTGCAGGACCCAACGAGAAATATTCGGCAGAAGCTTCCACGCTGCCAGAAAATTTACTAAGGGAACCAGCCTCTCGAGGCTGGTCTCTGGTGTTAACGAGACAGCCAGTCCCGGAGCCTGAAACATAATGGCAGGAACTACCTGAACTGGCTGCTGTAAAACCCCCCTCAGAGGGCGCGAAACCGATGCAGTGCCGCAGCATAGCATCAGCGACTCGCTGGAGACCGCTGCGCCCCGAAGCACCAAGGGTGACGGGGTTGGCAGAACGGTCCCGTGAGGACCCCGAAGTGGAACGGGCACCGTATTCTGAGGTGTACACCGCTCCACTTCGGTCGGGGCTGTCCTCACAGGTCTGACGCCAGTGACGTCAGGACCTCTTTTTTTTTTTTTTTTTGAGCCGAAGTCTTCTTCGCCTGAAGAACGGTCCTCAGATCCGGCTTCGACTTAGAAGACTTCGACTGAGAGTGTTGCGCCTGTTTCCATTGTTTATGTGGAGGTGCACGAGACGAAACACTCTCTTTCTGTTGCACATGATATGATGAGCTCGACGGCTGGGTCTGCTCACGCCCAGCAGCCCCAGGGGGCTGGACACGGCGAGGGATAAACTTTTTAAAAGCGTCAGCTTGCTTCTTAGACTCCTGAAATCGCTCGACGACCGCGTGGACTGCGTCGCCAAAGAGACCAGAAGGTTCAAGCGGAGCATCTAATAAAAAAGCTCGATCTTTTTCTTTAATCTCTGACAGATTTAACCATAAGTGTCTCTCAGTAGCTAGCAAGGCTGCCATAGACCGCCCAATTGCTCTGGCGGTCTCCTTAGTAGCCCTGAGAGAAAGATCGGTAGCACGACGAAGTTCTCGAATATCGTCATGAGTAATTCCCTCACTACTATCCAGATCCCCCAGCAGGTCAGCTTGATACACCTGTAGCACTTTTTTGCCATTGTATGCAGACATGCTCCAGCTTGACCTGCTGCCGTATAAGCTTTGCCCACTAAAACCGAGGTGGCTTTAAGCGGTCTAGTGGGCAAAGCCGAGGCTTTCAGGGACGATGCGGGACCAGGCGAAAGATAGCTGTTTTTTATGCTAAATTCTGTTCCGCCTGGGGCATCGCCTCATAACCATACTCTTTTAGCCCTCTTATTCTCGAATAAGTGTTAACTTGAGGGCTAAAAAGTCGTGAAGAGTAATGTTTATTCCACGATTTCGATATTTCATTGTGAAGATCAGGAAAAAAGGGAAGCTCTCGTGGTGGAGATAATGTAGTGGATGATAAAAAGCGCTCATCTAATTTACTTTTAGGACGAGCGCCTTTATTCTCAGATGGCCATACAATATATTTTTTTTTTTTACAGCCCGTGACATAACATCCACCAGCTCATCATATGCTGGGGAAATAAATTGTGAATCTTTTTCCCCCCTGTGTGTGCTTTCACTCTCCATACTCATAACATCGACCTCCTCGGAGGAAGAGCATTGAAGTAATGGAGGGCTCTCTCCCCGGGCGGAAGAAACCGCAGAGCGTGCTTCCGACACCGGGGGGAGAGCGCTGGATCTTCCGGGTAAGGAAGGAGAAAAGGCCAAGAGACCCGTCTCCAACCCCTCCGAAAGATCCTTCCGCGATCCCCAGGAATGCATTCTCCGCGCCGCATCGGCAGACGCGGGTCCTGATCCCTGAGGATCGCGAGCCTGCCCACTCTTTACATCAAAGAGTGACAGGCGAGAGCGGAGCATGCGGAGCGGTATTCGCATTTCACAGTGTTGACACTCAGCCTCTTCGAAGGCTGAGACCGCATGCTCCACTCCCAAACAAATGACACAAAGCTCGTGTGTGTCCCCACCCGTTAAATAACGCGGGCAGGGAGGAACACACTGCTTGTACACTTGTTTCGCCATAACGTTTCCGAATAAATTGCAACAGACAACAATAAATAGACAGAGACAGTATAACACAGATCGCTTGCTGAGGCAACAGAAGCTAATGCCGGTTTGCACCGGATGTGCTTTTATCATTTCCTGGTCATGACGTCACCCGCCCGTGACGCTCATTCTTTCCATTGGACTAGTTGACATAGATGCTTCAGACGCAGTCACGCTGGGGGCGTTCCCATGGCGTCGATCGACGCATCGTTGAGTTCCCTTCGTAAGGGAACAGGAGAAGCAGAAGCATAAATGCAACAAAAACCTGTAGTAATTAAAGTTCCTTCAGAAAAGAGCTCAGTGACTGTCCACCAATCAGAACACAGGAGCAATTATGTGTGTCTCCCTTTGATCTTGTCTAATCAACATGAACACCTGACCATGAGCGAGACAAGGCCTTTGTGAACGATGTGATGTATTTTTTGTGTGGATAGAGTTGAAAAAAAGGACCACTTTGGCGAGTTGAAAAACTGATCCGTAATGCTCTGATCACTAAAGTTTGACCTGAATTTATAATTGCTGCCAATGGAGGATTGTCTGTCACTCTTGTCCTTTGGAAGGACACAGAGAAAAAATTATAAGTCCGAGGGATTTACTAAACACACGTGAGGAACCACAACAAAAATACCTACGTTTCAAGTATAATTACATGCCCGAAGAGTTAAAATTGTGGCCAGGCCAGCGATTTAAAAATAATTTTTTACGATTAATTTTCAAGCTGGCTCACTCTAGCAGATGACATCACGTGCTCTAGCTCTGAACAGTCTCTCTCATCCGCACTTAAATGTTAAAAAAAATGCACAAAAAGCTTAATAGTTTAAAAATTATAAAAGGTATAAAAAAGAAAAATAATAGCACACAAGTCATTGAAAAGCTGAACATTTTGATACTTGAATGGTTTTTGTAGCACAAAGTAGAGAGGAGTTGAAAGCGACCACGGAAGAATACGGAATAATAATAAAGATTTGGATTTCAATAGTGTGAATGCTTGAAGCATTCACACTAACTAGAAAAATTGCATTTCCTGCGGAACATGCGTGTGAATGCTTGAAATGCTTAAATGAAATGCACAAACAACTGCAAAATATTGCTAAACAAGCTGAGATGCATAAACAACTGCAAAACAGAGCAAAAATGCAAAAAAAGCTTAATTCAAATGCATTAATAAGCTGAAATGCAAAAAAAGATTTAAAAAAATTGTAGAAAACTAAAGAGTTTAATTAGAGAGGTAGAGAAGTAGACAGAGGTAAATAAAAAAGGGGTAGAGAAAGAGACAGAGGTAAAGAAGAAAAGGAGAACAAAAAAAGAAAGGTAGAGATAGATAGATAGATAGATAGATAGATAGATAGATAGATAGATAGATAGATAGATAGATAGATAGATAGATAGATAGATAGATAGATAGATAGATAGATAGAAAGATAATTTGGACACAGAAAGTCAAATAGTTAGACAGGCAGATAGATAGGAGAGGATAAAAGGAGGAGTAGAAAGGAGAAGAAGAGATTAGGAAAGGAGGGAAGAAGAGGAGGACAGGAGGAGTAGAGGATGGAAGGAGGAGAAGAGGAGGGAAGAGGGAGGGAGAACAGGAGAAGCAGAAGCATAAATGCAACAAAAACCTGTAGTAATTAAAGTTCCTTCAGAAAAGAGCTCAGTGACTGTCCACCAATCAGAACACAGGAGCAATTATGTGTGTCTCCCTTTGATCTTGTCTAATCAACATCACCTGTGCAATCAGCTTTCCTATTTAGACAGAGGCCAAAATCACTGATACTTGGCCTCAAACAAACCTCCCTAGAGACAAAACTATAGGTTGTATCGGCGAAATGACCTGACCATGAGCGAGACAAGGCCTTTGTGAACGATGTGATGTATTTTTTGTGTGGATAGAGTTGAAAAAAAGGACCACTTTGGCGAGTTGAAAAACTGATCCGTAATGCTCTGATCACTAAAGTTTGACCTGAATTTATAATTGCTGCCAAGGGAGGATTGTCTGTCACTCTTGTCCTTTGGAAGGACTCAGAGAAAAAATTATACGTCCGAGGGATTTACTAAACACACGTGAGGAACCACAACAAAAATACCTACGTTTCAAGTATAATTACATGCCCGAAGAGTTAAAATTGTGGCCAGGCCAGCGATTTAAAAATTATTTTTTACGATTAATTTTCAAGCTGGCTCACTCTAGCAGATGACATCACGTGCTCTAGCTCTGAACAGTCTCTCTCATCCGCACTTAAATGTTAAAAAAATGCACAAAAAGCTTAATAGTTTAAAAATTATAAAAGGTATAAAAAAGAAAAATAATAGCACACAAGTCATTGAAAAGCTGAACATTTTGATACTTGAATGGTTTTTGTAGCACAAAGTGCAACATGGGGTGGTGATGGCGCAGTGGATAAGACACATGCCTTTGGTGTGAGAGACCCGGGTTCGAATCCACGGTGAGACATCAATGTGTCCCTGAGCAAGACACTTAACCCCTAGTTGCTCCAGAGGCGTGCGACCTCTGAAATATAGCAATTGTAAGTCGCTTTGGATAAAAGCGTCAGCTAAATGAATAAATGTAAATGTAAAGTAGAGAGGAGTTGAAAGCGACCACGGAAGAATACGGAATAACAATAAAGATTTGGATTTCAATAGTGTGAATGCTTGAAGCATTCACACTAATAACTAGAAAAATTGCATTTCCTGCGGAACATGCGTGTGAATGCTTGAAATGCTTAAATGAAATGCACAAACAACTGCAAAATATTGCTAAACAAGCTGAGATGCACAAACAACTGCAAAACAGAGCAAAAATGCAAAAAAAAGCTTAATTCAAATGCATTAATAAGCTGAAATGCAAAAAAAGATAAAAAAAAAATTGTAGAAAACTAAAGAGTTTAATTAGAGAGGTAGAGAAGTAGACAGAGGTAAATAAATAAAGGGGTAGAGAAAGAGACAGAGGTAGAGAAGTAAAGGAGAACAAAAAAAGAAAGGTATAGATAGATAGATAGATAGATAGATAGATAGATAGATAGATAATTTGGACACAGAAAGTCAAATAGTTAGACAGGCAGATGATAGAAGAGGATAAAAGGAGGAGTAGAAAGGAGAAGAAGAGATTAGGAAAGGAGAGGAGAAGAGGAGGACAGGAGGAGTAGAGGATGGAAGGAGGAAAAGAGGAGGGAAGAGGGAGGGAGAACAGGAGAAGCAGAAGCATAAATGCAACAAAAACCTGTAGTAATTAAAGTTCCTTCAGAAAAGAGCTCAGTGACTGTCCACCAATCAGAACACAGGAGCAATTATGTGTGTCTCCCTTTGATCTTGTCTAATCAACATCACCTGTGCAATCAGCTTTCCTATTTAGACAGAGGCCAAAATCACTGATACTTGGCCTCAAACAAACCTCCCTAGAGACAAAACTATAGGTTGTATCGGCGAAATGCCCTAACCATGAGCGAGACAAGGCCTTTGTGAACGATGTGATGTATTTTTTGTGTGGATAGAGTTGAAAAAAGGGACCACTTTTGCGAGTTGAAAAACTGGTCCGTAATGCTCTGATCACTAAAGTTTGACCTGAATTTATAATTGCTGCCAATGGAGGATTGTCTGTCACTCTTGTCCTTTGGAAGGACACAGAGAAAAAATTATAAGTCCGAGGGATTTACTAAACACACGTGAGGAACCACAACAAAAATACCTACGTTTCAAGTATAAATACATGCCCGAAGAGTTAAAATTGTGGCCAGGCAGCGATTTAAAAATTATTTTTTACGATTAATTTTCAAGCTGGCTCACTCTAGCAGATGACATCACGTGCTCTAGCTCTGAACAGTCTCTCTCATCCGCACTTAAATGTTAAAAAAAATGCACAAAAAGCTTAATAGTTTAAAAATTATAAAAGCTATAAAAAAGAAAAATAATAGCACACAAGTCATTGAAAAGCTGAACATTTTGATACTTGAATGGTTTTTGTAGCACAAAGTAGAGAGGAGTTGAAAGCGACCACGGAAGAATACGGAATAATAATAAAGATTTGGATTTCAATAGTGTGAATGCTTGAAGCATTCACACTAACTAGAAAAATTGACTTTCCTGCGGAACATGCGTGTGAATGCTTGAAATGCTTAACTGAAATGCAAGAAAGAAAGAAAGAAAAATAAAGAAGGATTTGTTAGAAAGAAAGATGGATTAGTTAGAAAGAAAGATGGATTAGTTAGAGAGAAAGAAAGAAAGATAGATTCGTTAGAAAGAAAGATAGATAGATTAGTTAGAAAGAAAAAAGATAGATTCGTTAGAAAGAAAGATAGATAGATTAGTTAGAAAGAAATAAAGAAAGATAGATTAGTTAGAAAAAAAAGAAAGAAAGATTAGAAAGAAAGAAAGATTAGGTAGAGAGAAAGAGAGAGAGAAAGAAAGAAAGAAAGATAGATTAGGTAGAAAGAAAGAAAGATTAGGTAGAAAGAGAAAGAAAGAGAGAAAGATTGGTTGCTAGGGCGTTGCTAGGCGGTTGCTAGGGTATTCTGGGTGGTTGCTATGGTGTTGCTAGGTGGTTGCTAAGGTATTCTGGATGGTTGCTAGGTTGTTGATAGGCGGTTGCTAGGCTGTTCTGGGTGGTTGCTATGGTGTTGCTAGGTGGTTGCTAAGGTATTCTGGATGGTTGCTAGGTTGTTGATAGGCGGTTGCTAGGCTGTTCTGGGTGGTTGCTAGGTGGTTGCTAGGGTGTTCTGGGTGGTTGATAGGCGGTTGCTAGGTGGCTGCTAGGGTATTCTGGGTGGTTGCTAGGGTGTTGCTAGCTGGTTGCTAAGGTATTCTGGATGGTTGCTAGGGTGTTGCTAGGTGGTTGCTAGGGTGTTCTGGGTGGTTGCTAGGCGGTTGCTAAGGTGTTCTGGGTAGTTTCTAGGCGGTTGCTAGGGTGTTCTGGGTGGTTGCTAGGCGGTTGCTAAGGTATTCTGGATGGTTGCTAGGGTGTTGCTAGGTGGTTGCTAGGGTGTTCTGGGTGGTTGCTAGGCGGTTGCTAAGGTATTCTGGATGGTTGCTAGGGTGTTGCTAGGCGGTTGCTAGGGTGTTCTGGGTGGTTGCTAGGGAATTCTGGGTGGTTGCTAGGGCGTTGTTAGGCAGTTGATAGGGTATTCTTAACATTTCTTGGCATGATTTAGCACTTACCTAATCGCCATTAGCATGTAGCTATTCACAGCTAGCATGTGTAGCATGTTGGAAGTCCTGTTTGCTAGCATGAGTCAAAAGAGCCAACCTCCATCTCTATACGATGTTCTGATGCAGAGATATATGTCTTGCAAAATGGTTGCTAGGGTACTCTCTTTGGTTGCTAGGGAGTGGCTTGGCAGCTGCCAATCATGAAGCTCCAAAGTCAATGTGAATGTATAAACCAACCCCCATCTCTATACGATGTTTTGATGCAGAGATATAGGTCTTGCAAAATGGTTGCTAGGGTACTCTGTTTGGTTGGTAGGGAGTGGCTTGGCAGCTGCCAATCATGAAACTCCAAAGGCTGCTTGTAAGTATAAATGATATAAACCAACTCCCATGCCTCTGTGACATTCAGAATGGAAGATATCCCTCTTTGGATTTTGGTTGCTAAGGTGCTCGACAATGGTTGCTAGGGCATGGCCAGTAAGTGTTGAGGTGATTCAGGATTGGCTGTTTGCTGGCCCGAGTCAAACGAGCGCACCCTCATGTTTCTATGACACTTATATCCTGAGATATCCCTTTGATCTCTTTTAATGGTAGTCAGAAAGAAAGAAAGATTAGGTAGAGAGAAAGAGAGAGAGAAAGAAAGAAAGAAAGATAGATAGATTAGGTAGAAAGAAAGATTAGGTAGAGAAAGAAAGAAAGAAAGAAATAAAGAAAGAAAGATTAGGTAGAAAAAAGAAAGAAAGAAAGAAAGAAAGATTGGGTAGAGAGAGAGAGAAATAAAGAAAGAAAGATAGATTAGGTAGAAAGAAAGAGAAAGAAAGAAAGATTAGTTAGAAAGAAAGAAAGATAGATAGATAGATTAGTTAGAAAGAAAGAAAGAGAAAGAAAGAAAGATTAGTTAGAAAGAAAGAAAGATAGATAGATTAGTTAGAAAGAAAGAAAGATAGATTAGTTAGAAAGATAGATTAGTTAGAAAGAAAGATAGATTAGATAGAAAGAAAGAAAGAAAGATAGATTAGGTAGAAAGAAAGATTAGGTAGAAAGAGAAAGAAAGAAAGAAAGAAAGAAAGAAAGAAAGAAAGAAAGAAAGAAAGAAAGAAAGAAAGAAAGAAAGAAAGATTAGGTAGAAAGAAAGATTAGGTAGAAAAAAAGAAAGATTAGGTAGAAAGAGAAAGAAAGAAAGATTAGGTAGAAAAAAGAAAGAAAGAAAGAAAGAAAGAAAGAAAGAAAGAAAGAAAGAAAGAAAGAAAGAAAGAAAGAAAGAAAGAAAGAAAGAAAGAAAGAAAGAAAGAAAAATAAAGAAGGATTAGTTAGAAAGAAAGAGAGATGGATTAGTTAGAAAGAAAGAAAGATGGATTAGTTAGAGAGAAAGAAAAAAGATAGATTCGTTAGAAAGAAAGATAGATAGATTAGTTCGAAAGAAAGAAAGATAGATTAGTTAGAAAGAAAGAAAGATTAGAAAGAAAGAAAGAAAGATTAGGTAGAAAAAAGAAAGAAAGAAAGAAAGATTAGTTCGAAAGAAAGAAAGATAGATTAGTTAGAAAGAAAGAAAGAAAGAAAGAAAGAAAGAAAGAAAGAAAGAAAGATTAGGTAGAAAAAAGAAAGAAAGAAAGAAAGAAAGATTAGTTAGAAAGAAAGAAAGATAGATAGATTAGTTAGAAAGAAAGAAAGATAGATAGGTTAGTTAGAAAGAAATAAAGATAGATTAGTTAGAAAGGTAGATTAGATAGAAAAAAAGAAAGAAAGATAGATTAGGTAGAAAGAAAGATTAGGTAGAAAGAGAAAGAAAGAAAGAAAGAAAGAAAGAAAGAAAGAAAGAAAGAAAGAAAGAAAGAAAGAAAGAAAGAAAGAAAGAAAGAAAGAAAGATAGATAGATTAGGTAAAAAGAAAGATTAGGTAGAAAGAGAAAGAAATATTAGGTAGAAAAAAAGAAAGAAAAATAAAGAAAGAAAAATAAAGAAGGATTAGTTAGAAAGAAAGAAAGATGGATTAGTTAGAAAGAAAGAAAAATGGATTAGTTAGAGAGAAAGAAAAAAGATAGATTCGTTAGAAAGAAAGAAAGATAGATAGATTAGTTCGAAAGAAAGAAAGATAGATTAGTTAGAAAGAAAGAAAGATTAGAAAGAAAGAGAAAGAAAGAAAGAAAGAAAGAAAGATTAGAAAGTAAGAAAGAAAAAAAGAAAGAAAGATTAGGTAGAGAGAAAGAGAGAGAGAAAGAAAGAAAGATAGATTAGGTAGAAAGAAAGATTAGGGAGAAAGAAAGAAAGATTAGGTAGAAAAAAGAAAGAAAGAAAGAAAGAAAGAAAGAAAGAAAGAAAGAATGAAAGAAAGAAAGATTAGTTAGAAAGAAAGAAAGATAGATAGATTAGTTAGAAAGAAAGAAAGATAGATTAGTTAGAAAGATAGATTAGTTAGAAAGAAAGAGATTAGATAGAAATAAAGAAATATAGATTAGTTAGAAAGAAAGAAAGATAGATAGATAGATAGATAGATAGATAGATAGATAGATAGATAGATAGATAGATAGATAGATAGATAGATAGATAGATAGATAGATAGATAGATAATTTGGACACAGAAAGTCAAATAGTTAGACAGGCAGATAGATAGGAGAGGATAAAAGGAGGAGTAGAAAGGAGAAGAAGAGATTAGGAAAGGAGGGGAGAAGAGGAGGACAGGAGGAGTAGAGGATGGAAGGAGGAGAAGAGGAGGGAAGAGGGAGGGAGAACAGGAGAAGCAGAAGCATAAATGCAACAAAAACCTGTAGTAATTAAAGTTCCTTCAGAAAAGAGCTCAGTGACTGTCCACCAATCAGAACACAGGAGCAATTATGTGTGTCTCCCTTTGATCTTGTCTAATCAACATCACCTGTGCAATCAGCTTTCCTATTTAGACAGAGGCCAAAATCGCTGATACTTGGCCTCAAACAAACCTCCCTAGAGACAAAACTATAGGTTGTATCGGCGAAATGACCTGACCATGAGCGAGACAAGGCCTTTGTGAACGATGTGATGTATTTTTTGTGTGGATAGAGTTGAAAAAAAGGACCACTTTGGCGGGTTGAAAAACGGATCCGTAATGCTCTGATCACTAAAGTTTGACCTGAATTTATAATTGCTGCCAATGGAGGATTGTCTGTCACTCTTGTCCTTTGGAAGGACACAGAGAAAAAATTATAAGTCCGAGGGATTTACTAAACACACGTGAGGAACCACAACAAAAATACCTACGTTTCAAGTATAATTACATGCTCGAAGAGTTAAAATTGTGGCCAGGCCAGCGATTTAAAAATTATTTTTTACGATTAATTTTCAAGCTGGCTCACTCTAGCAGATGACATCACGTGCTCTAGCTCTGAACAGTCTCTCTCATCCGCACTTAAATGTTAAAAAAAATGCACAAAAAGCTTAATAGTTTAAAAATTATAAAAGGTATAAAAAAGAAAAATAATAGCACACAAGTCATTGAAAAGCTGAACATTTTGATACTTGAATGGTTTTTGTAGCACAAAGTAGAGAGGAGTTGAAAGCGACCACGGAAGAATACGGAATAATAATAAAGATTTGGATTTCAATAGTGTGAATGCTTGAAGCATTCACACTAACTAGAAAAATTGCATTTCCTGCGGAACATGCGTGTGAATGCTTGAAATGCTTAAATGAAATGCACAAACAACTGCAAAATATTGCTAAACAAGCTGAGATGCACAAACAACTGCAAAACAGAGCAAAAATGCAAAATAAGCTTAATTCAAATGCATTAATAAGCTGAAATGCAAAAAAAGATAAAAAAAAAATTGTAGAAAACTAAAGAGTTTAATTAGAGAGGTAGAGAAGTAGACAGAGGTAAATAAATAAAGGGGTAGAGAAAGAGACAGAGGTAGAGAAGTAAAGGAGAACAAAAAAAGAAAGGTAGAGAAAGACAGAGAGATAGATAGATAGATAGATAGATAGATAGATAGATAGATAGATAGATAGATAGATAGATAGATAGATAGATAGATAGATAGATAGATAGATAGATAGATAATTTGGACACAGAAAGTCAAATAGTTAGACAGGCAGATAGATAGAAGAGGATAAAAGGAGGAGTAGAAAGGAGAAGAAGAGATTAGGAAAGGAGGGGAGAAGAGGAGGACAGGAGGAGTAGAGGATGGAAGGAGGAGAAGAGGAGGGAAGAGGGAGGGAGAACAGGAGAAGCAGAAGCATAAATGCAACAAAAACCTGTAGTAATTAAAGTTCCTTCAGAAAAGAGCTCAGTGACTGTCCACCAATCAGAACACAGGAGCAATTATGTGTGTCTCCCTTTGATCTTGTCTAATCAACATCACCTGTGCAATCAGCTTTCCTATTTAGACAGAGGCAAAAATTGCTGATACTTGGCCTCAAACAAACCTCCCTAGAGACAAAACTATAGGTTGTATCGGCGAAATGACCTGACCATGAGCGAGACAAGGCCTTTGTGAACGATGTGATGTATGTGTGGATAGAGTTGAAAAAAGGGACCACTTTGGCGAGTTGAAAAACTGGTCCGTAATGCTCTGATCACTAAAGTTTGACCTGAATTTATAATTGCTGCCAATGGAGGATTGTCTGCCACTCTTGTCCTTTGGAAGGACACAGAGAAAAAATTATAAGTCCGAGGGATTTACTAAACACACGTGATGAACCACAACAAAAATACCTACGTTTCAAGTATAATTACATGCCCGAAGAGTCAAAATTGTGGCCAGGCCATCGATTTAAAAATTATTTTTTACGATTAATTTTCAAGCTGGCTCACTCTAGTAGATGACATCACGTGCTCTAGCTCTGAACAGTCTCTCTCATCCGCACTTAAATGTTAAAAAAAATGCACAAAAAGCTTAATAGTTAAAAAATTATAAAAGGTATAAAAAAGAAAAATAATAGCACACAAGTCATTGAAAAGCTGATCATTTTGATACTTGAATGGTTTTTGTAGCACAAAGTAGAGAGGAGTTGAAAGCGACCACGGAAGAATACGGAATAATAATAAAGATTTGGATTTCACTAATAATAAGTATACACAATAACAATAGTGATGCCTTGCTTTCAGCAAGCACCACTAATAATAATAAGTTTAAATAGGATTTCAGTAAGTTGGCTCTCACAAGCCAACTTAACTAGAAAAAGTTTGTCGAGACAAACTTTAAGTTGGCTTGTAAAAATTTGGACCAGAAAGTTTGAAGAAGTTTAAAGTTTAAATTAGTTTATAGTTTAAATTAGTTTAAAGTTTAAATTAGTCTAAAGTTTAAATTAGTTTGAACTTGAAAGTAGTTTGAAGTTTAAATTAGTTCAAAGTTTAAATTAGTTCAAAGTTTAAAGTAGTTTAAAGTTTAAATTAGTTCAAAGTGTAGTTTAAAGTTTAAATTAGTATAAAGTTTAAAGTAGTTTAAATTTTAAAGTATAGTTTGAAGTCATTTAAAGTTGCTATGGTGTTTCTAGTGGGTTGCTAGGTGGTTGCTAAGGTATTTTGAGTGGTTGCTAGGGTGTTCTGGCTGGTTGCTAGGTAGTTTATAAGGTATGTTGGGTGGTTGCTAGGGTGTTCTGTGTGGTTGCTAGGTGGTAGCTAAGGTATGTTGTGTGGTTGCTAGGGTGTTCTGGGTGGTTGATATGGTGTTGCTAGGGTGTTCTAAGGTATTTTGTTGGTTGCAAGGGTGTTCTGGGTGGTTGTTCGACGGTTGCTAGAATGTTCTGGGATGTTGCTAGGGTGTTCTAAGGTATTTTGGGTGGTTGCTATGGTGTTGCTAGGGTGTTCTAATGTATTTCGGGTGGTTGCTATGGTGTTGCTAGGGTGTTCTAAGGTATTTTGGGTGGTTGCTAGGGTGTTCTGGGTGGTTGCTATGGTGTTGCTAGGGTTTTCTAGGGTATTCTGGGTGGTTGCTATGGTGTTGCTAGGGTGTTCTAAGGTATTTTAGGTGGTTGCTATGGTGTTGCTAGGGTGTTCTAAGTTATTTCATGTGGTTCCTATGGTGTTGCTAGGGTGTTTTAAGGTATGTTGGGTGGTTGCTAGTGTGTTCCTATGGTGTTCTAAGGTATTTTGGGTGGTTGCTATGGTATTGCTAGGGTGTTCTAAGGTATTTTGGGTGGTTGCTATGGTGTTGCTATGGTGTTCTAAGGTATTTTGGGTGGTTGCTAGGGTGTTGCTAGGGTGTTATAAGATATTTTGGGTGGTTGCTAGGGTGTTCTGGGTGGTTGCTATGGTGTTTCTAGGGTGTTCTAAGGTATTTTAGGTGGTTGCTATGGTGTTGCTAGGGTGTTCTAAGGTATTTTAGGTGGTTGCTATGGTGTTGCTAGGGTGTTTTAAGGTATTTTGGGTGGTTGCTAGGGTGTTCTAAGGTATTTTGGGTGGTTGCTATGGTGTTGCTAGGGTGTTCTAAGGTGTTTTGGGTGGTTGCTAGGGTTTTGCTAGGGTGTTCTAAGGTATTTTGGGTGGTTGCTATGGTGTTGCTTGGGTGTTCTAAGGTATTTTGGGTTGTTGCTATTGTGTTGCTAGGGTGTTCTAAGGTTTTTTTGGTGGTTGCTAGGGTGTTCTAAGGTATTTTGGGGTGTTGCTAGGGTGTTGCTAGGGTGTTCTAAGGTATTTTGGGTGGTTGCTAGGGTGTTGCTAGGGTGTTCTAAGGTATTTTGGGGGGTTGCTATGGTGTTGCTATGGCGTTCTAAGGCATTTTGGGTGGTTGCTATGGTGTTGCTAGAGTGTTTTAAGGTATTTTAGGTGGTTGCTATGGTGTTGCTAGGGTGTTCTAAGGTATTTTGGGTGGTTGCTAGGGTGTCCTGGGCGGTTGCTAGGGTGTTCTAAGGTATTTTGGGTGGTTGCTATGGTGTTGCTAGGGTGCTCTAAGGTATTTCGGGTGGTTGTTAGGGTGTTCTAAGGTATTTTGGCTGGTTGCTAGGGTGTTCTGGGTGGTTGCTAGGGTGTTCTAAGGTATTTTGGGTGGTTGTTAGGGTGTTCTGGGTTGTTGCTAGGGTGTTCTAATGTATTTTGGTTGGTTGCTATGGTGTTGCTAGGGTGTTCTAAGGTATTTTGGGTGGTTGCTAGGGTGTTCTGGGTGGTTGCTAGGGTGTTCTAAGGTATTTTGGGTGGTTGCTAGGGTGTTCTGGGTGGTTGCTATGGTGAAATATTTACGAGATTAAAAGTTCATAAGTGTATGAATTCATGAAAGTTCATAAGTGTATGAATTCATAAAGGTTGATAAGTGTATGAGTTCATGAGTTAATGAGTTTAGAGTTTATGTTTAAATGAGTAAGAGTTCAGAGTTTATTAATTTATGAGTTTGAGTTTATGAGTGTATGAATTCATCAGTTCATAAGTGTATGAGTTTATACGTGTACGAGTTTATGAGTTTATACGTGTATGAGTTTATTAGTTTAGAGTTTAAATGAGTCTAACTGTGCGTTCACACCGGACGCGAATAGCGCGTCAAATTCGCGTCTACCGCGTCTAGTTTGACGCTTGACCACTTTGTGTTAATTCGCGTGTCAAGAGTGAAACTGACGCGCGTAAAAAACAAAAGTTTGAAGCGAAATTTACGAGGTGAAAGTTTCAAAAGTTTCGAAACCCGTTGGCGGCCATCTTTTTACAAGATGTCTGTTGTTGATCGGTCATTTATCGAGAGAGTCACCGCTCTGTATTTGCTCTGGAGAACAGAACACGGGCGTAGGGATCATCATCGCCGTATTTGGGTCCACCAGACCCTTCGGAGGCGAACCCAGTTCGGCGAGTTTCACCATTTGCTCCAGGAGCTGCGCCTGGATGACGGCCGCTTTCAGCGGTACTTCCGCCTGTCCCGCGCCCAGTTTGATGACCTGTTGTCCCGCATCGGAGCTGGGATCACCCTCCAGGACACCAACTACAGGCGCTCTATCCCGGCTGCGGAGCGCCTGTCCATCTGTCTTCGGTTAGTAAATGTATATGATATTTTAAATACAGTATATTCAATATGCTAACATATGCTATCAATGTTTTTTTTTTAAACTGTGGTACGGTTGGCGCTCTTTCTAGTGATACTCAGTTAACGTTAACTGACATAAATATTCTCTTGGCAGACGTGATACTGTCATGTTTCTCTGTATAAACACAGTGATCTTTACAGTGATTCTGAGTTAACTGCTATAACCTAGACATTAAAATATTCTTGGCATACGTGATGTTTCTCTGTATAAACACAGTAATCTTTCTAGTGATACTGAACCTAGAAATTAAAATATTCTCTTGGCAGATGTGATACTGTCATGTTTCTCTGTATAAGCACAGTGATCTTTATAGTGATTCTGAGTTAACTGCTATAACCTAGACATTAAAATATTCTTGGCATACGTGATACTGTCATGTTTCTCTGTATAAACACAGTAATCTTTCTAGTGATACTGAGTTAACTGCTATAACCAAGACATTAACCTAGAAATTAAATATCTCTATCTGTAAGCAATATGTAGTTCTTGATTATGGTCTATATGTCATGCTTGATTATTGACATTATAATATACCATAAACCATTTAATAGTATACCTGTTGATTTTATAGTTTAATATGTAACTACAAGTGTACTTGTAATAATATTTATAACAATGTTTTCTAGGTTTCTTGCCACTGGGGACTCATTCAGGACGATAGCATCCAGCTACCGGGTTGGTGTCTCCACAGTGTGCCAGATCGTCGCCCAGGTAGTGACTGCCATCTGGGACTGCCTTGTGGAGGACTACATAGCTGTGCCCACCACCGATGACTGGAGGTCCATCGCAGAGGGATTTCAGGAGCGGTGGAACTTCCCTCTGTGCGTTGGAGCGGTGGATGGGAAGCATGTGGTCCTGAAGGCACCCCCCAACTCAGGATCCCAGTTCCACAACTACAAGGGAACGTTCTCCATCGTTCTGCTTGCAGTTGTGGATGCGAAGTATCGCTTCCGGGTGATCGATGTTGGGGGATACGGCAGGACCAGTGACGGTGGGATTCTGGCAAACTCCGCCTTTGGACAGGCTCTCCGGGCTGGCACTCTTCATCTGCCTCCTGACCACCCTCTACCTGGTGCTGAAGACAGAGGACCCCAGCCTCATGTCTTCGTGGCTGATGAGGCTTTCCCGCTGCGGAGGAACCTCATGCGGCCCTTCCCTGGACGCACGCTTCCTCCAGAGAGGCGTGTCTTCAATTACCGCCTCTCCAGAGCCAGGCTGGTGGTGGAGAACGCCTTTGGCATCCTCTCCTCACAGTGGAGGATGTACCGCCGCCTCATCGAGGTCCACCCTGAAGTTGCGGAGAAGTGTGTGAAGGCGATGTGTGTTCTCCACAACTTCATGCGGTATTCGGAAGGGAGAGAGGCACCCGCTGTGAGGGGCGCGGGGCATGCTGGAGAGGAGCCACTGACAGGTCTGGGTCGAGTTGCAGCCAACAACTCCTCCAGAGAGGCACTCCAGGTGAGGGACATCTTCATGGAACACTTCTCGGTGGAGGGAGCAGTACCATGGCAGCCGACGGAGTAGCATTTGAAGTCCTCCTCATGACTTCCCCACAACGGCTCTTTTAAGAGCCACCCACAAACCTATAAAGAGCATGTCTTTCTAAAAACAGTTTTCCTCCATTATAATATTTAGTATTTTTTTTTCCAGATTGTCAGCCTCAGTTCCAGGCTGTCAGGTCCACAACATGCACATGTATTAAGTTTAAACTCTGACTAACCTTTACAAAATTACAGGTTTTCCATGTTTGTATACAAGGTAAAATGATTTATTTATTTTTTAATAAATAAATGGAGCCAGCCTCCAAAAAGTAACGAACCTTTCTATTTTTTGGTTGTTGATTGTCTTTACATTACAATGATGTTTCATATAATCTATATTTAGATATGGAATAAATAACATTAAATACTAAATTAAAACATCTTGTATATTAAAAAACAAGTTATGTGATACAAGATTTGCTTTGTTGTGCATAGAACCACACCAGGCATTTAGTCAGATTGTAAAATCATTTATTAAGGGCAATTATATAAAATAAATAATATGTACAGGAAAAAAAATGTAAAAACAGGAATAAAAAGGACCTCGCTTGGAAGCTGGAAAAGCCCCAGGGAACAGCATGTAGGAGAAGAGGAAGGAGGGCCTTCTGCGTTTCCTGCAGAGCCTGCTGCCTCATTTTTTTTTTACTACTCTGGGGGGGGGGTCAAATTGTTCCAAATTTAGCACAGTATAGCTATTTTCTATTGCATAAGTATATAATTTATATTTAAAATTTTCCTTAAGATGAGGCTGCATGCTCTGTACGAAAGGCAGAAGGGATAGGAGGAAGTGCTCGTCTGTGGTTAGTGGCAGTGGCGGTGGCGGGGGGGGGGGGGGGGGTGTTGGAGGTCGCGTCGGAGGTTGCGACAGGAGCGCAAGAAGTCGCTGCTCCACCTCCGACGGACCATCCAGTGACCGCTCACGGGGCCGCTGACAAGCTCTCCTCCTCTGTTGGCCTGTGAAAATAAAAAAATACAACACATGGTGCAATGAGAAAGCAGAAAGATGATACCTGATTTTCATTCTCACAGTGAAGGTTTAAAAATTGCATTTAAACGACAAAATTGTCTAGATGTTGTGAGAATAATATCTGTGCCTGTGAGTGACAGACAGTGCTTAAATGCAAGTGTGATATTGTTTTGAACTTGCTTTAACATATATTAAGTAATTAAAGTTATACTTCAGACATATACGTAGATAAACATTCAAATGAACAGTAGTTAAAATGTATGCAGATGATTGGTTGCATAGACTGCAATGGATTTGTGTCTGCATTCACAAAAAACGTGCATGTAACATGTTGAAATATTGTTTGTGTACTATTGCCTTCACACACCTATAGGTTCAGCAGCAGGGGCTGAGGGACCAGGGACTGGGGAGACAGGAGCAGAAGATGGGGTTCTTTGCCCATCCTCATTCTGATATGGCTCTGTCAAGACAATATTAAATGTTAATACGACACATTGGTAACAATACTCAGAGAGATTACATTTTTTCATCTGTAAACATGACAACATATATGCCTTGTAATGTGTCTATATTAGAAACACACCTGTCACTGTCTCCTCTGATTGTTCGGGTTGTCCTTGGTCCTCGAGGTGGTTGTCCTCTCCGATCCGGGCCTCGACCCCCTCCATGTTACTTGTCGTATCTCGTGGAGTGACGAAGGGGTCGAGGAATCCCAAGATCTGGGAAAACTTCCACCTCTTCCCAGACCCTGCTGCTGACCCACTCCTCTTCTCCATCTCCTTCCTCTTCTCCTTCAGGTACGTGTCCCTGAGGCTTTTCCACTTTTTACGGCAGACATCATCTGAATAAACACATTATCTTGTTATTGAAAAGCAGTTGTATATTTGAGGGAAAATAGTTGTAAACTAGCAGCACGGCAGCTTGCTAACTGATTAGTAACGTTAGCTCAATAACGTGACTCAAAAGTGAAATTTGTATATTTTACAACGTACCAGGTTGTACAATCTCCTCACTAATCTTCTTCCAAGCGAGGTCCTTTTTGTTCCTGTCTCTATAAAAGTAAGAACTTGAGTCAAATAACTCCGGGTGACCACTCACAGCTAAAATTAGTTTCTCCTCCATTTGGAATGAATGACTTTCGAGCGGGAGTTTGTTATGCTATGTCACTTTATGCCACGTGAAGCAAAACGGCTCCTGATTGGTTAACGCGGCGCGAATTGACGCAGAAGTTCAGATTTTTCAACTCGGGCGGCAGACGCGAATTCGCGTCAAACGCGTGAATGCACAAATAGCACTAACTAAATCATTCGCGCGTAACGCGCTTAACGCGCCAGACGCTTAATTCGCGCCATTCGCGCGAACTTGACGCGCGAATGAGGCGAATTCGCGTCTACCGCGCTGCGCTCTACGCCTCATTCGCGCCGCAGGAATTTTTTACGCGCGTAACGCGTCTTTGCATTGACTTAACATTGAAATCACTCGCGCCTGACGCGCTATTCGCGTCCGGTGTGAACGCATCATAAGAGTTCAAGTTTAGAGTTTGATTTATTATGAGTTTAAGAGTTTAAGTGTAGATAGATAAGTGTCATAGTTAGATGAGTTTATTAGTTTAAATGAGTCTCAATGGCTCATACTATATAGAATGGCAGTTTGATTCAGTCTAGGGCTTCAAGGAGTTTAGATTTTAATTTTTGGCAGTTGAGCAGTTTGAAAATCTGAACATTCCGCAATGTTAAGTCAATGGGAGTTTTTTCCGAGTTTGATCATCATTTTTAGGAAAACCGTAAGTCCGATCAGTTAGAAAAGATATAGCAACTCGAGTCAGAACAGTTTGAGTGTATGAGCCGAGTTTGGAGTTTGTAGAGTTAAAGCTCTAGGAGGAGTTAGATATAGAAATTTCACTGCAAGAAGAAGAATCGGAAGAATAATAATAAGTTTAAGTAGGATTTCAGTAAGTTGGCTCTCACAAGCCAACTTAATAAGTTTAAATAGGATTTCAGTAAGTTGGCTCTCACAAGCCAACTTAACTAGAAAAATTGCATTTCCTGCGGAACATCCGTGTGAATGCTTGAAATGCTTAAATGAAATGCACAAACAACTGCAAAATATTGCTAAACAAGCTGAGATGCACAAACAACTGCAAAACAGAGCAAAAATGCAAAAAAAGCTTAATTAAAATGCATTAATAAGCTGAAGTGCAAAAAAAGATAAAAAAAAATTGTAGAAAACTAAAGAGTTTAATTAGAGAGGTAGAGAGGTAGACAGAGGTAAATAAATAAAGGGGTAGAGAAAGAGACAGAGGTAGAGAAGTAAAGGAGAACAAAAAAAGAAAGGTAGAGAAAGACAGAGGGATAGATAGATAGATAGATATATAGATAGATATATAGATAGATAGATAGATAGATAGATAGATAGATAGATAGATAGATAGATAGATAGATAGATAGATAGATAGATAGATAGATAGATAGATAGATAGATAGATAGACAGATAGATATATAGATAGATAGATAGATAATTTGGACACAGAAAGTCAAATAGTTAGACAGGCAGATAGATAGAAGAGGATAAAAGGAGGAGTAGAAAGGAGAAGAAGAGATTAGGAAAGGAGGGGAGAAGAGGAGGACAGGAGGAGTAGAGGATGGAAGGAGGAGAAGAGGAGGGAAGAGGGAGGGAGAACAGGAGAAGCAGAAGCATAAATGCAACAAAAACCTGTAGTAATTAAAGTTCCTTCAGAAAAGAGCTCAGTGACTGTCCACCAATCAGAACACAGGAGCAATTATGTGTGTCTCCCTTTGATCTTGTCTAATCAACATCACCTGTGCAATCAGCTTTCCTATTTAGACAGAGGCCAAAATCACTGATACTTGGCCTCAAACAAACCTCCCTAGAGACAAAACTATATCGGCGAAATGACCTGACCATCAGCGAGACAAGGCCTTTGTGAACGATGTGATGTATTTTTTGTGTGGATAGAGTTGAAAAAAGGGACCACTTTGGCGAGTTGAAAAACTGGTCCGTAATGCTCTGATCACTAAAGTTTGACCTGAATTTATAATTGCTGCCAATGGAGGATTGTCTGTCACTCTTGTCCTTTGGAAGGACACAGAGAAAAAAATATAAGTCCGAGGGATTTACTAAACACACATGAGGAACCACAACAAAAATACCTACGTTTCAAGTATAATTACATGCCTGAAGAGTTAAAATTGTGGCCAGGCCAGCGATTTAAAAATTATTTTTTACGATTAATTTTCAAGCTGGCTCACTCTAGCAGATGACATCACGTGCTCTAGCTCTGAACAGTCTCTCGCATCCGCACTTAAATGTTAAAAAATATGCACAAAAAAGCTTAATAGTTTAAAAATTATAAAAGGTATAAAAAAGAAAAATAATAGCACACAAGTCATTGAAAAGCTGAACATTTTGATACTTGAATGGTTTTTGTAGCACAAAGTAGAGAGGAGTTGAAAGCGACCACGGAAGAATACGGAATAATAATAAAGATTTGGATTTCAATAGTGTGAATGCTTGAAGCATTCACACTAACTAGAAAAATTGCATTTCCTGCGGAACATGCGTGTGAATGCTTGAAATGCTTAACTGAAATGCAAGAAAGAAAGAAAGAAAAATAAAGAAGGATTAGTTAGAAAGAAAGAATGATGGATTAGTTAGAAAGAAAGATGGATTAGTTAGAGAGAAAGAAAGAAAGATAGATTAGTTAGAAAGAAAAAAGATAGATACGTTAGAAAGAAAGATAGATAGATTAGTTAGAAAGAAAGAAAGAAAGAAAGATAGATTAGTTAGAAAAAAAGAAAGAAAGATTAGAAAGAAAGAAAGATTAGGTAGAGAGAAAGAGAGAGAAAGAAAGAAAGATAGATTAGGTAGAAAGAAAGATTAGGTAGAAAGAAAGAAAGATTAGGTAGAAAGAGAAAGAAAGAAAGATTGGTTGCTAGGGCGTTGCTAGGCGGTTGCTAGGGTATTATTGGTGGTTGCTATGGTGTTGCTAGGTGGTTGCTAAGGTATTCTGGATGGTTGCTAGGTTGTTGATAGGTGGTTGCTAGAATGTTCTGGGTGGTTGCTATGGTGTTGCTAGGTGGTTGCTAAGGTATTCTGGATGGTTGCTAGGTTGTTGATAGGCGGTTGCTAGGGTGTTCTGGGTGGTTGCTAGGTGGTTGCTAGGTGGTTTCTAAAGTATTCTGGATGGTTGCTAGGTTGTTGATAGGCGGCTGCTAGGGTGTTCTGGGTGGTTGCTAGGTGGTTGCTAGGGTGTTCTGGGTGGTTGATAGGCGGTTGCTAGGTGGTTGCTAGGGTATTCTGGGTGGTTGCTAGGGTGTTGCTAGCTGGTTGCTAAGGTATTCTGGATGGTTGCTAGGGTGTTGCTAGGTGTTTGCTAGGGTGTTCTGTGTGGTTGCTAGGCGGTTGCTAAGGTGTTCTGGGTAGTTGCTAGGCGGTTGCTATGGTGTTCTGGGTGGTTGCTAGGCGGTTGCTAAGGTATTCTGGATGGTTGCTAGGGTGTTGCTAGGTGGTTGCTAGGGTGTTCTGGGTGGTTGCTAGGGTACTCTGTTTGGTTGCTATGGAGTGGCTTGGCAGCTGCCAATCATGAAGCTCCAAAGTCAGCGTGAATGTATAAACCAACCCCCATCTCTATACAATGTTTTGATGCAGAGATAAAGGTTTAGCAAAATGGTTGCTAGGGTACTCTGTTTTGTTGCTAGGGAGTGGCTTGGCAGCTGCCAATCATGAAACTCCAAAGGCTGCTTGTAAGTATAAATGATATAAACCAACTCCCATGCCTCTGTGACATTCAGAATGGAAGATATCCCTCTTTGGATTTTGGTTGCTAAGGTGCTCGACAATGGTTGCTAGGGCGTGGCCAGTAAGTGTTGAGGTGATTGAGGATTGGCTGTTTGCTGGCCCGAGTCAAACGAGCCCACCCTCGTGTTTCAATGACACTTATATCCTGAGATATCCTTTTGATCTCTCTTAATGGTAGTCAGAAAGAAAGAAAGATTAGGTAGAGAGAAAGAGAGAGAGAAAGAAAGAAAGAAAGAAAGAAAGAAGGAAAGAAAGAAAGAAAGATTAGGTAGAAAGAAAGATTAGGTAGAAAGAAAGAAAGAAAGAAAGAAAGAAAGAAAGAAAGAAAGAAAGAAAGAAAGAAAGAAAGAAAGAAAGAAAAATAAAGAACGATTAGTTAGAAAGAAATAGATGGATTAGTTAGAAAGAAAGAAAGATGGATTAGTTAGAGAAAGAAAGAAAGATAGATTAGTTAGAAAGAAAGAAAGAAAGAAAGAAAGAAAGAAAGATTAGAAAGAAAGAAAGATTGGGTAGAGAGAAAGAGAGAGAGAAAGAAAGATAGATTAAGTAGAAAGAAAGATTAGGTAGAAAGAAAGATAAGAAAGAAAGAAAGAAAGAAAGAAAGATAAGAAAGAAAGAAAGAAAGATAGATTAGGTACAAAGACAGATTAGGTAGAAAGAAAGAAAGATTAGGTAGAGAAAGAAAGATTAGGTAAAGAAAGAAAGATTAGGTAGAAAAAAAGAAAGAAAGAAAGAAAGAAAAATAAAGAAGGATTAGTTAGAAAGAAAGAAAGATAGATTAGTTAGAAAGAAAGATAGATTAGTTAGAAAGAAAGATAGATAGATTAGTTAGAAAGAAAAAAGATAGATTCGTTACAAAGAAAGAAAGAAAGATAGATTAGTTAGACAGAAAGAAAGAAAGAAAGAAAGAAAGAAAGAAAGATTAGAAAGAAATACATAAAGAAAGAAAGAAAGAAAGATTGGGTAGAGAGAAAGAGAGAAAGAAAGAAAGAAAGAAAGATAGATTAGGCAGAAAGAAAGATTAGGAAGAAAGAAAGAATGATTAGGTAGGAAAAAGAAAGAAAGAAAGAAAGAAAGATTAGTTAGAAAGAAAGAAAGATAGATAGATTAGTTAGAAAGATAGATCAGATAGAAAGAAAGATAGATTAGGTAGAAAGAAAGATTAGGTAGAAAGAGAAAGAAAGAAAGAAAGAAAGAAAGAAAGAAAGAAAGAAAGAAAGAAAGAAAGAAAGAAAGAAAGAAAGATAGATTAGGTAGAAAGAAAGATTAGGTAGAAAGAAAGAAAGATTAGGTAGAAAAAAGAAAGAAAGAAAGATAAAGAAGGATTAGTTAGGAAGAAAGAAAGATGGATTAGTTAGAAAGAAAGAAAGATGGATTAGTTAGAGAGAAAGAAAAAAGTTAGGTTCATTAGAAAGAAAGAAAGATAGATAGATTAGTTCGAAAGAAAGAAAGATTAGAAAGAAAGAAAGAAAGATTAGAAAGAAAGAAAGATTAGGTAGAAAGAGAAAGAAAGAAAGAAAGAAAGATTGGTTGCTAGGGCATTGCTAGGCGGTTGCTAGGGTATTCTGGGTGGTTGCTATGGTGTTGCTAGGTGGTTGCTAAGGTATTCTGGATGGTTGCTAGGTTGTCGATAGGCGGTTGCTAGGCTGTTCTGGGTGGTTTCTATGGTGTTGCTAGGTGGTTGCTAAGGTATTCTGGATGGTTGCTAGGTTGTTGATAGGCGGTTGCTAGGGTGTTCTGGGTGGTTGCTAGGTGGTTGCTAGGGTATTCTGGGTGGTTGCTAGGGTGTTGCTAGCTGGTTGCTAAGGTATTCTGGATGGTTGCTAGGGTGTTGCTAGGTGGTTGCTAGAGTGTTCTGGGTGGTTGCTAGGCGGTTGCTAAGGTGTTCTTGGTAGTTGCTAGGCGGTTGCTAGGGTGTTCTGGGTGGTTTCTAGGCGGTTGCTAAGGTATTCTGGATGGTTGCTAGGGTGTTGCTAGGTGGTTGCTAGGGTGTTCTGGGTGGTTGCTAGGCGGTTTCTAAGGTATTCTGGATGGTTGCTAGGGTGTTGCTTGGTTGTTGCTAGGGTGTTCTGGGTGGTTGCTAGGGAATTCTGGGTGGTTGCTAGGGCGTTGCTAGGCAGTTGATAGGGTATTCTTAAAATTTCTTGGCATGATTTAGCACTTACCTAATCACCATTAGCATGTAGCTATTCACAGCTAGCTAGGAGTTATGAGCAGTTTTGCTTAATTGGTTGCTATAGCGCCACCTATGGGCCAATCAGGCTCATAATTTGATAACCTCTGCTCGATTGTTGTACTACCATCTGACAAAGTTTCAGCTCTCTAGCCCTTACGTTTTGGGCTGCACGATACGTTTTACGGCAGAATAATAATAATAATAATAATAATAAAAATTAAAGCTGCAAGCAGCATTTATCGGGGTTCAAGCAGTTAAGGCCTTTAAGCACATAAGCATGTAAGACATTAAGTTTTATTTAACATACATTTAACCACTGACATAATAGATGGAAAAGACCATTTACAGCCAATACAGGCATTTTATCATAGGAAATTCAACAGAGTCCAGAGAATTGTCCTAGACTGGTTTGGTTACGATCGAGCGAAAAAGCTAGGACTAGTTCGCAAAAGTAGGGTTTTAACATTTTTGTTAATAACTAGATCTATCAAACGATATGCATATTGTGTGGATGTGTGCTAAACCATGTGATTACAGAGCTGTAAAACTCGTTAGCGCCAACTAGTGGCCGATTTCTTTCAAAATTCTTACAGACCTCTAGGGCCACGAGTTGAACATGCCCATCGAGTTTTGTTCTGATCGGCCTCCGTTAACCTTGTTTAATAGGTGCTCAAACTACATTGGTTGATGGCGGCCATGTTTTTTTTTTGATACGCCATTATCCTTTTACACATACATGGTACCTTGACTAACGGTCACGTGGTCATAGCCATTTTTATGTTTTTTCCATGTTATAGCGCCACCTACTGTTCGATCGTCGCGATTTTTTTACTGTGACCTCAGATTGAACTCATTCACATGTGTACCAAGTTTGGTGACGAAATCATTTACTTCTCGAGTTATAGCCATTTTAGAAAAATAGGCTCCTCCCAAAACGTTCAGTTTGCGCCTCTTGACCCTAACCAGTGACATAATAGATGGAAACAACAATTTACAGCCAATACAGGCAATTTACCATAGGAAATATAGGGTTTTAAAGCTTTTTAACATTTATAGCGCCACCTATGGTCCGATCTCCATAAAATGTTGCATGTTTGTTAACTATGTTGTCACATGCTCACCAATTTGTGAAGTTCTGAGTTTTTATTTATGATGATTTATAGGCTTTTGAGTTTTTATTGCCACGCCCCTTTTCTAAATCATCCTGTTATAACAGCATATGAAAAATGCAAAAGTTCAACTTTTTTGATAATTATTGACCTAGAGAGTCCAGAGAATTGTCTTAGACTGGTCTGGTCCCGTTTGGGCAAAAAACCAGGGACTAGTACGCAAAATATTTGAAATTGACTTTTACTCTTATTTTGTACATAAGGTGCGGTGTGGCTTGGACATGGTGTTTGTCGAATATAAACCAAGCGCCTATCTTTAGGGAAGCGGCGTGGAGAGACGCTTCTGAAATCAAATGCTATGTCGTGGAACATTGCGCTCCCCAACTCGCGAAAGGTCGGATTTGCTCCATGTTTTGATAAGGTTTGTTTAGAAAACCATGAATCCATGTAAGACACAATGTCATTAGACACAATCCATGTCATTACACTCAATGAATCCATGTTATTCGACTCAATGTTAACATGTAAAGTTTTTTTTTTGTTTTGTTTTTTGCAGTGATGACAGTGACGAGCTCAGACCTGTGGTAGGCGTCATGTGACAGTGGTATTGCTATCAAATAGAAAATTATATTTATTTCCTTATAAAAAGGAAATAGTTCTCTTTGTAGTTTGTTTCAGAAAGATGAGTGACAAATATAAACAATTTATAACAGTCAATAAATCAAAACAGACATCACTGACTAGTAGGGCTGTCAACTTTAGTCGTTTAGTCGACTAATCAGTTGATGCCGTCTTGGTCGACTGACATTCTCATTGGTCGACCAGTTGCATATTTTTTTTACCAACAGAAATAAATTAATTGATTTACTCCTTGATGTTTATTCCTTTATACGCAGTTATATATTACTGTATTTTAAATATAATTAGCCTATGTTTTATCCCCAAATTTAAATGTTTTAATTTAGGCTATTCTGCGCCAGTTTGGCGCACCACGTAGAACACTCGGGAACCACACCTGCGGCTGGCTGCACTGCTGCTTCGCGCTCAGTAAGGAATATAGGTAGTTTTGCTGTATTCATTCAGTTAGAATGCTATTTGTTTTGGCTTTAGTCGACAAAATCTCCAAGAAATTTAAATCTTTTGTCTGGCTGCATTTTACAAAAAAAGACAAGACTGTGGAGTGCAAGCTATGCTGCTGCGCCATTCACATATAGGCGTAGAAAACGCTAGTCGTGCCGCGTTCTCCTTTTTCCAAAGCGCTAGAGCGGTTGCGCTCCGGAGGAGTCTGTTGTTTCTAAGCTTGTTGTTGTTGTTAAGGTTCTTGTCACGTCACCTACGGTGCGCTTGCAGCATTCTGAAAAGTTTAGATGTTTTTATCTCGATGCGGCGCGGACGCGCCTGGAAAAAATTAGCGTGTCGCACCGCGACCGCGTCGCTTCCATTATGAGCTTGCATGCCGCGCGCCTACATTTGAAATGACGAACTTGAGCATGCAAAAGACGCCTGCTCTGCATCCCTGCAACCTCCACTCCTGCAGAGCACATATTTTCCAAAGCAGGATTTATTGTTAAGTCGAGGAGCTGTCTTTTACCCAAGAATGTGGACATGTTAGTGTTTTTGGCCCACAACATAAAAAAGGTGGACTAGGCCTTCAAATCTGCAAGTAGCCTTAACGGCTTTATTAGACTGACTCAATAGATTGTGTTTTATGTTTTTGTTTTTATTTGTACTCTTGACGCGTTTGAAAATAGCCTAAATAATGTAACAAAACGAAAATAAACATATATGCCTTCCTACTATACAGCCTATAATTATTAGGATTGTTTTTTAGGCTATTTGGGTTTATGTGTTTTAAAATGCCTATATCGGCTGAACAAAAGTTAACCCAAAGCTTTGAAAGTAAAGAAGAATATACACCAGTATAAACGAGAGCTTTTGTTATGATTTTTCATTATTTGGCAGTTTTAGCAGTTATATTTTTTGTAGCGTGTGGTGTGGTCAGGTGCGCGATTGTGATGGTCACTATAGATCTAGGACAGAACTTCTCACGTTGCAGTTAAAATAAAATCACTTAATTTTTTAGTTTTATGTAGGGATGTCCCGATACCACTTTTTCACTTCCGATACCGATACCGATGCCGCAGCTTTGGCTATTTGCGATACCGATATTAATTCGATATTTTTATTTTATTCTATTTTATTCTTGAACTAATACTAGGCCTAATAAAATATATAGAAGCACTTTGCTCAATTAGCAACCTAAAAACATTTCACTCAAATGGAGAACAAATACTTCTCCAGTATATAGTCCACAACAACAGTTGATTATGAAAGACTGCCACCCTTTATTCAAGCACTACAAAAAAAAAAAAAAAAAATACAGGCAGGCAGGCTACTTCAGTAGGCTACTTAAAGCTACCAACAGGTTTAAAGTTAATCATTAACAAGCTTTGAAATTACCCATTGATCCGTGTACTTTTGCGTCCATTCGTTTTTCCTTTTTAACCCGTAAAACGAAAAAATAACGGTTGTTGTATTTTTAAAACGCAAAGTTGAACACCAAAATTTTAATTTGAACTGTATGCACACCAAAAGCTGCGCAAAAAAATAAATATTGACGTAAGTTATATATAAATAAGTTATTTTCTGTATGACCAGAAATGATTTAGTATTTTAAGTTGTTTCCACTGTTGAAAGGAAAACGGAAGTGTTCGAGCCCGCGCTCCGTGCCATGCAGTGCGCGCTCCACACTCTGCACAAACCCTTGCTTGGATATGCGTCAAAATCCTGTGTAGCATACAGTTTACAGCCTACGGTTTATAAACTGAGGAGACAGATTGCAAAACCGTGTTTATAGTACACCGAAGGTAGTGGGATGGAGTGTCTGTTGTGAGTTTAGGAGGCACGTCAGCCAGAGATGTGTGTGTGCGTGAGTGAGTGAGACAGACTACTGCCTGCTGAACAGAGGATCGCCGAAAGAAGGATCTGAAGTGCCGGTGTTTCGGCTACAAAAACCCGCCGAACTGATCGGAAACCAGCCCAATTTTTATCCACCCGCCCAAACCCATTTTTTGCCCGCAAAATAGATTGCAAAACCGCCCAATATGCGCCGCTTAATTGGATGTCGCAGCAAGGGAAATGCTATATTCAAGCATTGTTGGATAGGTATTGGATCATATGTTTTCTCTCCTCCGATCTCCGATCTAGCGTTCTGGGCCAGTATTGTTGTTTTATAAATGCTCTATGACAATTGTTTAATAAATGTTCAATAAAAATGCAAAACATCTTATCTTTTTTTATTTTTATTTTGTTGACTGATCGTTGTGCAGGACAGGACTTTGGTCGACTAAGGATTTATCTGGTTGACTAACGTTACAGCCTTAACGACTAGTCATTTCCTTTGGGATGAATGAATGATGAAATGTACAAAAAGAAATGTAATCAGATATTGGATTCAACTCAAAACACAATGATTCAGAATTCCTTCCAATAAACACATTTACTGTCAATAGTAAACAGTATGTTCAACAATATGAATTGGAAATGCTGGAAAGATGAAAAGATTCAGTTGAACAAAGTTCATGAATAAAACGACTCAGTTGAACAAAGTTCGTGAATCAAAGGATTCAGTTTAAAGAGTTGTTCAAACTTCTCCGATCAGTTCAAGTACAAAAAACAAAGTCTGTCCATTTCAGAAGCAAAAATAAACCAATCAATCACTAAATCTCATGAATAAAAGTCCTTTGAGCCCGAAAAACAAAAGAAAATTGGAAACATCTTACCAGTTGATAGGCCTAGTTTCAAAACAGGATACTTGCGGATCACGTTCACATAGGAAAAAACGTCTCGGTTACGTATGTAACCCTCGTTCCCTGAGTAGGGAACGGAGACGTTACGTCGGATGACGACGAATGGGGTTTCGCTTAGAAAGCCTATCAGCTTCGAGTATTACAAAACGAGCCTATGGCAAAGAAATGCCATGGGTCTGCGGAATTTGCATGACGTAACTCCGCCCCTCCTCGTGGGTATAAAAGGAGGAAGTCCGCAACAGCAGTTTATGTTTCTTCGCTGAGGAGCCAAGACTGAGCTCAGGCGATCCCCGCGGTACAGCGGAAAGTGGCAGGCAGACGTAACGTCTCCGTTCCCTACTCAGGGAACGAGGGTTACATACGTAACCGAGACGTTCCCTTTCATTGTCACTCCGAGTTACGTCGGATGACGACGAATGGGGTTACCAGTCTAATCACGCCACCTTCTCAGCTGTCTTCCAGTGCCCTGCGTAAATCGAGGTCCCTGACATAGAAGGAAGAAGGACTCAATTTAACACAGGAATACCAAGATACACTGGGAAGCATATCCCAAGCTAGGGGAAGTATGCAATTAATGCCAACCCAGAGGGGGGGGGGGGACTTAGAGAATATGACTTCGGATATGACCCGAAGGAAACACTGGAACACTGGGGTGTCCAGCCGCAGGTGGAATATTTCAACCCCAGGGGTGGCAAGGTGGCTTGCCAAGGGAAAGACACATGCTCAGAGAGGCTTACAGTGGAAATACACATGTGGGGGTGGCTCAGGGGAGGGACCATGCACACGGGAGGCACCTATCCGACGCGCAGGCAAGAGACACTGGCGCCGACGTCAGGAGTGCTGGAGGAACTCAGGGCTTTCGGGAAGCTCACCTGAGGAGAATATCGCACGTATCCAGTCCGTGGAGTGGAATGGCGAGCAAGCGAAGACCCCTGAGCGGGTCCGGTACTAGCTAGTTGAAGCGAGTACATGGAAGGACACTGGCTCCACTCGGAGATTATAGAATCTGGCGAATGTGTTAGGTGTCGCCCAGCCTGCAGCTCTGCAGATGTCTGTTAGCGAGGCGCCATGCGCCAGAGCCCAAGAGGATGCCACACTCCGGGTGGAGTGGGCCGTCACACCAAGGGGGCACGGTCGGCCTTGCTGCTGGTTAGCCAAAGCAATGGCGTCCACTATCCAGTGAGACAAACTTTGCTTGGAGAGAGCCTTTCCCTTCAGCTTCCCACCATAACAGACAAAGAGCTGGTCTGAGGTCCTGAAACACTGCGTCCTGTCTACATAGGCGCGAAGAGCGCGTACTGGACAGAGCAGTGCCAAGGCTGGGTCTGCCTCCTCCGGGGGCAGCGCTTGCAGGTTCACCACCTGGTCCCGAAAGGGAGTGGTAGGAACCTTGGGCACGTATCCGCCGAATTCCAGGCACGCTTCGTCGACGGAGAATGTGTGCAGGTCCCCTACCCTCTTGATGGAGGCCAGTGCAACCAGGAGCGCTGTCTTCATTGACAGGAACTTAAGCTCAACTGATTGCAGGGGCTCAAAGGGAGCACTCTTCAGGGCAGTTAGAACCACTGAGAGGTCCCAAGAGGGAACGAGAGGAGGACGAGGAGGATTTAGTCTCCTCGCTCCTCTCAGGAACCTGATGACCAGGTCGTGCTTCCCTACCGACTTACCTTCGACGGGGTCATGATGTGCGGCAATGGCGGCAACATAGACCTTAAGGGTGGAGGGAGACAGCCTTCGCTCCAACCCTTGCTGAAGGAAGGAAAGCACAACGCTGATCGAGCATCTCCGGGGGTCTTCTCGGTGAGAAGAGCACCAGTCGACGAAGAGGTTCCAATTCAACGCATAGACGTGTCTCGTGGACGACGCTCTAGCGGAAGTGATGGTAGCCGCCACCGCTGGTGGAAGGGTACTCAAACCTACCTCGAGCCGTCCAGGAGCCACACGTGGAGGCTCCAGAGATCGGGGCGAGGGTGCCACAGGGTGCCCCGTCCCTGAGAAAGAAGGTCCTTCCTCAGAGGAATGGGCCAGGGAGGTGCTGTCGCGAGGAGTGCAAGTTCGGAGAACCAGGTCCGGCCGGGCCAATACGGCGCAACCAAAATGACCTGCCCCTCGTCCTCCCTGACCTTGCGCAAGGTCTGCGCAAGAAGGCTCACTGGGGGAAACGCATATTTGCGGCCCGGCGGCCAGCTGTGCGCCAGTGCATCCGTGCCGAGCGTGCCCTCGGTCAGGGAAAAATACAGGGCGCAATGGGTCGAGTCGTGAGAGGCAAACAGATCTATCTGTGCGTCCCCGAACTGGTCCCAAATCAGCTGAACCGACTGGGGATGGAGTCGCCATTCTCCAGGGAGGGCTGAAGCCGTGAGAGCTCGTCGGCTGCACAGTTCAGGGCTCCGGGAATGAAAATGGCTCGAAGCGACCTCAGATGCTTCTGACTCCACAGGAGGAGGTGGCGGGCGAGTTGTGACATACGGCGGGAGCGTAGACCACCTTGATGGTTGATGTACGCTACAGTAGCGGAATTGTCTGAGCGGACTAGTACGTGTTGACCCCTGAGCAACGCCCGGAAGCGGTGCAGGGCAAGGCGTACTGCCAACAACTCGAGGCAATTGACATGCCATAGCCGCTGGGGTCCTGTCCAGGAGCCCGCAGCAGCATGTCCATTGCACATGGCGCCCCAGCCCGTGGTGGAGGCATCTGTGGAGACCACAACATGCCGGGAAGCTCGTTCCAGGGGGACACCCGCCCTGAGAAAACTGAGGTTCGACCACGGGGTGAGGAACTGACGGCAGGTCGGAGTAACTGGTACTCGGAGAAACCGGTTTTCTTGGGGACAATGAAGTAGGGGCTGTAGAACCCGGACCTCATCTCGGCTGGAGGGACAGTCTCGATTGCACCCTTCGCCAGCAGGGTGGCAATCTCTGCTCTCATGACGGGGGCATTGCCACCGACCAAAGAGGAGCGGACTCCCCTGAAGCGGGGAGGAGACCGTGCGAACTGAATCGCAAGCCGAGCCTGACGGAGCCCGCGATCCAGCGGGCCAGACGGGGAAGCTCTAGCCAGGCTCCCAGGAACTGAACCGGCGGGATCACGCGACGACAGGCGTCCCCCCGGAGGGGCAGCGAAGCGGAGTAACTGGCCCAGACGTGGACGGCATAGCGGCCCGGTGTGGGGGCACAGTTAGCAACCGCGCCCTGGCAGAGGGGGCCAGGGGAGGACCAGGCTGGTCGTCCCGCGGGGGCCTGCTCTGCCAGGGGTCTGGCGACAGAGGGGGACAGGGGCGAAGCGGTCCGTGGACGGCACGCCATGTCAACGACCTCTGGGACAGAGGGGGACGAGGAGAGCACGGCTAGAGGGCGGCGCTCTGTGTCGTCCGAGAACTCTGTGTGCTCAGAGACGGGAGAGTCAGTTCTTTGCGAATAAGGATTCTTCCCCGGCCCTCCACCGGGGAAAGGAGTGGTCCTGCTCCCAACTCCTGGAAAGAACTGAGTCCCATCTCTGAGGAGCCCCTCTCAGGCGGCCGCCAGTCCCGTGGCGCTATAGAATCTCGCCACAAGCGTAGACGAAAAACTACAGGCCACGGACGGGTGCTTAGGATTGCGCCGAGAAGAAGCACTCTGAGGACACATAGCATCGCAACAGAGCGTTCAGCCCGGGGAACCCCAGTGTACCCACGGGCAGCGGCCCCATCGAGGGGAGGAAAGGCGGATGAGATCAGCGAATGGCCCCTGATCTCATCATGCACGTCCGGGAAGAACGGTATTGGGGTTTGCCGTGGACGAGGGTCGGCGGCCTCACCCAAAAACCAATCGTCCCGGGAAAGCATGGCCGTCATCTCCGGATCAGACTCGACGAGTCGTCACTTCCAGGAAAATCAAACCCACCTAGTGAAGCTGCTACAAACATAATATCATCCTCTGTAGCTTCAAATGAAACACACGGGCCACCAGAGGGTAGACCCGCGGGAATCTGTGGGAACCTGTTCACTAGCGGGCAGCGTCATTGAAGAGGGGGGCTGGGATCGCGGACACATAGTCGGCGCCTTGTTCCAGACCGAAACCCTCAGGTCACCCTGGCCACCAGCCGAAGATCGGGGGGTGGATGAGGGGACTCTCACTCATGTGAGTTCACCGAGTCTCGACCTTAATGACGCGATGATCATGTTTCCATGGAGAAAACATGAGTCATCCACGAGCGCTGCTCTAGCATGATCAAGCCCAAACATACTAGACAACGCTCGTGCCCATCAGAGTCCGATACCAAGCTGCCGCACCATTCATTTTTTTTTTTTTTTTTTTTTTTTGAAATGCACGGGCGAGCCGTCTTTAAAAAGACGTGCCGCGTGCAAGCTCTTTTAGTGAGAGAAAACTCAAGTGTTGAAGCACCCGGGGAGACACGCACCGACTGGCAGACCACTGCAACAGATCAGCAGGAAGCACGCGCTCGCCGTAGATCGCCGTCACACCAACACTCGAGGTACTCGTTTGTAAAGCTGACAATTCAGAGATGGCTTGTGGAGAGAAGAATACACTTGGCTCCGAAGCGAAAACATAAACTGCTGTTGCGGACTTCCTCCTTTTATACCCACGAGGTGGGGCGGAGTTACGTCATGCAAATTCCGCAGACCCATGGCATTTCTTTGCCATAGGCTCGTTTTGTAATACTCGAAGCTGATAGGCTTTCTAAGCGAAACCCCATTCGTCGTCATCCGACGTAACTCGGAGTGACAACGAAAGGGAACTGAGAACAAGGAAACACAGCCTTGCAAAACACAAGACAAACGTACAATAATTAAGTATGCGCATCTCAAATGACACATTAATATAACTTCTCGACATTTATAGAACAGATCAACACTCATAAATCACTCATTGTCTCAACTCATGATACAAAAAGCATCGTTATAAACTAGCTCAGCTCGCGCTGTGAGTGCGGCCTACTCATATCAAATCAATTCTGAAATTGACATATCTATATCTTTCATATGTCTTTTTATATTCAGATTTAATATTTAAAAATATCACTCACCAAAACCAAATTCAATACAGATTTCCACTTCACTTTTCTCTCTATGACAACACACCAGCCTGACGCATCCAAAGTTTCCAAGTGCACTCATTCACAGTTCCCGTTCGATTATGATTTTGTGAAAGAAGTTTGTGGAGAAATGCTCAGTGTGCTGCTGCCTGTCTGACCTGTTCTCATCTGATTCCGTCTGTTGAATGCTGACTGACGAAGGCGCCGACGCGAACTGTGGGCGGGCCTAATGAATATGCCGCTACTGTTGGTTCTCAGGGCTGTCAGTCACTTCAGCACAATCAGTGATAGGATGAATCGCGTTTCTTTGTAGAACACTTTAATTCTTTATATTTCTTAACTTTTTCCAACTCTCAAGTCATTTACTGGTGGCCTGGGTTACCGGGTTACAACTGTATTTCTAAAACAATGGTTCTAGCTTAGATTATTGCAGTTGTTTGGTCGAGTGCATATAGACAAAAAATGTACAGGTGAAAGATTGTCTCTGCTTTGTTCTATAAGAAATATTTCTGTGTCTAGAATTCCTAATTTCCTGTACTCTCAATTTTTGTATAGTAGTGCTAGTCATGATTTTAACAGCAGGCATGCATAAAAGGGATTTTTATTTTATTTCGAAAACCACTGCAAAACATCGGACTGTATAATGTAAAGAAGAATGAAACTATGGAAGGATTTACCATTGATATTACACATTTTGGCAAGAGACACTCTACACAAGAAAAATGAGTTTTAAAAAATATTTTAAGGAACATTTAATAGCACTATATATAGCAAATTGTTGATTTTGATATTTGGAATGAATGTTAGGTTCATTGACTTAACTTTTTATTTTTTTGATTAAATGTAGTATTTGTATTTAATTGTTGGGACCCCAGGAAGAGAAGCCTCTGCCTCTGTACTGGCTAATGGGGATCCAAATAAATAAATAAATAATCTTAGATAAGTCAATACAGGCAATTTACTAAGGAACAATATTTTTTTTAAAGTTTTTTTTGACAGTTATACCAGCTTGACCTGCCTGATCTCCACCACTTTTATTAGTAGTCCTCAAATTGTGCCCATATACATGTCTCAAATTTGTTAAAATATCTCATTTTGTTTTGAAGTCGAGACACTTATATTTATGAGAGCATAGAAATGATGCATGGGTGATATTGATTGGATTTTTTTTCAGTTCCTATCATAATTTTGACATTTGGGCATTATTGTTTAGCTATTTACTTATGTTTTCAAATTGCCTGTTTTTTTTTTTTTTGTCTCGATCGGACTAATGGTCTTCGAAGATAACAGTAATTTTTTTTAAGCTCTAAATGACACGTTACAAAACCAAAATGCAAAACCTGGCATGTTTGGTATTGTTGGACTCGGCAAGGATTCAGGAGTATAAGGAGGTCACTCCCGTGAAAAAACGTTGGCTTGAAAAGTCTCAGGCTCCTTCAGGGCATTATGCCGATGACGTATACTGAGTTTTTTTAGATACACCAATGTTCTCATGGACTATCAAGGTACCCTGGACAAAGACACTGCATGCCATCTTTCATTAGACTAACGTTTGGATGCGGTTATAACCATTGTCATGATTTTTTTCCTTGTTATAGCGCCACCAAGTGGCCAGTTTTTTTCATGTGACCTCAGATTGTGCTCATGAATATGTGTCCCAAATTTAGCGAAAATATGTCTTTCCGTTCACAAGTTATAACCATTTAGTAAAAGTGGCTCTGGTGCCTTCAAACGTTTTGGTTCCCCTTAGAGACCGACAATTGAATTTTTTTTTTTTGATGATGATTATTGACAATCAGACTCCAGAGAATATTTCGGCAGTGGTTTGGTTCCGATCAGGCCAAAAACCTAGGAGTAGTTAGCAAAAGTAGGTTTTACACAAAAACGCAATTTACTCGAAATTGGAGCCCGAAAGGCGAGCCAATCCGAGGCATGCATCTTGTCCGGCTCGAGCCAATCCGAGGCATGAATCTTGTCCGGCTTGAGCCAAGGATTCCAACGATGTAAGACACTTGAGCCTAGGCCCGACGGTTGAGGAGTTATGAGCCATTTCGTACTTTTGCCCACTGTAGCGCCACCTATGGGCCAATCGGGGCGTGCCTTGATTCTAGCATGATTTACCAGTTTACCATGATTTACCATGTTATAGGATGATTTATCATGATATACCACATTCTAGAATGATTTACCAGGATTGTAGCATGATTTACCATGATTCATCACATTGCTAGCTTATTTGCCATGATACACCATGTAATAGTATTATTTACTATGATTTACCATGTTTCTATCGTGATTTACCATGATTTATCACATTGCTAGCATTGATGTGAAGTGTCAATAGCAATGACGTGATACACTTTGATAAAAAAATGATTGTCTTATAATAGTTAACAAGGAAAAACAGGTTTGCTTTATTCAGCACTAAAGCAAAGTAGTTTTTTCATGTTAACTCCATAATGCATGCTTACACACACACACACACACACACACACACACACACACACACACACGCACACACACACACACACACACACACATTTGGGATATGTTATTGTGAAAATCTCTTTTAATGGTCTATAAGCATTTCACATATTTCTTTGTGATGTAATAATATAAAACTAATTTAAAAAAATAGCTTTAAGCATTTGTTTGTAAGCCAATGCTGAAAGCTGATAAAAAGATTAAACATGTCTAATTCTGCTGCTCCCTCTAGTGGACAACAGTGGTATTACAGCCTATATAGAGTTGAAATGAATGGAAATTTGGTTTTTCACTTATATCTCGGGAACGAGAAAGTGAGAAAATCTGAAACTCAGAACATAGATAGTGCCTGAGGCCGGGAGTTACAGCCGTTCAAATTCGGGGGTCTCTCGAATTAGCGATCCGCGGGGGGGCGCTCCCGAGGCCCGCGACGATAGATTTCGATCAAGGCCCAATAGAGGACCTTACCATCCAAATTTGAGCGCGCAGGGAGTTTCCGTTTTCGAGTTATGAGAGAATTTGTACTGGGAGGGCGTGGCCTAACGTTATACTTTCGTTTTCAGCCTTACTGTGACACAATTGTGAATAATAGAATGAATTTTAACAAAATGTGATTGTAAATGTTAAAATAATGATTTTATAAAGTCTAAATATGAATTATATATAACAATATTAGGAAGTAGTATGATGAAATGACAGCAGGGGGCAGTAAAATACCACTTATTGGCTGTTATACACCCTATTATAGCCATCCAAATGAAGAAGTTATACCTTTTTTGATAATTATTGATCTAGAGAGTCCAGAGAATTGTACTGCACTGGTTTTAAACATTATGATTTGAAAATTATATGATCTCACAAGTGCTCAAACTTCATTGGCTGATGGCGGCCATGTTTTTTGAGATACGCCAATGTCCTTATACACATACATGGGGCCTTGGACCAAGACACTGCATACTAATTTTTAAGTCAATCGGACTAACGGTCAGGTGGTCAGAGCCCTTTTTATGTTTTTTTCAAATTATAGCGCCATCTAGTGTTAGATCGTCGCAATGTTTTTACCGTAACCTCGGAATGAACTCATTGACATGTGTACTGAGTTTGGTGAAGCTATCTCATTTACTTCTTGAGTTATAGCCATTTTTGTAAAATAGGCTCCGCCCACAACGTTCATTTTGCACCCCCTAGCGACCGTGAATCAAAATTTCAATTTTTTTTCGATAATTATTTATATTCAGACTCCAGAGAACATTTTGGCACTGGTTTGGTTCCGATCGGGCGAAAAACCAGGGACTAGTTTGCAAAAGTAGTTTTTCAACAAAATTCAAAATGGCGTAAAAATTTGCATACCGGAAATGAAATCGGAGATATACGTTTTTTAAGTCAGAAGTCCAGCTTTCCAATGATATAAGACACTTGAGTTTACGACATAGCGTCTAGGAGTTATGATCAGTTTCACACTTTTGTTGCTATAGCGCCACCTATGGGCCAATCGGGCTCATACCCTCTCAACCTCTCCTCGATTTCTGTGCTACCTTAATCCCAAATATCAAGTCTCTAGCACTTACGGTTTGGTCTGCACGATGCGTTTTAGCGGAGAATAATAATAATTAAAGCTGCTAGCAGCATTTAGCGGTGTTCAAGCATTTAAGCCATTTTAGCACATAAGCATTAAAGACATTTAGCAAGCATGTAACCACTGACATAATAGATGGAAAACCACCATGATTCTAGCATGATTTGCCATAGTTTTACCATGATTTACCATGTTCTAGTATGATTTACCATGAATCTAGCATGATTTACCATAGTTTACCATGATATACCAAGTTCTAGTATGATTCACCATGATTTACCCTGTTGTAGCATGGTTTACCACAATTGAACACATTCTAGTATGATTTGCCATGTTATAGTATAATTGACCATGATATACCACATTCTAGAATGATTTACCAGGATTGTAGCATGATTTACCATGATTATTCACATTGCTAGCATGATTTGCCATGATACACCATGTAATAGTATTTTTTACTATGATTTACCATGTTTCTATCATGATTTACCATGATTTACCACATTGCTGCATTGATGTGAAGTGTCAATAAAAATGAAGTGATAAACTCTGACAAAAAAATTATTGTCTTATAATAGTTAACATGGAAAAACTGGTTTGCTTCAGAATACTGGTGAAATTAAAGTCTGTCAAAATGAGAGTGAGCCAATAAGTGGTCTTCTACTGCCATCTGCTGGTCATTCTGCTTATTAATAAAGTGTTTTCAGAGATGCTTTTGCACTCATATGTAGACATTTGCACACACACACACACTTTTGGGATGTTATTGTGAAAATCTTAATTTAGTTTAATATAGTTGATAAAATCTAATTTAGTTTAGTTGAATATTTAGGTAATATAGTTTAATAATATTAAACTATATTACCAGTCCATCATAATAATAAAAAAATAGCTTTAAGAAGTAAAATGGCCAGCAGAGGGCAGTAGAAGACCACTTATTGGCTCACTTTCATTTTAAACTACTTGGTTTCATTAGTATTCTACACTAAAGCAAAGGAGTTTTTTCATGTTAACTCCATAATGCATGCTTACACACACACACACACACACACACACACACACACACACACACACACACACACACACACACACACACACACACACACACACACACACAGACACACACACACACACACACACACAAACACACACACACACACACACACACACATTTGGGATATGTCATTGTGAAACTCTCTTTTAATGGTCTATAAGCATTTCACATATTTCTTTGTGATGTAATAATATAAAACTAATTTTAAAAAATAGCTTTAAGCATTTGTTTGTAAGCCAATGCTGAAAGCTGATAAAAAGATTAAACATGTCTAATACTGCTGCTCCCTCTAGTGGACAACAGTGGTATTACAGCCTATATAGAGTTGAAATGAGTGAATGGAAATTTGGTTTTTCACTTATATCTCGGGAACGAGAAAGTGAAAAAATCTGAAACTCAGAACTTAGATAGTGTCCGAGGAGCTCTGTTGAACGAGACCATCCCGGTGTTGGTGGCCGATCGGGGCCGTGAGTTATGCCAGTTGAAAGGCATATCTTTTGGGGCTTATATCTCGGGAATGCCCGGGCCAAATCGCACCAAACTCGAATCGAAGCTAGACGAGGAGGGGCTCTTTCCAACGAGCTATCACACAAGAATCTAGGTGGTCTGGGTCGGGAGTTACAGCCGTTCAAAGTCGGGGGTCTCTCGGATTAGCGATCCGCGGGGGGGGGGTGCTCCCGAGGCCCGCGACGATAGATTTCGATCAAGGCCCAATAGAGGACTTTACCATCCAAATTTGAGCGTGCAGGGAGCTTCCGTTTTCGAGTTATGATTGAATTTGTACTGGGAGGGCGTGGCCTAACGTTATACTTTCGTTTTCAGCCTTCCTGTGACACAATTGTGAATAATACAATGAATTTGAACAAAATGTGGTTGTAAATGTTAAAATAATGATTTTATAAAGTCTAAATATGAATTATATATAACAATATTAGGGAGTAGTATGATGAAATGACAGCAGGAGGCAGTAAAATACCACTTATTGGTTGTTATACACCCTATTATAGCCATCCAAATGAAGAAGTTATACCTTTTTTGATAATTATTGATCTAGAGAGTCCAGAGAATTGTACTGCACTGGTTTTAAACATTATGATTTGAAAATTATATGATCATAGATGGAAAATACCATTTACAGCCAATACAGGCAATTTACCATAGGAAATATATGGTTTCAAAGCTTTTTAACAGTTATAGCGCCACCTATGGTCCGATCTCCATGAAACTTTGCATGCTTCTTCACATTGTTATGACACATATGCTCATGAATTTTTGTGAAGTTCTGATTTTTTATTTATTATTTATAGGCTTTTTTGTGTATTTTGACAAGCCCATTTTATAAATGACCCTGTTACAGCCACCCAAATGCAAAAGTTCAACTTTTTTTTTGATAATTATTGATCTAGAGAGTCCAGAGAATTGTCCTAGACTGGTCTGGTTCCGATCGGGCGAAAAACCTAGGACTAGTTCGCAAAAGTAGGTTTTTAACATATTCGTGAATATTTAATGAACGATTTGATTGACAGCAATGGTTAAAGAGGCAAAGTTGTTCAGCATGAGGAGATCTATCAAATGATATGCATATTGTGGGGATATGTGCCACACCACGTGATTACAGAGCCGTAAAACTCGTTAGCGCCAACTAGTGGCCGATTTCTTTCAAAACTCTTACAGACCTCTTGGGCCATGAGTCGAACATGCCCATTGAGTTTCGTTCTGATCGGCCTCCGTTAACCTTGTTTAAAAGGTGCTCAAACTTCATTGGCCGTTGGCGGCCATGTTTTTTGAGATATGGCAATATCCTTTTACACATACATGGCACCTTGGACCAAGACACTGCATACCAATTTTCAAGTCAATCGGACTAACGGTCAGGTGGCCACACCCCCTTTTAAGTTTTTGTCATGTTATAGCGCCACCTAGTGTCCGATCGTCGCGATTTTTTTACTGTGACCTTAGAATGAACTCATTCACATGTGTACCTGGTTTGGTGAAGCTATCTCATTTCCTTCTCGAGTTACAGCCATTTTAGTAAAATAGGCTCCGCCAACAACGTTTATTTTGCGCCCCCTAGCGACCGTGAATCAAAATTTCAACTTTTTTTCGATAATTATTGATATTCAGACTCCAGAGAACATTTCTGCACTGGTTTGGTTCCTATCGGGTGAAAAACCAGGGACTAGTTCGCAAAAGTAGTTTTTCGACAAAATTCAAAATGGCGGAAAATCTATCATGGCGAAAATGAAATCGGAGATATACGTTTTGTTCGTCAGGAATCCACCTTTCCAATGATATAAGACACTTGAGTCTACGACATACGGTCTAGGAGTTATGAGCAGTTTCGCGCAATTGGTTGCTATAGCGCCACCTATGGGCCAATCAGGCTCATAATTTGATAACCTCTCCTCTATTTTTGTACTACCATCTGGCAAAGTTTCAGCTCTCTAGCTCTTACGGTTTGGTCTGCACGATGCGTTTTACGGCAGAATAATAATAATAATAATAATAATAATTAAAGCTGCAAGCAGCATTTAGCGGTGTTCAAGCAGTTAAGGCCTTTAAGGCCGTTAAGCACAAAAGCATCAAAAGACATTAAGTTTTATTTAGCATTAATTTAACCACTGACATAATAGATGGAAAAGACCATTTACAGCCAATACAGGCAATTTACCATAGGAAATATATGGTTTTAAAGCTTTTTAACAGTTATAGCGCCACCTATTGTCCGATCTCCATAACATTTTGCATGCTTCTTCACCATGTTATGACACATATGCTCATCAATTTTTGTGAAGTTTTGACTTTTCGTTTAGGATTTATAGGCTTTTTACTGTATTTAGCCCTACCCCTTTTCTAAATGACCCTGTTACAGCCACCCAAATGCAAAATTTCCACTTTTTTTCGATAATTATTGATCTAGAGAGTCCAGAGAATAGGCCTAGACTGGTTTGGTTCCGATCGGGCGAAAAACCAGGGACTAGTTCGCAAAAGTAGGTTTTGGACAAAACTGGCCATAACAAACTTTTTTTGCTCAAATCGAGAATCCGAGATATACATCTTGTCCGTCTTGAGCCAGGGATCACAGTGATGTAAAAATCTTGATTCTAGGTCAAACGGTCGAGGAGTTATGGGTAATTTAGTACTTTTGGTTTCTGTAGCGCCACCTATGGGCCAATCGGGGTCATACTCTGATAGGTTCTCCCCAAAAGTGTGGCGTACCATCTGGCCGAGTTTCAAGTCTATAGGCCTTACGGTTTGGGCTGCACGATGCGTTTTAGGGCAAAAAATTCTTTCAAATAGCAAATACAATAGGTTTTCAGCACTAAAGTGCTTGAACACCTAATAAGAATGAGACCTTTTTGACAGTTATAGCGCCACCTATGGTCCGATCTCCATGAAACTTTGCATGCTTCTTCACCATGTTATGACACATATGCTCATCAATTTTTGTGAAGTTTTGACTTTTCGTTTAGGATTTGTAGGCTTTTGACTGTATTTTGCCCCGCCTCTTTTCTAAATGACCCTGTTACAGCCACCCAAACGCAAAATTTCAACTTTTTTTCGATAATTATTGATCTAGAGAGTCCAGAGAATAGGCCTAGACTGGTTTGGTTCCGATCGGGCGAAAAACCAGGGACTAGTTCGCAAAAGTAGGTTTTGGACAAAACTGGCCATAACAAACTTTTTTTGCTCAAATCGAGAATCCGAGATATACATCTTGTCCGTCTTGAGCCAGGGGTCACAGTGATGTAAAAATCTTGATTCTAGGTCAAACGGTCGAGGAGTTATGGGTAATTTAGTACTTTTGGTTTCTGTAGCGCCACCTATGGGCCAATCGGGGTCATACTCTGATAGGTTCTCCCCAAAAGTGTGGCGTACCATCTGGCCGAGTTTCAAGTCTATAGGCCTTACGGTTTGGGCTGCACGATGCGTTTTAGGGCAAAAAATTCTTTCAAATAGCAAATACAATAGGTTTTCAGCACTAAAGTGCTTGAACACCTAATAAGAATGAGACCTTTTTGACAGTTATAGCGCCACCTATGGTCCGATCTCCATGAAACTTTGCATGCTTCTTCACCATGTTATGACACATATGCTCATCAATTTTTGTGAAGTTTTGACTTTTCGTTTAGGATTTGTAGGCTTTTGACTGTATTTTGCCCCGCCTCTTTTCTAAATGACCCTGTTACAGCCACCCAAACGCAAAATTTCAACTTTTTTTCGATAATTATTGATCTAGAGAGTCCAGAGAATAGGCCTAGACTGGTTTGGTTCCGATCGGGCAAAAAACCAGGGACTAGTTTGCAAAAGTAGGTTTTGGACAAAACTGGCCATAACAAACTTTTTTTGCTCAAATCGAGAATCCGAGATATACATCTTGTCCGTCTTGAGCCAGGGATCACAGTGATGTAAAAATCTTGATTCTAGGTCAAACGGTCGAGGAGTTATGGGTAATTTAGCACTTTTAGTTTCTGTAGCGCCACCTATGGGCCAATCGGGGTCATACTCTGATAGGTTCTCCCCAAAAGTGTGGCGTACCATCTGGCCGAGTTTCAAGTGTATAGGCCTTACGGTTTGGGCTGCACGATGCGTTTTAGGGCAATTTTTTTTTTTCAAATAGCAAATACAATAGGTTTTCAGCACTAAAGTGCTTGAACACCTAATAAGAATGAGACCTTTTTGACAGTTATAGCGCCACCTATGGTCCGATCTCCATGAAACTTTGCATGCTTCTTCACCATGTTATGACACATATGCTCATCAATTTTTGTGAAGTTTTGACTTTTCGTTTAGGATTTATAGGCTTTTTACTGTATTTAGCCCCGCCCCTTTTCTAAATGACCCTGTTACAGCCACCCAAATGCAAAATTTCAACTTTTTTTCGATGATTATTGATCTAGAGAGTCCAGAGAATAGGCCTAGACTGGTTTGGTTCCGATCGGGCGAAAAACCAGGGACTAGTTTGCAAAAGTAGGTTTTGGACAAAACTGGCCATAACAAACTTTTTTTGCTCAAATCGAGAATCCGAGATATACATCTTGTCCGTCTTGAGCCAGGGATCACAGTGATGTAAAAATCTTGATTCTAGGTCAAACGGTCGAGGAGTTATGGGTAATTTAGCACTTTTGGTTTCTGTAGCGCCACCTATGGGCCAATCGGGGTCATACTCTGATAGGTTCTCCCCAAAAGTGTGGCGTACCATCTGGCCGAGTTTCAAGTGTATAGGCCTTACGGTTTGGGCTGCACGATGCGTTTTAGGGCAATTTTTTTTTTCAAATAGCAAATACAATAGGTTTTCAGCACTAAAGTGCTTGAACACCTAATAAGAATGAGACCTTTTTGACCGTTATAGCGCCACCTATGGTCCGATCTCCATGAAACTTTGCATGCTTCTTCACCATGTTATGACACATATGCTCATCAATTTTTGTGAAGTTTTGACTTTTCGTTTAGGATTTATAGGCTTTTTACTGTATTTAGCCCCGCCCCTTTTCTAAATGACCCTGTTACAGCCACCCAAATGCAAAATTTCAACTTTTTTTCGATAATTATTGATCTAGAGAGTCCAGAGAATAGGCCTAGACTGGTTTGGTTCCGATCGGGCGAAAAACCAGGGACTAGTTTGCAAAAGTAGGTTTTGGACAAAACTGGCCATAACAAACTTTTTTTGCTCAAATCGAGAATCCGAGATATACATCTTGTCCGTCTTGAGCCAGGGATCACAGTGATGTAAAAACCTTGATTCTAGGTCAAACAGTCGAGGAGTTATGAGTAATTTAGTACTTTTGGTTGCTGTAGCGCCACCTATGGGGCAATCGGGGTCATACTCGGATAGGTTCTCCCCAAAAGTGTGGCCTACCATCTGGCCAAGTTTCAAGTCTCTAGGCCTTACGGTTTGGGCTGCACGATGCGTTTTAGGGCAAAAAATTCTTTCAAATAGCAAATACAATAGGTTTTCAGCACTAAAGTGCTTGAACACCTAATAAGAATGAGACCTTTTTGACAGTTATAGCGCCACCTATGGTCCGATCTCCATGAAACTTTGCATGCTTCTTCACCATGTTATGACACATATGCTCATCAATTTTTGTGAAGTTTTGACTTTTCGTTTAGGATTTATAGGCTTTTTACTGTATTTAGCCCCGCCCCTTTTCTAAATGACCCTGTTACAGCCACCCAAATGCAAAATTTCAACTTTTTTTCGATAATTATTGATCTAGAGAGTCCAGAGAATAGGCCTAGACTGGTTTGGTTCCGATCGGGCGAAAAACCAGAGCCTAGTTTGCAAAAGTAGGTTTTGGACAAAACTGGCCATAACAAATTTTTTTGCTCAAATCGAGAATCCGAGATATACATCTTGTCCGTCTTGAGCCAGGGATCACAGTGATGTAAAAACCTTGATTCTAGGTCAAACAGTCGAGGAGTTATGAGTAATTTAGTACTTTTGGTTGCTGTAGCGCCACCTATGGGGCAATCGGGGTCATACTCTGATAGGTTCTCCCCAAAAGTGTGGCGTACCATCTGGCCGAGTTTCAAGTGTATAGGCCTTACGGTTTGGGCTGCACGATGCGTTTTAGGGCAATTTTTTTTTTTCAAATAGCAAATACAATAGGTTTTCAGCACTAAAGTGCTTGAACACCTAATAAGAATGAGACCTTTTTGACAGTTATAGCGCCACCTATGGTCCGATCTCCATGAAACTTTGCATGCTTCTTCACCATGTTATGACACATATGCTCATCAATTTTTGTGAAGTTTTGACTTTTCGTTTAGGATTTATAGGCTTTTTACTGTATTTAGCCCCGCCCCTTTTCTAAATGACCCTGTTACAGCCACCCAAATGCAAAATTTCAACTTTTTTTCGATGATTATTGATCTAGAGAGTCCAGAGAATAGGCCTAGACTGGTTTGGTTCCGATCGGGCGAAAAACCAGGGACTAGTTTGCAAAAGTAGGTTTTGGACAAAACTGGCCGTAACAAACTTTTTTTGCTCAAATCGAGAATCCGAGATATACATCTTGTCCGTCTTGAGCCAGGGATCACAGTGATGTAAAAATCTTGATTCTAGGTCAAACGGTCGAGGAGTTATGGGTAATTTAGCACTTTTGGTTTCTGTAGCGCCACCTATGGGCCAATCGGGGTCATACTCTGATAGGTTCTCCCCAAAAGTGTGGCGTACCATCTGGCCGAGTTTCAAGTGTATAGGCCTTACGGTTTGGGCTGCACGATGCGTTTTAGGGCAATTTTTTTTTTCAAATAGCAAATACAATAGGTTTTCAGCACTAAAGTGCTTGAACACCTAATAAGAATGAGACCTTTTTGACCGTTATAGCGCCACCTATGGTCCGATCTCCATGAAACTTTGCATGCTTCTTCACCATGTTATGACACATATGCTCATCAATTTTTGTGAAGTTTTGACTTTTCGTTTAGGATTTATAGGCTTTTTACTGTATTTAGCCCCGCCCCTTTTCTAAATGACCCTGTTACAGCCACCCAAATGCAAAATTTCAACTTTTTTTCGATAATTATTGATCTAGAGAGTCCAGAGAATAGGCCTAGACTGGTTTGGTTCCGATCGGGCGAAAAACCAGGGACTAGTTTGCAAAAGTAGGTTTTGGACAAAACTGGCCATAACAAACTTTTTTTGCTCAAATCGAGAATCCGAGATATACATCTTGTCCGTCTTGAGCCAGGGATCACAGTGATGTAAAAACCTTGATTCTAGGTCAAACAGTCGAGGAGTTATGAGTAATTTAGTACTTTTGGTTGCTGTAGCGCCACCTATGGGGCAATCGGGGTCATACTCGGATAGGTTCTCCCCAAAAGTGTGGCCTACCATCTGGCCAAGTTTCAAGTCTCTAGGCCTTACGGTTTGGGCTGCACGATGCGTTTTAGGGCAAAAAATTCTTTCAAATAGCAAATACAATAGGTTTTCAGCACTAAAGTGCTTGAACACCTAATAAGAATGAGACCTTTTTGACAGTTATAGCGCCACCTATGGTCCGATCTCCATGAAACTTTGCATGCTTCTTCACCATGTTATGACACATATGCTCATCAATTTTTGTGAAGTTTTGACTTTTCGTTTAGGATTTATAGGCTTTTTACTGTATTTAGCCCCGCCCCTTTTCTAAATGACCCTGTTACAGCCACCCAAATGCAAAATTTCAACTTTTTTTCGATAATTATTGATCTAGAGAGTCCAGAGAATAGGCCTAGACTGGTTTGGTTCCGATCGGGCGAAAAACCAGAGCCTAGTTTGCAAAAGTAGGTTTTGGACAAAACTGGCCATAACAAATTTTTTTGCTCAAATCGAGAATCCGAGATATACATCTTGTCCGTCTTGAGCCAGGGATCACAGTGATGTAAAAACCTTGATTCTAGGTCAAACAGTCGAGGAGTTATGAGTAATTTAGTACTTTTGGTTGCTGTAGCGCCACCTATGGGGCAATCGGGGTCATACTCTGATAGGTTCTCCCCAAAAGTGTGGCGTACCATCTGGCCGAGTTTCAAGTGTATAGGCCTTACGGTTTGGGCTGCACGATGCGTTTTAGGGCAATTTTTTTTTTTCAAATAGCAAATACAATAGGTTTTCAGCACTAAAGTGCTTGAACACCTAATAAGAATGAGACCTTTTTGACAGTTATAGCGCCACCTATGGTCCGATCTCCATGAAACTTTGCATGCTTCTTCACCATGTTATGACACATATGCTCATCATTTTTTGTGAAGTTTTGACTTTTCGTTTAGGATTTATAGGCTTTTTTCTGTATTTAGCCCCGCCCCTTTTCTAAATGACCCTGTTACAGCCACCCAAATGCAAAATTTCAACTTTTTTTCGATGATTATTGATCTAGAGAGTCCAGAGAATAGGCCTAGACTGGTTTGGTTCCGATCGGGCGAAAAACCAGGGACTAGTTTGCAAAAGTAGGTTTTGGACAAAACTGGCCATAACAAACTTTTTTTGCTCAAATCGAGAATCCGAGATATACATCTTGTCCGTCTTGAGCCAGGGATCACAGTGATGTAAAAACCTTGATTCTAGGTCAAACAGTCGAGGAGTTATGAGTAATTTAGTACTTTTGGTTGCTGTAGCGCCACCTATGGGGCAATCGGGGTCATACTCTGATAGGTTCTCCCCAAAAGTGTGGCCTACCATCTGGCCAAGTTTCAAGTCTCTAGGCCTTACGGTTTGGGCTGCACGATGCGTTTTAGGGCAAAAAATTCTTTCAAATAGCAAATACAATAGGTTTTCAGCACTAAAGTGCTTGAACACCTAATAAGAATGAGACCTTTTTGACAGTTATAGCGCCACCTATGGTCCGATCTCCATGAAACTTTGCATGCTTCTTCACCATGTTATGACACATATGCTCATCAATTTTTGTGAAGTTTTGACTTTTCGTTTAGGATTTATAGGCTTTTTACTGTATTTAGCCCCGCCCCTTTTCTAAATGACCCTGTTACAGCCACCCAAATGCAAAATTTCAACTTTTTTTCGATAATTATTGATCTAGAGAGTCCAGAGAATAGGCCTAGACTGGTTTGGTTCCGATCAGGCGAAAAACCAGAGCCTAGTTTGCAAAAGTAGGTTTTGGACAAAACTGGCCATAACAAACTTTTTTTGCTCAAATCGAGAATCCGAGATATACATCTTGTCCGTCTTGAGCCAGGGATCACAGTGATGTAAAAATCTTGATTCTAGGTCAAACAGTCGAGGAGTTATGAGTAATTTAGTACTTTTGGTTGCTGTAGCGCCACCTATGGGGCAATCGGGGTCATACTCTGATAGGTTCTCCCCAAAAGTGTGGCCTACCATCTGGCCAAGTTTCAAGTCTCTAGGCCTTACGGTTTGGGCTGCACGATGCGTTTTAGGGCAAAAAATTCTTTCAAATAGCAAATACAATAGGTTTTCAGCACTAAAGTGCTTGAACACCTAATAAGAATGAGACCTTTTTGACAGTTATAGCGCCACCTATGGTCCGATCTCCATGAAACTTTGCATGCTTCTTCACCATGTTATGACACATATGCTCATCAATTTTTGTGAAGTTTTGACTTTTCGTTTAGGATTTATAGGCTTTTTACTGTATTTAGCCCCGCCCCTTTTCTAAATGACCCTGTTACAGCCACCCAAATGCAAAATTTCAACTTTTTTTCGATAATTATTGATCTAGAGAGTCCAGAGAATTGTCCTAGACTGGTCTGGTTCCGATCGGGCGAAAATCCTAGGACTAGTTTGCAAAAGTAGGTTTTAAACATATTTGTGAATATTTAATGAACGATTTGATTGACAGCAATGGTTCTAGAGGCAAAGTTGTTCAGCATGAGGAGATCTATCAAATGATATCCATTTTGTGGGGATATGTGCCACACCACGTGATTACAGAGCCGTAAAACTCGTTAGCGCCAACTAGTGGCCGATTTCTTTCAAAACTCTTACAGACCTCTTGGGCCATGAGTCGAACATGCCCATCGAGTTTCGTTCCGATCGGCCTCCGTTAACCTCGTCTCACAGGTGCTCAAACTTCATTGGCCGATGGCGGCCATGTTTTTTGAGATAAGCCAATGTCCTTTTATACATACATGGGGCCTTGGACCAAGACACTGCATACCAATTTTCAAGTCAATCGGACCAACGGTCAGGTGGTCATAGCCCTATTTAAGTTTTTTTAATGTTATAGCGCCACCTAGTGCCCAATCGTCGCGATTTTTTTACTGTGACCTCAGAATGAACTTATTCACATGTGTACCGAGTTTGGTGAAGCTATCTCATTTACTTCTTGAGTTATAGCCATTTTAGTAAAATAGGCTCCGCCCACAACGTTCATTTTGCGCCCCCTAGCGACCGTGAATCAAAATTTCAACTTTTTTTCGATAATTATTGATATTCAGACTCCAGAGAACATTTTGGCACTGGTTTGGTTCCGATCGGGCGAAAAACCAGGGACTAGTTCGCAAAAGTAGTTTTTCGACAAAATTCAAAATGGCGGAAAATCTATCATGGCGGAAATGAAATCGGAGATATACGTTTTTTACTTCAGGTTTCCAGCTTTCCAGAGATATAAGACACTTGAGTCTACGACATACGGTCTAGGAGTTATGAGCAGTTTTGCGCAATTGGTTGCTATAGCGCCACCTATGGGCCAATCGGGCTCATAATTTGATAACCTCTCCTCGATTTTTGTACTACCATCTGACAAAGTTTCAAGTCTCTAGCACTTACGGTTTGGTCTGCACGATGCGTTTTAGCGGAGAATAATAATAATAAAAATCAGTACAAATACAATAGGTTTTCAGCACTTCGTGCTTGAACACCTAATAATAATAATCCTTACAAATACAATAGGTTTTCAGCACTTCGTGCTTGAACACCTAATAAAAATCCTTACAAATACAATAGGTTTTGCTTGAACACCTAAAAATCAGTACAATTACAATAGGTTTTCAGCACTTCGTGCTTGAACACCTAATTAAAGCTGCAAGCAGCATTTAGCGGTGTTCAAGCAGTTAAGGCCTTTAAGGCCGTTAAGTACAAAAGCATCAAAAGACATTAAGTTGTATGTAGCAAGCATGATTTACCATGACATACTACATTTCAGTGTGATTTTTCATGATTTACCATGTTCCAGTATGATTTACCATGAATCTAACATGATTTTCCATAGTTTACCTTGATATACCATGTTATATGATGATTTACCATAATATAGCACATTCTAGAATAATTTACCAGAATTCTAGCATGATTTACCTTTTTTACTATGATTTACCATGTTTCTGGCGTTATTTACCATGATTTACCATGTTGATAGCAATTATTTGAAGCATCAGAACAATTGAACTGATACACTCTGACAGAATATGAATGTGTTTTAATAGTAATTGTTAAATAAGTGATTTTATAGTGTCTATATACATGTGAAAAGACTATTAATAAGAAGAGTGGCCAGCAGAGGGCAGTAGAAGACCACTTATTGGCTCACTTTCATTTTCAACTACTTTATTTCTCCAGTATTCTTCACTGAAGCAAACCATTTTTATCATGTTAAGTCCATAATGCATGCTTACACACACACACACACACATTTTTGGGATATGTTATTGTGAAAATCTGTTTTAATGGTATATGAGCATTTCACATATTTCTTTGCAATGTAATAATATAAAACTAATTAAAGAAAATGCTTTAAGCATTTGTTTGTTAGCCAATGCTGAAAGCTGATAAAAAGATTAAAAATGTCTAATGCTGCTGCTCCATCTAGTGGACAACAGTGCTATTACAGCCTACTTATACAATATGCCATGTTTTTCATATCATTTAATCTACACACACCCATTCTGTTGTAGATAGAGACATTTGGAACTTCAGGATCCAATGTGACTCAATTGTCACTTCAATAGATGTATTTTGACTAAATGTTATTGTAAATGTTAAAAGAGTGAATTTATAAAGTCTAAATATGAATTATAGTTGAGTAGTGTGACAAAATGACTTTTTTTTAAACAGCAGGGGGCAGTAAAATACCACTTATTGGCTTAATAGGCCATTATGTTCATATCATTTTCACCTTTTTAACTGTTATACAGGCCTATTTTGTCCAATCTGTCCGAAAATTTTCATGATTATTTGGAGTCATGACCCACGTGTTCAGACTTGTTTTTAATAAGATCTGAGCATTCATCGAAGAGATATAGGCTTTCGAGCACACTCGGTCAAGGCTACACATTGAAGTGACCCTATTATAGCCATCAAAATGCAGAAGTTCAACCTTTTCTGATAATTATTGCTCTAGAGAGTCCACAGAATTGTACTGCACTGGTTTTGAATGTTATTATACGAAAATTATATGATCTTAGATGGAACAAACCATTTACAGTCAATACTGGCAATTTACCATAGGGAATACATGGTTTTTAAGATTTTTAACAGTTATAGCGCCACCTATTGTCCGATCTCCATGAAACTTTGCATGCTTGTTAATGATGTTATGTCACATATGCTCACCAATTTTTGTGAAGTTCCGAGTTTTTATTTATGATTTATAGGGTTTTGAGTGTGTTTTGACACGCCCCTTTTTATAAATGATCCTGTTATAGCAGACCAAAGGGCAAAGTTCAACTTTTTTTCGATAATTATTGATCTAGAGAGTCCATAGAATTGTCCTAGACTGGTCTGGTTCTGATCGGGCGAAAAACCAGGGACTAGTTTGCAAAAGTATGTTTTTAACATATTCGTGAATATTTAATGAACGGTTTGATTGACAGCAATGGTTCTAGAGGCAAAGTTGTTCAGCATGAGGAGATCTATCGACTGATATGCATATTGAGGGGATGTGTGCAACACCACGTGATTACAGAGCCGTAAAACTCGTTAGCGCCAACTAGTGGCCGATTTCTTTCAAAACTCTTACAGACCTCTTGGGCCATGAGTTGAACATGCCCATTGAGTTTCGTTCTGATCGGCCTCCGTTAACCTTGTTTAAAAGGTGCTCAAATTTCATTGGCCGATGGCAGCCATGTTTTTTGAGATATGCCAATATCCTTTTACACATACATGGCACCTTGGACCAAGACACTGCATACCAATTTTCAAGTCAATCGGACTAACGGTCAGGTGGCCACACCCCTTTTTATGTTTTTTAATCTTATAGCGCCACCTAGTGTTAGAGCGACGCGGTTTTTTTACTGTGACCCCAGAATGTCCTCATACACATGTGTGCCAAGTTTGGTGAAGATATCTCATTTACTTCTTGAGTTATAGCCATTTTAGTAAAATAGGCTCCACCCACAACGTTCATTTTGCGCCCCCTAGCAACCGGAAATCGAAATTTCAACTTTTTTTGATAATTATTGATATTCAGTCTCCAGAGAACATTTCTGCATTGGTTTGGTTCCAATCGGGCGAAAAACCAGGGACTAGTTTGCAAAAGTAGTTTTTTGACAAAATTCAAAATGGCGGAAAATCTATCATGGCGGAAATGAAATCGGAGATATACGTTTTTTACTTCAGGTTTCCAGCTTTCCAGAGATATAAGACACTTGAGTCTACGACATACGGTCTAGGAGTTATGAGCAGTTTTGCGCAATTGGTTGCTATAGCGCCACCTATGGGCCAATCGGGCTCATAATTTGATAACCTCTCCTCGATTTTTGTACTACCATCTGACAAAGTTTCAAGTCTCTAGCCCTTACGGTTTGGTCTGCACGATGCGTTTTAGTGGAGAATAATAATAATAATTAAAGCTGCAAGCAGCATTTAGCGGTGTTCAAGCAGTTAAGGCAGTTAAGGCAGTTAAGCTCAAAAGCATCAAAAGACATTAAGTTTCATGTAGCAAGCATTTAAACACTGACATCATAGATGGAATAGACCTTGTTTTGGCATGATTTACCATGATATACCAAATTTTTGTGTGATTTTTCATGATTTACCATGTTCCAGTATGATTTACCATGAATCTAGCATGATTTACCATAGTTTACCATGATATACCAAGTTCTAGTATGATTCACCATGATTTACCCTGCTCTAGCATGGTTTACCACAATTGAACACATTCTAGTATGATTTAATATGATTCTAGCATGATTTACCATGTTATAGGATGATTTACCATGATATACCACATTCTAGAATGATTTATGATGGTTTTGAACATTATGATATGAACATTATATGACTGTAGATGGAAAAGACCATTTACAGCTAATACAGGCAATTTACCATAGGAAATACATGGTTTTGAAGCTTTTTTTTTTCATTCTGCACTAAAGCAAACCAGATTTTTCATGTTAACTCCATAAGGCATGCTTACACACACAGACACACACACACACAGACACACACACACACACACAGACACACACACACACACACACACACACACACACACACACACACTATTGTGAAAAATCTCTTTTAATGGTCTATAAGCATTTCACATATTTCTTTGTGATGTAATGATATTTAAACTGTATTACCAGTCCATCATAATAATAAAAAATAGCTTTAAGCATTTGTTTGTTAGCCAATGCTGAAAGCTGATAAAAAGATTAAGCATGTATAATCCTGCTGCTCCCTCTAGTGGACAACAGTGGTATTACAGCCTATATAGAGTTGAAATGAATTAATGGAAATTTGGTTTTTCACTTATATCTCGGGAACGAGAAAGTGAAAAAATCTGAAACTCAGAACTTAGATAGTGTCCGAGGAGCCCTGTTGAACGATACCATCCCGGTGTTGGTGGGCGATTCGGGCCGGGAGTTATGCTTGTTCAAAGGCATATCTTTTGGGGCTTATATCTCGGGAATGCCCGGGCCACATCGCACCAAACTAGATTCGTAGCTAGGTGAGGACGGGCTCTTTCCAACAAGCTATCCCACAAGAATCTAGGTGGTCTAGGTCGGGAGTTACAGCCGTTCCAAGTCGGGGTCTCACGGATTAGCGATCCGCGGGGGGGGCGCTCCCGAGGCCCGTGACGATAGATTTCGATCAAGGCCCAATAGAGGACCTTACCATCCAAATTTGAGCGCGCAGGGAGTTTCCGTTTTCGAGTTATGAGTGAATTTGTACTGGGAGGGCGTGGCCTAACGTTATACTTTCGTTTTCAGCCTTCCTGTGATACCACAATTGAACACATTGTAGTATGATTTAATATGATTCTAGCATGATTTATCATAGTTTACCATGATTTACCATGTTATAGAATGATTTACGATGATATACCACATTATACAATGATTTACCATGTTATAGAATGATTTACCAGGATTGTAGCATGATTTACCATGATTCATCACATTGCTGGCATGATTTGCCATGATACACCATGTAATACTATTATTTACTATGATTTACCATGTTTCTATTGTGATTTACCATGATTTACCACATTGCTAGCATTGATGTGAAGTGGCAATAGCAATGAATTGATAAACTGACAAAAAAATTATTGTCTTATAATAGTTAACATGGAAAAACAGGTTTGCTTTAGTGCAGAATAGAACATCAAGTCTGTCAAAATTAAACTGAGCCAATAAGTGGTCTTCTACTGCCCTCTGCTGGCCATTATACTTATTAATAAAGTGTTTTCACAGGTCTCTTATTTAGACATATGCTTACACACACACACACACACACACACACTTTTGGGATGTTATTGTGAAAATCTAATTTAGTTTAATATAGTTGATCAAATCTAATTTAGTTTAGTTGAATATTTAGGTAATATAGTTTAATAATATTAAACTATATTACCAGTCCATCATAATAATAAAAAAAATAGCTTTAAGAAGTAAAATGGCCAGCAGAGGGCAGTAGAAGACCACTTATTGGCTCACTTTCATTTTAAACTACTTGGTTTCATTAGCAAACCAGTTTTTTCATGTTAACTCCATAATGCATACTTACACACACACACACACACACACACACACACACACACACACACACACACACACACACACACACACACACACACACACACACACACACATTTGGGATATGTTATTGTGAAAATCTCTTTTAATGGTCTATAAGCATTTCACATATTTCTTTGTGATGTAATAATAAAAAACTAATTTTAAAAAATAGCTTTAAGCATTTGTTTGTAAGCCAATGCTGAAAGCTGATAAAAAGATTAAACATGTCTAATACTGCTGCTCCCTCTAGTGGACAACAGTGGTATTACAGCCTATATAGAGTTGAAATGAATGAATGGAAATTTGGTTTTTCACTTATATCTCGGGAACGAGAAAGTGAAAAAATATGAAACTCAGAACATAGATAGTGTCTGAGGAGCCCTGTTGAACGAGACCATCCCGGTGTTGGTGGCCAATCGGGGCCGGGAGTTATGCCCGTTCAAAGGCATATCTTTTGGGGCTTATATCTCGTAAAATGCCACTTATTGGCTGTTATACACCCTATTATAGCCATCAAAATGCAGAAGTTCAACCTTTTCTGATAATTATTGATCTAGAGAGTCCAGAGAATTGTACTGCACTGGTTTTGAACGTTATTATATGAAAATTATATGATCTTAGATGGAACAAACCATTTACAGTCAATACTGATAATTTAACATAGGGAATACATGGTTTTTAAGATTTTTAACAGTTATAGCGCCACCTATTGTCCGATCTCCATGAAACTTTGCATGCTTGTTAATGATGTTATGTCACACATGCTCACCAATTTTTGTGAAGTTCCGAGTTTTTATTTATGATTTATAGGCTTTTGAGTGTGTTTTGACACGCCCCTTTTTATAAATGATCCTGTTATAGCAGACCAAAGGGCAAAGTTCAACTTTTTTTCGATAATTATTGATCTAGAGAGTCCAGAGAATTGTCCTAGACTGGTCTGGTTCCGATCCGGCGAAAAACCAGGGACTAGTTCGCAAAAGTAGGTTTTTAACATATTCGTGAATATTTAATGAACAGTTTGATTGACAGCAATGGTTCTAGAGGCAAAGTTGTTCAACATGAGGAGAACTATCATATGATATGCATTGTGTGGGGATGTGTGGAACACCACGTGATTAGAAAGCCGTAAAACTCGTTAGCGCCAACTAGTGGCCGATTTCTTTCAAAACTCTTACAGACCTCTTGGGACATGATTCGAACATGCCCATCGAGTTTCGTTCTGATTGGCCTCCGTTAACCTCGTCTCATAGGGGCTCAAACTTAATTGGCCGATGGCGGCCATGTTTTTTGAGATACGCCAATGTCCTCATAGACATACATGGGGCCTTGGACCAAGACACTGCATACCAATTTTCAGGTCAATCGGACTAACGATTAGCCCTTTATATGTTTTTTTCATGTTATAGTGCCACCTAGTGTTTGATCGTCGCGATATTTTTACTGTGACCTCAAATCGAACTCATTCACATGTGTACCAAGTTTGGTGAAGCTATCTCATTTCCTTATCGAGTTATAGCCATTTTAGTAAAATAGGCTCCTCCCACAATGATCATTTTGCGCCCCCTAGCGACCGAAAATCGAAATTTCAACTTTTTTTCAATAATTATTCACATTCAGACTCCAAAGAACATTTCTGCACTGGTTTGGTTCCGATCGGACGAAAAACCAGGGACTAGTTCGCAAAAGTAGTTTTTTGACAAAATTCAAAATGGCGGAAAATCTATATTGGCGGAAATTAAATCGGAGATAAACGTTTTTTTCGTCAGGTGACCAGCTTTCCAGTGATATAAGACACTTGAGTCTACGACTTAAGGTCTAGGAGTTATGAGCAGTTTCGCGCAATTGGTTGCTATAGCGCCACCTATGGGCCAATCGGGCTCATAATTTGATTACCTCTCCTCGATTTTTGTACTACCATCTGACAAAGTTTCAAGGCTCCAGCTCTTATGGTTTGGGCTGCACGATGCGTTTTACGGCGGAAGAAAAATAATAATAATAATTAAAGCTGCAAGCAGCATTTAGCGGTGTTCAAGCAGTTAAGGCATTTAAGATTTTTAACCACACAAGCATCAAAAGACATTACGTTTTATGTAGCAAGCATTTAACCACTGATATCATAGATGGAATAGACCATGTTTTAGCATGATTTACCATGATATACCACATTTTAGTGTGATTTTTCATGATTTACCATGTTCCAGTATGATTTACCATGAATCTAGCATGATTTACCATGATTTACCAAGTTCTAGTATGATTTACTACGTTCTAGGATGATTTACCATAGAGCAGTGGTTCCCAAACCTGTCCTGAAGGACCCGTTTTCTCTGTCTCTCTAATCAATCACACCTGATTCAACTCATCAGCTCATTAACCTATGTGATTATGAGCTGATGAGTTGAATCAGGTGTGTTTGATTAGGGTTCCCAACACTGCCATAGAGTACCGTGATTCTAGCATGATTTACCATAGTTTATCATGATTTACCACATTGCTAGCATTGATGTGAAGTGTCAGTACAAATGAAGTGATAAACTCTGACAAAATATGATTGTGTTATAATAGTAATTGTTATACAAGTGATTTTATAGTGTCTAAATATGAATGCACCTGTTAAAAGACTTCATTAATAAGTAGAATGAGCCAATAAGTGGTCTTCTACTGCCCTCTGCTGGCCACTTTCATTTTGACAGTTTTTCCATTTTAACTCCTTTATGCAAGCTTACACACACACACACACACACAAAATCATTATGAAAATATATTTGAATGTTATTTCATACATGTCTTTGCAAACTATTAATCAGATTATTCAGAATTTATTCAGAAACATAGGACTACACACACATTCTGTTGTAGATACAGAGATTTGAACTATGTCTCATTCAGGATTCACATTTGTCAATGTGACAGAATTGTCAATAGTGATACTTCAATAGATGAAATTTGACTTAATGTGATTGTAAATGTTAAAATAGTAATTTTATAAAGTCTAAATAGTAATTTTGTCACACTACTCAAGTATAATTCATATTTTAAACAGCAGGGGGCAGTAAAATACTACTTATTGGCTTAATATGCCATTATATTCATTTAATTTTCCCATTTTTAACTGTTATAGAGGCAAATTTTGTCCGATCTGTCTGAAATTTTTCATGATTGTTTGGAGTCATATGGCACATGTTCTGACTTGTTTTTAAGAAGATCTGAGCATTCATTGAAGAGATATAAGCTTTTGGGGACACTAGGTCATGGCTACATTGTGAAGTGACCCTATTATAGCCATCCAAATGAAGTTGTTCAACTTTTTCTGATAATTATTGATCTAGAGAGTCCAGAGAATTGTACTGCACTGGTTTTGAACATTATGATATGAACATTACATGATAATAAATGCAAAACACCATTTACAGCAAATATAGGCAATTTACCATAGGAAATACATTGTTTAAAAGCTTTTTAACAGTTATAGCGCCACCTATGGTCCGATCTCCATAAAATTTGGCATGCTTTTTAAGGATGTTATGTCACATATGCTCACCAATTTTTGTGAAGTTCTGAGTTTTCGTATAGGATTTATAGGCTTTTGACTATATTTTGCCACGCCCATTTTATAAATGACCCTGTTATAGCCAACCAAATGCCAAATTTCAACTTTTTTTTGATAATTATTGATCTAGAGAGTCCAGAGAATTGTCCTAGACTGGTCTGGTTCCGATCGGGCGAAAATCCTAGGACTAGTTCGCAAAAGTAGGTTTTAAACATATTTGTGAATATTTAATGAACGATTTGATTGACAGCAATGGTTCTAGAGGCAAAGTTGTTCAGCATGAGGAGATCTATCAAATGATATGCATTTTGTGGGGATGTGTGCCACACCACGTGATTACAGAGCCGTAAAACTCGTTAGCGCCAACTAGTGGCCGATTTCTTTCAAAACTCTTACAGACCTCTTGGGCCATGAGTCGAACATGCCCATCGAGTTTCGTTCCAATCGGCCTCCGTTAACCTCGTCTCACAGGTGCTCAAACTTCATTGGCCGATGGCGGCCATGTTTTTTGAGATACGCCAATGTCCTTTTATACATACATGGGGCCTTGGACCAAGACACTGCATACCAATTTTCAAGTCAATCGGACCAACGGTCAGGTGGTCATAGCTCTATTTATGTTTTTTTAATGTTATAGCGCCACCTAGTGCCCAATCGTCGCGATTTTTTTACTGTGACCTCAGAATGAACTTATTCACATGTGTACCGAGTTTGGTGAAGCTATCTCATTTACTTCTTGAGTTATAGCCATTTTAGTAAAATAGGCTCCGCCCACAACGTTTATTTTGCGCCCCCTAGCGACCGTGAATCAAAATTTCAACTTTTTTTCAATAATTATTGATATTCAGACTCCAGAGAACATTTCTGCACTGGTTTGGTTCCGATCGGGCGAAAAACCAGGGACTAGTTCGCAAAAGTAGTTTTTCAACAAAATTCAAAATGGCGGAAAATCTATCATGGCGGAAATGAAATCGGAGATATACGTTTTTTACTTCAGGTTTCCAGCTTTCCAGAGATATAAGACACTTGAGTCTACGACATACGGTCTAGGAGTTATGAGCAGTTTTGCGCAATTGGTTGCTATAGCGCCACCTATGGGCCAATCGGGCTCATAATTTGATAACCTCTCCTCGATTTTTGTACTACCATCTGACAAAGTTTCAAGGCTCCAGCACTTACGGTTTGGGCTGCACGATGCGTTTTACGGCGGAAGAATAATAATAATAATAATAATAATTAAAGCTGCAAGCAGCATTTAGCGGTGTTCAAGCAGTTAAGGCATTTAAGATTTTTAACCACACAAGCATCAAAAGACATTACGTTTTATGTAGCAAGCATTTAACCACTGATATCATAGATGGAATAGACCATGTTTTAGCATGATTTACCATGATATACCACATTTTAGTGTGATCTTTCATGATTTACCATGTTCCAGTATGATTTACCATGAATCTAGCATGATTTACCATGATTTACCAAGTTCTAGTATGATTTACTACGTTCTAGGATGATTTACCATAGAGCAGTGGTTCCCAAACCTGTCCTGAAGGACCCGTTTTCTCTGTCTCTCTAATCAATCACACCTGATTCAACTCATCAGCTCAATAACCTATGTGATTATGAGCTGATGAGTTGAATCAGGTGTGTTTGATTAGGGTTCCCAACACTGCCATAGAGTACCGTGATTCTAGCATGATTTACCATAGTTTATCATGATTTACCACATTGCTAGCATTGATGTGAAGTGTCAGTACAAATGAAGTGATAAACTCTGACAAAATATGATTGTGTTATAATAGTAATTGTTATACAAGTGATTTTATAGTGTCTAAATATGAATGCACCTGTTAAAAGACTTCATTAATAAGTAGAATGAGCCAATAAGTGGTCTTCTACTGCCCTCTGCTGGCCACTTTCATTTTGACAGTTTTTCCATTTTAACTCCTTTATGCAAGCTTACACACACACACACACACACACACACACACACACACACACACACACACACACACACACACACACACACACACACACACAAAATCATTATGAAAATATATTTGAATGTTATTTCATACATGTCTTTGCAAACTATTAATCAGATTATTCAGAATTTATTCAGAAACATAGGACTACACACACATTCTGTTGTAGATACAGAGATTTGAACTATGTCTCATTCAGGATTCACATTTGTCAATGTGACAGAATTGTCAATAGTGATACTTCAATAGATGAAATTAGACTTAATGTGATTGTAAATGTTAAAATAGTAATTTTATAAAGTCTAAATAGTAATTTTGTCACACTACTCAAGTATAATTCATATTTTAAACAGCAGGGGGCAGTAAAATACTACTTATTGGCTTAATATGCCATTATATTCATTTAATTTTCCCATTTTTAACTGTTATAGAGGCAAATCTTGTCCGATCTGTCTGAAATTTTTCATGATTGTTTGGAGTCATATGGCACATGTTCTGACTTGTTTTTAAGAAGATCTGAGCATTCATTGAAGAGATATAAGCTTTTGGGGACACTAGGTCATGGCTACATTGTGAAGTGACCCTATTATAGCCATCCAAATGAAGTTGTTCAACTTTTTCTGATAATTATTGATCTAGAGAGTCCAGAGAATTGTACTGCACTGGTTTTGAACATTATGATATGAACATTACATGATAATAAATGCAAAACACCATTTACAGCAAATACAGGCAATTTACCATAGGAAATACATTGTTTAAAAGCTTTTTAACAGTTATAGCGCCACCTATGGTCCGATCTCCATAAAATTTGGCATGCTTTTTAAGGATGTTATGTCACATATGCTCACCAATTTTTGTGAAGTTCTGAGTTTTCGTATAGGATTTATAGGCTTTTGACTATATTTTGCCACGCCCATTTTATAAATGACCCTGTTATAGCCAACCAAATGGCAAATTTCAACTTTTTTTGATAATTATTGATCTAGAGAGTCCAGAGAATTGTCCTAGACTGGTCTGGTTCCGATCGGGCGAAAATCCTAGGACTAGTTTGCAAAAGTAGGTGTTAAACATATTTGTGAATATTTAATGAACGATTTGATTGACAGCAATGGTTCTAGAGGCAAAGTTGTTCAGCATGAGGAGATCTATCAAATGATATGCATTTTGTGGGGATATGTGCCACACCACGTGATTACAGAGCCGTAAAACTCGTTAGCGCCAACTAGTGGCCGATTTCTTTCAAAACTCTTACAGACCTCTTGGGCCATGAGTCGAACATGCCCATCGAGTTTCGTTCCGATCGGCCTCCGTTAACCTCGTCTCACAGGTGCTCAAACTTCATTGGCCGATGGGGGCCATGTTTTTTGAGATAAGCCAATGTCCTTTTATACATACATGGGGCCTTGGACCAAGACACTGCATACCAATTTTCAAGTCAATCGGACCAACGGTCAGGTGGTCATAGCCCTATTTAAGTTTTTTTAATGTTATAGCGCCACCTAGTGCCCAATCGTCGCGATTTTTTTACTGTGACCTCAGAATGAACTTATTCACATGTGTACCGAGTTTGGTGAAGCTATCTCATTTACTTCTTGAGTTATAGCCATTTTAGTAAAATAGGCTCCGCCCACAACGTTCATTTTGCGCCCCCTAGCGACCGTGAATCAAAATTTCAACTTTTTTTCGATAATTATTGATATTCAGACTCCAGAGAACATTTTGGCACTGGTTTGGTTCCGATCGGGCGAAAAACCAGGGACTAGTTCGCAAAAGTAGTTTTTCGACAAAATTCAAAATGGCGGAAAATCTATCATGGCGGAAATGAAATCGGAGATATACGTTTTTTACTTCAGGTTTCCAGCTTTCCAGAGATATAAGACACTTGAGTCTACGACATACGGTCTAGGAGTTATGAGCAGTTTTGCGCAATTGGTTGCTATAGCGCCACCTATGGGCCAATCGGGCTCATAATTTGATAACCTCTCCTCGATTTTTGTACTACCATCTGACAACGTTTCAAGTCTCTAACACTTACGGTTTGGTCTGCACGATGCGTTTTAGCGGAGAATAATAATAATAATGAAAAAATCTGAAACTCAGAACTTAGATAATGTCCGAAGAGCCCTGTTGAACGAGACCATCCCGGTGTTGGTGGCCGATCGGGGCCGGGAGTTATGCCCGTTCAAAAGCATATATTTTGGGGCTTATATCTCGGGAATGCCCTGGCCGAATCGCACCAAACTCGAATCGAAGCTAGATGAGGACGAGCCCTTTCTAACGAGCTATCGCACAAGAATCTAGGTGTTCTAGGTCGAGAGTTACAGCCGTTCAAACTCGGGGGTCTCTCGAATTAGCGATCCGCGGGGGGGCGCTCCCGAGGCCCGCGACGATAGATTTCGATCAAGGCCCAATAGAGGACTTTACCATCCAAATTTGAGCGCGCAGGGAGTTCGCGTTTTCGAGTTATGAGTGAATTTGTACTGTGAGGGCGTGGCCTAACGTTCGTTTTCAGCCTGAGCCTTCCTGTGACACAATTGTGAATAATACATGAATGTGATTGTAAATGTTAAAATAATGATTTTATAAAGTCTAAATATGAATTATATATAACAATATTAGGGAGTAGTATGATAAAATGACAGCAGGTCCACTTATTGTAAAATGCCACTTATTGGCTGTTATAGTCATCAAAGCTGTTTAATATAGTCATCACAGCTGGTCTTTCACCCTATTATAGCCATCCAAATGAAGAAGTTATACCTTTTCTGACAATTATTGATCTATTCTAGAGAGTCCAGAGAATTGTACTGCACTGGTTTTAAACAGGCAATTTACCATAAGATATATATGGTTTTAAAGCTTTTTAACAGTTATAGCGCCACTTATGGTCCGATCTCCATGAAACTGTGCATGCTTCTTCACCATGTTATGACACATATGCTCATCAATTTTTGTGAAGTTCTGATTTTTTATTTACGATTTATAGGCTTTTGAGTGTATTTTGACACGCCCCTTTTCTAAATGACCCTGTTATAGTGAACCATAGGGTAAAGTTCAACTTTTTTTTGATAATTATTGATCTAGAGAGTCCAGAGAATTGTCTTAGACTGGTCTGTTTCCGATCGGGCGAAAAACCAGGGACTAGTTCGCAAAAGTAGGTTTTTAACATATTCGTGAATATTTAATGAACGGTTTGATTGACAGCAATGGTTCTAGAGGCAAATTTGTTCAACATGAGGAGATCTATCAAATGATATGCATTTTGTGGGGATGTGTGCAACACCAAGTGATTACAGAGCCGTAAAACTCGTTAGCGCCAACTAGTGGCCGATTTCTTTCAAAATTCTTACAGGCCTCTAGGGCCATAAGTCGAACGTGCCCATCGAGTTTCGTTCCGATCGGCCTCCGTTAACCTCGTCTCATTGGTGCTCAAACTTCATTGGTCGATGGCGGCCATGTTTTTTTAGATACGCCAATGTCCTCATACACATACATGGGGCCTTGGACCAAGACACTGCTTACCAATTTTCAAGTCAATCGGACTAACGGTCAGCTGGTCAGAGCCCTTTTTATGTTTTTTTCACATTACAGCGCCACCTAGTGTTTGATCGTCGCGATTTTTTTACTGTGACCTCAGAATGAACTCATTCACATGTGTACCGAGTTTGGTGAAGCTATCTCAATTACTTCTTGAGTTATAACCATTTTAGTAAAATAGGCTCCGCCCACAGCGTTTATTTTGCGCCCCCTAGCGAACATGAATCAAAATTTCAACTTTTTTTTGATAATTATTGATATTCAGACTCCAGAGAACATTTCTGCACTGGTTTGGTTCCGATCGGGCGAAAAACCAGGGACTAGTTCGCAAAAGTAGTTTTTCGACAAAATTCAAAATGGCGGAAAAATTTGCATACCGGAAATGAAATCGGAGATATACGTTTTTTAAGTCAGAAGTCCAGCTTTCCAATGATATAAGACACTTGAGTGTACGACATACGGTTTAGGAGTTATGAGCAGTTTCGCGTTTTTGTTACTACAGCGCCACCTATGGGCCAATCGGGCTCATATTCTCTCAACCTCTCCTCGATTTCTGTGCTACCTTAAACCCAAATATCAAGTCTCTAGCACTTACGGTTTGGTCTGCACGATGCGTTTTACGGCAGAATAATAATAATAATAATAATAATAATAATAATAAAAATCAGCACAAATACAATAGGTTTTCAGCACTTCGTGCTTGAACACCTAATTAAAGCTGCAAGCAGCATTTAGCGGTGTTCAAGCAGTTAAGGCATTTAAGATTTTTAACCACACAAGCATCAAAAGACATTACGTTTTATGTAGCAAGCATTTAACCACTGATATCATAGATGGAATAGACCATGTTTTAGCATGATTTACCATGATATACCACATTTTAGTGTGATTTTTCATGATTTACCATGTTCCAGTATGATTTACCATGAATCTAGCATGATTTACCATGATTTACCAAGTTCTAGTATGATTTACTACGTTCTAGGATGATTTACCATAGAGCAGTGGTTCCCAAACCTGTCCTGAAGGACCCGTTTTCTCTGTCTCTCTAATCAATCACACCTGATTCAACTCATCAGCTCATTAACCTATGTGATTATGAGCTGATGAGTTGAATCAGGTGTGTTTGATTAGGGTTCCCAACACTGCCATAGAGTACCGTGATTCTAGCATGATTTACCATAGTTTATCATGATTTACCACATTGCTAGCATTGATGTGAAGTGTCAGTACAAATGAAGTGATAAACTCTGACAAAATATGATTGTGTTATAATAGTAATTGTTATACAAGTGATTTTATAGTGTCTAAATATGAATGCACCTGTTAAAAGACTTCATTAATAAGTAGAATGAGCCAATAAGTGGTCACACACACACACACACACACACACACACACACACACACACACAAAATCATTATGAAAATATATTTGACTGTTATTTCATACATGTCTTTGCAAACTATTAATCAGATTATTCAGAATTTATTCAGAAACATAGGACTACACACACATTCTGTTGTAGATACAGAGATTTGAACTATGTCTCATTCAGGATTCACATTTGTCAATGTGACAGAATTGTCAATAGTGATACTTCAATAGATGAAATTTGACTTAATGTGATTGTAAATGTTAAAATAGTAATTTTATAAAGTCTAAATAGTAATTTTGTCACACTACTCAAGTATAATTCATATTTTAAACAGCAGGGGGCAGTAAAATACTACTTATTGGCTTAATATGCCATTATATTCATTTAATTTTCCCATTTTTAACTGTTATAGAGGCAAATTTTGTCCGATCTGTCTGAAATTTTTCATGATTGTTTGGAGTCATATGGCACATGTTCTGACTTGTTTTTAAGAAGATCTGAGCATTCATTGAAGAGATATAAGCTTTTGGGGACACTAGGTCATGGCTACATTGTGAAGTGACCCTATTATAGCCATCCAAATGAAGTTGTTCAACTTTTTCTGATAATTATTGATCTAGAGAGTCCAGAGAATTGTACTGCACTGGTTTTGAACATTATGATATGAACATTACATGATAATAAATGCAAAACACCATTTACAGCAAATACAGGCAATTTACCATAGGAAATACATTGTTTCAAAGCTTTTTAACAGTTATAGCGCCACCTATGGTCCGATCTCCATAAAATTTGGCATGCTTTTTAAGGATGTTATGTCACATATGCTCACCAATTTTTGTGAAGTTCTGAGTTTTCGTATAGGATTTATAGGCTTTTGACTATATTTTGCCACGCCCATTTTATAAATGACCCTGTTATAGCCAACCAAATGGCAAATTTCAACTTTTTTTTGATAATTATGGATCTAGAGAGTCCAGAGAATTGTCCTAGACTGGTCTGGTTCCGATCGGGCGAAAATCCTAGGACTAGTTCGCAAAAGTAGTTTTTAAACATATTTGTGAATATTTAATGAACGATTTGATTGACAGCAATGGTTCTAGAGGCAAAGTTGTTCAGCATGAGGAGATCTATCAAATGATATGCATTTTGTGGGGATGTGTGCCACACCACGTGATTACAGAGCCGTAAAACTCGTTAGCGCCAACTAGTGGCCGATTTCTTTCAAAACTCTTACAGACCTCTTGGGCCATGAGTCGAACATGCCCATCGAGTTTCGTTCCGATCGGCCTCCGTTAACCTCGTCTCACAGGTGCTCAAACTTCATTGGCCGATGGCGGCCATGTTTTTTGAGATAAGCCAATGTCCTTTTATACATACATGGGGCCTTGGACCAAGACACTGCATACCAATTTTCAAGTCAATCGGACCAACGGTCAGGTGGTCATAGCCCTATTTAAGTTTTTTTAATGTTATAGCGCCACCTAGTGCCCAATCGTCGCGATTTTTTTACTGTGACCTCAGAATGAACTTATTCACATGTGTACCGAGTTTGGTGAAGCTATCTCATTTACTTCTTGAGTTATAGCCATTTTAGTAAAATAGGCTCCGCCCACAACGTTCATTTTGCGCCCCCTAGCGACCGTGAATCAAAATTTCAACTTTTTTTCGATAATTATTGATATTCAGACTCCAGAGAACATTTTGGCACTGGTTTGGTTCCGATCGGGCGAAAAACCAGTGAAGACTTTAAAAAGTCTAAAACTAGTTCGCAAAAGTAGTTTTTCGACAAAATTCAAAATGGCGGAAAATCTATCATGGCGGAAATGAAATCGGAGATATACGTTTTTTACTTCAGGTTTCCAGCTTTCCAGAGATATAAGACACTTGAGTCTACGACATACGGTCTAGGAGTTATGAGCAGTTTTGCGCAATTGGTTGCTATAGTGCCACCTATGGGCCAATCGGGCTCATAATTTGATAACCTCTCCTCGATTTTTGTACTACCATCTGACAAAGTTTCAAGTCTCTAGCACTTACGGTTTGGTCTGCACGATGCGTTTTAGCGGAGAATAATAATAATAAAAATCAGTACAAATACAATAGGTTTTCAGCACTTCGTGCTTGAACACCTAATAATAATAAAAATCCTTACAAATACAATAGGTTTTCAGCACTTCGTGCTTGAACACCTAATAATAATAATTAAAGCTGCAAGCAGCATTTAGCGGTGTTCAAGCAGTTAAGGCCTTTAAGGCCGTTAAGCACAAAAGCATCAAAAGACATTAAGTTGCATGTAGCAAGCATGATTTACCATGATATACTACATTTCAGTGTGATTTTTCATGATTTGCCATGTTCCAGTATGATTTACCATGAATCTAACATGATTTTCCATAGTTTACCTTGATATACCATGTTATAGGATGATTTACCATGATATAGCACATTCTAGAATAATTTACCAGGATTCTAGCATGATTTACCTTTTTTACTATGATTTACCATGTTTCTGGCGTTATTTACCATGATTTACCTCGTTCATAGCAATTATTTGAAGCATCAGAACAATTGAACTGATACACTCTGACAGAATATAAATGTGTTATAATAGTAATTGTTATATAAGTGATTTTATAGTGTCTATATACATATGAATGGAAAAGCACATGTGAAAAGACTATTAAAAAGAAGAGTGGCCAGCAGAGGGCAGTAGAAGACCACTTATTGGCTCACTTTAATTTTAAACTACTTTGTTTCTCCAGTATTCTACACTAAAGCAAACCATTTTTTTTTCATGTTAACTCCATAATGCATGCTCTCTCTCTCTCACACACACACACACACACACACACACACACACACACAAACACACACATGTGCACACACACGTACACACGTTTGGGTTATGTTATTGTGAAAAATCATGTTCTACCACAATTCACCATGATTTACCACATTGCTAGCATTGATGTGAAGTGTCAGTACAAATGAACTGATACACTCTGACAGAATATGAATGTGTTTTAATAGTAATTGTTATATAAGTGATTTTATAGTGTCTATATACATATGAATGCAAAAGCACATGTGAAAAGACTATTAATAAGAAGAGTGGCCAGCAGAGGGCAGTAGAAGACCACTTATTGGCTCACTTTCATTTTCAACTACTTTATTTCTCCAGTATTATTCACTGAAGCAAACCATTTTTTATCATGTTAAGTCCATAATGCATGCTTACACACACACACACACACATTTTTGGGATATGTTATTGTGAAAATCTGTTTTAATGGTATATGAGCATTTCACATATTTCTTTGCAATGTAATAATATAAAACTAATTAAAGAAAATGCTTTAAGCATTTGTTTGTTAGCCAATGCTGAAAGCTGATAAAAAGATTAAAAATGTCTAATGCTGCTGCTCCATCTAGTGGACAACAGTGCTATTACAGCCTACTTATACAATATGCCATGTTTTTCATATCATTTAATCTACACACACTCATTCTGTTGTAGATAGAGACATTTGGAACTTCAGGATCCGGTGTGACTCAATTGTCACTTCAATAGATGAATTTTGACTAAATGTTATTGTAAATGTTAAAATAGTGAATTTATAAAGTCTAAATATTAATTATAGTTGAGTAGTGTGACAAAATGACTTTTTTTAAACAGCAGGGGGCAGTAAAATACCACTTATTGGCTTAATAGGCCATTATGTTCATATCATTTTCACCTTTTTAACTGTTATACAGGCCTATTTTGTCCAATCTGTCCGAAAATTTTCATGATTATTTGGAGTCATGGCCCACATGTTCAGACTTGTTTTTAATAAGATCTGAGCATTCATCGAAGAGATATAGGCTTTCGAGCACACTCGGTCAAGGCTACACATTGAAGTGACCCTATTATAGCCATCAAAATGCAGAAGTTCAACCTTTTCTGATAATTATTGCTCTAGAGAGTCCAGAGAATTGTACTGCACTGGTTTTGAACGTTATTATATGAAAATTATATGATCTTAGATGGAACAAACCATTTACAGTCAATACTGGCAATTTACCATAGGGAATACATGGTTTTTAAGATTTTTAACAGTTATAGCGCCACCTATTGTCCGATCTCCATGAAACTTTGCATGCTTGTTAATGATGTTATGTCACATATGCTCACCAATTTATGTGAAGTTCCGAGTTTTTATTTATGATTTATAGGCTTTTGAGTGTGTTTTGACACGCCCCTTTTTATAAATGATCCTGTTATAGCAGACCAAAGGGCAAAGTTCAACTTTTTTTTGATAATTATTGATCTAGAGAGTCCAGAGAATTGTCCTAGACTGGTCTGGTTCCGATCGGGCGAAAAACCAGGGACTAGTTTGCAAAAGTAGGTTTTTAACATATTCGTGAATATTTAATGAACGGTTTGATTGACAGAAATGGTTCTAGAGGCAAAGTTGTTCAACATGAGGAGATCTATCGACTGATATGCATATTGAGGGGATGTGTGCAACACCACGTGATTACAGAGCCGTAAAACTCGTTAGCGCCAACTAATGGCCGATTTCTTTCAAAACTCTTACAGACCTCTTGGGCCATGAGTTGAACATGCCCATTGAGTTTCGTTCTGATCGGCCTCCGTTAACCTTGTTTAAAAGGTGCTCAAATTTCATTGGCCGATGGCAGCCATGTTTTTTGAGATATGCCAATATCCTTTTACACATACATGGCACCTTGGACCAAGACACTGCATACCAATTTTCAAGTCAATCGGACTAACGGTCAGGTGGCCACACCCCCTTTTATGTTTTTTTAATCTTATAGCGCCACCTAGTGTTAGATCGACGCGGTTTTTTTACTGTGACCCCAAAATGTCCTCATACACATGTGTGTCAAGTTTGGTGAAGATATCTCATTTACTTCTTGAGTTATAGCCATTTTAGTAAAATAGGCTCCTCCCACAACGTTCATTTTGCGCCCCCTAGCAACCGGAAATCGAAATGTCAACTTTTTTTCAATAATTATTGATATTCAGACTCCAGAGAACATTTATGCACTGGTTTGGTTCCGATCGGGCAGAAAACCAGGGACTAGTTCGCAAAAGTAGTTTTTTGACAAAATTCAAAATGGCGGAAAAATTTGCATACCGGAAATGAAATCGGAGATATACGTTTTTTAAGTCATGAGTTCAGCTTTCCAGTGATATAAGACACTTGACTCTACGACTTACGGTCTAGGAGTTATGACCAGTTTTGCGCAATTGATTGCTATAGCGCCACCTATGGGCCAATCGGGCTCATAGTCTCTCAACCTCTCCTCGATTTCTGTGCTACCTTAATCCCAAATATCAAGTCTCTAGCACTTACGGTTTGGGCTGCACGATGCGTTTTAGGGGAAAATAATAATAATAATAAAAATCAGTACAATTACAATAGGTTTTCAGCACTTCGTGCTTGAACACCTAATTAAAGCTGCAAGCAGCATTTAGCGGTGTTCAAGCAGTTAAGGCCTTTAAGGCCGTTGAGCACAAAAGCATCAAAAGACATTAAATTTTATGTAGCATACATTTAAACACTGACATAATAGATGGAAAAAACCATTTACAGCCAATATAGGCAATTTACCATAGGAAATATATTGTTTTAAAGCTTTTTAACAGTTATAGCGCCACCTATGGTCCTATCTCCATGAAACTTTGCATGCTTCTTCACCATGTTATGACACATATACTCATCAATTTCTGTGAAGTTTTGACTTTTCGTTTAGGATTTATAGGCTTTTGACCATATTTTGCCCCGCCCCTTTTCTAATTGACCCTGTTACAGCCACCCAAATGCAAAATTTCAACTTTTTTTCGATAATTATTGATCTAGAGAGTCCAGAGAATTGCCCTAGACTGGTTTGGTTCCGATCGGGCGAAAAACCAGGGACTAGTTCGCAAAAGTAGGTTTTTAATATAATTGTGAATATATAATGAACGATTTGATTGACAACAATGGTTCTAGAGGCAAAGTTGTTCAGCATGAGGAGATCTATCAAATGATATGCATTTTGTGGGGATGTGTGCAACACCACGTGATTACAGAGCCGTAAAACTCGTTAGCGCCAACTAGTGGCCGATTTGTTTCAAAATTCTTACAGGCCTCTAGGGCCATGAGTCGAACATGCCCATCGAGTTTCGTTCTGATCGGCCTCCGTTAACCTCGTCTCATAGGTGCTCAAACTTCATTGGTCGATTGCGGCCATGTTTTTTGAGATACGCCAATATCCTTTTACACATACATGGGGCCTTGGACCAAGACACTGCATACCAATTTTCAAGTCAATCGGACTAACGGTCAGGTGGCCACACCCCTTTTTATGTTTTTTTAATGTTATAGCGCCATCTAGTGTTCGATCGTCGAGATTTTTTTACTGTGACCCCAAACTGTCCTTATACACATGTGTGCCAAGTTTGGTCAACCTATCTCATTTACTTCTGGGGTTATAGCCATTTTAGTAAAATAGGCTCCTCCCACAACGTTCATTTTGCACCCCCTAGCGAACCTGAATCGAAAATTCAACTTTTTTTCAATAATTATTGATATTCAGACTCCAGAGAACATTTCTGCACTGGTTTGGTCCCGATCGGGCAAAAAACCAGGGACTAGTTCGCAAAAGTAGTTTTTCAACAAAATTCTAAATGGCGGAAAATCCTTGTAGGCGCAAATAAAATCGGAGATATACGTTTTTTACGTCAGGTTTCCAGCTTTCCAGTGATATAAGACACTTGAGTCTACGACATACGGTTTAGGAGTTATGAGCAGTTTCGCGCAATTGGTTGCTATAGCGCCACCTATGGGCCAATCGGGCTCATAATTTGATAACCTCTCCTCGATTTTTGTACTACCATCTGGCAAAGTTTCAGAGCTCCAGCACTTACGGTTTGGGCTGCACGATGCGTTTTAGCGGAGAATAATAATAATAATTAAAGCTGCAAGCAGCATTTAGCGGTGTTCAAGCAGTTAAGGCATTTAAGATTTTTAACCACACAAGCATCAAAAGACATTACGTTTTATGTAGCAAGCATTTAACCACTGATATCATAGATGGAATAGACCATGTTTTAGCATGATTTACCATGATATACCACATTTTAGTGTGATTTTTCATGATTTACCATGTTCCAGTATGATTTACCATGAATCTAGCATGATTTACCATGATTTACCAAGTTCTAGTATGATTTACTACGTTCTAGGATGATTTACCATAGAGCAGTGGTTCCCAAACCTGTCCTGAAGGACCCGTTTTCTCTGTCTCTCTAATCAATCACACCTGATTCAACTCATCAGCTCATTAACCTATGTGATTATGAGCTGATGAGTTGAATCAGGTGTGTTTGATTAGGGTTCCCAACACTGCCATAGAGTACCGTGATTCTAGCATGATTTACCATAGTTTATCATGATTTACCACATTGCTAGCATTGATGTGAAGTGTCAGTACAAATGAAGTGATAAACTCTGACAAAATATGATTGTGTTATAATAGTAATTGTTATACAAGTGATTTTATAGTGTCTAAATATGAATGCACCTGTTAAAAGACTTCATTAATAAGTAGAATGAGCCAATAAGTGGTCACACACACACACACACACACACACACACACACACACACACAAAAAATCATTATGAAAATATATTTGAATGTTATTTCATACATGTCTTTGCAAACTATTAATCAGATTATTCAGAATTTATTCAGAAACATAGGACTACACACACATTCTGTTGTAGATACAGAGATTTGAACTATGTCTCATTCAGGATTCACATTTGTCAATGTGACAGAATTGTCAATAGTGATACTTCAATAGATGAAATTTGACTTAATGTGATTGTAAATGTTAAAATAGTAATTTTATAAAGTCTAAATAGTAATTTTGTCACACTACTCAAGTATAATTCATATTTTAAACAGCAGGGGGCAGTAAAATACTACTTATTGGCTTAATATGCCATTATATTCATTTAATTTTCCCATTTTTAACTGTTATAGAGGCAAATTTTGTCCGATCTGTCTGAAATTTTTCATGATTGTTTGGAGTCATATGGCACATGTTCTGACTTGTTTTTAAGAAGATCTGAGCATTCATTGAAGAGATATAAGCTTTTGGGGACACTAGGTCATGGCTACATTGTGAAGTGACCCTATTATAGCCATCCAAATGAAGTTGTTCAACTTTTTCTGATAATTATTGATCTAGAGAGTCCAGAGAATTGTACTGCACTGGTTTTGAACATTATGATATGAACATTACATGATAATAAATGCAAAACACCATTTACAGCAAATACAGGCAATTTACCATAGGAAATACATTGTTTCAAAGCTTTTTAACAGTTATAGCGCCACCTATGGTCCGATCTCCATAAAATTTGGCATGCTTTTTAAGGATGTTATGTCACATATGCTCACCAATTTTTGTGAAGTTCTGAGTTTTCGTATAGGATTTATAGGCTTTTGACTATATTTTGCCACGCCCATTTTATAAATGACCCTGTTATAGCCAACCAAATGGCAAATTTCAACTTTTTTTTGATAATTATGGATCTAGAGAGTCCAGAGAATTGTCCTAGACTGGTCTGGTTCCGATCGGGCGAAAATCCTAGGACTAGTTCGCAAAAGTAGTTTTTAAACATATTTGTGAATATTTAATGAACGATTTGATTGACAGCAATGGTTCTAGAGGCAAAGTTGTTCAGCATGAGGAGATCTATCAAATGATATGCATTTTGTGGGGATGTGTGCCACACCACGTGATTACAGAGCCGTAAAACTCGTTAGCGCCAACTAGTGGCCGATTTCTTTCAAAACTCTTACAGACCTCTTGGGCCATGAGTCGAACATGCCCATCGAGTTTCGTTCCGATCGGCCTCCGTTAACCTCGTCTCACAGGTGCTCAAACTTCATTGGCCGATGGCGGCCATGTTTTTTGAGATAAGCCAATGTCCTTTTATACATACATGGGGCCTTGGACCAAGACACTGCATACCAATTTTCAAGTCAATCGGACCAACGGTCAGGTGGTCATAGCCCTATTTAAGTTTTTTTAATGTTATAGCGCCACCTAGTGCCCAATCGTCGCGATTTTTTTACTGTGACCTCAGAATGAACTTATTCACATGTGTACCGAGTTTGGTGAAGCTATCTCATTTACTTCTTGAGTTATAGCCATTTTAGTAAAATAGGCTCCGCCCACAACGTTCATTTTGCGCCCCCTAGCGACCGTGAATCAAAATTTCAACTTTTTTTCGATAATTATTGATATTCAGACTCCAGAGAACATTTTGGCACTGGTTTGGTTCCGATCGGGCGAAAAACCAGGGACTAGTTCGCAAAAGTAGTTTTTCGACAAAATTCAAAATGGCGGAAAATCTATCATGGCGGAAATGAAATCGGAGATATACGTTTTTTACTTCAGGTTTCCAGCTTTCCAGAGATATAAGACACTTGAGTCTACGACATACGGTCTAGGAGTTATGAGCAGTTTTGCGCAATTGGTTGCTATAGCGCCACCTATGGGCCAATCGGGCTCATAATTTGATAACCTCTCCTCGATTTTTGTACTACCATCTGACAAAGTTTCAAGTCTCTAGCACTTACGGTTTGGTCTGCACGATGCGTTTTAGCGGAGAATAATAATAATAAAAATCAGTACAAATACAATAGGTTTTCAGCACTTCGTGCTTGAACACCTAATAATATTACAAATCCTTACAAATACAATAGGTTTTCAGCACTTCGTGCTTGAACACCAAATTAAAGCTGCAAGCAGCATTTAGCGGTGTTCAAGCAGTTAAGGCCTTTCAGGCCGTTAAGCACAAAAGCATCAAAAGACATTAAATTTTATTTAGCATACATTTAAACACTGACATAATAGATGGAAAAAACCATTTACAGCCAATATAGGCAATTTACCATAGGAAATATATGGTTTTAAAGCTTTTTAACAGTTATAGCGCCACCTATGGTCTGATCTCCATGAAACTTTGCATGCTTCTTCACCATGTTATGACACATATGCTCATCAATTTCTGTGAAGTTTTGACTTTTCGTTTAGGATTTATAGGCTTTTGACCGTATTTTGCCCCGCCCCTTTTCTAAATGACCCTGTTACAGCCACCCAAATGCAAAATTTCAACTTTTTTTCGATAATTATTGATCTAGAGAGTCCATAGAATTGCCCTAGACTGGTTTTGTTCCGATCGGGCGAAAAACCAGGGACTAGTTTGCAAAAGTAGGTTTTTAACATAATTGTGAATATTTAATGAACGATTTGATTGACAACAATGGTTCTAGAGGCAACGTTGTTCAGCATGAGGAGATCTATCAAATGATATGCATTTTGTGGGGATGTGTGCCACACCACGTGATTACAGAGCCGTAAAACTCGTTGGCGCCAACTAGTGGCCGATTTGTTTCAAAATTCTTACAGGCCTCTAGGGCCATGAGTCGAACATGCCCATCGAGTTTCGTTCCGATCGGCCTCCGTTAACCTCGTCTCATAGGTGCTCAAACTTCATTGGTCGATGGCGGCCATGTTTTTTGAGATACGCCAAGATCCTTTTACACATACATGGGGCCTTGGGCCAAGACACTGCATACCAATTTTCAAGTCAATCGGACTAACGGTCAGGTGGCCACACCCCTTTTTATGTTTTTTTAATGTTATAGCGCCACCTCGTGGCCAATCGACGCAGTTTTTTTACTGTGACCTCAAATTAAACTCATAAATATGTGTACTAAGTTTGGTGAAGATACCTCATTTACTTCTCGAGTTATAGCCATTTTAGTAAAATTGGCTCCTCCCACAACGGTAATTTTACTCCCCCTAGCGACCGGAATTTGAAAATTCAACTTTTTTTCGATAATTATTGATAGTCAGACTCCAGAGAACATTTCTGCACTGGTTTGGTTCCAATCGGGCAAAAAACCCGGGACTAGTTTGCAAAAGTAGGTTTTTAACATAATTCAAAATGGCGGACAAATTTTCATACCAAAAATAAAATCGGAGATATACATTTTGTCCCTCAGGCGTCCAGCTTTCCAATGATATAAGACACTTGAGTCTACGACTTACGGTCTAGGAGTTATGAGCAGTTACGCGCAATTGATTGCTATAGCGCCACCTATTGGCCAATCGGGCTCATACTTTGATAACCTCTCCTCCATTTTTATACTACCATCTGGAAAAGTTTCAAAGCTCCAGCTTTACGGTTTGGGCTGCACGATGCGTTTTATGGCGGAATAATAATAATAATAATAATAATTAAAGCTGCAAGCAGCATTTAGCGGTGTTCAAGCAGTTAAGGCATTTAAGATTTTTAACCACACAAGCATCAAAAGACATTACGTTTTATGTAGCAAGCATTTAACCACTGATATCATAGATGGAATAGACCATGTTTTAGCATGATTTACCATGATATACCACATTTTAGTGTGATTTTTCATGATTTACCATGTTCCAGTATGATTTACCATGAATCTAGCATGATTTACCATGATTTACCAAGTTCTAGTATGATTTACTACGTTCTAGGATGATTTACCATAGAGCAGTGGTTCCCAAACCTGTCCTGAAGGACCCGTTTTCTCTGTCTCTCTAATCAATCACACCTGATTCAACTCATCAGCTCAATAACCTATGTGATTATGAGCTGATGAGTTGAATCAGGTGTGTTTGATTAGGGTTCCCAACACTGCCATAGAGTACCGTGATTCTAGCATGATTTACCATAGTTTATCATGATTTACCACATTGCTAGCATTGATGTGAAGTGTCAGTACAAATGAAGTGATAAACTCTGACAAAATATGATTGTGTTATAATAGTAATTGTTATACAAGTGATTTTATAGTGTCTAAATATGAATGCACCTGTTAAAAGACTTCATTAATAAGTAGAATGAGCCAATAAGTGGTCTTCTACTGCCCTCTGCTGGCCACTTTCATTTTGACAGTTTTTCCATTTTAACTCCTTTATGCAAGCTTACACACACACACACACACACACACACACACACACACACACACACACACAAAATCATTATGAAAATGTATTTGAATGGTATTTCATACATGTCTTTGCAAACTATTAATCAGATTATTCAGAATTTATTCAGAAACATAGGACTACACACACATTCTGTTGTAGATACAGAGATTTGAACTATGTCTAATTCAGGATTCACATTTGTCAATGTGACAGAATTGTCAATAGTGATACTTCAATAGATGAAATTTGACTTAATGTGATTGTAAATGTTAAAATAGTGACTTTATAAAGTCTAAATAGTAATTTTGTCACACTACTCAAGTATAATTCATATTTTAAACAGCAGGGGGCAGTAAAATACTACTTATTGGCTTAATATGCCATTATATTCATTTAATTTTCTCATTTTTAACTGTTATAGAGGCAAATTTTTTCCGATCTGTTTGAAATTTTTCATGATTGTTTGGAGTCATATGGCACATGTTCTGACTTGTTTTTAAGAAGATCTGAGCATTCATTGAAGAGATATAGGCTTTTGGGGACACTAGGTCAAGGCTACATTGTGAAGTGACCCTATTACAGCCATCCAAATGAAGTTGTTCAACTTTTTCTGATAATTATTGATCTAGAGAGTCCAGAGAATTGTACTGCACTTGTTTTGAACATTATGATATGAACATTACATGATAATAAATGGAAAACACCATTTACAGCAAATACAGGCAATTTACCATAGGAAATACATTGTTTCAAAGCTTTTTAACAGTTATAGCACCACCTATGGTCCGATCTCCATAAAATTTGGCATGCTTTTTAAGGATGTTATGTCACATATGCTCACCAATTTTTGTGAAGTTCTGAGTTTTCGTATAGGATTTATAGGCTTTTGACTATATTTTGCCACGCCCATTTTATAAATGACCCTGTTATAGCCAACCAAATGCCAAATTTCAACTTTTTTTTGATAATTATTGATCTAGAGAGTCCAGAGAATTGTCCTAGACTGGTCTGGTTCCGATCGGGCGAAAATCCTAGGACTAGTTCGCAAAAGTAGGTTTTAAACATATTTGTGAATATTTAATGAACGATTTGATTGACAGCAATGGTTCTAGAGGCAAAGTTGTTCAGCATGAGGAGATCTATCAAATGATATGCATTTTGTGGGGATGTGTGCCACACCACGTGATTACAGAGCCGTAAAACTCGTTAGCGCCAACTAGTGGCCGATTTCTTTCAAAACTCTTACAGACCTCTTGGGCCATGAGTCGAACATGCCCATCGAGTTTCGTTCCGATCGGCCTCCGTTAACCTCGTCTCACAGGTGCTCAAACTTCATTGGCCGATGGCGGCCATGTTTTTTGAGATACGCCAATGTCCTTTTATACATACATGGGGCCTTGGACCAAGACACTGCATACCAATTTTCAAGTCAATCGGACCAACGGTCAGGTGGTCATAGCCCTATTTATGTTTTTTTAATGTTATAGCGCCACCTAGTGCCCAATCGTCGCGATTTTTTTACTGTGACCTCAGAATGAACTTATTCACATGTGTACCGAGTTTGGTGAAGCTATCTCATTTACTTCTTGAGTTATAGCCATTTTAGTAAAATAGGCTCCGCCCACACCGTTCATTTTGCGCCCCCTAGCGACCTTGAATCAAAATTTCAACTTTGTTTCGATAATTATTGATATTCAGACTCCAGAGAACATTTTGGCACTGGTTTGGTTCCGATCGGGCGAAAAACCAGGGACTAGTTCGCAAAAGTAGTTTTTCGACAAAATTCAAAATGGCGGAAATTCTATCATGGCGGAAATGAAATCGGAGATATACGTTTTTTACTTCAGGTTTCCAGCTTTCCAGAGATATAAGACACTTGAGTCTACGACATACGGTCTAGGAGTTATGAGCAGTTTTGCGCAATTGGTTGCTATAGCGCCACCTATGGGCCAATCGGGCTCATAATTTGATAACCTCTCCTCGATTTTTGTACTACCATCTGACAAAGTTTCAAGTCTCTAGCACTTACGGTTTGGTCTGCACGATGCGTTTTAGCGGAGAATAATAATAATAAAAATCAGTACAAATACAATAGGTTTTCAGCACTTCGTGCTTGAACACCTAATAATAAAAATCAGTACAATTAAAATAGGTTTTCAGCACTTCGTGCTTGAACACCTAATAAAAATCCTTACAATTACAAAAGGTTTTCAGCACTTCGTGCTTGAACACCTAAAAGTCCTTACAATTACAATAGGTTTTCAGCACTTCGTGCTTGAATACCTAATAATAATAAAAATCCTTACAATTACAATAGGTTTTCAGCACTTCGTGCTTGAACACCTAAAAATCCTTACAATTACAATAGGTTTTCAGCACTTCGTGCTTGAACACCTAAAAATCAGTACAATTACAATAGGTTTTCAGCACTTCGTGCTTGAACACCTAATAATAAAAATCAGTACAATTACAATAGGTTTTCAGCACTTCGTGCTTGAACACCTAATAATAAAAATCAGTACAATTACAATAGGTTTTCAGCACTTCGTGCTTGAACACCTAATAATTAAAGCTGCAAGCAGCATTTAGCGGTGTTCAAGCAGTTAAGGCATTTAAGATTTTGAACCACACAAGCATCAAAAGACATTAAGTTTTATGTAGCAAGCATTTAACCACTGACATCATAGATGGAATAGACCATGTTTTAGCATGATATACCACATTTTAGTGTGATTTTTCATGATTTACCATGTTCCAGTATGATTTACCATGAATCTATTATGATTTACCATGATTTACCATGTTCTAGTATGATTTACTAGGTTCTAGGATGATTTACCATAGAGCAGTGGTTCCCAAACCTGTCCTGAAGGACCCGTTTTCTCTGTCTCTCTAATCAATCACACCTGATTCAACTCATCAGCTCATTAACCTATGTGATTATGAGCTGATGAGTTGAATCAGGTGTGTTTGATTAGGGTTCCCAACACTGCCATAGAGTACCGTGATTCTAGCATGATTTACCATAGTTTATCATGATTTACCACATTGCTAGCATTGATGTGAAGTGTCAGTACAAATGAAGTGATAAACTCTGACAAAAAATGATTGTGTTATAATAGTTATTGTTATACAAGTGATTTTATAGTGTCTAAATATGAATGCACCTATTAAAAGACTTCATTAATAAGTAGAATGAGTCAATAAGTGGTCTTCTACTGCCCTCTGCTGGCCACTTTCATTTTGACAGGCTTGATTTTCACCAGTATTCTGCAAACCAGTTTTTCCATTTTAACTCCTTTATGCAAGCTTACACACACACACACACACACACACACACACACACACACACACACACACACACACACACACACACACACACACAAACACACACACACACACACACACACACACAAAATCATTATGAAAATATATTTGAATGGTATTTCATACATGTCTTTGCAAACTATTAATCAGATTATTCAGAATTTATTCAGAAACATAGGACTACACACACATTCTGTTGTAGATAAAGTGCTAAAGTGCTTGAACACCTAATAAGAATGAGACCTTTTTGACAGTTATAGCGCCACCTATGGTCCGATCTCCATGAAACTTTGCATGCTTCTTCACCATGTTATGACACATATGCTCATCAATTTTTGTGAAGTTTTGACTTTTCGTTTAGGATTTATAGGCTTTTGACTGTATTTTACCCCGCCCCTTTTCTAAATGACCCTGTTACAGCCAACCAAATGCAAAATTTCAAATTTTTTTCGATAATTATTGATCTAGAGAGTCCAGAGAATAGGCCTAGACTGGTTTGGTTCCGATCGGGCGAAAAACCAGGGACTAGTTCGCAAAAGTAGGTTTTGGACAAAACTGGCCATAACAAATTTTCAGTGATGTAAAAATCTTGATTCTAGGTCAAACGGTCGAGGAGTTATGGGTAATTTTTTTTTCCAAATAGCAAATACAATAGGTTTTCAGCACTAAAGTGCTTGAACACCTAATAAGAATGAGACCTTTTTGACAGTTATAGCGCCACCTATGGTCCAATCCCCATGAAACTTTGCATGCTTCTTCACCATGTTATGACACATATGCTCATCAATTTTTGTGAAGTTTTGACTTTTCGTTTAGGATTTATAGGCTTTTGACTGTATTTTGCCCCGCCCCTTTTCTAAATGACCCTGTTACAGCCAAACAAATGCAAAATTTAATTTTTTTTTCGATAATTATTGATCTAGAGAGTCCAGAGAATAGGCCTAGACTGGTTTAGTTCCGATCGGGCGAAAAACCAGGGACTAGTTCGCAAAAGTAGGTTTTGGACAAAACTGGCCATAACAATTTTTTTCTTGCTCAAATCGAGAATCCGAGATATACATCTTGTCCATCTTGAGCCATGGATCACAGTGGTTCCGATCGGGCGAAAAACCAGGGACTAGTTCGCAAAAGTAAGTTTTGGACAAAACTGGCCATAACAAATTTTCAGTGATGTAAAAATCTTGATTCTAGGTCAAACGGTCGAGGAGTTATGGGTAATTTATATATGCTCATCAATTTTTGTGAAGTTTTGACTTTTCGTTTAGGATTTATAGGCTTTTGACTGTATTTTGCCCCGCCCCTTTTCTAAATGACCCTGTTACAGCCAACCAAATGCAAAATTTCATTTTTTTTTTTGATATTTATTGATCTAGAGAGTCCAGAGAATAGGCCTAGACTGGTTTGGTTCCGATCGGGCGAAAAACCAGGGACTAGTTTGCAAAGGTAGGTTTTGGACAAACAGAATTGGCCTACCATCTGGCCGAGTTTCAAGTCTCTAGGCCTTACGGTTTGGGCTGCACGATGCGTTTTAGGGCAATTTTTTTTTTCAAATAGCAAATACAATAGGTTTTCAGCACTTAAGTGCTTGAATACCTAATAAGAATGAGACCTTTTTGACAGTTATAGCGCCACCTAAGGCTTTTGACTATAGTTTGCCCCGCCCCTTTTCTAAATGACCCTGTTACAGCCACCCAAATGCAAAATTTCAATTTTTTTTCGATAATTATTGATCTAGAGAGTCCAGAGAATAGGCCTAGACTGGTTTGGTTCCGATCGGGCGAAAAACCAGGGACTAGTTCGCAAAAGTAGGTTTTGGACAAAACTGGCCATAACAACTTTTTGTCTTGCTCAAATCGAGAATCCGAGATACACATCTTGTCCGTCTTGAGCCAGGGATCACATTTCGTTTAGGATTTATAGGCTTTTGACTGTATTTTGCCCCGCCCCTTTTCTAAATGACCCTGTTACAGCCATAATTTCAATTTTTTTTCGATAATTATTGATCTAGAGAGTCCAGAGAATAGGCCTAGACTGGTTTGCTTCCGATCGGGCGAAAAAACAGGGACTAGTTCGCAAAAGTAGGTTTTGGACAAAACTGGCCATAACAAATTTTCAGTGATGTAAATATCTTGATTCTAGGTCAAATGGTCGAGGAGTTATGAGTAATTTAGTACTTTTGGTTTCTGTAGCGCCACCTATGGGCCAATCGGGGTCATACTCTGGTAGGTTCTCCCCAAAAGTGTGGCCTACCATCTGGCCGAGTTTCAAGTCTCTAGGCCTTACGGTTTGGGCTGCACGATGCATTTAGGGTAAAATTTTTTTCCAAATAGCAAATACAATAGGTTTTCAGCACTAAAGTGCTTGAACACCTAATAAGAATGAGACCTTTTTGACAGTTATAGCGCCACCTATGGTCCGATCCCCATGAAACTTTGCATGCTTCTTTACCATGTTATGACACATATGCTCATCAATTTTTGTGAAGTTTTGACTTTTCGTTTAGGATTTATAGGCTTTTGACTGTATTTTGCCCTGCCCCTTTTCTAAATGACCCTGTTACAGCCAACCAAAAGCAAAATTTCAAATTGTTTTCGATAATTATTGATCTAGAGAGTCCAGAGAATAGGCCTAGACTGGTTTGGTTCCGATCGGGCGAAAAACCAGGGACTAGTTCGCAAAAGTAGGTTTTGGACAAAACTGGCCATAACAAATTTTCAGTGATGTAAAAATCTTGATTCTAGGTCAAACGGTCGAGGAGTTATGGGTAATTTAGTACTTTTGGTTTCTGTAGCGCCACCTATGGGCCAATCGGGGTCATACTCTGATAGGTTCTCCCCAAAAGTGTGGCCTACCATCTGGCCGAGTTTCAAGTCTCTAGGCATTACGGTTTGGGCTGAACAATGCGTTTTAGGGCAATTTTTTTTTTCAAATAGCAAATACAATAGGTTTTCAGCACTAAAGTGCTTGAACACCTAATAAGAATGAGACCTTTTTGACAGTTATAGCGCCACCTATGGTCCGATCCCCATGAAACTTTGCATGCTTCTTCACCATGTTATGACACATATGCTCATCAATTTGACTGTATTTTGCCCCGCCCCTTTTCTAAATGACCCTGTTACAGCCAACCAAATGCAAAATTTCAATTTTTTTTCGATAATTATTGATCTAGAGAGTCCAGAGAATAGGCCTAGACTGGTTTGGTTCCGATCGGGCGAAAAACCAGGGACTAGTTTGCAAAGGTAGGTTTTGGACAAACAGAATTGGCCTACCATCTGGCCGAGTTTCAAGTCTCTAGGCCTTACGGTTTGGGCTGCACGATGCGTTTTAGGGCAATTTTTTTTTTCAAATAGCAAATACAATAGGTTTTCAGCACTTAAGTGCTTGAATACCTAATAAGAATGAGACCTTTTTGACAGTTATAGCGCCACCTAAGGCTTTTGACTGTAGTTTGCCCCGCCCCTTTTCTAAATGACCCTGTTACAGCCACCCAAATGCAAAATTTCAATTTTTTTTCGATAATTATTGATCTAGAGAGTCCAGAGAATAGGCCTAGACTGGTTTGGTTCCGATCGGGCGAAAAACCAGGGACTAGTTCGCAAAAGTAGGTTTTGGACAAAACCTACATATTATGTAGGTTATACATATTATGTAGGCTACATATTATGTAGGACATAACATATTATGTTTTTGCTCAAATCGAGAATCCGAGATATACATCTTGTCCGTCTTGAGCCAGTGATCACAGTGATGTAAAAATCTTGATTCTAGGTCAAACGGTCGAGGAGTTATGGGTAATTTAGTACTTTTGGTTTCTGTAGCGCCACCTATGGGCCAATCGGGGTCATACTCTGATAGGTTCTCCCCAAAAGTGTGGCCTACCATCTGGCCGAGTTTCAAGTCTCTAGGCCTTACGGTTTGGGCTGCACGATGCGTTTTAGGGCAATTTTTTTTTTCAAATAGCAAATACAATAGGTTCCCTTTCAAGGGAACTCGAGCTGCGTTGAGACGCGGTGGGAACGCTCTGCGTGATTGCGTCGTGAAGCACGTGTATAATCAGTCCAATGGAAGAGCTAGACGTCATAGGCGGGTGACGTCATAGACCAGGAAGCTATAAAGCACCCCTGAAAACAGACAGCGACAGCTTCTGCGCCTTCAGCAAGCGATCTGTGTATTCTGTCCTTGTCATATTTATTGTTGTCTGTCAAGTTGCAATATATATATATATATTATGGCAAAAGAGAGCAAGCAGCTTTGTGTTGTTCCCTGCCCACGTTATATCACGGGTGGGGACACACACATCAGCTTTTTGTTACTAATGGGGAGTGGAGCATTTTTAACCCCGACGTTACCCAGCGCAAATGGGTAAATTATAAAGACATGGATGAATGTGAGGTTGTCAGCACTGACGCTATTCGAGAATTGCGTCGTGCAAAAACAAAGAAAGAGATAAACTATACTGGGAGGGACGGTTTCGAGAAATCGTTTCTCCTCTGCGTCCTCTGGGGGGCGACTCTCTGAGGAGGGTCGCAGCACGGCCAGTTCGGTTGTTTTCCTGCTGGTGGCCACGGAGTGATATATTTATATATATATATATATATATATATATATATATACATACGTATTTCTGATTTAAAAATAAAGAAAAAAACAAAGAAATAAACCATTCAGCGGCGTTCCAGAGGTTTCTTCCTCACCAATCTAATGTTCCTGAGACTGCTGGGCGGAGCAGTCTCGGTCTACTAAGCTCCTCGCAGCACTGAGTGCAAACGAGCATCGCCATTTGGGCTCCTCCACAATCGGGGGACTTGGGTGGCGGTAGCAGTCTAGCCAGTTAGAGATATGCAAGATCTGAGGACGTTTTTATCTCTAAAAAAAAAAAAAAAAAAAAAAAAAGCTTGGACAAATAGGAAGCCCTGACGCCGAGGCTATCAGGCTTCTAAAGGGTGGTCCCCTCCGGGGGTAGGGATGGTTTTGAGAAATCGTTTCTCCTCGGCGCCCTCTGGGGTGCGACTCTCTGAGGAGGGTCGCAGCGCTGCCAGTTCGGTTTTCCTGCCGGTTCGCCGTTCAGGGCACCAAGGTGTCAGTGTCCCCAAACGATCCTCCGAGGGGGGTCGTAGAGCAGTCAGTTCGGTTTCCCTGCCGGTTCGCCGTTTCAGGGTGCCGAGGTGCCTGCTTTCTCCAATGATCCTCCGAGGAGGGTCGTAGGAACTAAGTTATTTAGAGGTAGGCAAGATCTGAGGACTGTCGTCATCTCTAATAAAGTTTAGACAGGAAGTCCTGTCGTAAAAAAAAAACAAAAAAAAACGAGGCTATCAGGCTTCTGAGGGCTCCTCCGGGGCAGGGACCGTTTTGAGAAACCGTTTCTCCTCGGCGCCCTCTGGGGTGCGACTCTCTGAGGAGGGTCGCAGCGCTGCCAGTTCGGTTGTTCCCTGCCGGTTCGCCGTTCAGGGCACCGAGGTGTCAGCGTCCCCATACGATCCTCCGAGGAGGGTCGTAGAACGGTCAGTTCGGTTGTTCCCTGCTGGTTCGCCGCTTCAGGGCACCGTAGTGACTGTTCAACCAAATCCAGAGGCCAGTCTTGAGAGACTGGTTCCCCTAGTAGAATTTCTGGCAGCGTGGAAACTACTGCCACATATTTCTCGGTGGGTCCTGCACACTATAGAAAAGGGGTTCAGAATTCAGTTCTTGTCCGCACAGATTTCTAGGGGTCCTCCCCACTGTGGTGGACCCCGAGCAGGCTTTGGTTATGGAGCAGGAAGTACTGACACTTCTGCAAAAGGAGCTGTAGAAGGGGTTCCTCCTCCCGGCAGACAGTCAGGGTTTTACTGCCATTACTTCATTGTTCCGAAAGAGGATGAGGGGTTGCGTCCTACTCTAGACCTGCGTCAATTAAACAGCAGGTCTCAGAATCTTAAGTTCAAAGTATGCTTACGCTAAATATGATTGTGTCACAGACTCAGTCCGAGGACTGGTTTGTCACAATAGACTTAAAGGACGCTTACTTATCTATCCATCCTCATCACAGGAGGTTCCTGAGGTTTGCTTTCAGGGGCGAAGCATACCAGTATCGGGTTCTTCCATTCGGCCAAGGTTATCACCCCGCACCTTTTACAATATGCGTGGATGCAGCTCTGGCTCCTCTGAGATTCCAGGGCATTCGCGTATTAAATTATATCGACGATTGGTTGATTTTAGCTCAGTCCAAGCTTTTGGCAGTTCAACATCGAGATGTCGTTCTGTCCCACATAAGGAGGTTGGGGTTGCGGCTCAACACCAAAAGAGTGTACTCCTCCCAGCTCAGAGGACCACTTTTCTAGGTGTATTATGGGATTCGACAACAATGCAAGCACGTCTGTCTCCTGCACGTATTTCTGCGATTCTCACAGCCGTAAAGGAATTTAAAACTAGGTCAGTCACTCACTGCAAACAGTCTCTGAGACTGTTGGGGCTCATGGTAGTTGCGTCCAACGTAGTTACTTTTGGCCTTCTGTACATGAGACCCCTGCAGTGGTGGCTCGGGACCAAGGGGTTTTCTCCGAGGGGAAATCCGTTTTCGCATGGTCAAGGTCACGCGGCTATGCCTTCGTGCCTCGGTCATGTGGAAGAAACCTTGGTTCCTCGCCCAGGGCCCAGTGCTGGGGGCTTCTTGTCGACGCGTCACGCTATCGACGGATGCTTCCCTCACAGGATGGGGGGCGGTCATGAGTGGCCGTTCGGTGAAAGGCCTTTGGTTGGGGCTCATGGCAGTTGCGTCCAACGTAGTTACCTTTGGCCTTCTGTACATGAGACCCCTGCAGTGGTGCCTCAGGACCAAGGGGTTTTCTCCGAGGGGAAATCCGTTTCGCATGATCAAGGTCACGCGGCTATGCCTTCGTGCCTCGGTCATGTGGAAGAACCTTGGTTCCTCGCCCAGGCCCAGTGTTGGGGGCTTCTTGTCGACGCATAATGCTATCGACGGATGCTTCCCTCACAAGTCGGGGGCAATCATGAGTGGTTGCTCGGTGAAGGGTCCGGACAACACACTGATGGTCTCGTATATCAGAGCAGATATCCTGTTGAGGCAGGGGCTGTGGCCCGGGGAATGGAAACTTCACCCCGAGGTGGTGGAGCTTCTTAGGGAGAACTTAGGTCAAACTCAAGTCGACCTTTCGTATCGCTTGTACAATGCATTGCCCTTTGTGGTTCTCCCTCATGCATCCAGCTCCGCTTGGACTGGATGTGATGTATTAGGTGTGGTTCACGCTACAACTGTACGCATTTCCCGATATCTTTGCTCCTGGGAGCTCTGGATACTGTGGGCTCGGCCTTTGAGGGGGCCCAGCTCATAGACTCAGGTCTCTCGACCGAGGTCTTGGAGACCATACTCCAGTCTAGTGCTCCCTCCACGAGAAGACTAAATATGCATTGATATGGAAACCGTTCTCTGACTGGTGCAGAGAACGCCTTCTGAATCTTGTTTCTGCCCTGTTGGTACAGTACTTGATTTCTGTAATGAATGTTTCTTTGCTGGGTTATCTCTGAGGAGAGATCCTTAATTTCGTCTTCTCCGTGGTACATGAGGCTGAGGCCTGCACGTACTTGGATTTGCACCTGGTATGGTGATAGTATTTCTTCACCCCAGGTCAGGTTGTATCTCTAGGTCCCTACTGAATGTGCACTTAAGTGCTTGCCCCGCCCCTTTTCTAAATGACCCTGTTACAGCCAACCAAATGCAAAATTTCAATTTTTTCGATAATTATTGATCTAGAGAGTCCAGAGAATAGGCCTAGACTGGTTTGGTTCCGATCGGGCGAAAAAACAGGGACTAGTTTGCAAAGGTAGGTTTTGGACAAACAGAATTGGCCTACCATCTGGCCGAGTTTCAAGTCTCTAGGCCTTACGGTTTGGGCTGCACGATGCGTTTTAGGGCAATTTTTTTTTTCAAATAGCAAATACAATAGGTTTTCAGCACTTAAGTGCTTGAACACCTAATAAGAATGAGACCTTTTTGACAGTTATAGCGCCACCTAAGGCTTTTGACTGTAGTTTGCCCCGCCCCTTTTCTAAATGACCCTGTTACAGCCACCCAAATGCAAAATTTCTAATTTTTTTCGATAATTATTGATCTAGAGAGTCCAGAGAATAGGCCTAGACTGGTTTGGTTCCGATCGGGCGAAAAACCAGCGACTAGTTCGCAAAAGTAGGTTTTGGACAAAACTGGCCATAACAATTTTTTTTTGCTCAAATCGAGAATCCAAGATACACATCTTGTCCGAGTTGAGCCAGGGATCACAGTGATGTAAATATCTTGATTCTAGGTCAAATGGTCGAGGAGTTATGGGTAATTTAGTACTTTTGGTTTCTGTAGCGCCACCTATGGGCCAATCGGGGTCATACACTGATAGGTTCTCCCCAAAAATGTGGCCTACCATCTGGCCGAGTTTCAAGTCTCTAGGCCTTACGGTTTGGGCTGCACGATGCGTTTTAGGGCAATTTTTTTTTTCAAATAGCAAATACAATAGGTTTTCAGCACTTAAGTGCTTGAACACCTAATAAGAATGAGACCTTTTTGACATTTATAGCGCCACCTAAGGCTTTTGACTGTAGTTTGCCCCGCCCCTTTTCTAAATGACCCTGTTACAGCCACCCAAATGCAAAATTTCAATTTTTTTTCGATAATTATTGATCTAGAGAGTCCAGAGAATAGGCCTAGACTGGTTTGCTTCCGATCGGGCGAAAAACCAGGGACTAGTTCGCAAAAGTAGGTTTTGGACAAAACTGGCCATAACATATTATTTTTTTTGCTCAAATCGAGAATCCGAGATACACATCTTGTCCGTCTTGAGCCAGGGATCACAGTGATGTAAATATCTTGATTCTAGGTCAAATGGTCGAGGAGTTATGGGTAATTTAGTACTTTTGGTTTCTGTAGCGCCACCTATGGGCCAATCGGGGTCATACTCTGATAGGTTCTCCCCAAAAATGTGGCCTACCATCTGGCCGAGTTTCAAGTCTCTAGGCCTTACGGTTTGGGCTGCACGATGCGTTTTAGGGCAATTTTTTTTTTCAAATAGCAAATACAATAGGTTTTCAGCACTTAAGTGCTTGAACACCTAATAAGAATGAGACCTTTTTGACAGTTATAGCGCCACCTAAGGTCCGATCTCCATGAAACTTTGCATGCTTCTTCACCATGTTATGGTGCCACCCAAATGCAAAATTTCAATTTTTTTTTCAATAATTATTGATCTAGAGAGTCCAGAGAATAGGCCTAGACTGGTTTGGTTCCGATCGGGCGAAAAACCAGGGACTAGTTTGCAAAAGTAGGTTTTTAACATTTTCGTGAATATTTAATGAACGGTTTGATTGACAGCAATGGTTCTAGAGGCAAATTTGTTCAGTATGAGGAGATCTATCGATTGATATGCATATTGTGGGGATAGTTCGAAAAAGAAGGTTTTGAAAGTAAATAAAGATGGCGGACAGGAAGTTCGTGCAAATACGTCAAACTTGGTATCTATGTTCTCGGCATGACCCAAGGAATCTATTAAGACCAGTATCATTACAATAGGCATATTTTTTCAAAACTTATTAGCATTTTTGGAAATATAATTTTAACTTTTGACCAACAGGTGGTGCTGTCTCGAAATTTTTTGAGTACCTTCAGGGGATGGTGCTGGTGGCAAATTCTGAGTTTCATAATGTTACAGTAATGCATTTGTTAAGTATAGCATTTTACATCACAAAACTGTATTGAAGTCAATGGGAATTTCATGTTTTGTTCTATTATAGCGCCACCAAGAGACAAAATCTCAAAAAAAAATGTATGTGTCCTTGGAATGAGCCCAGACATGTGTGTGCCAAATTTGGTGAAAATATCTCAATTCGCTTCGGAGTTATAGACATTTATATGAAAAAACGCGTCAAAAATGACTGACACGTGACTTTGATTGAATTTTACTACCCCTTACTATCAATATTTTGCCATTTGGGCATATGTTTACGGTTAACAAGCTATGGTTTCAAACTTCTGACGGTGGTTTCGTCTCGATCGGACTAACGGTTTCGAAGATATCGGCAAATGTTTTTTAAGCGCTAAATCACAACGCTACACAAACTGTGAGACAAAACCTAGCAAGTTTGGTATCTGTGGACTCGGCAAGGATTCACGAACCTAAGGAGATGACTCCCGTGAAAATCAGTCAACCACAGCCAGAGTTATAAGCATTTGAAAAATAAATTTTACCACTAGGTGGCGCCGTTTCGAAACTTATCAGGCTCCTTCAGGGCATCGTACTGATGACCCATACCGAGTTTCGTAACAATTCGTTCATGCGTTCAGAAAATACAGCATTTTAGCACATAATTCAAAATGGCCGACAGCTAAAATGGCCGATCTGGGAAAATTGGATATCGCTCGACTCGATATGACGCCCTGAATCTAACGAGACTACTTTTATGATTTTTGGACAAACCGTTCAGAAGTTATAAGCAAAAATAGCCATTTTCTGTATCTCCGGACCAGTAGGTGGCGCTGCGCCGAAACGCAGCATGTAGCCTCAGGTCATGCTTGTGATGACATTTACCAAGTTTGGTCGTAATACGATAAAGCTTTGAGGAGATACAGCCTTACGTCTGTTTTAGCAAGCGCTACGTAAAATTTGCTCGTGCGTTTATCGAAAACGGTTTGACGAATCAACTTGAATTCCATAACTTTTTGTCCCCACTGCCTGAAGATGATCTGGTGCGATTTTGGTGAAAATCGACAAATCGTCTAGGACGAGTTCGAAAAAGTAGGTTTTTTGGACAATTCAAAATGGCGGCCATATTTTTATGACGGAAAATGACGTCATAGGGTGCAATCGTCATGAGCTCAGGAATCAGAGGAAAAAATAATTTTGTTGATAGGCCTTACGGTTTAAAAGTTATTAGCATAATATAAGTGAAACTTTGGACAGGTGGTGGCGCTAGAGGCAATGAGTTAGAGACACCAAAATTGGTGCAATTACTGTTGGGCCTGTCCTCTATCAGAATGTCAAACCGGAACAACTTTCCCGGAAACGGTTCTATGGGCTGCCATAGACGCCCAGTCGGAAGAAGAAGAAGAAGAAGAAGAAGAAGAAGAAGAAATATAGCTGCAAGCAGCCATTACCGGGGCCAAACGCAAGAAGCAGCAACAGATGCCATCATGGGTGGGAGTGGCAGACCAACTGCAGCAATGAGCAATTAAAGACATTTTAAGAGAACTTTGGATAAATGGCTAAAAAATAATATATACAGTAACTTAAGATAATTTAATGGTTTATCACTTTCGACAAATAGGTGGCGCACTTACGAAATTGATGTGATGTGGTCAGAGTGAGGTGACAATGACACATACAAAGTTTGGTGTCAAAATGCCAAGGCATTGCAGAGATAAAGACTGAATAGTCCTTTTGGCATCCTACCTCAAATTTGCTGCTGCGCTACACGAAAATTGTTTCGTCTATCAACACGAAATCCATGACTTTTAGTCGGCAGTGTCTGGAGATGATACGATTCGATTTTGGTGAAAATCGGACAAACAGTCTAGGAGGAGTTCGAAAAAGTAGCTTTTGAATGAAAATCAAGATGGTGGACAGGAAGTTCGGCCAAATAAGAAAAACTTGGTATCTATGTTTTCGGCTTGACCCAAGGAATCTATTAAGACAAGTGGTATTTCAATAGGCAGATGTATTCAAAAGTTATTAGCCTTTTTGGAAATGTTTATATAACTTTTAACAACTAGGTGGCGCTGTTTCGAAACTTCTCAGACTCCTTCAGGGCATCGTATTGATGACCCATACCGAGTTTCGTTACAATTCGTTCATGCGTTCAAAAAATACAGCATTTTAGCACATAATTCAAAATGGCCAACAGCCAAAATGGCCGATCTGGGAATATTGGATATCAGTTGACTCGGCATGACGCCCTGAATGTAACAAGACCAATTTTATGATTTTTGGACAAACTGTTCAGAAGTTATAAGCAAAAATAGCCATTTTTCATATCTCCGGACCAGTAGGGCGCCGAAACGCAGCATGTAGCCTCAGGTCATGCTTGTGATGACATGTACCAAGTTTGGTCTGAATACGATTAAGCGTTGCAAAGATACAGCCTTACGACTGTTTTTGCAAGCGCTACGTAAAATTTGTTCGAGCGTTTATCAAAAACGATTTGACGAATCAATTTGATTTTAATAACTTTTTGTCAGCACTGCCTGAAGATGATCTGGTTCAATTTTCGTGCAAATCGGACAAACCATCTAGGACGAGTTCGAAAAAGTAGCTTTTTGAGCAAATTCAAGATGGCGGCCATATTTTTATGACGGAAAATGACGTCATGGGGTGCAATCGAATCGGCATGAGCTCAGGAATCAGAGGAAAATTTTTTTTGTTGATTGGTCTTACGGTTCAGAAGTTATTAGCAAAATAAAAGTGAAATTTTGGACAGGTGGTGGCGCTAGAGGGAATGACTTAGAAACACCAAAATTGGTGTATTTAATGTTGGGACTGTCCTCTATCAGAATGTCAAACCAAAACAACTTTCCCGCAAACGGTTCTATGGGCTGCCATAGACGCCCAGTCGGAAGCAGAATAATAATAATAAGAAGAAGAACCGGAACAGATACAATAGGTGCCTCCGCACCTTCGGTGCTTGGCCCCTAATAAGAACCGGAACAGATACAATAGGTGCCTCCGCACCTTCGGTGCTTGGCCACTAATAATAAGAACCGGAACAGATACAATAGGTGCCTCCGCACCTTCGGTGTTTGGCCCCTAATAATAATAAGAACCGGAACAGATACAATAGGTGCCTCCGCACCTTCGGTGCTTGGCCCCTAAAAAATGAAGATGGATGGTAAATCCATTCTTTTCACTACCCCCATTATAGACCCTTTAGGTTCAAAACACAATGGTTGTCAATACTAAAACTAAACATAATTTCACTCATTATTTTACCACTAAAATATGGAATTGTTCCCCATTTTGCTTAATGAAACATTCCTTATCTTTATATCACATTAATCCCTGTTAATCATACTCAATGCCTTATTATTTTTATCTGAAACTTTTCATACCATTTCAACTTAATTTGACTTAAGAGGCGCTCATAAATAGTTCCATAAATTATATAAGAAATTGTATTTTCATAAAATAATTTCTTCTACTATATTTGTTTCTACATCCTCAGTTCTACATGCTAATTCTTTCTGCATTTTCAGTCCTACATGCTTTTCTTTCTTCATATTCAGTTCTACATGCTTTTCTTTCTTCATATTCAGTTCTACATGCTAATTCTTTCTGCATTTGTTTTCGTTCCCTCCTATCTGCTTCCTCAAGCCAACAACCCACTCTTTTTTACACACGTTGAACGCGGCCACAACAACCTTTTTGTTTCTCACTGCCCTGTTCAACTGATTCCCACACTACTTTTAATCTCTTAATGTTCCCTTCCTGGGAAAATCATAGTTTTTGATTAAACTTTTCTATGTCCAGCACACATTTATGTCCGTAATTCTTTTTCATTTGACTGAAAACTGGTGTGTAAAAATTATCTAGCTTACTGTTAGATGACCCCATATTGGCTGATCTCTATCTCTGAATTTTCCTTCGGCGTCTAATAATCTGTCAAACGTCTTCAACAGATCCGATTTTGTCACCTCAAATCGGCAAGGGTTGCAAATATGCTCTGTAATTACGGTTTACTCAAAAATCTTTCTGTGAGCGCTTTTCAGCTGAAATGATTCTGGTTTACCTAATTAATCAGGTGTGGCTCTTCCGTCCACTTTTACGAGCTAGTTTTTGGCATAAAATTGACTTGACTTCCTCAGGTTACAATGTCCCCCTCGAAAACCTTCTCTGCCCGTACCAAAGAGATAATTTCAGCCACTATGGTTCACTCACAGTCATATCAAATCACACCATACAAAATAAAATAATTTTACTGTCTCTTACCGAGATGCTTTTACTGCCACCGGGTTCCTTCTGATCTCAGTCGAGTTACTCCTGGCCCTGAAAGCAGTTTGGCTCTAGAGACCAGAAGCCTGGTGCTTCTAGGATGATCAGTCGTCAAATCCGCTGTCTTCAGGACCAGAAGAAACTGCCGTGAGATCCCACGTTCTGACACCAATTGTTGTGGCAAAAACAATAATTAAACAAACAGCATCACTGCGTAAGAGACATCAGGATTCAAATTGTATTTAAAAAGATATTTATTCTTGCAAGAATAGGACCCAGTCGCCCACACAGTCCAGCTGCAGGATGAGTGAAGACCAAGAGGAAGATTCGGCTGGCAGTCTTCTTTTCAAAGCTATCTCTTTTCAATTGTTGTTTGGACAAGAGGAACAAAAGGAACTTTATGGCTACCCTTAAGATCTCCTAACCCAAGGGGTTTTCTCACCTCTGAAAACAGAGGTGACCCCCAACCATCTTCTGATTGTCTTCACTCATGCTTTCACAGCTGTGTAAACATAATAACAGAAAACAAGGCTCTCTGTTCTCGTAATCAGGAATACAGATAAGGAGCCCAAATGGCATTTCAATGCAATGTCTATTATTAATCAGCAAATATTAAAATTTCCACTACACATTTTTAACACTGTACTTTAATAAACCATATAAACCAACTAATAGTGGTGGGGTGATTTATTTCTGTACATAAGACAACAATCCTATTATGTTATATCATATGCGCTGATGTTACAGCCACTGATTCCCCATATAACTCACGTAAACCAGGTAATACCAACATACAATACACCACAACACACCAGGCTAAAAACACACAATACCATCAAATGATACACATGTACATGATTGTCAGTGCCGACAAACAGGCTGTGTTAACATGACGCCAGTGTATGTGCGAAATGTGCGTGTACACGTGCATGTTCAGTCCGTGTCTAGTCAAGGGCTTACCCTGTGACAGGTATCAAAGAGCAAGAGTGGAGCAGCCATCAAGTGTTAGACAGTATTATAGGTTATTAGGTGAGGACTTTTTTTGTCTAATAATTAGAATCTCTGTTTTTTCAGAATTAAGTAGTAGGAAATTACTAGTCATCCAGTTTTTTTATATCAGCTATGCATTCCATTAATTTTGTGAATTGGTAAGTTTCGTCAGGGCGTGAAGAAATATAGAGCTGAGTATCATCAGCATAACAGTGAAAACTAATGCTATGCTTCCTAAGGAAGCAACGGTCCAAGTACTGAGCCTTGTGGTACGCCATACTGAACTTTTGATTGATAAGACTGTGGCGAGCAGGACGAGGGACGTGAGAGAATGGCGCGAGGCCGGTGGCGTGAGTGATAATGAATGACATCTGTGAGACGCACCCGTCTCGCATCTTTCACGGAGGAGCAGAAGCATAAAAGGGGGAGCAATGACGGTGAAGATCAAGAGAGGAACAGGCCTCATTTTATGTTGTGTTTTGTTTCTCTTTTGTATAGCCAGCAGTCATCCACGAGGGGCTGCTGGCGGATCCTTTTGTTTTTGTATTTCTTTTATTTTGAATATTAAAAGTCTTTAAATGTTCGCCGGTTCCCGCCTCCTTCTTCCCACAACTTTGAACCTTATTACAAAGACATTTCTTCATTTACTGCTACAAACTGATAACGGTCAGATAAGTATGATTTAAACCATACTAATGCAATTCCACTAATGCCAACATAATTTTCAAGTCTATTTAAAAGAATGTTGTGGTCAATGGTATCAAATTCAGCACTAAGATCGGGTAACACTAATAGAGAGATACCACCACGATCGGATGATAAGAGCAAATCATTTGTGACTCTAATGAGAACTGTCTCAGTACTATGGTACAGTCTAAATCCTGACTGAAAATCCTCGCAGATACCATTTCTTATTAAAAAGGAACATAGTTGTGAGGATATTGCCTTTTCTACTATCGGCCTGTAATTGACTAATTCTGTAGGATCAAGTTGCGTTTTTAACAAGCGGTTTAATCATAGCCAGCTTAAAAGTTTTTGGTACATATCCTAATGACAAAGATGAATTAATGATATTAAGAAGAGGATCTATGACCTCTGGCAGCATCTCTTTCAATAGCTTAGTCGGTATAGGGTCTAACATACATGTTGTCGATTTATTATGAGTTTAGAAAATTCTTCCTCTCCTATAGCAATGAATGAATAAAAATTTTCCTCAGGGAGACTACAATGCACTGCTGATGCGATACTGTAGTAGACGGTTGTATAGTTATAATTTTCTCCTTGATATTAACAATCTTGTAAGTAAAGAAGTTCATAAAGTCATTACTGCTGTGCTGCTTGGAAACGTCTGGGGTTGAAACGTTATTTTTCGATAATTTAGCCACGGTTTCAAATAACTACCTAGGGTTTTGTTTATTTTCTTCTAATAGGGTTGAAAAATAAGCAGATCTAGCAGCTTTTAAGGCCTCTCTGTATGCAATCGTTCTCTTTCCATGAAATGCGAAAAAACTCTAGTTTTGTTTTCTTCCAGTTGCGCTCCATTTTTCTAGCTGCACTCTTAAGGGCCTGAGTGTGCTCGTTGTACCACGGCGTTGGACTATTTTCTTTAATCTTCTTTAAGCGCAAAGGAGCAACTGTGTCTAAAGTGCTGAAAAAGAGAGTGTCAAAAGTTTCTGTCGCAATATCGAGTTATCTGGGATGCTGAGGAGATGAAACTTCCCAGGAATATTATTAATAAAGCGATCTTTAGTGGCAGAAGTAATAGCTCTAACATATTTGTAACACGGAGTCAACTTTGCAGCCTTGGCTAAATGAAGTATACACAAGACTAGATAATGATCTGAGATGTCATCGCACTGCTGTAGAATTTCAACGGCATCAACATTGATTCTATGCGATAATAATAAATCTAGAGTATAATTACGACAATAAGTAGGTCCTGACATGTGTTGTCTAACTCCAGTAGAGTTCAGAATGTCTTTAAATGCCAATCCCAATGCATCTTTTTCGTTATCTACATGTATATTACAATCACCAACATAAGGACTTTATCTGCAGCCAGTACTAACTCTGATAGAAAATCAGCAAATTATTTGATAAAGTCTGTATGGTACCCTGGTGGCCTGTATACAGTAGCCAGCACAAATCTCAAACGTCATTTACACTAGATAGTGTTACATTAAGCACCAACACTTCAAAAGAAATATATTTAAAACTAGACTTCTCAGTAATTCTGAAGATATTACTATAAATTACAGCAACACCTCACCCTTTGTCTTTCAGATGAGGCTCCTGTTTATAACAGTAATCTTGTGGGATGGACTCCTTTAAAGTAATGAAATCGTCTGGTTTTAGCCAGGTTTCTGTCAATCACAGCACATCTAGGTTATAATCTGTAATCATATCATTAACAATAAGTGCTTTTGAAGTAAGGGATCGAATATTCAGAAACCCGAGCTTTATCATTTGTTCATCCATATTATATCTGCTTTTTATTTGTTGAACATCAATTAAATATTTACCCTTAAATGGGTTTAGTTTTTTGTATGTACTAATTCGGGGAACAGACACAGTCTCTATATGATGATATCTAGGTGAAAGAGTCTCTATGTGATGGGATTTATCTGACCTCAGTGACGTGAGATAGCTGGCTTATGGTCGGTTTAGCCAGTCTGTCTGGTTCCTGACCTGAGCCCCAATTCATGTTTGAGCTCTAAGACTATGTGCCATATTACTAGAGAGAAGAGCAGCAACATCCCAGGAGGGATGAATACCATCTCTTTTCAACAGGTCAGGTCTGCCCCAAAAACGTTTCCAATTGTCTATGAATTCTATAATATTTTGCGGACACCACTTAGACAGCCAGCCATTGAGTGAGTACAGTCTGCAAAATATCTCATCACTCCGGCGAACAGGAAGGGGGCCAGAGCAAATTGCAGTGCCTGACATTGTACTTGCGAGTTCACATACCTCTTTAACGTTAATTTTAGTGATCTCCAACTAGCGATGTCGAACATCATTAGTGCCGACTTGAATAATAATCTTTAAAAGAATTTACGCTTAGCCAGCACTTTTAAATTTGCTTTATTAATTTTTAATGTCAGGCGCTCTGGCACCCGGCAAACATGTGACTATGGTGGCTGGTGTCTCCATTTTCATGCTCCGTGTAATAGAATCGTCAATAACTAGGGCACATTCAACAGGATTCTCTGTTTGGATGTTTCACTGAGTGGGGAGAACCTGTTTAATGTTGTAACCGTAACAGAAGCGCTGTGTTTTGTCCCGCAACTACAGAGGCTCACGGTCACCCAGTTGCCCTGCTGCACGAGCTCTACAGACGGAACCGAACAATGTACAGAGTTCACTAAGCTAGTCGCATCCAAAGCAGTATCTAAAGCCCTTGCACTCGTACTATCCCCAATTAAAGTTTGGATGCGTATCTCTAGTTCTGAATTCTTCTCTGTCAGCCTGACTGTTTCCTTGCATTTATCACATGTAAATCCTATATTGATGACAGAGAATGCTATACTATACATGTGACATGAAGTGCAAGTGACAATAACATGAGAAGACATTACTCACCATGTTTGTTGACTAATCCTATACTTACCACAGTTATTTGATGGATTCGTAAAAGACGCGAGTGCGAGAGAAAAAAATAAAAAATAAAGATGGCAGACACGGCGCGTTAACAGGCTAGCGAGTTACTAGCGTGTTGTGCAGGCTAGCGAAATTACTAGCATGTTGTGCTAGTGATAACGATTTAGATAGAAGCTAGCGATGTCAGATTAATGTGTGGTGAGGAGTAAGATATAATTAGCAATATAAACAACATGGAATGATAGTAAATAAAGATTCAAAACAGAAAGCAATACGTAGCTTACAGAAGCAAACCACTCAGCAGCAAGGCAGATAGGAGCAATCGATCAAAACAGCAAGACTTAACTCGACACGACTTGACTTGAGCAGGGAAACACTCAAGGTAACATTTAACGATGATCCAGCACAGGACTGCAAACACAAGGAGAATAAATAGGGAGAACAAACAAACCAGGTAACAAGGGAGGACAGGTCGGGCAAATGAATCAATAATCAGGTAACAAGATGGACGGGGCTAGACAATTGACAGGAGAGCACATGGCACAAGGAAACATACATGACAAGCCATGTGCTCACACCAAACATGACTTGAAAATAAGCACATGGCCAGTAAAACAAATCACAAGCCATGTGCTCACACAAAACGAGACATGAACACGCAGCTAGTGTAAAACACAAGCTGCTTGCTACACAGTACAAGACAAAACATGACATGAAACCACGTGGCCGATGTAAACACAAAACACAACAACACACGCGGACAGAAGAGCGTATGGTCCGAGCAAACTCGAAACCGCACGCTCACAAGACAAGACAAGAGCGCACGAGAATGAGAGAAAGCTCACCCTGTGCGCTCACGACAGTTTTTACTTCTTTGCTCGCTGTTTGGCTATTATTGTCGTGCACTGACTTATTCAATAAGCTGAACTCCCAATCAGAGTTCTCTTTCTTAACGACGGCCCGACGCCGATTCTACATGCTGAATCTGCCCAAAAAAGCATCTCCGGTTACTGTTGTAACCTCGGTTCCCTGAGAGACGGGAATGAGATGCTGCGGGGAACTCCTCCCCTTCTCCAAAATTCCTGAAACCTTATAGGATAACACCAGTAAAACAACTGGCCAATTGTCGCAAAATATGCAAATCGCATGCAAATACTGACAAGCCTTCTGGCAGTATAAAATGCAGAGAAGCGACAATTGCATCAGAATCTAAGACTGAACGCTTGCACAGCTGATCTTCGCCGCTCTCACGGCGGCTCACTCAATGTCATGTTCCTGTCTCTCAGGGTACCAAGGTTACAACAGTTACTGGAGATGTTCCCTTTCGAGAGTGGTCACTTCAACATTGCGTCAGCTGACGCTGCGGGAACTGTATTCAAACTCGCCATGAGAGTGGCGAAGAGCAGCCTGAAGAAAGAGGGCTAAAGTTACACCAAATCACGGAGTAGAACAACTTACAATTCAATCAATAGGAACTCTGCTAGGAGTGCTTACAGCTGATAGGTGGAGCTAGACCAATGAACTGCCAGCTCAGGTACACCAAAATTAGCATAACAGATCAGAATAAGAGAGTGGGCTGCACTGAATACAGGGCAGACACAACAACAGTAAGCACAAATAAGTATGCACAAAGGCATGCACAGCATCAACAGCTAAAGCGGTAATAAACTGTGCCCAAAAAAAGTAAGAAAAAAAATTGAAAATTATTGAGGTTATTCACTGACCAAAGTTACTTGAGATGCCAAGGATGGCACATCCAACTTCTAAAACCTGGCGAAAGTGTTCTGTGAAGACCAGCCAGCCGCAAAACATATATCCTGAATAGACATGCCTTTAGACCAGGCCCACAAACAGGCGATAGCCCTCGTCGAGTTAGCTCTGATGTTGAGGGGGCATTCCTGTCCCTGGCTCGCATAAGCCAAAGTGATACTATCCAGTGAAAGAGCCTCAACTTAGAAACTGCTTGTCCCTTAGTACATCCACCGTAGCACACAAAGAGCTGTTCCGATTGTTGAAAGGCAACCGAGCGGTCTGTATAACCCCGCAAAGCCCTGACAGGGCAAACAGCGCTCTGAGCATCAGCATAATGTGAGGTTGACGGCTCGGAAGACAAAGCGGGTAGAGAAATGACGTGCGCTCAAAAGGAAGTAGAAACAGACTTAGGCACGTAACCTGGTCTCGGCTGGAGAGTGACACTGCAGTCACTGGGTCCAAAGCAAAAACAATCACCATCCACTGAGAACGCATGTAAATCTCCAATCCACTTGAAGAAGCAAAGCAGTTTTGAGAGAGAGCTCCTTAACAGCGATAGATGCCAAGGGCTCGAACGAGGGTAGAGAGAGAGCCTTCAGAACCAGTGCTAGGTCCCACGGCAGCACCAAAGGTGGGAGTGGGGGATGTAATCTCCTCGCCCCCCAGATAAATCAGACCACCAGCACATGCCTCTCGATCGATTGCCCGTAAACCGGGAAACGAAACTGTTAGGGTTGTGTAGTAAACAAGATGTACGAGGAGACAAGGAATCACTAGAAACAGGAATTTATTTACACTAAGAACTCAAAATACGCAGTACTACAAAAGGTATCAAAAACACAACGTGTCAAAGACAAGAACGGACCAGGAGTGAAGGACAACACAGGGTTTAAAAGCACAGAGAACAGATTAGGGAAACGAGACACAGCTGGGGCAAATAAACTCATAATGACTAATTAACAGGTGGAGTAACTGAACACTAACGAAGAGCGGGAAAACTAGGACACAGGACTGAACCAAAACCACTAAACAGGGGGAAACACAGGACAAACATGTAACAGAAGCCCCCCTCCTGCAAGGCACGTCCTCGCACTGTATAACTTTAATAGGGGTGGGGGGGGGTCGCCCTGGAGGCTGACGAGGACATGGGCTAACTGGAGTAGGAAGCCTCCAGGGCTGTGGCTGCAGGCTGTGTAGGCGGCCAGGGCGGAGCAGGCTGTGAAGGCGGCCAGGGCGGAGCAGGCTGTGAAGACGGCCAGGGCGGAGCAGGCTGTGCAGGTGACCAGGGCGGAGCAGGCTGTGCAGGCGACCAGGGCGGAGAGGACCCTTCGGGTGGCCGTGGCGGAGAGGCTCCTTTGGGCGGCCGTGGCGAAGACCCTTCGGGCGGCCATGGCGGAGGGAACTTTTCAGGCGGCCATGGCTGGGACGGGTAGCCCCCCCCCCCCAGAAAAAATTTCTTGGGGGGAATGATCAATTCTGGGACAGGCTTTGGGACAGGCTCTGGCTGAGCAGTCTCTGGCTGAGCAGTCTCTGGCTGGGCAGTCTCTGGCTGGGCAGTCTCTGGCTGGGCAGTCTCTGGCTGGGCATTCTCTGGCTGGGCAGTCGTGACGTGAACAGCCTCTGGCTGGGCAGTCTCTGGCTGAGCAGTCTCTAGCTGAGTAGACGAGACGTGAACAGTGGTACCAAAGGTTACCAAAGGTTAAACTCTTTTAAATTGTAAAAAAACAAAAACAAAAAAAAATTTAACAAATAAATAAATATATCTTCATATTTATATCTTGAAAGATAAATATACTGAGTAAGACAATTTGTAAAACTTTACAATATGGTGTCAATAGTTCCAGCATTAAACCCCATTCATTTCAGTGATTCTCAAGCACACTCGTTGGTAAGCTGATGAAAGTACTGCATTTTTGGCTTAACACATTAGTTGACCTCTCAGGAATCTAGCTAGTAGTGGTATTTTATGTAGCGCGTTATAGATCATGTTTATCGTTAGATAATAGATCGTTAGACTATAATTGTAGTTAGATAACTTGAGCAACACTTTAATAGCTACCACAACCAGATGCTAGTTGTCATATTTTACCAGTTTATAGTCTTTTTGATATCTTTTTCTCCCATAGTAGGTCAAATGAGTTTCAATGAAGACAGCCAATCCAAGGAATAGCCCATTCAAGGAATAGCGCATCACTGGCTATATTACGCCTACATAATACAGTTTTTGCGAATGCAGTTGGTTGCCTTGTATTATTTAACACTTTTTAAACTTCTGTATTGGTTTAAATTCAACATCTGCTTGCATTCACCTACCATCAGACAGGGGTGGGGGATAAAGAAAAATAATAATATTTAATTTTAAAATATGCACACATTCACTATTATTCGTGTCAATAGACCTATGTCAAAAAGCAAAATATTTCTTATTCTTGTCTCGTCACATTCAGTTATGAATTAGCCTACATTAATCATATGACGACATTTTTAACAATTTTCTCAGTTCTCTTTTCTCTTCTTTTCCCCACACACTTTCCATAGACATCACATCTGCACAAATAAAACACATATTATTTCTTCTGCTTTTTTTTCCTTTCTTTCTTTCTTTTTTTTTTTTTTTTTTAAAGAACATATAAACCTTTTTTTATTTTATTTTTCCTAAGAAGGGTGGGGTAGACTGCCCATTTCTTCTACTGAGTGTGGGGGTTTATTCTGCCCCATAGCAAATCACTCAGTTCTCCCAAAAGTACCTACTAACTATGCACAAAGTCCTTCAAGTACCTTGGGGGTCTTCTGTCCCTGGAAGGATATCTTTTCACTGGAGTGTTGAGAAGGACTAAAGCATTATCAGTGTCACGAACGCCGGTGAAGATTCCCCTGTCGGCCACCGGAGGTCTCACTCTCCTGAATACTAACGTTAGCTTTGAACTACACTTCCCAAGAACCCACATACAGGGACTGATTACTGCACACCTGATCCTCATCTCCAGACTATTTAAACCCTGCTTGTTCATACACACATTGCGAAGTCTTGTTTGCCCCGGCTGCATTTCTGAGCGTTATCTTCATTGTATCTTCTGTCTATGGTTTGACCCTCCCTGGATTACCGACTACGACTCTTCTCTGCCTGCCATTGATCTCTGTTTCACCTGGACTTTCACTCCTGTTGTCAGCTGTCAGCCCTGAACCACTGCCTGTTTTGACCACGTTTGATGTCCTGTCTCTGATATTGTTGTTTGCCCTGGTATCTCGACCCACGACTGTTTGTACACTGAGCTTTCTATATTTAAATAAACTGCAAATGGATCCTACTCAGCCTGCGTCTGTGTTACAGAAGACTTCGCCACCTACAGATCCAGCAGTTCTCATGCATCTGACCAGCGAGCTTTCTGCCCAAGCGACTCAACTGGCGGCTCACCATCAACAACTAAGTCGACTCACCACTATGACTGAGGAGTTGGTGAAAGCCGTACAGAGTCTCCATCAGCCCGCTCCTACACCCACTGCTCGAGCGCCTCAACCAAGTCAGGTACCGATTAAAATACCTCACAGTACACAATCTGCTAATCCACGTTTAGCCTTTCCAGAGAAATTTGATGGCGCCCCAACCAAATGTAAAGGCTTCCTTCCTGGCTCAACAACCTTCGTTATACTCAACGGATAACAATAAGATTTCGTTGGTGTGCTCTTTGCTCACGGGAAAGGCACTGGAGTGGGCAACAGCGGTCTGGGACATCCAAGGACTAGAGCGCGCCACTTACACTAACTTTATTCAACGTTTACGAGAAGTGTTTGAACATGCTGAAGGAGGAAGGAATCCTGGGGAACAACTACTTGCACTTCGTCAGGGAAGAGATACCGCAGCGCAAACTGTGTGGACAGATGATACAATGAAGATAACGTTCAGAAATGCAGCCGGGGCAAACAAGACTTCGCAGTGTGTGTATGAACAAGCAGGGTTTAAATAGTCTGGTGATGAGGATCAGGTGTGCAGTAATCAGTCCCTGTATGTGGGTTCTTGGGAAGTGTAGTTCAAAGCTAACGTTAGTATTCAGGAGAGTGAGACCTCCAGTGGCCGACAGGGGAATCTTCATCGGCGTTCGTGACAATCAGAAAACACAACATCTGGTCCTACACCAGAATTTTTGTTTACCAGTACAGGTGTATTAAGACTTGATGTTTCTACTGGCAGTGCTACTTGGGTTGACACTAGGTGACTACGATTCCGACGAAGAATACCCTTAGGTGAATCCACCAGGTAAGGTCTTGGAATCTCTGCTTTCGTAATCACAGTCCCTTTTTCTTTAGTGTCACTAATCCACACTCGCTCACCTGGATGCAACTGTGTTAAGTCATGTGCTCTGTGTCTTTTATTATACTGTTTACCTTGTTTCTCTCTCTTAACCATTTCCTCTGCTTTCAGACGATCCATGTCCATCCATCCAACATTGACGGAATAACTGAGACAGTCGTGCGAAGCTTGCGGCCCATTAGCAGTTCTGCAGGACTATATCCATTAGCTAATGGTGTTGCCCGATAAGAGCAAGATATGGATCTGCTGCTTTGGTAAGAAAATCATTCACAGTCCTCACTGCCCTTTCAGCTTCCCCATTGGCTTGAGGATATCTGGGACTGGACGTCGTATGAGCAAAACCCCACTCTTTGGCGAATTTCTTGAAAAATTCTGCACTGAATTGTGGTCCATTGTCTGATATCACCTCAGTAGGAATTCTGTGTCGGGCAAACATACTTTTGAGATGGGTTACCACACCTGCAGCAGTTGTTGATGACAGTTTCGCTATTTCCACAAACCGGGAAAAATTGTAAATCACCAGTAAGTATTGATTAGCTGTCCAGGTGACAGCTAAGGCCTCCTTTTCAATTTGCGCAAATCTCCTTTCCGTGTTTGTGAGTGCTCTTGATGCATAGGCTACAGGTTTAAGCTGCTTGTCACCTTGCATCTGTAGCGATACAGCTCCTAGCCCGTATGATGATGCATCAGCTGAAACAACTGCGGTGTTTTTTTGGATCGTAAAGAGCCAGCGGTGTGCTTAGATCTCTTTTAATGTTCTCAAAAGCTCTCTGTTGTTACCCTCCCCATGTCCACATATTCTTTTTCTGCAGTAGATCTCTCAAAGGCTGCGTTTTCTCAGCTAGGTTTGGTAAAAACTTCCCTAGGTGATTTATCATGCCCATGAATCTCTGCACTTCACGTTTGTTGGCTCGCTCATTTGTGAAACTGCACACACCTTTTCAGGATCTGCATGAACTCCTGACTCATCCAGTATCTGCCCAAGGAACTTCACACTCTTTTTAGAGAATTCACTTTTATTATTGAGAGTCACTTCTTCCTTTTGCAGTTTTTGCAGCACAGCAAAGAGACGTTCATCATGTTCTGTTTGGGACACTCCGAACACTAATATATCGTCCATGTGGCACAAGACTCCTTCTAGACCCTCCAGCAATTGCGACATCCTTTTCTGGAAATGTTCTGGAGCCGACGATATTCCAAAACAAAGTCGGTTGAAGCAGAACCTTCCAAAAGGAATAATAAAGGTGGTGAGGAGGGCTGAATTCTGTGATAAAGGAATCTGCTAAAATCCTGAGTTGGCGTCGAGTTTTGAGAAGACCGTGGTTCCTTCAAGTTGACCAAGAGCATGTTCCACAGAAGGAAGAATGTATCTTTCTCTGTTTACTGCGCAGTTGATCTTTATTAGATCTACATATGCGCACTGCACCGCTTGGTTTCGAAACAATGACCATGCCTGCGCATGAGTTTAGCTGTGCACCTGAATCTTGACCTGGTCCCAGCAGTATCTTTGAGGTTTTCTGCAGTTTAGCAAAGTTTTCCTCCTTAAACAGTTCTTCAGAAACCACCGTGACATCTGCTCTCATGTCCACTTTGAACACAGGATTATTCAGAATTATTCACTTTTAGTTTTATCGGCCAGGGGGCATCATTCTGCTCTGTACTAACAGTAGCTAAGAATGCTATGTAACTTTCTTGTACACCGCAAGTCATGTTTACTTAATTTATTCCTCTGGACCAGCAAACTTTTGCATAATGACCCTTTTTCTTACAAAGGTTGCAGTATGCTTGTCTCGCTGGGCATTGAAATTTGCTGTGAGATGGAGTTTTCCACACCACTTACATGAGATGGACTTTTCTGACACTGTTTGCTTCTCTGCCATCCTAGCAGGCTTCCTCTGCATCATACCTCGTCCTTTATTGTAAGGGCGTTGCTGTGCATGAACAATGTCAACATTTGTTATGTCACTTTTGAAATTGGCTTTCAGCTCCTCTTTCTGTTTCTTTACCAGCTCACTTTGGCGTACACGAGTGACAACCTTCTGAGTCCAGAATCCATCTGAAGTTGCTCTGACAATCTTTTATCTCTCAGTCCAAATCTGTCCCGAATCATTTCACTATATAATTCACCATAGCCGCAATGCTCAGCTAGGCAATGTAGTGCTGTGATGAAATTATCTGCAGACTCTCCTGTTTCTTGCTGTCTCATATTAAACTTTGCACGTTCAAATGTTACATTTCTTCGTACTACAAAGTGTTCATTCAGTCGCTCCATGACAGTATTATACTCACGCTGTTCTGGAGTGAGACGCAGTGATGTGAGGATGTCCTCTGCCTCATCGCCCATTCTATAGCCTACACGAGTGCATTCACTTGGTTGTCTTCTGCTTGTAACTCAGGTCCAGATGCAACTCTAAATCTTTAAAACCTTTTAATCCACTTTGGCCACTCTTCTGGTTTTGAAAAGTCAAACTTTTGAAGTGGCAGTACCTGAAACCAATCCATTTTCTCTTACGCAACTCATAGAGAGTGGTCTCTCAACTGAGGTTGTTGAGACCATTCTAAGCTCCAGAGCTCCAGCTACTAGGAAACTATATGCGCTTAAATGGAAAGTTTTTTCTGTATGGTGTCACCGACATCAGTGGGATCCGGTTAACTGTTCTGTGAACACAGTACTCGAGTTCCTGCAGGAGCGCTTTACGTCAGGTCTATGTCCTTCCACGCTTTAGGTCTACGTGGCGGCCATTGCGGCTTACCACGCCCTGTGGGGGGTACATCGTTGGGTCGAGACCCCCTGATTTCACATTTCCTTCGTGGCACACTGCGGACCAGGAAAGGCTGAACCTCTTGTGTCCAGTGCGAGCACTGGATACTTATGTTTATCGGACATCTTCAATGAGGAAGTCCGACCAGTTATTTATTTGCTTGGATCACCTGAGAAGGGTCTTCCTGCTTCTAAACAGACGGTTAGTAAGTGGATAGTTGAGGCTATTTCACTTGCATACGAGTACTCTGACCAGCCGTGTCCTTTGGCGGTCAGAGCTCACTCTACGAGGGGTATGGTGGCCTCTAAAGCCTTATTACTTGGAGTTTCTCTTCAAGACGTGTGTGATGCGGCAGGCTGGTCCTCACCGCTCACAATCATTAGGTTTTACTGCCTGGACCTGGATGCTGCCCCAGGTTCTCAGGTGCTTAGTGCTTAGTTACAACAGACTAACACTCAGGTACTTGGAATTCTGGCGCTTTGGGTATTCTCGTTCCCATGGCGTCGATCGACGCATCGTTGAGTTCCCTTCGTAAGGGAACGTCTCAGGTTACTATTGTAACCATAGTTCCCTGAGAACAGGGAACGAGACGATCCGTCACCCTGCCATACTTCCTGCATCCCTGTGATCGGCTTGCTTCGGCAATTTTCGAAGCTAATGCCGGTTTGCACCGGATGTGCTTTTATCATTTCCTGGTCATGACGTCACCCGCCCGTGACGCTCATTCTTTCCATTGGACTAGTTGACATAGATGCTTCAGACGCAGTCACACTGGGGGCGTTCCCATGGCGTCGATCGACGCATCGTCTCGTTCCCTGTTCTCAGGGAACTATGGTTACAATAGTAACCTGAGACGTTCTCTCGTGTCTTCCGGGGCGAGCAGACTCGCAGGAAGTTTTAAAGGTTCACCGAACGTGAAGTTACCAAGGATATAATTCAGAGTTCATCTCCCTCGGGAGGGAGAGGCGAAAATGAGACTGAACTTAGTAAAGACAGGAAAAACGGAGATGAGAGCTCACACTCCCATCTTCTTCCGTTGAGCGCAGCTTGCGTGTTTCCTTTAAGAGCCGCGGGGATTTCAAAGAGTCCTTTTAAAGTTGAAGTTGCAGGCTGTTCATTTCACTGAACGTAGGAAAGGAACGAAGACGAAAATAAAGAAAAGACTTAAAGAAAAGAAAATAGAAACGGAGGAAAACTCCCTAACGGGAGTCATGGGTCTTCTCTCTGGAAACGTAAGTGCTCTCAAGCGCTCTAGTGCTCAGTGAGAAACTTCTGTGTCAGTCTTTTATGGAGAGGAGGGGTTCACGCCTGCTTCGCGTACGTGAACCAATTATCTTGTATCTCGAGCGGGAAAAGTTCTTCTTTGTCTTGTCAGGATAATTTGTGATGGTATGAAATTTTGTCATTTCTACCCAGAAAGATTGTACACACAGAACAATACATTTTACTGTAATATCCTATGTATGACTTGTTTAGTCAAAACAAGACGGTCAAACAGGTACCAAGAATGGCCGGAAAGAGTAGAAGAAACGTAAAGTTACATTCATACGCAGAATTACACACATTTAATGTTCACTCACACAACTATAAAGCCATGATACCGGCTACCATGACCTAGGAAAGATCAAATTCAGGTTTATATATTTCTTAAGTGGTTATACTTATAGAAAATATAAGATTGCAGCGTCTATTCCTCTTTCTTTATCAGAATTCAAGTGGGAGCTGTGACTCCCTTGGAATTCCTTTTGGGGGTCATAAAGTTTATGACCTAGCAAGAGGGGGAGTTACCGAAGGTGATCCTGTTAGGGAATCTTTCTTTGGAAGTATACTTAAGATTCGAAGTTACAGAACAGTCTCAAATTTAATCTATAGAATAAGACAAAACTAATTAGATATGCATGCATACAGGAAGGTCAGATACAATTCTGTGTTATATACATTAAGGACATTTCTATCCTAAGTTACCCACAAAGGACGTTTGTGTGTGTGTGTGTATCAGAGTTCAGTCAGCGTTTCCTCCGGGGAATTCTGGGTGTGTACCACGTGAGGGCTAGTTCGCAAATGGTTGACTTCAAGACAAAAGGGTAGTGTATGTAAATCCACTTATCAGTCTACGGAGACATAATCATTGATGAGGGGGGGGGGGGAACTAGCTTGAGACCCTGAATGGATCAGTTCTTATTCTTTGTGACTGAACACAAATTGCAAGCAGTGTAAGGATTTGAGAACAACGGGGACCTGTTTCTTGATTGCGCAATGTGTCATAAATTAAGTTAATCAATGACCTGCTGGCAGACATTGGGGCACCACATCACATGATTCAAGGTTTTGTGAATTAAACATATATGTGTTCATATTTGTTCAGTAGTGAAAGGAGAACAATCAGGATTCGGTCAGTCGCTACATACCTTTTTATTCTCCCCCAACTCCCCACTAGGGGGCGGTATTTAACCATATCACATTTAACCATATCACTGCGGGGGGCGCTACTGAGGTTCACATGGAGTAGACGCGTTTCATCAAGCTCCTCCACGCCAAGTTTTTTAAGTTGATGGAATTAGTTACCGTCTTACTATTTTATTTCGTATAAGTTTATTTTGAACTTCTACTTAGCTTGTGTCTCTCACCTGATACGCGAAAATGCCTTTAAAACCAGCAAAAGCCTCAAAGTTCTGGCCCTCAGCCTTCAGCTAACGTTAGCTGTGATGAAGCTAATCTCCCCGCTAGTCATGCTTCTACCGACGATATGCCATTGATGTGGGAAAAGATATCAAACAAGATTCTTGCAACCATAAATGAAAGATTTGACAAGTTTGAAGAAGATTTTCGATCTCTACAGACATCGGTACGGGAAATTGCGGAGAGAATGGAGACAGTCGAGGGTCAGACACGGGACCACGAGGGCCGCATATGCTCTCTCGAAGCGGCTATGTCAGATTTACAAAAGACGAATAAAGCTCTTCAAACGAAGGTCAACGACTTAGAAGGGCGATCGCGACGCAACAATATAAAAATAATTGGTATTCCTGAGGGAGAGGAGAAAGGAAGACCCACTGAGTTTGTTGCATCGTTGATCCCAAAACTACTGGGCGAGACTTACTTTCAGGGACCGCTGGTCATTGACAGAGCTCACCGGGCTCTCAAGCCAAGGCCGTCAGATGGGGAGAGGCCCCGCATCATCATTGCACGAGTGCATTTCTTTCAAGAAAAGGATTTAATCCTTCGACTTCGCCGAGATCGCACCCTGGAGTATAACGGACACAAGGTATATATCTTTCCAGACTATACTGCAAAAGTGATGGAACAGCGAAGAGCATTCGGTGATGTGATGCGTAAGTTGAGAGAGTTAAAAGTTGCACACAGTCTCCGATTTCCTGCACGCCTCCGTGTTCAGCACAACGGACAGTTCAAGACCTTCACTGACCATGCAGAGGCTGCGACATTTGTGGAGACCAGGCTGAGGAAGGAGTAGATAAATATGCCCAACACTAGTATCACTCTTAAAATATAATTTATTTATTTTTGTCTTTTAAAAAAGGAAAAATTGCATATTTTTATTATCTTTTTGTACTGCCTGCAGATATGCTATTTTTGTTATGTTTTTGTTTTATTAAGAGTGTTTACAAGACGCATATATATATACACGGCGCTACCGTTAATTGTTCTAGAACTTGAAATGTTTATTACTTGGGATCGAAGTGACTGGAGCTGGATCCCCTTACTACTTACATGCGAGTGGTGTTCTCGGGTCGGAAAGGGGACAAAGTGCTTCAATTCGGGGAAGCCAGATGTGGGAGGAGGCACGTCTTGATTTTGCCAAGTGGGAGATGTCCTGAGACCAATATCTTTATGATGACCCTGGGACAACAACTGCCTCAGCCAATCAACGTTTATGATATCATCACTGTGTTTTTCGTTTTTAAATGTTCTGTTTAAAAGTAGACAACAAGCTTTCTATATTTCTCAAGTCTGTGAGGCAAGTAGGCCTACATTATACGCTGAGTTTCGGTTCATTTATGAGACGAGAGTCCAGTTCACGCGCCGGCGACTCTGTGTCATGATGATCTATTTTCTACTATATTTACTTATTTATTAAATCCAGGCAATTGGTTGATGAAACATTAATTTAAATTAAGATACAATTAATAAAAAACGAAATTTACTTTAAAGAAAGGCTTTGTGCTTTCTGAAGTCTCTGTGAAAGTTTTAAAGTCGCTTTCAGAGCGGTCATGTCCGTAACAGAGAACTGTCACGTCCGTAACATTGTTTTTTTCCTCATAAATGCGAACACGAAAAATAAAATAAAAAATAATATTTTATGTTCTGTGGAGGCCGACCCTCCTTCATCCGGTTATTAGCCTACTTTTGTTTTGCGCAGTGTAATTCATAGAATTATTTAAAAATATTTTGCCACCTAAAAGTTAAAGATTTGTTGTGTCACGTCACATGTGTATTTCGCTCATATTAAATATAAAACGCATGTTTAGACTGATATTTTTCTAATGTCTTGACTCCTTTAATAAGGGGGTATGGATATATAAACAGACGTGTCAGTATTAAATGCATTTTCTGATAATTTATATTTCAAGTTTTGACAGCAAATGTCACGTCCATAACGCTGGAATTGCTCCAATTTTAAAGAATTTATCCTCAACTATTTTTTTAGTGTAGGTCTGCGTATTGTATTAGCCTATTTAACTTCAAATAATTCTAATAGTAGCCTAATTTAAAAATGTGGTAGCTCTACGTCTAACACATCACACTCCACTGTTATGGTGGCAATTTCAGTAGATTTACTCACTAACATTGTTGTGGAAACACAATAAGAATGGAAACTAAAATATGGTAGTATCGTACAGCGCACATTCTATCAGCTGAAGTTCTGGCGCCTCAGTCCCAATCAGTGACGTGCGGTGATGTCTTAAAGAGGCTAGGCACTGAGTTATGAAAGCCAGATTACCTGATTTATTGTTTGGGTTAAAAATACGTAATAACAGTAAACGTTACAAATCAGGATGTATATCGTGTACTTTCTCTCTCTCTCTCTCTCTCTCTCTCTCTCTCACGCACGGGGACATGTCCCCACCACTTTTTATCAGGGTCGATATTGTACCCATAACTTTTTTTAACATTTCGAGACACGGATGTATGTACCTAATACAACTAAATAAAAAACCTCCAGTTAACTAGCAGAGCATTAAATAAGAGACGATTTAGAGCTAAAATGTGCTGTTTTGAAATCAAGCAGAGTGCTCGTTGCCGCTGCGATTAGTGGATTAGAGCGTCAAAACAAGCCCAATATTATTAGATTATTTAGTTTATTATTATTATCATTTATTATGAATTAAATGAGACTGCAACATATTAAACTGAAACCATTCATTTATTAGAAAAGGATAAACTGATTAGGAACTGCAACAAAGCGGAGGGCACGCACTATCCTCATCTCCGATCTCCTGTGAGGCTGTATAGGATTGGAGAGATGGAAAAGGACAAAAAGCAGGAAAAGACAAGAGCATTAAGGGGAGCTGTAACATATATTTAGCTTAATAAAATAAATTTGAACCATGTATCTTCTATAACTGTAAAACCGATGTCTGTTAGACATCAAAATGATTTGCATTCCGCTTGTGTTTTTCTGTGCTTACATGTTGCAGGAGGTCTCCATGGTGAGCACGAATCTCCGTTTTACAGTAGGCTACCTGCACATCGCTTTACTCTGATTACTAGATCACCAACCACTTGACCTATCCAGTCTTTAAGTAGTTTATCCTTTTCCCAGTCTTTGTTGTTCTTTTTGCCATACTTGGACCACTTCGTTGGAGGCATTGTTTGTAGAAATTGAAATCTGTGTATTTACGTCTATCATAGTTTCGATTACAGCGTGGAGCGCGCCTGCCTGCACGTTAAACGGGCTTTTTCTCCAATGAGGGGGATAAGGGGGGGATTCGGCGGAATGTTTTGACGAATTACGCCACAGAACTTATATGATTGCACTGATTGGCTATAGCTGTGAGCAGACAGTGTCAATCAATGTATTGGAGATCGAGAAAATGACAACAGTGAGATGTAAAGAAAACAAAGTTGCTTGTCCGATTTACCTAACAAGCAACCATATTTTTTTAATAAGCCTAAAAAACGCAACCCGCAACCCGTGCTGTTTAAACGCGACATGCTGGCACTCGCACATTCTTCATTGGACGCCCGCTTCAATCGATCGCTTTATGCCGTTGCGGAGACTCTCTATTCATAATAACAAAACAAAATGCACACAAACATGTCCCTGCTAATCACTGATGAACATATTTGGTTATTATGAGAAAAAAACTATACAAGTGCAGATTAGAACCCAGAACCCTCTGACACGCTTGGCAAAAGTTCTGCCACTGGACCATTACAGTACACAAGCATTTATAGCGGAGCTATGCATTTGTTTCGCATAAATTAGTTAGGGGTGGTTCAGGATTTGGGACATCGGACCTCATTTCCAAGTTAGCCTGGGTGTTATTTATCAGTGAAGACCATTTTCAAAAAATTTCATCCAGTCCTTCCAGTTTCATAGTTCGCCGGTGCTAGGCTAGCGCGAGTCAACGGTAACTGCTAGCCTGCCATTAAAAACAGTTTTACCCACTCCACAGTACACCAAAAGCAAATAAATTATAACGCCGGACTATCGATGTAAATGTCTGTTGAGAGATGTCCCTTTCATAGCATTGCAATAGTTATACTTTGTTCCCTGTATTTATTAGCACAGTCTACAGCAGTGGCGGAGTGATATTAAGTTGCCTAGGCAACCGAGAGAGAGAGGTAGTACAGGTAGTCCCGACTGTAGTGCGCTTCGGTTCCCTTTCGTTGTCACTCCGAGTTACGTCGGATGATGACGAATGGGGTTTCGCTTAGAAAGCCTATCAACTTCGAGTATTACAAAACGAGCCAATGGCAAAGAAATGCCATGGGTCTGCGGAATTTGCATGACGTAACTCCGCCCCACCTCGTGGGTATAAAAGGAGGAAGTCCGCAACAGCAGTTTATGTTTTCGCTTCGGAGCCAAGTGTATTCTTCTCTCCACAAGCCATCTCTGAATTGTCAGCTTTACAAACGAGTACCTCGAGTGTTGGTGTGACGGCGATCCACGGCGAGCGCGTGCTTCCTGCTGATCTGTTGCAGTGGTCTGCCAGTCGGTGCGTGTCTCCCCGGGTGCTTCAACACTTGAGTTTTCTCTCAATAAAAGAGCTTGCACGCGGCACGTCTTTTTAAAGACGGCTCGCCCGTGCATTTAAAAAAAAATAAAAATAAATTAATGGTGCGGCAGCTTGGTATCGGACTCTGATGGGCACGAGCGTTGTCTAGTATGTTTGGGCTTGATCATGCTAGAGCAGAGCTCGTGGATGACTCATGTTTTCTCCATGGAAACATGATCATCGCGTCATTAAGGTCGAGACTCGGTGAACTCACATGAGTGAGAGTCCCCTCCTCCACCCCCCGATCTTCGGCTGGTGGCCAGGGTGACCTGAGGGTTTCGGTCTGGAGCAAGGCGCCGACTATGTGTCCGCGACCCCAGCCCCCCTCTTCAATGACGGTGCCCGCTAGTGAACAGGTGATTCCCACGGGTCTACCCTCTGGTGGCCCGTGTGTTTCATTTGAAGCTACAGAGGATGATATTATGTTTGTAGCAGCTTCACTAGGTGGGTTTGATTTTCCTGGAAGTGACGACTCGTCAAGTCTGATCCGGAGATGACGGCCATGCTTTCCCGGGACGATTGGTTTTTGGGTGAGGCCGCCGACCCTCGTCCACGGCAAACCCCAATACCGTTCTTCCCGGACGTGCATGATGAGATCAGGGACCATTCGCTGATCTCATCCGCCTTTCCTCCCCTCGATGGGGCCGCTGCCCGTGGGTACACTGGGGTTCCCCCGGCTGAACGCTCTGTTGCGATGCTATGTGTCCTCAGAGTGCTTCTTCTCGGCGCAATCCTAAGCACCCGTCCGTGGCCTGTAGTTTTTCGTCTACGCTTGTGGCGAGATCCTATAGCGCCACGGGACTGGCGGCCGCCTCACTGCGTGCCATGGTCATTCTGCTGGTCCACCTGACCCAGATGCTCATGGACCTGCACGAGGGCGGGACTGACCCAGGGCTCTTCACTGAGCTGCGCGCCGCCACTAACCTTGCTCTCCGAGCGACGAAAGTGGCCGTACGCTCCCTGGGTCAGGTGATGCTCACCATTCGGTGGCCGTACCTGTTTGATGTGCTGGATGTCGAACGGACCCGTCTGTCCGACATTTCCATATCCCAGGTCGGCCTCTTCGGCGGTGCGGTTGAGGGCTGGCCCAACAGCTCTCAGCCGTCCATGAGCAGACTGACGTTGATTCTGTCCCGACGGCCCCGCCGTCCGCTCAGATCCCTCGGTCTGCCCACCGCCAAGGGCGCCCTCCCGCGGCTCCCACCCTGCCCGTTCACCCGGGCCGGCTCTGGGGGCCGCGGGCGGACGCCACAGCCCTCTCTAGCCCCGCCCCCCGCTACACGCCGGGTTAGGTGGCGCTCTTGAGAGGGGCTCCCCAGAGATGGGACTCAGTTCTTTCCAGGAGTTGGGAGCAGGACCACTCCTTTCCCCGGTGGAGGGCCGGGGAAGAATCCTTATTCGCAAAGAACTGACTCTCCCGTCTCTGAGCACACAGAGTTCTCGGACGACACAGAGCGCCGCCCTCTAGCCGTGCTGTCCTCGTCCCCCTCTGTCCCAGAGGTGGTTGACAGGGCGTGCCGTCCACGGACCACTTCGCCCCTGTCCCCCTCTGTCGCCAGACCCCTGGCAGAGCAGGCCCCCGCGGGACGACCAGCCGGGTCCTCCCCTGGCCCCCTCTGCCAGGGCGCGGTTGCTAACTGTGCCCCCACACCGGGCCGCTATGCCGTCCACGTCTGGGCCAGTTACTCCGCTTCGCTGCCCCTCCGGGGGGACGCCTGTCGTCGCGTGATCCCGCCGGTTCATTTCCTGGGAGCCTGGCTAGAACTTCCCCGTCTGTCCCGCTGGATTGCGCGTTCCGTCAGGCTCGGCTTGCGATTCAGTTCGCACGGTCTCCTCCCCGCTTCAGGGGAGTCCGCTCCTCTTTGGTCGGTGGCAATGCCCCCGTCATGAGAGCAGAGATTGCCACCCTGCTGGCGAAGGGTGCAATCGAGACTGTCCCTCCAGCCGAGATGAGGTCCGGCTTCTACAGCCCTTACTTCATTGTCCCCAAGAAAACCGGTGGGTTACGGTCAATCCTGGACTTGTGCGTGCTGAACCGCTCCCTTCACAGGCTGCCGTTCAAGATGCTCACCGCCAAACGCGTTTTCGAATGCGTGCGTTCCCAGGATTGGTTTGCAGCGATCGACCTGAAGGACGCCTACTTCCATGTCTCCATTCTTCCTCGCCACAGACCGTTCCTACGGTTTGCTTTCGAGGGGCAGGCATACCAGTTCGTGGTCCTCCCCTTCGGGCTGGCCCCGTCTCCTCGCATCTTCACGAAGGTCGTCGAGGCTGCCCTTGTTCCCTTCGGGAGCACGGGGTTCGCATCCTGAATTATATCGACGACTGGCTGATCCTAGCTCACTCTCGAGATCAGGTTTGCGAACACAGGGACCTAGTGCTCCGGCACCTAGCTCGTCTGGGCCTTCGGGTCAACTGGGAGAAGAGCAAACTTTGCCCCGTGCAGAGGATCTCTTTTCTCGGTATGGACATCGACTCGGTCGCCATGTCCGCGCAGCTTACGAGCGAGCGCGCGCAGTCACTGCTGACTTGCCTGAGACAACTCAAGAGCAAGAGTGCGGTCCCACTGAAACATTTTCAGAGGCTCCTGGGGCATATGGCATCTGCAGCCTCGGTCACGCCGCTCGGATTGCTTCATATGAGACCGCTTCAGCTTTGGCTTCGCGACCGAGTCCCGAGGTGGGCATGGCAACAAGGCACGCTCCGAGTACCAGTTACTCCGACCTGCCGTCAGTTCCTCACCCCGTGGTCGAACCTCAGTTTTCTCAGGGCGGGTGTCCCCCTGGAACGAGCTTCCCGGCATGTTGTTGTCTCAACAGATGCCTCCACCACGGGCTGGGGCGCCATGTGCAATGGACATGCTGCTGCGGGCTCCTGGACAGGACCCCAGCGGCTGTGGCATGTCAATTGCCTCGAGTTGTTGGCAGTACGTCTTGCCCTGCACCGCTTCCGGGCGATGCTCCGGGGTCAACACGTGCTAGTCCGTTCAGACAATACCGCCACTGTAGCGTACATCAACCATCAAGGTGGTCTACGCTCCCGCCGTATGTCACAACTCGCCCGCCACCTCCTCCTATGGAGTCAGAAGCATCTGAGGTCGCTTCGAGCCATTTTCATTCCTGGAGCGCTGAACTGTGCAGCCGACGAGCTCTCACGGCTTCAGCCCCTCCCTGGAGAATGGCGACTCCATCCCCAGTCGGTTCAGCTGATTTGGGACCAGTTCGGGGACGCACAGATAGATCTGTTTGCCTCTCACGACTCGACCCGTTGCGCCCTGTATTTTTCCCTGGCCGAGGGCACGCTCGGCACGGATGCACTGGCGCACAGCTGGCCGCCGGGCCGCAAATATGCGTTTCCCCCAGCGAGCCCTCTTGCGCAGACCTTGCGCAAGGTCAGGGAGGACGAGGAGCAGGTCATTCTGGTCGCGCCGTATTGGCCCAACCGGACCTGGTTCCCCGAACTTGTACTCCTCGCGACAGCACCTCCCTGGCCCATTCCTCTGAGGAAGGACCTTCTTTCTCAGGGACGGGGAACCCTGTGGCACCCTCGCCCCGATCTCTGGAGCCTCCACGTGTGGCTCCTGGACGGCTTGAGGTAGGTTTGAGTACCCTTCCACCAGCGGTGGCGGCTACCATCACTTCCGCTAGAGCGTCGTCCACGAGACACGTCTATGCGTTGAAGTGGAACCTCTTCGTCGACTGGTGCTCTTCTCACCGAGAAGACCCCCGGAGATGCTCGATCAGCGTTTTGCTTTCCTTCCTTCAGCAAGGGTTGGAGCGAAGGCTGTCTCCCTCCACCCTTAAGGTCTATGTTGCCGCCATTGCCGCACATCATGACCCCGTCGAAGGTAAGTTGGTAGGGAAGCACGACCTGGTCATCAGGTTCCTGAGAGGAGCGAGGAGACTATATCCTCCTCGCCCTCCTCTCGTTCCCTCTTGGGACCTCTCAGTGGTTCTAACTGCCCTGAAGAGTGCTCCCTTTGAGCCTCTGCAATCAGTTGAGCTTAAGTTCCTGTCTATGAAGACAGCGCTCCTGGTTGCACTGGCCTCCATCAAGAGGGTAGGGGACCTGCACGCATTCTCCGTCGACGAAGCGTGCCTGGAATTCGGACCGGCTTTCTCTCACGTGATCCTGAGACCCCGGCCCGGATATGTGCCCAAGGTTCCTACCACTCCCTTTCGGGACCAGGTGGTGAACCTGCAAGCGCTGCCCCCGGAGGAGGCAGACCCAGCCTTGGCACTGCTCGGTCCAGTACGCGCTCTTTGCGCCTATGTAGACAGGACGCAGTGTTTCAGGACCTCACACCAGCTCTTTGTCTGTTATGGTGGGAGGCTGAAGGGAAAGGCTCTCTCCAAGCAAAGGTTGTCTCACTGGATAGTGGACGCCATTGCTTTGGCATACCAGCAGCAAGGCCGACCGTGCCCCCTTGGTGTGAAGGCCCACTCCACCCGGAGTGTGGCATCCTCTTGGGCTCTAGCGCATGGCGCCTCGCTAACAGACATATGCAGAGCTGCAGGCTGGGCGACACCTAACACATTCGCCAGATTCTATAATCTCCGAGTGGAGCCAGTGTCCTCTCATGTACTCGCTTCAACTAGCTAGTACCGGACCCGCTCAGGTGTCTTCGCTTGCTCGCCATTCCACTCCACGGACTGGATACGTGCGATATTCTCCTCAGGTGATCTTCCCCGAAAGCCCTGAGCTCCTCCAGCACTCCTGACGTCGGCGCCAGTGTCTCTGCCTGCGCGTCGGCTAGGTGCCTCCCGTGTGCATGGTCCCTCCCCTGAGCGACCCCCACATGTGTATTTCCACTGTAAGCCTCTCTGAGCATGTGTCTTTCCCTTGGCAAGCCAGCTTGCCACCCCTGGGGTTGAAATATTCCACCTGCGGCTGGACACCCCAGTGTTCTCCATATGTTTCCTTCGGGTCATATGTGTATTCTCTAAGTCCCCCCCCCTCTGGGTTGGCATTAATTGCATACTTCCCCTAGCTTGGGATATGCTTCCCAGTGTACCTTGGTATTCCTGTGTTAAATGGAGTCCTTCGTCCAGTCTATGACAGGGATCTTGATTTACGCAGGGCACTGGAAGACAGCTGAGAAGGTGGCGTGATTAGACTGGTAACCCCATTCGTCGTCATCCGACGTAACTCGGAGTGACAACGAAAGGGAACGTCTACGGTTACGTATGTAACCCTCGTTCCCTGAGTAGGGAACGGAGAGGTTACGTCTGCCTGCCACTTTCCGCGGTACCGCGGGGATCGCCTGAGCTCAGTCTTGGCTCCTCAGCGAAGAAACATAAACTGCTGTTGCGGACTTCCTCCTTTTATACCCACGAGGTGGGGCGGAGTTACGTCATGCAAATTCCGCAGACCCATGGCATTTCTTTGCCATTGGCTCGTTTTGTAATACTCGAAGTTGATAGGCTTTCTAAGCGAAACCCCATTCGTCGTCATCCGACGTATCGTCTCCATTCCCTACTCAGGGAACGAGGGTTACATACGTAAACGTAGACGTTCTGTGTTTACATTTCGGCGCAGTACTACTAACCGGAGTAAAGTAAAATTCCGCCGCTGCTGAGAAACTGTCTCCACTGATAAATAACACCCAGGCTAACTTGGAAATTAGGTCCGATGTCCAAAATCCTGAACCACCCCTTTAATGTCCACTGCAGCATCAGAATGCAACCATTCTTAATCCTTAATTGTTGCACAGTGGCATATTATGTTTGTCAGTCAGCAAAAGTAAAATCACACACTGCTCAATTGAATATGAAGGCAAATGGCTTGCATTGATTCAACCACATTTATAAATTCAATATTAAGCCCAAAATAGTTTTTGACTCACCAATTGGTAGATTATTTGTACATAAAATCCATCTGCCGCTCTTTCCTCGTGAAGACATTGATCACCGCTTTGAAGAACTCGTCTTTACGGGCCTTCAGTTTGCAAAGTCTCTGGCTCTCAATTGACAGAATGGCAAGGGCTGAAAGACGTGCTTGCCCGGTCCAGTTCCGACTGTAGGTTTTGATCCGTTTCAGAGTGGAAAATGTGCGCTCCACCGACGCTGTAGTGGCTGGTATTGTCAATACCAGTTGCAGCAACTTTGTTGCTTCAGGAACTGTTGCTTCCAAGTCATGTTGAATTAAAAAGTCAAGAAGCTGTGTCGGTGATTTGCCCCCGAGTTCTTGTGAGCCATACAACCCCACAAGGTCACTTTTCAGCCTGACGAAGTCAAAGTACCTTGCATACTTTGACAGCTTCTCCAGTTTGCTGTCATCAAACTGGCGCAACATCTCTTCAAACTTTTTACAATCTACCAGTCCAATGAAATCAAGATCAGAAAAATTATCCACAAACTTGTTCTTCATCTGAACATTAACATTGTCCAGAATGCAGTAGTAGATGCGAGCTCGTTCTGTTTTGTTTGACAGCTCATCTCGTGTCTCGCGGTGAACGAGGCCCATTTCATCACATCTTTCCTCAAAGTGTGCATGAAAACGGTCAAAATCCTGTCGCTTGCTGTCCAACACTTTCATTGTGTCTTTGATGCGATTACAACAGAATCCGATATCCATGGTTTTGAACTGAAGGATGCTAAAGAGAGCATCGGTGTCATTGAAGATCCCTTCAAAAGCAAGCAGTAGGAAACAGGTGGACCGTTTTGAAAGCCACAACTCAAACCCAGCAGCCATTGCCAATGTTTCACCGTCCCAGTTGTCTGTATTGTCGCCGATTGCTTTAAACATGGCACGTAGATCTGGAAGGTGAAATAAAATCATTTGGACCAGCCTTGAATTGGAGCTCCACCTGGTTGCTGCTGCTCTGGGTATGCGGCGTTTGACAGTCTCATCCAGGAAATGTGTGCGTTTGGATGATTTGCTAAAAAAAAGCAGAAAGTCCCTCAGCTGTCTTGAAAAATGTTCTGCACTCGGGGATGCATTTCGCGGACTGGGCTAGAACCAGATTCAACTTGTGTGCATAGCAATGCGTGAATATAGCTTCGGGCAAATTTTCTTTAACTTTTGCCTGCACACCATTTAGCTCTGAGGCCATGACAGAGGCTCCATCGTATGTCTGCGTAACCAATTTATCGCAACAGTTGTATTTCTCTAACGTGCCCAATACATACTGCGAAATAGCTGCTGCTCTCCGGCCATTGCTGACATCATCAAAGCCAAGAAAGGCTTCTTTTACTTTACCTCCACATACATAACGTACAACAACAGATATTTGGGCTTTATTTGTCACATCAGTCGACTCGTCCACCTCCACAGCAACAAAGGGGGCCGCATTTAGGTCACTCCTAATGTCAGCGAGGAGCACGTCTGCCACTGAGTCGATCAGATCATTTTGTATTCTGTTAGATGTTCCAGAAAATACAGTAGATGTCTAGCCAACCTCTCGTCTTTCTCAGCTAGCACATCCAGCAACTCGATGTAATTGCCCCTATTGCTAGAGCTAGCGCTTTCATCATTGCCACGAAAAGCAAGCTCTTGCTTTGCAAGGAAGCAGGTCGCATTTATCAGATCCTTCAAAACCTCTCGGTTTTCCGTTACCTTTTCATTGTGGTAGGTTGTATTCAGCCTCCTTTGCTCGTCAAGTCCAAGGTCGATCCGAGATATTCCAAAGGTTTTCAGTGTAATTTAGACACTGGATGTGAGCGGACGAGTTTTCATGCTTGGTTAAAGCTGCGGGCAGGTTGTTCAGATCACAATATCCCGCTGAAGTCCAAACAGTCTGACTCTTAGAAAAAAGCAGGCAGGGATAGCAGTACAGCCGCTGATTGTTAGCACAGCCACATAGCCAATCTTTTCTTCCATACCAGTCCGTTTGAAACGATCAGACCATTTTTGGGCCCTTTTGCTGATATAGTCCATCTAAGGCTGGCGTAGACCTCCCTCTAGCAATTAACTGAGCTTTTGAATTAAAATCGAGCTTGGAAAAATTTCTTAATTCTTTGATCACGGCCGGTGCTGTCATTTTGACGTTGAATTTGACTTCGAATTTGGCGGGGATTAGGCACGTAGGCTAACTATGGCGTAATGACGTTAGCTGCGCAAATGTCCAGTAATATCTCGATTTTAATTGGTCCATGTCTGATCTGCAACGTAGATGATTACGGGAATACCATATTTACGTCCAAAGGCACAGCAGATTTGTGCTTTTTTCCGTACATGTTAAAGAATACAGGATCGAAGTGCGCATGCGCAACATGGGTTTTTCGTTTGTCGTCTGCAATGAATGGACAGTAAAAGCACTGCTTATTCTACCATTTGATTATGCGTAACTGCTACATTTGTCATCATAACGTCTAAACAATTGGAATAACACACATATTGCATATTAAATCACAAGAATAAACAGTAAAAATACAAATTTATTATTTAATAAACATTTTTATTTTTGAATTTTGGCAGGGTAGGCAGTGCCTAGCTTGCCTACCCAGACCGCACGTCAGTGGTCCCAATACACTCAACGTACATTCATATCACATGTTAATGCCGCGGTAGAGTTACACTCACAGGACACTGCACTTATTCGCAATCACAAAAGTTCATTATTTGCTTGTGCTTTAAAGCTACGCCGGGTAAACATTTAATTGGCGTTCTGTACATGATGCACTTTTTCTGAGCGCGTACTGAAGTGCGCGCGCACTGTCAGGCAGCGCCAAACTGGATTTTTGTTGGTTCAGACCCATCTGATAGCGATGGGGGACCGAGACCGAGAGAGCTACATAAAGCTACATGGAAAAATATGCACCAAACAAGCCACTTTGAAATGTTGCTGTTTTCATGAATACAAAAGTTGGGTGACCCTCCCCCTAGACTAAAAAAAGTTGAATGACCCTCCCCTCAACAAAGAATAAAAGACATGACCCTCCTCTATTTTCCTCCGGTGGCCCTTTCCATAAATACCGAACGGTCCCTAAACATATTTGTTTTTAGAATAGCATTTTTCCACCATTGAAGTAACGCTAATAACCTTAACAGGAAAATTGCAAGCCAAAATTGATCAGCATCGCTGACGTTCTGGCTCAAAAAATAAAAACATTAAAATAAGAAAATACTGTTTAGATGTTTATATTTTTTTAGAGTGTTAGAAAATGAGCTGGGTTTACGGCTAAACCAAGCTAATTTTCTGCCGGTGCGACAGTTTGTTAGCGCTCGCACTGCATGGTGCCACAGAAAAGTTTCCTAAAATCTCTTTAAGTACGTTAGCATTTGCGCGTCGCACTGACCATTCAGCTTGGGGAGACGTGGGTCAGCTTGGCGTGATTCGCTGCGAGATCCAGGGAGAAACGTTTGAATTGGCTTATTTATTTTGATGTTGTCCTCAGACAATCATATGTTGACCTCAAGTCGTCACTGATTTATTCTGTAACATGATGTTGTCCTCAGACCATCATATGAATATGTTGACCTCAAGTCGTCACTGATTTATTCTGTAACATGATGTTGTCCTCAGACCATCATATGAATATGTTGACCTCAAGTAACCACTGATTTATTCTGTAACATGATGTTGTCCTCAGACCATCATATGAATATGTTGACCTCAATTTATCACTGATTTATTCTGTAACATGATGTTGTCCTCAGACCATCATATGAATATGTTGACCTCAAGTCATCACTGATTTATTCTGTAACATGATGTTGTCCTCAGACCATCATATGAATATTAACCTCAAGTAATCACTAATTTATTCTGTAACATGATGTTGTCCTCAGACCATCATATGAATATGTTGACCTCAAGTCGTCACTGATTTATTCTGTAACATGATGTTGTCCTCAGACCATCATATGAATATTAACCTCAAGTCGTCACTGATTTATTCTGTAATGAGGTCAACATATTCATATGATGGTCTGAGGACAACATCATATGAATATGTTGACCTCAAGTCATCACTGATTTATTCTGTAACATGATGTTGTCCTCAGACCATCATATGACTATGTTGACCTCAAGTCGACACTGATTTATTCTGTAACATGATGTTGTCCTCAGACCATCATATGAATATGTTGACCTCAAGTAATCACTGATTTATTCTGTAACATGATGTTGTCCTCAGACCATCATATGAATATGTTGACCTCAAGTAATCACTGATTTATTCTGTAACATGATGTTGTCCTCAGACCATCATATGAATATTAACCTAAAGTAATCACTGATTTATTCTGTAACATGATGTTGTCCTCAGACCATCATATGAATATGTTGACCTCAAGTCGTCACTGATTTATTCTGTAACATGATGTTGTCCTCAAATCATCATATGAATATTAACCTCAAGTAATCACTGATTAATTCTGTAAGATGATGTTGTCCTCAGACCATCATATGAATATGTTAACTTGTACGTAACATCTTGGTTTTACTCAAATTTTTAAACAAATGGCTTACAGTACTTTCATGAGATTATCATGGGTTTTTAGGTCTTAACATTATTTATGTTTTTTGCTAATTTTTTGTGTCTTTGGTTTTTAGGTTGTATACATCAAATATGGAGGAATTTATAAAGACATCTGTATACAAAGAGGAGAGATTTAAAGGAAACAAAAAAGAGACAGATATAACAGTCCATGTATTAGAAAAGGATTTGGATGCTTGTGAATTTATTCAAGAAAGGCTCACTACCATAAACGCATCCAAAGATGCCAACTTCAGGAATGTGAATTCTGCAAGTCTGCAAAATCAGAAAAATGGATATTTCTTGTTTACATGCAAACGCTCTGGAACATGCACACCCCAAAGTCGAAGGGCCAAAGGATGTAAGGCCTATGTTTCCTTTAAAAAGAGGACAGACTGGCTCAACAAACTGAAAGGATTTACAGCATTCATTCAGGACATGACCCAACAAGTTCTTCTGAGGGTCACTCAGAAAAAATTAGTCAAGAGCTAAGCATATTCAAGATTTAATATCTCTTGGGGTTAAGCCAGGTACAATTCTCTTAAAATCACACGAATGGTCAAAGGAACAAGGGCATACTGATCTCAACAACCGAGCATATTTTGTTACCCCAAAAGACATTGAAAATATTCGGACATGTATGATGCGAAAAAAATCAGCAACACAAAGATGATGCCAATAGTACAACACAACTTCTTGAGGGCGCTTTCAGAGACTGTGTTATTTTTTATTAGCCTTACAGTCCACAAACAGATCTTGTCATAGTTCTACAAACACCATCCATGAGAGACAACCTTCAAGAATATGGAAGAGATATTGTTTTTATGGATGCAACACATGGCGTCAACCAGTATGGCTTTCCTTTATTTACATTAGTTGTCAGGGACAGTCATGGTCATGGCATACCCATTGCCTATATCATCTTGGGAAATGAAAAGCAGGCCATGCTTCAGCTGGCACTGGAAAAGCTGAAGCCAACATTTCCTGTAGCTCCAAGGTAATACAAACAAATATACCGGTAAACAAATTAAATGAATATTATTACATAACGTTTTGGTACACAGTTCCTTAAAATTTAACTTTTTATGCATGCTTTTATTTCAGGTTCATTATTCAATTTATGAATTCAACTTAATGAATTATTCTTTTTTTTCTTCTATTAACCAGAACAAACTTGTATTGATTTCTTAACCGCTGCATTCTATGATTAGTCTACAGTAGGTGTTATCTCCTTGTTAACTAATGAACCTTATTGAAAAGTTTTACCTTATTTTCATTAGGTGCTTTATGGTTGATAAAGACCAGGCTGGAATCAATGCTATCCGTAAGATATTCAACGAGTCACATGTTCTCCTTTGTTGGTACCACCCAGCTAGAAATTTACGTTCCCAGAACGTTCTGAGAACGTCCCCGCTGGTGTCAAGGACGTTGCCTGGTAACGTTCCCACAACTTTCCCAGACAGACACGATGTGGAGGTCTTTAAAGGGTTTGGGGACATTATTTGGAGGACCTTCAGGGAACATTCAGGATGTTCTGGGAACGTTTAGAGGAAAATATTTAATTCAGAAATCCAATGTTCCCAAAACATTCTGAGAACATCCCGCTGGTGTCAAGGACGTCGCCTGGTAACGTTCCCACAACGTTCCCAGACAGACACGATGTGGAGTTCTTTAAAGGGTTTGGGGACGTTATTTGGAGGACCTTCGGGGAACATTCAGGATGTTCTGGGAACGTTTAGAGGACAATATTTAATTCAGAAATCCAATGTTCCCAGAACATTCTGAGAACATCCCCGCTGGTGTCAAGGACGTCGCCTGGTAACGTTCCTACAACGTTCCCAGACAGACACGATGTGGAGTTCTTTAAAGGGTTTGGGGACGTTATTTGGAGGACCTTCAGGGAACATTCAGGATGTTCTGGGAACGTTTAGAGGACAATATTTAATATTTCCCTGAGTAGGGAACGGAGACGTCTTGTCGGAGGAGTTTCCAACGAATTGGGATCATGCTAGGGAGACCAACTGCCTTCGAGTGAACTAAAACGAGCCAATAAACATTGGCATGCAAGATTTGCATTACGCGCGCCGCCTACCAGTGCGGGTATAAAAGCGGAACCAAATGCACGCATCTTTGCTTTTCGCTGAGGAGCCGGACGGTGTCCAGTCCTCCGCGAAGGTGCAGCAGCATGGCGAGGGGACGAGACGTCTCCGTTCCCTACTCAGGGAACGAGGGTTACTTACGTAACCGAGACGTTCCCTTTCGTGGGAACTCCTACGTCTCGTCGGAGGAGTTTCCAACGAATTGGGATCCCTAACAAAACGCCATGGTGCTGGCCCCTTCCAGCGCCCAGCTTAGCTACCCACCGGAGCAGTTTCTTATCGTCTTGGCGGGAGCTAGCTAGGAGAATCACACTGCTGTTCTGCAAGACCCTCTCAGTGGATATGGATAACACTGGGAAAGCGTGCCCAACCTGTAGGAGGGGATGCTGCGGAAGCCCCTGCCCGCCCGAAGGGAGGCACTGGAATACACATGTGTACTAACCCGTGGGGTAGTGAAACACATGGCAGTCCTTGAGGTAGTCCCAGCCCAAGGGGTGGGAGCGTACTCAGCAAGGATGACAGAAGGGTCTGTCGAGGGGAAGACACGACGCTAGCCCGGAGGGTAGCAGGACCATGGAGAAAATGGGTCGCCGAAGGGACCACTGGGGGACACCCAGTCTACACACAACTCCACGAGAGGTAATAGACCTGGCGCCGGGCGATCCGCCTCGCCTGGTGCCGAAGGGGTGATGGAGGAACTCACGAGGTTAACCGTATGTTGGGGCACCAACGGAGCAAGAAGACGCACGTATCCGCCCAAGAGGCGGGAATGGCGTAGCAAGCCGACATAACCTAATTCCTCGCGTTACTGGCCGTAGCGAGTACACGGGAGGAAACAGGTTCAACACGGAGGCTATAGAATCTAGCGAACGTGTTAGGTGTCGCCCAGCCCGCAGCTCTACAGATGTCTGTCAGCGAGGCGCCTTGCGCCAAAGCCCAGGAGGAAGCAACACTCCTAGTAGAGTGTGCCCTCAACCTAGGTGGGCAAGGCACGTCCTGGGAATCATAAGCCCGGACGATAGCATCCACTATCCAGTGGGCTAACCTCTGCTTGGAGACAGCCTTCCCCTTCTGCTGGCCTCCGTAACAGACGAAGAGCTGATCTGAGGTCCTGAAGCTTTGCGTTCTGTCCACGTAACAACGCAGGGCGCGGACGGGACAGAGAAAAGCAAGGGCTGGGTCTGCCTCCTCCAGGGGCAGCGCTTGCAGGTTCACTACCTGATCTACAAATGGAGTGGTAGGAACCTTGGGCACATATCCGAGCCGGGGTCTCAGAACAACGTGAGAAAGGCCCGGCCCGAACTCAAGGCACAATTCGTCGACCGAAAAAGCCTGCAGATCCCCTACCCTCTTAAAGGAGGCCAAAGCCACCAGGAGAGCTGTCTTAGTAGACAGGATATTTAACTCAACTGTTTGCAAAGGCTCAAAGGGAGGTCTCTGAAGTGCTCTGAGCACTAGAGTTAAGTCCCAAGAGGGTACGGGGTGCGGATTACGAGGCGGATTTAGCCTTCTGGCACCCCTAAGGAATCTGATGACCAGGTCGTGCTTTCCTAATGACTTACCTTCTACTGCATCGTGATGTGCGGCAATTGCGGCAACATACACTTTGAGGGTGGAGGGAGACAGCCTTCTCTCCAACCCATCTTGCAGGAAGGAAAGCACGACCCTGATCGGGCAAGTTCGGGGGTCTTCCCGGTGGGAAGAACACCAAGCAACGAACAGGTTCCATTTCAACGCATAGAGGCGCCTCGTAGAGGGGGCTCTAGCGGAAGTGATGGTGTCTACCACAGCCTGTGGTAGGCCACCTAGAACCTCCGCGTCCCATCCAGGGACCAGACATGAAGATTCCAGAGGTCTGGACGCGGGTGCCATAGGGTGCCCCTTCTCTGAGAAAGTAGATCCCTCCTCAGAGGAATGGGCCAAGGAGGGGCTGTCGCAAGGAGCATGAGTTCCACGAACCAAGTCCGGTTTGGCCAATACGGCGCAACTTGCAGGACCTGCTCCTCGTCCTCCCTGACCTTGCACAAAGTCTGTGCGAGAAGGCTCACTGGGGGAAACGCATATTTGCGAAGGCCCCGGGGCCAGCAGTGTGCCAGTGCATCCATGCCGAGAGATCCTTCGGACAGGGAATAAAACAGCCGGCAATGGGTAGTGTCCGGAGAGGCAAACAGATCTATCTGAGCGGCTCCGAAGATTCCCCATATCCGCTGGACCACCTGGGGATGGAGTCGCCATTCTCCCGGAAGAGGCGGCTGCCGTGAGAGCTCGTCGGCTACACGGTTGAGCGCACCAGGGATGTGAATGGCCCGAAGCGACCTCAGATGCTTCTGACTCCATAGGAGGAGATGGCGGGCGAGTCGCGACATACGACGGGAGCGTAGACCACCTTGACGGTTGATGTACGCAACGGTCGCAGTGCTGTCCGTACGGACCAGTACATGCTTGTGCAGAAGCAGCCCCTTGAGGCGGCACAAGGCTAAACGTACTGCTTGCAACTCTAGGCAGTTGATGTGCCAATGCAGTTGAGGCCCCGTCCACAGACCTGAAACTGCATGCCTGTTGTCACATCTGTGAACACTACAGCATGCCTGGACACCTGGACTAGGGGAACTCCGGCCTGTAGAAACGCAGGGTCCGACCAAGGAGTGAAGGTTTGGCGACAGTGCGGGGTAATGTTGACCCGGAACGTGCCGCTCTGCCACGCTCATCTCGGGACTCGGTCGTGAAGCCAGCGCTGAAGCAGTCTCATATGAAGCAGGCCGAGCGGCGTTACTGCGGCTGCGGCTGCCATATGCCCCAGGGGCCTCTGAAACTGTTTCAGTGGGACCGCAGACCTGCCTTGAAAAGACTTGAGGCAATTGAGCACTGTCTGGCCGACCGAGTCCAACTCCATACCGAGATAAGAGATCCTCTGTACGGGGCAGAGTTTGCTCTTGTCCCAGTTGACCTGAAGACCCAACCGGCTGAGGTGCTGGAGCACAAGGTCCCTGTGTTCGCACAACAGATCTCGCGAGTGAGCTATTATCAGCCAGTCGTCGAGATAGTTGAGAACGCGAACGCCATGTTCTCTCATGGGAACAATGGCCGCCTCCACGACCTTCGTGAAGACACGGGGCGACAGGGCCAAGCCGAAGGGTAGGACCTTGTACTGGTATGCCCGACCCTCGAACGCAAAGCGTAGAAACGGTCTGTGACGAGGAAGAATCGAGACATGAAAGTACCGAAGTACCGGCGTACCCGCGGAGGGGCAGCGAGGTGGAGGGCAGGGACCAGACTCCGGAGGCATTACTGGGGCCGAGAGAGGGGTCTGCGTGTGTGGAGCAACACCTACCTGCTTCCACTGGGGGGCAGGCAACAGGGAAGGCCTGGAGGCGTTCAGCTGCTGACTGCCCCGAGGCGAGGGAAGGAGGGGAAATGAGGAGGGAGGCCCGGAGGCGTCGAGTCCGGATTTCCGCACCTCCTTGCCCAGCGGGAGACGAGAGCGATGAGGCCGTGGCGGCGTCACTGGCGTCTGAGCGCTGGGGAGAGGGGAATGAGAGCGGCGAGGCAACGTGGCGGCGCACACTGTCATTCTGGCCCTCTTGGACAGGGAAGACTGGGAGCGGCGAGGCACTTGGCCGACCTCGGCTGCCAGACTCGGCCGTGAGTGACCCAGAGGAAGTAGAAACTGCTCTTTTATTGAAACTTTGGCAGAACAGAAAGAAAAGGAAAACAAAGATTCTCCACCCGGCCCTCCTCCGGGGGAAGGAGAGGAACAGAGGTTCCCTCCTGGCGAGCAGCCACTGCGTCCTCTGGGTCGCCCGTCTCAGGGTCGCTTACCTCTCCTCTTCCCGGGGGGCTTGGACGACTCCTGAGCGGGCTGGGCAGCTCTCTTGCGGCCGGCACCCTGTTGCTTACGGGGCTGCTGCCTAGGCTGGGCAGGGGCGGAGGCGGCGGCAGGAGGGCGCCCTCGGCGACGTGCAGCCGGAGTCGCAGGCGACGGGGACGGGGCAGCAGCGGGCCGTCTCCGAGGCATGATGTTCTTAATCACCTCCGACTGCTTCTGGGCGGCGGAGAACTGTTGGGCATAGCTCTCCACCGCGTTGCCGAAGAGGCCACCCTGGGATATGGGGGAGTTCAGGAACCTACTTTTGTCCGACTCGCGCATATCGGCCAGGGTGAGCCAGAGGTGTCGCTCCTGGACCACCAGCGTGGACATCGCCCGACCCAGGGAGCGTGCAGTGACCTTCGTCGCCCGGAGGGCGAGGTCAGTCGTCGCACGCAGCTCTTGGAGCACCCCTGGATCGGTACCATCCTCCTGCATGCCAGAGAGCGCTTTGGCCTGGTGGACCTGGAGAAGCGCCATGGCATGCAGGGCAGAAGCAGCTTCTCCGCACGCAGTGTAGGCCTTTCCAGTCAGACTGGAAGAGAACCTACAGGCGCGAGAGGGGAGCGTGGGGTTACCCCGCCAGGTGGACTCGGTCTTAGGACATAGCTGCATCGCTACTGACCGTTCCACTGGGGGGATGTCCACGTATGCCTTCACTGCCCCGCCATCGAGAGTGGTGAGGGAGGAGGAGGGAGTCGACCTGTGTCTGGCCGCCAGAGGGGCCAACCACGATCTCGTCACCTCATCATGCACCTCCGGAAAGAAAGGAACCGGGGCGGGGCGCTGAGAACCAGCACGAGCCGCCCCGAGATACCAATGGTCGAGCCGCGAGGGTTCGGGACGCGGTGGAGGATTCCACTCGAGCCCGACACTCGCGGCCGCCCGGGAAAGCATAGCGGCCATTTCCGGATCCGGCTCGGCTAACGTTGCCACACCCGAAGGGGCAACGCAGTCGGGTTGTCATCTCCAGAAGATGACCATCGGAGGGAGAGCATCGGAGGGATGCTCTCCCTCCGATGCAGCAATCGACATCTGGTCCTCCGGCGGAGCCCCGAAGGAAACGACTGGGACCACACGAGGTGGCCCAGCTCGCTCCTCCGGAGACTCCAATGGCAGCGATGCAGAGGAGTGAGGGGTCTTTCACCCGGCTGGACATTCCTCACTGTGACCCTCAGACCACCAATGAGATTAGCCGAAGTAGCCTTTTTCTGAAATGAACCAGAAGAAGAACTAGATCGGGGAATCTCCAAAGGGACTCCCCCTCGTTTGAGGGATCTTAGTCTCGATCTAAGCACCGCGACGGTCATTTTCCCGCAATGAGAACATGACTCGTTCACGAACGCTGCCTCAGCGTGCGCGAGGCCCAAGCACGAGAGACAGCGATCGTGACCATCAACCGGGGGAAGATATCGACCGCATCCAGAAACACACGCATGAAACGTCATCCTGAAAAGGACGCGATCTTCACCCGTGTTACTCTTTTAGAGAAATGCTCTCTTATTGTGCTGAAGCACACAGGGATCAACGCGGCAACACAGCGGGGAAACTGCAAGCCCGCTGCGTGCACTCAACCGATTACCAGCTGTGAAAACAGCTCTTTTGAAAGATGTAGATAGCGTGAGATCATAACCGGCACCCGGGAACTTGCGAAGATCACTGAAGCGCCGTCACACCAACACAGAGAGATCCAGAAAAAGAGCAGACTCGTTGAGCACGAAGAAAACACTTTCTTGAAACTCATTCACTCAGAGGACACAACCGGTCGGCTCCGAAGTAAAAAGCAAAGATGCGTGTGTTTGCTTCCGCTTTTATACCCGCACTGGTAGGCGGCGCGCGGAATGCAAATCTTGCATGCCAATGTTTATTGGCTCGTTTTAGTTCACTCGAAGGCAGTTGGTCTCCCTAGCATGATCCCAATTCGTTGGAAACTCCTCCGACGTGACGTAGGAGTTCCCACGAAAGGGAACCAATGTTCCCAGAACAGGAACGTCGCTTGGTAATTGTAATGATGCAGCGGACGAGGAGAGATCCATTTGCAGGCTTTATTAAATAACAGGGTCAGACAGGCAAGGGTCGAATACCAGCGATATAAGCAGAGCAGAATACATACAATCAGAGTCCAAGAACAGGCAAAGGGTCGGGGCAGGCGGCGAAACAATCAGAATACAGAGTCCAGGCAGAGAGTAAGGCCCTTCAGGGAACATTCAGGATGTTCTGGGAACGTTTAGAGGACAATATTTAATTCAGAAATCCAATGTTCCCAGAACATTCTGAGAACGTCCCGCTGGTGTCAGGAACGTCGCTTGGTAATGTTCCCACAACGTTCCCAGACAGTCACGATGTGCAGTTCTTTAAAGGGTTTGGGGACGTTATTTGGAGGACCTTCAGGGAACATTCAGGACGTTCTGGGAACGTTTAGAAGACCATATTTAATTCAGAAATCCAATGTTTCCAAAACATTCTGAGAACGTCCTGCAGAACTTTTAGGGACCAACTTAGAATATTATTTTTTTGTCCTATTAAGGTCTTCTGTTCTATTTAAAGAATAAGAAGCTGATGCTTCTCCGCTTCAACCTGATCTGCAGGCTCTGTGTGTGTGACAGGATATTTTTTTAATATACTGTGTACATTTTGCTGCCATTGTTGCTGAGCTTAAAACGTCTGCATTCTTGATTTTATAATAACAATTGTAAAAGACTGTTTTACATCAACGAGCCAAATAGCGGGATCACCACAACTTTTTTCCCATGGAAAAGTGGTGTAGCCTTTACCAAATAATAGGAAAAAATGACAATAAAAGAAAAGAGAAAAAAATAATACAAACATATTCTAAAGACCCTCGCATTGAACTTTATGCCGCTAAGATTTCGTGAGGAGACCCTGCAGGCTATGTAAACAAGAGTTAAAATAAGCAAATTGGAATAGGCCTAGCGCTTACGTTAGCTTGTTTATCTAAAAAAAAAGCCAATATAGCCTGACCATCTACGCGAGAATGCTTCATTAAAATAACTTTACATGATAATCACATTGGCTTTTTCTGGCTCGCTGTCGGTGAAGAAAACAGGAAAAAGACCCCCGTCAGGTGTCCGTCTGAGGAGGGTCCAGCCCGCAGACAAACCAGATAAACGTGACAGAAGTTGACGGAAATTTAACCTCGGTTCGTCCCACGTCACCGCGCACAAAACGTGATGTATATGAGAATGTTCTCATTAAGTTAGTCACAAAACGTTCTCATATGGTCAACAGAGAACCATATGGGAATGTCCTTATTATGTCCTCTTTGTAATGTTGCTATGTGACCATAAAATAACCAATATGGAACATTCCCCTAAAGTCACATAAAGAACGTCATTGTATGACCAACTTAGACCCATATGAGAACGTTTTGATTACGTCCTCTTTGTAACGTTGTTATGTGACCATAAGATTACCATTATGGAACGTCCCCCTAAAGTCATATAAGGAACGTTATAATATGACCAACTTAGAAGCATATGAGAACGCTCTGATTATGTCCTCTTTGTAACGTTGTTGTGTGACCATAAAATTACCAATATGGAATGTCGCCCTAAAGTCCTATAAGGGAGGTTATTTTTATGACCAACTTAGACCAATATTAGAATGTTCTCATTAAGTTAGTCACAAAACGTTCTCATATGGTCAACAGAGAACCATATGGGAACGTCCTTATTATGTCCCCTTTGTAATGTTGCTATGTGACCATAAAATAACCAATATGGAACGTCCCCCTAAAGTCACATAAAGAACGTCATTGTATGACCAACTTAGACCCATATGAGAACTTTTTGATTACGTCCTCTTTGTAACGTTGTTATGTGACCATAAGATTGCCATTACGGAACGTCCCCCTAAAGTCCTATAAGGAACGTTATAATAGGACCAACTTAGACCCATATGAGAACGTTTTGATTACATCCTCTTTGTAACGTTGTTATGTGACCATAAGATTGCCATTACGGAACGTCCCCCTAAAGTCACATAAAGAACGTCATTGTATGACCAACTTATACCCATATAAGAACGTTTTGATTACGTCCTCTTTGTAACTTTGTTATGTGCCCATAAGATTACCATTACGGAACGTCCCCCTAAAGGCCTATAAGGAACGTTATAATAGGACCAACTTAGACCCATATGAGAACATTTTGATTACGTCCTCTTTGTAACTTTGTTATGTGACCATAAGATTACCATTACGGAACGTCCCCCTAAAGTCCTATAAGGAACGTTATAATAGGACCAACTTAGACCCATATGAGAACGTTTTGATTACATCCTCTTTGTAACGTTGTTATGTGACCATAAGATTCCCATTACGGAACGTCCCCCTAAAGTCCTATAAGGAACGTTATAATAGGACCAACTTAGACCCATATGAGAACGTTTTGATTACGTCCTCTTTGTAACGTTGTTATGTGACCATAAGATTACCATTACGGAACGTCCCCCTAAAGTCATTTAAGGAACGTTGAACTGCAGCACTTTCATTACCAAAAGAGGACGTTTCAGGAACGTCCCTAATGTTGTATGTAAAGGTTCAGAATGTTCGTCACCTTTAGAGAACTTTTAGGAAACGTTACCCATGGTCGCGGGAACGTCACCTTCTACCTGGGCATGTAACCCATGTAAGTAAAGTACTAAGTTAATATTGAATGGAGACTGCTTAGATTTTTGCTCATTTTGCAATAAAAATCTATTATTGTTGTGCTAAAATTTCAATTAAAAACAACAGTTCAAATTTTTGGTTACTGGATGACACATAAGGTTTAGTAAGAATAATATGAATGGCCTAAAAATGAAGGTCCTTTTGTTGTAAATCTTAAACAGTCATTTGTAACTTAAAGCTGCAAGACTTCTTGTGTCATCCGCTTCTAGTTATTTTTAGCTGTACAAAACAGCCTGTTAATGCTACTTGATATTGTAAAGTGGTATTTTTTGCCATATTATTTTAATGTATTGTTGGAATTATAAACATATGGGATTGCTAAAGCAATAACATATTTTAATTTTTATTGTGGTTCGAGTTCACTGTAACTGTAGACAATTGTTGCCATCAATTGATCACAATAATACTAGCCAAATGCATTAGACTATTTGAAGTCTCACCAGTTTAAATAAATAATTTTATATTTCCCCACCATTTATTACAAACAGGCAGTAACTCGTTGGCAGTCAAGATCTGAATCTGGTGTGAGTGGACTTGAAAAGGCAGATTCGAGAGCACACATAATGCAGTTAATGTCGGAGCTGAAATCCTATTCCATGGTGTTACTTTTCATTTGTTTTATAGAGCAAATATAGCTTGTAGTGTTTTTCAAAAGTATTTTTTCAATGGTAGCAAGCTATGTATATATGCGGTCATGCACCTTGCAGTATCTACAAAATGTTATTATTTTAACAGAATAAGAGGGAAAAAGAAAGAATGGAAAAGCGTAGCGCCAAACAGTAGTCCACAAACAGATTAATAAACAACGTCTTGCCAAGTCTCAACTTGTCTCAACGTAGAGCCAAGAAAACCCCCCAAAAAAGGATAAAAGATTTGCCACACTTTATTTCTGACCTCTGGACCATAAAATCCTGTGAGCTTTTTGGCCAGTTTTCGTGCAAGGTGCACTCCCTCTGTAAAAGTTTCCGTTCCATATTACCACCCCTGCGAGGCCCTGTTATGTGCTCTATAACTACGAAATTTAATTTCGAGATTGAATGAGATATCTTATATAACAGAATACGAGGGATCATACATTTTTTATTTTAGTTCTGTCCTGAATAAGATATTTACAGATATTTACATGTAGTCCTCAACACAAAATAATAGCTAAATTTAAAATAATGACCCCGTTCAAAATTACCCGTGCATTTTTTATGTTATAATATACAAACATGAATTATTTCAGCCTATACTTTATGAGGTGGGTTATAGTTTTATATACTGCAAATAGAATCAGTATGTTTGTTTATTCTATTATCATTCATATAGGCCTAAATGGCTTTAGTATAATCTATCAAGTACATGACATTCTCAGTACACTAACTGCACACACTAGGGTTGAGGTCTATGCCGAGGATTACCTTTATGACCTATAAATTCAGTTCTTACACTAATAACACAAAACAACATGATTTTCCTTGTCCATTTTTTACAGGAACATGAATTCAAGAAAAAAGCTGAGCTGTTTCACTGCCAGTTTAAGAACTTAAAAGATGTCTGCAAGTACTTTAGGAACCACTGGGAGCCAATTGGTCATCTGTGGTCTAACTTCGGAAGGTGTTATAAGCATGGAGACTCTGAAACAAACAATCTAATAGAACGGTATACATTTTTATGCATGTTCACCTCATTATTTATTAGTACTTGACTTAGACCCATATGAGAACGTTTTGATTACGTCCTCTTTGTAACGTTGTTATGTGACCATAAGATTACCATTACGGAACGTCCCCCTAAAGTCATTTAAGGAACGTTGAACTGCAGCACTTTCATTACCAAAAGAGGACGTTTCAGGAACGTCCCTAATGTTGTATGTAAAGGTTCAGAATGTTCGTCACCTTTAGAGAACTTTTAGGAAACGTTACCCATGGTCGCGGGAACGTCACCTTCTACCTGGGCATGTAACCCATGTAAGTAAAGTACTAAGTTAATATTGAATGGAGACTGCTTAGATTTTTGCTCATTTTGCAATAAAAATCTATTATTGTTGTGCTAAAATTTCAATTAAAAACAACAGTTCAAATTTTTGGTTACTGGATGACACATAAGGTTTAGTAAGAATAATATGAATGGCCTAAAAATGAAGGTCCTTTTGTTGTAAATCTTAAACAGTCATTTGTAACTTAAAGCTGCAAGACTTCTTGTGTCATCCGCTTCTAGTTATTTTTAGCTGTACAAAACAGCCTGTTAATGCTACTTGATATTGTAAAGTGGTATTTTTTGCCATATTATTTTAATGTATTGTTGGAATTATAAACATATGGGATTGCTAAAGCAATAACATATTTTAATTTTTATTGTGGTTCGAGTTCACTGTAACTGTAGACAATTGTTGCCATCAATTGATCACAATAATACTAGCCAAATGCATTAGACTATTTGAAGTCTCACCAGTTTAAATAAATAATTTTATATTTCCCCACCATTTATTACAAACAGGCAGTAACTCGTTGGCAGTCAAGATCTGAATCTGGTGTGAGTGGACTTGAAAAGGCAGATTCGAGAGCACACATAATGCAGTTAATGTCGGAGCTGAAATCCTATTCCATGGTGTTACTTTTCATTTGTTTTATAGAGCAAATATAGCTTGTAGTGTTTTTCAAAAGTATTTTTTCAATGGTAGCAAGCTATGTATATATGCGGTCATGCACCTTGCAGTATCTACAAAATGTTATTATTTTAACAGAATAAGAGGGAAAAAGAAAGAATGGAAAAGCGTAGCGCCAAACAGTAGTCCACAAACAGATTAATAAACAACGTCTTGCCAAGTCTCAACTTGTCTCAACGTAGAGCCAAGAAAACCCCCCAAAAAAGGATAAAAGATTTGCCACACTTTATTTCTGACCTCTGGACCATAAAATCCTGTGAGCTTTTTGGCCAGTTTTCGTGCAAGGTGCACTCCCTCTGTAAAAGTTTCCGTTCCATATTACCACCCCTGCGAGGCCCTGTTATGTGCTCTATAACTACGAAATTTAATTTCGAGATTGAATGAGATATCTTATATAACAGAATACGAGGGATCATACATTTTTTATTTTAGTTCTGTCCTGAATAAGATATTTACAGATATTTACATGTAGTCCTCAACACAAAATAATAGCTAAATTTAAAATAATGACCCCGTTCAAAATTACCCGTGCATTTTTTATGTTATAATATACAAACATGAATTATTTCAGCCTATACTTTATGAGGTGGGTTATAGTTTTATATACTGCAAATAGAATCAGTATGTTTGTTTATTCTATTATCATTCATATAGGCCTAAATGGCTTTAGTATAATCTATCAAGTACATGACATTCTCAGTACACTAACTGCACACACTAGGGTTGAGGTCTATGCCGAGGATTACCTTTATGACCTATAAATTCAGTTCTTACACTAATAACACAAAACAACATGATTTTCCTTGTCCATTTTTTACAGGAACATGAATTCAAGAAAAAAGCTGAGCTGTTTCACTGCCAGTTTAAGAACTTAAAAGATGTCTGCAAGTACTTTAGGAACCACTGGGAGCCAATTGGTCATCTGTGGTCTAACTTCGGAAGGTGTTATAAGCATGGAGACTCTGAAACAAACAATCTAATAGAACGGTATACATTTTTATGCATGTTCACCTCATTATTTATTAGTACTTGACTTAGACCCATATGAGAACGTTTTGATTACGTCCTCTTTGTAACGTTGTTATGTGACCATAAGATTACCATTACGGAACGTCCCCCTAAAGTCATTTAAGGAACGTTGAACTGCAGCACTTTCATTACCAAAAGAGGACGTTTCAGGAGCGTCCCTAATGTTCTGTAAAGGTTCAGAATGTTCGTCACCTTTAGAGAACTTTTAGGAAACGTTACCCATGGTCGCGGGAACGTCACCTTCTACCTGGGCATGTAAAGGTGTTACATGTGTGTAATACGGTGTTTTGCGTATTATTTTATTTGTTAAAGAGTACATTGTAATTTTTCAAACCTGTTGCTGCTCCTCATTCAACATACTGATCTCTCTGCTTTTATTTCCTTTATAGCTTCTTCCACTGTTTAAAATACCAATTCCTCTGTGGCATCCGGAATCGTAGATTGGATCATTTGATTGATGTGCTACTAAACAAGACTGACAAGTACTTCAACATAATACAGGATTTGCAGTCTGCTGGGAGGGTCCATAACCCTCTGGAATGTAAAATGGAAGAAGTCTGCTCAGAGGATGCTAGACAATGGTTGGGCCACAGCAGTTACCGCAGCTTCAACAGAAACATACGTATACAATGTTCCATCTGAAAATAATCCACATGTAGTTTACTGTGTATGCCCTGCAGAGCAGTTCTGCAGTTGTCTCGCTGGTACAAGGGGACGTACATGTAAGCATCTCATTTTATTAAGTCTTATCACTTGTGGTGATGGTGAGACCTTTTCAGATATGGACACAACTGCAAACCCATGCCAACAACTTGATTCAAAAGAATAAGTATAGCATTTCTACAAAGCCTCAAAAAACACCAGAGGTTGAAAGCTTATTTGGAAGAGCAGTATCAAAACCATGTATAGTGACGTATGTATGTGACTGCTGTACTTTCTCATATCATAAAAAATGTGCTTGTCTACTACTTGCAAAAGGACTTTTAAATGAGATGAGTGAGACGACATCAAACCATGCAATTAACATTTCAGTGGAGCCTATTCAGGATGAAAATGCAGATGAAGATAGGCGTAGTACAACTATCAGGAAACTGGAAAGCATTTTGAAGACTCTACAGACATGGGAGAGAATTCCTGAGGATATTGCCCATAAAGTCAATGAACTAGAAGTGCAAACAAAGGAAGAAAATATAAACTTTAAAAGATTTGTGCGACTTTGTGATGAGGACAAGTCACGTAAAATACCCCCACTATTTGCAAACAGAAAAAGGAAGACTGAAAGAAACACTGCCCCAGAGACGAGGACAGATGTCACATCAAGTTTCCCTATTAAATCAAGAAGAAAGCACAAAGCAATCAGTGGTCCAAAAAGATAATACAAATAAGGTTTGGAAAGTACTTTTTATTCAAATGCAGTTTTGCCATTTTATCAAACGTTGTACTTGTTCTCCACTATGAGTCCTCCAGTAATTAGTAAAAGTTACTATACAACAATTGACTACGAAAATAAAAGCCTTGTCAAATATCAAATAAAGTAATTGAGCATTTCTTTTTTGTACATGTGTGCAGGAACATGGGTACTGTTCATTCATTTCAAAGAGTCCTCTAAAAAGGAAAAGAAAACCTCAGCCGCTGTAGGCCCAAAGCGGTGAGTGGCCAAATCCAGCTCAGATTCAGGACCAAGGTTTTCCACATTACTCCGCATTTGTTCAATGCCAAACATCTCCTGGGAGGACGGGGGTTGACTTTGTTCTAAGTCTGAATGTCGAAGGGTTGTTTTTTTTTTTTTTTTTTTTTTTGTCGTTGTCGTCTGCCTCATTTCAATATCCCAGTCTTTAACTGTTACGGAGGTTGATGACTAATATGAATGGGAAGCTATTACATTGGCTTCTTGGAATGTTAGGGGCCTTGGCCATATAATAAAAGAAGTAGAGTGTTTGCACATTTGAAATCACTTAAGGCTGATATAATATTTCTCCAGGAAACTCACCTTAATGTAAATCATCAAGCCAGACTCAGGACCAACTGGATATCTCAGGTTTACCAGGCCCCATTCAATGCCAAAGCTAGAGGTGTAGCCATTATTTGCCGAAAGAATGTTAATTTTCGATTTTCATCCATGGTTGCTGATCCTCATGGTATATATATATAATGGTATCTGGACATATCAATTCTCTTCCCATAACTTTGCTTAATATTTATGGCCCCAATTTTGATGACTCAGAATTTTTTCGCAAAATCTTTAATGTAATTCCAGATGCAAATTCTTCAAACGTAATAGTAGGTGGTGATTTCAACTGTTACTTAGATCCTTATATGGATAGACTTTCCTCAAAACCACCACCCACAATTACCTCCATACAAACTCTTCAAAACTTAATTAAATCTAGAAATATGGTTGATATTTGGAGGCTACAACATCCGACAGATAGAGATTATTCATTTTATTCTCATGTTCACAAATCGTACACTAGAATTGATTACTTTTTGGTAACGTCTGAATTGGTTTCTAGTATTAGCAACACTAAATATCATAATATATTAATATCTGATCATAGTCCAGTTACATTTCAACTAGATAGTGTTTTGCCAAAGAAAAACTACTGTTGGCGTTTCAACCCAATGTTAATCAAAGATTCAACTTTTATATCTTATTTAGCTGGAAAAATAGATGAGTTTTTTGCAACTAACGACAATGGAGAGGTTTCAGATTCGACTTTGTGGGAAACATTTAAAGTTGTTATGCGAGGCCATATTATATCATTTTAGTCATCCAAAAAACAGGCTTCGAAAAAACGCCTTCGGAAAATAGAAGAAACGTTACCAGTGCTCGAACAAGCATATAGGGTGTCACTCTCAAAGTCGGACTATAATAAAATTTTAAAATTAAAGTACGAGTATAATTCAATCCTGAATGCGCAAATAAGTAACCTGCTCCTCAAACTCAAGCAGAAGAATTTTGAATTAGTGGATAAACCCGGCAGGTTGCTTGCAAGGCAATTGAGGGGAGAACAAGCTAAGAAGGCGATTCATATGGTAAAATCAAAAGCGGGCAGTTTAATAACTAATCCAAAAGAGATAAATGAATGTTTCAGGGACTTCTATTCTGAATTATATACTTCTAAAGTTAAAGATATGGACCCTAATTACAATAGTTTTTTTTCCAAATTAAGTTTTCCTAAACTTAGTGAATTCGCTAGATCTGATCTAGAATCTGAACTCTTAATTGAAGATTTATTAGGGGCAATTCATGCTTTTCCATCTGGGAAAGCTGCAGGCCCTGATGGGTTTGGCTGTGAATTTTTTAAAGCTTTTAGTAAGAGGCTTGCTCCTTATATGCTGAGAATGCTACAAGATTCAATCCAAAGGAAGAAACTTCCTGATTCCCTATATGATGCAAATATTTGTGTCATTTTGAAAAAAGGAAAACCTGAGACTGATCCAGCTAATTAAAGACCCATTGGACTCTTAAATTTTGATAAAAAAGTATTGACTAAAATATTGGCTTCCAGGTTAGCACAACACATCTCAACAATTGAGAAGGTTTTCATTTTGTAATGTCCGCCTACTTCTTAATATTTTATATTCAGACCGTCAGTTAGCCAACAATTCTGCAGCTATTATTTCACTAGATGCTCATATGCCCATTCAATCTGATCGAAAGCCTTTTATGTTTGAGGCACTAAAACAGTTTGGATTTGGTGACAGATTTATCTACTGGATCAAAATGGTTTATTTCAGTCCATCCTCAACTATTTTGACTAATGGTATTAGATCCAGCTCTTTTAAACTGCACCGGGGTGTGCGACAGGGTGATCCTTTATCACCTCTTCTTTTCAACATTGCGCTTGAGCCATTAGCTGTAGGATTAAGAACTCATCCGCATATTCATGGTATGCTGAATGCTGAAAGTCTGGTAAATTTGTATGCTGATGATCTTTTACTTGTGTGTTACTGATCCTGTGGTCGCTATCCCTAAAATTTTAGATTACATTGAAACTTTTAGTAAACTTTCAGGATACTCAATAAATTGGAGTAAAAGTGAATTTATACCCCTAACAAATAACTTAAGTGATAACTTTTTGAAGAGTAGACCATTTAAAATAGCGGAGGATCACTTTACATATCTTGGCCTGAAAATTCCAAAGAACCCTAAACATTTATTTAAATTAAATTTTTTAGACATGTTTAACAAACTCAAATTAAGCTTCAAAAGTTGGAAACTGCTTCCTTTATCGCTTATTGGCTGTGTTAATGTGATAAAGATGGTTACTCTGCCTAAGTTTCTATATCTCTTTCAAAATCTCCCTATTTATTTGCCGGCAACTTTTTTTAAGCAACTTGATTCAGCTATTCTGTCATTTGTATGGAACTATAAAACACCTCGTATAGCAAAAGCCCACTTGCAAAAACCTACTGATTGTGGCGGCCTCGGCCTTCCTATTTTTAAGCATTACTATTGGGCAGCAAATGCCAGAGCTCTCCCCTTTTGGCAAAGGGGCTTCCTGGACAGCATGCTACCTGAGACTTGCCCATTGTGGGTTCGTGCGGAGGCTATGTCAGTGCCGGAGTCCTCTCTCCCAACTTTACTTTTTACAGAGTGTAAATCTATTGGTAAAATAGAAGCTATAATTTTGTATTGAGGAATTCTTTGAGGATTTTGAAGCAGATAAATAAATTCCGAAGGTCTCACTCAATACTCCAATATCATGCAATCCTTCATTTGAGCCCTCTCAGATTGATGGTGCTTTTGTAGGATGGAGGAGAAAATGGTTTATGCTATATAGGAGACCTTTATATAGATGGAAAATTTGCCTCTTTTTCACAACTTAAAAGTAAGTTTGCACTTCCACAGTCTTATTTCTTCCGCTACTTGCAAATTAGAAATTATGTAAAGGAAAATATTCCACAGTTTATAGATAAACCTGAAAAACATATTATTCACAATCTTTTATCTTCTAATCCTGAAACCAGACAATTAGTATCTTGTTTTGTTCGGGCTTTTGCAACATCTATTTGCACCAACCACCTTAAAGCCGTCTGGTCTACTAAACTGAACGATGAAGTGTCTGATGAGATATGGGAAGAAGGCCTATCGAGAATAAAGAGCTGTTCTGTAAATTCGAGATACAAATTAATCCAGTTTAAAGTTATACACCGAATTCACTACTCCAAAACTAGATTAAGCAAATATTTCCCTCCATATCTTCTCAATGTGATAGGTGCGGGATGGCGGAGGGGACATTGGCACATTTATTTTGGTTTTGCCCTAATTTATATGATTTCTGGTCTAAGATTTTTGAATTGTTTTCAAGCGCATACAGAATTAACATTCAACCTGACCACAATCTGGCTATTTTTGGCTATTCTGATGTAATGGATACTATTCCCCATACTTTTCAGCATGCTCTAACGGTAGGCTTGATTGCGGCCAAAAAAGTAATACTCCTCAGTTGGAAAAGTTCACAAGCGCCTTATTTCCGAAGATGGTTAAGTGAGATGCTTTTTAATATCCAAATGGAACAGTTACATTTTGGGGAGTTCTGCTCACAAAAAAGATTTGAAGCCACATGGCGACCTCTCTTGGGACTTTTGGTAGTTTAACATTTATTTTCCTCTCCTGTGGTGAATTTGCTGTATTATAAAACAATTGCGAATATTGTAATTTATGTGTATCTATTTATTTTTCTTTTCAATAATTATTTTGTATTTGTGGACTGAAGCAATCTAGATGTTTTTTTTGTTTGTTTGTTTTTTTGTCTTTGTTGTCCTGACTGTTTTATGTTTTTTGTGTTTGTTCATATAACTTCAAAACTGTTAATAAAAAGAATTTTAAAAAATAAAAAAAAATAAAAAACATCACTGCACAATTCAAAACGGAATTTCATAAAACGTTGACTAGTTTGCATCACTGGATATTACTGTCGGTCGTTGAACATTTCTACCATAAAACAGTTGTCAAATATATATATATATATATATATATATATATATATATATATATATATATATATATATATATATATATATATATATATATATATATATATATATATATATGTTTATTATTATTATTATTATTTATTTTATTTTTTTTGCTGCTTAACAACGCACTCTTTCGCACATCTTCTGTGGACAAGACCCAACCTCTTTGATTTGATTGGCCATCTCGTTAATTTGACATTGACGAGTGCTAAGCAGTGCAGCCAAAATTTTAACTTTTAAAACATTTGTAACAACAACAAACAGCTTTACTCACTTTCCCCCTCTAAAATAACAATATAAGGAAAATATATTCGAGATCAAAAGAATGTCGCAAATCTGCTTTTGGCTCTGCATGGAACCATTGTGGACATCACATAGCACATAGACTGGATACATTTGTGTTTTATGTAGTTTGTCTATGAAAATTCATCTGCTGCTTCGCCCAAACACATGATCGGTTGAGAGATCATCCACATGGTGTCAGTGTCTGACAGCAAATAAAGGCTGCTTTTGAACTCAGAATGTTTGTTTATTGCACTTTTTCCAGGACGTTCGTTGCAGTTATTGTTAATTCATAATATAGGCTTACTTGAGTAATAGCTCACCACATTAACATCTTTGAGGAATAAATCAAAAACAGGCCTAAATAGCCTACATATTTGCCCTACCATTGATGATTCTGGATTTAGTTATTTTAAAGGGGAAGTCTGTCGCTCCACTCCACTGTTAGAACGCTTTTATCATGTATGTTAACATACAAAGTGGCTTGGAACTATTTTTGTTTGCGGAGAAAACAAGGCTTTAGCTGACCATTTTTGTATAAAAGTTGCTTACGGTTAATTACTTTACTGTAGTATAGGCCTATCACTCACAGTCCTGCTGCTGTAGGCTACTGAATATAGGCCCTACGTGCCAAATCTCAGTCTAATGCTCACATTTGCTCGTGTTATAGCCTATTGCTTGCTATTGCTCTGTACAGTCATCGGTCTTTATTGTAAATAACTCTAATCCACCAGCTTTGCTGTTTCACGGAAATGTAGGCTACTTATCTATCAGCCCAAGTGAAGGTGATTTGTTTGTACGGGTATGCGTAGCCTACTGCTTTAATCCAAACATTCTTATCAGATGTCAGATATGGTTTGCCACTTTCGTTTAATAGGTGGGGGAAATGTTTCTAACCATCTCTAATGAGTTTAACAATATCTGCATATTTACCATCAAATACACTCACGCGGTTTCAGTAAACGTGATTAATGGTGAAATGAGGGCTGGTTTAAGGCTTATGGTGACTAATGGATCTTAAGCAGATGGATTGGTATAAATGCTCATGGTACACCTCTATGATTCACTTTTGACACATCTCCTGGAAATCGAACACCTGTAAACGGCATTTTAATATTATTTATTTATTTAAAAGGCAAACGAGATTTTTAAAAGCAACAGAAATGTCAGTAGTGAGCGCACTGCCTTTCCTGAAGCCCATCTACATGAGAGCTCCGATCTCTCCTGGCCGCCAGCGCAGGCACACGCTCCCCGCCAGCGAGTTCCGCTCGCTCAACACTGAGGACGCCATCAGTGTGTTCGAAATAGAGAGAGAGGGTAAGACAAAACTAACACTCCTATTATAACCATCAAAGTGTGTTATTCATTCTTTTGGGGATCAGTGCTTTTCGTCACTTTGCTCTTTTGTTATTTTTTGCCATTCCGTTAAGTTTATATTAGGCTATAGGCCTAACCGTGATTACTTTTGTATTGAGTTAAATATGAAATTTTATAAAATTGGTTTTGATATAATTAAATACTATATCCTACATATGGTTACTAAGTGATTGAGGTATATATATTTATTTTTTAAAAGTTATTTACTCGTTTTATCTCTCAGCTTTTATATCGGTGTCTGGGGAATGTCCTCTTCATCTGGATGAGGTCCGGCACTTCCTCACCCTCTGTCCTGAGCTTTCTTTGGGCTGGTTTGAACAGGGGAGGCTTGTTGCTTTTATCATTGGATCACTCTGGGACCAGGACCGCCTTACCAATGTAATCTAACCTTCAAATCAAGTATTCATTATGGTCAGAAATAAATGATTTTAAAAAGTGTATTATTATTATTTAATCTTAACATGTAGTTATGTTTCTTGTAATTTGTGCATGATTTATTTTAGTTGTCTCTCTTAATAGGATGCATTGACCCTTCATAAGCCTCATGGGACTTCTGTCCACATCCATGTGCTGGCAGTCCACCGGACCTTCCGCCAGCAAGGAAAAGGATCAATCCTGCTGTGGCGTTACTTGCAGTATCTGCGCTGTCTACCATATGTCCGCCGTGCCGTGCTCATGTGTGAGGACTTCCTGGTGCCCTTCTACCAGAAGTCTGGCTTTAAAGGGCAGGGTCCTTCTGAAATCACTGTAGGGCAACTTACCTTTATCGAGATGCATTATCCTATACGGGGACATGCATTCATGCGGCGTAACAGTGGCTGTTAAGGGAGTCATGTAGCTTTTTGGATCTCCAAAAGGCTAAAGTAGTGAAGCAATGGGTGTGTTGAAGCAGCTTTTGGTTTGGTCTAGTGCTATTTGTGTCAACGTTTGTAAGACTTGGTCAGTATAGCAAAAATGGTTAGAAATATTTTAAAAAAGAAAGAAGAAATAGAAAAAGAAAACATTGTTGCAAACTGCATCCCACCGTTTTACCTAACAGTGATGATGAATTCAAATAATAATAATAATTAAATGTCAGCCAAGTCAAACTTGGATATTTTTTTCTCTCAAAGTCAGACTTGGTTTATATTATTGTTTATTTTGTATGGTATTTGTTATTATGCATTTTCCTAGATTTATTTTTTTTAATTACTCATGCACATTTTTAAATTCATGACAGATTTGTCTGTTGTGTTGTGAGATCGGAGGTCAAGGCTGAAAAGACATGGCAGTGATTCAGCTGTAAACCTACTTTGGGCTACTTTTTGTGTTCAGTGTCTTGTGGCTGCTTTAGATGTGTGTCTGTTCAATGGAAGCATTAAAATAGCATCAACTTAACACTTTTCCACTGTGATCTCTTATGAAAAAATCCACAAGAGAGCATACGTGTTGGCTGGTATTTCTGTGAGTGCCAATGGGACAAACGTTTAATATACAATCTCATAAACGTGAAAAACTATTGGTTAGGCACCAGAACTATTTGATTTATTGATTAGAATTACTTGTTTACTTGCTTCAAAGCAAAGGATGGAAGAGTTAATGTTCCATGTACAGAGGTGTTGCAAAACAGAAATCATCACCTTAATGTGTGTCGACAATTTGAGATGTTTAAGACTGGTTTCCATTGCCTTTCCCTGTAGAAATCCACCACATATGCCTCCAGTCTTGAATCAAGACATCTATGATTTTGTATACATTTTGTAAGTAAAAATAAATAAAATAATATATTTTTTCAGAACGTTTGCTCTTTTCCCTTTTTAGATTAGTCCAAGTCATTGTGTAAATTTCTGTAGCGTTCACAGGATGACGATTCCGGTTTTAAAATTGCTTTTATTTATTAAATAATGCACAGAGAATGTCACATTTAAGCACTTTTTTCTCACAAATTGTGAAAGACTAAAATAAAAACATATTTGTTGTTTCACAGGAAATAACATTCCCAAACTTATTTCAATTATTATTTGAAGCACTAGTTATTTGGTCCACCTCTAATCATGTGTACAAATACCTTCAACATAAAAAAATATTCCAGATTGTAAGATTGTCACTTCTGTTTTCTTTTAAGGCAGAAGTGCAGCCCTCAGTAAACAATGATGCACTGAATATCAAAAAGAACAACAGCTGAATTTAACTTTGAAATTACAATAAAAGGAGACAATAGGCCAAAACAATACATTCTGTTCCAAGGGAATGCACATATGATTTAATGCATGCAGTGCATCAATTAACATTATTAGCTGGTTGTCAACAACAGCTCCCCTTGTTCAATTCAAACGCATGCTTGCAATCCAGGAACACAAGTACAGGAGTTCACAACATTCAAACCCCTAGTGTGTTCATAAATGTGAAACTAGACGTTACTAGCCTAGACAGAGGTTTTCAGTTGTCTATAGAGGCACAAAAACCAAATGAAGAATTCCAAGTATTCTTTTGAATGTCACTGAGATTTCAACATAAAACCTTATTATTCATAGCCAGTTCAGTGAAATGACTCGGGCGTTTATTTATTTGCCCTGCAGTTCTTTCGGCAAACACAAACAGCCAAAGTAACAGGAAATTAACCTTTATGTGAATGGTATTTTATATTACAGTTATTGTAAGTGTGAAGTTAACAGCTGTATTTTTTTTTTTAAAGTTTAAGGACATTTAAAAAGGAGTATAAAGCTTTGGATTGACATTTAGTGTCAGATATTTTAAGATAAATGGATAGCAAGAGTACAGTACAGGTACTCTTCAGTAACAAAACATCATAGTTTACCTGCACACTATCAGAGATGTTCAGAACTGCTTTGGGAAAACATGGACCACTGTGCATTCTAGGGGTTACAAAGGTGCTGAACTCCAAATTTAATATGGCATTATTTGCTGTCTTCCTCGATTTAATTTTTTCATTGGGATTCAGCTTCCTTTACCTTGCAGACCTTGGAGAAAGTTTGAGTCTACACAAGAACAAAGCTAGTGTACCACATGATCAATGTCATAGCGTTCACAAAACTTGCTGGTAAAGGGCAAGCAGGTGAGATGCTCTAGCCAATGCCAGTTTATGGGGTAAATGTAGAACCAGACAATAAGTGAGGACACCAACCCCACATAGACAAGCAACGACAATAAAATAAGAGCTCGTTTGCGGTACTTGTCTAAGGTGCCAAACGCGACATACGGAAGGAAAGTAAAGGACAGCAGAAGACCACCGAGGAAGCCAAAGATGTGAGCAATGTTGTCAATCCAGGGCAGGAGGCCACAGAAGAAAAGGAAGAGAACAATGCTTAATAGCTTCAGGAAAGCCTTCCATGGCTTTTCCAACATCTGCCAGGCCTGGAACAGCTCCACAAAAAGACAGGCTAACAAACCGAACTGAGATCCTGCTGGACCAACCTAGCAGAAGAGAAAGATTAAGTCATGTCAGTATCATGAAGGGTCAAAGTGCATTCCTTCAAGGCACTTGATGCTAGTGATGTTGTAATCTTTCAATAAAATTTCAATCTCTAAAGACAATAATATATATATATATATATATATATATATATATATAAAAAAAAACTAAAATATATGTTTAAACATTTAAAGGAATAATTTAAAAAACTGAAGAAAAAAAAAACTGAAAAAAATGAAATTTCAAAACCTCTAAAATTTCAGCTATTTATGTTTAATATAATGTTCAGGCTATTTCACGTCTTCTAAAACCATAGATTTGTTTGAAGAAAAAAAAACTAAAAAAAAACAGTACACACCGAAAATCTTTCTTTCAACATCTTCACAATATCCAAGAACGTCTTTGCTTGCATACATTTGAAAGCTCGGTGTACTCAACACCATATAAGGCAAAAGAGGAGGAGAAACTGCACACAGATTTCACTGATTCTTGCATGTACAGTATTGAGAGTGGTTTGAACATGCAGAACTGTGGAAAACATACTTAAAACATGTGCCCAGTTTCAAGGATAAGGCTTAAGTCTAGTCCCAGACTTAAATGGATATTTGAGCTGTTTTAACTGAAAGCTTGCACTGATGCACACAAAGGCACATTTATAAAAGCTACTTAAATGTCCTAATTTAACTATGGCCTACTCCAGCTTAATCTAAGCCTTGTCTGTGAAACCGGGCCATGGTGAACACAACAAAAGAGCTATAGGCATACTTTTCTTACCCAATGTTATATAGTTTTAGAAAACAGTATATAGTGCACAAGTCATATGATTGCATTGTAGAATTATTTTTTTGTTTTTAACATTCATGGTCATCATCCTCTAATTATATGGCAAGGCAATTTATTTATAAACCACAATTCTAAATAAAAGACTGTTGACCAATATGCTACACAACAATAAACTCACTATAAACACAACACAAACAAAAACAAAAAAATAAACAGAATACAACATCATAAAAAAATGATAAGCATTTTATCTGTCAGTTTAATTAAAGGCGAATGATAAAAGATGTTTTTTTGGGCTTGCTATCAGAGAGGTAAGACAATGCAAACTGATTTCATGATTTAACAAAAACAAATTAAGGGACTTGGCCAGAAGCCTAGATTTAAAAACAACAAAAAAAAAACTTTTATTATTCTGTAATATTTAAAAGTTTTAATAATACACCTGAATTCTTCACCATTGGTTACCTGCACACTTTGGCTAACAAGCCAAAGTGTCTAGATTGAAATTTGAAGAACTAAGGACATCAGTGGCAACAAACAATCTTGGTTTCTTTCATTAAGAGATTTTAAAGACATTCAAAAACATGCCTCCCTTATTTAACACTCCTGATTCAGATCACCGCTTGTTAGGAGAGAGCTCCATGAACTGAATTGAGTGTGTCAGATAAGATAGATATACTGTACAAAATGTGCAGAGCTGCGTGTCCTTAAAGGGGTGGTTTACTGCTTTTTTTCTTTGCATGATTGTGTTTATGGGGTGCAATGTAACATGTATTCGTGGTTTTTCTTTTTTAAAAAGTCTTATTTTTCATAAATTTCACCTTTATTGTAAGCCTCTTTCTCCTCTGTCATTTGAACGACCGGTTGACTTCCTGATTCTATGAAACCACTCCCTCAGAAACAGGCAGTGGGCTCAGATTGGTTAGTTTGGGCCGGTGTGTTGTAATTGGCTAAACTGCGTAGCGCACGTTGTTCGGAACCGTCACGCCCATTTCCTTTACGGCCGTGAGTTTCATGTGCTCCGGTTAATGTAAATAATGGTGTCGATACTGCCGTATCAGTTTGAGCCCGAATCAGACCCAGAAAGCGGCGATGAAGAGAGTCAAGCAGAACCTCCCCAAACACGGCTCTTACAAAACGTTTCTGAATGGTACGTTTTTGAATTATTATTATTATATTCTTCTATTATTACATAAGAAGTTTGATACCCTGTTATACTTAAAAATGCTACTGCTGCTTGTTAGCTTTTTGAGATACGTTTTTATCTTGATTAAACATTTAATACAAATGATAACATGAGTAATACAGTTTTTTAAAGTTATTGTTTTATCGATATAATGAACAACCGTTTAGCTATTAACAAAACTTAGTTTACTCTGAGTATCGTTTTCTTTAGGTGTACATGTGACAACTGAGTTAAAATGCCAACAACTTTATACACCTTTGTCTTAAACACAAAATAGCATCGATATAACTGGCTACTATAAACAAACACTGTTGACATTGATCACGTTCATGATCAAATCGAAAAATTACGTCATAAAGTATCTATACATGGCAAATACATTTACAAAATCTATATGATTACAAATTCAGGTCCAAAATGTTTGTACGCGTTTGCCATAGAAACACGAAATAGCATAACTAAGTGGCTATAAAGCCAGCGCTGGCATTTGTTTACGTCCTTGATAAAAAGAAACCATTACTTCTAAAATTATACAAATACATTTAAAATTATTAAGTCTTACTTACAGGTTGTGGCCCAACAATTGCTGCATCTGGTTTTAACGTTGGAACAGCTTCAGGTTTTAGCAACAGTTTCTTGTGTAATCCGGCATTGAATTGGTGGAGATTATGAAAGCTGTCTTCAGTGAAATGTGCCGCACAAAGAGCTAAATTACGATTGTAATTGTTAGAAACATTATTTAACATAAATTGTAGCCATTGTTGACGAACTACAGCATCCGTAGGAAGCCCGAACACAGAAGACCTAACAGCTGGATGAAAATAACACACTTTCGACGGCATGGCTAGCTCTCCCCTGTAACTCTTCCACTTCGGCAAAGCCGCAGAAATATGGCCATGCCCTTTTTTGCGTATTCCGGAGGGAGGGTTGATGCAAATGTATGGGTTAGTGACGTCTAAAACCCAGCTGTAGTCCGAATCGAGTCGTTTTTGTAGGCATTTACACTTCCTGATTTTTAAAAGACGATATCTCTGCTTACATTGAACTTTAAGCGCTGCAACTTTGCAGATACTGTTCATGCACCAACAGCAACATTACACACTATTTAAAATGAAAAAAGTGAAATCGCAATCAACCACCCCTTTAAAACCACTGTTCTCGGCAAGGGCTCTAAAGCATTGTTCTTTTTTTCTTAAATGGCAGATAGATATGCGTGTCATCATTGTAACAATGAAAATACACACCATGCTTTTTAAAAATAGACCCAAAGGGTAGTATCTACAAAGAAAACCAGATAGGACTAAGAATAGAATCTTGAGGGACCCCACAGCTGAGAGGACCAGAAGGCAAATGGAAATTTTAAATAGAACATATTAAAAAGCAGTTCCTTGGATATCCACATACTGCTCAAGGTGGGAGATAATGATACCATGCTATTATGTCTTTCTATTGTGGCACTGATTTCTAATAGAAATCTTTATCACCTGAATCAACAGCTAAAAATAACCCATTAAGCACTTTTAAAAACCCAAATGGAAAACTTAAAAATAGCATTTTTATTTAAAAATAGATGGGAAAAGTATGCTTTATAACTATTTGTGTGTTCCATAGAACGAAAAAAACAAACAAACATGCATTTCAACCAACACAATGTTAATGTTTGGGTGAATTATCCTTTCAAAGACCAATGTTTAGATGACTTCCTGTTACATTCTCACAGCAGCTTTGGTCTCTGATGTTATCTTGCTAATGGAAATGTTTCATACATTTTCAATGGTTTGGCCACTATTAAAGCCTTGTTATTATGCCAAATGGTAGAGAAACAAAGCGCTGAGTGTCAAGCAGGTGCATAAACAGTGAGTCAGATAAACAAAGCTGGTCTGAATCCAAGCGTAGACCTGCCTTTTTTTCTTTTTTTTTTAATTAATGCATGCCACTCCAGGGTCAAATATGAATCCATTTAGCCATTTTCAACAGCCAGTTGATGTAACCATTTGGTATGATGAGAATGAAATGCTGAAAAAGGAATCTGCTACAAATTATGAGAAAATATAATTTTGAATAGACATACTGGCCTATTATTGGCTCACTTATCTTAAAAAAAAAATAAGGGCAATTAAAAAAAAAAGTTCAGTTAATTTAGATAGTGGAAGTATCTACCTGCTATATAATAACTATGACTCCAAGGCTTTTATCTTACTAACTGACTGTATTCGATCATAGATTTGCAAAGCTTGCATTATATTTACAAGAGCAAAGACCGTTTGATAGTGTTTTGGCAAAAAGTGTTGCATGTTTGGCAGTATGGATTATCAGAAATGGCAAATAGCAGCCCTAATGCACACAATAATGAAAATCCATTGCAGAGACTACTTGTTGTGACCCGATTAGAATGACGTCAGGGCTTGCTTGGGCAGATGGCTAATCTGAGATATCTTACCTTTCCGCAAGGCCAAGAGAAGAGGAGTGAGACAGGAAACATGCGCTCTCTCTCTCTCTCTCTCTCTCTCTCTCTCACACACACACACACACAAACACACACACACACACACACACAAACACACACACACAGTTCTCACACTCACAGCAGGATTCCATGCCCCTATCACACTTCAGGGAGGAGCTCTGTCGCAAAGGTGTGAGGTATCAGACAGGAGTGTGAGTAAGGTCAATGAGATTACATTGCATGTGAGAGCGGACCCATCCCCTTAAGAGTAATGTCCTTTGTGTTTTATTCAGATGTTAAGATCTGCGTATTTTTCTCTAAGGGCCACATGTAAACCGTAGGCTATTTGCTACTCCAATCTAAAAATAATTGTCTGTGATGTGTTGTAAACCTTCTTCTTCTTAAGTGTAGAAAAACTCAGAAGCGAAAACCAGGAGACTTGGGGGTATCTTTTAAGCAGGATTCTTTATTTGCTGTAGTCTGCTTCGTCCAAAATCTTACCCAAGTCAAGTCTAACTAAGGGAACTTTACATTGTAGTTTATATGCATTTCAAGGGGGAGGGATTACATATAGGTGGAGACTTCTCTGAAACAAAGCAAATGTAAATAAGGTATACAGATTTTGGAACCTGCTCAGCATGAGACACGAGAAAAGGACGGTGCAGGACTTCTCGTACTGAGACAAGAACTCCAAGACAAACGGTCTCAGTAAAAAAATAGCAGGTGTTCAAACTTGCTCAGCATGAGTTTCACCCGGTGAGACACGAGAACAGGTAAGGCATGGACTTCTCGTACTGAGAGGGGACAGTCAGGAATATCCCGCTGGGAACCCCTACCGTTTGCAGAGATTTCCTGGTCTCATCATTTATAAACTTTTTAAATAAAATTTGTAATCCTACAAATGTCATTTTACGAATTACGTGCTTGCATATCATGAACTGGTGATTTTGAAATAGATGTTTATACTTGTCTAACTTAAGCACATTCTGAGATAAATATAAACATTGATCTATAAATCTAGATCTTAACGCAAGCATCAGAGCAAACACTCCAGTTTTGCCATTTTCATAGGTTTGCTTAGTTAAATATATTTTTGTCTGCTATAGATTTGGACAAATCACACACAACCAAGTTAGTCCAAGAAGGACTACAGTACTACTCCCTTGACCAGCGGTCATGAATCTATGGCTCGCCAGGTCTCTCGCCATACCAACAAACGATCGATAAAAAATTAGACGCATCAACAGAGATCCTTTCTGCAGAAAAAGCAGCCAATTACAATTCCTTTGTTGTACAGCCTACTGAAGTTAATAAAAAGTTTATGATATTAATAATAATATTCAAGATGTACCGGCCAAAGTGCGTGTTCAGTGCTGTTCGCGAGTCACGACAGCAATCAACTGCAAACCACTTACGTTTCTGTGGTAGCCTACCTACAGCTCCAAGGGCCGGTTGCACCAGCTGTGCGTAAGTTTCAACTTAGCCTAGTTTTGGCATAAATGGGCACTAAGATACAACTTACGCACTACTAAATATTTTTGCGTTGCACCATTAAACTTAGTTGAAGCGAAACTATGTATAAACTAAATATATACGGAAGCCTACGATCAGGAGTAACGGTTGGAATAAAATAGCAGACAGATTGAACTATATCAATAAACTTCTTTTACCTGACAGACTTCAATTCTTTAGACATATATGATAATGCTGATATTTACACTCGCTTACATTTTAAAAGAGAAAACATTGTGAAAAGATTACTTTGTTAGCGGCTCATCAACACAAACCCTTCCTACAGCGCGCCGCTGTGTGCGCATCTGTCCCATCGGTTCATGTTGTGCATGTCAAATAAAATCAGTCATAATCAATAATATTATTCCTTATGTTTTTTGTATCAATACTTATTTATTCTTATTGATTTCATTTCAAATACAGTTTCTGAATGTTATTTACATTAAAAAAAACACTAATGTTATTCATGATTACGTATCGCATTTAATGGAAACTTATTTTTACCGTTAGTTAAGTAAGGCAAAAGAAGTTAGAATGGATAAACTGAAATTCCCAGCATTTAAACAGCTTCTACTCACAGATTTGAAGGCTGCTATTGGATCATCATACGTTGGCCGAGAGAGCTCAACGTGCTGCAACTGAAGAAAACGCATGCAAATAGAAAAAAACGCATGCAAATAGAAAAAAACGCATGCAAATAGAAAGAAACACCCTCAAATTAAGAAAACATCTTCATCAGTTTCACAACACACGTGTGCTCCAAATACAACACAACCAAATACAGAAACGCACTGCAAAAGCTCACAACACAACCAAATACAGAAACGCGCTGCAAAAGTTCACAACACAACCAAATACAGAAATGCGCTGCAAATAACACAGACCACAACGGAAATGTTTCCGGGGGAACCAAATAAGTCACGAACCCGGCTGGGACGTGCTTATTGCTCGTGAGCATCCCTATGCCCTACTCCCTTCGAAGGGCAGACGGCAGAGCCCTTCAAGTGGGAGTGAGCAGGGCACTAGTGTGCCATTTATGTAGCTGTTTGGAACGCACTTGATGAAGGGAGCAACGAAAGACAACGTAATTTACTCATTATTTTCACCTGGGATGTTCCCATGACAACGCAGCATGTTGTCCATCAGCTGAATAGCTGTTCTGACGACAGAAATATAATGCTGTTAACATAACGGTTGCAAATAAATATTTTTTTTTATTTTTACTTTTAACTTTTAAAATATGCGTTATATATCTGTGTGTCAGTGTCTCAACTTTAAAACTTTGGAACCTACATTACCTAACATTTCTTATGAAAATTTTCTTTATGAAAATTTAAACATAACATGAAACAATTTGTACAGTGTAACTGATGTATAGATTAATATCTTTCCTTCATGTTCTTCTTCTCTATCTTTTTTATTTATTTATTTATTTTAGTTTTCAGCTCATTGTTCTTTTCTCATTTGTATTCTGATAACATTGAACATATTGTTGATACGTTTTGTATATTGTATACAAGTTGTATGTCATAAAAAAATAATCTCTGTATGTTTTGCGAAAAAAAAAATAAAAATAAAGTTAAAATAAATAAAGTAAAATAAAGTACAAGTTTGAGCTGTAAGCACGCCCCAGCCGGGTTCGTCACTTATTTGGTTCCCCCGGAAACATTTCCGTTGTGGTCTGTGTTATTTGCAGCGCGTTTCTGTATTTGGTTGTGTTGTGAGCTTTTGCAGCGCGTTTCTGTATTTGGTTGTGTTGTGAGTATTTGGTTCCCCCGGAAACATTTCCGTTGTGGTCTGTGTTATTTGCAGCGCGTTTCTGTATTTGGTTGTGTTGTGAACTTTTGCAGCGCGTTTCTGTATTTGGCTGTGTTGTGAGCTTTTGCAGCGCGTAGTATTTGGAGCACACGTGTGTTGTGAAACTGGTGAAGATGTTTTCTTAATTTGCGGGTGTTTTTTTCTATTTGCATGCGTTTTTTTCTATTTGCATGCGTTTTCTTCAGTTGCAGCACGTTGAGCTCTCTCGGCCACCGTATCATCAAGGGTAAACTTCATATTATGCGACTATGCATTAGCCTACTTTACGGAGAGTTTACGACCTACTAGCTATGTTCTGCCTTACGAACAAATGGTGCAACAGAATAAAGTACAGAGTTAGTTACAAACTAGGAGTTACTAAAAGCTGATTTATACTTCTGCGTCGGAACTACGCCGGAGCCTCTACGCTATAGACTTGCGTGTTGATTTTCATTTATACTTCTGCGTCGTTGTCCACGTTGACGCACAATTACACATGCAATTACAGATTACAGGGGGAGCATGTGAAACCCGAGGGAGGGGTTCTAGCAGACCAATCATAGCGCATGCATCTGCGTAGAATTGACGCATTGTTACATTTTTGGAGAGGTGCACATCAGGGTAGGCCGAAGGGTTGCGCTACACACAGCCTACGACGTAGCTACGGCGTGAGTTCGACGCAGAAGTATAAATTGGGCTTAAGCCTCTAGTGTGGACCTTACGTCCAAATTAAAGAAAGAACTTACGAACGGCAACCCTACCCTGCCCTCAGAACACAGACGGACATAGTAGCCTTTATCTTCAGTTGTACGCCTAAACGGCCAAATACACAGAATTAAATCAAAATGCCAAGATCAAATGCCAAGTCGAGTATTCGCGTAAACATAGATGTAAGCACTGTGTGCGTTCTCTCACACACATAAGAAGAGGATTTATGCTCCTCAGTTGGTAACTAAACCTCACAATGAAAGCCCTCCACAATTAATTCCAAATTGCTTATTTATTGTTTGTTCCATATTTGTTTATAATAATATTTTTGGAAAAATGCACTAACCAAAAATGAAAAAATGGCTCTTTGGTCAAAAACAAAAACAAAAAAACAACCACGACGTTTCAAATTTTACAAAATAAATGGTAATGGCTCTCATGCTGGAGCCAGTTTTTGCCAAGGAGGTTTGTTTGGTGGCTTCCATGGCTATTTTCATGATAAAGATTGTTCAAAGAAAGTTAAAATACAACTAAATGTCTAATTAAAGACCTTTTAAATTTTTCAATAAAAACTTTGATGTTTCCAAACAAAGAACTGAGAAGATGATCGAGGGTCTCGATGTAGTTTAAAATGGTTCTAAAGTGTGCATTTCCTGGATGTCCGAATCGTGAGAAACCAACGAAAAAACGTAAAAGTGCCTTACCAATGCCGCAAAATGAATGGTTTACCTTTCACACTTTCCCATCAAACGATCGTGAGCCTCATCTTCTTAGTTCTCGCGCATGGCGCTCTCGTGACCTCACGTCAGAGGCCCACAGAGAAGAAAATGAATAGTTGAATAAAGTCATTATTTTGGGGGGTTTTGCGCACAAAAAGTATTCCCGTCACTTGGACTATTTTAACGATGTTTTTACTAACATTTCTGGACCGGCAGAATGAAATTGCCTAGAAGCATATGAAGGAGTCAGACAGCTCTCAGATTTCATCAAAAATATCTTAATTTGTGTTCCGAAGATGAACGAAAGTCTTACAGGGTTGGAACAACATGAGGGTGAGTAATTACTGACAGAATTTTCATTTTTGGGTGAACTAACCCTTTTAATATAAGGCGGCGGCTGTGTTGACCTCGTTTCTATAGAAGATGTCACTTTTTATGAGCGTGATCGCACACAGTGTAACAGGCAGACAACGGGAAGGAGAATCATATAAAGGTATGTATTACAGTATGTATAATATAATCAAGTATTATACCTACGGCTAATTCTATTCGGTTTCCCCAAATCAATTAAACTAATAAGTGGATATATTTAAACCACATTTCAAAACTACTGTACACATATAGCGTACTGTACGCATCATCAAGTCCGTATGTGATTACATGAATTCTGGATTTATTCTGTCCCAGTTTTTTCTGTTTCTTCATGTAATCACAGACTTGATGGTGAGATCAGATCTCGGTGTGGAGCATACCGGCTATTGTCAGACTCCTTGTGCATACAAAAATCTCACTGGATTATTTAATGGCAAAAGGAATGTTTGAAAATGTAAACTGATATTTCGTACTGACACACTACAGCAAAATAAATAAATAACTGTCTTAAAACCATTTTATTTTTGGGTGAAAATACTAACATGCCCAAGACTTTTGCACAGTTATGCATTTACTCAACGTAAACGTTTACGCAGCATGGAATTTCTCACCTAAATTTCCGCATTAGGACAGAGCAACTTTCAGGTGAAAATGTGATTAACTGGAGTGTTCAGATTCAAGGCCCTTGGCATTTATATACTGTACTGTACACTATCGGTTAAAAGTTTGAAATAATAATGTAATAATTGTTTTTCAAAGAAGCCTCTTATGCTCAATAAGGCTGCATTTATACAGTAAAAATATAAATATTATTACAATTTAAAACAACTGTTTTCTACTATAAAAATTTAATTTATTTCTGTGATGGTAAAGGTGAATTTTCGGCAGCCATTACTCTAGTATTCGGTTTCACATTATCCTTCAGAAATCATTCTAATATGCTGATTTGGAGCTTAATTATCAATTATTTGTACACAATTATTAAAAATGGCTCTTATTATCAATATTGAAAACAGTTTATCTATTTATATTCATTTCGCCCATTTTTTTTTAAGTACTTTGAATGCTGAGTTTGTTTGAACAAAAACAGATTACTTTTATTCTACTACAAAGTTCAAATAAATATTGCTCTTTAATCTACTATAGCAAATTACTGAAGAGATTTACAAATCTTTACTAACCTCTGTCAGAACAGGCTAGTCAATTGAAATGGGAGCACTGAAAAGAAGCTATGAATGAATGAATGAGGTATATATATAGCTCATTTCCTATGTACTACTGTACACCCAAAGTGCTTCACAGCCTAGTGTGCAGCATCCACTTGGATGATGTGACAGCAGCCACAGTGCAATGGCTTACATCACACAGTGCTCTCATCACACACCAGCTATAGGTGGAGGAGAGAGAGTAGTTATCAAGAATCTCTTTTATCAATCTCTTTTATCAAGAATTTATTATATCAAGAAAATAAATATGAATAAATATGCTGAAAGATACAGTGCGAAATGTATCATCAGATAATGAGGAAGAGAAGTATGCAGTTAATTTGCCCCACTGGAAAGTCAGGACATTGTATTTTGGGATACAACATTCCACACATTGTGCAAATATAACCAGGACTTCCATGATTCAAAATTTACTATGCACAGTATACTGTCGAATACAGTATATACTAGATTAGTATGCTATTCTGTACATAGCCAATTATCTTCTGCAGAAGTTAATTGTTGTAGTGATCTCACTTCCTGTATAAGCTTTTTTTTTTTTTTTTTTAAGATCTGCAAGCTCAGCAATGCTTTTTAATATCTCATAAACATCACTAATCCATTTCTGATAAGAGGAGGGCATTCCAACTTTCCGTCAGCACATGAGAGTGGAGATAAGAGCCTGGATTAGCCAAGGACTAATAAGAAGATGACACACATCGATCACCAGATCTCCTTGACACTGAGATAGGAAGAGGACATTTAATAAGGACATGCAGTGCGCCAGAGTGGAGGGTGAACAACTTAGTATACTGGGCATCTTCAGAATGTCTTGGTAAGAGTGGTGTAAATAGACAGACAACTGTCAAATGCAGTGCTGAAATTTGACCTGTAACCATCAGTTCTCTAGTATAAACATCAGTATTCTGATGTTTGGGAAGTGAGAAGAAAAAAAACAGAGCAGGACTGGGATCACCGTAAATCCCAGAGTTCAACCGGGTCAACCCCACTTTAGAAGTTTGTGGGTAACCGCCTTGCATACAAATCTGTCAGGAAGTACAGCAGCACTGTAACACATCAATACCTAACTTATAACTCGTTCTTTAATAATTATTTATTAATATATCAAATCCATCAGCAGTGACTGAACCTCATACTCCTGCAAACTACATTATCATCAATACTGGTGGCAGCAGAAGATGGGATTGGCTTTCCAGACTTCCAATAAATCTCTTGCTTTCATATTCTCCATCCTGAGAAATATGAAATAGTGTACTTGAAACGACATTTTAAGCAGCACTATTTAGATGAACTGCCATTCAAATTGTGAAAAAAAGCAACTAAAATATGCACTTTCCATTATACATAAATTTTAATCTAAAACCTTCATGTTGAAAAAAAAATGCTCCTCCATGTTATTTAGCAAATATCTAATAACAAACTTTGTTGTTACATTACTTGTTTGGGATTCTTTGTTGTTATTTTTGTTTCCCCCCCATCACTGGGAATTTAATCTATGGAACCTGATGACTTGGAAAAAGATCGGATTGGAATTCCAATTAAAATGTGGACAACTGAAAAATTGCAAACAAGGACAAATATTATACATAAAAATATGATAATATTAGAAATGAAATAGTGGAGTGCATATGGTGTGAGTGTTGGTCTGTTTCGGTATTTTTTGCTTATTCTTTTGCTTTAAACTCTAGATTGAACAGGTTTGTCAGTTTTAACATATTTGTGAAGGGGAGCTAAGGTTACAGGAGGTTGACTAAGGACAACTGAGTGGCTTTAGGTTACATGATTTGACCATTGTGCAATTAAAGTAAAGGCCAGAAAGGAAGGGTTAGAGGCAGAGAAAAAAATGCAGCAATAGAGGAAAGGTAGAGATACCTAAATAGAGATAGGCCACTGGAGGAACCTTTTAGACAGGGTTATTTATTCCACACAGTAATCCCAAACAGTTTCTCGAGTAAATTAATTAAGCTTCTATATTTGGCAGGTTTCAAAGGGGGCACATTCCTCTTCCCTCTTCTTTTCTTTCCTCACTTTCTCTCTTCCTCACTTTCTCATTTGCCAGATTTTCTTTTTCTCTTTCTTTCTTCATCAAATAAATAAATTAATTAGTTAAAACAACTGACCATCTTACAGTAAGTAGAATTAACAGTCTTCTTTTTTCAGCTTAAAGGTATACAAGTAATTTGCAGATAAGAAAAATAAATAACATTAAGAAACGTCAACAATTTAAGAAATGTATAGGTCAATTTAAGACTAAGAATACAAGGTTACACTTTTACTCCAAAGGGAAGTAGACAGAAGTTTATCAAAACTAAATTATTTTTCTGGGTCATTTCAAGTTAAGCATTCTGGCAATTGCCATAGACAATACATTTCAACTATGGGGCAATGCCTGTCAGAATATAGAAGCAGGAATGAGTCAATTTTATTAGAACACTTACAATAACGTAGATACAGTATATTGCCAGGTATATGCAAGGATACAATGAATATGATATTCATGGTGTCGTTGCATATACCAGGCAATATATTGCATTTACCAGCTCTACATGATCATGACAAGAATTTAAAGACTTTAACTTTGCACAGAAATATTACAAGCAATATTATCACACTTTTTATCAAGCAATATTACAGGTAATATTAATCACACTGTTTAAGTCATATAGGCATAGTTTTGAAAATGTGTTTAATGTGTCTTGGCTCATAGAATTTTATTGTGTGTCACTTTAAATGCCTTTTTAGTTTGTTTTAACTAAGCAAGGGACAAATTGAAATGCCAGTGATGTTTTTAACAGGGCTTAAATAAGTATTAAATCTGGAACATTCTGTAATGGTAATATGTGTTTGCATAGGGTCATTTTAATGCATTAGGTGAAGTTTAGCTGTGCTGGGCACTTGTGCCATACCTCTGCTCTGTACGGTAGGAAGAGGGCGCTGGCAAGGTTTCCTGTAATACCACTGAGAACGTAGATGATGGAAATGCGTAACCAGCCTGCTAGTTTCTCCAGGTCTCTAAGTATAGTCATTTGGAAGATCACTGACACCAGGCAATGCAGTAAACTAAAGAACAATCACATGAGCATGGGTCAAAGAAACTGTCAATACCATTTTTGTGTTAAGTGTCAAATCTAGTAATAGTCTCAGTCTACCTCTCCTTCCATGTATAGACATGAGAAATAGTGGAAGAGAAAGAATGAGTATAAAGACCTAAACCTTACCCAGCATGAAGAAAAAGGGAGAGCCACAGTCTATAGAACTGATCTGGGACACTGGGGTTCAGGAATGGTAGCAACCCACACACATCATCCAGGCAGTGGACCTGATAATGTATGAAAAATATAGTGGGCCGGATGATATATGATGTATAACAACAAAAAATGGCCTCTCTCAAAGTATTACAATTTAATTCTGTCCAGAGAAGTCTATTTTCAGAAAACAGTGAACCACAGGGCATTTTTAAGTTAAGCTTTTAAAAAACCTGTCCTGTTATCTTAATTTTGATGGCTGGGCTAAAAATTATGTTTTCAATGTAAATGGATACCTGTGAACAGAGTGTGGCCTCTTCATGGAAATATCCACGCATGAATTGGCAGTACTCCCAAGTGGTAATTTCACATCTTAATACATGGATAAAAATTGAGCAGATTTGAATAAAAATTATTAAATTTGACTGTCAGATAAAGAGGCATTGGATGTAACTGTAAAAATGTAATGTTTTTTTCCCCAGCTGAAAAACTTTCCATCTAAGCTCTCAAATTGCAATTGTGTTTACATGCATTGAACTATGATTGGAGAGCAGTTGTGGATGACAAGATTTAGAGTAAACATAAATTTTAGTTTGTTTTTGACACAAATACTATTATTGTGCTTTTTGTAATTTCTGAAGCTCATCAGCACTGGTCCTCGTTCAATTTCATTGGGGAAAAGCATGAACATTATTTTGAACATTTATTTTTGCGTTCCAGGGAAGAAAGAAGAGTTATGGTTTTAGAACAATATTAGTGTTAGTAAATGAGAATAACATTTTTGGGTTAACTATTTATTTAAAGGCAATTACTACGTGTATGAAGCTATACTTGGTTAAGTGGCTTTTGACTGTAAGCATATGGCAAAATTGTCAACATGTTTAATGCAAACTGTCATCATCTAAACCTTGATTTTTATTATTTCAAATGTTCATTCATTACCTTCCTTTAGTTCCAATACAGCATGGCCTGCCCTTCAGTGTGCAGTCCATGTGTTTGTATCCTGTGTGGTTCCATGTTTTTGGGTATGTACAAATCTGCAGTAGAGGAATAGGAGAGTGAAAAACAATCAAGGCATAAAACTGTGTGTGTGTGAGTGAGTGATATAATTTAATGCCAAAAACAACCCTTTTGTTGCTTTTGTAAAATACTTTTTTTGTATTTTGTTAAATGATTTGATACTTAGGCTATGTTTACACAGAAACGATCTGAAGAGAAAACGCAAAAGTGGCATTGAGTTATCACTTTTTATTCTGCGTTTAGACGAGCGTTATGGGGGGGGAAATCTGCATGCATATGGTGACGCAAAAGTGTGTGAAATTAGATGTAGTATGCACTCCAGGCGGCTAGGTGGCAATGTGACGACACTGCCACACAACAACACCAAGTCCGCGCGCCTGCGTACAACCTTCCTTCTACTTCTCTCCCTAGTAGCGGAAATCAAAACATGGCGAAGCGAACAGCAAAAAGACTCTTGTACGTTTATCAGAGTCGTCAAGTCACCTTTATTTATATAGCGCTTCTTACAATAGAGATTGTTTCAAAGCAGCTTTACAGAGACAACAGGGAAATAATGTTGTAATAGTACTGTTAAATACAAAATTAAATGTCCCAACTAAGCAAGTCAAAAGCCAATGTCGACAAAGGCGAAGAAAGGCGAAAAGGCAACGGTGGCAAGGAACCAAAACTCCATCAGGTGACAGAATGGAGAAAAAAACCTTGGGAGAACCCAGACTCAGTCGGGGGGCCAGTCCTCCTTTGGCCAATGAACGAACAGTGTATGATTATGATTCAGGCAGCATTATAGGTCAAAAGTCAGATGGGATCAGAACTTTCACAATATTTATCCAGTTCCATCTGGTTGGGCCGGAGTCATCACGCCGGTACGGAGACGAGTTTGTTGAGTTGTCCATGAGGCCTGCAGAGCTTCTAGGGCAACTTGAAGGTCCGACATATGGAAATAATTCAACATGTTGGTTGTTATTTTCCTGTACTGGCGCATGCCTGTGACGTAAACGCGTATGCGACGAGAGCCACTGTGAGCAGATTTGCGTTTTTACCCTTTAGACGGGAACGCGACGGTGGAGCGTTTTTAAGATTTCCACTCTGGAGGGTGGTTTCACTTTTTTGCGTTTTTAAGGCACGAAAGGCACATCTGATAAAATATTTTTACGTTTTCACCTGCGAGCGTTCTCCTCTTTATTATTGCTTTAGTGATTTTTGCATTCTTTGGCTACAGCAGTTAACAGTGTACTTTACTACCGTTCCATCAGCAGCTGTTGCTTAAAGTCCCTAATGACTGCCTAAAGTCTGGAACCCATGGACATCACCAATACAATATCAATACTAATGCTTCCTTTGTGATGCTTTGCCAGGCCTTTACTTGCAGCTGTCTTCAATTGTTGTTTATGAGTGTTCCTCTAGTTTTGTCTTCAGCAAGTGAGATGCATGCTCGATCTGGTTGAGTTCAGGTGATTGACTCCATTGGAAAATCTTCCACTTCTTTTCCTTCAAAAACTCCTGGATTGCTTTTACAGTGCGTTTTGAGTCATTGTCCATCTGTACTGTGAAGCACTGTCCAATCAACTTTGCTGCATTTGGCTGAATCTGGACAGAGAGTATATCCTTATACACTTCAGAATTCATCCGGCTGCTTCTGTCACATCATCAATAAACACCAATGCCACTGGAAGCTATGCATGCCCATGCCATAACACTGCATCCACAGCATCCATCCGTTTTACAGATGATGTTGTATACTCATGAGCTATTTCAAGCCTTCTCCATACTTTTTTCTTCCTGCCATTCTGGTACAGGTTGATCTTAGTTTCCTCCATCCAAAGAAGGCTTTTCCAGAACTGGTGTGGCTTTTTTAGATGCCAAGTTTATTTCGCTTTATCTCATTTCGTTTTGGAGTTATAGACATTTATATGAAAAACGAAACCACCGTCAGAAGTTTGGAAACATAGGTCGCTGGTTATATATCAATGCCCAAATGCCAAAATATTGATAGTAAGGGGTAGTAAAATTCAATCCAAGTCACGTGTCAGTCATTTTTTACGTGTTTTTTCATATAAATGTCTATAAATCCAAAGCGAATTGAGATATTTTCACCAAATTTGGCACACACATGTATGGGCTCATTCTCAGGACACATGAAAATTTTTTTGGGATTTTGCCTCTTGGTGGCGCTATAATAGAACAAAACATGAAATTCCCATTGACTTCAATACATTTTTGTGATGTAAAATTCTATACTTAACAAATGCATTGCTGTAACATTATGAAACTCAGAATTTGCCACCAGCACCATCCCCTAAAGGTACTCAAAAGATTTCAAGACAGCGCCACCTGTTGGTCAAAAGTTCAAATTAAATTTCCAAAAATGCTAATAACTTTTGAAAATATATGCCTATTGTAATGACACTGGTCTAAATAGATTCCTTGGGTCATGCCGAGAACATAGATACCAAGATTGACGTATTTGGACGAACTTCCTGTCCGCCCTTCTTTATTTACTTTCAAAACCTTCTTTTTCTAACTTCTCCTAGACAATTCGTCCGATTTTCACCAAAATCGGATCATATCATCTCCAGACCATGCCGACTAAAAGTTATGGATTTCGTGATGACAGACGAAACCGTTTTCGTATACCGCAGCAGCAAATTTGAGGCATGCTGCCAAAATGACTATTAAGTCTTTATCTCTGCAATGCCTTCATATTTTGACACCAAACTTTGTATGTGTCATTGTCACCTCACTCTGACCACATCAAATTGATTTCATAACTGCGCCACCTATTTGTTGAAAGTGATAAACCATTAAATCATCTTAAAATATACTGTATATATGATTTTTCAGCCATTTTGCCAAAATTCTCTTAAAATGTCTTTAATTGCTCCTTGCTGCAGTTGGTCTGCCACTCCCACCCATGATGGCAACTGTTGCCGCTTCTTACGTTTGGCCCCGGTAATGGCTGCTTGCTGTTCTTCTTCTTCTTCCGACTGGGCGTCTATGGCAGCCCATAGAACCGTTTGCGGGAAAGTTGTTTTGGTTTGACATTCTGATAGAGGACAGTCCCAACATTAAATACACCAATTTTGGTGTCTCTAACTCATTCCCTCTAGCGCCATCACCTGTCCAAAATTTCACTTTTATTATGCTAATAACTTTTGAACCATAAGGCCTATCAACAAAATTCTTTTTTCCTCTGATTCCGGAGCTCATGGTGATTCGATTGCACCCTATGACGTCATTTTCTGTCATAAATATATGGCCGCCATTTTGAATTGTTCAAAAAATCTACTTTTTCGAACTCGTCCTAGACGGTTTGTCCGATTTTCACCAAAATTGCACCAGATCATCTTCAGGCCGTGGGGACCAAAAGTTAAGTAGATTCGTCAAACCATTTTCGATAAATGTACGAACAAATTTTACGTAGCACTTGCGAAAACAGACTTAAGGCTGTATCTCTGCAACGCTTTATCGTATTGAGACCAAACTTGGTACATGTCATCACAAGCATGACCTGAGGCTACATGCTGCGTTTCGGCACAGCGCCACCTACTGGTCCGGAGATACAGAAAATGGCTATTTTTGCTTATAACTTCTGAACGGTTGGTCCAAAAATCATAAAAGTTATCTCGTTAGATTCAGGGCGTCATGTCGAGTCGGCTGATATCCAATTTTCCCAGATCGGCCATTTTGGCTGTCGGCCATTTTGAATTATGTGCTAAAATGTTTGTGTAGCGTTGTGATTTAGCGCTTAAAAAACATTTGCTAATATGTTCGAAAACCGCTAGTCCGATAGAGACGAAACCACCGTCAGAAGTTTGAAAACATAGGTCGTTGGCTATTTGCTAATGTCCAAATGCCAAAGTATTGATAGTAAGGGGTAGTAAAATCTAGTGAAAGTCAGCTGTCAGTCATTTTTTATGTAATTTTTCATATAAATGTCTATAACTCCGAAGCGAATTGAGATATTTTCACCAAATTTGGCACAGACATGTATGGGCTCACTCTGAGGACACATGAAAAGAATTGTAGGATTTTGCCTCTTGATGGCGCTATAATACAACAAAACATGAAATTCCCATTGACTTCAATGCAATATTGTGATATAAAATGCTATACTTAACAAATGCATTGGTGTAACATTACAAAACTCAGAATGTGCCATCAGCACCATCCCCTGAAGGTACTCAAAATATTTCGAGACAGCGCCGCCTTTTGGTCAAAATTTATAACAAAATTTCCAAAAATGCTAATAAATTTTGAACAAATCTGCCTATTGTAGTTTGAGTCACAGGACCCCAAAGAATGCAAGGACAAAAGAAATTATCTATATATACATATTTTACAATTAGAAATTGTAACCAATTACAAATAGGTTACAATTACAACAACATTTACAATTTTAACAATATTTCAAGTGTATTTCTTTGTAAAAAGTATACATTTTATCATACGTATTAAAAAAGGTAAGGATTCATTAGTTTGAATATTGGAACAAACACTATAATAACATCTTAGTTGATAATTCAATATACCTACTTTATTTTTGACAAAAAATCATACTATAGTATATTTAACTATGAGCAGAAATTGGTGAACAAAAGCTTAGCTATTTAATGTGACAGTAGTCTTTTTTTACAGTCAAAACTTTATAATCTATCCAAAACTAATCACAAAATCTTGTCTAAACATTCATATTTAGTCTGTAACATATTGTGTATGATATATTAGTATATACATGTGAATTTGCAGCTTGTTGCTTATACAGACATTTTATTTCAACATATTTCAGTCTATTTTTACTCATCTTAATAGGCTATAGCAATATAGTTTGGATGTGTTCATGTAAACATAACGTTTACTAATGTAGGTGCGAGAGTGAATGAACGGCACAGACACGCGCTGTATAACTGTAGTAAACAAAGCGCGCGCGCCTGCATGCCGTTCATTCATCATTTAGCCTACACACAGACACGCAATTCATATTTAAACAGTCTTTTTGCGGTTTACAGTCAGACACTATTCAATATCGCGATTAGAACAAAGCACTTAAGAATAAATGACTTACTACATCAGCTGGATACGTTGCTCCTCCAAATGAAACTACCAGCACTTCTATTCCAGGGTTATTAGATAGCGTATCCTTTCGCTGTGAGGAATAATACTGTGTACACAGCTGTACAAGATACTTACTAAACACGATGTGTTTTATAATCCAGCTGGTGGGCGTTGGCATGTTTGAATGGCTTGCCTTAGATCATTTGCGTTTGAATACCGGCGCGCTCTCCGTGGGCGTGGCACATTAACGCAAAATGAGGTATAATGAGCTGGAAAGAAAAATACTGACATCTCTCTCTTTTCATACAGATTACATAAACTGAGAATATTTGTTTTTTATATAAATTAATTCATTTAAAAGAAGAGAGTTCAAGCTTCATTATGGAAAAACACTCGTGCCTGTATGACAAGTATTCGCGAAATTACAGTTAATTTTCGGACGCGTTTCAGAATGGACTTAACTGACAGAGAGAAGGCAGAACGCGCATCATGTTTGTTTTTCTTTATTTGGCGAAAAGCACAACACTTTGTTTTTATTGTGAGTATCCAGAAAAAAAATAGACACTTATCAGGATCGAATGATGTACAACACTTAATATGTAAGATCAAAATCAACAGAGTATTTTGAGTTTCTTTTGCACTGATAAGAAAAAAAGCGAGACTATCGCGCCCGCGCGATAGCCGACCTCAGAGGGTTAATATGTAAGATCAAAATCAACATTGAGTATTTTGAGTTTCTTTTGCACTGATAAGAAAAAAAGCGAGACTATCGCTCCGACCTCAGAGGGTTAATACGATAAAGCGTTGCGGAGATACAGCCTTACGTCTGTTTTCGCAAGCGCTACGTAAAATTTGTTCGTGCGTTTATCGAAAACGGTTTGACGAATCAACTTGAATTCCATAACTTTTTGTCCCCACTGCCTGAAGATGATCTGATGCAATTTTATTTTGGTGAAAATCGGACAAACCGTCTAGGACGAGTTCGAAAAAGTAGGTTTTTTGAACAATTCAAAATGGCGGCCATATTTTTATGACGGAAAATGACGTCATTGGGTGCAATCGAATCGTCATGAGCTCCGAAATAATATTATTTCCAAAAATAATTTTGTTGATAGGCCTTACAGCTCAAAAGTTATTAGCATAATAAAAGTGAAATTTTGGACAGGTGGTGGCACCAGAGGGAATGAGTTAGAGACACCAAAATTGGTGTATTTAATGTTGGGACTGTCCTCTATCAGAATGTCAAACCAAAACAACTTTCCCACAAACGGTTCTATGGGCTGCCATAGACGCCCAGTCGGAAGAAGAAATGGAAGAATAATAAGAACCGGAACAGATTCAATAGGTGCCTCCACACCTTCGGTGCTTGGCCCCTAATAATAATAATAATAAGAACGCTAACGGATACAATAGGTGCCTCCGCACCTTTGGTGCTTGGCCCCTAAATATAGCGACAAGCAGCCATTACCGGGGCCAAGCGCAAAAGCAGACAATAAGACATGCCAACATGGCTGGGAGTGTCAGACCAACTGCAGCAAGGAGCAATTAGAGACATTTTAAGAGTATTTTGGGCAAATGGCTGAAAAATCATATATAAAGTAACTTATAAGATGATTTAATGGTTTATCACTTTCGACCTATAGGTGGCGCAGTTATGAAATCGATGTGATGTGGTCAGAGTGAGGTGACAATGACACATACAAAGTTTGGTGTCAAAATGTCAAGGCATTGCAGAGATAAAGCCTGAATAGTCATTTTGGCAGCATGCCTCAACTTTGATGCTGCGGTATACGAAAACGGTTTCGTCTATCAAAACGAACTTTTAGTCGGCACGGTCTGGAGATGATACGATTCGATTTTGGTGAAAATCGGACAAACGGTCTAGGAGGAGTTCGAAAAAGTATGTATTGAATGAAAATCAAGATGGCTGACAGGAAGTTTGGCTGACTTTGGCAAAATTGGTATCTTTGTTCTCGGCATAACCGAAGGAATCAATTAAGACCAGAGTCATTACAATAGGCGAATATTTTCAAAAGTTATTAGCATTTTTGGAAATTTAATTATAACTTTTGACCAACAGGTGGCGCTGTCTCGAAATCTTTTGAGTACCTTCAGGGAATGGTGCTGGTGGCAAATTCTGAGTTTCATAATGTTACAGCAATTCATTTGTTAAGTATAGAATTTTACATCACAAAACTGTATTGAAGTCAATGGGAATTTCATGTTTTGTTCTATTATAGCGCCACCAAGAGGCAAAATCCCACAATTTTTTTCATGTGTCCTGAGAATGAGCCCATACATGTGTGTGCCAAATTTGGTGAAAATATCTCAATTCGCTTTGGAGTTATAGACATTTATATGAAAAAACACGTCAAAAATTACTGACACGTGACTTGGATTGAATTTTACTACCCCTTACTATCAATATTTTGGCATTTGGGCATTAGCGTTTAGCCAGCAACCTATGTTTCCAAACTTCTGACGGTGGTTTCGTCTCGAATCTCAACGCTACACAAACCATAAGACGAAACCTAGCATTTTTGGTATCTGTGGACTCGGCAAGGATTCAGGAACCTAACGAGATGACTCCCGTGAAAATCAGTCAACCACACCCAGAGTTATAAGCATTTGAAAAATAAATTTTACCACTAGGTGGTGCTGTTTCGAAAATTCTCAGGCTCCTTCAGGGCATCGTACTGATGACCCATACCGAATTTCGTAACAATTCGTTCATGCGTTCAGAAAATACAGCATTTTAGCACATAATTCAAAATGGCCAACAGCCAAAATGTCCGACAGCCAAAATGGCCGATCTGGGAAAATTGGATATCAGTCAACTCGACATGATGCCCTGAATCTAACGAGACAACTTTTATGATTTTTGGACAAACCTTTCAGAAGTTATAAGCAAAAATAGCCAATTTCTGTATCTCCGGACCAGTAGGTGGCACTGCGCCGAAACGCACCACGTAGCCTCAGGTCATGCTTGTGATGACATGTACCAAGTTTGGTCTTAATACGATAAAGCGTTGCGGAGATACAGCCGTATGTTCGTTATCGCATGCACTACGTAACATTAGTTTGCGCGGTTTTTGAGAACGGTTAGACGAATCGACATGAATCTAATTTCTAATCTAATAATTTATATTTCAGACTCTGAGTTTTTAGCTACTCCTAAGAGGTTTATTTTATTCACACCAAACTTTTTCAACATGATGAAAATACATTAAAGATGCTAAATTGTTAACGGATATTGAATATCTTAAACAGTTTTGCTATGGCGAGGGATTAAAGTAGTGTCAAAAAGAAAACAGGAAAAGCCTCATACCTTCTAAAAATTTAATTATACTCCATTTATTTCTATATAGAATTATACAAATATTAGAACTAAACCCATTTTATTCTTTTTTTTTCCAATTCAAGAGGTATGGAAAAGTTAAAAACAGGCTATTTAGTGCTATTTGGTTAAACAAAAAATCATACATACGTTTTATGTACTATTTTTATGTCATTTTGGACACTTGTGTCCAAAATGACATAAAAATAGTACATAAAACGTATTTATATATAAATATATTAGGTATGTGACTGTGAGGATATTTTCCCGCCGGTTAATTGACGTGTGACACCCGCGAGGGCTTTTAAATCGCTAATATAAAAATGAAAATAAAATAAGGCCTTGTCTTTTTGCATACATTTAAATTTATTGTTTGCTTTAAATAAAATTAAGATTGTAAGTTTGGTAATTGAAGCTGAATAAATTTAAAATTAATGTGCTGTATATATTAGATCAATATATTAGTTTTCCTTAAAATTTTAATCAACTGTTACGTCCAAGGACGTATTCACTGTGTGTCTGTTTGCATACCAGGAGTGTTGTGTGCATGTGTATTTTTCTCTCTCTCTCTTTTTCTCTCTCTCTTTTTCTCTCTCTCATCTTTCCCTAATATGATTAAGGGCTACCACCTGTGCTCGTTTACCTGTGAGTGCTGTCCGCGCACTGATTGGAGCGTGTCCTGAGGAGTCTAATATAAAGCAGCAGAGAGAGCGCTGAGGAAGGAGAAAGACAATGCGGCGTTTGAGGTTGTTCCGCTCTCCAAGCCCAGACAAGTGTCGCGCTCTTTGGTGTGTGTGGTCACAATGTGTCCTAACGTGATTGAGTTTATTATCTATTTTTAGTTATGATAAGTTAAGAGTTTATGGGTAACGTAGGGTGGAGGATACCCATAACTTTTCTCCTGTTTAATGATTAGTTAGGGAGTGAGGGAAGTTATATGTTGTTTTGTTTTCTGTTTTGTCCCTGCAGCCATTCCCTTGCGTTCGTTGAAAGCCCAGACGGTGGTAAGGGACTTGGTTAAGTTTTTTACCACGTTTGGTCTACCGCGAGTAATACAGAGCGATCAAGGAACAAATTTCACTTCTAAAATATTCACACAAGTTTTGAAGGAATTGGGAATTGAGCACAGAGTATCTAGTCCTTATCACCCTGAGTCACAAGGGGCCTAAAACTATGGTTCGCGCATATTGTTTGCAGAGGGGAAAGGACTAGGTGGAGGGGTTGCCTTTTCTGTTATTCGCTGCCAGAGAAGCAGTTCAGGAGTCCTTGGGATTTAGTCCCGCCGAACTGGTGTTCAGACACCGTGAGGGGTCTGCTAAAACTGCTGTATGAACATTTGTTGATGAAAAATCCTTCTTCTGTGTCTCTCTTGGATTATGCGAGTTCTTTCAGAGAGAGACTGCATAAAGCATGTGATGTAGCTAAGGCTCATCTATTGGTCGCACAGTCGAAAATGAAGCAGCAGTTTGACAAAAAGAGTGTCAGGAGGAATTTGCAGGTTGGTGACTTTGTTCTTGTGCTTTTGCCAGTGCCTGGTGCTGCTTTGCAAGCAAAGTTTTCAGGACCATATGCCATAGAGAAAAAGCTCAATGAAACTGATTACGTTATTCAAACTCCTGATCGTCTGCGAAAAACTAGAGTTTGCCATGTGAATATGCTTAAGGCGTATGTGGAGAGGGAACCGAAAAATGCTCTGTCTTTAGACGTGCCATTGGTTTCTTCCGCGGTCATCATAACTGCCTCTTGTGCTGTAGAAGATGATGGTGTTGCTCAAACTTTTACCCCTCATCTGAAGAATTCTAGCATTTTGGGTGATTTAAGCAGTTATCTCGTGCATTTATCTGAAAAACAGTATGAGGATGTATGTAATTTGACCCAGTCTTTTCCCTCACTTTTTTCAGACGTGCCTAGCAGAATATCTGTATTATGTCATGACATTGAAGTGCATCCCCAGTGAAACCGCATCTGTATAGGGTGAATCCAAAAAAAGTGAAATTATGAAGGGTGAGGTAGAATATCTGTTAAAACATGGGTTAGCCGTATTAAGTCAGAGTCCATGGAGCTCCCCATGCTTAATAGTGCCCAAACCAGACTCCACATATCGCTTTTGTACGGACAATAGAAAAGTTAATAACCTTTCAAAACCTGACTCGTTTCCACTACCTCGCATTGAAGATTGTATCGATCGGGTGGGAGCGGCAAGATATGTGACAAAGTTGGATCTGTTAAAAGGGTACTGGCAGGTGCCTCTTACGCCACGGGCTTCAGAAATTTCCGTGTTTGTCACACCCGACAACTTTATTCAATATACTGTCCTTGCGATGCGAAATGCTCCTTCGACGTTTCAAAGGCTCATGCAGAAGATTTTATCTGATGTACCGAAGTGTGATGCATATATAGATGATGTGGTGCTATATTCAGACAGTTGGACAGAACGTATGACTAACCTTGAGTTATTGTTTACTCGAATGTCAGATGCTTCTCTGACTGTAAATCTAGCAAAGTGTGAATTTGCGAAAGCAGAGGTGACATACTTGGGAAAGAAGGTGGGTCAAGGAAGTGTGAGACCTGTAGAAGCGAAGGTTTCTGCGATAATAGCCTATCCATCTCCATCTAATAAACGTGAGCTGAGACGTTTTCTTGGAATGTGTGGGTATTATAGAAATTTCTGTGAAAATTTCTCCAGCGTTGTGACTCCACTTACTGATCTACTTAGTGATAAAAGGAAATTTGTATGGTCTAATGAGTGCGAGCATGCTTTTTTGTCCGCTAAAGATCTTTTGTGTTATGCCCCCGTTCTTAAGGCTCCGGATTTCCACCGCCCATTTAAGCTGCATGTGAATGCGAGTTCATCTGGGGCAAGAGCCGTATTATTACAAGAGGACCATATGGATATTGATCATCCTGTGTGCTATTTTTCCAAAAGGTTTTCAAGGTGCCAAAGTAACTACAGCACAATTGAGAAGGAAGCTCTTGTTTTAGTGCTGGCACTCCAGCACTTTGAGGTTTATTTGGGAGGTATTAGTGTGCCCATTATTGTATTCACCGACCATAACCCTCTGACGATTCTTTCCCGTATGTGTAATGCCAACCAGCGTTTGATGCGCTGGGCATTAATTGTACAGGAATACAACCTGGATATTACACATCTGAAAGGCACTGAAAATGTTGTAGCGGATGCGCTGTCCAGGGTATAGTATGTCCTGAATCATAAAAAAAGGGTTGTTTTTGTTCTTCCTAAAATTGGGAGAATATAGGAAAAAATTATTGGTGGGGGTGTTACGTCCAAGGACGTATTCATTGTGTGTCTGTTTGCATACCAGGACTGTTGTGTGCATGTGTATTTTTCTCTCTCTATTTTTCTCTCTCTTGTCCTTCCCTAATATGATTAAGGGCTACCACCTGTGCTTGTTTAACTGTGAGTGCTGTCCGCGCACTGATTGGAGCGTGTCCTGAGGAGTCTAATATAAAGCAGCAGAGAGAGCACTGAGGAAGGAGAGAGACATCGCGGCGTTTGAGGTTGTTCCGCTCTCCAAGCCCAGACAAGTGAGCGCTGGTCGCGCTCTTTGGTGTGTGTGGTCACAATGTGTCCTAACGTGATTGAGTTTATTATCTATTTTTAGTTATGATAAGTTAAGAGTTTATGGGTAACGTAGGGTGGAGGATACCCATAACTTTTCTCCTGTTTAATGATTAGTTAGGGACTGAGGGAAGTTATATGTTGTTTTGTTTTGTTTTCTGTTTTGTATAGGTAAGTTAATGTTATTCCCCTTTGAGGTAGAGGTATTTTTGTTTTCTTTTGGGTTGGGCCCTCCTCCCGAGGTAATACTTTTGTTTTAGATTTATTTGTAATGTGTTCCTTTACTTTATACAACTATTTTCTTTAACCCCTTCTAAGGTTGAAAATAAAAGGCAGACATGCCATTTCAAACCTAAAGGTTTTTGGTTGTTTTGTGAATCTGGGACTGGAGAGCTGGAAGTCCTCAAAGTCTCTCCACTGTTTGTTTGTTGTTCCCTATTTTTACCCCTAGATTAAGGGGAGACGTAACACAACACTAACTTTATTCTCATCTGAATTATAAATAATTTATTTCTGTATAAAATAATACTACCATTAAAAAGAACACATTTGATTTTCTATTTTAATCAATGTAGAATGTGTAGCTTAAAAATAAATAAATCAGTGCTCTGTTTGAGGACAAGAAATGAAAACCAATGTAATATGATGAATGTCCAAAAGATGGCACCCACAGACTGTTTTTAAATGGGGTTGGATAAATATTTTTTTGATTTTAAACAGTGTGTCAGTTGTAGGTTACAGTTTGACAAAAGCACAATGTTTTATTGCGAGTGTACACGAATATAAGTAAACACTTTGCAGTTTGAATGATGTCCTGTGTGAATAAAATGACGGAGTATGTTTTTATATTTCCATTGTTCGATCGCGACACACACACACACACACACACACACAGTGCATTCCAGCATTGCAATCTTGACATCGCAGCCTGTTCATTATAGCCTTAATAAAATATAATAATAAAATAGTCAACCTAACATATACAAATGACACTGCTCTGTTTTAATTGTCAGTAGTACAATTCGTACCATTCACAGTAAGCACCGCTCCACTGTGATGTTTCCAAGCACATTTTTGCGCATGTGAAGAGGATGATTTTTCCCGTCGATTTTGGAACGTGAGTCAAGTAAAAAGCCTATAATAAAGAATAGTTTAGCATCCAAATACATCGCAAATGTTGAAACATTTTGATTCTAATGAGAGAGTTACGTGAGCCCAACCCCGCTTACTTTCACTTTCGCTTTAAATTATTTCGTTTTGGCTTGTTTATATATTTTTTAATTATTTATCTCTTCTGAATATCATTAAATTTAAAGGATTTGTTGTGGAATATTTTGAGTGTATCATAAAATCAGAATAATTCTCTCGTTTTAGTGATTCCCTAGTTATTTATTTATTTATTTTTTTTCATTGTTCTACCCAGGTCAGGCAAATAAAATTCTCTGTCTTGTCCCTTAATATTTTATATATATATATATATATATATATATATATATATATATATATATATATATATATATATGTATGTATGTATGTATGTATGTATGTATGTATGTATGTATGTATGTATGTATGTATGTATGTATGTATGTATGTATGTATGTATGTATGTATGTATGTATGTATGTATGTATGTATGTATGTATGTATGTATGTATGTATATATATATATATATATATATATATATATATATATATATAATATATATACACACACACACACTATATTTATATTAGTTATAGTCATTTTTTAAAATATTATATATAGTTATAAATATAGCTGCGAGCAGCGATGACCGGCCCAAGCCGGTGGTAACTAAAGGCATCGGGGTGGCGGTGCCACTGGCTTGGGCCCGTCATCGCTGCTCGCAGCTATATTTTCCTATTATCACTGTAAAGCTGCTTTGAAACAGTCCATATTGTTAAAAGCGCTATATAAATGAAGGTCACTTGACTTCACTTGGCTTCACTTTTGTGAAGGAGTTTTTCTTAACAGTGGTAGATGATTAGGGTCCTCTCCATGGTAGTCTTTTCATGTTGCTGAGCTCACCAGTGAATTATTTTTCTTCTCAGAATGTACCTAACTGTTGATTTTGCCACTTCTTATGTTCCTGCTATCTCTCTGATTGATTTGTTTTATTTTTGAAGCCTAATGATGGCCTGCTTCACTTGCATGAAGACCTCCATTGACCGCATGATATGGGTTCACAGCAACAGCCTCCAAATGCAAATACCGCACTTAGAATCAACTCCAGACCTTTTAGCTGCTTTATTGATGAATATATTATGGAGGAGTAGTCCACACCTGTCCATGAAACAGCTTTTGAGTCAATTGTCCTATTACTTTTGGTGGGGCTACTCAAGAGCTGTATTCCTAAACCCTTCCTCCAACATATATAGACATACACACACACAAACGTTATTTATTTGATTTTGGACTGAATTGTTCGACAAAAAAAAATCTTAAGACAAATCTTCTATGACGGTAAAAACATTGGTGAACATTTCCTACCGGCCACTCAGCAATGTTATCAGGCCAAATATGGGGTCCTGATGAGGCTGGCTCCTCACAAGTTCTGCTCCCAGCATGGATTGCAAAGACAAGTAAAATCAAATAAAAGCTAAAAAATTTCTTATAAAATGAAAGATATTTCATTGAAATTTACCTTGGGTCCTGATGACAGACTGCCGCTGAAGATCTCACCATGTCTATATTCTCTTTGTTCCATTTTATAAACGTTGCTAAAGTCTCCTGGAACAAGAAAAAAAAAGCAAAAATGTATTTAGTGGTCATAATCTTATTAAAGAGGAAGCACCAAAATGAAGACATTTTTACTTACAAGTCATACTGAATTAAAAATAATTAAAATTTATGTTCAGCTTGCTTCCTCTGGGTGGTAGACAAGTGCTTTGTTTGACATTTATGACTGCGATTAATCTTCACTGGACACATAACTGCTTCGCTGTTTGTGTATTGTTTATTATTGTTCATGAATGTATGTTTGTGTGTGTGTGTGTGTGTGTGTGTGTGTGTGTGTGTGTGTGTGTGTGTGTGTGTGTGTGTGTGTGTGTACAGTTGTACCGAGCAGTCGTCATTCTGGGTCTGCACACATCCAGATCCATCGTTCTGTACACAGCAGCCGGACTCTCTCTCTAGATCTTTGGCCTGCTGTGCTAGCTTCACTATTTGACTGTCTCGTCTGATGCATGGGGAGAACTTTGCTCCCAAGTGGATTAGATCCTCCTATGGAACAAAGAATACAGCAGCAGTGAAGAGACCAACAAAGGTGACCCATAAAGAGTGACATTTCTTTGATGACTAACATTGCACAGCAGTAGAAAAGCTGAATATTTCAGTCTAACAACAACTGTCATTGTTCCAACATTAAGGTAATTTAAGATATTAAAAGAGAGGCATAAATTCTCTTCCAATAACTAAGTAGCCAACACAAAGGTGATCCATCCATACAGTAAAACTAGTTGTTAACAATCCGGTGATGGAATGGGGGGTTTCAATTATATAAGCATAATGGCTTTATGTAAGCATCAGGGGCATCTCAAGCATCTTGATAAATCTTTGTCTGATGAGGTAGTTTACATCTGAAATAGGCTTTTCTATTCATTGAATGTTATTAGTTATACAATTACTTATTTAAACAAGAATTATTCAAAACTAGAAGGCTGACGTAATGCTAGCTGAAGCGAAAATATCATGCACATCCTCATCATACGCATCCTCATCATACGCCTCAGCCTAACCCCTTCGCTGTGCTCCTCCTCCTTCACTTTTCCCTGAGGAATCTTTTCGACTTGCAGACGATTATTCATAATATGACATAGCTGAGGAGAGGTAACTACCAGGCTAATGCTTATCGCTGTGATAACAAGTAGTATTACAGTTACAGGCACTGTAATCTGCTCTGGCCCCCTTCCTGTTCGAAGGAGTGATGAGATAGTTAGCAGATTGTCATCACTCAATGGCTGGCTGTCTAAGTGGTGTCCGCAAAATAATATAGAATTCATAGACAATTGGAAAAGTTTTTGGGGCAAACCTGACCTGTTGAAAAGAGATGGTATTCATCCCTCCTGGGATGGTGCTGCTCTTCTCTCTAGTAATTTGGCTCATAGTCTTAGAGACAAAACATGACAATCTGGGGCTCAGGTCAGGAAGCAGACAAACTGGCTAAACCGACCGTCTGCTAGCGGCCTCGCGTCACCAAGGTCAGATAAATCCCATCACATAGAGCCTCCTTCACCTAGATATCATCATATAGAGACTGTGTCTGTTCCCCGAATTTGGAAATCCAAAAAACGTCCAAACCGATCTAAGGTTAAAAATGTAATTGATATTAAATGAGTCCACCCCCCATGATTACTGTTATAAACATGAACCTCGCCTGAAAGGCAAAGGGGGAGGTGTTGCTGTAATTTATAGTAATATTTTCAAAACCACTAAAAAATCTAGTTTTAAATATACTTCTTTTGAAGTGTTGGTGCTTAATGTAAAAATATATAATGTAAACGATAAATCAAGTTTGAGAATTCTGCTGGCAACTGTATACAGGCCACCAGGGCATCAAAAAGACTTTATCAAAGAATTTGATGATTTTCTATCAGAATTAGTATTGATTGCAGATAAAGTTCTAATCGTTGGTGATTTTAATATACATGTAGATAATGAAAAAGATGCATTGGGATTGGCATTTAAAGACATTCTTAACTCTATTGGAGTTAGACAACACGTGTCAGGACCTACTCATTGTCGTAATCATACTCTAGATCTAATATTATCACATGGAATAGATGTTGATGCTGTTGAAATTCTGCAGCAGAGCGACGACATCTCAGATCATTATCTAGTCTCATGTAAATTACATTTAGCCAAGGCTGCAAAGCCAACTCCGTGTTACAAATATGTTAGACCTATCACTTCTGCCACTAAAGATTGCTTTATCAATAATCTTCCTAATCAGTTTCATCATCTCAGCATCCCAGATAGCTTAGCAGAACTAGATATTGCAATAGAAACTTTTAACTCTCTCCTTTCCAGCACTTTAGACACAGTTGCTCCGTTGCGCTTAAAGAAGATTAAAGAAAATAGTCCAACGCCGTGGTACAATGAGCACACCCGGGCCCTTAAGAGAGCAGCCAGAAAAATGGAGCACAACTGGAAGAAAACAAAATTAGAGGTATTTCGGATTGCATGGAAGGAGAGCTCGATTGCTTACAGAGAGGCTTTAAAAGCTGCTAGATCTGCTTATTTTTCAACCCTATTAGAAGAAAATAAACATAATCCTAGGTATTTATTTGAAAAAGTGGCTACACTAACGAAAAAGAAAGCTTCAAGCCCAGAAGTTTCCAAGAAACACAGCAGTAATGACTTTATGAACTACTTCACTTATAAGATTGATAATATTAGGGACAAAATTATAACTATGCAACTGTCTACTACAGTATCGCATCAGACAGTGCAGTGTAGTCTCCCTGAGGAAAAAATTGATTCATTTGTTGCTATAGGAGAGGAAGAATTTTGCAAACTCGTTAAATCATCTAAATCGACATGTATGTTAGACCCTATACCGACTAAACTATTGAAAGAGATGCTTCCAGAAGTCATAGATCCTCTTCTTAACATCATTAATTCGTCTTTGTCTCTAGGATACGTACCAAAAACCTTTAAGCTGGCTATGATTAAACCGCTTGTTAAAAAAACGCAACTTGATCCTACAGAATTAGTCAGTTACAGGCCGATCTCAAATCTACCTTTTCTATCAAAGATATTAGAAAAAGCAGTATCCTCACAGCTATGTTCCTTTCTTGAAAGAAATTATATCTGCGAGGATTTCCAGTCAGGGTTTAGACCGCACCATAGCACTGAGACTGCTCTCATTAGAGTCACAAATGATTTGCTCTTATCATCCGATCGTGGTTGTATCTCTCTATTAGTGTTACTTGATCTTAGTGCTGCATTTGACACCATTGACCACAACATTCTCTTAGATAGACTAGAAAACTATGTTGGCATTAGTGGAATTGCATTAGCATGGTTTAAATCATATTTATCTGACCGCTATCAGTTTGTAGCAGTAAATGAAGAGATGTCTTATCGATCACAAGTTCAGTATGGCGTACCACAAGGCTCAGTTCTCGGACCGCTGCTTTTTACTCTGTATATGCAACCTTTAGGAGATATCATTAGGAAACATGGAATTAGCTTTCACTGTTATGCTGATGATACTCGGCTCTATATTTCTTCCAAACCTAATGAAACTCACCAATTCACAAAATTATCGGAATGCATAGTTGAAATGAAAAATTGGATGACTAGTAATTTCCTACTACTAAATTCTGAAAAAACAGAGATTCTAATTATTGGACAAAAAGCTTCCACACGTAATAACCTAGAATACCGTCTAACACTTGATGGCTGCTCTGTTAAGTCCTCGTCGTCGGTTAGGAACCTGGGTGTGCTCTTTGATACCAATCTTTCATTTGAAAGTCACGTGTCTAGTATCTGTAAAACCGCATTTTTCCATCTTAAAAATATATCTAATTTACGCCATATGCTCTCATTGACAAATGCGGAACAATTAGTTCATGCGTTCATGACATCAAGGCTAGATTATTGTAATGCTCTGCTAGGTGGTTGCCCTGCACGCTTAATAAACAAACTACAGCTAGTTCAAAACGCAGCCGCTAGAGTTCTTACCAGAACCAGGAAGTATGACCATATTAGCCCGGTTCTGTCAACACTGCATTGGCTCCCTATTAAACATCGTATAAATTTTAAAATATTGCTGATTACTTACAAAGCACTAAATGGTTTAGCTCCGCCATACTTGAGCGAGCTCTTAACGCATTATACTCCTTCACGTCTATTGCGATCTCAAAATTCTGGCCAGTTGATAATACCTAGAATATCTAAATCGACTGCTGGCGGTAGATCCTTTTCCTATTTAGCACCAAAACTTTGGAACAATCTTCCTAACATTGTCCGGGAAGCAGACACAGTCTGTCAGTTCAAAGCTAGACTAAAAACACATCTCTTTGACCTAGCATTCACATAACACTCTATAGACTTTTATAATTCAATATTAGGCTGCTTAGATTAGGTCAGCCGGAACTGGGAACACTTCCCTTAAATCCTGATGTACTCGTTACATCATAAGAAGAATGGCATCTACGCTAATATTAGTGTCTTTGTTTATCCCAAGGTTTTGCCTCAGGCTGCCGGATCCAGGCCGTTTCCAGATCTGACGAAGGACCTTCGCCTGGACCCGATGACAATGCAGTGCTGAAGTGCCAACTAGCCTCTCCATATGGAGGATCCCTATACCACTCTACAGATAAAGCCTAGTGGAATTTTTCGGTTCGCGTACCTACCCGAAGTGATAAGATAAAATAAAATTCTGCATCAAAATTTATAGACAAGTAGTTTGTGTAGGCATGGTTTGTAAGGAATTACAAACCTGCGCACATATATTCAAACGTACATATCTATAGAATCAATTCTTAATGCGCATGTGAACGCCATCAGCGTCTATCACAGGTTCACGTTTAAAGTCTGTTTAGAGAGAACGGTGTCGTCTTAGCGGCCCTTAATTTAATAACAAATGATCATTTAGACGGAAGTGAATCAATCAAAACTAACCTTAGCTGGAAAAAACATTATTCAAGAACCACTATTAAACTAAACCAATCTCTGTTACCTTAAATTATATGTTTATCTCTGTACAGCTGCTTTGAAACAATCTGCGTTGTTAAAGGCGCTATATAAATGAGGATGACTTGACTTGACTATGTGAATTTGTATTAATTAGTTGAATGAGAACATCTCATTTTCCAAGTCTAATTTACTTACCACAGAATTGATTGATAATGTTAGCTTGTTAACTGCTAAAAGGTTGCCTGCTTATCTCTTCTAATTTGGCATCATTTGTGGCTTTATTTAGTCATCATCGATGAAAGCTTTTTGAAGTGATTGGTTAATTTAGTTAGCTCACATAAATGCTTGTTGATAGATTTTTTTTTTAAATAAGACTTATTTGAAGTATGATAAAACAGAACATATCATACTTATCTATTTATTTTATTTATCCATATGAATATACAAACTTTCATTCAGAGGGGTGACAAAGGGAGAGAACAGCATCGTCAGTCAGGTGAGGGTAAGCGTGTTGCATTTGAATGATCTACATTTTCACAGGCCTTAAAAACTGCTAGATCTGCTTATTTTTCTACACTTTTAGAAGAAAACAAACACAACCCTAGGTATTTATTCAAAACATTGGCTAAATTAACGGAAAAATAAAGCTCCAACACCGGACGTTTCCAAACAGCACAGCATTAATGACTTTATGAACTTCTTTACTTACAAGATTGATAATATCAAGGAGAAAATTATAACTATGCAACCGTCTACTACAGTATCGCATCAGACAGTGCATTGTAGTCTCCCTGAGGAAAAATTTCATTCATTCATTGCTATAGAAGAGGTAGAATTTTCTAAACTCATTAAATCATCTAAATCAACAACATGTATGTTAGACCCTATACCGACTAAGCTATTGAAAGAGATGCTTCCAGAGGTCATAGATCCTCTTCTTAATATCATTAATTAATCTGTGTCACTAGGATATGTACCAAAAACTTTTAAGCTGGCTATTATTAAACCTCTATTAAACCTCCGGCTATTAAAAACGCAACTTGATCTTAGAGAATTAGTCAATTACAGGCCGATCTCGAATCTAGCTTTTCTGTCAAAATTAATAGAAAAGGCAGTATCCTCACAACTATGTTCCTTTTTAGAAAGAAATGGTACCTGAAAGGATTTCTAGTCAGGACTTAGACCTTATCATAGTACTGAGACAAAAGATTTGCTCTTATCATCCGATCATGGTTGTATCTCTCTATTAGTCAAGTCAAGTCAGTCAAGTCATCCTCATTTATATAGCGCTTTTAACAATGTAGATTGTTTCAAAGCAGCTGTACAGAGATAAACATATAATTTAAGGTAACAGAGATTGGTTTGGTTTTATAGTGGTTCTTGAACAATGATTTTTCCAGCTAAAGTTAGTTTTGATTGATTCACTTCCGTCTAAATGATCATTAGTTTTTAAATTAGGGACCGCTAAGACGACACCGTTCTCTCTAAACAGACTTTAAACGCGAACCTGTGATAGACGCTGATGGCGTTCACATGCGCATTAAGAATTGATTCTATAGTTATGTGTGTTTGAATATATGTGCACAGGTTTGTAATTCCTTACAAACCATGCCTAAACAAACTACTTGTCTTGTCTATAAATTTTGATGCAGAATTTTATTTTATCACTTCGGGTAGGTTTGCAAACCGGGATCCTACATAGGGAGAGGCTAGTTGGCACTTCAGCACTGCATTGTCATCGGGTCCAGGCGAAGGTCCTTCGTCAGATCTGGAAACGGCCTGGATCCGGCAGGCTGCGGGAAAACCTCGGGATAAACAAAGACACAAAAATTAGCGTAGATGTCATTCTTCTTATGATGTAATGAGTACATCAGGATTTAAGGGAAGTGTTCCCAGTTCCGGCAGACCTAATCTATGCAGCCTAATATTGAATTATAGAAGTCTATAATGTGTTATTTGTATGCTAGGTCAAAGAGATGTGTTTTTAGTCTAGCTTTGAACTGACAGACTGTGTCTGCTTCCCGGACAATGTTAGGAAGATTGTTCCAAAGTTTTGGTGCTAAATAGGAAAAGGATCTACCGCCAGCAGTCGATTTTGATATTCTAGGTATTATCAACTGGCCGGAACTTTGAGATCGCAATAGACGTGAAGGACTATAATGCGTTAAGAGCTCCCTCAAGTACTGCGGAGCTAAACCATTTAGTGCTTTGTAAGTAATCAGCAATATTTTAAAATTTATACGATGTTTAATAGGCAGCCAATGCAGTGTTGACAGAACGGGGCTAATATGGTCATACTTCCTGGTTCTGGTAAGAACTCGAGCTGCTGCGTTTTGAACTAGCTGTAGTTTGTTTATTAAGCGAGTAGGGCAACCACCCAGTAGAGCATTACAATAATCTAGCCTTGATGTCATGAACGCATGAACTAGTTGTTCCGCATTTGTCAATGAGAGCATATGACGTAATTTAGATATATTTTTAAGATGGAAAAATGCGGTTTTACAGATACTAGACACGTAACTTTCAAATGAAAGATTGGTATCAAAGAGCACACCCAGGTTCCTAACTGACGACGAAGACTTAACAGAGCAGCTATCAAGTGTTAGACAGTATTCTAGGTTATTACGTGTGGAAGTTTTTTGTCCAATAATTAGAATCTCTGTTTTTTCAGAATTTAGTAGTAGGAAATTACTAGTCATCCAAATTTTTATATCAACTATGCATTCCGATAATTTTGTGAATTGTTAAGTTTCGTTAGGTTTTGAAGAAATATACAGCTGAGTATCATCAGCATAACAGTGAAAGCTAATTCCATGTTTTCTAATGATATCTCCTAAAGGTAGCATGTACAGAGTGAACAGCAGCGGTCCTAGTACTGAGCCTTGTGGTACACCATACTGAACTTGTGATCGATACGACATCTCTTCATTTACTGCTACAAACTGGTAGCGGTCAGATAAATATGATTTAAACCAGAATTGCTAGTGCAATTCCACTAATGCCAACATAGTTTTCTAGTCTATTTAACCCTCTGGGGACCAAGGGGTTTTTGGGGCCCTTGGGATGTTTTGACATGCACTGACATTTGTGCTTTTTTCAGTTATTTATAAACATGTTAATGGCAAAGGTGTAAATTCACTCTATATAGCACAAACGGGGCTACCATAATCTGTGAGCAACATGTATGTACATTTTTGCATTTTTGAGAGAATATTATTTATGCATGGTTATTGAAAAAACTAAAAATAAAAGTTTCTGAAATGAGGCCACAAAACACATATTGATTATTTCTTCACAAGACTTTTGAAAATCGTATCACATAGTCTAGAATATTTGCTCCAAAACTATGTGAGAATCATCCTGACTACTCATTCAGATAAGTCAATAAAGTCTTTTAAAATGTGTATGACGTGTTTTGTTTGAGAAAGCTTTATGCGAAGGGGCGTGATCTCTCATTAATATGTGTGGCATTTCACACCTGAGAAAGACAAAGACCCTCCCATAATGGCCCTATTAGGTGTGCTATCAGGCCATATCATTATGAGGAGCCTTGCACAAAGAATGAGATTTAAAAAAGAATGGCTTTTAGATTGTTTGGATTTATTTACAACACACACACACACACACACACACACACACACACACACACTGCTTAGAATAAGTGAACACACTCATGCTAAAGTTGACTAAAAAGAGGAATAAAAAATCTTAAAATACAGGGTGCATACGTCTGGACACTTCTATCACACACCCTTCACCATATAGACATGGTTTTATTTCAGTTCAAAGTTAGAGTTGGAAACATCTTGAAAAGAAAATTGTCTTTTTCCATAAATGTCTTAGTTTGATCATACATATTTCAAAGTTGAGGATTCATTATTTTGATATAGCTTGCATTGGAACAAACACTATAACATCTTAGTTGATCAGTTTATTGACAAAACATACTATATATTTAACATATGAGCAGAAACTCCTAACAAAAGCTTATTTGATGTCTATTTTAGACTAGTCAACGAAATGTTGTCTTTTATTTCGTCTGTAACAGTGCGTATCTGTGTGTTCATTCATTCATTCTCACACACACACAGACAGAAACATGATTCACATTTAAACGGTATGCTATTTTTCCGTTTACAGACACTAACGTTATTCTATATCGCGATTAGAACAAAGCACAAGCATAAAACACTTACTTCTCAGCTGAATCTGTTGCTCCTCCTCGTGGTGAAAATAAACCACCACTTGTTCTGAGGTAGGTAAATGTCCCAGGATTGTTCCTCATATAGCCGCGCAAGACGACAGTAGATTAATCTGACTAAAAAATATAGTGTGTTTTCAGAGTTTATGGGCGTTAACGCGTCTCAATGTGTTGCTTCACATATTTGCGTTTGAATTAACGCGTGCTCTCCGTGGGCGTGTCACATTACCAGAATAATGAGCTGAGAGGAAGATAATTAGACCGGCTGACATGTCTATCTTTTTATATAGATGACATAAACGGAGAATATTTATTTTAGTTTTGAATTGGATCATTTAAAAGTACAAACTCAAATGATTTAAAAGATATATCGCTTATGGCTGGGTGAATAGTATTTGCTGAGTTTTGTTGAAGATTAGAGACGTGCTCCAGAAAAAAAGTTCACGGGGACTGAGAGGCAGAACGCACACCCTGTTTATTTTCTTTATTTTACAAAGGCACAATATTTTATTTCGATTGTCTGTGGGCACATAAAAAAGTAGACATTTAACAGATTATTTTCTCATATTTCTTAACTCTATATGAACAGAAATGATGGTAGTACTTTAAGTCTATTTTTCTGCTATGTGAAAAAAAACAAGCAAAACGCGCCGGCGCGTTTCTGGTCCCCAGAGGGTTAAAAGAATGTTGTGGTCAATGGTGTCAAATGCAGCACTAAGATCAAGTAACACTAATAGAGAGATACAACCACGATCAGATGATAAGAGCAAATCATTTGTGACTCTAATGAGAGCAGTCTCAGTACTATGATACGGTCTAAATCCGGACTGAAAATCCTCGCAGATACCATTTCTTTCAAGAAAGGAACACAGTTGTGAGGATACTGCTTTTTCTAATATCTTTGACAGAAAAGGTAGATTTGAGATCGGCCTGTAATTGACTAATTCTGTAGGATCAAGTTTTTTAAACAAGCGGTTTAATCATAGCCAGCTTAAAGGTTTTTGGTACGTATACTAGAGACAAAGACGAATTAATGATATTAAGAAGAGGATCTATGACATCTGGAAGCATCTCTTTCAGTAGCTTAGTCGGTATAGGGTCTAACATACATGTTGTCGATTAAGATGAATGAATGAGTTTGCAAAATTCTTCCTCTCCTATAGCAACAAATGAATCAAATTTTACCTCAGGGAGACTACAATGCACTCCCTGATGCGACACTGTAGTAGACGGTTGTATAGTTATAATTTTGTCCCTAATATTATCAATCTTATAAGTGAAGAAGTTCATAAAGTCATTACTGCTGTGTTTCTTGGAAACTTCTGGGCTTGAAGCTTTCTTTTTCGTTAGTTTAGCCACTTTTTCAAATAAATACCTAGGATTATGTTTATTTTCTTCTAATAGGGTTGAAAAATAAGCAGATCTAGCAGCTTTTAAAGCCTCTCTGTAATTCACCTGATTTGGCATGTGTAACATTTTTCTGTCATCTCTGCTGCATATATCCTTTGCGATCGTTATCGCACATTTGTCGATGGAGCGGGTTCAGACCATACTAAATGTTCTGACCGCATTAGTGCAGGACAAAGCTCTGAGGACATCAGAAGACAGGGATTGATGGCAGCTGTACACAGCTCTACACAGGCTACATCGTAATTTAAATTTTAATGGAGAGTAAAACAAAGGCAGACCACCGTATAATCTGGTAGGTAGCATTATTTGATAGAACGTCGGCACCGTAACTTCATATTGACGCGCGGCTAAACAAAGGCAAAGTACCGTAACTCAAGCGTGAGCGTTCAAAAACAAAGCCAAAGAGCCGTAACTGGTGTTACGGTGTTCTGCCTTGGTTTCTCATGGGCTTTTGGAAGTTACGGTTAAGACAACCCATTCTTTTCTCGAAAAAACAACGGATTTGACTCAAGCTACTTATCCACATGATAAAGGAGGTCTTGAATGTGCCAAAAATATAAATAACACATTTTCGACCAAAAACGATGTTACGGTCTTTTGCCTTTGCACGGCAGCATAGCTGATATAAAAATTTGGATGACTAGCAATTTCCTACTACTTAATTCTGAAAAAACAGAGTTTCTAATTATTGGGCAAAAAAAAAACTCTGCACGTATTAACCCAGAATACTGTCTAACAATCGATGGCTGCTCTGTCAAGTCTTCGTCGTCGGTTAGGAACCTGGGTGTGCTATTTGATACCAATCTTTCATTTGAAAGCCACGTTTCTAGCATCTGTAAAACTGCATTCTTCCATCTTAAAAATATATCTAATATATTATATATTAAAAATATATTACGACATATGCTTTCAATGAAAAATGCGGAACAGTTAGTTCATGAGTTCATGACCTCAAGGCTAGATTATTGTAATGCTCTACTGGGTGGTTGCCCTGCACGCTTAATAAACAAAGTCCAGTTGGTCCAAAACGCAGCAGCAAGAGTTCTCCCTAGAACCAGAAAGTATGATCGTATTAGCCCCGTTCTGTCAACACTGCATTGGCTCCCTATTAAACATCGTATACATTTAAAAATATTGCGGACTACTTACAAAGCACTAAATGGTTTAGCTCCCCGGTACTTGAGCGAACTCTTAACGCATTATAGTCCTTCACGTCCACTGCAATCTCTAAATTCTGGCCAGTTGAAAATACCTAGAATATCAAAATCAACTGCAGGCGGTAGATCTTTCTCCTATTTAGCACCTAAAATTTGGAACAGTCTTCCTAACAATGTCTGGGAAGCAGACACATTCTGTCAGTTTAAATCTAGAATAAAAACACATCTCTTTGGCTTAGCATACACAACACATTATAGACTTCTATAATTCAATGTTAGGCTGCATAGTTTGGATCAGCCGGAACCAGGAACACTTCCTATAAATCCTGATGTACTTTGTACATCATAAGAAGGATGGCATCTACGCTACGCTCTGTTTATCCCGAGGTTTACCGCAGTCCGCCGGATCCAGGCTATATCCAGATCTGATGAAGGACCATCGCATGGACACGACGACAACGCATCCCTGAAGTGCCAGCCTCATCAGCCCTGTGAAGTCCTCATGGACACCTCAACAAACTTGTCTCCATACCGGCGTAATGACTCTGACCCCCAACCAGATGGAACTGGATAAATATTGTGAAAGTTCTGATCCAATCTGACTTCTGACCTATAATGCTGCCTGAATCATAATCATACACTGTTCGTTCGCTGGCCAGAGGAGAACTGGTGTTCTCCCAAGGTTTTTTTCTCCATTCACTCAGTCACCTGATGGAGTTTTCTTGCCAAACAGACATAAATTGTTATTTTGAGTATATTAAAGGTCTTGTACAATGGTTTGATAACAGTCATCTAGAATTGAACATTGAGAAGACAAACGAATTATGCTGTAGGAATCAAAATAGGACAGTTGCCGCTGGCCTCCCATATGAACAAGTTATTATAAAAGGTGTAAAGGTAGAGCAAGTTTCAAATAGATCGATGATCGAAAGTATTTTAACATATACTTTTCGTTTCGTGGTATGGCAATTTAACAATGAGACAGAAAAATGTATTAATACGAGTAATTAACTAAGCAAATTAGATCACAGGCCACAAACAGAGTACATTGCAAGTTGTTTTCACATTTTATAGAGAAAAAGGAGATAGCAGTATATTCAGACCAGACCCATCCCCTCCACTCCTGCTTTGAGACCCTGCCTTCGGGGCGCAGGTTGCATATACTGTATGTTCTAAAAAGAACATTTATAAAAGATAATTTGTTCCACTGGCGGTGATTGTTTTAATTCAGGTAGTTACTATAGGTATATGCATAGGGTATGTATGCATAGGTATGTGTGCGTGCATTTATCCAGATATATATTGTATTAATTTGTTTTATGTATGTTTTTGATAGGGACAAATGTATGTCCCATGTGTTTAATTATGTGGTATATAATGTGGTTGTACAGTGTTGATGTATTTGTTTTTTTGTAGTTGATGTAATTGTTTTTCATGCCAGCGTTGAATTTCTGTCCAAGAATCTGAACAGACAATAAAGTCAAACAAACATGACAGTATGAAAATGCTCCAATGATAGCAAGATATCGCTCCAAAACGCACATCTAAATCATCAAAAAAAAATGACTTAAACAAAGAAAGATAAATTTTTTGGAATGGCTCAGCCAGAGCCCAGACCTGAATCCTACAGAAAATCTGTGGAGGGACCTGAACAGGCCTGTGCACAGGAGATGCCCCCGCAATTTAACAGATCTGGAATGTTTTTGCAAAGAACAGTGGGAAAATATTCCCAAGTAAAGATGTGCCAAGCAGTTAGACATCTATCCAAACAGACTAAGTGCTATAATAAAATCAAAAGAGTGCTTCAGCTAAGTATTCGTTCAGGGATGTGATAAGTTTTTTTCTCTCTCTGAAATTTCACTTCGGTATTCAGTGGCAATGCCTAGTGTGTAATTTTTAAATTAAAGGTACATTAAGTTCTGATATTATTAACGGCTTTTAACAGCTGCCTAAACAGGGGCGTAGACTTTTTATATCCAGTGTAAATATAGCAACTTTAGTAACTTCCAAAAAACATCCTGTTAAGTCTGACGTCGTGAATCACTCTATGTGTCACTTACAGAGCAAGGACCAATCCAGAAGTTCTCCTGCTGCACATGCTTTACACTCTCATAAATTCCTTTGTTTCTCAGTACCTTAAAAAAAAAGAGGGAAAAAAAGAATGGAATGGATAATGGGCAACCAAATGTAATAAACAGTTTTGTAATTGCTCACACTTTTGTGCAGTTACACAATATCAGAGCAGGCCCCCACAGAAAGAGCTGCATAATGTCTGACATAACAAATGTAAAATGGACTGTTACATAATTACATAATATTATCTTCCTATATGTTAATGTTAATGTTATCTTACCAGCTGAGTAGTTGTATGCTGGGCAAAGCCCACAGGAGCAAATCCATATGTAATGCAGGCCAGGAGTGTTATGACAATATGCACAAAGGTGATCCAGTAGGTAAAATATGGCCTGACAAAGAAACAATTAATGATCACATCTTTCTCTGAATAGTTTAAAAGCAACATCTGAGAAGATGAGAAGCTCCTGGTGATTTTGAGGAGCCTAACTGGGTTTTCTTACTCACCGATGACTGTGAAAATCTTCTAGTTGTTTCTGTACTTGGCTGCTGAGGCTGCCTCTATAGTGTCGGTTCAGCCACTTCCCCACCACACCCATCCCATACTGACGCTTCTTCTTATCAAACGCAAAGTGCTTCACTTTGGAGGCAATTCGACCACCACGATGAGAAGAGGCTTTCCCAGAGGATGTCACCGTTTTGGGGATATTCTTTTTTCCTCTGAAGAAAAAGAGAAAAGGAACGGTAGGATTAAATCAGGTGAGTACTAAAGTGAAAAGCTGCTGAATAGGCTTTGTAAGGCAACGGATGTACAGTTATAATTTAAATTCTTTACAACTTCTGCTTTTAACTTACAAGCTGGGGAATAATATTCCCTCGCCTAAAGAAACATTTGCCACAGGACAAGAAGCTGATAAAGGGGGTGACTCAAAAACATCATCTGCCATAGAATAAAGCTCCTCATGAACATCAACCTGTGAAAGAGAGGAACAGAGACAATAATTAAAACATGTAAACATTATCTATCTATCTGTCTATATTTGTTATATATATTCAGTCAAGAGCTAAACAAACATTAATGACTAAAATTTTCAACAAAAAAAGACAACTTTTGTTTGACAGTGTCACTTTCGCATACTTTTATAAGAGTACTTATGCAAATATGCTTTTAAGTGCGAACAATGTAAAAATTTCTGACACTTAAGTGCATGCTTTTTGCAATAAAATAAAAATATATTATGGTATAAATTTAAAATGAATGCAATTAGTTAAAGTGGGTTATAAAAGCACTCTTAAGGAAACCTTTTCATGTAACTTTTACAATTCTATTGTCTTTGAAATATGGTTGAAGTGTCTTGCGAAAGGTACCAACAAGCATTTAGTCAACACATCAAAATAAGTGCGACATAAAAAGGTTATTAAATTTTTTTTTAAATGTACTTTAAGGTAAACTGTTTAATTTATTACAAAGTGCAATTTTGAGTGAGTGTACATTCAACACAATTAAGCACAGAGGAGAGGAAAAGATTGGAGACAAACCCAGATAAATCTACGCACTTTGCTAAAAAAAACTGAATCAGAGGTGTCCACTGTATCCACAGTGTCTTCCTCGAGCCAACTGTGCCGAGCAAAACTCCTCCTCTGAAATCCACGTCCAGTCTGAGTGCCCTGTAGACCCTGTCGACCCTACAGGACCAGAACATATCAGGAGAGGACAGTACCACATGACACAACCTCTTTTATTCCAATATAATACAACCAGACAAAAAAATAATAATAATATTTGAGCTCAGCCATTTAGCCATTAATAGGACTGGACAATTAATTTATAATGATCAGAGGTACAGTATATACTCATTACTATAATTTATCATAATCATGCAGGTGATAGTTCACTTTAAAATAAAAATTATGTCAGCATTTACTCGCTCTGGTTTTGTTCCAATGCAGTATTGTCTTTCTTTCCTTTTTGGATCACAAAAGGAGAATTAAAAAAAAGAAATGTCCCACTCCTGCTCGTCCATATAATGGCAGTGAAAAGTGACCAGCATCAAGCTTTTTAAAAAAGACGAACAGAATGATTCCATGTGATGCATGCCAAATATTCCAAGTGTTGTGAAAAATAAAATGAAATGTATTAATGTATTATTTAATGTATTTAACGAAAATCTTGACCTTGGCCATGGTCTTCTATGCACAGCTACACGACGTGCGCGTTCGTGAGACTCTATTAGCGCCGCAGTTCACTTCGCCTCGCCCAGAAAAAGCCCACAAGTTGCGAGAAATCAAGATAAATAAATACATGATATGAAATGCAATGCCTAGAAATCCCCCCCCCCAAAAAATTATTTTCTTCAGCGAATATCTCTGGACTGGAACTTCTTTTTTCTGATTAAAGTAGAATGACAGTTGACAAATGTGAGCGTAACAAAATTCTTGTTACGACAAATTAGGACTGCTCGATTGTGGCAAAAATCATAATGGTGATTATTTTGGTGATTACTGATTCAAGATTACTGGTGGGCGATTTGATCAAAGTCTTATTTCATAATATGAGTATTTTTCGATATCAGTAAAATTTCACAATTATAGATAGGCTACTTAAGCAAAAAACTAATACAAATGTAGCCAAGTAAAAGTTAGCTTCAAAAAAGTCAAAACAGTTACAGAAGACAATCAGCAATACAGTAAGAACAAAGAAACTAATTACAAACTAAACTGACAAATAAATACAAAAAAACAAAAAATACAAATTAAAAAACAGTGCTTCAAGTTTTTCAGGCAGATGTGCTAACAGTATTATTCAGATAACTAATAGTATACAACCGAAATTGAAAGTAATCAAATGTTAAATAACACTGCATAGTCTTAACTGTATACATGTAGATTAATCCTTATTAAAGCTACAGCAGTTATTCATTCAAGAGCAGTGAATGATTTTACCTTTGTTTGATTAACATTAATGACACAGACTGAAGCAGTGGTATTGAACTGCTGTCACTTTAAGACCGAATGCACGGATCCAAAATACTGTTACACATGCGTTTGTTTGTTTGTTTACATTCACTTAAGACATAAAAGTATGTGTTTACATGGATACTTACCAAAATGGCATTTTGACATTTCTGAGTGTAGACTATTTGACCATTTAGGTGTGAATCCAAAGCCCACAGAATACTTTGCTTATGCGCATTCCAACCCGTCTCGGAGTGTGTACAGAAAGACATCTGGGGAACAGTGTCTCTTCTGCAGATTAATGCGCTTTTAATGACACTGTTTAATATCAGGCTTGTCTTCCAGTTTAGCAAAAGTAGACTGCATTTTACAACACTCACTTATTCGGCTGATTTGTATGTTAAGTTTGGCTTAGGGAGGAATGAAAGCGCACCGCTGAATGTGGTGAAAATCGTTTTACCTCTATTATCTTGTTTTCCTAATCGTTGGAAGCCAAAATCAAAATCTAAAATCAATTATGATTAATCGCACAGTCCTACGACGAACACACAGATATTTTTTACCCAAAATAAGGTACATAGATTGTATTTCATGTTACGTTTTTGTTAATCTTGATTTCTCAAGAGAGTGAACTGCTATGCTAATAGTCTCACGAACGTGCACGTCGAGTAGCAGTGCACAGAAGACCAACAGCCAAGGTCAGGGTTTCCGTAAAATTGCACATTAAATTTCGGTTTGTTTTTCACCAAACCCTATTGTATACCCCTAAAACCCTTAGAATATAAAGTGTCGGGGATCATTCTGCTTGATGCTGGTCGCTATTCACTGCCATTAAATGGATGAGGGCAAGTGGGACTTTTTTTTTTTTTAAACCCGTAAGATTTTCATTCATCTTTAAAACACAAATGAGGATATTTAAAATGAAATCTGAGAGATTTATGTCCCTCCATTGAACTTCCACATTGTCGCTTCAAAAAGTTCACAAAGAAATTGTAAAAACGAATCCATATGAATCAAGTTGTTTAGTCCAAATTTTCTGAAAAGACTCAGTGGATTTATCTGATGAACAGCTTGAATTTAAGCTTTTTTATTCACATATAAACAGTGATCAGCGATCAAAAACAGAAGCTCAAACATGCTGTGTAACACATAAAAAATAAACCTCATTGGTTCTCGCACATCAAGCAGTCATGCTGGGCTTCTGTTAGGGATGCTAACCGATGACCGTTTGACCGATGGTTGACCGTCTCAACGTTAACCGATCAAAGTTGTCGGTAGTCGGTAAAAAAAAAAAAAAAAAAAGTGATCTCTAAATTAGACAGTGGACTAAACGCTACTACAGTTAGCCATCTCATTCCAATATATTTTTGTGTGAAGTGAACAAATCCCTCACACTCAATTTTTCATAACTTGCCTGTTTGTACTTAATAAACCAATAAAAACATTTGGCGCGAGGTCACAGCGTTTGGGTTCGCGCGCTCACAAGGTTTGCGAAAAGTAAAGGCTACAGGCTAAAACACTCGAGGTTAGAGCCAGGGCAGACTACAGGATGAAGCGTGCAAAGAAACGTTGTGTGTGGGACCATTTCACCAAAAAGAATGACACAGTAAGTTGCAACTTGTGTGATACAGTGCTTAAATACAGTAGTAATACTGTAGAAATACATTACATCTACATTTCAGTGGTAACAGATAAGGTGATGATGATCATCATCTTTCTTTATTATTGTTAGCACTACCTCAAACTAAAGCGGCGTCTCTTCGGAGCTGTCATTTTCTTAAATGAGCCGCTGCAATGTTTAAAATGAGCTTCTAACGCTAGACTAACGCCTTTATTTTCAACGCGATCACCTTGTACCCAAACCATTTCAAAACTAAGGAGCCATTTGTCCTTCGATTACATACAAGCTCCTCGGCGCTGCGTTTGCGGGACTCATGTTTCGCGCAGTAGGGGATTTTAAATGGAAGCGCGGCGCCGGGGCAGTGTGTGTGTGAGCGGGAGGCAGAGAGAGATGCGACAGAGTTGCGAAATTGCAGGCGCGGCTCGAAATGGCTGTTATTTCAAATAGCGTGGCATATTTTAAACTAATCGTTTAACCGGTTTCAACCGGCTAATGAGGCTCGGTGGTCGGTCAAGAAAATTTTTAGTTTTCGCCATCCCTAGCTTCTGTTTACCATTTCTGATGTTTGCGTCGATGAATGTTTATGTGCACAATGTAATGTCAATAAAAGCCTAAATTAAATCTGTTCAATTCATATGGATTAGTTTTAATCTCATTAAGAACTTTTTGAAACATCAAAGTGGTAGTTTCATGGACTGTCAATGGAGGGACAGAAATCTCTTAGATTTCATTAAAATATCTTCATATGCGTTTCGAAGATGAACGAAGGTTTGGTTTGAAATTACATGAGGGTGAGTAAATTATGTCCGAATTTTCATTTTTGGATGAACTAACCCTTTAAATGTATACACATTGCATACACAAGTATCTTACCTGGAGGTGAATGCTAACATGCAAAAAATCTTAATTCACTAATTAAACTAATTAAATCTTAAATAATAGATTATAAATATCTACAGAGGTGTGATGTAAAAACTTTCCATGGTGACAAACACACCTTAAGAAGGTTGGACGCAGCACGGAGGCTCATACGAGCCACAGATTCTCTTTTTCTCCTCTGCAAGCGTGTGTAACCGGACCGCTGGCTGGTGAACGAGCAGAGAGAGGTCACACCTGGGGTCCAAGGAGAATATGCTGTATGGGGTGTCCTCGGTCGCTCAGACTCTTCATAACGGAACTGCCGCCCACGAGCCAAAGGATCCACAATCTTAAGAGCGACAGAGAAAAAGACTCTTTTTAGATTAAGTAGTGATGGCAATAAAATTAAAATACACACATATTAACTGACCAAATGTCCTTAATATCTTATTAAAGGATTCAAAGCTACATAGAAACTTGAGCATCCATAAACCAAATATACTACTGCTGAACAGTTACTAGCCATGAATATAAATAAAAAATACAAGGCAGGAAAGCCTAGCCCCAGCTGTAAAATGTAGGCAGCACAGAATACCTAAGGAGCAGTCAACACAGGACATGGTATTGCATTTAAAAACAGCGAGACATGCATGGGAATGGAACAGAGCATAACCCCCCAAAAAGTTGAATGGTTCTCAACATGTTATTTATATCAGAAAAAATAAATAAAAAAACACAGCGAAACATAACATCAACCTAAGACACCCCATCTAAACCAACAAAAAAAAAAAAAACTGTGCAGACTGAATGCAAAAACATGTCCTGAATGAGCTAGGGATATGCATTTTGACTAATTTCACTCATGTTTAAACTGAAATTTTCAAGTCGACTAGTCTAAAAGAAAGAAAAAGCAAGAAGACAGTAAAAAACATTCTGTTTTAGCAAATAATTGTTGAGTGTAATGGATCACAAAACTCACGGTTCGTATTAGGAATGTGACGCATCAAATTTTCATGTCACAATAAGTGCTGAAACTTTTATGATGGTACACGGTATTAACACAATATTGAATAAGTTGCAAAAAATTGTTGTCATCCTATAACAGATTTAATAACCTTTTTCTTAAAACAAAAAGAACTCTGAACATTTAAATACAATAAAATAAATGCACAACGATTGTAAGATTAAAGTGCAAAAGAATAATAAAGAACAATAGGTAACACCAGGAAGATGTTTTGGGTTGAGGGTGCAGAAAGGTATATAAAAGTATATAAAGAAATAATATAATAATAATAATAATAATAATAAATAAAATTAGTGCTGGGCAACGATTAATCGTGATTGATTGCATTCAAAATAAAAGTTTGTGTTTACATAATATATGTGTGAGTACTATGTATAATTATTTTGTATATATAAATACACACATATGCATGTATATACAGTATTAGAAAAAGGTGTTATTTATATGTAAAATATTTATATTTATATATAATATAAATTATGTATAAATATATATACAGTATATACATGCATATATAGGCATATGTGTGTATTACTACTTAACACAAACTTTTATTTTGGATGCGATTAATCGTTGCCCAGCACTATATTAAATACATAAAACACATCAATACCACAAAGCATAACAAACAATCCCAGAGAACGCTCATTTAAATAGATGGAGCATACAGTACATTTTAGACATAATATAGTGTAACTTGCAATTGTAATGCAAGAAGGAATGTATTTGTAATACACCATTTAAAACCTGAAGGCTCATTTTAATGCCAGCTGAAGAGAAAAAATCCTGTATAATACAAAGTTTTAGCCAAGGAGAGGTAATTACGAGGGCACTTATTGCCCACTAGCACTTATTGCTGTGATGAGTAGTATGTGAATTTGTATTATTTAGTTGAATGAGGACATCCTGTCTTCCAGATCTATTCTACTTGGCACAGATTTGATCGACAACATTAGCTTGTTAACTGCTAAAATAATGCTTGCTTATCTCTTCTAATTAGGCATCGTTTGTGGCTTGATTTAGTCATCATCATCAGTAAAAGCTTTTTGAAGTAATATGATTTTTTTTTTTCATTAAAAAAATGAAATACTTAAATATGACTCCCAAATTCACCAGAATTAAATGATTTGCTGTTTTTGCACACCAAAAAAAGAAGAAAATACTCTTCACTGTAGCGCGGTGACGTCACGTACATACGTACGTATGTGTTACCACGCATCCGCAAAGTATGACGTTTCGTCTGTTTATAATAGACATGTGCGAACGCGCAGTTCATTTCAATCACTTCCGGCGATGGATTCGATGGCTGTAAGTCAATAAGCATTATTTATGCTGTTTTAACAATTGTGCTTTTGTGTTAACAGCTTTTAATTGTAAGAGATGCCATAGAGCACGTCATAAATGTTTTAAATTTAAAAAACAGTTATGTAGGGCTGTCAACTTTAGTCGTTTAGTCGACTAATCGGTCGATGCCGTCTTGGTCGACTGACATTCTCATTGGTCGACCAGTTACATATTTAGGGCCCAAGCCTTGAAAAGGCGAAGGCCCTATTGTTTTCCTAAGGATTATTATTATTAGGGCCCAAGCCCTGAAAGGGCGCAGGACCCTATTGTTTTCCTAAGGATTATTAGGGCCCAAGCCTTGAAAAGGCGAAGGCCCTATTGTTTTCCTAAGGATTATTAGGGCCCAAGCCTTGAAAAGGCGAAGGCCCTATTGTTTTCCTTAGGATTATTAGGGCCCAAGCCTTGAAAAGGCGAAAGCACTATTGTTTTCCTAAGGATTATTATTAGGGCCCAAGCCTTGAAAAGGCGAAGGCCCTATTGTTTTCCTAAGGATTATTAGGGCCAAAGCCTTGAAAAGGCGAAGGCCCTATTGTTTTCCTAAGGATTGTTTTTTTAGGGCCCAAGCCTTGAAAAGGCGAAGGCCCTATTGTTTTCCTTAGGATTCTTCTTCTTCTTCTTTATTAGGGCCCAAGCCTTGAAAAGGCGAAGGCCCTATTGTTTTCCTTAGGATTATTAGGGCCCAAGCCTTGAAGAGGCGAAGGCCCTATTGTTTTCCTTAGGATTACTATTATTACGGCACAAGCCTTGAAAAGGCGAAGGCCCTATTGTTTTCCTAAGGATTCTTCTTCTTTTTATTAGGGCCCAAGCCTTGAAGAGGCGAAGGCCCTATTGTTTTCCTTAGGATTATTAGGGCCCAAGCCCTGAAAGGGCGCAGAGCCCTATTGTTCTTCAAGGAAACGAATTTATGGCGAGAAAAGTGAAACACAAAGTCTTTGAAGTCTTCGAGTGATAGTTTAGTTTAAACACCAACTCATACATAGGGCCATACTGCCCTCTTGTGTCCAAAATTATATTTACATATATTTGGTATGTGACTGAGGACCGAGAGCTTTTAAATACGGGCGTCCACATGGACATTGATAATGGTGGCGCTTGCAGAGCGCTCGAGGGAATTCCTATGGAAGTAGGAATTAACTAAAAAACATTTGCTCTGTTCTGCTTGCTCATCGCCGTGGACGCGCACCGTTATGAATGGCCTTGCAGCCGTTAGTTTCATTTTAAAATTAGTGCCTTTTCTGGGGTCGATTGCTTGAATTGTGAGATCAATAGCCTATTATTCTTCATGGAAAACACTTCAACAAAAGAGTATAATGATTCTATTCGCGTTTGGTGTGAACGCAGCATAATGAACAGGCTGCGATGTCAAGATTGCAATGCTGGAGTGTGTGTGTGCGCTTGCGTGAGAGAGAGAGAGAGGGGGGGGGGGGGGGCGCGCGGGCGCGATCGAACTGTGTGTGTGTGTGTGTGTGTGTGAGTGAGTGAGTGAGTGAGTGAGTGAGTGAGTGAGTGAGTGAGAGAGAGAGAGAGAGAGAGAGAGAGAGGGGGCGCGGGCGCGATCGAACTGTGTGTGTGTGTGTGTGAGTGAGTGAGAGGGAGAGAGAGAAAGAGGGGGCGCGGGCGCGATCGTACTGTGTGTGTGTGTGAGTGAGTGAGTGAGTGAGAGTGAGTGAGTGAGTGAGAGTGAGTGAGTGAGTGAGAGAGAGAGAGTGAGTGAGAGAGAGAGAGAGGGGGGGGGCGCGGGCGCGATCGAACTGTGTGTGTGTTATAGAGCTTAGATTCTCTGCCCGAGCCCGAGCCGGCCGATATTTCCCGCCACTATGCTCAGGTCGGGTCGGGCCCTTGATCAAACACGTCAGGTGTCACGCGCAGCGTCTCCTCCACTCGCACGCTGTGCTGTATTGTGTAGCTTAAGTGCAGCATGGAGCTTGAAGAAGTCAAGAAAAAAAAATAGTTAACTTTGAGCAAGTATGAAGGAAAGTCGGAGGTATGGAAATATTTTAAACTAGTCGTGGGCAGTGACTACATATGTGTCGGCTTTGTTGAGTGCAAGTGCAGCGCGCTGCTCGCCTATGATGACCGCAAAAAAACGGGGACTTCGACGATGAACAGACACATGAAGCAGGCTTGCCATGACAGAAAGGATGATAGTCAGCCTTCAATGTCCTTCATTCGGATCGGATCCATTTGCGATCCATCCATTCAGGCATGATTTTTACCAATTCATTATGTCTTGTCTTGTAGAAAGCCTTTCTTTAAAGTGAATTTCATTTTGTATAAATTGTATCTTAATTTTAATAACCTTTTCATTAACCAATTGCCTGGATTTAATAAATAAGAAGCAAATATAGCAGACAACATAAATCATGACATGGAGGCGCCGGAGAGCCGCGGTCACCATAGCACGTGAACTGGAGCATCTCATCATAAATTAAATCAATTCTCGGCACGCTGGTCACCGAATTTACAAATGCACATCTTGCTTGTTGCACGCACACAGTCGAAATAACATTATTAATAATAATGAATCTTTAAGAATATTTGATTGAATGCTGAATGTTGTGCTTGTTCAATTTAAAGGGGACCTATTATGCAAAATTCACTTTTGCACGGTGTTTGGACATAAATGTGTGATGGCAGTGAGTGTACACAACCACCCAGCAGTGATAAAAATCCACCCACTCCTTTTTTTTAAATCCCCATAAATCATAAGCAGTGTCTCCCAACGACCTGTTTTCAGAATGTGGCTTTTGTGACATCACTAAAGCCACAGGCCCCGCCCACGAGTGTTGACAGACATTAATTAACACTTGAAATTAACACTTCATCTTTTGTGTGATGTACAATAAACTTAATTGAACTCATCAGTATATTTTTACAACATTCGGACGCGGTCCGCTACAACAGGCTTGTACTAATAGTGGATAAAAGAAAGATGGAAAAACAAGTTATAACCGTAATTAAACTAGACTATACCTGTTCAGTCTCCATACAGCATATATTATCTGGCTCTGTGGGCATTATTGTCCGACTCAGGGTCGAAATGAACACGGCTACTGAGAGTTTATGTTTTGATATTATCATTCCGTGAGATGAGAGATTGTCCTGACTGAGCTCGAGCTTGTGAGGCTCCGCCCTCTGGGCCGGCAGCAGCTGCTCATTTGCATTTAAAGGGATACACACTAAAACGTTGCGTTTTTCTGAGCCTCAAAAAGTGACAATTTAAACATGCTGTAAAAAATTATCTGTTGGGTATTTTGAGCTAAAACTTCACATACACACTCTGGGGACATCAGAGACTTATTTTACATCTTGTGAAAAGGGGCATAATTGGTCCCCTTTAATAAAATTTAAACTTTCATTGTGATAATTAAAATAATTGAATATTAAATATTAAGTGGACAATTTTTGCACATTTATTAATAGTATTTATATATAAAAAAATGCGCAGTATAGCACCCATTCACCACCTGCGTTAAAAAAATTATCTGGCGTCGCCCCTGGTTATAACGGCCCACGTATTAAAAATTCGGGTTTAAATCGGGCTCGGGCTCATAATTACAGTTAATGTGTCGGGCCGGGCCGGGCTCGGACACAACGTGCACGGGCTCGGGTCGGGCTTGATTTTTTGGGCCCGATCTAAGCTCTAGTGTGTTATGAATGCCCGTGCAGCCGTTAGTTTCATTTCAAAATAAGGGCCTTTTCTGGGGCCGATTGCTTGAATTGTGAGTTCAATAGCCTATTATTCTTCATGGAAAACACTTCAACAAAAGAGTATAATGACAGATTGGCTTAAATAGGCGCTTTTACACAAAATATTCCTTCATCATCTATTCAGTCTAAATAGCGATAAATTTCGCTCTATTCACGTTTGGTGTGAACGCAGCATAATGAACAGGCTGCGATGTCAAGATTGCAATGCTGGAGTGTGTGTGTGTGTGTGTGCGCGCGCAAGAGAGAGAGAGAGAGAGATAGAGACAGAGGCGCGGGTGCGATCGAACTGTGTGTGTGTGTGTGTGTGTGTGAGTGAGAGAGAGAGAGAGAGAGTGAGAGATAGAGAGAGATCTTTTGCTTTTAAACTGTGTGTGTGTGTGTCTGTCTGTCTGTGTCTGTGTGTATATACAGTCATGGTCAGAATTAATGGCACCCCTGGTAAATATGACCAAAACTGGCTGTAAAAAATAAATCTGCATTGTTTATCCTTTTGCAAAAAATTTGCAAAATTCTAACCTTTCATTGAAGTAAAAGAATTGAAAGTGGGGGGAAATCACATTATGAAATAAATGTTTTTCTCCAAAACACGTTGGCCACAATTATTGGCACCCCTACATTTTTTTTACCAGTAAAATATCTCTGAAGTATATTCCCATTAATATTTACCTTTTTTAGCACACCAGGGTGACTAGGAACATGAAATTGTCCAGCCATGACTTCGTGTTTCACAGGAGTTTGAATCTGAGGAAACACAAATGCCAAATTCCCTTAATCATCCATCACAATGAGTAAAACCAAAGAATATAGTTCTGATGTCCATTAAAAAATTGTTGACCATTACAAAATAGAAAGTGGCTGTAAGAAAATAGCTAAAGAATTGAAAATCCCCATTTTGACCATCAGGGCAATAATTAAGAAGTTCAAATCAACTAAAGATGTTACGAATCTGCCAGGAAGAGGACGTGTGTCTATATTGCCTTAATGCACGGTGAAGAGGAAAGTTTGAGTGGCCAAAGACTCTTCAAGGATCACAGATGGAGAATTGCAGAGATTAGTTGAGTCTTGGGGGTCAGAAAGCCACAAAAAAAAATATCAAACAACCCCTACATCAAGACATGTTGTTTGGGAGGGTTTCAAGAAAAATCTTCCTCGCTCATCCAAAAACAAACTCCAGCATATTCAGTTGTCAGACACGACTGGAACTTCAAATGGCACAGGTTTCTGTGGTCAGATGAAACTAAAAAAAGAGCTTTTTGCCAGCAAACACGCTAGATGGGTTTGGTTCACACAAGGATAAAAAGTACCCCAATGTGTACAATTTAATATATCATTGGATCTTTAATGTTGTGGGCATATTTTTCTGCTGGAGGTCCTGGACTTCTTGTTCAGATACATGGCATCGTGGATTCTATCAAATATCAACAGATTAAAAATCAAAACCTGACGCCTTCTGCTAGAAATCTTATAATGGGCCGTGGTTGGATCTTCCATCAGGACAACCATCCAAAACAAACATCAAAATCAACACAAAAATTTGTTACGATGCACAAAATGAAGCTTCTGCCATGACCGTCCCAGTTCCCTGACCTGATGAGTGCAGAACTGAAGAGAAGAAGCACAAACATGGATCTGGGAATCTGCAGGATCTGGAGAGATTCTGTATGCAGGAATGGTCTCTGATCTCAGGTCAGTTGTTCTCCAAACTCATCAGGCATTATAGGAGAAGACTCAGAGCTGGTATCTTGTCAAAAGGAGATTGCAAAAAGTATTTAATAAAAGGGTGCCAATAATTGTGGCTGTCACGGTGTGGGTTTTGTGTCTTGTTCCTTGTTCTTGTCGGTCATGTGATTCCCTGTTTGCCATGTGTCTTGTTAATTGTCTGATCATTGTTCCCATGTGTTTCTGATTAGCCACGCCCCCTTGTTATCTTGTTTAGCTTGTTTGCCTGTCTATTTATACCTCTGTGTTTCAGTTGTGGTTTGTCGGTCGTTGTTGTTGCTTCAGTGTTCCTGTCCTGAGTTCCGTGTTCCATTGTTTCACCTGTTATTTTATTAAATGAACTGCATTTGGATTCTCTCTCTGCTTCGTCCTTGCTGCATCATCACAGAATGACCGACCAGCGATGAATCCAGCAATCCGTCTCTTTCGCCTCAGCCAAGGTGACCGCCCTATTGGGAAATATGTGGAGGAGTTTTGTGGACTTTGTGATGGGGTGGACGTTGATGATAATGTCTTGAAAGACATGTTCCGTTACGGCCTTACGGACCTCCTAGAGTACCTTATGCCGGACAACACCCCTCAATGGACGTTAGAGCAGTACATTGATATTGCCCTTCGGATAAGCTCTGCTCTTCACGTCAGCCACGTCCAGCCAGAGCTTCACGTCAGCCACGCCCAGCCAGAGCTTCACGTCAGCCACGCCCAGCCAGAGCTTCACGTCAGCCACGCCCAGCCAGAGCTTCACGTCAGCCACGCCCAGCCAGAGCTTCACGTCAGCCACGCCCAGCCAGAGCTTCACGTCAGCCACGCCCAGCCAGAGCTTCACGTCAGCCACGCCCAGCCAGAGCTTCACGTCAGCCACGCCCAATCAGAGCTTCACGTCAGCCACGCCCAGCCAGAGCTTCACGTCAGCCACGCCCAGCCAGAGCTTCACGTCAGCCACGTCCAGCCAGAGCTTCACGTCAGCCACGTCCAGCCAGAGCTTCACGTCAGCCACGTCCAGCCAGAGCTTCACGTCAGCCACGTCCAGCCAGAGCTTCACGTCAGCCACGACATGCCTGAGCTTCACCACGACATGCCTGAGCTTCACGTCAGTCCAACCGAACCAGAGACTGTCCAAGTCACGTCTGCCGATCCAGAGACTGTCCAAGTCACGTCTGCCGATCCAGAGACTGTCCACGTCACTTCTGCCCAGTCAGAGACTGTTCACGTCACTTCTGCTGATCCAGAGACGGTTCACGTCACGTCTACCCAGTCAGAGCCTGTTCACGTCACGTCTGCCATGTCAGAGACTGGTCACGTCACTTCCTCCGAGCCAGTGTCTACGGACAAGATGGCCGAGTCAGAGACTGTTCACGTCACTTCTGCCAAGCCAGAGACGCTTCACATCACTTCTACAGAGCCAGTGTCTACAGACAAGATGGCCTATCCAGAGTCGGTTCACGTCACTTCCTCTGAGTCAGTGTCTACGGACAAGATGGCCGCCTTCGAGCCAGTGTCTACGGACAAGATGGCCGATCCAGAGTCAGTTCACGTCACTTCCTCCGAGCCAGTGTCTACGGACAAGATGGCCGAACCAGAGACTGTTCACATCACATCTGCTGATCCAGAGACTGTTCACGTCACTTCCTCTGAGCCAGTGTCTACGGACAAGATGGCCGCCTCTGAGCCAGTGTCTACGGACAAGATGGCCGCCTCCGAGCCAGTGTCTACGGACAAGATGGCCGCCTCCGAGCCAGTGTCTACGGACAAGATGGCCGCTCCCGAGTCTGTTCCTTTTCCTGAGCCAGAGTCTGTTCCTGTTCCCGAGCCAGAGTCTGTTCCTGTTCCCGAGCCAGAGTCTGTTCCTGTTCCCGAGCCAATGTCTGTTCCAGCGCCAGAACCAGTGTTTGTTTCTGTGTTTGTGTCTGTTCTTGTGGCTGTTACAGTTTTGGTGTCTGTTCCTGAGCTAATGCCTGTTCCTGAGCCAGTGCCAGTGTCTGTTCCAGAGCTGGAGCCAGTGGCTGTTCTAGAGCCAGAGCTGGTGCCGTCTGTTCCAGAGCCAGTGTCTGCTGTTCCTGAGCCGGTGTCTGCTCCGCCCTGGCCGCCCGAGGGGTCTTCACCGCCCTGGCCGCCCGAAGGGTCTTCACCGCCCTGGCCGCCCGAAGGGTCTTCATCGCCCTGGCCGCCCGAAGGGTCTTCACCGCCCTGGCCGCCCGAGGGGTCTTCATCGCCTTGGCCGCCCGAGGGGTCTTCACCGCCCTGGCCGCCCGAGGGGTCTTCACCGCCCTGGCCGCCCGAGGGGTCTTCACCGCCGTGGCCGCCCGAGGGGTCTTCACCGCCTGGTCCACCCTGGCCGCCTGAAGTGCCTTGCCCCCTGCACAGACTTGACCCTCCTTCCCTCCCCCAAGACCACCTCCGCTGCACCACCCTCCTGAACTATTCTGTTTTTTGTTTGTTTTTGTACTAAGGGGCGTCGGGAGCCGCCCATAGGGGAGGGGCTATGTCACGGTGTGGGTTTTGTGTCGTTCCTTGTTCTTGTCGGTCATGTGATTACCTGTTTGCCATGTGTCTTGTTAATTGTCTGATCATTGTTCCCATGTGTTTCTGATTAGCCACGCCCCCTTGTTATCTTGTTTAGCTTGTTTGCCTGTCTATTTATACCTCTGTGTTTCAGTTGTGGTTTGTCGGTCGTTGTTGTTGCTTCAGTGTTCCTGTCCTGAGTTCCGTGTTCCATTGTTTCACCTGTTATTTTATTAAATTAACTGCATTTGGATTCTCTCTCTGCTTCGTCCTTGCTGCATCATCACAGTGGCCAACGTGTTTTGGAGAAAAACATTTATTTCATAATGTGATTTCCCCCCCCACTTTCAATTCTTTTACTTCAATGAAAGGTTAGAATTTTGCCAATTTTTTGAATGAAAGATCAAAAGGATAAACAATGCAGATTTATTTTTTACAGCGAGTTTTGATCATATTTACCAGGGGTGCCATCAATTCTGACCATGACTGTATATATATATTTTTTTTTTCTCTCCAAAATATTCATATAACCCATATCTTTTAAGTGTATTGTTTGCTTTAAATTAAATTAAGATTGTATGTTTGGTAATTGAACCTAAATGAATTTAAAATGAATGTGCTATATTTGAGATCAATGCAATCAAGGTTTTCCATCATTTTAATCAACACTAACTTTATTCTCATCTGAATTATAAATAATTTATTTCTGTATAAAATAAAAAATCCCGAATAATCCAGACCAACTAGAGTGCACTTTTCCTACAACATCATCAGTGCTGAAGCAGAACTACCAGAGCCGTTCGGCAGATTTTCAGTCTTGTGTGCTTATTTCATGTGTCCGTTAAATCCATGAGACCGTCTGTAGGGTGTCTCATTTTTCATTTTAGGTTTCAGAAAGTTGCTCATGCATACTTTGTGGTTGATATGTGCCCTTGATGCGCACTTTTGCAGAGCCCACACTGATGCAAGCTCTACAGCACACTTCTTTTCGACAGTCAAAGCAGGGTTACGTTTTTGCACAACGTGCACAATAACCCTAAAGGCACCGGGGTGGCGGTGCCGCCGGCTTCTTTTATATATATATAAATATAAATATAAATATAGCTGCGAGCAGCGATAAAGGGCCAAAGCCGGCGGCACCGCCACCCCGGTGCCTTTAGGTAACTAAAGGCACCGGGGTTGCGGTGCCACCGGCTTGGGCCCGTAATCGCTGCTCGCAGCTATATTTATATATATTTATATTTATATATATATATATATATATATATATATATATATATTTAGGGCCCAAGCCTTGAAAAGGCGAAGGCCCTATTGTTTTCCTAAGGATTATTATTCTTTTTATTAGGGCCCAAGCCCTGAAAGGGCGCAGACCCATATTGTTTTCCTTAGGATTATTAGGGCCCAAGCCCTGAAAGGGCGCAGAGCCCTATTGTTTTCCTTAGGATTATTAGGGCCCAAGCCTTGAAAAGGCGAAGGCCCTATTGTTTTCCTTAGGATTATTATTAGGGCCCAAGCCTTGAAAAGGCGAAGGCCCTATTGTTTTCCTTAGGATTATTTAGGGCCCAAGCCTTGAAAAGGCGAAGGCCCTATTGTTTTCCTAAGGATTATTCTTTATTATTATTCTTTATTATTATTAGGGCCCAAGCCCTGAAAGGGCGCAGAGCCCTATTGTTTTCCTTAGGATTATTATTCTTTTTTTTTATTATTATTATATTTTTTTTTACTACCTTTTGGGCACTTTTGGGGCCCTTAACGTGCTCGAAAACTCTTGAAACTTTGCACACGGGTCAGAACCCGCGGCCATAAGGGCCGGGCTGAAGCTGGTACCCGGGAGTGGCAGGGGGCTCGACAGCGCCCCCTGGAACGAGGTTTGAACACTTGTCCATATATCAAACACGCTTGCATGTAATAATCTGAAACTCGGTACACATATAGATCTCATTGGGCCAAACAACTTTCGTGCTCTAAGTTTTACGCCAGCCCAACAGGAAGTCGGCTATTTAGGGTTGTTTGGAAACGCATGCTCAGGAATTTAAAACACTTCTCCTAGGGAATTCACCCGATCATCACCAAACTCGGTGTGCATGAAGTCAAGACATTGAGGATGAAAAATTGCCAGGGGATTTTTGATATCTCGAACGGTTTGGCCGTGGCGAGGAAAAGAATTTATGGCGAATAATGGAAACAGGAAGTGTGTTATAACTTCAGCATACATTAACTGATCTTGGTAAAACTTCAGCAGTGTGTTCGTTGTAAGAGGCCGATCACATGGATGTAAGTATTGTGAGTCAAAGTTATAGCGCCACCAACTGGCAGCAGGAAGTGTGTCACTTTCAAAATGCTTTTAAATCACCCTCTTTTTTTTACCCGATTTGCTTCAAACTTTATGTGTATAATGTAAACACACGCCAGATGTAGACCTGTGGATAAATTATTGATATCTTAAATACTGTTGCCATGGCAACGCATTAAACTTTAATATTCTTTTTGGATGCTTTTGAGGCTCTTAATATTCTTCAAATTGCATGAAACTCGACAGACAGATCACATTTATTAGCCAGTAGACATGTGCAAAGTTTCAGAAACGGGTGTGGTACAGGGACTCAGTAGCGCCACCTTTTGACAAAAGTGGGGTTGTTAGTTTTATCTAGAGCAGTGGTTCCCAACCCTGCTCCTGGAGTACCCCCAACACTGCACGTTTTCTTTGTCTCCCTAATCAAACACACCTAATTCAACTCATCAGCTCATTATCACATGGGTTAATGAGCTGATGAGCTGAATCAGGTGTGTTTGAGTAGAGAGACAAACAAAACGTGCCGTGTTGGGGGTACTCCAGGAGCAGGGTTGGGAACCACTGATCTAGAGTAACAAAACTCTGTATGTATATTGTACTCCTCAAGCCGGACAACTTTCTAATTTACAGTCATTAGCTCCGACCAACAGGAAGTCAGATATTTTGGTTTGAATGTGGATTTTTCAAGCATTTTCTCTCCCTCTCTCTCTGACTCTTTCTGTCTCTGCCTCTGTGTGTGTGTGGGTGAGAATTGATTTTCTTCTTGTTTTTCAATGTTTCGGGGGCTTTTGGGGCCCTTAACGTGCTCGTAAACTCTTGAAACTTTGCACACAGGTCAGAACCCGCGGCCATCAGGGACGGGCTGAAGCTGGTACCCGGGCGTGGCAGGGGGGCTCAACAGCGCCCCCTGGAACGGGGTTTGAAAACTTGGTCCATATATCAAACACGCTTGCATGAATTAATATGAAACTCGGTACACATATAGATCTCATCGAGCCGAACAACTTTCGTGCTCTAAGTTTTACGCCAGCCCAACAGGAAGTTGGCTATTATGGGTTGTTTGGAAAACGTATGCTTTGGAATTTGATATACTTCTCCTAGAGATTGCATCCGATCACCCCCAAACTCGGTCCGCATGAAGTCAAGACATTGAGGATGCTAAATTGCGGACAGATTTTTGATATCTCGAAAGGTTTGGCCGTGGCGAAGAAACGAATTTATGGCGAGAAAAGAGAAACAAAATGTCTGTTATAACTTTGTCCGTTTTACTTACAGTTACAAAACTCGGCACGTATATTGTTCTCGTCAAGCCAGACAACTTTCTAATTTACAGTCATTAGCTCCGACCAACAGGAAGTCAGATATTTTGGTTTGAATGTGGTCATTTTCTCTCTCTCTGTGTCTGTGTGTGTGTCTGTGTGTCTGTGTCTGTGTGTGTGTGTGTGTGTGTGTGTGTCTGTGTGTGTGTGTGTGTGTGTGTGTGTGTGTGTGTGTGTGTGAGTGTGAGTGTGAGTGTGAGGGGGGAGGGGGGCTAGATAAACCATTTGTGTATATATATATACACACAAATGGTTTATCTAGCCCCCCTCCCCCCTCACACTCACATCGATCGGTCTGTGCAGCGCCGGTTCAAGTCGAACAAGCCTCATGTGTATGTCCATTGTCATGTCCACACATCTCTTATTTCTCTTAACCGAACGGTTCGGATGTTTTTTCATGTACCGTGCCAACCCTAATATATATATATATATATATTAGGGTTGGCACGGTACATGAAAAAACATCCGAACCATTCGGTTCGCTTGTCTTGGTTCGGTGCGTGTGTGCGTCGCACGGTTCAACGCATGTGCAATGTATCCTCGTGCCCGTGACCTCAGACAGTGTGTTTACTTTTCGCGCGAAATAAGAGATGTGTGGACATGACAATGGACATACACATGAGGCTTGTTCGACTTGAACCGGCGCTGCACAGACCGATCGATGAATAACATCAAAGTACCGCGAGAGCAACGGCTCCGTATGCTTTTCAATCACTCTCGCGGTACTTTGATGTCATAAACCGATCGGTCTGTGCAGCGCCGGTTCAAGTCGAACAACTATATAGACAGTAAAAGTGGGGTATGGAGTGCTGCAGGTCTCGTCACGTATAGAAATGGCAAGTGGGAGATATAAGGAAGGCTAACCGGAGTTGGAGGATGCGCCAGCGTCGTATAAGTCCGGTGTGTGGGAACATTTTGGATTTCATGTTACCTATGATATTTAAAAATATACAGTGACACCAAGTTTAGATAAGAACTCCAGTCATATGTTTCCAAATACTGCACTTTAATTTCAAGTGAAAAAAATGTATCCTCACTCTCAGGGAATAGAAGCATTGTTGATACCATTTGTGTTGAGGTTGAACTTCTGTTTCACTTTATGGTTATGCCTTTGCTATATTGTTATAGCCTCATTATAGGCAATTATGTGTAACATATTTTGACTTATTTAAAAGATAGTGCTTTAAGAGTTCCTCTCTTTTTCTTTTAAAAGATAAACATTTTGTAAGAGCTACACTGAAGTTGACAGTTTGATAAATGCAAGTTAATTTTAATCTTTGTGTGCTAAAAATGCACATAAGTCCCTGTAGAGATAGCAATACACATTCTCCTTTTTTGCCAAATAAACAAAAGCATTTAATCAATGTCTTCTCTCTTGCTGTATCAAAATGTCAACTAGCTTTCCTCAGAGATGGTCTCAATAATGTGCTTAAAGTCAAGTCAAATTCAGTTTGTGCATGATTACATGATTTTTTTTTAATACTGTATCCTGAATTGTAGATAATTAAGCTATAGCCTATATCATATGCTGAAGTACATTTCTGGAGTGTTAAAGATTAAAAGAAAAAATAACAACAAGAACCGTACACAACCGAAAACCGTGACCCTAAAACCGTGATACGAACCGAACCGTGGGTTTTGTGAACCGTGCCACCCCTAATATATATATATATATATATATATATATATATATATTAGAGGTGTGAACCTACACTGGTCTCACGGTTCGGTTCGATTACGATTATCATGTCATCGATTTGGTTCAATTCGATATCGCAATGCATTGCAATGCACCGCATCCTCAATTGCGTGTGCGCTCGCGTGTGTGTGTTCGCCTGTTCGGGAAGTCGCAGTGACAAAAACAGAGACATTCCAGTTTAAGTTTCATGGGACTAAAGCCTGTTTATGCCATTAAGAAAATGAAATTCTGTCAAATCAATTTTGTTTTAAAGAAATGTTCATTCATCAGTGTATAATGTTACCCTGGAGACGCGCGCATCAACCGTCACCAAGTCCGCTGTTGAAGACGATCATCCATTTATAACCACGCTTAACAACACAATTGTAATTTGACCATCGGGTGAGGAAGGGTTGCCATCTGTCTCGGTTTGTCCCGATTTATCTTTTAAGAACCTGTCCCGGGAAATGTATCCACTATCCCGAAAGGCTACGTGAATATATGTTCAAAACGTGTAGCGCGCGCACAGCAGAGAGGGAGAGGGAGAGGGAGAGAGCGAGACCATGCGTGTGTGTGCCTCAAGAAGCGCATGTAACTTGCATGCGCATGTAATGTATGTATGTAAATGTATGTAAGAAAGAATGTTTAATTCGCACTCGCGTTTCGCCTCCCTCTGCCAGTGTATGCTACCGGCTACCGCGACAAAGCAAATGCGCGATAAATGACGTCAGAAAAGCGTTAGTACATTATAACCGGTTATGGTCTATTACTGAACCGATACCGAATCGTCCTCGTCTGCATCGCGGTGCATCGTAGAAACGATTAATTTCGACACCCCTAATATATATACACACACACATATATATATATATATATATATATAAAACGATATATGTGTATGTATATTTTTATATTTATATATATATATATATATATATATATATATATATATATATATATATATATATATATATATATATATATATATATATATATATATATGTGTGTGTGTGTGTGTGTGTGTGTGTGTATATATATATATATATATAAATATAGCTGCGAGCAGCGATGAAGGGCCCAAGCCGGTGCCACGGCCACCCTGGTGCCTTTAGGTAACTAAAGACACCGGGGTTGCGGTGCCATCGGCTTGGGCCCGTAATCGCTGCTCGCAGCCTTATTTTTTATTTTTTTTTACCAATAGAAAGAAATTTTCATTGATTTACTCCTTGATATTTATTCCTTTATAAGCAGTTATATATTACTGTATTCTAAATATAATTAGCCTATGTTTTATCCCCAACTTTAAATGCTTTAATTTAGGCTATTTTGTAACAGTGCCACAGTTTAGCGCACCATGTAGAACACTCGGGAACCGCACCTGTGGCTTGCTGCACTGCTGCTTCGCGCTCAGTAAGGAATATAGGTAGTTTTGCTGTATTCATTCAGTTAGAACGCTACTTGTTTTGGCTTTAGTTGACAAAATGTCCACGAAATCTAAATATTTTGTCTGGCTGCATTTTACAAAAAAAGACGACAAGACTGTGGAGTGCAAGCTATGCGGCCTAAAGCTAACTTACCATAGCTCAACGACCAATATGCCTATCACCTTATTATTATCTTCAGGACAGAAGTAAAGTGGACACTGCTGGGCCACTTGCGTGGTGGAAAAATAATGAGGAGAGATATCCACGACTTGCTCGGGCAGCCAAACGCCTGCTCTACATCCCTGCAACCTCCACTCCTGCAGAGCGCATATTTTCCAAAGCAGGATTTATTGTTAACAAGTCGAGGAGCTTTCTTTTACCCAAGAATGTGGACATGTTAGTGTTTTTGGCCCACCACACTTTTTTGTGTGGTGGGCCAAAAACACTAACATGTCCACATTCTTGGGTAAAAGAAAGAAAGAAGAAATTCTCCTTAGTTTTTCCTTAGTTTTTGAAAGGTGGACTAGAATGCAGATCTGTAAGTAGCCTTAACGGCTTTATTATGCTGACTCAATAGATTGTGTTTTCTTATGTTTTTGTTTTTATTTGTACACTTGACGCATTTGAAAATAAACCTATATGCCTTCCTACTATACAGTCTATTATTATTAGGATTGTTTTTTAGGCTATTTGGGTTTTTTGTGTGTTTGTTTTAAAACGCCTAGATCGGCTGGACAAAAGTTAACCCATAGCTTTGAAAGTAAAGAAGAATATACAGCCTGTATAAAAGAGAGCTTTTGTTAGGATTTTTCATTATTTGGCAGTTTTAGCAGTTATAATTTTTTGTAGCGTGTGGTGTGGTCAGGTGCGCGATTGTGACTGTCACTATAGACCTAGGACAGAGCTCCTCACTTTGCAGTTAAAAAAATCACTTAATTTTCAAAGAATTGTATTATTATTATTATAGTTTTAGGTATTATTGATGTTTTTTCGTTGTTGTTTTATAAATGCTCTATGACAATTGTTTAATAAATGTTCAATCAAAATGCAAAACATTTTTTTTTTTTTTTTTTTTTTTTGTCGACTGATCGTTGCGCAGGACAGGACTTTGGTCGACTAAGGATTTCTTTGGTTGACTACAGCCCTACAGTTATGACATGTTTTATGATATATGTTAGCATTCAAAATGACAGGGTTTCAGCGAGTCTTAAAATTATATGTAAAAGTCTTAATTCGCTTTTAAACAGATTAAGGCTTGAAAGATGTCTTCAAATAGAGCAGAAAGACTTAAATTAATTAAGTCATGTAGTTGATTGTTGCATGCATTGCAAAATAAATGTTGTTTCTCAGTATCAAATCATACATGTAAAAGTTACATTCCTGAATGTAGTGTATGTACTGTAAGTTATGTTAAATTTGTGGTAAAATTAATTAGAAAGTAATGGAGTTGAACATTGTATTTTGCTAAATTAAAACTCATTGTGATTCTCCTTAGTTTTTTTTATCATTTAGAAAGCATATTAATGTATTGAGTTCCCCTAAATTTATTCAAGAAATTTTCTTTACTCTTAAAAACGTGTTAAAGGAAATCTTAAATTGACCTTCATGTGACTGGCAAAAACCCTGTAAATGTCAGATATAGAATAAAGCAAATCTTGTGTGTGTGTGTGTGTGTGTGTGATCATCTTTGTTTTGAAATAAAGGTTATTTATTTTAAATAATGAGTTTGTGCCAGCCAGATTGGGAAGCTGACAAAGGCCAGCTTCCAAAGAACGGAGATCACGTGCTGGTGTGTAGGGTGTTAAAAGTTCAGTTAGATAATGAGGTGTCAGTCCATGCAAGGCCTTATAAGTAAGCATTAAGATTTTAAAATCAACACGGAATCTGACAGGGAGCCAGTGTAAAGATTCCAGTACCGGACTAATATGATCCCTTGTCCTGTTTCCAGACAGAATTCGAGCGGCAGAATTTTGTACCAACTGTAGTTTGTTAAGGGTAGCTTTTGAAACCCCAGCCAACAAAGCATTACAGTAATCGATACGAGAAAACAGAAAATGTTAATTAGCTTTTCAGCCACTGGGAGTGACAACATGGGACGCAATCTGGCTATATTTTTGAGATGAAAAAATGATGTCCTGACAGTGCTCTGAACATGAGGAACAAATGTCAAATTATTATCAAATATCACCCCCAGATTTTTTAATTTAGTCTGAAATTGAAGTGTAGAACCTTCTACACTAAAAGTGGGGGAACCAGCCTTCCGTAGCTGGTGAGGTGAACCAATGAGCATTACTTCCGTCTTGTCACTGTTTAGACATAAAAAATTTCTACACATCCATTCTTTTATCTCAGAAATACAAAAGGAAAGATGAGACACAGCCACATTTACATCAGGTTTTGAATGTATATAAACCTGGGTGTCATCTGCATAAAAGTGAAAACTGAGTCCAAGTGATTTTAAAAGTTGACCAAGAGGATAAACGTATATGTTAAAAAGTATAGGGCCCAGGATAGAACCTTGAGGGACACCAGAATGCACTACACCAATAGCAGACCTGAAACCACCCATAGCAACAAACTGCTTTCTATCAGAAAGATAGGACTTAAACCAGCTTAGTGCAGTATAAGAAACACCAAAAACAGATTCTAACCGAGCAAGTAAAATATTATGATCAACAGTGTCGAAAGCGGTACTAAGATCAAGAAGAATAAAGATGGAGAGACTGCCGGAATCAGAAGCGATTAACAAGTCATTAGTAACCTTAACTAATGCTGTCTCAGTGCTGTGTAGTTTACGGCTCATAGAGATTATTTGCAGCTAGATGGGAGTGCAATTGAATAGCAACAATTCGCTCTAAAATTTTGGCAAGAAAGGGAAGATTGGAAATGGGACGGAAATTATTTAGATTGTCAACGTTTGTGTCTTTTTTTTTTTTGGTACAGGAGTCAAAGCAGCAGTTTTAAATGTTGCCGGCACCACACCAGTGCACAGAGAATCATTTATAATATTCAGTACAATAGGACATAAAATAGCGAAACATGATTGGAACAGACAAATTGGTACAGGATCAAGTATGGAAGTGGTAGCTTTCATTTTTGAAACCTCATTACAAAGAGAATGAAGGTCCAATATGGAAAAATTTGATAGAGGGGTGCCAGAAAATTCAGGAGTGATTGTGAGAGAAAAAGATGAAGGAAGAGTAGAAATGATACATTTACGGAGGTTATCAATCTTTGAGCTAAAAAAAATCAAGAAACCTATTACAGAGGTGAGTCGAAGCTGGAGCAGTTGAATAACTGTTACATTTAAGAAGTTTGTTAATAGAATTAAACAATTGTCTTGGGTGGTTCTGATTATTATCAATTATCTGTGCAAAATAAGCAGACCTGGCCGATGCAATTTGGGTCTTATATTCAAGTAAGTGATCTTTCCAAGCCTGGTGAAAGACAGTCAAGCCAGACATACGCCACCTACGCTCCATTGTACGACAGGATGTCTTCATAGCACGCAGGTTTTCATTGTACCAAGGAGAGGGTCGACCAAAGGAAGTCAGACGTGATTTCAAAGGCGCAAATAAGTCCAGGCCAGACGAGAGAACAGAATTTAACAAGAGAACTTTGTCCTCCAGAGCATCAGATGAAGAAAATGCGCTCAAGGAAGAACCAATAAAATCTGAGAAATCAGAGGGTTCAATCAATCTCCATTTGCGATAGTTAATAATGTGAGAAGAGGTAGTGTTTATATCAGGCAGTTCCATATTAAAAAAGATAGACAGATGATCAGACAGCCCCAAGTCAGAGGTGTACAACTGTGACACAAATGAGCCGTTTAAAATCACCAAATAAAGAGTATGGCCTTTATTATGTGTAGGACAGTCCACGAGTTGGTTCAAATCGAAGCACTCCAATAAAGATAAAAACTCTTTTGTTGTTATGGAATCTTTTTTGTCCATAGGGATGTTAAAGTCCCCCCAAAATTAAAGTTCTCTCAAATTTGAGGCATAGCAAGGACAACATATCTGCAAATTCAGATAGAAAGTCTTTATTTTTCTTAGGAGGCCTGTAGACTGTAGCTATGGCAGTGGAAATGTGGGCAGGTACACTCAAAACAAGACATTCGAATGAGTTAAACTGTGGAACAACCACAGGACTCAAGCTGAGTTGGTTATTATATAGCACAATAATGCCCCCACCTCTGCCAGAGGAACGCGGGAGATCAAATAAGCCATATCCAGCAGGAGTAAGTTCATTAAAGAGAACACCATCTGACTCTTTGTGCCAGGTTTCCGTTAAACACACAAGATCCAGTTTACGTTCTGTAATGTCAGATAGTATCATAGCCTTGTTATTGACAGATCGTGTATTGAAAAGCGCCGAGTTTACCAGACGGGGAGCAGTTGAAACCAGAGAAGCAACCTTGCGCTTGGGAAACGACAAGTTGTTGGAATTAATCCCCCTAGGCATACCCAACAGCGTTTGGGATTTGCGCAGAAATGCAGGACAAGCAACAGAGGATGCAACAGTGGATGTAACAGATGAGAAGGAAAAGCTGCGTATTAAAGAGTGATGTATATAACGCGTCGGTCGTAGTATTCCAGCATGACTGCAGAGAGTGTATGTGTCATTCGCCAGATAAAAGTTACCCTTAAGGTTCGACAGTTGGTGAACAGTGTACCTTAGGGCCATGTTGGAGAAGTCCACACCAGCCGGGACTTCACATTGGTGCAAATCCTGGGAGGGACAGCAGAAGAGGCGATTCCAGCGAAGAACAGTCGGTGATAAAAGCAGTAATCCAAAGAGTGAAACGTAATTCCACATCATAGAAGCAGTAATCCAACGGGTGAAGCGTAATTCCTCCTCACGATAAAATAGGCATTCTTCGCATACTCCAAAACTCTTAATGAATGCTCATCAATAATAATAATAAAAACAAACAAACGGATGAAAGGAGCGGCAGCCAAAACGCGCCAGCGTACCCTTCCAACCGGAACCGGAGAAGATACTACATATAATGGATTTTTGAAAAATAACATTAACATGACAGTATTTGAACATAGCCTTTGTACATATATAAAGCAAACATAAATGTGTAAAAAAAACAATTAATCAACTAGTATGTTCAATGTTGTCTAGCAGCATCAGTACCGTTTAGTCCATTAGTCTCACACATGCATACTATGAGCAAATGAAAGGCTGTGGGCTGTAGGCAAGAGATAGGCTTATCTTTAATCATATGGAAATAAAACAAACAGCATTATAAATTCTAAAGCTACTTTCTGTAATGTCAACTTAATGCTTTAATAATTTGTTACAATAATGTCTTAGGTTATCTTCATTTGTGAACTACAAATATTGTGTTATGACCCGGTGACGTGTAGCTCCTACTTCTTAAATTGGATTTCTCTGCCGCCAAGTGGCGTTTTGTTCTGTTTTGTGTGTGTCTTGTTGCGTGTTTGCAGGGTGGAGTTGAATGACAGGTGCTGTGGATTACCTGTGATCAACAGACTGATAAGACGACGACGCTTCTTTTCCAGTGTGGGGGCTTGGTCTTGAGACCTCTCCTTCATCAGTTATTTTGTGTTATTTGTTTTCCTTGTAATTCTTTCAAGCTCATTTTCTTTTGCAATTTATGTTGTTATACTTTTATAATGTGTTACTTTAATAAACATGTACTTTTTGGATTAATTTAATCTTCGTGTGGCCTCCCCGTTAGTGTTACACCACAAAGAGCCAAGCGGGTTGTAAAAATTGATATATGCGATGAATTACAGTAATCAGCATATCAGGTAATGAAATATGAATTACAGTAATCAGCATATCAGGTAATGAAATATGATTAAACGTTTTTTTAACTGATTGACAACCCTACTAACATACAGATGAGTATCAAAAGATTGTCTATTAGCATTCATATGAATTGACAATTTGAAGAAATGCTAATTATTGTTTAAATAAAATATTTTTTCTATTTGTTGTACATTAACTACAAAAATTAAATTGCAGTAAAAACATGCACATGTATGATACCTTTGGCATTCTGGGGGCCACAGGTGACTCCGGGCCATAGTCCAGGCTGGCTGCCTCATTCTGCTCACAATACTGGGGCTTCAGTTTGCCATATCTCTGACTGCAGTGCCGGAGGCTCTTCCTGTGCCATTCCTGCTGCTTGGATTCACCACCACTGCCCACTCCAAACCACTGAGCTGCACCTCTGTGTTTAGAAATAAAATGAAGAAAACAAATGATCAGGGTCCAAGCACCATTGGCTCGATTAGGATTATGTGACACAATTAAAATCTAAAAAGCATCTTTTTCAAATACAATGTGCCTTTACACTCAGGTTGATCTTGAATCTTCACTGATAGTTGGGGTGAAACAGGTTTACTGCAAATAAACATGGGTGTCAAAAGGGACAACTGAATTCCAAAGAAAATCACTCTCTTAATGTTGGACTGAAAAACAAAGTCCAAAAAAAATCTGTAAAAAATTCCGTCATAAGATACATGATCACAAAAGTGACATAACTTTGTTTTAAAAAGTGGGTGGGACAGAAGTGGGTGGGAGAACAATAACAACTGCAAAAAAATAAATCACATTACTGGTCAAACATCCAAAGGATAGTGTTCCAGAAGTCTTGTGATTTGTTCAGATGCAACTTTGCAAACCTAAACTGTGCTGCCATGTTTTTTTTTTATAGAGAAGAGGGTTTCTCCTGGCAACCCTTCCATTAATGCCATACTTGTTCAGTCTTTTTCTATTTGTTCTGTCATGAAATTGAACAATTAACATGTTAACTGAGGTCTGTAGTGTCTGAGGTGTAGTTCTTGGGTTTTTTGCTGTTTCTCTGAGCAGTGCGTGGTCTGGGGTGAATTTTGTGGGACGACCATTCCTAGGAAGATTGGCAACTGTCTTGAAAGTTTTCCACTTGTGAATAATCTTCTTCACTGTAGAGTGATTACACGAGTAACATTCAAAATGCTTAGAAATGGCCTTGTAACCCTTCCTAGATTGATGGGCAGCAATTGCTTCTCTAAGATCATTGCTGAAGATCACACCTGAATGCTCTAGACCAGCAAACTGCCAAAACTTCTGCTTTTATAGAGTTGGTAACACTTGCTGATGATCGATTAATCAAAGGCATTTGATTAGTAGCGCCCGACTGCTACTTACCCTCTTAATTCCTATGGAAGCAGTAAGGGTGTGCTTTGTTTGTCACACATGACTTCTCCATTTTGGTCTAGTTTTTGTTTAATAAACTATGACACTGTGTAATATGTCATGTGTTGTTGTTCATCTGAGGTTGTATTTACTCATTAAAGGGGTGGTTTACTGCTTTTTTTCTTTGCATGACTGTTTATGGGGTGCAATATAACATGTCTTCGTGTTTTGTTTTTTTTAAAGCCTTATTTTCATAAATTCATAAATTTCACCTTTGTTGTAAGCCGCTTTCTCCTCTGTCATTTGAACAACCGGTTGACTTCCTGATTCTATGAAACCACTCCCTCAGAAACAGGCAATGGGCTCAGATTGGTTAGTTGGGCCGGTGTGTTGCAATTGGCTAAATTGCGTGGCGGAAACTTCACGCCCATTACCTTTACGGGCGAAAGCTGCATGTGCTCCGGCTCCGGTCAAATGTAAATAATGGTGTCAATACTGCGTATCAGCTTGAGCCAGAATCAGACCCAGAAAGCGGCTCTTACAAAACGTTTCTGAATGGTACATTTTTGAATCATTATTATTATTCTATTCTACTATTATTATATAAGAATTTTGATATGCTGTTACTTGAAAACTTTTGAGATACGGTTTTCTCCTGATTAAATGTTTAATATAACTGAATAAATGACTGAGTAATACCGTTTTTTAAAGTTATTTTTTTGTCGATATAATGAACAACCGTTTATCTATTCACAAGTTTACTCGGTGTATCGTTTTCTTTAGGTGTACATGTGGCAACTGTGTTAAAATGTCAACAGAACGTGAAAACATCTGATAACAGCAGCTGAAGTTTGCTGTTGCAATTACATATAATTTTTTAACTTTATACACGTTAACATCGCATGTGTGTAAAGTTATGGAACGAATGATAACGGACAGACTGGTTTATTTTTTGGAGAAGAGGGAATTAATTACATCATGTCAAAGTGGATTCAGGAAGGGGAGGGGAACAATGGATCCAGTGTTATGCCTAGAAGATGAAATAAGGAAAGCCCAGGTCAATAAAGAAACAGTGGTAGCAGTGTTTTTTGATGTGGAGAAAGCGTATGACATGATGTGGAAAGAGGGACTGATGATTAAACTGGATAAAATGGGAATAGGAGGTAGGGCTTTTAACTGGGTGAGGGATTTCCTGTATGGACGATCCATACGAGTGAGAGTTGGAAAAGAAATGTCTGGCAGCTACCTCATAGAAAATGGGACCCCTCAGGGAAGTGTGATTAGTCCTTTGCTCTTCTCCATCATGATAAATGATGTATTTTCAGATGCAGGGCCTGGGATTGGAAGATCTTTGTTTGCTGATGATGGGGCGATGTGGAAAAGGGGAAGGAACATAAAGTATACAGTTAGAAAGGTCCAGGAAGCAATAGATCTAGTAGAGCGGTGGTCACTGAGATGGGGTTTTAGATTTTCAAGGGAAAAAACGCAGGTGGTTTTCTTTACAAGGAAAAAGGTGGATGAAGAGATCAATCTTAAATTATATGGAAATGTACTGGATAGGGTTGAGTCTTGTAAATTTTTGGGAATGGTGTTTGATGCTAGGTTGACATGGGCCGGCCACATTGAGAAAGTTATAGTTAAATGTAAAAAAGTATTAAATGTGATTAGGTGTTTGGTAGGAGTGGACTGGGGCGCGAATAGAAAAGCAATGAAGAGGATATATGGGGCACTGATTAAATCAATAATAGATTATGGATGTATAGCTTACAGAGATGCAGCTAGAACAATATTGGCCAAGTTGGATGTGGTGCAAACACAAGCATTAAGGATATGTACTGGGGCGTTTTGTTCATCATCTGCAGTTGCAATGCAGGTAGAAATGGGTGAGATGCCACTACAATTAAGAAGGGAACAACTGGCTGCCAATTATTGGGCAAACGTGCAAGGACAGGGTAGGTCTCACCCCACAAGAGCAGTTATGCAGGTATGCTGGGAACATGAAAGGGTTAAAATTCAGAGTTTTGGATGGGTGGGTGATACTATTGGGAAAGAGATGGGATTAGAGGGAAAGGAATTTAGCCCAACAGTTCCGTTGCCAGTCAGACCACCTTGGCTTTTTTGGCAGACTAATGTGGACCTAGAGATTTTACTGTAAATACCCACTCAAGAAATAGAGCGGAGGTGGATATATGTCAAGTATTTTGTGATAGGATGAGTGACAAGTATGGTGAATATTTGGTCATATTTACCGATGGATCTAAAGACCTTGAGTCGGGAAAAGCTGGAGCTGCTTTCAGTGTACCAAAGATGGGGGTGAAAATGCAGAAGAGAATCTCTGATAATTTATCAGTATTCACCGTGGAATTGGTAGCTGTTTGGTTGGCATTGAATTGGGTTGAAGAAGTCAAACCAGAAAAGGTTGTCATATGTTCAGACTCAAGTGCAGTTCTGGAAAGTTTGCATTCTTTTAAGTCACAAGCGAGACAGGACATAATATATGAAATACTAGAAATTCACTCACGGATTTGTCAGATGGGGATAACGGTAAAGTTTACATGGGTTCCAGCACATGTGGGAGTGAAGGGTAATGAAATGGTAGATAGACTGGCAAAGCAAGCGAGTAAACAAGAAGAGGTTGAAATAGTAATTACAATAAGTAAAGCAGAAGCGAAAGCACAAATCTGGTCAAAAATTATTAAAAAGTGGCAGGCACAATGGGATGCGGAGGAGAAAGGAAGACATTTATATAACATTCAACAAAAGGTTGGGACAGAGAGGGTCACTGGAAGGAAGCGAAGGGAAGAAATTATCTTCACGAGATTAAGAATAGGACATAGTGGGTTAAATAAGTATTTACATATAGTAGGTAAGCACGTATCGGGTAGGTGTGAATGTTGTGAAAATATTGAAACTGTGGAGCATGTGATTTTTGAGTGTCAGAAATATGAGAGGGAAAGAGGAAAGATGAAAGAGGGTATAAGAAGGTTAGGGGGGCAAGGGAATTCACTAAGGGAATTGCTGGGGAAAATGGTAAATGGTGTGAGTGCATTGGTATTGCAATTCTTAAAAGAAACAAGACTGGCATAAAGGATTTAGGATGCTTAAATTTAAAAAAAAAATTTTTTTTTTTTTTTTTAAGAAAAAGAGGAAAAATAATATAAAGTTATTTTAGTTTGATGGTTTATTTATGTATTTATTTTATCTCCGGTCCACACTCCAGTATAGTAGGTGTCGGTAATGCACCATTAATGTTGGATGCCAACCGCCGTAAAACGACAAAGAAGAAGAAGAAGAAGAAGGGTTCAGATGTCTGAGGAGAGTGTTTCGTGTCATCGCCAAACATTTAAGAACAGCTTATTTGTTTTGTATCTCAGTATTCTGCCAATAATATTAATCTTATTTTAAGGACATTTTAGGCCTGCTAAGTGTCAATAATATAATTCGTTTGCTGGATGGTAATTTACTGCGTTGTTTTGACATCTGACATGGCAGCACGAAGCATGAGCAGGAACGTAAAATAGCTGATTGCTAACAGCTTGTTAGATATTAATCTCTGTGGAATTGCCCCAAATTATGATTTAACCGGTTTTATAGCGGATTATTTTATGGAGGATGATGGTGATGATGAACAGGACACATTCTTTGACGAAACTTGACGGTAAGTTTTTGTCATTATTATTATTTTTTATGCTGAATATGTAACATAGGCCTACTGTCAGTGTTCAGACAATGTAACGTTAATGCTGACACAGAATTCATCCTGTGATGCAAAAATAGTGGATTTAAATGTTTATTACATTTGTTGATTGGGATTGAATCAGTTTAAATTAATTACGTTTATGACATGATGTTTATTTGTTTGATTACACTCTGAATTGAAGCCATGGCCATATCCATACCTGTTTCTTGTCCCTATGCCCTCCCTTCAATTAATCAGATCCAGTCTGATATCTTCATATAAAATGCTAAATTATCCATTTTAAATTTGGATTTAAAATGGATAACCCCCCTCCCCCTGCATGTTTAGGTCTCCATTTAGGTCTCTTGCTTTGAATTGAAACAGTTCTCCTTGTTTTTTCAGGCAGTGACCAACATGATGATGAGGAAGAGCCAGTTTTGGTGATTGAAACCCAAGCTATTAGTCTGATATTATATTTTCACTGATATCTCATTTTACTAATAAAGTTATACAAATCATTCAACTGAATTGACATGGTAATTGTTGCTACAATCAAGCTCTTCTGGTACCCCCATTCCAGTGGTGTAGTCTAGTTTTTTGTAGTGAGTATACTGTGATATACCAGCAGCCCCCCCACCACCCGCCACCACCACCACCCATTTTCGAAAATTTTTAAAAACTTGTGTGATATTCCTTTAAAATTATGTTTTAATAGATTTGATTATTATTATTTTAAAAATTACATTTTACTATGAAATTTCTTTCGTAATTCCCTCGAGTTACTTTATTTATCTCTATAAACTTTTATTTTTGTGGGTTGTAAATTAAAGACATTTGAGCTTCTGTGTGTTTTAATAAACTATTATTATTATTATTATTAGGCCTACTTGAAGTATACTCTACTGTGCAATAGTAATATATTTATTTTATATTTTCTTCAAGTTATACAAAACTTTGATTTTGACAGATTGCATGAAGCAGGGGCGTCACTAGGATTTTGATCATCACTTAGGATTTTTTCAAAAAAAAAAAAAAAGGTAACACTTTAGTTTAGGATCTAATGCTAACTATTAACCAGTTTCATTACATGCAAAGGCAGGGTTTTATAATCACTGTTGTCCCAAATGTGAGGTAGGTTAGTTAGGGGGTTCAGGGTTTCCCTGAGAAAATTTTGATTTCTCTGATCTACATATGTGCATTTTAGGATGTTTTGAAGGCCAAAAAAATTAGATAACAGCTTTAAAACCATGTCAGTGGGCAGCTGATTATTTCTCTCTCCTCATCAGCATCACCCTCTTTTTCTCTTTGTTTTTTATCTTGCCCTGTCTCTTCCCCAGTTCCCCTCCTAAAGCTGAGCTTTGACTGATATAGGCTTTTCATTTTTGTCTGTCATTGAAGAAAGTAAACATAGGGTTAACTGATAGGTTGATTTTGCCAATGAATAATTTTTCTTGGACACGTTTATTCACTGAAAGCTACTAAAGCTAGGTAATTAAGTTTATTAAATGCATTCAAAACATGTAGGCTACACATTCATTATTGATCTTATGCCTAAAACAGGGCCATAGACAGGGCTTTATAATCAAAGAGGTCCTAAATTTGAGGTTGGTGCTTCAAATTTTTTAATTTCTCTGATGTGCATTTCAAGACGTTTGAAGACCAAAAAAAAAAAAAGGATAAGAAATAGCTTTAAAACCATGTCAGTGGGAGGTAAATTCTCTTCCCCTCCGAAGGCTGAGCTTTTTTAATGTAATAAAGGCTACAATTTTTATTATATTCTCAATATGTACACATTCATTATTACTCTTGTGGCTAAAATGATGAAAACGGCTTTGTTAATGTTTCTTGTACCCTCGCAATGACAGTAAACTATTAAATTACATGAGTCACGTTACATAGGCCTATTTATTTCAGTTCAAAATGGCGAAATTACACAAAACTATATTAGTTTGCCTGATTATTTTGTTTTTGTCATTCGTTTAACATTTATGACCTAAACAATTTAAAATATGAAATGTTAAGTTTAGCCACATTTACATCTTATCTCGCACTTGCCCGTGAACTGAAGCGTTGAGTTGCTCTGCTAAAATTCGCGCTCAGCAGCGTCTGTGAACATAAAGCCCGCCTACTTTGATTTGTCATCTCAAATATTCTGACATTGACGAGCAGTGACAGACCAATGAGGCTCAGGTGAACACGAACACACACACACCCTGTCCTCTGTTTTTGACGTGCTCTCTGCTCGCACGCTGAATCTGATTATAACAGAACTTAAGGGAACACGAAATTCTGTCGCCTACATTTAGGGGGGCTGATGCCGTAGAAATTTATTTCACAAAACGATGTTGTTACGAATCCTCACGCTTTTTAAAGTGGGCATGCGGAGATCTTTGACATTTCCTAGTGGGCATACGGAAATCCTTGACATTTTCTAGTGGGTATACGGCGTATACCTGCGTATCACGTAGACTACACCACTGCCCCATTCGTTTCAATGTTTTTATGCTTTTAGCTTTTTGGACATGCGCATCATAATAAATAGGCCTGTTTTACAAAACTTTAAGAATTTTCCCATAAATGTGTCATATATCACTAAAAAGGGGAGAATCTCAGCTTTAATGTGGTATATGGCACATATGGAGGATAATTATGGATCAAATGTGTTGCAGTTTTAAAAATAAGCTTTTTTTTTAAATTGGAATTTCTCAAAAACATGATTTTCTGAGCCCGAAATTCAGCAAATATTTGACATAGCCTTACTCAGTCAATATTAAAGATATCAAGGTTATATTTTCACAGAATGTTCTTTACATTATGTAGGATGATTTTATGTAGAAAACAGTGAATCACAAAAAAATTACTTTAGCTGGGTTTTCACAGGCAGGGTCACAAATGTTCGGTATAAATATGTTTATTAAGGATAATCATCAGAGATCCATCCATGATCCAGCAGCTATAGAGATCTGCATTTCCACTTGAGATCAAAAAAGAAAATTATTAATTTATTTCTTTATCCACGCATTCATCTGTGATAGTTAAGTTTACCTGCGTATGCTCTGAGAGAGTGACGTTTGCCTCCTGAGCGTTCTTCTGTCCCTTGTAGATGGACTGCTGTCTGATAATACTTCACTTGACTGCTGTAGACTCACACTCTTCTTTAAAGATGGCCGCAGGGACTATAAACCACACAAATACTCTCATGTAGTTAAAACTCAGTTAGAACTTTCTCAACTTTAAACAAAACACTTGGATATCTCTTAAAGACTACTGAACTAATAAAAGTTTGCAGCCCTGATATGCACAAGTTGCTGACAATTTTCATCAGCTCCTGGCATTTTACGTTCAAGAAGTACTAAAAAGCTGTGAATGGTCCGTGGGCATGCCATGGGCAAGCAGAAAGAAGAGAATACTTTCTTTTTTTTTTTAAATCTACCTTTCTTAACTGTTTAGTGTTCAGCAACTAAAAGAAAGTTTTATTTAATCAACCAGCTTTTTTATTTAACCCCTTTGAATAATATATTTAATCTAATGCCTTATTTCATTAATATATTGATAAACACCATTAAATATCTATTTTTTTTATTAATCTATATCTATTCATTCTTTAAGTTGAGCATTTAAGTCCTCAGGCCCCTTTTTTGCTAACACTGTTTGCTAAAATGCTTTGAAATTATTTTTTTTTCACAATGCACACACTATATTTAAAATAACAAAGCAAATCCCAGAAGTGCGATAAATTTGCAAATTTATTAAAAAAATAAAATTAAATATAATAAGTATTCAGACTCTGTACTATGACAACTTAAATTTAGCTTGGATGCATCCAGTGCCAGTCCTCCTTATACGCAAAATACACAAGTTGCGCGAGTCCCCCTTGCTCTCAAAGATGATTTAAGTAGCGTATCACTATATAATGTAAACAAGTAATATGCTACCTCAACTGATTCAGTCATGTGGAAATGTCTTTTTTTTAATACTTAATGAATGATTTTATTTAAGTACTGTTTCAGACTCAAGCATTATGCGGTGCCACAGGTAATGACGTGTGTTGACGTATGGCTTTGGATTCCAAATGAAGCTATATGTCTGAAGCAGAAAAAAAAGAACGAAAAAGTGCCAAGAACATGAAGCAAAAAAGCAGGAAGAATGCATGTATTTTTTGTAATACTTTAAATTGTTAGTCTTATTTAGTCTTGACAAACCTTGCAATGAAGTCATTAAAAAATCTAAATGAATCCACTGTGTTTTATTGTAAATGCCTCATGATGAAATGTAAGTTTCAGTTTGTGTCAGTACATATTAATAATCAAAACATTCTTGTATGTATTTAAATGTATAAGAAAAAAAACATGTTCCTCTTCAGTCACACAAGCTGTCGTGTGACTCCAGTCAGTGCTTTAAAAACAATGCCTATTAGCCTAAAGCTTGCCTATTTTGAGAATTATTGATGTATTTTCATATGCTCACTTAAGCTTTCTTGAAATATTTATCATGCTTTAGTTTTGTTAGTAAATCACGCATTTGTAAAATCATTTCAGCTATGTGTTCATTATTTTCAGAAAGCATTTACAGTTCCCTTTCGAGAACGGTCACTTCGTATTGTGTAGCAAATATGAGTGGGGAAACTCCTTTTCCTCTAAATATTGAAGCAATAATTTAAAAAACGCAGTGCAGCTTGTACAGCAAAACACAGCAGAGCGTCTAGCTCGCTCATTGGCTGTGCTGCGGCAACTGCACATCCAATGGCCGAGCGCCTCAGCACGAACCAATCAACTGACTTGGCGCCGAGTACGTCAGAGCGTGCCTAAATAGGCATGGCCACAGCCTATAAATATCGCTCATTTCAGCCAATATATCAGATTTACTCAACTTCAGCGACACACGTCCCCGATTCCTCACGAAGCTATTCGCCGTCGAACAAGCCAAAATTAGCTGGAGTAAGCCGTGAAACAGCAGACAGTGTTTTCGACTCACCCAGAAGCACTCCTCTTCTGTTGCTGCTCTCTTGTGGCCATCCGGCGAGACATCGCTATATCCTTTACTGCTGCTGTTGTGCTCGCACTCAGCTTTTGTAAAAGAGCAATTTTCACAGGCGGTTGCTGCAAATGCCTTTGTCTACATGCACCTCGTGCGGAGTTGATCTGCACGAGGACGACGGGCATGCGGAGTGCGCCAGATGCCTGGGCCCTATCCACGCGGAAGCTGCACTCTCTGCCTCGGGCTGTCCTCACTGCGAGGTCCTTCCCATCGCAACGCTGCGGAGGCGGGTAGCTCTCTTCCGAGACGGCGACATCGGCTTTCCCATTCTTCCTTTCCAGGGCCCCTGACCCCGCAATTTTTGGGGGCCATCCTAGCCACGGGGGAGAAGAGAGAGGGTCTGAGTGTCTTACTAGCCGGACCGCACTCGAAAAGAGCTCGTCAAAAACTCACAGCTCCCTGTTAAGCTCAGGCAGCTGGAGTTTTCCACACTGTAGTAAATGGGCCCGTTGCGCTGCACGCGCCCCTACAAACAAACGCTGTTTTTACAGCGATCCAAATAAAGCACATAAAGAGTATGTTTCACACACACAACACCCGGGTATCCGGTCCCCATTTATTTTCTTGTACCCAACAAAGACGGCAGCGTTCGCCCCATATTAGATCTGAGACATCTGAACAGGGCCCTCACGAGACGGCCATTCAGAATGATAACTACCAAACAAATTCTCGCGCAGGTTCACCCGGGGGATTGGTTCTTTACGGTAGACCTGAAAGATACTTACTTTCACATTCAGATAGCGCCCAGCCACAGGCCATTCTTGAGATTCGCCTTCGAGGGGCAGGCTTATCAATACACGGTCCTGCCGTTCGGTCTGTCCCTAGCACCCTGTACATTTACGAAGTGCATGGACGCCGCGCTTTCTCCCCTGAGGCAACGTGGAGTGCGCGTGATGAATTATCTCGACGACTGGCTCGTCATGTCTCAGTCGAAGACCGAATTACTGGTGCACAGATCTGTGATACTCAGCCATATGGAAGATGGCAGTACGAGGGCAGGCCTGCCTCCGACTTCTGGCTGAACCCGGAGAAGGGCTTACATATCAACTGCCTAGAGATGAGAGCAGTTTGGTTAGCCTTGAATATTTTTCTTCCAGACCTCAAGGGACACCACGTCTTGGTCCGCACGGACAACATGTCGGTGGTGTCCTATATAAATCGCCAGGGCGGCACAGATTGGGCACCCTGTATGCCATGGCCAGAGAGCTCCTCCTTTGGGCGCATGCCAACCTACACTCCCTGAGAGCTGCACATGTTCCAGGAGTCCTAAATGTGGGCGCGGACATGCGGTCTCGAGACAACACTCCCCCAGGCGAGTGGTCTCTCAACTCACAGACGGTTCGTCTGATATGGAGTGTGTTCGGCAGGGCAGAGGTCGACCTCTTCGCCTCAGAGAACAACGCTCACTGTGCAACGTTCTTTTCGAAGGACAGGGACGCTCTGGCCCACCCATGGCCCAGACGCCCGCTGTATGCATTTCCCACAGTCTCTATGATCCCTCAGGTCATCAGACAGATCAGGGAGAGCGGATGCTCAGTCCTCCTAGTGGCCCCCCTCTGAAAAACCCAAGTGTGGTTTCCGGAGCTGGCACAGATGACGGACACTGTCCCCTGGCCAGTGCCAGTGAGGAGGGACCTCCTCTCACAGGCGAACGGGACGATCTGGCACCCTCGCCCCGACTTATGGGCCCTCCATGTATGGCCCCTGAACGGGTATCTGGGGCCCTCCCAGAAAGGCTCTTAAATACCATCACTGAGGCTAGAGCGCCGTCTACGAGATGCCTTTATGCTCTGAAGTGGTCAGTATTCACTGGCTGGTGTTCAGCCAGACGTTTTGAGCCCCACTCATGCGAAGTTTTTACAAGTTCTTACAAGAGCTTTTGGATGCGGGTCGCTCCCCATCCACGCTCAAAGTATACGTGGCAGCCATAGCAGCTCACCGTGCTCCTGTGGCAGGCCGGTCATTGGGGAGAAACGACCTTATCGTTCGTTTTCTAAAAGGTGCCAAGAGGTTAAACCCTCCCAGGCCTCCTACTATACCGGCGTGGGATCTTTCCACGGTTCTTGGCGCCCTGAAGGGCCCCCCGTTTGAACCACTACAGTCGGTTTATCTTAAGCGTCTTTCGTTGAAGACTGCTCTGCTGCTGGCTTTGCATCAGTCAAGCGTGTTGGGGATTTACAGGCGCTCTCTGTGAGCCCCTCCTGCCTGGAGTTTGGGATAAATTAAGTCATTCTCAGGCCAAGGCATGGTTACGTACCTAAGGTGCTCTCAACTCCATTCAGAGCTCAGGTTATTACTTTATTAACACTTTCACCCTCAGAGAATGATGGGGAGGCTAATCTACTTTGTCCCGTTAGGGCTCTAAAAATATACTTGGAGCATTCTGCGCCGTTTAAGCAGTCAGAACAGCTTTTTGTTTGCTTCGGTGGCCGCACCAAAGGGGTTCCGGTCACGAAGCTGAGGTTATCCAGATGGATAGTGGACGCCATCTCGCTGGCAAACACCTCTGTGGGCCAGGATTGTTCCATAGGCGCTAAAGCCCATTCCACGTGGGGCATGGCCTCCTCTTGGGCTTGGTCCAGTGGTGTTCCAATTCAAGACATTTGTGCGGCGGCCGGCTGGTCTTCACCGTCCACGTTTGTCCGATTTTATAATCTAGAGGTACCGTGCCTGCAGGCCAGGGTCCTCTCTGTATGATTGACCCGACGGTGTCTGGTTTTTTATCTGTCTAGAATGTTACTGTCCATAAGCACAAGTAGTTCTAGGACTGTTACAGACCTGCCAACCTTGACATTATTTTTTGAGTACTATGGGGGACGGGGGGTAAAAAATTATTAATATTGCATTGTATATAATGTGTGCTGGTCAATAGTCTAAAATTAAGAAACCCCTAGAAAACAGTAAATAAAAAAATCACTAACATCGGAACGTTGTATATGTAAGATAGGCTACATAATTTATTATTCCAATATCCAAATATGATACTAAATCTCACAGGAAAAAAAAGGCTTTTATTTGAGACGTGGTGTCTTTGCATTTGTACATTTTAAACAGGACACGCATTAGCTGAATAAACGTTAGCCAATACAAACATATTTATAGAAAATAGTTGACAATGAATAGACAGGAGTCCAATAATAGCAAAACGAACCACTTATTCTAAAGAGAATATCAAGTAGACAAAAAGTTAGACGAATCCGACATACACTGAGGGCTGTGTTGACAGTAAAACGTCCGTCATTTAACGAATTTAAAAAACACGGATGGATCAAACAAAATGGTTTCTGACATTTTGTCAGAAAAAAACACAACCAAGAACAAAATTTAAACTTAGCCCGTCAATTTTCATTTTACAATCATCTTCACTCTCTCTGCGTGCGCGCGTCAGTGTTTGTGAGAGAGCTCGCGCAGCACTAATACAACGTACTTTTTAATCCGTAACTAACGCGTTAGTTTTCATACAAAATAAATACGTAACATTGGTTAAGTTATTATTAACGCAATAACGTAACACATGCAGGCTACGTTTCTCAACACTGAGAATGAATAAATAAACGCTTGTTTCTCCAGACTCGCGTTTTATCAGTAATCCACAAATCACAGAACTGTCATAATCACTAAGCCATAGCGATTTAAATTTTATTCAGATTTACTGTTAAGCATTACTTAAGCATTTTATAATTTGCATGGATGAATGATGTTTTCCTCTTATCTGAGTGACCATGATGAATTACGGAGTATTTTAAGATAATACATGCGATTGCGATCACTCATGTGATCATCGAATCCAGATTTAGTTAACTCAATACAATATTTCAACTTTCCACATCCACCCCAGCCCGTTTACCTTCAGGAGTCAGAAGTACTGTGACTACTGTACTGTCCTCGCTGACGAACTCAGTCAGACGGCGGAAGAGGTATCGAGCGGGATTACTTTATTGCTGTCGATTTTCATTCTCTTTTTAATGATAGGTCTTACGCATCTGTCAATCTTCCTCCCTTGCTATTTGGGGAATGAACTCAGCGCTATGATTGGTCGAACTCTTCTTCTTTTGCTCTTGCTTGATTTGAGGACTGCGCGTGCACAGAGGCGCGTCACCAGGTTTTTGCGTAGTTTAGAGTGACAAATCGTATAAGCGTACTTTGAGGTCAAAACGCGTATCCCCTACACAAAATGCGTACAGGTTGGCAGGTCTGCTGTTATGAGCCCAGTTTATTCATGACGCCCGACTCTGTCTGGTTAGTGTACTATGCTGGGAAAAAGCTTATTGGCTTGTTCTGTTGAGCCTCGGGTTTCCCTAGGCTCCAGTTTATTCAGCCAGTTGCTAATGTGCGGCGTTTAACATTGCGTCCCTACTGCGTATTTGCTACGCAATACGAAGTGACCGTTCTCGAAAGGGAACGTGCTCGGTTACTAACGTAACCTCAGTTCACTACGTAACCTCGGTTCCCTGAGAGTAGGGATGGAGTATTGCGTAGCCTGCTGCACTATTGCACTCTGTCAGGTGTGTCGCTTCAGTCGATTTAAACCTGATATATTGGCCGAAATTAGCAATATTTATAGGCTGAGGCCACGCCCATTTAGGCGTGCTCTGACGTACTCGCCGCCAAGTCAGTTGATTGGTTCGTGCGTCTGAGGCGCTCGGCCATTGAATGTGCAGTTGCCACAGCACAGCCAATGAGCGAGCTGACGCTCTGTTATGTTTTGCTGTACAAGCTGCACTGCGTTTTAAATTATTGCTTCAATATTTAGAGGAAAAGGAGTTTTCCCACTGCGTATTTGCTATGCAATACTCGTTCCCTACTCTCAGGGAACCGAGGTTACGTTAGTAACCGAGTACGTTTTTTTACAATCATTTTTGCACTAATATCAGAACCTTTATGTTGTTTTTCAAAACTCTAGACACAAAACTCACAACCGATTATCAAAATTCAAATATACAATACACATACAGTGCTGTTCAGAATTATTTGCCCCCTTGGTAAATATGATCAAAGATGGCTGTAAAAAATAAATTGCATTGTTAATCCTTTTGATATTTTATTTTAAAAAATGTGCAAAAATCTAACCTTTCATTGAAGTAAAAGAATTGAAATGGGGGAGAAAAATCACATAATGTTTTTCTACAAAACACGTTGGGAACAATTATTTGCCCCCTTTTATTAAATACTTTTTGCAACTTCCTTTTTTCAAGAAAAGAGCTCTGAGTTTTCTCCTATAATGCCCGATGAGTTTGGAGAACACCTGACAAGAGATTAGAGACCATTCCTCCATACAGAATCTCTCAAGATCCTTCAGATTCCCAGATCCATGTTGGCACCAATTCTCTTCAGTTCAGCCCACTCATTTTCTATAGGGTTCCGGTCTGGGACTGGGATGACCATTGCAGATGCTTGGTTTTGTGCTCAGTGACCCATTTTTGTTTTTGTTTTGATTTTGATGTTTGTTTTTGGATCACTGTCCTGTTGGAAGATCAAACATGGCCCATTATAATATTTCAACCAGAGGTTGTCAGGTTTTGATTTTTTTTATCTGTTGGTATTTGATCAAATCCATGTATCTGAACAAGATGTCCAGGACCTCTAGCAGAAAATTAGGCCCACCGCATTAAAGATACAGCAGAGTATTTCATTTTACACATGGGGTACTTTTTTATCCCTGTGTGCACCAAACCCATATTAAGTGTTTGCTGCCAAAAAAGCACCAAACACTTAATTTTTTGTTTCATCTGTCCATAGAACACATCCCATTTGAAGATCCAGTAGTGTCAGTTACTTTAAAAAAAAAAAAGAGCTTTTTGGCAGCAAACACTTAATATGGGTTTGGTTCATACAGGGATAAAAAGTACCCCATGTGTAAAATGTATTACTCTTTAATGCTGATACATGCTGTATCTTTAATGCTGTGGGCCTAATTTTCTGCTAGAGGTCCCGGACATCTTGTTCAGATACATGGCATCATGGATTCGATCAAATACCAACAGAGACAAACTAAAAACCTGACAACCTCAGCTAGAAACAGGCCATGTTTGGATCTTCCAACAGGACAGTGATCCAAAAACAAACATCAAAATCAAAACAAAAATGGGTCACTGAGCACAAAACCAAGCATCTGCAATCCCATCCCAGTCCCTGACCTGAACCCTATAAAAAATGAGTGGGCTGAACTGAAGAGAAGCACCACCCACCTGGATCTGGGAATCTGAAGGATCTGGAGATATTTTGCATGGAGGAATGGTCTCTGATCTCTTGGCAGGTGTTCTCCAAACTCATCAGGCATCATAGGAGAAAACCCAGAGCTGTTATCTTGGGAAAAGGAAGTTGCAAAAAGTATTTAATAAAAGGGGGCAAATAATTGTTCCTAACATGTTCTGGAGAAAACATTTATTTCATAATGTAATTTTCCCCCCACTTTCAATTCTTTTACTTCCATGAAAGGTTAGATTTTTGCTTTTTTTTTAAACAAAATATCAAAAGGATTAACAATACAGACTTATTTTTTACAGCCATCTTTGATCATATTCACAAAGTGGGCAAATAATTCTGACCAGCAATGTAAACCTAAGATCCATGGCATTGAGACATGCTGCAGCTGAACAGAATGTTGTTGTTTTTTTTTTTTTGGGGGGGGGGGGGGGGGGGGTCACACAAGCCTTTATTTTAGACTCATACCTTTTTGTCAGACTCAGGTTTGGGAATTGCAATCATCAGACTGGGTGGCTTCTTGCTCTTCAGCTTGCTTTCTGATTGACCACTGTTACTGTTTGAGGCTTCCTCTTCCTCAGATGACATTGTGATTCTGATTTTCAGGTCTATTCAAAAAAATATTCAGTTAATCAGAGAACAACACCGTAAGGAATCACAATCATATTAATAAAAAATAATAATGAATATGACATTTAGGTTTTAAAACAAATCAAAATTGAGACCAGAAATCTTTTTGGGATTTTTTGGTAGTGTAAATATATTTATTCTGAAGCAATATTTTTAGATTTTGCTTATTTAAATCTTCATATTTCTGATATTTACCCTAGAGTGTTATTTATTTTTATAAAGAATTTTTATTACCTTATTAAATGTATGCATCATCTTTCATGTCAAATTCTTACATTTGATCAATAAATAAAGTTATAATAATGGGTAACTATAGGGCTGTTACCCATCAAATTAAATAATTTGCACAGCAAAATTACAATGAGATTTTGATTTTATGAGATTGATGTTTTAAATAAATGTTTGAATATACAAATAAAAAAAATGCAATGCTTAAACATGAAACTGAACCACCAATAGGTGGAGGCAAGTGACCGTCTTAATTAGTGAATCATTGAGTCATTCATACAAAAGATTTGTTCAAAACGCTAAATCATTCAGTAACAAAACACAGCGCTGCTGTTGCGTTCCTTTGGAACTATTTTCGTAGGTGAAACAGAACAAAAACAATGCGACGTTGTTACCAGAATTACACTACCCATTATCAATCGCTGTTTACATTGAATGAAATAAAATCACAATCATTCTTGCCTTTCGATGCTTCCCTGGTTATTTTTTGTCACTAAAGTTAAGCTACTTGTCCGGTCGGTCAAGTAAAATTATCTTTCACTTGCCCTTTCAAAAATTCCACTTGTCCTGGACAAGCGTTAATGCAGAGCCCTGAGTTCATTCATGTTTTTTTGTCGTGCTGTAAAGCAGAACAGGTGATCGGTTCACAGCGATCTATGTGACTGTCACGCATCATTAGAGTGCCAAAAAAAGATCACAACAGCTCGAAAGACGACTATGGTCTCACTCCAGTCTAATTAGCACATTCCCAATTATTATTGTGAAGTTTACCGTGCTTGCAACTTCACCCCCACCCCGAAAAAAAACTCATCGGATATACACGATTCACATAAATGACATATTTTGATTCAAAACAGCGAATTTCGCTGAAAAGCAACTAGTTTGCAGGTATGCGAGTTGCTGAATTGATTTTTTATTCCGTGGGTTGATTGGCAGTAGTTTTGTTGTGCAGAACAGGCAACCCTGGCAGAATGAACATGACAGAAGCGGACGTTTGGTCTACTTAAAGATGCAGTAAGCAATTTCTGGAAAACGCTGTTGAAAGTGGATTGGACCAAGCACCACAACAAACTAGCCAATCAGCAGTAGGACAACAAACTCAAACTCAAACACACTCGTGATGGGGTAGGAGAGACAGCAAGCAAGAGGGAGATTTGCAGAAAGACTGTTGGAAGAGAGATGGCTGAGAGACATTACAAAAGAGAAAAGATCAGAGGAATATCACTGGAAATAGAAGGGTTATAATCAGCCAAGAGCTTTAGGACCCACGTCCACGTTTTAAGACCCAGTAAAGCTTTCCAGCACTGGAGAGACCTAAGCAGTAAGGCCTGACACTGGACACTGAGGTTGCATTATTTCTGCTCTATACCCGAGTAACATTGGTTTTGGGTGTGTGCTGCTGGCAAGTAACAACAAACTCTTGCTTGTATACACTTGTGTACTTAATGTTCATGTGCTTGTGCAATTTGGGGGCAGAGCAATGAAGGCAGGGGTGTGTTTGTTTGTGTTGACTTAAAATATCAACAGTGTTAAACAATGATTCTCAGAAATTGCTTACTGCACCTTTAAACACTTAAGACTCCAGCATTGATATTTCACCAATGACACCACTGACAAAAAAAACTCTTACGGTAAAAGTAATTTATTAATTTGTGTCAGGAGTGGACATCAATAATTCTGAATCAAAATGGGAATCAAAATATAGCCCCAATTGGCCCGCTTTGGATCAAGGTATTCGGCAGACGAAAAACCCCAGGCCATAGGCCCCGAGGAGGCCCGATCAAGCCCCAGATGTGACGGTGGAAATGCGACTGGCCCTAGCACAACCTAGCATGCTTGTTTAAGGCCTAAGACCCCGTTCACTCCACAAGTCTTAATGCTCAATTCGGATTTTTTGCTCAGATCCGATTTTTTGTTTGGCTGTTCACATTACCTTTTAAAATGTGGCCTATATCAGATTCCAGTGTGAACTGTTTGCGGTTTAGAATTGACCCACATGCGCAAAAGAACAATAACAATGACATCAGTTACAGCACGCTGTTGCACTAAAGTTGAGGAGTTTATGGGGAGAACACTTCCCATAAATCCTGATGTACTTTGTACATCATAAAAAGGATGACGTCTATGCAAATATTAGTCTCTCTGTTTATCCCGAGGTTTACCGCAAATCGCCGGATCCAGGCCACATACAGATCTGATGAAGGACCATCGCATGGACACGACGACAACGCATCCCTGAAGTGCCAGCCTCATCAACACTGTGAAAGCCTCATGGACACCTCAACAAACTCGTCTCCATACCGGCGTGATGACTCCGACCCCCAACCAGATGGAACTGGATAAATATTGTGAAAGTTCTGCTCCCATCTGACTTCTGACCTATAATGCTGCCAGAATCATAATCATACACTGTTCGTTCGTTGGCCAGAGGAGAACTGGCCCCCCGACTGAGCCTGGGTTCTCCCAAGGTTTTATTCTCCATTCTGTCACCTGATGGAGTTTTGGTTCCTTGCCACTGTCGCCTTTTTCGCCTTTCTTCGCCATTGGCTTGCTTAGTTGGGGACATTTAATTTTATATTTAACAATACTATTACAACATTATTTACCTGTTATCTTTGTAAAGCTGCTTTGAAACAATCTGTATTGTAAAAAGCGCTATATAAATAAAGGTGACTATGGAGGAAGTAAGCATTTTCGCTTTTATTTCAAAATGTTTGTGTAATGGCAGCCGTAACATTAATGAGCAGGTGCTGAGGAGGAGAAGAATGAAGAGAAAGAGAGCAAAATTGGCTATTTTGGCTGCAAATTCACTACAGAGGTCTGTGTGGATGCGGAGACAAAGCCAGGAGTGGTGGGAATGTGATGTGAATAGCTTCACAGAGATGCTGTTTTTTTGAAAACTTTCGGATGCCGAGGGCAACTTTTGATCATCTCTGTCAGCGCCTCTCCTACGGCAGGACACTCAATTTAGGCGACCCATCTCCGCGCGGAAACGTGTAGGAGTTGGGCTGTATTGGCTGGCAACGGGGATCAGTTACCGCACGATGGGTAAGCTGTTTGGCATTGCCAGGTCCTCTGTGTGCACGATTGTGCACAAATTTTGCAGGGCCATTCGCCAAGTCCTCATGCCCGAGTTCATAAAACTGCCCGAAGGAGATGCCGTACAAGGGAGGTCCTACAAGGCTTCCAAATGAGGTGTGGTTTTCCACAGCGCGCTGGAGCAATTGACTGGAGTCATATCACCATCATTGCCCCAGAAGAAAATCACAAAGGATGGATGTGTCTAGGGCTAACTCGCCGGCGCATAATTTGTAATAAATGTTGATGTAGATTGAGGTAAAAGTCGCATCAAATCCGGCTTGGTTGTTCACACTGCAGCCGCATTGAAAAAAATCAGACCTGGGTCTGATTCAGGACCACATATGGAAGTGGTCTAAATCTTGACCCCCAAAAAATCGGATTTGGGCCACTTTTGCCTGCAGTCTGAACGGGGACTTATGATTTCCCACAAACTGTCACGTGCAGTTCAGCGATTGATGAAAAGAATAAAAATTGTGTCTGTTGTGTCCGGACTCCGTTCCATGCATCTATTTTTCTCAACTAAGTAGTAGGCATTGAAGAATATTTGTTTGGTTATATCTAGATCTCTTGAATTTGTTCTAAATCAGTAGAAATTACAAATATGGTATCTGGAAAGCCTGTCTGAAATGAGTTTTCGAAGTAGATTTAATTGAGTTGTTTTTAATGATTTATTTATAGTTTTCACAACAATGAAACAATTATAACACTACCAAACAACAGACCCCTATGAGGATGAGTACTCCAAAGGATCAAAATAACATGCCTCAAACAGTGTGAAAAAAGCGACCAGCTCAGGGAAATGGGATTGCAGAGTGTAAGCAGGAGGCAGGACCCCGAACAGGCCAACTAACAATGAAGGGTGAATATTAATAGAAATAATAAAAGAAAGTGAGTCAAAGACAGACTCCTAAAATAGAGATCGACATCCAAATTGTGGGTTAAATTAGTTGATTCTACGTGACATTTGTCACAACATGGTCCAGTGCCAAGAAAGATACGAGCTAATTTATTTTTAGACAAGTGAAACAGTGGAACCAAGGGAAGTGCTTATGGACAAAGTCTTGAATTGGTAAATATCTGAAAAACGTAAAAATGCTCAACACGTGGCTGATGCAAGATGCTGACCATGACTAGCCCATAGTCCACCCAAAATGCAGGACAGTCCCGCAGGAGCTTTGTCCAGCGTCCTGCAATACATAAGCAGTGTCCTGCATTTAAATTATGTCTGTATTAGTTTTTTTCCCCCTCAAAAGTCGTTAAATACAGCTACACCACCCAGGACTTCATCTAGACAGATACTGGATTAGAACATCCTGATCAAACCTGCCAGATCCAACAAAAAAACACAAGTTAATTTAATGTTTGCATAGTCTAATACAGGAAAATAAACTAGTCGCTACTTAAGGAAATCTATTTTATGTTTTTCTATTTTTGCACTTTTCATTTTGTAAAACCTTGTGAAAGTAACTTTGAACTTCTTTATGGAAACCCCATGGCACAGGTAAACAACGGAGCAGTTTGTGACCTCAGAAGGCGCATCTCATTCCAAAGAGAAGAACGCGACTGCAGTATAATTGGTCTCATCAAAACCTGGCTTTTGGATGCTATTATATGCTATATTATATGCTTATATATTATATATGCTACTGTAAAGGTGTGGGGTGTGTAGCTGTAGTGTAACTGTAGGAGTATATACTGTACACAATCAAAACATTCTGTTCCCCTAATCTGGAATGCATCATGTTCCAGTGTCAATCTTTATGGCTCCCAAAATAATATTCTGTTTCTGTTATCGCTTTAACTGTAGGAATTCGTCCATACATGGATTCCAAACTGGTACTCTGTGAAATATACAAAATAATAAACAAATAGTAAACAGTACCTTGGGTACATTCGTTGTATCTCGCTTAATATATGAGATGATTTGACAGATGCCAGATCTTCTAATCGTGATAAACTGATCTCTGGATAATTTAGTTCTTCAAACGAATTTGCGGATTTGATTAAAATACCTGGATTAAGTAATCTGAGATTACTGCCCGTTCTTGAGTTTATTGGAAAGGGCAGATATATCGATATTCAAAACCATGCTCAGCAATGCAACGATTGGCTGGCGGCAAAACGGCAATGTAATTACATCATATTAAAAAAGAATACCACACACACACCTGACGAAACACTTCTGGACCTTTATAATGTGACGTCCCAGCCAAGGCTGTGCGTGTGGTTTGTGTGTGTTTTTAGGTGTCGTTTGGAGGGGGCATGGTTGACACACCTGACACTTGTTGGACGCAGAGTTAAATGTAGCTGAAACTGTTCGTCCTGCTTGGCCCTGACACGTTTCTTTGTTTATATTACATTTATGTTTGTTGTTCTTGCGTTAAAATAAATGTTTTTGTTAAAGGATTACTTCACCTCAAAACGTTTCAACGCGATGACGTAGTTCCCGGCGGGTTGCAGATCAGCTCAATCCAAACAATTGTAGTTAAAAAGTATATATATATATATATTTTTTTTTTTAATTACCTATCGTTTCGCGAGATAAGACTCTCCTCCTCAGCTGCGATCGTGCACACTCTGTTGAAGCACTTCAAAGACCTTTGAAACTGCATTGATTTGGACTTCAAAACCATGGTTGTCATTGAAGTCCATTATTCGAAGAAAAATCCAGAAATGTTTTCCTCAAAAAACTTAATTTCTCTTCCACTGAGGAAAGAAAGACATGGATATCTTGGATGGCATTGGGGTGAATAAATTATTGGGAAATTTTCATTTTGAGGTGAACTAATCCTTTAAGAATTGACGTGTCTGATCTCCCTTCTTGTTGCAGCCTAAGAGCCGGCTGTAACAATGGAAACAGCCAAGCGGCCAAAATGGCATAAAAGTTATAATAGATAAATTAAATGTGTAATGTTTGTTACATGATTTCAAATTATTTCCATTATTTCACGATTTCTAGTATTTGTTCAGGCTGTACATTTTCATTACAATGTTGTAATTAGCAATTCATTTAATTTTACCTGTGAAGCATATTTGTTACGTGACAGCATTAATTAAAGTTTCTTCAGTCAAGAATATTTTTCTAATGGCACAGCAGACAGCATTTTTTATTTGAATCTCCTGCACTGCATCAAGCCACTCCCATAATAATGTCACCATTTAAATTAATGCATGGCATAGACTAACTGTGCATCAAATGTGTAAGACTAAATAAATAGTCTTTAAAAAAAACAATAAATTATAAGGTAATTATTCCCTCACAAATAAATCTCTCAATAAGTAGTGGCAGTGTTTATATTATGATAGACTAATCAACATTATAATCTTATTTTCAAATATTTTTTTTTAATTATTATTATTATTATTTAAAATTATTATTGTCCCTGCTTTCAATAGAGTACTCTTGTAAGGAAGTATTAGTGGCTGGGACAGACTTTAAGTATCACCTTCACTTAAAAAGATGCAATCTAATCCTGTTTACATTAAATAAGCCTGCTCCCGAGCAGGTTTGAGTTTACGGACCTGTTGCTATGACAGCAATGTCGAAGGTCCGGGATGACCTTCGAAGAAACTAACAATCCTGGATCATGTCAAATTGTCAACAGTAAAATCAAGATAACGGAGTAATCCACATGCAAATAACAGGCCCCTGGACTTTATTGGTTTATTTTGACTGGGGATTTTAATAAAGGAACATTGAAGAAAGTATTGCCTATATATTACCAACACATAACCTGTTATACAAGAGAAGAAATGTTATCACTGCTCACGGTTATACTCCATTCTGCTGTACTGTATACTGTATTCCACCCCAGGTTCCCACAGTCAGTGGTGGACAGTAGTATTAATTATTTTTACTTAGTTACTGTACTTAAGTACATTTATCAAGTATCTGTACTTTATCTGAGTATTTTTCTTTTGGGAAACCTTTACTTTTACTTTACTACATTCCAAAGCATAATATCTGTAGGAATTGAGGGTGAACCAAACACATATGAATCTTCCAGGTGATTCGTTCAAATACAATTCCACACAAATCAACATTCCAGAACCGTAAAGGTCCCGGCTCCAGCGTACATTTATATCGTTATTTTGAACTGACGAAATCGTCACCTGATTATTGTAATTCATTATAGTCTAAACAGGGAAGGTTTAAAACACAAATTAATGCCAACGTCATACATCTTCCCTGCTGCGGTTTCAAATGATAGTAGTACAGTTATAGCGTTCTTCTTAAAATGTAAACACATTTTCCCCATGTGTCATCTTTTTTTATATTGAATGTTTATATTTGTTAAGAAACATTTATTTTGTTTTTCCTCATTTTTTTATACTATATGGTATATTTTATTATTTTCACTTATTTGCACACTTGAATTATTAGTAATTATCAGTACTAGTTATCAGTGTATGACAAGTTTTGGTAATAAAATTTGCACCGTGGTAATATCAAAATCCAGGCATCTCGCGTTTTTGGTATTCTCTATTTTTGGCCAAAGTAATATTGCAGCAACCAAAGGCTCACAATGTTTGACAATTTTAACCAAACCAGCGCCAACAGAATTTTTTTTTTATGCTTGGAACGCTACTTTGCATAGCACTCTCTTGCAGTGTTATATCCACTTATTATAAGCGTTTTTGGTATGTTTGTACGGGCTTGGCTCATAAACTGACCCAGTTTATAGAGTTAATAAAAGGGCCAATTGTAGGTCGTGATATTGTGGTCTTATTTTCAATATAAAGAAATTTAGATCTATTTAGGTTTATTATGGGCTTGGTCTTGTTTGCTGTTTTTTTCTAGCAAGATCTGGCAACGTGAATGAGTCAAGGCTCGTACTTCCTTCCCTATGATTTTCTTGCACCACGCATACACAAGTGAGACACATATCTAATGCGAGTTTAAATATATCATTAACAAAGTTGTTGTATACTACAAATACTACATGAAACTACATAACCAGCAACTGGGGGCCAGAAAGAAGCAGAAAAGCATAAGAAGATTGATGAACGTCTTTGGTCAACCTTATCCTCTAATTATGGGAAAAAGCTCAGTTTTCACTTCCTCTGTACAGAACTGAATATTTCACAACTACAGATTGCTTTAAGCTTTAATCCATTACTAAAAGATGTTAACAAACAATTATTTATGGCTTACATGCAATAAAATTACACTCTATTAAAATTACATTATTAGTGATTACACAATGAAAAGTACAAAATTCATCTCTATAGAAGTTTACCCAATCTATAATAACTTTATGAAAACCCCAGAAATGTGAAAAGGGTCGACAGAAATATTGAGGGTAGAGGGGGATAAAACTGTATTTCACACAACAGCAAACCTGCAAGTTAGTGTGTGAGCACCAGAGCATAACATTAAAAAACATCACACTTACTATGTCAGACAGAACCACTGTTTGCCTTTTTTTTTCGGAACAGTAAGAGGAACAGTAGCTCACTAACTCATCTTCAGAGCAGTTTTCTGCAAAACATACAAAAGAAGTAGTTATGACCATATCAGTCCCCTCTTTCACAAGAAATGCTGACGAGTTCAAACTGAAAATATATCATTTCTGATGACAAAATCCTTTTTTTTTTTTTTTTTTGCATTTTCCTCATTCAAAATTTTAAACAAAGATATGAACAGTGCTTGATAATAGACAATCTGCTTAAAATCGATTAGGTTTAATGCATCTTCTCATCTGTTCACACAACAAGTAGTATTTTAATGCACAGAAGCCAGTATCAACTCAATCACCACAAAAAGAACAAGCATATAATCTTAATTTACTGTATAGTTTGAAATGGAGCTTTGGAATTTGATGGCTATATGGAGGCACCCTACCTGCAAATCTGTAAAAGAGTATAATAAAAAGAAATGTCACATAAAATATTAAGATTTCAATCTAGGTTCATATCAGTAACATGTGGTGGTTTTGAGGCCACATACTGCATTTATCCACATGATGCGTTTCTCTTGCCTTCATTGTTAAGTAACGTGTGTTCCTCAAATGTCAGCTTCCTTTTGTTGCAAGATACTGTAAAGATATGATGACTAAAAGCCCCATAATGAGGATCTTTTCAATAAGTACTATTAAAGGCCAGCAGCAGAGAATCCTTCCTAGATGTTTAATGAACAAACCTTGTCAGTGGTTGCAAATAGTCTATACCATGCATATCACATTTATGCATAGTCCTGGTAAACAAACTATTGGCTGGACAGTTTTCCATCCAAAAAGTGGGAACATGAAGGTAGGTAGATGACATGCTAATTTTGTAGATAGTTGCTTTAAACATCAATTGCAAAAAAGCACTATAGAAGTGGTCCATGTGGCTGGTGTACAATACTTACACAAAGCTATCATAAAAAGATTATAGCGCACTAGTCAAAATAACTATTTATATGATACCTTTAAGGTGTTTTTGAGCTTGAAATTTAAAAGTAACTATCCACTTTCGTTTTTGTTTCTCTTTTTAACTACTTATGACAAACGACAAATGATAGAAGTCATTCATTGTTCCAAACCTATAGGTCAATTGTTCTTCTGTTGTGTTCAACAGAAGGAATTTTAAAGAATGTTTTTGTATATACAATGAAAGTCAATGAGTCCAAAACAACATTGGACACTGACTCTCATTGCATAGACAAAACATAAGATTTTTTTTTATATTACTCAATGTCTGGCTATATGGGGTGCCGTTTGTAAAGCGGCTCACGCTGAAAATAACAACAACATTTGGTCACATTTAGCTTCAAACGATGTTTAAAAAACTGGTATGAATTTTTGACGGTCTTAGCACATTTACAACAATATTTGTCAACTTAGAGATATTTTAAATAGTTAAATCTAAATATTAAATGTTACACCTAAATGTTAAATCTAAATGCTAAATCTAAATGTTAAATCTAAATGTTAAATCTGAATCTAAATCTAAATGTTAAATGTTAAATCGAAATCGAAATGTTAAATCGAAATGTTACATCTAAATCGAAATGTTAAATCTAAATCTAAATGTTAAATCTAAATCTAAATGTTAAATCTAAATGTTAAATTTAAATGTTAGTTATAAATATAAATCTAAATGTTGGATCTAAATGTTTCGGGTGAAACTAAATATTTAACTAATATGCAAATTCAAAATGCCGGTAACAGGAAGTGCCAAAATAAAAGCTCGAGGAGGTCAGTGTTTGTTTATAGTTTCAAATAACGAATAAAAAACATCTCATCCGGGGAAATGGACTCTTGGACATGGATTATCATGATAATAACTACCTAAAATAATAAACACGTTTGGAGAAACTGTATTTGAAGAGTAGGCTACTTTGAGTTTTTAGTGCCACTTTTATGAAAGGTGCAGGACTTATGACCTGTAGCCATAATACCCAGCCACAAAGGGGGCTCACTTTGATAATCCATGTCCAAGAGTCCATCGAGCTTTTATTTTGGCACTTCCGGTTACCGGCATTTTGAATTTGCATATTAGTTAAATATTTAGGTTCACCCGAAACATTTAGATTCAACATTTGGATTTCGATTTAACATTTCGATTTAACATTTAGATTTAGATTCAGATTTAACATTTAGATTTAACATTTAGGTTTAACATTTAGGTGTAACCACTGACCTATATAGATCAGTGGGTGTAACATTTAATATTTAGATTTAACTATTTAAAATATCTCTAAGTAGACAAATATTGTTGTAAATGTGCTAAAAAGTGACTGTCAAAAATTCATACCAGTTTTTTAAACATTGTTTGAAGCTAAATGTGAACAATTGTTGCTGTTATTTTCAGCATGAGGCGCTTTACAAACGGCACCCCATATGGCTAAACACTAGCCTAGAAATCTAGACGCACCCTAGCGGCAGCAAAAATTATTTTGCAGTCAGTGTTGTCTATCAACTCTCCGTTGACTTTCGAGCTGGAAAAACCAAAAACTGGTCAGGCCAATCAGTCGGCGGGCGGGCGGGATTAAAATAATGACGACAGAGTTGCGACGGTTCACTGCTACTTGAAAACAAAGAATGGCTGCTGCTGCTGGCGAACAGCGGTCTTTCGATTCGGCTTTGGCCGCGACTATGGAGGATTTGAAGTTAAACTTTTCTTTGAAACAAGAACAAAGAACGGCTTTGCTCTGACTCTGTCGCTCTGACTACGTCACCTTCTTCGTTGCTCTGGTTGGTTGTAGCGCTATCCTATTGTGTGCAGAGGGAATTTGAAAGACAACCGTTTATCCCGCCCCTCAGATTGAGGCATGCCAATGGAGAGATCCCAGACTTAACATCTTGATGTGTGTCTGGTATGCCAGGCTAGCTAAACCCTATATATTAGTACATTTGCAATATTGATATTTTCAGTCAACAAAACAATAACAAATTGGCAGAGGTGGCAAAAGTCTGCTCAATTCAACTTCCCAAACAAAGTCATTCACTGTATCTCACTGTTCAATGGAACAAGTCTGAACTTGCCAAAAAGAAAACCAGATACACATTCCTCAGCTATACTTAGGCTAAATTATTAAAGTAACGGTATAACTATAGAGAACATAAAGAAAATATATTGTCTTTGAAAAGCCTGAATGTTTGGAGGTGATGATTCTGAGCATGATGTACCCAATGATAAGCCTCATATGATCAGACATTTGAAGAAGATATTAGGAGGATAGACTAAATCCTTGTTTTTCAGCAGACATGCCATGACATGGTGAGACAGCCTAAATCTGTTTGACATATTTGATTTACATATACAAGTAAAAAACAAGTTAAAAGCATTGTCAAACAAGCCACATAATGACATCAAGAGGACAAGAGAATCAAACTAAAATTACAGAATTATAATTTGTAATTTTCTACATGTATTTTAAGGTTAGGGCCAGTTGATTTAATTTAAGAACATCAAGTAATGTTCCTATTTTTTCTCTTCAGCTGGTGTTTGTGGTCTAACAGAACTTTCCTGACTATTCAAGTTTGTGAAAATAGCGCTGCAACTATAGTTTGGAGCAGTTACTGCTCTATAGGGGGCCAGGGCACAGGGGGGCATTAGGATGACTATAATTTATTTAAAATAAGACAAAATAAACATTCAAATAAGCTAAAATAACAACAAATCAAGATAGGTCTCATTATTTGGTTATTTTGCTAAAGGATATACATATTTCAAATTATGCCAAGCTCTAAATAAGGTAGACATTGTGAGTGGGGAGGAATGGGCACTTCAAATATTGTTGTATTGGTGGGCCTTGAAGACAAAAAGGTTGAGATCCACTGGTCTATGGGCGTTACTATGCAACACGTGGGCATATTTTACTGTATCTTTGCGTCGATTAGAGACCTCATTGTTCATGGTGTGGCACTCATGCAGCCTAATGTTACATTGTCTTTACTTTTAACACTAATAAGTAGCAGGCGCCTCTGTTGTCACGTTGCATTATCTGAAACCGCTTTGATTCGATTTCACAACCGCTTGCTCAACATTGAAAAATTCACACACACAAAAGAAAAAAAAAGTCATTCAACTTTCAAGAAGTAGTGAGGGTTTTTTAAGCATACATTTATAAAACAGTTGCATTGCCCCGTCGCAAACAGTATCGGATAACAAACAACAATAGGGAGACTAGGCTAAGTGGCTGCACCCATGACAACCCCACAGGTCTTTATCTTTGTATCTCTAAACTTGTTCTATATTTCAACTCAAACGAGCGTGACTATATATAATGAAACGCTGGTTTAAAAACTGAACACAACTTCAAAGCAGTAGCAGGGTCCATTAGTATTGCCTCACCTAACAGATAAATGAGTGCACGTCCTCCAGAAGCGGTCCATTGACTTTAAGACACTAGTGACTCTTTCTCTTCTGTGGAGTGGGCTCCAGCACTCCACGCGTTTCGCTTTTCTTTCATTAACACATTACTGATTCAGCAGGGAAATCCGAATCGTTCGGGACTCATTTAAAACAAGTTTAAAAAAGTATCTAAACGTTGTAATTTTATGTGTAGTAAGTTGCTAGTATGCTTAAATTATGTTCATGAAAGAGAAAGAGTGTTGCGAGAAAGCCCGGGTTCATTTTTCTCCTCCCTTCCTGCAGCGCTTACTACATGACGTCGAATGGGAAATGGGAGAGTTCTCTGCTCATCTACACCCCTGGATCACAGGCCAGCTTACACACCTCTTATTTTTATTTTTTATTAAATATTTGACTTTAGAGATCATCAAGAACGAAAAAATAATATGTTACAAATTCCAGTGAGATGCCTACTAGACACTGGCTGCGTTCGGAATCGCATACTTCCCTACTATATTGTAGGCGAAAAGAGTAGGCGAGCGAAAAAGTACGTTCGAATCCTCAGTATTCATAAAAGAGTAGGCGAGAATTACCTGGTTGACGTACTAATTATCGCGAGATTTGGACGATAGTGCGTTCGAATATGCCTACTTTCCTACTATATAGTAGGCGAAAACAGTACGTGAGGGAAGCAGTACGTTCGAAACATCAGTATTCCTAAAAGAGTAGGCGAGAAGTTCCCGGATGATCTCCTGCTTTCGCCCAGACATTTGAGTGTTTTTCAGCTTGTACTCATCTATCCCAGGAGGCCACGCGAGAGGATACGATATAAAAAAGAACAAGAAGAAGTAGATATTTCATACTCCAACATGACGGAAAGGGTGGACGAGAGTGTTTTCAAATGTGAGTATTACAAATACAAACCAAATCGCATGTGTTGAACTAACTTTCTGTACAGTAAATTGTTGAACTGTTGAAGGTGCAAAGACGCTATATAATATGGTAAATTTGTGATTTTGCCGTAAATCACATTTTATTGGATAGAGGAGCTCCATAAGGACACATACGTCTTTAAACTGTATTTGCATACATTTTAAACCGTATACATCTGAAATACCATTACTAAATATTTATTCAAAATCTGGCAAGATTACTACGTGTAACTGATATGAAATAGACATCTGAGTGACGTGTGTGTACTATTGTTTAGGAGAATTCACTGTTGTTAACACTGTTTTTATTAGTTTAATGCATTTTACATAAAGTAACTAAACATAAGTAATCTATTTCATTTATCCATTAGTACTGTTGAAAAATTGTTGAACATTTATGATGGATAAAAAGCTATTTATTAGCAACAACCTCAACATGTAAATGTAGTATTGAGCTCATAAATCACAGAGGTAACGTGAGTCTTGTCTGGATGTTACAGGGACGGATGAGCACACGCGGCTGCTTATCCGGTGGAGAGTGGCTCATGAAGCGCTCTTCACCGGAAAGCGTAATGCTGCCATCAAAGGCTTTGAGTGAGTATACAGAAATATTTAAAAATCAATTGAATACTTTATTTGCAGTACATTTCAATTATTGTATTTTCAAACAGAGATATAACTTTTTCATTCTTGATTTCTCTCTTGCTGCAGATCTTTTGTGGAGGAGCAGAGCCTGCAAGGCAGGGTGACGGCGGCGTTTGTTAAAAAAAAATGGGAAAACCTGAAACAAAAATACAAAGTAAGATCATTTTGTTACTTCTAATACATAAATTAAATGATTAAATATTGTGCTGTTAAAATGACTGCTTTTGTATCATGCTTGTGCATTTTTGCAGGATCTGAAATGTCCGCAGACGGGGGTGAGCACTGAGGATGGAGAGGCCACAGCAGCATCCTGGAAGTGGTACACTGCCATGGATGAGGCAATTGGGGGCAGACCCTCCATCTCTCCTCCTGCCCTCGTTGCCTCATGTGGGCCGGATGCTGCTGTGGTCTCTTCATCCTCAGTGAGGCCAGAGCCAGCAAGAGCCAGGAAAAGGGCTATAGATGTGGAGGAGCTGATCCGGGACATGGAGGAGCGAGAAGAGGAGAGAGAGCGAAAGGCAGCTGAGAGGGAGGAGAGGCTGTGGAGAGAAATGGAGGAGAAGGAGGACAGAAGAGAACGGGAGAGACGAGAGAGAGAGGAAAGACAAGAAAGAGAAGTAAGAGAAAGAGAAGAGAGATGGCACCGGGAGGCAGTCGAGAGAGAGGAAAGGAGAGAAAGAGAAACCAACGAAAGGGATGAAAGGTTCCTTTCTGTTCTTCAGATGCTCGCCAAAAAATAAATTATTTGACAAAAAACATCTTCTGATCTTTTGCACATTTGGGTTGACGTGAATTAAATTTGTGAATAAAAATGGGAATCTATATATATATATATATACACACAGTACTGTGCAACAACTACAAATGGTGGCCTAAGAATTTTGTACAATAATATGTATATAAAACAAACTATTCCTAGGCATTCACAGTACATTATAGACTTCTAGAAATTTAGTGATACTTTAAGATTGTATTCAAATTCATAAATTAAATATTTATGAAACGTTGATTAATAATTAGTGAATGTATAGTGTAATGTAAGAAGAAAAAACACTTTAAAACACTGGTTTTACTGGAGTGTATTATATGACTTTTAAAGGTTTACGGAGTTCATGCAAGGATCTTAAAGGCAGGTCATGGAGGGTTAAGTTCCAGCACACCTGTCAGTAAATTTCAAGTAGTCAGTTATTAATTGGTTTAAATTGATTCAGGGGTGTATAATTAGGGTTGGAAAAACTCTGCTGGATAATAGCCCTCCATGACCAAAGCTGAACTTGAGACTGTTTACACAAATTACACACCGTAAAATAGTGATTAAAGGGTTACTTAACCCAAGCAAATAAATCATAATAGTAATAATTCAATAGTCATTATTTACTCGCCTTGATGTTGTTTGATCCCTCTGTTTTTTTATTTTCCTGAATACAAAAGGTGATTTTGGTCAGGTTTGTACTGTTTGGTTTAATACAATATCAGTCAATGGACTTTCAGAAGCTTCAAAAGCGTCATTAAATAATGCCATGAACCTTCTAAAAGTTGGGCTCCATTGACTGATATTGTATGAAACCAGCAGAACAAACTTGACAAAAATTCCCTTTTGTATTTAAACAATAAAAAACATTAAATAAGTAAATAGTAAACCGTAAATAATTGCTGTATTTATATGTTGAGGTGAAGTAACCCTTTAACCCACCAAATATAAATTGTAGTAAATTTATGTATGCATTTTGCATTATAGTAATTCCTTGACAAACTAAGCAGCTTTGACTGTTTATGCCCATGACTGGTTCAAAAAATGCTTTACAAATATCAATCACATTTATGCATTTGACATATTTTTTATCAAAAGTGATTAACTCCATTTATTTACAGGGACAATGACCCTGGACAAACCTGGAGTAAAGAGCCTTGCTGATTGACCAGCAATCTTCTTCTAACCAGTTCATTGGTTTATCCCTCTACACTACAAAAGGTTTTAAAGCTCTAACAAATATTTGCATGTAATTGTAAACCTATAAAATGACATTTGTCAAGAAACTGAATGCTGACAACATGAATTTTAAAACATTTTTATCTTTCTTAATGTTTTAAAGGTAGTCATGCTCATGGAGAGCCGGCACAGGGATGTTTGGAGCAGACACTGCAGCAGCCAGATTGTCCCGCACTTGTTCTCCCACTCTTGCTGCAAGGTTGTGGGGATCAGGGGGGCCGTCATCATGGTCTTCCTCATCCTCTGGCTCAACGATGTCCCCATTGGCTAGAGCGAGATTGTGAAGCACAGCGCAGCACGCAACAATCTCAGGCACGAAGGCAGGGCTCACCTCCAAGGCCTTGAAGAAAATGCAGCGCCAGCGTGTCTTCAGCATCCCAAAAGCTCTCTCCACGATGTTGCGGGCACGGGAGTGCTTGCTGTTGAAACGAGCCTGCACAGGGTTCTGTACAGGCTCTCTGTAAGGGGTGATGAGGCAGATGGGTGCACTCAGGCAAGGATAGCCTCCATCCCCGATGATGCACTTGCCTGTAGGTGGGTAAAGGTTGCCAGCATACACAGGGCTGTTCCTCAGCACCCTGGCATCGTGCACAGACCCAGGATATCCCACAAAGATATCAAGGAATTTCCCCCGGTGATCAGAGATGGCCTGGAGTTGGATGGAGTGAAACAGCTTCCTGTTGAAGTAACAGTGGGAGTTATTTGCTGGAGGTTTGATACGGATATGACAGCCGTCTATTGCACCAACTACTCTGCTGAAAGCTGGTGACCCAGACAGCTGTGCAAATCCTGCTCCCACTGCCTCCAGGTCATCTCCGGTCGGAAAGCAGATCACCCTCCTCAAAATTCCCATGATGGCCTTGCTCACTCTGTGCACAATGTCATGCACAGAGGTCTTTGGGATATCGAAGGTCTGCGACACCACCCTGTAGGATGCTGCATGGGCCAGCCAGTGCAGGAACACAAGGACCTCAATCTCCCGTTCCCATCCAAGGTCAGATCCAGGTCTGACTGCAGCAATCAGGGACCTGATGGACGGCATAGACAGACGATGGTGGGCACGGTGGTCAGCTGCCTCATCAAGATAAAGCCGCAAAATGGGAACAGCTCTATTGAGATGGCAGTATGATGTGGGGTTCACTGCCTGCAATAAATACATCATAGTTTGTTAGAACAAAACAATCAAAAACAATGTTTCATGTGGTATTGACTTGTATATGTATTTATTTATTGTGATGATTTCTTTTATTCATTCACTTATTTTTATTCATGTTTCATATTGTTGTCAGTAAATAAAATATGAATTTCATGAATAAAAATGTATTTACATCATCTGCATTTGTCTAGCGTGTATTCATGCATAGCTATGTCATATGATAATACAAAAGTTTGCTTGTTTTACAAAACTACATAATTAATAATGTATATATATTATAATAATGTTATATAATTAACTGTTGGTCACAGCATTTGTCATAATTATTGTGCATAAGTGTTGGGATGGGCTAGTAATGAAATTCTTTCTGGGGTAATCTTAATTGTTTAAGTAGTAATACTTGCTTTGTTAGAGAATAAAATCATCAGTCTTCTCCAAAGGCGAGATCGTCGAGCAGCTGCCCGACATCTCCTTTGTGCACACCTTAATCTAACAATTGCAGACATGCCAACCATTTCAAACGCTGAACTAAACCGTTCTAGTAAAGTTGTCGAGTTACTGATGTAATCAGCTGTTAGTGCACCTGTCGCTCATGACTTTTAAATTGTTGCGCTTGTGAAAACGTCATAGGTCACATGTAACGTCAACATGGCGAATGATGTCCGGATCGCATTCATACTTAACGAGATTTGGCCATTAAGTACCTACTCTTTTAGCGCTCGTTAAGTAAGTACTCATTGAAATTAAGTACCTACTCATTGAGTATGCGATTCCGAACGCAGCCAAAATTTGAAATATTGATTAAAGTATTCATTCAATACTCTACTTATTTTATAGCTATATTAGAGTATTGCACTCTTTGCTGAACAACATAAACTAAAGTCATGTCAAGTCACCTTCATTTATATAGCGCTTCTAACAATATGGACTGTTTCAAAGCAGCTTTACAGTGATAATAGGAAATTAAAGTAACAGGGACTGTTTTGGCTTTACAGCAGCTCTAGAATAAAGTTATTGTCCAGCTAAAGTTAGTTTTGATTGATTCACTTCCGTCGCAACGATCATTAGTTATTAACTTAGGGGCCACTAACACGACACCGTTCTAACAGAAAATTCTTTAATGCGATTCGGCCGCTCATTTGCATAAAACAGTGCCTGGTGGCTCTGAGAATTTTTTATCGCTTCCGCGTAGCCACGTGAATCGGAATTATCCCGACAACGTTTTATCAGTACAGAGGTAAAGGGAAGGATGCCTTCACAAGGAAGAGACTAGTTGACACTTCAGGACTGCGTTGTCGTCGTGTCCCGGCGCAGGTCCTTCATCAGATCAGGGTCCGGCCTGGATCCGGCGGACTGCGGTAAACCTCAGGATAAACAGAGAGACTAATATTAGCGTAGACGCCATCCTTCTTATGATGTACAAAGTACATCAGGATTTATGGGAAGTGTTCCTGGTTCCGGCTGATCTAAACTATGCAGCCTAACATTGAATAATAGAAGTCTATAATGTGTTATGTGTATGCTAAGCCAAAGAGATGTGTTTTTAGTCTAGATTTGAACTGACAGACTGTGTCTGCTTCCCGGACAATGTTAGGAAGATTATTCCAAAGTTTTGGTGCTAAATAGGAAAAGGATCTACCGCCAGCAGTCGATTTTGATATTCTAGGTATTATCAAATGGCCAGAATATTGAGATTGCAATAGACGTGAAGGACTATAATGCGTTAAGATCTCACTCAAGTACTGGGGAGCTAAACCATTTTGTGCTTTGTAAGTAATCAGCAATATTTTTAAATTTATACAGTGTAATTCACTGTATAATTCACCTCAATATATATATTAGTTTTCCTGTAAATCACCCTCAAATATGGATTGTTAAACTTTTTCCACTGGCTTTTATTTAATCTAAATGCCTTTCCAGATGTTCTGTTCAGCTTCAATATGACCCTATTAAAGAGAGTTGGGCCTTTAAAAAAAGCTTGTGATGTCAAGTGACCTGTAGCTGTAGGCTTCTCAGAGCCAATCACCAAGATATCAGAGAAAAAGATAATCCTTAATACTGGAGTCCGTTCATTTGACCAGACATTTAGGTCATATCTATCAGGATGCAGTCAGCGTATTCAATTAAAAGGTTTCAGATCAAGAATATCTACAGTCATCACTGGTGTTCCCCAGGGTTTTGTTTTGGGCCCGCTTCTTTTCATTATTTATATGCTCCCTCTTGGTTATATTTTGAGGAAATATGGTATTAATTTTCACTGTTATGCGGATGACACCCAACTTTACCTGTCTGCCAAACCCACCGGTTCTTTTCCTCCACCGTCTTTGTCCAGCTGTTTAGCTGAAATTAAAGATTGACTTTGAGCTAACTTCTTGAAGGTTGGCTAAATGGCAACAAAACTCTGCTTGTTGGCACTAGATCTGTTGTGTCTAAATCTAACTGTTTTTCTTTGTACATTGACAATACTGCAATCTGTCCTTCATCACAGGTTAAAAGTTTGGGTGTCATCATAGGTGGCACACTATCCTTTGAAGCTCAAATTAATAATATCACACGGATTGCATACCTCCACTTGCGTAATATTAACCGTCTCCGTCCCTTTCTTTCAAATAATAATACTGCAGTTCTTATTCATGCACTAGTCACTTCACGTATAGACTACTGTAATGCTCTTCTCACTGGTATTCCCTCCAAACTGCTACATAAGCTTCAGTTGGTTCAGAATTCTGCAGCTCTTGTTCTCTCTAGAACACCTTATACTGAGCACATTTCTCCAATTCTTCAGCAATTGCACTGGCTTACAGTAAAGTATAGAGCTGAGTTCAAAATCTTGCTACTTACTTAAAAGGCACTTCATAACTTGCACCGCAATACCTTACTCAACTTCTCCATGTTTACACTCCTTCACATGCTCTCAGATCTTCATCTTCAATTTCTCTTATGGTACCCTGGATTCGACTTACTACCATGGGTGCCAGATCTTTTAGTTATGCTGCCCCCTGCCTATGGAAGTCTCTTTCCACTGATGTTCGCAATAGCGAGTGCTTGTTGACTTTTAAACGCATCTTAAGACATATCTTTTTATACAGGCTTTTTCATAACATGTTTTATTGAGACTTTACTGCACTGAATCTGTATATGCGACTTGTTTGTTGTGTGTTTTTTCTTATGCAGTATATTACCTGTATATTGCTTGTGAGGTGACCTTGGGTGTTATGAAAGGCGCCATTACATAAAATGCATTATTATTATTATTATTTATTTCCAGCCTGCATTCATCTTCAGCTGCATATTCATCTCCAGTGGCCCTCAGGGAATCTTTATACTCAGTGCTCAGTCCACCTTTCGTCAACTAGCAATGCCCCTGTCCAACTCAGAGGCCCTTCTCAAGTCTCATGGCCAACTTCTACTGCTTACATGCTTATATGTTGAGTTCTCAACAGATCCAACATTTCTAGATACTAATGGATTCACTAATTTCAAAATGCTACAGCATGTAACCAGGAAGCCACTGATTCAGACAACCCAGTGGCAAATGGTTACAAAAGCGAAGACCCTCAAAAACGCTGCTCACTGATTCTTGAGATAAGGGGACAAAACATGTTTTAGAAGTTAGTTTTTATTATTTGATAATACATTAATTAGAAACTGATATGTTTGTAGACAAAAGTCTCAGCTAATGGACCCTGGAACAGGTTTTTCTGTTCATAACTTTATTTGTGTCAACTCCATCAGATGCATTAAAAACATGCTATTTTAATTTGATTCATCCAGCAACATTGTAAAGTCTTCAGTTATTGTAATACTGGTGTTCAGTAAAGGAGCTAAGTGAAATTGATTGTTACATACACCTTGTGATGCACTCTTGGACACATCATCCGTGATAGTACCTGGGGTCATAGGGGGTTTCGGGTCTTTCAACTTCAGACCCCCTCACCCAGGCGACCCGACCGGGAGCGATCAGTTCCCGGCCTGTGTCCAAGAAGTGTTCGCCCACTGTTTGTCCCTCCTGATCCACAGCCATCGTGAGGCTTTTTCAGCAGCCTCTGAAGCTGCAACAATGGCTCTTCTCTTGCATGCTCCTGTGATTCCCAGGAGGCTGTAGGCCCTGCAGAGTGACTTTCCTGCAAAACCCCTTCCCCCAACCTGGATGGGCAAGCACTTTACACGCCACCCCCGTCTCCGACTCTCCTCCACCAGCTCTGCATATTTCTCCCTTTTCCTTTCACTCGCTTCCTCCATCCTCTCCTCCCAGGGCACTGTTAGCTCCAACAAGATAACCTGCTTCGATGTTACTGAGAACAGAACCATGTCAGGCCTAAGGCTGGTCTCCACGATGTCTCAGGGGAACTTGAGTTGCTTTCCCAGGTTCACCCGTAGCTGCCAATCATTCGCTGTTCCCAGCAGGCCTGTCTGAACTGTTGGTCGAGAAGGCGGGGGTTCTCCTGCTCTTAAGAATTAAATTCTGCGCCTTGTTCATGGCCAGGGAAAAGAGAATCACTGAAACAGTACATCCAGTGATAATCCCCTTTTCCAGACGATGCCGCTCAGATGTAACTTTGCCGGAAGTGAATCTCAGATTAAAGTTGTTATAATAATCCATTATGAGGATCTTGATGCTGCTCGGAACATGATGTTTCCCCAATGCCACCTCCACTAGCTTGTGGGGTATGGAGCCATACGCATTGGCTAAGTCCAGCCATAGTACAGCTAGGTTTCCTTTCCCCTCACGAGCCTCTCTAATCAGTTCTGTCACCACTCCACTGTGTTCTAGGCACCCGGGAACCCCTGGGATCCCTACCTTTTGCACTGAGGGGTCGATGTACTGGTTCTTTAGGAGGTAGTCTGACAGCCGTTGGGAAAGGATACTGAAGAATATCTTTCCCTCGACGTTTAGCAGCGAGATGGTCCTAAACTGCTCTATGGTGGTTGACTTATCTTCCTTCGGAACCCACACCCCTTCTGCAGATCTCCATTGTTGGGCAACTTTCCCCCTCCTCCAGATGACCCTCGGGATCTTCCACAGATGATGCAAGAGCTTAGGGCACCTCTTATACACCAGATATGGCACACCATTAGATCCTGGTGCTAAGCTGGTTCTGGCAGCCTTAACAACAGCTTGAATTTCTTTCCAACTAGGTACTTTGATGTTGAAGTCAATGGTTGGTATAGGTGGATTGATGAGGTGTCTGCAATCGCCAAGGTCCATTTCCCGGGCTGCATCGCTATAGGTGTCATGCAAATAGGCGTCTATCTCCTCTTTTGAGCAAGTGAGTTGGCCACTGCGCTTCTGGCCTAGCAGCTGTTTGGTAAACCCAAAAGGGTTCACAAGGAAGGCAGCTCGTCTTTTGGCTCTCTCCTTAGCCCGCTTCCTATGCCACTCTGCTTGGCAGAGGGTCAGAAGTTCCTTTCTGAGGATGCCCCGTAGTTATGCCAGCCCTGGCTTCATATCCTCGGTTGCCCCCTTGAACTGCCTCTTCAGGAGTCGGAGTTCCTGTCTCAGCTGAGCAATCTTCTCTGCCCTGCGATTCTTGGAGTACTGGTTTGTAGCAGCGTGCTTCTCCGCCAAGCCAAACCTTTCGGTGGCGATGCTGGTTATCATGGTCGTCATTGTTTGGAGTTTCCTGTCTGCCATTCCCTTCATCGTAGCTTCCAGGATACCATCCACATCATCATCAAATTGCTGCCACTCACTCCTTTTACTGGCTGGAGGCCACTTAACCCGCCGTTGGTGTTGTGGAATGCCTGGTTCTTGTGCCTCCGGAACACGGAGGTTCTGAGCGCTGTGGGGTGACTCCGGGCTCGGCTCCTCCTGCGTCTCACCAAGGTGTGGAGGTTCTGGGCACTTTGAGATGTCTTCCGGCATAGTTCCTCCTGCGTCACAATGAGGTAATTCCTTGAGCGCTGTTCTGGCTGCACTTTCACCAAACATCCCATTTTGGTCTGGTGGATCTTCAGACCTCGTGGGTTTTTGCAGCTCTTTCCACATATACAGATGGTGTTCGTTGTCGATTGTCCGTTTGCGTGGTTTGTTACCTGGTTGTCCGTCCGTTCGGGGTGCTCATTCTCCCCCCCTCTCAGGCTCCCCTGGGGGTATTAAAAAAAATACATTCTCTAAATTTTCTCTAAACAATCCAGTTCCTAAATTCTAACCAATGTTCTTAGGAAAATCAGACATAATATCATGTAGTTCAGTTGATGTTTTAATATTTTAAAACAATAAATGAAAATAAAGGTCCAACTGAAGGATACAACAACTGATTGACAAGAAAACAAAGACAACTAACTAATTTTTAAACTAATATTTAATTTAATACAACAATCCTTCCAGTGCTTTGTTTTTCTCCTTTTAGGGGTACAGAACATCTCATGAGTCTCCAGTAGCTCACAGAATGCAAGAAGCGTACGTAAAGTTGAGTGTAATGGTAAGCATTATTATGTGCCGCCCTGTAGCAGCAACAGAAATGTTCCCAATGTGAATCCAAAGGATCTGTAGCCTGTCTTTAAACCACATAAATTACATACATTTTATTTGTGCCTGACATGCATGACTTAAAGGCATAGTTCACCCAAAAATGAAACATTGTCAGTAATTACTCACCCTCATGTTGTTCCAACCCCGTAAAACCTTCGTTCATCTTCGGAACACGAATTAAGATATTTTTGATTAAATCTGAGAGCTGGATCACTCCTCCATAGGCTTCTAAGGGATTGAAACGTGCCAGCCCCGAAAAGTTATTAAAGACATCGTTAAAATAGTCCAAGTGACTACAGTGGCTCAATCTTAAGTTTATCAAGCGACGAGAATACTTTTTGTGCGCAAAAACAAACAAAAATAACGACTTTATTTCAACTATTCATTTCCTTCTCTGTGGGCCTCGAGTCAGTTCACTAGTGTAATAGCGTAAGCTTCTGTTGTTATACGCATCACACACATGACCAGCGTCGGCCAATAGTGAGCCTACGTGTGACGTAGCTCTACGCAATCACACTACGTTAACTGACTAGAGGCCCAAAGAGAAGGGAATGAATAGTTGAAATAAAGTTGTTATTTTTGTTTTGTTTTTGCGCACAAAAAGTATTCTCATCGCTTGATAAACTTAAGATTGAGCCACTGTGGTGAACTCACATTTTTGGTGAACTATCTCTTTAAGCAGTGGGAAATGCCGTCGGACATGTTGTTGTGATCTCATGTGAGTGACAGGTTGTAAAGAAAGTAGAAAAAAAGATGTGTACAAATTAATTATTTATAATAAGAACTGCAATATTCCATAAAAAAATAAGCAGCATCAATTATGATTTCATTTCACAGTACATGTAAAGATGCCATGTATATAAGGCATGTAAATCAGGCCAAATATATACAGTTGTGGTCAGAATTAATGGCACCCCTGGTAAATATGATCAAAAATGGCTGTAAAAAATAAATCTGCATTGTTTATCCTTCTGATCTTTTCATTAAAAAAAATGCAAAAATCTAATATTTCATTGAAGTAAAAGAATTGAAAATGGGGGGGAAATCACATTATGAAATAAATGTTTTTCTCCTAAACACGTTAGCTACAATTATTGGCACCCCTAAATTTTTTTACGAGTAAAATATCTCTGAAGTATATTCCCATTAATATTTACCTTTTTTTAGCACACCAGGGTGACTAGGAACATGAAATTGTCTAGCTATGACGTCTTGTTTCACAGGAGTTTAAATATGAGGAAACACAAAGGCCAAATTCCCTTAATCATCCATCACAATGAGTAAAACCAAAGAATATGGTTCTGATGTGCTTCAAAAGATTGTTGAGCATCACAAAATAGAAAGTGGCTGTAAGAAAATAGTTAAAGAATTGAAAATCCCCATTTTGACCATCAGGACAATAATTAAGGAGTTCCAATCAACTAAAGAGGTTACTAATCTGCCAGGAAGAGGACGTGTGTCTATATTGTCTTAATGCAATGTGAGGAGTAAAGTTTAAGTGGCCAAAGACTCCAAGGATCACAGATGGAGAATTGCAGAGATTAGTTGAGTCTTGGGGTCAGAAGAAAAAAAATCAAACAACCCCTACATCCCCACATATTGTTTGGGAGGGTTTCAAGAAAAATCCTCCTCGCTCATCCAAAAACAAACTCCAGCAAATTCAGTTGTCAGACACGACTGGAACTTCAAACGGCACAGGGTTCTGTGGTCAGATGAAACTAAAAAAATTGCTTTTTGGCTGCAAACACGCTAGATGCACACAAGGATAAAAAAGTACCCCATGTGTACAATTTAATTATACCGTTGGATCTTTAATGTTGTGGACATATTTTTCTGCTGAACTACATCTTGTTCAGATACATGGCATCGTGCAAATATCAACAGATAAAAAATCAAAACCTGACGGCTTCTGCTAGAAATCTTATAATGGGCCATGGTTGGATCTTCCATCAGGACAACGATCAAAAACAAACATCAAAATCAACAAAAAAATTATACAAAGCACAAAATTAAGCTTCTGCCATTGACCGTCCCAGTTCCCTGACCTGATGAGTGGCGTGAACTGAAGAGAAAATGCACCAACATGGATCTGGGAATCTGAAGTATCTGGAGAGATTCTATATGAATGGTCTTTGATCTCTTGTCAGGTGTTCTCCAAACTCATCAGATATTATATAGGAGAAAACAAAGCTGTTATCTTGGCAAAAGGAGATTGCAAAAAGTATTTAATAAAAGGCTGCTTTCAATTCTTTGACAAAACAGAATATTTTTCCACCTTAACCACGTGTTGTACAGTGGAGCAATTTTGTTTTTTTCCTAAGTTGTAGCTGCCTTAATAAACCTAAAAAAAGCCAAGATTTGTCCCACAGTTATTTACAGAAACTATTACACTGGGATGACGGAGTTGACATGTTAAAGCTGTGACTGCAGAGACTTTAACATTGTTTGTATAAAATGTAAATACAAAATTATATATAAATAAAGGAAATAGGAAAGGGGTCCTCAGAGTTAAAGATTGCCATGACATTGCCTGATTTGTTCAGATTTATTAAAAAAATCTTGACGAAGTTTTTTTTTTACTTTGATAGGCATTTTTTATGGAAATTAGAATTCAAGATTTACTTTTTGTATTGTTTGATATATAACAGATATCTGCCTCTGCCTTTCAATTTAAATGTATATTTTTGAATTTGTTGCACTTTTAAACACTTTGTTTAGCAGTTTTAAATTGTTACCTCATGCTGAGTGACAGGTTAAATTACATGTATTTTCCAAGTATAGAGCATGTATTTAAAATAATACTAACAAAATTATTTAAAAATAAAAGCAACAAATATCCTGAGTATCCAGATTTCCTTTAGATGTAACATTTTAAGGATTTTTATTTTAATGAATTTCTTTATTTTTAACATAAAGAGGACTTTTGCGTGTAGGACATGTTTTGTCTCTTATCTCAAGAATCAGTGTGCTATCTTTAGAAAGGTGGAGAAAGACCATACATTTTACTGTAGACCCAAAGCTGTGCACTGTGTATTACCCTTAAAAGGATGGTTCACCCAAAAATGAATATTCTGTCATACTTTACTAAGCATCATGCTGTTCCAAAGCTAGATTTGAGATGAGATTTGTTTTAGCACAAGGCATACACAAGCTTCAGAGTTTACCATATGCTCTCGATGTATGTGTTTATAATTAATTTAATGTAAATATTCTAATTGTAATTAGAAATGAAAATTCCACTACCTAAATTCATTAATTAAAAATACTTCACAATTTACATAACTGTAAATGTTATAATTTTCCTTTATTAATGTAGCATTAGAATTTAAATAACAACAGTGTGAAAAAAAAGTCTAGTCACAGATCAGGACACTTCTATGTAATTGGTGGAAATCATTAGAACAATAGAACTACCAATTGATTTTGATTCTCGCTACAAAAATTAAAACATTCCTGCCTGGGGGTCTAATTAAGGCATGATTTTAAAGAGTATGTCTAACCCTCAAATATTTAATTATTCAGTAAATAGCATTCAAACTCAAGTTATTCACAGTATTCATAGTACAAACATTCACTTTTAGCATTTCATTTGAAGTTTATGACCCAGAGGATTTTGGATTTTATGCAAATATAGTTTGATGATTTGATTTTGAAAGATCAGGGGTATGTTTATTGTAACATCACATCCTCTAGAGAGACAAATTAAGCAAATATTACATACAACAAATAATCTATACAATTACAAAAAGTAATGAATGTGGATTCACTTGAAATTATCATTTATTTTAAGTCCATAGAGAAAGCAATAATGACCTACTTCTCTCAATAATTAGAATGCATAATGGAAACATACCCATTTAAAATTAATCAAAAACAAAAAATAATCTCATCTCTGACAGCAGAATCCTTACATGGGATGAATAGGAGGTCCTTTTCTACAGTAGATGACAAGTAAATATAGAGCTGGTGGAGCAAACGGTATTAGTTGTCTTGGACAGACTCTTCCCTTTCTCCCATAAATGGACTGCTTACAATTTGGACTGTAGGGGCTTCAAGTACTTGTGGTATGACTCGTGCACCTTAAGAAAAAAATTATGATGAGGTTCTTGTAATATCATTTTACAAAATAAAGTTTTTAACTTGCACAACACAATTTGCCATTTCATTCTTCACCAGACATGAATACGATACATACACATTTCTAAAATAAGACAACATTTTCACAGACATCCAATGCACTGTATACTCACCTCAGTATGGTTCAGAGGTGATCTCTTGGCCCACTCAAACATGTGCTCATAGACATTGCCATCGTATCGCCCCAGAACAGAATTAAGCATCTCATCGCGGTAGTCAAAGGCATCAACCAGAGCCACTGCATTGGGCCTTAGCTCAGAGAGGAGATCCTTCAGCCTCTGTGAGATCTGAGTCAGCTGAGGAACACTTAACAGACCAGCCTGACAAAGAAGAAAAATATGATCAGGAACAGCTGTTACACCTAGAAGAGAAATGCTAAACTGCTGGTCTAAGAACTGCTGTCTCCATGTCCAGTGGCATACTGCAAATCTGTGGGACAACCCTGTGAACCACAAGACAGGGCCCAAACCTGTCAGCATTGTATTAGACAAAAATGTATTTATATCTTAGAGTCATCAAAAGTTTTAGAAATAGAAAGACTGTAAATGTGTTTATCTACTTCAAATGAATGTTGTCAACTTTTTGGAGTACACTAGAATATACATGTACACACATTGCTCAAAGTTAGAACAGTCGGAATTTGTGCAAACATGAAAGCTCTCAAAGTCCACTGTCATTGCCCTAGTTTTAGACAAAACAATTTATTTCAAAAGCTCACCAGAGATATACGTTTGTCACAATACCAGTAATAACAACAACAATAATAGTTCAAGCTTAATTAGCACATATTTAACAAAAAAAAAAAAAGAAAATAATAGTACAATACCAGGGGCCTATACCATGTAGCCGGTTTAGTGTAAACTTCAAAATTTGTGAAAACGGTGATGGCTTCCACATGCATATTACATGTTTAGTCTATAGGTATGCGCGTTTGAATATATATGTGCGTAGGCGCGTAGTCTTTCTTTACAAAGTGACATCTCCAAATTCCTTGTCTGGCCTGCATAATACAGAATTTTTTGTCATTTCCACGGATCCATGCGAACTGGAATCATTTTGATAACGTTTTATCTGTACAGAGGTAAAGGGAAAGGAGTCTATTTGAACAGGACCGCATTGTCGTCGTGTCGAGGCGCAGGTCCTTCCTCAGATCTGGATATGGCCTGGATCCGGTGGACTACGGTAAACCTCAGGATAAACAAAAAGACTAAAATTAGCTTATATGCCATTCTTCTTATGATGTAACGAGCAGTGCTTGAAGTGGGAAAAGAAAGGTGCCGGTACTCTCTTGCATTGGCAAATCATGACATTTGAGATTTCTACAGTGAAAAACAAAATTTATAACAAAACTTGTTATTTATTAACAACATAAATGTATTAAAACAAGTCGTGCGTGTGTGCACGTGCGTGCGAAAACGGAACTCCTCCAAGTCTGCAAGTCCAAAAATACATTTAGATTACTACATTTTAATTAAATGCATTTATGGTGAAATTATTATATTTTCATGTCAATCTGTGTTTTGACCACGAACCATGAGCTGTCACTTTAATTCAGCGCGTGCAGCACAGCAAAAATAGACTCGGAACGATCACTGCACTGCTGTAGGCCTATACGCACAGCACCAGGAGCGCATTGACGGACCGCATGCGCGTGCAGTGTGAAAGCTCGAACCTGTTAACATGGGTGCGGAAAAAATACGCACTGCATACGCACTGCAAACAAAGTATATCAACGGGCGTGACACTGGCGCTTTTTCTGTCAGTGGTCGAGTACCGGCTACATGCGAGAAGTAGCGGTACGCAAGAAAAAGTGCAGGTACGCTTAAGAGTAAAATGTAGAAGTGCCGGTACTGCGTACCGGTGAGTACCGCCCCACTTCGAGCACTGGTAACGAGTACATCGGGTGTTATGGGCAGTGTTCCCGGTTCTGGCTGACCTAATTTATGCAGCCTAACATTTTACGTGATTTGAATAATAGAAATGTATAATGTTCTATGTGTATGCCAGGTTAAAAAGATGTGTTTTTAGTCTAGATTTAAACTGACAGAGTGTGTCTGCTTCCCGGACAATGTTAGGAAGACTGTTCCAAAGTTTAGGTGCTAAAAAGTAAAAGGATCTACCGCCAGCAGTTGATTTCAATATTCTAGGTATTATCATTTGGCCGTAATTTTGAGATCGCAATAGATGTGAAGGACTATAATACGCTAAGAGCTCGCTCACGTACTGGGGAGCTAAACTATTTAGTGCTTTGTAAGTTATCAGCAATATTTAAAAATGTATACGATGTTTAATAGGGAGCCAATGCAGTGTTGAGAGTACTCTACAATAGTACAGTGTTACAATAATCTAGCCTTGAGGTCATGAACGCATGAACTAACTGTAATTTATATTTTTAAGATAGAAGAATGCGGTTTTACAGATGCTAGAAACGTGGCTTTCTAATGAAAGATTGGTATCAAAGAGCACACCCAGGTTCCTAACCGACGACTTGACAAAGCAGTCATCAATTGTTAGACGGTATTCTAGGTTATAACGTGCTTAGGTTTTTGGTCCAATAATTAGAATCTCCGTTTTTTCAGAGTAGTAGGAAATTACTAGTCATCATCCAGTTCAGCCATGCATTCCATTAATTGGTAAGCTTCATCAGGGCACGAAGAAATATACAGCTGAGTATCATCAGCATAACAGTGAAAACTAATTCCATGCTTCCTAATGATTTCTCCCATGGGTAGCATGTACAGAGTGAACAGCAACGGTCCTAGTACTGAGCCTTGTGGTATTCCATAATGAACTTGTGATCGATATGACATCTCTTCATTTACTACTACAAACTGATAACGGTCAGATAAGTATGATTTAAACCATGCTAGTGCAATTTCACTAATGCCAACATAATTTGAGTCTATTCAAAAGAATGTTGTGGTCGTTAGTGTCAAATGCAGCACAGATCGAGTAACCCTAATAGAGAGATACAACCACGATCGGATGATAAGAGCAAATCCTTTGTAACTCAAAATCATTTGAGCCTGGTTTCTCCCAAGGTTTTTTTCTCCATTCTGTCACCTGATGGAGTTTTGGTTCCTTGCCACTGTTGCCTTGGCTTTTGGCTTGCTTAGTTGGGGATATTTAATATTCAACAATGTAAATAAAGGTGACTTGACTCTAATGAGGGCTGTCTCAGTACTATGGTATGGTCTAAATCCTGACTAGAAATCCTTGCAGATACAATTTCTTTCTAAAAAGGAACATAGTTGTGAGGATACTGCCTTTTCTAGTATCTTCGAGATCGGCCTGTAATTCTAATTAAGCCAAATAATTCTGTAGGATCAAGTTGCGTTTTTTTCAACAAGCAGTTTAATAATAGCCAGGTTAAAAGTTTTCGGTACGTATCCTAATGACAAAGATGAATGAATGATATTAAGAAGAGGATCTATGGAAGCTACCTCTGGAAGCATCTCTTTAAAGAATACTTATATTTTTATTGATTTATTATAATTATATTTTACTTGTATTTAATTTATAATAAGCAACTAATATGTATTATATTATACTTATTTTTAATTCTTAATTAAAAAATACTTCCTGCATACATTTAAATGAACACCTGCCATGGTATGTCTTATTCGTTGTCTGATTTACATTTGAATCTTTTGTGTGTTCTAAGCTGATGCGCTGTATGTAGTTTCTGCGACATTAGTGGCACCAACGGAATTACAAAAATACAGCATATTTTAAAAACACCCCTTTCGCGCCTCCCTCAACTCAAACATCACAATCACCGCTCTTACGGGGTGCTTGTAAAGGCATGTCTTAACAGACTACTTTCAATAAAAGGTCCAACATATTAGGAATACTTTTAGCTGTGTTGCCAAGTGAGTAGCCAACACTGTGTAGAGCGAACGTGAGCGTCTCGCTTAATAAACCCATCCAACATATCTGAACTGGGCACATTTTTTGACATGATGTGGCACCCACTCGCCACTGCTATATAGTAAAAGATTTTGAAATACAAAATCATCTGGCATTTAGTCGATTATGAGTTATTATAATTATTTCATATGATTTATATAATTATTATACCTTTTATCCATTGCACATAAGCAATTTATTGTAGTTTAACAACTGTTATTAAGCAATTAGTTTAAATAAATATATACAGATATGTATTAAGGATGGATTAATTATGGATCATTATGTAATATAAACACACTTAATAAATGTGCTTTAGATAAAGCTTTAAAAATGACTACATGAGCTTACAGGTTCAAATCTCTGTATATTATCAACTATATAAACTAACTTCACAACTTCCAGTTGCACTGATATAGTAAGATATTCTTCTTGAGGTGTAAATGCATGTATATACTTCATATTCTTCAATCTCTTAATCTTCAGCAGTAGAGAGAATTGAATCCGCGAGAAGTGAATCCGAATCACACCGCCGCATGTTTCAAGGCATGTGATTGGCTGTTTGCTACTGATGTCACACTTACTGATAAGCACACGCTCCATGAACTCAGGATCAAAGCCTGAGTTGATCGAGAAAGTTGGTGGTCAGTGTTATGGTACCAACAAATTGGATTGGTTTAGATTTGTCAACTCAAAACTAATCCTGTAACCCTTAGTTTGTTCAATTTCCATTATGGTAGAGGCCCCAGGGGTGTCAAACTCAGCTCCTGGAGGGCCAAAATCCTACAGAATTGAGTTCCAACCCTGTTGAAACACACATATCTGTAGTTTTCAAATAACCCTGAAGGGCTGGATCAGGCAAGTTTAATTTAGGCTGAAGCTAAAGTCTGCAGGGCTGTGGAGTTTGACACCCCTGGATAAACAGTACATATTAATGATCAGTGCCACACTTTTGGAGCTAGAATTGATACATATCTCCTGTTTTTTAATGTATTTGGTGAGTGAGATGCTGTTCCCTCTATGATCAGACACAAAATAACTATTCATAACTGTTATCAATTAATAAATGTTAACATTTCACAACATATAAATTCAATTAAATAAACTCTGCAGTCTCAGGTACTGATTTATTCTCTGGGTTGAGCAAAATATATGAACTAAATATGTCTTATATACTGTATGGTGTATAACCTGTAAAAAGTCTCCAGTGTTCTGTGCGACTCCATGAAGGGCATAAAGCAGAGCCAAAGTGCTGAGCACAGAGTGGACAGCCGTATCTCCAATCTCACTAAGTTTAGCAGCAAACAGCTTCACTACCACATAATGACAATGAGCCTGTGGAGAGAGAATGAAAAGGAATTAGTCAAAACCAAAATCTTTAAAACAATAATTTCTGCAACGCTGAATCTGTACAAATCATCTATTATGAAATGATTTAATGGGTTTTGTATATTGAAGCAATTAATTAACTGTTCTGTTTAAGAATTTTTTTTTTTGTTTGTTTTAACAGAGGGGTGACCAATCCTGATCCTGGAGGGCCAACATCCTGCAAAGTTTAGCTACAACTTGTCTTAACATGCCTGCCTGGAAGTGTAGGGCTGGTCAATTGAAACTGAGGGAGCACAAATCAATCAGATCCCCCTTTAGCCCCCTCATGGTGCCGGGCCTGGTTATGACCAAAGCTTTCTATTGAAGAACATTAGACTGTTAAGTTGCCTCAGAAGCTGTTTGAGATCAACAAGTCAGCCGCCTAAGCTTTCGGGCACAGCCCATGTCGTGAAGACCTCTATCTTGGTTCAGGTTTGTTTAATTGGGGTTGGAACTAAATCCAGCAGGACAGTGGCCCTCCAGGACCAAGATTGGACCCCCCTGTGTTGATATTGTTACTCAGAGATTGTTTTTAAGAAGCCTCACATCAGATGCTCGGACTAGATCAATGGAACTGTTGTTCCAGGCATCCTCATTGCTCTTGCTGTGCTGTAGCTCTGCCTGGAGGTTCTTAGCTGCCATTTCAACTAACCTGTGAGCATTTTTCAAAAACATTCTCAGTCACTGCAAATATTCTATGTGAGCAAGTTTTTAATAGCACTGTTATCTATGGCACATTTTACAACCTGCCATAATATACCACTAAATCTATTACAATCATTTATATGTTCTTTTTACTTACTTTGAAGCTCTGAATTTGTATGCCTCCACAAGGCTGGCCAGGTCATTAATACTGACAACAGTGGGACGGGAGGACACAGAATGGGGCTGTATTCTGTTCTGAGGTTCGTTCAGGTAAGAAACAATGCCAGTCAACTGCTGTCCTGCCCGTGCTTGTTTGTAGCTCTTTACCAAATACCTAATTAACAGAAGACATGTCAGGTAATTAAAGTTGTACAAATAAATTATTTCATTGAGATACATGGTAAATCATCTCATTGAATATTGTGAATAACTTTAACTTTGAACTATTTTAAAATCAATTTAAAAACTATCTTAAAAATTATCTATACTTATACATTATATAACCCTATACTGTACATAGATATTATATGCATAATAAAACACTTTTTCAGCCAATTATTTCTCAGCAGGATGTCTGTAAAAAAGTGCCTGATCAAATTTGTGAATTTGGATGTTAACAGCACTTGTTTCTTTAACCTTGGCAGTTTAGGATTTGTACCTTTTTAGGTAACATTTAAGGTTATTAACTGGAATAGGAAATGAAAATGAAAACTGCTTAAGTCTTGTAAGCAAATGTTCAGTATGTGTTTTATGGCTTTACATCACTGTCTTAAAACTTGATTTTTTCAAAAAATACAAACTTTTACATACATTTGGCACACATATTATTGTAGAACCGTGTGTACTGAATACAGTGTAATCAGACTTTAGCAATTAAAAATGGTAGTAACTAAAATTAGCACAAATATCAGGGCATGTCAAAATATATCTGGGGCCCAAAAATACCTCAGACCCCAGATAGTTAACTGCCAAAAAAATAAAAAAATTAAGGTATTTTAGATGTTACATTCTTGTTTCTCCGATTTTGTGTTGTAGGACACCATTCGATATTTTGAAGTGTTTCCTTTGTTCCAGTGTTTCACAGTCGCGAGAAGTGAATTAAACTGAAGCTCTTCATGTTCCGTGTGATTGGCTGTTTGCTGCACGTCACACTTTCAGGTGCACACGCTTTCAGAGTTAATTGCAAACTCTGGATCAAACCTGAGTTGACAGAACGTTTATACCGAGCTTTGTGAGACCAAACCTGATCTAAACCAGGTTGGATTTATCTAGACTTGTCAACTCTAAACCTACTCTGAAACTTTCCAGCCATCTCCAGCTAGTATTTTGTAGTATAGTTACTCTGTTATTTTTCATGTCTCTACATTCAGTCTATATGTGGAAAGTTAGAACTTTATTCTTGCCTAGATGGTCTAGTATAGTTTCTTGTTGGATTTTTCAGCATTTATGGTAGTAGATTCCTTCCCTGCCTAAAGTCTCTTTACTGTTCCCATTTTGGACTATTCTCTGTCTACGATTCTACACTTCCTTTGTTGCAAACTGTTTCACCTCTTGCCTAGTCCTGTGATCTTCCCACTATCTCTCTGTCAGCTAGCCCTGTTGATTCCTGTGTTGCCAGGCTCACTGGGCTTCCCTGCTGCTGACAGATTACATCAATCTATGTAGAGATCAGCTCCTTGCCTACTCGCCCCTACCAGACACTGCTACTCTCTCAAGCTTTCATCAGCTAAGCACCAGGCTCAGCTCTCAGTCTTTAATACAAGCCTCTGTTACACTCAAAATGCACAAATGTGGGCTGGGCTAGGCCAGACAAGTGCAAAACTGTTAGCTACCGCACATACAGTACCAGTGACCAAAAAAGTATATTTGTACAGGGAGTAATTTGCCACACGACAGATATAGTAGTTATAATAATAATAATAATAATACGTTTATTTTATATAGCGCCTTTCAGAAAACACAAGGTCGCTTTACAATGAGTACAAATACACATGACATGGAAACATGACATGGAAACGATACATATAAACAGTGAAGGGTAAACAAAAGAGAAAGAGGTACATATAGAAATCAGAACCTAGAGTCAGAGGTCAGGGAAAAAAGTGACAAAAAGATGTGTTTTAATGTGTTTTTTAAAGTCGTGTAGTGATGAGAGGTCACGGATATGTTGGGGAATCGAATTCCAGAGAGTTGGGGCAGCAGTACAAAAAGCCCTTCCACCAAACGATGACAGTTTGTGCCGTGGGATCGTCAACAAACCGGTATCGGAAGATCTAAGTGTGCGGACAGGGGAGTAGGTATGGATGAGATCAGAAATATAGTTGGGGGCAAGACCATGAAGAGCTTTGAATGTAATAAGGAGTATCTTGTATTGAATGCGAAAACGAACGGGTAGCCAATGTAGACTGCGTAAAATCGGAGTAATGTGGGAAGATTTCTTTGTGTAAGTGAGGACTCTGGCGGCAGAGTTCTGGATATATTGGATTTTATTTAATGAAGAATTGGGTAAGCCATAGAAAAGAGAATTGCAGTAGTCAAGCCGCGAGGTGATGAAAGCGTGAACTAGAGTCTCAGCATCAATGATATTAAGAAATGGATGTAAGCGTGCAATATTACGAAGTTGGAAGAAGGCAGACTTAGTGAGCGAGGAGATGTGAGGAAGGAAGGAAAGAGAGGAATCAAAGATTATACCCAGGTTTTTGACTGTGGTGGAAGGTTGAACCAAAACTCCAGCAATAATGACATTGTCGACACAGGCACGGGATGTAGTTTTAGGTGAACCAATGAGAAGGAAATCTGTTTTATCTGTGTTAAGTTTGAGAAAATTCCTGGTCATCCATGCATTTATTTCATCAATACAAGCTGATATGGAAAGCGTTGTGAAAGGAGCATTGCGTTGAGAATGGATGTATAGTTGGGTGTCATCTGCATAGCAGTGGAAATTGAAGCCATGATGATGGATGATGTTACCTAATGGGAGCATGTAGATGATGAAGAGAAGAGGCCCAAGAACAGAACCCTGGGGAACACCGTGTGGGACAGAGGCAGTAGTGGACTTAGCCTGGCGGATGGAGATTTAATGCTGGCGATCAGACAGGTAGGAGGTGAACCAGGATAGGGCAGTTCCGGAAATACCAAGAGCAGAGAGACGTGAGATGAGAATACTATGAGAAATTGTATCGACTGCAGAGGAAATGTCTAGAAGAATTAGAATACTGGTGGAGCCGGAGTCAGTTGCCACAAGGACAACCCTAAGAACCCAAGGACAACAAATTGACAACCCTAAGAAGTGCTGTCTCAGTGCTGTGGAGTGTGCGAAAGCCAGATTGAAAACGTTCATAGAGGTTGTTGGATGACAAATGAGTTTGAAGTTGAGCAGCGACCACTTTTTCAAGCAGTTTTGAAAGAAATGGTAGATTAGAGATTGGTTTGTAGTTGGCCATATCAGAGGGGTCGAGGCCAGGTTTCTTTAGGACAGGAGTGACGGCGGCAGTTTTTAGTTCCAGAGGAACAACACCAGTGCTTAGAAGTTGGGAGATGAGAAGTGAAATCGATGGTGAAATAACGGGTGCACATTTTTTAAGTAAGGTAGTAGGAGCAGGATCAAGATGACAGGAAGAAGCATTTGCTTTGTTGATTAGCTCAGAGATATAAGCAGGGGTTGGAGGGGCAAAATCAGTGAGAGTACCGGGTGTACAAGTGGTTTGGAAGTCTTGTATGGGAACAGTAGAGATCATGGATGGGAAGAGATTATAAATACTATCAGTTTTATTTTGAAAGAAGTGCAGGAATGACTCACAGAGGTCTGCTGAGTTACTCATGACAGGTGCAGGAGGGTTGGTGAGTTTATTGACTATACAAAACAGTGTTTTTGGTCGAGAGGATGCATTGTTAATAAGGGTAGAGTAGTAACTGAACGTGCAGTGTTTATAGCAGATTTGTATAACTGAATATGGTCATTGTAAGCAGTGAGGTGAACAGTTAGACCAGTTTTCCTGTAAAGGCGTTCAAGACGACGACCAGCTGTTTTTAAATTGCGAAGTGCAGGGGTAAACCAGGGAGACGTGTGTGTAGAAGGCACAAATCTACTTTTAAGAGGAGCGTGAATATTGAGGGCAGTGGAGATACAGGCATTATATTTGGTAAGGATATCGAGGGAGATTGTGTGTTCAGTAATGTCAGAGAGATGAGTTTGTACAGATTCAGAAAATAGTAGTGGATCAACAGAATTGACATTACGGTAGGTTATAATGGATTTCATCCTAAGGCGGGGAAGAAGCATTTCACATTTTAGTTCAACAAAGAGGTGATCAGACAGTCCGATCTGAGAACTGTGCACGGAAACATTATGCAAACCAGTAGTGCAGACGAGATCAAGTGTGTGACCTTTTGAGTGTGTAGCAAAATCAACATGTTGTACAAGGTTGAAACATTCAAACACTGACAAGAGTTTGCGTGATTCTGCACAATCAGTATCAACATGTATTGAAATCACCAAGTAATATAACTCATTGAGATAAGACAGAGGAAAGGGTTAACAGTTCATGCAGTTCACTGAAGAAATTTGACATAGATTTAGGTGGACGATACAGGAGAATCAAGAGCATTGGAGATGTACCAGAAACTTTAAGAATGAAATATTCTAAGGTTAAAGTCACATGAAAGTCAATAGTTTTGACTGGAATGCTGTTGCAGTAAACAGCAGCCAAACCACCACCCCTTGATGTCAAACGAGGTTTGGCCAGGTAGCTGTATCCAGAGGGAGTGAGGAGATTTAAGTGGAAATAATCATTAGGAGTTTGCCATGTTTCAGTGAGGAGCAGTAAGTCGAAGTTTTTCTCAGTTAGTAGTGCGCAGAGAACAGTAGCCTTATCTGTGAGAGACCGACAGTTAAACAGCGCAACAGCAGTATGAAACGCGCAGTCATTGCGTGTATGTGGATTAGTCAGAGACAGATCACAGGAAACAGCTTTTAGTGAGGTAAGATCTACTCCACGGTGAGAAGACGGCAGCATAGAATTGCGGATATCCGAGCAGTTCGACCAAATGGAAGGAATGGAAGACGACGGGCAGCGTGATGAAAAGTAGTGGCGAGAGGAACGATGGACATAGCGCGGTCGCCTAGCAATCCCGAGCTCCGTGCAGAGTCTGTGTGTAGTCGCATCGAGACGAGGATGAGATTTCAGGGTACGCAGTTGGAGTAGCGAATAGTTAAGCGCCATGGGTATGACACAGCTGAATAATAAGCCCAGAGTTGAAACACCAAGCAGTGCGGAGACTGCAGAGACTGGGACGTTGCGGGTAGAATGCATGATCAGACCGCGGAACAACACGACATCACTGGCAGTTAAGAAATGCACTTCTCTTGCAGCACTCACGTCGCTAATTATGCACAATCAACACAGTATGAAGACCTTTCAGATAAATTGAATGACAGGGGGTAACCGACCATTCAAAAGACTGTCCACGATAGATAAGCGAGGGAGTGGAGACTCACCCGCCACCTATGTAGAAGGTACAGTGGACTAGCGCGAAGATCGGCAAACAGCAGCTGAGTGAGTTGGATGAATGCCAGTGATGAGTTTGAAAGTTGTCCGTGTCCGCGTTGTATCCAAAATAAGATCCACAGGGAGGTGACAACAGTAAAGTCAAAGCAAACGCCAGTTCAGCAGGGAAGGAGATGGCACGGTAGACGCGAAACACAGCACAGCGTTCAAAACAGACAAAACAAAAAAAACAAAAGTTCCAGCGAGAAGCGGCAGCCAGACGCGCACACCGTACTCTCACCGGAAACCGGAAACCCGGTTGTAAACCCGGGTTTAGTTATGGTATGAGTTTAGTTGCGTCTAGTATTCCTCTGAAAGAAGAAAGTCATATACACCTAGGATGGCTTGAGGGTGGGTAAATCATGAGGTAATTTTCATTTTATAGTTAACTACTCCTTTAAGCCTAGTCCCAGACTAAAATGCTTGTTTGAGCTGTTTTAACTAAAAATAACTTGCACTGACATATCTTAAAATGTCAGTGCCAATGTTTTGTCTAAAGATGCACACAAGTAGTGTTTTTCTCTAAGGCATGTTTATAAAAACTTCTAATGTCTTAATTGAACTAAGGCCTAATCCTGGCTTAATCTAAGACCTGTATGTGAAACCAGGCAAGTTCCTTTGTCATACTAACCAGCAATAGTTCATGTTAGTATGCTAAAGACATGTCTGGTAAGTATGACGCAGGAACTTAAACATAATTTCCACAAAACATAATTAGATCATTAAATTAACTTATTACATTCTTATAATACCGAGACCTAAACTAACTGCATGGAAAAGTTTTTTAATCAGTGAACAAACTATTTTTTGGGGGGTCCTCTGAAAAATCTAATTATATCTGGAATCACAGCACTTACTTTTTTTTTTGACGTTTGTTATAGGATAACTAATGCAAATTTTCTTGCTGCTCTGCATGGTGCACCTTTGTGGAAAATAACAGTTGGTGGTTCAAGTATTATTGGCATCCCATCGAATGTAAAAAGAAAATTACATTAATTTAAATTAAAGAGTCTGATCACAAACTGTCAGGTATGATCCTCAATTACATAACATTATAAAACAATTCTTATTCATTTTAATGGGTTTTGTGATGTACAAGTGATGACCTTCCATAACACCTACATTCACACAACAGACACTCCAACCTTACTAAAAACTACAGAGATGCGAATCCTATCCTGTTTCTTAATTGCTGGGAAACCAAATTTCAATTAGGGTTGTCAAATTCAAATTCAATTTTCGAATATTCGTAGAATTGAAAATAAAAATCCACATTCTAATGCAAAACCTGTGCATTTGAATTTTAGGTGTGCGTCAGGTAGCTTTATCATTTGTGCACGAAACACGATAAGAGTCGTTGTTACAGTTTAATGTTTTTGTTACCCTATCCAGTTGAACACACTAGATGTGGCGCAGTTGCGTTGGTCATTCAAAACAGTTCATAAATAGAGAAGCTCAATGCGAAGAAGATCTTGGGCTGGTCCGAAAACTTAGGCAGCTAAGGGCAATTCCGCCCAAATCACTGCATGAAGTCACAGACATATATCATAATGATTATTGCAATGAATAAGTAAAATAGTTTATGATAGATTATGTCATAATCTATCATAATCTATTATACTTATTCATTGCAACTTCAGTTTGAAACAGTAAATGTAAACAGGTGTTTTTACCTAGCTGTCTGCAGCATCATAACTGTATTTTCTCCCTCATAAGTGCAGGTAGGTGTAAAGGTGACATAGATGTCAGGTAAACTGCTGCAGCGGGAGTAACCATGTCCACCACATGACATGCGACACACCTCAATGCCTGCATTCGTCGCCCAGGTGGTAAAAGCTTTCAGACCTGCAGATAGAGCATGCAGCTATAGAAAGAATAAAGAGAAGTAAAAAAAAATGTTTTTTGAATTAGATAAAAGACACTCAAATTGAGCTACAAAACAAGCAAGCATTTAAAAAAAGATAAACACATATATAAAACTTTTTTTATAACATATTTCTGCATACTTCTGGCAGCTCACTGAAGTCACCCTGATTAATGTCTCCTGAGATGCGATGGTATGTTTTACTCATGTATTGCCCCACAAAATGGAAGGCATAGGCAGTGGCCAGCAGAGGAAATAGTTTATATTGCTGGGTCTGATAGTCCAAGATCTGTGGCTCTGGTTCTCTGAAAGAAAAAAAAAATTTAATTTAAAATCACCTTAAAATATTTATTTATTTCTGCAATATTTGTTTGAGCAAAAGTCTAAAAGGAAAACCCAAGAGAGTGAGAGACACACACACCCTGGGCGTAGTTCAGACTGGTGTCGGACTGCACTGTAACGAATGGAAATGGTGCAGGACTTGGAGAGAGCTCGCGCTGACTCCCCCACTATCATGGAGCGAATAAACACCATAGTGCCATATGTGAGCTTATCACTAGGAGGCTTCACATATGTACCGTCTGGCTCAACCTATGCAAGAACACACCAAGTAAAGCAATTACATTTGAGAATGCCCCAGTGGAAACAGAGTTTTCTTCATTTAGTTAAATTAAACATCTTAAAATAATTCAGAATCTTTCTTATTCTTTTTTATATTACTTATTCATTTTGTCATAACATTTTGAAATCCTAAAATTAGTATTAAATAGATTTTGTCTAGTCCTTTGGAACCCACTCAATATAAATGAGCACACATAATTATAAACTATTTAAAATTAGAGATCTTGTTTATAAACTATTTAAAATTAGAGATCTTGTTTATAAACTCTAAACACAAGCGAAAACACAATTGTTGTAACCTTTTTATCTTTCTGTGTGTGCAGGATATGCTCACCTTGGCATACTTCATCAGCATATTCTCACGTGGAATCCTGACATTTTCCAGTTTCAAGTAGCCATTATCAACCTCATCAAAACCAAATTTGGGGCCAATATCACCGACCACCACACCTGTTCAAACACAACAGATATGAAAACAATGGCTTAATTATTGAAGACTACATTCTGTGTACAAATCATATTACTAGACAAATGTCTAAGCATCTAAATATCGGGCTGTCAAATTGCAAATAAAATTCATTTTGGACAGAATACAATAATCATTTCTAAATACAAAGTCTATACAAGATACTGCAGAAAAATTAACAATTAAACAGAGTTTCATTCAGCTTTTCTTTAACTGCTGGAATTTTTTTTTAAGTCTTGGTTTTATTTTTTTCTAGTACTATAACGGTTTGCCATGTGGTACTGTCAAGTTTATATTTAGGCATTTGACTAGAAAGAGCTAAGGGTGTGATTTTTCTTTTCAGTTCACCAAGTTAAGCAAATGTAATGGAGTGTTGGGTCCTTAGAGATTTTTATTTTTTATATACAACTTTTGACACCTTCCCTACCTCTTGCAAATCCAACAAATCACCATGTATAAGTTATTGGACTGTCCTTTTTTAGTTGTTGCCATAACAGTGTAATTTGGCTTTAAAATCCAATAATTTTAAATAATATTTTTAAAACTGCACTATTGCATAGGCTGAGTGAAAGATGAATCAATAGGTTTTTGGTCCAATTACACAGCGCAACAATTAACAAGAAACAAATTTGCATTTCATTGGTGTACATATTGATGTACAATTCCAATGTTTGGAAGGCAACAAGTGATTGTGAAATCTAGTGCAAAGTGGCATATAATTGTGATAAGATAAAGTAATCATTCCATAATCTGGTGACTGTGTAACAACAACTGCAGTCCTTCTAAACTAGGGGTGCCAAACTCAGCTCCTGGCGGTCCACATTCCTGCAGAGTTCCCTGCTCCAACAAACATACATGTAGTTTTCAAATAATCCTATAAGAACTTGATTAGCTGGATAAGGTGCGTTTAATAAACTCTGCAGGACTATGGCCCGTGAGGAACTGAGCTTGTCATCCCAGATCTAAACAGTCTTATAGTCATATAATACCATACCAAAAAACAACCAAAACCTCACACACATGCTCCATTCTGTATCTCTCTATATATCATCACAACTTTTAGGGACATACACCAACTCAAGGTTCTGTACCTGGCAATGGCATGTGTGTCTTCATACTGCGAATGGGTGTGATGAAGGCATGTAGGCCATGACACTTGCCCTGCGTGTACAGCTGAGCCAGGACTATAGCATGATTTGAGGTTTTACCCACTACAAAGACAGAGAGTAAATTAATAATTTAAAAAAATAAATGTTATGTAATCAGTTGTACACAGTGCCATTTATATTTGACATAAATGTGTGATTTGAGCAGGGCTTACTCACATCCACCTGGCCACCATTTAATAGAGGAGATTGTTGGACTGTTCAAAACAAACTCTTGGGTGGAAGGGTCATAAGTAGCAGTGGTTTCAAGAGCACGAATATGTGTACCTAGAAGGATATTATACATGTGACATAACACAGACAACTGGAACTACATATTACAGATTTACGAGTAAATCAAAGTGAAATTCATGCATACTTCATGCAGTTTTAAAGTCAAGTATTGCCTATTATTTAAACAAATATCTAGGACTGAGCAAATTAACAAGCTCTAATCCCCTTAGTGGTTCAGTATGTAACAGTATTCATAATCTTTAAGTTTAAAAGTTCTAAAAGCATTGTTAAGGTAACCCTTGTAGGTGTTTGACAGCAAGAAAAATAGATACTCTATACTCACTCTCAATTTTTTTGAAAACCAAATTTTTTCAGATTTTACAAAAAAATCAGTTTACTTTGAAAATAAATCATATTAGAAATAATCAATTAGAAAGTCAATCGGCTATCTTTATCAGACAACAGCAAAACACACCTGTGGCATTGATTCTAAAATGGATATCAAACGTTGTTCTGAAAATACTTCCCAACACTGTTGCAAAAGTTCCCACAAATGTATTGCACTTGCTTTGTTTACACCTTTCTGCCTAGTTCATCCCAAATCAGATAGATGGAGTTTACATTAGGAGAATGTAATGTGCTGGCCATTGCTTTTGGTTCAGGGTGCCACTGACTCTGGATCCAAAAAAAGAACCCTAGACCATTAAGCTTCCAGCTCCATGTTTAGAAGTTAGTGTCGACAGTATCCAAAGTATCCAACAGCAGAGCCATACGGACCACCAAGCCAGCTGTATCAAGATAGAAGTTAAGGCAAAGCGTATAGCCTCAGTGAGGTTAGGGTTAGTGGTGGAGTTAGGCATTCGTCAACTCTACCCAAACTTCTAGTCTGAGACTGCTGGCCTGGCACTGCTGGTTAGAAACTGCTGTCATGTATGGATAGGTACCATTGGTGTCATGGAACCATCCTTTATCTCAGTCTGTCTTTCTTTTATATTTGCCATTTTCTTGCCATTATGATAGCTATAAAATACTGTCCACATAATGCATTAACAGAGAGGATGCAGTAACACAATTTCTACAAAATCTGTAAAAATGTATAAGACGATGTAACTGACCCAAAACAGTCCAGTGCCTCAGAATAGTAATGTGCGTGCAGGTAGGTTGCCAGATTTGTTACCGTGCCCCATCTCAGTCTGCGCGTAGGTGCCAATAATCTCCAGGTTCCATGCTAGCATGAAGAAAGCTTCCAGTTGTTCAGGTGAGGATTGGTTCAACAGCGTCGGCAGGAACATGCCCAAATGCAGATCAAGGGGCTCTGGACGCCCTCGGTGCACACAGCTTTGATAGGGCAAGGGTCAAAGTGAGCGGAGTATTTAAAGCAAGAAAAGGTGCAAGAAAGAAATAGAAAAGCAAGTAGAAAGGTGGAATATTTATTGAGATAGCAGAGAATCAAACAAGAGGGTGTTAAGAATGAAAAGGAGAAATGTCAGAAGAGTAGAGTAAGAATGTGGGTTTGTATGAATGTAGACGAATAGGGATGGGATTAAAGATGATTGACAGAAAATGACAAAAAAGGAGAGAAATAATTTTTAAGCAGGTCATGCAGGTGCTGAATAAACATCAGATTTAATAATGATTAATGATTACACTATTGCAAATCAATAATAATAATACTAATAATAATAATAACAACAACAATAATATTTTACTGCTGTAAAAATAACTGCACAAACTGTAAATAAATAAATACAATTTTAAAGAATGCATAAAAACATGCATAAGGTTATAACTAGTTTACTTGAATAGTTTATTAATTTTTTAAAAGCAGCGGCACATTAAAAAAAAGGTATTTAGGCTGCATCCTTGTTTATCTAGCAAAATGCAAAACAGCATTTATGTTGAAGAATAACTGAGGATAAGGAAAATGGAAAGAAAAAACACCTACAAAAGTGTCCATTTAATGCATGTGCATATAGAACATCAACTTAACCTCAGTCAGCTATTTCTATGTAAGCAACAGACAAAAACCAATATAGCACCCATCTACTTAAACAGGTAAGAACAAAATCTCCAAAGCTGTTTCTCAAGATTGTTTCAATAATATATTTTAAATCGCCTAAATATTTGTCAAGCTAATGCACATGCGTGTTGAGGAGAAAATAGTAAACGCCTCTATCAAAAATCTTACTTTCAAGAGAGAAACAATAGGGTGACCTGTTTGTCCCATATTCCCAGCAGATACATTTCCTCCCTCTAACTGACCCTTCAGCACAAAGAAGCCATGACTCTCTGCTGCTACAATGCCTGCTGCTTCTTCCTTCTTACAAACTTACTATCTCACATTCCTACTAAAATTAGAGTTTTCATTCATAAAACTAATACATTTTGTAGTACAAAAAAAAATCTAAAAAAAAAATGCATTTAATTTACACATATAAAGTACAAAACAGGATCAACTACTGTATAACAGGCACGTGACAGATTTCAAACTAAAAAGCTGGACCAGACTTCAAAAACATTGCAGACAGTGGTTGACATGTAATCCTTTTTCCTTAATTTTTGTATACTAATAAGGTCAGGACGAAAATATGTTTTTGAAAAGTGGACTGATATATACAGGACGGACGGGATGGAAAATGTTTTAATGAAAGGTGAACTCTAGGGTAAATCAGGAGTACTTATTTCCTGGTATTGAGTGACTATAGCCAGTGTAAGACTGGAGAAACTGGAAGAACTGGAAGAGATGGCAACTCTCTGAGAAAACAAAGGAAATTAACATTTGAATTTCTCTCTTGTGCACCATTCGAGACGCAAGTCTCACCTAAGCAATCCTAATCTACATATTTTTCCCTTGACCCACATTCCCCCATTCGCTCTTTCTATCATGCTGAGATCACCTGAAATTCACCCAAAAATCTATATGGGTTAATGTGAATAATTATCATACAGTATTACACATGTTTGATATAATTTGAAATGTTTCAGTGCGACTAGTAGTACAAAGGTCTCATTCCCAGAGAAGTAAACCAAAAGGTAATACGGTATTTAAGAGTTTAGAGATAATTCGCACACAGTGGAGGGTGTGTCTTCCAGGCAAATGGTCTCCTGCTCTCAGAAGGTGTAAACTCAATCAAATTCCCATTGTTAGCAAATGTTTCAGCCTCCAGTAAGTCTGAGCCCACTGTGAACTCATGTTTACATTTGAAAAGAGGTTTCTGCCTTGGTCTGTCTATATAATGAAATGCAGAGAGGCTCGGCGCGATTCTGTAACCCAGACCAGCCCATGATGCGAAGTGTAAGAAAAACATTTCGCATCATGTATTTTATAATGTCATGGTATTGCATCTTCTCTCTTTATTCCAGAGTATTTGATGTTTGTATCTACTATCTTTGAACTGATTATGCAATTGGCGTGATACATTTACCTGACATAATAAATCTTAAACATTTGATATTATTCTAACTGACTCTGACATTATTTTCAATAAAGAGTTAAAAAGAATAGTCAAACACATTTAATGATGCACAGATATCATTAAAACTTTTTTCATTTATGGAGTCAGATGAAATAACGAGTTAATACATATGAGAAAATGTATTTCATTAAATCAAATTACTTTGCCACGCGGAAAGACAGTAACGCGCAAAGACCTTCACCCGCTGATCGGAAAACCTCCATTGGGCCGATTGAGCCGGGCTTACACCAGCTAACACTTCATTATACTTTAGGAGACCATAAAACCTGAGAATATGACCATACTGAGCTGTCAAAACCTGCAAGGGTCATGCTTAACTGTATGTACTGTTAACTCTAAACCCCAAAAGGACAACACTTTCATTTTGGTCAAAATAAAGAAAGTACATTTGCCTTAATTGTCTAGGAGAGAGAGACTGACCGTGCCCAAGCTCTGTCTGAGCATAGGTGCCTAACATATGGAATGACTCAGCTAATGGGATCCATTTTTTGCGCTGTTCAGTAGTGCACTGGCTGTTTAAGGTGGGTATGAACATGACATAATGGACACCAAAGGGCTCTTGATACACACCCTTCACAACACTGCAGGATGGAAGAGACATGTATAAAACTTCAACTCGAATCATGCAGATATTTAGTTACAGAAATTTAGTTTTATAAAGGCAAAGATGTACATGTTTATACAGAACTGATTTGAATGATTAATTAATTAACAGTCAACAGTGGCTGCACTGGTTGATGCTAACTCAACTATTTTCATTGAGCTAAATGTGTATTTAAAGTGAACTTTCAAGCATGTCTGAATCACCTTAATGTGAATAATAACCCGTTTAATTTTCTTCTGCTAATTCAGTTTGAGAATATGGGTGGAGTTGGTAGCTCTGACTTCAATTGCCTTTGACACACTTTTAATCGGAGACCTTTGCTCAGGCTGTCTCTTTAAACACATTGGAACTTGCCTTTGCCTTTGGTGAAAGATAACTAAATAATGTAATGTGACAAATTTCCTAATGCACATTTACAAGATTTCTATTAATTAAAAAAACAAATAATAATAAATAGAAAAATAAACAGGACATTTTTACTCCAAAACATTTTCCTTTTTTACAGGAAAATGTATTCTTTCAGCAATGTGGGCACTATTAAGCAAAAATCATACATGACATGTCATTCGATTACAGAGATGCTGAGACAAAGGTGGCAAAGACACCAGGGCACTCGTGAAGGAGTTACTTACTTTCATATTTTTTAAGACCATGAATTTAAAGAGTGGAAAAATTTTAATGATAAGGAATGAGTAGACTAGTAGGTGAGTAGACGAAAATTTTGACTAGTCTGTTATCATTTTATATAAACTTTACAACTCAAATGTTTTCTATCCTCTAAACATATTCCATATAGGGAGATTTCAGGTTGACTGAGACACATTTCCCCAGGCATCTCAATGGCAAAAAATGTCCCAATCAACCTGAATAATTCACCCTACCATATATACCATAACTGAGAGAGAGTTTCTTGAATCATGACAAATATGCATACCTCTTGTAGGAGTAAATCTCCTCTGGATCAGAGATACCATATTCCCTAAGTTTCAGAATCATCTGAGCACTCTTACGCACTGCTGCATCATATCTCTCACTGCGGGAGAGGAAGTTCAGGTCTTCATGCTGGAAGTCTGGATCACTAATGACCAGAGACTCTAGAGGAGAAAAATAAAGCAATATAGGTGATAGGTGACAAACTGTACAGGTTATTTTTTACATGGGTATAGAGCAATTTAAGAGGCTAGGTGTCAGATTTATGACACACAAAAAAAAAGAGAAAGAAAAAATAATGATGATAATGAAAGGGGGGGGGGGGGGGGGGGTCCCTGCAAATACTCAGGTCAAATGACTTGATATAAGAATCACCTCAAAGTAGCATGGCAGCTGTGAGAAGGCCACTGACCTCAAGATAAATGAAATATTTCTCTTATCTGAATGGTATACATGTCATTTTCATGAGAAACACAAACTGAAAAAAGCACAGCAATAGTTTGCAGAAACAAATATGAAAATTATAATAGCAATAAATAATTTCGAGACAATTTTATGTGTCTGTCCTTATAAGGAATTATTTTTAAAAGTTATTTATGTTAAGATTTAGAGTTAAGACGTATGGACAAGACATGACTGGAGACTCAAGCTCAGTGCATGAGAACAATCAAGTTCATGAATCAACCCAGCCACAGAAGGCAAATAAAAAGACTACAAGCAAAACTACATGCCATTACAATAGCTACTTAAGCTTTTTATAATAATAAAAAGAAAAAATTGGCCAAACAACTGCATTATTTTAATATTATTTAAAATAATAATTATTATAAAATAATTCAATAAATAAGTGCAGATGATATATCAGATAATTCTGATCACAGCTGACCTATTTCTCTCCTCCTGCGAGTCTTTTCTGCACCACCGTCCAGAATATTCGTAAGAATCTCCAGGTTAAAAGATGCATTTTCACGTTCACGGCTAATATCAGGATTCATGACTGTTCCGTTGGACTTTCTTCTGGACGACGTGCCTTCTGCTTTGTGTACTTTTATTTATGTTGTATAACGTTTCAACTCTGGCCTAGTGGAGTTTGTTACTTCCTGGAAGGCGGGCAATTTCTACGTCAGTTGTTTGTTGGCCAATAAAGCTCTGATAACTCACCGGGCGTGACGTGACCCTGGCTGCGTTCGGAATCGCATACTTCCCTACTATATTGTAGGCGAAAAGAGTAGGCGAGCGAAAAAGTACGTTCGAATCCTCAGTATTCATAAAAGAGTAGGCGAGAATTACCTGGTTGACGTACTAATTATCGCGAGATTTGGACGATAGTGCGTTCGAATATGCCTACTTTCCTACTATATAGTAGGCGAAAACAGTACGTGAGGGAAGCAGTACGTTCGAAACATCAGTATTCCTAAAAGAGTAGGCGAGAAGTTCCCGGATGATCTCCTGCTTTCGCCCAGACATTTGAGTGTTTTTCAGCTTGTACTCATCTATCCCAGGAGGCCACGCGAGAGGATACGATATAAAAAAGAACAAGAAGAAGTAGATATTTCATACTCAAACATGACGGAAAGGGTGGACGAGAGTGTTTTCAAATGTGAGTATTACAAATACAAACCAAATCGCATGTGTTGAACTAACTTTCTGTACAGTAAATTGTTGAACTGTTGAAGGTGCAAAGACGCTATATAATATGGTAAATTTGTGATTTTGCCGTAAATCACATTTTATTGGATAGAGGAGCTCCATAAGGACACATACGTCTTTAAACTGTATTTGCATACATTTTAAACCGTATACATCTGAAATACCATTACTAAATATTTATTCAAAATCTGGCAAGATTACTACGTGTAACTGATATGAAATAGACATCTGAGTGACGTGTGTGTACTATTGTTTAGGAGAATTCACTGTTGTTAACACTGTTTTTATTAGTTTAATGCATTTTACATAAAGTAACTAAACATAAGTAATCTATTTCATTTATCCATTAGTACTGTTGAAAAATTGTTGAACATTTATGATGGATAAAAAGCTATTTATTAGCAACAACCTCAACATGTAAATGTAGTATTGAGCTCATAAATCACAGAGGTAACGTGAGTCTTGTCTGGATGTTACAGGGACGGATGAGCACACGCGGCTGCTTATCCGGTGGAGAGTGGCTCATGAAGCGCTCTTCACCGGAAAGCGTAATGCTGCCATCAAAGGCTTTGAGTGAGTATACAGAAATATTTAAAAATCAATTGAATACTTTATTTGCAGTACATTTCAATTATTGTATTTTCAAACAGAGATATAACTTTTTCATTCTTGATTTCTCTCTTGCTGCAGATCTTTTGTGGAGGAGCAGAGCCTGCAAGGCAGGGTGACGGCGGCGTTTGTTAAAAAAAAATGGGAAAACCTGAAACAAAAATACAAAGTAAGATCATTTTGTTACTTCTAATACATAAATGAAATGATTAAATATTGTGCTGTTAAAATTACTGCTTTTGTATCATGCTTGTGCATTTTTGCAGGATCTGAAATGTCCGCAGACGGGGGTGAGCACTGAGGATGGAGAGGCCACAGCAGCATCCTGGAAGTGGTACACTGCCATGGATGAGGCAATTGGGGGCAGACCCTCCATCTCTCCTCCTGCCCTCGTTGCCTCATGTGGGCCGGATGCTGCTGTGGTCTCTTCATCCTCAGTGAGGCCAGAGCCAGCAAGAGCCAGGAAAAGGGCTATAGATGTGGAGGAGCTGATCCGGGACATGGAGGAGCGAGAAGAGGAGAGAGAGCGGAAGGCAGCTGAGAGGGAGGAGAGGCTGTGGAGAGAAATGGAGGAGAAGGAGGACAGAAGAGAACGGGAGAGACGAGAGAGAGAGGAAAGACAAGAAAGAGAAGTAAGAGAAAGAGAAGAGAGATGGCACCGGGAGGCAGTCGAGAGAGAGGAAAGGAGAGAAAGAGAAACCAACGAAAGGGATGAAAGGTTCCTTTCTGTTCTTCAGATGCTCGCCAAAAAATAAATTATTTGACAAAAAACATCTTCTGATCTTTTGCACATTTGGGTTGACGTGAATTAAATTTGTGAATAAAAATGGGAATCTATATATATATATATATATACACACAGTACTGTGCAACAACTACAAATGGTGGCCTAAGAATTTTGTACAATAATATGTATATAAAACAAACTATTCCTAGGCATTCACAGTACATTATAGACTTCTAGAAATTTAGTGATACTTTAAGATTGTAATCAAATTCATAAATTAAATATTTATGAAACGTTGATTAATAATTAGTGAATGTATGGTGTAATGTAAGAAGAAAAAACACTTTAAAACACTGGTTTTACTGGAGTGTATTATATGACTTTTAAAGGTTTACGGAGTTCATGCAAGGATCTTAAAGGCAGGTCATGGAGGGTTAAGTTCCAGCACACCTGTCAGTAAATTTCAAGTAGTCAGTTATTAATTGGTTTAAATTGATTCAGGGGTGTATAATTAGGGTTGGAAAAACTCTGCTGGATAATAGCCATCCATGACCAAAGCTGAACTTGAGACTGTTTACACAAATTACACACCGTAAAATAGTGATTAAAGGGTTACTTAACCCAAGCAAATAAATCATAATAGTAATAATTCAATAGTCATTATTTACTCGCCTTGATGTTGTTTGATCCCTCTGTTTTTTGATTTCCTGAACACAAAAGGTGATTTTGGTCAGGTTTGTACTGTTTGGTTTAATACAATATCAGTCAATGGACTTTCAGAAGCTTCAAAAGCGTCATTAAATAATGCCATGAACCTTCTAAAAGTTGGGCTCCATTGACTGATATTGTATGAAACCAGCAGAACAAACTTGACAAAAATTCCCTTTTGTATTTAAACAATAAAAAACATTAAATAAGTAAATAGTAAACCGTAAATAATTGCTGTATTTATATGTTGAGGTGAAGTAACCCTTTAACCCACCAAATATAAATTGTAGTAAATTTATGTATGCATTTTGCATTATAGTAATTCCTTGACAAACTAAGCAGCTTTGACTGTTTATGCCCATGACTGGTTCAAAAAATGCTTTACAAATATCAATCACATTTATGCATTTGACATATTTTTTATCAAAAGTGATTAACTCCATTTATTTACAGGGACAATGACCCTGGACAAACCTGGAGTAAAGAGCCTTGCTGATTGACCAGCAATCTTCTTCTAACCAGTTCATTGGTTTATCCCTCTACACTACAAAAGGTTTTAAAGCTCTAACAAATATTTGCATGTAATTGTAAACCTATAAAATGACATTTGTCAAGAAACTGAATGCTGACAACATGAATTTTAAAACATTTTTATCTTTCTTAATGTTTTAAAGGTAGTCATGCTCATGGAGAGCCGGCACAGGGATGTTTGGAGCAGACACTGCAGCAGCCAGATTGTCCCGCACTTGTTCTCCCACTCTTGCTGCAAGGTTGTGGGGATCAGGGGGGCCGTCATCATGGTCTTCCTCATCCTCTGGCTCAACGATGTCCCCATTGGCTAGAGCAAGATTGTGAAGCACAGCGCAGCACGCAACAATCTCAGGCACGAAGGCAGGGGTCACCTCCAAGGCCTTGAAGAAAATGCAGCGCCAGCGTGTCTTCAGCATCCCAAAAGCTCTCTCCACGATGTTGCGGGCACGGGAGTGCTTGCTGTTGAAACGAGCCTGCACAGGGTTCTGTACAGGCTCTCTGTAAGGGGTGATGAGGCAGATGGGTGCACTCAGGCAAGGATAGCCTCCATCCCCGATGATGCACTTGCCTGTAGGTGGGTAAAGGTTGCCAGCATACACAGGGCTGTTCCTCAGCACCCTGGCATCGTGCACAGACCCAGGATATCCCACAAAGATATCAAGGAATTTCCCCCGGTGATCAGAGATGGCCTGGAGTTGGATGGAGTGAAACAGCTTCCTGTTGAAGTAACAGTGGGAGTTATTTGCTGGAGGTTTGATACGGATATGACAGCCGTCTATTGCACCAACTACTCTGCTGAAAGCTGGTGACCCAGACAGCTGTGCAAATCCTGCTCCCACTGCCTCCAGGTCATCTCCGGTCGGAAAGCAGATCACCCTCCTCAAAATTCCCATGATGGCCTTGCTCACTCTGTGCACAATGTCATGCACAGAGGTCTTTGGGATATCGAAGGTCTGCGACACCACCCTGTAGGATGCTGCATGGGCCAGCCAGTGCAGGAACACAAGGACCTCAATCTCCCGTTCCCATCCAAGGTCAGATCCAGGTCTGACTGCAGCAATCAGGGACCTGATGGACGGCATAGACAGACGATGGTGGGCACGGTGGTCAGCTGCCTCATCAAGATAAAGCCGCAAAATGGGAACAGCTCTATTGAGATGGCAGTATGATGTGGGGTTCACTGCCTGCAATAAATACATCATAGTTTGTTAGAACAAAACAATCAAAAACAATGTTTCATGTGGTATTGACTTGTATATGTATTTATTTATTGTGATGATTTCTTTTATTCATTCACTTATTTTTATTCATGTTTCATATTGTTGTCAGTAAATAAAATATGAATTTCATGAATAAAAATGTATTTACATCATCTGCATTTGTCTAGCGTGTATTCATGCATAGCTATGTCATATGATAATACAAAAGTTTGCTTGTTTTACAAAACTACATAATTAATAATGTATATATATTATAATAATGTTATATAATTAACTGTTGGTCACAGCATTTGTCATAATTATTGTGCATAAGTGTTGGGATGGGCTAGTAATGAAATTCTTTCTGGGGTAATCTTAATTGTTTAAGTAGTAATACTTGCTTTGTTAGAGAATAAAATCATCAGTCTTCTCCAAAGGCGAGATCGTCGAGCAGCTGCCCGACATCTCCTTTGTGCACACCTTAATCTAACAATTGCAGACATGCCAACCATTTCAAACGCTGAACTAAACCGTTCTAGTAAAGTTGTCGAGTTACTGATGTAATCAGCTGTTAGTGCACCTGTCGCTCATGACTTTTAAATTGTTGCGCTTGTGAAAACGTCATAGGTCACATGTAACGTCAACATGGCGAATGATGTCCGGATCGCATTCATACTTAACGAGATTTGGCCATTAAGTACCTACTCTTTTAGCGCTCGTTAAGTAAGTACTCATTGAAATTAAGTACCTACTCATTGAGTATGCGATTCCGAACGCAGCCCCTGTCTAAGCCACTGATCTATATCCACCTTATTGCTGACGACCTTACTGCGTTCCGAATTATGGGGGGAACTTCCGTTCAAAAAGGCTGAAACGAATAATTTCAAATCATAAGGTTGTCCTACAAATAAAGATGATCCGTCAGTTTTGACTGGATGAGCTGTCAATTTTCTTTCATGATTTATTTTCAGACATCATGAGAATAACGTTATACTTGGTATTTTAATGTGACATTTTATAACAAGAGCATATATGGCAAGAGCTCTTTTCAGTCGCCGCTTTCTTTTCCTCATGATTATTTTATTTTTTCCCTTTGCAATCCGCTGTAAATGTAGGAAAAAGGACAACATATACTGCACATTTGTGGTCTGTTCTCCCGAATTTAATTTACGATATATTCCATTAATAATTCACTGGAATGCATGAAGAATCTCTCGTTATTCTCCTCAAAATCCTCACGTCTCTTTCCAGGTTTGTTTTCACAGGTAAATGCAATTTATAATCTGTCAAAATGACGGAATTTACTGTTTGTGTGTGTGTGTGTGTGTGTGTGTGTGTGTGTGTGTGTGTGTGTGTGTGTGTGTGTGTGTGTGTGTGTGTGTGTGTGTGTGTGTGTGTATACGTGCTTGCGTGCAGGCAGGCGAGCCTGCAAAATGATTCTGGGTCAGAGAGAGAAGCGGTAGGATGTGTGTTTGGACGAACGACTGAAAACTCTGAAATTATCGTACATTATGGGATTTTTTTCATTATTGATCGTACATCGTACAGAGGTCAAAAATATCGTACAAATACGATAATTATCGTACATCTGGCAACACTGCCGAGAGCGGTCCGCCTTGCTCTGATGTCATGCTGACGTGTGTCAAAAAGCTCTCGCGAGCGCAAGGCGCACGTGTCAGATTCTGCAGTCGCGCGCAGTTGCTCTCCACCGACTGCGCTGATCAAAAGCATGATGGGAAACGACTTGCTGACGACACAGCTTAATGTTGATTGGGTTAAACAACCGTGATGTATTGTTCTCTTTTAAAATGTTTGATTTTAAAACTCGGATATCATGTTTTATGTGTATATGTTATGTGTGAATATTCCCAAACTCTCGGACAGTGCGATCTCTATGGGTTATGCAATGTAATTTTATTATATATATAAAAAAAACACATAGCCTATGTCTGTATTAAAGAAAAAATGGTTGATAAACACTTATTTGGAATGGAATTAAATAACAAGTACTTTGGGTGTCTTGTTCATTATATTTATTTCCATATAAAAGAAACAGAACTTAAATTACATCCAGTTTATTAGCAACACTGTGCACCAGCGTGAATCCCGCGATATCCATCATTGATCTCGCAGGTGTCAGATCCACTGCGAGAAGCGAGAACTGTCCGGCTTGCCTGCGCTTTTTTCACTCCACCTCTCACTGCAGCCGCCTACTCTCGACTACATTTCAGGCGAGGCAAGGCGCATCTCGAACAAGCCTAATGACTGGATAGCTCATGACGTCATAAACAGTGAAGCCACCGCGCCGCCATATTGGTATTCCCTAGTGAGCTCACGCGTTCTATTGAATCAATAGGAAATTTTATGATTTGACTGAAAAAACATTGCCTAACGAGACACAGTTTTTAAATCTAAAGTATCCCTGTACATTCTCACAACGCAAACATCCTAAGCATTTAAATGGGTATTTGTTTAAAGTCAGAAATTTTTCCAGCTTATTAAAAAACGGCAATTTCTTTGCAAAAGTAATAAAAAGCTGTGTGAGAACACTAGTCGGCCGTCACTGAAGAGCTATCTTCACAGGCAAGAAAAACAGTTTGATACTATTAATTATATAGTGAATGCTAAAGACCTATATTTTTGTGAATTGGTGAATATTCAGGTGAATATTGTTTAGTGGCCACAAATTAATAATACCTCAGCACGTTATACTAATTTGTTCCCTCGTTTCACTATATTGTGGCCACGTTGTCATTCGTTAAATCAAAACGAGGGAGGGAATTAGTTCAACGTGTCCACGATTTATTAAAACGAGGGAACAAAGTCGTCGTAACAAGGAATTATTTAGATCAGTGGACAGGGCGCATAAGAACGAGCAGAGAGAGAGAGCCCTGGCCGCGCGCGCGCACTCTCTCACCGCCTTCAACGAGGTCGGAAGACCGATTGTGTTTTATGTAAATAGTTTGTTTATATAAAGTGTTTGCTTAGCAAGTACGTGTTCAGGAAATGCATAATACAAATTGTATGGGTTAATGTAACGGTAAACGGACTCTACACAAAGCTCTTTTGAAGCTGTTAAATGGTGTCGCTATTGGACACTTAATTGTGATTATTGCTGCTCTGATGTTTCTCATAGGCTACTGTTGACTGTTTTATCGTTGCTTGTTAAAGAAGCAGCAGCATTAGGTTACCGTTACTCTTGCCTCGGAGAAAACAACACGGGCATAGCGACAGTTTTGCATATAAATAACTACTTATATGCCTTGAATTACAACCTGTGGCAGTTTTTCTACGTCCTTTTGTGAACGTCGATCTTGTATGCTGCTCAGCGGTTGGTTGGTTCATCTTTAAAGTGCCGTCGGGCCTACCAATCTCTGTATAACGGCCGTTGGAGCCCTCTGCTGGTAGGGAATCGTAAGATGGCCGCTCGAACACTTCCGGTGGCTTCACTGCCTGATGGCAGTTTAGAACGTCATGAGCTATCCATCAGTGGTCTAAGCGCTTGGTGTTTGTTTACTATGGTTTGGTTTACGGCAAGGCAAAATAATCACAATTATCCCCTGTGATCTTTGTTCAATAAAAAAAAAATCACAATTCCTGCTTGGGTATGAAAAAGTGTTTTAATATGGGTTACGCCCCTTTTGCCTTTCCATAAATGTTAAAGTCAAGCTGAACGCAACACAAAAATAAATAATTATGATATGCAAGGACGTTTTTTTATGCAATTTACAGTCTATGCAAGGACCACGGGGAACTTTTTAAAAAAAAAAAATATTTAAACAATGTCATGTACAAACAACATGAGAATAAAAATATAGCATTACAATATGACAGCAGGTGCAAAAGTGCATTGCAGAAAAGAAAGATAAATAAATAAAGGGAGCTAGGTTTACTTTTGAAAGTAAGCGGAAAGTTTTTAAGGTATAGGAAAGAAACTCATTGTGAAATACACAAAACAGAAACTTGTGCAAACATACGCTGTATTGAGCAGTACATAAAGTATTGAATGAAAATGTCTCTCAAACATCTGTGTATTTGACAAATATTACATTTATTTCACTTCAGCTGTGGTAAAATATGCAATCACACAGCGTGAGCGTCACTACGGGAAGCAGAAAGTGTCTGACTCGGTCTGAGTCTTCACGTTCCGTTTTTAGCTCCTCCCTCGCCGATCAGTTACGTGCAGCCGATGTCGAACACAACTGTTGTCTTAATGGAGAGAAGTGTGAAGTAACTAAAATACTCTTATTTCTAATGACCCAAGTCTCTATATGCTTGCCAATATGCTGCCTCCTCCAGCCGCGTTTTACTTTCCTTGGGAGATCAACACAGACCTGGTTAAAGATGGTGCGTCAGTGCGAACGTTTGGCAGGTCGGTCCACTTGTAAAAGTTGTCAGAAATGTTTAGGTGCGATTTTTATTAATGTAACGTTAATCCTATTATATCTTTAGTTTAACTGCCTAATCTATTCCGAGAAGTGCTGTGAACTTCCGTATGTATGACTAAAAATGTAGGTTACATTTATTTGTTCTTTTGTAAAATATAGGCTATCATTGATGTTGAAAAAGATGTTTATAGAATATGTATTTTAGAATGTATCAAAATTGAGCATTCGATATAACTATGCAAAACAGATAGTTTGTTTTGAACCAGAATTTCTGTTTATGGAGAGACCGACACAGACAGAGCCTATAATAACTTTTTTTTAGAAATATTCACATATTCATATGACAAGTTTCAGTTTTTAGTAAATACAATAAATATTTCAAATGTCCCTGGATGACTAAAGGTTTACAAAATGCATGCAAAAAGAAAAACAATCTCTATAAATTATTCATTAAACTGAAAACAAAAGAAGCAGAGAATAGATATAAGTTGTATAAAAATAAGTTAACTGATGTATTAAGAATAGCCAAGAAATTGTATTACAAGAAATTATTGATTGATAATAAAACTAATATTAAAGGAACTTGTGATGTATTAAATAGGATTATCAAAAAAGGCTTAAAAAAATGACTTACCAAGAATATTTTGTTGATGTACATGGTGAATATCGTACTAAGAACATGGTAGTTAATAGCTTTAATAATTTTTTTGTAAACATCAGCCGTGATTTGGCATCAAGAATCCCAGATGAACAGATAGAGCACAATATTGATAAAATTGAGAACAATTCAAACACCATCTTCCCTTCAGCAGTTAGTGAGAAAGAAGTAATGGATATTGTCCAAAAGTCCAAAAATAACTACTCGATGGACTGTTATTCTGTCAATATGGCAATACTAAAAAAAGTTATAAATAACATCAAAACACCTATAACGCACATTTGCAATCAGTCACTTCAAAATGGTTGTTCCCAAGAAAATGAAAATTGCAAAAGTTATTCCACTATTCACAAATGGAAATAAACATAATTTTACCAATTATAGACCAATTTCATTGCTTCCGCAATTTTTAAAAATTTTAGAAAAAATGTTTAATATTCGATTAGAAAAATTTGTTGAAAAACATAACCTGATTAATGAAAGTCAGTATGGATTTAGAAGCAAAAGATCTACATCTATGGCTATAATTGATGCTACAGAAGGATCTACGTATCTTGTATTGTTCCCTAATTCTTCCGTACTTAACTTACTGTGTTGAAGTATGGGGAAATAATTATAATAACTTAATTCAATCACTATTTATTTTACAAAAAAGGGCTATACGTACCATACACAAGGCTGAATATCTTGAACACACAAATCCACTTTTTTTTTTATTAAAATTATTAAAAATACAGGACCTAGTAAATTATCTAGACAATTTTTATTTAAAGCGTTTTAAAACCTATTACCTGCTAACATACAAAAGTTATTTACACAGAGAGAGCAGTTGTACAGTTTGAGGAGTTATGGGAACTTTGTAATACCAACGATCAGAACTACCAGGAGGAGTTTTTGTGTGTCTGTATGCGGGGTTAAACTATGGGATAATTTGGGGCTTGAACTCAAACAAAGTCAAAGCATTCATCAATTTAAAGTACTCTATAAACAGAAGGTCTTGTCACACTACATGGTGGGCATGGTTTCATTTTGTGGTGTTGTATTCATGTATTCATAGTCTGTTTATCTTATCCTGTAGGTATTCTGATTACCATTGTTGGTATTATTATAATAGTATAGACGTATCCATGTATTCATAATCTGTCTTATTTTTTCCTTGTAGGTATTTGATTACCATTGTTGGTATTATCATAATTGTTATCTGCGGTCATATACAGTATGGTGTGTATTTGGGATATGTTGTGGGTTTTTTTTTTTTTGTTATTGTTTTGCTTTTTTGGTGGGGGAGAAGGGGTTCCCCTTATTTCCTTTCTTATGTTTTTCTCATAATGTATTTATATATAAAATTGTATTTGAGTGTTATGATAATGTTAAGGAAGCAGCTACCTTTGTTTTTGTTTTGTTTTTCCCAGGGCTCGAGACTAACGGCGTCCTATCGTCCTGGGGACGATAGAAAATGTGTTTAGGACGAACAGAAATATTTTCCAGGACGCCTACAGGACGAAAAACATTTTTATATGTGTGTTCATTTATTACTAGCCTATTAGGCTAACTTACTTATGCCAAAATTAACCGACCAAGCGCTGACTACAACGGAGCGCGTCTTCTCATGCTGTTACTATAGTTAGGCTACTATCACTGGCCGGCTACTCACCTGGAGACTTGTTCCGCGGTACATCTATCAAATGGCTTAATGACATCGCAAATATGTTGCGCTGGTTAAACAACGGATATTCAATTAATAAAAAATAGACAAAAATGTTGAATAGTGACGATTTAGGAAGAGATCCAGTCAGAGATGTCCTGCGTTTGTGGTAGATGCGCACATTTGTACTGTAACGTGCTGATTTACCCAGCGGCACACGAGTTGGCATGCACTGCATGTCTCATAAAACGTTAAAAAAAAATGTAAACGTCTGGGAGAATGAGTAGAGCGCACATCTGAATAAGAGTGACGACGCAAAAAAAAAGCTCTTCGGTGCGGTTTTCTGTGCGCGCACACACGACCGAAGCGTCCAGCCATGAACACAATACAGCGCGCGAGTACTGAATTGAGCTCTCTTTCGTGTCTGAATGGACAACAAACACACACAACATTATGTCTAAATGTCCGTTTTGGAGAGTATTAACTTAAACTATGTCGGTTATGTCTTAAACAGTTGTGAGTGTATCGGATGTGCATCAGTGGATTTGGATCCGCATGTCATTGGACATGTTCCGATGTCTTAAAGTGACAGTGGGCAATAAACCTAATGCGGTCTGTGTCCTAAATATTGATCAAGCAACAAAAGAAAAAGAGAAAAGCATTCACTGCTCGTTAATAGCTTTAATAAGGATTCATTATATTTAATTAATACAAGTAAATATGTCTGCTGCTTGAAAGAATAAAGAATGATGTATGCAAGTTAAAAAGAATGCATATATCATTCATTCATATTAACAGGTTAATGTTTTCTCCGGCACAAAGACCTCAGTCAGTACAAAGACTGAGACGGAGACACAGATTTTCCTCCAAATTCTGTGTTCTAGAGAAGTCATATGACACTTTTTAAAGCCCTTTCTCTTAATAACACATTTTCAGATGATCAGCTATGACACATTACCACTTTGAGATGTAGTCACCAGTATTTATTTGTTATTGTTTAATCCAACCATGTAAAAAAAGAAAAAGGAAAAAAAAAAAGATTTGTTCTGCATGAATACAAAAAAGCATTTAACTCCTTTTATTTTTTATTTAATCTGTTTTTTACCTATTTACAGATAACTACTTTGAATGGAGCTAACTAAATATAATATATATCATAAACACTTTAATGGTGTTTTTATTATGTGACTAACAACTATAGATGATAATAATGTACAGAAACAACATTTTAATTTTGGGACGGTTGACATTCACTTTAGGACGGTTCAAATTGTTTATCAGGACGGTTTCAGGACGGAGGTGAAAAAAGTTAGTCTGGAGCCCTGGTTTTTCCTGTTAATGGTAACCGGGGTGGGTTCAAATAAGTTTGACTTCTACCCACTCCGTTTCGAGCAATAGATCGAATTATTGTTTAAGTTTGATGAAAATATGATAATTTAAACGGTTGTATACTTGTATAGATTAATCAAAATGCTTCTTTTTTGCCTTGTCATATGTAATTATATATTGCTCGAAATAAATAAATAAATAAATAGAATCCAAAATTATTAAAACCTGTTAAGCTTCACCAGGACGAGGACGCACTGAATCGTTCATTAGAATAATGTTATTACCCTGACAAACTAGACATCATTAAAATATATATAAGACTCAAGTTTCAGTATTTGACAACTATTTTATTATCAGAAACTTATAGTGACAGTTATGTCTTAATTTGTGTCAGGAGTTATAATAAAAAAAAATGAGTCGATTAATATGATTTATGAACGTCAGCCGCTCCCATTCAGGAAAAAAAAACTCCTGTGAGGTCGTCATGAAAGCGCTTGACCAAACAACGTCCCTCAGGGCTTTTAGCTCAAAAATGTGCAGATTTGGAGAAATATTGATAGATTTCATAGGTTTACGTCAGATTTCTATATAGATGAATAATATTTATTGAATTTATTCCCAAATGTGCCGATGTAATCATTATGAGCGCTGGATACTCAGATGTACCAGAGCCCTTATTAGACATTCTCTGGATGTACTGTGTTTTCAATCCATACTGGCAGCCTGCACATTTAGTCCATATTGAACACATGAAGAAGAGCCATATCATGTGAGGTCCCTGACACAAACAAAGCTTCCAGAGATCGCTGTAATTTGTTGATAAAGTAAGTTTGGAGCAAAAACATGGTTTTAATTTCACAAATTATCATGTATTGATGGTGTGCTAAGCTAACATGCTACCTAGCCCTCAGATGCACCTGCCACCTAGCTGTTATTTTTATGTTTTTTTTTTTAAATAGGAATGCTTAATGAAATGTTTTTTTTTTTTTTCAAGAAGGGCATTTGATACAGTTTCAAATGTGAAGTGAGAACTTTGAGAAAAAAAATAAGGGATTGAAACAGCGTGAATAGCCAGTCGTTAGTAATGATAATGAAGACAAAAGAAAAACATATTTAGAGCCATAACCAGGCCTGAGAGGTGTGAATGTGTGCAGGGGAGACTGACTGAGACTGAATGGGGCTCGTTTGCACCACAAAACAATAGAGGCTATAGACTGAATGGGTCCTTAGAAGATAACAATAAACATCAGTTTGCATTTTAGTGTCTAATCAAAATAGTCATATTACATTATTTTTTTAAAAACATTTAATTAAATTCAGAGTAGACTTATCATCTTCAGATTTTAAATATAACATGGTCAGACATGTGGCTTTAGCAGCAGTGTATTTCTAGATTGATACAATGCCTACTTCAATATTATTGTTATGAAGATATTTCATAAAAAATAAATTTCTAAAAACTTTACAAAACTTTTAAGCTATTTATATAAAAAAAATTATGACAATAATTGTGCTTTTAGTGCAAAGGGTAAAGGGTTCATGAACTGTATCTGTTTTAGTTTGGGTATGCCATAATTGTGCTTTTAGTGCAAAGGGTTTATGAACTGTATCTGTTTTAGTTTGGGTATGCCATTTCTGGGGATTTTTCAAAAGTGGGGTTGCTGGCTAACAGGTTAAGATATCTTTATCATGTTTGGTGTTGTAGCCTCTCCAAATATTAGGGAAAACATGTTTGTGTTTTAGTAATTTTCTAACTTTTCGTATTGACAGACAATATAGTAGAAAATGCTGAAATAATTAGTATAATATATTTATAGTAGGCCTATCTACTTTCTGTAATTGTGTGCAATCAAATTAATGCTCTGCAACCTTTCCAGAGTTCTGTTTTAGATTTCTACTTTTGCTCTAAATTGTATTCCATTTTTTTTTAACACCATTTACAAAATAAAGGATTTCTGTCTTATGATCTTTTTTATGCTCTCACGTTTAGTTTGTAGTCTACCTGTTTCCCTTGTTATTTCTCTCGTTACCCATTTTCCCTTTTGTTTCCACTGTTAGGTGTCAAGCCTTGTCTCTTTGTGGTTGTATTGTTGTGAGCTTAGTTCGCTTTTCTTGTTTTTTTGTACTTTGTTATTAGGCTATATTAAAGTACTGCGATTGGATCCAGCTCTTCCTTGTTTATTAGCTTTTTTGTCATAATTGCCTAGTAAATATTGATCAATAGTTTAAATTTTTGACTTTTTAATCATCATTATGTATTTCCTTCACCTGGAAAAATATTTAAAAAATAAAATTTAGCTTGTGTCCATCTTTCCATCTAGACTTACAAGTTACGTGCCAGAAGAGTCCAAAGCTGTTCTAAGTGGTCAGCAGTCTTCTGCACAGTGCCACGTGTCTGTACAAACAACACTTGTTGAACCTTTCCAGCCTGTACTTGGAGCTCAGTATTTTGTCCTTGGCGAAATTGATAAGACTGATGGTGAGTTTGAATAAGACAATATGATTGAAACAAGTTTCTGCCTACTCAGTGTAAATCTAGAGGCAGTTTTCTTGTTTGTATTCAGAATGTCTGTGTGTTTTACCAGACTGGTTGTTTTAACCAGTATTTTTCTGTTGCTTTTGCTTCCAGGATTAAGTGGAGTTATACTGCATGCCCGTGCTTTGACTTGTGTTGATGGAGTAGACCTTGCACTAATGCAACAGGCCATTGTGGAACAGAGACACTTCTTTAAGGAGAGGGAGACTAAGATGAATGTGCAAGCTCCCCGCTGTGAGAGCCCTCATACATAAATATCCTGTGAAATCTGATCAACTGAGAACTATTTATCAATGTGTTTTTGTACAATTTGAGAATGTGTGACTTTGTGTCAACCGCTCTAAAAATAAATCTACTTTGAATATTTTACTTGCTTATTTGTAAAATAATTTAAGAGGTTATAGCAGAGGTAGATGGCTCTCTGTATTGCTATATAATATATGGTATTTGTTTCGAACTTTGATGCCCTCTGTATATTTGTCTAGTGCAGGAGGTAGGTCAAACACTATAACTCTGTTTATTTAGAAAGAAACTCTTTTAAAATGTATTTTAAAAATAACTAAGTAATAATTTAGCACAATTACAAAGAAATATCACAGTATGAGTTCTGCTTAATAAAATGCTATGCCTACAAATAATACATTTAATACCACACTTTGTGTGTTGACTTCATTTAGTAGAACAAATTAGAAACAAAAAAGACAGAAATCATTCGTTGCATTTTTAATTTCAACAGTATTAGAAAGGAAAGATAATTTCTAAAGACATAAATAAAAGTATAATGATTTTTAATCAGAAATTGGCCCATCATACCATGTAAATAAAACATGCATACCATGTTAGTTTATTTTGATAAATATTCCCTTTCCTCTGTGTTACAATATTCTGCCCCATTACATACTGTAAAAATGAAGTAAACATAAGCATCTCATCAGCTGAGTGTGTAATGTTCAAATTATAGAGATTTTATAGCACCTGAGATTTACAATAAATTGTATTACAAGTACAGTACAGATCAGATTAAGTATTACTTTCAAATTTCAAGTTCATTTTTTTTTTTGTCATCTCTAAACATGTTTATTATTATACATTAATTATCTTAAAATCAGTAAAATCGTATTCTTTTTTTCCTGGTGTTGCAGATTTTTGAACTTGAACAAATTGAATCAACACACCCACTAAACACTTGCAATTATAAACTGGTCCAGGACTTGAATGTTTTTTGTGTGAAATATAATATTTTCATCTAAGCCAAGGAGAAATGCTCGACAGTGCAGAAACTTGAATGCATGATACATTTTGTAAACTTATGTAGATTATGAGTGTCTATGTATGAGGGAAATATGGGGAAGCATAGGCAGAATCTTTGGAGGAAGCAGGAAGCATAGGAAGACCTGAGAGTCGATCTGTCTTACAACGAGCCAAAGCCTGCTTGTAGTTTATCTTCTCCTTTGTGATGGGATCAATCAGCTCTTTTGCATAGTTGATCTCTTCCTGAAGCTTTCTCATCATTGTACTGTCAATCATCTTAGAGCTGACAGCATCCACAATGTTAACTCTTCCTGCTTTGTTGGGGTTGACCAACCCACCTGTCAGAAACTGTGCCTCCATGTATCTCATGGCATTCTCTTTGGGCATCCACCCTTTCTGTACTGCTTCTCCGACTGACAGACGCTCTTTAGTCACAGGGTCCTCAACTCCAGTAAAGGCCTTCTGAGCATTTAGTAACCGCTGTAGTTGACTGGGCTCAATCAGACCTCGATCAGCTGCTTTGTGGACAGAATATTTTGTGCTGTTGCTAATGTCCACGATGCCACCAGTGGCTGCCTGTGCTTCAAGAAGCTTTTGGGCAGTGTTGGTGTCAATCATCTTTCGACCCATGGCACTGCGCACATTTAGACATGAATCAGTGTTTACATCATACACTCCGCAGATGGGGAACTCTTCATTGAGCTGAGTTGGTTGGCTGGTAACTGGGGTGTATGACCGAGATTTTGTTTCACCAGCCACAAGAAGAGCAAACTCTGAGATGGGCATTTTGCCATCTTTGTACTGTTGTAGTTGGTATTTAGTCACCCTGCCTTCTTTTAGTGCATTTTTGATTGAATACTGATTGCCACTTTTGCGATCTTGCAAAACAGAAGTCTCACCATCAGGTCCCATTGTGGTGGTTTCCTCCCAGTCACACTCTAGTTCCTGTAATTGCATGTACTGGCTCCGATCGAGGAAGCCTCGCATGTAGGCATCATATGGTGACATGTCTTTACCAGTGTTAGGGTCCAAGATGCTAATCTTTGTGGAGACATTGACTTCCTTAGTGTGAGTCTCTGAGGAATCCTCCTTCCTCAAACTGTTCTTTAGCTCCCTGATTATGTTATCTCGCTTGTGAATTGTGTCCTTCCCTTCCAGGATCTCCCTTTCTAGCCTTTGAACATCTGATTCCATTTTAATGCTTCTTTGCCTATTCATTTGATTTCTTTCACTCATCAGCCTAGACTGCTGGTGGAATGAGATGCTGATATTTTGTCTTTCAGATTCCAAAGTTCTTAGCTCTCTCTGGAGGTTTTCTTTTTCTCTTTGCAGCTTGTCCCGATCATGAATCAGGTTGGTCTCCTCCAGGGATGTGGTAGTTCTTTTGCTTGTTTGTCGCTGCAGTTTCTCATCTAGACGATGGAGTTCATCCTCAAGGTCGCGTCTGGCATTTTTCTCCTTTTGTAACAGTTCTCTAAGGTGGGACCGTTCTGCTTCCACTGCTTGATCTTTCTCTACACGAACAACCTCTTTAAAGATGGTCTTCTCAACCAATTTCTCTCGCTGCAAGATTTCTATCTCGAATGTCATTTTCCTGATGTCTCTATCTAAGCGCATAATGTCACTGTTCTCCTTATCCATGTCTGTCCGAAGACCATTGGTCAGTTTGTCTAATTTTGGATCCCTCTCAACTTTCAGAACTTCCTCTATGACTATGTTCTCTTCAATAGGTGGTGGGGCAGTTTCTAGCTCATGGATCCTAGATTTAATTAGTCTCAGCTCAGTTTCCACCTGTATCTTTTTTTGCCTTTCATCACTGCTCCTTATGATTATCTCCTTGTCTTCTATGAATGCTCTCATCTGCTGCACTTCTAACTCCAATTTTCTACGATTCTTCACTTCTTCATCTAGACTCCTTCCTAGCCTATCATGATCAAGGATCTGCCTTGAGTCCTTTTGTAGACGCACCACCTCTTGCACTACTACTTTTTCCTCTGGTTTTTGTCTCTCAAGCTGAATGTATTTATTCTGAAGATCAAATACCATTTCCTCTATAGTTCTTCGCCTCTGAGTTTCCTCACGGATCTCTCTCCTGAGACGATCTGCCTCCTTCTCCAGAAGTGGGTCATCAACATACTTAGTTACATCTTTTGTGACAATCTTGGTCTCAACCTTTGATTTTTCAGTCTTCCACTCATCCCTGTCTTTTCTAAGACGGATAAGCTCATCCTGCAAAGTACTATAGGTTTTTTGCAGGGAATATACTTGATCTGAGAGCCTCTGTATTTCTCTTACATTCTCTGGACTTCTTTCCTCTTTTACAACCTCCTGAACTACTTCCTTATACTCAACTTTGGGTTTCTGTGAATGCAGAGCACCAAGCTCTGTTTTCACAATACTAATTTGTCTCTCAAAGTCTGAGCCCTGCCTGCTACTGTCTTGAAGCTCCCATCTCAAGCGTTGCATCTCTGCCTCTGTCTCAGGTGCCACCCTGAAGTTCTCATTTATGATTTCTTTGACTTCCACTTTGGGCTTCATCTGTTGTAATCGAACATGGTGTGACTGAAGGTTACTAAGCTCAATCAAGAGACTTTTGTTCTCATTTCTCACTTCTTCTATTGTAGTCAGAAGCCCTTTTGACTCACTTATGAGTACTGGGTCATGCTCAACCCTTTTCACCTCCTTGGTGACAACTTTTGGCTCTAAAGTTGGGATGAGCCTCTCTAAAGAATTGATCTGGCTTCTGGTTTGGGAGATTTCACTATTCAGTGACTTGCACCTCTCACCTTCATCTGAGATATCCATCTCAAATGTCCTAACTGCCTTCAACATTGTTGGATCTTTCTCCTGTCTTACCACTTCCTTTTGCACCACCTTCTCTTTTATGATTTGCTTCTTTTGCTCCAAAATTGTCATCTCTGATTGCAGGTAAGCCTTCTCTTGTTCTTTAATTCTTAGTTCACTTCTCAGGTTGCTTATTTTTTCTCGAATGTTTGATGCTTCTACATCCAGCTGGGGGTCTTTCTCTACCTCCGTCACCTCTCTTGTGACTAGCTTGGGTTTAGAGTTCTTAAGGTCACTTTCTAGGCTAGTGATCTTTCTAGTCATTACCTCAATCTCACTTTGTGTTTTGGTGCGTTTCAGTGCTTCTTCGTGAATCTTTTTTAGAAAGTCCTCCAAATTGGACTCAAGTTTTGGGTCACGGTAATACTGCAGAACTTCTTTCTCCTCCACTCGCTCTACACCTCTTCGACTCTTCAGAGATAAATATCTGTTCTTGATGGTGCTCAGGCTATTCTCTGCATTGGTATTTTGGGCAATTTCCTCCTTTAATTCTTTCTGCAGAGCTTCAGTGTCCTCAGAGGCTTTTTGTTGCACCTGTTGCTGTTGTTGTACGGCATTTACTTTTACCACATTCTGTGTAAATGGAAGTAAGACCAGTTAATATTTCAAAGGTGATCAGTTTGAAGAGTCACAGGATTATTTGCTTTTCATAACAAAGATAAAATGAATTGCAGTATAATACAAATTAAGCCGTTTGATTAGTGGTAAAATATGAAAACTGTTGATCTCTCATTTGCACCTCAGCCATGATGCTCTTTGCAAAGTTCATCTGGTTGAGTAACTGGTCACTCTCAGCAGCTGTTTCAGCATAATGGTTTGTAAGATCCTTCTCCTGTAGCAAAACAGAATACAGAATTTAGTATTTAATTAATATTAAAATTTCTCATGTTTTACATTTCAAATAACTCACCTGCTTTGCTACAGCGCTTGCTAGGGTGGTTGTGTGAAGCCTTTTAGCGTTTGTCACAGGTGTTTCATCAAGAGTAGCTTTGTACTTATCACAATTCATCTCATAGTCCTGCCCAAAATAAATGCAGTATACAATTTACACAGTATATATAACTTAATAATAATTTTATCATTAAAGGTTTTTCACAGTTTTATACCCCATTTAAATAAAAAGTCTGGCAGGGCTCTCAAGTGTCACGCATTGAGCGTGACAGTCACTCATCTCAGTCTTTTGTCACGCACTCCCCACACATGTATTTCTCATGCGGAAAAACTATTTATAATATATTTAATATGTCAGCGCCCAAAATTTCTCTGGCCGCGCCGCTCTCACTATGGAACCGGCAGAAATCAAGTGCGTCTCCCATGGAGTTCTTAGTCGAGCCTGCCACTTATCAGCCAATCAAAAAAAAAGAAGAAGAAATTGGCTACACAATAGCCAATCAGAAAATAGCACCCTCGTATCTGGGTAAGATTTAACACAACAACCAATGAAAAAAAAAAAGCATATCCTGGAATTGTTAACGTGATTCTGCTGCAACATCTTTCGTTCACCCACAGAGGAAACCACTGGAGCTTCGAGCATCACTTTGAGCCCAGAGTAAGTCATGATCTCCAGTTTTAATGTTACAACAAATTCACAACTTGTTTGACACAAACAATGACAACTTGACTGCTGTTAGAGAATTCACACTACAGGATTTTAAGCCCGATTTGCAAGTTAACGAGCTCGCCGACAGGTCGAGCTGTAATCGCGTGCAAATCTGCGGGTGACGCATCAAAAATGCTCGGCCGACTCGATAGCCTGTGGTGTCACGTGTCGCGACGAGCAACAGCCAGTGAGAGAGCAAGGCATAGATTATAGGCATTGGACATAAGAAATGGAGCAAAATTTAATCGAACTGTGGCAGGAACATGAATGCCAGTATGATTTTTCCAACAAGATGTAGCCTACCACAACCAAGCTGGCAGCTGCCTTTTCATAAACATCTTTTACTCACCTCCAACTCCCTCTGTAGCACAGACATGGGCAGCGCTATAGGAGGGGCTAGCAGTGCTTCAGCACCCCCAAGAAAAACCAAAGCACCCCAATAGCACCCCCAAAAATAATTTCTGGAAGCAATTATATTCAGGCTGTATTCTATGGAAGCCCTGAACCGCATGGTGAAGAATAAAAAAAAGAAAACTTGTTATTTCGAGATATTAAGTCGTTATTTCAACATAATATCTCGTTATTTCGACATAATAAGTCATTATTTCGACATAATAAGTCATTATTTCGACATAATATCTCGTTATTTCGATACAATAAGGAGACATTCTAATCTGAATTAAGACACATTATGCGTTCTTATAATGGTTTTCTATGGGAGGAAAATGCTTAACGTGTAATTAAACGCGTTGCGTTCATATTCTGGGCTTATCTGATTTTTTATTTTGCGCATATAGCCTACTTTATTATGATTTTAGTATCATAATGATTAATAAATACACACACAATTATCCGTGAACTTGACAAATGTTGCATAGCCTATATGTTTATGTACAAACAAATGCCTTTCAACTTGCAAAATTCAGAATTAAATGAATGTGCAGCAATTATAGAGAGTAAGCCCTACTTACGGTGTTGTAGCCATTAAATAAGTGCATTTAGTTTCATATTTGTTAAAATATTAATGTTATTTTTGTTCATCTATGTTGATTATGAAAAGGGAACGGCATGAGTAAGATAGGAGGCGCAATATATCGGGAGACATGGAGTCGATCAGACATGATTTTGACCACTTTATTAAGTTTTGTTTAGTAGAAAGCCTTTCTTTAGAAAGAATTTCGTTTTGTATAAATTGTTTCTTAATTTTAATACATTTTTCATCAACCAATTGCCTGTATTTAATAAATAAGAAGCAAATATAGCAGACAATAGGTATAATCATGACATGGAGGCGCCTGCGCGGTCACTTGTATTGCATGTGAACTGGAGCATCTCATCATAAATTAACTGAAACTCAGAGCATGCCTCACAGACATGATAAATATATCTATAGAAATCTTGAAATGTTTTTAAACGAAACAATTCAAAACGAAAATAAATAGGCTACTCTCTGATGTGATCCATTATGTGCATTTCTCTCTAGGCGCGTTCACTAGGGAGATGGTGATCGTCAACTTCAGCAGTCAACACTTACACAGAAAACACTAGTTTTTAAAATCAATGCAGGCTTGTCACCGGATTTACAGATGCACATCTTGCTTGTTGCACGCACACATATTATGTCAAAATAACGAGATATTATGTTGAAATAAAATTATTAATAATAATAAATCTTTAAGAATATTTGCTGAATATATGCTGAATCTTGTGCTTGTTGAATTTAATAAAATTAAAACTTTAATTGTGATAATTAAAATAATTGAATATTAAATATTGAGTGGCTAAGTTTTTGCTAATTTATTAATAGTATTTATATATATATATATATATATATATATATATATATATATATATATATATATATATATATATATATATATAATTGCCCATCGCACCCTGTCAATGATCTAGCACTCCCTCAGCACCTGCATATCTAGTGCCGACCCTGAGCACAGACAATCCCTGGTGCCGGCGTGTGCTTATCCATTCTTTCACCCATATTCTGTTTTGGGGGGGTTCTGAAGAGATCATTGCGCAAACAACTTGCACCTCCAATTTTGTCCCGGCGTCCATTTTCAAATAGACAACTCCTGTTTCGCATCATTTTCCATTCCACTTCTCGCGCGTTTTCGTGACAAAACGTGGTTTGGGGACAGGATAGAGTCCTTGGGTGACATAGTTGCTGTCAGCTCGTGTAATGTGTAACCCTCTGTTGCAGATCATATATGTAGTGTCACGTAGTGTGAACACCACAACGACTTCAAGACTCCAGAGCAAGTCATGTAGTCTGAACAGCACAACGACCTGCCGACGTTTAAAGTTGTGTAGTGTGAACTTGGCATTAGCCAACAGCTTTACTCCTGTCTTGCCTGTCTTCAACACTTGAGAGCCCAGAGTTTGGTGTGTGATTCTGGATACATGCATTTACTGTAGCCCAAACATTTGACTTACTTTGAGAGTATTTTGGAGATCCTTGGAGAGATCAACCACCCTGTCCATGTCATCACCTTTCCTCTTTATATCCTCCATCACCCTCTTTTGAGTAAAAGAAAACAACCACATAGTGAGAATTGTAGTTTTTTTTTTTTTAATCAGATCATTTATTTTATATATTGTCTGATATAGTCTACAGATCTAACCTTCTGAGAGTTCTGCTTGGCATTGACTTTAGTCAAATCATCTTCGGGGTTAATCTTGTTGTTAGGTAGATTATTTAAGAAGGAGCTCAGTGATTGGCTCACATTCTGGAAGTCCTGGTGTTTTGTGTTAGCCTCTTGCAAAAGCCTCTCTCTAAGGAAATATAAAAACATGTTTTAAGTAACACAATTTTTTGTTCAACTCATTGCAAGAAAAGAGAAGGTATATTTAAGCAGCACCCATTAAACTAATTTAATGCCTTTCAGATTACATTTTTAGCATGAGTAAGCGTATAGAACTCACCTTTCATTTAACTGGTTGCTCACATTAGCATATCGGCTTTGAAGATTCTTCACTTCTGCTTCATGTCTGCGTATATCAGGACAATACTCCCTGTAACCCTGCTGAAGTGAACTGCATAGCTTCTTAAGTGCCTCTAGGTCCTCGCTAAGCTTTTGCATCTCACTTTGAGCACCAGCAACGTCTTTTCTCAAACCCTGGATGAATGACAATATATTTTGTTATGCATAAGATTTTAGTACCCTACTGGTTATGTGCAATTGTATGACTTTAAATGCATTTAAAAAAAAAACATACCATGTTTTTTTTTTAAAAAATACACAGGTCGCAAATTTAAAAAGGTACATTTTTCAACATAAGTAAAAAAAAAAAAATTATAATCTAGGAATACTTTAATGTCGTCATAACTCTGGGTATGTAATCCAGGTTTGTGATTCACACATCAGAAGTGGCGACATAATTACATCCTACTGAACTAAGAATGAATAATGTCTTTACTTGAATCTCCTGGGTACTGGTCTGAATGGCACTAGGTTTGTCTGGGATGGCACCATCATCAGTGAGCCGTTTCTCAAATCCTGAGACAGTGTTGTCCATCTTTGTAAGCTGTCTCTCCAAAACCATAGAAGCATTTGCCCTAGTGTTAAAAAAAGGCAACAGAGTTGCAACATTTAGAATTCTTTCTTCAACTTCCTAAATAAATAGACTTGTAATTGTACATACTTCTTTTTGTAGAGATCAATGAGAGCAGCTAGACTGTCTTGTTTGATTTTGGCATCACTGAGTTTTTGGGGTAGAGTAGAAGAGGTTGGCCCATTAGAATCCTTTGAAAGTAGAGGTTCCAGGTCCTTTTGGGCTGCAGCCCTCTGTTTTTCCAGCTGCTGGAGAGCTGTAGTTGTTCTCTGTTTAGAGAAGAAAAATCTTATATAAGCAGCACCGATTGGCCCATTTTTCCAAAACCTTTGCTTAAGGTTGTTGAATCAGTTATTCTGAATCAGTTATCAGTTATCTTGCATCCAGTTATCAACAGTCAATAGCCTGGTTGAGTAGATCATTCTGGCACTTTGTCTAATTTGAAAGTATAAACCCAGGCGGTTTAACTCTAAGCAAAGAAGTTTATCTCTACTAGATGTCTAAAGCATTTCTCACCTCTTGCTCCTTCAGGCGTTTAGCGAGGTCTGTGGCAGGGTCAGTGCGGTTCAGTGGGGCTCTTAGGCTGCTCAGAGTGTCCATCTCAGCTTGAGCTAGATCTTTATCTATTTGGTTTAGACGGCTAGCCAGCTCTACAGCTTTGGAGTTCTCCTCGGCTCTTGGAGCAGGAACTACAACAACAAATATGACACTGATTTATTATCTTAGAGGTAATTTCAGTACATATGTCAAAAGTGCTTCCTAGTTGTTTCGTGAGCACCACATATCACCCTTTCTAATTGTCTACGGTGTATTTTAAAAATAACCAAACTGTATAGCTAGGGGATTTGACCCCAACAAGAAACACACACTTATAATAGTTTATTGAATAATATGTGATTTGCACTTAACTCAAACTGAATGCTGTGGTATAGGCTGAATTTCTTTTTAGGTGAGCAAATTTAAAAATGGCTTTTCAAAATTCAAAAATTTCATATTTTACAAAATTGTCCACTATGATTGTGAATAGGCTGAACTGGGGTGCTTTATTCAAAAAGCATTATTTAGTTCCATTGTTTCCTACATAGTTTAATGATTCTGTGTTTGCCACCACAACCATAATTCCAACAAACATTAGCAAACATTGCAAAGTTATGTATTTGAAACTACAACTCTCGACGTGGTTAAAAGCATAATTGTTAGTGTGACTTAAATATATCATGCTTTTGAGCAAAATAACATGCAGTACAATCTTTATCTGTCATCGGGGAAACTTACTTTTAAAAGTAATTCATTACAATATTGTGTTACTCCCTAAGTAATTAATTGCTTTACTTAGTTACTTTTAATAGAAAGTAATGCGTTAAATTACGTTTGCATTACTTTTCTTTTTTTTTTTTTTCTTTTTTTTACCTGGGCTGGGTTTGCTTGTTTGATTTTTAATAACAAAAAATCTAAAGTTCTATTTTTGGCAAATGTAAAGGCTCTTTCATACCAAAACTGAAATAAATAAGCCTTCTGCTGGATTGCAAAAGAATGGGAAGCAGGAGAAGAAAGTTCCACAATCTTATTTTAGCAATAAAACCAAAAAAGATTTCTGCTTATCTTTTTGCTTATTAGTATTCTAGGTCAAAAAGCGAAGACATTGGTTAATAAAGTGAGATTAAATACATAAAGTATATTTAATTATTGTACACTGTTAAAAAAATCTGTAAAAAATAGGGCCATAAAACATACTGTTTTAAATTAAAACAATGCATTCTGGGTAATATTTGTCATTTTCGAGAAAGTAGCTGACAGCGCTCAAAGTCGACAGTCAGAGGCTGTCCCAAACCACACCCTACTCTCATTCACTATTCTCTACATTACTTTACTAATATAGTCCACTTGACAATGAATGAAAACAAATGAATGAATTCAGACACTGATGAACACCTGTTGTTAAAAAGCAGAATCACTGAAAGACAGAGAAACAACAAGAACAGAAAAAAATTATATCAACTATTTAAATTAAACTAAGTTAAATTAAGACATTAAACCTTTCAAGATCGCAGCAGAGGATGATGAATTTATTAATAGTCACAATCATCATCTAGTTGGCTGATTCATTGATCTAATTTATAGTCTAATGTGTAATTATATGGGTGATGTTTTATATTTCTGATTATGGTATTTCTGTGACTACATAATGAGATCTATCTGTGATTTGACAACCAGAAAATAGGAAGTTTGTGCTCAAAACATTTAGAATTTCTATATCATTCAGACACACATCAAGAATCAGTATATGAATCTCAACGATGGTGACAATCAAAAGTTTCATACTGCAATGCATGCTGGGTACCAGCATAGTACAAAAATCGTCTATGACTCTCAGCATGCATTGCGGCATGAATAAATAATGCAGTTGAATTGCCCGGTTATTTTCTTTAATTGTTACTATTTGCTTTTATTTTTGCTGTTGTTTTTGTGTTGACTTTTTAGTAGCTTGTTTTGTGATGTTTAGAGTTAATCTGTTTATCTTTTTTGTTTATTATCACCCTTGTTGAGATTCATATGCTCATTCTTGATGTTTCTGTCTATCTAAATGATGCCAAAGTTCAAACCTGTTTTGTAAATGATTTTATAAATCATTTAAAACTGTTTGCTCAGCACTGCTTTATCTTTTGTTAGTATTACAGTGGTGGTCATTTAAAATTAAGGTGTATTAAAACAATGTTTTCCAATAAAAGATCAACATCTAAACCTCTTGTAATTCTCAGTAAGTGCTTCTGTAGATGTATGATATGTTGTATGACAGCCAAACTGGTTAGTAATAAGTGAAGCTGGCAGGGCTCGAGACTAACGGCGTCCTATCGTCCTGGGGACGATAGAAAATGTGTTTAGGACGAACAGAAATATTTTCCAGGACGCCTACAGGACGAAAAACATTTTTATATGTGTGTTCATTTATTACTAGCCTATTAGGCTAACTTACTTATGCCAAATGCCAAAATTAACCGACCAAGCGCTGACTACAACGGAGCGCGTCTTCTCATGCTGTTACTATAGTTACTATCACTGGCCGGCTACTCACCTGGAGACTTGTTCCGCGGTACATCTATCAAATGGCTTAATGACATCGCAAATATGTTGCGCTGGTTAAACAACGGATATTCAATGAATAAAAAATAGACAAAAATGTTAAATAGTGACGATTTAGAAGAGATCCAGTCAGAGATGTCCTGCGTTTGTGGAAGATGCGCACATTTGTACTGTAACGTGCTGATTTACCCAGCGGCACACGAGTTGGCATGCACTGCATGTCTCATAAAACGTTAAAAAAAATGTAAACGTCTGGGAGAATGAGTAGAGCGCACATCTGAATAAGAGTGACGACGCAAAAAAAAAAGCTCTTCGGTGCGGTTTTCTGTGCGCGCACACACGACCGAAGCGTCCAGCCATGAACACAATACAGCGCGCGAGTACTGAATTGAGCTCTCTTTCGTGTCTGAATGGACAACAAACACACACAACATTATGTCTAAATGTCCGTTTTGGAGAGTATTAACTTAAACTATGTCGGTTATGTCTTAAACAGTTGTGAGTGTATCGGATGTGCATCAGTGGATTTGGATCCGCATGTCATTGGACATGTTCCGATGTCTTAAAGTGACAGTGGGCAATAAACCTAATGCGGTCTGTGTCCTAAATATTGATCAAGCAACAAAAGAAAAAGAGAAAAGCATTCACTGCTCGTTAATAGCTTTAATAAGGATTCATTATATTTAATTCATACAAATAAATATGTCTGCTGCTTGAAAGAATAAAGAATGATGTATGCAAGTTAAAAAGAATGCATATATCATTCATTCATATTAACAGGTTAATGTTTTCTCCGGCACAAAGACCTCAGTCAGTACAAAGACCGAGACGGAGACACAGATTTTCCTCCAAATTCTGTGTTCTAGAGAAGTCATATCACACTTTTTAAAGCCCTTTCTCTTAATAACACATTTTCAGATGATCAGTTATGACACATTACCACTTTGATATGTAGTCACCAGTATTTATTTGTTATGGTTTAATCCAACCATGTAAAAAAAGAAAAAGGAAAAAAAAAAAAGATTTGTTCTGCATGAATACAAAAAAGCATTTAACTCCTTTTATTTTTTATTTAATCTGTTTTTTACCTATTTACAGATAACTACTTTGAATGGAGCTAACTAAATATAATATATATCATAAACACTTTAATGGTGTTTTTATTATGTGACTAACAACTAACAACTATAGATGATAATAATGTACAGAAACAACATTTTAATTTTGGGACGGTTGACATTCACTTTAGGACGGTTCAAATTGTTTATCAGGACGGTTTCAGGACGGAGGTGAAAAAGGTTAGTCTGGAGCCCTGGAAGCTGGTAATGTTGTTTGTGGAGTTGTTTAATCATCCTCTGTTGAGATCTTCAGAGATTTCATGTCTTTTATCTTTATTTGATTTCATCTAAGGCTATGCTTCAGTGTTTATTTGACACTTTGTTGTGTGGACACAATTAAGTGTTCATTTAAAATTGAGGATTTTGCTGTGGGGTTAAAAGGGTTAAAAGTGTAAGATAAAAATCAGAGTGAAAAGTAATTTAACAGCAATCAACTGTAAATTCATTTATGGCAACAAACTGTAAAAAAACAGTAATTTACTGACAACTCTGCTGCCAGTAGATTACCGTAAAATCAAGGGAAAAAACAGACGTAACAGTCAGATTTACTATAGAAACAAGTTAATTTAACTGAAAAATTAGTGAGTTAATAGAAAAAAGTTATGTAAAGTCAATAACTGATAAGGAGAGCTAATATTAAACTCTAGTGTTTTTATCTGATTTTGCACAAGATGATATAGGAGATATCTTCTAGTGTCTACTAACTTAATTAGTTTTGTGGGTCACCATTGTGCTGGAGAGTAGAGCCTGTGCTTCGGTCGAGGATGAGCAGAGAAATACTGATGTTATGCTGCATGTTGCTTTATTTAAAGGCAGTAACTGTGTAGCTGCTGATGCAGTGATAAGCAGTTTGCTGAGTACTTTAGCACATGCATGTGTGCTATTGCTATAGCTAACGATGAACTGCAAAGATTTTAAAGTCAAGTTTTTGATTATTTCAGTTTTATATTAAGAAATATTCCTTTTCAGTGGACTCAAATTAAATAAATTCACACTACTAACACCGTATAAATACTAGTTTTTAAACTCAAACTGTTTGAAGCAATCTGTTTTCTAAATAATTAATTACCTTCCATTGTATTATTATGGTAACATACTGTAAAAAAGGAGAGCTGTAAATTAATGGTAGGAGAGCTGTTTACATAAAAGTGTTTATGTAAACATTAAAGTGTTTACGTAATATTCTGAGTTTTTATTTCACATATTAATTTTGAGGAATTCTGAACTGTTTTTGTGCAAGTGAGATGAGTAAATGCCTGCTCACATTTAGTCTAGAACTACAAATACCCATCATGTTTACACACAGTGCACACAATGCCTCTGCACTTACTCCCGATGCTCTCAACATGAGGACAGTCAATACATGGGAGAAGAAAATAACTTGCATTACTTATTTGAAAAAGTAACTCAAGATATTTTGTTGTAAATTTAAAAGTAATGCGTTACTTTACTCGTTACTTGAAAAAAAGTAATTTCATTCTACTTCTTTTAGTTTGTCAAGTGAATGAAAGTGCTATTTTTGAAGAGTGTGCATGTGTGTGTAAGTGATCTAGATCCCCGAGTATGACCTAAGAGGGAACACACAATTGAATAAAGCAAAACAATGGAGAACAAAATAGTAGTAGTCATCAGATGCCATGCTCATTATTTACAGCAATAATCTGACATTAATTTGATTTCAACCCAGTTTATTTATTAAGTTGTTACTCCACCACCTGCATAACATCATTAATGACAGGTTTCATGCTTCAGGAAAGTCGTGACTAGCTAGTAGCCTACATTGTACAGGAAACCCACCCCAGTATGGACTTATGGACCAACTCTGGCCCACCCCTTCATAAGTGCCAAGTGTTAAGGCACTTTCACACTAAACATGACACAAAAAAGGTAAACAAATAATTTACAAATTGCCCATTCACACCAAAAGTGAAACAAATAAACATCAGGCTGAAGGAAACATTACCTGGAGCCTGTGAAACAGGGGCCTTTGATGGATGACTCTTCAGCGAAGTTCTCAAAGCAGCTCGCCTTTTCTTTAGATCTTCCAACTCTTTCCCCAGCCTTTTCATACAAACACAAATTATTAGTTATTCTTGGTCTCTAAAGGCTTTACTCATTATTTGTTTGACATAAGCATACACCAAGGGTTAACAACAAACATTTTACAATGTCTTTGGAGTATGAAAAGTAATTTTTATTCTTACAGGTCGACTCTGTTGATGGCCTCAGGATCCGGTGGAGGAATCATGAAGCAAACTGCAGGAAATGTTTTGCTTGTCCCATCATTGGACTGAACCTCCCAGTTGTCATTGTCTGTGTTGGACTTCAGATTAAACAGCTCTCCTCTGTCCAATGAAGCCTGAGAAGAATCCCATGATTAACAAATGAATAGAAGAATGAATTAATAGCACGTTAGTGACCATAGCTTTTCATACTACATGTTTTAAAGAGATTTTTAACACCTTCTTGTGTTTTTCAGAGATTCTAACCTTGGGAGTTTTCCAGTCACATAGAGACTCAACAGTGGTAGTTTTTTTTGGAGGAGTGTGGCGAAGTTTTAGTGGTGTGATGGCAGTGCTTCTCTTTCTCAGGTCAGCCAAAAGCTGCTCGTTGCGCTGTAGAGGCCTTTCCTCAGCCTGCAGACACACAGAATACAAGATATTGTCACATTCAGAGCTGTATTGGTTTTTTATATACGGCAAAGAAACTTGCATGAGTACTGTATGAAAAATCCTTTTATTGATATTTAATTTATAATTGTTTAAAATATACAGTAGTCAACATTTGAAGTGAATCAAATGAACTTTCATGAACTTTTTCAACAACTTTGATTAACTTTTTTGATCCACTTCAAATGTTGACTACTGTAGTTTAAAATGTGATTTGACCTCAAGCTGCATCTGAATTTCAGTGTTGGTTTTGCCATTGAGTGATTTGGCATCAACAGTGGAGCCGAGTTTAGACAAAGACTCAGACAAGGTATCTGCATCCAGTTGGTACTGTTGAGAAAAACACAAATTTGTTTAGGCTTTACTCATGCACAAACTGTTTATAACAAAAATGCACTTAATGCAAATTATTGATGATCATCCATCTGCCCTACCTACCCTTTTGTACTCCTCTAAATTGTCCAGATGTGTTTCCTGACAGATGCAAAGATTCAGAAACTTCTGCCATTCATTCCTCACAGTGTCTCTTTGAGCCTGGGCACACAAACAGCACATCAGAACTCAGCTTTGCTTATGTTAATGTTGTGTCATACTAAATGCAGTATTTGATTATTGAACACATCATTTAATTAACTAAGTTAATTCAATAAGTCAACTCGTATTTACAATACCACACAAATTTCAAACTCAGCTCCTGGAGGGCCACTGTCCTGCAGAGGTTAGCTCCAACACACCTGCCTGAATGTTTCTAGCAGAGATGGTCTTGTTATTGGGAGATACGAGGGTCCATGGCTCTACCATTGGAGAAAGCGTAGCGGCTAACTTGGATCACGAGTGCCTTGATAACCAATCACATTACAGCCTTGACGTCATTGAATTTCATTCAGAGTTGTGCGACAGTAAATCACTGTTTGCGGATACCATAGAAATGAATAAGTGCCGTAAACTGAATCCTATCTGTTGCGTGATTGTCTGTGAATTCTCTTATAAAACAGAATTTTTTTCGGTATAAACTCTAAAAATAGATAAATCCAAAATGAATGTTTAAGAGCAAACATGTTAAAGATTAGCCTATGGGCTGTCAATTCATTAAATAAGCCGTTTTCCCACAAAAGCAGTTTATTCCGCGTAGTGAAGCCTCTCTTCCATTGACATCCATTTAAAACAAATGACCCATGGTCTCCTTCCCTGCGTACCACAGCATTAGCATTTTTTTTGCCTTGCAGGCTTCTAGCACTCCTAAAGACCTTGATTAACTGGATCAGGTGTGTTGAATAGCGAAACTCTGCAGGACAGTGGCCCTCTAGGAGCTGAATTTGAAGAAACAACAAATCTAAGAATGTCAAAAATTGCTGCAGTTGCCAATGCCAAAGTACACATAATAAAGCTGGGCATCTTGTTTGTGTTTTCTGACCTGAATTGTGCTGGCAGCAGGATGTTTCAGCTCAATCAGTCGGTCTCCATCATCCTGCAATTTGTTGACCTCACTTTCATGCGACAGCAGACTGTTATTCTTGAAGATCTGCAACAGACAATACCTCACAGGTCTAATATAATGTTTTATTTAAGATGTGTTGCTACTTCTGCAATTAACCAACAGGAGAGTGTTAGTCGACAGCCAACAGCAAAGTTACTTCTTGCCTGGAAGATCAGTATTGTTTATTCTCATTGCTGTCCTAATTTTAGACGTTAATTAAAAAAAATATATGGTTTGTGGTTCTCAGACTTTTTTGAATCCCTGTCATAAGCCCAAATTGTTTGTGGATCGCCCATTGCATTTGTACAGTGGTATTTTAACTAAATATAATACGTGCTTATTTTTGATTTACTGACCATATGTAAATATTTATGGGGGGAAAGCACTAAAACATGTTAAGGAATACATTAAGGATTTGCAATTAATGTAAGCTTATTTTCTCTTGCAACATTAATTAGGTTATCAATGTGACTAAGTACTAAGTACTGGTCTGAGACTGCTGTTTAGCGCTGTTGTCTTTTGGCCAATGTTGCCTTATTCATTGTTGAATGTGGCAGCACATGCACTGTTAGCGAAATGAGATATGTCCAGCTGCTGACCTAGTGCCAAATGTGACAGTAGTTTCAAGACATAAGTGCCAGGCTCAGACTAGAAGTCTATTTCACCACTAACCTCAGTGAGGCTCCACCCTAACTTCTGGTCTGAGACTGTTGTCCTTAAACTGCTGTCACTTTTGGCACTGTGGGTCTGCAGCTGGTAACTATTGTGTGAAATAGGTTCTAGCGAAGTCAATACGCACTATTGCCAGTACAGTGATGACAATATCCTGTAGCCTATTCTTTAAATGCCTGGGCTATGGGGTAGGGTGGACAGACCCATAAAAAAGCCAATAGTCAAAAACTAAATAAATAAATTATTTATTTAATTAATTTTGCCAAAACCATGTGGCAAAATGTTTTATGGTCTGATTAAATAAAATGTAATTTCTGGGACATCATTTTAACAAGTACATTTGGCACAAAAAAAGACTGCTCATCACCAAAACAACACCATATGCACGATGAAGCATGATGGTGCAAGCACTGATTGACCCTTATTCAAAAATTCTGACTGCTGTATTAAAAGCAAAAAGTGTTTCGAACCAAGTATTAGTTAAGAGGTGTGCACACTTGTACAACCAGGTATTTTTATTTTCCACATTAAAGACGAAAAAGATTAATTTTTGAATTAAAAAATGTAATTATTGATTGTGGATTGTGTGTGTCTAATATAAATGTTTTTTTTTTTTATATTTTTGTATAGTGTTTTACAGAAATATTTTGTAATTAACCTCATATAATATATCATATTTTATACATATTGTCAGTATTTTTAAATGTTATCTAATGTGAAGGAGCAGTCTCTTTTGCCATGTGTCATAGTGCAACTTTTATTTTATATTTTTCCAGCCACCCTGATGACTGATGTATGTATATCAGTCATCAGGGTGTCTGGAAAAAAATATTCAAAAACACAAGTTGCACTATGACACATGGCAAAAGAAACACAAATTGGGAAAATTTTTGTTTCTTTTGCCATGTGTCATAGTGCAACTTGTGTTTTTTGAAAAAATATTGGTCTACAGGAATTTTTCCTTTTGTTCATTCCATTGTACAAGTCATCCAACCGGTTCAAATCCTAGCTTACCTCATACTGTCTGCGAACATCAGCATGGTCAGCCATCTGATCACTCCAGTCCTGTTTAAGGATCTTGTTCTGCTCTTCCCTCATGTATGCCACCTCCTTCTCACAGTCCTGCATGTAGTCGTACAGGCTGTTGAGATAGTGACGTCTCCATTTTGAGTTATCCTGAAACATTGAAAATGCTAAATGAGAACTTTTCCATTCTCTCTCTGGCACCAACAGTATCTCTTACAATTTTCAAAAATCTTCCATTTATTCAATATCAGTCATAATGTGAATGTTTTCTTACCAGTACGTTAGCATATTGCTTCTTAATGGCAGCATATTCCTCCTGGAACAACATGAGGGATGTTACATTTTGTGATTAAAGTGTTAGTTCACTCAAAAATGAAAATTCTGTCATCAATTACTCGCCCAGTTGTCCCAAACCCATAAGATGCTCATTTTTAAAACACAAATGAGATTTCTGTCCATCCATTGAAGGTCCACAAAACCAAAATTTTGACACTGCAGAAATGTGCATTGATGAATGTTAATATGCAAATAAAAGACTGAAATAAATCTGTTCATCATATGAAGAGATAGTGGCTTGGATTAAACCATTTTATTCATAGAGACTATTTTTTAGGGTGAGTACTTGATGAAATTTTTTCTATTTCAGGAATTTTCCTTTATTTTTTCATCCCAAAGCAAAGGCTGAGATAATAAGTAATCCATATCTTGGTAACAAAACAATTGCCCAGTTGATGAAAACTGCTCACCTGAGAGCTGGTTGATCCAGGGCATAGCTGGTTGTTGTAAGACTCAATCTCCTTATGAAGGATGTTATGAGCTGCAATCTGCTTCTTCAGGTCAGCCATAGAGGGGCCATACTCCTCTTTGCTTGCATCTTTCTGTAATATTCCGTATTCAGAAATACTAATTAATCACCATAATTTGGCTTTACTGCATTGCTTGCAAAGATATTATAAATCAAAATAAGTATATTTGCTTTAAGATGTATCTTTGCTTTAATGTCTGTAATATATGTAATTTTTTTTAAGCTCACACTTTTACCACATATTTATCAAAATAATAATAATAATAATAATTTGTTACATTTATATAGCGCTTTTCTGGGTACTCAAAACGCTTTACACAGAAGGGGGAATTAAGGAAATTAAGGTCATTTGGAATCTATACAGCTTACCGTGGAACTTTGAACATATCAGTTTAACTTTTCTATGAATTTAATATGAAGATCAAACTTTTGACAACCACTTCATGTGTTTTCACTAATCAGATCGCTATCCAATTGTGAAAAGACCAGGAGTAAATGCCCTCTGTAGCATATTAGAGACTGACTGTAGCCTAATCACTCAAGCCAATTCAGGAAGTAGTTTGAAGACATATTCTAGATGTGAAAAACTGAAAAGTGTGAAAAGCGTGTTACATCTGCTTCTAGTAACCAGATTCCACAGTCCTACTTCGGAGAGGAGTGTATCGGAGAGGAGTGCAAACTGGCGCAAATGAAATTGAATGTTCAGCATGGCATCCCACATTTATCTTCATTAAAATCTTCATGAGTAATATATTTTTTTTCTCACCAGTGCTTATTTAGCTATTTCTCCCATTATGATCTTTTATTTAGGGCTGATGATAAACAAAAGGCAGCACATAACATTGTTTTTTTTTTTTTAGCTTTTGTGAAGTGAACTCCATTGAATTTACATACAGCGTGGTTACTGGCTAGATTTGGTAGAGGAGACGGGAGAGGTGGGACCATCGAAGATGCAGCAGACGGGACAAGCTGGGCGGGACAAGCTGAAACACAGGAGCCTTGGAACTGGACAGCAACAACAGTGTTGAAGTAAGAGGGAATAAGAGGGACTTGGCTTGGGAATAAGAGGGAACCCAGGCGTCAATTATATAGACCATGCTGGTTGGCATGGATAAAATCCATCTCCACACCTTAAAATTCCACTAAAATCCCCACTTGGACGGCGCATGGGTACCGGCTCTCACATCTGGTCAGACCCGACGACTAGCTCAGGGATGAGTAGGGCTTCTGGCTCTGGGTGACATTCTCCATCCGTGGCAGGTCCATGGTGGGCGCAGGCTCTGGCTGTTGACTCATGGTGGGCACTGGCTCAGGTTCTGGGTCTGCTGTCGACACTGGCTCTGTGACTGTGGTGAGTTGGGTAAGGGGTTGTCTTGATTCGGGGTCTGCTGCAGTCATTGGCTCTGGCTCAGTGGTGGGTGCGAGGAAGGATGGAGAAGGACCAGAGAGGACACCCAAGGCAGATGATGTCTCTGAGATGAAGACACCAGGAGGAATGGAGTAGGCTTGTGGTGTTTTTATCCTCTTCGCCTACTAGAGATTATCATCCAACCCACTCCAGAAGATGGTCTTCAGAGTGTAGCTTACGGTGTAGCTCTCCAGCTCACAGGGAGATTGCTGGAGAATCACCAGGAGGTCGCTGGAGTATCACAGGGAGATCCAAAAGGTAAGTAGAGCGGGTAAGTAGTCTGTTGTCCATAGTTGGGACCAGACAAAGAGTAACTGTGAGGTGTACACTCTCATCCTGGTACAGATTGGAGTGCTGATGGGAAATAGGTGTGGGTGATGGCCAAGGAAGTGCAGGTGATAAACAAGAGGAATGCTGGGAAATGTAATCTTTGACTAGATGACTGAACTGTTGAAGATGGGCAGATGGAGAGCATACGTGACAAGATTGTGCAAACTCAATCGTATAGCAATCTGATTGACGCATGAAGTGACCAAGTGTACCCCCTAGGTTACAATTGTGTCAACTGTCAGTAGACCACCCTTTTTTATTGCAATCGTTTTGGGTCCAGTAGAAGTGCCAAATTAAACAAGAGAATCTGCTGATGATAGCAATTCTGTCATTTAACTTGAAATTTTCAAATTATCTACAGTACCTCTTACAATGTCTTAATATGACAATTACTTTTGATTGTAAGTACAAAAGTAAATGATTAGTTTTTTCTTAGATTAGTTTCTCTCTGTCTCTCATTCTCTTTGTGTGCATACTCATGTGTTTTCTGACCTGTTTTTGGTTAAGCACCAGAGCCCAGTTAATTCTTGGCTGTAGTTCCACCTCGTTCAATGGCTCATACAGCTCTCGGTAAAGGGAACAGTCTTTCAGCCAACGTTCATGAAGGCGACTAACACTAATTAGTGGGAAAAAATATAAAAACACAAATACTATTAGTTTTCAATATAACCATATAAATGAGATAGAACATACACAGTGCAAACTTAGTTTCAATCTTACAGAGCAACAGACTCTGTAAGATTGAACTCTGTAACAGAGTCATGAACAGGGTGTGAAGGATGCTTTTAGTGTCACTCACTCATTCTCTATTTCTCCTGCCTGAGGGTGTTTCATTTTCTTGGTTTTGTCCATATCCAAGAATAGATCCTTTAGGAGCCCCTCAGCCCGGCCCAAAAGATCTGCTGTTTCCTTCTGATATTGTAATCTCTTATTATTTTTCTCATTGCCAGCATCCTGAGCAAATAGAAGGGGGTGGAACACTTTTATGTTTGCCATTTATAACTACTAACTTATACATGTGCATAATGAAATAGAAAATGTTTTCTTACAATGAGCAGCAGCTCTTCTGCACGCAGTACATCTTTCTCAACAGTGTCTGCATTCTTCTGCATACGTGCAATCAGCAAGGCCAGGTTACTCACCTGCGATCTGTCAGGTCAAAATTAAAAGTTAGGATCCTATGTGCTATATTGGATGGTCAATGTGTAAAAGACACTGCAAAATGAAGAAAATGAAATGTGTAACATTAGACACAAGGAAATATGTGTAGAGCATCAAAGCACAAGGGATAATCAGACATATCAATACGATTTACTGTAAATTAAGCCTGTTAGTCAGAAGAGAAGTTTCAGGCACAAGTGAGGTATGAGAATCTTCACTTGACCAGGGATCCATGTGTCTAGGGATCCCAAGTGAGTCCATAGAGATTACATATATTACATAATACATTTTAAATACATTTATAACTATGAACTAATATTTCTAAATAATGATCTGTTAAGCGGTATATAATGTAAGGATGTAAACCAGGGGTGCAAAACTCTAATTAGAGTTAGTTTAAACTCTAAATAAACAAACCTCATCTAGGTAATCAAGTCCTTCAGGCTTCTTTGAAAACTACAAGTATGTGTTGTAGCAGGGTTGGAACTAAACTCTGCAGGGCTGTGGCCCTCCAGGAGCTGAGTTTTGCACTCCTAATGTAAATGTTTCTAATGAATGTTAATTATAAAATATTACTGATAAAATTAAGCTTTTTATATTGAGAATCCCTGAATGGACTGATAATCTGGGTGCGGTATCTCAGTCTTGAAATCCCCTGCATTAGAACTCTATAATTTAGTGTCTCTGAGAAGTATGCACTTCTTTTTATGTTATTATTTTGCCTTCTGCAGTGTACTTTCCCCTCCCTGAATACATAAAAAACAATAAATTTGAGAACTCAGGGTATAGGCACATTTTACAAACCTGTTCCTATTAATGGGACCTTGTGGGATTCCATTTGAAATCCTCATTGGTCATCCCAGTATATTTAAACAAAAAGCTGGCCTTAGTTGGTGGATATTGGTTATATCCAGTCATTTAAGCTGCTTTGTTATGTTATGAAACAAAATGTTATTTATCTTATGCAGATTAGTGAAAACAAATTTTATGTTTTTGCTGTCTGTGACACTCCTCTGAATGAAAAATAACTGTCAAACAGATAAAACACATGTGGCATTAATGCCTCACCATGTGCTGTTAAATATAGTTCTAATAAGCTTGCAAGAGGTTCAGAGATTATATCATTATATCTCTTCCCCATCATGCCATGCTAGTCCGGAGAGTTCCATCACCCTCCACACACCTGTTATCTCAACATATCTTCAACTGCCGATACAGCCACCTTTTTTGGACAAGCTTCTAAGACAGAGACCATGTCCCTGAAGGCCAAAATATTTGTGACTAATAGTGGTTTTCCTTTTAAATTTCCACACTAGATTCTGTGGATGTTTTTAAACCAACAGACAGGAGGACAATACCCTCATACTGTAGCAGATCTTAAAGAATTTGATTTCACCAAGTCAGTGACTTTGGGAAATGAAACTCATAACACATAAGGAAAATACTTTTTTGATTTTCTGAAAGGTTCTAATGTCTAGTTTTTGTTCTAAACATCTAAATCATTCTTATTCCACCTAAAATACCCCCACAGTCCCTACCACTTCTACCAACATCTATTAAAACCACAGAATACAAAGTAAAGGAAAAAAATATATATATATTTTTGCCTCTTAAAATGTTTTACTAGAATTATATTGCGTTTGTTTATGAAATGTCGTGTTTGCATTACCATGATGAAACAATGGACCAACACCCAGCAGCATAGTGGAGGAACAAGTATGTCAGCCCTTACAGGAACTGAGCTTTGGGAGCAAGGACACTCCTTTCACTGTTTCTATAAATTATTTTTTTCAGATTTACTTTTATTCGATGATCCTGATTTTTGCATATTTACACATACCTGAGTAACTTGCTGATGCTAACATCTGTTTTTTGCTGTTCAGTTGTATCTTCATTACACATGCATTAATCAGATTTGACTAGTGGGTTGTTCAAATGGGAGTGAGACATCAATTCTGACATCGAAGAACATGCTTGCAGGTTCTTAAAAGGATGGCTACCATTCTGACATGCAGTATATCTGAGATGATGTAAAGCACATTGGTCAACATGTGTCGTTTTAATAGTGCTATACAAATAAAAGTGACATTGACATTATAGATGTACTAGCAATGTAATTAAAAAGTACACCTATATATGTCTATTTTAAATGTCCGTTTTATATAGGAAACTTGGTATGTAATACATTTTCTTGAATTTGTAGTATGTTAATAAATAAATACATAGACAAATAAATGTTTCTATTTAGCAGAGCAAATCTTAGAATTTTTCAAAGGTGAAGAACACTGTAGTATATATTCAACAGACCATAATAATTCCAACTTGTGTTTACAAAGCAGAGGTTATATTATTACCAAAACAGTCATCATAAGGGCCCACGGAACTAGGTATCCTTTGTGAAATATTCCCATTTCCTTCTGTTAGTAAGCCTATACAAACTCATGGTATTGCTGATTTTCACTTCTAATTGGAATGGAGGTGTACAATTTAAAATGAGAATAAAATATGACCAAATATATTGATATATATTCATATATTGGTGGTTGTAGACCCATCAAAAAACCACAAGAGCATTTTTTGTTGGTTAAGGTGAAACATGACAGATTTCAGATCGAAAGTTCTCAGGAATTAAGAATTAACCACCTTTACACCTTCACTTTCTGGGCTCCAGTTACATGAGTCTATCTAAGACTGATCTCAGACCTGCCTGAACACAAAAAAGAACAGAACCTAGAGTATAAAATAACCAACAACACTCACTGGCTTGTCCTGGAATCATCTTTCACCGTGTTTTCTTTCTTCTTGAACATCCTACAAGTTTTAGTGAGGTGAGGTTCACCTTCTCTGTTGCTGGTGTGTGTTTGTGAATCTTTCTTACTTCTGTTTTTCCTTTAGCTCCACAAACTTCTCTGAACACACTTTCTGCCTCTCTAGAACGGTCACAGAGTGGTGAAGTAAAGCTGTTCTTCTGTCTCCACTCCGCCCTGAGAAACAGGTGTTGGGCGTCACCCAGGTCACCTCCTTTTGCAGGACCAGGCAGACCAGTTTCACCTTCCCATTTTTCACTAACACACACACATCTCTGTCATTCATCTCACTTTTTTTTTTTTCAGTTGATAGAAATTAAATGTGAGTGTACTTGTATATACAGTAAAACAGAAACAAGTCATGATATTAACAATAAGCCCAAATTTTGGTTGTGGCTATTTACTCTAATCATGTCTGATTTCGGGTGATTTAGTATTTGGTGTAATTAAAATTGACCCAATTTTGTTATACATGTTGCACATATTGCAGAAGAATTCCTTTTATTAACAGTAACCAACAGTTAATTTAAATCATTTTCAGCACAGTGTTCCTTTAATGACTCTACATGCACAGATACTACACATTTAACCAGCAATGGAATGTTGTTGGGGGACTTTCTCTCAGCAGGGCTGTGGTAGTTAGCCCACATTTCTAACATGCAACGTCACATGGTAGGGTGTGCCAGAGATTCAGGCCTAATGTCTAGAAAGAGTCACTCCCTCTTTCTCTCTACAGTCCTTACCCAGTTTATTTAATCAGTTTTTCTTTTTTTGCATTTACCCATTTATCAGGTACAAACTACTTATTTTTCCTTTTTTTTATGTACAACTTAACCCAAAAAAAGTGTATTAATGTCAATAGTACTTGGGGTGGGTTGTAACTAATGAAAATATGGACGTCAGTTAAATTTCTTTAGATACTTTCATTGTTAATCAAATTTTCATCTCCCCACTCCTTTTTTCCTAAACTCCAACCTACTTAATTTTTTTAGCATTTTAATTAAAACATGAAACTAGAATAACTATTACAATAAACATGTTTTTTTTTTTTGTTTTTTTTGCAATTGTTGTGAGCCCATTAGGAAAATAGTGTTATAACACTTCCTGTCTGATCAGACATGCTATAGAACACATTTAGGTGGAAATTGAGGTGGGGTGAGATAAACGTTAAGTTAATTTGATAATTAACTATAATAAAATTGACTCAGTCTCTCTTATTATAAATAAAATAAAAAATCACTTAAATTGTCCAGCAATGACATTCAACAAAATCATTAGTAAATGTTTGTAGTAGTTTGATTAAATAAAGCATGTCACACTGCTTTAATTGACATATAAACTAGCCAGTTCTTCCCGTCGTCTGGAAAGCCAGAAAAAGAAAATGCATTTAATATGTATTAAAAACCTATACATATAGGGCCATATTTAACAAACCTCCGCAACTTATTGCACTCTCATGCTAATTTGCCGTTTAGTAAATCTGGCCCTAAATATGTTAAACAAACTATCAGAGGACTCTATAAAAAAAATGTATCAAATCCTCGCACACCATCAAAATCATGAGTGATGTTCCATGCAGCTTGATACTAAACAAAAAACAAAAGCTTCAACAGAACAGGTAAGAGTGGCTGGGATTGAAGGAGAATAAGTGAATACTTTGGGGTGTGGTGCTTCCTCACATACACCAACGGATATCTTATTTTGGGCTGTTAATTTGGTTTCTTTTGTATAAAGTCTTTATACAAAAGAAACCAAACAATTGTTGATCGAAAACTTTAATAAAAAAGCAAATCAAGTCCTTCAGGCTTATTTGAAAACTACAAGTATGTGTTGGAGCAGGGATGGAATTAAACTGCAGGGCTGGAATTAAACTGCAGGAGTTTTGCACTCCTAATGTAAATGTTTCTAATTCTCAACCTTTAATAGGTTGACGGGGTAAATCTTGCTGATAGTAAAAGGTCTTGCATGTGATTCTAAGCGTCTTGGCAGTATCAAATTGAACTGAATTAAGGACTTTCAGATTTCAATAGAATTTTTATCTATGATATATGCACTTAAATGCCCAATAACCTAAACAGATTAACCCATTACCAAATATAATAAAATCCTTGCTACAACCAAATATGAGAAAGTCAGCCTTTTAACCTTATAGCTTGGTTCTTCTGTCAGATCCCTTATGTGTCAGATCACTCCCTTATGTGAGATTCCTCAGGCCAGAAATGCATCCTGCCTGGAATGATGTGCATTTGGTCTTCACATTCCTGAGCACATGACAACAGAGAGCTGTCAAGAGCTGTGATAAAGATCTACCCGAGACTTCTTTATCTATAGGTAGAAATTTACTAAAGTCTAGTGCAGACAAAAAGTGGTGTTTGACGCTCTTGGTATGTTTACAGACCTTTTCTGCATGTATAGAGAAACACAAGACGACAGAACCTCCAATATGTGACTCAGTTCAAAAACATGGCATATGCAGTGACGACCAGAAAATATTTTTAATTTTTGAATCGGGAGACTTCAAACTAAAAATCCATCAGTTTTATAATTTAGCATATCCAATCCATTTTAACAGTGTCATTATAATGGTGGGATCTCTGATGAAACAAGGGGGAAAAAAATAGCAACTTAAAAGCAATTAGTTAAATCAAATATAGCAAAAAAAAAACAACAACAAAAAAAAAAAAAACGTAAAGCACTAACAAACCTTATCCTTTCTCTCAATGGCTTTTGTTTTAAGATGAGTTTAAAACACAAGTTATGACTTTAAACAAAATTGCACCAGCGTATATTTCTAAGATGCATGCAAGATATGACTGTGTACATACCATGAAGGATATAAGGATATATATATATATATATACACACACACAAAAAAACTCATAGCTGGGATAAATATTCTAGATCCCCAGCAGTGTTAAAGTGTAGACTTCTTGAGTGCCTAGCACATTATATAAAAGTGGGCTTATTTCAGATTGAGATGAGGTCTAGGCAAACAAAGGCTCTTGAACTAAGGTTCAAGAGTTTGATTTAAAAAAAAGAAAAGAAAAAAGAGAGAAAAAAAAAAGGAGCATTAATGCTTGGTGTCACTACACCCTCTTTAATCCAGAGTAAAAAGTTTGTTGGGTCTGACACTTGGCAGGATTTATATAAACTATCTTACAAGACGGAAACTCTTCTTGCAAGACGGAAACTTTGCATAAACTCTTAATAATCACTCTTCATATTGACTGAATTGGAGGTGATTATAAATTTACTACCAAACAAGCTGCACTTACATCTCTTAAATCTATAAAGGCATGTTTTGGGGAAAATGTTTTGACAGAATAAGGATCCATAATTCTGGGTCTTGAAGAGAGATCAGTTTTCGGATGACTACAAATACAGCCAAACAAGCCAAAACAAAACAAAACAAAACCTGGGACTAGATTTAGCTCCCAAAGCCAAAGAAGCCTTTGAAGTAGCCAGTGATGCCACCCTTGCCCTTCTGCTCAACCTTGTCATCAAGAGGTGGTAAAGCCACATGGTTGAGAGCCAGGTCAAAGAAGAGGGGCTTGCATGGAATGGGCTGGAAGTCTGGAGGGAACTGCACCAGATTGGGCTGCTTGCTCAGGAGGGTGGGGTCTAGCCGGAAATTATCCAATCGATCAGACAGGGGCTGTAGATAAATCAGAAACACAGATCTTGAATTAAAAGACGACAAATAATGTGCTTGTTAAACATTAAACAAAACAAAAAAAAAAACACCCTGACAGACTATGAACTAGAAGAGTTGTGTGAAGATTCTTAAATTATGAATTTGAAGGAGAGTTATATAAAATCTCTCATCTAAGAACTACACACGCACACACACCCAGCAACATTCCACTGTTCTACTCCTCCTTCCCCTCAACACTTGTGTACCTGGAGAGCAGTTACACATCAGCATTCCTTGTCTAAAACTATAAAATAGACATGATCTTGAGCTTGTGAATAGCAATTAGAAAATATTTTTAAAAGGTAAAAAAAACAACATTAGTTTTGAATATTTTAATGAATCTAGGGCAAACTAATAATGCCTAATATAAAGGTAAACTGAAAAAAATAGTTTAGAAACATTTGAAGAAGTCTATCCATTGTCCATTTGTCCTCACTTACCATGGAATCTTTAATCTGCTGTGGTGGGGGCAACTCAGCAACATCTTCTGTGTCTAAAATACAAATACAAATGTCACAGTTAGTTACAGCTAATGAAGCTTTCAAGACATATGAACACTGTGTCAGAATGTCAATAAAGTGACTGTTTCTGGCTCATTAAGAATGACTGGTCCCTTGTGGAATGGAAATGGCTGCGGTCATGTTTACCCACCTAAGATGGCTGCGGCTTGAAGGGAGTACTTCTCAGCATTGACCTCAGCAATCAGCTCCTGGACATCAGGGAGATTCTGAGAGGAAGGAATGGCATGAGGGCTAAACGGAGTGCAAAAACATTTATCTAGAAGAGCACATTCAATTTCACAATCTATTTGACCTAGTAGAATTGCGAAGCTGAAAGTAAAACTTTGGCTTAAAATTAAACAACTAAAAAGTACCAGAAGTATTATGGAAAAAGTTCTGGAACATATATCAAATGTTTATAATATAATCAGATTTTGACTTCTGTAGCAAAAACAGCGGGGTGTGTGTATATATATATATATATATATATATTTATATATATATATATATATATATATATATATATATATATATATATATATATATATATATATATATATATATACACACACACACGCACATAAACACAAACATACACACAGTATTTATATAGTTCTAATACATTTTTTTAATATATATATAGTTATAAATATACCTGCGAGCAGCGATGATGGGCCCAAGCTGGTGGCACCGCCACCCTGGTGCCTTTAACTATATATATATATATATTAGGGCTGTCAATCGATTAAAAATTTTAATCTAATTAATTACATACTCTGTAATTAATTAATCTAAATTAATCGGATACTGATCTTACAATGTTGACATGGTACAATTTCTGGTAAGCTACGTTTTTATTATTATTGTTTGACACAAATTTCACGATTTCAATTTAATTTAATTCTTGTGATTTGATGCAATATTGACTCTTTTGGATAAATATTAGGTACACAAGATAGGCATTCATTTTTCTCAAGAAAAAAAAATCTCACCCAATTCTGGAAAAATCAGCTGGTAGTATTTAAGGTTAAAAATAGCTCAAATTAAATATAATGCGTGTTTATTATAAATAACAACTTTGATAGACGTAAAAATATAATACATATGTAATATAGTAGTAGGCTACTATATACATTTAGAAAAATACTCTATAGCTCTTTTTTTTATAGCCAACTATAACGTGCTATATGGTCATGAAATGGCTTTCCTGAGGTAACTTAGGCTAAATGTTATGTGACATAGTTGTTCTCCAGCTGTTTTATTGACCTCTTTTCGCGGTTGAAAAACACTGATTGATCGAGGAATGTACATTTCGGTAAGTTTTAGGCTGCCCTACTGTATCTTTCAACATTGTTCATTCGTGTTTATTTACTATTAGCTAGAGATGATCGGTTCACATGCCGCTAGGGATCTGTCATGTCACATTTACAAGCGCCAAAACGGTATTTATTGTTTGATTTTTGTAATAAAATTGACAGAATCTGAGAGCTGAGATTTTTTTAATATCATAAGTAACGTGCTCTGTCTTGTCTGTTTCCGTGTCCTCTCTTTTGTGCGCGATTTTTCTGTGCGTGAGAAAATGGTTGTGACGTGAGAGCGCGTGAAAAGTTACAACACACACACACACAAGCGTGCTTTCTCTCAGACACACTCACCGACTCACGCACACACTCCTGGATGCTTTGCATTGATGTGGTACTTTAGAGTTGACGAACTCCGTTTGTTATAACTTAAGTAAATGTTCCAAACAATGATCCAAGCAGCGCGTTCTTGTCTCCCTCCTTTTTACACGAATGGTGGCTAGTGGCTACGGCTAGAACGGCTCCGGGTCAAAGGTCAAAACGGAATGGATTATTTTTTTTAACGCGTTATTTTTTCTCAAATTAATTAATCGAAATTAACGCGTTATTTTGACAGCCCTAATATATATATATATATATATATATATATATATATATATATATATATATATATATATATATATATATATATATATATATATAAAAATAATATTTTTTTTATTATAACTATATAAATATAGTGTATAAATAAACAAATATAAATTATATATATATATATATATAAATTAAGGGACAATTATACTTGCCTGACCTGGTTAGAACAATGAAAAAAATAACTAGGAAATCACTAAAACGAGAGAATTATTCTGATTTTATGATACACAAAATATTCCACAACAAATCCTTTAAATTTAATGATATTCAGAACAGAAAAAGAATTAAAAATAACTATAAACAAGCCAAAACGAAATAATCTAAAGCGATAGTGAAAGTAAGCGGTGTTGGGCTCACATAACTCTCTCATTAGAATCAAAATGTTTCAACATTTGCAAAGTATTTGGATGCTAAACTATTGTTTATTATAGGCTTTGTACTTCACTTACGTTCCAAAATCGACGGAAAAAAATCTTCACATGCGCAAAAATGTGCTTGGAAACATCACAGTGGAGCGGTGGTTCCTGTTTACATGTTATGTTGACTATTTTATTATTACATTTTATGAAGGCTATAATGAACAGGCTGCAATGTCAAGATTAAAATGCTGGAATGCACAATTTGTGTGTGTGTGGCCTGATCGAATAATGGAGACATAAAAACAAACTCCGTCATTTTGTTTATACAGGACATCCATCATTCAAACTGCAAAGTGTTAACTTATATTTGTGTACACTGGCAATAAAACACAACGTTGTGCTTTTGTCAAACTATAAACTCTTGTCAAACTGTAACCTACAACTATCACCCAACCAAAATCTCACTCACACACACACACACACACACACACACACACACACACACACACACACACACACACACACAGTTTAAAAGCAAAAAATATTTATCCAACCTCATTTAGAAAAAGTCTGTGGGTGCCATCTTTTGGATATTCATCATATTGCATTGGTTTTCATTTCTTGCCCTCAAACAGAGCACTAATCTGTTTATTTTTAAGTTACACAAGCCACATTGATAAAAAAAAAAATCAAATGTGTTTTTAGTGGTTGAATTATTTTATACAGAAATAAATTTATAATTCAGATGAGAATATAGTGTTAGTTAAAATTAAGGAAAACATATATATATTGATCTGAAATATAGCACATTAATGTTAAACTAGATGGTAAAGTTCGTAGACAAACTTTAAGTTGGCTTGGAAAAGCCTAGCCAGAAAGTTTGAAAAAGTTTTAAACTGTTCTAGCACGGTTTAACATGTTTCAAGTATGGTTTGCCACATTGCAAGCATGATTTAGCATGTTTTAACATGACCATGGATGGATAGATCATCAAGATTAGTTAGAAAGAAAGATTAGAGATGGATAGAAATAAAGAAATAAAAAAGAAAGAACGATTAGTTTAGAAAAAAAACAAAGAAAAAGATTAGTTAGAAAGAAAGAAAGATGAGTTAGAAAAAAGAAAAAAAGATCAGTTTGAAAAAGAAAGATTAGTTAGAAATAAATAAAAATTAGTTTGAAAAAATAAAGAAATACAAAGTAGTTTGAAAGAAAGATCAGTTTGAAAAAAAAAAAAAAAAAAGATCAGCTTGAAAGAAAGATTAGTAAGAAAGATTAGCTAGAAAGAAAGAACAATTAGTTTGAAAAAAATAAATAAATAAATAGAAATAAAGAAAGATTAGTTTGAAAAAAGAATGAAAAGAAAGAAAGAAAAGTAAAAAAGAAAATAATTAGAAAGTAAAAAATAAAGAATAGTGAGAAAGAAAGAAATCTTAGATTAAAAGAAAGAATAGTAAGAAAGAAAGAATAGTTAGAAAGACAAATAAAGAAAGAAAGAAAGATGGATTAGTTAGAAAGATAGATTAGTTAGAAAGAAAGAGATAGATTAGTTAGAAAGAAAGAAAGATAGAATATTTAGAAAAAAGAAAGATTAGTTAGAAATAAAGAAAGATTAGTTTGAAAAAATAAAGAAAAGTAAAATAGAAAGAATGGTTAGAAATGTTAGGAAAAAACAAAGAATAGTTAGAAAGAAAGAAAGGATTATTTAGAAAGAAAGAAAATGGATTAGTTAGAAAGAAAGATAGATTAGTTAGAAAAAAGAAAGATTGGTTAGAAATAAAGAAAGATTAGTTTGAAAAAAGAAAGACAAGTAAAAAAAGAAAGAAAGAAAAGTAAAAAAGAAAGAAAGAAAAGTAAAAAAGAAAGAATGGTTAGGAAGTAAAAAAGAGAATAGTTAGAAAGGTTAGAAAGGAAGAAAAGTAAAAAAGAAAGATAGATTAGTTAGAAAGAAAGAAAGATTAGTTTGAAAAAAGAAAAATGAAAAGTTAAAAAGAAAGAAAAGTAAAAAAGAAAGAATAGTTAGAAAGGAAGTAAAGTAAAAAAGAAAGAAAGAAAGAGTAGTTAGAAAGAAAGAAAGATTAGTTAGAAAGAAAGATTAGAAATTAGAAGTTAGAAAGAAAATAAAGAAAGATTAGTTTGAAAAAAAGTAAAAAAGAAAGAAAGAAAAGTAAAAAAGAAAGTAAAAAAGATGGATTAGTTAGAAAGAAAGACAGATTAGTTAGAAAGAAAGATTAGATTGAAAAAAAGAAAGTAAAAAAGAAAGAAAGTAAAAAAAGAATAGTTAGAAAGGAAGAAAAGTAAAAAAGAAAGAATATTTGGAAGAAAGAAAGAAAGAAATGTTAGGAAAAAAGAAAGAATAGTTAGAAAGAAAGAAATGTTTGAAAAAAAAAATCAGTTTGAAAGAAAGATTAGTTAGAAAGAAAGATTAGTTTGAAAAAAGAAAGAAAAGAAAAGTTAAAAAGAAAAGAAAAAATAGAAAAATAGATAGAGATAGAAAAAGTTGTAATGAAACAACTTAATGAATGATTGGTTAGAAAGAAAGAAAAAGAAAGAGAGAGAGAAAGAAAGAAATATTAGTTTAGTTAAAAAGAAAATACATAGCTTAAAGGATAGATTGGTAAGAAAGAAAGAAAAAGAAAGAAAGAAAGCTTACCTAGAAAGAAAGATTGATTAGTAAGGAAGAAATAAAGATTAGTTAAAAAGAAAGAAAGATTAGTTAGAAAGATAAATTTGGTAGAAAGAGATAGATAAATAGAAACAGTTTGAAGATAGATAGATAGATGTTTGTAGAGAGAGAGATAGAAAAAGTTTAATGAAACAACTTAATGAATGATTGGTTAGAAAGATATATAGATTAGTTAGAAAAAGTTAGAAAGAAAGAAAGAAAGAGAGAAAGAGAGAGAGAAATAAAGAAAGAAATATTAGTTATTAGTTAAAAAGAAGATACATAGCTTAAAGCTTAAATGAGTATCAAGGGCTTCTGGCAGTTAAACAATTCAAACAGTCTTGGACATTTGGTCAATGAAAGTCTATGGGATTTTTATGATTTTTAATATTAATTTTTAAGAAAACTGAAACTCAAATCAGTCTGAAAAGATATAGCAACTCAAGTCAGAACAGTCTGAAGGTCTGACCCGAGTTTGGTGGTCGTAGCTTTAACGGTCTAGGAGGAGATAGTCTAAAATTTGTCTCAGAAGCGGAAGAAGAACTAGAAAAAGTTCGTCGAGACAAACTTTAAGTTGGCTTGTGAAAGTTTGTATCAGAAAGTTTGAAGAAGTTTAAAGTAGTTTGAAGTTTAAATTAGTTTAAAGTTTAAGGTAGTTTAAAGTGTAAATTAGTTGGAAGTTTAAATTAGTTTAGTTTAAATTAGTTTAAAGTTTTTAAATAGTTTAAAGTTTAAAGTAGTTTAAAGTTTAAAGTATAGTTTAGGGTGTTCTCGGTGGTTGCTATGGGTTTGCTTGGTGGTTGCTAGGGTATTCTGGGTGGTCGCTAGGGTGTTGCTAGGTGGTTGCTAGGGTGTTGCTAGGTGGTTGCTAGGGAGTTCGGGGTTGTTGCTTAGGTGTTGCTAGGGTGTTCTGGATGGTTGCTAGGTGGTTGCTGGGGTGTTCTGGGTGATTTCTAGGTGGTTGCTAGGGTGTTCTAACGCCTTTTGGGTGGTTGCCAGGGTGTTATGGGTGGTTGCTATGGTGTTGCTAGGGTGTTCTAGGCTTTTTTGGGTGGTTGCTATGGTGTTGCTAGGGTGTTTTAAGGTATTTTGGGTGGTTGCTAGGGTGTTCTGGGTGGTTACTATGGTGTTGCTATGGTGTTTTAAGGTATTTTGGGTGGTTGCTAGGGTTTTCTGGGTGGTTGCTAGGCAGTTGCTAGGGTATTCTAGGGTATTTTGGGTGGTTGCTATGGTGTTGCTAGGGTGTTTTAAGGTATTTTGGGTGGTTGCTAGGGTGTTCTGGGTGGTTGCTAGGCGGTTGCTAGGGTGTTCTAGGGTATTTTGGGTGGTTGCTATGGTGTTGCTAGGGTGTTTTAAGGTATTTTGGGTGGTTGCTAGGGTGTTCTGGGTGGTTGCTAGGCAGTTGCTAGGGTGTTCTAGGGTATTTTGGGTGGTTGCTATGGTGTTGCTAGGGTGTTTTAAGGTATTTTGGGTGGTTGCTAGGGTGTTCTGGGTGGTTGCTATGGTGTTGCTAGGGTGTTTTGGGTGGTTGCTATGGTGTTGTAGGGTATTTTGGGTGGTTGCTATGGTGTTGCTAGGTTGTTCTAGGGTATTTTGGGTGGTTGCTATGGTGTTGTAAGGTATGTTGGGTGGTTGCTAGGGTGTTCTGGGTGGTTGCTATGGTGAACTTTTTATGAATTTAAAAGTTCATAAGTGTATGAATTTATGAAAATTCATAAGTGTATGAATTCATGAGTTTATAAGTGTACGAGTGAGTTTAGAGTTTATAAGTTTAAATGAGTACGAGTGAGTTTAGAGTTTATAAGTTTAAATGAGTAAGAGTTCAGAGTTTATTCATTTATGAGTTTGAGTTCATAAGTGTATGAATTCATGAGTTTATAAGTGTACAAGTTTATGAGTTTAGAGTTTATAAGTTTAAATGAGTAAGAGTTCAGAGTTTATTCATTTATGAGTTTGAGTTCATAAGTGTATGAATTCATGAGTTTATAAGTGTACAAGTTTATGAGTTTAGAGTTTATAAGTTTAAATGAGTAAGAGTTTAGAGTTTATTAATTTACGAGTTTAAGAGTTCATAAGTGTTTGAATTCATGAGTTTATATGTGTATGAGTTTATAAGTGTGTGAATTTATGAGTTTAGAGTTTATAAGTTTAAATAAGTTTAAGACTTCAAGTTTAGAGTTCATTAATTTATTATGAGTTTAATAGTTTAAGTGTAGATAGATAAGTGTCATAGATTAGTTTATTAGTTTAAATAAGTCTCAATGGCTCATATAGTATATAGAATGGCAGTTTCATTCAGTCTAGGGCTTCAAGGAGTTTAGATTTGAATTTTTGGCAGTTGAGGAGTTTGAAAATCTGAACATTCCACCATGTTAAGTCAATGGGAGTTTTTTCCGAGTTTGATCGTCATTTTTAGGAAAACAGTAAGTCCGATCAGTTAGAAAAGATATAGCAACTCGAGTCAGAACAGTTTGAGTGTCTGTGCAGAGTTTGGAGTATGTAGAGTTAAAGCTCTAGGAGGAGTTTGATATAGAAATTTCACTGCAAGAAGAAGAAGAACTAGAAAAAGTTTGTCGAGACAAACTTTAAGTTGGCTTGTGAAAGTTTGGACCAATAAGTTTGAAGTTTAAAGTAGTTAGTAGTTTCAATTTTAAAATAGTTTGATGTTTAAATTAGTTTGGAGTTTAAATTAGTTTTAAGTTTAAATTAGTTTAGAGTTGTTTAAAGTATAGTTTGAAGTAATTTAAAGTTGATAGGGTGTTTCTAGTGGGTTGCTAGGGTGTTCTGGGTGGTTGCTAAGGTATTTTAGGTGGTTGCTAGGGTTTTCTGGGTGTTCTGGGTGGTTGCTAGGCAGTTGCTAGGGTGTTCTGGGTGGTTGCTATGGTGTTGCTAGGGTGTTTTAAGGTATTTTGGGTGGTTGCTAGGGTGTTATGGGTGGTTGCTAGGCAGTTGCTAGGGTGTTCTGGGTGGTTGCTAGGGTGTTTTACGGTATTTTGAGTGGTTGCTAGGCAGTTGCTAGGGTGTTCTGGGTGGTTACTATGATGTTGCTAGGGTATTTTGGATGGTTGCTATGGTGTGCCTAGGGTGTTTAAGGTATTTTGAGTTGTTGCTAGGGTATTCTAGGGTATTTTGGGTGGTTGCTATGGTGTTGCTAGGGTGTTTTAAGGTATTTTGGGTGGTTGCTAGGGTGTTCTGGGTGGTTGCTAGGTGGTTGCTAAGGTATTTTGGTTGGTTGCTAGGTTTTTCTGGGTTCTGGGTGGTTGCTATGGTGTTGCTAGGGTGTTAAGGTATTTTGGGTGGTTGCTATGGTGTTGCTAGGGTGTTTTAAGGTATTTTGGGTGGTTGCTAGGCAGTTGCTAGGGTGTTCTGGGTGATTGCTATGGTGTTGCTAGGGTGTTTTAAGGTATTTTGGGTGGTTGCTAGGGTGTTATGAGTGGTTGCTAGGCAGTTGCTAGGGTGTTCTGGGTGGTTGCTATGATGTTGCTAGGGTATTTTGGATGGTTGCTATGGTGTTGCTAGGGTGTTTGAGGTATTTTGAGTTGTTGCTAGGGTGTTCTGAGTGGTTGTTAGGCAGTTGCTAGGGTGTTCTGGCTGGTCGCTATGGTGTTGCTAGGGTGATCTAAGGTTTTTTGGGTGGTTGCTAGGGTGTTCTGGGTGGTTGCTATGGTGAACTATTTATGAGTTTAAAAGTTCATAAGTGTATGAATTCATGAAAGTTCATAAGTGTATGAGTTTATAAGTTTATGAGTTTATCAGTGTATGATTTCATGAGTTCAATTCATGAGTTTATACGCTTATGAGTTTATAAGTGTATGATTTCATGAGTTCATAAGTGTCAAAGTTTATGAGTTTAGAGTTTATAAGTTTAAAAGAGTAAGAGTTCAGAGTTTATTAATTTATGAGTTTAAGAGTTCATAAGTGTATGAATTCATGAGTTTATAAGTGTACAAGTTTATGAGCTCTGAGTTTATAAGTGTATGAATTCATGAGTTCATAAGTGTATGAATTCATGAGTTTATAAGTGTACAAGTTTATGAGTTTATAAGTTTAAATGAGTCTAAGAGTTCAATTTTATAGTTTATTAATTTATTATGAGTTTAAGATTAGATAGATAAATGCAATAGTTAGATGAGTTTATTAGTTTAAATGAGTCTCAATGTCTCATATAGTGTATAGAATGGCAGTTTGATTGAGTCTAGGGCTTCAAGGTATTTAGATTTGAATTTTTGACAGTTGGGGAGTTTGAAAATCTGAACATTCCGCAATGTTAAGTCAATGGGAGTTTTTTCCGAGTTTGATCATCATTTTTAGGAAAACCGTGAGTCCAAACAGTTAGAAAAGATATAGCAACGCGAGTCAGAACAGTTTGAGTGTCCGTGCCGAGTTTGGAGTATGTGGAGTTAAAGCTCTAGGAGGAGATAGAGTTGGAAATTTTAGGCTCAGAAGAATAATAATAACTAGAATGTACATTTCCGGAAGAAAAAGTGAAGTGGTGCTTGCAGTGGCAAAACTCACCACTCGGTTGCTAGGGTGTGGTACATGATTGCATACGAGCCAACAAACATATCTGTACGATGTTCTGGTGCTGAGATATGGCTTATTCATGTTGTTCAGGTGGTTGCTAGGGTGTTTTGGGTGGTTTCTAGGGTATTCTGGGTGGTTGCTAGGGCGTTGCTAGGGTATTCTGGGTGGTTGCTAGGGTGTTCTGGGTGGTTGCTAGGCGGTTGCTAGGGGGTTGCTAGGCGGTTGCTAGGGTGTTCTGGGTGGTTGCTAGGGTATTCTGGGTGGTTGCCAGGGCGTTGCTAGGCGGTTGCTAGGGTGTTCTGGGTGGTTGCTATGGCGTTGCTAGGGTATTCTGGGTGGTTGCTAGGCGGTTGCTTGGGTGTTCTGGGTGGTTGCTATGGTGTTGCTAGGATATTTTGGGTGGCTAGGGCGTTGCTAGGCAGTTGCTAGGGTATTCTTGGTGGTTGCTAGGGCATTGCTAGGCGGTTGCTAAGGTGTTCTGGGTGGTTGCTATGGTGTTGCTAGGTGGTTGCTAGGGTATTCTGGGTGGTTGCTATGGCATTGCTAGGCGGTTGCTAGGGTATTCTGGGTGGTTGCTAGGCGGTTGCTAGGGTGTTCTGGGTGGTTGCTAGGCGGTTGCTAGGGTATTCTGGGTGGTTGCTATGGTGTTGCTAGGCAGTTGCTAGGGTATTCTGGGTGGTTGCTAGGTGGTTGCTAAGGTATTCTGGGTGGTTGCTATGGTGTTACTAGGTGGTTGGTAGTTGTCACAGATGGTTACTATTGGAGTTCTTAACACTTTCTTGGCATGATTTAGCACTACCTAATCGCTATTAGCATGTAGCTATTCACAGCTAGCATGTGTAGCATGTTGGAAGCCCTGTTTGCTAGCATGAGTCAAAAGAGCCAAACCACATCTCTATACGATGTTCTGATGCAGAGATATAGGTCTTGCAAAATGGTTGCTAGGGTACTCTGTTTGGTCGCTAGGGAATGGCTTGGCAGCTGCCAGTCATCAAAGTCCAAAGGTTGCTTGTCAGTATGAATGATATAAACCAACTCCCATGCCTCTGTGACATTCAGAATGGAAGATATCCCTCTATAGATTTTAGTTGCTAAGGTGCTCGACAATGGTTGCTAGGGAGGGGCTAGGAAGTGTTGAGGGGATTCATGATTGGCTGTGTGCTGCCCCGAGTCAAACGAGACCACCCTTGTGTTTCTATGACACTTCTATAAGGAGATATTGTTTTGCCCTCTTTCAATGGAAGTCTATGGGACTTGTTGCTAAGGTGCTCTAAATGGTTGCTAGGGCGTGGCTTAATAGCTTCACAATGATCCTGAGAGACTGATTGGTCATCTGAGAAAAATGAGCCCGTCCCCTTGTCTCTATGACACTGTGATCCAGAGCTATGTTCAATACAAAATCCCTATGCAATGTGTAGGACGGCCCATTTCATGTGCCGTCCTACACCATAGTAAGTCAATGGGGCAAATTTGAGCAGCTCCTGCCCCCCAGGGGTGCAACTTTTACCCCATTGTGAGGTATGTTCTTACAGAGCCTGCCAGCCTCTTCAAATGTGGTAAATTGCAAGTTTCTGAGAAATCATTGGTCAGTGCTACGAGTCGTCAAAGTTTGTGGCAATGTTAAGTCTATGGGATTTTTTTTACCCAATGATTTGCCCCTGGGGCAAACACCGTACCCCCGATCGGTAAGAAAAGTCACAGCACACCTCTCCTCAATAATCCGCACAATTTGACGCCTCAATCAGGGGTCTGTGATGTCGGCGTGTATTTTTTAACAGATGATTACTATGGAGTTTTTAAAAGGAGTTTTTATAGAGTTATTTAGTATGGCACGAGGCCTGCGGCCTGGTGCCTATCGCCCACGGTTGCTAGGCTGCTGTAACTGGTTGCTATGGTGTGGCTATGAAGATTTTAGGCTATTACTTATTGGTTGCTTGATAAAATAAATCCTCTGAGGGAGAGAGAGAGGGAGAGAAACGCAGGGGTGTCAGGCGCTTTGTGTCTGTGTGTGTGAAAAAGTCGGTTGGGATTTGAATTTCTGAACATTCCGCAATGTTAAGTCAATGGGACTTTTTTGGCCGCTTTTTCGTCCGCTGTGCGATCATCGTACACCCGATCGCTTAGAAAAGTCATAGCACACCTCTCCTCAATGAGCCGGTCGATTTGACGCCTCACTCAGGGGTCTGTGGCAAACTTTTGTGTGGAATAAGAATAATAACTAGAAAAATTGCATTTCCTGCGGAACATGCGTGTGAATGCTTGAAATGCTTAAATGAAATGCACAAACTGCAAAATATTGCTAAACAAGCTGAGATGCACAAACAACTGCAAAACAGAGCAAAAATGCAAAAAAAGCTTAATTCAAATGCATTAATAAGCTGAAATGCAAAAAAGATAAAAAAAAATTGTAGAAAACTAAAGAGTTTAATTAGAGAGGTAGAGAAGTAGACAGAGGTAAATAAATAAAGGGGTAGAGAAAGAGACAGAGGTAGAGAAGTAAAGGAGAACAACAAAAGAAAGGTAGAGAAAGACAGAGGGATAGACAGATAGATAGATAGATAATTTGGACACAGAAAGTCAAATAGTTAGACAGGCAGATAGATAGAAGAGGATAAAAGGAGGAGTAGAAAGGAGAAGAAGAGATTAGGAAAGGAGGGGGGAAGAGGAGGACAGGAGGAGTAGAGGATGGAAGGAGGAGAAGAGGAGGGAAGAGGGAGGGAGAACAGGAGAAGCAGAAGCATAAATGCAACAAAAACCTATAGTAATTAAAGTTCCTTCAGAAAAGAGCTCAGTGACTGTCCACCAATCAGAACACAGGAGCAATTATGTGTGTCTCCCTTTGATCTGTGCTAATCAACATCACCTGTGCAATCAGCTTTCCTATTTAGACAGAGGCCAAAATTGCTGATACTTGGCCTCAAACAAACCTCCCTAGAGACAAAACTATAGGTTGTATCGGCGAAATGACTTGACCGTGAGCGAGACAAGGCCTTTGTGAACGATGTGATGTATTTTTCGTGTGGATGGAGTTGAAAAAAGCGACCACTTTGGCAAGTTGAAAAACTGGTCCGTAATGCTCTGATCACTAAAGTTTGACCTGAATTTATAATTGCTGCCAATGGAGGATTGTCTGTCACTCTTGTCCTTTGGAAGGACACAGAGGAAAAAGTGTAAATCCGAGGGATTTACTAAACACACGTGAGGAACCACAACAAAAATACCTACGTTTCAAGTATAATTACATGCCCGAAGAGTTAAAATTGTGGCCAGGCCAGCGATATAACAATTATTTTTTACGATTAATTTTCAAGCTGGCTCACTCTAGCGGATGACATCACGTGCTCTAGCTCTGAACAGTCTCTCTCATCCGCACTTGAATGTTAAAAAAAATGAACAAAAAGCTTAGTTTAAAAATTATAAAAGGTATAAAAAAGAAAAATAATAGCACACAAGTCATTGAAAAGCTGAACATTTTGATACTTGAATGGTTTTTGTAGCACAAAGTAGAGAGGAGTTGAAAGCGACCACGGAAGAATACGGAATAATAATAAAGATTTGGATTTCAATAGTGTGAATGCTCTAAGATGGATTAGTTAGAGAGAAAGAAAGATAGATTAGTTAGAAAGAAAGAAAGATTAGTTAGAAAAAAAGAAAGAAAGATTAGAAAGAAAGAAAGATTAGGTAGAAAGAAACATTAGGTAGAAAGAAAGATTATGTAGAAAGAAAGAAAGATTGGTTACTAGGGCGTTGCTAGGCGGTTGCTAGGGTATTCTGGGTGGTTGCTATGGTGTTGCTAGGTGGTTGCTAAGGTATTCTGGATGGTTGCTAGGTTGATAGGCGGTTGCTAGGATGTTCTGGGTGGTTGCTAGGGTGTTCTGAGTGGTTGATAGGCGGTTGCTAGGGTATTCTGGGTGGTTGCTAGGGTGTTGCTAGCTGGTTGCTAAGGTATTCTGGATGGTTGCTAGGGTGTTGCTAGGTGGTTGCTAAGGTGTTCTGGGTGGTTGCTAGGCGGTTGCTAAGGTGTTCTGGGTAGTTGCTAGGCAGTTGCTAGGGTGTTCTGGGAGGTTGCTAGGCGGTTGCTAAGGTATTCTGGATGGTTGCTAGGGTGTTGCTAGGGTGTTGCTTGGTGGTTGCTAGGGTGTTCTGGGTGGTTGCTAGACGGTTGCTAGGGTGTTCTGGGTGGTTGCTAGGGAATTCTGGGTGGTTGCTAGGGCGTTGCTAGGCAGTTGATAGGGTATTCTTAACATTTCTTGGCATGATTTAGCACTTACCTAATCGCCATTAGCACGTAGCTATTCACAGCTAGCATGTGTAGCATGTTGGAAGTCCTGTTTGCTAGCATGAGTCAAAAGAGCCAACCTCCATCTCTATACGATGTTCTGATGCAGAGATATAGGTCTTGCAAAATGGTTGCTAGGGTACTCTCTTTGGTTGCTAGGGAGTGGCTTGGCAGCTGCCAATCAAAAAAACTCCAAAGGCTGATTGTCAGAGTGAATGATATAAACCAACCCCCATCTCTATACGATGTTTTGATGCAGAGATATAGGTCTTGCATAACGGTTGCTAGGGTACTCTGTTTGGTTGCTAGGGAAGGCTTGGCAGCTGCCAATCACGAAGCTCCAAAGTCAATGTGAATGTATAAACCAACCCCCATCTCTATACGATGTTTTGATGCAGAGATATAGGTCTTGCAAAATGGTTGCTAGGGTACTCTGTTTGGTTGCTAAGGAGTGGCTTGGCAGCTGCCAATCATGAAACTCCAAAGGCTGCTTGTAACTATAAATGATATAAACCAACTCCCATGCCTCTGTGACATTCAGAATGGAAGATATCCCTCTTTGGATTTTGGTTGCTAAGGTGCTCGACAATGGTCGCTAGGGCGTGGCCAGTAAGTGTTGAGGTGATTCAGGATTGGCTGTTTGCTGGCCCGAGTCAAACGAGCCCACCCTCATGTTTCTATGACACTTATATCCTGAGATATCCTGAGATATATTAGGTAAAGAAAGAAAGTAAAGAAAGAAAGAATAGGTAGAACAAAGAAAGAAAGAAAGAAAGAAAGAAAGAAAGAAAGAAAGAAAGATTGGGTAGCGAGAAAGAGAGAGAAAGAAAGAAAGAAAGAAAGGTAGATTAGGTAGAAAGAAAGAAAGAGAAAGAAAGATTAGTAAGAAAGAAAGAAAGAAAGAAAGAAAGAAAGACAGATAGATTAGTTAGAAAGAAAGAAAGAGAAAGAAAGATAGATAGATTAGGTAGAAAGAAAGATTAGGTAGAAAGAAAGATTAGGTAGAAAGAGAAAGAAAGAAAGATTAGGTAGAAAAAAGAAAGAAAGAAAGAAAGAAAGAAAGAAAAATAAAGGATTAGTTAGAAAGAAAGAAAGATGGATTAGTTAGAAAGAAAGATGGATTAGTTAGAGAGAAAGAAAAAAGATAGATTCGTTAGAAAGAAAGATAGATAGATTAGTTCGAAGGAAAGAAAGATAGATTAGTTAGAAAGAAAGAAAGATAGATTAGTTAGAAAGAAAGAAAGAAAGATTAGGTAGAAAAAAGAAAGAAAGATTAGCTCGAAAGAAAGAAAGATTAGGTAGAAAAAAGAAAGAAAGAAAGATTAGTTAGAAAGAAAGATAGATAGATTAGTTAGAAAGAAAGATTAGGTAGAAAGAGAAAGAAAGAAAGAAAGATTAGGTAGAAAGAAAGATTAGGTAGAAAGAGAAAGAAAAAAAGATTAGGTAGAAAAAAGAAAAGAAAGAAAAATAAAGAAGGATTAGTTAGAAAGAAAGAAAGAAAGATGGATTAGTTGGAGAGAAAGAAAAAAGATAGATTCGTTAGAAAGAAAGAAAGATAGATAGATTAGAAAGAAAGAAAGATAGATTAGAAAGAAAGAAAGAAAGATAGATTAGAAAGAAAGAAAGATTAGAAAGAAAGAAAGAATAGAAAGAAAGATTAGAAAGAAAGAAATATTAGGTAGAGAGAAAGAGAGAGAGAAAGAAAGAAAGATAGATTAGGTAGAAAGAAAGATTAGGAAGAAAGAAAGAAAGATAGATTAGTTAGAAAGAAAGATAGATTAGTTAGAAAGAAAGATAGATTAGTTAGAAAGAAAGATAGATTAGTTAGAAAGAAAGATAGATTATTTAGAAAGAAAGATAGATTATTTAGAAAGAAAGATAGATTAGTTGGAAAGAAAGAAAGATTAGTTCGAAAGAAAGAAAAAGTAGAAAAAATAAAGAAAGAAAGATTAAGTAGAAAAAATAAATAAAGAAAGAAAGATTAGTTAGAAAGAAAGAAAGATAGATTAGTTAGAAAGAAAGAAAGATAGATTAGTTAGAAAGATAGATTAGATAGAAAGAAAGATAGATTAGATAGAAAGAAAGATAGATTAGGTAGAAAGAAAGATAGATTAGGTAGAAAGAAAGATTAGGTAGAAAGAAAGAAATAAATATAGATTAGGTAGAAAGAAAGATTAGGTAGAAAGAAAGAAAGATTAGGTAGAAAGAGAAAGAAAGAAAGATTAGGTAGAAAAAAAGAAAGAAAGAAAGAAAGAAAGAAAGAAAGAAAGAAAGAAAGAAAGAAAGAAAGAAAGAAAATAAAGAAGGATTAGTTAGAAAGAAAGAAAGATGGATTAGTTAGAGATAAAGAAAAAAGATAGATTCGTTAGAAAGAATGAAAGATAGATGGATTAGTTTGAAAGAAAGAAAGATAGATTAGTTAGAAAGAAAGAAAGATTAGAAAGAAAGAAAGATTAGGTAGAAAGAAAGATTAGGAAGAATGGAAAGATTAGGTAGAAAAAAAAGAAAGAATGAAAGAAAGAATGAAAGAAAGAAAGATTAGTTAGAAAGAAAGATAGATTAGTTAGAAAGAAAGAAAGAAAGATAGATTAGTTAGAAAGATAGATTAGTTAGAAAGAAAGAGATTAGAAAGAAAGAAAAATAAAGAAGGATTAGTTAGAAGGAAAGAAAGATGGATTAGTTAGAAAGAAAGAAAGATAGATGGATTAGTTCGAAAGAAAGAAAGATAGATTAGTTAGAAAGAAAGAAAGAAAGATTAGAAAGAAAGAAAGATTAGAAAGAAAGAAAGAAAGATTAGGTAGAGAGAAAGAGAGAGAGAAAGAGAGAAAGAGAGAGAGAAAGAAAGAAAGATAGATTAGGTAGAAAGAAAGATTAGGAAGAAAGAAGGAAAGATTAGGTAGAAAAAAGAAAGAAAGAATGAAAGAAAGATTAGTTAGAAAGAAAGATAGATAGATTAGTTAGAAAGAAAGAAAGATAGATTAGTTAGAAAGATAGATTAGTTAGAAAGAAAGATAGATTAGATAGAAAGAAAGATAGAAATAAAGAAAAATAAAGAAGGATTAGTTAGAAAGAAAGAAAGCTGGATTAGTTAGAGAGAAAGAAAAAAGATAGATTCGTTAGAAAGAAAGAAAGATAGATTAGTTAGAAAGAAAGAAAGATAGATTAGTTAGAAAGAAAGAAAGAGATTAGAAAGAAAGAAAGATTAGGTGGAGAGAAAGAGAGAGAGAAAGAAAGAAAGATTAGGAAGAAAGAAGGAAAGATTAGGTAGAAAAAAGAAAGAAAGATAGATAGATAGATTAGTTAGAAAGAAAGATAGATTAGTTAGAAAGAAAGATAGATAGATTAGTTAGAGAGAAAGAAAAAAGATAGATTCGTTAGAAAGAAAGATAGATAGATTAGTTCGAAAGAAAGAAAGATAGATTAGTTCGAAAGAAAGAAAGATAGATTAGTTAGAAAGAAAGAAAGATAGATAGATTAGTTAGAGAGAAAGAAAAAAGATAGATTCGTTAGAAAGAAAGATAGATAGATTAGTTAGAAAGAAAGAGAGAAAGAAAGATAGATTAGTTAGAAAGAAAGAGAGAAAGAAAGATAGATTAGTTAGAAAGAACGAGAGAAAGAAAGATAGATTAGTTAGAAAGAGAGAAAGAAAGAAAGATTAGTTAGAAAGAAAGAAAGAAAGAGATTAGTTAGAAAGAAAGAAAGATTAGTTAGAAAGAAAGAAAGATTAGTTAGAAAGAAAGAAAGAAAGATTAGTTAGAAAGAAAGATTAGTTAGAAAGAAAGATTAGTTAGAAAGAAAGATTAGTTAGAAAGAAAGAGAGAAAGAAAGATAGATTAGTTAGAAAGAAAGAGAGAAAGAAAGATTAGTTAGAAAGAAAGAGAGAAAGAAAGAAAGATTAGTTAGAAAGAAAGAGAAAGAAAGAAAGATTAGTTAGAAAGAAAGAAAGATTAGTTAGAAAGATTAGTTCGAAAGAAAGATAGATTAGTTTGAAAGAAAGAAAGAAAGATTAGTTAGAAAGAAAGATAGATTAGTTAGAGAGAAAGAAAAAAGATAGATTCGTTAGAAAGAAAGAAAGATAGATTAGTTCGAAAGAAAGAAAGATAGATTAGTTAGAAAGAAAGAAAGATAGATTAGTTAGAAAGAAAGAAAGATAGATAGATTAGTTAGAGAGAAAGAAAAAAGATAGATTTGTTAGAAAGAAAGAAAGATAGATAGATAGATTAGTTAGAAAGAAAGAGAGAAAGAAAGATAGATTAGTTAGAAAGAACGAGAGAAAGAAAGATAGATTAGTTAGAAAGAGAGAAAGAAAGAAAGATTAGTTAGAAAGAAAGAGAGAAAGAGATTAGTTAGAAAGAAAGAAAGATTAGTTAGAAAGAAAGAAAGAAAGAAAGATTAGTTAGAAAGAAAGATTAGTTAGAAAGAAAGATTAGTTAGAAAGAAAGAGAGAAAGAAAGAAAGATTAGTTAGAAAGAAAGAAAGATTAGTTAGAAAGAAAGAGAAAGAAAGATTAGTTAGAAAGAAAGAGAGAAAGAAAGAAAGAAAGAAAGAAAGAAGTACATATAGAATGGTAGTTTAATTGAGTCTATGGCTTCAGCGAGTTTAGATTTGAGTTTTTGTGTTGTACACTACTGGGCCACCGTAGTCTTGGCTCAATTTGAACATGTTGCAATGAAAGTCAATGGGATTTTTATGGTTTTTAATATTCATTTTTAAGAAATCTGAAAGTCACATCAAAAAGAAAAGTAATAGCACACAAGTCATTTAAAAGCTGAACATTTTGATAGTTGAATGGTTTTTGTAGCACAAAGTAGAGAGGAGAAGAAAGCGACCACGGAAGAATACGGAATAATAATAAAGATTTGGATTTCAATAGTGTGAATGCTTGAAGCATTCACACTAATAACTAGAAAAATTGCATTTCCTGCGGAACATGCGTGTGAATGCTTGAAATGCTTAAATGAAATGCACAAACAACTGCAAAATATTGCTAAACAAGCTGAGATGCACAAACAACTGCAAAACAGACCAAAAATGCAAAAAAAGCTTAATTCAAATGCATTAAGCTGAAATGCAAAAAAAGATTAAAAAAAATTGTAGAAAACTAAAGAGTTTAATTAGAGAGGTAGAGAAGTAGACAGAGGTAAATAAATGAAGGGGTAGAGAAAGAGAGAGGTAGAGAAGTAAAGGAGAACAACAAAAGAAAGGTAGAGAAAGACAGAGGGATAGATAGATAGATAGATAATTTGGACACAGAAAGTCAAATAGTTAGACAGGCAGATGGATGGAAGAGGATAAAAGGAGGAGTAGAAAGGCAGATGGATAGAAGAGGATAAAAGGAGGAGTAGAAAGGAGAAGAAGAGATTAGGAAAGGAGGGGGAAGAGGAGGACAGGAGGAGTAGAGGATGGAGGGAGGAGAAGAGGAGGGAAGAGGGAGGGAGAACAGGAGAAGCAGAAGCATAAATGCAACAAAAACCTATAGTAATTAAAGTTCCTTCAGAAAAGAGCTCAGTGACTGTCCACCAATCAGAACACAGGACCAATTATGTGTGTCTCCCTTTGATCTTGTCTAATCAACATCACCTGTGCAATCAGCTTTCCTATTTAGACAGAGGCCAAAATCGCTGATACTTGGCCTCGAACAAACCTCCCTAGAGACAAAACTATAGGTTGTATCGGCGAAATGACCTGACCGTGAGCGAGACAAGGCCTTTGTGAACGATGTGATGTATTTTTTGTGTGGATAGAGTTGAAAAAAGCGACCACTTTGGCAAGTTAAAAAAACTGGTCCGTAATGCTCTGATCACTAAAGTTTGACCTGAATTTATAATTGCTGCCAATGGAGGATTGTCTGTCACTCTTGTCCTTTGGAAGGACACAGAGGAAAAAGTGTAAATCCGAGGGATTTACTAAACACACGTGAGGAACCACAACAAAAATACCTACGTTTCAAGTATAATTACATGCCCGAAGAGTTAAAATTGTGGCCAAGCCAGCGATATAAAAATTATTTTTTACGATTAATTTTCAAGCTGGCTCACTCTAGCAGATGACATCACGTGCTCTAGCTCTGAACAGTCTCTCTCATCCGCACTTAAATGTTAAAAAAAATGCACAAAAAGCTTAATAGTTTAAAAATTATAAAAGGTATAAAAAAGAAAAATAATAGCACACAAGTCCTTGAAAAGCTGAACATTTTGATACTTGAATGGTTTTTGTAGCACAAAGTAGAGAGGAGTTGAAAGCGACCACGGAAGAATACGGAATAATAATAAAGATTTGGATTTCAATAGTGTGAATGCTTGAAGCATTCACACTAATAATAAGTATACAGAAGAACACTAGTGATGCCTTGCTCTCAGCAAGCACCACTAACTAGAAAAAGTTCGTCGAGACAAACTTTAAGTTGGCTTGTGAAAGTTTGGACCAGAAAGTTTAAAGAAGTTTAAAGTAGTTAGAAGTTTAAATTAGTTTAAAGTTTAAAGTAGTTTGAAGTTTGAAGCTTATATTGGTTGCTAGGGTGTTCTGGGTGGTTGCTAGGCAGTTGCTAGGGTGTTCTGGGTGGTTGCTATGGTGTTCTAGGCTATTTTTGGTGGTTGCTTTGGTGTTGCTAGGATGTTTTAAGGTATTTTGGGTGGTTGCTAGGGTGTTCTGTGTGGTTGCTATGGTGTTGCTAGGGTGTTCTAAGGTATTTTGGGTGGTTACAAGGGTGTTCTGGGGGTTGCTAGGGTGCTCTGGGTGGTTGCTATGGTGTTCTAAGTTATTTTTGTTGGTTGCTATGGTGTTGCTAAGGTGTTGTAAGGTATTTTGGGCGGTTGCTAGGGTGTTCTAAGGTATTTTGGTTGGTTGCTAGGGTGTTCTAGGTGGTTGCTAGGGTGTTGCTAGGGTATTTTGAGCGGTTGCTTGGGTGTTCTGGGAAGTTGCTATGGTGAACTATTTATGAGTTTTAAAGTTCATAAGTATGAATTCATGAGAGTTCATAAGTTTATGAATTCATGAGTTTCTATGTTTATGAGTTTAAAAGTGTATAAATTCATGAGATTATTAGTTTAAATGAGTAAAAGTTCAGATTTATTCATTTATGAGTTTAGAGTTTATAAGTTTAAATGAGTAAGTGTCCAGAGTTTATTAATTTATGAGTTTAATAGTTTATGAGAGTTTATAAGAGTATGAGTTTATGAATTTAGAGTTAATGAGTTTAGAGTTTATAAGTTTAAAGGTATTGTAGGTAGAAATCCCCAAAAAAACTTTTTTCCAATTTTTTTCAAACTGTCTTTATATATCAATGCATAATTAAAATGTAAGTACTCTGGAAAAGAAATTATAAAAATCGAGTGTCTGTAGTTCTCTCAGGACTGTAATAAACACAGCTCATTATTCCATTCGGGACGAAAGAAATGATTGGCTGGGGCGACTGTCACTCTCCCTCGCTACCATGGATACCACCTCTGCTGATACAGGAGCAGCCCAAATGCGCGCACCCGTTCGAAGAGGCACGGAAGCTAGTAATAACAATTATGGCAGAGAAAGAAGTCAAAATTCTCAGTAACGTTACCTGCATATAGAGGCAGCGAAGTCAAACAAGTTAAAAAAGAAAGACAGTATTTGAAAAGGCTATGAACAAAAAGTCTTTGGATAAATAAAGAAATCATACGAGAGTCAATATCGGTGTGGCTTTCCAGCGGTGGCGACAACTGAGGGAGTAAGGGGCTGAAAAGTGACTCCATGATGGCTTTATTTCTGCTGGACAGGTAATCTTGCTGTTTTCATTTTGATGGCATTTATTTTTTCATGAAGCATGTATCACTAGCACACGTAACTACCTAATATAGCTACCTAACGTTACGTTTTTAAAGCTGTTTTGTTTAATTTCGCCAAATCTAACTAGGTTAAAAAGTTTAGGGGATCTATTTTTATACCTAGCTTTACCCTCTGCCTAAACTTTGTTCCTATGTTCACGTGAACTCTTCCTGCTCCGTTTTTTCACGTTTGGTTTGTTGTTATAATACTCTACATATGTTTACCTATGTCTTTATGTTGTATCTGTATGTGCTATACAATATATGTTGTGTGTGTGTGTTATATTATCTTGTGTCTGCAATGCAGTTATGAGAAGGTGTTTGAGTGTATGTTACTCAGTTTATCTGTAAACAATCTTATGTTATAAATCTTTCAAATTCACCTTCACCACAGTGTAACTGATAGTAACGGCAAACGTGTATCAATGAAGCTATTTATAGCTTTGCCTTATATTGAGTTTGATTCCGTTACGAGCTAGTAAAATATTTTCAACTTTACCAGTATCGATATGCGAGCTTGATAGTGAGTACTAACAGCCATGTTTATTGTTTATATTCATACTGATAAAGTTAGTTATTTTATTACTTGTGATTCTGACATGATGTCACTACATCTGGTAAAGCTGGTAAACGCGTCCGACTCTTCCAGCTGAGCGAACGGCCGGGATCGCGCGTTCATGTGTTTTGGGGGCGTGGCTTTGGAAGGAGCCGAGAAGGGAGGGGGTGGGAGTTAATGGAATAATGAGCTGTGTTTATTGCAGTCCTGAGAGGACTACAGACACTCGATTTTTATAATTTTTTTTTCCAGAGTACTTACATTTTAATCATGCATTGATATATAAAGACAGTTTAAACAAATTTGGACAAAAAGTATTTTTGTGGATTTCTACCTACAATACCTTTAAATGAGTCTAAGAGTTCAATTTTAGAGTTTATTAATTTATTATGAGTTTAAGATTAGATAGATAAGTGCAATAGTTAGATGAGTTTATTAGTTTAAATGAGTCTCAATGGCTCATATAGTGTATAGAATGGCAGTTTGATTCAGTCTAGGGCTTCAAGGTATTTAGATTTGAAATTTTGACAGTTGGGGAGTTTGACAGTCTGAACATTCAGCAATGTTAAGTCAATGGGATTTTCAAATGATTTTTTCCGAGTTTTGATCGTCACTTTTAGGAAAACCGTAAGTCCGATCAGTTAGAAAAGATATAGCAACTCGAGTCAGAACAGTTTGAGTGTCTGAGCCGAGTTTGGAGTATGTGGAGTTAAAGCTCTAGGAGGAGTTAGAGTCAGAATTTTTTCCGCTCAGAAGAATAATAATAACTAGAATGTACATTTCCAGAAGAAAATGTGAAGTGGTGCTTGCAGTGGCAAAACTCGCCACACGGTTGCTAGAGTGTGGTACATGATTGCATACGAACCAACAAACATGTCTGTACGATGTTTTGGTGCTGAGATATGGCTTATTCATGTGTTCAGGTGGTTGCTAGGGCATTGCTAAGGTGTTCTGAGTAGTTGCTAGGGTATTCTGGGTGGTTGCTAGGGTATTCTGGGTGGTTGCTAGGTAGTTGCTAGGGTGTTCCGGTGGTTGCTATGGTGTTGCTAGGCGGTTGCTAGGGTATTCTGGGTGGTTGTTAGGGCATTGCTAGGCAGTTGCTAGGGTATTCTTGGTGGTTGCTAGGGCGTTGCTAGGCGGTTGCTAGGGTGTTCTGGGTGGTTGCTATGGTGTTGCTAGGTGGTTGCTAGGGTATTTTGGGTGGTTGCTATGGCGTTGCTAGGGTATTCTGGGTGGTTGCTAGGCGGTTGCTAGGGTGTTCTGGGTGGTTGCTAGGCGGTTTCTAGGGTATTCTGGGTGGTTGCTATGGTGTTGCTAGGTGGTTGCTAGGGTATTCTGGGTGGTTGCTATGGCGTTGCTAGGGTATTCTGGGTGGTTGCTAGGCGGTTGCTAGGGTGTTCTGGGTAGTTGCTAGGCGGTAGCTAGGGTATTCTGAGTGGTTGCTAGGGCGTTGCTAGGCGGTTGCTAGGGTGTTCTGGGTGGTTGCTATGGTGTTGCTAGGCGGATGTTAGGGTATTCTGGGTGGTTGCTAGGGCGTTGCTAGGTGGTTGCTAAGGTATTCTGGGTAGTTGCTATGGTGTTACTAGGTGGTTGGTAGTTGTCACAGATGGTTACTATTGGAGTTCTTAACACTTTCTTGGCATGATTTAGCACTTACCTAATCGCTATTAGCATGTAGCTATTCACAGCTAGCATGTGTAACATGTTAGAAGTCCTGTTTGCTAGCATGAGTCAAAAGAGCCAACCTCCATCTCTGTACGATGTTCTGATGCAGAGATATAGGTTTTGCAAAATGGTTGCTAGGGTACTCTATTTGGTTGCTAGGGAGTGGCTTGGTAGCTACCAAACATGAAACTCCAAAGGCTGCTTATCATTATGAATGATATAAACCAACTCCCATGCCTCTGTGACATTTAGAATGGAAGATATCCCTCCATTGATTTTGGTTGCTAAGGTGCTCGACAATGGTTGCTAGGGAGGGGCTAGGAACTGTTGACATGATTCATGTTTGGCTGTTTGCTGCCCAGAGTCAAACTTGTGTTAACCCCATCTCTATATGATGTTCTGATACAGAGATATAGGTCTTGCATAATGGTTGCTAGGGTAATCTTTTTGGTTGCTAGGGAGTGGCTTGGCAACTGCCAATCATGAAACTCCAAAGGCTGGTTGACAGTATGTATGATATAAACCAACTCCCATGCCTCTGTGACATTCAGAATGGAAGATATCCCTCTATGGATATTGGTTGCTAAGATGCTCGACAATGGTTGCTAGGTAGGGGCTAGGAAGTGTTGATATGATTCATGATTGGCTGTTTGCTGCCCCGAGTCAAACGAGACCACCCTTGTGTTTCTATGACAATTCAGTCCGGAGATATCAATTTGATCTCTTTCAATGGAAGTCTATGTAACTTGTTGCTAAGGTGCTCTAAATGGTTGCTAGGGCATGGCTTAATAGCTTCACAATAATCCTGAGAGACTGATTGGTCGTCTGAGTAAAATGAGCCCGCCCCCTTGTCTCTATGACACTGTGATCCAGAGCTATGTTCAATACAAAATCTCTTAGCAATGTGTAGGACGGCCCATCCTACACCATAGTAAGTCAATGGGGCAACTTTGAGCAGCTCCTGCCCCCCAGGGGTGCAACTTTTACCCCATTGTGAGGTATGTTCTTACAGAGCCTGTCAGCCTCTTCAAATGTGGCAAATCACACGTTTCTGTGAAATCTGATTTCTGAGCTATGACTCGTCAAAGTTTGTTGCAATGTTAAGTCTATGGGATTTTTTTGGGCGCTTTTTTGCCCCTGGGGCAATTACCGTACCCCCGATCTCTTAGAAAAGATGTAGCACACTTCTCCTCAATAAGCCACACGATTTGGCGCCTCACTCAGGGGTCTGTGATGTCAGAATGTATTTTTTATAACATAGTAAAAGATAGTTACTATAGAGTTATTATAGAGTTCTTAAAATCTTTATTAACGAGTGCCTGCGGCCTCGTGCCTATGGCCTACGGTTGCTAGGGTGCTGTAATTGGTTGCTAGGGTGAGGCTATGAAGATTTTAGGCCATTACTTATTGGCTGCTTGATAATATAAATCCTCTGAGGGAGAGAGAGAGGGAGAGAAATGCAGGGGTGTCAGGCCCTTTGTGTCTGTGTGTGTGAAAAAGTCGGTTGGGATTTGAATTTCTGAACATTCCGCAATGTTAAGTCAATGGGATTTTTTTGGCCGCTTTTTCGTCCGCTGTGCGAACATCGTACACCCGATCGCTTAGAAAAGTCATAGCACACCTCTCCTCAATGAGCCGCACGATTTGACGCCTCACTCAGGGGTCTGTGACAAACGGTGCAGGAGGAGTTACGCGCCAAACTTTGTGTGGAATAATTTTTGCAAGGTAACACTAGTGTTGCCTTGCCTTTGGCAAGCACCACTAGTAAGTTTAAATAGGATTTCAGTAAGTTGGCTCTCACAAGCCAACTTAACTAGAAAAAGTTCGTCGAGACAAACTTTAAGTTGGCTTGTGAAAGTTTGGACCAGAAATTTTAACCCTCATGTGGTGTTCAAAACCCTATAACACCTCTGTTCTTCCCGGGTCAAAATGACCAGCCTATAAAAAATAGCTTATAAATCACTCATTATACCATATTTTCACCCAATCTTGGATTCAATCTTTTTGTCAACTTGTTCTCTTTCAATTAGGACTGGTTTTATATTTCTATTTGCATCTGATTAATCGTGGGCCTCATTTATCTAAGAGTAGGCATCTCATTTTATTCGTAAAAAAAGCATTATTTTTGAATATTTTTGAATAATTTTGGAAATATTAAATAAAATATTTTAAAATGTTGGCAGTGTTGATCACACTAGTCTACTTTAATGTTTCATCAGGAAGTTTGTTTTGAAAAACTTTTATTTTGTAAAAAATGGCACATAGTCACACTTGTGGTCTTCCCGGGTCAAAATGACCGGCCTATAAAAAATAGCTTATAAATCACTCATTATACCATATTTTCACCCAATCTTGGATTCAATCTTTTTGTCAACTTGTTCTCTTTCAATTAGGACTGGTTTTGTTCTCTTTCAATTAGGACTGGTTTTGTATTTAATTTTCAAACGGTTTAACCCTTTAGCTGTCACCCCCCCCTTTTTTCGCATAGACAAAAAAATCACTATACAAACTTAAATGGTTGTAATTCAAGAATGCTTTGGAATATAGACATATGGTTTGTCTTGTTTTTAAGAAGAAATTTGCCAGATTATTGTAGAAGTGAAATAAATTATGAAAGTGAAACAGAAAAAAAGTTATATTAGTTTGAGTTTATGAAAATATAGAATGTAAAAATATTATTATTTATATAATATATATATATATATATATATATATATATATATATATATATATATATATATATATATATATATATATATATATATAACAAAATATATTTTACTCAAACTGCTAGAAAATTAAAGCCAAAAATCTAAACAAGTTGTGTTCCAAATTTTAGGTAGATCTCAAAAAATGAGCTTTCAGTGAGATTTTATTTGGGTGCAGTACCAAACTTTTTCACTAGATGGACAGCCAGCTTCCTTACTGACCATAAGGGCGTCTCCTTTTTCATATATGTTTTGAGTGATCTGAACCATTATTTCCATAATTTCATACAATTTATGAAGTATACATCCTGTTCAGAAATAGTATGGGTGTTTTGGCAGTATTTGATTTGATTTCAACCTCTAATAAACATAAAAAGAGCACATATGTGCGTTATAGCTCGCTGCTGCCTCACAAATCGAGAATCCATAATATTTTTCTTTATATTCTAAACATTTTCAGACCTTTTTTTCTCATAAAATTTAATTGGTGTTATCTTTTGAACTCTTGGCATGAAAACAAACTGAGGTTTCAACCAATATTTCATGATTTTTCATGTTTATTTCTATTTCAAAATAAAGGCCTAAACACGCCTAATGAATATGAAATATTCTTGTTGCAAATTGATAAATTATTGCTCCTCTGTAATTTATTTTAAAAAACAGCCACCAAATATGAAAACTATAGATTGTAAGCTTTCAAATGATGTATAGTTTGTCAATATTACTTTAGGTTTTTACTAAGATATTATTGTTCTAAATATATATGGGCAAGCGTCCCACCTGTGGGACGGTGACAGTTTTGTAGGAGTCATTTATCCGAGCTTATGCACTTCAGTTTTTGAGTGAAAAAAGCATTATTTGTTAATAATTTTGGCAATATTGAGTAAAATATGAAAAAAAATTGCACTGTTGATCACACTTGTCTACTTTAATATTTAAAAATGCTTTTGTTAGTCACTTGCATGTGTTCACACAGAGACCCGGTGTTTGATGTTTTGGTTAGTTCATAATTTGGAAAACTGAAAGAATATGAACAGTGTTTGATATGTGTTCTCTATATGACAGCGTTAATGTGTTGTCTTGTTTGTCACAATGGTGACAATGATTTGTCAGGGAACAGCACAAGTGTTACTGTGCACCCCTTTTCTGAAAATAAAAGCATTTCAAAATACAAGTCTTGTGTTTTGTAATCTTCTAAATTCACTTTCAATGGCCGGCCATTTTTGACTGGGAACACCACAAGTGTGACTCACTTGTACAATTTTGTACAAAATAAAAGAATTTAAAAAGAAATTTCCTGGTTAAACATTAAAGTAGACTAGTGTGATCAACAGTGCAATTTTTTTTTTCATATTTTACTCAATATTGCCAAAATTATTAACAAATAATGCTTTTTTCACTCAAAAACTAAGGTGCATAAGCTCGGATAAATGACTCATTTTGACCCGGGAATACCACAAGTGTGACTATGTACCATTTTTTACAAAATAAAAGTTTTTCAAAACAAACTTCCTGGTGAAACATTAAAGTAGACTAGTGTGAACAACAGTACCAATTTTCTAAAAAAAATAAATAAATAATAAATCCAAAATTATATAAAAAAAAATTTTTTTTTACTCAAAAATTAGATGCCTACTCTTAGATAAATGAGGCCCACGATTAATCAGATGCAAATGAAAATACAAAACCAGTCCTAACTGAAAGAGAACAAGTTGACAAAAAGATTGAATCCAAGATTGGGTGAAAATATGGTATAATGAGTGATTTATAAGTATTTTTTATAGGCCGGTCATTTTGACCCGGGAAGACCACAAGTGTAACAAGGTAACAACCCCCCCCCCTAAAAAAGTAAGAAAATTTTCAAAAAACATTTGAGAAGTAGTTCCCTTTCGAGAGGTCTCTCCTATTGCGTAAGTAGCTTACGCTATGGGAAAACTCCTTTTCTCGAGAATATTGAAGTCTTTATGTAAAACGCATTGCAGCTGCACAGCTGACAGCAATGAACGAAGGAACTCGGTCATTGGCTGTGCTGCGGCAACTTGCTTGAACCAATGACGGGGCGACTCTGAATGCGCGACCAATGAGCGCGCTTCGCGCCTGCGCGCGTCAGAGCCCGCCAAGATGGGCGTGGCCAAGCTATATATTGGGCGCCCCGTCATGAGAGTTCTTTAGATTTAATCTCCTTCAGCGAACACCTTCTTCGCTGGATCCTCCGGATTATTGGAAGCCTTCGCCGCCGTGGAAAAGCATACCAGCGGGATTGCTACGAGGACGTCGGCACCTTCAGCCGCCTTCAAGCACCTCCTACTGAGCCATCCGGCGCGCCATATACGCAAGTATTTTACATCTGTCCGCCCCGCGACATTTGTGAAAGAGCAAATTTCCATTAAGGCGTTGTTTCAAATGCCTTCCTGCGCGTCGTGCAGAGACCTTCTCCCGGACGGGGATCGTCACATCATCTGCGCTCGCTGCCTGGGCCGTGACCACGCAGAAGCTGCATTGACCAAGGGCGGATGCCCGGAATGTGATGACCTGGGTCTCTCCGCACTACGGGCTCGCCTCGCCGCTTTCGCCGTGAGCGAGCCCATCGCCACCCCTCTGTTTGAGCCGCGCACTAAGAAAAAGCGCCGCTCACAGAGGCTTCCTGAACCTGAGCTCAGTGACGTCACGCCGAGCCAGTCTCCGCGTGCTTCACCGCCGCTCTTGCCTTCCCCACCGCCGGTTCAGTTCACCCAGCCGGACCCACACCCCTCTGGCAGAGCGGTGGGCCTTGTGACTTTCGGCGCGTCCGAGGACGACGGGGGAATGGACGACAGCTTGTCCATCGACGCTGCATCGGACGACTGGCCGGGCTCCACTCTCGACCCCGCCCCGTCGACGCTAGCTAGCACGAGCGGGGGCTCCACTATGGATACTGAGATTATCCGTGTCCTCTCTAAGGCCGTGGAAGACCTCGGGCTCGATTGGTCTTCTCCCGAAGAGCCAACCCGGAGCCGACTGGATGAGTGGTTTCTGCAGGGGCGCCAGCAGGCCCCTCGGCAAAGGCCTTCTCCCTTCTTCCCGGAAGTTCACGACGAACTCACCAAGTCGTGGAAAGCCCCCCACTCTGCGCGCCTAAAGCCTTCTTTTTCTTCTTCGCTCTCCTCAGTGGACGGCGCGAAGGAAAGAGGCTACGAGGGAACGCCGCCCCTCGAGGAGGCCGTGGCCAATCATCTCTGCCCGCCCTCCACCTCCGGATGGAAAGCCAAAGCTTCCCACCCCTCGAAACCCTGCCGCACTACCTCTGCTCTCGCCGGTCGCGCCTACGCCGCCGCCGGCCAAGCTGCATCAGCGCTTCACTCAATGGCGGTACTTCAAGTGTTCCAAGCCAAGCTTCTCCGCTCTATGGACGAGTCTGGCCCCGAACCCGAAGCCTTCAGGGACTTACGCAGCGCGACTGATATAGCTCTGCGAGCCACGAAGGCCACCGCCCAGTCCATCGGCCGTGCTATGGCTAATTTGATTGTTCTCGAGCGCCATCTGTGGCTGACTCTGACTGAAATGAAGGACGCGGATAAGGCGCCATTTCTCTATGCGCCTATCTCCACCAGCGGGCTGTTTGGACCGGCGGTTAAAGGTTTCGCCGAACGCTTCACTGAGGCCCAGAACGCTTCACAAGCTATGCGTCATTTCCTGCCAAAGCGCTCCAGCTCATCGCAGAGCAGACAGAGACCGCCGCAGCCGCAGCGGGCTAGAACAGCCCCCACCGCCTCTCAGCCCGCGCCTCAGGCTGACGCTCGACGCCGCTCGCGCTCTCACAACCGCAAGCCGCCTCCTGAGCGACGGGGTCCTCGGCCCAAGATTGTGCTGAACCCTGAGCCTCGAAAGCCGTCCTAGCCACAGAAATGAGAAGAGAGAGTACGTGTCTCACAAAAGCCGGACCACTCTCTCCGCAAAAGCTCAAACATTACCCAGTCCCCTTACAGGCGGCTGGATATGTCCATACAGCAGTCAATGGGCCAGTCACAGAGCTCGCTCACCTGCAAACAAACGCCGTTTTTACGGCGACGCACAGAAAACACAAAAAGAGTCTTTTTCTGCCTGCATCACTAAGGGTTCACATGTCCACAAAGTGTGCATTCCCAGATACTGTCAAAACAGTGCCAAATTCATTCCCAGCTCAGGCTGTGCTTCCCATGAATGTAGATCACGTGCCTACGGTCATGTACGCACCACTACACACAAGCACTGTTCACACAGTTATAAATTCATCCCCAGTAAAAGCGGGAAACATTATAAAAGTGACGCGTGTGCCTACCACTGTTTATGCACCCCCACTTATAAACACTGCCCTTACAGTGTCAAACAAAACCTCAGCTCAGGCTGCGAGTTTTACAAACACAGCGCGCACTGTTGTAATCACACACGCGCCCATTCACTCAGCTGCTCAGCGCGCGCCCGCGCCCCTGAGAGCTATGAGCTCAGGCGATTCGCTAGCCGGGTCCCTACGTCACAGCGGCCCGCCCCTAGCCTGTATTCAGCCCATATCTGTACACGCAGCGGCATGGGAAAACATTCCAGATATGCCGAAATGGGTATTAAATATAGTAAAGCACGGATACTCGCTCCAGTTCGCTCGCAGGCCACCACGTTTTACGACTGTGGTCGAGACGAAAGTGAGAAAAGAGTGTTCACATGTTCTACGCACCGAGGTGCGCAAACTAATAGAAAAGGGCGCTGTGGAAACTGTTTCCCCCTCTCTGAGCGGGACAGGTTTTTACAGCCGCTATTTTCTCGTCCCGAAAAAGGATGGCGGTCTCCGCCCCATCCTAGATCTCAGACACCTGAACAAAGCACTAATGATTCGCTCGTTCAGAATGTTAACAACCAAGCATATCCTCGCGCAAGTGCGCCCAGGAGATTGGTTTCTCTCAGTGGATCTGAAAGATGCTTACTTTCACATTCCAATAGCGCCTCATCACAGGCCGTTTCTGAGATTCGCTTTCGAGGGACAGTCATACCAGTACACAGTACTCCCGTTCGGCCTGTCCCTGGCTCCCCGTACATTCACGAAATGTATGGATGCAGCACTTTCCCCCCTAAGACAAAGGGGAGTGCGAATACTGAATTATCTCGACGATTGGCTGGTTCTAGCACAATCAGAGAGTCAGCTAATAACACACAGATCTTGGATTATCAGCCATTTAGAATGCCTGGGTCTAAGAATCAATTTTGCAAAAAGCATACTATCTCCCAGCCAGAGAATTTCTTTCCTGGGAATAGTTCTAGACTCGATGCAAATGACAGCGCGTCTCTCATCGGAGCGCGCGCTCACCATCCGGCGCCTTGCAACATCATTCAGAGCGGGCGCGCGCGCCCCCGTCAAACGGTTTCAGAGGATGCTCGGTCTCATGGCCTCAGCATCGGCCGTACTCCAGCTAGGATTGTTGCATATGCGCCCTCTCCAACGCTGGCTCAAGAGCCGCATCCCTACTCACGCGTGGCGTTCGGGCCACTTTTTAATCAGAGCGAACCACGGCTGTATAAAAGCCCTGACGCACTGGAAAGCCGCCGACTGGTACCAGTCAGGCGTGAGTCTGGGTGTGAACACAAGGAGAAAGATGATAACGACAGATGCCTCCAAAATAGGTTGGGGGGCCCTTTACGAGGGCAGGCCTGTCTCCGGCTTTTGGTCAAACCCGGAGAAGCGCCTACACATAAACTGTCTGGAAATGAAAGCGGTCGCTTTGGCTCTCAGAGCCCTGCTCCCACATCTAAAAAACGAACACGTCCTGGTCCGAACGGACAACATGACGGTAGTGTCGTACATAAATCGCCAGGGTGGACTCAGGTCGAGCTCCATGCATTCAATGGCCAGGAGACTCATTTTATGGTCCCAGCACAACTTGCGCTCGCTGAGAGCAGCGCATGTGCCAGGCGCCCTGAACCAGGGGGCAGACATGTTATCCAGAGACAAGATTCTCCCAGGAGAATGGGCTCTCAACCCTCTGACGATTCAGTGGTTATGGAAAACCTTTGGCAAAGCGGAGATCGACCTCTTCGCCTCCAAGGAGAACGCGCACTGCTCTCTTTTCTTCACGAAAAGCACGGACGCGCTCGCCCAGAGCTGGCCGAGCCGCCCCTTATATGCCTTTCCCCCGATCGCGATGCTGCCACAGGTCATCAGTCGGGTCAGAGAGGAGGGAAACGCAGTGCTGCTGATAGCCCCACTCTGGAAGAACCAAACATGGTTTCCAGATCTGATGCAAATGCAATCTGCACCACGGCCGATTCCACTGAGGCCAGACCTCCTCAGTCAGGCCAGCGGGATGATATTTCATCCCCGCCCCGATCTGTGGGCCCTTCATGCATGGCCCCTCAACGGGTTCCCAGGAACCTCGCGAGCGGAGCACTAAAAACCATCGCTGAGGCGCGGGCGCCCTCCACGAGACGCTTATATGCCCAGAAATGGAAAGTGTTCGGTGACTGGTGTAATACCAAGGGCCTGAACCCTGTAACATGCGAGATTACGAGTGTACTCGTTTTCCTACAAGGGCTTCTGGAGGCGGGCCGCACCCCCTCCACGCTCAAAGTATATGTGGCTGCCATCACAGCGTCACACGACCTTGTAATGGAACGTCCATTGGGAAGAAACGACCTAATTATTCGTTTCCTAAGGGGCGCCAGGAGGATGAACCCTTCACGCCCCCCCTCAGTGCCGATCTGGGACCTAGCTACGGTCCTAGACGCTCTTAAAGGGCCCCCGTTCGAACCACTCCGAACCGTGCACCTTAAACAGCTCTCGCTCAAGACGGCGCTCTTGCTGGCACTCGCCTCGGTCAAGAGAGTGGGCGACCTGCACGCGCTTTCAACAAGCGCTGCCTGCCTAGAATTCGGACCTAACGACTGCAGGGTCGTCCTTAGACCGAAACATGGGTATATTCCTAAAGTGCTCACCACTCCCTTCAGAGCACAGGTTATCTCCCTAACTGCGCTTTCGTCTTCAGCAGACGAACACGACGCTAATCTACTCTGCCCCGTTAGGGCTCTCAGAGTGTATCTGGAGCGTTCTGCCCTATTCAGACAGACAGAACAACTGTTTGTATGCTTTGGCGGCCGTACGAAAGGCTCCGCCGTTTCAAAGCAGAGAATCTCTCACTGGATAGTCGAAGCTATAGCTCTGGCTTATGAAGCTAAGGGACTTCAATGCCCCTGGGGAGTCAAAGCACACTCCACCAGGAGTGTGGCTTCTTCCTGGGCATGGTCGAGCGGGATACCGATCGAGGATATTTGTGCGGCGGCAGGCTGGGCCTCACCGTCCACATTTATCAGATTCTACAACCTACAGGTCCCGACATTGCATTCCAATGTGCTATCAGCATAATGCTAGTTGAACTGCGAGTTCGTATCTAGATTATGTATGTGCTTGTGTCACACTGAGCGCCTTCTAGCCGCTCTGTATTTTTTCCCACATATAAAGCTCGCCTCTGCCGGCTAGTTGGATGATAACTTTGCTTTTTAGCTCAGGCACCTGCCTCTGGCTATCATAAGGCGAAGTTCAGCACGCACGGCGTTTTGCATGGTGTTCCCATAGCGTAAGCTACTTACGCAATAGGAGACCTCTCGAAAGGGAACGACTCGGTTACTAACGTAACCTCGGTTCCCTGAGAGGAGGGAACGAGTATTGCGTAAGCTGCCGTGCTTGTGCTTGGTTAGTTCGCTTCAGTCGTTTTAACCTAAAGAACTCTCATGACGGGGCGCCCAATATATAGCTTGGCCACGCCCATCTTGGCGGGCTCTGACGCGCGCAGGCGCGAAGCGCGCTCATTGGTCGCGCATTCAGAGTCGCCCCGTCATTGGTTCAAGCAAGTTGCCGCAGCACAGCCAATGACCGAGTTCCTTCGTTCATTGCTGTCAGCTGTGCAGCTGCAATGCGTTTTACATAAAGACTTCAATATTCTCGAGAAAAGGAGTTTTCCCATAGCGTAAGCTACTTACGCAATACTCGTTCCCTCCTCTCAGGGAACCGAGGTTACGTTAGTAACCGAGTCGTTATACCCTTTGTGAAGAAACTCACTAAGTTTCAGTCCAATGCGATAACATTAACTAGTATTTTTGGGAAAAAGAAAATCTTCTCCGGGTCAAAATGACCCGAAGACCACTGTCTTTCTCTACCTTTCTTTTTTTGTTCTCCTTTACTTCTCTACCTCTGTCTCTTTCTCTACCCCTTTATTTATTTACCTCTGTCTACTTCTCTACCTCTCTAATTAAACTCTTTAGTTTTCTACAATTTTTTTTTTTATCTTTTTTTGCATTTCAGCTTATTAATGCATTTGAATTAAGCTTTTTTTGCATTTTTGCTCTGTTTTGCAGTTGTTTGTGCATCTCAGCTTGTTTAGCAATATTTTGCAGTTGTTTGTGCATTTCATTTAAGCATTTCAAGAATTCACACGCATGTTCCGCAGGAAATGCAATTTTTCTAGTTAGTGTGAATGCTTCAAGCATTCACACTATTGAAATCCAAATCTTTATTATTATTCCGTATTCTTCCGTGGTCGCTTTCTTCTCCTCTCTACTTTGTGCTACAAAAACCATTCAACTATCAAAATGTTCAGCTTTTAAATGACTTGTGTGCTATTACTTTTCTTTTTGATGTGACTTTCAGATTTCTTAAAAATGAATATTAAAAACCATAAAAATCCCATTGACTTTCATTGCAACATGTTCAAATTGAGCCAAGACTACGGTGGCCCAGTAGTGTACAACACAAAAACTCAAATCTAAACTCGCTGAAGCCATAGACTCAATTAAACTACCATTCTATATGTACTAATGAACCTATCTATCTATCTATCTATCTATCTATCTATCTATCTATCTAACTAATCTATCTTTCTTTCTATCTAATCTATCTTTCTTTCTTTCTAACTAATCTATCTTTCTAACTAATCTATCTATCTTTCTTTCTAACTAATCTTTCTTTCTTTCATTCTTTCTTTCTTTTTTCTACCTAATCTTTCTTTCTTTCTTCCTAATCTTTCTTTCTACCTAATCTATCTTTCTTTCTTTCTCTCTCTCTTTCTCTCTACCTAATCTTTCTTTCTTTCTTTTTTCTTTCTAATCTTTCTTTTTCTTTCTTTCTTGCTTTCTAATCTTTCTTTCTTTTTTTCTAACTAATCTATCTTTCTTTCTTTCTAACTAATCTATCTATCTTTCTTTCTAACGAATCTATCTTTTTCTTTCTCTCTAACTAATCCATCTTTCTTTCTTTCTTTCTAACTAATCCATCTTTCTTTCTAACTAATCCTTCTTTATTTTTCTTTCTTTCTTTCTTTCTAATCTTTCTTTCTCTTTCTACCTAATCTTTCTTTTTCTACCTAATCTATATTTCTTTCTTTCATTCTTTCTTTCTTTCTACCTAATCTTTCTTTCTTTCTACCTAATCTTTCTTTCTACCTAATCTATCTATCTTTCTTTCTTTCTAACTAATCTATCTATCTTTCTTTCTTTCTTACTAATCTTTCTTTCTTTCTCTTTCTTTCTACCTAATCTATCTTTCTTTTTTTCTCTCTCTCTTTCTCTCTACCCAATCTTTCTTTCTTTCTTTCTCTTTCTTTCTTTCTTTCTTTGTTCTACCTAATCTTTCTTTCTTTCTTTATTTCTTTCTTTCTTTCTCTACCTAATCTTTCTTTCTTTCTACCTAATCTTTCTTTCTACCTAATCTATCTTTCTTTCTTTCTATCTAATCTATCTTTCTTTCTTTCTAACTAATCTATCTATCTTTCTTTCTTTCTAACTAATCTATCTATCTTTCTTTCTTTCTAACTAATCTATCTATCTTTCTTTCTTTCTAACTAATCTTTCTTTCTCTTTCTTTCTCTATCTATCTATCTATCTATCTATCTATCTATCTATCTATCTATCTATCTATCTATCTATCTATCTATCTATCTTTCTTTCTCTTTCTTTCTACCTAATCTATCTTTCTTTCTTTCTCTCTCTCTTTCTCTCTACCCAATCTTTCTTTCTTTCTTTCTTTTTTCTACCTAATCTTTCTTTCTTTCTCTACCTAATCTTTCTTTCTTTCTACCTAATCTTTCTTTCTTTTTGACTACCATTAAAAGAGATCAAAGGGATATCTCAGGATATAAGTGTTCTTTGTTCTACCTATTCTTTCTTTCTTTACTTTCTTTCTTTACCTAATATATCTCAGGATATAAGTGTCATAGAAACATGAGGGTGGGCTCGTTTGACTCGGGCCAGCAAACAGCCAATCCTGAATCACCTCAACACTTACTGGCCAGGCCCTAGCAAACATTGTCGAGCACCTTAGCAACCAAAATCCAAAGAGGGATATCTTCCATTCTGAATGTCACAGAGGCATGGGAGTTGGTTTATATAATTTATACTTACAAGCAGCCTTTGGAGTTTCATGATTTGCAGCTGCCAAGCCACTCCCTAGCAACCAAACAGAGTACCCTAGCAACCATTTTGCAAGACCTATATCTCTGCATCAGAACATCGTATAGAGATGGGGGTTGGTTTATACATTCACATTGATTTTGGAGCTTCATGATTGGCAGCTGCCAAGCCACTCCCTAGCAACCAAAGAGAGTACCCTAGCAACCATTTTGCAAGACCTATATCTCTGCATCAGAACATCGTATAGAGATGGAGGTTAGCTCTTTTGACTCATGCTAGCAAACAGGACTTCCAACATGCTACACATGCTAGCTGTGAATAGCTACATGCTAATGGCGATTAGATGAGTGCTAAATCATGCCAAGAAATGTTAAGAATACCCTATCAACTGCCTAGCAACGCCCTAGCAACCACCCAGAATTCCATAGCAACCACCCAAAACACCCTAGCAACCGCCTAGCAACCACCCAGAACACCCTAGCAACCACCAAGCAACACCCTAGCAACCACCCAGAATACCTTAGCAACCGCCTAGCAACCACCCAGAACACCCTAGCAACCGCCTAGCAACCACCCAGAAAACCCTAGCAACAACCTAGCAACACCCTAGCAACCATCCAGAATACCTTAGCAACCAGTTAGCAACCAGTTAGCAACACCCTAGCAACCACCCAGAATACCCTAGCAACCACCTAGCAACACCCTAGCAACCATCCAGAATACCTTAGCAACCAGCTAGCAACACCCTAGCAACCACCTAGCAACCATCCAGAATACCTTAGCAACCATCTAGCAACACCCTAGCAACCACCCAGAATACCCTAGCAACCACCTAGCAACCGCCTATCAACCATCCAGAATACCTTAGCAACCAGCTAGCAACAACCTAGCAACCACCCAGAATACCCTAGCAAACACCTAGCAACCGCCTATCAACCACCCAGAACACCCTAGCAACCACCCAGAACACCCTAGCAACCGCCTATCAACAACCTAGCAACCATCCAGAATACCTAAGCAACCACCTAGCAACACCATAGCAACCACCCAGAACCGCCTATCAACAACCTAGCAACCATCCAGAATACCTAAGCAACCACCTAGCAACCACCCAGAATACCCTACCAACCGCCTAGCAACGCCCTAGCAACCAATCTTTCTTTCTTTCTTTCTCTTTCTACCTAATCTTTCTTTCTACCTAATCTTTCTTTCTACCTAATCTATCTTTCTTTCTTTCTCTCTCTCTTTCTCTCTACCTAATCTTTCTTTCTTTCTAATCTTTCTTTCTTTTTTTCTAACTAATCTATCTTTCTTTCTCTTTCTTTCTAACTAATCTATCTATCTTTCTTTCTAACGAATCTATCTTTTTTCTTTCTAACTAATCTATCTTTCTTTCTCTCTAACTAATCCATCTTTCTTTCTAACTAATCCATCTTTCTTTCTTACTAATCCTTTATTTTTCTTTCTTTCTTTCTTGCATTTCAGTTAAGCACTTCAAGCATTCACACGCATGTTCCGCAGGAAATGCAATTTTTCTAGTTAAGTTGGCTTGTGAGAGCCAACTAACTGACATCCTATTTAAACTTAAGTTGGCTTGTGAGAGCCAACTTACTGAAATCCTATTTAAACTTATTATTATTCTTCTTTTTCTTACTCAAAAAATTTCTGACTCTAACTCCTCCTAGAGCTTTAACTCCAAACTCGGCACGGACACTCAAACTGTTCTGACTTAGTGTGCTATATCTTTTCTAACTGATCGGACTTACGGTTTTCCTAAAAATGACGATCAAAACTCGGAAAAAATCATTTGAAAATCCCATTGACTTAACATTGCGGAATGTTCAGATTTTCAAACTCCCCAACTGTCAAAAATTCAAATCTAAACACCTTGAAGCCCTAGACTCAATCAAACTGCCATTCTATATACTATATGAGCCATTGAGACTCATTTAAACTAATAAACTCATCTAACTATTGCACTTATCTATCTAATATTAAACTCATAATAAATTAATAAACTCTAAAATTGAACTCTTAGACTAATTTAAACTTATAAACTCTAAACTCAAACTCTAAATTCATAAACTCATACTCTTATACACTCTCATAAACTATTAAACTCATAAATTAAGCTCTTGACACTTACTCATTTAAACTTATAATCTCATGAATTCATAACCTTATAAACTCAAACACTTATGAACTCATGAATTCATACACTTATGAACACAAACTCATGAATGAATAAACTCTGAACTCTTACTTATTTAAACTTACAAACTCGTACACTTATAAACTCATAAATTCATAAACTTATGAACTCATGAAATCATAAACTCGTACACTTATAAACTCATGAATCCATACACTTATGAATTTTCATAAATTCATACACTTATGAACTTTTAAATTCATAAATAGTTCACCATAGCAACCACCCAGAACACCCTAGCAACTGCCTAGCAACCACCCAAAATACCTTACAACACCCTAGCAACACCATAGCAACCACCCAGAACACCCTAGCAACTGCCTAGCAACCACCCAAAATACCTTAAAACACCCTAGCAACACCCTAGCAACCACCAAAAATAGCCTAGAACACCCTAGCAACACCATAGCAACCACCCAGCACACCCTAGCAACTGCCTAGCAACCAACCATAACACCTTAAAACACCCTAGCAACCATCTTAAATAGCGTAGAACACCCTAGCAACACCATAGCAACCACCCAGAACACCCTAGCAACCACCCAAAATATCCTAGAACACCCTAGCAACACCATAGCAACCACCCAAAATATCCTAGAACACCCTAGCAACTACCCAGAACACCCTAGAAACCACCCAAAATACCTTAAATCACCCTAGCAACACCATAGCAACCACCCAAAATACCCTAAAACACCCTAGCAACACCATAGCAACCACCCAGAACACGCTAGCAACCACCCAAAATACCTTAAAACATCCTAACAACACCATAGCAACCACACAAAATACCCTAGAACACCATAGCAACTACCCAGAACACCCTAGCAACTACCTAGCAACAACCCAGAACACCCTAGCAAACACCCAAAATACATTAGAACACCCTAGCAACACCATAGCAACCACCCAGAACACCCTAGCAACTGCCTAGCAACCACCCAGAACACCCTGGCAACCACCCAAAATACCTTAAATCACCCTAGCAACACCATAGCAACCACCCAAAATACCCTAGAACACCCTAGCAACACCATAGCAACCACCCAGAACACCCTAGCAAAACAATAGAAACCACCCAGAACACCCTAGCAACCACCCAAAATACCTTAACACCCTAGCAACCACCCAAAATACCTTACTACACCCTAGCAACACCATAGCAACCACCCAGAACACCCTAGCACCTGCCTAGCAACCACCCAGAACACCCTAGCAACCACCCAGAACACCCTAGCAACTAATATAAACTTCAAACTAATTTAAACTTTAAACTAATTTAAACTATAAACTAATTTAGACTTCTAACTACTTTAAACTTCAAACTAATTTACACTTTAAACTAATTTACATATTAAACTAATGTAAACTTCCAACTACTTTAAACTTCTTTAAATAGATAGATAGATGGATAGATAGATAGATAGATAATTTGGACACAGAAAGTCAAATAGTTAGACAGGCAGATAGATAGAGGATAAAAGGAGTAGAAAGGAGAAGAAGAGATTAGGAAAGGAGGGGAGAAGAGGAGGACAGGAGGAGTAGAGGATGGAAGGAGGAGAAGAGGAGGGAGGTGGAGGGATTACAGGAGAAGCAGAAGCATAAATGCAACAAAAACCTGTAGTAATTAAAGTTCCTTCAGAAAAGAGCTCAGTGACTGTCCACCAATCAGAGCACAGGAGCAATTATGTGTGTCTCCCTTTGATCTTGTCTAATCAACATCACCTGTGCAATCAGCTTTCCTATTTAGACAGAGGCCAAAATCGCTGATACTTGGCCTCAAACAAACCTCCCTAGAGAAAAAACTATAGGTTGTATCGGCGAAATGACCTGACCATGAGCGAGACAAGGCCTTTGTGAACGATGTGATGTATTTTTTGTGTGGATAGAGTTGAAAAAAGGGACCACTTTGGCGAGTTGAAAAACTGGTCCGTAATGCTCTGATCACTAAAGTTTGACCTGAATTTATAATTGCTGCCAATGGAGGATTGTCTGTCACTCTTGTCCTTTGGAAGGACACAGAGAAAAAAATTATAAGTCCGAGGGATTTACTAAACACACATGAGGAACCACAACAAAATGCCTACGTTTCAAGTATAATTACATGCCCGAAGAGTTAAAATTGTGGCCAGGCCAGCGATTTAAAAATTATTTTTTACGATTAATTTTCAAGCTGGCTCACTCTAGCAGATGACATCACGTGCTCTAGCTCTGAACAGTCTCTCTCATCCGCACTTAAATGTTAAAAAAAATGCACAAAAAGCTTAATAGTTTAAAAATTATAAAAGGTATAAAAAAGAAAAATAATAGCACACAAGTCATTGAAAAGCTGAACATTTTGATACTTGAATGGTTTTTGTAGCACAAAGTAGAGAGGAGTTGAAAGCGACCACGGAAGAATACGGAATAATAATAAAGATTTGGATTTCAATAGTGTGAATGCTTGAAGCATTCACACTAATAATAATAATAATAAGTATACAGAAGAACACTAGTGTTGCTTTGCCTATGGCAAGCACCACTAATAATAAGTTTAAGTAGGATTTCAGTAAGTTGGCTCTCACAAGCCAACTTAACTAGAAAAAGTTCGTTGAGACAAACTTTAAGTTGGCTTGTGAAAGTTTGGACCAATAAGTTGTAAGAAGTTTAAAGTAGTTTGAAGTTTTAAGTAGTTTGAATTTTAAAATAGTTTGATGTTTAAATTAGTTTAAAGTTTAAATTAGTTTAAAGTTTAAATTAGTTTAAAGTTTAAATTAGTTTAAAGTTTAAATTAGTTTAAAGTTTAAATTAGTTTAAAGTTTAAATTAGTTTAAAGTTGTTTAAAGTATAGTTTGAAGTAATTTAAAGTTGATAAGGTGTTTCTAGTGGGTTGCTAGGGTGTTCTGGGTGGTTGCTAGGTGGTTGCTAAGGTATTTTAGGTGGTTGCTAGGGTGCTCTGGGTGGTTGCTAGGTGATTGCTAAGGTATTTTGGTTGGTTGCTAGGGTTTTCTGGGTGGTTGCTAGGTGGTTGCTAGGCAGTTGCTAGGGTGTTCTGGGTGGTTGCTATGGTGTTGCTAGGGGTTTCTAGGCTGTTTTGGGTGGTTGCTATGGTGTTGCTAGGGTGTTCTAGGGTATTTTGGGTGGTTGCTATGGTGTTGCTAGGGTGTTTTAAGGTATTTTGGGTGGTTGTTAGGGTGTTCTGCGTGGTTGCTAGGCAGTTGCTAGGGTGTTCTAGGGTATTTTGGGTGGTTGTTAGGGTGTTCTGCGTGGTTGCTAGGCAGTTACTAGGGTGTTCTAGGGTATTTTGGGTGGTTGCTATGGTGTTTTAAGGTATTTTGGGTGGTTGTTAGGGTGTTCTGCGTGGTTGCTAGGCAGTTGCTAGGGTGTTCTAGGGTATTTTGGGTGGTTGTTAGGGTGTTCTGCGTGGTTGCTAGGCAGTTACTAGGGTGTTCTAGGGTATTTTGGGTGGTTGCTATGGTGTTGCTAGGGTGTTTTAAGGTATTTTGGATGGTTGCTAGGGTGTTCTGGGTGGTTGCTAGGCAGTTGCTAGGGTGTTCTGGGTGGTTGCTATGGTGTTGCTAGGGTGTTCTAGGCTTTTTTGGGTGGTTGCTATGGTGTTGCTAGGATGTTTTAAGGTATTTTGGGTGGTTGCTAGGGTGTTCTGTGTGGTTGCTATGGTGTTGCTAGGGTGTTCTATGGCATTTTGGGTGGTTGCTAGGGTGTTCTGGGTGGTTGCTAGGCAGTTGCTAGGGTTTTCTGGTGGTTGCAGGGTATTTTGGGTGGTTGCTAGGGTGTTCTAGGCTATTTTGGGTGGTTGCTATGGTGTTGCTAGGGTGTTCTGGGTGGTTGCTAGGGTGTTGTAAGGTATTTTGGGTAGTTGCTAGGCAGTTGCTAGGGTGTTCTGGGTGGTTGCTATGGTGAACTATTTATGAATTTAAAAGTTCATAAGTGTATGTATTTATGAAAATTAGTAAGTGTATGAATTCATGAGTTTATAAGTTTATGAGTTTGTGTACAAATTTATGAGTTTAGTTTATAAGTTTAAATGAGTAAGTTCAGAGTTTATTAATTTATGAGTTTTAGTTCATAAGTGTGTGAATTCATGAGTTTATAAGTGTACGAGTTAATGAGTTTATGATTTCATGAGTTCATAAGTTTATGAATTCATGAGTTTATAAGTGTACGAGTTTATAAGTTTAAATGAGTAAGAGTTCAGAGTTTATTCATTCATGAGTTTGAGTTCATAAGTATATGAATTCATGAGTTCATAAGTGTATGAGTTTATACGTTTATAAATTCATGAGTTCATAAGTGTATGAATTCATGAGTTTAAGTGTACGAGTTTATGAGTTTAGAGTTTATAAGTTTAAATGAGTAAGAGTTCAGAGTTTATTAATTTATGAGTTTGAGTTCATAAGAGTTTGAATTCATGAGTTTATAAGTGCATGAGTTTATAAGTGTACGAGTTTATGAGTTTAGAGTTTCTAAGTTTAAATGAGTCGAAGAGTTCAAGTTTAGAGTTTATTAATTTATTATGAGTTTAAGAGTTTAAGTGTAGATGGATAAGTGTCATAGATAGATGAGTTTATTAGTTTAAATGAGTCTCAATGGCTCATATCCACCTTATTCTGCTCTAAACAATGCGCGCCACCATGACGACGACTCCGGTTGCCTACTTCCGGTTCTTACTGTATTAGCAGTGAGAGAATGAGTTCAGGCTCTACATGTGCTGTTGTTGGTTGTTTTAACAATTCAAAGTAGATCAAAAAAAACTTTAGAAACTGGGAGCTTTGAGCATACGATAAAAAGGAGAGAATGCCTATGTCCGGTTCGTATCAGCTACATTCAATGCCAGAGTAGATGTTTTTGGTTAGCTGCGCTAAAACTGAAGCATCCAACGAAAAAGATGTAATACGTTACCAGTAGGGATGGGCATTTCAAGCAAAAATAATATTCGAAGATCGCTGGGTATTATTCAATTATTATTCGAAAATCGCACCCCTCCATCACATCACGCGCACATGTATGTATAGGCTATAGGCTACACACCAGAACATGTGAGCAAAGCGGAGCAGTGTGACGCTTAAATATAATAAAAAAAAACAACAACCAAACATACGTTTTATATTTAAGTTTCACATTATAATGTTTTTTTTTATTTATTTCATCTATGTTGATTATATGAAAAGGGAACCGCATGAGATGAGTCAGATAGGATCATAAGATGCCCAATATCGGAAAACATTTGGAATGGCTCAGACATGATTTTGACCACTTATTAAGTTTTGTAGAAAGCCTTTCTTTAAAGTGAATTTCGTTTAGTATAAATTGCATCTTCATTTTTATCAATGTTTTTTCAACAAATTGCCCGGAATAATAAATAAGCAGCAAATATAGTAGACGATTCAGACACGGATGCGCGGGCGCGTGAACTGGAGCGCGTCTTATTAATAAACGAAACTCAGCGTATAAGTTAGGCTACTTGCCTCACATACATGAGAAGTATATCTATAGAAAGCTTGAAATGTGTACTTTTACACAAAATAATTAAAAACGAGCAGAAATGGGCTGCTCTCTGCTTATGTACTGTATAGGTTAATTCATATGAAGTGTGCATTTCTCTCTATAGGCGCGTTCACTACTGCGAAGATGGCGAGTCAGCATCATCAAATTTATCTTTGCAGTCGACACTTACAGAAAACACTATTTATTAATAAACAATTCAAATGTTTAATGCATAATCATTACTTTTGCCGTTTTTTTTTTTTTGTGGCAAGCTTATGCGTGCGTTGAGATGCAGAATAGGCAATATATTACGAAAACGCTCATTATGGTTTAGCATTCTCTCCCATATAGTATACATAACTTCCAACCCAACTTCAGTCGTGCACGGGCAGGGCAGCCCTACTTATTTCACATATTTTCTAACCAGCACATCACTGCGGCGTTCTGAGCAAGCGGCGTTTAATCTTCATAAAGCTTCGAACCGGAAAAGGACAACCGGCTTCCGGTTCAAACCCGCTATGAATCATGGGTAAATTCGCTAACCAGGAAAAAGGTGGATAGTATATAGAATGGCAGTTTGATTCAGTCTAGGGCTTCAAGGAGTTTAGATTTGAATTTTTGGCAGTTGATGAGTTTGAAAATCTGAACATTCCGCAATGTTAAGTCAATGGGAGTTTTTTCCGAGTTTGATCGTTATTTTTAGGAAAACCGTAAGTCCGATCAGTTAGAAAAGATATAGCACACTAAGTCAGAACAGTTTGAGTGTCTGTGCCGAGTTTGGAGTATGTGGAGTTAAAGCTCTAGGAGGAGTTTGATATAGAAATTTCACTGCAAGAAGAAGAATCGGAAGAATAATAATAAGTTTAAATAGGATTTCAGTAAGTTGGCTCTCACAAGCCAACTTAATAAGTTTAAATAGGATTTCAGTAAGTTGGCTCTCACAAGCAACTTAAGTTTAAGTACAATATCAGGCTTTTCCAAGCCAACTTAATTCAGGTTCAATTACCAAACATACAATATTAATTTAAAGCAAACAATACATTTAAAATATATAGGTTATATGCATATTTTGTAATAAAAAAAATATATCCAAAAAGACATGGCCTTAAACTTTATCAAGGGTTAAACTCGTCACTGTAACAGACACAATCACACGCGCGCACACACACACACAACCTAACACTAACGTAACCCCTACTTCCATAAAAATTAATTGAAAACGCTCGCTCTGCTCCGAACCATCATCAATGTCCGTGCGGACGTGAACTATTACTTTTACTTTTATATTAGCGATTTAAAAGCCCTCGCCGGTGTCACACGTCGTCGATTAACCGGTGGGAAAATATCCTCTCAGTCCCTTACCTAATAGATTTATATATAAATAAGTTTGTCATATAATTTGACACAAGAGGGCAGAATAGCCCTATGTATGCTTTTTTGTTTAACCAAATAGAACTATTCTACCTGTTTTTAACTTTTTCATACCTCTTGAATTGAAACTTTAGTTCTAATATTTGTATAATTTTATATAGAAATAAATGGTGTATAGTTACATTTTTAGATGATATGAGGCTCTTCCTGTTTTCTTTTAGACATGACTTTAATCCCTCGCCATAGAAAATCCGTTTGAGATATTCAATATCCGTTAACAATTTAGCATCTTTAATGTATTTTCATCATGTTGAAAAAGTTTGGTGTGAATAAAATAAACCACCTAGGAGGAGTATCTAAAAACTCAGAGTCTGAAATATAAAAAAATCCACATTCAAACCAAAATATCTGACTTCTTGTTGGTCGGAGCTAATGACTGTAAATTAGAAAGTTGTCCGGCTCGATGAGAACAATATACATACTGAGTTTTGTTATGTAGGTAAAACTAACCCCCCCACTTTTGTCAAAAGCATTTTGAAAGTGACACACGGGTTTTGCCAGTTGGTGGCGCTATAACTTTGACTCACAATAGTTACATCCATCTGATCGGCCTCTTACCACGAACACACTGCTGAAGTTTCATCTGATCGGCCTCTTACCACGAAAACACTGCTGAAGTTTCATCAAGATCAGTTAATGTATGCAGAAGTTATAGCACTTCATGTTTCCCTTTTCTCGCCATAAATTTATTTCCTTGCCATGGCCAAACCGTTCGAGATATCAAAAATCCGCTGGCAACTTTAACATGCTATATAAAAATATCTGTGGGGTATTGTGTGCTAAAACTTCACACACGCACTCTGGGGACATCAGAGATTTATTTTACATCTTGTGAAAAGGGCATTTTACCACCCCTTTAAAAATCTGTCCGCAATTTAGCATCCTTAATGTCTTGAGTTCATACTAACTGAGTTGTGGCGATCAGATGAATTTCCTAGGAGGAGTATTTATAATTCCAGAGCATACGTTTTCCAAACAACCCTAAAATGCCAACTTCCTGTTGGGCTGGCGTAAAACTTAGAGCATGAAAGTTGTTCGGCCCGATGAGATTTACATGTGTACCGAGTTTCATACCAATTCATGCAAGCGTGTTTGATCTTTGGACTAAGTTTTTGGACCCCATTCAAGGGGGCGCTGTTGAGCCCCCCTGCCACGCCCGGGTACCAGTTTCAGCCCGGCCCTGATGGCCGCGGGTTCTGACCTGTGTGCAAAGTTTCAAGAGTTTTTGAGCATTTTCCTAAGGAAAACAATAGGGCTCTGCGCCCTTTCAGGGCTTGGGCCCTAATAATAACAAATAATCCTAAGGAAAACAATAGGGCTCTGCGCCCTTTCAGGGCTTGGGCCCTAATAAATAATAACAAATAATCCTAAAGGAAAACAATAGGGCTCTGCGCCCTTTCAGGGCTTGGGCCCTAATAATAACAAATAATCCTAAGGAAAACAATAGGGCTCTGCGCCCTTTCTGCGCAGTTTAACACAATCGCTATTTTTCCAATGCGGTTATGAGTTAGAACATAGAAATAGCATGAATCCACACTACAATTATAATGACAACGAAAATGCCGGACATCACTTTTGACCACTACTGTATATAATCTGATACCATCACAATTTCGTAAGGCAAGTAATGTGTGGTGTTTGGTACCTTAAGGCTGTTATTGAGGCTCTTGGCTTTGGACTGGACCTCTCTGGTATATTTCAGAACTCTTTCATACAGAACCAGAGCTTCACTCCATTTCTTCACCAGAACATAGGACTGAGCTATATAGAAACACCTGTCCAGAGTGCAACGACAAACATTTCAAAACTTCGAACAGAGGAAAAAAAAAAAGATATAAATGACAGAACATGTATGCAAGCACACATAGGCCCGGTTTCTTTTTTTTAAGATGTTTTAAAACATTCTAAACCCCGTTTGCACCTGAAATTAGAACGGACCTCTTGTGATCAGAAGACCAAAAATGCATCTTAACCCTCTGGGGACCAAGAAAGGGCCCACGCCATTTTTTTTTTCCACATAGCAGGAACATTGACTTAAAATACTCCGTCATTTATAGTCATATAAATAAAATCAATACATGATTATAAACTATAGAGGGTCTTCTTTTTTTGTGTACACTCACATTAACATCAAAACCTTGTGTTTTTTTTTAAATAAATAAAATAAACAGGGTGCGCTTTCAGCTCACTCTGTCTCCGCAAAAATCTTTCTGAAACATGTCTGGAAAATGAACGGAAACTCCGCTAATACTTATCACACAAACATGAAACGTACGTCTAAAGAACGCTTTAAATTTCTACTTTTAAATAAAACAATTCACATTTAAAACAAATATTCTCCTGCAATGTAATCTGTCTGAAACTAAAGAGAAGTACAGTTTCTCCTGTCTCAGCTCATTATCGTTAATTTGTTCACACCAACTCGCAGAGCGCGCTATTCATAAGATAATGTGTTGAGGCCATTTGCAAAATAGATAAACGCCCCCAGGCAAATGCTGTAAACACACTATATTTTTTAGTCAGATTAAGATTCGTCTTGCGCGGCTATGAGGAATAATCCTGGGACATTTACCACAGAAGTGCTGGTTTATTTTCACCTCGAGGAGGAGCAACAGATTCAGCTGAGAACTGTAAGTGTTTTATGCTTGTGCTTTGTTCTAATCGCGATATAGAATAACGTTAGTGTCTGTAAACGGAAAAATAGCATACTGTTTAAATGTGAATCATGTTTCTCTCTGTGTGTGTGTGTGTGTGTGTGAATGAATGAATGAATGAACGCACAGATACGCACTGTTCCAGACGAAATAAAAGACAAAATTTCGTTGACTAGTTTTGGATAAAGTTTTTCAAAATCAAATAAGCATCAAATAAGCTTCAAATAAGCTTCAAAATAAAGACATCAGCTTTTGTTAGGAGTTTCTGGGGATAGAAGTGTTCAGACGTATGCACCCTGTATTTTAAAGAATAACAATTAATTATTTGCGATACATTATTCATTCACAAAGAATTCAGGGACATTATTCATGTCCCTAAAGATAGGAGTTTTCCTCATTTTTTTAATTTAGGCATTAAGATTTTGTATTCCTCTTTTTAGTCAACTTTAGCATGGGTGTGTTCACTTCTAATTCTAAGCAGTGTGTGTGTGTGTGTGTGTGTGTGTGTGTGTGTGTGTGTGTGTGTGTGTGTGAGAAAAATCTACAATGCATGCCCAAAGTCGTGCAGCCATATAGTTTCTCTTGATATCAGCATGTTCACAGGTGTTTATTTATTTTTTACAGGGACAAAATGCCATTCACAGGAGACTGTAATGAAAAATCAAACACCTTGGAAATGACCGGTATGTACTATGTTTCAGGAATGGGACCATGCTGTATGACTGTGCAAGCCTCTGTCTTTAGATCAGTGTTTTTACTAATGTGCTTTTTTGTCCTTTGTTGTATATCTTTGGATTATGTTGTGTTGTAAATAAATCCAAACAATCTAAAAGCCATTCTTTTTTAAATCTCCTTATTCTTTGTGCAAGGCTCCTCGTAATGATAGGGCCTGATAGCACCTAATAGAGCCATTATGGGAGGGTCTTTGTCTTTCTCAGGTATGAAATGCCATACATATTAATGAGAGATCACGCCTCCTCGCATAAAGCTTTCGCAAACAAAACACGTCATAGACATTCTAAAAGACTTTATTGACTTATCTGAATGAGTAGTCAGGATGATTCTCACATAGTTTTGGAGCAAATATTCTAGACTATGTGATACAATTTTCAAAAGTCTTGTGAAGAAATAATCAATGTGTTTTGTGGCCTTATTTCAGAAACTTTTATTTTTAAGTTTTTCAATAACCATGCATAAATAATATTCTCTCAAAAATGCACATACATGTTGCTCACAGATTATGGTAGCCCCGTTTGTGCTATATAGAGTGAATTTACACCTTTGCCATTAACATGTTTATAAATAACTGAAAAAAGCACAAATGTCAGTGCATGTCAAAACATCCCAAGGGCCCCAAAAACCCCTTGGTCCCCAGAGGGTTAATAACAGGTGGAAACAGGGCCATACATGCAAGCAGTCTTGTAGATTTAAATCAATATAGATGGCAATAAACTCACCTGTAAGCCTTGTAGACCAGAGTCTTGAGTGCCACTTCTTTCTGAAAAGTGTGATCTTCCTCTAGACCCTGCAGTGATGACAGCTCAGCAAGACTCTGGAAATGAAAGTAGTATAAAAAGAGAAACAAGAGAGACATAAAAGAGAAAAGAGGCATATTGTTCAACTGTGTGACGCTTCATGCTTTAGCTATTTCTCTGCATCCTTTGCCTGTGCATAATTCCTGGTCAAGACCATTAATTCTAAAGTGTTAAAGCCAGTTTTAAAGAATTGGAAAATCACTTTCCATTTCAATTCAGTAATTTGTAAGGGTGTAACAATATATTGGCACACCGCAGCTCCAAAAATAGAAAAGTCACTGGCGCAGTATTTTCTTTATTTAAAGGGCGCATTAGTAATATGTGCCTATAGGCGGGTCCACAACGCACGTACACACACAGGGACGAGCAGCAGCACACATGGTGGGATATGGTGGCTTGTCCCGTAGATGGTCTGCTTGCATACTTTAACCTTGCGCACAAGCAGATCCGTTTCCTCTCTGGAGAAGTCTTTCCGCTTGCAAATTCCACCATGTAAATAGAGAATCTGCCATGGCGCGAGAGCAACTGGCTTTTAAAGGGAATGGGAGATGAGACTCGCGTGTGTTTTGGGCATAACTTATATAAACCAATCAATTACTCATTAAGAGAATAGGGACAACCCTTTTAGACTATGCGCCTGGCACACCGACCATTTTTTCCCGTCATTAAACTAGCAAAAGTGGATTTGGACACGCCCTAAGTGCACCTGCGCCGTGCGCTTTAGACCATGCGCTTAGATCATTAAAATAGGGCCCATTGAGTTAATAAATTCCATTTACAGGAAACACGCAGCGGTCGCATCACTTCGCCAAATGATTTCAGTTATTTTAAAGGTCATAGACAAAAACACAATGTAAATGTTCCAGGCCTGGTCTTGTCTTCCACTGTCATCACTCTTATCCTTCAGAGCTCCTGAGACACCAGACTGGTGCAGCGCGCAGTGACGTTCATTAACACTCGCGCCACTGGCCTCACTCCGTTCCCACGGTAATTTGAACGATAAAATCTTGTGTATTTTTTTCCGTGTAATTGACTATTGTTTTCAGTGTCGACTAGTAGCAGCTGTACTGTTTAGTTGACTAGTCTTGCACATCCCTAAAATCTGCATGACATTTCTTAACCCTCTGATGGTCTTAAAAAAAAAAAAATCACACTTGTGGTCTTCGGGGTCTATTGGACCCCAGACAATAAAATTTTATTTTGTAACAGAACAATATTTTTTTTTCTAACAAATATAATTTTTCTCTGTTTATTAATGTTTTTACTCAACATTTGTGCAGTTTTTGGAGGATTTATGATTTATTTTTAATTTCTCTAAATAAATAAATAAACATTTATTTAAATAGGATTTTTACAAAAAAAACAGCATTTTACGTTAAATTAAATTTATTAAAAACCCAGATTTCAAAATTTCATTCCTGGGGATACCATGGATAATTTTACAAGGTTTAATGTAAGATTTTTGCCCATTTTTTTTGAAAATACAGGTTAAAATTTGTAATAAATCACTTTAACCACTAGATGGCTATAGAGCTCCATAAGGCCTATATGCTATTTGAATTACTGAAAGATTCTAAAGTTGGATTCAGTTGGATTCATATATAAAAATTTTAAAACACAATTATAACAAAAATAAAATACTTTGTCAAAGTTTAGCATTTTTTTTGTACTGAAAAAAACAACAGTTTTTCAATAATGTTACAGTATGATTATAATCAAACCTGAACAACATGTTACAAAAATAAATGTTGGAGTCTTAAGATTGTATCATTTATTTCAACTGAACTACAATAACAAATGAGCAAATAAAGCAGTAAAAAAAAAAAATTGTAAAAAAAAAAAGATTTGCGTTATGTTCTGCGTTGTTTCTGATTTTGATGATGAATTTTGTCTATTTTGAGTCCAATGATAAATAAATATGTATTTATTTATAGATATTTAAAATATATAATAAATCCTCCAAAAACTGCACAAATGTTGAGTGAAAACATTAATAAATAAAGTAAATTTATATTTGTAAAAAAAAAAAAATATTGTTCTGTTACAAAATTAAATTGCATTTTTTGGGGTCCAATGGACCCCGAAGACCACGAGTGTGACTATTTTTGTCACGCCTACATAAAAACAGATAACGTTCCATTTTAATTTTTTTTTTTGTAGATCTAGGAAGTGTTGAGAGCCGTAGGAAGTTTCATACCATTTGGAAAAAGAGAATTTTTATTAATTCAAGCAAAAGTCATTTGGGGTCCAATGGACCCCACCGTACATCTAATAACGTTGATGTTTTTAAAGCAGTTCAACACATTCACTATTAGTAGAAACGCTGCCAGTCCCTGTTGAGAGTTGCACAGACTCAGAGAAAGAGAGATGTAGCATGTGAATGATCTAATAACTGCATTTGTCAGGATACCAATGGCTCAAGCCTATGTTACTAGCTCTAAAATTATGCCTTGGAATTAGCAATGGAGGCATGGGATAAAATGCTTAAGGAATTAGTTACAAAAACAAGATGTTTTTTGTTCCATCAAAGTTTTATTTGTTTATTTAATGTGATGATACCAGTCATTCTGCAGTACCAATGTTGTGTGCATTAAGTGGAGTGTAAATGCAAAATATAGACCTGCCACTTTTTCTTTGTAAAATCCAAATGATCACTCAGATCATTAGCATCCCATCAGCTAGAAATACCAAGGGTTTACTCAAAGCATGGTGAGTCTTGCTTTTAGCTACTATGCCAAGCCGCAGCTGGAACAAGCTTCCAGAAGAGATCAGATGTGCTCCAACAGTAGTCACATTCAAATCCAGACTCAAAACACATCCGTTTAACTGTACATTTAATGAATGAGCACTGTGCCACTGTACGTCCGACTATTTGCACTATTTTATTTCCTTTTTATTCTAAACTGTTCTTTATTATTTTAATTACTTCTATATAAAGCACTTTGAATTACCATTGTGTATGAAATGTGCTATATAAATAAACTTGCCTTGCCCTTGTAATGTGTTTGTTGTTCATTTTATTACTAACTTCTCAGATTAGTCAGTCGAAACTATTTTATATTTAAAAATCTGTGAATTTATTTGTAAAAAGTCTCTAAGTACTATGTTTTATGATCTGTCCTGACTGATTATTTTTTATTTCAGGGAATAAATAGGACACCACCGAAGACCAGACCAAAGAAAAACCTTGCAAGAGCGTTTTAAACATTTGAACATTGACACCAGGCCATTATTACGGTTACCACACCTCAAGACAATTATTCTGCTTATACTAGACAACAATGCACACAGAGGTGTAACAGTCACTACCTTTGAATTATTAGAAAAATTAGATGGTAATGCAATGGCCCATCATTAATTATTCTTTACATGTTTACAGCGATCTGATCAAAAGTGGTTAGCCTATACGCATTACCATTTCCACCTTATATTAACATGGTTTTTAAATGTGTCTTCTGTGACCACTTGGTGTGACACTCCCCTCTTAATTAGCTGAGGCAGTAGAATCGTGTGGCGCACGAGTACTACTGAATAAACCTATGTTATGCTGCTTATGAGTGAGCAGCAAAGGAAGGAAATTAAAGCAATTAACAGTGCAGCTTTGGCTGTAATCTGGGTGTTTTGGTACAACACAGCAAAGTTTGAAGCCGTTGTTTTCCTGTGCTTTTTTACAACATGTCCCAGATGAGTGGGCGGTGAGTTGGCGGCCCTTCACTGCATTCCAGGACGCATTCACAACAGATAAGCTTATACACTACACAAAGCAATGTTTTTGACTGCATTTCCTTCATTACCAACAGATTAGTGGTTCTGCATTTTTTCCTTTGAAAGAAACTGATATAATTGTGTTTTAAAATAAGGTATCAAAGTTTAGAATGTCTAAATGTTTTTCACAGTGTAACTATTCTTCTGTTTCAGTCAAGTGACTTTGTTAATCCGATATACAGAGATAAATTGTCCATGAATGTTAAATTCAGTAAAAATATTTGGTTACACTATTTTCAAGGTATCCTCGTTACAGCGTAATTATGCAATTAACTACTGAGTAATATTAACAACATGTACATAGGGTTTGATTTTGAGGTAGTTGCATGCAATTATGCATAAAATACTGTTATTACCAGGGATGCACATAAGCTTTCCAGTCTGGTTCATGAGCACCTGGAGATTCGCTTTGTTGTTCACACAGCACATAGTGTGGAGCATTAAATAACTATAAAAAAAAAATATAATTATTAATAGCATTATTGCGCTGTTATTAAAATAAAACTAAATTAAAATTAAAAATATAACCGTATTACACACTTTTATTAAATACAAAATTAGTATGTAAATATTAGCATTGTATTTAAGTGTACTATAAAATGATTGTATTTTTATTTAAGTTTCATTTTTACATGAATTTAACAGTTTCAAACTTAAAATCAGCAAGCTTTTATTTTGGCGGATTGCCAGGAAGCATGTTTATGCACTGCCGGTTTTAGCACTGCCGAGTGAAGCACGTTTTGCTCTGAAACCGTCAGCTTTATGCATTGTTCAAATGGAAATATTAAACCGTATTACAGTAAGTCGATCTCAAACGGTAATTGTGCATTATCAGTTGTAAACCATGTCAGTACGCAAATGAGCGGTCTGAACGTATTTACCCGGCGCATTTTTTATTTTGGTCGCGCATGCGCACCACTTATGTGCACCCCTGGTTATTACTATAGTAAATATATGTAACAAGTACTCCGTAATATAAAAAGTTAGCAAATGTTAACATGTATGAAGAATGTGTGATCTCTGAACCTGTAGGATGATGTCATAGAGTCGTATAAGATCCTGTGGTCGTGGTCCTCTTTTGTTCTCATCAGTCTGTGGCTCCTTCAGTTTAGCTTGCAGCGCATCAGCCATGCTCTCATTCCTCTTCACCAAAGTCCACAGTTTGATATATGTCAGGTAGCTGCATGCATACATGTATAAATACAGGCATGCATGACTGTCAAGCATCACAGCATAGTATGTTTTTCATCAGCTGTCATATTAACATGTGCAGCCATCATACTAACCTGTGCAGGTATTGCAGATTAGACACTTTGCCACTCTCAGCACCTTCTGTTGCTCTTTCTCGCTGCTTCTGTTGAGGCAAAAAATGTTAAATGTTAAAAAAATGTTAAATGTATGTTAAAAAAATGGCTTTATGTTTTTTTAGGTTTGAGATGTCAGTGTTTTGAATAATTACTTGGATTGTGGCTTCCAGTCACAGTTTTATAACGGACAGAAAATAGTTTCACAATATAAAAGATCTCCAACGTGTTTTACAATTTTTACATTGATGTGGGATTCTCGCTCAAACAAACAAAAATCGAAATTGTCTTGTTTATAGTCTGTTGTGCTGTGTTTAAGAGCAAATATGGTAAGATGGGGCTGCACAAGTAAAAATCAAATCCACTTTATTGAAAAGCCTATCCTAATGAGGTATTAATGTAAACTAGTGGTCGACGATATATCGCCAAGGCCGATATATCGACTTAAAAATGCCAAATATCAAATATCGGCATTGGCCGATAAGTTTTTCTGATTGGCCGATGTGTTGGAAGCGGGACTTTTATTTTGACGTGCGGCGCTGAGAACACCAGTGCCTGAGAAGAGAACGGCAGCACCAGATCACACAGCGCTCACTCACATTCTCCATCTTCATTAGTTTACGATCTCTGTCAGTCATATCTAATACTTTGTTAGACAGAACTGGTAAAAAGAAAGTAAATGGTATGCGAAAAAGTAAAGCGTTTGCCTTTTCTGTTACAAATAACATAAAAGCAAACAATCAGGCTAAAATACTTCTCATTTACCGTCAACATTCAGCAAATGCGCATCTAAATGTTTTTTAAATATTCAGAGATTACTTTAAATTATGTAATTTCAGAAACCTTGCAGATTTAATCTCAAAAACCTTGCAGATTTGCAGCTGTGATGTCTTGTGAAGTATGCATTTGTAGCCTGCATAAACGTGTTTCTGCGAGTGACGGTCGGTCTGTGCAAAGTGAGTGAATGCGAACAGAAGATCAGCTTCACACGAGACGCGATCGAAAAACTTTAAATCCTTCATTTTAAAATATGCTGTGCTATATCTAGAATTAGTGTTACCTTGTCAAAACTCAAAAAAGTATTTTAAAAAATATGATTACCAATCCACATGAAATTACCAGATTACTGAGTGCCCTGTTACTACTTTATTTTTGACAAATAAAGTAATTGTTTAAAATTATATGAATATGTGAATAAAAAGGCTGTAATAGGATTGCAGATTCAAGAAGTTGCCATCTAAAGTATAAGCAAATAAATAAATAAATACATACACACATATATAAATAAATATCTATCTATCTATCTATCTATCTATCTATCTATCTATCTATCTATCTATCTATCTATCTATCTATCTATCTATCTATCTATCTATCTATCTATCTATCTATCTATCTATCTATCTATCGGCCACCCTGCTCTCTAAGATACCGGCATCGGCCATCAAAAAAACAATATCGGTCGACCACTAATGTAAACAGGTCATATCTTAAGTTTATGCAAGTGAGAAAAAAGTGTGATGTCAAAATATTGAAACTGCATTAATCTTTGCAATGTAATAGTCAATGTATTTTTTAATAATATAAACAACGCAGTAGACAAAAGAAGTTCTAAGTAAAAAAAAAAAAAAAAAACTAGCTGCCTAAAAAGTTGCAACCATTTTTTTGTGCTATTGTGTTTGTCGTCAACGCATATTGGCAGGGCCGGATTGGGACCCATTTTCAGCCCGGTATTTGAATGGCCAAGACCAGCAATATGGCTTAGACTATGTCCATCTATAAAATGTCATTACACAGCTGTATAAAAACCTTGATATGACTGAATAACACATGATGTATTGCAGTAACGTTGTCTGCGGACGACGATTTGCAGGGAGGGTGGGACGTATGCTTTTAGTGCTGTCAGGCTAAAGTTATAATTTTCCCAGATGTCCTACAGCACCTTTAATGTATAGCATAAACAGATGCTCTGCTTTAAATACAAAATAAATTTGTGTAATTAGGGAGAAAGCGGACGTAGAAGTCATGTGGGGCTCGTCTTACGATGTGCGTAACGCTATATAGGCCTAATAATAATAATTATTATTTATTACGGCTGCGAAGAGCTGTAAGTGACGGAATTTTAGGTGTACGAGCACCGCTTGCACGGACTTCGCCGCTACTAGAATCGCCTGCGATTTGCCGCTGTGTGCCTCTCATTGAAAATGAACTATGACTTGCGCTTTCCGCGTCCCGTGTGAAACTGCCTTTATGTTGACGTGGTACTACTGGCCCAACTTATGAGCGGCCCACCGGGAATTCTCCCAATGGCCACTCCGGGCCTGCACACTCGTATATATGGTTTTCCTTAGCCATTTTTTTTTTTATTCTGAGTGTTTTATATTCTCTATTCCTAATCTCACCCCAAATCATAACTTTTGAAAACTTTTGGAATGTTTTGAGTTTTAATAAAACATTGTTTACACATGTATTGTCTGAATAAACCATGTTTACATTTTAATGCCCATGTAATTCCATACATAGGGTAACATGGTCATCTTGCCCCTGGGGCAACAATGACCCCCCAACAATTTTTCTTCTGACCATAGATGGCATAAAATCACATCTCAGAACTTTTGAAGAATGGCTACGTTATTTTTTAATTTTGTCATGAATATCATCATTTGTGAGATTTAGTCAGTCGAAACAGTTTTAAGGTTAATTGATCTAATTTTGTGCCAGTGGAAAATAGTGAGCTATGACATTGCTGAATATCAAAGTTTAAGTCTAATTGTTAATGATGGATTTGTACCCCAATGTTTTTGGATTTGGGGAATAAAATGTATAATTTTTATTATAAAGTAAAAAGATAAAATTAGATCCTTGGGGTAAGATTCCCCCCTCCCCCAGATTTGCCACATAAGGCATAATGTTACTTATTTTTAAATTGAACACTTATAATGAATGGGTTAATGAATGAATGGAGGTAAATCATTCAATTTGATTTCATGGCGTTTCTAGTATGACATTTTCAATTAAAATATGGGCAATTAAATATGTAAACATTTATATGCCTGTACAGAAGTCATAGAATAATTTTACATTTCAGTTAAATCTCTTTTTCTAGGACTCTGCTTCTGTCATCGGTTATTCAATTATTCAACTAAATTGTCAAAATAAAATTAGATCAAAGTGTTGATTTAGTATTTTACATTAATGACAAATATATAAATATGAATTAATCAAAAGTAATTTGATTACTTTGATTAACTTCTTACCCCAGGTAGGGGGCCATCTTACCCTTTTTTTTAAATGTATGACATTTTGTATTATAACAGCTTAATTAGCAAATGTTTCTATTTCTTTCCTATAATAACATGATGATCATCATCCAGCACATGCTTAAAGGATTAGTTCACCTCAAAATGAAAATTTCCTAATAATTTAGTCACCCCAATGCCATCCAAGATATCCATGTCTTTCTTTCCTCAGTGGAAGAGAAATTAAGTTTGAGGAAAACATTTCGGGATTTGTCTTCGAATAATGGACTTCAATGGCAACCAACATTTTGAAGTCCAAATCAATGCAGTTTCAAAGGTCTTTGAAGTGCTTCAACGGACTGTGCACGATCGCAGCTGAGGAAGAGGGTCTTATCTAGCGAAACGATAGGTCATTTAAAAAAAAAAAAATATATATATATATATACACACACACACACTTTTTAACTACAATTGTTCGGATTGAGCTGATCTACAACACGCCGGGAACTACGTCATCACGTTGAAAGGTCACGCTCGATGTCACCGGCGCAAGTACCGCCCCACTGTCTACAAAGCGACCGTGCGAAGGAGGATAGTTCAAATTGTATTATATGTTGAATGACATATTTATGCATTTGTATCATTGTTTAAAATGGTCCTTACGTGTGCATATCCTGGGTGTTTAAATTTTAGAAGATTTTATTTCAAAAGATTTTATTTCAGATAAATGCTGTTCTTTTGAACTTTCTATTTATCAAAGAATCCTGAAACAAAAATGTAAATAACTGTTTTCAACATTGATAATAATGAGAAATGTTTCTTGAGCATCAAATCATCATATTAGAATGATTTCTGAAGGATCATGTGACACTGAAGACTGGAGTAATGATGCTGAAAATTCAGCTTTGATCACAGGACTAAATTACACTTCACTATATATTCACATAGAAAACAGCTGTTTTACATTGAAATAATATTTCACAATATTACTGGGTTTGTTTTGTATTTTTAATCAAATAAATACAGCATTGGTAAGCATAAGTGACTTCTTTTAAAAACATAATAAAATCTTACCGACCCCAAACTTTTGAAGGGCAGTGTATGTATGCGTATATGTATATGTATATATGTATATGTATATATGTATATGTATATATGTATATGTATAAATGTATAAATGTATATATGTATATATGTATATATATATATATATATATATATATATATATATATATATATATATATATATATATATATATATATATATATATATATATATATATATATACACATACATACATACATGTGTGTGTATGTATATAGTTTATTTTGTCCCCGCATTCTTTGGTATCCACACACCTGTGTGTCTGTGTGAAAGGCTCATTATGCGCTCATTATACAGGCCCTTGTCTTCTCAGGTGTGAATTAGCATTATTTACGCCCCCTCGCATATTGCCTTTCCAAACAAAAAGTGTTTTACAAAATTTAAATCAATGTATTGTTTTATGTGAATGATTAGGCAGGATGATTTTCAGATCATTTTGAAGAAAAAACTCTAGGCCACAACATCTATTAGTCAAAAGTCTTGTGGACACATTTAGTATGTGTTTTGTGGCCTTATTTCAGAAACTTTAAGTTTTAGTTTTTTCAATATCCATGCATAAACAATATTCTCTCAAAAATACAAACATATACATACATGTTGCCCACATATTATGGTAGCCCTGTTTGTGCTAAATAGAGTGTAATTACACCTTTGCCATTAATATGTTTATAAGCAACTGAAAAAAGCACAAATGTCAGGGCATGTCAAAACATCTCAAGGACCCCAAAAACACCTTAGACCCCAGAGGGTTAAGGGGGGCATCATATATACACGCATTTGCATTGTCTGATTTGATGCATCAGTGTAATGCAATGCATATAGCCAAGTTATTATTGCTCAAATCACATTTAGAGAAGTGTAGGTGTCAGTAGTGCGTCTCACCACATCAGTCCTGATCTCCTCTTTGACCGCCTGGATGGTGTCTCTACACTCTGACAGCAGGCTTTCATATAGGTGCTCCTTTGTTTCTTCATTATCTGCCTGTGAGTAAGAGACTTAAACAGTCAGGATACCTGCATTCACTGTGTATTTTGTGCATAACTGTACAATGAAAATATGTTTCAAATTGCATGTGCTCTATAGCTATAAAAGTGTCTTTACATTGAAGCTTTTGGTGCTGACATGTGCATGTGATTTTAGGTTCATTTGGTTTGGTGGGAAAGGATTCCTTAAGTGCACACCAGCCTCTCCTTTCCTCAGGATTGTCTAACATGCGTAGTCCAGTAGTGATCAACACTGTGGATTGGTGTAGTCGTAAATGATGATCTTAAGAGAGTTGTCCTTTTAACTCAAATGCCAAGTGTCATAGTTAGCAGTTACTAGGAGTAGATTGTTTTTGTAGTTAAGATTTATTATTAAAGGCTAAAATCAGGCATCTAGAAAGCTGTAGGAGGTGAGGGTTGTTTTGTTCATTCTTATGCTTTATCCTGTTTATGTTAGTTGAGGAGCAATAGAAATAGAGTAATAAAAAAAAAACAGTTTGCCCTGCTAACAGTCACAGTTTTGTTGTATCCCAACCCCTAGATGGCGGGTAACAATGCATTTAATAATGGAATTAGAAAGTCATTTGGCATTTTGACATCTCTCAGAGTCACAAATGATTTGCGCTTATCCAATCGTGGTTGTATCTCTATTAGTGCTACTCGATCTTAGTGCTGCATTTGACACTATCGACCACAACATTCTCTTAAATAGACTCAAAAATTATGTTAGCATTAGTGGAATTGCACTTGCATGGTTTAAATCATACTTATCTGACCGTTATCAGTTTGTAGTAGTAAATGAAGAGATGTCTTTACGGTCAAAAGTTCGGTATGGTGTACCACAAGGCTAAGAACTAGGACCGTTGCTGTTCACTCTGTACATGCTACCCTTAGGAGATATCATTAGGAAGCATGGCATTAGTTTTCACTGTTATGCTGATGATACTCAGCTCTATATTTCTTCACGCCCTGACGAAACTTACCAATCCACAAAATTAACGGAATGCATAGCTGATATAAAAAACTGGATGACTAGTAATTTCCTACTACTTAATTCTGAAAAAACAGATTCTAATTATTGGACAAAAAACGTCCTCACTTAACCTAGAATACTGTCTAACATTTGATGGCTGCTCGGTCAAGACCTCGTTGTCGGTTAGGAACCTGGGTGTGCTCTTTGATGCCAATCTTTCATTTGAAAGTCACGTGTCTAGTATCTGTAAAACTGCATTTTTTCATCTTAAAAATATATCTAAATTATGTCATATGCTCTCAATGAAAAATGCAGAACAATTGGTTCATGCGTTCATGACATCAAGGCTAGATTATTGTAATGCTCTACTGGGTGGTTGCCCTGCACGTTTAATACATAAACTACAGTTGGTCCAAAACGCAGACGCTAGAGTTCTTACCAGAACCAGGAAGTATGACCATATTAGCCCGGTTTTGTCAACACTGCATTGGGTCCCCATTAAACATCGTATAAATTTTAAAATAATCGCTGATTACTTACAAAGCACTAAATGGTTTAGCTTCCCGGTACTTGAGCGAGCTCTTAACGCCCTTCACGTCTACTGCAATCTCAAAATTCCGGCCAGTTGATAATACCTAGAATATCTAAATCGACTGCTGGCGGTAAATCCTTTTCCTATTTAGCACCAAAACTTTGAAACAATCTTCCTAACATGGTCCGGGACGCAGACACAGTCTGTCAGTTCAAATCTAGACTAAAAACACATCTCTTTGGCTTAGCATACACAACACATTAGAGACTTCTATAATTCAATGTTAGGCTGCATAGTTTAGATCAGCTGGAACCGGGAACACTTCCCATAAATCCCGATGTACTTTGTACATCATAAGAAGCATGGCGTCTATGCTAATATTAGTCTCTCTGTTTATCCCGAGGTTTACCGCAGTCCGCCGGATCCAGGCCATATCTAGATCTGATGAAGGACCATCGCATGGAGACGACGACAACGCATCCCTGAAGTGCCAGCCTCATCAACCCTGTGAAGGCCTCAAGGACAACAACAAACTCGTCTCCATACCGGCGTGATGACTCTGACCCCCAACCAGATGGAACTGGATAAATATTGTGAAAGTTCTGATCCCATCTGACTTCTGACCTATAATGCTGCCTGAATCATCATACACTGTTTGTTCGTTGGCCAAAGCGGGACTGGCCCCCCGACTGAGCCTGGGTTCTCCCAAGCTTTTTTACTCCATTCTGTCACCTGATGGAGTTTTGGTTCCTTGCCACTGTTGCCTTTGGCTTTTGGCTTGCTTAGTTGGGGACATTTAATTTTGTATTTAACAATACTATTACAACATTATTTTCCTGTTATCTCTGTAAAGCTGCTTTGAAACAATCTGTATAAATAAAGATGACTTGACTTAAAGGGACAAACACTTAAAAGGAGGCTTAAAAGTAGGAGCCCCACGGTTTGGCATGCATGTGACCCGCGGCTTAACTGCAAACTTTACCATCATAAAGTGAAAATGTATCATTTGCATGCATTTCTAAGTCTTGCTGATTTAAATATTTGTAAGATTTTAAATCAATCAAGTGACTCAAAAGAGAAAACAATTTGGTACTTGCACGTTTCCTGTGCGCACAAACAAAGCATGCACAAGTTTCTGACAGAGAGAGAGCAGATACATACAGTGGTTAAAGAGGGATTTGGCAGGTGGGGGAACCCTCAAATTTTGTGTAGGTGCAACAGGGAAAAATGACTCAGTGGGACAACATTTAGTATCGTGGTATAGCAATAATTTTTGGGACAAGTGTCACTGTGGCACCAAGTATCACAATACTTATTTACTTGATATTTTAATGGTTTTATTTTGGTCCATCTACATCTACACTGATATGACGACGATACTATGTTAAAATTGCTGAACACCACAATATGGAAAACCACCTTGTTTTTCACAATGTAAATTCAAACATAAAAATGGCTGAAGACAACTATAACAGAAATAAATCAACCACAATTACGTAAATTTGCCATCAGCCTACTTCACCTTCGACTTTTAACTCCACTAGAACAGCAACTGACAGGGCCGGACTGTAGCCACGCCAGCCCACATTACCACAGCCCCATGTCAAGTCAAGTCATCCTCATTTATATAGCGCTTAACAATGTAGATTGTTTCAAAGCAGCTCTACAGAGATACACATAATTTAAGGTAACAGAGATTGGTTTGGTTTCATAGTGGTTCTTTAATGTTTTTTCCAGCTAAAGTTAGTTTTGATTGATTCACTTTCGTCTAAATGATCATTTGTTATTAAATAAGGGGCCGCTAAGACGACACCGTTCTCTCTAAACAGACTTTAAACGCGAACCTGTGAAAGACGCTGATGGCGTTCACATGCGCATTAAGAATTGATTCTATAGTTATGTGCGTTTGAATATATGTGCACAGGTTTGTAATTCCTTACAAACAATGCCTAAACAAACTACTTGTCTTGTCTATAAATTGATGCAGAATTTTATTTGATCACTTCGGGTAGGTACGCGAACCGAAAAATTCCACAACGCTTTATCTGTAGAGTGGTAAAGGGATCCTCCATAGGGAGAGGCTAGTTGGCACTTCAGCACTGCATTGTCATCGGGTCCAGGCGAAGGTCCTTCGTCAGATCTGGAAACGGCCTGGATCGGGAAAACCTCGGGATAAACAAAGACACTAAAATTAGCGTAGATGCCATTCTTCTTATGATGTAACGAGTACATCAGGATTTAAGGGAGGTGTTCCCATCCACAGAGGTAGTTAGAGGGGGTTCGGGTTAATTTAGACAAGTTAATTTACTCAAGGCTACCAGGAAAGCAGTAGCATAAATCAGCATTGCCAATAGGAACCTTCTACAAGCTTTGGAATTTGAAAACGTCAGTTTTTAAATGTTAAAAGTAACTTTAAATACAAATTATAGGCTACGTTTACAGCAGCTGGTGTAATTGGCAGACGTTCCCTTAGGCATCATGCGCTGTGGAAACGCGTCAAAGCATTTTCAGGTATAAAAAGGGATTAAAGTGAAAATTCTTCTGACTGAAATTTTTTTCAGGCCAAGTCATATTCCTTTAACTTTATTTAAATAGTCGAGACCAATAGCGTTTTAAGGGGAGATGTTTAAACCGCTTTAATATTGCCAGTTTGCGTATTTTAAAAGCTATTTTAATCTATGAAAAAAAAATGGCAAATCGTTTTGGCTGAGGGCAAAGTGAAGTTTCATAACTTTATATATTTAGGCTATTTAACTTTAACTTTGTAGCCTATTAGAGAGCTGACTAATGTTTGACTGAATTGTTTGCTTTATTTCTCATTGCATAGCTTCTTAGCCTACCTATTAGGCTCCTTATACTTTTATACTGGATATTATTGATTATTAAAACTGACGTTTAACAAAAAGAGACACGGTTGTGTAATGTTATATATTCTAAAATATATAAAATATTCTTTATATATATTTTACTATGCATTCTCTTCACTGTATGTGTACATACATAGTAAAATAAAACGATACAAACCTGTCTCTGTTTGTTAAATGTCAGTTTTAATGATCAATAATGTTTCATTTTTTTTTAAATGAAAACAAAAAGCAGGGTTGTGTTTTATATTTCGTGTTATAAATATATGCAGTGAAGATAATCAATGTGCGTTCCCTGAACCACATTTGTGTGGCCATTAATATGTTCATGATAATATGTTCATTTATAAATGTAAAGAGGTGTTTTATATACATTTCGTTTTATTGTTGATGAAAAGAGGCAGAGTTATATTTTATATCATATTTCGTTTTATTGTTGCCTAAAATATACATAAAGAGATAACCGGAGTAGCCAGAGCGAGCTGAGTGACGCGATCAAGAACGCCGCGGTTCCGTTTGCAGAATAACCGGACTCGCGTCCTCTCGTCCTCGGGAGTTCGTTCTCCTGAGTCGAACTTGGCAAGTCCGAACTACCAAGGACGCAAGTCCGAAGTTTGCGTACTTGGTATAGGGCATTTCAGAATGTTTGTAAACAATAGGCACCAAGATACTTACGGGTGGCAGAACGCGAGCGGCTTCTACTGACCAACTGAAGAGATCCAGCTGGCTACTGTAAACGGTTACATATTAAAATCATTGTTGTTGATCAAAGTTGAAACGATGGCGAAAACGTGTTGTGTTTGGGGTTGCGCCGCCAGATATACAGCAAAAGGTGTAGGGTTTTATCGATTTCCTTCAGAAAAAAGTAAATCTATCCAGCGGAACCTGTGGGTGATGAGGTTAAAGCGAGTGGACGTCGTCAAAAGTAGTGCATGTCGTCGTCTTTGCGCTTCCCGGCCCGACACATTAACTGTAATTATGAGCCCGATTTAAACCCAACCATTTTTAATACGTGGGTCGTTATAACTGACGTTCTCAACTACTTTCTATGTTACTTTCTTCCGCCCGCAACATGTATGTTTTGTCCCACTCCCGCCCGCAAATAGACTTTTTCTGTACCTCCAAATGCTTTCAAGTTAGCCTTCGTGTCGCCATCATACACATCAGCATAAATGCTCCTGATAAATTATTTGTTATTAAATAACACACAAACCACTGTTATAACAAAGCAAGCAGATACTGCGTGCATGGTTTGGCATGACTGAATGTGCGCAAAGTGCAATAATTCCTAAAAAGCTGACATCAGTTCATCGCGATCTCACACATCTGTTATTATCAATGAGCCTGACTGCACAATGAATCTTTCATAATATATACACTTTGTTTTTTATAATTAGAGGATTTGCCAGCATACAGAATTCAGCTCTGCAAAAAAAAGTCAGTTTTGAGCAGTGAGGGGAGTCTATCTTAAATGCTTCTGATTGGCCATTGCGTTGAAGAAATCAACACATATGTCTGTGATTGGCTACATCGCTCAACGCTGCAAACATGTTATAAAAAGAAACTCAGGCCTGTAAATCGTTTCTATTTTGTTTTAGTTGTTGTTGCTTTTCTGCAACAGATGAATAAAAATGTATTAGTTTTTATATGTTTTATTCATAGATATTTCTAGTTTGCGGGAGTCCCGCGAATCGTTTTATTCTCCCGCAACGCGCACACACAGAGTGAGTGCATTACCGCCCGCGCTCGCACTCGGCCATCAAATCTAGTCCCTCGCCGCACTCTTTTGCGTTGGGAGTACACGTTTCTAGATCAAAGAATCTAAGCTCTAATGATCATGTTAACTATGTCTGAATTTCCACCACGTCTGCTTTTTAATCAACTGTTGAAATTTAGATTAGACTACTGCCGACGGTGTGACTCCCTTCCAAGCAATTTACTAGTGTTGCCATAGGAACGCTTCGGCTTTTGCCACCCGGAAGAACGTCTATTACTGTTGTGACGTCATGGTGAATTGTCGTATTGAGGAATGGCCAATATTGACCCGCGTTCTGTTTTCTATATGCACGCAAACGCACCAAGGTTCGATAGAATCAAGTTGAGTGTGAAACCAGACCAACGTTGCGGGGGGCGCCGGGAACAAACGCGCTCGGATTCGGACCGCAGTGAACCAGCTGTAGCCTGACATGCACTTTTCCAAAACTAAGATTAATAGCTGGGTTTCAGTGACGTGATTATGATGACGATTATGATGACGCGGGAAGGCGGGGCGATTTCAGATGGAGGGCAGGAAGTAAACATGGAGAATACGTCTATGGAGGAAACCGTTGCGGAGAGTCCGTATTGAGTCTAATTTACCTTGATCATTTAATGTCCCATTCCCACTGATCGCCTGAACGACAACCTAATGCTATATAAACAGACACAAAAAAAACACGTTGGCTAACTAACATACCGTCGCTGCAGACAGGGCATTACCAGACTGCTCCTCCCAAACCCCAGACGTAACGTTACGTTAAAAAACCACTTTTTACGGCGTTGTTCTGTGAGCTTCTTACATTTCTCACCTTTATGAATGACAATCTTTGGTACTCTATAAAAACCCTTTCCCTTTTCTCGATTAGAGCAGCCGTAAACTACACAAAACATTGATGGCAGATCCTCAGCTATTTCACTTCCTGCCCTCCATCTGAATTTTCGCGCTCTCGCGATGCAGCAGCGTGACGTCACGCGAAACACGGAGAAGTATTTCCGTGAGCGGGAATTGAAAACACGGACTGGATCATAAGCGAAGTGATTACAGAATGCAAGAGTGGAGAGAGGAACGTGCTTTCGCTCCAATCCAGGCTTTATCACATCCCCCTCAGCAGGGTGAATACACCTCGTCTTTCCTTAATTTAAGACCAATTCAAACTAAAATTAAGACATTTATCACACTATTTCAGAAATGAAAGCCTATTTACGGCATTAAAATGATGAAAAGTGAATTTAAGACATTAAGGACAGACGGGAACCCTGCAATTGACAGAAATCCGTCATAGACTCGCTGCAATTAACGGAAATCCGTCGTAGCGATGGAGAACTTTAATCCCTGTATAAATATGGAGGTGATTTTGAATGAATATTTCATGTCGATATACAATGGTTACATAAATCCTGCTATTGATATCTTTGTAAGACTGCAGACACTATAGAATAGTGGCAAGAGAAAAATGTCCGGTGAATATCAAACCCAAAACTAACTTTACCGCGCTCAACCACCATGAGTGCATTTCACGGATTAGTAATCACACGGGGAGGTGAGAAAGGACTTTGCCTGCATGCGTGAACCGGCGTAGATGCACTCAAATCAGACAGGAGAACAGTGACTGAGAACATAATGTCAGGAAGCGTGTTTGTAAAGGCGTTTGTGATATTACGTTTTGATTTGATGCGGAAGGACTCCATCAGATGGAGCACCAGGCTGGCTGCAATTTGACGGTGAACGCAACATTTTTTAAACAAAAGCCTACCATCGCGCTATCATTGATATTAACGAATCTATTTATTCATTCATTTATCTGAGGTGCCGGAACCTGCCCACTTTAACCCCTGGATACATAGCCGCATTTCAAATAGCGCACACATGAGACAACACGAATGGAACAACACAAAATTATATATCCATAACTAGGGATGGGTATCGTTAAGGTTTTAATGGTTTTACTACTCTTACCGAAACTGCTTATCGATTTGGTACTTCAACGGTATTCTTATCTGTTCTTTTTGTTATAATTTTTTTAAGTAATCAAATGTAAAATAACACTGCATAGTTTTCACTGTATACATTGATAGATTAATGCTTATTAAAGTTATAGTTTTTCATTCAAGAGCTGAGTAATTTTAAATAGTAAATTTTGATGTTAAGTTTGGGTTTTAGGGAGAAATGACGCACCTCTGTGAAGGTAAGGAAGTAGCGCTAGACGGAATGCAGCTAATTTAATAGTTTTAACTCATATCTTCTCTTTATAATCCTTGGAAGCCAAAATTGAAAATAAAATTAGATTAATAAAATCACAGCCCTAAAGTGTGACCAGACTTCTCTCGGCCATCGCCACTCATTAAGCAGGGGCTTTCGTGTTGTGTGCGCTGTAGCTCCGTGAGAGAGATAGGTCTCTTCTGGATTACGAATAGCAAAAATGCATCTCAGACAAATGGTTTAATATTATTGCATATAGAAACGGCCAGCAACGTAGAATTTGCAAGATAACGTCTATATAGCAAATAGTGCATTTTCTTAATTTCTCCAGTACCGACAGCAGAAACGATAGCGTAGGAGTTTATCGATACTACAGTCTTTCAGAATTTAGCACCGGGGCTCATTTAATACCGGGTTTCGGTACCCATCCCTATCCATAACATACCACCAAAACACCCGTCTCGACAAATATTCTCGTAAACAGTTGGTTATGTCTTAAGTGAAGTGAACAGAAAAGAAAGAAATTGAATGTGTAAAATTATATTGAAACATTAGGTCTTAGGTGCATTAGGTCTTAAAGGGACAGCAGCCTAAATATACCTGCTGCTGTCTGTCATTGTAAAAAAAAAAGACTTTTACGAAGATTAATCTATACTTAATTTATACAGTGAAGACTAAGTGTTCTTCAGAAAGTGTTCTTTAAGAGTAAATGTAAAGTCCAGTACTGTAACAACCTCCAAGGACAATCAAATTTCTCATCATGAAAATGTGCATTTGTAATTTTCAATCAATATTTTTTAAATTCTGTAAAGTTATCTTTTTCATACTGGAAGCGACAGGACGGCACATTACCACATGAGTTTGTTGTATTCAGAATGCCAGTTGGGTAATGCGTGATCCTCAGTAATGTAGTGTATGGCGTAAAAGTTGTGTAGTGCATTTCAGCCTTCAGTTTCAAGACAAGTAAAATAAAATTTTACTGTGGTCAAAAGTATTTGGTCACTGGTCCTGGGTTGTGAACTTGTGAATTGCAATTCAAATTGACTTCAGGATCACAGAAAGAATCTGATGATAGACAGGTACTGTGCCATTTATAAAACAGGTGTAATGGTAGCCTGACATCTAAGAATCTGGATTGCTTGAAGGACAAGTTCGGTATTTTACACTTAAAGCCCTGTTTTAAGATCGTTTCTGATGAAATAGAACGGTTAAGATTGAAATTTGGACAAATGCTGCTGTTCTAACATGTTCTAACACAGAAACCGAAAATTCTCGGGACAGCAGCATTTGTCCAAATTTCAATCTTAACCATTCGATTTCATCAGAAACGATCTTAAAACAGGGCTTGAAGTGTAAAATACCGAACTTGTCCTTTAAACAAGGTTATGAGATCAATTTGGGTAGTTGTGAATTAAATAATTAGAAAGTTACTATCACCATATTTTTGCTGCACTACTACTGAGGATGAAAGACAAGCATCAACACAAAGAACATAACAAAACAAGTTTCTGGAGCATTCCTGTTGTAGCAGAGACTAGGCAAATTAAATACCAAATGCAAATGACATAAGAGCATGGGCTTTTGTCATTTCTTTCCATAAAAAAATAAAATCATAATAAAACTATAATTAAGAAGCCATCAGATTTCTGTGGGATAAGAAAGAGAAGCACAGAAAGAAAAAAACAAAATGAACTTTAGAACACCATGACCAAACAAACATATGCACACGCCCACATAGAGACTGTGGTCACACCTAACCAACACCTTGCATGACTAACTGCAACAGGGTGAACCAGAATTTCGGTGAAAGCGAAACTGTGTTAGATTAAAACAAAAAAGAAAAAAACTAGGAGAGCAATCCCTAAGAATGATTATTCTGTACAGAATGCAGTCTGGTTAAGATGGGACAACATACCACAGATGTGAGCATGCTCATGGGTGAGGTGTGCCTAGGTGGGGAAGATACCAATAACTAACCATTAGGGCTAGGAATTTTTTGGTACCTCCCAATTTGATTCAAAACAATTCTCGAGGTTATGATTCGATTAAAAATCAATACACGATTTTTAATAAAATTGATTCGATATACATGGAAAAATTGTATAGTAGTTTACTGTTTTGTGTTACTTTTCTTATTTAACTGCGGAAGACAGTTTAAGTCCAGAAAAAAAACACTAAATTATTTGTAAACCTTGAAATTTATTTATTTTTTTCTTCGCATTTTAGTCAACTCAGCTAAAATTGTTTTATAATGTTGACTACAATCACTACACATGACTAACAGTCTTCTGTAATAAAGCAAGGAAGCCCTGAGACAAATAGAAAAACTACTTAGTACATAAATAAAAACTTATGCAAATATAAAGCTGACAAATAAAATTAAAATAAATAAACATTAGGACAAATAGATTTTTTTTTTCCAGGTACAGTAGGTTTATTTAACAGGCTAGGTTTATTTAACCGGTCTTAATACAAAAGAAATTGAATAATCAAATGTAAAAATAAAACACGGTATAATCTTTATGAATTAAATATAAATTGATTCATAATAAAGATACAAAAGGTATTCAGGCTGTTTTATCTACTTCACCTTCTTACTAAAGTTAAGCCCTTTTATCCACAAGCAATTTTGAAACTGTAATCCATGCTTTTGTAACATGTCGGCTTGACTACTGTAATTTGCTGTATCATGGTGTTTCTCAGGCTTCCATTTGTTCCTCTGCAGCTGATAAACTGGGACGCACAAATATGACCATACATTGATACATTACACCCATTTTAGTTTTTGCACTGGCTAACTGTCAAGCATAGGACTGACTTTAAACTCATTTCTCAACAAAGCCCTTAACAACCTGACACCTAAATACATAACTGATTTATTGCTCCCGTTTACTCATAGAACCTTAAGATCATGTGACCTTGGCCTACTGAAAGATTATGTGCATTTTTAGTCATCTTTAGTCAGATGCATTTACATTGTGCCTCAGAATGCAATCAACTCTAACGGTGTCTGTAAAGGTGTGAACCAAATGGCCCATATAAACTGATTGCTGTGAAAAAATAAACCGCATTTCTCTGAGAAGATCGATCTCCTGTGGGAGGTCCTAACAAAACTTTATGCATGAAGACAAATGGGTTACAAACAAACTGTCTCAAGCCCGCCACTTACAAGATATTAGCGATTTTGGACCAATTTCTCCCCTTCTGACAATCATAGGTCAAGTCCCGATTTTTTTTGATGGTTCTACAGATTATTTTATCAGATTTTCCTGTGGTGTGCGAGGTGTTTTAAGAGTGACTGAATCTGCTCGGAAGAACATCAGAGCTGCCCCGATCTTGAATTGTAAATATACAGCATGTTGAATATTTACAATCAGAAATCCTGTTGTTGTGGGGGAACCCCGAGGACAAACGCGCACAAACTCTGGAGATTAGGGCTGGGTAAAAATATCGATTCATCAATGCATTGCAATTATTTGTTTCTCAATTCAATATTGATTCATCAAATCCTATGAATCGATTCAGCCCACCGGCCAGTGGCGGCGCTGTGGGCAACACTCTAGTGAGAGCGTTCAGTGTTGTACAAGACGTGCTTTACCAAAACAGCAAGATGACGGACAGCAGCTGCACTCCGTTCAAGCCTGCACCACCAACCAGGGACGTCGTTAGGCCTATTTTAGGGGGGCTGAAGCTACCCCAAAATGTTCCTAAGCCCCCCTAAATGATAATAACAACAACAATAAATCTCCGGGAGTCTCCCGCATATTGATAGCGGCTCCCCGATGTCCGCAAATTAGTTAAAATCTCCCGAGATCTAGAGCTCGCGAGCTCCAAACCGCGTAGCGGTTTGTATTCAACACATGTACAATATTACAATAAAACCATGTACTATGCTTAAACCATGACAGGAAACATGCTGGGGTCAATTTGTTCTTAAACATTGGTAATACTGCACACATTATTTAAAAATATACTCAGGTACTTAATTACTTGTGTATTTACTAATTATTGAATCGATATCGAAGCTAATAAATCAATATCGAATCGAAGCCTCAAGAATCGAAATCGAATCGAATTGTGAAATTCCTAACAATACTCAGCCCTACTGGAGATTATCACGTTAAACAAAATACACAATCAGAAAGCGATCTGATGAAAGACTCACATCCAGCTTGTGCTGTAGCATGTTAAGTCTGTTCACAACATAGACTTCTAAACATTTTTCTTAAATTTTCTGCTAAAAGCAGTCACTACACTATAAGCGCTAGGGCTGGGGAAGAGAGAGAAAAAAAAATAAAAATAAAAAATTCACCTAGCTGTCGCGATTTTTTTTTTTTAAATCGATTTTATTCCAGAACCGATATTAATTCAAATGCTTTATTTTTGTCCTTGCTTGTAGATGAGGTTGACAGAAGTTAACCACTTTCGTTCAACAGAGGATGAAATGTGTCGTTATTAGGGGTGTAACGATTCACTCATTTTCTCGATGCATCGATTACAAATCCTGACGATGCATATGCATCGATCTTGAAACATGTATTTTGAATCGTGAATCGTTTATTTCGGTCAATATTCGATTTAAAATGCTAAGAATCAAAAAATTTGCGATTCTATAGCGATTCAGTGCTTTAAAATATATAAACATTAAACGACTACATGCTCGAATTAATGAGGCGTTGTGCAGCGTCATTTCGCATCCTCACAGCTCTCCTTCACAGATACTCGCTGCACTCTTTACCATCTTTCACTGGATTTCGCTCGCGCTCGGTCCCATATAGCTCTCATCTACAGATTTTTGAGCAGTCCATGTTTGAGCTCTCCTCAGGACAGCCACTGATGTTCACATGAGCAGATGACAGCTCTCTATCGAGAAAGCAAGTCTTGAGTCAAACCGCTCAAGCCATTGATAAAGCTGCCATGTCATTGCGCGGGCACTGCTATGAAACAACGCGTTCGTTGCGTGGAAACGTCGCCGTTATTTTCTTTAAGATACTGAAGTTTTACGAAAATGGGTCATACCCGTCCTGAGCAGTTGAAGTAAAACCCCACTTATTCAAGGGTGCGCATTTATTACATGGAAAAAGAAAACGAATAATAGACCTAAAATGCACACGCTTCCTATGAATCATGAATGATGAATGAAATGTAACTTAATGTCGTTAAACTGAATGTACGAAGGAAACTGCTGAAATAACTACAATATTAATTACACTGAAATAAGAGCGCGTGGTTTATCCATCAATCAGATGCGCATTAAAGTTGCATTCATAATCGTTACTATAGCACAAGTAGACACCCGGCGCGTTTTCTTTCAGAATCATAAGGAAAATGTTCAGTATAAAGAGAACAGAGTATTCCATGAGGAATACTTACTATTCCATGAGGAAAAGTTAGTTAAGGTTTAGTTGGGAAAGTTCATGGTATTTTTAGTCTCACAATGGAAGGATGTTTAATGTACCAGGAACACTTTAAGGTTATGTATCCATTAACACTATCCTACAAAATAGTTAGCATGATGAACTAACAATACTTTTAAAGCCTTTTTAAATCTTGGCTTACATTTCTACAAATGTTAATTTATAGGCTTTGGAAATATTTTTTATAATAATAGATTAATTAAAAACTAACATGAACTAACTTTAACAATAGACAAAATGTCGTTGTTTTTTTTTTTTGTCCCCACTCTCTGACCCCCGAAGACCACTGTGTAATTCACACCCTGACTTAGACACATTGGGGGAAGCATTTAAATAATCCTATGAATGCATAGAAAAAAATGAAGAATCGAATTAATCGAATCTTTCTGAATTAGCAAAAATCGTTCTTGAATCGAAAACCTATGAATCGTGAATCGAATCGCTGCCTACCCAAAGATTCACAGCCCTAGTCGTTATCTATGAGTGTTGAGTGTTGATACCCCAAGTGGACGCGTGGAAGTGACGTGAGACTGAATGCACTGAAAAGCCCTCGCACTACTCATTTGCTGAGAGAGAGATAAGACTATAGAGCTTCACGATTCATCTTTAAAAGACTGATCTCGATTCAAACACCCACGCAATCTTTCAATTCGTCTGTCAATTAAACTTTGACAAAATCATAATCGCAACATTCAGTGTTGCCGCTGACCCAGAGAGAGTTGTCATGAAACAGCTTTACAAACAGTCTTTTCAACCTCATAGTATCATTATTTCTGTGATGCAAGTTAAAATTATCATAGAAGTACTTGGCTAAAAGTTTAAAGTTCAAATATGAACACTGATATCTACGATAGCGATCAAAATCAGCTTTTGATTGAAACTTGGTGCTTAAAATAACGCATTTATCGATTACATTGTTTCGCCATTAAGTGGTGACAAGTGACTGTTAAAAAGAGAATGTAGTATTGTATGATGCTTCTGAAATAAGTCTCATCTTATACATCATGTACAGTCTGTATAAGTGTAGGATTTAACTTTTCCCAATGGTCTAGTGTTAAAACAAATTGCAATATCAAATCGCAATACTTGTAGAATTGCAATTCTTAAAAAAAATTTAATAAAAAGAAAATCCCAATACATATCGTATCGGCACCCAAGTATCGTCATGATAGTATCAAATCGGGAGATAGGTGTATCGTCCCAGCCCTAAGCGCCATTTCTTCTTGCCGATCATCCGCCATGTTTTTTTGGAAAGGAATTTGTTAGTGTGTGGTGTGCTTTCCGGATCACATCACGGCACTTCACACACTAGAGGAACAATATGGTTAAATCTATGATTGTGTTAAATCATGTTTGTGGTCACACATTTAAAAAAATCTTTTAGTGTGGCTCCAGCTTCACAGACAGAACTTTGGGTTAAGATTTTTGAAAGACGACATGCTAAATTCTTTGCTGGAGAACTGTTACACTACAAACCTTCAATAATTTCTTCTCCACACAAGAACTCGTCAAGCTTAATAAACACATTACGGAAATCTAATACATTGGCGAGCACCCAAACAATTGTGTTTGGCCAAAGAGAAATCTAACACTACTAACTGTCCCTAGAGTTAAACTTAAAATTTGAGGTGATCACGTTTTTGCAACCGCTGGACCTAAACTTTGGAATAGCCTTCCACTAAATTAGACATGCCCTTTCCATCAATGCTTTTAAATCTTATGACAAATGTATTCTTCCCACTTTTAACATTCCTTAAGTACGTTATTTTGGATCTCTCTTGTATATTGTTGAACCATTTCATAGTTTCTAGAACTATTGGCGGAAGTTCCCGGATTTTGACGTGTTCGCACCGCAGGAACTGGGAACGATTTTAGTTCTAGGAACTCCTTTTGGAGGAACTAATTTAGCCCCAACTTCAGAGTAGGGTCTAAACCAGCAATATAGGAACTATCCGTGACGTGTGACGCACGCAAAACACCAGCAGCCACCATAAAAAAATAAAATAAAAAACAACGTGTACAGATTATAGCCTATATATTTAACTCCACGAACAAAACAGTGGGTCTCTTGACCTTTACGCCAAGGAGAAAATCCAACAAGGCATACTCTACTACCTTTTCATATACTGTCTACTTTCTATGTATAACATATTAGACAGTATTAGTATAATAACGTATTAGACAGGACTGTTAGACAGATTGTCCACCGTGCTGTCAAAATAAAAGTCACAACAAGCGCGGCTTACGTCACTTCAGAGTTCCTACTGGCGGTGCGAATGCAACCAGGAAAATTTTCCTAAGGGAACCATTAGTTCTTGGGGATCCACCCTGGTGGATAGTTCCTTGAACTAAGTTCTTAGAACTACCTGGTGTGAAAGCCCCTTTAGAGCATTCAATGTGATTGTAACCAAACCTGATCAACATTATGCCAAAGCACTATTTTCACTATTTAATAGGAGTGTAAAGATACATGTATTCGTATTGAACCGTTCGGTACGAGGCTTTCGGTTCGGTAATCGGTACGCATAACAAACCAAACGATTCGTTGGACCATTTTTCCTGCCGACCAAAATCCGCGCTGGCGCGACCATCACAACGTTGCGAAACATCAAATGGCAAATGTAATCAAAGCGGAAAAAAACTGCGCTACTCATTTTGTGCTTCACAGACCGTTTATCAGTTTGGACCAATGTCAGTGCAGCGCGAGCCGATCTTGATCAAGCGACACTGTTTACTGGATCTCTTATCGCTGTGTAGTAACAAAGCATTTGAATTTGCCACTGAATAACATTGCTGCGAGATCAGTGAGAAGCATTAAAATGTCTCCGTTATTAACGGATCAAACAGCGCTGTCGTGTAAACCAGGAGAAACACTGTTCCATGAATGAGCTAGTTATTTTTTAATTTTGCTATTTATAAAGCATTGAAAGAAATGTTTTAGTTACAAGTAGACTAATGTGGGAAATGGCAAAAGTAATTGACACTGCATTTAAATTTTGCATCAACTGTTGCATATACGGTATAAGAAATGTAAATTTGCATATTACAAAGCTTTAATGTGCCCTTAATTGCCACTTTTAATTTTGAAAAACTCTAGGGCTGTCACGATTCCTCAATTAAAGGTGCTCTAAGCAATGTTGGGTGACGTCACTTCTTGTTGACGTTGAAAGTATTGTCAAACATAACAGAGGCTAGCTAGTATGAGGTGCCCCTAGGGACATTATTCAGAATTACCATGCATATACATGTACTTTTCCTCTCACATACACATATGAAACCAAATTCATTCACATACTATAATGAAATGCTCACACACATACAAGTGAAATGCTTTTACAAACAACTGAAACGCTCTCATACAGTACATACATCTGAAAATATTACGCTCACACACAGCTGAAATGCTCACACACACACACAACTGAAATGCTCTCATACAACTGAAAATATTACACACAACTGAAACGCTCACACACAACTGAAATGCTCTCACATACAAGTGAAATGCTTTTACAAACAACTGAAACGCTCACACACACAACTGAAATGCTCTCACACACAACTGAAAAGCTCACACACATACAAGTGAAATGCTTTTACAAACAACTGAAACGCTCACACACAACTGAAAAGCTCACACAGTTACAAGTGAAATGCTTTTACAAACAACTGAAACGCTCACAGAACTGAAATCCTCACACACATACAAGTGAAACGCTTTTACAAACAACTGAAACGCTCACACACACACAACTGAAACGCTCACACACATACAAGTGAAACGCTTTTACTAACACAACTGAAACGCTCTCACTCACACAACTGAAAAGCATTTCAGTATGTTGTAAGCAAGCATTTCAGTATGTTGTAAGCAAGCATTTCAGTTTAAACGGAAGGTGGTTAAGTCCCCACTCCAGTTGGTGGCAGTAGTGCACCTCAAGACGAAGAACTAGAAGCGGTTGAAAGAAAGCATAGTAGAAAAGCGCGCCTTTCACAATACAAGCGACCGCAGTTGACCGTTCGCCCGCCCGCCAATCGCATTACACCAGCGGTTCTCAAAGTGTGGGGCGCGCCCCACTGGTGGGGAATAGAGACGTGGCAGGTGGGGCGCGCCAAACGGGAGGAAATTTTCCTTATGCCTTTATATCTTTATTCGTTCATGGCGAGTCCGCATCGTCAACATCTTTGCAGCGACACAGAAAACACCAGTTTATTAATAAACAAATGTCTCCTTGCCATTTTTTACACATTCATAATCATTACTTTAGCCGGTTCTTTGTGTCAAACGGTCGTGCGCTTGAGTGAGGCTATATAACACTCATTATCCTGTATAGCCTATTTAAGTAATTAAATCAATATAAAGGTGCGATTTGTCCACTAATGGCTTAAATGTACTACTAGTCGACTAGAAAAAAACACTTTAGTCGGAGGCAGCCCTTATTCCACATTTTTGAACCAGAAGGCCATTCTGGGTTGAGCGAGCGACCCTGAGCGGAATGAGCGAGCGGAGCGGAATATTCAGAAATGCGCCCTCCGCTCACATGCTCTGATCGGAACAAAGGAATATTAAAATAATCATTAGTTTATATCTTATACACTGCCCATCATTTTAATCCCATATTAAACAGTATGTTATGTCTATTTTAATTAATATATATATATATATATATATATATATATATATATATATATATATATATATATATATATATATGTGTGTGTGTGTGTGTGTGTGTATGTATGCATGTGTGTGTAATATATATTTGTTTATTTCACGTTTTTAAGTACAACATTATGTTAGTCCACAGCCACCCACCACTGGGTGCTGATCATAGACTGTAAAAAAAGATGGACGACGCCCCTTCGTTCTCTTCCATTGGCGAGAGGTGAAGCCGCCATTGTCCCGATATGGCGCTGACATCTTGGGACTTGAGTCTGCGCAGTTGCGATTTCGGGACCAGACATGCGCAGTAGTGAGCAGGAAGTAAAGCCGCGAAATCAACGTCCCGCTCTGGTCCCGCCCTCACTCTCGCTGAATCAATCGTAAGCGTGCGCCTCTGCTGCAGAACAAACCATTATGTCGGTGTGAAATAATTAATTATAGAAATTTAGATTTTAAATTTAAAGCTCCAATCTCCTCAGTCCTCCAAAGATCCCGAAAAAAGTCCGTTGTTGCTTGAGTGACTACTTTGCTCAAAGAACCTGTCAATCACAGCTGTCAATCATGTACGCCACAGCGCCGTTTTTATAGCATCAAATAACTAACTAAAAACAAACTTATTTTAAAAACAAACACTTGAAATTACATCAGCGTGATGAAAACTACAGTAAATGACAGAAACTATCTTTGGAAAAAAGATATGTGAAGTGTAATTTAATTGTTTAGTTGGTCTCACGCCCCATTGAATAACATGGGGAGGCGGGGTTTATGAGCTATACTAGGACCGGTCACCGGGGGACGATCGAGACACTTTGGCTTCACTTTTCAGGGCTTGTGCGGCACGCTTGGTGCTGATGCTATGACACTTATTTCTTTTCTATTTTTGAACTTGATACAAATTGACAACATAGACTGTAAAAAAAAAATGGACAAAGCGTCTGTGACGTCACCCATACACTTTCTGAATAACGGTTTTGAGGCCGTTTATGGGGGGTATGGGTGGCGCCATCTTTGAAAATCTTGGGAAATCCTAGCCCCGCCCACCTTCTGGCCAATCCATATACGAGTAAAAGGGCGGGCTTTGTGTGAGACTGAGCCTCTTCAGCCAAGGGTGGACGCGCCTTTTCAGCCAAGCAGCAGCAGCCTCAGCAATCTGTAATGGTGTGTTCACACCGAACGCGAATTTAATTATCTGCGTGAGTAGATTACATACAAAGTCAATGCAAAGACGCGAATAGACGCATCATTCGCGCCGGGCGTCGCAAATGACACGAATTGGGCGACGCGTGTGCCGCGAACGTCTTCCGCGCAAGTTGAAAAATTTGAACTCGAGCGAATGTTCAAGCGTCTAACTAGACGCGATAGATGCGTTCGGTGTGAACACCATAACGTTATAAGATCGACTGGCAGACTAGGCTACTTTTTACAGTCTATGGCTAACTTACTACATTCACTGCAAAGCTGCTGAAGAGTACAACCCAAAATATATTAACACTCCAATGTGTGACATATCAGTCTATTCTTATGTTACATTTATTCATTTGGCAGATGCATTTACAGTGTTTCAAACGTCAGTTATAACCAGGCGATTTAATGCTAACTGTTGCAGTGCCACTGCTCACAAACATTGATGCTAAATAGTGCTAACTACGTGAAATAGTAGTGGAATGTCACTTACCGGAAAAAAATGCTTGAACACACACGTCACTAAGCAACAAATAACGGCGCGCTTGTTCACTTGCACTGAAGTAATAGCGAATATTAAAAAAGCATTTGGTTAACAGAAAAGACATTGTTATTTTCCAACATCCTACATGTTCTGTGTACTGTATTGATCTGTCTACCTAAAACACATTTTTGGTTAAAAAAAAGGCAGTTAAAATCGATTCCCTATTTTCGTTTTCGAAACTTGTGTTGGTTGGTCCGATCGATTGTGCAATCGATTTTCGAACGTAAAGTGACAGCCCTAGTGTCGGTTAACGTTAGTGCAGTTTATAGCATAGCAACAGAGCATTTTATGTACGATATTTCAATACAAATGTTCAGAAAGGATACAGAGATGGTATGATGTGTTGTGTCAGATCATGGCCGAGACGTCAAATTTCAGGAATTCCACTCGGCGCAGCCTGTTATCAGCTGTCAATCAAGCTGTCAAAGTTAACCACGCCCTTATTTGTCATACATTTTATATCTAAATACGATCTAAACTAACAAGTTAGAAAAAAATTCACCCCCCTCACAGTTGTCAGGCACTCGGAACCTATCGAAAAATACAATAAAAGTCCATGGGACCAACCTGTAAAAACATGAATTTATGCTGTGAAAACGGACATTTTAACATGGAGTCTATGGACATTTGCTCCCTTTTGGGACCTGCCCCTAGCGGATTTTCGGTGTATTGCAGTTTTTCACACTTGCGGGTAGGCTTCATTTTTCAGATTAGAATGTTGCCGCTTGATTGACAACTGCACTTTTATTTTCTCTATTTTTATAGTTAGTTTGTATTCTCTATAGTTCGTTTGTATTTAGATACAACTTGTTACTATACTGATACTACTTGTTACTTCAATAAATTGGAACATTTTAAGCTTGTTGCACATTTCATTAGCATTGTGTTGGGGTGATGAGGGCAGGTGGGTTTGAAAATTCCCCCTTGTCCAAAGTGGGGAATGACCGAAAAAAGTTTGAGAACCACTGCGCTACACCAATGTCTGCTCAACAGCAAAGAACATTAACCAAGGCAGCAGGCTTGCTGAACACCATATTGGCCTCAGCGGAGACCATCAAAACCCTGTCAATGCCACAATTGTTTAGTTCGCTACTTCGGTTAGGCTTCTATGCTGGTGAGCGGATATTTTTTTCTTTGCTTTTTTACTTTTATCTTCGATTTTATTGCTGTTGCCAACCAGCTTAGAGGTGCACTACTGCCACCAACTGGATTGGAGGGGGAACTTTAACCACCTTCCATTTCAACTGAAATGCTTTCATTCAACATACTGAAATGCTTTTCAGTTGTGTGAGTGAGAGCGTTTCAGTTGTGTGTGTGTGAGCGTTTCAGTTGTGTGTGAGCATTTCAATTGTGTGCGTGAGCGTAATATTTTCAGTTGAATGTATGAGAGAGTTTAAGTTGTGTGTGTGCGTAATATTTTCAGTTGTATGTATGAGCGTTTCAGGTGTTTATAAAAGCATTTCACTTGTATGTGTGAGAGCATTTCAGTTGTGTGTGTGTGTTTCAGTTGTATGTGTGAGCGTAATATTTTCAGTTGTATGAGAGCATTTCAGTTGTGTGTGAGCGTTTCAGTTGTGTGTGAGCATTTCAGTTGTGTGCGTGAGCGTAATATTTTCAGTTGAATGTATGAGAGCGTTTAAGTTGTGTTTGTAGAAGAAAATTCATTCACATACTATAATGAAATGCTCACACACATACAAGTGAAATAGTTTCATATGTGTATGTGAGAGGAAAAGTAAATGTATATGCATGGTAATTCTGAATAATGTCCCTAGGGGCACCTCATAAGCTAGACCCTCCATCCTCCTCATCCGCGCACAAGCCCCCAAATCGTTCTTGTCGGTTATTGGCTGGAACTGTTTGTTATGTTTCATGGTGCGGGTTAGCCCAGTTCGTTTTTGTTGCCGTTTTGGAGCCTGGGGTGTCTGCAGAGACCACGTTTTTTTTACAGTGTGTTCAGGGGGCAGGCAGCTAGTTTGCTGTATGTGACAAAAACATTTTTGGCCTAAAAAACGCGTGACATCGCTTAGAGCACCTTTAAATTAGAGTACTTGATTTGCAATTTACCCATATCGAGTAACCAGCTAAAAAACATAGCATAGTGGTATTGTGAATTCACAAAGTCTGCAATTCAATTAAACAAATAGATGCCCAGGAGGTTTAATAAAATAAATACACATATATATATATATATATATATATATATATATATATATATATATATATATAGTTTTTGCCCCTCCATTTTTCATGAGCTGAACTCAACGATCTAAGACTTTCTATGTACACAAAAGGCCTATTTCTCTCAAATATTGTTCACAAATCTGTCTAAATCTGCGTTGAGGCGGGCATACACTGTGCGATTTTGAGCCGAATTCTGACTCGTGCGACTTTTTTTGGGTCGGGACAATTTTCAGCTTTGTCGTGCGTCGTTTTTCGTGCAGTGTTCGTGCAGTGTACAGGGAGAAACGAGAGGCGATTAACCTCTCCCGATCGGCAATCGGATGGTCAGATGAATTTCTGGCATATCAGACATTTTGGTCGCTCCTCGTGACTATCGCACAGGTGAAGCAGAGATACGAACCGATTGCCCTAAACTCTGTTTTTTACCTCACTGCGCCTGCACGAAAACAGAATGTTAACCATTTCAATCTGCAGCAAAAAAAAACAAAAAACGAAAAGGAGATCTTTAGGTTCTGTAGTTCAAACTAGCTACAAATTACTGTTGCTTACCTCCAGTTTGTCCAGTTATTACCCACGTCTTCCAAGCCACCTGCGATGTAACACCGTGCCTCTTTTATTAATTTGTTAAACAATGTTTTTGAAATAAACCTGTTTTTAATTGATGACTAATTATTGCAGTGTTCGGACATATTTTAGACTGTTAATATAATTATATGCCTATAATTTATTGTAATCGACCTAAATGTTTTAGACAATTTTCAATGAGGAGTAAGCTTCAATGTGATATTTTATTATCCTCACAGCACGTTGCAGTGATGTGCTGTGAAATTATTGCGTGGCAAATTAATTATAATAGCAGATCAATTTAATAATAAAATTAGCCTAGGCCTTCCCTAATAATGATAATACTAATAATAATTTAATACATAAATTGGAAATGCTAAATCATCTTGATATTGATAGCTGATGCTTGTTTTGACTATCTTTGGATACATGATATCGTCTAGGCGCAACCCAGCATGGGGGTTTATCGCACATATTTCACACGTATAGTGTGAGCAGTCAAGTCGCAGCTCGACGTTCGGACCGTATAGTGTGAGCACATAAATCCTGAGCTTTGGCTTTACATCACATGCGATTTACTCGTTCAGTGTGAGTAGGTACCTTGCTGAAATCGCACAGACATCACACAGTGTATGGCCGCCTTTAGTGAGCAATTCTTTGACGAGACAATCCATCCACCTCACAGGTGTGGCATATCAAGATGCTGATTAGACAGCATGATTATTGCACAGGTGTGTCTTAGGCTGGCCACAATAAAAGGCCACTCTGAAATGTGCAGTTTTACTGTATTGGTGGGTTCCGGGGGTGGGGGGGGGGGGAATCAGTCAGTATCTGGTGTGACCACCATTTGCCTCATACAGTGCAACATCTCCTTCGCATAGAGTAGGGCTTGGGCGGTATGGATTTTTTCTAACCGCGGTTGAAAAGCAAGATATTCCCGCGGTATAGCGGTAAACCGCTTTTAATGATCAGGTTGTTGATCGTGGCCTGTGAAATGTTGGTCTACTCCCCTTCAATGGCTGTGTGAGGTTGCTGGATATAGGCAGTACCTGGAACACGCTGTCGTATACGCTGATCCAGAGCATCCCAAACATGCTCAATGGTTGACACGTCCAGCGAGTATGCTGGCCATGCAAGAACTGGGATGTTTTCAGCTTCCAGGAATTATGTACAGATCCTTGCAACATGGGGCCGTGCATTATGCTGCAACATGAGGTGATGGTCGTGGATGAATGGCACAACAATGGGCCACAGGATCTCGTCACGGTATCTCTGTGCATTCAAAATGCACCTGTGTTCGTTGTCCATAACATACGCCTGCCCATACCATAACCCCACCGCCACCATGGGCCACTCGATCCACAACGTTGACATCAGCAAACCACTCGCCCACACAACGCCATACATGCTGTCTGCCATCTGCCCTTCACAGTGAAAACCAGGATTCATCCCTGAAGAGAACACCTCTCCAAAGTGCCAGAAACCATAAAATGTGAACATTTGCCCACTCAAGTCGGTTACGACGACGAACTGCAGTCAGGTCGAGACCCCGATGAGGACGACGAGCATGCAGATGAGCTTCCCTGAGACGGTTTCTGACAGTTTGTGCAGAAATTCTATGGTTATGCAAACCGATTATTGCAGCTGCTGTCCGGATGGCTGGTCTCAGACGATCTTGGAGGTGAAGATGCTGAATGTGGAGGTCCTGGGCTGGTGTGGTTACACGTGGTCTGCGGTTGTGAGGACGGTTGGATGTCCTGCCAAATTCTCTGAAACGCCTTTAGAGACAGCTTATGGTAGAGAAATGAACATTCAATTCTCAGGCAACAGATCTGGTGGACATTCCTGCAGTCAGCATGCCAATTGCACGCTCCCTCAAAACTTGCGACATCTGTGGCATTGTGCTGTGTGATAAAACTGCACATTTTAGAGTGGCCTTTTATAGTGGCCAGCCTAAGGCACACCTGTGCAATAATGAACTGTTATCATTTACATGTGAAGGGGGTCGATTGAAATCCACTGCTGCTTCAATGTATATGTAATGATTGATTATAATTAAGGTATTAATCAATATTTTTCCTTCTAAATATCAAATGAGTTGAATGACTTCTCTTGAGATTTTACTTTGTTATAGAAGTTACCAGTGTGATTACTGAAATGTTCTTTTCATGTATTCTTTAATGTCTGTATTTGATATCTGAATGCAGTAACAGCGCTTGCTTATTTAGCCCAGCTTCCAGAAATTAAATATGGACTTGTTTTGTGATTGAGAAAGGTCTTCAACGTGTTAAAACATATAGGGGTCATTGAAGCCAATAGTTTAAGGGACCATTTCTTTGTTAAAGCCTTACTTACCAGTTAGATTAAAGTTTAGCTATCCTTGAGAGAAAGAACGCATTATCTTGATGTTTTGAGAGGACTCTCCTGTTTATAGTTAGAGCCTGGCCAAATCCAACCTTGGAAAAGCTGCGTGTCGGTGTGTGTGTTAGCTTTTTTGGTTACAGGTTCAGGAACCACTGGCATTATTGGAGATTGTTGGAGTTGTTGTTCTGGGCATGCTGGCGCCCAGCAACCTAAATCTGCGACCTGGAAGATCATGAAGTGCCTAACTTCAGGGTCTGAGTGTCAGCTACATAATCGATGGAGGCTTAGCCAATGAGAATCATTCAACATGTAAGCAATGACGTAGCTTAGACCTTGGAAACGGTATAACTGCTGTGATCTTTGTAACTGTAAGCGGGGCCGCCTACGAACTCCTGTGTGAGTACTGAAGCTGACTTCTGCTGATGAAACTGCAAACTATCTACAGTAAAACTTTTCTTTAATTTCTTATAATTCTGACTCTGGGTCTTCATTCTTCATATCTGGTTCTGGGTCTTTGACACATATCCCCTTACACATGCGTGTCTCAAAAATCCATCTCTGCTTATGCGGCTACGCAAAGGACACGTTTTCATCAGATTTGTAAGGTAAATAATTTATAACCCTATGCCAAAACAGTAGAATACATAAATAGGTTTGTAAATATGCAAACTGTTCATCAAAATTTCAAAAAAAGTTTAAAGCTCTGAGTTTGCATGTTTCTATGTCCACATATTCTTGATAAGAAATTAGAGTGGCTGTAGTATTTCTATCATAAGTGGCAAAATATTAAAGATTAAGTAAAAATTCCAATTAAACTAATGTTGTTTGGCCAATATTAAACAAGGATTTGATCTGCTGTAAAGTGTAACACCAGGCCGTTGGCGCCCTCTGCAGGCATTTGTTCTAATATATAATGTACATAAGATGATTGTTTACATTATGTATTTTAACAGTGTTGATCTACAAAACCATATGATCACTTGCTTTTGATACTTTATTTGAACCAAATATTATTGCCTCATTTTTATTATACATGTATTTTAAGAAATTTTCAGGGTTCGTACACCTTTTCCAAGGTCAAATGCAAGCACTTTCGAGGTCCATTTTAAAGCTTTTTCCAGCACCTTAAATTACATACCAATACATGTGTCAAAATTATTATTTAGTGTTTTATCACATTAAAAGAGATAATGCTATAAACAGGCAAAATTGTGTTTCGTAATAGCAGAAGGACCAGATATTTAAGCAAATCAAGTTTTATTTTTCAAAATATATCACTGTCTAAGTAGATAATGCCTATGAATAATACTTTATTATATTAATGTCCAAATATTGCTTCCCAGATAATGTGATTTTCAGGCTGTAAAACTGAATAATTTTCAAGGGCTGAAAATATGAAGACATAGGATTTTAACAGAAATATTTTACAGGCCTTGGTTTTAGGACACATTCTTGATATAGACGAGGTTTGAACAAAATCTGAGATGCAACAACCTGTAATTCAATTTTAACCCAGAAGACTCTGACAGTGTACAGGCACCTGCCTGATATTAATTGAAAAAAAAAATTGAAAAAAATTGAAAAAAAAAAAATCTATTTCATTGCCAAGACATACATTTATCTACCGGAATAGAGCCGTGTAAATATTGCATAAGGCCATCCTCAACCGTATAGTAGGCTACTTGTATGCAGGGCTCGACATAAGCAATGGCCCGATGGCCCGGGGCCAGTAAAAGAGTATGTCGGGCTAGTTGATTGGCCAGTCACTGGCCCGCACGGGCCAGTGAATGGCCATCAGCAAAACAAACAGCAAACGTCATACACGGTGGCACGAAGAGTGTCAATGTTACTTAAGGTTACTTATAACGTGTTAAAATGTCAAAGAACTACGAGGCTGATACGAGAAAGAGGTCATTCCTAGTAGGGCTGGGCGGTATATCGAGTTTGTACAATAGGCTAAATCGATTTTTTTTTTTAACGATATGGAATGAGGCAATACCGTTTAAATCGATACAGTAGTTTGATACGAGCACATCTGAAATATACCGGAGTAACGTTACGCAGTGTGAGCTCCTGCAGTGAAAGAACATAGTACAATTTGTCCTAAACATGACAAGCTTATATTAAGCGCTTCAAAATAACTGGTAAGATATAGTTAACAAGTTTAAAGCAGTTTGCCCTGCAGATGCTCTGACAGAAACTGTTGCTGACTGACAGATAAATACTGGCGCTGTTTAATGCGTTTGAGACTTACTTAACTTACAACACTGCTTAACTTACATTTCACAGGTATATTCTCCATCTGTAAATGTTAGAAAGTCAAACAAATATGTCCATTTCACTGTCAGGAGAGGACGAGCTTCTGCAAGTGAATCTCAGCTAATATTCAAGCTTCCGTGAACGAGCGCCGCCCCGCGCATGCGCACCAAACAGACGAGCACAATAGAAGAGTAGCGCAATAATTCTGACTAAAATATACATATTGCTAAACTATTTGTTGTTGGAGACAATAAATGTTCCATATGTGGAATTTTAAACCTACAAGTATGTTTTTATGAACGTGACCATTATACTGGGGTAATCAAATGCAGGCTAATAGCCTAGAATTAGTTTGTACTTTTGTTTTTGTTTTTATTTTCATTTTTAGTTTAGCCTTTAGTCATTTTAAGAACAAAAGCATTACTTTTGTTTTTAGATTGTAATGTTACAATGTTAGAATGTAATGTGATTTTAATCAGCTTTTTGCACATAATATATTATTGCATAATGCATAGCCTATATTACATTCCCTATATTTGTTTCCATATCCTTCAATATCAACATTGTTTGGATATCATTGAGCAGGATGTGAAATAACTTTTTTTTTAAATAAATATAGATTTTCTTTATCCAAATAGAAAAACGTAGAAAGTACCAATATATATATCGTATATCGTCATTTAACCAAAAAATACCGAGAAATGATTTTTTTGGCCATATCGCCCAGCCCTAATTCCTAGTGTCATGGAAAACACAGTACACCTGGGTGGAGATGAGGGCATATACTGTTTCGTTTGCCGGAAATTTCTAACAAAAGCTGACCGAGCCGTTATGCAAAATGCATAACCAGCCTGCCCGACGGGCTATCTAAAAATAGTGTAATCAAATTCCCCCCTAAACTTCTGCCTTGCCCCCCTAAAAATGTGTGATTAAGTGTAAGCTACACAAATTCGTGTTCGCTTCAGTCTTGTTATAATCAGATTCAGCGCGTTCTTAATTTTTTTCTTCATTGACAGTTTTTTTTAGGTCATTAATGTTAAACGAATGACAAAAATAATCAGGCAAACTAATATACTTTTGTCTTATTTCGCCATTTTGAAGTGAAAATAGGCCTATGTAACGTTACTCATCACTCATATAATGTAATAACTAGTTAACTGTCATTGTGAGGGGGCAAGAATTAAAAAAAAATAATCAAAAATTAATCCTAATGTATACAATAAATACAGTTTAATGGAAAAGTGCTTTTCCTTATATTTCTTTCAGGGCCAGTAAAAATATAGAAGGGGCCAGCAAAACACTGATCTACTGGCCCTGGGGCCAGTGGGGATTTTTTTTTATGTTGAGCCCTGCTTGTATGACACTCTGAAATCTGACACGATTTCTGTTCAGCAATCAAAGATTGTTGTTATGCCCTAGGCTAACGTTTGCAGGTTTTAATTTGCGGGTAGTTAACTTTACTGTAACTTTGGCTATGTTCACAGCATATTCCACAAATGAACATGCCATAACGGACATGCAATACTAACATTACATTATCACACCAAGTACTTTCAGTCCTGTCCCTTTCAGACAGGATGCGGAATGCGCTGCGCTATGGAACCCATTTATTTCAATGGCTTGCGCTGCGCGAGGACGTTTTGTTGCCGAGTCGAGCAAAGCGGAGCGTAGCATTGGCGAGCTCGAGCGCACGCCGCGATCAAAGTTAAATATAGTTAAACTTTTGGCGCAGCGCTCTGTGACGATTACCTGCGCGGCAAATAAAAACGGGACATCCAAACAAGGATCTTTGCTTAGGTCCATTTTATTAGTACAAAAAAATATTTGATTACTGAAAATAGCTTGATTACCAAACTAATTGTTAGTGACAGCCCTAGAAAACTCTTTTCAGACCATTCACTCTTAACTGGACTATAGCAGTATCCACAACATCTATTCTGCCAAAATGGACAATTGTGGTCATTACTCCCCCTTTTCCATCTGCTTGGATCCTGCCTGTCACTTATGGCTGTTAGTTTTAAGTTTTGTAGTTTATCAACTAATAGAAGACTAAACTGATATCAACCAATACGTCTCAGTTGATTACCAGCCATTTTTAATGAGGAAGGGCTATTGTCACTATTATAGCCACAGTACTGCATGCAAATACAAAATTAATTGTGAAAAGGTGAATTTATAGACCTGTGTAATAGCAGCTTCATTGTCTGACAGACCCAGCAGGAAGATTCTAGCCTTGTCGATTTTGACAGGAACTGTACGACCTCTCCACTCAACCTCACTCATCACAGCAGCCTGCTTAGCTCTTGTCTGAGTAATCAGTGTCTGAGAGAAAGGAAGAGAACAATTTAAAAGATGGTCAATTCACTGCAGAATCCTTTTCTAAAATACAGGCTAAATATTTAACAAATTGTGATAACAAAAAAACCCTAAGAAAACGAGGTTTGGCATGCAATTTTCTCCCAGAAAACACAAAAGGTTTTTATATAGTATGTTAGACAAATAGATCAATATATTGTTAAAGCTAGAATATCATAGCCTAAAAAGCAAGAACATGGTTATGAAGACAAGGCGACTGACCTCCAATTTTTCAGCCATCATGCCACCCCCTCCTCCTGCACTCAGTCTCATCTGCATGAGGTCGTTTATTGCATTCTGGTCACCTAGAGAACAGAGTATCTTGGCATTAAGACTGTGGTTTGGACAAAGTAGTCAAAGTGCGTGTATGTTTGGATGAATGTGTGAGCATTTCCAAAGTCCATCTAAGTAAAGTCAGTTCACTCATCGGCCATATTTGCAGATATGATTTCCTGAGAAGCTATTTCCAGTCATGCAGGTAGAGAAATTCTCTATTTGGCAGACACTTTTGCAAAAAAAAAACAAAAAACATTGTCAGTTCTTTCCTGGAAATAGATCCCTTGCTCTACTGTACAGATCTCATTGGCATTGCTAGCAGGATACTTGAACTATTAGAATTTGCAATAACATTTCAAATAAGGAATATAATCTGACAATAACGTTTTTGTAAATTGTGCTTTTTAAGCTTAAAGCTCCAGTAGGTAGCTTTTGTAAACAAATATTTGTTAAAACTGTCATTATGTCCTCACAGTAGAATATGAGACAGATAATCTGTGGAAAAAATCGAGCTCCTCTGGCTCCTCCCTTCGGTCCTATTGCCATTTGCAGAAATACACCGATCCCGGTCAGAAACAACCAATCAGAGCCAGGAGGAATGTCTTAGCAGTGTCAATCACGCTCGTGTACGCGCTGATCACCCCTCTCTTGCACAGCGCGAGCGCGTACCGTCGTTCGTGACTCTCCTGTTCGAACGCGTTCATCCAAATGAACAAATCTTTTTTCCGAGTCATTTCGTTCATTCAACGAACGAAATGAGTCCCAAAAAGATTCGTTCATTTCGAACGAGTCTTTTTCGGAGTCATTTCGTTCATTCAACGAACGAAATGATTCGAAAAAGATTTGTTCATTTTGATGAACGAGTTCAAACAGGAGAGTCACGAACGTGCATCACAGAACAGAGCAAGGCGAGCATTTGTGCTTATAATACTAAAGTTTTTTATTTATTTTTGAAATGACCGATCGTTTCGCTAGATAGGACCCTTATTCATCGTCTGGTATCGTTTAAAGCCATTTGAAGCTGCACTGAAACTGTCATTTGGTCCTTGAAACGTTTGTGTCCTATTGAAGTCCATTATATGGAGAAAAAGCCTGGAATGTTTATCAAAAACCTTAATTTCTTTTCGACTGAAGAAAGAAAGACATGGACATCTTGGATGACATGGGGGTGAGTAAATTATCAGCAAAAGTTTTTTTTAAAAGTGAACTAATCCTTTAACGTTATCTTACTAGCTATTTATAACTTATAGAAAGAGTGCAACGTTATAAAGTTACATGTATTGCAAAATACATAATGATTTGAGGACCAAGTTTGTAGTCAAAGTATGGGCAGGCCATAGTCAATGTAAAGCATATCGTTGATGTTTCGTCCCTATTAGTCAATATTCCATAACTGTTTATAATCTGCCGTCATCGGTGGTCCTGTTTACTAGTCTGCGCGTTCACGGCAGGCTCCGCTGTGGGGGAGGAGCTGTGGAGGGAGGGCTGTAGCGCAGCAGAGAGCAAGGGGGTTGGACCTGGAAGTTGTGCTTGTTCAAATTTTCAGGCTAAGTCAACATTTTCTCAAAACTCCCTACTGCAACTTTAATTCACACAACCTTCTTCAGGCTTGTATACCATGTTCATATACATGCTCTGGAGTAAAAATACACGTGATTGTTTTGAACTAAAAGGTGTATTTAATTCATATAGCTAATATATTAAACAATGCGTTGAATAAGGCAATTGTCTCTAACTATAAGGTGACAACAGCTGCAACAAAGTGCAATGCTTTCATTCATGCACGTTTGAGTGGCCCATTTTAGCCTTTAAAATGCCCCTATTAAGCCATTTAAAAGGTTCCAAATTTTATTTTGGAGGTCTCCTATATCAGAGTTTCTCAACCTTTTGCCTACTGCGACCCACTTTTTTTGTATGCCAGTCATACGACCCAATAAGGCGGGAAATAAATCAATAACCTAACTGAAATGCCTCTTTAGACCTAGGCTACACCATAGGCCTATATGCTTATAATTAATTTAACGAAAACAAATATTTTCAATAAACAGGCAGACTATGAGGCAAACTGATTTTTTTACTCACGTTAATGTAAATATCCAGACGCGGTGGAATTCGGAAAAGTCCGCCTCGTAGTGTCGCACACAAACTAGCTGTTGTCAGCCTATTCCTGCTTTTTGTTTTTGTGGCTGCGTACAGTATAATAAGGTCTGGCATAGCAATAGAGCTTGTGTGTGTAACATTACGTAAAGAGAGTAGGACGTTGTCCAATAAGAGTCGTTTGCGGCAATAATAAATTATTGTGATAGGACAGTTGAAAAACAGCGTTAGAAAGTTACGGCAATAATGATTCAACGTACGACATTCTAAAATACGATTCGTTGGAGGACCGGCTACGTTTACATTCACAACTTGTTTCAATCGGACTGAATTCATTCCGATTGATGAATCTGAATGTAGTGTTAACATGAACGCTAAACGTGATCGGGTTGATGTGTGTGTTTAGATATGTTTATATCTCTCTAAATCCCCTTTATGTAACGATGGCATCGGTTTAACTATCAATTAGAGTCCTCGTCCTTTGGAAGATCACACAAAGTCGATAGCGCAGAAAATAGTGTTGAGCATGTTTTTGGAATGAAGAAAACAGCATTTGTGTTATCTCGACATGTCGACAACACATACCAAACTCTTCTAGGCCTCAGTTCCAACTACAGTGTTTAAGGGAGAATTTGTGGGCAACTAATGAAGACCATTAGGCTGGCATTATGCAAATCTGTTACAAACTTACATGGGTTCGTAGAGGAAGTATGACTGGAATTACCGGTGACTTGTTTCAGGCAGTTCAGAATCATTCTTTCTTTTAAAAGACAATAACTCCATTTATTGTGCTCTTTGAAACTTTGTGGACCTTTTTCATTCACAAACAGATATAAAATATGCTACATTAAATGTTATCTGAAACAGTCTCAGTTTCTCACCAATGTTATATGCACAGTATCGGATGTTAGGTGAAATCTCTTCCACTCTCTGATAAAAAAGCACTGCTTGCTCCTCAGTAAAAGCACTTGCCAGTTTCTCATAGATGGTCCTGCAAACAGTCCAAAGAAATAAAACAAAATCTTTCACAAAATATACAGGATAAATATACACCAAATATTTTCTACTTTTTTTTTAACATAAAAAATCAATTATGTAAACAGCCATTTCAAGTCACTGCAGTGTTTCCCATTAATTACCTAGACTGTGGCAGCCCAGCCGAATTGCTTCAGCTGAAAATATTTCTCATAACAAAAAATCTCTAATGTTGTTTTGCACCGCATCTGTAAATCAGAATTAAAATATAAAATCACAATTAGAGATGCACCGATTGATCGGCTGGTGATCGGAATTGGCTGATTTTCACGTGATTGGCCATGACTGGCGAGTCAGTCTGACATATTCCGATTTAATGTCGGTCAAAAGCATTGGGGCGCCACATGATTAACATCACGCAACATCAGTATCACACATGCACAAGGAACGCACATGTAGGGAACCTTGTGAATTACGGCCGTTTCACACCGCAAGCAGCGCTCTTTCGGCGTGCATGTTAATCAATGAGTGCATTCACAGGAGCAGGAGCGTCGCGTGAGCGCCAAGCAGGAGCAGCGCGTGATCAATGGTGAAGAGGGAGTTTCAGCACCGAGTCTATTTTTGCTGCACTGCTCACACTCAATTAAAGTGAAAGCACACTTTTGATGGACAAAATAAATTTCACACAAAAAGTGCCCAAAATGCACAGAATTTGCATGTCTGGTGTGTTTTAACGAACTGGAGTAGGCTATGTCAGAAAAGAAAATGACTCAAATATTTATAGAAAATTTACCCATTTTAACTTGTTTTTATTTCCCAATCCTCAAGCGTACCTCTCTGGATCATGTACAAGCGTTGACAGTGAGCGCTTGTTTAGTCTGGCTGGACATGTGGCAGAGAGAGAAGAAACAGACTATCTCGTGACAAAGTAGAAATGATTCTGTTTGCGAAGAAAAACTTGCCATTGATGTACAAGTGATTGCAATAGGCCTGTGTGTGTTTTGAGAAATATCTTTATACTGCAAGGCTATATTTATTTTTATTTGCTATTTATATATTATTTCATTGCCATTACCTGTTTTCATACAGATGTTTAGTTTGCTAAATATATCACATTTTTGTAGTTGGATATTGGATGTGAAAAGGAAAGCACTTTAGATGTGTGAATTTCCCACACCAGGAGTATATATTTCTATGCAAAATGTTCTATTAAAGAAAATATAGAAAATAAATATTTATGTGCGCTGTAAAATGGTTAGAAAAAATGAAATCGTAATCTGCTAAAATCGGTATCGGCCGGTCAAACTCAACGAAAAATTGGAAGTCGGCCTAGAAAATTGTAATCGGTGCATCTCTAATCACAATATGGCCCCGCACACTTCAAACGCAAAAGGCAGCAACTGGTTTTCAATGAGCCCAAGAGACACCACGTCCCCAAGTCTACATCCCCTCCAGAGAAGCATGTAGTCGAGAGGCACATCACTTTTGAGAATGTTTTCGTTCATTGTTTCTTGGTGGTGGAATGAGCTACCTAACCTTATCCGGACAGCAAAATCCCTGACAATATTCAAATAACAGCTGAAATCTACTCTTCCGTGAGCACTTAACTGTATCCTGTGGACTGATAAGGATTCTTAAATCTCAAGACCAATCTTTTTGTTTCAAGCGGTTTTGTCGATCTGTGTAGCGTTATTTTTAGCATGCCATCCAGTAATCTCAAAGAGCTTTGCTACTTTTTATATGAAACTAAATCAGTTTTAAAATTCTGTAAGTTTTATCACAAATCAATGTTTTTTTACACTGTTTATGATGATGTGACAGATGTAACCACCTCAGTTTAAGCGGCATGTGAACTTGGGGTGTAACGATTCAGTTTACACATGATTCGGTTTATATCTAAGTTTTAGGGTCACATTTTCAGTACGGTATGTGCTATGTTCAGAAAGAGAGAAAAAAAAAGACTAATGTCAGATAAAAGTAAAGAACCAAATATTCAAACTACAATCAACAGCACAAATAAATACAATGGAGCAAAGATACAAATAAAATAAATGGCGCTTTTCAGGTAGGTCTAACAGTCGTTTTTAGGTATACGAATTAAATAAAGTAATCAAATGTAAAACCACATTGCAAATAATCTTCACTGTATAATTTAAATAAAGATTAATCATTATTAAAGTTAGAAAAGCTATTCAGTCAAGAGCAGCAAGTTATTTCCTTGTCTTTTGTTATTTAATTAACATTAAAAACACAGACAACAGGAATATTAGGCTGCTGTCATTTTAAGACAATGCACGGATCTAGTTCGTCTTTCGCAAACGGTTTACATTCACTTAAGACATAACCGACTATGTTTGCTAGGATACTTGCCAAGACGGGCATGCTGACAATTATGTGAATTTGTCCGTTCAAGCGCAAGACTAGGAGAACTCAATATTTGCTCGCTTTGCGACGCGGCTTTCCGTTTGCGCACTTCGGATGAGTGCGCACACAAATCTTCTTTCGTATACTATCGTACTTGTTTAAATTAGCAAAGCTTAAATGAGTTTAAACAGATAGCAATGTGTGCCCTTCAGGTCTTACTAGGGATGTCCCGATCCGATCCACAGCATCGGTATCGTGCCGATACTGGCCCAGAACGCTAGATCGGAGGGGAGAAAAAATATGATCCGATACCTATCCAACAATGCTTGAATATAGCATTTCCCTTGCTGCGACACCCAATTAAGCGGCGCATATTGAGCGGTTTTGCAATCTATTTTGTGGGCAAAAAATGGGTTTGGGCGGGTGGATAAAAATTGGCCTGGTTTCAGATCAGTTCGGCGGGTTTTTGTAGCCAAAACACCGGCACTTCAGATTTCGGCGACCCTCTGTTCAGCTGGCAGTCTGTCTCACTCACTCACGCACGCGCGCACACACACATCTCTGGCTGACGTGCCCCCTAAACTCACAACAGACACTCCATCCCACTACCTTCGGTGTACTATAAATACGGTTTTGCAATCCGTCTCCTCAGTTTATAAACCGTAGGCTGTAAACTGTATGCTACACAGGATTTTGACGCATATCCAAGAAAGGGTTTGTGCAGAGTGTGGAGCGCGCACTGCATGGCACGGAGCGCGGGGCGAACACTTCCGTTTTTCTTTCAACAGTGGAAACAACTTAAAATACTCTATAATTTCTGGTCATTCAGAAAATAACTTATTTATATATAACTTACGTCAATATTTTTTTTTTTTTGCGCAGCTTTTGGTGTGCATACAGTTCAAATTAAAATGTTGGTGTTCAACTTTGCGTTTTAAAAATACAACCACCGTGAATTTTTCGTTTTACGGGTTAAAAAGGAAAAAGGAATGGACGCAAAAGTACACGGACCAATGGGTAATTTTAAAGCTTGTTAATGATTAACTTTAAACCTGTTGGTAGCTTAAGTAGCCTACTGAAGTAGCCTGCCTGCATTTTTTATTTTTTTGAATAAAGGGTGGCAGTCTTTCATAATTAACTGTTGTTGTGGACTATATACTGGAGAAGTATTTGTTCTCCATTTGAGTGAGATGTTTTTAGGTTGCTAATTGAGCAAAGTGCTTTCATATATTTTATTAGGCCTAGTATTAGTTCAAGAATAAAATAGAATAAAATAAAAATATCGGATTAATATCGGTATCGCAAATAGCCAAAGCTGCGGCATCGGTATCGGAAGTGAAAAAGAGGTATTGGGACATCCCTAGGTCTTACCTGTGCTCGCACGCTACCAACACCCGGGTGATGCCGCACTCGCATTGAACAAAGTTTAGGGGAAGCTATAATGCATATCCATCGACAAATATATATTAACCTAACTGTCTGTTTTATGCGTTATTTTACAACAAACCATATTACATATATGGTATATATTATATGCGTCGTCAGATTTTAGATTAACCGCAGTGCAGGCGTGTGTCGAACCATGGGTGGAGAGTGATAGTTAGATTTTTTACAGAGAACCTTTACACCCCTACTGTGTACTGATCATCTATTCCATTTACTACTAGTTATACATGTAAGAAAAATTAAAACGTACTTAAATGTATCATGCAGCAGAAAGATGTCAATAAAATTAATTCCTCGTTTTTTTCTGCCGATATTGTTGATGGTTCAATGTTGCCATTGACATCGGGTCACTTGTGAGATATCATCACCAATAAAGGTTTTTATCATATTGCCCAACCCTGAGATACTACCACAACCAAAAAGAGGTTAGTGCAGAGACAGTCTGGTCCATAGACTGTAAAAAAAGATGGACGACGCCCCTTCGCTCTCTTCCATTGACGAGAAGTGAAGCCGCCATTGTCCCGATATGGCGCTGACATCTTGGGACTTGAGTCTGCGCAGTTGCGATTTCGGGACCAGACATGCGCAGTAGTGAGCAGGAAGCTAAAGCCGTGAAATCAACGCCCCGCCCTCACTCTCGCCGAATCAATCGCTAGCACACGCCTCTGCTGCAGAACAACCCATTATGTCGGTGTGAAATAATTAATTATAGAAATTTAAAGCTCCAATCTCCTCAGTCCTACAAAGATCCCGAAAAAAAGTCCGTTGTTGCTTGAGTGACTACTTCGCTCAGAGAAGCTGTCAATCACAGCTGTCAATCATGACGCCACAGCGCCGTTTTTATAGCATCAAATAACTAACTAAAAACAAACTTATTTTAAAAACAAACACTTGAAATTACATCAGTGTGATAAAACTACAGTAAATGACAGAAACTATCTTTGGAAAAAAGATATGTGAAGTGTAATTTAATTGTTTAGTTGGTCTCACGTCCCGTTGAATAACATGGGAAGGCGGGGTTTATGAGCTATACTAGGACCGGCCACCGGGGGCCGATCCAGACGCTTTGGCTTCACTTTTCAGGGCTTGTCTTGCTTGGTCTGGTCACTGAAAAGTGGGAGGTCTTTATTTTGCTCTCAAAGTGCATCAGACTGGTGTATTTAACCTCAAAATATTGAAAATGTTATTTCGAGAATGCCCATGGACAACCCGTCACAGTATGAGTTTCACCTACCACAGTCTTACGAAATCCTGTGGAAAACACTGCACTGGCTATAAAAAGGTGCACAAAGACGGACAATACCTCATGAAAAAAGTGAAGGAAAACAAGTCAATTACAACCTTGCCAAAAAGTAGACATGGTCATACAATAATGGTATCTGCAGAGTGCACCAAATGCACAGCAATAAATAAATGAGAATAAAAGGAAGCACTGACTTGCACTTGTTAAAGGCCTCCATTGCAGATTTCCATTCCTGCAGCTCAAACTGAACCATTCCAATAAGATAAGCAGTATAAGCCTGCGGAAAACATCAAACACACTTACAGCGGAACAGAACTCAATTAAGTCAAAATTGAGATGACATCAGCAACTATTAGTGGACATAAAAATGCTTTTTTTGATGGTCTCCCTGAAATCACATTGGGGGGTGAATCAAATAATCAAATGCATCTTTGACCAACCTGAGCCTCAAGTTTGGTCTTTGCGTCCACACGAGGACTTTCACACAGCTTCTCCAGCTTCTCCCCATGTTTGGCAGCCTTTCGGAGGCGAGCCAACAGGTGAAAACGCTTTCGGGGCTCAGTGTTAGCTTCCTGTTTCAGCTGCATGGCATAACTCCATGCTCTTTCTGCTTCCATTAACACTAACAAGAGATGTCTGGAGTAGACAGATAGAGATAGGGAAAGGAAGAGAGACTAAGACCAAAGACAATAAAGCATCTTGCTTTAAGTGCACATTTTTTTAAGTGCGAAGTCACCTGTTGTCTGAAAGCATCTCCACAGTCACTTTCTTGCCAGTAAACTTGTGTCTATTGCCCATTTTAAAGCTCAGAGTCTTTCTCAATCGACGCAGTCGTCGAGAGCAATAACCCCTTTGGTGTCAGAGGAGAGGATCAACATAATTTCAAGACAATTTCGTTTTAACAATTTAAATTAAACTTTTTTTTAAAAAAGTGTCCTTGCTACCTCCCCTCTGCCTTACCTGTAGCGCTGGTAATCTCCATGCCGGAGTCCATGCTGTTGCTGAGAGTCCTTAATGATCTGCAGAACTGAAGTCAGTGCTAAGGACAATAAGCCAAGGACATTTCAAATCACATAAAGCATGCTAGGATTTTAAAGTGCTACCAAGAGTGTACACTGCAGGAAATACACATCTCTCAGAATATGGCTCAATTTGGCTTTCCATTAAGTCATAATCCACTACTTTAATCAACACTCATAAATATTTATGAAAACCTTATTGAATCTCTTGATTATACAGAAAATACTTTTCTACTCTACTTCTGAGATCAAGTGACACGTATCCCATAAGACCCCCGTAGCAGCAGTCCTCCACTAAACTGCTGCTTTAATGCTAACGTTACTCTCCAACACTAGCAAACTGACAGAGTGAGTTTAACATTAAGGATACTCTCCAGGCCAAGACTTCCGTCGATGTTGTTCTCTTTGTTTTCCTCCATTGGCGATATTTTCACCTCATTCTGCCTCTCCGCGGCCATTTTTCTGCAAGCACACGTCGAATGAACCCTCAACCAGCGGATGCGGATGATCCGTCTTCTTCTTTCTTCTGTTGTGTCACAAACTGAATAGCATTACCGCCACCTACTGAGCTGTAGCACGAATCAAATAAACTGCATTCATGACAACATAACATTTATTTTAGATAGGCTAACTGGTTGCTTAAGGGGTCATGTGCTTTATTTCTGTATCCACAGCGTGAATTTCTTTCCAAGCGAGTTTGTTAATTAGTGGTTGACAAAGAATATAACTAGTTACTAGGGTGAACTAAGGGTGATTGGGACAGTTTGTGAATTTCAGCCTTATGTAAAGTTTCTTGCCATAAATTAAAAACATCAGCCCAACACATACATTTCTATAATACTTAATATGTTATCCATTTGAACAGGAAACAAATTTATATTGTGAAAGGAATGGATGCATGGCATAGCTACACTTATGTAAACAGCCAAAAAAACAGACAAACTTTGTTTTGGTAACATATGGGTGATTTTGAGACAGCACATCTTATCATTGATTTGGGCTAGTAGTAAGCATATTGATTACACAAGTTAGTACATACTTTGATATAATTTCATATGCCAGACTTACCTTTTCTATTCATCATTATTAATTTGAATTAATTTGATTTGAGAGTTTGTTTCTGTTAAACTTTACTTCTCAATGTTGATTAATTCATCCACAATTCATACAGTCAGGGTTCTAAATTAAAATTCATTTTGGCGGGTGTTCATAAAAACTTACTAGCCAGTTTGGCCGGTGATGCATAAGGCTCTGTTCTCGGTCATTTATCCCCTGGCAGTACTTCCCGACCGGTTGTCTTCCTGATTCTATGAAACCACTCTCTCAGAAACAGGCAATGGGCTCAGATTGGTTAGTTGGGCCGCTGTGTTGCAATTGGCTAAATTGCGTGGCGGAAACTTCACGCCCATTACCTTTACAGGCGAAAGCTGCATGTGCTCCGGCTCCGGTCAAATGTAAATAATGGTGTCAATGCTGCGTTTCAGCTTGAGCCAGAATCAGACCCAGAAAGCGGCAATGAAGAGAGTCAAGCAGAACCTCCCCAAACACGGCTCTTACAAAACGTTTCTGAATGGTAAATTTTTGAATCATTATTATTATTCTATTCTACTATTATTATATAAGAATTTTGATATGCTGTTACTTGAAAATGCTTTTGAGATACGGTTTTCTCCTGATTAAATGTTTAATATAACTGAATAAATGACTGAGTAATACCGTTTTTTAAAGTTATTGTTTTGTCGATATAATGAACAACCGTTTACCTATTCACAAACCTTAGTTTACTCGGTGTATCGTTTTCTTTAGGTGTACATGTGGCAACTGTGTTAAAATGCCAACAGAACGTGAAAACATCTGATAACAGCAGCTGAAGTTTGCTGTTGCAATTACATGTAATTTTTGAACTTTATACACGTTTGTCTTATACACACAAAATGGCAAAGAACTAACTAGCTACAAACAGCGTTTGCATTGGTTTACGTTCTTGATCAAATCGAAAAATTACGTCATAAAGTATACATGGAAAATACATTTGCAAAATTAGTACATAATTACAAATTCAGGTCCAAAATGTTTATACGCGTTTGTCATAGACACCCGAAATAGCATAACTAAGTGGCTACTAAAGCCAGCACTGGCATTTGTTTACGTCCTTGATAAAAACTAAAAACTGAGGTAATATGGTTCAGCTCTCTCTTTTAAAGTGAAAATTGTGATTCTTACTCATTTGGCTGCTATTTTCTGCTTTATAAATGTGCTAGATTCTTCAAATTTAACTTTTTTTTTAAGTAATGTTGCTGTATTCTCCTCCTGCTGTTATTTCAATGTAGTTGTATGCAGAGTTCCAGGCAGCGGATTACGAATCAGAACCTTCCCAACACATTCTATGCTGAGCTTGACCGCCATCTTCCTCGACTGATGACCTTATTCAGACAAAAGGCATCAAAAACTGGAAAGATATCAGATGCTCTAGCTGAATTTTTTAAAATCCACGATGAACAGGTAAATAGATTATTACACATTTCATAGGTTGAACCAGTGGAACATTGAACAGGTTCAATGATTCAAACGAGCTTTGTGAATTTTGCAATTAGTCCAATTTGTGTTTGCCATTTGCCTGATTGCATTAAATATGTGAACAGGTTATTTGTGGACATATGTTCTGATTGGACTGTTTAAAATCAGCTTTGTTCAGTAAGCTCTTCAGTATATACAATTCTGTTTTTATCTAAATAGGAAATCCATGACATCCACATCATGCGCACTACTGTTCTCCACGCCCTTTCTGTGTATCTGCGCGAGGATGTTTCTGGATTTTTCAGAACCTGCACAGTGAGTCTCCTTAAGTCACTATTCTACTGTGTATTACGTAAACAGTACATCAAAATACTAACATGCTTTAGGACTTGCCTTTGTTTAGTCTACCCATACAGTTTTTGTGTATGGTCTTCTTTCTCCTCACTAAAAAGGAACTGTATTGGCATTTTATGTAAGACATTTACTTTAGCTTGGTTTCAGTCTATCTAACACCACTTAGATTCTCCGGTAATTTCGTGACTAGTCAACATCGACTCGACTTTGATGTCATAACAGTTGACTTAAAAAAAATCTGAAGTCGTTCAACCCCTAGTGTGCAGAACATGGATCTTATGTTTTTCACCTCTTAGAATGAGACCCAGGTCTCCCTTGTAAAAGAGGTGTTGGATTTCAATGGGACTTGGTTAAAGAAAGATAAATTATGTCAGCTGTTCTTTTCCATTTGTTAGTTTGTGATAAGTGTCTCTTTTTCATCCATTCAGGATGAGTCTGAGCCAGAGCTTGATGGTGTTGCAGTAGGCCTCCTTACTGTCATCAGTGACCATGACACAAGTCCAGTTCACTACAACCCTGTGAGAATCTCTGTCATCCTTGAAAATGAGGCTGTGGTCAGCCTCCCCAGAATTGGCAATGCCTTTTTGGTAATCTTTGGACTTATCTAGGCACTACACCTAAACTATTCCAAAGCACTGACTAACACTTTTGAATTCACTCAAAAGATTTTACTTTGTATGGAAAGTGGTAAACTGTCACCCAGGTTGCAGACCCTCAAGAATGACTTGATGATGTAGAAACCCATCTGAAGGAAGGCTGCAGGGGAAAGCATTATAAAAGACTAGTTCAAAGTTATCTCCTTTTGTCTAAAAGTGAAATTGTTTTTAAACAGTCTGTAGAATTTTTGTAATTTCATGCAAATTGCTGCCCTGTTGCCTTACCCAGGCTTTAGCCAGGAAGCCAAAAGCACACTTTTATATATATATATATTAGTGATGCACGATATATCGGCCGCCGATATAATATCGGCCGATATGGTCAATTTTTTACACATCGGTATCGTTCCGATGTCAAAATAGGGCCGATGTGAACAGGCCGATAATCATTCCTGTGTTTTTGACGTGTGTGTAGGCTTATGTGGGGGCGGGGATGTTTGTTTTTGCACGCGCCTATACATTACACACATAATGTGCTGAAGCAGGTGCTGGAGGCGCAAGTTATGGCACTCTGCCTTGTTCTGACCGACCATCAAAGTATTGTCGCGCTGGAGTTACGGGGTTATGATGTAGCAATTAAATCACCTCAGACACACATGTAAGTTACATGTTTCACAGTGATTGCTTTTGTTAGATTACTGAATAATGGCATACTCTCGGGGGGAAATGATGATGCAAATGATCAAGGTAAGAATGACACACGACACGGGTGCATAAAAAAGATAATCTTTAAAATCCAGTAATAGCTAGCTGTAGCCTTTAGCTAGCGATGCTACTTCACAAACTAGACACAAACACGTTTCGAGCCATAATCAACAACTTATCTAGTAACAAGCGCTGCATTAGAGCAGGCTTGTAGGATATCTTAATTCACAGCCCGTAAGGCTACATGTAGGCTACAACTGAAATAAAATGCTAGCTCTCGCCTGTCAATGACAGTCCACTGACTGAAAACTACGCGAGTTGGTCAGTTGGAGCCGCAACGACACACCCATTATACACCAGCAGCGGGAATGTAGTAATTTAAAGCCTACCTTTTGTTGAACCCTGGTTAAAATCCATGTCAAACAACCGACGAGAAAGCAAATCCATTACAATGCGGAACTACTAACTGTTAGATAACGTTACAGTTCTTTAGGGACACCTAATCTGTAGCCCTGCCTTAGCTCTGAAGCTCTGTGACTATTATGAACTGTCTGCGACAAAAAGATTGCAATGCTGGAATATGTTGTGTGTGTGTGTGTGTGTGTGTGTGTGTGTGTGTGTGGCGCACGCGTGAGAGAGAGAGAGAGAGAGAGAGAGGCGCGGGCGCGATCGAACAGTGGAAACAAAAACATACTCCGTCATTTTGTTCATACAGGACATTCCAACTATGCTCACTACTTCAACTTCTTGTTTATACATGTGAAGCCATTTTTATTATAGTGAGTCTAATAGGGTTAATATTGATTACATTTTAAGTGTTATCATAACGTTGTGCTATAAAATAGAAGTTAAGGTCTTTTCCCTTAAGTAGGACAGTACTGTACTTTAAAGTTTTGAACTGTTGTACAATGTTCACAGAATACAGTGACTTGGTCTCAAGTGAGTTAGATGTTTATTGAGAATACTCAGGGTTGGCTTATTCATAGTGTGAATTCAGGACACACTTGTATCCTTTATAAAAATGTATTTTTATATAAATATTTATTTTTTCTTCTGAAAATCTGATGACATATTTTGCACACAGGTAAAGGTGCCCAATATCAGTCATTTATGAAAATAAATTATAAAAGTAAAAAAAAAAAAAGTGTTTTGGAAAATAGCTCTTTATTTGATTATCATAAAAATGTGTTTTCTATACAGAGATATCGACACCGGAAAATATCGGTATCGGCCATAAACAGAAATATTAATATCGGTATCGGCCACAATTTTCACATCGGTGCATCACTAATATATATACAGCTGTAATGAAAGAATTTCATTTTAGTAATATTTATTATTATTTTCCTGACTATCTGATTAGTTGTCTGGTCAATATCAGACATTCGTGATAAATATCTATTTTGTAGGGCCTTAAGTGACCAGGAACACATTTGGAAGGCTAGAATGGGTTAGAATCTGAGAATTTTGACTTTTTCTTAAAAATCTCTAAATTAATAATTTATGAATACAATTACTTCGCAAATAATCAGGTAATCTTCTTTTTGCAGCTCAGTATATTTTAAAATTATTTTTTTGTTCTATTTATTTTAATTTATAAATGCTTTTTTTATTTTTATATTTCATTTAAACATTGCAGTGTGCCAAAAGTGAGTGGGCAAGAAAATACTGTTCAATTGCATACATGTTTACTTTTAGAGATAAGATAAGTTACATAAACTAAATGTAATTGAGGCAATCTATTGCCTCAAAATTTTAAGTTTTGAGTCACATGTTTTTAAGTAAACAAACTCAACATATTTGACTAATGTGTACTTAAAACAATGACAACACAAACCAATAAAAATTGAGTTTTGTTAACATAAAATTGTGTGGTTGTGAACTTCTTTTTTAAAGTTCTGTGAAAACTCAAAATTTTGTTATAATAACTGAAAATAATTGAGTTGCCTTAACAGAAAACTGTAAGTCATATTAACTGCAAATATTTGAGTTGAGCTAAATGAGCACTTTAATTTAACTAGGGCTGCAACTAACGATTATTTTCATAATCGATTAATCGGACGATTATTTTTTCGATTAATCGATTAATCGGATAACATTTCAATTTGATTTTTTGTTTATTACAACTAAATAAAACCCTTAATCATGGTATTTATGTGTAAAAGTGTACAAAAGCCACACATTGAGTTTTACTAATATCAATAATTGCATTGTTTTTAATGATAATTGCTGATGGCAAGTTGACAACCATAAAAAACAAAAAAATCTAAATTATATACAACATTGTTTTAACATAATTTTTGTCAAAAACTAATTTACACAGACATGTTCAGATGTGAAGATAGAAACCAAAAACATGTAAAGTACATAATTAATTTAATTTTTATTTAAGATTCAATTAATTATAAGGATAAATTGCTAAAATAAATATAGAAAGACTGAAAAAAAGCGTGTGAACGTAGTAGAGCCGCAGTAGATCACGTTTGTAAAACAATTAAAACTTAATAGAAGACTGTAACAATGTTCAGGGAAGAAGGAGGCGGGAACCGGCGAACATTTAAACAAACTTTATTAAAAATAAAATAAACAAACTAAAATACCGCTAGCAGCCCCTCGCGGACGACTGCTGGCTTACCCAAAATAAACATAACGGCCAGCAGCCCCTCGCGGACGACTGCTGGCTAAAATAAAACACAAATACAAAAACCAAACAACTAAAATCAGGCCTGTTCCTCTCTCGATCATCAACGTCGTCGCTCCCCCTTTATGCTTCCACTCCTCCGTGAGAGATGCGAGACCGGTGTGCTCAACAGGTGTTGCTCATTAGCAATCGCACCACCGGCCTCGCGCCGTTCTCTCACGTCCCTCGGCCGTCCTGTTCGCCACATACCCCCATCGCCCCTCACAGGCCGGGGGGTACCCACGAGCCTGTGCCTACTCCCCCCCCGGCGGCGGCGATCCCTGGGGGGTATGGATCGACAAGCCGAGGGAAACGGAGACGGAAGCATGAGGAGCGACAGATCGAGAGAGGGGAGAGAGGAAAAAAAAATAAATTGGTCCGGTTCCCACAACGCGCTGCCATCTGGTCCCCCACCAGCTGGGCGATCTCCTCCGCGGCGCCTGGCGGTGACGCTGGGTAGCCCTCGGTGGACGGCTCGACGCTCCTCCGCCGCCCGGTGGACGGCGACGGCTCCTCGGGTGCCTTGGGCAGACGGCAGGAGTCCCCCGCTCCCTGCTCCTCCCCTTCGCTGGTGGACGGCAGCAGGCTCCGGCCCACGGCGAGCGGCGGCGACTCCCCCTCTCCCTCCCGGATGGCAGCCGCCCCTCCAATACCCAGGCGGCCGGCAGCGAGCTCGACCGTCCCACCGGCAACTCACTCCAGCGTACCGCCTCGAGCGTCCATGGCCGCGAGTCCCCCGCTCCCTGCTCCTCCCCTCGTTCGGCGGATGGCAGTAGGCTCCGGCCCACGGCGAGCGGCGGCGACTCGCGCACCATGCTCGATGGCACCGCGGACTCCCCACAGCGGCGAGGACTCTCTGACAGCGCGTTCCTCCCTCTTCCCGGGTTTCGGCACCAGTGTAACAATGTTCAGGGAAGAAGGAGGCGGGAACCGGCGAACATTTAAACAAACTTTATTAAAAATAAAATAAACAAACTAAAATACCGCCAGCAGCCCCTCGCGGACGACTGCTGGCTTACCCAAAATAAACATAACGGCCAGCAGCCCCTCGCGGACGACTGCTGGCTAAAATAAAACACAAATACAAAAACCAAACAACTAAAATCAGGCCTGTTCCTCTCTCGATCATCAACGTCGTCGCTCCCCCTTTATGCTTCCGCTCCTCCGTGAGAGATGCGAGACCGGTGTGCTCAACAGGTGTTGCTCATTAGCAATCGCACCACCGGCCTCGCGCCGTTCTCTCACGTCCCTCGGCCGTCCTGTTCGCCACAAAGACAAATGCTATAAAAAGAGAACGGAATGGAGACGCAGCAAACAGGCTTGATTAAAAGGACAAGAAAATGATGCATTAGTGCACAAGCATTCGCTGAAAACCACTGACTACAGTGACTAAAAAACAATCTTTTACTGCTGCTGTTAATAACTGCCTTTATATTTAGTGCTTCACTTTCTAAACACCGTTTTAATTTAGCCTATTTCTGCGTAGCGCTATTTTAATCCATCACTTATGTTGCGAGCGAAATGATTGCACAACCTGATGCCTGAGACAAAATACAGACATCCCAAGTCTCCCGGAAGTTCCGGGAGTCTCCCGCATATTGATAGCGGCTCCCTGATGCCCGCAAATTAGTTCAAACTCCTGGAATCTAGAGCGTGCAAGCAAGAGAGCGCATGCGAGACAGAAGAGAGTGCTCCAAAGTCCAAACTGTGTAGCGCGCGCACGACAGAGCGGCACAGGGAGAGAGACCTTGCGTGTGTGTGCGTGTGTGCCGCATCATGATAGGCCTGTTTCAACCAATCACCAGTAAATGCTCCCCGTGACGTAAGAGAGCAACTAATCGATAATGACATTCGTTGACAACGATTTTCATAATCGATTATTATCTATTATATCGATTAGTTGTTGCAGCCCTAAATTTAACTGTTATCAAAAGGTACAAGTAGCAGGTAATCCAACCTTTTAAGTTCTGGAAAATTGTGACTTTTAAGTTAATCAAATCGATTGCCTCAAATCTTTTGAGTTCTGGGAACTTATTCGGGTTTACAGTGTACATGTGATGCTGATGTTAATCCTGTGGTGCCCGAGTGCATTTGACCAGCATAAAATCGGAATATGTCAGACTGACCGGCCGATCGCCGGTCATGTCCGATCACGTGAAAATCGGCCAATTCCAGTCACCAGCCGATCAATCGGTGCATCTCTACTTTTGTCTTATTTCAGGATAATCATAATTGTATATTAATTATATTAATCATGTATTTTAAGCTAGTGTTACAACTAGTGCTGCACGATTAATCACATCGAAATCGCAATCGCGATGTCAAGCCTATGCGATTATATGACGCAAAATGCTGCGATTTTATATGAAATAGACAAATCAGGGCTTTTAACACAATTAACGCAGCATCTGTTATTTTTTGCCATCCTTTGGCTAGTGTTACATAATCCCGCTTTTATTCATGCAAATGCCTTTAAACCATTCATGCGCGACAAGTCAAAAGAGAGCGCGCTGCTTGTGAATGTCCTGACTGTGACTCACAGAAAGTATCAGCGCCAGTATCATGCGCATGCACAGACCGTGTGCCAGAATACAGTTCTCTTTTGTGCTTGAACGAACAATAACACACACAATTATGCCAAAATGTCGCTTTGTCGAGTATCTTCATAACATACGAGCAGTCTTATGATGGACGTAAAGAGTAGTGAGAGAATGAGGCGTGTGTGAGATCGTCTGTCAGCAGCGGCTGCTCTTAAAGGGCCAGCAGCCAATAAATCTTTCTGTCAGTAAAGTTAATCAAAGAACAAAGGGAACACAGAAAATGACTTGCTGCTCTTGACTAAAGTACCTTTGTAGCTTTAATAAGGATTAGTCTATATATAATTTATGCAGCGCAGACTGTTTGATAACTTTATTAAATTTCTGTATATGTACTCAGGGGCGTAGCACAAGATCCCGGGCCCTATGTATAGTCAGTCCTGATGGGCCCCTATGTTCCAAATAAAATACTTTTTGGATTGTTGACGGGGGGGGGTTGGGGGGGGTTGGGGGGGGTTGGATTGCGCACGCGCTATGTATGTTATGTGCACAGATGTTCTGTCTCGCATTCGCCTTCTAGATTCCGGGAGATTTTAACTAATTTGCGGGCATCAGGGAGACGCTATCAAACTTCCGGGAGAATTGGGATGTCTGTATTCCAGACTTTTCAAGGGCCCTTCATCCCCTTGGGGCCCTGGTAATCAGTACTGGTTTTACCCCCAGTCCGACGCCCCTGTATGTACTACCTGTTAGACAGAAAGGGCACAGGTAAATATGACATTTATTATGGGTTTATGTGAGGATTGTTTTGAAGTTCACTTAAATTAAAAGCTGTTATATTTTTTGAAGCCTAATAAATGTTTAAAAAAAATTGATAGCTTTCAATTGTAATGACGGAATCATGTTGGATGGCTGTAATTAATGTTTAAAATGGGGGGTGGTCATTTTTATCCAGACGTCAATGGCTTATTGATCATTATAGGTGTTATGAATCATTTAGTTGTTGTTGCTAGTTTGAGTTGAGAAATACACATTTCAGAATTATCACTAATCTGTGTGTGCATTTTGCTTTAGGACCAAGCAAGTTGAATCATGATACCATTTGTTTATTATATCGCAATCACATATTGCAATCGCAATATTGACCTCAATAATCGCAATATGACTTTTTCCCCAAATCGTGGAGCCCTAGCTACAACCCAGAATCTACCCCAGCTACATTTATGGTCTGGAGCTTTTACTGGCTGATAGACATTGTTCTTTTTTTTTTACAAATTCGGTATTAACTTTGTACCAAAGTAATGGGACTTTTGACAACAACGAATGCTACACTCTATATTTTGTTAACATTCAGCAATTTTAGAAATTAAAGGGTTCATTTGTATATCAAGTAAAACTGTCTTTGACCTCTGAATTTTCCTCTCTTTTTTTCTCCCTCTCTTTCTCTTTTTTTTTTTCTCTAGAGTTTAAGTACGGGAAGGCCTGCATCCTGATTGCAACAGATGTAGCCTCACGTGGATTAGGTCAGTACCTTCCAAGATGACACCTTTCTTAGTGTCCTCTCTTAAAAGCCAACAAAGTTTCACTTTTAAAGAAAGTGCTTTGCTTTCTTTAACTTCTCTATGCATTCTCTGAGTTTTTCTTACCTAAAGGTGGAGTCTTTGTGGCAGGGCCTAGGCATGACAACTCCAGGCCAGCAGAGCAGGAAGGAGGAGAATTGGAACCTGGTGACTGGCTGCCACCCAGTCGCATAGAGAGGCGACTGTGTCCAAGCTGAGCTCTGTGTGCCAGTATCATCTTCAATAAGGCAGTGTGGCTAAGCCTTTTTATAACTTGTTTATATATTCTTCTGTTCTCTGTCCATGTATTTTATGCCTTTTAAGGACACCAGTTCCATCTCGAGCCATGTTCCATCTCGAGCCATGTTCCATCTCAAATTACCAAAATAATGATAAAAAAAGGCTTATTGCTGGTTTCACCATTTTGCCTTGCATGCATTTTGTAAAAGCACTGAATGGCAAGACATTTCTTTGAGATTTGGGCAGATTCTTTCGTTCTGAGCTTGTCCAGGCATGGGGTGTTAGCAAAATGCAAAAAAAAAAAAAAGAAGCTTTTCTGATTAGTTGCTTTTTTTTCTTTATACAAAGCACTAGTGTTCATGAAATGGTGGAAGCTAGTTTATTTTCCTCGTACCGCAATTGGTGACAACTGGCACATGTGAGGAGCTCTGGGACGCCTGTAGACAGTGGAGCATAAAGCTTTATTTTAAACAAAATGCTCAGCTAAATTTTCTAAGCTGGATGTTCCTCCCTCGCCTGCGTTTTTTTAAAAAGTCATGTCGAGACCTGCCAACGAGAGACATTTTCTCAAGTGAACACTGGCTTCTGGGAAGATCTTGCCTAGACGAGACTGTGATGAGGGATATGATGATACGTCTTTGATAGCTTGTGCAGATGGGTTGGATATCACTAGGTTTTTGTTTGTTTTTGAACTTCGGTTTTGTGGGAGCCGTCAAATTAGCACTGGTCTTTTGGGTCTGGGCTTCTCAGTGAAGCACGGCTTTGTGATCAGTAGTAAATGATGCTCCATCTGAAAGCCAGTGGGCGTTCTTGCGCTGAAACTTCAAATATGCCCCGCAGAAGTACAACCCCAAATCAGAAAAAGTTGGGACATTTTGTAAAATGCATTAAAATCAAGAATCTGTGATTTGTTAATTCTATTTAAACTTTGTTTAACTGACAAAAGTACAAAGAAAAGTTTTCCAATGTTTTCACTGACCAACATAATTGTATTTTGTAAATATGAACAAATTTTGATGGCTGCAACACACCCCAAAAAAGTTGGGACAGAGACCAAATAAAAGTGAAAAGATTATCCAAATTAGATTATCCAACTCTTTTGAAACAGTCCACAATGAGCAGGTGAATTGGTAATAGTTGAGGGTATCGTGTTTGGGTGTAAAAGTGCTTTTCAGTCTTTTTAAGCAAAGATGGGTCATGGCTGATCACTTTGTGCCAAATATCATGAGAGAATTGTCAAACAATTAAAAAAAATCACATTTCTCAATGCAAGATTGCAAAGAATTTGTGTCTTTTATCATCTTCCATACATAATATTGTCACAAGATTCAGGGAATCCAGAGAAATCTCAGACTGTGTAGGGCAAGGCAGTAGACCTCTGTTGAATGTGCGTGACCTTTGAGCCCTCAGATGGCATTGCACAAGATACCATCATGCTAATCTGTTAAATACAGCCACATGTGCTCAGGAGTAATTTGGAAAACCGTTTTCACTGAACACAGTCTGACTCTGCATTAAGAAATGCCACATGAATCTTTGTTACGCAAGGAGAAAGCTTTACATCAGTTCTATGTGGAGATGCCGGCGAGTTCTCTGGGCCTGAGCTCATCTCAGATGGTCTAGAAGACAGTGGAAATGTGTGCTGTTTCAGCTTGTTTTTGGAAAAAAATGGACACCGAGTTCTCAGTCCCAAAGACGAAAGGGACCAACCAGACTTTCACCAGTGACAGGTGCAAAAGCAAACATCTGGGCTGGTATTGAGGTGCATCATTGCAAACGGTATGGGTAACTTGCATTATTGTGAAGGTATCATTGACATGGAGGCATGTATTTGGATTGTACAGAGACATAAACTGCCATCAAGATGACATCTTTCCTGGGAAGCAAGACAATGCCAGGCCTCATTCTGCACATGCTAAAACTGAGTGGTTTCTAGACACTGCACCATACACTCAACTGATGTTATGAAGTAAGTTTGGAGTAAAAACATATTAAATGTTGTCTCTTGTTGGACAAGAGGTTAATAAATGCTTCATATATGTTTGGAAAGATGTTTGACGCATGTTGCTTTTTAACATGCACATTATAAGCAACTCAAAACTTGCAGTGCTTTCAGATGGAGCAGCATTTAGTACTGATCATCACAGATCTGTGCTTCATTGACAAGCTGCGCTTCATTGACAATCACAGCCTTTGCAAATTCGTAATTGCACTAAGCAATTTCACGTTAATTGCGATTTATCGTGCAGCCCTAGTAAAAAATGGGAGGGTGGAACGCATTTAGGTTCATTTTCTTTTTTCTTTTGTAAATAGAGTGTGCATTGTTTCTCTCTTCTCACAGTAGTCTTCCCATGGAGTCAGAAACTATCATCTGTTTAAATTTATCCATTAAACTTTTTTTCAGCCCAGATTCCATTGAGTTGTTTAATGTACTCATTGCTAACTTTTGTTTTTGGTCTGGCTTTTGTGGTGAGCAACATCTTGCTGCATTCCTTTTTGCCACACTGCAACATTTTACAGATGTGGAAGATGTCAAATTTGTCATCAATTATGACTACCCTAACTCATCTGAAGACTATATTCATCGCATTGGAAGAACAGCCCGCAGTCAAAAAACAGGCACAGCCTACACCTTCTTTACTGCCAACAACATGAAACTGGCCAACAACCTAATCTCTGTCCTCCGAGAGGCAAACCAGGCCATCAACCCAAAACTCATCCAGAGGACAGAGGAGGTGAGGCTGCTAATTAACACAGAACATTTTAGAAACATGAGATTAATGACATAATAATTACCCTTTTTTCCCCTTAATTTAAAGGTCGATCCCGTGGTGGTCGCAGTGGCTATAAGGAGGATCGTCGAGATAGGTATTCTAGTGGGGGTAGGAGAGATTTCAGTAGTTACAGAGATAGGGATTGTGACAGGGGTTATGGTAGTGGGCCAAAGTTGCAGAATGGTGGCTATGGAGGCAGCAGCTATGACAAAAGTAACAATAGCAGCAGTAACTATGGTAATTGCTATGGTGGCAATGGACAGATCAGCTACAACACAGCGAACTCAGTTGCTGCATTTGGGAATCAAACTTTCAACAACCAGTCATTCCTGGGTAATCCAGCTCAGGCCCAGAATGGGATAAACCACCCACAGTACCCATTTAATCCTCCTCAACCACCCCAGCAGCCACCACAGCCCATGGTTCCATATCCCATGCCCCCTTCTTTCCCCCAGTAGAGAACAGCAACTGCTGCTATTAGACACTTTCAGATAATTAAGTAACTTTGTCTTGTTTAAAATATTATTACTTTCATTTGTACTGTTTATTTTGCTTATCGCAGAGCAGGATGTTTTAGGTCATCCAGCTGATATTATTAGTCAAAGCAATTACAGTGTTCTACAGTTTTTGTTACATTCCTCAGTAATTTATCTTTACTAGGTAGTGCACACTTTGATTTATTGTATGTTTTTACAAAATGTTTGAAATCTGATTTGAGGGTCATGTATGGATCTTCAAATAAAGAGGACAAAGACAATTCCAGTAGTGTCTGGCTTTTTTTTTGGGGGGGGGGGGGGGTTTGAAAGGGGTATGTATGTTGTAACAATGCATTTAATCTATAACTTTAGTACAAAGAGGGTGATAACATACTCCGTCCATCGTATTGGTAGTTTCTGATCACAGCAACCCTGTTTACTTGGACAATAAAGTGCCATTAATTAAATACTGTTTTGAAGATGTTATTATAGTAGTCCATGCTGTATAGTTTACACTTGGGTTTGTCACATCCAAAAGACAGTGCTGGGAAAGCTAAAGGAATTGTTTTTAAACCCCTGGTGTACACAATTGGGTTGCTGCAAGGGGGGTTGAGAAATAGTAATAGAAATTTGTAGGGATGCACCAATACCAGTATCTGTATCGGGCCTTATACTGTTAGTGTACTTATACATATTCAGCTGCCTAAAAGCAAAACGGGATTGAAAACCTATCTAAAAATGTTCACCTTGGTCCATTAATGTACATAATAAAGAAGAACTATATAAAATCGCATGTTTGTAACATAAGTGAACATTTGTATTTTTTCATGTGTATCATTAGATACATTCTATTATTCTAGTGAATTGAAACCCAATACTTACATTTAAAAGTGTAAACAGGCAATTTCTCTAAAAAATAAATCTGTCGTCAATGGCGCACAATGAATCCTGGGGTAGGCAAGGCTGCAAAGAATCCATCTGTTGTATCTTTCATTTCACAGGAAAAGAAGGCCGTATTTGAAGGAGCCTTTGAATTGGGACAGCCTTCTTCGCTCCGCTGTGAGACAAATGGCTATACCTTCCACTTAACAAGTCTCTGTAACGGCCTTCAAAGGATGCCGCCCCTGAATTGGGACACAGCTATAGTCTCTAACTTTCTTCAATATGGATCAATGATTTTGATGACATCACTCTGCACGTCAGCTTCTCGTCAGATTTTCTGTCCAATCAAATGCTCTCTAGAATATGAAGTGTCCCGCCCCCCACACTATAAATAGAAGCTAAAATTGGTCACTTGCTCAAACAATTACTATTTTCTATATGGTGAATGGCACATGGTACTATCTATAGTGCACAATATAGGTCGATAGGGAATGATTCATGCAGTGTAAATATGTTTTCCATGGGGGTGAATGAAGTCTGGTTTTGCGAACCGCTGCTGTGTGCGCATCTTCCATCTTCGTCTGCTGACCAAAGTTAAGCCTTTTCTTTGTCCCCAAGCCTTTGTATGGGTGGTCCATGCATTTTTATTATCTTGGTTAGATTATTGTAATTCCTTATACTATGGAATAAACTCCACTACTCTAGCATGTCTTCAGGTAGTCCAAAATGAAGCAGTGAGACTTTTAAAAGGCATCCGCAAACGTGAACACATTACACCAATTCTAGCATCACTGCTGGTTCGCTTTAGGGTTGATTTTAAAATTCTCTTATTTGTTTACAAGTGCCTAAATAACCTAGCTCCCCCCTACCTTTCTGAGCTATTAGTGCAATACAATCCCTCCAGAGGTCTTAGGTCAGGGACACAGAAACTTTTATCTATCCCACGGTTCAGACTAAAACAAAGAGGTCATCGTGCCTTTGCCATTGCGGGCCCTACATTATGGAATAGTTTGCCTTTACATGTTAGATCTGCATCTGACCTGTCAAAGTCACGTCTGAAAACCTATTTTTACTCAATTGCTTTTAATAATCTGTAATTTGTATTTTAATTTAAATTTTGTTTGTCTGTTGTGTACTTTTACGATATGTAAAGCACATTGGTCAGCTTGCCTGTGTAAATTGTGCTATATAAATAAATTTTGACTTTTGTCTGCTCCGTTCAAGAAACACGATAGCCCAGAGCGGGCCACCATTTCTCCAGCATCCTGTCTGTCACTCACAATTAGAGCATCTACTAAGCAACAAGGATGATAGGCCCTACACAATGTAAAATAACTTTGGTATCTAAAAGAAACAGGAAATTATACATGAGTATAGTTTTATTTTATTTTATTTACTGTTTATTTGACAGGGACAGCGCACAATTTAAACAATTGCACCAGAGTTAGCTAACAGCCAATTTGCATCTGTTGTCCCTGGGCAGGTAGACAAAACCAAAACAGAAAACACAAAGCAAGCACTAAACAACAAATACACTACATAAATTTACAAAATACATATTATCCATCAATTCAAAATTGATAAAAACGGTTTGATGTATACACCAAATACAGAATACAGAAAATACAATGCAATCATTAATGGTGACACTCTTGTGCTGATTTTAGCCAAATTTTGAGGCTGGCTTTAAATACTGCAAAACTTTCTAATGTTTCTAATGTTTGTGGGTATTGAATTCCACTTCCCCACTACTTTAACAGAGAAGACGGATTGACCAAAGGTTGTCTTTCTAAAATGTGGTACCAAATAATCCCTAGTTGATGCTCTAGTTCTACTGGCACTGCCACTGCCAGAGAATACTATGCATCCTCTAAGAGAAGGGGGTGCAAGATCATGAATAACTTTAAACATTAGACATGCATCTGAATAAAATATGACATTATCAAAATTGAGAAGATTGTATTTTTTCAAGATGTTACAATGATGATAATCCTTAGGTTTTTTGTCTAGTACTTTAAAAATTTGTTTGTAAAGTGAATACATAGGCTTGAGCATAGTCACTCCTGCCTGTGACCAGGTTGTTATACAGTAAGACAAATGGGGAAAAATCATTGTATGTACAAAAAGTTTTGCAGCAGCAGTGACAAATTATGTCTGATACTCTTAAAATTGTTTAGATTAAATTTAACAGTCTTAATGACCTTATTAACTTGTTTTTTGAAGGTCAAATTTGTATCAATTATGATGCCTAAATATTTAATATGTGTCACAGATGTAATGACTTCACCGTTCATTAAAATATCAGGATTAACTGAATTATTAATCCTCGCTGTAAAATACATGCAAACTGTTTTACTTAGATTAAGGGTCAAACAAGAATTTGCCAGCCAATCCGACACCTTATATTTATATTTACTATCGTTATGATTAGGTCATTATCATTATTAATCATAATTTAATTATTTTTTCCTCTAAGCACTGACGAACGCTCCACACTCCAGTTCATTAGGTGGCGACAATGTACCGAAAGCATATGTTTGCCAAGCGACAAGAAACAATACAAGAAGAAAGTTTAACATGCAGCATGAACATTTATTTTAGTTATTTCAGACTTCATTGCTTGAGAAGTACAGCACAGACCATCTCATGCAACACCCACAGATACGGAACACGAAGTAAAAGGTATATTATAAGAATTCTTTCAAACCTGCCATAGCGGTGAATTCTTGTTTGCTACTTTTTATTTTGGCCCGCTGCAGAAATTGTCACGCTGAAGCTGGAGAATAAATGGTGTTCCTCTTTTTTAATTAATTACTGCCAACTACTAATGATTTAACCCTTTGGGGAAATGTTACTTCACTGCATCAGAAGGCGTCTCCAGCTTTTAAGCGAAAAGCTCCCTTGGTATCATCGGAATATATCAAAGTGCATTACTCGTGATGACAGTTCTGATGAAACCAGCCTCTTGATGCGACTTTGCGCTGAGCGTTATTACATTTCTTTTGAAGCTTTTCACACCAGGTCATGTACATATGGGCCCTTAGGAACAGAACTAAAGAAAAACATTATTGAGCAGTGGACTTCAGCAATACGTTCAAGAGCATATGTATTTGCGATAAATACTTCGGCGTTAAGTAGAACGTGTGAGGAACCTGTCAGGATTGTTGACATAAGGGCTCTTAAAGAAATCCTTAACCAAGACAGTTTTACTAAAGAAGAAGCATCTCAAAAGATTCAAAAACTTTTGAAAGACAGTGCGTCTGTTCGGACGAGTCTCCTACAGGGTGAGTGCAGACCCGTCTTCACTATGCATACATTGCGCATAGTTACCATAGGTCGCACAGTCCATGCGATGTTTTTAGTCATCTGGGATTGTATTATTTTCCCCTCAAGGTGCTTTTCAGCAGTATTCTCAGGCTTTGGAGCTTGTGAATAGGACATTGCCTTTTGGATTGGCAGAGATTGGTCTGTGCCATCATTTCGATAATCAGCTCAGACATTCATCCAGTTGGTGAGTGATGCCTTATCATCTTATCTTTCATTTTTATCAGCTGTGTTATTTTAATGAGTGACTTTTTTTACTGGATCACTCTATCCACGATGAAATAATGTAAATTAACTAATAATTTTAATTGCTTTGCCTTTACATATGCAACCTTTTCATTAACCTCTGTTAGTTCATTTGAGGTAACCGAATCATCTTTAGTCTGGTTCTGTTCTCCCCGGACTTCTTCACAATGGATGGACTACTGGGCTCATCAAAGACTGCAGTGGTGGAGGAAGGTAAAGCATGGAAGCACAAATATGGGAGAATTGGGTACCAACACTTAGAGCAGTGGTTCTCAACTGGTTTGGCCATGGGACCCACCATTTTCCCAAATATTTTCCATATTTTCTTAAAAATGGCTGAAACACAAGTACTGTCCCTCTTTACTTAAAATTACATTAAAGGGATAGTTCTTTCTTCTGTTGAACACAAAAGGACATCTTTTAAAGAATGTTGGTAATCAGACAGTTGACGGTAGCCATTGACTTCCATAGTATTTTTTTCCTACTATGAAAGCTGCCTGTCAACTTTTTACTTTACGCTTGTGTCTAACATTACATTTAAATCTGTAAAGTTACTGATTTGAAAAGTTAGTAATAAAATACACAACAAAGTAACACATTACATAATAAAAGTGGCAGATCTATTATTTTGCATTTACAAGCCAAGACTTAATGCACAGAATCAGTCAATTACAACGCGAGGTACACAAAACTGCACTGTTGGGAAAACTCCCGTTATAACCAATATGCTGTGCAATGATTCTCTTATTGGTAGCGTGTTTGTACTTTGTTGTTAATAATGAAAGGATTCACAAGCATGCCGAACTCGTGCTAAATAAACTCAGCGGCGTTGAGTGAATTCTAACTGAACACATCTGATTGGCCATTGCGTTCACACGCTCAACAGATATATCTGTGATTGGCTACAAAGCTCAACACTGCAAAATCACGTTGTAAATGGAAACCTTTGACACTCTTCACAGAGCGTTTACACAAACACTCACAGGCGTGTTTTGAAGCATTTGAAATCAGCCGGCTATCAGTGGGTACCGGTACTGCAGGGCTTGTTGCTTACTTTTTTCTTAAGGAGCATGTGCTTGCGAATTGAGAAATTTAGAAGCACGTTAAAAAAAACTTTAGGGGCGCAATGCATATTTATCAAATAATGTGTTTTACCTTAATAAAGGGATAGAAGGAGATGTTTACATTTACAAGCAAAATGTTATATAGTAGACGCATCACAATAATTGCTGAAGCTTTTATCACAGTATATGGTATTATCACGGTATTGAATTAAGTCACATAAAAAGTGTTGTCCTCCTAACAGGTTTAATAACTTTTTCTTATAGCAAAAAAAAACTGAACCTATAAATACAATAAAATAATACACAAAAAATGTATAAAGTAAACAAATGTTTCAAACAATTGAAGTGCAAAATAATTATAAAGAACATTAGCACTTAACAATAAGGTCTCATTAGTTAACATTAGTTAATGCATTACATAACATTAACTTGTGAAAAATAGCATTTGTTATAGAAGTTATTATTTGTTAATAAAGACAAACAATTATTTATATTTAATAAAAATACAACTGTTCATTGTTAGTTCATGTTAGCTCAAGTCCATTATATTATAATAATATGAACAGATACAACTTTTGATTCTAATGTATTAGTAAATGTTGACATTAACTAACATTAATAAATGCTTTAGAACAATTTTTCATTGTTAATTCATGTTAGCTAATTAATCAACTAATGTTAACTAATTATTGTAAATTGTTACCGAACAGTAATAAAGAATCAGAACATTTTCAATCAATATCTAGGCCATTTTTTTTAGTCCATATTAAAATGTAAAAATGTGTATATATAAGGGTCTGTTATGCGTCTTCCATCGGAGCTGCATAAATCTGTGTGGTCTGTGCATGACTCAAATGTTTCGCTCTCCACTCAGGTATAGAAGCTGCTGTTGGTTAATTAAGATTTGACTGAACAACTCATGCCGTGTCTGCTTACTGTGATGATAATTTCCAGTTTTATGGACGTCTTTGATACAGTATGTACTTTAATCACTCGCTATAGTTACAAGTGAAATTCATTGCAAGCGCGATAATTGAATATGGGCTTGTGACTTGGTTCGTTCATACAGAAAGTATTCAGGCTGCTACTGTAAGCTGCTGTGTGAACAGAACATTTCGAGAATCAGATCTGTAAGTAAATTTGTTTGTCATTTTCAAACAGTGTGAGCGTAGTCATAGAAACCTAAGTGGTTTGCAATTGATTGGAGTTGTGCAGCGCACAGCACTGTATACGCGAATTGGTCTGAACAACTTATTGGGTCATTCCGTGTTCCCCAGCTAAAATTTTTGATTTTGATTAAAAAAAATTAAAAATTCTGGTGACTGAATAAATGAGGAAGAAAACCAAAATATTACACGTCATGGATGTATATTTACTGAGTAATCCACTATTTTGTTGAGGGTGGTCAAAAAGTCTTTGACATGGTAAAGGATGACTGACTGTTAATTAAATGCTCACAATTAAATAAATATTCAGCAAACCACCAGACCAAGGCCTTCTAGTAGCTACTTTCTTCAATCTGTCTCCAGTGGGTTGGGCTAATCCAAGAAAGTGAAAACAAGGGGGGTGTTCTGAAGACAGACTGTTACCTGTGAAACAGGGGTGCTCTGAAAACACCCCCATTAGCAATTAGTGTTTTCCACCTGATGAAATGAACACGGCAAAAAATCCACCAATCAGAATTTTGGTCGAGCCAGAACGTATCGACCAATAAATTGACTGGTTGATTAGAGCCCTAGTCATTCTAAACCTCGGGTAATTGGAATCCTGGGTTGTCTTGCATCACGTTTTACACTGCTTATACTTACAGTTATTCCTGGGTATTCATTAGCTGACGTTTCACAAGCTACATTCCTAAACCCTGGGTTAATGTCCATATCGGAGGTGTCAGTGTAATTGATTGAACGAATGCCGCACACAACCTGCTCTAGCATAGTGTTTCCTCAAATTACACATTGTCAACTGAACTATCAAGTTTTTTTCTGAATGGACTATAAAGCTAAAAATCCATTCCAAATGATGTTTTTTTTTTTAATCACCGTTTGACATTTTTCCTGTTAAACGCTGAAACGACTTTGTCAGTTTTTTCTGACAAAGTGAAACAACACGCAGTGTTTTAGGTGACTGTCCAAAGCATGTGAATATAAGGCATGCAACTGTTGTGGGCTGCATCAAGTCATAACATTACATGCTTCATTTCAGGCCCGTTCACACCAAGGATGATAACGATAAAGATATAGTTCTAAAAAATCCTTCTCAATATTAAAAGAATAGCGTTCCCACCACAGCTATAACGATAACGGCACAGATAAACGATATCATTGGATTCACTTTCGAATTTTTTTTATCTAGCTGATGAATGATGAAAACATTAACAGACAATCAGAATCCATCCTTCTGTGAGGAGCTCGACCATTTAAAGCGTCAGACAAGCACGTGCTTGTAAACAGAACGATATGGTCCGCTGGTGTGGATGCTATATACAATAGTTATCGTTCTTGGTGTGAAAGCACGAAAGCGATGCTAACCCTGCTTAAGTGTAGAAAGACCGAAGAGAGAGACCAATTTTCAAGCTGTTTTGTCGTTTAAAGTAGAGTTTCGGGTAACTCTTTATTCTCTCATACGTTTATTGTTGTCGTCTCCAGTAATTTGTTGTTGTTCCTTCTCATTGTTTTCTTTTTCAACTTTGAAATAACGGGCCTGGGCAGTGTTGCCACCTTATGAAGTAATTAGTGAGAAAAAACCTAATGACTTATGCGCATCTTGCCGATTCCATCCTCCTAATTTTATGTGCAATTTGGATATAGCGTAAAAAAACGCTGGATGGAAATGCCATTTTGGGCATTTTAGAATTTAACTAATATTCAATAAATTTTTGTTGTTGATTTTATTCAACTGCACACCGAAGATAGACATATGTGGATACCAAAATATGTTTTAATTTGTGTAAAATATGTTTTAATATGTAAAACCACCCTGAATGGTATTCATTGTGTACTGTATATTAGTGTATATTACCTGGTCTTTATCTGAGAAAATGTGATTCTCCGTGTGCACAGACTTAACATCTGGCAGAGTGCAGTGTTGGTTACAACAATTTCATTGCAGCAATGTTGTGCCTGTGTTATATATTATCTTTTATTTATGACTTGATAACATATCAATCATGTCATGAAAAACCATACTGGTCGTCCACTTTTAAAGTCAAGTCAAGTCACCTTCATTTACATAGCGCTTTTAACAATATGGACTGTTTCAAAGCAGCTTTACAGTGATAATAGGAAATTAAAGTAACAGAGATTGTTTTGGCTTTACAGCAGCTCTAGAATAAAGTTATTGTCCAGCTAAAGTTAGTTTTGATTGATCACTTCCGTCGCAACGATCATTAGTTATTAACTTAGTGGCCGCTAACATGACACCGTTCTAACAGAAAATTCTTTAATGCGATCCGGCCGCTCATTTGCATAAAACAGTGCCTGATGGCTCTGAGAATTTTTTATTGCTTCCGCATAGCCACGTGAATTGGAATTATCCCGACAACGTTTTATCAGTACAGAGGTAAAGGGAAGGAGGACTTCACTAGGGAGAGACTAGTTGACACTTCAGGACTGCGTTGTCGTCGTGTCCAGGCGCATGTCCTTCATCAGATCCGGATACGGCCTGGATCCGGCGGACTGCGGTAAACCTCGGGATAAACAGAGAGACTAATATTAACGTAGACGCCATCCTTCTTATGATGTACAAAGTACATTAGGATTTATGGGAAGTGTTCCCGTTTCCGGCTGATCTAAACTATGCAGCCTAACATTGATTTTATAGAAGTCTATAGTGTGTTTTGTGTATGCTAAGCCAAAGAGATGTGTTTTTAGTCTAGATTTGAACTGACAGACTGTGTCTGCTTCCCGGACAATGTTAGGAAGATTGTTCCAAAGTTTTGGTGCTAAATAGGAAAAGGATCTACCGCCAGCAGTCGATTTTGATATTCTAGGTATTATCAACTGGCCGGAATTTTGAGATTGCAATAGACGTGAAGGACTATAATGTGTTAAGAGCTCACTCAAGTACTGGGGAGCTAAACCATTTAGTGCTTTGTAAGTAATCAGCAATATTTTAAAATGTATACAATGTTTAATAGGGAGCCAATGCAGTGTTGACAGAACCGGGCTAATATGGTCATACTTCCTGGTTCTGGTAAGAACTCTAGCGGCTGCGTTTTGGACCAGCTGTAATTTGTTTATTAAGCGTGCAGGGCAACCACCCATAAGAGCATTACAATAATCTAGCCTTGATGTCATGAACGCATGAACCAATTGTTCTGCATTTGTAAGAACTCTAGCGGCTGCGTTTTGGACCAGCTGTAATTTGTTTATTAAGCGTGCAGGGCAACCACCCATAAGAGCATTACAATAATCTAGCCTTGATGTCATGAACGCATGAACCAATTGTTCTGCATTTGTCATTGAGAGCATATGACGTAATTTAGATATATTTTTAGATGGAAAAATGTGGTTTTACAGATACTATTCACGTGACTTTCAAATGAAAGATTGCTATCAAAGAGCACACCCAGGTTCCTAACTGACGACGAGGACTTGACAGAGCAGCCATCAAGTGTTAGACAGTATTCTAGGATATTACGAGAGGAAGTTTTTTGTCCAATAATTAGAATCTCTTTTCAGAATTAAGTAGGAAGAAATTACTAGTCATCCAATTTTTTATATCAGCTATGCATTCCGTTAATTTGGTGAATTGGTAAGTTTCGTCAGGGCTTGAAGAAATATAGAGCTGAGTATCATCAGCATAACAGTGAAAACTAATGCCATGCTTCCTAATGATAGCTCCTAAGGGTAGCATGTACATAGTGAACAGCAACGGTCCTAGTACTGAGCCTTGTGGTACTCCATACTGAACTTTTGAACTATAAGACATCTCTTCATTTACTGCTACAAACTGATAACGGTCAGATAAGTATGATTTAAACCATGCTAATGCAATTCCACTAATGTCAACATAATTTTCGAGTCTATTTAAAAGAATGTTGTGGTCCGGTAGTATCAAATGCAGCACTAAGATCGAGGAACACCAAATAGCGAGATACAACCACGATCGGATGATGAGCAAATCATTTGTGACTCCAATTAGAGCGGTCTCAGTACTATGGTACGGTCTAAATCCTGACTGAAAATCCTCGCAGATACCATTTCTTTCTAAAAAGTAACATAGTTGTGAGGATACTGCCTTTTCTAGTATTTTTGACAGAAAAGGTAGATTTGAGATCGGCCTGTAATTGACTAATTCTGTACGATCAAGTTGCGGTTTTTTAACAAGTGGTGTAATCATAGCCAGCTTAAAAGTTTTTGGTATGTATCCTAGTGACAAAGATGAATTAATGATATTGAGAAGAGGATATATGACCTCTGGAAACATCTCTTTCAATAGCTTAGTCGGTATAGGGTCTAACATACATGTTGTCGATTTAGATGATTTAACGAGTTTAGAAAATTCTTCCTCTCCTATAGCAATGAATGAATCGAATTTTTCCTTAGGGAGACTACAATGCACCCCTGATGCGATGCTGTAGTAGACGTTTGCATAGTTATAATTTTCTCACTGATATTATCAATCTTATAAGTGAAGGACATAAAGTCATTACTGTTGTGCTGCTTGAAACTTTATTTTTCGTCAGTTTAGCAACTGTTTCAAATAAATACCTCGGGTTTTGTTTATTTTCTTCTAATAGGGTTGAAAAATGAGCTGATCCAGCAGCTTTTAAGGCCTCTCTGTATGCAATCGAGCTCTACTTCCATGAAATGCGAAATACCTCTAGTTTAGTTTTCTTCCAGTTTCGCTCCATTTTTCTGGCTGCTCTCTTTTGGGCCCGAGTGTGCTCGTTGTACCACTGCTTTGGACTATTTTCTTTGATCTTCTTTAAGCGCAAAGGAGCAACTGTGTCTAAAGTGCTGTAAAAGAGAGAGTTAAAAGTTTCTGTCGCAATATCGAGTTCTTCTAAGCTATCTGGGATGCTGAGATGATGAAACTGATTAGGAAGATTATTAATAAAGCAATCTTTAGTGGCAGAAGTGATAGGTCTAACATATTTGTAACACAGAGTCGGCTTTGCAGCCTTGGTTAAATGAAGTTTACATGAGACTAGATAATGATCTGAGATGTCATCGCTCTGCTGCAGAATTTCAACAGCATCAACATTGATTCCATGTGATAATATTAGATCTAGAGTATGATTACGACAATGAGTAGGTCCTGACACGTGTCGTCTAACTCCAATAGAGTTAAGAATGTCTTTAAATGCCAATCCCAATGCATCTTTTTCATTATCTACATGTATATTAAAATCACCAACAATTACGACTTTATCTGCAGCCAGTACTAACTCCTATAGAAAGTCAGCAAATTCTTTGATAAAGTCTGTATGGTGGCCTGTATACAGTAGCCAGCACAAATCTTAAACGTGATTTATCATTTGCACTATATATTGTTACATTAAGCAACAAGACTTCAAAAGAATTATATTTGAAACTAGACTTCTTAGTAATTTTGAAAATATTACTATAAATTACAGCAACACCTCCCCCTTTGCCTTTCAGACCAGGTTCATGTTTATAACAGTAATCAAATCGTTTGCTTTTAGCCAGGTTTCTGTTGCACACAGCACATCTAGTTTATAGTCTGTAATCATATCATTAACAATAAGTGCTTTTGAAGTAAGGGATCGAATATTCAGCAACCCAAGCTTTATCATTTGTTCATTTGTATTAAATCTGTTTTTTATTTTTTGAACATCAATTAAATTTTTAACCTTGGATGGGTTTGGAAGTTTTTTGTATTTCCTAATTCGGGGAACAGACAGTCTTTATATGATGATAATCTAGGTGAAAGAGCCTCTATGTGATGGGATTTATCTGACCTTGATGACGTGAGACAGCTGGTCGGTTTAGCCAGTTTGTCTGCTTCCTGACCTGAGCCACAGATTGTCATGTTTGAGCTCTAAGACTATGTGCCATATTACTAGAGAGAAGAGCAGCACCATCCCAGGAGGGATGAATACCATCTCTTTTCAACAGGTCAGGTCTGCCCCAAAAACTTTTCCAATTGTCTATGAATTCTATATTATTTTGCGGACACCACTTAGACAACCAGCCATTGAGTGATGACAATCTGCTAACTATCTCATCACTCCTGCGAACAGGAAGGGGGCCAGAGCAAATTACAGTGCCTGACATCGTACTTGCAAGTTCACACACCTCTTTAACATTTATTTTAGTGATCTCCGACTGGTGAAGTCGAACATCATTAGTGCCGACGTGAATAATAGGCTTAGAGAATTTACAATTAGCATTAGCCAGCACTTTTAAATTTGCTTTGATGTCAGGTGCTCTGGCTCCCGGCAAACATGTGACTATGGTGGCTGGTGTCTCTATTTTCAGAATCGCCAGTAACTAGGGCACAAAGTATATGAAACATTTTTAAGGAATATTGGTGTAGTGCAGGAATAGAATTTCTTGAACACCTACTGCAGTTTGCTTTAGGTCCGTCTGACTTCAGCATGTGCAATGTGGTGGATGAGGAACTGAGAGAGGGGAGATCTCGTGGTGTTAAAATCCTTTATAAGTTCCCCTGGGGCTCAGAGACCCTGGAGACACTGTGGAGCCTGGGGGACACACAACTGATAAAGACTCTCCATGGATCTTGCATCAATCTACAGGTCAGAACAAACTTAGATTATGTTTAAGGTGTAATTTAGTTTGTTTGTCAAATTAGTTTTACTAACTTTGATCTGAATTGTATATTATGCACAAGGGTAACTCAAAGTGAAAAAAAGTATACTTGAAATAGTATAAATTAATAAAAAAAAATGTTTTCCTAGAAATCATTATTTCACAACTATCTATTGAAGACCGTTATGATCATGTAACTTTCAGTGCAGAGATGGAAGAAAGTCTGTGGTTCCTCATGTCATCTCTGTCAGTGCAAATGTGGATCAAGGAATGCTGGCTTACCTATTTAACTCACTTCATCTGCTGAAAAAAACTGACAGCAAACAGAAGCTTCATCAGAGGACAGTGAGTAAGCTAAGTTGTCCTATTTTTTTTTTTTAGCATTAATAAGTGGTTGGAAAATGACGCTTAATATGTAATTTTTAATGTGAAAAAGGCAGGGAAGTTGACCAGGGTTTCTTTTCTTTGTTCAGGTTTTAAAGCTGCATCCCAGTTTAACTCCAGTGAAAGTGGCTTTGGATATGGGACGAGGCTCTAATTCAGAGCTTAGACAGGTATAGAGGGATAAACAATCACTTTTTATAATTACCAAAACTACTGTTCAAAAGTTCAAGATCATGTTTAGTGGTAAACATGTTGAAGATTAGCGGACAGTCTGTCAATTCATAAAGTGATCAGTCATTTCCTCTCAAAAGTGAGCTTACTGAATTAAAAGTGTTGAAGTGTTGACGTCTCCCATCGACGTCCATAAAAAAAAGACAATCCGTTCTCATTCCAGTGGCCTCGTCTGCTAGGACTCTATTCACATACCAGACAAGAAGCACCGCACAGCAACTAGGACAGTCACACACATGATGTGATCTGAAGGGTGATCTATATTGTAATAATTCTGAAGCATAGGCATTTATTTAAGCCACATGATATTAATGAAAAATAACCTGCCAAACTGGCTAGTGAATTGATTGTGTTACCAGGCATGGTTGATTTTCAATTGCATTTGGCGGGTGTTAATATCAAACCCTGTACCTAGGTAAATATAGTGTGCATTGTAGAGTGGCCACCTTAAATAATTTCTAAAGTTTTAATATTGGGCGACAGCAGACAGTGTAAATAAACTGTTGCAAAATCAAATACATTTTTTTACATATACTACGTTAGACCTAACTGGGAAGGGTCACAGCACTTAAATATTGTTGTCCTATTGTTAGATTAACTGCTTCTATTGTTCTCCTCATTTGTAAGTCGTTTTGGATAAAAGCGTCTGCTAAATGATTAAATGTAAATGTAACAACCGAACTCGTTCAGAGCGCTTGTAATACAAAAAAAAAAACATGTGTAAAAGTATTTTAGAACACATTTTCAATAAACATAAAAAAGTAAGGAAAATATAGAAATAAAGAAATTGGGGGGGGGGGGGGGGGGTAGGCTTATAATCTTTGTGAATGGATAGGAGAGCTTTAAATGTGTGGAAAAAGTGTTTTATCCATCCTTTTTTTTAGATTTAATGAGGGATGTCTTTTCTAGAATTATTTTGCAAGCAGACCCGTTCGGTGTGCTGCTGGTATTCTGTTTGTTTGTGCCTCAACTCTTCCTTGAGCAGAGTAGATCCAAAGATTCCAACACAATCTTCCTGGTAAATGCCCACAAGGGTTGAAACTCAAGCGATAACGGTTACATTTCAAAGACTAGCACAAATTATTCCATGCAAAATGCTCAGCAACTCAGTTCCGCTCTCTCCTTCACGTCTCCACTTTCCTCACCTCTTCACCTTTTCTTTTTGTTAACTTTAGTAAACCTCACCTTTTTTTAGCCATCTTCTTTATTTTCGTTCAGATAAATAATGAAGATCATTATTGCAATGAATTGGTTTACAACTTAATTATTTACTTTATTTGTTCCTTGAAGGTGATAAAGTGAAACAAAACTACCTCAGAGTTTAATGATCCGTTACAGCATGCCGAGTTTGAGATTCCACTGGTTACTGAGCTAGGGCTTGCAGAAATTTTGTTGAAAGTCTACTTTGTTTTTTGAGAATCAACAGATGTAATATGTAAGTATAACATGGTAGTATACTTTATTTTACAATAAAATGCCATTTGTAGCCAACATAAATTAAGAGGAATCTCAAATGTGACATGTTTTGCAAAAAAAAATTAGGACTGATACTCAAACCCTCTCCATTTTAAATTGATCCCAAAACTGGAACTTTTAGCAATATTGATCATTACATTTGGATTTAAATTCTAATCTCAAACTTTTAGTCTAGGTTAAAAAGAAACAAGAGTGTGCAAAATCTGTAATCTATAATCTGGTGGTTTTGCAATACCAATACATAGGTTTTCACTCAAAAAACAAAAAGGTAAATTAAAAATGGTCACGCAACCAACTTTACAAATTTGTGGACCACTTGAGATGGACTGACCTTAAGACAATTTTCTCTCTTAAGGTTTGTGAGGGTTTACTCCAAGAGTTTCTTGAAGTTGGAATTTCCACATGGCCTGGATACTTGGACACAATGTCATCATCTCTGGAGAATTTACACACTAAGTAACTGACTATCTATTTTCTATACAATATTGAGTAATCTTTTGAGTTTTCATGATGTTTTCATGATGAAATGAATGTTGAGAGAAAGTTTTCTTTATGCTGCAGGTATGATGAGATGGGTGTCCTCTTCTCAATGGTGGTCAGTGAGAGCACACTAAAAAGTGGCCTTCTGCTGGTCCGTAACAGAGACACCACCATCAGAGAGACCATGCACATCTCAGAAATCAAATGCTACCTGCTCAAATACATATCTGCCTCAGACAATATCTGACTTTTATCAAATTAATCTCAATGGATGCATATTGTAGAGTACTGTAATGTGGTGATATAACTGTTGGGAGTGATGTAACTGTTACAAAATTGTTTCTCTGTTTATGTAAAAGGCTGTTATGTAAAAAGTGTATACCATTTGGATAAAAAACAACAACATAAGATTTCATATTAAACTTTATCATAAGCAGTTCCATCCTGATTGCGTTTATTTTTGATCATGCTAACTAATATCTACTGTGTATCTGTCGCTTTGACTTTGCCCCAGAGTTTATATTGATGTTATGTGGTAGTTTAGTGGTTAAAAATTTGGCCCAGATAATCAAAGATTTAGGGTTAGTTCACATTTTTGCAAAGGTTGGAAAATGCCATTGTTTTTTTTAGGCGTGAAATGCACTTGAATTTTGAATGACGTCCTTGAAATTGTTTGATATATGTTCTTAGAATATTAAGTGTGAGTAAAAAAAGAAACTTGATGCTATGGATCCCTTGCGCATCATGAGTTTAATTGCTTTGATCATGTTGCACAAGTACATGTGATAAATTTCATATGGGCCTACTCGGACGCTAAGGGGACCTTTTCCTTATATATGGCCAGTTTTTAACTATTAATCAGGTAGTAAAATAATTTCAATCTATTTATTGCAGTCTATTTCAATTGCCTCAAAATAGCAATGCGCCCGAACACTCCTCGTTTTCAGACCAGCACACCCATGGATGCACAAATGGGCGCAAATGCATTTGCTATTTAAACAACGTGGCGCAAGACTTAAAAATGATAACTGCGTTGAGCTGAAACTAGTAAAAACCACTTGTGTTGCGCCTGGCGCTGCATTGCACCGTATGTGTGATAGGGCCCTAGGCTATGTGTGCCTGTCAATCAACATTAGAGCTCTACCCTCAGGCTGAAAAACACAAGGACGTTAGACCTCTGTCAAAAGTGTGTCTGCGTGTGTTTAGCGATTAGAATATATTAAGTTTACAAAAAAATGATCATAAACTAGCTCTAAAACCCAGAATTTGGCATACCTAAATTTACGGTCAGGAGCTGCTACTGGATACAGGGGGAGTGACTTTGCTCCAGAGCAGGTTCTCTAAGCGTGCTCTAAGCGATGTTGGGTGACGTCACTCCCTGTTGACGTTCGAAGTATTGTCAAACAAAACGGAGGCTAGCTCGACCGACCCTCCCTCCTCATCCGCACACTAACCCCCAAATCCTTCTTGTCGGTTATTGGCTGGAACAGTTTATGTTTCGTGGTGCGGGTTAGCCCAGTTTGTTTTTGTTGCCGTTTTTGGAGCCTGGGTTGTCTGCAGAGACCGCCTTTTTTTTACAGTGTGTTCAGGGGACAGGCAGCTAGTGGATAGTGAGTAGATGTTTGCTGTATGTGACAAAAAACGTGTGACATTGCTTAGAGTACCTTTAACCTCTTAAACTCCACCATCCCGTATACGGGATAAAAAAACTTCGTTATGATGTTCGTACGTTCTTTTTATAGGCTTCCCTATAAGGCATGGTATCATTTGAAAGCTTAGAATCTAAACTTTACAAAGAATACCATCACTTTCGTTTTTATGATACATATAAAATGAAATATTAGCTTAAATATGCATTGGTCCCAGGCAAAAAATTCCGCTTTATGATTGCGAAGAAATATTTCTACAAATATTTATTTTTCATATATTTCACAAAACAGTCAAATAATATATCACAAGAAAGCTCTCATTCTAAGGAATTTGTCGATGTAGGTTATTACATTGTGAGACAATCATAGATCGAAATATCCTCAAAAGAATCGCGCATTGAAATAAAATCAAACAGAGATGACAGATAAAAGTATCACATTCCTGCAACGATGTCGGCTTCAGTCAGCCGCAAACAGCCACATAATCTATATCACCTTTTAGCTTAGGATGTTATCTTTCAAATGAGACCATTTTCACGTTTCTGTGAGCTTTCGTTGGTGAGAAAACCCTTTTCGAACGAACTGAGTGCAGCCGCGCTCTGAGCGCGCAAGACACAGGATCTCCAAGTCATCTGTTGACGCGCGCGCGAGCCTACTTGTGCAACTGCTAGAGGTGGGCGGATCGATCCTGAAGTATCGATACTTCGATACTGACGTGGTATCGAAAAGGATCGATCTTCACATAAAAATATCGATCCAAATGTGTATTTTTTTTTACCAGTAATTTTTTATTAATTTAGCACGCAATTCAGTGCGTAAAATAAGCTTCAAAGTGAAAAAATAAGCAAATGTTAGTGGGTAATTGTGTAGGATAGAACTTTTTCTCCTAGTCATCTGTATACAAGACGAAACCAATCAATCACAGAGAGCGTTCGATGCTGGTGCTTCACTGAGCTCACAGCCAGTGCGTTTGGGAAACAAAGCCTTGCTTAGATGACAGAGAAACAATCGGGAGTTATTTCGCAATAAACAAACCACAAGTGTACATAACGGTTCAAAATGTTGACGTCAGTAAGATTTTTTTAATGAAATTAATATTTTTATTCAACAAGGATCGATGCATTAAATTGATCAAAGGGTTTTACACTTTTGAACAGTAGGCTAGTGTACAATAGTACATTTACTATAATTAGGCTAGTTTTGTAAAAGTCACTGACTAATTACAGGCGAGTTGAGAGCACAAATCACAAAGTATTTAGTAGTCTTGAAAACGTATTCAGATTTAGCATATTAATGATGCATTCACCTCATAAATCATGACAGACTGCTCTAGCACAGGAAAGTGCATAGAAGTTCAAGTGCTTGCTTTTAAAATGAAAAAGTATTGGTATCGGTATCGGCGATACTGGCCCTGTATTTACTTGGTATCGGATCGATATCGAAATTTTCAGTATCGCCCACCCCTACTTCCTACATTTCCCATGAATGAACACTGTGCCGTAATGCTACGTGATGACGTTATATACGCCCATTGGCTGCGCGGCGCGCGCAGTTTGCAGTGAAACCAGCGCGAGAAATGATCATGGAACGAACGGAGCCAGAGCAGGGAGTATAGACTGAAAGAGGAGGGAGTTAGCTAGTGATGGGCAGATCGAGGCTTCGTGAAGCAATGAAACAGTCGAAGCAAATGTGCCATTTTGTTTCGAGGCTTCGAATCAATCCGAAACCCGTCTCCACGGTGACACCTAGTGGTCACTTGCAGGTGTTGATCTGAAACAACCTTTACAAAGAGCTAATAAAAAATGTGTTGTTTTTTTTTATTATTATTGTATTTTTGTAATATATGAAGCTTGTAACCTGTAGTCTCTTCACATTGCATAATGTGATTTTGGTCATGAAAAATGAATATTAATAAAAATAAATCAAGCCACAATGTCTCCCTTTCTTATAGATTTTTATTCAAAAATATTAATTTCTCTGCTGTTGAAGGACTCAGCCTACTTCTTTTTTTACAGATAATTTCTCCAGCCTTTGAAAAAATTCTCTCAGAAGGGACACTTGTTGCTGGCATGCAAAGATATTTTTTAGCTAGGACATACAAATGAGGAAAGATTACTGCTCTCTCTTTCCAGTAAGTTAGAGGATCATGAGTTCTGGGCAAAAACGCATCGCTGAGGTATTTTTCACTTCCACTGTGGCATCAGCTGTAGGATTGTGTATCATCTGGGTCTCACGGATACGATTGTCAAAATGTTCCCATAAACTGTCTTGTGTTTCAACTGGTGTTGATGATGATGGGCCTGATGTTGACATTTGTGGTTCTGAATTAAAAGAAAACGGCAATTAGTAACAAATCATAAAACAATGCATACCTTGCTTAGATGGCCCAGCAGTGTCAGTAGCAGGCCTTGGTACAGGGGGAACACTACCATCCTCTGCACCCTGCAGAATGGCAGGATGAATGCTCCTCAAATGGCGCATCATGGATGATGTATTGTTGCAGTAGGCTAGCTGCCGATCACAATACACACATCTCACTTTATTTGGGGTTTCCAAATGGAAATGCTCCCACACCACAGATGTACGGCATCTCTTCTGTGGAGCCTCCATTTCTATCTATCTATCTATCTATCTATCTATCTATCTATCTATCTATCTATCTATCTATCTATCTATCTATCTATCTATCTATCTATCTATCTATTTTATATGTAGCCTATCTATCTAATAATCTATATGTATCTGTAATATATGTATCTATCTATTAATATATATATATATATATATATATATATATATATATATATATATATATATATATATATATATATATATATATATATATCAATGCATCTATTAATGTGTCACTATATGTACTCTGTGTGTCTCTAAGTCAATGTGTAAATGTAAATTAAATCCTAAATATAACTAAACAAATCGCACTATAAATGTCACTATATCACCAAAAATCCGCTATCTCAAAACCAAACTCCTCTCAGGCACTTCCAAATACTATATATCTAACCGGAACTCGCGTCAGAAAGGAGACGGACCTTTCGCCGGAGCCGGAACTGTCTGAATGACGGGAATCCCACTGACGCGCATGCTGACCATGCTGACGCGCTGCTCGCCTTGGAGAGACCTGATCACTTCCGGGTTACGGCGAGAACTTTGTATACTGATATATCTGCAAGTTTGCGTGTGTTTTTATAATTTGTGAACTGTTTTGATTTCTATAATTGCATATAGAAAGATAAAAGCATTGATAAAAGCGATCTTTGGAAGTGGAACTGGTTTCTAAATTTGGAGAAATTTGGAGTGGCCATGCAAGACGCACTGCGTTTGGGTAACTTACGTACTGTATAACTTTGTTTTTTCAGCATTTACAATGTTTATATACATTTTTTGATAAAGTTATTGTTAGTTTGAAATGTGAAAGCACAGCAACCAATCTGATAAACTATTATTTGAAAATAATTGTCAAACGTTTTTGGATATTGAAACGAAAGTATGATTGCACAATAGTTTCCAACTTTGCATAAGTTGAATAAAATGGCCATTTCAGTAAATCTACATTTTGATATTGTGAAATGGATATTATTACAGTGCAGAAACTATGTATAAACAGTGATATCTTTGTTTCAGGTTCTGTTGAAGATTGAAGATGGCACAGTTTGCATGGCAAAGTTGGCATCTGATCTCCAGGAGGCTGGCCGGTGATGTTGAGGTGATGAACAACACAGGTGACAAAACTGATGCCCATATAATGAATGATATAAATCTGGGGGATGAGGATCCTGTTCTAGATTGTAATAGACCGCAGATTTTAGGCAATAATAAAAAAAAAAAGATAAGTCTTGTATCTTCTGAAAGAATAAAATGATCAAAATCATAAAGCGCCTATTTTTTCTTTTTGTTTATTATAGCACAGACAACATATACTATAATATTTATCACATTCAGCAGTGTTTTATATAATTTCAAAGGGTTTTCTGTAAAATTACACTGGAATATTGCATATATACCACTGGATATGGGTATGAGCAGAGTTTACATTTGGGTAGGTGAAAATTACATAAAAAAAATGTAATAGTCCTCCCTTCAGAATAATATAAATATCTTCTTCAATTATTATAATAGAGAAAAGATTATTTTTTCCAGTGTTTGTTGGCATCTAGAGGAAACAGCCATACTTGTCTGCATGTTGCTACTGCTCACAGGGCCTGAGCTATACACTTTCAAAAATGAATTTAAAATAAAAAAATCAAAGAGCGCCTATTTTTTGGGGGGTTTATTTCTGCTCAGACAACATATACTTAAATGTTTATCACTTTTAGCACTGTTTTATGAAACTGCAAAGGGTTTCCTGTAAAATGACACCAAAATTGTCTATTTTGAAAAAAATATGTGGAAATGGGAGGCTTTTCAATTTGGGTAGGTAAATCCAGGTGGAAATCCCCCAAAATAGTCAAGGATTGTAACCATGGTGATGAACGCGCAAAGATCTTCTTGAACCTGAAAAAACAAAATTGCTCAAAATTACCTGATTGGAACATATGGGCAAATGGGACAATATAACTATACAGAGTTTATTTTCTCGCCTAATGAGTAAAAAATTGTAACTTTTTCTACTGAGACCTAGCTATGACCTCATAATCAAAATTGGATACCCTCATTTGTGTGACATCATATGAAGGTGGCGGCAGGCATCAAACAGAAAGTTGACCCTTAAATGCATAATATGAAATGACATAAGCTTTTGCTAGTTTTCATAATAAGGTCATAAAATTCTTTATGAACCATTTTTTAAAAACTTGTTTACACTTTTCAATGACTTTTGGAGTTAAAGCCTTCTTTTACCTCAGTTGTGTTGTACTGTATGCAGGGTTCTAAATTAACTTTTTTGATCACCAGCCAATGTCAATCAGAATTTCCACTAGCCAAATTTTTTCCGGTGAAAATAAGAGAAATTATGAGTGCCACTGAATGCATTTGATCATTTTATTAACATTGTTGGCATGAAAAACACATATAAAGTACAATACAACACAGAAAGTGAAAACATTTCATTTCAAGTTTGGGATCTATCTATCTATCTATCTATCTATCTATCTATCTATATATATATATATATTTATCTATCTATCTATCTATCTATTTGGGATGTGGACGAATATTCGATCTGTAATTATTATTCAAAAAATAAAATAGGCTACTATTCGAATTTTTTTTCTTTCTTTTTTTTCGCAGTTATTATTAAATGCACTGAGTGGAGCGTGTTTAACAAGTGGATTGTATTTGATCACATAATGTCGTTGTCTGCCTCACGAAGTTTGGAATTACTTAGATGAAAATTATAGCCTATTACAAAATGGAATTACTTTTAATCAATTATTAATTAAACTGAGTTATCATAATATCACCACCACAATATATATGAGAAATGAGAAATCACATGAAATCCAAAGAAACACCAGTCGACTGAGGAAGCAGCTGTCCATCACTGCATTAACAACTGCAGGTCAGCAGCTGTACTCCGAGGGAATCATGATCCGAGATGATATCTTCTGGTAGCAAAATGATTTTGAGACATATGCTTCCTTTAAATTTCGTTGAGGGAGTCAGGTTTAAGAACAGAAAACGCAAAGTGCTGTGTCTCTGCAACGTCTGTGTCAGCGCAGCGCGTTTTCTCACTCGAGCATGTGGATATTATTGTTTTCTCAACATGAACGTGAAACAATATAAACACGATAATCATATGCTGACTCGAGTATGTACGTTCTGTACAATAACTGCGCAGTCTGCTTTTTTTTTTTTTTGCCTATTGTTCATAATTGACCAGCACAAATGGAAATTATAACAATAGTTAAATCTGATAAAAAGACAAATTCATCCAAATAAGATAAATAGTTATATTTAAAAAATACAAATTTATTGAAAAATAAAAATAAATTTGACCCCAAACAAGCCAACTGAACATCAGTGCTCAATGTACATAACATTGTGTCATAACAACTTGCCCTGAGCATGTATGTCAAGACCCAAACCGGTCACCTTTACAGGGGTCATCGGATGCCCATTTTCCACAAGTTGGTATGATTATTTTGGGTCTTCATGTAAAGTTTGTAACATACTTTGGTTAAAATTTCTCAATGGTTGTGTAAAACAACACCCTTTTTACCTCTTCAAAAACAGCTCTGTTCACAGTGACCCGTTTCGGGTGCATGTCTTTTTAAATGATAATGAGCAACAACTTTTTGGCATTTTGAGGATTAAAAAAAAGTGAATGGATTTTTTTCATTGCATGGTGATTGTGTCCACACACTGCAAAGACACATTTATTTGCAAATACCATAAAAAAGTGTATTTTGCATCCGATGACCCCTTTAAAAGCAGTTGGAGACTTTTTGACTGCATCAAAAATAATTTAGCAAGAATTTGGCTATACTCCTCAACATCAGCTCTCACTGTCTTTGATCACAGGCAAGAGATATCGTCCAGGAATCGTAAAATAAAAATGCTAAAAAAAAAAAAAAAAAATGATGTCCGCAAACCAAATTCATCAGATCGTGCTCTTTCAACTTCCACTTCGTGTGTGCGCGTGTTGTCTAGTAACGAACGTGCTTGCAGCGGGAACACATAATTTACCCGGAAACAACTAATTCTAATATCTGATTGGCTGGTAGCTAGCATTTAACTCTGTATAACTCGAGACAGATGCTATGAACTCGGCAGAGAACTTCCCTCCGTTTGCCTGCGCCTCGTCCATTAATTGTATAGCGGGACAAAGTTCCCTTACTCCTCAGCGTGAGAAATACAAGGTGTGGCGTGTGAGCGTGTGAACGGGTTGAAATGCGTGTGTCTCACGCCCAATGCGTGAGACTTGAGAGCCTGCAACTAAAAGAAAACCTTAAGATATATAGTAAGCTTGTTGTGTATATTGCCTAATGTATGCTTGTTCAGAAATAATGACAAAAACCTTAAACTTAAAAAAATAACATATCTCTCGTTAAATGACATTTAAATTTAAACCCAGAAGTCTGTCCCAACCACCGCCGCATTTAGTTTAATCTTAACTTTTTACTTTACTTTACTTTACAAGCTAACTCTAAGGATGGCTGGCGCGAAACAGACGTTCCGAAGCTTTGCGAGATCCCGAAGCTTTGCGAGATCCCGAAGCAAAGATGATTCGAAACACTGATCCGAAGCGTGATTCAAAACACCCACGTCACGTGACAACGGCTAAATGAAGCGTCTAAGTGTTTCATCAGGTGGAGTGCTCCGCCGAATCAGGGTTTCATTGATTGGTCGGTTCGGGAACAAATCACACAGTATAAAAGTTTGGTCAACGCATTTTCATATCGTGGGTTTTTGTGAGAGGTAGGGGTGGGCGATACTGAAAATTTCGATATCGATCCGATACCAAGTAAATACAGGGCCAGTATCGCCGATATCGATACCGATACCAATACTTTTCATTTTAAAAGCAAGCACTTGAACTTGTATGAACTTTAATGCATCATTAATATGCTAAATCTGAACACGTTTTCAAGACTACTAAATATTTTGTGATTTGTGCTCTCAACTCACCTGTAATTAGTCAGTGACTTTTACAAAACTACCCTAATTATAGTAAATGTACTATTGTACACTAGTCTACTGTTCAAAAGTTTGGGGTCTGTAAGATTTTTAATTCTCTTCTGCATTTATTTAATCAAAAATACATACATATGCTATCTGTTTTCTTTGCCATAGTAAACTGTAATTTATTCATGAGATCAAAGCTGAATTTTCAGCATCATTACTCCAGTCATGATGAAAATTCATTTTAATATGCTGATTTGCTGCTCAGGAAACATTTCATATTATTATCAATGTTGAAAACAGTTTCATATTTTTGTGGAAACCATGATACATTTTATGCAGAATTATTTGATGAACAAAGTTGAAAGAACAGCATTTATATGAAGTATATATATTTTTTAACAGTGTAAAACCCTTTGATCAATTTAATGCATCGATCCTTGTTGAATAAAAATATTAATTTCATTAAAAAAATCTTACTGACGTCAACATTTTGAACCGTTATGTACACTTGTGGTTTGTTTATTTCGAAATAACTCCCGATTGTTTCTCTGTCATCTAAGCAAGGCTTCGTTTCCCAAACGCACTGGGCCTGTGAGCTCAGTGAAGCACCAGCATCGAACGCTCTCTGTGATTGATTGGTTTCGTCTTGTATACAGATGACTAGGAGACTTTGAAGCTTATTTTACGCACTGAATTGCGTGCTAAATTAATAAAAATTACTGGTAAAATAAAATACACATTTGGATCGATATTTTTATGTGAGGATCGATCCTTTTCGATACCACGTCAGTATCGAAGTATCGATAATTCAGGATCGATCCGCCCACCTCTAGTGAGAGGAGTTTGGTTTTGAGATAGCGGATTTTTGGTGATATAGTGACATTTATAGTGCGATTTGTTTAGTTATATTTAGGATTTAATTTACATTTACACATTGACTTAGAGACACACAGAGTACATATAGTGACACATTAATAGATGCATTGATATAAATATATATATATATAAATATATATATATATATATATATATATATATATATATATATTAATAGATAGATACATATATTACAGATACATATAGATTATTAGATAGATAGGCTACATATAAAATAGATAGATAGATAGAAATGGAGGCTCCACAGAAGAGATGCCGTACATCTGTGGTGTGGGAGCATTTCCATTTGGAAACCCCAAATAAAGTGAGATGTGTGTATTGTGATCGGCAGCTAGCCTACTGCAACAATACATCATCCATGATGCGCCATTTGAGGAGCATTCATCCTGCCATTCTGCAGGGTGCAGAGGATGGTAGTGTTCCCCCTGTACCAAGGCCTGCTACTGACACTGCTGGGCCATCTAAGCAAGGTATGCATTGTTTTATGATTTGTTACTAATTGCCGTTTTCTTTTAATTCAGAACCACAAATGTCAACATCAGGCCCATCATCATCAACACCAGTTGAAACACAAGACAGTTTATGGGAACATTTTGACAATCGTATCCGTGAGACCCAGATGATACACAATCCTACAGCTGATGCCACAGTGGAAGTGAAAAAATACCTCAGCGATGCGTTTTTGCCCAGAACTCATGATCCTCTAACTTACTGGAAAGAGAGAGCAGTAATCTTTCCTCATTTGTATGTCCTAGCTAAAAAATATCTTTGCATGCCAGCAACAAGTGTCCCTTCTGAGAGAATTTTTTCAAAGGCTGGAGAAATTATCTGTAAAAAAAGAAGTAGGCTGAGTCCTTCAACAGCAGAGAAATTAATATTTTTGAATAAAAATCTATAAGAAAGGGAGACATTGTGGCTTGATGTATTTTTATTAATATTCATTTTTCATGACCAAAATCACATTATGCAATGTGAAGAGACTACAGGTTACAAGCTTCATATATTACAAAAATACAATAATAGAAAAAAAAACCAACACATTTTTTATTAGCTCTTTGTAAAGGTTGTTTCAGATCAACACCTGCAAGTGACCACTAGGTGTCACCGTGGAGACGGGTTTCGGATTGATTCGAAGCCTCGAAACAAAATGGCACATTTGCTTCGACTGTTTCATTGCTTCACGAAGCCTCGATCTGCCCATCACTAGCTAACTCCCTCCTCTTTCAGTCTATACTCCCTGCTCTGGCTCCGTTCGTTCCATGATCATTTCTCGCGCTGGTTTCACTGCAAACTGCGCGCGCCGCGCAGCCAATGGGCATATATAACGTCATCACGTAGCATTACGGCACAGTGTTCATTCATGGGAAATGTAGGAAGTAGGGGTGGGCGATACTGAAAATTTCGATATCGATCCGATACCAAGTAAATACAGGGCCAGTATCGCCGATACCGATACCAATACTTTTTCATTTTAAAAGCAAGCACTTGAACTTCTATGCACTTTCCTGTGCTAGAGCAGTCTGTCATGATTTATGAGGTGAATGCATCATTAATATGCTAAATCTGAATACGTTTTCAAGACTACTAAATACTTTGTGATTTCTGCTCTCAACTCGCCTGTAATTAGTCAGTGACTTTTACAAAACTAGCCTAATTATAGTAAATGTACTATTGTACACTAGCCTACTGTTCAAAAGTGTAAAACCCTTTGATCAATTTAATGCATCGATCCTTGTTGAATAAAAATATTAATTTCATTAAAAAAATCTTACTGACGTCAACATTTTGAACCGTTATGTACACTTGTGGTTTGTTTATTGCGAAATAACTCCCGATTGTTTCTCTGTCATCTAAGCAAGGCTTTGTTTCCCAAACGCACTGGCTGTGAGCTCAGTGAAGCACCAGCATCGAACGCTCTCTGTGATTGATTGGTTTCGTCTTGTATACAGATGACTAGGAGAAAAAGTTCTATCCTACACAATTACCCACTAACATTTGCTTATTTTTTCACTTTGAAGCTTATTTTACGCACTGAATTGCGTGCTAAATTAATAAAAAATTACTGGTAAAAAAAAATACACATTTGGATCGATATTTTTATGTGAGGATCGATCCTTTTCGATACCACGTCAGTATCGAAGTATCGATACTTCAGGATCGATCCGCCCACCTCTATCGTTCAAATGATAGAGGAGAAAGCGGCTTACAACAAAGGTGAAATTTATGAAAAATAAGGCTTAAAAAAAAAAATAAAACACGAAGACATGTTATATTGCACCCCATAAACACAGTCATGCAAAGAAAAAAAGCAGTAAACCACCCCTTTAAGTTATTGGTATTTAGAGGGGTAAGGGGGAGGAGGGAAAGAGGGGTGATTGATAGAATAATTCACATTCATTGGATTACCTGGTATCTTTATCACATCTCCAGTTTTCTTTCTTAACTCTGTATTAACTTCTTGAAACTTGAACAGAGAAATGCAAATGCATGAACTGATCTGAAACTGGACAATTAAAAGCATTCAAAGAGTGTCACATTATAAATACTTCCATTTTTATATTTTCCCTGTTAATGATCTTTTCATTTGATCACCAAAGTGTCTAGCTACTAAAAGGCATCAAGCTAAATTAACATTACTGTAAAGTAGCAGCACTGGAAATTTACTGCATGGTTAATTAACAATAATGCAATTTCTACAAACTAAAGCCTTACTGGTAAGAGTTGTTAGTTTATTAATATTTGTCATGAAAAGCAGCTTGCCTCCTGCAAGGTCGTTTGTTTTAAAACCGACGCAGCACAAGATGACGGCCCCGGGCATTTGACTGGTGTTCTGTTAACGTAACGTAACTATTTGAAACAATAGAAATAACAGTACTTTATCATTCGTAGCATGTAATTAAGTTGGCTTGTGAGAGCCAACTTACTGATATTGTACTTAAACTTATTATTAAGTTGGCTTGTGAGAGCCAACTTACTGAAATCCTATTTAAACTTATTAAGTTGGCTTGTGAGAGCCAACTTACTGATATTGTACTTAAACTTGTTATTATTAAGTTGGCTTGTGAGAGCCAACTTACTGAAATCCTATTTAAACTTATGATTATTAAGTTGGCTTGTGAGAGCCAACTTACTGATATTGTACTTAAACTTATTATTATTAAGTTGGCTTGTGAGAGCCAACTTACTGATATTGTACTTAAACTTATTATTAAGTTGGCTTGTGAGAGCCAACTTACTGAAATCCTATTTAAACTTATTAAACTTAAACTTAACAATTTTTTTATATATATTTTTGCATTTCAGCTTATTAATGCATTTGAATTAAGCTTTTTTTGCATTTTTGCTCTGTTTTGCAGTTGTTTGTGCATCTCAGCTTGTTTAGCAATATTTTGCAGTTGTTTGTGCATTTCATTTAAGCATTTCAAGCATTCACACGCATGTTCCGCAGGAAATGCAATTTTTCTAGTTAGTGTGAATGCTTCAAGCATTCACACTATTGAAATCCAAATCTTTATTATTATTCCGTATTCTTCCGTGGTCGCTTTCAACTCCTCTCTACTTTGTGCTACAAAAACCATTCAAGTATCAAAATGTTCAGCTTTTCAAGGACTTGTGTGCTATTATTTTTCTTTTTTATACCTTTTATAATTTTTAAACTATTAAGCTTTTTGTGCATTTTTTTTAACATTTAAGTGCGGATGAGAGAGACTGTTCAGAGCTAGAGCACGTGATGTCATCTGCTAGAGTGAGCCAGCTTGAAAATTAATCGTAAAAAATAATTTTTATATCGCTGGCCTGGCCACAATTTTAACTCTTCGGGCATGTAATTATACTTGAAACGTAGGTATTTTTGTTGTGGTTCCTCACGTTTGTTTAGTAAATCCCTCGGACTTATAATTTTTTCTCTGTGTCCTTCCAAAGGACAAGAGTGACAGACAATCCTCCATTGGCAGCAATTATAAATTCAGGTCAAACTTTAGTGATCAGAGCATTACGGACCAGTTTTTCAACTCGCCAAAGTGGTCCCTTTTTTCAACTCTATCCACACAAAAAATACATCACATCGTTCACAAAGGCCTTGTCTCGCTCATGGTCAGGTCATTTCGCCAATACAACCTACAGTTTTGTCTCGTTGCCGCAGGCCTCGTGCCATACTAAATAACTCTATAAAAACTCTATAAAAACTCCTTTTAAAAACTCCATAGTAATCATCTGTTAAAAAATACACGCCGACATCACAGACCCCTGATTGAGGCGTCAAATTGTGCGGATTATTGAGGAGAGGTGTGCTGTGACTTTTCTTACCGATCGGGGGTACGGTGTTTGCCCCAGGGGCAAATCATTGGGTAAAAAAAATCCCATAGACTTAACATTGCCACAAACTTTGACGACTCGTAGCACTGACCAATGATTTCTCAAAAACTTGTAATTTACCACATTTGAAGAGGCTGGCAGGCTCTGTAAGAACATACCTCACAATGGGGTAAAAGTTGCATCCCTGGGGGGCAGGAGCTGCTCAAATTTGCCCCATTGACTTACTATGGTGTAGGACGGCCCATGAAATGGGCCGTCCTACACATTGCATAGGGATTTTGTATTGAACATAGCTCTGGATCACAGTGTCATAGAGACAAGGGGACGGGCTCATTTTTCTCAGATGACCAATCAGTCTCTCAGGATCATTGTGAAGCTATTAAGCCACGCCCTAGCAACCATTTAGAGCACCTTAGCAAATAGTCCCATAGACTTCCATTGAAAGAGGTCAAAAGAAAATCTCTGGATAGAAGTGTCATAGAAACACAAGGGTGGTCTCGTTTGACTCGGGGCAGCACACAGCCAATCATGAATCCCCTCAACACTTCCTAGCCCCTCCCTAGCAACCATTGTCGAGCACCTTAGCAACTAAAATCTATAGAGGGATATCTTCCATTCTGAATGTCACAGAGGCATGGGAGTTGGTTTATATCATTCATACTGACAAGCAACCTTTGGACTTTGATGACTGGCAGCTGCCAAGCCATTCCCTAGCAACCAAACAGAGTACCCTAGCAACCATTTTGCAAGACCTATATCTCTGCATCAGAACATCGTATAGAGATGTGGTTTGGCTCTTTTGACTCATGCTAGCAAACAGGGCTTCCAACATGCTACACATGCTAGCTGTGAATAGCTACATGCTAATAGCGATTAGGTATGTGCTAAATCATGCCAAGAAAGTGTTAAGAACTCCAATAGTAACCATCTGTGACAAAAACCAACCACCTAGTAACACCATAGCAACCACCCAGAATACCTTAGCAACCACCTAGCAACGCCTAGCAACCACTCAGAATACCCTAGTAACCGCCTAGCAACACCATAGCAACCACCCAGAATACCCTAGCAACCGCCTAGCAACCACCCAGAACACCCTAGCAACCGCCTAGCAATGCCATAGCAACCACCCAGAATACCCTAGCAACCACCTAGCAACACCATAGCAACCACCCAGAACACCCTAGCAACCGCCTAGCAACGCCCTAGCAACCACCAAGAATACCCTAGCAACTGCCTAGCGACGTTCTAGCAACCACCCAGAATACCCTAGCAACCGCCTAGGAACACCATAGCAATCACCCAGAATACCCTAGCAACCGCCTAGCAACCACCCAGAACGCCCTAGCAACCACCCAAAATACCCTAGCAACCAACCAGAACACCCTAGCAACCACCCAGAATACCCTAGCAACCACCCAAAACACCCTAGCAACCACTCAGAACACCTTAGCAATGCCCTAGCAACCATCTGAACAACATGAATAAGCCATATCTCAGCACCAGAACATAGTACAGACATGTTTGTTGGCTCGTATGCGATCATGTACCACACCCTAGCAACCGAGTGGCGAGTTTTGCCACTGCAAGCACCACTTCACATTTTCTTCTGGAAATGTACATTCTAGTTATTATTATTATTCTTCTGCTTCCGACTGGGCGTCTATGGCAGCCCATAGAACCGTTTGTGGGAAAGTTGTTTTGGTTTGACATTCTGATAGAGGACAGTCCCAACATTAAATACACCAATTTTGGTGTTTCTAAGTCATTCCCTCTAGCGCCACCACCTGTCCAAAATGTCACTTTTATTTTGCTAATAACTTCTGAACCGTAAGACCAATCAACAAAATTATTTTTTCCTCTGATTCCAGAGCTCATGACGATTCGATTGCATCCCATGACGTCATTTTCCGTCATAAAAATATGGCCGCAATCTTGAATTTTCTCAAAAAGCTACTTTTTCTAACTCGTCCTAGACGGTTTGTCCGATTTGCACGAAAATTGAACCAGATCATCTTCAGGCAGTGCTGACAAAAAGTTATTAAAATCAAATTGATTTGTCAAATCGTAAAACAAATTTTACGTAGCGCTTGCAAAGACAGTCTTAAGGCTGTATCTTCGCAACGCTTTAGCGTATTAAGATCAAACTTGGTCCATGTCATCACAAGCATGACCTGAGGCTACATGCTGCGTTTCGGTGCGGCGCCACCTACTGGTCCGGAGGCTATTGCTTATAAAAAAATGGCTATTTTTGCTTATAACTTCTGAACAATTTTTCCAAAAATCATAAAATTGGTCTTGTTAGATTCAGGGCGTCATGCCGAGTCGACTGATATCCAATTTTCCCATATTGGCCATTTTGTCTGTCGGCCATTTTGAATTATGTGCTAAAATGCTGTATTTTCTGAACGCATGAACGAATTGTTATGAAACTCGGTATGGGTCATCAGTACGATGCCCTGAAGGAGCCTGATAAGTTTTGAAACAGTACCACCTAGTGGTGAATTTTTTTTTCAAATGCTTATAACTTTGGGTGTGGTCGACTTATTTTCACGGGAGTCATCTTTTTGAGTTCCTGAATCGTTGCCGAGTCCAATGATACCAAACATGCTGGGTTTCATTTTACGGTTTGTGTAGCGTTGCGATTTAGCGCGAAAAAAACATTTGGCTATATCTTCGAAACCGCTTGTCCGATCAAGACGAAACCACCATCAGAACTTTGAAACCATAGCTTGTTAACTACATGCCAATGCCCAAATACGAAAATATTGATAGTAAGGGGTAGTAAAATTCAAACAAATTCATGTGTCAGTAATTTTTTACGTGTATTTTCATATAAATGTCTATAACTCTGAAGCGAATTGAGATATTTTCACCAAAATTGACACACATATGTATGGGCTCACTCTGAGGACACATAACAAAAATTGTGGTACTGAGCCTCTTGGTAGCGCTATAATAGAACAAAACATGAAATTCCCATTGACTTCAATACAGTTTTGTGAAATAAAATGCTATACTAAACAAATGCATTGCTGTAACATTATGAAACTCAGAATTTGCCAACAACACCATCCTCTGAAGGTACTCAAAAGATTTTGAGATAGCGCCACCTGTTGGTCAAAAGTTATAATTAAATTTCCAAAAATGCTAATAACTTTTGAATAAATCTGCCTGTTGAAATGCCACTGGTCTTAATAGATTCCATAGCTGTGTCCCAATGTGAAGGCTGCGTCCTCTGAAGCCCGTATTTGAAGGCTGGTTGGCCGCATTTGAAGGCCGATTGCGTCACAGCGGCGCGACGAAGGATGTCCCAATTCAAAGGCTGCATCTTTGAAGGCCGCATTTGAAGGCCGATTGCGTCACCGCGGCGCGATGAAGGCTGTCACAATTTAATTTCGCATCCTTGGAAGGCCGTCAGTCATAATAAATGGTTAGACAATAATAATACAGGGCTAAGATTATCATAAATAACACAAGATTTTGACGCATATCCAAGTGTTTGTGTGGCTGTGGAGGCGCGGGCGCGGACACTTGCATTTGTATATCAGTGGAATACTATCATGTCTGGTCATACAGAAAAGAATAATATACATCATTCGCAACTACTTTTATTTGTGCAAAAACGAATGGACGCAAAAGTACACGGACCCAAGACTAACTTTTTCTACAAATAGCCTACATTATTTTAAATATAATATAAGGTCGACTAGTACCTTTGCGTCCACTCGTTTTTCTTTTTTTAACCCGTAATTAAAAATTAACGGTTGTTAGGCTATTTTTAAAACGCAAAGTTGAGCACCAAAATTTGACTTTGAACTGCACACCAAATGCTGCGAAAAAAAAAAAAAAAATAGACGTATTTTCAGATTTTTGTTTATGACTTTTTTCCCCTTTATTAAATATTTGAAATATTCACAAATTAATATGGAAAAAAAATCGATTTTACTGGTTTTCTAAGGCCAAATTAGAACCTGGAAATTATATTCGAATTTGTTCGTTTAAAAGTGGACATTTCAAGCTTTGTATAGGTAGGCTATATTTTGTTTCAGTTCATTTTTGAGGCGCGCTCAGTTCACGGCGATCATGAAAGCATGCCTGATTGTTTTCTTTTATTTTACAAAAGCACAAAGTTTTCTTGTTCTTGTGAGTTTACACAAATAAAATTGTTTATTTTTATACATTTATGTTTACACAGAAAAATATTGTGAGTACAGTTTATAAACTGAAGGGACGGAGTGCACAACCGTCGCCACGGATTGAGGGTTTTTTCCCTCCATAATACGGGGTTGAAATATATACCATATTCATCATTTATATTGTCCATTTATGCTACATAATAAAAAGAATACACTAGCCTACAAAATCGCATCAAGGTAAGATATAAGTGAACATTTGAACCATATGCCTATGTATGTTTTCTTTTCTTTTCATTACATTATTTACGTAAGTTAACACCCAATACTTGAACAGTTTAAAGTGTAATCTGGCAATTCATGACGCAGCTTCTGAATTGGGACACAACAAACCAGCTCTGGCCATGATCTTGGCTATTAAAGCCGAAAATACATGACTGAAACATCCTCACCATGTCTTCCAGTAAAATATAAACAAAAAAAATGACAATAGCCAATTCTGGATCCATAGCTGTTTATTCAATTGTATAAAATGAATTATCAGAATGGCAGCTGTACTCTCGCTAGGCGCCAGGAGCGGTAATCGGGAACACCTGGTTGCGCAATTAGGAAATCCTGCGAAGGCTACATGGTGCGTCCTTCGACGGACGAATAGGCTGCATCCTTCGAAGTCCGCGGCCTTCGGAGGATGCAGCCTTTATAATGGGAAACAGCTCTTGTGTCAAGCGGAGAACATAGATAACAGGTTTTCCTTTTTTGGCCCGAACTTCCTGTCCGCCATCTCTATTTTCAGTAAAAAAAACCTACTTTTTCGAACTCCTCCTACACCGTTTGTTCGATTTTCACCAAAATCGAATCGCATCATCTCCAGACCGTGGCGACTAAAAGTTATAGATTTTGTGTCGATAGATGAAACCGTTTTCGTATAGCGCAGCAGCAAAGTTGAGGCATGATGCTAAAAGCACTATTCAGGCTTTATCTCTGCAATGCCTTGACATATTGACACCAAACTTTATATGTGTCATTGTCACTTCACTCTGACCACATCACATCAGTTTTGTAACTGCGCCACCTATTGGTCAAAAGTGATAATCCATTAAATCATATTTTAATTTACAGTTTCTATGATTTTTCAGCCATTTCACCTACAATTTTCTTTAAATGTCTTTAACTGCTCCTTGCTGCAGTTGGTCTGTCACTTTCAGCAATGTTGGCATGTCTTGTCGTCTTCTTTTGCGCTTGGCCCCGTAATGGCTGCTTGCAGCTATATTTATTATTATTATTTTATCAATTATAACAGATAATAACTATGTGGTGTATGGTTATCATAGTTATTTTTTTTTACATTGTAAGAACAAAGCAGGGCTTGAAGGACAGGGTCTCAGAACATAGAAATGTTGTTAGAAAACAATAAGGACAATAGAGAGATATTTGCAAGTAGTCGCACAGTGTTATGGTGGCAGCAATTGAAACGGTTTTTAGAGACATTTTTGTATGTTGCACCACATAAGAGAGGATTCTTAGCTGAGACACAGGGTCTGCAGTCCATTATTATTATTATTATTTATATATTTAAGTGTATTGGATTATCTTTTTTAGACTTCCATAGTCTACTAATGGATCACTCAATATACCTACATCCTATGTTATTTTTTCATCTTCTTTCTTGACTGAAATTTTGTAATGTAATGTAAAAAGGCCTTTACACTTTCTTGTCTGTGCTCACAAGGTCTTGGCCTTGCTCCTGTCTGCCTAGCTGCCTGCTGTGTTTTGTTTGCTTCGAGGCTGTAAGCTCCGTCTAAGCCTCGTATTAGCTTTGTATTTCTTTCTGTTTTGAACCATAATTTACAACCATTTCTAGTTGTTTATACTACTAAATACAGCTTAGACAACATCTCAGATTAACCTGACATTGCTAGCTTCCGTTATTGTTAGCACAACACGCTAGTAACTCGCTAGCCTGTTAACGCGCCACCCGTGCGCTCAGTTATTTATTTATTTTTCTCTCGCGCGCCCACGCCTCTGAGTTCATAAAAAGCCCAGGTGAGTAAGAATCAGTCAACAAACACGGTGAGTAATGTCTTGTCCTGTTATTGTCACCTGCACTTCATGTTACATGTTTAGCATAGCCTTCCCCGTCGGCAATATAGGGTTTATATGTGATAAATGCAAGGAGACAGTCAGGCTGACGGAGAAGATTTCAGAATTAGAAACACGGATCCAAACTTTAATTGAGGATAGTCAGTGTGCTAGAGCTTTAGATACTATTTTGGATGTGCCTAGCATAGTGAACTCTTTACATGATTCGGTTCCGGCTGAATTATTGCCTGTGCAGCAAGGCAAATGGGTGACAGTGAGAGATCGCTCTAGTCGCGGATCAAAAAAACCACTCTTCCGTTCCGATTGCAATAACAAATCGATTTGCCCCGCTCAGTGAAACACCCACTGAGAATTCTGTTGATTGTGCCCTGGTAATTGGTGATTCGATCACACGGAACGTGAAAATAGGGACACCAGCCAACATAGTCACATGTTTGCCGGGAGCCAGAGCGCCTGACATCAAAGCAAATTTAAAACTGCTGGCTAATGCTAATCGTAAATTCTCTAAGATTGTTATTCACGTCGGCACTAATGATGTTCGACTCCGCCAGTCGGAGATCACCAAAATTAATATTAAAGAGGTGTTTGAACTCGCAAGTACGATGTCAGGCACTGTAATCTGCTCTGGCCCCCTTCCTGTTCGAAGGAGTGATGAGATAGTTAGCAGATTGTCATCACTCAATGGCTGGCTGTCTAAGTGGTGTCCGCAAAATAATATAGAATTCATAGACAATTGGAAAAGTTTTTGGGGCAAACCTGACCTGTTGAAAAGAGATGGTATTCATCCCTCCTGGGATGGTGCTGCTCTTCTCTCTAGTAATTTGGCTCATAGTCTTAGAGACAAAACATGACAATCTGGGGCTCAGGTCAGGAAGCAGACAAACTGGCTAAACCGACCGTCTGCTAGCGGCCTCGCGTCACCAAGGTCAGATAAATCCCATCACATAGAGCCTCTTTCACCTAGATATCATCATATAGAGACTGTCTCTGTTCCCCGAATTTGGAAATCCAAAAAACGTCCAAACCGATATAAGGTTAAAAATGTAATTGATATTCAACAAATAAAAAATAGATATAATACAGATGAGCAAACGATAAAGCTTGGGTTGCTGAATATTCGATCCCTTACTTCAAAAGCGATCATAGTTAATGATATGATTTCAGATTATAACCTAGATGTGCTGTGTATGACAGAAACCTGGCTAAAACCAAACGATTACATTACTTTAAATGAGTCCACCCCCCATGATTACTGTTATAAACATGAACCTCGCCTGAAAGGCAAAGGGGGAGGTGTTGCTGTAATTTATAGTAATATTTTCAAAACCACTAAAAAATACTTCTATACTTCTTTTGAAGTGTTGGTGCTTAATGTAAAAATATATAATGTAAACGATAAATCAAGTTTGAGAATTCTGCTGGCAACTGTATACAGGCCACCAGGGCATCATAAAGACTTTATCAAAGAATTTGCTGACTTTCTATCAGAATTAGTATTGATTGCAGATAAAGTTCTAATCGTTGGTGATTTTAATATACATGTAGATAATGAAAAAGATGCATTGGGATTGGCATTTAAAGACATTCTTAACTCTATTGGAGTTAGACAACACGTGTCAGGACCTACTCATTGTCGTAATCATACTCTAGATCTAATATTATCACATGGAATAGATGTTGATGCTTTTGAAATTCTGCAGCAGAGCGACGACATCTCAGATCATTATCTAGTCTCATGTAAATTACATTTAGCCAAGGCTGCAAAGCCGTGTTACAAATATGTTAGACCTATCACTTCTGCCACTAAAGATTGCTTTATCAATAATCTTCCTAATCAGTTTCATCATCTCAGCATCCCAGATAGCTTAGCAGAACTAGATATTTTAATAGAAACTTTTAACTCTCTCCTTTCCAGCACTTTAGACACAGTTGCTCCGTTGCGCTTAAAGAAGATTAAAGAAAATAGTCCAACGCCGTGGTACAACGAGCACACCCGGGCCCTTAAGAGAGCAGCCAGAAAAATGGAGCGCAACTGGAAGAAAACAAAACTAGAGGTATTTCGGATTGCATGGAAGGAGAGCTCGATTGCTTACAGAGAGGCTTTAAAAGCTGCTAGATCTGCTTATTTTTCAACCCTATTAGAAGAAAATAAACATAATCCTAGGTATTTATTTGAAAAAGTGGCTACACTAACGAAAAAGAAAGCTTCAAGCCCAGAAGTTTCCAAGAAACACAGCAGTAATGACTTTATGAACTACTTCACTTATAAGATTGATAATATTAGGGACAAAATTATAACTATGCAACCGTCTACTACAGTATCGCATCAGACAGTGCAGTGTAGTCTCCCTGAGGAAAAATTTGATTCATTTGTTGCTATAGGAGAGGAAGAATTTTGCAAACTCGTTAAATTATCTAAATCGACAACATGTATGTTAGACCCTATACCGACTAAACTATTGAAAGAGATGCTTCCAGAAGTCATAGATCCTCTTCTTAACATTATTAATTCGTCTTTGTCTCTAGGATACGTACCAAAAACCTTTAAGCTGGCTATGATTAAACCGCTTGTTAAAAAAACGCAACTTGATCCTACAGAATTAGTCAGTTACAGGCCGATCTCAAATCTACCTTTTCTATCAAAGATATTAGAAAAAGCAGTATCCTCACAGCTATGTTCCTTTCTTGAAAGAAATTATATCTGCGAGGATTTCCAGTCAGGATTTAGACCGCACCATAGCACTGAGACTGCTCTTATTAGAGTCACAAATGATTTGCTCTTATCATCCGATCGTGGTTGTATCTCTCTATTAGTGTTACTTGATCTTAGTGCTGCATTTGACACCATTGACCACAACATTCTCTTAGATAGACTAGAAAACTATGTTGGCATTAGTGGAATTGCATTAGCATGGTTTAAATCATATTTATCTGACCGCTATCAGTTTGTAGCAGTAAATGAAGAGATGTCTTATCGATCACAAGTTCAGTATGGCGTACCACAAGGCTCAGTTCTCGGACCGCTGCTTTTTACTCTGTATATGCAACCTTTAGGAGATATCATTAGGAAACATGGAATTAGCTTTCACTGTTATGCTGATGATACTCAGCTCTATATTTCTTCCAAACCTAATGAAACTCACCAATTCACAAAATTATCGGAATGCATAGTTGAAATGAAAAATTGGATGACTAGTAATTTCCTACTACTAAATTCTGAAAAAAAAACAGAGATTCTGTTTTACGTCTAACAGTTGATGGCTGCTCTGTTAAGTCCTCGTCGTCGGTTAGGAACCTGGGTGTGCTCTTTGATACCAATCTTTCATTTGAAAGTCACGTGTCTAGTGTCTGTAAAACCGCATTTTTCCATCTTAAAAATATATCTAAATTACGCCATATGCTCTCATTGACAAATGCGGAACAATTAGTTCATGCGTTCATGACATCAAGGCTAGATTATTGTAATGCTCTGCTAGGTGGTTGCCCTGCACGCTTAATAAACAAACTACAGCTAGTTCAAAACGCAGCCGCTAGAGTTCTTACCAGAACCAGGAAGTATGACCATATTAGCCCGGTTCTGTCAACACTGCATTGGCTCCCTATTAAACATCGTATAAATTTTTAAATATTGCTGATTACTTACAAAGCACTAAATGGTTTAGCTCCGCCGTACTTGAGCGAGCTCTTAATTCATTATATTATTATTATATTGAGATCGTCTATTGCGATCTCAAAATTCTGGCCAGTTGATAATACCTAGAATATCTAAATCGACTGCTGGCGGTAGATCCTTTTCCTATTTAGCACCAAAACTTTGGAACAATCTTCCTAACATTGTCCGGGAAGCAGACACAGTCTGTCAGTTCAAAGCTAGACTAAAAACACATCTCTTTGACCTAGCATTCACATAACACTCTATAGACTTTTATAATTCAATACTAGGCTGCTTAGATTAGGTCAGCCGGAACTGGGAACACTTCCCTTAAATCCTGATGTACTCGTTAAATCATAAGAAGAATGGCATCTACGCTAATATTAGTGTCTTTGTTTATCCCGAGGTTTTGCCGCAGCCTGCCGGATCCAGGCCGTTTCCAGATCTGACGAAGGACCTTCGCCTGGACCCGATGACAATGCAGTGCTGAAGTGCCAACTAGCCTCTCCCTATGGAGGATCCCTATACCACTCTACAGATAAAGCCTAGTGGAATTTTTCGGTTCGCGTACCTACCCGAAGTGATAAGATAAAATAAAATTCTGCATCAAAATTTATAGACAAGTAGTTTGTGTAGGCATGGTTTGTAAGGAATTACAAACCTGCGCACATATATTCAAACGTACATAACTATAGAATCAATTCTTAATGCGCATGTGAACGCCATCAGCGTCTATCACAGGTTCACGTTTAAAGTCTGTTTAGAGAGAACGGTGTCATCTTAGCGGCCCTTAATTTAATAACAAATGATCATTTAGACGGAAGTGAATCATTCAAAACTAACTTTAGCTGGAAAAAACATTATTCAAGAACCACTATTAAACTAAACCAATCTCTGTTACCTTAAATTATATGTTTATCTCTGTACAGCTGCTTTGATACAATCTGTGTTGTTAAAGGCGCTATATAAATGAGGATGACTTGACTTGACTAATGTTATAAAAAAACGATAGGCTATATGACTGGAACGGTAAAATATATTTTTTTTAATACAAAATCTGAATACAACAAAATGGCATAAAACAGTCAATACAGAGAAAAAATGGAAGGTTCAACACAAAAGGAAATTAACAATAATAAAATTTATATAATTACACAGATTGTATAATACAAACAAATTATACAGTTTTCTTGCATTTGGGCTTGCATCGCGCCACTTCAGTGCTCTCCGGCTGTGCATACGCTGCTGCTGGCCAAGCTGCTTCGGCGCTTCACACTTGGGCTGTACTCCAAGTCTTTCAGGCCAAACTTCTCCGAACAATGGATGAGTCTGGACCTGAACCAGAGGCTTTTAAGGATCTGCGCAGTGCCACAGACCTGGCCCTGCGAGCCACAAAGTCTACAGCCCGGGCGATTGGACGAAGCATGGCAAACCTGACGGTGCTTGAGTGGCACCTGTGGTTAAATTTAACTGACATGAAGGATGCAGACAGGGTGGCGTTTCTTGATTCCCCCATCTCCACCACCGGCCTGTTTGGCCCAGCAGTTAAATGGTTCGCGGAACGCTACACCAAGGCTCAGAAAGCGTCGCAGGCCATGCGCCACTTCCTCCCTAAGCGTACCAGCTCTGCTTCGAGCTCACCACCTCAGTACCAGCTCACCACCTCAGCAGGTGAAACCAGCGCCTTCGGTCTCTCAGCCCCGCCCAACGGCTGAAGTCTGTCACCGCTCGTGCTCTGCGAAAGTCTTCCTAGCCATAGGAAGGAAGAGGGAGATGTTAAGTCCCGCCGAGGCCAGACCAGTCTCCAAAAAGCTTCTCATGCATTCCCCAGTCCCCTCTTTTCAGGTCCTCTCCAGCGCTGGCTAAAGCCCCGTGTACCAACTCATGCATGGCGATCTGGCCACTTACAGATCAGAGCGAACCGCAGCTGTATCAAACCCCTGGCTCCCTGGAAAGCAACCGACTGGTTTCAGTCGGGAGTGAGTTTGGGTGAGGTGACAAGGAGAAAAACGATCTCGACAGATGCCTCCAACCTAGGTTGGGGAGCCCTATACGAGGGCAGGCCCGTCTCTGGCCTATGGTCAAGCCCAGAGAGGCGCCTACATATAAACTGTCTAGAGATGAGAGCAGTCGCTCTATCGCTGGAAGCCTTTCTCCCATACTTAAAAGGCCACCACATCCTGGTCCGGACGGACAACATGGCAGTGATGTCCTATATAAATCGCCAGGGCGGTCTCAGGTCAAGCAACCTGCACGCCATGGCCAAAAACCTAATTTTATGGAATCAGCACAACCTGCGCTCTCTAAGGGCGGCGCACGTGCAAGGCATTCTGAACCAGGGTGTGGATATGTTATCCAAAGACAATGTTCCCCCGGGGGAATGGTCTCTTCACCCACAGATGGTTCAGCTAATATGGAGCATCTTTGGCGAGGCAGAGTTTGACCTCTTCGCCTCAGAAGACAATGCTCATCGCCGAATATTTTTCTCAAAGAGCAGGGACTCGCTTGCCCACGATGTTACCACAGGTCATCGAACGGATCATGGAGAGCAAGTGTGAAGTGCTACTAATAGCACCTCTCTGGAAGACCCAGTTATGGTTCTCCGAGCTGGCACAGCTGCTAGAATCAGCCCCATGGCCGGTTCCTCTGAGAAGAGACCTCCTCACGCAGGCAAACAGATTAATCTGCCATCCCCGTCCCGACTTGTGGGCCCTTCATGTATGGCCCCTCAACGGGTACCCGGGTGTCTCCCAGAAAGGGTCCTGAAAATGATCACTGAGGCAAGAGCACCGTCAACTAGATGCCTCCACGTTTAGAAATGGGTGGTATTTTCTGGCTGCTGTGCTGGCACGGAGCCTGGACCCCTATTCGTGCAAAGTATCGAGTGTACTCGCCTTCTTACAAGGGCTTTTGGATGCGGGTCGTACCCCCTCCATGCTCAAAGTGTACGTGGCGGCCATAACAGCTTCTCACGCTCTTGTGTCCGGCCAATCACTAGGAAGAAACGACCTCGTCGTACGCTTCCTTAAAGGGACAAGGAGGCTGAACCCTCCGCGACCTCCTTCTGTGCCTATCTGGGACCTCTCCACGGTCCTGGAAGCACCGAAAGGTGCCCCATTTGAGCCACTGCGTTCTGCGGACCTGAAGCATCTCTCGCTAAAAAACGCTCTCTTACTGGCGCTCGCCTCAGTCAAGAGAGTGTGCAATTTACAAGTGCTGTCAATAAATGCTTCCTGCCTTGAGTTTGGACCTAACAACTCCAGAATCGTCCTTAAGCCAAGGCATGGTTATGTTCCTAAAGTGCTCTCAACTCCGTTCAGACCGCAGGTTATTTCACTAGCAGTTCTTTCCTCGCCAGAAGACGAAAGAGATGCCAATTTACTCTGTCCCGTCAGGGCTATCAGAGTTTATTTGGAGCGTTCTGCCTCATTCAGACAGTCAGAACAGCTCTTTGCATGCTTTGGCGGCCGCACCAAGCTCGGTGTGACAAAGCAGAGATTATCGCGCTGGATATTGCGCTGGCTTATGAATCTAAGGGCCTGCATTGCCCCTTAGGCGTCAGAGCTCATTCCACGAGAGCCATGGCCTCGTCATGGGATTGGTCAAGTGTAATACCCATGGAAGATATTTGTGCGGCGGCCGGCTGGGCTTCGCCATCCACATTTATCAGATTTTATAACCTGGAAGTTCCCGCTTTGCAAGCGAGGGTTCTTTCAGTGTAAGTGCAAGCACAAACCCCCTAGGCCATAGGGCCCGATACATATCTGGTCCTGGCTAAACTCGAACCATGGTTCTTATATATTTATATATACATACATTATAAGGACTTGGCCCTGTTAGGCCCATTTCCTTGCTTTCCTATATGAGGCTCGTCAAATGACCGGTTTCTATTGGGATTCATAACTTTACTCATCTATGGGCCTCAGGTATCTTGCTTCAGGCTACAGTATGGAGCGAAGTTAAGCACGCACGGCGTTTTGAAGGGGGTTCCAATAGCGTAAGCTAGCCTTACACAATACGAGAGACCTCGTAACCCGCCGTGCTATTGTGTTTTGATCAGGGGATCGCTTCAGTCGACTTAACCTGACTACCTTTGGCTGAATGGGCCGATATAAAGGCTTAGGCCACGCCCATTCTGGCGGGCTCTGACGCGCCAGGGCGTGAAGCAGCCTGATTAATTCCCGCGTCGGAGCCGCCTCGCCATAGGTTAATGCAGTTGCTGCAGCACAGTTTTTGATGACAGGCCAATCCGTTTTTTAAAGTGAAAGCATTGTAATCTAATATGTTACCATTTTTATTCATTCGGTCCAGCACAGACCAAATATTTCTACTTAACCAGTCCTTGTTTCTATGTAAAATATATTTGTTATTCCATATAGGAGTATTGTAGAGGTGTACAATTATGTGTGTGTGTGTGTGCTAATTTCCAAAATAATAAAACTTGGTGGAATGCTGATAGTTTCACTGGGAGTTTGGTTAAATCATAGTCACATTTGAGAAGAAAGTGAATTCCACCCAATTTACAAACCAGAGCTGAAGGCACAACATACCAAAAGCTATCAGTGTTACATAAAAAACATTTGAAGCCTCTTAAGTTTTAACAAAATATTCATACTCGAATTCAATCACATTCAATTTTTTTTATATATATAATGGGTTTTGTGCCTCTAGATAAAGCCAAAGTGTTTGATTACATGTTTTAACAATAGCTAAAGAGGGAGCAAAAGCAGGATAAATCAATCTAGATAAATAGTCAACTTTGGATAATATAATTCTTCCAAAAAATCTCTCTGCAACCAGCAATTCAAGATTCCATTGACTTTTTGCATTTTATTTTCAAAATTAAACTAAAACCAAACTAACCTTCAGATCTCTGGTCATTGAAATACCTAAATATTTCACAGTCTCTTTAACCGTGATGTTAAACAAAGAAGTAACTAAAATAAATTAAAGATGTCAGTTTTGAAACCAAGGGGGTAATCCATCAGCCGGAAACTGAAGCCTCGCGGGGGCCGCCATTGTAGCAGAACTTCACCTGCTGTTAGCATTCCATTGACACCCATTCATTTTGGTGTCACTTTGACAGCTAATAACTTTACATCTGAGGCGTCCAAAGACTTCATTTGTCCATTATTTATTTCTAAAGAAACACGACAATGTATAAAAGGCTCCATTACTTTGTATCTTACGTTATGGCCCCGTAGAAGCCGTTTTTGTAAAAATAGGCTAACGATTGCGTCATAACCACGTGACTATCTGTCGCAATTTAGAGAAATTACCGTATAGACAGGAGGAGAAGCTCGCAGGCAATCTTTTACTGTCTATGAGGCAATCGTGGGGACATAGAGGCATAAAGTCAAGGGAGAAGCCCATAGATAGAGAGTCCATAGAAGCAACAGGACAAAATATTTCAACAACGTGTATGAAGAATTAGGTGATTCAGATTTGTCTTGGCACAGCTACTAGAAGATTTACAATTGTCAGACTGTCGTCAAGCTCAGTTTGAGCCTGCGCAGTCGCTCAGCCATCAGGAAGGAAGTGCAATAATCGGGCTTTAGTTTTCTCCGTTGAAATCAATGGGGTCGCTGTGTCCATTTGTTTTACTTTTTTTTATTGAAATTCAATTTTACAGACAAAATAGGTATTGAACAAACAATATTAACTTACAATTCTCAGAGGGCAGACATAATTGCAAAATACAATAAGTAACAGCGATGAGATCTCAAATCAAATATACAATCAAGAAGACAAAAAAAAGTAAATAAAATATGTTAAATAAATAAATGAATAACATTTATGTAAAAGTAAGTCCTTGCAAGGGGTAAAGGAGCTAAAGTGCACTTAGCTCATTGAAAAAACTGGCTACTGTAGAAGCTTTCTCATTTGAAAGGGTGCAAAGTGAAGCAGCAAAAATGTTAAGTTCATTAGTAAAATGAAGGAAGGACGGGGGGTTTTCAAAAATCTACATTTATGAATTAAGTATTTAGAGATTATTATATAATAAAAAGATTATTAACCAAGTAGTGCTGTGAACAATCTTTCTTAAGTAAAGTTAACCAAACTTGATTTGTTTGTATTCAAGGGGGTTTACACATGTAATAATACATGACAGTTTACTGTACAAGTGAGACCAAAACAGCTTTGAGTGATTACAATAATAAAAAATATGTTCTGTGGTTTCAATATCAGTGTCACAAAATTGACAAGAGTTTTCTCCGATATCAAATTTAAATTTCAGGAATTCTTTAGATGGGTATATGTCATTTATAATTTTAAAATGAATTTCTTTCACTTTAGGGAGACATGGAAAGGCAAGATAATTCATTCTCAATTCCCTCACCTCCTCCGGGTTAAAATCTTTGAAAATATAGTAACGTTTAATTCTATTTGGATGAAGTCTATCAATAAAAACACCTCTAATATATTTGTTGTTGCATTTATGATCTCTAATAATTCACCCAGAGAAGGAGATGGGAGAGAGAATGTCACAGGATAGTGTGAAAGAATCCCCTTTACCAGTAACACCATGTTTTTTGGTATGGCATTTACAATCGTGTAAAGTTCTTTAGGGTGACAAACAAATCCATGTTTCAAACAAAAATCATTGTAATTGAGAACATTACCATAGTTGTCCATCATGTCCAACAGGGAAAAAAATGTATATTGAATCCAATTTTCATAAAATAAAGATTTGTTATGGTGTAAGATAAAGCGATTATTCCAAATACAAGTTTTATGTGGACTGAAATTGTGGGAAAATGCTAACTTCCAGTAAAGGAGAACTTGATGAAATGCAGACAATTTAAGAGGTAATTTGTGCAACTCAAAATCACATCTAATCAGAAATTCCAAACCACCTACTTTCTCAAATATTGAAGAAGAAACAGTAAACCATAAGCCGTTTGTATTACAAAGAAAAGATTTTAACAACGAGTTTTCAAAACACTATTCATTATTTCTAAGTCAATAACATTTAATCCTCCTTCGTAACTGTGAACCAAATCATTTTTGTTAATATAGTGATGCTTATTTTTCCAAATAAAGTTAAATATTGCAATGTTACATTCTTTTAGTAAGTGAGGTGTGATAGCTAGCGAGGAGGCTGGGTAAACAAACCTAGAGAGCAGTTCCATTTTGGTTAACAAAACTCTTCCAAAAATTGAGATATCTCTTTGTATCCAGTTGTTGAGAATACTTTTAGCTTTTGAAAGATTTTTAACAAAACTTTCTTGGACGCTTTTTGATCGCTATCTCTAGTAATAGTTATCCCCAGGTATTTTACAGATGTTTTTATCGGTATATTACATAAAGAGTCTAGTTCACTGCCATGAATTGCAAATAATTCACATTTATTTAAGTTTAAGTGTAGGCCTGATGCTTTGGAGAACAGATTAATAAATTGGATGGCTTTATCAATTTGATATTGGTCCTTTAAAAAGATCACTGTATCATCAGCTAGTTGACTAATACGTTCAATTTGTCAAAGTTGCTGTTTTTATCTATCAAGATAGCAAGCATTTCTACCGCTAAGATAAATAGGAAAGGGGAAATGGGACATCCTTGTCTTATTCCTCGTGAAATGTTAAATCTTTGGGATGTTCCAAACGATAGTGAGATAGGACTATTGATGTCTTTATATAACATTTTTATAAAATAAATAAATGTATTGCCAAAACCAAACTTTTCAAGGGAGTTAAATATGAAATTATGTTCAATTGTATCAAATGCTTTCCTGAAATCTAAAAAAAGTATATATCCGTCATCCTCAATCCATTCGCTATAATCCAAAATGTCTAAGATTAATGTGATGTTATGTATTGATCTGCCTTTTATAAAACCAGACTGTGATTCACTAATTATTTGATTCAAGTTTTTCTTGAGCCTATTGGAAAATATATGAGCTAAAATTTTATAATCACAGTTCAGTAGAGTGATAGGACGAAGGTTATCTATATGTCGTGCGTCTTTACCTGGTTTGAGAGTAACCAGGGTAGTGAGAGTAATTAAACCCTGTTTCATAGTCGAAGATAGGGAGTTATTTTGGATACATTCGAGAAAGGCTTGAAATAATAGTTCTCTCAAATCTTCCCTAAAGAATTTATAAAATTCTGAAGAGAGGCCATCAGGGCCTGGGGATTTCCCTGCAGATAATTTATCTATTGCTTTATCTAATTCTTCTATTATAATGTCAGCCTCGCATAAGTCTCTAAATTTTTGGTCTAACTGCGGTATGCTAGTATGTATATTGTCAAAGAGTATTACAGTCTGATGCAGAGAATGATGAGCTATATAAGGAACTATAGAATTGAAAAATCTCTGAGGAAATCATTTTAGGACAGGTATTTTCAACTCCATTCACATAAAGAGAATTTATGGCGTTTTTCTCCTGTCGTCTTTTTTCAAGTCTACAAAAATAATTATTACTCTTTTCCCCTTTCTCTATCCATCTTGCTCTAGATCTTACATATGCTCCTTTAGCTTTTTGAATATATAAATTATCAATTTTGGATTGCAAGGATAGAATTTGTGATTTGGTTTCATTGTCTATTTCACTTTTATTACATAAATTATTTAATTCTATTGTCAATTCTAACTCCAATTGTGTTGTGGCCTTACTTACATTTTTACTGAATTGTATAGAAAATTCCCGAATCTTGTGTTTTAAATATTCCTATTTACTTATGAATGAAGTAAGGTCCTTAGACGATGCTACATCATTAATTATAGATTTAATTTGCGAGCAAAAATCTTTGTGTTTCAATAAATCGGTATTGAATATATACCTCGGTATTTGAATATATAACCCTTGTTACGTGATTCTCTTTTGCCCGAGTAGAAGGATAAAAAGATGCAACAGTGATCTGTCAAAGGTGCCGCGGATATTGAGATATCTTTGATAAAGCCAGATAGGTTAGATGAGGTTAACCAATAATCAATTCTCGATTTGGAAGTCCCATTAGCTTTGAACCAGGAAAATTGCTTAAGATTTGGATTCCCCTCCCTCCAAGCATCCACTACATTATTATTCAAACAAAAATTAAGAAGGTAAGGATTTGGGTGAGAAGTGTTAAATTTGGGCGGAAAACGATCTAATGCTTCATCCAGAACCATGTTGAAATCTCCTCCTATAATAATATTATCAGTTAGATACACACTTTTGAATTCAAACAAAGAGTCCGAAATTTCAGATAGTAATTTGTTGTTTAGGGGAACACTATTGTAGCCATATACATTGAATAAAATAAACAAAACCTCATTAATGTTCAAAACAACTGAAGCCCAGTGGATCCATTTCTTTTACTGTCTATAGGTGCGTTCCATTCGACAGGGTCCCTACATAAGTGTTCACTACTCCCTACTCCCTGAGCACGGTATATCAGTTGAAGTGGACTTCACTGACAATAACCGCTCATTTGGAATGCCCTGCAAACGTCATCAAAGAAAGTTAACGACAGGGTCGCACAGATTATGATATTAACATATATAGATATAGGCTTACATTAATATGTTAATTTAATTTAATATCACATTTAAAATATATACACTTTACAATAAAACATTAAGTAGCCTAACTCTAGACCCTAAGCACACAGACAAACAAACAACACACACACAATGACAAATGTATCTAAGCACTATTTTACGGCTAACTAAAATAAAATCACTTTACTTCACAAACTAGCTAAGCTGGCTAACGCTACATTCACTCAGGTAAATTATGATAATCGTTTATAAAGTCCCTAGGACATACAAAAATAGTATATGTAAATGTAAGATTCACCCCAATAACCGTTAAAAATACTGTAATTTGTATAATAATGACAAAATATATGAATACTTACACGTATACGTAAACTCCTCCATCGTTATTTATGACCACTCTGACGGGTGATGACGTGGTGCGCAATGACAGTTGGGTGATCATCGCTCTCCACTGCCTGTGAAGTGATGTATCGATGTTCCCTTATTCCCTATGCCGTTTGCATTGCCCTTCGAACTGAACATGTTCGCTCCCTTCGGATTGTAAACTCACTTAAGATGGCGAAATACCCTGTGAAGTCCACTTCGCAGTCCACTTACGGTCGAATGAACGCACCTATAAACCAACGGATGACGTCATCAATGCACGTCCAAAATAACTGAGCGACGGAAGTGCCTTTAGCAGAGTGTGTGTATGTATGTGTGTATCGTTTAAAGCGGGAACCGGTTTTATGGGAGTAATCAAACATTACCGCGGGAGTTAGTGAGTTTAGATGGTTAAGATATGTTGATAGTATATTGCCAATAATTTAGATCTTGCCCAGGGTTATAATTTAATTGTATTTTCTGAAGGCTATTAAAACCCATCGCGCGGTTTGTGGTTTAATGCATGTGAACATGATAATTTGCTTTTTATAACCTGCTAAGAGAATCATTTTAGGCACTTTCAAAATAGTAGCCGTTTGTTAACGTTACCGTTAAATTGCCTTGAATCGGTGTAACGTTAGGTATTGTAGATGATCTTTGTTGTCACGTGCTAATACTATATCGCATGTTCCGTGTATAGGATCTGATTCATTGTTGTTTGATCAGCTCTTAACGGACTGAAATGAGTTTATTCGGGACGAACACGGGTTTTGGGTCCGCGGGAACAGGTGTATTTGGCACCACCACCACAGATAGTCATAATCCAATGAAGGTGAAAACAGAAATATAATATCCGTTCAAATCTTATATTTAGATTATTATATTTGCATGTTCATTAAATTGAGGTGTCGTTTATAGGATGTTGAAGTAACATCACCACCCGACGACAGCATAAGCTGCTTAGCATTCAGTCCTCCTACGATGCCTGGAAACTTTCTCGTCGGAGGCTCGTGGGCCAATGACGTAAGCCGTTGACATAGTCATTTCTCCTATCCTAAATATAAATTTTCACTTGTGTCTCTTTCGTGTCAGTGTTTTTATATTTGTACCACATTGACTGTAATATCCACTTACAAATATGTTATTGCATCTTATGTTTGTAGTTGTTGAATAACCCTTCTTTCAGCTTGCAACTGATACATTTGCTTATGTATTGTTTAACTCAGGTGCGGTGCTGGGAGGTTCAAGATAATGGTCAAACTGTCCCTAAAGCCCAGCAGATGCACACAGGGCCAGTTCTGGATGTGTGCTGGAGTGATGTAAGATCATGCACACACATAATTATTAGTGGGTTATTTTAACATCTTATAGACTTCCAACATTCCAATCATCCAACATGATTCACCATAAAGTCTATTTAAAGCAAATAAATGGGAATCTTACTCACTGGACACATTTTTGCAAATGCACAAATCGTTCTTGTGCACAATCTCAGAAAACAAGAAATGCACTGATTTGCACAAAAACAAACGTCTCTTGCTGGTTGCTCAGATTAGGCATTTCATTTACACAATAAAAGCCACAATACTGACTCAGATTAGACATTACATTTGCACAACTTAAAGACATCACAACTGAATCTGATCCTAGGCTGTTATGCTTGTTTACTTTATTTCTGGTTTTGGGTCAGAGCTGGCATAGAATTTGACACAGAATTTGTTTTTTCACTTAGCTCTAAACTGTTCTACTGAAATGCACAAAAATTGTTGTAATCCATTTAGGATTTCCTAAATTGAATGGAGGTTCTTAATGATTCTAAATAATAAATGGATAGATTGTTGGAAAAAAATTTTTGCATACAATTTGGTACTACCTGTCAGATGTCAGAATCTTGAACTAAAGAACCCAGAGTCCTATTTTCCATATTCTTTTTATAACTAACTGACATTATACATCCTCTTACTCGATTCTGGTTCTGTGCTTTGTATTAACAGGATGGCAGTAAAGTATTTACAGCATCTTGTGACAAAACTGCCAAAATGTGGGATCTGAACAGCAATCAGACCATTCAGATAGCGCAAGTAAGCGGTTAATTTGTTCAATTTATATTCTTATGCTTCTGTATAATGGGCTAATTAAAGTAAGTTATTAGCAAAGTCCATACCATACCTTTTAGTATATGTATTTCAGTTGTGTTGGTTTACAGTATGATTAACAGGTTCTATAACCTTTTCCCTTGACCAGCATGAAGGCCCAATCAAGACAATTCACTGGATAAAAGCACCAAACTACAGCTGTATTATGACTGGCAGCTGGGACAAAACACTGAAGGTGCTCGAACCCATCTTTGATGTCTTTAGGGCTGCACAGTTGAAATATAGTCTAAGTCCTCATAGGCCTTGTCTAGTGCAACTTATTGCACCACAAAAAGCATGCCAGATTCACTTCTTCACATTCGTATAATTTATGGACCAAGATGTATTTAAACTGAAATCCTTTGGTGGAACATTGTCCAGTGACAGTTCTTTTTGGTCAGTTCTCTTTGTCTTGGTCTGAAGATATTTTCATCAAATTGGGCTTGCAACTGTGCTTGGATCTCTTTTAATCCAATGTATCTTAAGTTGTAGTTGTTAAATGTTAATTGTATCACAGTTCAGTGTGCAGTATCTTGACAAAATTGCAAAATGATATTTATTTGACCAAATATTGCAGCCTCAGTCTCAGTGTCATTAGCAACTGTTTCTCTACCTCTTTATTTTTTTGACAGTTTTGGGATACACGTTCCCCAAACCCCATGATGTCCCTGCAGATGCCAGAGAGGTGTTACTGTGCAGATGTGGTAAAGGAGTGCGATTTGAATGATTTGTTATAGTATCAATTTAGAAGGTTATCTGTTTCTTTCACTCTTCCAGTGTAATTGGTAGTTTGAGTTCATTTTGTGTGTGTGTGTGTGTACTGTAATTGTCTAGCAAAGTAAACTTCTTTCTATTTTAACATCTACATGGTACATATGGTATATGGAGTACATGGTACATAAAATATATTTTTTCTGAAATTATTTCTTGAAAGTGTTTTATGCATATCTCTGTTGTTTTATAGGTATATCCAATGGCTGTTGTTGCTACGGCAGAACGTGGTCTTATTGTTTACCAGCTGGAAAATCAGCCTTCAGAGTTTCGACGTATAGATTCGCCTCTGAAGCATCAGGTCCGTATTAGTTAATGTCTAAACACTCAATTTTTGGAGTAATTGATTTGAAGAATTCACGACTGCAAATTTTATAATATAATTTTATGAAGACAAAAGGGAATATGTTATTACCGTAGCAAAAAACAGCCAAAAAAAACGTCCGAGCAAAATACAGGAGGAGTTGGTAGATAAAAATTACTTTTGTGCGTAAGCTCAAAAAACATATCAAAGTTCAACGAGGAGAGGAGCTCGGACACATAATAGAAGTTTTCTTACAAAAAAAAAAATTTATTTAGAGGCCAAATGCAAAGATGAAACATTTTAAATTTGAAAGCGCTCAATACAGATGACAATGTGAATCAAAAATGCTTTGTTTTGGTTCTCTCATATCTTGTAACCACCTGTTACTTGCCAAGTTTGAATATATGGAGGAATTAATTAATTTCGAGGATTGTAAGATTTTTGGTGAAAAACTACTTTAGTAGGGCCCTATAAAATCCGTTTTATTTTTTCACAAATTCCGTTTTTTCCGTTTTAATTTTTGCAAATTCCGTTTTTTCAGTTTTAATTTTGGGGAATTCAGTTTTTTTTTACCCTTTACTGTTATTTTAGTCATAAAAAGAGTGTGCTTTTAATGTTAATGATTAAAATGTACACAAATAAAAGAGGAATGACCTTAAATTTATTGAGGTAACAAACATCACATTTACTTTTCAGGACAAATACTGCATGATGCAAACACTGCACTCGAAGTACTTCAGGTAACAACAAAATATTAATGGTTATGAGCTTTAAATTGTCCAGTAAAATAAATTGTATTAGTTTATATAAGTTTAAATAAGTCACACTCAGTCTCTCTCTCGCATACTGTAAAGCGCGCTCTCAGACACACTCGGTCTCGCTCGCGCACTGTAAAGCGCGCTCTCAGACACACTCGGTCTCTCTCGCGCACTATCGAGTGCACTCTCGGACACACTCTGTCTCACTCACGCAGTGTTGCTCGCGGAGTTCGCTTCGCTTTTGTCCAGTCCGGAGCGCCTCGGTGTGCACGGAGGGAAGGGGTTGTGTGTGTGTGTGTGTGTGTGTGTGTGTGTGTGTGTGTGTGTGTGTGTGTGTGTGAGAGAGAGAGACACACGCGTGAGTGACAGAGACCGAGGGATATGGAAGTAAAATAATGCCAAATGTTTTTGAAACAAAAAGCCTGTTGAATTGTACTACTTGAAAAAAATATGCATTGCATTAACCCTGCTTGTATTTGTAATGCATTGTATTTTTAGGGCTTGTATTTTTATGGGCTGGAATTTAGCATGGTTGAATATTTAAGCTGTGAATATTTAAATTCAAAACATTTCAATCACATTTTCATTAGTAAAATTTCAATAATCCATATTCACCTTTCATATTTCACTTCCAAAATATTCAAACTGATTAAAAATACAACCTATAATATTCAACAGGTGGTTTTCGGTGAATTTTATTTCGCTTTGCAAATTCACTTCCACAAATTCAGTGGTTCAAATTCGACAGTAAATTCAACGTTGACGTCCAGGAACGGCAGGAAACGCAGTAGATTACCGAGCATAATCTCCATCTGCTGTTAGTCGATCTCACCAGCAGGGGGTGCAAGCGCGTGTTGTTGACGAAGCCCGAGCAACAGTTAGAGCAAGCCATTCATTCATAAAAACTAATTTACAACAATTGAGCATGCATTAAGTTTTTTGTGATGATTATCTGGGTATATATGCGGAAAAGATGATAAAGGCACAAAAGCTGTTCTTATGTTTCATTCATTAAAGGATTAGTTCACTTTTTAAAAAACTTTTGCTGATAATTTACTCACCCCCATGTCATCCAAGATGTCCATGTCTTTGTTTCTTCAGTCGAAAAGAAATTAAGGTTTTTGATGAAAACATTCTAGGATTTTTCTCCATATAATGGACTTCATGGGGTACCAAACGGTCCAAGGTCCAAATGACAGTTTCAGTGCAGCTTCAAATGGCTTTAAACGACATCAGACGACGCATAAGGGTCTTATCTTGCGAAACGATCGGTCATTTCAAAAATAAATAAAAAAGTTTAAGTTTTATAAGCACAAATGCTCGCCTTGCTCTGTTCTGTGATGCATGTTCGTGACTCTTCTGTTCGAACTCGTTCATCAAAATGAACAAATCTTTTTTCGAGTCATTTCGTTCATTCAACGAACGAAATGACTCGAAAAAAGATTTGTTAATTTTGAACAAGTCTTTTTTCGAGTCATTTCGTTCGTTGAATGAACGAAATGACTCGAAAAAAGATTCGTTCATTTTGATGAACGAGTTCGAACAGGAGAGTCACGAATGTGCGTCACAGAACAGAGCATTTGTGCTTATAAAACTTAAACTTTTTTATTTATTTTTGAAATTACCGATCGTTTCGCAAGATAAGACCCTTATGCATCGTCTGGTGTCGTTTAAAACCATTTGAAGCTGCATTTGGACCTTGGACCGTTTGGTACCCCATGAAGTCCATTATATGGAGAAAAATCCTAGAATGTTTTCATCAAAAACCTTAATTTCTTTTCGACTGAAGAAAGAAAGACATGGACATCTTGGATGACATGGGGGTGAGTAAATTATCAGCAAAAGTTTTTTAAAAAGTGAACTAATCCTTTAACTTCATTGTTACTTTCCCTGTGTAGCCTTACATGTTATAACTTTTTCTACCATGAACGGGATTATAATCGGTTTCCCTCAGTACCTCATCATACTCAAGGATTCCCCTTCCATCAGGACAAAACGCTAAACGTAGCTTAATGGACTAATACAGTGATATAAAAGACCAAACTCACACCTTATTGGGGAAGTATGCCTACATACATGTTAATATTCCTACATACATGATTAATCTGGGAAGGGTCATAGCACTTTCATATTGTTGTCCTATATTGTTAGTTTAACTGTAACTTAAGTCGCTTTGGATAAAAGCGTCTGCTAAATGACTAAATGTAAAATTGGCTTGACATTCGCACATTTAGGGACAATGGTTTTTTTGTGTGAGCATATCAGTGAACACCCCAGACCACTCGGTTTAATGCGTTTAATGAATGATTGTTCCAGTGCCCCTATGAAACCATTGTGGAGGTGGGGGGGTGCTAACACAGAAACCGAAAATTCTCGGGACAGCAGCATTTGTCCAAATTTCAATCTTAACCATTCTATTTCATCAGAAACGATCTTAAAACAGGGCTTTAAGTGTAAAATACCGAACTTGTCCTTTAACTTTTTCGCCGACGAAAGCAGAGCCGTGGAGAGCCGCTTCGCCATGCTTTCATTGTTTTGAAGGGGAGAGGCAGCTGAAATGACGGGAGGGGTTGTGTCGCCCAGATTTGCTTCCCCTGGTCTGCATTTTCCCCAGACATACATTCTTCTCCCACACAAAAACATAATTTCATTCCAAATATGTAAAATTCCACGAAATTCCGCATTAACACTAGATTCCGTGTTAATTTGCCAATTCCTCGGTTTCGTTTGCGATTCCGTGATCGCGGAAATTATAGGGCCATACTTTAGTTGTTTTAGTTTTGTGTGAGGAATACTATTGTATGGCTTCAGATGACTTTGAATATAGCACATAAGCTTTATGGTCTACAGTACTTTTATGGTGCTTTTTTTTTTGTTTGTTTTTTTTGGTCAAAACATTTTTCAATTTTGGGCAGTCTCTTCCTTAAGTTCACCAACATGAATGAATGGGGCATTTATATAGTGCTTTCATATGTACTACTGTACACCCAAAGTGCTTTACAATACGCTTTACAACATCTCTGTAGTTGCCCTGCTTAACTTCTCTAAAATGTTTTTGTTGATTTATTGTATACAGTATATTAAACTTATAAAACTGTGTTTTGTTTAACAGCACCGCTGTGTGGCTATCTTTAAGGACAAGCAGAGTAAACCTACTGGTTTTGCACTGGGCAGCATTGAGGGCCGAGTTGCCATTCACTACATAAACCCACCTAACCCGTAAGTCTGTATCTGATCTGGTTTATACATTTAACAGCTAATACAGTAACACAGAATATCTTTTTATCTAATATGTGTATTTTAACCCAGAGCCAAGGACAATTTCACCTTTAAGTGCCACAGGTCAAATGGAACCAATACTGCAACACCCCAAGATATTTATGCTGTGAGTTTTCTAGTTTTTGTGTACTTTTTAAATGCAATGCAATGCAAATTTTGCTAGAGTATTTCGTCTAGTCTAAGGCTGGCAAGTGTTGTATCAAAGACAATATTCAAAAAATAATACTTCTTGCCTAATTTGCCTGTTGTTTAGCTAACTGAAAATGGTCATGCTTTTTGTTTCTCTGTTGTAGGTAAATGCTATCTCCTTTCACCCTGTCCATGGCACTCTGGCAACAGTAGGCTCTGATGGGCGCTTCAGTTTCTGGGATAAAGATGCCCGCACTAAGCTGAAGACCTCTGAACAATTAGATCAACCAATAACAGCCTGTTGCTTCAATAACAATGGGAACATATTTGCCTACGCCTCCAGCTATGACTGGTCTAAGGTACATTATTAATTAATATTTAATATTTGTATGTTATTAACATCAGAAATAATTTGAGCGTTTTGACAGTAAAATAAAATAACAGATTTTTTTTTGTAACATCAGATTGACTTTAGATTAGACTTTAGCTTTGTTTGTTAAAGTATACATTTTTTTAGTATAGTATTATTGTCAGTTAGGATATCTGATAGATTAAGCTTCACTTAAGCTCCAATGGTCAATTTCATAGCAGTGTATTTTTAATATGAAGGGCAAATATACATTTATACAATATTTATGCTTCTGAACCATAATTTTCATGTAATGTCAAAAGTACAGTGCATTTCTTAAGTTTGCCCCAGATTCTCTTAGTCTCATATGGTTGGATGCTTAACGTTGAAACGGCTATTATAATATTGTATTCAAGTTCAACAACAGTGTGATGGTTTATCAGCTAGAAAGCAAATATTGCATTGGAGAAGAACAGTAATGCTAAAGTGATCAGGAGAATATGGCATTCATGAAAGAGACTGCAAAGGATTTGCTTATTCAGGCAACCCTTAGACCAATGTTAAACATATTATAATGAGTAGTTAACATAAGACACATTCTTGTATACAAAAATAGCTTGACAGAGTGCAATGGAATCAAACAGAATCCAAGGGTCTTTAGCCACATTGTTAGAAGTTGGTCTTTTGACTTGACACACTGCCCTAATGCAGCTTTCATGGCAGGACAAGTGCAAGGCAGCTAAAAGGCACAACGCAATGGCCAAAAAGATACAGAAAAAAAAATGTATAATCAAGTCGACCATTGTACTTGCTCCTCAACTTTTAAGCATTTTAAGGACTAATTATATACAGAAAAAAATTGAGTGATAAAATACAGTTAGACTTGTCAATCCCAGCATTTTGTATCATTGCCTTAGATGTTCACATCAATAACGATAACTATATTAGCGTCCACACCAATGCACAATAATGTTTAGTTTATTAGTGTGTGCTACAGGCATGTCACCTGGGGGTATTCCAGATAGCAGGTTATGCGACATTCCTGGTTAAGTTTGCGGATAACCTTAACTTGTGTTCCATAGTTAGTTTACTTATAACATCATCTTTATTTTACTCCATAATTAGGGCCCGAGCACCAATGGTGTGAGGACCCTATATGAATTGGTTTGTTTGTTTGTTTGTTTGTTTATTTATTATATTCTCATCTCACACTTCAATGTGTATTCAAAATGTTTTTGAATAAAAACGGGACATTGTCTATATACTGTAATGTATTTCTATAATAAAATAGATGTGGAATACATTTCACAACAAATATGGAATTAAAATGGCTAAACATAAAAAATAATTTTAAACAGCCATTTCTTTGCAAGCACAGACTATTGATTTAGTACAATCTTACTTTTTTAAATTTGTATGTATATTTTATATATTTAGCATTAAACAAACAATATAATTTTTAAGATTAAAAAATAAGTAAAAAAAAAAATTCTTTGCACGACCACCCAGTAGGTAGCAATATGCAATAAGAATGCAAATCGCCATTAAATGGATAGTTCACCTAGAAATGAAAATTGTCATTTACTCACCCTCAAGTTGTTTCAAACCTGTATGAATTTCTTTCTTCTACTGAACACAAAAGTAGATATTTTTAAGAATGTTGGTAACCAAACAGTTGATGGGCCCCATTGACTTTTTTATTTTTATTTCCATACAATGGAAGTCAATGGGGCCTGTTTGGTTACCCATATTCTTCAAAATATGGGTAGTTTCGTTTCCCTGGTGTGAACTGTGAACGGACCTTTGGAATGTTGATTTGGTGTTGTCTTTGTTACTTGGATACAGTTACGATAAAGGATGAAAACATGAGAACTTGAGTAAGTTCTATGTCTTTCTACTGAACTCGAGTGACAACCAGTGTGACCTCTGCTCATTTTTTCCCCCTCTGTTTTGTTTAACAGGGACACGAATATTACAATCCCCAGAAAAAGAATTACATTTTCTTGAGGAATGCGGCTGAGGAACTGAAGCCTCGGAACAAGAAATGGTGAGAGCGGGATGTCCATTACTGTGGAGACTTTCTTTCACTGGGCTAGGGCCGGTGTGCTTTCTGGCTTGTGCAGACTTTGTGCAGTTGTGATGCTTTCTGAGTTCTATGGTATCTCATGATAGATGAATAAGTTGCCCTTGGCTTAAGTGGGATAAATTCTGAAGGAGCACAATCATTTTTAAAATGGTATACAGATTTAAAAAAAAATTACAGATACAGATTTTACTTAAGTTCAAAATTAAATGTTCAGGATTGAAGTGTTACGTATTGAGTATAATGGTGACTCATTTGTTTACTAGTGGAAAGCCACAATATAAATCAAAACCATGTTAGGAAAGTAACTATTTACTTGGAATGAATCTTTTTGTTTTGCAGTAATATTCATAAATCTAGCTGTTTCCATTCTATTTCATAATTCAGTTTATTTTAGTTGTTCTCAAGCAGAATGCCAGGGCTGCTAGGAGCCCTCGGCAAACTTCTAATTGAGACATAAGATAACTTGAATGATTTAAAATTAGTTTTATTAAAATAAAAGAAGCTAGAAATTAAGATGTACAGCATGCAGCAAAATATATTTTATTTTAGCTGTCCACTCAATTGTTGTTTGAAAGAAGAATATACTGTTCTTGAAACTTCTGGGGCCTGATGTTTAAACATTGTGTGCGCACACAGAATGGGCTTTGAAAATTGTGTACGGAATTTCCCATGCACATATGTGACCCTGGACCACAAAACCAGTCACATGGGTCAATTGAGAATCACATGGGTCAATTGAGAATCTCAATTTGAAATTGAGATTTATACCTCAGATGAAAGCTGAATAAATAAGCTTTCCATTGATGTATGGTTTGTTAGGATAGGACAGTATTTGGCCAATATACAACTATTTGAAAATCTGGAATGTGAGGGTGCGTGCAAAAAAATTGAAACATTGTGAAAATGGTCTTTAAAGTTGTCCATATATGTTCGCGATTGTGCTGCATTCATTCACAAAAATAAATGTTTTATATATTTATGGTAGGAAATTTACAAAATATCTTCATGGAACATGATATCCTAATGATTTTTGGCATAAAAGAAAAATCGATCATTTTGACCGATACAATGTATTGTTGGCTATTGCCACAAATATACCCGTGCTACTTATAATTGGTTTTGTGATCCAGGGTCACATATTGGGATAAATGTTTTTTAAAAACTTGCCACTTGTGGACTTTTCACATGCACTCTGAACTGTATATTGACACTCTTACTGGTATGTATGCTAATAAGTGACACCAGTAGCCAAGTAATGAGTTGAAGAGAATGATTCAGTACTTCCACTTTTAATTTAATGCTTCAATTCTTATGCATGGAGTTAAGCACTTAAATCTGATTTGATCATCTAGGACTTTAATCTAATGTAAATAATTGAAAAGTCATAAGCTACAAAATGGAAAGATTTGTAATGGTTCCTTTACTTTTGAATGATTTTTCTCCTGGTCTTCTGTGTGTTATTAATGACTTATGGCTCAAGTAGGATGCAAAGGAAACTATTAGTTTTAGCATTTATAGTACTTTGCATGTTTTCTTTTTTTTTTAAGTTCTCCACTTTGTATGTTAAAAAAACATTTGTTTCCAGCAAAAAATATTGAAATATATTTTACTGTAATACAATACCAAGGCGGTGATTTAAGAAAATGACATTCACAGTATGTCTGCTTTCCTTTTCTTGTGCTGATAAATTGACTAGTATCAGGTGTTTGGATGACTGTGTGTGGATATTATATGCAAAGGAGGATATATATGAATTTTGGTCTCTGATCTACTTATTAGGTAAATCTCTTAATACAGGAGAATGATCTGTAAAATTTATAGCCATTGGAATTGGCCTGTCAGAGAATAAAGATGTAATAATTAAGCATTATGCCTCTCTTGACCATGTGAAAACTTCACTTTTGTTCATGGGGAACAGAAAACCAAATATAAATCTGATATGAAAAGTAGGGATGGCCCGATACCATTTTTTTTCAAACCGATACGAGTACGAGTATTTACATTTGTGTACTTGCCGATACCGAGTACCGATACCGATATTTCTACCGCAAAAGTAACTATAGGCTCCCAGAAAAGAAGACAGAAGACTATTTTAGAACACAGGTTAGAAGACTGTTTTTATTTTCTTCTCTGCTTGTTTTAACAAGTCTAAAAATAAATAATAATGAGTAAAATAATAAATGTAAAAACGCACAAACCACTGTTAATTTAACAAAAGCAAGCAGGCTACTGCGTGTATGGTCTGGAATGACTGAATGCGCGCAAAGTGCGCTCCCTTAATAGTCTAATTCCTAAAAAGCTGACAGTTCATAGCGATCTCACACATCTCTGTTATTATCAATGAAGCTGACTGCACAATGAATCTTTCATAATATCCACACACTGTTATAATTAGAGGATTTGCCAGCATACAGAATTCAGCACTGAACAAAAAAGTTTTGAGCGGTGAGGGGAGTCTATCTTAAATGCTTCTGATTGGCCATTGCGTTCAAGAAATCAACACATATGTCTGTGATTGGCTACATCGCTCAACGCTGCAAACATGTTATGAAACTCTGGCCTGTAAATCGTTTCTGTTTTGTTTTAGTTGTTATTCTTGCTTTTCTGCAACAGATGAATAAAAATCTATTAGTTTTAAAAAAAGATTTCATAGATATTTCTAGTTTGCGGGAGTCCCGCGAATCGTTTTATTCTCCCGCAACCCGCACACAGAGAGTGAGTGCATTATCGCCCGCGCTCGCACTCGGCCATCAGATCTAGTGCCGCGCCGCGCCGCACTCTATTGCGTTGGGAGTGCACGTCCCTATGCCTCAGTTCACCTCGACAAAGCACTCGCGGCGGCCAGTTTCGTTTCGCAAAATGTACGTGGTATCGGGGCGTGGTATCGGCAAATTTTTATGAGTACGAGTATATGAGGTATCGACCCGATCCCCGATGCCAGTATCGGTATCGGGCCATCCCTAATGAAAAGCAGAATGCTGTGTTGACTGACGCCTGCCCCTCCTTGTCTTTAGATTCGTCAAGACATCACATCTTGGAAGACCTGCATTAGTGTGTAAATATGGGAGAGAGACCTCAATTTGGCTAACACCTGGACCAATGGCATGGCAATACGTAATTTTTATGGACCAATCAGAAGGGCACCAACTGCTCATAAGCAATGGTGATGTGAGCAGTGGCTTTTGATACGAGTAAGGAAGCCATGCTTTAGCATTTCTGGTGTAATTGATGTACCTTTTTTTCTTCTTCATGAAGTTCTTCATTGCAAGGCAGTATCAAGAAATAAGAGCTGCAAGTAAAGGAAATGCATTTTCACCTTTTGCTTTTCTTTCTCTTCTTGATGTATAATCACATTATGTAACCAATAATAAATATCTCAAGCTTTCTCTGCATTTTGACAGTGCACTTGTATTATTGTCTTGGAGGTGGGAAAAATATGCAGACTTTCATAAATATAATTTTGTAGTTTTGCATAAACTTACTTTTGAAGCAGTATTGTTAATTGTAAACAATTAAACTATTAAAAGTTGTTAGACAAGTGGTGCAACCAACATACTGGGGAAAACATCTTAGAATTCCCTGACACCCTCATGACTGTCAAGATCTGTTAAAGTTCCGCTGCTATGCTACTTTTAACATTTCTAATTTTGTTTTGGATGCCTCTTACAATAGATTTACATGCATCAAAGGTAAGAAAAGGCATGCATTGCACATCACCTAATTTCTCAAATAGATTCAGTCTCTCCAAACCCCTCCTTTCCCCCAGCCTATTCTGCTCTGGGTCAGATCAGATGGCCCTGTCTGTTGTGATTGGTCTACCTCTTTCAGCATGTGTCGGAAAATAAATGCTCATTACCATATCTGAATTTCACCTGGGGCGCTACATCAACTCTTGCATACACAGTGATATGAACAGTAATGATGGTAACGTTTTTTTCCTTATCAATTCCAGTGCGAGTCCTCATCCCTTTAAAACGCATGCAAAGTGGATTTGCAGTGCTGAAAACAATGACGACTTGACATATCAACAACACTGACCAAGCTCTTCCAGTCCACAGCTACAATTACAGTGTTTGAGGGCAGGTCAAAGTAGATGATGTTCGTGGGCAACCAGTGAAGACCATAGGCTGGCATTATGCAAATTTGTTACATAGATATGTAACACAGTAAGACTGGAATTGCTGATTACTTTTGGCAGTTCAGAATCAATTCTTTGTTTTAGGAGGCAATAACTTTATTTGTTGTGCACTTTGATCTTGAAAACTTATCAGACCTTTTACATTCACAAACAGTTATATTACACATTGCGTGAAAGGCAATATTTGAAAAGGCCCGTTCACACCAACTGTAAAGATAACTATAACTGCAACTATATCCACACCAACAAACGATATCATTGTTTATTCTAAGTGAGCGCTGCAGTTTTGTTGTCTGCCATTTTAAATGCTAAAGCTCTTAAAGCATAATGGATTCTGACTGGCTGTCAATGTTTTTATCGTTGATTAGCTGGGAAAAAATCGTTCTGAAAGTTACATCACTTCACTGTTCACTGCCATTCACAATCCTCTTCCGTGGCCTAATGGGATAGTAAAGTGTCCATCGTACAAACACTTCAGAATCTCGCCGGAAGTAGTTGGTCACCAGGGACAGGTACTCTTTTATGAGTACTGTGAATTCTGACATACTACTTCTGACTTTCTTACCTCCTCTCACTTTCACAAAGTGCATGGAGGTGACAATGGCTCTGCTGAGGGTGGACAAGTGATGTTTGTGTTTTTTACTTCTTGGATGACTAGCGAGAATCTGGCAAGGGCTCGCAGACACTTTCTACTGGTGCATCTAGCAGGTTTGGGACTAGTAAATTTGTGTGCTGAGTCAGCTGTTTTTTCTTTTGTGTGCTGAGTCAGTTCCTTTCTAGGTATATAACTTGATTCAAACATAATGACATCTTGCCTCTCAAACACACATTAAGATCACCTTGTTTTAGCCAGGCCTCAGGCTGCAACTTTGTCTTTACTAGGACCTCTAGGAATTGGGATCAAGTGTCCTGGCACAAAGTTGTCATGACAGCTGGGGAACTTCCTGGCATGCCTTATGTCACATAAATTGCCTAACATTTCTGGCTGTATTCCTGGCTCTCAAGGCCTTTTGCTACTTTCTGCTACAACTTATGCACTGCTGGTGGAAATGGCCTCGGGCCTGTACACAAAATCTTTACATGTAACATCTGAACAAAAAAGCTTTTGTACAAGTAACCTTTTGTACCTGGGTTACATCTATATGACCAAATCATGATCTTCTTGCGAGAAAGTGTGTTGATAGGCCTATACAACATAAAATGGTTTTGAAATAAAAAATCTTGAAATAGTAAAGCTTTTGAGGAAAAAGACTAATAAAGGTTATACACCAGAATCAGAAGATGATATTTATAGAGATTTGCTAAAAGCACAATGATGAAAAGAGAATTAAAAAAAAAGTTGGCTTTTCTGAGGTGAGGCTTTGTATTTCGTAACAAGTTATGAAAAAAACTTTGAAAAAAACTGACATATAGCCTGACAACAACTCATCTGACCGCAGATACTGAATCAGGACAACGCGGTTTTCCCAGCCATTTTTAATGCATTTTTTATTTCAAAATAAGAGTATTGCATCAGAAAAACAACATGCATCCGAAAGTAGGTGAAAAACAGTATGTGACAAAAGAAGGATGTCCGAATTTACAGTAGGCCTACTCATAAAAGAGTAGGCAAAAAGTACCTGGATGACCTACTACTTTCAGTAAGATTCTGAAGTGTGCATATGATGGACACTTTACTATCCCATGAGGCCACATAAGAGGATTTATGAATGGCAGTAAAGAGACCTAATTAACGCTGTTAGGTCACACGATAATGACGACATGCCAAATGTAGTATGTCCAGGTTACATTCATATCACACACATTCATACTACTTTTTTAACAGTCGTGAATTAATTACTTATTCAAAATAAGTTCTTACTCAAGAGAGTATGCGATTTCGGATGCAACCACTGAATTACGTTTGTTGTGGTTTCTTTGACTGCACACTCTGTGATCCACTGTCGCAACTCACCAGTTGAGAAACATGGTTTATTATTGAGTATCAGTGAAAGGACACAAGAATATGTAAGAAATTATAGTCTGCTCCGATCCAACTTCCGCTCCAATAGGCTCCAGAAGAGGAGTCCTGTGTGGATTTTTTTTTCCGAGAAGGAGGTTGAGGGCTATTGCTCGGTTGATGATGGAGTTTCAATGATGGAGGGGAATTTCAGGATGAGTAGATTGTGTGTGTGTGAGTGTACGTGTGTGTGTGTGTGTGTGTGTGTGTGTGTGTGTGTGTGTGTGTGTGTGTGTGTGTGTGTGTGTGAGTGTACGTGTGTGAGTGCACGTACGTGTGTGTGAGTGTACGTGTGTGTGTGAGTGTACGTGTGTGTGTGTATGTGTGCATATCTCTTTACACAATTATTCTTGTTTTGAAATAAAAGTTATCACTGGTATGAGTTTGGTTTGAGTTGGCATGCATACTATGGGATAAAGAGATTGACAATGTACTTTATGTAGTTGGTTTAACTTCAAACTACTTTAATGGCATAAATGTTTTATAATAACCTATATAATGCACAAAAATTGTAAACTACCTGAAGCCTTATTGAAGAGTGTTTAAAGCTTAATTTCATCAGCAGGGCTTACTTCTGCTATTGTAGGCTTATTTTGTAAATGTAAGCAGTTACTTTAGACAAGTGCAAACTGGGTGCTTAATGTAAATGTGTTCCAATTCACAAAATGAGAGGCTTTTATGGTCGCCCATCAATGCAAATGTCTCTGTGTATAGAAGGATCATAAACATGCTGGTACAGATGTACCAGTTCGGCCAGATTCGGCTCGAAGTCGTTCATCTTCGGATGCGGCGCCGTGCGCGATGTTACAAAAAGTGCCGTGCACACCGCCAGGCGAAATGGGGTCTTGCGCACCCAAAGCGCACGACCGCCCACACCGCAATGACGTCGTTTTTGCCGCGCGCACCTTCGCGCTCTTGCGGACGCATCGAGTATAAACAAGGCTTAAGGCAAATACGATGCATGCGCTATCAGCGCGATATAGCGCATGAGTTTTAAAGACTGCATTGTTTTTTAAACACATTTCCTGTTTACCGTGGCGTCGACGTCATTACTGTGCCACTGGTGCCACTAACCAGAGAAGCGTTGGTGCGGCCCCGCCTCGATCGACGTCATCACTTTGCCTCTAACCAATGAGACGCGTTATGTCCCAGGTGCAGCCCCGCTCTGATCTGCAGGCTGCAGCCAGATGTACTTGGGATTTGAAGGAAGACAGTGCTGAGGGTTGGGAAAAAGATTCTCAGTCATTCAGTAGCCAATACTCTGACTGTACAGTTAGGTTTCCCATGGCACCAGTCCATGCTACAACGACTATGCGTGATAGTGAAGAAGGGAAGAACCAATGACTTCTACTGTAGTCAGAGGTTTTAATCCAAATGAATTAGAAGCTGTGATCAAGAATATTGGGAAATTTGATCCTGCCAAACACGACCCTTTAGATTTTTTGAAAAACTTGGAAGAATATGCTGAAGTTTACCAGTTTACAGATGGTGATGCATGCGTATTGTTAAGAATGTGTTTGCCTGACACTTTGTCTGGAGCCTTAACTCAGAAAGTAAAGGACAGAAATGCTAATAAGTCAGAGAGGAAAAAGGCACTGCTTGAAGTCTTTGGTGTGATGTTAGTTAATTGGGATATTTTATCTGAGATGCACATGAGGAAAGGGGAGCATCCAGCAGCATTTTCAGAACGATTATTGGAGATGTTTAAAACTTTCAGTGGCAATCCTGATATTACTAAGAATGATGTCAGTTTCAAGTCTGCCTTGATTAACAAATGTGACCCACTCTCCCGGTCTGCTGTGACAATGCTTGTGACACCACTCTCTGAATACAATGACATTATTGGTAAGATGACACAGTTTTACAACAATAATGCTAATGCAAATAGTCAAATGAAAACTGCCAAATCTAGACATCCAGTTGCTGCCTTTGGCGGGAGAGAATGTTCTACTACATTGTCGAATGGTTTCCATCATAGACCAAGGAGATTTGCAAGAATACATTCAGAAGGTGTTATTCTTTGCTATACATGTGGAAAAGCTGGTCACATTGCTAGACATTGTCAAGACAATGAGAGACCTCTTCAAAGCTGTCTGTCATGCATGTGGAAAGGATGGTCACATTGCAAGGCACTGTTTGGAGAAAAGAAAGGAAGATCAGGAAGTTGTTTGTTTTGCTTGTGGAATGATGGGGCACAAGGCAAGACAGTGTCACTTTTCACACAAAAGAAAGATGGGCTATCGTGGTTTGCTTAAGAAAATAGGCAATTTAGAAACCCAGTTGGCACTGTTGAAAGGAAATAAAGAAGAAGCGATTCACACCTTGTCAAACATATCACTGCAAGAGCAACATGACTGTAGATGCTGATGCAAATTAGAATTAGTTTTATGATAGTAACACATTTTAGAAAAAGGTTTACTATCAAAAGGGGGGTGATTCTTTATGATTTATGGAACATGTTTTATTGGCATTGCTATGTAGTTGTAATTTATAATAAATGTTTTAATGGCATTATGTTTAGAAATAATTTTTAAAAAACATTACCGATGTTTGATGTTTTGAGATTAAACTTCTGTGATTTTGATGTTTGGATGTGAAAAGATGATTGTGGGGGAAAGGGGGGCAACCTCTTCTTTTGATCATTGTTTCAGATATAAGCATCGAGATGTTTGTCTGAAACGTGTAACCTCCTGGAGAAAGATGACATGGTCGTTTGAAGGACGAGAAGGAAGTAGAACCAGTGGAGCCAGGGGATTTTCTCAAGAAAAAGAACAGAATACAGAGATTTCCAGACCTGCAAGATCCAGAACTCCAGGCCTAAAAGACCTAGAAACCCTGAGACCCACCATGAGATGGATGGAACTGATGAAGAGGCACAGACTCGAACAACACCAGTGACTGCTTCTTCTAGAAGGACTTACAGTATGGTCCATGTGAAAAAGAATGGACAATGAGAAAAGAAACAAGAAGAGATCAAACCATTTCAGAGACTACGGACAGCAGTCTTTGCACATAGATGAAAAACAAGTGGGCAGAGGACATACCAACTCTAAGAAATGCACAAAGACACAGACTTACTGCACATGAAGAGACAAATATATGCATACTCACTTGCATTAGATATATTATTGTCTATTGGATGCACACATGTGGATAAAGGATGTCCACACTGAGAAAATGGACACAAAACACGTGACAAAATGAAAAAACCACACACACACACACACACACACACACACACACACACACACACACACACACACACACACACACACACACACACACACACACTATATTGTCTATTGATTGTTGATTGTTTGAGATATCAAAACTAAAACAATATGCTAACATCACTGATACACATTGTGAGAGCTCAACAAGGCCTTGAAGAAAAAAGAAAAAAAAAAGACAAAGATTTTGGCAAAAAAAAAATTGCATGATGGAGACTTAGATATTGCCTTTTCTGGTTTAATTTAAATGCATGATGGAGATTTAGATATTGCCTTTTCTGGTTTAATTTGGAATGTAACCTTTAAAACAGCTGTTTGTGTATGTATCATTCTTATTATCGGTCAGTGCATTATGTTATGCTGTATGTGTTCCATGTTGAAACGTCAGGTTGAAGATAATTCTATGATCAATATTGGACGTTCCCGTTGGATGTGATGGTTCTTGATTACCTCTTTCAAACCCCCCCCCCCAAAAAAAATATATATATAAAAAAAAAATTAATAAATAAATAATAATAATAATTTCTTAACAACGCAAACTATGATAATTCTGCTCAAGTGAAGTAGAGCTGTAACCAGTGTGCATAAGGTGTCGACCCAACGACGGGTAAGATTCTCCGATGGCCATAGGGGGACAACCTAAGCCAGGGCTTCACCGCCACTGGGGGGTGGGCACCTGCCCACCAGGGAAGGGAGGTGTTATCTATGAAAAGGGAGTGGATGTGATGCTTCTTATGGGCCAAAAGCATCAAAGGGGGGACTGTAAGAAATTATAGTCTGCTCCGATCCAACTTCCACTCCAATATATATTGTCAATATTCCTTCACTAAAAGAGCTTATTTACCATAGAGACAATTCATTCCAATCTCAGTAATATGCACTGAGTCACAATATCACCTATAGCATGGGGGCGACAGCAGGCAATCAAGAACCATCTTGATTACAGGGACTTCAAATAAATGTTATCACCTTAACATTTGACCGTTCTACATTGAAGTGATGTACATTGTGTTTTGCACTTTGGAGTTGTGATGATGTCACCTGTTAAGCATGAGAGTTCTGCCAGTCCTGTTCTCTCTATTGTAAGTTAAATTAATCAGTTGGGCTGATTGGATTATCATCAAGATGTGAATGAGACTGTTATGCTGGTGAGATCAGGACTGGGGAAATGGGCTGACTCTTGTACTTCATTTACATGCTGAGGGGGAAGACGAATGGAATACAGTATAAAATGTTTGAGCTGAGATTATTTCGGGGTTCAGTCTGACGCCGATGAACCCAAGGTGCTTTGTGTACCTTGTCACTGCTATGCTGTAATAAACTTCATTTTTGAGATATTTGACGTCCACATAATTTTTTTCTTACAAATATCACCCTGTAAAAGACGTTCTTAAGAACTGATGGTAATATGAATATTCATGAGTAGACAGTTTCGGATGAGATGCTAATAATGAGGCATTATTGATATGAATTTTGCAGCAGAAGTCATTTCATTGCTGGACTTTAAAATAGGTAAAAGAACATCTAATTTCTTATCTGTTTACTCCTCAGAATTGATTGCTATTCAATTGGTTCATTTGCTGCAAGTTGTTATTTGCTCTTGATGCTTTATCAAGCCTTATAAGCCTAAATGTTTTTAAATCTGACTCAAGACAGGATATTCTCATAGACCCTGGTTAGATTTCAACACCTATGAATAAAAGTCTTCTTTTGTGGATTCCTGCTCACGTTGGGGATTGTGGGAAATGAAATGGCGGATGAGTTGGCAAAAAAAGGCCAAAAGTATTCAAGAATAAATGTCAGTGTCCATCTGGGGAAAGCTGGAATGAAGGGGTTAGCCTAATTAAAAAGATAATTAAGCATACATGGCAAGAGTTGTGGACACAGGAAGGAAATGGTAGACACTTATATGAAATAAATAAGGAAATGTGAGAGAAGTTTGTGGCAAAAGAAGGGATGACACAATAATGCCACGACTCCATATTGGACACACAGCTTTGAATCAATGACTTTTTAAAACTTGTAAACAATACAGGATTGTGGAGCAAATATGGATTACCAAAATCAGCCGAACATGTTCTTATCAAATGGTTTGAAGAAATATCTTAGTTCTAGAAGAGGTTAAGGCTGTAATAAAAAGGTTGACATTTAAGAACTTAGCCTATTGAAAAATAATTAAAAAGTGACCACAGCTTTATTAGAGTATTTTAAGAAAAAAAGTTTAATTTAGTGCTAATCTTAATGCTAAGAGTTTAGTTGTTTTTTGTTTTGTTTTCCTTTCTTTCCCTTCTACATCAACGCTTCACACTCCACCCCAGTAGGTGGCGGAAATGCGCCAAAGCTGGTTTGCCAACCGCCATTAAATCGAAAAGAAGAAGAAAAAGAAGAAGAAGAAGAAGAACATTCACACGGAGGTGGTGCACAGTCTATGGGTGCACATTTTGGACAAAATGGTTGCCTCTATGTGGCGGATCAGCGGGGCAGTGAATCGAGCTCTTGTTAAAGCTGGCTATGTGAGTATTTCATGACTTTGCAATTTATTACTGGCTTTAGGAATTTCAAACATTACATTTAAGTACGCGGGTATTAACCAGTCGATCTCCATGCTCACAGTGGCTGTCATTGGCCTTGTCAATGCCGGAGAGCTAGCTGATAGCTCGGTTAACGTTACACTGAAGGTTAGATCTCTTTCTAGTGTGTGAGAGCTTTCGAGGATCAAGACACGAGTTTTTAATAGTCCTGTAAGCAAGTCACTTTGTAACTCTAGAAAGTTAGATATTGCACTTTTATGTTTCTTTTTCTTCTTGGTTAGGGTTGGGGAACATGACATTTTACCTGACAAGGTCATTGATCATATATGATCATATATCGTCATCATGATATATAGAATCTTTTTTCTTTTTATATTGTTAAACGGTATACATTATCTGTATAACATAAACTTTTGTGACATTTCCCTTTCGTCAAAAATACGTTAGATGGAGCGCTGTCTCCTCAATGCAGCATCACACAATTAGCCTACAACAAAACGAATCTGGTTTGACGAAGAGCTCATTTATTTTGACTGTTAATAAAGGACATTCAGTTAATATGTGAGTCAGTGACCTATACGAGTGTCAATAGAAGGAAACTGTTTAAAAACAAATCTATACCAGAACTCATGACAGTTTTAAAAAAATGTGCTGTTCGTTCATTTTGGCTTAAATACATGTGTGTGTAGTGCATGTAATCATTGAAAAATAAAGCCCACACCAACAAATTAAATTTATTTCACAGAAAACATGTTCATAACAGAAGAGTCGTAGACGTATATGGAAAGTTTTTTTTTTTTTTTTTTTTTAGTTGTTTTTTTTTTACATTTATACGTTTTTTACATTTATAAATTTTTTACATTAATACATTTATAGACATAAAAGAGGTAAAAAATAAAGTTTATAAATAAATCTTTTGCAAGAGCTCTTTTCAGTTGACTGTGTTCTGTTTCTCCTGATTATTTTTTCTTCGTATGAAAAAGAATATGAAATTGGAAGACAACAGATACTGTGCACTTTTGGTCTTTTCTCAATTTATTAAATAATATATCCCATGAATAGCTAATTTACTGAAATGCCCTATGAATCTCTAGATTTTCTCCATAAATTCTCACATCTCTTTTCAAGATTGTTTTCTCTCACTTTCACTTTTCTCTAACCCTGTTTACTTTAATGCTTCTAAAGTGGTGAAGTGCAATCAGAAAACATGAATGTATGAGCACAGAAACAACATAGTATAACGTTCATATTCAGGGCACATCTATATACAATATACTTAATTTAAAAATACTTGAGTTGAACTTATATCACTTTTTCTCTTTCCTTGTACATGATTCATGTATTTTATATGACAATAAAATAATAATAAGAGTTGTCAGTGTGTCAGAAGTAGGGAACCATAGCTATTTTTATTTTATCTTATTTAAAACACTTTCATTAAGTCATTGTTTCAGTTATTGAGTGAAACATTTTCTTATGTTTAATTTTAAAAGCTAACGGCTGATTTATCTGTTATCGACTTGTTTTCTTATAAAATCCTTAATTGCTTAGACGCATTACTAACTGAAAAGTGTAAGCACAAAACCAAAACTAATCTCTAGATAGGCCAAATAAAACACTTTATTCAAATCTTGTTTTATTGGTCAACCTCTAGTAGCCTACATTGCATTATTCTGTGAATTATTATTATTATTATTATTATTATTAGGGCCCAAGCCCTGAAAGGGCGCAGAGCCCTATTGTTTTCCTTATGATTATTATTATTGTTTTACTACCTTTCGGGCACTTTTGGGGCCCTTAACGTGCTCGAAAACTCCTGAAACTTTGCACACGGGTCAGAACCCGCGGCCATCAGGGCCGGGCTGAAGCTGGTATCCGGGCGTGTCAGGGGGGCTCGACAGCGCCCCCTGGAATGGGTTCAGAAAACTTGTCCATATATCAAACACGCTTGCATGTAATATAAAACTCGGTACACTTATAGATCTCATCGGGCCGAACAACTTTCGTGCTCTAAGTTTTACGTCAGCCCAACAGGAAGTCAGTTATCATGGGCTTGTAGGGTGATAGTTTAGATTAACCCTTTAAATGCTGGTTCCTTTTGCCTGCATTAAAGGAAAATACATGTCTTAAGCCTTTACTTTATTAATAAAACTTTTTATAAAATACAAGGCATAGAACCAGTTTATTTGTAGTGCATTGTCAATAGTTTTATATAATTAGTTTATTAATTAAATTAACTTGGTCCATAAACTTGGTCTGAAAACGTGGTCTATAATTCAAACACACTTGCATGTAATAATGTAAAACTCGGTACACATATAGATCTCATCGGGCCGAACAACTTTCGTGCTCTAAGTTTTAAGCCAGCCTAAAAGGAAGTCGGCTATTTTGGTCTAAATGTGGATTTATTTGATATTTATAATTAATGATTTTTTTTAGTTTTTAGCTTGTTTTTAGTTTGAGTTTTCAGACTCTAAGTGGTTTATTTTATTCACACCAAACTTTTTCAACATGATGAAAAGGCATTAAAGATGCTAAATTTTGAACGGATATTGAATATCTTAAACGGTTTTGCTATGGCAAGGGATTAAAGTAATGTCAAAAAAGGAAACACTAAAAGCCTCATATCTTCTAAAAATGTAATTATACACCATTTGTTTCTATATACAATTATACAAATATCAGAACTAAACCCATTTTATTTATTTTTTTCAATTTAAGAATTATGTTTAAGTTTAAAAACAGCCAGAATAGTTGTTTAGTCCAAAAAATAAATAAATCCAAATCATACGTAGTGCTATACTGCCCTCTTGTGTTCAAAATCAGGTAGGCCTATTGGATTTATATATAAATATATTAGGGATGTGACTGTGGGAATATTTTCCCACCGGTTAATCAACGTGGGACACCACTGGGGGCTTTTAAATCGCTAACTTGCAAGCGAAACGTCCGCACAAGACATCAATAATGGTGCGGAGTAGAGCGAGAGTTTTCAATTGAAAAAATAATTAATTTCTATGGAAGTAGGAATGAACTAAACAACGTTCCCTCTGTTCTGCTTGCCCTCACCGTGGGCCCGCACAGTTATGAATGCCTGTGCAGCCGTGAGCATTTTAGTTTAATTTTAAAATTGGCGCCATTTCGGGGGACGTATTGATGAATTTATTTTACAAAAACACAATGTTGTGTTTTATTGCGAGTGTACACAAATATAAGTAAACACTTTGCAGTTTGAATTAGGGATGCACCGATACCACTTTTTTCAGAATCGATCCGATCCGATACCAAAAATTCTGTGTATCGACCGATACCGATGCCGATCCGATACCAACAGTTTTTTTTTTTCAAATTAAGTAGAATTTATGTAACTCTCTGTGTTGAACTGATAATCACTATTTTGTGTGTTAAACACAATCTACTTAATACAGACAACTTCATTATAAAGAAAAAGAAATCCCAAAAATATATGATCATAATCTATGACAAAAATGCTTTTATAAACTAGATTAGTGGATAATTCAGCAGTAAAATTTTGTCTAGAAAAATCATAAGTCCACAATAATTGTATAAAATCTGAACATCTAGTGAAAAAAACAAATAAGAGACAATAAGTGTAACACTAAATCTGGTAAAACGTTACACATTGCTCTTTGTATTGTAAAATACATTCATGAAAAACAAGTTAACAAAAATCAAAAAGACAAATTATTTTATAGCTATAGGCTACTATACAATTAAATGTATAGCACACCTGTTTAATGAGGCTGCAACATATGATAGCTAGGCCATTAATAATCTTTCATTGCGTCACTGTATTATGATATGAAAGGCTGCAATACAGTGCGGCACACAGCGCTTATGCGCATCCCGAGCGCAGAATGATGCGCTTGAAGCAACATGGAGTCACAGCGCGTCGAGTCCGCATTGAAAAGTTCAAAGCACAAACGAAAGACATATTGATGCGTAGTGTATTATACAGTATCTATCTATGCAATAGTTTATTGAGCCTTTTCTTTTAACAGTTTTAAATTTTAGTTACTGTGCGCGTGAAGAACAATTAGTGGACTCTACTCTAGTGTTGTGATCTAACAGACACCCGGTAGAAACATGATTAAGTTACAGCAATAAAGTCCAACAAGATAAAGTTGTTTTATGCGAAACCATAGAGCTTTAACTACAGATCAAGTATAATAATAGTAACATAGAATCATCTTGGAGAGAGTTTCATCATGTTGACTGTCATAACCAAACGCGACGCGCTGTTTGAATGCTGGATGAAGAATGATTGACAGCCGCAGCCGAGGGAAACGTTTACGTGATCTTGAATTTAATGACTTAAATGTTAATTTCTATCTCACATTATACTATAATGGCTTCAGAATACTTGTAATATAGTGCACGAAAACTTTATGGTGCTTTATAATGTTTTTGGTGCTTTTGTCGGGCTTAACAATAACACAGAATAGTATACGCACAATATCGGATTTGGATCTGCTTCGTCTGATCGATACCCGATCCGGCAAAAATGGCAGTATCGGAGCCGATACCGATGCTGAGTATCAGATCGGTGCATCCCTAGTTTGAATGATGTCCTGTATGAACAAAATGACGGAGTATGTTTTTATGTGTAACTGTTCAATCGCGCCCGGGCCACAACCCCCCCCCCCCCATTATAGCCTTATATAGATGTGCTATTAGATCAATATATGTTTTCCTTAAGAATGGTCAAGACGGGCAGGGTGAGCAATGGCAAACAGGGCAGAACAGAAAAGGCAGAGACAAACCAGGTTGACAGGCAAAGGGCCGAGGCAGGCAGCAAGAATCAAGTCCAATAAACAATCCAGATCGGAGCAGGCAGAAAGTAGTCAGCAACGGTAAACAATCGGTCAAATACAGAAATCAAACATGGGAAATGATGGCCGGGCAGTGGCTATTGTGGTTCACGATCATAGGCCCTGTCCCAAATGGCACACTTCATATGATTTTTCAGTCTTGTGTACTAATTTCATGTGTCCGTTAAATCCATGAGACCGTAGGGTGTCTCACTTTTCAATTTAGGTTTCAGAAGGTTGCTCACGCATACTTTGTGGTTGATATGTGATATGTGCCAGTGTGGACTCTGCAAAAGCTCTTTGGCACACTTCTTTTCGACAGTCAAAGCAGGGTTACGTTTTTGCACGTCGTGCACAATAACCCTAAAGACACCAGGGTGCCACCGGCTTCTTTTATATATATATATATATATATATATATAGCTGCAAGCAGCGATGAAGGGCCAAAGCCGGCGGCACCGACACCCCAGTGCCATTAGTTAACTGGGTTGCGGTGCCACCGGCTTGGGCCCGTAATCGCTGCTCGCAGCTATATTTAGGGCCCAAGCCTTGAAAAGGCGAAGGCCCTATTGTTTTCCTTAGGATTATTATTAGGCCCCAAGCCTTGAAAAGGCGAAGGCCCTATTGTTTTCCTAAGGATTATTCTTCTTCTTTTTATTATTATTTTTTTACTACCTTTTGGGGCCCTTAACGTGCTCAAACTCTTGAAACTTTGCACACGGGTCAGAACCCGCGGCCATCAGGGCCGGGCTGAAGCTGGTACCCGGGCGTGGCAGGGGCGCTCGACAGCGCCTCCTGGAACGAGGTTTGAACACTTGTCCATATATCAAACACGCTTGCATGAAATAATCTGAAACTCGGTACACATATAGATGTCATCGGGCCAAACAACTTTCGTGCTTTAAGTTTTACGGCAGCCCAACAGGAAGTCGGCTATTTAGGGTTGTTTGGAAACGCATGCTCAGGAATTTAAAACACTTCTCCCAATTCACCCAATCATCACCAAACTCGGTGTGCATGAAGTCAAGACATTGAGGATGAAAAATTGCCAGGGGATTTTTGATATCTCGAACGGTTTGGCCGTGGCGAGGAAACGAATTTATGGCGAATAATGGAAACAGGAAGTGTGTTATAACTTCAGCATACATTAACTGATCTTGATGAAACTTCAGCACTGTGTTCGTTGTAAGAGGCTGATCACATGGATGTAAGTATTGTGAGTCAAAGTTATAGCGCCACCAACTGGCAGCAAAAAGAGTGTCACTTTCAAAATGCTTTGAAATCACCCTCTTATTTTTACCCGATTTGCTTCAAACTTTATGTGTATAATGTAAACACACGCCAGATGTAGACTTGTGAAAGGATTGTTGATATCTTAAATACTGTTGCCATGGCTACGCATCAAACTTTAATATTCTTTTTGGATGCTTTTGAGACTCTTAACATTCTTCAAATTGCATGAAACTCGACAGACACATCTCATTTATTACCAAGTAGACATGTGCAAAGTTTCAGAAACGGGCATGGTACAGGGGTATAGCGCCCCCTTTTGACAAAAGTGTGGGGGTTATTTTTATCTACAGTAACAAAACTCGGTATGTATATTGTACTCTTCAAGCCGGACAACTTTCTAATTTAAAGTCATTAGCTCCGACCAACAGGAAGTCAGATATTTTGCTTTGAATGTGGATTTTTCAAGCATTTTCTCTCCCTCTCTGTCTCTCTCTGCCTCTGCGTCTGTGTGTGTGTGCGTGAGATTTGCTTTTATTCTTGTTTTTCAAGGTTTCGGGGGCTTTTGGGGCCCTTAACGTGCTCGAAAACGTGCACACAGGTCAGAACCCGCGGCCATCAGGGACGGGGTGAAGCTGGCAGGGGGGCTCAACAGCGCCCCCTTGAACGGGGTTTGAAAACTTGGTCCATATATCAAACACGCTTGCATGAATTAATATGAAACTCGGTACACATATAGATCTCATCGGGTTGAACAACTTTCGTGCTCTAAGTTTTACGCCAGCCCAACAGGAAGTCGGCTATTATGGTTTGTTTGGAAACGCATGCCCCTGGAATTCGATATACTTCTCCTTGGGAATTGATCGGATTGCCAATAAACTCGGTCAGCATGAAGTCAAGACATTGAGGATGATAAATTGCCAGCGGATTTTTGATATCTCGAATGGTTTGGCCGTGACAAGGAAATGAATTTATGACTAAAAAAGGACACATAAAGTGTGTTATAATTTAGTTAGTTTTACCTACAGTTACAAAACTCGGCGTGTATATTGTTCTCGTTAAGCCAAACAACTTTCTAATTTACAGTCATTAGCGTCGACCAACAGAAAGTTAGATATTGTGGTTTGAATGTGGATTCTGAGAATTTTCTCTCCCTCTCTCTGACAGAGTGCCCCTGCCATTCTGTGTGTGTCTGTGTGTGTCTGTGTGTGTCTGTGTGTGTCTGTGTGTGTCTGTGTCTGTGTGTGTCTGTGTGTGTCTGTGTGTGTCTGTGTGTGTCTGTGTGTGTCTGTGTGGGGAGGGGGAGGAGGGGGGGTCTTTTCGGGTGATAGTTTAAACACAAAATCATAAATAGGGATATACTGCCCTCTTGTGTCCAAAATTATATTTATATATAAATATATTACGTGTGTGACTGAGGATGTTGTGTTTTATTGCGAGTGTACACAAATATAAGTAAACAGTTTGCAGTCTGAATGATGTCTTGTATGAAAAAATGGAGTATGTTTCCACTGTTCACACACACACACACACAGTTCGATTGTGCGCCTCTCTCTCTCACGCGTGCACACACACACAGTTCGATCGCGCGCGCCTCTCTCTCAAGCTGGAGTGTGTGTGTGTGCGCGCGAGAGAGGCCGCTGCCGCGATCGAACTCTGTGTGTGTGCGTGTGTGATCGCGCTGGCGCGATCGAACTGTGTGTGTGTGTGTGAGAGAGAGAGAGAGAGAGAGGGGCGCGGGCGCGATCGAACTGTGTGTGTGTGAGAGAGAGAGAGAGAGAGAGGCGCAGAAATCATTTTATACGGAAATCAATTATTTATAATTCAGATGAGAATAAAGTTAGTGTTAATTAAAATTAAGGAACATTTAGTTTTTCTGTTCTGAATATCATTAAAACAGAAAAGGCAGAGACAACATAATGATGAATAATCTTAAGATATTATATCGTATGCTATGTGTTGTGAATACACCCATGTTAAACATTTAAATTTACTTCCATTGCATATCATAGAACACATAAGCGTAAAATATAATTACATTAATAAACCTGTACAAAGACCTCCAGATAAATACTGGGCTTCTATATTTACACATTTAAGTGCTGCAAAACATATTGAGCTATGGCATTAAAAAATATTCTATATTTAAATTATCTCATATATGTGGCTATTGTGGTTCACGATCATAGGCCCTGTCCCAAATGGCACACTTCATATTAGGGGTGTAACGGTACACAAAAATCACGGTTCGGTACGTACCTCGGTTTTAAAGTCACGGTTCGGTACATTTTCGATACAGCAAAAAGAAAGAAATGCCAGAGAAATTTCCTATTTGTTAAAAGAAAAAAATATTTTTTTAAATAAGTGTGAGTTTTCCTACATTCAGGTTTATAAATGGGGGTCATCTTTGAAGGATGAATAAATATTGTTTTGGTCATCACATTAAAAATTACATTTAAATATTTATTTATATAATATAATATTTGAGTTTTGAAGTGCTGAAAAAAGATGTGTGAAGTACTTGAAAGCATTTCACTATTCCAGCCAAACTGGTTACAGTTAGTGTTACTATATTAAATCCATGGTGAAGTTGCAGGACTGTGGACGTAAAGTATTACTAGTTCATTCACGGGCACAATGTTTCTCCTGGTTGCCACGTCAGCGCTGTCTGATCTAATAGAGATCTACAGTTAATAACGGAGAAATGTGAAAATGCTTCTCACTAGATCTCGCAGTGATGTTATTACTTCAGTGGCGAATTCAAATGTTTTCTTTACTGGATCTCTTAGCGCTGTGTAGTAACAGTGTCGCTTGATCGAGATCGGCTCGCGCTGCACAGATGTTGCTGGTCCGAACTAATAAACGATCCGTGAAGCACATGAGTAGGGCAGTTTCGTTCCGCTTTCATTTATGCTTGCCATTTGATGTTGCGCAACATTGTGGTGGTCGCGCCAGCGCGAATTTTGTCGGCAGGAAAAATGGTCCAAGGAATCGTTCGGTCTGTATGCGTACCGAACCGGAAGCCTCGAACCCGAAACGGTTCAATACGAATACATGTACCGTTACACCCCTACTTCATATGAATACTCGGTCTTGTGTACTTATTTCATGTGTCCGTTAAATCCATGAGACCGTAGGGCGTCTCATTTTTCATTTTAGGTTTCAGAAGTTTGCTCACGCTGACTTTGTGGTTGATATGTGCCCTCGATGCGCACTTTTGCAGAGCCCACACTGATGCAAGCTCTACAGCACACTTCTTTTCGACAGTCAAAGCATGGTTATGTTTTTGCACGTCGTGCACATTAACCCTAAAGGCACCAGCGTGGCGGTGCCACCGGCTTTTTTATATATATAGCTGCGAGCAGCGATGAAGGGCCAAAGCCGGCGGCACCGCCACCCCGGTGACTTTAGGTAGGGGTCGACCGATTATCGGCGCCGATATTGAGCATTTTTATGGTTATCGGTATCGGCCATTTTCAAAACCGATTTGCCGATAAAATAATTTTCTTTTGAAATACGCTATATTTGGCTCTAACGCAGGCACCTCTGTCGGAACTCACCACTCTGTAGACTAGACCAATGTCCCGCACATCTGATTTGTTGGGAGTCACGAGTCCGGCCAATCAGCACGAAAGCTGAGGCACTGAAAGTGTTGCACTCTCACACCGAGAGCACTCGCTGACTGGAGCTGCTTCACTGATAACGCATCAGTCTCTCAAAGTTAAGACAGCAGCAGACTTTGCTGAAGTAGCAATACTTTACTACACCGAAGTTGCAAAACACCTCAATATAACAGGGTCCTGTGATTTCCGCGATGCAGAAAACACGGAAGGAATCGCGGAATCCAGTCATAAAAACGGAATTTACTGTATAAAGCGGAAACTCAGTACACACATAGATCTCATCGGGCCGAACAACTTTCCCTCAGCTAAGTTTTACACCAGCCCAACAGGAAGTCGGCTATTATGGGTTGTTTGGAGAACGCTTGCTCTGGGATTTTAACTTCTCCTCCAAGGCAATTCATTCAATTGTCACCAAACTCAGTCAGCGTGAAGTCAAGACATTGAGTATGCTAAATTGCGGACGGATTTTTAATATCTCGAACGGTTTGGCCGTGGCAAGGAAATTAATTTATGACTATAAAAGGACACATAAAGTGTGTTATAACTTAGTTAGTTTTACCTACAGTTACAAAACTTGGCGTGTATATTGTTCTCGTCAAGCCGAACAACTTTCTAGTTTACAGTCATTAGCTCCGACCAACATGAAGTCAGATATTTTGGTTTGAATGTGGATTCTGAGCATTTTCTCTCCCTCTGTCTCTCTCTCTGACAGAGAGAATGCACCCTGCCATTCTGTGTGTGTGTCTGGGGGGGAGGGGCTCTTCGAGTGATAGTTTAGTTTAAACACAAAATCATACATAGGGCCATACTGCCCTCTTGTGTCCAAAATTATATTTATATATACATATGTGACTGAGGATATTTTCCCACCGGTAAATCGACGTGTGACACCAGCGAGAGCTTTTAAATATGGACGTCCACACGGACATTGATAATGGTGGCGCGTGCAGAGCGCTCGAGGGAATTCCTATGGAAGTAGGAATGAAGTAAAAAACGTTTGCTCTGTTCTGCTCGCTCATCGCCGTGGACGCTTACCGTTATGAATGCCCGTGCAGCCGTTAGCTTCATTTCAAAATTAGCGCCTTTTCTGGGGACGATTGCTTGAATTGTGAGTTCAATAGCGTATTATTCTTCATGGAAAACGCAACCACAAAAGAGTATAATGACAGATTCGCTTAAATAGGTGCTTTTACACAAAATCTTCCTTCATCATCTATTCAGTCTAAATAGCGATACATTTCGCTCTATTCGTGTTTGGTGTGAACGCAGCATAATGAACAGGCTGCGATGTCAAGATTGCAAAGCTGGAGTGTGCGCGCGAGAGAGGCGCGCGGGAGCGATCGAACTGTGTGTGTGTGTGTGAGAGAGAGAGAGAGAGAGAGAGAGAGGGGCGCGCGATCGAACTGTGTGAGAGAGAGAGAGAGGGGGGCGCGATCGAACTGTGTGTGTGAGAGAGAGAGAGACACGGGCGCGATCGAACAGTGGAAACATAAAAACATACTCCGTCATTTTGTTCATACAGGACATCATTCAAACTGCAAATTGTTTACTTATATTTGTGTACACTTGCAATAAAACACAACATTGTGCTTTTGTCACACTCTAAACTCTTGTCAAACTGTAACCTACAACTGTCACCCAACCAAAAAAAACACACACTGTTTTAAAAGCAAAACATATTTATCCAACCCCATTTCAAAACAGTCTGTGGGTTCTGTCTTTTGGACATTCATCATATCGCATTGGTTTGAATTTCTTGTCCTCGGAGTAGGAGCACTAATCTGTTTATTTTTAAGTTCAATCAAATGTGTTTTTAATGGTAGTATTATTTTATATGGAAATCAATTATTATTATTATTATTATTATTATTATTATTATTATTTATATAATTAAAATTAAGGAAAATTTAGTTTATTTAAAATTCTTGTTCTGTTCTGAATATCATTAAATTTAAAGGATTGCTTGTGTAATATTTTGTGTATCATCAAATCAGAATTATTCTCTCGGTTTAGTGATTCCCTAGTTATTTTTTTATTTTTTTCATTGTTCTAATCAGGTAAGGCAAGTAATATTCTCTGTGTCTTTATATAAATAAATAAATAAATAAATAAATAAATAAATAAATAAATAAATAAATAAATAAATATATATATATATATATATATATATATATATATATATATATATAATCATCTGAAGTATAAATAAAAAATAAAAAATCCCGAATAATCCAGACCAACCGGAGGGCACTATTCCTACAACATCATCAGTGCTGAAGCGGAACTACCAGAGCCGTTCGGCAGATAGCGAGCAGATGCTATGTGTTGGGAATACACCCATGTTAAACATTAAAATTTACTTCCATTGCATATCATAGAACACATTAGCTTGAAATAAAATGACATTAACAAACCTGTACAAAGACCTCCAGATAAATACTGGGATTCTGTATTTACACATTTAAGTGCTGCAAAACATATTGAGCTATGACATCCTATGACATTAAAAATTATTCTATATTTAAATTATCTCATATATGTGGCTATTGTGGTTCACGATCATTGGCCTAGTCCCAAATGGCACACTTCATATGAATTTTCGGTCTTGTGTACTTATTTCATGTGTCCGTTAAATCCATGAGACCGTAGGGTGTCTCTTTTTTCATTTTAGGTTTCAGAAGGTTGCTCATGCATACTTTGTGGTTGATATGTGCCCTCGATGCACACTTGATGCACCCACACTGATGCAAGCTCTACAGCACACTTCTTTTCGACAGTCAAATCAGGGTTACGTTTTTGCACGTCGTGCACAATAACCCTAAAGGCACCAGGGTGGCGGTGCCACCGGCTTGTTTATATATATATATATATATATATATATATATATACAGGTCCTTCTCAAAAAATTAGCATATTGTGATAAATTTCTTAATTTTCCATAATGTAATGATAAAAATTAAACTTTCATATATTTTAGATTCATTGCACACCAACTGAAATATTTCAGGTCTTTTATTGTTTTAATACTGATGATTTTGGCATACAGCTCATGAAAACCCAAAATTCCTGTCTCAAAAAATTAGCATATCATGAAAAGGGTCTCTAAACGAGCTATTAACCTAATCATCTGAATCAACTAATTAACTCTAAACACCTGCAAAAGATTCCTGAGGCTTTTAAAAACTCCCAGCCTGTTTCATTACTCAAAACCGCAATCATGGGTAAGACTGCCGACCTGACTGCTGTCCAGAAGACCATCATTGACATCCTCAAGCAAGAGGGTAAGACAGAAAGAAATTTCTGAACAAATAGGCTGTTCCCAGAGTGCTGTATCAAGGCACCTCAGTGGGAAGTCTGTGGGAAGGAAAAAGTGTGGCAAAAAACGCTGCACAACGAGAAGAGGTGACCGGACCCTGAGGAAGATTGTGGAGAAGGACCGATTCCAGACCTTGGGGGACCTGCGGAAGCAGTGGACTGAGTCTGGAGTAGAAACATCCAGAGCCACCGTGCACAGGCGTGTGCAGGAAATGGGCTACAGGTGCCGCATTCCCCAGGTCAAGCCACTTTTGAACCAGAAACAGCGGCAGAAGCGCCTGACCTGGGCTACAGAGAAGCAGCACTGGACTGTTGCTCAGTTTTGCATGTCATTCGGAAATCAAGGTGCCAGAGTCTGGAGTAAGACTGGGGAGAAGGAAATGCCAAAATGCCTGAAGTAAAGTGTCAAGTACCCACAGTCAGTGATGGTCTGGGGTGCCATGTCAGCTGCTGGTGTTGGTCCACTGTGTTTTATCAAGGGCAGGGTCAATGCAGCTGGCTATCAGGAGATTTTGGAGCACTTCATGCTTCCATCTGCTGAAAAGCTTTATGGAGATGAAGATTTCTCCATGCCACACCGCATTGAAGCAGTCATTTCTGCAAAATGATTCCCGACCAAGTATTGAGTGCATAACTGAACATAATTATTTGAAGGTTGACTTTTTTTTTTGTATTAAAAACACTTCTTTTATTGGTCGGATGAAATATGCTAATTTTTTCAGACAGGAATTTTGGGTTTTCATGAGCTGTATGCCAAAATCATCAGTATTAAAACAATAAAAGACCTGAAATATTTCAGTTGGTGTGCAATGAATCTAAAATATATGAAAGTTAAATTTTTATCATTACATTATGGAAAATAATTAACTTTATCACAATATGCAAATTTTTTGAGAAGGACCTGTATATGTATGTATATATATATATATATATATATATATATATATATATATATATATATATAAACTGAAAAACTTTCACTCTGGTCTGCTCGTCCCTCACCGTGGGCGCGCACAGTTATGAATGCCCGTGCAGCATTTTAGTTTAATTTTAAAATCAGCGTCATTTCGGGGGACGTATTGATACATTTATTTTACAAAAACACAATGTTGTGTTTTATTGCGAGTGTACACAAATATAAGTTAACACTTTGCAGTTTGAATGATGTCCTGTATGAACAAAATGACGGAGTATGTTTTTATGTGTAACACTGTTCAATCGCGCCCATGATTTTTTGCTTTTAAACTGTGTGTGTATGTGTGTGTGTTATTGTGGTTGTGCCTTGGTGTCTGTTACAGTGACAAACTTAAACTTGAACAAGGGTTAAACTCTTAAGGCCTTGTCTTTTTGTGTATATATATATATATATATATATATATATATATATATATTCTTAATATATATATATATATATATATTATTCTTTATATATATATATATATATATATATATATATATATATATATATATATATATATATATATATATATTATTCTTAATATATATATATATATATATATATATTATTTTTTTTTTTTCTCCAAAATATTCATATAACCCATATCTTTTAAATGTATTGTTTGCTTTAAATTAAATTAAGATTGTATGTTTGGTAATTGAACCTAAATGAATTTAAAATTAATGTGCTATATTTCAGATCAATATATTTGTTTTCCTTCATTTTAGCGGACCATGTGTTCGTTAAATCCATGAGACCGTCTGTAGGGTGTCTCATTTTTCATTTTAGGTTTCAGAAGGTTGCTCACGCATACTTTGTGGTTGATATGTGCCCTCGATGCGCACTTTTGCAGAGTCCACACTGATGCAAGCTCTACAGCACACTTCTTTTCGACAGTCAAAGCAGGGTTATGTTTTTGCACGTCGTGCACAATAACCCTAAAGGCACCAGGGTGGCGGTGCCACCGGCTTCTTTTATTTATATATATATATATATATATATATATATATATTATTAGAGATGCACCAATTGATCGGCTGGTGATCGGAATCGGACGATTTTCACGTGATCGGCCATGACCGGCGATCGGCCGGTCAGTCTGATATATTCCGATTTTTTGCCGGTCAAATGCACTCGGGCGCCGCATGATTAACATCGCGTGCACACTGAACGCACATGTAGGAAACCTCGTGAATTACGGCCGCTTCACACCGCAAGCGTGAACAGCGCGGGTTTTTTTTCCAGCGTGCATGTTAATCAATGAGTGCATTCACACCGAGAGCAGGAGCAGCGCGTGAGTATGAGGTGCCCCTAGGCCTCATACGTGAGCGTCGAGCAGGAGCATCGCGTGAGCAGCAGTGAAGCGGAGTTTCTATTTTTGCTGCGCTGCTCGCGCTCAATGAAAGTGAAAGCACACTTTTGTTGGACAAAATAAATTTGATTTCACGCAAAAAGTGCCCAAAATGCACAGAATTTGCATGTCTGGTGTATTTTAGCAAGAACTGGAGGAGGCTATGTCAGAAAATAAATTATTTTTATTATTTCCCAATCGTTTCCCTGCACTTGCTCCACTTGCCCGAGCTTAGCTCTTGTTTAGCTGGCTGGACATGTGGCAGATGAGAGAAGAACTGTTTGCGAAATAGAACTTGCCATTGATGTACAAGTGATTGCAATAGCCCTGTGTGTGTTTTGAGAAATATCTTTATACTGCAAGGCTATATTTATTTTATTTTTATTTGCTATGTATATATTATTTTATTGCCATTACCTGTTTTCATACAGTAGTTTAGTTTCCTAAATAAGTAAATATATCAAAATTCCTTTAGTTGAATATTGGAAGTGAAAATGGTTCTTCCATACCATAACACTGCACTTAGATATGTGTGAATTTCCCACACAAGGAGTAATAATTTATATAGTTTTATTTTATTTGTTCAAAAAATGCTCTATTTTCTATGTAAAACGTTCTATTAAAGAAAAGATAGAAAATAAATATTTGTGTTTGCTGTAAAGTGGTTAGAAAAAATGAAATCGGAATCGGCTAAAATCGGTATCGGCAGGCCAAACTCATGAAAAATCGTAATCGGCCTGGAAAATTGTAATCGGTGCATCTCTAATATATATATATGTATACAGGTCCTTCTAAACAAATTAGCATATTGTGATAAAGTTCATTATTTTCCATAATGTAATGATAAAAATTTAACTTTCATATATTTTAGATTCATTGCACAACAACTGAAATATTTCAGGTCTTTTATTGTTTTAATACTGATGATTTTGGCATACAGCTCATGAAAACCCAAAATTCCTATCTCAAAAAATTAGCATATCATGAAAAGGTTCTCTAAATGAGCTATTAACCTAATCATCTGAATCAACTAATTAACTCTAAACACCTGCAAAAGATTCTTGAGGCTTTTAAAAACTCCCAGCCTGTTTCATTACTCAAAACCGCAATCATGGGTAAGACTGCCGACCTGACTGCTGTCCAGAAGGCCATCATTGACACCCTCAAGCAAGAGGGTAAGACACAGAAAGAAATTTCTGAACAAATAGGCTGTTCCCAGAGTGCTGTATTAAGGCACCTCAGTGGGAAGTCTGTGGGAAGGAAAAAGTGTGGCAAAAAACGCTGCACAACGAGAAGAGGTGACCGGACCCTGAGGAAGATTGTGGAGAAGGACCGATTCCAGACCTTGGGGGACCTGCGGAAGCAGTGGACTGAGTCTGGAGTAGAAACATCCAGAGCCACCGTGCACAGGCGTGTGCAGGAAATGGGCTACAGGTGCCGCATTCCCCAGGTCAAGCCACTTTTGAACCAGAAACCGCGGCAGAAGCGCCTGACCTGGGCTACAGAGAAGCAGCACTGGACTGTTGCTCAGTGGTCCAAAGTACTTTTTTCGGATGAAAGCAAATTTTGCATGTCATTCGGAAATCAAGGTGCCAGAGTCTGGAGGAAGACTGGGGAGAAGGAAATGCCAAAATGCCTGAAGTCCAGTGTCAAGTACCCGCAGTCAGTGATGGTCTGGGGTGCCATGTCAGCTACTGGTGTTGGTCCACTTTGTTTTATCAAGGGCAGGGTCAATGCAGCTAGCTATCAGGAGATTTTGGAGCACTTCATGCTTCCATCTGCTGAAAAGCTTTATGGAGATGATTTCATTTTTCAGCACGACCTGGCACCTGCTCACAGTTCCAAAACCACTGGTAAATGGTTTACTGACCATGGTATTACTGTGCTCAATTGGCCTGCCAACTCTTCTGACCTGAACCCCATAGAGAATCTGTGGGATATTGTGAAGAGAAAGTTGAGAGACGCAAGACCCAACACTGGATGAGCTTAAGGCCGCTATCGAAGCATCCTGGGCCTCCATAACACCTCAGCAGTGCCACAGGCTGATTGCCTCCATGCCACGCCGCATTGAAGCAGTCATTTCTGCAAAAGGATTCCCGACCAAGTATTGAGTGCATAACTGAACATAATTATTTGAAGGTTGACTTTTTTTGTATTAAAAACCCTTCTTTTATTGGTCGGATGAAATATGCTAATGTTTTGAGATAGGAATTTGGGGTTTTCATGAGCTGTATGCCAAAATCATCAGTATTAAAACAATAAAAGACCTGAAATATTTCAGTTGGTGTGCATTGAATCTAAAATATATGAAAGTTTAATTTTTATCATTACATTATGGAAAATGAACTTTATCACAATATGCAAATTTTTTGAGAAGGACCTGTATATGTATATATATGTGTATATATATCTGTATAAATATAGCTGCGAGCAGCGATGAAGGGCCAAAGCCGGCGGCACCGCCACCCCGGTACCTTTAGGTAACTAAAGGCACCGGGGTTGCGGTGCCACCGGCTTGGGCCCGTAATCGCTGCTCACAGCTATATTTATTCTTATTTTTCTGTCTACATTTCGGGCACTTTTGGGGCTCTTAACATGCTCAAAAACTCTAGAAACTTAGCACACGGGTCAGAACCCGCGGCCATCAGAGCCGGGCTGAAGCTGGTACCCGGGCATGGCAGGGGGGCTCGACAGCGCCCCCTTGAACGGGGTCCGAAAACTTGGTCCATAAATCAAACACGCTTGCATGTAATATGAAAATTGGTACACATATAGATCTCATTGGCCCGAACAACTTTCGTACTCTTACTTTTTATGCCAGCACAACAGGAAGTTGGCTATTTAGGGTTGTTTGGAAATGCAAGCTATGGAATTTGAAATACTCCTCCTAGAAAATTCATCCGATCGCCACCAAACTCGGTGTGCATGAAGTCAAGACATCGAGGATGCTAAATTGTGGACGGATTAACCGTTTTAACCGTTTAACCGTAAGATTAAACGTTTCACTGCTGTGGCCTGCATTAAAAAGGAAAATAAATGACTTAAGCCTTGTATGTTTTAAATAAGTTTTATTAATAAAAGCATAGAACCAGTTGATTTGCAGTGTATTGACAGTAGTAATATATAATTAAATTAACTTGGTCCAAACTTGGTCTGAAAACTTGGTCCGAAAACTTGGTCCATAAATCAATAATATGAAACTCGGTACACATATAGCTCTCATCGGGCCGAACAACTTTCGTACTCTAAGTTTTAAGCCAGCCCAACAGGAAACTGGCTATTTTGGTCTGAATGTGGTCTGAATTTTTTGGTATTTCAGACTCTTGAGTTTTTAGCTTCTCCTCCTAAGTGGTTTATTTTATTCACATCAGACTTTTTCAACATGAGGAAAATACATTAAAGATGCAAAATTCGAACCGATATTGAATACCTTAAACGGTTTTGCTATGGCAATGGTTTAAAGGCATGTCAAAAAAAGAATCAGGAAATGTCTCATATCTTCTAAAAATGTAATTATACACCATTTATTTTTATATAAAATTATACAAATATTAGAAATAAACCCATTTTATTCTGTTTTTTCAACTCAAGTATGAAAAAGTTAAAAAAAGACTACTTAGTGCTATTTGGTTAAACCAAAAAAATCATACATAGGGCTATACTGCCCTCTTGTGTCCAAAATGATATCAAAATAGTACATAAAACTCAGATAGGCCTATTGTATTTCTATATAAATATATTTACATTTATAATAAAACTAAGAAAATAACTTTTTAGTTTCATTTTAAAATTAGCGCCATTTCGGGGCAGATTGCTTGAATTGTGAGTTCAATAGCCTATTATTCTTCATGGAAAACTTAACAGCAAAAGAGTACAGTGACAGATTCGCTTAAATAGGCGCTTTTACACAAAATATTCTGTCATCATCTTTTCAGTCAGCTCTTCACTCTAGTGATTAATTAAATTTGATTAATCAAATCGACAGTGGGGGGCAATGATATATGGAATGATATTCCGGACATTATTCAAAAGGAATTGAAAATTGTATATGCAATTGCGTTTTCAATTTGTGGACGCATAAAATGTGACATAATCCAAACGCAATTGCAAATCGCGCCTTACCGTTTGCATTTTCGTTCACTTTCTCAGTGTCGCGGATGTAGCCAGCCAAAACTCAAATGGAATACTAATTCCCTTAGTATTTCCATTTCCGATGCCTTACACGGAAACCTGTCAATCAGTGTCAAGGGTGGGATTATGCTATGGTGCGTGTTTGTGTTGGGAAGTGACATCACTCACAGTCGACTGTCAAGAGGTGATGCCCTGAACAGACACCTTTATCATCTGATCAAGACATTTTTTTTATTGAATACAAAATGATACATACATCCAAGGCAAATGTATTCATCTACAGTGTCTAATAAGAACGACTGAAAGGCTCAACACAGTTTAAAGGAACACTCCACCGTTTTTTGAAATTGGGGTTATTCACTGTCTCCCCTATATTTAGATAGGTGGGCAAATGCATTTTGTCTCAGTGCATGCATTGTCTTAGTCTGGCAGTGTTCTGTTCAACATAGTTTTCTATGTCAGTGGCTGCAAAGATAAAGTTGACGATGCAGACTCGCCATCTTCGCATGTAGTGAACGCGCCTATAGAGGGAAATGCACATTCATTAGCCTACATAAGCAGAGAGCAGCCAATTTCTTTTAGTTTTTAATTATTTTGTTTAAAAGTAGACATTTCAAGCTTTCTATAGATTTACTTCTCTGGTCTGTTCCGTTGCAGTAACACGTCTCGCAGGCGAGTGCAGAATGAATGGGAGTCTATGGGGTTTTACCCCCAGAAATCCACTTTTCTCAGGATGTAATTTTTTGTCAAGTAATTTGAAAGTTGCATTCAAAAGGGGGGCTAAGATAATACACTCAGCTGAAAATTGCATTTTTAAGTTCACTTATCTGTTCTAAAAATCCGTTCAAAAATGTGATGACGTCACATAATAGCAGAATGCTAGCGTGTTCCGGCCAACAACGACCTAACCTGTAAGAAATCGAAAGGACATAAGTACTCGTTCATTCGACTTTTGGACTATAATCTATATTGAACTTGCGGAATCAACAATAAAATCTACGTTGATTCAACGACAAGCAGGAGAAGGATACATTTAGCCGTCTAGCTCCATAGACTCCCATTCATTCTGCACTCGCCCGCGATCACCTCTGTTTTGCACACAGGTCAGAACCCGCGGCCATCAGGGCCATTATAAAAATTCTAATGGAACCGCAACCAAGATGATATACAATGGGGTTAATAGGAAGTGCCAAGGCTCTCCGTTAAACGGGCTCTGGCACAAGTCACCTCTCGATGCATCCTCGGTAAAAGGGGCGGATCAAGAACACATCCGAGGATTTGAACTGGACTTGGCTAGATGTGAACTTTGAATTGGAACAGTATTTGGGCAGCGACTGATGAGTTTTCACAAGTCCACAAGAACACAAGTACAGACAAGAACGCATATTGAGAAACGGCCAGAGGTTTATGGATTGATCATTGAATCTTTGAGTCAACCGATTCGTTTAAAATGCTGAATCATTCAGTAATGAGAAAACACGTTGCTGTGAGATGCGCGATGGTTCTGCTGTGATCTTTGTTTAACAATTTTCACTGCTGAAACAGAACAAAAACAGTCAATATTGCATCTAAAATGTAAGTGAATTAATTGTAATTGTTTATTGAACTGTTGTATCAAATCAATGTCACAGTTTCAATCGTGATGGTATTCAGGAAAGAGCACTGGTCATGTGAGGTTGCTTAACTGTATCATATGTTCAAAATATAACAACTTCATATTTTTAATTTTTATAGGCAGTATATTGTTAACTGAGTTTCTTTTTTGTGTGCTGCACAAATATCAATATATTTGTTTTCCTTAATTTTAACTAACACTAACTTTATTCTCATCTGAATTATAAATAATTTATTTCTCTATAAAATAATACTACCACTAAAAACACATTTGATTTTTCTTTTTTAATCAATGTAGCATGTGTAACTTCAAAATAAACAGATTAGTGCTCTGAAATGAAAACCAATGCAATATGATGAATGTCCAAAAGATGGCACCGACAGACTGTTTTTAAATGAGGTTGGATAAATATTTTTTGCTTTTAAACAGTGTGTGTGTGTGTATATACACATTCATATATATATATATATATATATACACACACACACACACACACACACACACACACACATACATTATATATAATATAATAATATATAATATAGCTGCGAGCAGGCGTCACCCCCAGGTAACTAAAGGCACCGGGGTTGCGGTGCCACCGGCTTGGGCCCGTCATCGCTGCTCGCAGCTATATATATATATATATATATATATATATATATATATATATATATATATATATATATATATATATATATATAATTATTTTTTTTTCTTGCTTTTTAAAATTGATAAGAATGAGCACCATATTCTTATGTCTATCTTTCTTTTTATTTTAGCCTCTTCTGCTGTCTCTGAGACGAGGACAGGCATCTGTATCATATGCTCAGAGTCTGCTTGGAGTTTCAGAAACTCGGCTCACTTCCTTAAGCAATGGCTTAAGGATTGCTTCTGAAGAGACCAACCAGGCCACATGCACGGTGACTTGCTTTTTTATAGGCTAATATAGTCTGTGTGTTCATAAAAATAACAGGAATTGAAAAAGCCTAAGTAACTGTCCTTTGACTTTTCCATTTACAAATGAACTTGTTTAACTAAAAGGAAATCAACCTCAAAAGTACTGAGCACTGCTAACTTAATCCTTTGTGCTTTTCATTTGTCTGGCTTTTGCAGGTCGGCCTTTGGATTGGTTGTGGGAGCAGATATGAATCTGAGAAGAATAATGGTGCCGGATTTTTCCTGGAGCATATGGCATTTAAAGTATACATGATACCTTTACTCGTTCGCTCTAAATTAATGTTATTACGAGGGCTAGGGTATTGCTGCTTCACAATATGTGTTATGATGCGTGTCAGAATTATATCACGGCATAATGCATTATAATATATTCACCATGAAAAATTAACTTCAGTCATCTGGTGTAATTTTGCTGAAAGATCAAGAATGTCTTGTTGGATTTTGTTCAAGTTCTCTGTTGGATCCATTAAAACCAGTCCACCACTCAGGTCCGATGATGGTGCAGGCTCTCCCTTGCGTTGCTAGAATGTAATCCAAGGCCACTCTGTTCTGTAAGATCATTATCTCGTGCAAAGCGAGAGTGTCTGTGATGTTACTGGTACGACAATCTTGATCATGTTGATGGATGACTGAAGGTTTCGTATGTGAGTCTCTGCGTTGTGTATTTTTTTTTTTCCTACGTGATGGTTGGTTCGGCAGTGGGTCTAGTGGTTTTCTTGAGGTTTTCTTGTAGCTTCATACGCAGATGACGAGGTCGGTGTGTATTGGACCCGGACAGTCATCAAGTGGTGTCTGCACAGAGTAAGAAAGAAAAACAAAAGACAGTAGAGCAGTATTTGTTCAAACACTAGGATTGTGAACTTTTTCTGAGTCTGCTAGACAGTGGAGCAGTATTTGCTCAAACACTAGGGTTGTACACTTTTCTGAGTCTGCTATTGTTGTTCCCTCTTTCCCTATTTCTTAAACCCTTTGACACCTAAGGAACAGTGAGGTAATGATGGGAGTCTTCACCCCAGGGTTAACCCCCGACGCCTGTTGCATTCGGTTCTTCCCGGGGCTCCTCACTGGTTCCGTGTCCTAACCTATCCCTGTAGGTGGGGGAACAACTTTACAGTGTGTACAATGAGTCCAGGTTTTTCTTCCCTGACACAATACTGCAGCTGCTGTAATCAACATCACTTAATGTGGTTCATGCCACATAGGCTCTAATGGCTTTTTCCTGAATGATTTTTTTTTATTTTTTTATTTCTTTATTTATCAGGGACAATGGACAGTAAAGAACTGCCCCAGAATTAGCTACAAAGCTAAATTTCATCTGCAGTCCCTGGGCAGGAAAGTACCAAATCACATTACATACAATAAAAACACCTCACAAATGGAAAATATACAAAATGTTATACACCACTTAACATTAAAACCATAATCTTAATTAATACCAATTATACCTCAAAATATACATCCTACAAAACGACACACAATGTTACAAAATCATTCCCCCAAAATTGTAAAACTTTGACAAACATGAGAGTATTCAATGGTTACAGACCTGACTCCCCTTTAACCACATTTTCAAATGCAGCTTGAACTGTGCAAACGTATGACACTGTCTAATATTAATTTGTAAATTATTCCAGTTATTAACAGCTCTTACTGAAAAAGCTGATCGACCAAACTCAGTTACTCTAAAATGTGCTTCACAATCACCTCTTAATGAAGCTTGTGTTTGTCTTATATTTTCTCTACGCGAAGAAACAAATTCTTTTAGGGGTGGGGGTGCAAGATCATTAACAATTTTATACATTAAACAACAGTTATGAAAGACAATAAAATTATCAAAAGTAAAAACATTGTGCTTTTGGATCACAAGACAATGATGATAACTATTATGTTTCTTGTCCAATACTTTTAGAACACGTTTATATAACATATATAAAGGCTTAAGAGTAGATTTTCCTGATTTTGACCATGAAGTGATACAATAAGAAAAAAGAGAAAAAATCAAAGAATGGAGATAAATTCTTGCCGCTTCCAATGAAAGTTGACCCCGTATAAATCTAAAATTTCTGAGTTGAGGTGTCACTGCGCAGACTATTTTTTTTAATATGCTTTTCAAATGTTAAATGTCTGTCTAAGATGACTCCAAGATATTTAAAATCTGGCACAATTTGTAAGTTTTGACCACAAACTAATATATCTGGAAGGTTCTCCTCCTTCCTTTTAATTTTAAAATACATACAGGCAGTTTTCTTAACATTTAATGTTAGACAACACTGAGTAAGCCAGTCTGAAATTTTAGACATTGCGACACCTATTTTTTGTGCTACTTGTTCATTAGTTTTACCATGCACATAAATCACAGTGTCATCTGCGTACATTTGGATATTTACATCCGGACAAACCTCAGGTAAATCATTCAAATACAAACTAAAAAGTAGGGGCCCTAATACAGACCCCTGAGGTACCCCTGTGAAACAATCTCTCGAAGACGATACATACATTTCAATCCGGTTACACGGTTTCCTTGATGTAAGATAAGATTCGATCCATTTCATTGTTTCAACCGAAAAATTCATACTTAACAATAAAATATTATGATTTAACGTATCGAATGCCCTTTGTAGATCAAGGAATACAGCACCCACAACCCCACCCTTATCTAATTTCGACCTTACTTGCTCAATAAAATAACATACAGCTGTTTCCTTGGAATGCTGTTTACGGAAACCAAATTGCATAGGGCATAATAAATTATTTTGAACATTTTAAAAAATTTACAATTTGCTCCGTTACTACTTTTTCTAATATTTTAGACACTACAGACAAAATTGAGATTGGCCTATAATTTACTACATTACTCGGATCACCTGCCTTGAAAACTGGAGTAACTAATCCAGTTTTCCAACAATTTGGGAAACTAGATTGCCTTATTGATAAATTCACAAGATAAGTGATTGATGCTAAAAAAATGTCACTATTAGTTTTTAAAAAGTTACAATCCAAACCATCTATATCTTTGGCATTTGAAAATTTTAAATCCTTTATGATATTCTGAATAGTATTCTCTGAAACTGTAGTTAGATACAATGCAGGTTTTACTGAATTGACAATTTAATTCTTTGTTTGATTCCATATTTATCAGTCAAATTTTGAACTGAGTCAACAAAATAATTATTAAATATATCAGTAATTTCACCAGGTTTATCAACCATTCTCCCTTCAAAATTTAATTCTAAACATTTACTACGTGATTTAGAGTCTTTCTTAATTAATTGATTAATAGTTTGCCATACCTTTTTACTATTACCTTTGGCCTCATTTAAAATGTTAATAAAATATTGTGTTTTGGCCTGCCGTATCATCTTAACGACATTGTTTCTCAAACTATTAAAGAGAAGTCGGTCCTGTAGTGATCCAGATTTTACAGCTTTTTTTTAAAGCAATATCACGCTTTTTCATTCGCATCCATACCGGTTCAGTAATCCATGGTAAATTATTATTTTTATGCCTATTTCCAACAAATTGTGTATATTTTTTCCTTGTGTTTTTTATTTCCTCTATAAAGAATTTATGCGCAGTTTCCACATCTTCAATAGAAAAAAGGGGTGCCCAATCGATTTGTCCAAGCTCTTCTTCAAACGCACTCATATCCTTTTTTTATATTCTAAAAGAATAGTTCTGTTTATTCTGTGTAGTAGTATAATAATCAAATCTATTTTTATTTAATTTTCTGGAAATAAGTGTTAAATTATGATCTGACAATCCAGTTAAAAAATTAAAAGTCTTTGTAATTCTTTCTGGTTTGTTAGTGAAAATAAGATCTAATAAGGTTTGCGAAGAGGCTGTAATTCGTGTCGGGCCCTCAACCATTAGTGTAAGGTCATGTAATTGTGTTATTTCCTTTCATTTCTTTTTTGTGATTTTATCAGACCAATTCATGTTAAAATCCCCAAGAACAAGACACTCTTTACGCAGATCAATTTCTTTAAATAGTTTTTTTAAATGAGTATAGAATGAAATATCAGATGAAGGGGGTCTATAAACTGCAACTATAGTAAAAGACATTTGCGAAGATAGAGTGATTAAAACAGCAATGCATTCAAGTTCATTTGAACATTCAAGATGGACTTGTTCACATTTGAAGTGATCTTTAACATAAATAAGGAGCCCTCCTCCTCTACCAATTTTCCTATCATGTCTGAAATAATTATACCCATGCATTGTCAAAGCAGCACTAGGAGAATTCTTGGTTAGCCAATGTTTCCGATAAACACAAAAAATCTAAATTTGAGTCATTAAGCAAATTTTCAATTTGTTCATGTTTTGGTAACACACTTCTGATGTTTAAATGTCCTCCTAAAATACGTATTGGTTTAGCCCCACGGTCCCAAATCACTTTAGAGTGGTTCACTGTTTGAAAGTATTGCAGCTTACGATGCCTCTCAGCAGCCGACAATCCACTACGCCTCCCATCGATCAACACACGGCGATGACGGGGCAAGCCAGCCCCCCCAAAGCAGCCGGACAGCACATCCAGATCATAGCCAGCCCCGGCCCGACCACCAGCAGCCACCGCAGTAAATCCAGGCGAGCCTCCAGCACAATTCGGCGAGACAGCCGGACCGTGGCCAATCCCGGACTCAATTCGACCAGAGATATCTACCAGCGGAGACTGAAAAACATTTCCAGTTGCTACGCCGGAATTCAAAGCAAAACACTGAGCACCTCCAATGACTCCAGGGCCTGGATTAAGATGAATATCCCCGGCAAGGAGAAGCGTCGTCATCAAATACAGCAGAACCTTCCTCTGATTTTATCATGACCCATTGACCTGGGATGATTGTGTATCCACCTTCTGGTGGAGTCTGCCAACATGACTCAACTCTCTCTCTGGCACTCTGTACCGCCTTTGTTAGGTTTTCACAGTAAGCAATCAGGGCATCTGAGGCAATGTGTACATCAGCATTTCTAAGATCAATCACACCTGGCATCTGCATGGGGCGTTCAGTAATAATCTCATGAGGGCTCAGTCCTACTGTTCTGTTAGGTGATGCTCTCATACTACACAGTACTGCTGGCAGTGCTTCGACCCATGGTACCCCTTCCTGATGCATTTTGCTTAGTCTGGTTTTGATTGTTCTGTTCGATCGTTCAACGTGGCCTGTATGGGCACTGTGGCTCCTTTGTCTAACCATGTCCATGCTTCATACAGAGGAACGTCTTTGTACAGATTAATTATTGATTCAGGAGGCATAATTGTCTTCTGTGCTGCACTACCTGAACACACTTGTACAGTTGCATAGAAACAAGCCTGTTTAGCTGCTATATCAGCAAGAGCATTACCTTTAGCTTCCGTAGTATTAGTTGTGAGATGTGCTTTCACTTTGATCACTGCTAATTTCTTTGGAAGTTTCATGGAAAACATTAGATCTTTCAGTCATTCAGCATGCTTAATGGGGGATCCAGCAGAAGTTAGAAACTGTCTGGTTTGCCAAATGACACCAAAATCATGAATTACCCCAAAAGCAAATCTGGAATCTGTGTAGATATTAGCAACTGATCCTGAAGCTAGCGTGCATGTTCTTGTTAGGGCTACTAGTTCTGCAGCTTGAGCTGAAAAATGATCTGGAAGACGTCCTGAAGCGAACACTTCTGTGGTGGACGTTACTGCATAACCATACCTTCAGTTACTTGAGCTGAACCGTCAACAAACAACTCAAATTCTGAATTATCTATGGGAGTTTCTTTTACTTCACTCATAGGTGTATATGTAAGCGTAACACAATCGTGAGTCATTTCTCCTTCATCCTCTAACAAATTCACAGTCATAGCAGACATACATGAGGATGGGTTTGTGACTAGTGCACACTGTAAAACAATGTTCGGAGCTGTGGGGGTAGTTAACCAATTTCCCCAATGGGAGGAGGTGACAGAAGTTTCTTTTGTTTCATTCATCAGTGTGGACACTGCATGAAGGCATTTTACATTTACAGTCTGACCTAACACCATTACTGATGAAGGGCCTGTGCTGTAGCATAACGTTTAAGGCTGTGAGTTTACTTAACTAGTGTTCCCCAAAGGAAGGGTGAGACCGTCACTTTCCTTTTTGTTCTATTAAACAAACATCAGTCTTTCATCTCTGTTGTAAGTTACTGGGGAAATTAAGCACTCACAGCCCAAATGGTTAACACCTGAGCAAGCTACCCAACGAGTTTAATGACAAGGGGACAGGCTGCTTTAGAGTAGCAAGCAGACTGAGTAGGAGCTGAGCAATCTTGTTAACTTCTCTAAAGTTCTTTTTGTTTTTCTTTTCCCCAATGTCCATGTTTACCACAGTAATAACAACTGCTGCCCTCTCTCTTAGGACATTTACGTTTCTGTTGATTCTCTGCGTTGACCTTAAAGGATGCTGCTGCAATTTCTACTCTTGCCTTGACATCAGAGTCTCTTTCCCATGCAGCTAACCTCTCCAAGTTGTTTTGTATGGTTCTAGTGGACCATGTGAAGTCTAAGAAAGGCAATGCTTTTCTATGTTCTGACAAAAGACCATCACACCATGTGCAAGCTAAGGGGCCATTATCATTTAACACCTTCTCTGAAGTGTCCGCTATTCCACTGTATGCAGCAGCTGACTGACAAAATCTTTCTGTGTACTGACTAACAGTTTCATTCTTCTTCTGTACACTACTAGTTATCTTTGACCAGTCCACTTTTGGTCCAACCATGCTTTTTAACACTCTCATAACTCCCTCTCTCAAGTCATCTTTTCTGGCATTTTGAAACTCAAAATAGTTTACAGCATTTTCAAAATCACTGAATTCTGACTCAGTCAAGATCTGTGATATTAGCTGGGTGACTTCAGCTAGAGACATATCGTAGAGCCGCATCTTTCTGGACAATTCTCTCCTAAACTCAGAAAAATTTCTTTGCACTGATGGCAAATTTTCAGCGATTCTCTCGATTTCTTTAGGACCTAAAGATAATTTGACTGCTTGTAGCTGCAGTATGGGGGTTACAGATTGAACAGAGTCAATCCCTTTTGCCCTAGTCTGAGCCTTTTGTCTTGCTCCACACACTTCAAATGCATTTACATCTTTATCAAACCAGAATTTCTAGTGTTTTCTAGTCTACAGAAAGACTGTAAATCAGGATAGCTTTCATCTGACTGTTGGTCTTCAGAGTCACATTTGGTTGAGGCCTGATTAGGGCTCACCTTTGTCTTGAAACAGGACACTTGAGTCTGCAATTGTTTGTTTTGTTCATTTAACTTATCAATACACCTAGTTTGTTCTTGTGCAATGGATGAGCTATATTCTCTATGGCAACAGATTATGCCTTTCATGTTTTTCTTTCTGATACATGCACCTAACACCTTCTTGCATTCTTCAATAGACCAAACTTTGTCTGGATCAATACCAAATTTCTTTGTCAAATCCAATCTAACTGACTCAGTCACTATGGAATCAATTTTCTCTCCTAACAATGACTTTTTTTATTTTTTTATAATTATGTTTATTGAATTTTCTTAAAATACAAATATAACAAGACATCAACCCAAAAAAAAAAAAAAAAACAGGATAGCTCAGATTTATATATAAAACAGGACCATACCATAATAAGGCAGATATACAAAAAGGAAAAAACAACAACATTTATATAATGTAAAACATGTATAAAATAACATTTCCAAAAGATGAAGAGAATGACAGAAAAAAAAAAAAAAATGTCCAGAAAGTTACAGTTACAATGTTCCTTGTAAAATAATAGGGCGAAGACAAGGTTCCAAAGCGTCCATATATGGGGTCCAGACTTTGTGAAACTGGCCTGTTTTCCCATGTAATACATAGGTAAGGCGCTCCAGGGGAATCAACTCAAAAATGATCTTGTGCCATCCTTTAAGGGATGGAGATTTATCACTGATCCAATTAAGTAAAATATTTTTCCTGGCAGCAAAGGATAGAATATTATACAATTTCTTATTAGCAGATGAAGTAATGCATCTATTAGGTATACCCAACAAAAGTGAGACTGGGTCAAAATCTAATTGAATATTAAATATCCTTTCCATCTCCCCTAGCACCAGGGACCAATACCTTTGCAGTCTGCTACATGACCACATACAATGTGTTAAAGTACCTATTTCAATTTTGCATTTTAAACACATAGGCGATAAAGAGGAGTTGAAAAAATGTCTGCGGTTAGGGGAAATATGGAGTCTATGAATGATTTTTAATTGTATTTCTCTTATTCGTGTACAAACAGATATTTTTTTTGCATTAGACCAAATGGCTTCCCATGTTTCATCGTCAATGTCAGTAGCTAACTCTTCTTCCCATTTAGTTTTAATACTCTGTGTATCAGCAGAAGAGATTGAGCACACTGAACCATAAATCCTACCCAGAGACATTTTTCCTGATGATAAAAATAATAACCTTTCAGTAGAAGAACTTTCACAACTTCTAACCAGTGTTGTGTTGTTAGTTATATAATGTCTCAATTGGAGGAAACGAAAAAAATCTAATTTGGACAAATGATACTTCTGAGTTAACTCCTCAAATGACATTAATTTATTGTCTGAAAAAATATCCCCAAGCTTACTAAGTCCCAAACAACGCCATCATTTAAAACCATCATCCAAAATTCCTGGGGTGAAATCAGGATTGTTTAGTATTGGGGTAAAGAAAGAAGTCAATTTAGATCTACCTTCAAGCCTACATACTGATCTCCATGCTTTCAGAGTATTTACTATAATTGGATTGTCATATATCTCTTTTATTTTTTGAAAACTCTTAACAAAAAGAAAAGCTCTTAATGGAAATTGTGAAAAGGAAGATTCGATATCCAACCAAGTAGAGGAAGAATCATTCCTGACCCACTCTGCAATGTATTTCAGATGAGAACTTAACTGATACTTCCTGATATTTGGAAAATCCAATCCCCCCATCGAACTTGGCAGATAGAGTACTGACATTTTTAATCTAGGCTTACGTTTACTCCATATAAAGGAAGTTAGCCAGCTATTCAGGCCCTTTAATGTCTTATTTGAAAATAGTATAGGAACCATTCGAATAGGGTATAATAGTTTTGGTAGAACAATCATCTTTACAAGTGCTATCCGACCTAGCCAAGAAGCTGGCAAGGAATTCCAGCGTTCTAAGTCTAGACGTATTTTCTCAAATAAAGGAACAAAATTAGATTCATACATTTGCTTCAAGGACGAAGAGATAGAAATACCTAGATAGATAAAACCTAGAGGCGACCACTTAAAAGGAAAACCAGGTGTAATATTAGGTATGGAAATGAGAGTGCCTAATGGCATAGCTTCAGATTTATCTAAATTAATTTTATAACCAGAAAAGGTACTATACTTGTTAATCAACTCGATCAGAGCAGGAACTGACTTCTCGGGCTCAGATAAAAACAGCAATACATCATCAGCATACAGCGCAATCTTGTGATGTTTATGTCCTATCTGCAAACGGTCAAACGCCTTCTCTGCATCCAAAGAAAGCACTAGCCCATCTATGGATTTCCCTTTAAAGGCATAGATAATGTTTAAAAGGCGTCTTATATTGTCAGATGAATTCCTACCCTGTGTAAATCCTGTTTGATCGATCCCAATTATTGTAGGAAGAGTTTTTTCAAGGCGCATTGCTAAAATTTTAGAAAGCAATTTCCGGTCCACGTTCAGTAATGCTATTGGCCTATAAGAAGAACATACATCTGGACTTTTACCTTTCTTTAATATAAGCGTGATATTAGCTTCTCTAAGGGTCTTTGGTAATTCTTTAACCACAAACGAATAATTAAACATATTAAGCAATGGGTCTACAAGCAGCTCTTGAAACTCCTTAAAGAACTCTCCGCAAAACCCATCTGGTCCAGGTGATTTACCATTCTTTAGAACATTAATAGCATTAATAACCTCCTGTCTAGTAATAGGTCCATTGAGGGAGTCTTTTTGTGTAGCTGAAATTGTTGGAAGATTAATCTCAGAAAAAGTCAACCATTTGCTTGAGATGGTCATCTGTTTTCTCAGAAGAATATAAGTTCATATAAAAATCTTTAAACGAGTTATTAATATTCTTATTATCGTGGAAAATATTATCATCTGAGACAATAGTAGCGATAAGGTGAGATGCAGCACGTTGTTTTGCAATATATGCTAGAAATCTCCCAGGTTTGTCTCCATGCTCATAAAATCTTTGTTTTGAGTATCTTATTTTCTTCTCTGCTTCCACAGTAAGAAGACAGTCTAAAGATGCTCTAACTGCCTGCAACTCTTTCAATAAATCTGCTGATGGAGATCTGTTATACAGTTTTTCTTTAACCAATAACTGAGCCTCCAAAGCCCTGTGATTCATCATTCTTTGCCGCTTTCTAGAGGAAGAGTATGAAATGATTTGCCCCCTTGCATAAGCTTTACAAGTTTCCCACAATAAAGATGGATTATCTGTGGATAGAGAATTAATAGATAGAAAGGATTTAAATTCAGAAGAGAAGTAACCTGAAAATGCGCTATAGAACAGTCCACTGTATTCCTGAATCGAAGCTCCATAGTGACACTGGCATGATCTGACAGTAAAATGCTTTCAATATTACATGATAGTACTAAGTGTAGATCTGTTTTTGGCATAAAAAAGTAGTCTAATCTGGACTGACACTTATAGGAGGTAGAAAAAAAAAAGTTCTCCAGACATCAACAAAACCAAGATCTTTACAAATATTCTGCAGGGATCTCGCCTGAGCAGTTAGAGACGCAGAGCTATGTGGGTGTCTATCTACAAGAGGATTCATTACACAATTAAAATCTCCACCCACAATTGTTAAATCTGCTGACCTGGCACTCAATTCCAGAAACACTTTAGTAATAAAGTCAGATGGATGAGCCGGGGGGTAATACATATTTAGTATGAGAATAGTTTTACCTTGCAACAAGCCTACAACAATAACATAACGACCGCCCCTATCTTTAATACAGTTTACAATTTTGAACGGTAAATTACGTTTAATGAGAATGGCAACACCTCTACTTCTAGTTGTAAAAGAAGAAAAATATACCTGCCCAAAACCACCCTGTTGTAATTTCAAATGTTCTGCATCACTTAGATGAGTCTCTTGTAAAAGAGCAATTTCTATATTTCCTTTTTTCAAAAAAGCAAGTATCTTTCTCCGCTTTATAGGATTATGGATACCTCGAATATTCCAAGTGCAAATCCTAAGCACTTTAGACATTCAATATTGTACAGGCAATCAGTGCAAACATAATACAGAAGATTTTAGAGTATAATCCTGTAAGGGAACCTTTAGGAAATCTGAGCCTCAAACAAAAATTAACTAAAATCAAAACAGAAAACTATCCCAGGGAACAAACCTGCCAAACATGCAGGAAGAACTGTTTTTACTCTTTTCTTCTGCAGGCAACTGCCTACTCCCCCAAACACCACTCACATCTCTGAACATAGGGTAAACACAAACCTCACCCCGCTCTCAGTAACATGATACATCTTCCCTCAGCATGTTATTTTGTTGAAATACCTAGCCTAACTGTCCGCGAAAGCTCACCAAATAATCCCAGGCTGTCAACGAACTCAGTTGCGTCATCTGAAGAGGCAAATCGCTTCACTGTCCCGTTGATGGTCAGCCTCAGAGTTGCAGGATACAGCAGGGCATACTCAATCTTCATCTTCTGCAGTCGTCGTTTGACATCGTCGAAAGCCTTGCGTTTCTTTATCACCATCGCAGAGTAATCGTTGAAGAACGAAATTCTCGGTCCTGCGTCAGTGCTCCTTTCGGGATCCATGCCAACACGACGAGCTGCATCCAACACTCGCTGTTTGTCCGTAAAGTTATGAAACTTTATGATGACAGGTCTGGGTCTCTGCTTAGGTCTTGGTAATGGCGCTAAAGCGCGATGAGCACGATCAAGCTTAATCCGTCCAGCCTTCGTTGCAATCTTTAAATAATCAGGCAACCACCTTTCAAAGAAGTGCACCGGATCGCTTCCTTCCGCACCCTCCTGAAGACCGATAAGACGCAAATTACACCTACGCCCGCGATTCTCCAGATCGTCGATGTGCGCTGACATTTCGTTCATTTTTTTATGGAGATCAGCCATGGTGGCCTGCAGAGATTCCGTTGAATTTTCCACACCAGCTAGTCGTTCCTCCGCCTGGCCCACTCTCTCCACCAAGGCTTGGAACTGAACGGTTTGATCATTTATCGCGGCTAGGACAGTATTCACTTTCTCATCTGTTACCTTCGTAATGTTTTCAGTTAATTTATCCAGAGCTTGAGCAAAGTTAGAGTTGGAACTTTCCTCCTCACGACTCATGCTCGCGTCGCTCATATCAGCACCCTGCTCGCCACCGCTGATAGTAGAACTTTTCGGCACATTCTTCTTAGCTTTCGGCATTCTGTCAGATCCTTTTGAAAAATATTGATCTAAAGACATGGCACAAAAACCATTTAAGCTCGTAGAATGATTCCGCTGAGTGAAAATATTAATTAATCGAATATTTGAACTAATGTCCCGAGAGCTCGCCAAAAGACGTGTTCACTCTACGACGCCATCTTTCGTCCCCCCCCCTAACAATGACTTGAACTCACTGTCTGTCCATAAAGGGCTAGCTAGTCCATTTTTCTCAGTTGATGGAACTAGCCTAGCATTTCTTCTAACCATTTTGTGGATTTCTTTTGTTACCACACAATCAAAAAATAAACTTCTCTGATCAACAGAGGGTATACTTGTTAACACAGATCAAATCTTGTTAAACTTCCTTGTTACCAACACATCACAAACTATTAGCATGTTACGCTAATCTTCCCTAAAAGAAAAATGCAAAGGATCTTTCACCTTCATAACTTTTACAGGATAAACACATCCCTGTTTGAACAGAGGTTCACCAATATTAACACGTAATGTTAACCTTCCCTAACTTTAGAGGATACCTTCTCTAGCAATGTAGAGGCTATACTTTCATCTTTAAAATAAACTTTTAAAGGGTAACTTTGTTAGCCAAACACTGCAGCTGTCTGATAACTGTTCTCTGACGGCGCAGAGATTTGTACTGGTCTTCAGTGGTTCTTTGAATAGAGTGAAACTAACCAAATCGTTGTTTGAATGAAAAGATTCAGTCTGGAAAACTCAGTCAGCTTTGTTGAGGTCCAGTTGAGATTCAGTTCTGGAACTCAGTCAGAAAGTTCATTCTTTGTTGAGATCTTTGTTGAGCTTGAGGTTTTCAAGATTCCGTCTGGAACTCAGTCAGAAAGTTGAATTCTTGTTGAGGTTTGAAGTTTCAGGATTCAGGTGAAGTTAATTCTATCTGGAATGCAGTCAGATCTTTGAGCTTGAATTCCAATCTGGATTCAGGTGAAGTTAATTCTATCCGGGTCACGGCACCATCTGTTGTGAATCTTTTTCCTTGTAGAAAAGTTAGAAGCTTAGACCAGGAGACGGAGGAAGTTTTTCCAAGCAGAAGTTCTTTATTGCTTGTCGTTGCTGCAGTCATTCCAACATAGTCTAACTAAGGGAACTTTACATTGTAGTTTATATACATTTCAAGGGGGAGGGATTACATATAGGTGGAGACTTCTCTGAAACAAAGCAAATGTAAAAAAGGTATGCAGATTTTGGAACCTGCTCAGCATGAGACACGAGAACAGGAAAGGCATAGACTTCTCGTACTGAGATGAGAACTCCAAGACAAACGGTCTCAGTAATAAAATAGCAGGTGTTCAAACTTGCTCAGCATGAGTTTCACCCGGTGAGACACAAGCGGGACAGTCAGGAATATCCCGCTGGGAACTCCTACCGTTTGCAGAGATTTCCTGGTCTCATCATTTATAAAATTTCTCAATATAAAATAATATAGTATTGGAAGTCTAAATTAAACATTTAAAAAAAATTTGTAATCCTACACATGTAAAATGAAGGACAGGAGTCAGCCCGTTACCGGAAATTCCCTAGCCCTGATCTCATCAGCATGTAAGTGTAACTCAGAGCCTTGAGATGCTAATCCAATCAGCCTGATTAGATCACTCAAACCTTAACATTATCATAGAGACAAAAGCCCAGCTGTTCTTGAGAAGTAACAAAAGGTTAATGTCATCATCTATGCCTCTACTGTTGAACCTATATTAAACATTTAATAAATTTGTAACACTACACTATAATAAACAATATTTTAGTAACTTTGCTAGCACAGTATCTTTGTGTGAACATTTAACTTTTGGAATTGCATTAAAAATAGATGGCATGCTTAAAGTTATATTATGCGTTTAGGACTCTTGTTCTAAAATGGCAGCATATGCCGCATCAGTTGTCATAAGAAAAACTTTCTCTGTAATATACTGTATCTCACTAAATTATATAGTTATAGTCCTAACGATAACTATAAACTCAAAACTAAAAATACAAATCTCAAGCTATTGGGACAAATCAGTTTTTTCAAATGAACACGCATCATATATTTTGTATACATTTGCAATATTTACTGTAAGAAGATTAGAATGAACAAATATTGAACCATAATTGAAGGAAAACTACTGTGACTGAAATATTCAACCAAATACAGTAAGAGTCGGTCAACATATTCTAATCCGAATTTCTGCTCAGTTCGACTTGTATCGTATACATGGGAAAGAATATGGTTAAAGAAAGAGCAGCACAGGTCTCATCAGAGGCTAATGTTCTCCTTGGCCTTCCTTCCCCTCCTTTTCCTCATTCACCTCTTCTCACTTGTATCGTTGTCCAATTTGAACACTTTCTACGTGGTATTCAAAGCTAAAGAACTTGTTTGTAGCCACTTTTATACATCTTAAGATTCTAACATTTGCATTTTGCTTACTAGTTTTCACATGGTGATAATTGACCTGGGCTCAGGTTGTTTTAATAATTATTGAATGTAGTACTTCCTATGAGCACATGGTGTATAATTCTGAATTTCTGTTTATAGTGGGGAAAAAAAACACAAATATTGTTTTGTGAAAATAGCCTTCCCTTTAGAATGCTTGCACAGCACAACCCATTCCTTTGGCCAAATAATTAAAAACCGTTTCACTAATTTGCATGCTTTCCTTCCTATTCCAAACTATTCTTGGATCAAGGGCACAAAGAAGTACCCACAGTCTGCTCTTGAACAGACAGTGGAGTCTATGGGAGCTCACCTGAGTGCATACACCTCTCGGGAACACACTGCTTACTACATGAAGACCCTTGCCAAGGACTTGCCTAAAGGTTAGAGAACAAACAACGGAACTATTAAAATAGACCCATTTCTCAAACGGACGCAGTTTATTTATACTAATGTATATTAAGATCTAAAATGGTATTTTAAGATCTTATTAATGATGTCTCTTTATTGTGTTCCCTCTAGCGGTGGAGCTGTTGGCAGAAGTAGTGCAGAGCTCATCTTTGAGTGAGGCTGAGATGGAGCAGCAGAGGAGTGTGGTGCTAAGAGAGCTGGAAGAGGTGGAAGGTAGCTTGCAGGATGTTTGCCTGGATCTGCTTCATGCTACTGCTTTCCAGGGTACTCCTCTGGGCCATAGTGTTCTTGGTCCCTCTGTCAATGCCAGGTATGCACACACCCTCCAGGATTCAAGATATTGTATTTCATGTTTCAAATGCTTGACTGTGTGTCATTCAGATTGAAAGACGTCATGTAAATACCTCAGTCGATTGGATTGAGTTTGATTAATTTGATCGGATTGAAAGGTGTGTGTGTGTGTGTGTTAGAGATGCGCGGTTGGCGGTTACAGCCGCGGACTCCGCGGATAAACCGCGGATCGGGCGGATGACGTGACTAAAAAAATATATTTTAATTAAATTCGGGCGGGTGGCGGGCGGTTGAACCAAATTATGTGCCAAAATGCGTTTTCTATTAGGCTACAATGAAAATATTGTACAGTAGCCTATCAGATAAGGTCAGTGTGAAGAGGTTCAGTGTGTGTGGAAGGAAGAAGACAGGGTCGGCGTGACTGGGACTCGCGTTTATTCAGAAAAACAAAAAGAAACGAGGCGCACAGTAGCGCATTCGCCGCCATAAACAAAACACGCGATCCAACACTTGTTTCTCAGTCTCGGTTGCAGTAGCCGCGTGCGAAGTCCCAGTCCAACTCTCTCTTTCGCTCTCTCATTGCCGCCGGTTATATGCGGTCTCTCCACGCCCCAATAGTTGCAATCAGACACAGGTGTTCATCATCTGCACTTGACCTACTTACTCACCGCACGGCTCCGTCCTTTCTCTCCCGCTACAGACTTCGCAAAATCAAGCCCCCTCGCCACAGTCAGGTTTGCCGAAGTGCGTTTAATTTATTTATTTTTGTCCCTGCGTGCCGATCGGAGACGGAGTTCACTGCTGATATTCTGAGAGCTTTCTAGTCTCGCGGCTGTCATCAGCAGCGCCTTGTATCGCCCAATCAGCAGATGGCGGGCGGGTGCGTTTTTGAAAATAGGTAAAAAACGTTGGTGCGGATGGATGGCGGACAGATGATGAGTTTTGTGATGCGGTTGCGGATGAAATAATAGGCCATCCGCGCATCTCTAGTGTGTGTGTGTAGACCTGAAATAATCCAATCAATAAGAAAAAAAACCTGAGCATGGAAATGCTTGAATACGACTATCTTCTTAATTGGTTTGAAAAATACCTTGAGCACATGCGCAGTGCTGTGATGCGTATATGTTTACAAGAGCCCTCTTATAAGATCTGTTTACATACGTTTGACTTTTTACAAACATGCATGTTTATTTACGCGTTACGAATTGGTCAGAGGAGACTGATTATTTCCAAAATATTTGCAAAAAATCTCTTCTGACATATTTGTCAGCTTTCCTTTAAGGCATGTCATCAAGGTCAAAAAATGATCATGCTCGCAGTAGCTGAGGTGACATTTCTCCGGTTCTCAATGCAGTGACTGGGGCACTGCGCTGAAGTTTTGTTCGAAATACAGAAATGCACACGCAAATGAAATGTGAAACTGCAAAGTTTAGGGTTCATATAAACAAAACTTTTAGTATCTGAAATCGAATTGGATTAATTCAGATTGATGAAAATAAGTGCATGTAAATAGGGTTGTCAAACGTACTGGTACCAGTCGGTACTTAAAAATAAAAGTGATAAATGCTGCATTCAAATACTGTCATTCGTGTTTGTTTGAGTATCTGAGTATCTAAGATTTCTATTTACAGCATGATTTTTACAAGCGTTGAGCTTTGTAGCCAATCACAATCCTGCACGATTAATCGCAGTTTCCATGTAATCGCACTTAAAGGTGCAGTGTGTGATTTTTAGCGGCATCTAGTGGTGAGGCTATGAATTGCAACCAACAAAAGTTACGGTGACCGACAGGAAAATATGTCATAGTCTGAGACAGCAGAGAGCAGCCAGTTCAGCAATGAGGTTTCTTTACAAGGATAAATTAAGAAATTATGTTTACTTAATTATTCAGTAAAACTATGTTATTGCGAATATTATTGTTACTTGTTCATCATTTTGTCAGTGTTTTATTCGCTGAACTAAGCTTGCTTCCTTGCACGAAGGGCAACATAGTAACGAAACGTGTTTGTCCGTTTAGGGCTACTGTAGAAACATGTCGGCGCATTTCAATGTAAGGGGAGCCGCCGTGTATGTAGATAGAAACTGCTCATTCTAAGGTAATACAAATATAACGGTTCATTAAGTAAGGTCTTTATACACCACTGAAAACTTATTTTTCAAGGTAGTGACGAAACGCGCTCTTTAGCACTGTTGGATCGCTGTCGGCTACGGTAGAAACATGACGAGACAATATGTTGACCTCCATAGAAGGGGGTGCCCGCGGTTATGGAGATATAAATGTCTCATTCTAAGGTAATAAAAACATAACGATTCATTATTCAAGGTCTTTATACACCACTGAAAACATTGTTATGGATCTTATATTGTATTTCTGTCAACAGATCCTCAGAAATATTGCACATTGCACCTTTAAATCGAGATGGCTTATTGCGATTTTGAAGTCGCAAAGGCTGCGATTATTTTGTATGCGCAGCTTGTCATTGACGTACGGCTCTGTAACCGCTGCTCCATCTGAAAGCACTGTGAATTTGAATCGCTTATAATGTGAATTTGAAAAAACAGAAACATGAGAAGCATTTAATAACCTCTTGTCCAACAAAAGACAATATTTAATAACATGCTTTTACTCCAAACTCACTTCATAACGACAGTTGAGCATCCTTCTGTGAGATGATGTGGCTTCTTACACAGAATAAGGCAGTTGTGTTTATTGGTCATGTTTGATCAATCAAAGCATTTCAATCTCCTGTTTATTCCAAGGGGGTAATCCATCAGCCGGAAACTGAAGCCTCGCGGGGGCCGCCATTGTAGCAGAACTTCACCTGCTGTTAGCATTCCATTGACTCCCATTCATTTTGGCGTCACTTTGACAGCGAATAACTTCACATCTGAGGCGTCCAAAGACTTCATTTGTCCATTATTTATGTCTAAAGAAACACGACAATGTATAAAAGGCTCCATTACTTTGTATCTTACGTTATGGCCCCGTAGAAGCCGTTTTTGTAAAAATAGGCTAACGATTGCGTCATAACCACGCGACTTTGTCGCACAATAGATAAATTACCGTATAGACAGGAGGAGAAGCTCGCAGGCAATCTTTTACTGTCTATGAGGCAATCGGGGGGACATAGAGGCATAAAGTCAAGGGAGAAGCCCATAGATAGAGAGTCCATAAAAGCAACGGGACAAAATATTTCAACAATGTTTTTGAGGAATTAGGTGATTCAGATTTGTCTTGGCACAGCTACTAGAAGATTTACAACTGTCAGACTGTCGTAAAGCTCAGTTTGAGCCTGCGCAGTACGCTCAGCCATCAGGAAGTGAGTGCTTTAATCGGGCTTCAGTTTTCTCCGTTGAAATCAAGGGGGTTGCTATGTCCATCTCTTACTGTCTATGGTTTATTCAGCTACAGCGATAGGGATTTCCTGGAATGTTGGGCATCATCTACTTCTGTGGTGGGGCATATTTGGCATGTCTGCACGAGAGCGCCCTCTGGTGTTCAGATGGAGCAGCACTTACTACCGATCAGCCGCACTGCACTGACAAGCTGTGCATAAAATAATCGCAGCCTTTGCCAAATCGTGTGCGGTTTCAGTCCAATTAATTGTGCAGCCCTAACTTGTAAACATACCCAATGAAACATGTTCCTAAAGGTAATAATGTTTTTTTTTTTGCTCTGAATTTTCAAGGACACTGACTCGTAATGATTTGGTGGAATACATCAATAGCCATTATAAAGCTCCTCGCATGGTCCTGGCTACAGCTGGAGGTACTGCTCTTGAACTATTATCAAACTGGTCATGGAGTAGTGTTATATATAAAAGCCACAGACAGCAAAGTTTATCGCTTAAATGCTGTCTTTCTGTTCCGCTGTAGGAGTGAACCATGATGACCTTGTGGCTCTGGCTGAGCAGCATTTCAGTGGTGTTTCTTTTGAATATGAGGGTGATGCTGTACCTGTTCTGTCCCCATGCCGTTTCACTGGGAGTGAGGTATGAATTGTGTGTATACTTGAGAGGGTCTAATTTTCTTGCCATTACTTGACTTGCCGTTGTTCTGATCCTGTCTTGCTTTCAGATTCGTATGCGTGATGATGCGATGCCCCTAGCACATGTTGCTATTGCTGTAGAGGGAGCTGGAGCTGCAAGTCCTGATATTGTGCCACTCATGGTTGCCAATTCCATTATTGGTAGCTATGATATCACATTTGGAGGTGGCAAGGTTAGTTTATTACATTGGTTAAATTTTCGATCTCCTTTTTTTTTTTGCATGTATGGAGTATAAGTGGGAATCTAGGTACCTTTCGATTGGATTCTGATTAAGTTAAGGGATTCTTGATTCCTCTTGCTATCTTTTGCAAGATGGCTCCTGGAAAATTCTAGTATGAGAGACTTTCTTTCTGTTTTAATGAAATGCAGCATAGAGGAACCTTAAACTTGGCCATTGTAAATCAGTTTGTCTCTCGATTTCTTCATGCACAGGAATGATAAACTATTATAACATGAAATTATTTTCATGTTGTTTTGATCACTGATTATTTTCATGCCGTTATACTATTTTGTCTAAATAGAAAAAATGAATAAAAATAATAAGGTTAACTAAAATTAAAAAAATATGACATGCTACCAGTGAAGTTGGGCATCACAACATTATAGTGTACAATATGGTAAAAATAGGGTAAATTAACATAATCAATTAAATATCCAGTAATGACCAATGTATGTTCAATATCAATACATTGTATTGTTATTGGCAACATGGAAAATAACTGATATGGTACCAATATAAAAGCCTGAGCTTTCAAATACTGTCAATTACATCATGAAATTGGCTCCATTCAATGTCCATAACTTGTTAGTCAACTAGAAAATGTAACTTGAGCGAAGCATTTTGCTGAATATATTCAATATACTTTTACTTGACTTGTTAGTGATGTCTTATTTATATTGTCATGAAAACAGGTTTTTAATGCAGACACCTTTTATATTCTTTTATAATAGTATTTGTAATAATGCCGGGCATAAACAATGGTACTCATTTTTAATTGTAAATTAGCTAAGCATGGTACAAATTGTAATTTATCAAGTAAAGTTGTGGTTGCATTATGATCATGAAATAATCTTTATTTGTATGTTGTATACAGCACTTAAGCAGTCGTCTAGCTCGGCTGGCTGCAGAGCTGAACCTGTGTCACAGTTTCCAGGCTTTCCACTCCTCATACAGTGACACTGGACTGCTGGGTATTTATTTTGTTACAGACAAACATAAAATAGAGGACATGATGCATTGGGCTCAGAATGCCTGGTAAGTCACTGGCATGCCTTCAGCTATTCCTGACAATACAATTGTCATCTGATGTGTTATAGTTATAGTGAGGTGATTAATACGTGCTGTTGATGTTTCTGTATTACAGGATGAATTTGTGCACCACAGTGACTGAGAGTGATGTGGCTCGAGCCAAAAATGCTTTGAAAGCTAGCTTAGTGGGACAACTCAATGGTAATAAACTCAAACATACTCATCATTACCCATACACAGTCTATACATTCTCTCTCTTTGCATCAAATATATGTATTTAGCACAGATTCAGTTGTATTTTAGTGTGGGTATCTGCAGGTTGGAGTAATGAGCGTGATGGTATGGAGAAATGTCTTTTATCATTGGTCTTAAAAGCTGTCTGTCAGGGTGTGGGGTAGGGTTAGGGGTTCGTTTCTGTTGTAGCAATTTACTTTTTGAAATTTACAGTGAATGTAGCCAATTTGATAAACTCCTAAGTAGTGCTGAGTTATTTGCTGTGTTGTTTTCATAATTTATGAAGTATTTTTTTGTACTACATACTGCAATATGTCAAATACATCGTACAGCTCAGATAGGCTAGTCCTGTATCATATGTCATTTGAAAGGTCTCAGTACAAGCATAATTGTTTCGGGCTTTTTACTAAACTTGAGCGAGGTTTTGTACAAGAAGCCCCTCAAGAGACCCATTTGTAAATCTTATATGGATGCTTAATTTAAGACACATTTTCACTCGTATCTTCATGAAACATACATCGATCATGAAAAACGACACATTGTTATTTACAGCAGGAGCTCACGATTAAAAAGAGCCCAATATATCAATATATTATACTCAATATATATACTCAATATATTCCATCAATCAGATCTAAAGATATTCCTCATGGCGTTCTAACACAAAAAAATACCACAGACACACCTAGCCAAGTATATACTGATGAAGCACTGCATTTGTTTTTTGCTTAAAAATTCATGAAGCATGCACAGATTGTAGAAAATTGCACAACATTATTTTCAGCAACATCCATCACTCGGATCTAAAGAAATTCCTAATGGAGTTGTAACACACGAACCCCCACAGGCGGAACATAGAGGCTTGTATATAGATGGAGCACTGATGTCGCTTTTTCACTCATAACTCAATGAAGCATGCATAAATTGTGGAAAATGGCACATCATTATTTACAGCAGATTGTTAAGACCGGGTTCCCACGGGTCCTTGAAAGTTTGTGAATCTGAAATATTTTTTCAAGGCCCTGGAAAGTTTTTGAAAATATACATTCATAGATACAGGTCCTTGAAAGTGCTTGAATTTATTTTGTGCAATAAGTTTTCTGGAAAAAAGGCCATTTTATTCCCACCGGTCCGCTAATGTGTTATTTCGCCAACACGTCTTGGCTTGTGCATAATAGCTTGCTTGATTTACCTTAGTTACGCGCATTTATGCATTACGTTAAGTGTTTCCCGCGTGAGGTGATCTGTGTTGTACGTTGCCATGACTTCACGCACGCACGAAACTTCTACGATGGTACCTCAACATTTCGCACACACCGTGAAACATTGCAAAAATAGGCTGGAACCGCTGAAACGTGATGCCTGGAAAATGCAAGTTTCAAGATATTTGGAATGTTTTATAATGATCTGCATATCATGTTGTGATATGTTTTCAGTGCTGACACCAAACCCAAATACAGGTGCTGGTCATATAATTAGAATATCATCAAAAAGTTTATTTCAGTAATTCTGTTCAAAAAGTGAAATTTGGATATTATATTCATTCATTACACACAGACTGATATATTTCAAATGTTTATTTCATTTAATTGTGATGATTAAAACTGACAACTAATGAAAATCCCAAATTCAGTATCTCCGAAAATTAGAATACTAAAGACCAATACAAAAAAGGATTTTTAGAAATGTTGGCCAACTGAAAAGTATGAACATGAAAAGTATGAGCATGTACAGCACTCAATACTTAGTTGGGGCTCCTTTTGCCTGAATTACTGCAGCAATGCGGCGTGGAGTCGATCAGTCTGTGGCACTGCTCAGGTGTTATGAGAGCCCAGGTTGCTCTGATAGTGGCTTTCAGCTCTTCTGCATTGTTGGGTCTGGCGTAGCGCATCTTCCTCTTCACAATACCCCATAGATTTTCTATAGGGTTAAGGTCAGGCAAGTTTGCTGGCCAATTAAGGATACCATGTTCCTTAAACCAGGTACTGGTAGCTTTGGCACTGTGTGCAGGTGCCAAGTCCTGTTGGAAAATGAAATCTGCATCTCAGTAAAGTTGGTCAGCAGCAGGAAGCATGAAGTGCTCTAAAACTTCCTGGTAGACGGCTGCGTTGACCTTGGACCTCAGAAAACACAGTGGACCAACACCAGCAGGTGACATGGCACCCCAAACCATCACTGACTGTGGAAACTTTACACTGGACTTCAAGCAACATGGATTCTGTGCCTCTCCTCTCTTCCTCCAGACTCTGGGACCTTTATTTCCAAAGGAAATGCAAAATTTACTTTCATCAGAGAACATAACTTTGGACCACTCAGCAGCAGTCCAGTCCTTTTTGTCTTTAGCCCAGGCGAGACGCTTCTTACACGCTGTGTCTTGTTCAAGAGTGGCTTGACACAAGGAATGCGACAGCTGAAACCCATGTCTTGCATATGTCTGTGCGTGGTGGTTCTTGAAGCACTGACTCCAGCTGCAGTCCACTCTTTGTGAATCTCCCCCACATTTTTGAATGGGTTTTGTTTCACAATCCTCTCCAGGGTGCGGTTATCCCTATTGCTTGTACACCTTTTTTTCTACCACATCTTTTCCTTCCCTTCACCTCTCTATTAATGTGCTTGGACACAGAGCTCTGTGAACAGCCAGCCTCCTTAGCAATGACCTTTTGTGTCTTGCCCCCCTTGTGCAAGATGTCAATGGTCATCTTTTGGACAGCTGTCAAGTCAGCAGTCTTCCCCATGATTGTGTAGCCTACAGAACTAGACTGAGAGACCATTTAAAGGCCTTTGCAGGTGTTTTGAGTTAATTAGCTGATTAGAGTGTGGCACCAGGGGCCTCATGTACAAAGACTTGCGTTGAATTCATACTAAAACATTGCGTAAGGACAAAGCTGTAAATGTGCGTACGCACAAAAAAAAGCAGATGTATGAATCTCTGCGTACAAAGGATCCCACGCATATTCTCTTTGTACATCCCAATTAACGTAAAATTGAGCGCACATGCACGAGCACAACGGCCCACCCAGTCTCCTCCCCCAATTAAATTAATTTAAATATGGTAATTAGTCCATTTTGGCAAAAGAATTTTCCCCTACAAGAACATGGCTAAAGCAAGCAAGAAGAGAAATTTCACTGAAAATGTCTTCTATGTGAATATATAGTAAAGTGTAATTTATTCCTGTGATCAAAGCTGAATTTTCAGCATCATTTCTCCAGTCTTCAGTGTCACATGATCCTTCAGAAATCACTCTAATATGATGATTTGATGATCAAGAAACATTTAGGATTATTATCAGTGTTAAAAACAGCTGTGCTTCTGCTTCATATTTTCGTGGAAACCATGATATTTCAGGATTCTTTAATGAATAAAAACTTAAATCAAACAGATGTCAAAATCTTATAATCTTTTGTAACATTATAAATGCATTTACTGTCCCTTTTACTTGTCACTTCAATGTGTCCTTGCTGAATAAAAATATTACTTTCTTTTTTTATCTTTACTGACCGAATTAATGAAGTTTATTTTTTATTCCTAGTTAAGCCAACGGGTTGTATCAATTTGGACATGCTTTATATATGTTCTTAATTAATTGCATAATATAATATTTTTTAAAAACTCGTGTGACAATAATATGTCAAATAATTTATCAATTACAAATTATAAGCAATATCTGACAGCTGGTGGTGCGATAGAACAATTCGTAGTGTAATGTTTGCCACTTCACTTTATTGCCTCTATGAGTCGCCAACGGACAAAAATGATGACAAATATGCGTACGCCAGACATGAAGTTTACATGGAGGAACGCACATTCTTACGTTAATTTCACTGTTAGTACATCTGGCCGTAAACGTGAAAGCTGGCGTACGCTGTGTTTTTGTGCGTATGCAGTGTTGATACATGAGGCCCCAGGTGTCTTCAATATTGAACCTTTTCACAATATTCTAATTTTCTGAGATACTGATTTTGGGGTTTTCATTAGTTGTCAGTTATAATCATCAAAATTAAAAGGAATGGACACTTGAAATATATCAGTCTGTGTGTAATGAATGAATATAATATCCAAATTTCACTTTTTGAATGGAATTACTGAAATAAACTTTTTGATGATATTCTAATTATATGACCAGCACCTGTATGTTCAGTCAATAGCCCTATTCGGACTGTAATGGTTTCTTGGGCTCTAGCTTCCTATTTTTATAAATGAGAATTAAATAATAAAATGATACATTATTTTATTAAATAAAATTCGTATTCGTATTATTCCAAGCATATGACATTTTATTTACAGCAGACAGTCATGTGACTGACCACGTGAGCAGCGCATTCGTGTGTTCGTGGACTTACAAAACTCGCTCTACCACAGTCTATAAATCACCATCTGAATGCATGAGTTTTATCACTGAGGTGCCATGCATGATGCAAATTTATTTTTACAGACGTCCACAGCACATGAGAAACAATTAACGTCCAAATAGGGCTTGTACATTGTTTTCAATAAACATAAAACATTTGTGAGAATCTGTTGCCCAAATATTTTATGTAATGTTTAATTGCTTGTTAAGATAATGTAAACCCATGAGGCAAGACAAACTTAAAAGCATATTCATACATCTTAACCCTCTGGGGTCTAAGGTGTTTTCTGGGACCTGGAGATGTTCTGACATGCTCTGACATTTGTGCTTTTTTCAGTTGCTTATACAGGTCCTTCTCAAAAAATTAGCATATTGTGATAAAGTTAATTATTTTCCATAATGTAATGATAAAAATTAAACTTTCATATATTTTAGATTCATTGCACACCAACTGAAATATTTCAGGTCTTTTATTGTTTTAATACTGATGATTTTGGCATACAGCTCATGAAAACCTAAAATTCCTATCTCAAAAAATTAGCATATCATGAAAAGGTTCTCTAAACGAGCTATTAACCTAATCATCTGAATCAACTAATTAACTCTAAACACCTGCAAACGATTCCTGAGGCTTTTAAAAACTCCCAGCCTGTTTCATTACTCAAAACCGCAATCATGGGTAAGACTGCCGACCTGACTGCTGTCCAGAAGGCCATCAATGACACCCTCAAGCAAGAGGGTAAGACACAGAAAGAAATTTCTGAACAAATAGGCTGCTCCCAGAGTGCTGTATCAAGGCACCTCAGTGGGAAGTCTGTGGGAAGGAAAAAGTGTGGCAAAAAACGCTGCACAACGAGAAGAGGTGACCGGACCCGGAGGAAGATTGTGGAGAAGGACCGATTCCAGACCTTGGGGGACCTGCGGAAGCAGTGGACTGAGTCTGGAGTAGAAACATCCAGAGCCACCGTGCACAGGCATGTGCAGGAAATGGGCTACAGGTGCCGCATTCCCCAGGTCAAGCCTCTTTTGAACCAGAAACAGCGGCAGAAGCGCCTGACCTGGGCTACAGAGAAGCAGCACTGGACTGTTGCTCAGTGGTCCAAAGCACTTTTTTCGGATGAAAGCAAATTTTGCATGTCATTCGGAAATCAAGGTGCCAGAGTCTGGAGGAAGACTGGGGAGAAGGAAATGCCAGAATGCCTGAAGTCCAGTGTCAAGTACCCACAGTCAGTGATGGTCTGGGGTGCCATGTCAGCTGCTGGTGTTGGTCCACTGTGTTTTATCAAGGGCAGGGTCAATGCAGCTAGCTATCAGGAGATTTTGGAGCACTTAATGCTTCCATCTGATTTCATTTTTCAGCACGACCTGGCACCTGCTCACAGTGCCAAAACCACTGGTAAATGGTTTACTGACAATGGTATTACTGTGCTCAACTGGCCTGCCAACTCTCCTGACCTGAACCCCATAGAGAATCTGTGGGATATTGTGAAGAGAAAGTTAAGAGACGCAAGACCCAACACTCTGGATGAGCTTAAGGCCGCTATCGAAGCATCCTGGGCCTCCATAACACCTCAGCAGTGCCACAGGCTGATTGCCTCCATGCCACGCCGCATTGAAGCAGTCATTTCTGCAAAAGGATTCCCGACCAAGTATTGAGTGCATAACTGAACATAATTATTTGAAGGTTGACTTTTTTTGTATTAAAAACCCTTCTTTTATTGGTCGGATGAAATATGCTAATTTTTTGAGATAGGAATTTTGGGTTTTCATGAGCTGTATGCCAAAATCATCAGTATTAAAACAATAAAAGACCTGAAATATTTCAGGTGGTGTGCAATGAATCTAAAATATATGAAAGTTTAATTTTTATCATTACATTATGGAAAATAATTAACTTTATCACAATATGCTAATTTTTTGAGAAGGACCTGTAAACATATTAATGGCAAAGTTGTCATTACACTCTATTTAGCACAAACAGGGCTACCATAATATGTGAGCAACATGTATGTACATGTTTGTATTTTTGAGAGAATATTGTTTATGCATGGCTATTGAAAAAACTAAAACTTAAAGTTTCTTAAATAAGGCCACAAAACACATACTAAATATGTGTCCACAAGACTTTTGACTAATGGATGTTCTCGCCTAGAATTTTTGGTTCAAAATGATCTGAAAATCATCCTGCCCAATCATTCACATAAAACAATACATTGATTTAAATTTTGTAAAACACTTTTTGTTTGGAAAGGCAATATGCGAAATGGGCGTGACTCATGAATAATGCTCTTATTCACACCTGAGAAGACAAAAGACCTGCTTAATGAGCCTGTATAATGAGCCTTTCACACAAAGGTGTGTCACTGAGCCACAAGAAAGAATACAAGGACAAAAGAAAAAAAATATATATATATACTACAAAATTTATTCAGAATGGGAAACATCTAAAAAAATAGTATTTTTCCACTTGTATTTTTGCTTCCAAATTGTATAATATCCAAGGTGAACATTTCTAGTAATTGTGTAGTTAATTCTCATACTGTATTTTCAGAAAGTTTTGGATATGTATCCTCTCCCCAAATTTGTCACTAATAAAACACAATAAAAATAATTTGAAGAGAAGGTTTATATTGACCTTTTAAGATTTTGTTTACATCTACCGTGTAAATATATTCTTTGCTATTTTATTAAAAAGGTTACAATTACAGCAACAATTAAAATAACAATATTTCAAGTGTAATTTCTTTGTAAAAACTAAAGTATACATTTTATCACACGTATTTCAAAGTTAAGGATTTATTAGTTTGAATAAAGCCTACATTGAAACAAACTCTATAATAACATCTTAGTTGATTACTTTATTTTTGACAAAACAAACATAGCCTAATATATTTAACATTTGAGCAGAAATTGGTGTACAAAAGCTTATTTGATGTGGCAGTAGTCTATTTTACAGTAAACGCTTTATAATCTATATCCAAAACTAGTCAACGAAATGTTGTCTTTCATATTTCGTCTGTAATATCGTTTGTTGTTTTTATGATAGCCTATATTAGGGCATATAAATATTAATTTGCAGTGTAATACGTTGCTTATACAAAGACATTTTATTTCAACATATTTCAGTCGATTTTTACTCATCTCAGTATAGCAATATAGTTTGGTAAAAGCTGTTCAGTTCATTCTTTCACACACAGACGCGATTCATATTTAAACAGTCTTTTTGCGGTTTACATACAGTATATCGCGATTAGAACAATAATAAAAAAAACGTACTTATCAGATGGATCCGTTGCTCATCGAAATGAATTTAACCCTCTGGGGTCGAGAAACGGGCCGGCGCGTTTTGCTGTTTTTTTTTCCACATACCAGCAACATAGACTTAATATACTCCGTCATTTTTGGTCATATAAATACAATAAATACATGATTATAAACTATAGAGTGTCTTCTTTTTTTTGTGTACACTCACATTAACATCAAAACCGTGTGTTTTTGTAAAATAAAGAAAATAAACAGGGTGCGCTTTCAGCTCACTCTGTCTCCGCAAAAATCTTTCTGAAACAAGTCCGGAAAATGAACTGAAACTCAGCTAATACTTATTACACAAACATGAAACATATGTCTAAAGAAAGCTTTAAATGTATACTTTTAAATAAACCAATTCACATTTAAAACAAATATTCTCCTGAAATGTAATCTGTATGAAACTAAAGAGAAGTACAGTTTCTCCTGTCTCAGCTAATTATCGTTAATGTGTTCACACCCACTCGCAGAGCGCGCTATTCATAAGATAATTTGTTGAGGCGATCTATGCAAAATGGATAAACGCCCCCCAGGTAAATGCCTTAAAAGCAGCAAGTTCCATCACTAGATTCATTCATTTTCCTGCGCGTTTGGAAGATGGCACGCTACACCGGCGAAGAAGCTCTTCAGCTCGTCCTGGATAGTGACGACGACTTCACATTTTCCTCAGAAGAAGAGTGGGACTCCGATGACGAACGTTTGTATTTTGAAGAGCGACTTGATCCAGCCGTGGATACAATTTCGGATGAGTAAGTCTTTTAGTTTAACTTACATTAGTTGACAAGCTATTTTATATAAACATGTACATATTTTACAGGTTGGACTATTTTCAGACTTGCCATCCAGTATTGAAATTTAAAATATATCTTAATAGGCCGCTTTTAGTTACGTTTAAATTGTCTAGACTATGCTATATGCTGTATGATATGAAAAATTATATGTACAAAATATAATGTATGTTTAGATTATATTTTTGACTAGTGTTTATGCTGCATCATTTAACTATAGTGCTGCATCATTTGACTATAGTGTTTATGCTGCATAATTAAGTTGGCTTGTGAGAGCCAACTTACTGAAATCCTACTTAAACTTATTAAGTTGGCTTGTGAGAGCACTTATTAAGTTGGCTTGTGAGCGCCAACTTACTGAAATCCTACTTAAACTTATTAAGTTGGCTTGTGAGAGCCAACTTACTGAAATCCTATTTAAATTTATTAAGTTGGCTTGTGAGAGCCAACTTACTGAAATCCTATTTAAACTTATTAAGTTGTCTTGTGAGAGCCAACTTACTGATATTGTACTTAAACTTATTATTAGTGGTGCTTGCCAAAGGCAAAGCAACACTAGTGTTCTCTTGCATACTTATTAGTGTGAATGCTTCAAGCATTCACACTATTGAAATCCAAATCTTTATTATTATTCCGTATTCTTCCGTGGTCGCTTTCAACTCCTCTCTACTTTGTGCTACAAAAACCATTCAAGTATCAAAATGTTCAGCTTTTCAATGACTTGTGTGCTATTATTTTTCTTTTTTATACCTTTTATAATTTTTAAACTATTAAGCTTTTTGTGCATTTTTTTTAACATTTAAGTGCGGATGAGAGAGACTGTTCAGAGCTAGAGCACGTGATGTCATCTGCTAGAGTGAGCCAGCTTGAAAAATAATCGTAAAAAATAATTTTTAAATCGCTGGCCTGGCCACAATTTTAACTCTTCGGGCATGTAATTATACTTGAAACGTAGGTATTTTTGTTGTGGTTCCTCACGTGTGTTTAGTAAATCCCTCGGACTTATAATTTTTTTCTCTGTGTCCTTCCAAAGGACAAGAGTGACAGACAATCCTCCATTGGCAGCAATTATAAATTCAGGTCAAACTTTAGTGATCAGAGCATTACGGACCAGTTTTTCAACTCGCCAAAGTGGTCCCTTTTTTCAACTCTATCCACACAAAAAATACATCACATCGTTCACAAAGGCCTTGTCTCGCTCATGGTCAGGTCATTTCGCCGATACAATCTATAGTTTTGTCTCTAGGGAGGTTTGTTTGAGGCCAAGTATCAGCGATTTTGCCCTCTGTCTAAATAGGAAAGCTGATTGCACTGGTGATGTTGATTAGACAAGATCAAAGGGAGACACATAATTGCTCCTGTGTTCTGATTGGTGGACAGTCACTGAGCTCTTTTCTGAAGGAACTTTAATTACTACAGGTTTTTGTTGCATTTATGCTTCTCCTGTTCTCCCTCCCTCTTCCCTCCTCTTCTCCTCCTTCCATCCTCTACTCCTCCTGTCCTCCTCTTCTCCCCTCCTTTCCTAATCTCTTCTCCTTTCTACTCCTCCTTTTATCCTCTTCTATCTATCTGCCTGTCTAACTATTTGACTTTCTGTGTCCTATCTATCTATCTATCTATCTATCTATCTATCTATCTATCTATCTATCTATCTATCTATCTATCTATCTATCTATCTATCTATCTATCTATCTATCTATCTATCTATCTATCTATCTATCTATCTATCTATCTATCTATCTATCTATCTATCTATCTATCTATCTATCTATCTATCTGTCTTTCTCTACCTTTCTTTTTTTGTTCTCCTTTACTTCTCTACCTCTGTCTTTTTCTCTACCCCTTTATTTATTTACCTCTGTGTCTACTTCTCTACCTCTCTAATTAAACTCTTTAGTTTTCTACAATTTGTTTTAATCTTTTTTTGCATTTCAGCTTATTAATGCATTTGAATTAAGCTTTTTTTGCATTTTTGCTCTGTTTTGCAGTTGTTTGTGCATCTCAGCTTGTTTAGCAATATTTTGCAGTTGTTTGTGCATTTCATTTAAGCATTTCAAGCATTCACACGCATGTTCCGCAGGAAATGCAATTTTTCTAGTTATACTTCTTATTATTCTTCTGGCCAAAGTTTGACGCGCTACTCCTCCCGCAGTTTTTGTCACAGACCCATGAATAAGGTGTCAAAACGTGCGGCCTGTTCGGGAATGGTGTGCTATGACTTTTCTAAGCGATCGGATGTACGATGTTCGCACAGCGGACGAAAAAGCGGCCAAAAAAATCCCATTGACTTAACATTGCGGAATGTTCAGAAATTCAAATCCCAACTGTCACTTTCACACACACCCACAGAAAATCCTCTCTCTCTCCCTCAGAGGATTTATTTTATCAAGCAGCCAATAAGTAATGGCCTAAAATCTTCATAGCCACACCATAGCAACCAGTTACAGCACCCTAGCAACCGTGGGCGCAACCTGCGGCCTCGTGCCATACTAAATAACTATAAAAACTCTATAAAAACTCCTTTTAAAAACTCCATAGTAATCATCTGTTAAAAAATACACGCCGACATCACAGACCCCTGATTGAGGCGTCAAATTGTGCGGATTATTGAGGAGAGGTGTGCTGTGACTTTTCTTACCGATCGGGGGTACGGTGTTTGCCCCAGGGGCAAATCATTGGGTAAAAAAAATCCCATAGACTTAACATTGCCACAAACTTTGACGACTCGTAGCACTGACCAATGATTTCTCAGAAACTTGTAATTTACCACATTTGAAGAGGCTGGCAGGCTCTGTAAGAACATACCTCACAATGGGGTAAAAGTTGCACCCCTGGGGGGCAGGAGCTGCTCAAATTTGCCCCATTGACTTACTATGGTGTAGGACGGCCCATGAAATGGGCCGTCCTACACATTGCATAGGGATTTTGTATTGAACATAGCTCTGGATCACAGTGTCATAGAGACAAGGGGACGGGCTCATTTTTCTCAGATGACCACAAGTCCCATAGACTTCCATTGAAAGAGGTCAAAAGAATATCTCCGGATAGAAGTGTCATAGAAACACAAGGGTGGTCTCGTTTGACTCGGGGCAGCACACAGCCAATCATGAATCCCCTCAACACTTCCTAGCCCCTCCCTAGCAACCATTGTCGAGCACCTTAGCAACTAAAATCTATAGAGGGATATCTTTCATTCTGAATGTCACAGAGGCATGGGAGTTGGTTTATATCATTCATACTGACAAGCAACCTTTGGACTTTGATGACTGGCAGCTGCCAAGCCATTCCCTAGCAACCAAACAGAGTACCGTAGCAACCATTTTGCAAGACCTATATATCTACATCGTATAGAGATGCGGTTTGGCTCTTTTGACTCATGCTAGCAAACAGGGCTTCCAACATGCTACACATGCTAGCTGTGAATAGCTACATGCTAATAGCGATTAGGTAGTGCTAAATCATGCCAAGAAAGTGTTAAGAACTCCAATAGTAACCATCTGTGACAACTACCAACCACCTAGTAACACCATAGCAACCACCCAGAATACCTTAGCAACCACCTAGCAACGTCCTAGCAACCACCCAGAATACCCTAGGAACCGCCTAGCAACACCATAGCAACCACCCAGAATACCCTAGCAACCGCCTAGCAACCACCCAGAACACCCTAGCAACCACCTAGCAACCACCCAGAATACCCTAGCAACCGCCTAGCAACGCCATAGCAACCACCAAGAATATCCTAGCAACCACCTAGCAACCACCCAGAACACCCTAGTAACCGCCTAGCAACGCCCTAGCAACCACCAAGAATACGCTAGCAACGCCCTAGCAACCACCCAGAATACCCTAGCAACCGCCTAGCAACACCATAGCAACCACCCAGAACACCCTAGCAACCGCCTAGCAACCACCCAGAATACCCTAGCAACCGCCTAGCAACGCCATAGCAACCACCCAGAATACCCTAGCAACCACCTAGCAACACCATAGCAACCACCCAGAACACCCTAGCAACCACCAAGAATAGCCTAGCAACTGCCTAGCAACCACCAAGAATACCCTAGCAACCGCCTAGCAACACCATAGCAACCACCCAGAATACCCTAGGAACCACCCAGAACACCCTAGCAACCGCCTAGCAACGCCGTAGCAACCACCCAGAATACCCTAGCAACCACCTTGCAACATCCTAGCAACCACCCAGAATACCCTAACAACCGCCTAGCAACCACCCAGAACACCCTAGCAACGCCCTAGCAACCAACCAGAATACCCTAGCAACGCCCTAGCAACCACCCAAAACACCCTAGTAACCACCTGAACAACATGAATAAGCCATATCTCAGCACCAGAACATCGTACAGACATGTTTATTGGCTCGTATGCAATCATGTACCACACCCTAGCAACCGAGTGGTGAGTTTTGCCACTGCAAGCACCACTTCACATTTTCTTCTGGAAATGTACATTCTAGTTCTTCTTCTTCTTCTTGCAGTGAAATTTCTATATCAAACTCCTCCTAGAGCTTTAACTCTACATACTCCAAACTCGGCACGGACACTCAAACTGTTCTGACTCGAGTTGCTATATCTTTTCTAACTGATCGGACTTACGGTTTTCCTAAAAATGACGATCAAACTCGAAAAAACTCCCATTGACTTTACATTGCGGAATGTTCAGATTTTCAAACTCCTCAACTGCCAAAAATTCAAATCTAAACTCCTTGAAGCCCTAGACTGAATCAAACTGCCATTCTATATACTATATGAGCCATTGAGACTCATTTAAACTAATAAACTCATCTATCTATGACACTTTTCTATCTATCTACCCATTCTTTCTTTCTAATCTTTCTTTCTCTCTCTTTTTCTTTCTCTCTTTCTTTCTTTCTTACTAATCTTTCTATCATCTAACTATTTCTATCTATCATCTGACTATTTTATCTATCTATCTTTCTTTCTTTCTAACGAATCTATGTTTCATTCTTTCTTTCTAACTAATATTTCTTTCTTTCTTACTAATCTTTCTTTCTTTCTAACTAATCTATCTTTCTTTCTATCTTTCTTTCTAACTAATCTATCTTTCTTTCTTTCTTTTCTAACTAATCTATCTTTCTTTCTTTTCTAGCTAATCTATTTCTTTCTAACTAATCTTTCTTTCTTTCTTTCTAACTAATCTTTCTTTCTTTCTTTCCTTCTAATCTTCCTTTCTTACTTTCTTTCTTTCTTTCTTTCTTTCTAATCTTTCTTTCTAACTAATCTTTATTTCTTTCTTTCCTAACTAATCTATTTCTTTCTAACTAATCTTTCTTTCTTTCTAACTAATCTTTCTATCTTTCTTTCTTTCTTTCTTTCTTTCTCCCTTTCTTTCTAATCTTTTTCAATCTTTCTTTCTTTCTAACTAATCTTTCTATCTTTCTTTCTTTCTCTCTTTCTAATCTTTCTTTCTAACTAATCTTTCTTTCTTTCTTTTCTAACTAATCTATTTCTTTATAACTAATCTTTCTTTCTTTCTTTCTAACTAATCTTTCTATCTATCTTTCTTTCTTTCTTTCTTTCTAATCTTTCTTTCAATCTTTCTTTCTTTCTTTCTTTCTTTCTTACTAACTAATCTTTCTATCTATCTCTTTCTAATATTTCTTTCAATCTTTCTTTCTTTCTTTCTAACTAATCTTTCGATCTATATTTCTCTCTTTCTTTCTAATCTTTCTTTCAATCTTTCTTTCTTTCTAACTAATCTTTCTTTCTTTCTAATCTTCCTTTCTAACTTACTTTCTTTCTTTCTAACTAATCTTTCTTTCTAACTTTCTTTTTAACTAATCTTTCTATCTTTCTTTCTTTCTAATCTTTCTTTCTAACTAATATTTCTTTCTTTCTTTCTTTTCTAACTAATCTATTTCTTTCTAACTAATCTTTCTTTCTTTCTAACTAATCTTTCTATCTTTCTTTCAATCTTTCTTTCTTTCTAACTAATCTTTCTATCTTTCTTTCTTTCTCTCTTTCTAATCTTTCTTTCTAACTAATCTTTCTTTCTTTTCTAACTAATCTATTTCTTTGTAACTAATCTTTCTTTCTCTCCAACTAATCTTTCTATCTATCTATCTTTCTTTCTTTCTCTCCTTCTTTCTAATCTTTCTTTCAATCTTTCTTTCTTTCTCTCTTTCTAATCTTTCTTTCAATCTTTCTTTCTTTATAACTAATCTTTCTATCTTTCTTTCTTTCTCTCTTTCTTTGTAATCTTTATTTCAATCTTTCTTTCTTTCTAACTAATCTTTCTATCTATCTTTCTTTCTCTTTCTTTCTAATCTTTCTTCAATCTTTCTTTCTTTCTTTCTTTCTAACTAATCATCCTTTCTTTCTAACTAATCTTTCTATCTTTCTTTCTTTCTCTCTTTCTAATCTTTCTTTATAACTAATCTTTCTTTCTTTCTAACTAATCTTTCTATCTATCTTTCTTTCTCTCTTTCTTTCTAATCTTTCTTTCAATCTTTCTTTCTTTCTTTCTTTCTTTCTTTCTTTCTAACTAATCTTTCTATCTATCTTTCTTTCTTTCTAATCTTTCTTTCTTTCTTTCTTTCTTTCTTTCTTTCTTTCTTTCTTTCTAACTAATCTTCCTTTCTCTCTTTCTAATCTTTCTATCTTTCTTTCTCTTTCTAATCTTTCTTTCTAACTTTTCTTTCTTTCTTTCTTTCTAACTAATCTTTCTATCTATCTTTTCTTTCTAATCTTTATTTCAATCTTTCTTTCTTTCTAACTAATCTTCCTTTTTATCTTTCTTTCTTTCTAACTAATCTTTCTTTCTTTCTAACTAATCTTTCTTTCTTTCTTTCTCTCTTTCTAATCTTTCTTTCTAACTAATCTTTCTATCTTTCTTTGTCTAACTAATCTATTTCTTTCTAACTAATCTTTCTTTCTTTCTTTTCTAACTAATCTATTTCTTTCTAACTAATCTTTCTATCTTTCTTTCTTTCTAACTAATCTTTCTATCTATCTTTCTTTCTTTCTCTCTTTCTTTCTAATCTTTTTCAATCTTTCTTTCTTTCTAACTAATCTTTATATCTTTCTTTCTCTCTTGCTAATCTTTCTTTCTAACTAATCTTTCTTTCTTTCTTTCTAACTAATCTTTCTATCTTTCTTTCTTTCTCTTTTTCTTTCTAATCTTTCTTTCAATCTTTCTTTCTAATCTTTCTTTCAATCTTTCTTCCTAACTAATCTTCCTTTCTAACTTTCTTTCTTTCTAACTAATCTTTCTTTCTTTCTAACTAATCTTTCTATCTTTCTTTCTTTCTCTTTCTTTCTAATCTTTCTTTCTTTCTAACTAATCTTCCTTTATAACTTTTCTTTCTTTCTAACTAATCTTTCTTTCTTTCTAACTAATCTTTCTTTCTTTCTCTTTCTAATCTTTCTTTCTAACTAATCTTTCTATTTTTCTTTCTTTCTAATCTTTCTTTCAATCTTTCTTTCTAATCTTTCTTTCAATCTTTCTTTCTTTCTAACTAATCTTTCTTTCTCTTTCTAATCTTTCTTTCTAACTAATCTTTCTATTTTTCTTTCTCTCTTTCTTTCTAATCTTTCTTTCAATCTTTCTTTCTTTCTTTCTTTCTAACTAATCTTTCGATCTTTCTTTCTCTCTTTCTTTCTCTTTCTTTCTAACTATCTTTCTTTCTTTCTCTCTTTCTTTGTAATCTTCCTTTCTTTCTAACTAATCTTTCTTTCCCACTAGAAACACCCTAGCAACTTTAAATTACTTCAAACTATACTTTAAAGTTTGAATTAATTTAAAGTTTTATATAGTTTAAACTAATTTAAACTTAAACTACTTTAAAATTCAAACTAATTTAAACTTTAAACTAATTTAAACTTTAAACTCCTTTAAAATTCAGACTAATTTAAACTTTAAACTAATTCAAACTTTAAACTACTTTAAACTTCAAACTTATTGGTCAAAACTTTCACAAGCCAACTTAAAGTTCGTCTCGACGCACTTTTTCTAGTTTGACTATAGTGTTTATGCTGCATCATTTGACGATAGTGTTTATGCTGCCTCATTTGACTATAGTGTTTATGCTGCCTCATTTGACTATAGTGTTTATGCTGCCTCATTTGACTATAGTGTTGCATCATTTGACTATAGTGTTTATGCTGCATCATTTGACTATAGTGTTTATGCTGCCTCATTTGACTGTATTACTTTGATTTCACTACTTATATCCACCTTTCCGTACTTCCGCTACTAGCCTTAGCCCGCTAGCATAGCAGGCGTGGTCTGCGAGGATAGCGATCTGCCTTTACTTTTGTTTATTTTGCTCACATTTGATTTGCTTAGAGCCCGCATCAACGGGGCATAAGCATTTACTGTGAGATACCTGCCTTTACTTTTGTTTATTTAACGCTCACAATTGCTTTGTTTTTAGCCGACTGAGTATTTTTTTTATTTTGCTCACATTTGATTTGCTTAGAGCAAATTTAGAACATTGAGTTCCTTCACATAGAGGAATTACAATAAAACAGATTGAAAAACAAAACCTTTGAATCTCCTCTCATTCATTATTCAGGCTGCTTCACTTGATGGGCCATTAGCCATTGGGGGAGTGTCTATGTCACACCCCTGGTCTGAATCCCATTAATATTGATAGGCCATTACAACGCCCACGCATAAACCTCTTCTGACAAAAAACCTGTTTTTCAAAGTTTAAATCAATGTATTGTTTTATTTGAACGATTAGGCAGGATGATTTTCACATCATATTGAAGCCAGAACTTGAAGTGACAACATCCATTAGTCAAAAGTCTTGTGGACACATATTTAGTATGTGTTTTGTGGTCTTATTTCAGCAACTTTCATTTTTATTTTTTTCAATAACCACGCATAAACATTATTCTCTTAAAAATACAAACATGTACATACATGTTGCTCACATATTACGGTAGCCCCGTTTGTGCTATATAGAGTGAATTTACATCTTTGCCATTAACATGTTTATAAATAACTGAAAAAAGCACAAATGTCAGAGCATGTCAGAACACCTCCAGGACCCAGAAAACCCCAGGACCCCAGAGGGTTAAACCAGCACTTCTGAGGTAAATTTCCCAGGATTATTCCTCACAGCCTTGCAAGTAAGCCTCAGATCATTTGCGTTTGAATAGCGCGCGCTTTCCGTGGGCGTGTCAAATTAAAAGATAATGAGATTAAATGAGAGCGACTGACATCTCTCTCTTTTCGTATAGATTACATAAACAGAGAATATTTGTTTTTGCTATGAATTAGATCATTTAAAAGTACAAACTTAAACGATTATAAAGATATATTGCTCATGCCTGGGTGAATAGTAGTCGCTGAGTTTTGTTTAAGTTTAAAGACGTGCTAAAACAAAAAAAATCACTGTGACGGAGTGCCAGAAAGCACACCCTGTTTATTTTCTTTATTTTACAAAAGCACAATGTTTTATTTCGATTGTAATTGGACACATAAAAAAGTAGACATTTAACAGTTAATTTTTTCATATTTCTTAAGTCTGTATGACCAAAAATGACGGAGTATTTTAGGTCTATTTTGCTGCTATGTGAAAAAATTCGAGCAAAACGCGCCGGTGCGTTTTCAGACCCCAGAGGGTTAAAGGTGCATTGTGTAATATTTAGGAGGATCTGTGACAGAAATGCAATATCATATACATAACTATATTTTCAGAGGTGTATAAAGAGCTTACATAATGAACTGTTATGTTTTTATTACCATAGACTGAGCCGTTTCTATCTACATACATCGCGGGTCCCCTTACATTGAAATGCCCATTTTGCGCCACCATGTTTCTACAGTAGCCCTAAACAGACAAACGCGTTTTGTCACTATGTTGTTCTTTGTGCAAAGAAAAGTCGAATAACTAAAGTCGAATAAAACACTGACACAATGATGAACAAGTAACAATAATATTCGCAATAACATATAATTTTACTGAATAATTAAGTAAACAATCTCTTCATTTATCTTTCTCAGACGACCATAACTTCTGTTGGTTGCCATTCGCAACCTCACCACTAGATGCCGCTAAAAATTACACAGTGCACCTTTAAAACTTCTGGTTACATGAGCCTAAGCTCTTTTCAATAAAATCCATGCAACAGTTAATATACCGAATATTCTTCAGTTTTATGCAAAACAGAAATACAACAAATAGAATATCAGATCTCTGTCATATGGCCAAAAAAAAGTTTTTTTGCATAGTAGTTTGACACAACTAACTGTAACTGTAACAATGTATCTTACAAGGTAACACGATGTAACCTTGCTCTCACTTGAAATGTGTCCCTACATTAAGTCCTTGAATTTGAGGGTATTGGACCTGGAAAGTCCTTGAAAGGTCCTTGAATTTGAAGTCAACCAAGGTGTGGGAAAGAGCCCAAACACAACATAATCCATTGCATTGATCACGAGATATACCTCACGAAGTGATGCATACTTGGCTAAAAAACATGTCTCTCATCTTTCTGGGATGCAATGTGTTTTCCAATGTTCCCGGAACCATCCTTGCTTTTTTTCAAACGTGGAATAACACAAAATATGTACCATCTTAAAGCTTAGAATCTCAGCTTTTTAAAGCATCTAACCACTTCGATGAACTCTGAACGAGAGCTGACTAGTCCCTTTAAACCGGAGGGTACCGCCCGCGGTCGCCACCTAGCTGCGAAAATATTCATTATCATGTTTTTCAAATATTTTGTACTATGTACTGCAATGTGTCAAAAACATCATACAGCTCATGAAACATTCACAGATCGTTGAAAATGGCACATCATTTTTTACAGCATATTACAAAATGAGGCCAAAATGAACAATCTATTGCGTTGATGACAAGATATTCTCCATGGAGGAACAATTTTAAAAATGCCCATTAGGGGGCGTCAAGGACTGAACAAAAAGGCTATCTTGGTTCCAAATGCTGTAACTTTTGATTCCTTTATCCAATCACCACAATATTTTATCCAGATGCAGCTCACATGTAAAGGGACTTCACCAAACAATAATTTTCCTCCTACCTTATTTCCTTCCTGAGTTATTCCATGTCAAATAAGAAAGATATGCAAAATCATAATAAAAATTATGTATATTTTTTGTCTTTTATCAGCAGTTTCTCTACAGGAGGATGTCCAAATGTAATGTAATTTATATTTTTAAAAAATTTGAAAAGTGTTCTATCAAACGATACCTACCTTTTGACTCTCCTTGCTATAGTTTTGGAGTTGTGAGTCTTTAGTTTTATGTGTGTCACTCAGACAAAACAACTCTAAAAATGGCTTCAGGGCTTAAGGGGTTAAGGTCCGAAATTTCCACATTTATTTTATTAAAAAATAAATATGACCTCATGTTGTCAATCATGTTTGCACATTGCCTCCGAAACTTTCGTCCATCAAAAAATAATTCAGATCGGGTTCGTAAAAACGAAAAAACGCATATGAAAATTTTCCATGTCAAAGGATAACTAAGCCCTAAACCAACTTTTTTTAGTTAATGGTCTGTAAGAATGGGGCTTTATTAGTGCTGTTCATTGATTCGAGTAACTTTTTTGACATTTGGGTATAAAGTGTTTTAATTCTACAATATATGGTGTAAAAACGTCTGAGTGCTGCCCTCTTCAGGTTGAACGGTGGCTACTGCAGTTGAATTTTCCTATTGGATGTTTGGGCTGGTTCGTGACGTAAGCGGTGGCAGGTGACGTAAGCAGGTTCCAGCTCACCACGCCCTTGGTACGAGTTACCAATGCCCTTGGGAGTATAAAAACCATCTTGTTTCGTCAAAACCACTGTTTCGACAGTCCCGAAATCTAAGCTGTTGTCCCAAATCCCGAATCCTGCCCTGATTGTCCCGAAAATTATTCTAAAGCAAAATCTTGAGTAGGCCTAGTTATTGTCTGATAAAACATTAAAAACTGTCCGTGGAGGTTGAGTCGTGAAGAGCGCAAGTTGCAGCAGCCGCGAGCTCAGTGAATGAATGTGCAGGCAGCCAGTCTAAAGGAGTGATTGATTTGTCGCGGCACTGTGTGCCAAAAAATACTTTGGCAATGAACAATGACTACATATTAGACTACACCCCCAAACTACTTTGCAGCGGCGTCTTGAGGTGAGTGATCATATATATTTTAATCACAATTTATGGTTAGGCTAAAGTTAATCCTCTGGGGTCGACAAACGCGCTGGGCATTTTGCTGGATTTTTTCACATAGCGGCAAAACATGAATATGCCTACAGAGAGGGCTAATGACATCAACTCGATAAAACTCATCGGATGCCAAGACAATTCAACATCCTCGACTTAAAATGACAGCTCTGTTGCAAAGCTATTTGCGTCACTCCAGTCACTCTCCATTTTAGAGTCTGACAGCAGCTGTCAATCAATCCGTCTCTGCGGGTCTCAGGTGCACGCCCCCCCGCTCAGCCCCACCCTTGGTTCGTCCCCTCTATCTCCGCTGGGCTCTGCCCACTTTTCCAGCATTTTTCAAATATTGCCAGTGGGTGGAGTCAGGCTCTGACCAGGGGTTTAGTTACCCTTTAAAGACTCCAACCACTGGCAATATTTGAAAAATGCTGGAAAAGTGGGCAGAGCCCTGCGGAGGGAGGCGTGCACCTGAGATGCATCTCTTTGTATGGAACCTGCCTACGTCACCAACAACCGCTATGTCACGAACCACCGCAACCACCAATACGAAAATTCAACTGCAGTAGCCACCGTTCAACCTGAAGAGGGCAGCACTCAGATGTTTTTAAACCATATATTGTAGAATTAAAACACTTTTAAACCCAAATGTCAAAAAATTTACTGGAATCAATGAACAGCATTTATGAAGCTCCATTCTTACAGATCATTAACTAAAAAAAGTTGTTTTAGTGTTTAGTTACCTTTTAATCAAGAGTTTTTGTCCTAACCAGTCACGACGGCGACACGCGACGAGTCTATTTTAGAAACAGTTTCTATTTTTCTGCGACGTCGCGCTGGAACAACAAACACAAAGTGTGGGAATGATAATCTCAGGTACTGTTTATGTGCTTTATTTTATGTTAAAAGCGTGTAATGTGACTGAATATCATTTAGCGCTCCCAGCTTTGTAGCTGTAAAAGCAACAATGGATAATTGACCTCAGATCTTGAAATTTAAATAAATGGATACAAGAACGTTCAAACTCTGAACAAACAAGTGTATTATTTGACAAAGATTGTGCTGTGCACTTGCCACGAGACTCCATCCACATGCTGTTCTGATAGGCTGTGGGTTTTGATTGATTTTTACGCATCTCGCAGTCACGTCGCGTCTATTGTGGACAGACAAATTATTTGTCGCTAGAATCTTATCGCATCGCGTCTTGTTAGGACACGGTGTTACTCCGACCTGCAGCTATCCCTGTCTCTTTTAGTACGATGATCATTTTGTGTTTTTTAACGGTAACGTTACACTATGTAACTTTTTTCCATCTAGCAGTTAAAAAACAAAACCGCAAAAATATTTTGGTTGTGGTTCAGCTCTGCGTGACTGCAGATGATTATGGTTATTCTACTGCTCATAAAACATTCACTACTAGGCCTTAAGAGATATAACCAGTTTAGATGGAAAGGATCTCAAGCTGACTCGCTGAAGACATTACTGTAGCCTATACCCATTAATAAACAGTGCGTCCTTGAAAATAAATTCCAGCACAGTGCTACGACAACCATAATGAAATGACTTCTCAAAACAATGCTTTACAATCAACTCTGTTAGAGAGCTACATATGGTAATGTAGAATATATTCTGTGCAATAAAATACCTTACTCGCAAAACAGCATCTCCGTTTCACAACGTGTACATTTCAAATCCCTCAGTTCTTGCCATCTCAGAAAAGCCAAACCAATGTTGATTTTTGTTTTATTATAAAGTCTGTCATGTTCTCTTCTGTCCTGCATACTAACCTATGCCAGCCTATATCACACAACTTTCAAAGTACCTGTTTGGCATAGCAAAGTTATAGCAAGTATTTGTGTGAAAAAATACCCGTCTTTTTTTTTTTAAGTCTCGTCACTCTGAGGATTATTTAAAAATCTAATAAGCATTGTAGTTGTGATATTTAGTTGTGCACCTCACAGTGCAACGTGACCTATCTTTGCAAAACACACGCTTTTCTTTTTGGTCAAATACTATACACGCAAGTCATTTTAAATTCTCTGGTGCGCACATGTATTCTATAACTAATTTTCAGTTAAGGTATTGGAGAAAATTATGATTATTTTATCCATTGTCCAATAATATATTATGTGCACCAACAGTAGGGCTAGTAATACAGATTATTCTTTTTTTTTTTCTTTTTTTTTTACAAATTATTTCATACATTTCTCTTTCTATCAGACTACTTCTATCTGTAATATCCTTTTTGTTCTCAGGAACTACACCTGTTTGTGATGACATTGGCAGGCACATATTAAATTATGGTCGCCGCATCCCATTGGCAGAGTGGGATGCCAGAATTGAGGTAAATTGTCCATGTTAACAATCTCACAGTGGATGAGTGACTGCACTTTTTGAGATTAATTTAAAGATTTTAAGAATACCATTTTATTTTTGTCTTGCTAGGCTGTGACTCCCAGTATTGTCCGTGATGTCTGCTCTAAATACATCTATGACAAATGCCCAGCTGTGTCTGCAGTCGGTGAGTCCATTTATCTTTATATTTAATATACATTTTTATATTTTTTGCAATTCTACATGGAAATGAATAATGTGGGCTTCTTTTTTTATATTAAAATGTCATATAACTGATGTCATATAAATGTCTGCATATGTTTTTTATTTTACCATCTGCTCTCATGATTACTGAACTTTTTGTTCTAAATTTAATCAATAAATTGAAATAGATTTTTGATCATTTTGATTATCAGATTAATCAATTTCTAATCATTAACATCCCTAAAATAGTTATTTTCTGGATCTAGCTGCAACTTATTTATGGACAGTTGGTCCAATGATGAATTCTGCTATCAGAATTTAATAGATAGAAATTGCTACACATCCAACCAGATGCTGTGGTATTGAAATTGGTATTAAGAATCATGAAAATTCACTTGTATTGATTTATTTTTTGTAACCTTTCGTACTTTTCTTTCTCTATGCAGGTCCAGTAGAGCAGCTGCCAGATTATAACAGAATGAGAAGTGCTATGTACTGGCTCCGATTTTAAATGTTCCTTGGGCTGTCAGCTCTGCTGTCTGTCTTTGCAATTTTTGTCCTCTCGTCTTATTCATACCCTTATCTTGTATGAATTTGATGGGTGGCATATTTGTCATCTCTTTCCAAAGCTCAGATGAAGAGGAATAATTTGGTACATATACATTTGGAATGTCTGACATGGGGCAGAGCTATTTATGAATTTGTGGTTTTATTTCTGTCCTTTTGTATATATAGCAATAGCTCTCATACCAACTTCAAATAAAACCGTGTCACATCTAGTGTTTGATTGGTTTGTTGCTTCATGAAAAATTAACTTATTCAGCTTCTAAATGGGCTGTAAACTTATTTGTGGGTTAAGGAGAGAACAGGAAGGTGTATTTGTTAAAGAAATAGTTAAAGAATAAAGGATGTTTATGTGACAGCTTTTAAAATATTCTAAGGATGATTGGCTATTTATGCTACCATCAACATACACAAGCACACATACCCTTTAAGTTTTGCATTGGGGCGCATTCTGAGGATGTCAATCTAATGATTCTGTCAAAGGAGCTACAGTTAAAAAAAATCTGAAATTTGTATGGAACTTGTTCACACTTATTTTATTGTCCTGGGAGTGCAATATTTGATGTGACACAAATGGAGTGATGTAATCAAATATTTGTGCAACTGCAGATTACACAATCTGTAAAGCAAACACTTTGACTTAATCGATTTATTTAAATTGTTCATTCTAAGCCTAATTTAACAGCGTATCCACAAGGTAACACTTTAAAAATAATGGATTTAAGCTCAACAGTTGACTTGGTCTCAGGAAGTCTTGTCCATGTTTCCTACCTTTTTCCTCAGAGTAAGGAAAGTTAAACGTATAACTGAAAAAAATTAGAACTGCTTCTCTATAATCAGACCACACTATAGCCTGCCACATACGAAATTGATTCAAAACCAGTGACTGCTTTTTATATAGAACTATGACTCAATTTTGCATTTATGCATCATAAAACATTCTAACATTTTTAAACTAATTAATTCAGCAAGCTTGTGTGTAAAGATTACACACAAATACATATGAAGGGCAGTTGATTTACAATAAAAGGTACAGAACAATGTCTGGGACAGCAAAAGCACCAGGATCTGTCACTCACGTTCCAAATTTATTAATACTATAATACTCTCTGTAATCATAATTCTGTCACAGCAGCATTATTTCCAGCAAACAACTATGTTCGGATCATTCTCCAAAAGCTCCTCCAACTCCCTGTAACTCATTCCTGAAAATGCATGAAAGGAATAATGTCACTGGTTTAAAGGAATATTCATATGAAAAAGCAATAACACTTAATACTTGCCAGTTTTGCAACAGATTTCATCATAACTATGGCAGCCAGTGTAAAGTCTCGTTGGACGACTCCTATCAACAACCTTGACTGGATACTTCTGCAGGTGCCGAATCAGACCTTTCATCAAGCCAAACTGAATCAACTTCCTGCAACATGTATAAAAAAATAAATTAAAAAAAATACTCATCCACCCTCTGTAGCTGGTGAGAATACCGGGAACAGAGGTCACGCACAGTTGTACCTGGGGTCAAACCACAATACAACTGGAACACATCCCTGAGACTAGTCCTTTGGCCTGGTGACATGCACATAGTAAAATGTCTACTGTGAACTAGAAACATTTCACTCTCATACACATATATTATATTTACATATAGTATATTTACAATCTCTGTACTTGCTCACCTAGCTTACAGACGTAATGTAGACACTCTTCCTGAAGGCACTTCTTATCTATCAAGTTTTGTACTTTAGGTGTTGTGCAGTAAACATTTGAGTACTGTAAAATATGAAAAACAAAAAACAAAGTAAAAAAAAATAATTTATCAAATTTAGAATAAACAACAAAAACTTACCTGAAATATGGATACCAGAGTTACCACTTCATAATACCTGTGAAACAGTACCATTGTTCAGTCCATTACTCTTTAGCTGCTATTACATATAAAAAACGTGTAGTTTTTACAACACAATAACTATTGTAATGATCTATTAATGGTTTTAGTGCATTTTATTTTTAATAACTTCATCAGGTGCTAGATTTTCTTACATTCATCACTGTATCCATACATTTTTGTCAAGAGTCAAGTGATGCCTTATGTCAGGAGGTATTTCCAAATTACAAGAATAATCTGGGTTAAATACAACTTGAACTCTGTCAGCAGCATCTATGGCATGCATTTGTACCAGAGTTTGAAAGCAGAAATGGCAAAATGCAAAGCAAAACCAAAGGTGCCAGAAATGTTTTGTATTTGTATTGATTACTTTATCTACACTCCACTCCACATTTTACACTTCCTCCTCTGCGTTCACTGAAGAGAAATTTTGCACCAGGCTCGAGCCATGAATCTGTAGTCCCAATATCAATGATTATCAAAAACATGTGAAACTTTGAATTTAGCATAGCTACGCTGGGACAAAATGAAAGTAGCGGCTGTGCCATGGTGATTTAAATGGTAATACAAATTTAGAATCATAAAAATGGCTCTATGAGGGGAGATTTATATCTGATAACATATAGCCACTTAGAGGTGAGCAATTTTAATTAAACGTAATGATAATGAAAATAATATGAGAAAAATAACCCTGCTAGTTATTATTAATGCATTAATGTTTTTGAGAAAATGTTTTCAAATAATCCAATCATAGTCAATATTGTTGGGCTTAATAAACTCAACCAAACACAGCCTATATGAGATGAATTAGATATATACAACATAAATGTAATATTACAACTTACATCTGCACAAAATGACAGTGAACTACAGTAGTCAACATTTGAAGTGGATCAAAACCTTTCATCAAAGTTATTCATGAATTTTGAACAATACCCGTACTTGTCTTAGTCAACATTTGAAGTGGATCAAAAAAGTTAATCAAAGTTGTCCTATTATAAGTTATGTGCTAGGCAGAACCATTGTTAATGCGCTCATCCCGTAACCTGCTGAAACTAGTAACTAAAGCACAAAGAATTTAACAACGTTGCATTACAATAGTGTACTCATCATTATAATGTAATGTATATGACAGTCCCAATCATAATCAAAAACATCGGGAACTGCCATTTAAGCTGCGCGAGATGAACAGTCAAACACTAGTAAACTGAAGTGCTTTGGAAGAGGATACACTAACTCAATCAATCGCATCTTATATGAGATTAATCAGAGTTATACTACGGGGCTGTTGAATGCTTGAATCTGATTGGTTGACAAACGTTCTAAGGTGTGCAATTATTTTTAGGGAAACATATGGTTTAAGTAATTCCAGGCAGGTCTTGACCGCATTAGTTTCATAATATCATTTCTCCAAATTATTTCAGTTATTTCAAAGGTCCTTACAGCTTGCAACAGCAAAAGAACAAAAACCCACAACAACACTGACCAAGCAAATAAACACAGTAAACAATAGGATAAAAACAATAAATTACTTCCATGTTTTTTGCCACAAAATTAAGTTTTATTATGTGCGGAAAGCACATACTCTCTTTCTCCCACTCGGACGATTTTATCAGTAAAATAGTTTAACAATTTAAAAGCTTCATGAATTTCTCATTCAAGCGGGGTAATAACGGCTATGTTCTTGGAGCAGATAAATGTACAGTTTTGCTATTAGTAGAGACGCTGCTGCCGTTGAGAGACGCACCAGTAAAAATGGAAAAGTTTTATGTACAGATGACAACGTTATCAAAACGATCCCCATTCACACGGATCCGCAAAAACGACTAATAATGCTGTATTATGCATGCCAGACAAGTAGTTGACGATGTCACTTTGTAAAGAAAGTCTACGTGCCTGAGCACATACGCATTCTTTTACAGTGCACTCGAACCGAACGCACACACAAATTACATAATTTAGAATTTTTTGTCCGATTTTCATTCTAAGGATGTTAATCTTGATAATAATGTATTATTACTTTGTCTTCTGGGTGACTTTCATCTTAACAAAGCCAGAAACATTCACTGTAATCCCAATTTTATAATGTTCTTCTCTGATATAAAGTCCCATTTTACTTCCTTTAAGAAAATGTCAAAACCTTTGAACACAAAGGCTTCGAAAACATGTATCATCCTTGAGATGTGTTGATTTGTGTAAGTCTGTATGTCGTCTGATATACAGAAGACAATGATGCAGACCAAAAATTCAAAGAAGATTGGAGAAAAAACTATGCCTTTATTCTTTCTGTTAAACTGATGTGTGTTATTAGTAGTAATAGGATTCGGCTTGTGTCAAAATGATTTATGACCCTATGATTGACAGGTGGGCGGGGCTAACCTTTGACCTTCTGGGGTTTTCCGGAGGTCCCTTTGATGTAGGGATTAACCTTTGACCTATCGATCAATCAAGTTGACAGGTGGGCGGGCTAACCTTTGACCTTCCGTGGTCCTCCGGAGGTCCTTTGATGTAGGGATTAACCTTTGACCTATCGATCAATCAAGTTGACAGTTGTCTTTGCCCTATTGACCTTTGTATTATACGTCAAGTTGCCAGTTGTTAGGGTTGATCTGGGTTTGACAGTTGTCTTTGATCTGGATTATGATGGATGATTTTGCCATTTAGTTTTACCCCTATTGACCCCCGGGGAAAATAACTTTTTGCTTTGGGAAATTCCCTCCATGCCAGCTGTGTCGGGGTTAGTGAGAAAATAATTTTTCTAATGTCGCATATAGATTAGAATAAAACATAGGGGTGTCCAAAAATAAAATCACCTTACCGTTTCAGAGTTGAGGATCTTTTGAAAAAGTTGAAAAGAGTTCCTCTTTTGGAAAGAGTGCCTTTTGCATCTGACAGTCTCTGCGCTAAGTGTGTGCGTCTGTCTGTGTGTGTGAGACGTCACCCTATTCCTGCATCCCCCTGCTAGGGAGTGAAAGTGAGAAAATATCTCACACTAACTAAAGTTGAACAACATTCATTCCTTTAAAATAAATATCTTAAAATAAAATAAAAATCAAAAATAAAATCATCTTACCTTTTCACTATGGTGAAGAATTGGATTAAAGTTGACAGTCTCTGAGCTAAATGCATCTGTCTGTGAGTTTGTGCGTGACACCCGATATCCTGGCATTCCTGAGCACGCTATATAAATGGGGATAGTGAGAAAAAGAGATTTTTTCCAATAATGGCACATATCTTACACTAACGTTGAAAAGCACTGATCTTTAAAATTCTGTTCTTTAAAAGTATATAAATGAAATATTTGTAAAATTTACATTTAGTCATTTACAAATATAATATTTTCACCCAAAGTAGAGTTGAAATACATTCTGTTCTTCAAAAGTATATAAATGAAATGTTTATAAATTTACATTTAGTCATTTACAAATATAATATTTCAGAGTTTTTCTAATAATGACACATATTTTCACACTAACAGCAGTTGAAAAAGTTGAAAAACATTCTGTTCTTTAAAAGTATATAAATTATATGATTATATCGTTCATTTTAAAAATAAACATCTTTTCTAAATTACTGAAATACAGTGCACCAATTAGTTTTGTTTTAGATGAACACAAAATAAAGAAAATCATCTTACATTTTCAGAGAATTGAAGAAGTAAATCCCAACACATCATTGTCCATATAAGGTATGAATGTATTTACAAAGATGCAATAAGTTTTGATACAAAATATCCCGGAGTGTTTTTCTCCCACACCGGCGTTTTGACAGTCCGTGATTCAGAGTGGAGGAGGAATGTGTGTGTGTGTGTGTGTGTGTGTGTGAGTGACAGTGAGCAGTATGAGATGTTGGGAATGTTTTTTAGTGTTAATCTTAAAAGTTAATCTTAAAAGTTTAAATTATATATTTTAAAAATAAAAGATGTTTTAAATTAAGTCTTAATAAAAACAAATACGCTACATTGATCATAGTTTTAGCTAAATTAATTAATATATATATAAAATAAAAGTATATATAACCTTACATTTTCATAGTGCCGAAGATGTAGTTCTTTATGCAATGATAAAAACAGTCCAAAAAGCAAATAATTTAAGTTGTCATAAACAAAGCCCTCCCAGCTCCTTCAGTGATAAACTACAGGGTGAAATGAATGCTTGAGCCCCGAGATGCAGGACAGATGAGCCTCTGGGGTACACTGTCACAGTAAAGTTAGTGTGCTTTCCAGAGTTTTATTCATACTAAATTCATTTAAAAGCATAATATTAAAAGTTTAAATTAGATCTTTTAAAATTAAAAGACTGTTTAAATCAAATTTTTAATGTTTTATTAAAATCGTATCTTCTTTTTATCTTCTTAGAAGACTTATGTATGATATAAATTATTTTACATAAATTTAACCTAAGGTGTTATTTTTACTAAACAGTTTAAAGCAATTTTAAAATTTTAAAGCAAAAACTGTACTTTAGTATCTTAGATCTTATACAAAAATATTTCAAACAGTAATTTTGTCCATGCCACATGAAACATGTTGTCAAAGTTTGTCACAATGTTTTTGTTTTTGTAGTTGTTGTTTTTGTTTTTAAGAAATCCCAGGACTCTACATTGCTCTTATTTAGATTACGTTGTATCATTTAGAAAACCACCGTACATTTTCAGAGAGGTGATGTGCCTCTGCGGTCCATCATGCAGTATATTTAATTTTACTCGTCTTAATTCAAAGCATGATCTTATATGATCTATTGCACGTATATGGTGTATATCATTTTTTACTTTTCTTGTATCTCCCGAACTATCCTTAATCAGTGTGGAAACACACAGGGTGAAACCCTTTACAGAGAATATACTATCGGTTATCTACTTAAATATATATGTAGAACTTTAAAATGTTAGCATTTGTTGATGCGACAGTTTGTCTGTTGGAACAGCCTTTGGGAGAGCTGATGATACTATAGCAGGAAACATGCCCTTTGACCTCCTCCATTTTGGAGGCTTTTTTGTTAAAGACCCAACAATTTAGTCCTTAAAGGTACGCTGTGAAGGAATTTCTCCCATCTAGCGGTGAAATTGTATTTTGCATTCAAACGAATAGTGCTCTCTAGCGCATCGCTTTTTCAAAAGCGTGTTGCAACTACGGTAACCGTTATGTGTCACGAAGCTACAGTACGACATGTCTTCCAATAGCACATCATCGAGTTTAACTATACATGTTCTACTGTTACGCTACCTATATAATAAATTAAAAAATCAAGCAATGAAAAAAAGTGTGTCATTTAGACCATAACATTGACTTACCTGTCGAGAAGAAAGCAGGACTTTGGAGTCCCTTTCAAATTCTTTCTCCTTCATTAGCTCTATCCACCAGGGAAAAGATAATATTTACCCTCGTTTTGAATTTGCCGGTCACGTTTCCTTTTAAATAAAATGTTTATGCTTTTTGGTTACGAGGATTGCATTATGAAGTACCGCGCAGTGCAGCCTTTCAAATTTGCCGGGGGAGTGACAACAAGCGCCTCTCACTGACCTCCTTGGGCGCTTCAGGGGGTTCAGTCTCTGGTTCAGTCAGCCGGCTCTGAACGAAAACGCGTTGAGGTTGGCTAGTGCTTTTTGTCCCTCTCTGCTATTATAGTTTTCAAGATGGCGGAACGACATGGCGGTCTCCATGGACTTACCCGTACCATGTAATTAAAGATAAGAAATTCTTCGCTTATGAGGATAAGTCAGATCATTGGCAGGGCTAATATTTTGTATTATATACATATTTATGAATAAAGACATTGATTTTAGCTAATAAAATACTTTTTAAAAAACTACTGTACCTTTAATTTCAGATGTGTAAATTACAAAACAGCATTTTTCAACCGAGTGAATCTACACGTGAGAGATCTTCAGAAGTCATAACTTCAGGGGTCAAGGGGTCTCCCAAGAATACTTAATTTCCCTTAAAAACCAAAGATTAAGTTTAACGACGCTAGTTTGCAACGTTCCCCCAAAAATCAAATACTGTATTAACCTTTTCAAAGGATAATCTAGCTTTAAAGTTAGAATAAAAAGTTAAAACCAAACATATCTTCATACCTGTTGTGTTCGGACGCAAGGCCATTAACTGGTTCTTTTGTTTTATACATTTACTTTGCTTATTTCTACAAATATCAGCCTGATAAATATGGAGTTATTACATGATGAACAAGATAATCATGTTTTTTAAGAAAAAGCAATGTTTTAAAATACAACTAAACCATGATAACAGATAATTTTTGACAGACCTAGAAATGCATGTTGATTACCAAGTTTCAGGCATAGTGCAATTGTGCAATGTTCGAGAAAGCTAATATTGGTGTAATCTTTTGTGCGGTCTCACCCACAACGCAAAACTTTGTGTTGGCTGATCCAGGCATAGCTTTACTAAAATAAAATAATATGCAAGTCATTATCAAACTTTAATTAAACCATATTTTATTTATTAATATTATGGTCTCATGCTGATTTAAAGTTTTTGTTTGTTTGTTATTAACCTTTATTTTTTAGATCCAGAACAAGTTAAAGAGATGTATGAGCTAATGATGTTCCCTGAACCCAAATAATCAGATAATGCAATGTTCACAAGCTACAAATTAGATATTCTCCCGCTTAGTATGTGTGTAAATAGTTGTGCTTAAATGTTTGGGTTATTTTTACACAACAACATATTTTGTCACACCGTAGCATTATGTATATAACATATTTTGTCACACACTTGTAAAGACTATGGCCTACCTTTAAAACATAATCTTTATACAGGAATCACTCGTGTCCAAAACATCCATGTAAGATTCAAAAGACCAAATCACTAAGAAAAGAGGATTGAAAAGCATCCTTTATAATAAATACAAAAAAGTTTGCAAATGATGGTTTTATTACTATTCAGATAGCAGACGACACTGTTTCACATTTTGAATGTCGGACTGTATGTGTTTTAGGTAAAGACTTTGCTTTGAGAGCCGTCAACAGTTTTTATAGGAATAAATGACCATTAATAATTTAAGCGATAGTATTTCTGTTTGATAACTAAATTGATACTTTGTTTAGTGCAACTTTCCCTCTATCTACGATGTGAAATCACACAAACTATTAACGCAAAAAGTAAGGGGGTGCTGTTTCACACTTAAACTATTACAGCAGAATCACAACTGACTATTGCGCTGAGATAGGCGTATTCATTAAAGCTCGAGGCTGTTAAACAAAGTCCCGCACTACGGCTGATAAAATTGCACAAAAGTAAATTCTAGAGGCCAACTTGCTAAAAAAGTAAATACGGCACGAACCATTTAAAACAAATACAGGAAGACCAGTTGTAATCAGTTTTGAATGTTTGTAATTGACATTTTATATACTAGTCGATTACGCCGTTTACATATCGTTTCTTTTTGTTTTTGTACAGTTTGCAAAACTATAGTCTACGAGCGTGGTCAAACATTTAGGAATTTATGAAAAACATTATATCAAAAATTGAATTAAATCCTTCTATGTGAGTGTTTAAGACTAAACCAATCAAATTTCTTTTAGAACATCTTTCTGCTATGTCTACGAAACATCGTCATGAAAGATGAGTATTGCTGTTTTTCTGTTACCTATAAAACTATTACGCTTCAACTATTGCTAACTATTGCACATTTCACAGCACGGTAATAGATACACAGTTATGTTGTGTATGTCGCTAAACAACTGTTAAGCTAATGAATTACCTTTGATAAGCGGTATTTTTGCGTGTAAGGTGGGATGATTCATTTTTTATTCCGTTCACATCAATACTTTGACACCAGAGTTTTAGGTCTGATCCAGAAAACAGACGGTGAGCAGTAAGTTATGAAAACATGTGGTAAGCAGTTCTTGCCGCATCATCAAAATGTTTTAACATATCGTAAATTTCAATTGTTTGATAAATTATCTAACGATTATACCTAACTATCAACAGTTATATGTGAAACGAGCTCAGTCGCATTAGAGTTGGATTCTTGTTTATACTGAACATTGTTATTGAACCGCATGTTGAAGAGCTCTAGTGTTCTTAAATTGTTTACCGCGGTTTCATTTTGAACAACACTATCGTAACACTTATCGTATTGCCGGGTGTGATTGTAATGTTTTGTATGGTGTTTTTCTTTACGCTCTCCCCCTGGATATCCGTTTCCTACAGTTAGCGGTAATGTTAGTGAACTCTATGTCTTCTCTTTGTTCATATACGACAGTATTCACAGGAATTGGTGTAATTTAATAAAATGATGGTTCAAACCATCATCTTCACTTGAGACATTTACATTATATTATACCTTCAAATAGGTCTTAAATGTATATTTTACCCCTTATGCGGCTATAGAATACCGCACAAGGATCTCTGAAATATTTTTTGTGTAAAACATCTATGTAGGTCGTGTAAAACATCTATCTATGTTTTAAAAAATACACCAAAACAAAGAATGAAGACATCTTTGAGTGACCCTCAAAATCTCTGCATACAACAAAACACAGTGCATCCGTGTACGATGATTTATCAGAAAATTACTTTTGTCGCTTTTTCTGAATAATCTCACCAAGTGCGGTGCTTGATAACTATTGAACAACCCTGAGTTCGGCTACTCAATAAAAAACTCAATACATTTGAATGCGCTAAAGGTCTATAACTGAACTTTAACATCTTAGTAGTTGGTAAAACTTCACTTAAACTCTGCTCAAAATAAAATACATCCTAGCTACTTTCTAAACGCTTGTTACAGAGCTTATTGCGATCCATTTACCCATCCATATGTTTTGAAATTTTAATGTTTAATCAACATTTTGTTGGAAAACATGGTGGATTTACTCAACTTTTTATGTCAACAGGTTCTACAGGGTAATGTCGCATTTAATTAACATTGTTTATTTCAGTAAACTTAAGTTTATTACATAAGATTAATTCAATGCCATTTAGTTGAATCAGGTTAGCATTCTTAATTTAGTCCAAAACTATTAAGTTCAAATAATCCAATTGTTTCATTTATTTAGGGATTGTGTTCAACAACCTTTACAAATATATCTAATAAGATAACCTTTTACAAAATCTTTACTCGGTAAAGACTCTTATTGGTTTTGTCGCATCCAATGCATCCCCAAAGTAGTTGTTTTTATAATGATTAAAACCGTTTTAATTATTTTTAGTATGGTCTACACTTTATGGTAAAACACTAACATATCAGAAACTCTTTTAAATATAAACATTAACAAGTCAACGATTTTTTATCTTGCTGTTAAAACACATAAATAACGTTTTATTTCAAATTGTACTGTCCCAATCCAGCATGATGGGAAGGGGAAATCCATAGGATCTCTAAAATATTTCGTCTCTTAAATATTCTCATCTACTATTTATTCATTAAATTATTAATGTGCAAGAATCAAGACTTATAATACCATTTTTAGCTCCGACACGGTCGCAAATAATGATGAGTTAAGTGGTACAATCTTTTATTTCAACAGTATTTTTCTTTACAAATTATGATAGACCGGCATTACATATATATAAAGTAGACAATAACTCCATTTATTTGTGATCCAACCAGAACAAAAAGTCGCGGCAGGTAATCATGTTTTGATCTAGGATATAGCTGACCAGACCTGAACTATTTCACCAAGATCTGTTTTGGCATTTTTTGACGCCAGTGACACACAGAGATCTGTAACAAACGTACACATAACGAGTAGTTCGTCGACTTCGAATTCTTCCATGTCCCCACTAACCCTCTTATGACATCCATTTTTTTTTTGAGGTTTGTGACACGTTTGGTATCCCACTCACAATCGCTTTTCTTATCACACGCAGCATCGATGATCCTGCGCATCAAGTCAACCATCTGGTCTCTAAAATGGTCTTTAAACATAGAGTCTAGCGTATCTCTTAAACGACAGCCATTCCCCGTGGCGCACTCACACGCCGGAATTCGACGGGCAGTCTTTCACCATCAAGATTCTGGAAACTATTCGAATCTTTCACCATCAAACAGTTTCCTATTTGAAAATCTAGAAACCTCTGAAATGGCGACTTAAAAGCTGACGGAGAACGACTGCCCGTCGAATTCCGGCGATGTGGGACACAAGTATCATCCGGCGTGTGAGTGCGCCACGGGGAATGGCTGTCGTTTAAGAGATACGCTAGACTCTATGTTTAAAGACCATTTTAGAGACCAGATGGTTGACTTGATGCGCAGGATCATCGATGCTGCGTGTGATAAGAAAAGTGATTGTGAGTGGGATACCAAACATGTCACAAACCTCAAAAAAGAAATGGATGTCATAAGAGGGTTAGTGGGGACATGGACCGATGTGACCCCCATGTTTTTTAACACCATAGAGCCGACCGGTGTAATCCTCAGAAAAGTTCTGGATGTGATGTGTGCATCTAGTGAAGAATTCGAAGTCGACGAACTACTCGTTATGTGTACGTTTGTTACAGATCTCTGTGTGTCACTGGCGTCAAAAAATGCCAAAACAGATCTTGGTGAAATAGTTCAAGGTCTGGTCAGCTATATCCTAGATCAAAACATGATTGCCTGCCGCGACTTTTTGTTCTGGTTGGATCACAAATAAATGGAGTTATTGTCTACTTTATATATATGTAATGCCGGTCTATCATAATTTGTAAAGAAAAATACTGTTGAAATAAAAGATTGTACCACTTAACTCATCATTATTTGCGACCGTGTCGGAGCTAAAAATGGTATTATAAGTCTTGATTCTTGCACATTGATAATTTAATGAATAAATAGTAGATGAGAATATTTAAGAGACGAAATATTTTAGAGATCCTATGGATTTCCCCTTCCCATCATGCTGGATTGGGACAGTACAATTTGAAATAAAACGTTATTTATGTGTTTTAACAGCAAGATAAAAAATCGTTGACTTGTTAATGTTTATATTTAAAAGAGTTTCTGATATGTTAGTGTTTTACCATAAAGTGTAGACCATACTAAAAATAATTAAAACGGTTTTAATCATTATAAAAACAACTACTTTGGGGATGCATTGGATGCGACAAAACCAATAAGAGTCTTTACCGAGTAAAGATTTTGTAAAAGGTTATCTTATTAGATATATTTGTAAAGGTTGTTGAACACAATCCCTAAATAAATGAAACAATTGGATTATTTGAACTTAATAGTTTTGGACTAAATTAAGAATGCTAACCTGATTCAACTAAATGGCATTGAATTAATCTTGTGTAATAAACTTAAGTTTACTGAAATAAACAATGTTAATTAAATGCGACATTACCCTGTAGAACCTGTTGACATAAAAAGTTGAGTAAATCCACCATATGTTTTCCAACAAAATGTTGATTAAACATTAAAATTTCAAAACATATGGATGGGTAAATGGATCGCAATAAGCTCTGTAACAAGCGTTTAGAAAGTAGCTAGGATGTATTTTATTTTGAGCAGAGTTTAAGTGAAGTTTTACCAACTACTAAGATGTTAAAGTTCAGTTATATACCTTTAGCGCATTCAAATGTATTGAGTTTTTTATTGAGTAGCCGAACTCAGGGTTGTTCAATAGTTATCAAGCACCCGCACTTGGTGAGATTATTCAGAAAAAGCGACAAAAGTAATTTTCTGATAAATCATCGTACATGGATGCACTGTGTTTTGTTGTATGCAGAGATTTTGAGGGTCACTCAAAGATGTCTTCATTCTTTGTTTTGGTGTATTTTTTAAAACATAGATAGATGTTTTACACGACCTACATAGATGTTTTACACAAAATATATTTCAGAGATCCTTGTGCGGTATTCTATAGCCGCATAAGGGGTAAAATATACATTTAAGACCTATTTAAAGGTATAATATAATGTAAATGTCTCAAGTGAAGATGATGGTTTGAACCATCATTTTATTAAATTACACCAATTCCTGTGAATACTGTCGTATATGAACAAAGAGAAGACATAGAGTTCACTAACATTACCGCTAACTGTAGGAAACGGATATCCAGGGGGAGAGCGTAAAGAAAAACACCATACAAAACATTACAATCACACCCGGCAATACGATAAGTGTTACGATAGTGTTGTTCAAAATGAAACCGCGGTAAACAATTTAAGAACACTAGAGCTCTTCAACATGCGGTTCAATAACAATGTTCAGTATAAACGAGAATCCAACTCTAATGCGACTGAGCTCGTTTCACATATAACTGTTGATAGTTAGGTATAATCGTTAGATAATTTATCAAACAATTGAAATTTACGATATGTTAAAACATTTTGATGATGGGGCAAAAACTTCTTACCACATGTTTTCATAACTTACTGCTCACCGTCTGTTTTCTGGATCAGACCTAAAACTCTGGTGTCAAAGTATTGATGTGAACGGAATAAAAAATGAATCATCCCACCTTACACGCAAAAATACCGCTTATCAAAGGTAATTCATTAGCTTAACAGTTGTTTAGCGACATACACAACATAACTGTGTATCTATTACCGTGCTGTGAAATGTGCAATAGTTAGACGAGTTTGAAGCGTAATAGTTTTATAGGTAACAGAAAAACAGCAATACTCATCTTTCATGACGATGTTTCGTAGACATAGCAGAAAGATGTTCTGAAAGAAATTTGATTGGTTTAGTCTTAAACACTCACATAGAAGGATTTAATTCAATTTTTGATATAAATGTTTTTCATAAATTCCTAAATGTTTGACCACGCTCATAGACTATAGTTTTGCAAACTGTACAAAAACAAAAAGAAACGATATGTAAACGGCGTAATCGACTAGTATATAAAATGTCAATTACAAACATTCAAAACTGATTACAACTGGTCTTCCTGTATTTGTTTTAAATGGTTCGTGCCGTATTTACTTTTTTAGCAAGTTGGCCTCTAGAATTTACTTTTGTGCAATTTTATCAGCCGTAGTGCGGGACTTTGTTTAACAGCCTCGAGCTTTAATGAATACGCCTATCTCAGCGCAATAGTCAGTTGTGATTCTGCTGTAATAGTTTAAGTGTGAAACAGCACCCCCTTACTTTTTGCGTTAATAGTTTGTGTGATTTCACATCGTAGATAGAGGGAAAGTTGCACTAAACAAAGTATCAATTTAGTTATCAAACAGAAATACTATGGCTTAAATTATTAATGGTCATTTATTCCCATAAACACTGTTGACGGCTCTCAAAGCAAAGTCTTTACCTAAAACACATACAGTCCGACATTCAAAATGTGAAACACTGTCGTCTGCTATCTGAATAGTAATAAAACCATAATTTCCGAACTTTTTTGTATTTATTATAAACGATGCTTTTCAATCCTCTTTTCTTAGTGATTTGGTCTTTTGAATCTTACATGGATGTTTTGGACACGAGTGATTCCTGTATAAAGATTATGTTTTAAAGGTAGGCCATAGTCTTTACAAGTGTGTGACAAAATATGTTATATACATAATGCTACGGTGTGACAAAATATGTTGTTGTGTAAAAATAACCCAAACATTTAAGCACAACTATTTACACACATACTAAGCAGGAGAATATCTAACTGTCGCTTGTGAACATTGCATTATCTGATTATTTGGGTTCAGGGAACATCATTAGCTCATACATCTCTTTAACTTGTTCTGGATGTAAAAAATAAAGGTTAATAACGAACAAACAAAAACTTTAAATCAGCATGAGACCATAATATTAATAAATAAAATATGGTTTAATTAAAGTTTGATAATGACTTGCATATTATTTTATTTTAGTAAAGCTATGCCTGGATCAGCCAACACAAAGTTTTGCGTTGTGGGTGAGACCGCACAAAAGATTACACCAATATTAGCTTTCTCGAACATTGCACAATTGCACTATGCCTGAAACTTGGTAATCAACATGCATTTCTAGGTCTGTCAAAAATTATCTGTTATCATGGTTTAGTTGTATTTTAAAACATTGCTTTTTCTTAAAAAACATGATTATCTTGTTCATCATGTAATAACTCCATATTTATCAGGCTGATATTTGTAGAAATAAGCAAAGTAAATGTATAAAACAAAAGAACCAGTTAATGGCCTTGCGTCCGAACACAACAGGTATGAAGATATGTTTGGTTTTAACTTTTTATTCTAACTTTAAAGCTAGATTATCCTTTGAAAAGGTTAATACAGTATTTGATTTTTGGGGGAACGTTGCAAACTAGCGTCGTTACACTTAATCTTTGGTTTTTAAGGGAAATTAAGTATTCTTGGGAGACCCCTTGACCCCTGAAGTTATGACTTCTGAAGATCTCTCACGTGTAGATTCACTCGGTTGAAAAATGCTGTTTTGTAATTTACACATCTGAAATTAAAGGTACAGTAGTTTTTTAAAAAGTATTTTATTAGCTAAAATCAATGTCTTTATTCATAAATATGTATATAATACAAAATATTAGCCCTGCCAATGATCTGACTTATCCTCATAAGCGAAGAATTTCTTATCTTTAATTACATGGTACGGGTAAGTCCATGGAGACCGCCATGTCGTTCCGCCATCTTGAAAACTATAATAGCAGAGAGGGACAAAAAGCACTAGCCAACCTCAACGCGTTTTCGTTCAGAGCCGGCTGACTGAACCAGAGACTGAACCCGCTGAAGCGCCCAAGGAGGTCAGTGAGAGGCGCTTGTTGTCACTCCCCCGGCAAATTTGAAAGGCTGCACTGCGCGGTACTTCATAATGCAATCCTCGTAACCAAAAAGCATAAACATTTTATTTAAAAGGAAACGTGACCGGCAAATTCAAAACGAGGGTAAATATTATCTTTTCCCTGGTGGATAGAGCTAATGAAGGAGAAAGAATTTGAAAGGGACTCCAAAGTCCTGCTTTCTTCTCGACAGGTAAGTCAATGTTATGGTCTAAATGACACACTTTTTTTCATTGCTTGATTGTTTAATTTATTATATAGGTAGCGTAACAGTAGAACATGTATAGTTAAACTCGATGATGTGCTATTGGAAGACATGTCGTACTGTAGCTTCGTGACACATAACGGTTACCGTAGTTGCAACACGCTTTTGAAAAAGCGATGCGCTAGAGAGCACTATTCGTTTGAATGCAAAATACAATTTCACCGCTAGATGGGAGAAATTCCTTCACAGCGTACCTTTAAGGACTAAATTGTTGGGTCTTTAACAAAAAAGCCTCCAAAATGGAGGAGGTCAAAGGGCATGTTTCCTGCTATAGTATCATCAGCTCTCCCAAAGGCTGTTCCAACAGACAAACTGTCGCATCAACAAATGCTAACATTTTAAAGTTCTACATATATATTTAAGTAGATAACCGATAGTATATTCTCTGTAAAGGGTTTCACCCTGTGTGTTTCCACACTGATTAAGGATAGTTCGGGAGATACAAGAAAAGTAAAAAATGATATACACCATATACGTGCAATAGATCATATAAGATCATGCTTTGAATTAAGACGAGTAAAATTAAATATACTGCGTGATGGACCGCAGAGGCACATCACCTCTCTGAAAATGTACGGTGGTTTTCTAAATGATACAACGTAATCTAAATAAGAGCAATGTAGAGTCCTGGGATTTCTTAAAAACAAAAACAACAACTACAAAAACAAAAACATTGTGACAAACTTTGACAACATGTTTCATGTGGCATGGACAAAATTACTGTTTGAAATATTTTTGTATAAGATCTAAGATACTAAAGTACAGTTTTTGCTTTAAAATTTTAAAATTGCTTTAAACTGTTTAGTAAAAATAACACCTTAGGTTAAATTTATGTAAAATAATTTATATCATACATAAGTCTTCTAAGAAGATAAAAAGAAGATACGATTTTAATAAAACGTTAAAAATTTGATTTAAACAGTCTTTTAATTTTAAAAGATCTAATTTAAACTTTTAATATTATGCTTTTAAATGAATTTAGTATGAATAAAACTCTGGAAAGCACACTAACTTTACTGTGACAGTGTACCCCAGAGGCTCATCTGTCCTGCATCTCGGGGCTCAAGCATTCATTTCACCCTGTAGTTTATCACTGAAGGAGCTGGGAGGGCTTTGTTTATGACAACTTAAATTATTTGCTTTTTGGACTGTTTTTATCATTGCATAAAGAACTACATCTTCGGCACTATGAAAATGTAAGGTTATATATACTTTTATTTTATATATATATTAATTAATTAGCTAAAACTATGATCAATGTAGCGTATTTGTTTTTATTAAGACTTAATTTAAAACATCTTTTATTTTTAAAAGATATAATTTAAACTTTTAAGATTAACTTTTAAGATTAACACTAAAAAACATTCCCAACATCTCATACTGCTCACTGTCACTCACACACACACACACACACACACACACACACACACACACACACACACACACACACACACACACACATTCCTCCTCCACTCTGAATCACGGACTGTCAAAACGCCGGTGTGGGAGAAAAACACTCCGGGATATTTTGTATCAAAACTTATTGCATCTTTGTAAATACATTCATACCTTATATGGACAATGATGTGTTGGGATTTACTTCTTCAATTCTCTGAAAATATAAGATGATTTTCTTTATTTTGTGTTCATCTAAAACAAAACTAATTGGTGCACTGTGTTTCAGTAATTTAGAAAAGATGTTTATTTTTAAAATGAACGATATAATCATATAGTTTATATACTTTTAAAGAACAGAATGTTTTTCAACTTTTTCAACTGCTGTTAGTGTGAAAATATGTGTCATTATTAGAAAAACTCTGAAATATTATGTTTGTAAATGACTAAATGTAAATTTATAAACATTTCATTTATATACTTTTGAAGAACAGAATGTATTTCAACTCTACTTTGGGTGAAAATATTATATTTGTAAATGACTAAATGTAAATTTTACAAATATTTCATTTATATACTTTTAAAGAACAGAATGTGTTTCAACTTTAGTTAGTGTGAGATATTTTCTCACTTTCACCGTCCTCAGCAATCCCCTCTCCTCTGTAATATGGAGGGAGATCCTGTGAAGCCCCGTGTCAAAGTTCAAACATAAAACCTTCACAACTTCCATTAAATCAAACCCTTATACCCACGAGGCCAGACACATGGCGGTAGATTTACTTCTTCAACCCAGGTGAAAATGTATTTATTTATTTTTTGTTTTGAAAAGATATTTTATTAACCATTTAATTTATATAATTTTAAAGATCAGTGCTTTTCAACGTTAGTGTAAGATATGTGCCATTATTGGAAAAAATCTCTTTTTCTCACTATCCCCATTTATATAGCGTGCTCAGGAATGCCAGGATATCGGGTGTCACGCACAAACTCACAGACAGATGCATTTAGCTCAGAGACTGTCAACTTTAATCCAATTCTTCACCATAGTGAAAAGGTAAGATGATTTTATTTTTGATTTTTATTTTATTTTAAGATATTTATTTTAAAGGAATGAATGTTGTTCAACTTTAGTTAGTGTGAGATATTTTCTCACTTTCACTCCCTAGCAGGGGGATGCAGGAATAGGGTGACGTCTCACACACACAGACAGACGCACACACTTAGCGCAGAGACTGTCAGATGCAAAAGGCACTCTTTCCAAAAGAGGAACTCTTTTCAACTTTTTCAAAAGATCCTCAACTCTGAAACGGTAAGATGATTTTATTTTTGGACACCCCTATGTTTTATTCTAATCTATATGCGACATTAGAAAAATTATTTTCTCACTAACCCCGACACAGCTGGCATGGAGGGAATTTCCCAAAGCAAAAAGTTATTTTCCCCGGGGGTCAATAGGGGTAAAACTAAATGGCAAAATCATCCATCATAATCCGGATCAAAGACAACTGTCAAACCCAGATCAACCCTAACAACTGGCAACTTGACGTATAATACAAAGGTCAATAGGGCAAAGACAACTGTCAACTTGATCGATCGATAGGTCAAAGGTTAATCCCTACATCAAAGGACCTCCGGAGGACCACGGAAGGTCAAAGGTTAGCCCGCCCACCTGTCAACTTGATTGATCGATAGGTCAAAGGTTAATCCCTACATCAAAGGGACCTCCGGAAAACCCCGGAAGGTCAAAGGTTAGCCCCGCCCACCTGTCAATCATAGGGTCATAAATCATTTTGACACAAGCCGAATCCTATTACTACTGTTATTTGTTCAAAGTGCTCCTAAACGTAATGAATATATTATTGAAACGTTCTTCCTCATTTTTCATATAGCCTAGACCAATAGCTCTGGATAGTTATAATGCTTATTTGTTGATATTTCTAAGAATAATTTCTCAAAATGCATTCTATTTGTTAATGATAGTTTTTAGTAGTCTCTAATGATATTTTATTTTGTGATTTTGTTGTCAGGTCAAGTCACATTTATTTATATAGCGGTTTTTACAATACAGATTGTTTCAAAGCAGCTTTACAGAGATAACAGCAAAATAATGCAAAAAAGTTTGTTTCCAGAAGAAAATAGCGTCACAGTCCAGCTTAAGTAAGTTCAGTGATGTTTCATTTTTGTTTTAAAAAAGTTATTAATTTAGTTATATATATATATAGCCGCTCTGGAGTAAACCGTGATGTCATCGTCCAGCTCAGTTCAGTTCTTGTATAATAGTGTCAATGCAGGCATTGTTGAATATTAAATTAAATGTTAAATTTAATGAATTGTCAGAACTGTCATAGGGTTATATTTTAAAAATTAATCAAAGTGCACCTAGCTATTTTGCTTGTTTTTCTCTGCTCATATTTTAATATTCATTTGTTTGTATAATGTGTCTGTAGGTCTGTGTTTAATTAGTTGTTGTCTCTCCTCTTCCCACCCTCTATACTCCCACAGCTTTAGACGCCCATTTCTGGAGTCTTTTCTCAAATCTGAGGTGTGAATGACAAATGATAAAACGGGGGTTTTATGACACTTTAAAGATATTTTTGTTTACTTATGTACTTTTATTATACTTTTTCAAAAATAAAAAATGTACTGAGCCAAAGCCGGCAGAAAACAAATGCAGTAGAGAGTTAATCTGTATTTAACACAAGTTATTATTGAGATAATGACCGCAGCTCAAAACAGGACTAATATCATACTTACAATAAATTCTGAACAGCAATCCGTACCAAATTAAGCTCAACATCGGCCTCAGCAGAGATCTTTTGAATGTGTCGATACCCATCTACAAAGGGTAGGATCTGCAAAAAAAAGTAATCAAAATATTTATAAAAAATTAGATAAATTATATATTTCTGGTAACAAATTATATTTGAAGACAGTATGCCAAATCAAATAATATACCTGTTTCACACTGCAAGTGAGCAGTGTAGTGTTACAAATTTATTAAATGTTTAATTGAGGTTCCAATACAATAGTATATAAACTGAGACAATTTTGTATACTGAATTTAGCATTTGTCCAGCGTGATATTCCTGTTTCTCTCCATTGTAAGCAGATTACTGAAACTTTGGTAGCTTCACTGTTTGAATAGTTATGCTGATTGGATTGGAATTGGTAACACTCCATGTATAGGGCAGGTTCCTAAACCTGCATACCTCATTTACATGCTTTGTTCATCACAATGTTAAGCCCTGCCCCTAAAATGTTTATAAATTGCAAGGGAACGTTTCCCTTAGTCAGACTCGAGACGAGCTTGGAAGACTACAGCAACGCACAACTCGTGTTCTCAATAAAGAAACCATCTTAAGATACAAACCCGAGTCTCCTGGTCTTCGCTTCTGAGTTTTCTACACTTAAGAAGAAAAAGGTTTACAACAGCAGCATGCAAGTCAATGGCTATGGTCAGTATTAGAAACTAAATTTTTGTGAAATCTTATTTGTAATATTTTTAAATTGTAAAATCAAACGTTGTATAACCAAACCTTGAGTGTTATAAACTACTCAGATTAGTCTTGTTTCAGTCACGCTGTGAAAAACGTAGTGTAATGTGACAGTGACTTTCTCCAAGCCGGACAATAGAACTATTTCTAACAATGGATACATTTTTCTTCTTTTTTTGTTTTCAGACATACTCCATAACAAAAAACACTACACTACAAATAAATGCAGATTTTATGAAATTAATATTTTTTCCTGCTTCCAATGTGAACACTCTTTATGGAAGCTTGTTTCCGCCACAGAATAAAACATTTTAAAAGATAATTGCGACTTTTTATCTCAGAATTGCGAGTTTACATCTTGCAATTCTGACTTTATTTCTCAAAATTGCAAGATATAAAGTCAGAATTACAAGATATAAACTCGCAATTGCGTGTTATAAAGTCAGAATTGCAAGATATAAACTCGCAATTGCGAGATATAAACTTGCAATTCTGACTTTTTATCTCGCAATTCTTACTTTATAACACTCAACTGTGTGTTATAAAGTCAGAATTGCGAGATATAAACATGCAATTCTGGGGGGAAAAAAAAGCCAGAATTGCGAGTTTATTTCGCGCAATTGAGACTTTATATCATGCAATTCTGAGATAAAAAGTCAGAATTGTGAAATAAAAAGTCACAATTACCTTTTTTATTCTGTGGCGGAAACAAGCTCTTGTTTGTTAACATAGGTGGCAAAAACAACAGCAAAAACACCACGCTGCTCATGCATCACTAACACGTGCAATATGAAACAGAGCTTCATTTTCTAAGTCTAATGTACTTTTTTTTTTTATTAAGTCAAATAAAGACAGTAAACAATGGGGAAGATTTTTTGTAGACCTGTTGTGGGGTGAGATCCCATTGTGACTTTATAAAGTGGTCTTTATTCTTGGTAAATACTGGTACATCATACTCCTGAACAACCTGAGGATCTTTCCTTTGTTCAATTAGCTTCAAGTGGATGGTGTTAGAGTCATCTGTTATGAGAGAGGGAGATAGGGTGATTATAAAAACGGCGCGAATCACTGACAGGTAAACAGAGAGATAGAAAATATATATGACCAATAGGCAGGGTGCAGGCTCCTGTAACATTAAGTTCCTCAAGAAGTGTGGACAGGATAGGCAACAGCTTCTGATTACTCTCCTCGTTTGAAATGAATCCACTCTCAAGCTAATCAACACATTTTATGAAATGGTTAAGTGTTAGACCAACTTTTGAAGCACAGAAACTATAACAGCACTACGTATTAAATTAATTTTTACCTCCAGAGTTGTGAGGTAGCCAGACAGTTTTTTGACAATAGGTTCTAAAGCACATGTTTTTGTCCTGGCATCACAGACTAAACCCAAATTGAAGAGCAAGGCATTCCGGCTGTACTTCTTATGCTCAATGCACACTGGACAGCCAATCAGTTTCTTCTCCATGGCAGTCCTTAATCAGTTACACAGATAAAGCACAACCAGGTCATTATCATGATCATTAACTCTAAAAGTCAATTTACACCAAATGTAAAAATCACAGATGTAAAGTGTATTTAAACCAAGATGTAAACCAGGAACACACACACACACACACACACACACACACACACACACACAATGGTTGCAGCTAAATTAATTTAAAGCAAATCAGTTTACTTGTCAGTCAGTTTAATTAATAACGTCCCGTACATGGAAGTAAAGTTTCAATAAACATGAATGAGGAAAGACCTGTGTAACTGTTTCTTTAACATATTTCAAATCAAGAACTAATCTAAAACAATGGTTTCAGAATTTGTGCATAAGCTTGAAAGATGAATGTAGTTTGAGTAACTTGAGATGACTTCTGCTGTTGAACCTTAAACATGGAAATTATCCCTTATGTTTTTGCCATACTAGGATAATTGTCCTATTGAAATGTGGATGTTGCCTCCTAAGCAGTTTTTGTAAACATTTAGTAATTTACAAAATATTTTTATAAATGGTCTATATATATATATATATATACATACATACATACACACACACACACACACATACCATTTATAAAAATATTATTGAACATTTGCCTGTGGATTTTCTATTGTTGAGTATGCACTTTTTCGTTACTTAACCAATATATATATATGTATATATATATATTTTATTATTATTTTTTTTTAATTAAACATACTAATTAAATTTTAGATCCACTGAAGCAAATTCAGAAGCCTCTACTTCTTGTTTTTGACAAGAAAACAAGCAGTATGTTCAAACTATTTTAACGTTTTATTTTTTAATGTGGAGCTCATGTTCGCTGAAGACAAGTCGAATCTGGTCTAGTTTAAGAAATTATTTTTAAACGCACACGCATAGCGTATAATTTTTAGTTTATTGGTGTTTGTGCTCTAAAACAGTCTAAAACAACAATGCAAATAAAACAATGAGATAACTTAAGTAAAGTTCAGTAATGTTACGTACACTGTTATGAGCTTGTTCTGCAGTTCAGGTTTGGTGATGATGTACACCTGCACAGTATCAAAAAGTTCCCTCGAAATATATTCTTCCGGAACCTTTGATCAAACACAAATTGTATATAATTTGTTCCAATATAACCGGATAAACATTCATTTGCTTGTATGCATAATGGAAGTCTCGTTTGCAAACACAAAACGACTCGGTTACTAACGTAACCTCGGTTCCCTGAGAGGAGGGAACAAGTATTGCGTAAGTAGCTTACGCTATGGGAAAACTCCTTTTCTCGAGAATATTGAAGTCTATATGTAAAACGCATTGCAGCTGCACAGCTGACAGCAATGAACGAAGGAACTCGGTCATTGGCTGTGCTGCGGCAACTTGCTTGAACCAATGACGGGGCGACTCTGAATGCGCGACCAATGAGCGCGCTTCGCGCCTGCGCGCGTCAGAGCCCGCCAAGATGGGCGTGGCCAAGCTATATATTGGGCGCCCCGTCATGAGAGTTCTTTAGGTTAAAACGACTGAAGCGAACTAACCAAGCACAAGCACGGCAGCTTACGCAATACTCGTTCCCTCCTCTCAGGGAACCGAGGTTACGTTAGTAACCGAGTCGTTCCCTTTCGAGAGGTCTCTCCTATTGCGTAAGTAGCTTACGCTATGGGAACACCATGCAAAACGCCGTGCGTGCTGAACTTCGCCTTATGATAGCCAGAGGCAGGTGCCTGAGCTAAAAAGCAAAGTTATCATCCAACTAGCCGGCAGAGGCGAGCTTTATATGTGGGAAAAAATACAGAGCGGCTAGAAGGCGCTCAGTGTGACACAAGCACATACATAATCTAGATACGAACTCGCAGTTCAACTAGCATTATGCTGATAGCACATTGGAATGCAATGTCGGGACCTGTAGGTTGTAGAATCTGATAAATGTGGACGGTGAGGCCCAGCCTGCCGCCGCACAAATATCCTCGATCGGTATCCCGCTCGACCATGCCCAGGAAGAAGCCACACTCCTGGTGGAGTGTGCTTTGACTCCCCAGGGGCATTGAAGTCCCTTAGCTTCATAAGCCAGAGCTATAGCTTCGACTATCCAGTGAGAGATTCTCTGCTTTGAAACGGCGGAACCTTTCGTACGGCCGCCAAAGCATACAAACAGTTGTTCTGTCTGTCTGAATAGGGCAGAACGCTCCAAATACACTCTGAGAGCCCTAACGGGGCAGAGTAGATTAGCGTCGTGTTCGTCTGCTGAAGACGAAAGCGCAGTTAGGGAGATAACCTGTGCTCTGAAGGGAGTGGTGAGCACTTTAGGAATATACCCATGTTTCGGTCTAAGGACGACCCTGCAGTCGTTAGGTCCGAATTCTAGGCAGGCAGCGCTTGTTGAAAGCGCGTGCAGGTCGCCCACTCTCTTGACCGAGGCGAGTGCCAGCAAGAGCGCCGTCTTGAGCGAGAGCTGTTTAAGGTGCACGGTTCGGAGTGGTTCGAACGGGGGCCCTTTAAGAGCGTCTAGGACCGTAGCTAGGTCCCAGATCGGCACTGAGGGGGGGCGTGAAGGGTTCATCCTCCTGGCGCCCCTTAGGAAACGAATAATTAGGTCGTTTCTTCCCAATGGACGTTCCATTACAAGGTCGTGTGACGCTGTGATGGCAGCCACATATACTTTGAGCGTGGAGGGGGTGCGGCCCGCCTCCAGAAGCCCTTGTAGGAAAACGAGTACACTCATAATCTCGCATGTTACAGGGTTCAGGCCCTTGGTATTACACCAGTCACCGAACACTTTCCATTTCTGGGCATATAAGCGTCTCGTGGAGGGCGCCCGCGCCTCAGCGATGGTTTTTAGTGCTCCGCTCGCGAGGTTCCTGGGAACCCGTTGAGGGGCCATGCATGAAGGGCCCACAGATCGGGGCGGGGATGAAATATCATCCCGCTGGCCTGACTGAGGAGGTCTGGCCTCAGTGGAATCGGCCGTGGTGCAGATTGCATTTGCATCAGATCTGGAAACCATGTTTGGTTCTTCCAGAGTGGGGCTATCAGCAGCACTGCGTTTCCCTCCTCTCTGACCCGACTGATGACCTGTGGCAGCATCGCGATCGGGGGAAAGGCATATAAGGGGCGGCTCGGCCAGCTCTGGGCGAGCGCGTCCGTGCTTTTCGTGAAGAAAAGAGAGCAGTGCGCGTTCTCCTTGGAGGCGAAGAGGTCGATCTCCGCTTTGCCAAAGGTTTTCCATAACCACTGAATCGTCAGAGGGTTGAGAGCCCATTCTCCTGGGAGAATCTTGTCTCTGGATAACATGTCTGCCCCCTGGTTCAGGGCGCCTGGCACATGCGCTGCTCTCAGCGAGCGCAAGTTGTGCTGGGACCATAAAATGAGTCTCCTGGCCATTGAATGCATGGAGCTCGACCTGAGTCCACCCTGGCGATTTATGTACGACACTACCGTCATGTTGTCCGTTCGGACCAGGACGTGTTCGTTTTTTAGATGTGGGAGCAGGGCTCTGAGAGCCAAAGCGACCGCTTTCATTTCCAGACAGTTTATGTGTAGGCGCTTCTCCGGGTTTGACCAAAAGCCGGAGACAGGCCTGCCCTCGTAAAGGGCCCCCCAACCTATTTTGGAGGCATCTGTCGTTATCATCTTTCTCCTTGTGTTCACACCCAGACTCACGCCTGACTGGTACCAGTCGGCGGCTTTCCAGTGCGTCAGGGCTTTTATACAGCCGTGGTTCGCTCTGATTAAAAAGTGGCCCGAACGCCACGCGTGAGTAGGGACGCGGCTCTTGAGCCAGCGTTGGAGAGGGCGCATATGCAACAATCCTAGCTGGAGTACGGCCGATGCTGAGGCCATGAGACCGAGCATCCTCTGAAACCGTTTGACGGGGGCGCGCGCGCCCGCTCTGAATGATGTTGCAAGGCGCCGGATGGTGAGCGCGCGCTCCGATGAGAGACGCGCTGTCATTTGCATCGAGTCTAGAACTATTCCCAGGAAAGAAATTCTCTGGCTGGGAGATAGTATGCTTTTTGCAAAATTGATTCTTAGACCCAGGCATTCTAAATGGCTGATAATCCAAGATCTGTGTGTTATTAGCTGACTCTCTGATTGTGCTAGAACCAGCCAATCGTCGAGATAATTCAGTATTCGCACTCCCCTTTGTCTTAGGGGGGAAAGTGCTGCATCCATACATTTCGTGAATGTACGGGGAGCCAGGGACAGGCCGAACGGGAGTACTGTGTACTGGTATGACTGTCCCTCGAAAGCGAATCTCAGAAACGGCCTGTGATGAGGCGCTATTGGAATGTGAAAGTAAGCATCTTTCAGATCCACTGAGAGAAACCAATCTCCTGGGCGCACTTGCGCGAGGATATGCTTGGTTGTTAACATTCTGAACGAGCGAATCATTAGTGCTTTGTTCAGGTGTCTGAGATCTAGGATGGGGCGGAGACCGCCATCCTTTTTCGGGACGAGAAAATAGCGGCTGTAAAAACCTGTCCCGCTCAGAGAGGGGGAAACAGTTTCCACAGCGCCCTTTTCTATTAGTTTGCGCACCTCGGTGCGTAGAACATGTGAACACTCTTTTCTCACTTTCGTCTCGACCACAGTCGTAAAACGTGGTGGCCTGCGAGCGAACTGGAGCGAGTATCCGTGCTTTACTATATTTAATACCCATTTCGGCATATCTGGAATGTTTTCCCATGCCGCTGCGTGTACAGATATGGGCTGAATACAGGCTAGGGGCGGGCCGCTGTGACGTAGGGACCCGGCTAGCGAATCGCCTGAGCTCATAGCTCTCAGGGGCGCGGGCGCGCGCTGAGCAGCTGAGTGAATGGGCGCGTGTGTGATTACAACAGTGCGCGCTGTGTTTGTAAAACTCGCAGCCTGAGCTGAGGTTTTGTTTGACACTGTAAGGGCAGTGTTTATAAGTGGGGGTGCATAAACAGTGGTAGGCACACGCGTCACTTTTATAATGTTTCCCGCTTTTACTGGGGATGAATTTATAACTGTGTGAACAGTGCTTGTGTGTAGTGGTGCGTACATGACCGTAGGCACGTGATCTACATTCATGGGAAGCGCAGCCTGAGCTGGGAATGAATTTGGCACTGTTTTGACAGTATCTGGGAATGCACACTTTGTGGACATGTGAACCCTTAGTGATGCAGGCAGAAAAAGACTCTTTTTGTGTTTTCTGTGCGTCGCCGTAAAAACGGCGTTTGTTTGCAGGTGAGCGAGCTCTGTGACTGGCCCATTGACTGCTGTATGGACATATCCAACCGCCTGTAAGGGGACTGGGTAATGTTTGAGCTTTTGCGGAGAGAGTGGTCCGGCTTTTGCGAGACACGTACTCTCTCTTCTCATTTCTGTGGCTAGGACGGCTTTCGAGGCTCAGGGTTCAGCACAATCTTGGGCCGAGGACCCCGTCGCTCAGGAGGCGGCTTGCGGTTGTGAGAGCGCGAGCGGCGTCGAGCGTCAGCCTGAGGCGCGGGCTGAGAGGCGGTGGGGGCTGTTCTAGCCCGCTGCGGCTGCGGCGGTCTCTGTCTGCTCTGCGATGAGCTGGAGCGCTTTGGCAGGAAATGACGCATAGCTTGTGAAGCGTTCTGGGCCTCAGTGAAGCGTTCGGCGAAACCTTTAACCGCCGGTCCAAACAGCCCGCTGGTGGAGATAGGCGCATCGAGAAATGGCGCCTTATCCGCGTCCTTCATTTCAGTCAGAGTCAGCCACAGATGGCGCTCGAGAACAGTCAAATTAGCCATAGCACGGCCGATGGACTGGGCGGTGGCCTTCGTGGCTCGCAGAGCTATATCAGTCGCGCTGCGTAAGTCCCTGAAGGCTTCGGGTTCGGGGCCAGACTCGTCCATAGAGCGGAGAAGCTTGGCTTGGAACACTTGAAGTACCGCCATTGAGTGAAGCGCTGATGCAGCTTGGCCGGCGGCGGCGTAGGCGCGACCGGCGAGAGCAGAGGTAGTGCGGCAGGGTTTCGAGGGGTGGGAAGCTTTGGCTTTCCATCCGGAGGTGGAGGGCGGGCAGAGATGATTGGCCACGGCCTCCTCGAGGGGCGGCGTTCCCTCGTAGCCTCTTTCCTTCGCGCCGTCCACTGAGGAGAGCGAAGAAGAAAAAGAAGGCTTTAGGCGCGCAGAGTGGGGGGCTTTCCACGACTTGGTGAGTTCGTCGTGAACTTCCGGGAAGAAGGGAGAAGGCCTTTGCCGAGGGGCCTGCTGGCGCCCCTGCAGAAACCACTCATCCAGTCGGCTCCGGGTTGGCTCTTCGGGAGAAGACCAATCGAGCCCGAGGTCTTCCACGGCCTTAGAGAGGACACGGATAATCTCAGTATCCATAGTGGAGCCCCCGCTCGTGCTAGCTAGCGTCGACGGGGCGGGGTCGAGAGTGGAGCCCGGCCAGTCGTCCGATGCAGCGTCGATGGACAAGCTGTCGTCCATTCCCCCGTCGTCCTCGGACGCGCCGAAAGTCACAAGGCCCACCGCTCTGCCAGAGGGGTGTGGGTCCGGCTGGGTGAACTGAACCGGCGGTGGGGAAGGCAAGAGCGGCGGTGAAGCACGCGGAGACTGGCTCGGCGTGACGTCACTGAGCTCAGGTTCAGGAAGCCTCTGTGAGCGGCGCTTTTTCTTAGTGCGCGGCTCAAACAGAGGGGTGGCGATGGGCTCGCTCACGGCGAAAGCGGCGAGGCGAGCCCGTAGTGCGGAGAGACCCAGGTCATCACATTCCGGGCATCCGCCCTTGGTCAATGCAGCTTCTGCGTGGTCACGGCCCAGGCAGCGAGCGCAGATGATGTGACGATCCCCGTCCGGGAGAAGGTCTCTGCACGACGCGCAGGAAGGCATTTGAAACAACGCCTTAATGGAAATTTGCTCTTTCACAAATGTCGCGGGGCGGACAGATGTAAAATACTTGCGTATATGGCGCGCCGGATGGCTCAGTAGGAGGTGCTTGAAGGCGGCTGAAGGTGCCGACGTCCTCGTAGCAATCCCGCTGGTATGCTTTTCCACGGCGGCGAAGGCTTCCAATAATCCGGAGGATCCAGCGAAGAAGGTGTTCGCTGAAGGAGATTAAATCTAAAGAACTCTCATGACGGGGCGCCCAATATATAGCTTGGCCACGCCCATCTTGGCGGGCTCTGACGCGCGCAGGCGCGAAGCGCGCTCATTGGTCGCGCATTCAGAGTCGCCCCGTCATTGGTTCAAGCAAGTTGCCGCAGCACAGCCAATGACCGAGTTCCTTCGTTCATTGCTGTCAGCTGTGCAGCTGCAATGCGTTTTACATATAGACTTCAATATTCTCGAGAAAAGGAGTTTTCCCATAGCGTAAGCTACTTACGCAATAGGAGAGACCTCTCGAAAGGGAACCAGGCTGTCAAACATGTGTACTCTGTTTCGCTCAAAAACATTTATTTCTATGATGTTAACGTTACCTGATATGTGATCTTTGGTCCTAACGTTGGATGAAATTCACTGAAAAATATACAATCTATTCGTCTGTATGTACCCATGTTCAGTAATGTTGATGTGTTCACAGTGTATATTCAGTGTAATGTAACAGTGTAATGTTCTTCAGTGTGTTCACGGAAGGGTAACAAAATAACAAGATAGGTGCATACCGCCACCTACTGTGCTCCTCCGCCACTGATTTCAATTAAAACAATTCAAATGTAATGACCTGGGCTGAGTTTCCCGAAACCTTCTTAACGCTACGTCATTCTTAAGTTACACCTTAAGCTGTACCTTATCGTTAATACGTGTTTCCCGAAACGCTCTTAGTTAAGTATACCTTCTGTAAGTCATACGTTCGGAAGGTTGGTCTGGACCACTCTTAGCTTTACCTTATCACTGTTAAAGGTAAATATGAATATAATTCTGAAGTTTTAATACACCCAGACAGTGTTCAATTAGGCTAATTCAAGTGTTTTTATGCAAAGAATTAAATTGTCATTACACTGATTGTTGTTAGAATTTTAATTATATTATTATATATAATACAATTTTAAAGAGCGCTTTTAAAGGCCAGTGAAAGCATAGGCTACTGTCAGTTAAGTCCTATTCCGACGCTAATATTGTTTATCATGGGCTCGTACGGTATTTTAAACATTTACAGGGGTAAGTCGGTTATTTTAGTGCCGTCCGAATCCATAATATCAGTGTTTTTTCTCACCCAACCCGCGTAAAAATCTCTGTCCAAATTAGTACCTACTGATATTTGACAAACAGGTCGTGTGGTAATTTAATTGCGTCTGAATCCACATCTCTGAGTTTACAAGAGATTCAAAATTCACTGTTTAAATCATTTTGATCACTGCCGAGCACCGTAGCTACGTGACGTAGGCCTACACTTTTATTACTGAAATGCTTGAAAGTATTTACAAGAACAATATTTCATCGCAGCTCACCTCAGCGAACAAAAATGGGAAAGAGAAGAAAGCACATAAAAAATTTAAATGGTCATTATGGCAGCAATATATGATACAATTTTAAAATATGTAGGCAAGGCTATAGGCTGTTATAGTTTGGATTATTTTTTATAATATCCCATGAGTCCTTGTAAATGCAATTTCAACTATTTCTGAAGTGCGTCTTTTATAAAGAACAGCGCTTTCTCACATAAACAGCCCATGCACGAGAGAATAATTGATTCTCGAGTCATCGATATCAACAGATTCAGCACCATCGCCACGGACAGCACCCGGTAACGTTGCACGTAAGAAGGTATATCTTAAGCAGCTTTCTAAGGTATAGTTCGGGGAACACGCCTAGAAATGGTATACCTTCAGTTAAGTTATACCTTAAGAGTCTTCGTAGCGCGCTAAGAGACAACGTTATCGGGAAACTCAGCCCTGGATATTTGTAAATATGGGATATTTGCAACAATATATAACGAGTGCTAGGTAGTAACTGATTAGTACATATCATGGATTACGTAATCAGATTAAAAAAAAGTAATTGTTTAGTAGATTATATTGCGTTTTAAAATATGCATAATCACCTTTTATAAATTGCATAATTATACCTATTATTCACCTTTTTAAAAAAATATATATATTTTAAATCTTCCTTTAAAAAAAGAAAAAGAAAAAAGAAAAGCCTATCACGTACATATACAATGGAAAGTCTTGTAGATTTGTTCACAGAGACCAGCCATAAAATCGAGAGACAACACAGCATTTGGCTATATTTACAGAAATCATTTGACTTTTAAGGACTGTTTTCTCAACATTGCATGTATTACTAAGTATTTGGAAGGCTTTTGTCTTCCAGACAGGTTAAAAATGCACAAATGATTTCATATTTACGATTTTGTTTGGATATTTTAATTACCCCCTGAGATTTTAAGTTAATAATAAAGTCAATAATTTAACAACACATATGTATATTCACAGTTCTCTGATTGGTTAATGGTCACATGACATGCAGGTAAACAAATTAGTCTTTTTTAGTCAATGTTATATTTTGATGTTTTTATTCAATTATTTTAATTTGACACAATAATTTACATAATTCAATTCATTATTAGCTTTTCGCCAACTTACAAACCCCCCTGGAATTCCTTCATAAACCCCAGTTTAGGAAACTTTAATGTTAGGTAGTTTAACACACATGATGCTCATAACAAAAAAAGAGCTGTGAAGCAACATAGAGATATAGGGGAGGGTGGGGTAAGATGAGCCAGTTTTTACTTATGTGGATCTCCAGGCAAGGGAAATTGAGACAAAAGTACAATGAAGACATCTACTGTTAATTTGGGATGTTGCCTATCAACTGAAAATATAAGAATGCACCTATGACAAAGAGCCTCGAAAATATGACCTCAGAAAAAAAAGTGTTCATGTGACTCAACTTACCCCAGGCTAGGGGTAAGTTGATCCCAGTCAGTGGGTAAATTGAGCCATCTGGGGGTAAATTGACCATACTATTTTTCACGTTTTAATGCAAGCATAAAAATAATAATAACTTGCCTCTTTAAAAAAATAATAATAATAATACACTTACCTTTCCAAACAATGTTATTTTTTTAAGCTACTTCAAACAACACAAAACAAACCAATTAAAGTTTAATTTTCCCTTTAATCTTTTTTTTTTTTGTATTGGTGAACAATAGTTCCCTTTCGTAGTCACTCCGAGTTACGTCGAGTGACGGAGAATGGGGGTTTCGCCTAGAAAGCCAATCATCTTCGAGTATTACAAAACGAGCCTATGGCAATGAAAATGCCATGGGTCTGCGGAATTTGCATAGCGTATCTCCGCCCCACCGCGTGGGTATAAAAGGAGGAAAAGGCAGATCATGTTTTCGCTTCGGAGCCAAGAAACTTCTCTTCACTCCACAAGCCAAATCCTGAGTTTCAGTGACTTCTCTTCGAGACGAGCGAGCTCTCCGGTGTTGGTGTGACGGCGGTATCCAGCGAGTTCACATTGCCTGCGGTCTGTGCAGTGATCTGCCAGTTGGTGTGTTTCTCCCTGGTCGCCTCAGCATCGCTGAGCTTTTTTCCTCTCTAAAAGAGCTGCACGTGGCACGTCTTTTTAAAGATGTCTCGCCCGTGTTCTTCTGGGTGCGGTCGATTCCTGTCTGCCTTTGATGGGCACAATCGCTGCTTTGCGTGTCTGGGCTTAGAGCACGCTAAAGCAGCGCTTGTGGATGACTCATGTTCCTTCTGTGGGAACATGACCATCGCAACACTAAGGTCGAGACTCAATGATCTCATTCGAGAGAGAGTCCCCTCATCCACACCCCGATCTACACCCTCCTCGAGAGGTGGTACTTCGGCTGGTGGACAGGGTGACTTGAGGGTGACGGTGTGGAACAAAAATCCGACGATACGTCCTCGGACCACGCCCCCCTCTGTAGTGTTGCAACCCGCGAGCGCCGCGGTGATTTTACCGGGTCCATCCGTTGATGCCCCGCGTATTTCATTCGGCGCTCCAGAGGATGACTCGATGTCGATTGCGGCATCACAAGGTGGGCAAGAGTCATCGGGAACTGACGATGCGGCTGCGTTGCCTCCTTCTGGAGTTCCAGCGTTGCCCGTATCAGATCCCGAGATGACCGCCATGCTCTCCCGAGCCGCCGCGAGCATCGGGCTCGAGTGGAACCCTCCACCCTGCCCCGAGCGCTCGCGGCTGGACGATTGGTTTTTGGGCGCGGCTGCCGCCTCTCGGCCGCAGCCAACCCCAATACCTTTCTTCCCGGAAGTGCATGAGGAGCTGACGAAATCATGGAAGGCTCCCTTGACCTCCCGTGCACGTTCGTCGGCTTTCTCCGCCTTTCCCCCCCTCGATGGGGCGGTCGCCCGTGGGTACACTGGGGTTCCCCCGGTTGAACGCTCTGTTGCGATGCAATTGTGTCCTCAGAGTGCTTCATATCGTGGTAATCCTAAGCACCCGTCCAAGGCCTGTAGGCTTTCGTCCTCCCTTGTGGCGAAGTCTTACAAGGCTGCAGGACAGGCGGCCGCCGCTCTGCATGCGATGAGCACCTTACAGGTCTACCAGGCCCAGCTGCTCAGAGATATGCACGAGGGCGGGACTGACCCAGGGCTCTTTGATGAGCTGCGTGCCGCCACTGACCTCGCTCTCCGAGCGACGAAAGAGGCCTCACGCTCCCTGGGTCAGGTGATGGCCACTTCGGTGGTCCAGGAGCGTCACCTGTGGCTGAACCTGGCTGATATGCGGGACGCCGAGCGCTCTCGTCTGCTCGACGCCCCCATATCCCAGGCCGGCCTCTTCGGCGGAACGGTCGAGGACTTTGCCCAGCAGTTCTCGACCGCACAGAAGCAGTCTGAGGCTATCAAGCATATTCTGCCCCGACGGCCCGCTGCTGCCTCCACCCAGCCGTCGGTTCAGAAGCCTCAGCCTGCTCGCCGCCGAGGGCGCCCTCCTGCCGCTCCCTCCCCTCCCGCACGGCCCCAGCAGCAGCCTTCACCCAGGCCGCGTCGTGGAGGAGGCCGCAGGAAGGCGCCCCAGCCCTCTCCAGCCCCGCGCCCCGCTAAACGCCAGGCTAAGCGGCGCTCCTGAGACGGGCTGCTCAGTGATGGTCCCGGTTCTTCCCCAGGAGGTGGTTGCAGGCCCCCTCCTTCCCCCGGCGGAGGGCCGGGGGAGAATCTTTTGTTTTCCCGCTGCTCACCCACGGGTGGGCAGTACCCTAAAACTGTTAAAGAAAGAACCAACACTTCCATCACTGAGCACACAGAGCCGGCTGACAGTGTGCGACGCCTCCGGGCCTCGCCGCTCTCATCCCCCTCTGTCACAGAGTTCTCGGACAGCAGTGTGCGCCGCCTCCGGGCCTCGCCACTCCTGTCCCCCTCTGTTCCAGAGGGCGCAGACGACAGTGCGTGCCGTCTTCGGACCACACCGCTCTCGTCCCCCTCTGTCGCCAGCCCCCTGGCAGAGCAGACCCCCGTGGAACGCTGGTCCTTCCCTGGTCTCCTCTGTCAGGGCGCGGAGCCTGACCACGCCCCCGCACAGGGCCGCTATGCCACCCTCGCCGGGGCCGGTCACTCCGCTTCGCTGCCCCTCCGGGGGGACGTCTGTCGTTCGCATGACCCCGCTGGTTCAGTTTCTGGCAGCTTGGTTAGAGCTCCCCAGCCTGTCCCGCTGGGTCGCCCGAACGATCAGGCGCGGCTATGCGATTCAGTTCGCTCGGTCTCCTCCCCGCTTCAGCGGAGTCCGCTTCACTATGGTCGGTGGCAATGCCCCCATCATGCGAGCGGAGGTTGCCACCCTGCTGGCGAAGGGTGCAATCGAGACTGTCCCTCCAGCCGAGATGAGGTCGGGGTTTTACAGCCCGTACTTCATCGTCCCCAAGAAAACCGGTGGGTTACGACCGATCCTGGACCTGCGCGTCCTGAACCGCTCCCTTCACAGGCTGCCGTTCAGGATGCTCACGGCCAAACGCATTTTCGAGTGCGTGCGGCCACAGGATTGGTTTGCAGCGATAGACCTGAAGGACGCCTACTTTCATGTCTCCATCTTACCTCGACACAGACCGTTCCTTCGGTTTGCTTTCGAGGGGCAGGCATACCAGTACACGGTTCTCCCATTCGGGTTGGCTCTGTCTCCTCGCGTCTTTACGAAGGTCGTCGAGGCAGCCCTTGTTCCCCTACGCGAACACGGGGTTCGCATCCTGAACTATCTCGACGACTGGCTGATTCTAGCCCACTCTCGAGCTCAGGTTTGCGAACACAGAGACCTTGTGCTCCGGCACCTAGCCCGTCTGGGCCTTCGGGTCAACTGGGAGAAGAGCAAACTCAGCCCCGTGCAGAGGATCTCTTTTCTCGGTATGGAGATCGAGTCGGTCGCCATGTCCGCGCAGCTTACGAGCGAGCGCGCACACTCACTGCTGACTTGTCTTCGTCAGTTCGAGGGCAAGAGTGCGGTCCCACTGAAATTATTTCAGAGGCTCCTGGGGCATATGGCATCTGCAGCCGCGGCAACGCCGCTCGGATTGCTTCATATGAGACCGCTTCAGCTGTGGCTTCGCGATCGAGTCCCGAGGTGGGCATGGCATCACGGCACGCTCCGAGTCCCAGTGACTCCGACCTGCCGTCAGTTCTTCACCCCGTGGAGGAACCTCAGTTTTCTACGGGCCGGAGTCCCCCTAGAACGAGTTTCCAGGCATATTGTTGTCTCCACAGATGCCTCTTCCACGGGCTGGGGCGCCATGTGCAACGGACATGCTGCCGCGGGCTCCTGGACAGGACCCCAGCGCCTTCTGCATGTCAATTGCCTCGAGTTGCTGGCAGTACGCCTTGCCCTGCACCGTTTCCACACGCTGCTCAAGGGTCAACACATGCTAGTCCGTTCAGACAATACCGCAACAGTAGCGTACATCAACCGTCAAGGTGGTCTACGCTCCCGCCGTATGTCGCAACTCGCTCGCCACCTCCTCTTATGGAGTCAGAAGCACCTGAGGTCCCTTCGTGCTATCTACATTCCGGGCATTCGGAACCTTGCAGCCGACGAGCTGTCTCGGCTCCGTCCTTTCCCTGGCGAATGGCGACTCCATCCCCAGTCGGACCAGCTGGTCTGGGATCAGTTCGGGGACGCACAGGTAGACCTGTTTGCCTCCCACGACTCATCCCATTGCGCCCTGTATTACTCCCTGACCGAGGGTACTCTCGGCACGGATGCACTGGCGCACAGCTGGCCGCGGGGCCTACGCAAATATGCGTTTCCCCCAGTGAGCCTTCTCGCACGAACTCTGTGCAAGATCAAGGAGGACGAGGAGCAGGTCACTCTGGTTGCGCCGTACTGGCCCACCAGGACCTGGTTCTCCGAACTAGTACTCCTCGCGACAGCACCTCCTTGGCCAATTCCTCTGAGAGAGGACCTCCTCTCTCAGAGACGGGGCACCCTTTGGCACCCTCGTCCCGATCTTTGGAGACTCCACGTATGGCTCCTCGACGGGACGAGGCAGGTTTGAGTACCCTGTCACCTGCGGTGGCGGCTACTATCACTTCCGCTAGAGCTTCGTCCACGAGACGTCTCTATGCGTTGAAGTGGAACCTCTTCGTTAACTGGTGCTCTTCTCGCCGAGAAGACCCCAGGAGATGCTTGATCAGTGTCGTGCTTTCCTTCCTGCAAGACGGGCTGGAGCGAAGGCTGTCTCCCTCCACCCTGAAGGTGTATGTGGCCGCTATAGCTGCATATCACGAAGCAGTTGATGGTAAGTCTCTGGGAAGGCACGACCTGATCATCAGGTTCCTGAGAGGAGCGAGGAGACTGAATCCTCCTCGCCCTCCTCTCGTTCCCTCTTGGGACCTCTCAGTGGTGTTAAATGCCCTGCAGAGGGCTCCCTTTGAGCCTCTGCAATCAGTGGAGCTTAAGTTCCTGTCTATGAAGACAGCGCTCCTGGTTGCACTGGCCTCCATTAAGAGGGTAGGGGACCTGCACGCATTCTCCGTTGACGAAGCGTGCCTGGAATTCGGGCCGGCTTACTCTCACGTGATCCTGAGACCCCGGCCTGGATATGTGCCCAAGGTTCCTACCACTCCCTTCCGGGACCAGGTGGTGAACCTGCAAGCGCTGCCCCTGGAGGAGGCAGACCCAGCCTTGGCACTGCTCTGTCCAGTACGCGCTCTCCGCGCTTACGTAGACAGGACGCGGTGTTTCAGGACCTCAGACCAGCTCTTTGTCTGTTATGGTGGGAGACTGAAGGGAAAGGCTCTCTCAAAGCAGAGGTTGTCTCACTGGATAGTGGACGCCATTGCTTTGGCTTACCAACAGCAAGGCCGACCGTGCCCCCTTGGTGTGACAGCCCACTCCACCCGGAGTGTGGCTTCCTCTTGGGCTCTAGCGCATGGCGCCTCGCTGGCAGACATCTGTAGAGCTGCAGGCTGGGCGACACCTAACACATTCGTCAGATTCTATAATCTCCGAGTGGAGCCAGTGTCCTCCCATGTACTCGCTTCAACCTGCTAGTTCAGGACCCGCTCAGGTGTCTTCGCTTGCTCGCCATTCCACTCCACGGACTGGATACGTGCGATTATTCTCCTCAGGTGAGCCTTCCCTTCTGAAGCCCTGAGTTCCTCCAGCACTGTTGACGCTGGCGCCAGTGTCTATTGCCTGTGCGTCGGCTAGGTGCCTCCGTGTGCATGGTTCCTCCCTGAGTAACCCCCACATGTGTATGTCCACTGTAAGCCTCTTTGAGCATGTGTCTTTCCCTCGGCAAGCCACCTTGCCTCCCCTGGAGTTGAAAGTCGCCACCCCACGGGCTGGTTACTCCAGTGTTCCTCCATATGAAGCCTTCCGGCCATATGTGTATTCTAAGTCCTCCCTACGGGTAGGCATGCTGCGGCATATCTCCTCTGAGATATGCTCCCCAGTGTACCTTGGTATTCCTGTGTTAAGTAGGACTCCTTCGTCCGTGCCAGTATCACGACAGGGGGATCAGACTTTCGCAGGGCACTGGAAGACAGCTGTGAAGATGGCGTGATTACACGGGGACCCCCATTCTCCGTCACTCGACGTAACTCGGAGTGACTACGAAAGGGAACGTCTCGGTTACGGATGTAACCCTCGTTCCCTGAGTAGGGAACGGAGACGTTACGTCTCCCTGCCACTTCCGCTGTACCGCTGGGTAGACGCCTGAGTTCAGTCTCGGCTCCTCAGCGAAGACATGATCTGCCTTTGCCGGCGTTCCTCCTTTTATACCCACGCGGTGGGGCGGAGATACGCTATGCAAATTCCGCAGACCCATGGCATTTTCATTGCCATAGGCTCGTTTTGTAATACTCGAAGATGATTGGCTTTCTAGGCGAAACCCCCATTCTCCGTCACTCGACGTAACGTCTCCGTTCCCTACTCAGGGAACGAGGGTTACATCTAGGGTTGCCAACTTTCTGAATTAGAAATAAGGAACGGGGGGGGGGGGGGGGAATTTTGGAAAAATAACCCCTGAAATTCATACATTTTATAGCACATTATAATGCAACCTATTAGGCAAAGTTGCATTATATATTTTTTTAGAATTTTATAAGTTGCACTAAAATTTGAATTACAAAGTAGGCCTAATCAATATACAAGACTTAACCACTCAGAAAGGCTATCATGATCATTTTGCCAAAAATTAACCATCTATTTGTTTAGTTCATAATACGTTTTATTTTTAACTGAAACAAATACAACATAACATTCAAAACTCATAAATATAAAGGCTATCATGATCATTTTGCCAAAAATGAACCATCTATTTGTTTAGTTCATAATATGTTTTATTTTTAACTTAAACAAATACAACATAACATTCAAAACTAATCGGCTTAGACTGCATTTGAAGAAAAATAAACACATCAGTTTTCTGTAGCCTTGTGCAAACTTATTCAATAGAATTAGACTTCTAGAATGTTTTTTCCAGTGCAAAAAAATTATATTTTTAATGTAGTAGTTTTTCTTATCATAGCCTACAAATGTCTCATTTTACTCGATTTACTGAAGCCTGTAAAACGCATTTGCAGCTGCACAGCCGTGTGTATATCTATGCTGCAGAGCGTCTGGCTCGCTCATAGGCTGTGCTGCGGCAGCTTCACATCCAATGGCGCGGGCGCCTCTGACGTGCGACCAATGAGCCAACTCTACGTCATTACACGTCAGAGCCCGTCAAGGGGGCGCCAAGTCCCCGAATTTGCCATTATAGCAGCGGGTCTTCGTTCATAGTCTGTCTGACATATATATTAGAAGGTATGCGTCTGTCATGGATTTACACTGAATTGATTTTCAAAAATACGGAACAAAGTGCGTTCCGTATCAGTTCAATACGGAACAAGCCTTTTATGTGTCAAATACGGAACGATTCCGTATTATACGGAACGGTTGGCAACCCTAGTTACATCCGTAACCGAGACGTTTTACATATTTCTGTTAAGTGAAGGACTGCCAGCATAGTTTTCAGGAGCAAGAAATATGGTTATATGCTGTATTTCTTATGCTGTTAATCAAGTCATGTCCAATCACACACACACACACACACAAACAAATGTGTTTGGCAGAAAGAACGTCCCTCCAGTGTGTTTGGTTCTAATTTCCAATTTTGTTGAACAGTTTCACAGTTTTGAACTTGTGAGAACAAAAGAACAGTTTGAACTTCCAGACCTCAGCACAGTGAAAATGACTATTGGACATTCCATCCATCAAGGCTGCAGGATAATATGAGTTGTTGCTCCCTCCTTGCAGTTCCTCCAACCTTTCGAGGTTTAGGAAGCTTCTTCAGCACATCATTTAGTGGGACAGATCCCACATCATTTTCTTTGAATGCAAAGGTGGCTTTGTCTTTGCCAGTACTCCCTCGGATTCTTCTAAGGAATCTTGCATTAACTTCATTGCCCTCAAGGCTCTCAACCAAGCCAATATAATGGTAGCTGTTGCATTTGGTCGTGAAATTCACGATAATAAAGTCACCAACTGACAGATCTGAGATGTCTGGTTCACTACTTTAATCCTGGAAGCTATCACACTCAGAAGTGTCATCAAGTGGGATGGGAACATCACTCTCCTTAGAGCTGCTGTACACTAGGGTTTTCTTCTTGGTTTGTTTCTTCTTGGACTTTCCTTGTTCTTTGATGTTGGTTACTTATTTCCCCTTCAGTTTGTTTTTTCTCTTTTCATGTTCCATTTCTATTGCCTGCTTTTCAGGTGTATCAGTCAGGATCCTTGTTTTCACTCGCTTTCTCTTTGTCTGTGCCCTAGGCTGCTGACTTTTGGGTAAGGGCAGAATTTCAGTGGGAGACACATATACAGGGGAGGTGAGGAGTGAATCTGTCCCACATGTTGAAGAACATGCCTGTGAAGGCAACTCAGTCGAGGTGGAGGTTGAAGCCATGGGTGGATCTTCTTCAGAAGTAGACAGCACATCAGGGGTTTGGCCTGTCTGACACCATGGATGGTTCAAACTCTGCATCAGAGAAAATATCTCTGTTGTAAGGAAAAATCCCTGTGGACCTGAATCCAGAAGAGATATTCCGTGGTGTCATTGCCGACATGAAAGCCTCGTTCACACATACATGGATGTGGTATATGCTGGCTAGAGATGCGCGGATGGGCTATTATTTCATCCGCAACCGCATCACAAAACTCATCATCCGTCCGCCATCCATCCGCACCAACGTTTTTGACCAATTTTCAAAACCGCACCCGCCCGCAATCCGCTGATTGGGCGATACAAGGCGCTGCTGATGACAGCCGCGAGACTAGAAAGCTCTCAGAATATCAGCAGTGAACTCCGTCTCCGATCGGCGCGCAGGGACAAAGATAACAATATTTAACAATGTATATATATTTTTTATATATTTGATTGGTTCAACCGCCCGCCACCCGCCCGAATTTAATTAAAATATTGTTTTTCGTCACGTCATCCGCCTGATCCGCGGTTTATCCGCGGAGTCCGCGGCTGTAACCGCCAACCGCGCATCTCTAATGCTGGCTGTTTTGCCTGGGTTGGATCTCATCCAACCATCAAGAGCTCTGTTGTAATAGGTCTTGAATGGACCATAGACACTCTTGTCCAGAGGCTGCAGGCGATGAGATGTGTGGGTTGGAATTGTGAGCATAACAATCCCCTTACTCTTTGCTATATCCAGTGCCCTCAGTGAAATATGGGCCTCGTGGTTATCAAGGAGTAGCAGCATGGGATGGTATGCTGAACCAGATGTTCAAGTAACTCAGCAAAGATGTCTTCATTGATCCAGCCAGATCTTGTGGAGGAACCAATTGATCCTGGTGGTGCTCCTGTAATAAAATGGTCTTTGTATCTAACCCTTGGGAAGATGAACATAGGAGGCACTGCATTCCCAGTAGCATTGACTGCACAGACCACCGTCACAAGCTCTCCTCTTTCGGCAGATGTGATGGCCCCCACTTGTTTCTTTCCCTTTTCTGCCAACTTGCTTTGGTGTCTGCACTGTTGTGACACCTGTTTCATCAAAATTATAAATCATGTTTGGAGGGAATTTAAACCTATAAAACAAAGACAAGAGCCATGATGCAAAAAATCAGAATAGTTAAGAATTTCAAGCAATGCTAAAATCCTTCTAAACAGACCTGAATACATATCCTGGTAACTGTGGCTGATAATGAAACACATGCCATTTTATTGTACAGTAAATGTAGTTTACTCTTGTATCTTGCTATAGTTGCCATTAATTTGTTTTAATATTATGGAATATATTAATTCTGTCACCTGTCCATCACTTTTGTCAGATTATCAAAGAACTCCCCGACTGTTGTTTTGTTGAAGGCTGTACCCAGGTAGAAGGTGACGTTCCTGCGACCATGGGTAACGTTTCCTAAAAGTTCTCTAAAGGTGACGAACATTCTGAACCTTTACAGAACATTAGGGACGTTCCTGAAACGTCCTCTTTTGGTAATGAAAGTGCTTCAGTTCAACGTTCCTTAAATGACTTTAGGGGGACGTTCCGTAATGGTAATCTTATGGTCACATACCAACGTTACAAAGAGGACGTAATCAAAACGTTCTCATATGGGTCTAAGTTGGTCCTATTATAACGTTCCTTATAGGACTTTAGGGGGACGTTCCGTAATGGTAATCTTATGGTCACATAACAACGTTACAAAGAGGATGTAATCAAAACGTTCTCATATGGGTCTAAGTTGGTCCTATTATAACGTTCCTTATAGGACTTTAGGGGTACGTTCCGTAATGGTAATCTTATGGTCACAAGACAAAGTTACAAAGAGGACGTAATCAAAACGTTGTCATATGGGTCTAAGTTAGTCCTATTATAACGTTCCTTATAGGACTTTAGGGGGACGTTCCGTAATGGTAATCTTATGGTCACATAACAAAGTTACAAAAAGGACGTAATTAAAACGTTCTCATATGGGTCTAAGTTGTTCATATTATAACGTTCCTTGCAGGACTTTAGGGGGACGTTCCGTAATGACAATATTATGGTCACATAACAACGTTACAAAGAGGATGTAATCAAAACGTTCTTATATGGGTCTAAGTTGGTCCTATTATAACGTTCCTTATAGGACTTTAGGGGGACGTTCCGTAATGGTAATCTTATGGTCACATAACAACGTTACAAAGAGGATGTAATCAAAACGTTCTCATATGGGTCTAAGTTGGTCCTATTATAACTTTCCTTATATGACTTTAGGGGGACGTTCCGTAATGGCAATCTTATGGTCACATAACAACGTTACACAGAGGACGTAATCAAAACGTTCTCATATGGGTCTAAGTTGGTCATACAATGACGTTCTTTATGTGACTTCAGGGGAATGTTCCATATTGGTTATTTTATGGTCACACAACAACGTTACAAAGAGGACATAATCAGAGCGTTCTCATATGGTTCTAAGTTGGTCATATTATAACGTTCCTTATATGAATTTAGGGGGACGTTCCATAATGGCAATCTTATGGTCACATAACAACGTTACAAAGAGGATGTAATCAAAACGTTCTCATATGGGTCTAAGTTGGTCATACAATGACGTTCTTTATGTGACTTTAGGGGGACGTTCCGTAATGGCAATCTTATGGTCACATAACAACGTTACAAAGAGGATGTAATCAAAACGTTCTCATATGGGTCTAAGTTGGTCCTATTATAACGTTCCTTATAGGACTTTAGGGGGACGTTCCGTAATGGCAATCTTATGGTCACATAACAACGTTACAAAGAGGACGTAATCAGAACGTTCTCATATGGGTCTAAGTTGGTCATACAATGACGTTCTTTATGTGACTTTAGGGGGACGTTCCATATTGGTTATTTTATGGTCACATAGCAACATTACAAAGGGGACATAATAAGGACGTTCCCATATGGTTCTCTTTTGACCATATGAGAACGTTTTGTGACTAACTTAATGAGAACATTCTAATATGGGTCTAAGTTGGTCATAAAAATAACCTCCCTTATAGGACTTTAGGGCGACATTCCATATTGGTTATTTTATGGTCACACAACAACGTTACAAAGAGGACATAATCAGAGCGTTCTCATATGGTTCTAAGTTGGTCATATTATAACGTTCCTTATATGACTTTAGGGGGACGTTCCGTAGTGGTAATCTTATGGTCACATAACAACGTTACAAAGAGGACGTAATCAAAACGTTCTCATATGGGTCTAAGTTGGTCATACAATGACGTTCTTTATGTGACTTTAGGGGAACGTTCCATATTGGTTATTTTATGGTCACATAGCAACATTACAAAGAGGACATAATAAGGACGTTCCCATATGGTTCTCTGTTGACCATATGAGAACGTTTTGTGACTAACTTAATGAGAACATTCTCATATACATCACGTTTTGTGCGCAGTGACGTGGGACGAACCGAGGTTCAACTTCCGTCAACTTCTGTCACGTTTATCTGGTTTGTCTGCGGGCTGGACCCTTCTCGGACGGACACCTGACGGCGGTCTTTTTCCTGTTTTCTTCACTGACAGCGAGCCAGAAAAAGCCAATGTGATTATCATGTAAAGTTATTTTAATGAACCATTCTCGCGTAGATGGTCAGGCTATATTGGCTTTTTTTTTAGATAAACAAGCTAACGTAAGCGCTAGGCCTATTCCAATTTGATTATTTTAACTCTTGTTTACATAGCCTGCAGGGTCTCCTCACGAAATCTAAGCGGCATAAAGTTCAATGCGAGGGTCTTTAGAATATGTTTGTATTATTTTTGTCTCTTTTCTTTTATTGTCATTTTTTCCTATTATTTGGTAAAGGCTACACCACTTTTCCATGGGAAAAAACTTGTGGTGATCCCGCTATTTGGCTCGTTGATGTAAAACAGTCTTTTACAATTGTTATTATAAAATCAAGAATGCAGACGTTTTAAGCTCAGCAACAATGGCAGCAAAATGTACACAGTATATTAAAAAAAATCTCCTGTCACACACACAGAGCCTGCAGATCAGGTTGAAGCGGAGAAGCATCAGCTTCTTATTCTTTAAGTATAACAGAAGACCTTAATAGGACAAAAAAATAATATTCTAAGTTGGTCCCTAAAAGTTCTGCAGGACGTTCTCAGAATGTTTTGGAAACATTGGATTTCTGAATTAAATATGGTCTTCTAAACGTTCCCAGAACGTCCTGAATGTTCCCTGAAGGTCCTCCAAATAACGTCCCCAAACCCTTTTAAGAACTCCACATCGTGACTGTCTGGGAACATTGTGGGAACATTACTGTAACGATCACCAGCTGGAGTGCCCTCGAGAGCCACCAGAGGGCGCTCCACAATAGACTATGATCACTTCCTCACAAACTACATTTCCCATAACTCACTGCCCGGATTCATCAGCACTCATTTCATTCACCCGTGTCTTATCACCTTGTTTCTCTCAAACCATAAATACCTGGTTTTCACATTCACTCGGTGCAAAGTATTGCTTTCCCAGTGAACTATTCTGAAAGTTTGTACCCTGTGTTTGTTTACCTGTTACGACTTTATCTGGACCTTACCTCTCGTTGTCTGCTGCCTGCCTTACTCTCTGCCTGGACTCTGTATTCTGATTGTTTCGCCGCCTGCCCCGACCCTTTGCCTGTTCTTGGACTCTGATTGTGTGTATTCTGCTCTGCTTATATCGCTGGTATCGCTTATTCGACCCTTGCCTGTCTGACCCTGTTATTTAATAAAGCCTGCAAATGGATCTCTCCTCGTCCGCTGCATCATTACAATTACAAAGCGACGTTCCTGACACCAGCGGGACGTTCTCAGAATGTTTTGGAAACATTGGATTTCTGAATTAAATATTGTCCTCTAAACGTTCCCAGAACATCCTGAATGTTCCCTGAAGGTCCTCCAAATAACGTCCCCAAACTCTTTAAAGAACTCCACATTGTGACTGTCTGGGAACGTTGTGGGAACATTACCAAGCGACGTTCCTGACACCAGCGGGACGTTCTCAGAATGTTTTGGAAACATTGGATTTCTGAATTAAATATTGTCCTCTAAACGTTCCCAGAACATCCTGAATGTTCCCTGAAGGTCCTCCAAATAACGTCCCCAAACCCTTTAAAGAACTCCACATCGTGTCTGTCTGGGAACGTTGTGGGAACGTTACCAGGCGACGTCCTTGACACCAGCGGGGACGTTCTCAGAATGTTCTGGGAACATTGGATTTCTGAATTAAATATTGTCCTCTAAACGTTCCCAGAACATCCTGAATGTTCCCTGAAGGTCCTCCAAATAACGTCCCCAAACCCTTTAAAGAACTCCACATCGTGTCTGTCTGGGAACGTTGTGGGAACGTTACCAGGCAACGTCCTTGACACCAGCGGGGACGTTCTCAGAACGTTCTGGGAACGTAAAAATTCTAGCTGGGTAGCTCTTCCTAAAGATGTTGCTTCAGGCATACGACAGGAAAGATGGTGGCGTGCCTTAAAGTTCTTGAACCAATCTCGACCTAACAATATAGAATTAATTAATTTCATGATACTGTGGCATGAAACCACAGACTTTAGCCTTTCCTGTCTTAATGAATAATGTAATTTCCTACACGCCGTACCCGCTAAACCCTTCTCTTTCCAGTTGTTGGGGACAGGGATGTTGTTTTTTTGTGCAAACTGGAATGCCAGTTCACAGCATTTCTTTGGAGTGAGGCCATGGAACTGCTCAGCCAACTTTTTGATGTGATCGGCAAGCTCCTTTTCCACCTCTAATGTGAAGACCCTCTTGGCTTCTGCTGTTCCACTGTACCCTACTGTTTTGACTGTCTTTACCTCCTTCTTTTTTATGTATCTCCCCAGTGTTGACATGTCAATATTTCTATCCTTCGCCACTGATCTGATTGATTTTCTGCCCTCAACATCAATGGCTGCTCTCTCCATCTCTTCTACGGGTGTTGAGCCCCAGTTGGTTCTTCTTTTGTAGGTTCTTGGCATGCTAGCTTTTATGAAATATATAATGTATGGTTAACAGTTGTGTAAAACTATATTTAAAACAATGTTGTGCTTAAAACTTAACTTAACTTCAGTGCCTTAAGTTAGGGGTAAGTTGAACCACTGGTTCAATTTACCCCACATCATCTGGCTCACTTTGCCCCATAGACACCATTTTGGTAAAAACGGCCAAGCTTAGCAATTCAGGCAATTTTAGCTTAATGATGGTTTTATATGTTGACAAATCACCAACATGTACCATACACAACTTTAGACCTAGATACATTTGCTTTGGCACAACAGCTAGTATACCTGCAATGCAGAAAATTAACTTTAACAAGCAAAAAAGTGTTTTTGTGGAAAAAAAAAACTTACCTTTTGTCCCAAGTGCTTCTCCTCTTCACACCAAAATGGAAATGATGGAGTCCTTCAGAATGTATGGTCACATGACACCAAATGTTTATAGTTGCCTAGAAACAGGGGGTGGGTCAACTTACCCACTGCCTCATCTTACCCCACTCTCCCCTATCTGTTCTTATTGGAAGAATTAAAAGGGTCAAACGGTTTAATGCATAATTTGATCTATTAGGCAGCATGACATCATTTACAGTCTGTTGATTATTTTAACGAAGCAAGAGTGACCCCTGTGGGTAGTATGCATCATTCACTTTTAATTTTGAGGCCATTTAGTGATTTTACATCATGAAAGTAGCATTGATCAATTTTTTTGTATAAATTTTTGTACTTATTGTACATTCAAACTCCCATCCTAAAGGTGCATTCACACTCTACCAGCGACACACAGCGACAAAGCGACAGGATCCCTTTCATTTCAATGGAGAGCGGGCGATTTCCGGCGACACAAGCAATAGTGGCTGGATCCCAAATGGCACACTTCATGTGGAGTCGCAGGGTGCTTCTCATTTCTTATTTGTGCAACCTCGTTTCCTTTCCTCGTGTCTCAGCTCCACCCCATGTAGGATGCGAGAAGGCTGCAAGGAAAGAAAATGTAAGGAATCGAAGGAAAGCTTATTTATACATTGGAATACTTGATCACTGGCGCGTCACTTCACAGCGTCATCAGCAGCGCTCAAAGGATCTGCCCTTATGTTGTTTTAGTTTGGTTATTTAAGAAATTCATAATAAATAATAATAAAGCAAGACATCTTGTTATATATGAGATGTATGGTTTATTTAAACTGCAAAGGTAAAGTGTAGAAATGAGTGAGGAGTCCGTGGTTTGAATCCAAGCCGGATGTGTTTATTACATAAACCTCTGTTGAGTATAATGAATTTACACCGATTTACACAGCCACAGGCAACAAGCTATACTAGCAACCTGGCGGGAGGCAAATTTTCTTTTTGCAGGGTGGTAGGGGAAGACTCATTTATATTCATTAGGGAACTCATCCCTGATTGGCACGCCATTCTGAAGAATACTCCAACATTTTGGTCATGGTAACCCCAAACAATAGGGACTTTAAAGGGTAACTAAACACTAAAACAACTTTTTTTAGTTAATGATCTGTAAGAATGGAGCTTCATAAATGCTGTTCTTTGATTCAAGTACATTTTTTGACATTTGGGTATAAAGTGTTTTAATTTTCAAATATATGGTGTAAAAACGTCGGAGTGCTGCCCTCTTCAGGTTAAACGGAAAGCTCCTGAAGTAGGGGTACTCTGTGACGTAGGGTACTCTATGGCTCAATCCTAATTCACCCCTTGCCCCTACCCCTTGTTTTCGAGTGTACCCCTTGGCCCTTAAAACAGAGTTACAAGGGCCAAGGGGTTGAAATATTCCCCTACGAAATGGAACAACCCTTCATGAACCCGATACGTCATCAGTCGTCAATGATCGCTCTGACGTTACGGAAGCGATGAGTTTTTACAGGATTTCTCCATGACAACAACTGACAATGAGCGCCGCTGCTCTTACCTCTTGAGGAAACATGATGATTATAACGTTCCTTCCTCGAAATGTATGTCTTTTCTGTTTCGGAAAGGTAATTTATTATACTATTTCTTAATTTAAATGGCTATATTATTATTATAAAAGGTAAATAAAGTGCATGGTGGTGTCATCTGGGGCTAAATTTAAATGTTTAACCGTTTGCGAAGCCATCTCGCCGGTGATTTGCGATGTATTCTGGGAACTTTCTCGTAGCCCTCCGTTCGGAGTGTGCCTCTGAAAAATCTCAGTTTCGAGGGCTATGTAGCACTACCCCTTCGCCCTAACCCTCTATCACAACAAGAATCGGGACACTCTACCCCTAGATGTGAACGCGCAAAACAGAGAGGTAGGGCCAAGGGGTAGGGGCAAGGGGTGAATTGGGATTGAGCCTATGACGGAACTCTGTCACGCCCTTGGTGCGAGCTCACCACGCCCTTGGCAGCCCCTGGTATAAAAGCATCTGGTTCCGTCAAAACTACTGTAGCGAGTCAGGAGTTGGAATTACGAGTATTGAAAACGATCGTTATGATGTGAGTGAGCATCTATTTTTAATCACAATTTATGTTCCTTAGGCTAAAGTTAACCCTCTGGTGTCGACAAACGCACGTTTTGCTGGATATTTTTTTCACATAGCAGCAAAATATACTGAACGTAATAGTAATAATAATCCTGGACAGAATTACCTCAAAATGACTGAATATAAGATGCAGTTAAGACCGCAGTTTGAGCCAGCGGCTCGAATTGATATGGCTCTGGCCCTGTGTCCACACAGACAATTCAACATCCTCCACTTCAGGTGAAGGTGGGGGAGAAAAGTCCTCGACTTCAAATGACCACTCTGTTGCAAAGCTACTTGGGTCACTCCAGTCGCTCTCCATTTTAGCGAGTCTGACAGCAGCTGTCAATTAATCCGTCACTGCGGGTCTCAGGTGCACGCCCAGGTGGACTAGAACCAGAGAACCGTTCTTTTACCACGTCATGCTTACGTCGGGGGCTGGGGGCGGGGTGACCAACAACACGACGGGAAAGGTTGTGACCGCTATTGCTAAAAACACAGTGCTAGTAGAAAGATAGTCTGACCCCAATATAGGATCACAAAGCCAGGAGAAACATTTGCATAAAGACAATGTAGTCCGCCATTGTAATTGTTATGCTTAAAGTTGTCGCAAGCGTTTCAGGGAAAGCTAAAGGCCTCATTATGCTTCTGCACCAACTCCACGGCGTAGCTACGCCGTCACTCCTACGGCGTTGTGGCCGTTTTATGGTTCTGCGTCAGGTTGCGTTGCATCGCGGTGCATCTGATCACTCACTGCCCTTGTAGTCTGCGTTGCCTCGACGCGTAGTTACAATTTTTTGGAGGTGCACGTCGAGCTACGGCGGAGGGGTCGGAGAGGGGTTCGTGGCGACACAGAGGGCTCTATGGGGGTACGCCGTCGATTCGACGCAGAAGCATAAATAAAAATAGGCTTAAGACGTATGGCGACGTACACAGTGATGTAACAACGTCGTTCGCTGGGCTCCCAGTCAGTGGAAATACAAACAGGTTCTGAGAAGGTACGCAAGTTGAACCAACTTTGAACCAGCACCAGTTCCGAACCAGTTCTTTTTTGGTGGAAAAGGGGTAATTCAGATGTGTGGGGAAGCCTATCGACAGCTGTGGACAGGTTTGTGTTTTACAAACTATTCACTCTTGTGCTCGATTCATGCTTTTAAGTTAAGCATATCATTGTAACTTTTTAGAACAACTTACTGGCTGTAGGGAATCCGTTGCCGCCATCAGGTTATGTTTACATAGAGGAACTGGTGAGTAATCTGAATGAATGAACTACATGCTGGAGGCTAATATGTTAAGTCAGCAGTGCTGAACATTAGCATTAGCATTGACATTGGCTGCTCTAAACAAATGGTTTTGATTCATTTTATGCTGTTGTGAAGTCTGCCAATTTTGTTGGTTTACAAATAGATTTGTTTGCACTAAGTGTGTTTACATGCACTAAGGAAATCAGATTACAGTACTTTTTGATTATTTATTTGAACTTTGTGCAGGTAATGCAACTTTAATATTGCACTTTTGATTGTGTTAACTTAATATTGCATTTAATGTTTATTATTTGTAGGTTGTACATTTATTGATTATTTTGTAATGATTTAGAGTTGGGTACACATGGAAATGATATGTGAGTGTGGAATTAGCTAAAGTTTAATGCAAACTTAGTTCTAACCCAGCCCTATTATTTACTGGTCCTGTTGTTGCACTATAGGCCAGGTTTGCGCTACCATCTGCGCAGCATCTACTGAACAGCCGCTCTACTGGTCCGGTAGGAAGGTTGTCTGCAGCTTGTCCACCACACATTTCTCCACAGACTAGCGCTTCAGTCCCACATGCACATCCTTCCCTTTGATGAACAATAACCTATGGACTTTTCAATATAAACTCTCATAAAACCCTTGTGGGTTGTCGCGTTGGTGTTGAAGAAACCAAACATCGCTGGGACAGTTTTTTTTGTTTTTGGTTTTTGTGTATGGCATTTGTTGTAATTTCTATTATCATATCTTACTTGAACAATAACCACAAAGTGCACTTAACTATAACCAGTTCAACTGTAGTCTGTCAATATATATTTTTGTTTCTCTTCATTATTTCTGTTGTAATTATTTTGTTTAATTCCTTCTCAATATATGGTACCTGCACCAAATTTAAAATTCATGGTTCTGTGTTGTTACTGACCACCAGCTCCTGTAGTCGAATTTTGACTTCTGTGACCTAACTAGCCTATACTGGTTATTTCTATAGCCACCTATTTAATTTATTATGATTTCCATTACACGAGAGTAGATGTTAAAACTTCATGCTGATTTGTACTCGGCTTTCGCGAAGATAAGCACCAACTAAGACGTAGCTTTACAGTAATCTATACTTCTTCATCCATTTACGCTTCTTTTCATATGGTGATGTGAATCTCCTTCTGTCTGGTGTTAATAGCTGCAGTGTATTTTGCGCGTCAGCACACACAACGGCTGCAACCACAGTGCGGTCTCCCCATGACAACCGTCTGGATTGAGCTGAGTAGGGGACATCTCTAGGGTCTTCAAGTGGGCACCTTCAGTCCTCAGTGTTTCGTCGACTAGCCCACGACACCTCAAGAGGGCTCGACAATGACTCTGGCGTCCCAGAATCACCCCCTCCGTCCCCCACTCAGCTTACTAACCTTTACATCCTTCCTGCTGCTGAGATTGCTCCGTCCTCATAGTTCACATGTGACCAAACCACAGTCTCTCTCTCCACAACCCGACCATACGCGCCAACCCGTTTGACTAAGGCTGTCGAGCCCCACTGCCGTCGTTAAAGCAGGTCAGTGGCAACGGTTCCGTAAGGCATACTACCGCAAAACACAATATCTGTCCAAACACCAATCCTCATTCACGCAAAATACACAGGAATGTAATAACTGTAATTACTATGCAACCTATACAAATAAACCAACTGACTCTTCAAGTTTTTCAAGAATTCTTCGAAACCATAGCGTGGCAGCCTGTACACAGCCAGCTATAATCTTTCCGTCTCAACCACAGCCAGTTGCTGCTCCTCTCTGCTGCTTCAGATAAGTTCTTTACTGTGCGACGCAACTCTTGGCCACTGAATCCGACGTCTCTAAGGAACCGGGTTGTGGAGTGTGCCACAAATCCTCGACAACCCACTTCCACTGGATAAACCCGGACTCTCCATCCTCGCTGTTCTGCTTCAGTGGCCAGCTGAGCATACAGCAGTTTCTTCCTCTCATATGCCTCATCTACAGCATCCTCCCATGGCACTGTTAGCTCTATCAGTTGAACAATGCGTGCTGATCCAGACCACAAAACAATATATGGTCGGAGGTTAGTGGTGGCAATCTCAGGTGGAAAAATAAGCCGTTGATCAAGATCAGCCAGCATTTTCCAGTCCCTAGCAGCTTCCAGTTGTCCTGGACGAGAATTGGTTTTAACACCTTTTCTTGGTGGTTGCTCGCCTGGGCGGAGGAATATTGTCTTCTGTGTGTAATGTTTTGCTAGAACAGGTGGCAACTTATTGGTCATGTTACGCTTGTCTTCCAATGCTAAAGCCAAACATCGGAGTACATGGTCATGGCGCCAAGTAAACCGACCCTGGCTAAGAGCCACCTTACATCCAGTCAAAATGTGCCTTAATGTGGCAGGTGATGAACACAAAGGACAAGAGGGATCCTCTCCTATCCAGAGGTTTAGGTTCTGTGGTGATGGGAGAACATCATATGTTGACCTGATAAGGAAACTGATCCTACTCTCTTCCATTGACCAAAGGTCTTGCCAGCACATCTTGCATTGTTCCACACTCACCCATCTCATCCACTCTCCCTGCTTGGCCTGGGAAATGGCCTTTATACACCTCATCCTCTCCTCCTGCTTTCGCACCTCGTTGACTACCAGCTTCCTCCTTTGAGCTGGGGCTGCCTTGTGCCATTTAGGAGGAGCTAAACTGAGCCCAAAACCCCTTCTTCCATGCTGTACCTGTCCAACGATATCACCAATTTGAAGGGCAGCCTTTGCCTCTTCCATAGATTTCTTTGCTGACCATTTCTACCAGTTTTTAACACAGGTGCTGCCTCCCTTACACATTTGTCGCGTGACTCTACTAAGGTAATTTCCAGTCTGACCTTGGTGCACTTAAACTCCTCGGTTAAAGCAGAGACTGGCAGCTGCAATATTCCTTTACTATAAAATCCCACTCTGTTGAGGCAGCGTGGAACTCCCAACCATTTCCTGATATATGAACTTATTAAAGCTTCCAGCTTATCCACTGTTGTCAAAGAAACCTCGTACACAGTCAGTGGCTACAGCAACCTCGGCAGTAGACCAAACTGAAAGCACCAGAGTTTTAGTTTGCCTGGTAGAGCACAGCTGTTTATGCTCTTCAACCCTTCCACTGCTTGTCGCCTAACTTCTCCCACTCTAACTGTGTCCTTTAGATCCCCATCGTACCATCTCCCAAGACTCTTCACTGGCTTCTCAGAAACTGTTGGTATTGCTTCACCATTAATGAAGAATGTTTTATCTACTACCTTGCCTTTAATTATCAAGATGTTCCTTGATTTAGAGGGCTTAAATTGCATTCGTGCCCATTCAATGTTATCGGTTAACTTACCCAATAACCGATTAGTGCAGGCTACTGTTGTAGTCATGGTTGTCATGTCATCCATGTATGCTCTGATTGGTGGTAGTCGCATCCCAGAAGCCAAGCGCTCTCCTGCTAGTACCCATTTTGATGCCCTAATGATTACTTCCATTGCCATGGTAAAAGCCAGTGGAGAAATGGTGCATCCTGCCATTATTCCAACCTCTAAGCATTGCCATGTAGCGCTGAATTCTGGAGTTGAGAAACTAAATTGCAAATCTCCAAAATAGGCTTTCACTAAATTTGTTATCGACATCGGTACCCTGAAAAAAATCAATGCTGCCCAAAGAAGCTCATGTGGCACTGACCCATATGCATTAGCCAAATCCACGAATGTCACATGGAGCTCCTTCTTCTCCTTTCTAGCTGATTGAATTCGTTGCCAGATAACCTTGATGTGTTCTAAGCATCCTGAGAACCCTGGAATGCCCGCTTTTTTAACTGAAGTGTCAATGAAGCCATTCTTTAATAGGTAGGTTGACAATCTCTGAGCAATAATGCTGAAGAAAATCTTACCTTCGACGTTTAATAGTGAAATAGGACGAAACTGACTGATGCTTGTAGCATCTTTTTCTTTAGGTATAAAGACTCCACCTGCTCTGCGCCATGCTCTAGGTACAACCTGCTTTTCCCATGCCACTTTTATCAATTTCCACAGAATTCGTAGAACTCCTGAAGCACTCTTGTACACTCTGTACGGAACTCCATTAGGCCCTGGAGATGATGAAGCCCTTGCCTTTCTCACAGCCTGCTCTACCTCCTTCCACTTAGGTGCATAGATCTCCATTTGGTATTCTGGTGGACTGATAGGTGGGATGTCTGACGGAATTGACATAGGCTCATGCCTTTTTGCATTTGTATGCGTTTCCTCCAAATATCTCTCTAGCTCAACCCTAGATGCTTTTAAAGTGCCATTCTTCTCACTGGTGAATAACTTCTTTACGAATTTGAACGGGTCTTTATAGAAATTAGCCCTCACACGCTCCTTCTTTTTGTAGCGTTTCCATAGGCGCTCAGCTCTGCGTAATGTTGCAAGCTTATCTTTTATGGCCCTTTGTAAGAGATTGAGTCCCTCCTTCTGACTTTGTTCTGCTCTTTTCCATTGCTTCCTCAGCTGTCTCCTTTCTCTAACTAACCCTTCAATTTTCTGCTGCCGTCTAGACATTCCAGGAATAGTTTGTACTTTTTCCTTCCTTTTTTCCACACCAAACCTCTCACTTCCATATGCGTAAATGATGTCCCCAAATTTATCCAGCTTCTTTTCAACTGTACCAGTTAATCTTTCCAATGCAAAGCTTAGATCTGTGTTTACCATGTCCCATGCAGTTTTCTCACAAGCTCTTGGCCATCTAACTCCAGGCCTATGCCCGTTGAGGTTCTTTTCTCTCTTATGCTGGTTAGTCTGACCGGGTTCACAAGTATCCATGTGTTCATCACTAACTGTGCAAACCCTCCTCTCTTCTATGACAGGGGTGCTTATAGCTAATAGTAATGACATATTAATAACGGCTAGCAAGGCCGAAATACCTGTTACATATGCAATAAGGCCTATCAGTGCACTATGCACCAATATGCCATTTGTAAACAAATTACATTTTATATAGATAGAAATTTAAACAAGAACAATAATAAAAAATAAAAAAACAGAACTTCCGACATTGTCTATTTATGTCAGGTTTGTGTGCAGGTAGCTGAAGACGAGGACATGGTAGCTGCAGTTTAGGAGATTTATTATACATACTTAAACTTCCAAAAGCAAACAGGAACAAAAGAACAGATTCCAGGACTTCAGGGATAACACACAACCATACACGGACGACGACCAACAAACACTGAGGGAAAACACAGGGCTTAAAAGAACTGGGACTAATGGGAAAATTAACTGAACACAGGTGAGGAAACTGAACACAAACGAGGAGCGGGAAAACTAACAGGACTGAACCAAAATCACAAAGACAGGGGGAAACAAGGTCTCAAAACAAAACTAAAACACATTGAAACATGACAATTTACTGTGTTTTTTGCCAAGTGCAACACAGTGAGTGAAACACTGGGATAGACTATGTGGTACCTGCCTTTTGGGAAGTGAATTGCCCCTAGCCCTTCCATAGCTGTGCTCTCTTCTTGAGCTTTTTGTTGGCCGCCCAGTAATGAGGGTACGCCTGCCTCCAAGTCTGCATGTAGATCTTCAGTCATTCCCATGTACCAGTGGCCTGGTATGTTGTTCTTTCCTTTGTAGGGCAGAGGAATAGGTTATTACTTGCAATATTGTATCAAAACACATAAAGCATTCGATGAAGTGCAAATCTGGTGTAAACTGACCCATAGCCCTGTCTTAGAGATCAGTGCTGTCCATAGAAAAAGGGACGACAAAATTTGCCACAACACAGGCAAAGTTATGGACCAGGATAGCAATTTCATAAAATGTCTTCCTGGCAGCTGGTGTTAGTTTACGGTCTTTGTCCTGCAGCTGTTGGGTGTCAACCATGAAGTTCACCTCATCCTCCTACAGTGTCACATCAAAGGGGACATAACATTTAAAAAAAAAAAATTTAATCATAGACCATGTAATAATTTCATACATTGATGGTTCTTCTTGTGTCCCTGTGGCAAGCAGGACGAGGCAGAGGGCCGTGAGAGAGCGGCACGAGGCCGGTGGCGTGTGTGGTGGAAATTTTAAACTGAATATTAAACTAACCATGTTTCTAACATCTAACCTTATCTAACATACTAACACATTGAAACACCTTGTACTAAAACGTTCTGTTCTGTGTTTTTGAATGTTGTTGGCCTATGTTGCCATACCCCTGTTGAGTGTAAAAATAACATATATGGGAAATGAAACTAGACAGATGACTTGGTTAAAACCTTGAGATTAACAATGAAGTAAACATTAAAATGAAAGTTTGCTTTACCTAGTAACAGACAGGTTTGCATATGAAGAACCAATCAAATTCATGTAATTTTGCCATACCTCCCTATTCTATAAAAACTGTTTTATCCGTGTTAACTGGTGGGATTCTCAATGGAATTTGTCTGAGATCCTCCGGCCTAGCTTAAAGGGGACATATCATGCTAAATCCACTTTTTTAGACCGTAAATGCATTTTGTTGTATATTTGGAGTGTTTATAAGTACAGAAAAGTTGAAAATAGTCTCTTCAGGTGCTTCGTTGATATCTTTATATTCTGTTTTGGTCATATTTTGCAACCTGTTCCGATTTTTCTATTCTCTATGACGTTTTTTGAACAATTACGTCACAGTATTTGCAGCGGAACTGCCAAATAAGGACATCGACTCCCGGCCCAACACTTCGAGCAATCCGCCATTTTTATTTCTCGCTGCGATTTTGTAGTCCAAGCTCAAGGATGCAGAAGTTACGAGAGGGTAAGTCAAAATGTTCGGTTGTTGGATGTAGTAACCCACACGCTTCATTACAACGTCTCCCAGCATCAGAACCTCTTCGAAGTGCCTGGTTGAGTTTTATTTTTCATGGAAATGTACCCACATCTGTGGGTAAACAGGCTTGTGCAAAATTCAGAATTTCAGAATTGGCGTCCATTCAATTCATGAATTTGAATTTGAATTGAATTGACTCCGCCCCACATGAAGTTGACTTTGAATGGAATTAGAATGACAGGAAGTGGAATTAAATTCATGGCAATTCAAAGAAATTCCACACAGTCACACAACAGAAAGAATGTGTTGAATCTCACATACATTCAGTGTTAGGAAGGTTACTTTGGAAATGTAATTGCTTACTGTTATAAGTTACCCATTATAAATGTGGTTTGGATTATTTTATTTGGATTACTTTATCAATGTAAAGCAATTTCCTTTTAATTTGATTAGTAACAAATTGAATTACACATTTTACCTCAGTAATACAACTAAATCTAAAAAGAGTTCCATAAAATCCTTAAACGATCTGAGACCTGTTGCACTCACCTCTCTTGTGATAAAGGCAATGGAGAGGATTATTAAAAACTATGTCACTAAAGTAACTGATTCACAGTTGGATCCACTTCAGTTTGCCTATCGCACAGGTAGAGGGGTTGATGATGCAAAGGTGTTTATCACAGACATTGTTCATAAGCATCTTGAGTCTCCTAATACCACAGCCAGATTTTTGTTTGCTGATTTTTCTTCGGCTTCCAATACCCTACAGCCACATATTCTTGCTGAGAATCTTATCAGTCGTTTTCATCTGGAGGACCAAATGATTTTCTGGATAATTGATTTTTTAACTAATAGGTCTCAGAGAGTGCTGGTCAACAATATCTTTTCTGACCTCCTATATACTTCAACTGGCTCTCCCCAGGGATGTGTCCTTTCATCTCTGCTCTTCATTCTGTATACCGACGATTGTAGATCCACTCAACCTTATTGTCATCTGATTAAGTTTGCCGATGATACCGTTTTACTGTCTCTGCTTTCAGGCCCTCCACAGCATCATGGCCCAGCCCTTCAGGAATTTGTTGAGTGGTGTGACATCTCCTGTTTGGAGCTTAACTTGAATATGACTAAAGAGATGGTAGTAACCTTTTCTAATAAGCAGAGGCAGGTGGCTATGGCAGTGTCTACTGTTATTCACGGGAAGCCTATAGAGATTGTCAAGGAGTACAAGTACCTTGGGACAATTTTTGACAATCTGTTAAAATTTACTTCTAATACAGAGGAGATATTGAGGAAATGCCAGCAGCGGCAGTACCTTTTAAGGAAGCTCAATTCCTTTGGAGTTAGTAAAAACTTGCTCACTATGTTCTACTACTCCTACATTGAAAGCGTCATTACATTCTCCATCGTCTGCTGGTTTCATTCTATAAGCCTCCAAAATAGAAATAGTCTGGAGCGCACGGTTAAAGTCTGCTCAAAAATAATTGGACTCCCTATTAGGGCTCTTTCTATTATAAGTGAACAGCAAACGATTTTTTTCTTGATTTAAATTTTTTTAATATATATATATCAGGTATCCATTAATATGTATTCCAAGCACATTGTGTTATTTATTTAATGTAGGATGTTTTTATGTATACTGTTTACGTTACTCTATGTGGCCTCATTAATTGCCCCTTGGGGACAAATAAAGTGTTTTGAAATTGAAATTGAAAATTGAAATTGAAATTGAAATACAATTACATTCATTTTGTAATTTAATAACATAATTTCATTACACGTAACTAGTCACTACTCAACCCTGCATACATTTTGTTCTAATATATATATATATATATATATATATATATATATATATATATATATATATATATATATGTAATGTAATATCTTTATTGTCCACCAAGGTGGAAAATTACGGTGACGCATTGCTACCACATACATATAATTTTTTCCCCTCAATTATGTCGTAATAACGAGATCTTATGTCATTAAAACGACATATTTTCTCGTTTTAATGACATAATATCTCGTTTTAACGACATAAATATCTCGTTATAATAAATATCTCGTTATAATAAATATCTCGTTATTTCGACATTGTAATATGCATTAAGCTACATTTAGCGTTCTTATAATGAGTTTCTATGGGAGGAAAATGCTTAACGTCAAATTAAACGCTTTGTCTTCATATTCTGGACTTATCTACGGAGCCCCTAAAGGGACGTGGTGGTGGAAAAAATTTAGGATGGGAGAATTCTTTTTTTTTTTATCTTTTGTGTTCCCTCGCAAAACTTTTGCGTTCCCTCGAGAAACTGCGTTCCCCCGAGAAACTTTGCGTTCCCTGGCAAATATATTTGCGTTCCCTCGCAAAGATATTTGCGTTCCCACGCAAAACTTTTGCGTTCCCTCGAGAAACTTGCGTTCCCTCGCAAAAATATTTGCGTTCCCACGCAAAACTTTTGCGTTCCCTCGCAAAGATATTTGCGTTCCCACGCAAAACTTTTGCGTTCCCTCGCAAAGATATTTCCGTTCCCACGCAAAAGAAAAGCTCGGACAGACACGTTGGCAGTGGTTCAGACAGCTCCGTATGCTCACAATGGAGCGGTTTATAGAGGTTTATTTTGAACTTGGACTCAAATACAAAGATATACAGTCAGTGCTTAGTTCGAGGCACGGTTTTGTCACAAGTGAAAGACACCTGAAAAGGATATTACGCGAAAGAGGATTGTTTCGACGAAAATATTACTCAAGCTTAGCGGACCTTGTTGATTTCATCCGTAATCAACTGCAGTTCTCGGGGCAACTTCATGGGTACCGATGGATGTACGCCAAATGCAGAGAGAAGGGTCTGCGTGTGAGAAAGGAGGATGTGCGCTTGGTGCTGAAGGAACTGGACCCTAGAGGAGTTGCAGTGAGGAGAGCCAGACGTCTCAGGCGCAGTGGCGGAACTAGAGTTTTATACATGGGGTGGCCAGGGGGTGGCCACTGCTACTTTCGGGGGTACACAGTACACACACACACAGTGGAAAAGCTTGTGGAAGGAATTGGGTCACTCTGTTTGTGTCTATAAGTGTTGAACATCCAAAATATTTGCAGAAAACAAAGCTGAAGCACCAAATAGATAAGATACCCCATGTGTCTGTTATGAACTGCTGCATTTATTTACAAAAAAAAAAAAAAATTATTTTATCTTTTATTAGATATAGCAGGCATCAAGCAGACATGTCCTTGAAAAAGTTCAACAATTTTATTGCCCATCAATATAAAATCTTATCCTGGGAAGATTAAATACAACATAATTCTTTCTTTATAATAATTTATAATAATTCTAATTCTAATTATTTAATTTATAATTATTTTTTTGTGTTCATTTTTGGGTGAACTATCCTTTTAATCTGGCAAAATCATCTCAACTTAAATTCCTGAATTGGGTATGTGATTGACTGCCTGTGTCTGGTAGATGCTCTGACCTGTTGCTGGTTCTGAAGTCTGACCACACTGACTCTGACTAGCCAGTGGTGATGCAAGGGCTGGGGGGTCTGTTTGCACCTGATCTGCCTGTTAGTCCAGTCATTTTAAGCCAAAATGGGGGTCAACCTTGAACAAATTGCAACAAGCAAACTCAACTGATTTTGTATCCTCAATATGTCCTGAGTAAGGAAAAAAAAGTCCCAAAGAATCCCATTAGGGAAAGTTTAGAAAAAAAAAAAATATAGCCTATTCATTCTTTTTCTTACGAGAATAGGGTAAAAAGTTTAACCTTTAGATATCACCATGAAAATTACTGAGTTGATTACTTACATCAAGACAAACAAAAAATGTATTCCAAGTTTTTTAAAATTGTTTGTTAAGATGGACAAACGGTGCATAATCTAATTACGTATGTGCTAATTTGCATAAATACCACAACAGATCTAAACATTGGGTCTAGCCAGGTGAAAATGTCTTGTTGAATCTTGTTGACACATAACAGTAAAATACTTAATGTTAAGGTCTGAATGGAACCCATTTAGGCTACCCATGAGCATTAATACATAGAAGCAGGAAGAAGTACTTTAGAAACCAGCCTTTATTAATTTTTAAGAGATGGGGTTTGGTTTGGGGCTGGGTCTGTGCGACTGTTTCTGGGGGATGAGTCTAAGAGAAGAACAGGAGACAAGGGTAAGGAGAATGCAGAAGACAAAAGGCAAGTAAAATAAAAAGTGAATCCCCAGAAACAGATTTCGAAACATTCCCCTAATGGGATTCTTAGGGACTTTGTTTCCTTACTCAGGACATAATGAGGATACAAAATTATTTGAGTTTGCTTCTGTTGCAATTTGTTCAACCTTTTTTCATAAAATGACTGGACTATGTTTGTGCTTATTTTAAAATAACTCTGATATCTCTCCCTTTCTTTTCATGTTTAATTGACCCTGTTCAAAAATATGACAAATTTAAAATATCATTCCAATCATATTCATATTCTAATCATCATCCAATTACCAACATTTAACTCTTTCTCGCCAGTATAAAAAAAAAATGTGGTTTTGGTAATTTTCACAATTTCATGGCAAACCAGAATATTTTGTTGTATGAATATCAAAACATACCAAAAGAAAGAACAAACCCTGTGCTTTTAAAACAAAAACAAAAAAATAATGTTATTCTAGCTTCGTGCGTCTTTTTTTTTTTTAATCAACACTTGAATGTTGGCAAGTTTCATAAAAAGCAACATGAGCAAAAAGCTGCGAAAATCGCATTTTTATCAAAGACTACATCTAGATAAGATTCATAATGATGATCAAAACACAATAGATCGAGTCCATCAACAACCTACACCCATAAAGCTTCATAGTCCTATAGTGATCGCATTATGATATCGCTTGTTTCTGCTCTTCTTTGCCTGCGTTTTGATCTCCTATCCTCATATTAGCTAGAACATTTGTACGTATACTGTAACGTACACACGGCAAGGTACTGTATATGCGTGTATTAGGCCTAATGTAGGCTATTGGGAGCAAACCACACTGATGCTAAACCTTAAAAGCTTACTTCAAATATGATGTTTTCTTATTCGGTGAAGTTCGGTATCTTGCAACCATCTCTCGTCCTCTGCTCGTCCGTTTGAAAACTGCGCGCGCCGCGCTGCGGCGAACGTAATTTTTTTTTTTTTAAATCAGCATCAGCAACTGCCAGTAGCAAATAAAATTTTGGGGTGGCACCCGGGGTGGCCAATCGCATGTCAGGGGTGTCCAGTGCCACCCCGGACCCCCCTCTGGCTCCGCCACTGCTCAGGCGGCGCAACTACTTTGCTAAGGGACCTAACTTTATTTGGCATTTGGACTCATACGATAAGTTACAACCGTATGGCATTTGTATTAATGGTTGCATTGACGGCTTTTCTAGGAAGATTATCTGGCTTAATGCATACACAACTAGCAGCGATCCAAAGCTAATAGGCAGTTACAATATTGATGCGGTGGAGCATTTGGGAGGATGCCCAAGAGTTGTTAGGGGGGATCTTGGAACCGAAAATGGTCATGTTAGAGACTTTCAGCGTTTCTTTCACATCACTCACGCTGATGAAACTCTTGACAGCTATTTGGATGGTGCAAGTACTGCCAACCAAAGGATCGAGTACTGGTGGGGGTTTCTGCGCAAGGAATGCATGGAATTCTGGATTTCCCTGTTTTCTCATCTCAGAGACAACGGATACTTCAATGGAGAATTCTTGGACAAAAGTTTGCTCCAGTTCTGCTGCATGGGACTCATCCAAGTGAGTGCAATGGAAATTATGTTTTGATGCTTGCTTCTATGTGTGTGTGTGTGTGTGTGTGTGTGTGTGTGTGTGTGTGAGAGAGAGAGAGAGAGAGAGAGAGAGAGAGAGAGAGAGAGAGAGAGAGAGAGAGAGAGCGCGCAAAATTATGTCATTACTCGCGTCACATTGTTCCAAACAGTAGGTTACACATTAACGCAGTATGACTAAACTTGTTTTTTTGTGGATAATCAGTGCAGAATCCACCATCTTGTTTTCCTTAGATGTCTGGATGTTTGAAACAATGAGACACTGGGTAAATGAAGGCATAATATAGGCCTATATATTTTTAAGTAAATAATTATATTAATTCAAATTTATTTTATCATTATTATTGTAATGTTTTACAGGATGAGCTGGATGACACTGCACAGGTTTGGAATGCACACACCATTAGGCCATCAAAGAACATCAGCAACCCCAGTGGTCGGCCCAGTGTGATGTATGGACTGCCTGAACTCTATCTCACCAGAGACTTCCTCACCTCAGCTGACACTGAAAGTATTAAAATTTGCAAGAATGAGTGTACTTTCCGACGCCCCATACCATGCGATCCAGATGTAAATGAACTGTGCAACATTATCATTGCTGACTCTCATTTGAACCTTCAAGTGACCCATATCAAGCTGTAAACTTATACATGCATTTAAGAGATGTGATCAGGGCATTACTGTAAAAACTACAAGGTCCTTTTTATCTGAAACGTGTTTATAGTCTGACTAACATTGTATTGTATTGTATTAAGCTTACATTGTAGACAATACTGTCCCCAGGGGCATCCTGAAATGTTGTAGAAAGTTTTTATAAAGAATTACAATACATGAATTTCATAATACATGAATGTCATAAAAAATGAAACCAACATGTGTAAAATTGTTTGTTTACAAAGTTGTTTATAAATGTACATAAAAGCTATTGGGGAAAGCTGTTTATTTCAGACACATTTGAACCTGTAACACCATGTAATCTTTGTATTTAAACTATGGAATAAACAAAGAGGTTAAAGATTCAGAGAACTTTCCTTACCAACAACCAAAGTTTTATTGCATAGAATGGAAAATATTACAGCCATTTGTTAACATTTCCAGTATATTTTCAATTAAAACATTACACTTACAAATAACAGTTTATCAGTATTAATGGCTGCAGTGATGTACTTTCAAAGAAAAACCTGACCACTTGTCTGTGGTTGAATTTTATGTAATTAACAGAAAAAGTTGTTCAGAGTAATTTTTCTGTACTGTACTAATAACAAAAGTGATATTCCATAAGATGAAAAAAAGATCAGCCATCTGTTTTAATTCAGCACTTTGCAGCTGTAGAGTACATTTCTAAATATTATACTAAAATGTTTTTTTTATTTTGTGTAAACAAAACGCATGCAACAACAATAAGACTCTAACAAATAACAATAAAACTATTAACAGCTTTAGTGATGTGCTTTAAATGAGAAAATCTGACCACTTATTGGAAAACTCCAAATTTATTTGAAAAGTAAATTAAATGCTATGAAAATCAAATGTAAAACATATTAATACCATAGGGGCCATTTAAATTAAATGTTATCCAAAGACTGCTGTTGAATGTAGCATGCTGTTCTTTTCCGAATGGAACAAAAAAACAAAAAAAAAATCACATAGGTTGTTACCAGCAAGTTTATAATAACTACAGGCTATCAAGTTCCCAAAAAGAACTTGATTACAATGACTAAAACCTATTCCAGCCTCAAATTTACAGGATGTCCACTGGACAGAATGTTATCAAACTCTGTTTGAAGGTCTGGGTAAGAACTGTAAGTATATAGAGTAAATCAAGAGTAGCTCCACAAGTATGAGCAACTGGTCTTCTACTGAGGCCAGATTCTGCATTGAAGCTTACCTTGATTTGATCAACACATATGACAGAAGAACCAGAACAGAAGCGTAGAAAATTTTCTGCATGCTAAAATGAAAGCACTGGAAAGCCTCACTGGCAGTACACCGAGGTCAAGTAATCCTTTTACCCAAATCCTTCCAACTGCCTCCCATTCAGCTTCAGAGAAGTCTGGTCTTAGTCTAGGAACACGTTCATCTTCCCCTTCACACTGTTCAAGGAACTGATCCCAGAATGCAGTGTAAACTTCTCTGGACACTCCAGCATCATCTACAGCATTCTCATTTACAAATTTCATCTTCAGAGTAGATTGAATTATGCTGCTATCCATGAACACAGACAAAAGATCTTCTACAACCTTTACCCTGTGTATTAAAGCATGCACATGATTTGGATTTGCTGAGTTTCCAGATGAAATTGTAGGAGAAAGATGGTTTCTTGAATGTGATGGCAAATCTTCTGGTGCTGAAGGCATTTCGCTACCCATCTAGAAAAAGGTAAAAATAATTTAGAACTATTATTTGTATTATTAAATTATTATTTATATTATAAAATTTTCAAACAATTATTTCAGTTAATCTGAACAAGATTTTCTTTTGTGTCACTGTAAAGTGAGACATTTATATATATATAATTATGACAAATTACAAAGTGACCAACTTTTAAAATATACTCTGTATCAAAATTATAATTACACTTGTTCTCAATCGCTTTGGCACAAAACAGACTTAACATTCTCTAAACTGTAATTTCAATTGTCATAACTGTTTGCTGGACCATCAGAACTCTACAGTATATTGCATGTCTGCAAAATGTTGTTACTTACCCAAAACATTTACAGTTTTTCTCAATCGCTTTGGCTCAATTCTAAAATTAGACTTTTTTCCCCCACAAAACAATAAGTTGGCTTGTTCATCAAAACTGATAATTCGTTTCATTTATAGAGCGCTTTTCTGGGTGCTCAAAGCGCTATACATGGAAGGGGGAATCACCTCAACCACCACCAATGTGCAGCATCACCTGAGTTCAAAGCAGCTTTACAGTGATAATAGGAAATTAAGGTAACAGAGATTGTTTTGGATTTACAGCAGCTAGAATAAAATTATTGTCCAGTTAAAGTTAATATTGATTGATTCACTTCCGTCACAACGATCATTAGTTATTACTTTAGGGGGCACTAACACGACACCGTTATAACAGAAAACCTGGCCCGCTCACAACAACAGTGCCTGGTGGCTCTAGAACGCAAACCTTGCATTAATTAAAAAAAATTTAAAAATGTAAAAAGTGTTTTTATCATTATGTGAGCCACACTGGTCAAAATTTTTAGATGTTATTTTATTTGTTATAAAAATTAATAACTGAAAATAAATATTTTATTATATACAGTACATATATATTTCTATCTATTTTTGTATTGCCATTGACTGCTTTATATACTATATAATGTGAATTTTGTAAAGGCCACGACGGAATCCAACTCCAGTGAAGTTCACTTAATTTATTAGAATTTAGTTTCAAAATTACTTTAGCTCTACGCTTAAACTGACTCCAATTTCAAATGATTATCAAATTTAGATTGTGTTCCTTATTAGAAAATAATCATAAATATGGTTTATGACTTAATTTAGATCTTTGATTATTCTGAGTATCCAGTACTTTCAGTTATTAATTCATTATGGACCCAATGCCACATCGAGATCACGTCGGCCTGATCGTGGATCCTACGGACACACACTTGTCAGTTCTGACTTTAGTCAGTGGATGCAGGGTTGGCTAATACCTCTTAAATCGGTTGCCTACTGCTCACTCGTACAAAAAAGTGTCGTTTATTTAGCCACTTCCGTACAACTTGCTAAATCAGTGACAGAAATCAAAAGGTCTTCAGATGACGTGCCTACTGCTCCGTTCATATGCGCCTTTAGTTTGACCTATCCTGACTAAGATTTGTGGTAGCAACACGAGCCTCCTATAATCTAATAAAATAATGACTTAAAAATAATTCAGAATAAATCAAGATGTAACATTTATTTTTCAGGTAAAATTGTTTAGAAGTTGCGAAGAGTTTGACATTTGACATTGAGTTTTATTGAGAATAAACTCATCAGGTTTGATCAACAAGTGCATGTGCATTTAGTTATTATGCAAATTGCTATTATGCAAATTGCAGAAAATCGTACCCTACTCTTTTACACACATGCTAAAACACATACAATTCGTTTAAATCAATAAAAAATTAAAATCTGATATGAACATGAAACTAATTGTTTAAAAATCTGAACCTTTTGTTGTGAGGAAAAAAAGTCCCATTTGAGCCAAAGCGATTGAGAAAAACAGTAAAATAACCTTTTGATCATTTATTTTAGTGCAACAGCATGTTAGTATTTCCACCCACAAAAAAGTGCTTTAAGCCAGTTATTTATATATTTTTCTGTAGTGTGTCAGTAGGAAATATCAGTTAACATTTCCAAACATTCCTTTTTACATTAATTGTAATAATCCAGTGAGGTTTTTGTATGGACAAGGAGTCTGACAGCAGCCGGCATGATCTGATCTCAGCATCACCGAGTCAACATGCACTGACACACTACAGCAAAAGATATAAATAACTGGCTTAAAACCATTGTTTTACTGAAAATACTAACATGCCTAAGATTTTTTCTACAGTACTGTATATAATAAAAGATTTTCATGTACTTTCTGTTAACAACGGGACACTGGAGTTGACAATTGAGTAATGACTTAAGATATATTTCCCTGACACAGTCCAGTCTCCATTCTTCGTAATTGAATAGAATGACAACAGAATTTTCATTTAAAACTGTTCCAGTAAAACATGCCTATATGGTTTGTTCAGTAATACTTTACAATAAGATTCACTAGTTAACATTAGTTAATGTATTTACTATCATGAACTAACAATGAACAATACATTTACAGTATTTATTAATCTTTGTTAATGTTAGTTCATAAAAATACAGCTGTTCATTGTTTGTTCATGTTTTTCACAGTGCATTAACTAATGTTAAGAAATACAACCTTTAATTTAAATAATCTATTAGTAAATTTTGAAATTAATATCAACTAAGATTAAATGCTGTAGAATTATTGTTAATTCTTAGTTCATGTTAACTAAGGTAGTTAACTAATGTTAACTAATGAAACTTATTGTAAAGTGTTACCGTTTGTTCTTGTGTATATGATCTATAGAGTCTTTGTATATTATTTGTTCCTTATTGTGTAATATACACACAAAAAATCTAAACAAACAAAAGTAAAATCTTACAAACATATGCAATTCTGTGTATTTTGAATTGACAGTGCAGGTATATTAGGACTGATTATCTATTATGTAAAGGGCTTCCACATGACATGCAACATGTTGACTCTCTTACCAACAGCACAGGATTACTTGAGAGTGGTGATGCCTCAGTTTCAGCTTCATTCAGCTCTGCATTCTGGAGGATCAACACACATGCAAAACATAAAAGTGAGACACATTGTTACAAAAACATAAAGTGTCACTGTAGATAATGTAACAGTTGCCTAGTGATGAGTGAGAAGCACAAAGCTGGGGACATTGAATGTATTGCGACCTTAAAAGCCCCCTGGATTTATTTTCTATTATAATTAGGATATACATTATAGTTTTAAGGTTATTTTATAACTCCCATTTAATGCTTTTAGTCTGAATATTTCCTTTTTTCACATCTATACTGAGACATTTGGTATATTAGGACCACATTTACCAGTATGATGTTCTCGTTCAGATTCCATGTCATCACTAGGCCTGTCGCGATAATCAATAAATCAATTAATCGCACGATAAAAAAAACGAGCTCGATAATTTTTCCTGCCGCGATAATTTCCATTTGCATGCTTGTTTGTTTTCCTCGTCTCTCTCTCTCTCTCTACCAAAGAGACTGGGTGACAATATCAACGCTGACCGCCACACATTGATTTTCGAAAGTTTTTTTTTATTATTATTGGGGTTTTTTACAGAGCCCATTTACAATCGTATTTGATTGCAGAGCGCCGTAGCGCAAGCACTACCTCTCGCTCGTCCCTCTCTCTCTCGCGCGCGCTCTCTCACCCTCATATGAGGCGCCGTCTAGGGCTTAAATCAAACTTCATTCACGCACACATATATGAAACACTTGCATACACATATAAGTAGTCAAACATACATGTATAGCCTACTGCTGAATGCTCAAACAAATATGAAATGCACAACGACACACCTAAAGTCGCTCACGCACATAGACGCAAACTCTACACACACGAGATGGCGCACACACAAACTCGCGCACACTCATATGAGACGCGCGCGCGCACACACAAACTCTCCACGCACATACTCATATGGACGCGAGCGCACACACACACACAAACTCGCGCACAAACTCAATGAGATGGAGCACACACACACAAACTCTCTGCGCACATACTCATATGAGACGGGAGCACACACACACACTCGCACACATACTCATATGAGACGCATGCTCACACAGTACATGATGCATATGATTCTCAATGTGAACGGAAGTCACATTGGTAAGTGCATTTTTTGTTAACAGAGACAGAGTCCATTGCTTTTATTGTTTTTGGTTGTTTTGTTCATTTAAATAGTCTTTAGAAATAAAAGTTTATTGATCTTTGAAAAGGTGTACCTGCATTATTATGCCATTATCATTATTTTAGATGAAAATGGTCTCAGAACGACAATATTATCGCTTATTATCAATATTATCGTTTATCGCAATAATTTCTTGGACAATTTATCGTCCAGCAAAATTTGTTATCGTGACAGGCCTAGTCATCACAATTGCTTGGTCTTCATCTGTTTGTCCAAGTTCATCACCTTCATTCCACTCAACTGTGTCTTCCTTATCATCATCTCCAAGGGTTTGAAATATGTTGTTGTGTAGTGGAGGAATCTGATCGGTCAAGTCAATGAATTCATAGCCTCGTTGTACATCACAGAGCTCATGTGAATGCTGTGGACTCTTAGGTTGCTGCACACTTTGATTCCACAATTCATCAGTCTCCTCGTCACTCGAGGTGCTTGTGAGTCGTTGGATTGTGCATGTTCTTTTGGTAACATTTGGTGATGAAAGGGAGCTGTGTGAAGTGCTGGGTGTCTCTACACCCATGGTCTCTAAAGTCAAACCACTCTGTGGAACATCCTCCATTCCTCTACTTCTCTGAAGAACATGCAATAACAATAAATGATTAACTCAGCAATTCAGCTAAATTAGTGATATTAACAGCCACTCAGCTAAATTAACCACATTTACAACAATTCTGTCACTGTATTTAAAAATGTGTGATTTTACTAACCTTCCTCTTGGTGTCTCTTTTAGATAAAAGTCCGTCATCCAATAAATGTGTGATTGAATCCTCAGAATCACTGTCACATCCATGCGATAACAGATTTGCAGCAGGTCTCTCAGTATCACTGTCTGATCCAAGTGTTGAGTGTTCATTATATTCCTCTTTTTCTCCATCAGATTCTACGTCTGTGAGACACACCTCCTGTTTAGTGCAAATGTAAAATCTCAACATTTTCAGTTTGGTTTGTTCATACAGATGTCCAACAGTGCTATCCATGGGATTTTGGTTTCTTTTAAAATCACAAACACGAAAAGTGAAGTCTGTTTCTGGACCTTTTGGTGACTGCCCATTTGGGAAAAAAAGGTTCTTTCCCATTTCCATGATTTGTAAAACAGTTGTCTTTTTTTCAACCGTCACATGTCTAGTGCCACCACCATTACCGGTCCTCACTTGTTGGTATCCATTATGGCAGAAGTGAAGCCATCCAATTTCAATTCTTCTGGAGGTTTTTTCTGCAGATACATTTTTGTGTCTTGCCAATAATTTTTTTTCCTTAGGGAAGACACATGCTTTAACATTCAAAGTTTTAGCTGACTTTGATCCCAGTTTCCTTGCTTCAATTTTATTTCTCAAATTCTGTAACAGAGATTCTTTATCCGAACAGGCCGCTGTTTGTTGACAGAAGGAGAGGACAGCCAGTCGGTCACCATATGAATTAATATACTTTGCCATTTGCTCATCAGTCATGACAGAGAGCACAGACTTGTCGATCTGAAAGTGCAGAGAAGATCTAATTTTATAAAAAAAATAAATGCACTCAGGAACTCATAATATGTTAACACAGTCTAGATTTATTTATTTTTTACAGCAAGTCACATCTCTTTATCTACATGCCATCCTGGTTCTAAAATGGGGCTCAATATTAACATTCAGGTTATAGTTCATCTAACTAGCTTGTAGCCTACTGGTAATTACAGTTGAGTGAATATGTTGGTACCCACCCCTGCAGACTCTACAACATATTTAGTATTTAAAAAGTAAGAGGGATCACAAAAATTGTATTTAGTACTGCCCTGATAAAGCTATTTTACATGACATATGTTTACATCTATTCCACATACATAATAACAATGCCTAATAATTAATTAATTTGAACAAAATATAAACTGAATTATACCAATGAAAGGGTTCATAAGTTCACATCATCTTGGTTACTTTGATTTGTTGCTTGTTGGTGATCAATGACTGTTTGTATGCTCTGTAATAGTTGTACGTATCACACCCCTACTTGTATCTGTCCACTGGCTACCTAGCTGCTTGCATCAAATTTAAAGCTTTTACATTGACCTTCAGGACTGTCACTAAAAGCACTCTCCTGCCCTCATGAACTCACAAAAAATACAGTCACTGATCATGTAAGTCAGCCATCATAACCAGAGGAATGCACATTTTTTTAACATGCTTATTTGTCTCATTTAAGTTATGGTGGAATAGATGCAAGTATGTTATATAACAGCTTTATCAGGACAGCCCTATAAAAACATTGCAATTGTAATGATCCCTCTTATTTTTGCAGGGGAGTGCAAACAACTGTCCTTTATGATACTATTATTACTAGTGAACTTAAGGTAGCCTACTGTACACCAATTTTGATTCAGCAACAAAGGTGAAATAAATTGGTCTGTGGTGATAATCTGACAGCCTCCTGGCTAGCAGTAATAATTCAAACATAGCCTATGTAGGCCTACATGTGGCTTTGGTTTTTAAGGATAATATTAAATGTTTACACTTGTGGGGATACATGTCAACACCTTTGGTTGCCTCATTAAAATAGCTATCATTTAAAAATAAGCTAATAGGCCCATTGACATTCCATGAAACATTACTCACCTTGTCCCTTTTCATGTGGATGATGTCCTCTTCTGGAACATCTCGTGACCTTAGAAACTGCTGAAGATCGTCCTCCATCGCAGACGCAGAGCTACAACAGTTAATTGTTACAGCTTTGTGCTGAGTGTGATCATGGAAGTTTGGCTTATTCTTCTATAAAAGTATAACATCTGTAAAGTGCGTACATCCAGAGCACTCAAGTGATGCTGTGATTCAAGCGCGAACCACCGCGCAGAAGTCTCTCGTGAGAACACACTCGCGAGAGGGCACGCAAAACTTTTGCGTGGGAACGCAAATATCTTTGCGAGGGAACGCAAATATATTTGCGAGGGAACGCAAAGTTTTGCGTGGGAACGCAAATATCTTTGCGAGGGAACGCAAATATATTTGCGAGGGAACGCAAAGTTTCTCGGGGGAACGCAAATATATTTGCGAGGGAACGCAAAGTTTCTCGGGGGAACGCAGAGTTTCTCGATGGAACGCAAAAGTTTTGCGAGGGAACGCAAAAGATTAAAAAAAAAAAATTCTCCCATCCTAAATTTTTTCCACCACCACGTCCCTTTAGGGGCTCCGTACTTATCTGATTTTTGTAGTAGCTATACTTTACGCATTGTACTTATGTTGGGACATTCTAAAACGCTTAACGTTAAAAAGGCTTAACGTGGCTTACTGTACTAAGACAGTAATATTAAAAGACCAAACTCCGTAAACATCATATTGGCTATACTTTGTGCAAAAAAAATCATGAGCACAGAATATGAACGCAACGCGTTTAATTACATGTTAAGCATTTTCCTCCCATAGAAAACCATTATTAGAAAAGGCTTAACGTGGCGTACTGTACTAAGACAGTAATATTAAAAGACCAAACTCAGTAAACATCATTTTAATAAGCTATACTATGTGCAAAAAAATAAATGAGCCCAGAATATGAATGCAACGCGTTTAATTACACGTTAAAGGTGCCATATGTAAAAATTGAGGTAAAAATATCCAAAAAATGAGCTACACGTATCAAAAGAATGAGAAGAAATAAGTGCAATGATGTCATTAAAAAAATGACAAGTTATAGTGCTGCCGAGATATAAACCTGAATTAGCATGCTAAATTACTAGCCCCGGCCCGGCCGGTGTCTAATACCAGTTTCGGCCATGGGAGGCGGTATGCGGGCAACATACATAACCACCAGCCAAACTGCAACACACGAATAACTCGCACGGCTTGTATCTCTTTAATCTCTAAAAATCTCCAAAAATCTCCAAATGCTCCACGTGAAACTGCGGTCTTACTATAGTGTCAATTGATTTGATTAATATGCGCGAGGAAGAGAGAGCAGGACCGCGCTCGTGTTGTTTGTAGACGTGAGAGTGCCCGCGCGCGGCCGAGCTCTCTCTCTCTCTCTGCTCGTAATGCGCCCTGTCAAGCACAGCGGCAGCAGTCATTCTATCCCTCACCGATCAAAATAGGCTTTGGCGGGACAAAGCGGACTATTTGACGGTTTTAGAAGATTAACAACCTGAAACTAAAAAACAGACTAGAGTAGGCCAACATTCTGGAGGTATAATGCCCCCATCTGGTATGGAATATGTGGAGTATGAATTTATTTTTTGACATAAGGCACCTTTAAGCATTTTCCCCCCATAGAAAACCGCTATTAGAAAAGGCGTGGCTTGCAGATAGTCTAGCTTATTAATATGATGTTTACTGAGTTTGGTCTTTTAATATTACTGTCTTAGTAGCTACAGTAAGCCACGTTAAGCCTTTTTAACGTTAAGCGTTTTAGAATGTCCCAACATAACTACAATGCGTTCTTTAGTTTCCGGTCTTGAAATGAATACAAACCTTAACATAACGGACAGTGTTCAGACCAAACACAGTAAATAATCATACTAAAGTATATGTACAACAAAATCTGCTGAGCTCAGAATATAAACTCAACGCCTTTAATTACACGTTAAGCAAATTGCCGAATACACTCAAATGAGATCGACTCAGACGTCAATAAATGGACGCGCAAATTATAATCACTAATACAAAATAAAACAAATGTATTTTATACACAAACATGTCTCTATTTGTACAAATTGCTGCACATTCGTTGAATTCTGAATTTTGCACACATAATTGAAAGCAATTTGTTTGTGGATATAGCCTAATAAAAACATACATTTATCAAGTTCACGGATGTGCGTGCATTTATTAATCAATATGATACTAAAATCATAATAAAGTATACTACAAAAATCAGATAAGTCCAGATATGAACGCAAAGCGTTTAATTTGACGTTAAGCATTTTCCTCCCATAGAAACTCATTATAAGAACGCTAAATGTAGCTTAATGCATATTACAATGTCCCCTTATTATGTCGAAATAACGAGATATTTATGTCGTTAAAACGAGATATTTATGTCGTTAAAACGAGATATTATGTCGTTATAATGAGATATTTATGTCGTTAAAATATTTATGTCGTTAAAACGAGATATTCTGTCGTTATAACGAGTACGTCGTTAAAACGAGATATTATGTCATTAAAATGAGAAAATATGTCGTTTTAACGACATAAGATCTCGTTATTACGACATAATTGAGGGGAAAAATTAATATGTATGTGGCAGCAATGCGTCACCGTAGAAAATTGTATTTGGCTCACCAGCCATTAAAATAAATATACAGACCATAATAAAAGACAAAGACATAAAAGAGACGACGAACAGAGCACTTCGGTAAGCTGTAAATAACGTTAATAAAAATAAAGTACTTTACTTTCTTAAAACACACGGTGGTCATTAGCTGTACCTTTGTCTTTCTTTTTTTTTTAAGAACACGTCTGTAGCAGTATTACTGTTGTTGAGTTTCATCATGACAATGGTCATTTAGCTGCTGTGTTTTCTGATGCTTTTCTAAACGTAGCCTATTATCAATACATATTTTTAGTGATAAGATCCCAGCTAGAAATTTTACTTCCCAGAACGTTCTGAGAACATCCCCGCTGGTGTCAAGGACGTTGCCTGGTAACGTTCCCACAACGTTCCCAGACAGACACGATGTGGAGTTCTTTAAAGGGTTTGGAGACGTTATTTGGAGGATCTTCAGGGAACATTCAGGATGTTCTGGGAACGTTTAGAGGACAATATTTAATTCAGAAATCCAATGTTCCCAGAACATTCTGAGAACGTCCCCGCTGGTGTCAAGGAGGTCGCCTGGTAACGTTCCCACAACGTTCCCAGACAGACACGATGTGGAGTTCTTTAAAGGGTTTCGGGACGTTATTTGGAGGACCTTCAGGGAACAGGCTTTATTAAATAACAGGGTCAGACAGGCAAGGGTCGAATACCAGCGATATAAGCAGAGCAGAATACACACAATCAGAGTCCAAGAACAGGCAAATGGTCGGGGCAGGCGGCGAAACAATCAGAATACAGAGTCCAGGCAGAGAGTAAGGCAGGCAGCAGACAACGAGAGGTAAGGTCCAGATAAAGTCGTAATAGGTAAACAAACACAGGGTACAAACGCTCAGAATAGTTCACTGGGAAAGCAATACTTTGCACCGAGTGAATGTGAAAACCAGGGGCCTCATGTACAAAGACTTGCGTTGAATTCATACTAAAACATTGCTTACGGACAAAGCTGTATATGTGCGTACGCACAAAAAAAAACAGATGTATGAATCTCTGCGTACGAAGGATCCCACGCATATTCTCTTTGTACATCCCAATTAACGTAAAAATGAGCGCACATGCACGAGCACAACGCCCCACCCAGTCTCCTCCCTTAATTAAATACATTTAAATATGGTAATGAGTCCACTTTGGCAAAAGAAAGGAGTAAGAAAATGGCTAAAGCAAGCGGCAAGAAGCGAAACTTTACAGAAAGTGAATCGGAGGTGCTACTATCGGAGGTAGAAACGAGAAAAATTTTTTTTGGAACTTTGTCCTCCGGAATTAATAACAAAAGGAAAAAATATGAGTGAGAGAGTTTGGCTGATGCCGTCAATGCGGTGGGATCTGAAAGTCGCACTGTAAATGACCTTAAAAAAAAATGGTCTGATATAAAGGTGGATGTTAAATGGAGAACTGCTGCGCACCGACAAAGTGTGGGCAGAACAAGCAGTGGTAAAGGGGTCAGAGAATTGCCTCAATTATGGGTGACACTTTACTCTCTGGAGTAGTATCCGCTGCTGTGGGAGACTCGGATTTACTACAGGACTGCCACGAAGGTAACCAATATTATCTGCACATTTATTGAATGGAAATGTTTCCGATTCACATATGCAAATTCTTCTTCAGATGGCGCCTTTTTATAGCAATGCGTGTGCAGTCGATCGCTCCGATTACATTAGTAAAACCGGCTATCGCTGCAAATTGCGTTTTAATGTTTGGCTGGTCAACTGCATCATATGGGAATATCATATGCTTTTATATGTTCTTACTTAATTGCATAATTGATAGAATATTCCCATAAGGCTCGTGTGACAATATATGTAAATTATTTTATAAATTGCAAATTAATAGCAATGCATCCCACAGGTGGTAGTGCGATAGACTTGTAGAACAATTCGTTGTGTAATGTTTGCAACTTAACTTCATTGCCTGTAAGAGTCGCCAACGAACAAAAACTATGAGAAATGTAAGGATGGCTGGCGCGAAACAGACGTTCCGAAGCTTTGCGAGATCCCGAAGCAAAGATGATTCGAAACACTGATCCGAAGCGTGATTCAAAACACCCACGTCACGTGACAACGGCTAAATGAAGCGTCTAAGTGTTTCATCAGGTGGAGTGCTCCGCCGAATCAGGGTTTCATTGATTGGTCGGTTCGGGAACAAATCACACAATCACACAGTATAAAAGTTTTGTCAACGCATTTTCATATCGTGGGTTTTTGTGAGAGGAGTTTGGTTTTGCGATAGCGGATTTTTGGTGATATAGTGACATTTATAGTGCGATTTGTTTAGTTATATTTAGGATTTAATTTACATTTACACATTGACTTAGAGACACACAGAGTACATATAGTGACACATTAATAGATGCATTGATAGAAATATATATATATATATATATATATATATATATATATATATATAGATTAATAGATAGATACATATATTACAGATACATATAGATTATTAGATAGATAGGCTACATATAAAATAGATAGATAGATAGATAGATAGATAGATAGATAGATAGATAGATAGATAGATAGATAGATAGATAGATAGATAGATAGATAGATAGATAGATAGATAGATAGATAGATAGATAGATAGAAATGGAGGCTTCACAGAAGAGATGCCGTACATCTGTGGTGTGGGAGCATTTCCATTTGGAAACCCCAAATAAAGTGAGATGTGTGTATTGTGATCGGCAGCTAGCCTACTGCAACAATACATCATCCATGATGCGCCATTTGAGGAGCATTCATCCTGCCATTCTGCAGGGTGCAGAGGATGGTAGTGTTCCCCCTGTACCAAGGCCTGCTACTGACACTGCTGGGCCATCTAAGCAAGATATGCATTGTTTGAAATATAGGCTAATTATAAGTGAAATATAATAACTAAGTGTTGGGCCATTGTTTAGAAAGGCCATGGACTAAGACATGCCTAACATCCCAATCACAACTGCCAATCACTTTAAAAACAAATGTTGTCAATATAATATTATACTTTGTGAATATACATTTTATATGTCTACATATGAGTACCCAATCTACAGCCAAGACATCATTTTGTTTTTTTGTAATTGTTGTATTTCTATAATGCACTTTATCTTTCTCTGCACACTGAGCATAAATATTCATAACATAACTTTGTTTAGGAAGGTTTCCAAATGAACCAGTAGACTACTTTCACGGTAGGCTACTATTTTTCCAATATATTTGTCTGAAAGTATGTTTTATCTTCTCTTTTAAAAGGCAGACAGAGGGAATTGGATGAGGCTCTTCTGAACATGGTGGTGAAGGATCTGCAGCCCTTCACCATCGTGGAGGATGAGGGTTTCAGGGCCTTTGTGAACAAGCTTGATCCAAGCTATGTCCTCCCATCCCGGAAGGTGGTTAAAACAATGGTCAGCGAAAGGTACAACACAACCAAGGAGAAGACAATGGAGGACCTACAAAAGGCGGAATTTGTTAGCCTTACGGCTGACATGTGGTCTTCCATTAATATGGATGGATATCTTGGTGTAACATGCCATTACATAACACCAGAGGCAACAATGGCAACTGTTTTACTGGGTGTAAGGAGGTTTTACCAAACCCACACAGCCCAGCATCTCATGGAGGCTAAAGCCTTGCTAATGGCTGAGTGGGGAATAACCTCCAAAGTTCACTGCATGGTGACTGACAATGCATCCAACATGATCCTAAGTGCCCAGCTACTCAACCTTCGCCATGTCCCATGTTTTGCTCATAATTTGAATTTGATAGTTAAAAAGGCCCTGGATCAAACCCCAGTCATCAATGAAATTCGCCAGAAAGCCAGAAAGATAGTGGGGTTGTTCAGATCCAGCTGCAAAGCAAAGGACAAGCTTGTGGAGATGCAGAGCTTGATGGGCAGACCAAGTCTGAAAATGATACAGGAGGTTGAAACGAGATGGAACAGCACATTCGACATGCTACAACGCTTGTATGAGCAACGTGAGCCAGTGGGTGCTGCACTTGCCAATTTAAACAGTGATACTGCTCCCCTGACAAGTCTTGAGTATGACATTATTCAACAGTCATTGACACTTCTTCAACCATTCAAACTAGCAACAACAGAGATGTCAGAGGAACAGAGTGTCTGCTTCAAAGCTCATACCATTGTACAGGATGTTGCAGCACAAGCTTGCACAGAAAAAAGGAAATGCAACGCAGGAATCAACTGTACAATTAGGTAGGACACTATGACCATACGTGTAATTGGCCAAAACTCTCATAGTGTTGTCATTATTTTAATTAATATGGTTTTCTCTTGTGTTGGCTCATAGGCTCACATCTACAAGAAGGTCTGCACTCCAGATGTGGAGGGTACGAGACTTTTAGAGCCTTGGCACTGGCTACACTGCTGGACCCAAGGTTTAAAAATGTGGCTTTTGGAAATCCTGCCAAAGCCCTGGATGCTGAAAAGCACATCACACTGGAGTGTGCTTCAGTGATGCGTTCAAACACAACTCCTGGTGAGTTTCAGTCTATGTTATCTTATGTAATGTGATTCATGAAATTTATACTTCATATGTGTTGTCAGTTTATTATTTGTTACTAATTGCCGTTTTCTTTTAATTCAGAACCACAAATGTCAACATCAGGCCCATCATCATCAACACCAGTTGAAACACAAGACAGTTTATGGGAACATTTTGACAATCGTATCCGTGAGACCCAGATGATACACAATCCTACAGCTGATGCCACAGTGGAAGTGAAAAAATACCTCAGCGATGCGTTTTTGCCCAGAACTCATGATCCTCTAACTTACTGGAAAGAGAGAGCAGTTATCTTTCCTCATTTGTATGTCCTAGCTAAAAAATATCTTTGTATGCCAGCAACCAGTGTCCCTTGTGAGAATTTTTTCAAAGGCTGGAGAAATTATCTGTAAAAAAAGAAGTAGGCTGAGTCCTTCAACAGCAGAGAAATTAATATTTTTGAATAAAAATCTATAAGAAAGGGAGACATTGTGGCTTGATGTATTTTTATTAATATTCATTTTTCATGACCAAAATCACATTATGCAATGTGAAGAGACTACAGGTTACAAGCTTCATATATTACAAAAATACAATAATAAAAAAAAAAACCAACACATTTTTTTATTAGCTCTTTGTAAAGGTTGTTTCAGATCAACACCTGCAAGTGACCACTAGGTGTCACCGTGGAGACGGGTTTCGGATTGATTCGAAGCCTCGAAACAAAATGGCACATTTGCTTCGACTGTTTCATTGCTTCACGAAGCCTCGATCTGCCCATCACTAGAGAAATGTACGTACGCCAGACATGAAATTGGCGTGGAGGAACGCACATTCTCACGTTAATTTCACTGTTAGTACATCCGACCGTGAGCGTGAAAGCTGGCGTACGCAAAGTTTTTGTGCGTACGCAAGATTGATACATGAGGCCCCTGGTATTTATGGTGCGAGAGAAACAAGGTGATAAGACACAGGTGAATGAAATGAGTGCTGATGAATCCGGGCAGTGAGTTATGGGAAATGTAGTTTGTGAGGAAGTGATCATAGTCTATTGTGGAGCGCCCTCTGGTGGCTCTCGAGGGCACTCCAGCTGGTGATCGTTACAGTAATGTTCCCACAACGTTCCCAGACAGTCACGATGTGGAGTTCTTTAAAGGGTTTGGGGACGTTATTTGGAGGACCTTCAGGGAACATTCAGGACGTTCTGGGAACGTTTAGAAGACCATATTTAATTCAGAAATCCAATGTTTCCAAAACATTCTGAGAACGTCCTGCAGAACTTTTAGGGACCAACTTAGAATATTATTTTTTTGTCCTATTAAGGTCTTCTGTTATACTTAAAGAATAAGAAGCTGATGCTTCTCCGCTTCAACCTGATCTGCAGGCTCTGTGTGTGTGATAGGAGATTTTTTTTTAATATACTGTGTACATTTTGCTGCCATTGTAGCTGAGCGTAAAACGTCTGCATTCTTGATTTTATAATAACAATTGTAAAAGACTGTTTTACATCAACGAGCCAAATAGCGGGATCACCACAACTTTTTTCCCATGGAAAAGTGGTGTAGCCTTTACCAAATAATAGGAAAAAATGACAATAAAAGAAAAGAGACAAAAATAATACAAACATATTCTAAAGACCCTCACATTGAACTTTATGCCGCTTAGATTTCGTGAGGAGACCCTGCAGGCTATGTAAACAAGAGTTAAAATAAGCAAATTGGAATAGGCCTAGCGCTTACGTTAGCTTGTTTATCTAAAAAAAAAGCCAATATAGCCTGACCATCTACGCGAGAATGGTTCATTAAAATAACTTTACATGATAATCACATTGGCTTTTTCTGGCTCGCTGTCGGTGAAGAAAACAGGAAAAAGACCGCCGTCAGGTGTCCGTCCGAGAAGGGTCCAGCCCGCAGACAAACCAGATAAACGTGACAGAAGTTGACGGAAGTTGAACCTCGGTTCGTCCCACGTCACCGCGCACAAAACGTGATGAGAATGTTCTCATTAAGTTAGTCACAAAACGTTCTCATATGGTCAACAGAGAACCATATGGGAACGTCCTTATTATGTCCTCTTTGTAATGTTGCTATGTGACCATAAAATAACCAATATGGAACGTTCCCCTAAAGTCACATAAAGAACGTCATTGTATGACCAACTTAGACCCATATGAGAACGTTTTGATTATGTCCTCTTTGTAACGTTGTTATGTGACCATAAGATTACCGTTACGGAACGTTCCCCTAAAGTCATATAAGGAATGTTATAATATGACCAACTTAGAACCATATGAGAACGCTCTGATTATGTCCTCTTTGTAACGTTGTTGTGTGACCATAAAATAACCAATATGGAATGTCGCCCTAAAGTCCTATAAGGGAGGTTATTTTTATGACCAACTTAGACCCATATTAGAATGTTCTCATTAAGTTTGTCACAAAACGTTCTCATATGGTCAGCAGAGAACCATATGGGAACGTCCTTATTATGTCCCCTTTCTAATGTTGCTATGTGACCATAAGATAACCAATATGGAATGTACCCCTAAAGTCACATAAAGAACGTCATTGTATGACCAACTTAGACCCATATGAGAACGTTCTGATTACGTCCTCTTTGTAACGTTGTTATGTGACCATAAGATTGCCATTACGGAACGTCCCCCTAAAGTCCTATAAGGAACGTTATAATAGGACCAACTTAGACCCATATGAGAACGTTTTGATTACATCCTCTTTGTAACGTTGTTATGTGACCATAAGATTGCCATTACGGAACGTCCCCCTAAAGTCACATAAAGAACGTCATTGTATGACCAACTTAGACCCATATGAGAACGTTTTGATTACATCCTCTTTGTAACGTTGTTATGTGACCATAAGATTGCCATTGCGGAACGTCCCCCTAAAGTCATATGAGGAACGTTTTAATATGACCAACTTAGAACCGTATGAGAACGCTCTGATTACCCACGTAGGAGGGGACGTTCTCGCAACCTTGTGCAACGTTCCCTTAAAGTTCTCTAAGGGTAACGAAAGTTCTGAACCTTTACAGAACATTAGGGACGTTCTTAGAACGTCCTCTTTTGGTTATGAAAGTGCTGCAGTTCAAGGTTCCTTATATGACTTTAAGGGGACGTTCTATTTTGGGTATTTTATGGTCACATAGCAAATGTTACAAAGAGGACATTTGGGACGTTAACAGAACGTTCCTATACGGTTCTCTGTTGGTCATATAATAACGTTCCCAATGTGACTTCAGGGGGACGTTCCATACTGGTTATTCTATGGTCACACAACAACGTTACAAAGAGGACATTCGGGACGTTAACAGAACGTTATCGCATGGTCCTCTGTTGGTCAGATATAACGTTCCCAATGTGACTTCAGGGGGACGTTCCATACTGGTTATTCTATGGTCACATAGCAACGTTACAAAGAGGACATTCGGGACGTTAACAGAACGTTCCTATACGGTTCTCTGTTGGTCATATAATAACGTTCCCAATGTGACTTCAGGGGGACGTTCCATACTGGTTATTCTATGGTCACACAACAACGTTACAAAGAGGACATTCGGGACGTTAACAAAACGTTATCGCATGGTCCTCTTTTGGTCATATATAATGTTCCCAATATGACTTCTGGGCAGGGACGTGCAGAGAGTTCCTCAGGGAAAGGGGCTCAAATGTAAAAAAGGGGCATATATATATATATATATATATATATATATTAGTATTAAAAGTATATACTACTATTTTTAATGTTTTTTAAAGAAGCCTTTTATGCTCACCAAGGCTGCATTTATTTGATCTAAAATACAGAAAAAACAGTAATATTGTGAAATATTACTACAATTTGAAATAATTGTTTTCTATTATAATATACTTTATACTATTATAATATACTAACCTTTGATATTTTTTTCAGGATTCTTAGTTAAAAAAAGAACAGCATCTTAGAATAAAAATATTTTGTACCAATATACACTACCGTTCAAAAGTTTGGGGTCAGTAATTTTCTTTCTTTTTTTTATAAAAGAAATTAATACTTTATTCAGCAAGGATGTGCTAAATTCATATAAAAAGTGACAATTAAGACTTATAAAAGAATTTCTATTTTAATTTCATGTTTAATTTAATTTAAATAACTTTTTATTCATCAATGAATCCTGATCCTGAAAGTATCACAGGTTCAATAAAAAATCTGTTTCCAACATTGATAATAAATCAGCATATTAGAATGATTTCTGAAGAATCATGTGACACTAAAGACTGGAGTTATGGCTGTTGAAAATCCAGCTTTGCATCACAGAAATAAATTATATATATATTTAAAGTATTAAAATAGAAAACTATTATTTTAAATTGTAATATTTTTTTAAATTGAAGTAATTTTTACTACTTACCATTATTGCTACTTGTGGTGCTGTTTTGTGCAGTGCTTTGTAGTCAATTAGCATCCACTGTTTCAACGAGGCAGATTCAGATCGCTTCATAAATGAATGAATTTACGATTAATGAATGACCAGAAAATTACGCCCCACTTCACATTGTCCAATGAAATTTGAACTTCTTGTGCCCTGCATGTGCCCGATGACGATTGGTCGGTGTATTATACATGACAAACAGGTTGGTGTATTATACATGACATATCAAATTATGTAATATTTTAAAATATGTGACATGTTGATTTTTAATTGAATTGACACACTACCTTTTATTATTGAAAAAAAAAAAAAGTTTAAAAATTGCCGTCGTGCCATATAGGCCTACTCACTGAAATAACCATATTTGGCTCGAGAGCATCGGTTCCCGAGCAGTCTGTACGTTTTACGTTGCGCCTGCTGTCCACACACACTACTCAGGAGTTTTCGACCCTCGAAGGGAGACTGACCTCTTCAGTCAAGTCCGAAGCAATACAGTCACACGCAAGTGATGCAGCCCATAGCAACGCGTTATGGCAACGACACCTCAGACTGACAGAAACGTAAAAATATACGAGTGCGCTGCTGCACAGAGACGCAGGGGGGAGAGAGAGAGAGAGAGAGAGAGAGAGAGAGAGAGAGAGAGAGAGAGAGAGAGAGAGAGAGAGAGAGAGAGGGAGCGTTTCAGAACTCCTGACCTGATATTTAGATACACTATTCAATAAATATATTTGTTTGACAGGGAAGCTGTGCGCAAACAGGAATATATATTATTTTTCAAAAAAAAAAAAAAAAAAAGCACACCAGAAAAAAGGGCACTTTCTCTCTAGGAACAAAAAGGGCAGGTGCTCAAGCCCCCTTTTGATGTCTATGTGTGCACGTGCCTGCTTCAGGGGGACGTTCCATACTGGTTATTCTATGGTCACATAGCAACGTTACAAATAAGACAAATTAATGAAAGCAAAGATGTATTAAATGCAGGGTGCGATTTGCCACTGCGGTAAAGCCAGCCGCCACCTCGAAATGAGCGGTCAAACTAGCCGCCCCTATATTTCGCGGTGCGATTATACACTAGCTATTACCGTAAGACCGTCAGACCGTCATCTGGATTGAAAACAATTGATCTTCCGGCTAAGGCTATTTCACATTAATTTATTCTTTCTTTCTTTCTTTCTTTCTTTCTTTCTTTCTTTCTTTCTTTCTTTCTTTCTTTCTTTCTTTCTTTCTATCTATCTATCTATCTATCGTGTATCTGTCTGTCATTAATTTGGAATATCTATCTATCTATCTATCTATCTATCTATCTATCTATCTATCTATCTATCTATCTATCTATCTATCTATCTATCTATCTATCATTAATTTGGATTATCTATCTATCTATCTATCTATCTATCTGTCTGTCTGTCTATCGTGTATCTGTCTGTCATTAATTTGGAATATCTATCTATTTATCTATCTATCTGTCTGTCTGTCTGTCTATCTATCTATCTATCTATCTATCTATCTATCTATCTATCTATCTATCTATCTATCTATCTATCTATCTATCTATCTATCTATCTATCTATCTATCGTGTATCTGTCTGTCATTAATTTGGAATATCTATCTGTCTGTCTGTCTGTTTATCTATCTATCTATCTGTCTGTCTGTCTGTTTATCTATCTATCTATCTGTCTGTCTGTCTGTTTATCTATCTATCTATCTATCTATCTATCTATCTATCTATCTATCTATCTATCTATCTATCTATCTATCTATCTATCTATCTGTCTGTCTATTTATCTATCTATCTATCTGTCTGTCTGTCTATCTATCTATCTATCTATCTATCTATCTATCTATCTATCTATCTATCTATCTATCTATCTATCTATCTATCTATCTATCTATCTATCTCTCTATCTATCTATCTATATATCTATCTATCTATCTATCTATCTATCTATCTATCTATCTATCTATCTATCTATCTATCTATCTGTCTGTCTGTCTGTCTGTCTATCTATCTATCTATCTATCTATCTATCTATCTATCTATCTATCTATCTATCTATCTATCTATCTATCTATCGTGTATCTGTCTGTCATTAATTTGGAATATCTATCTATCTATCTATCTATCTATCTATCTATCTATCTATCTATCTATCTATCTATCTATCTGTCTGTCTGTCTGTCTGTTTATCTATCTATCTATCTATCTATCTATCTATCTATCTATCTATCTATCTATCTATCTATCTATCTATCTATCTATCTATCTATCTATCTATCTATCTATCTATCTATCTGTCTGTCTATTTATCTATCTATCTATCTATCTATCTATCTATCCATCTATCTATCTATCTATCTATCTATCTATCTATCTATCTATCTATCTATCTATCTATCTATCTATCTGTCTGTCTGTCTGTCTGTCTATAATTATGTATCTGTCTATTTATAATTATCTATCTATCCATCCATCCATCTATCCATCCCAAAATAATAATATACTGTTTTGTCTATACATTCAGAAAATCACTAACAAAAAATTCCTAGTTTACACTGTCCAATTTCACCTCAGATGGAGAGTACACCTTCTCACCGTGTTACCTGTACAGTTTCAGGTTATTCTGATGTTGTATTACAAAATAAGAGCCCTCCAAAATTCATAAATATGCTGTTTTGGCTTTACATTCAGAAAATCATTTAAAAAGAAATCCTAGTTTACACTGTCCAATTTCACCTCAGATGGAGAGTACACCTTCTCACCATGTCACCTGCACAGTTTCAGGACATTCTGATGTTGTATTACAAAATAAGAGCCCTCCAAAATTCATAAATAAGCTGTTGTGGCTATACATTCAGAAAATCATTTAAAAAAAATCCTAGTTTACACTGCCCAATTTCACTCAGATGGAGAGTACACCTTCTCACCGTGTCACCTGCACAGTTTCAGGACATTCTGATGTTGTATTACAAAATAAGAGCCCTCCAAAATTCATAAATAAGCTGTTGTGTCTATACATTCAGAAAATCATTAAAAAAAAAATCCTAGTTTACACTGCCCAGTTTCACCTCAGATGGAGAGTACACCTTCTCACCGTGTTACCTGTACAGTTTCAGGACATTCTGATGTTGTATTACAAAATAAGAGCCCTCCAAAATTCATAAATAAGCTGTTGTGTCTATACATTCAGAGAATCACAAAAAAAAATCCTAGTTTACACTGCCCAATTTCACTTCAGATGGAGAGTACACCTTCTCACTGTGTCACCTGCACAGTTTCAGGACATTCTGATGTTGTATTACAAAATAATAGCCCTCCAAAATTCATAAATAAGCTGTTGTGTCTATACATTCAGAAAATCATTAAAAAAAAAATCCTAGTTTACACTGCCCAATTTCACCTCAGATGGAGAGTACACCTTATCACCGTGTTACCTGTACAGTTTCAGGACATTCTGATGTTGTATTACAAAATAAGAGCCCTCCAAAATTCATAAATAAGCTGTTGTGTCTATACATTCAGAGAATCACACAAAAAAAAAAATCCTAGTTTACACTGCCCAATTTCACTTCAGATGGAAATTACACCTTCTCACCGTGTCACCTGCACAGTTTCAGGACATTCTGATGTTGTATTACAAAATAAGAGCCCTCCAAAATTCATGAATATGCTGTTTTGGCTTTACATTCAGAAAATCATTTAAAAAAAAATCCTAGTTTACACTGTCCAATTTCACCTCAGATGGAGAGTACACATTCTCACCGTGTCACCTGCACAGTTTCAGGACATTCTGATGTTGTATTACAAAATAAGAGCCCTCCAAAATTCATAAATATGCTGTTGTGTCTATACATTCAGAAAATCATAAAAAAAAAATCCTAGTTTACACTGCCCAATTTCACCTTAGATGGAGAGTACACCTTCTCACCGTGTTACCTGTACAATTTCAGGACATTCTGATGTTGTATTACAAAATAAGAGCCCTCCAAAATTCATAAATATGCTGTTTTGGCTTTACATTCAGAAAATCAATAAAAAAAAAAAATCATAGTTTACACTGCCCAATTTCACCTCAGATGGAGAGTACACCTTCTCACCGTGTCACATGCACAGTTTCAGGACATTCCGATGTTGTATTACAAAATAAGAGCCCTCCAAAATTCATAAATAAGCTGTTGTGTCTATACATTCAGAAAATCACTAAAAAAATCCTAGTTTACACTGCCCAGTTTCACCTCAGATGGAGAGTAAACCTTCTCACCGTGTTACCTGTACAGTTTCAGGACATTCTGATGTTGTATTACAAAATAAGAGCCATCCAAAATTCATAAATAAGCTGTTGTGTCTATACATTCAGAGAATCACAAAAAAAAAAATCCTAGTTTACACTGCCCAATTTCACTTCAGATGGAGAGTACACCTTCTCACCGTGTCACCTGCACAGTTTCAGGACATTCTGATGTTGTATTACAAAATAATAGCCCTCCAAAATTCATAAATAAGCTGTTGTGTCTATACATTCAGAAAATCATTAAAAAAAAAATCCTAGTTTACACTGCCCAATTTCACCTCAGATGGAGAGTACACCTTATCACCGTGTTACCTGTACAGTTTCAGGACATTCTGATGTTGTATTACAAAATAAGAGCCCTCCAAAATTCATAAATAAGCTGTTGTGTCTATACATTCAGAGAATCACAAAAAAAAAAATCCTAGTTTACACTGCCCAATTTCACTTCAGATGGAAATTACACCTTCTCACCGTGTCACCTGCACAGTTTCAGGACATTCTGATGTTGTATTACAAAATAAGAGCCCTCCAAAATTCATGAATATGCTGTTTTGGCTTTACATTCAGAAAATCATTTAAAAAAAAAATCCTAGTTTACACTGTCCAATTTCACCTCAGATGGAGAGTACACCTTCTCACCGTGTCACCTGCACAGTTTCAGGACATTCTGATGTTGTATTACAAAATAAGAGCCCTCCAAAATTCATAAATAAGCTGTTGTGTCTATACATTCAGAAAATCATAAAAAAAAAATCCTAGTTTACACTGCCCAATTTCACCTCAGATGGAGAGTACACCTTCTCACCGTGTTACCTGTACAATTTCAGGACATTCTGATGTTGTATTACAAAATAAGAGCCCTCCAAAATTCATAAATATGCTGTTTTGGCTTTACATTCAGAAAATCACTAAAAAAAAAAAAAAATCATAGTTTACACTGCCCAATTTCACCTCAGATGGAGAGTACACCTTCTCACCGTGTCACATGCACAGTTTCAGGACATTCTGATGTTGTATTACAAAATAAGAGCCCTCCAAAATTCATAAATATGCTGTTTTGGCTTTACATTCAGAAAATCACTAAAAAATAAAATCCTAGTTTACACTGCCCAATTTCACCTCAGATGGAGAGTACACCTTCTCACCGTGTCACCTGCACAGTTTCAGGACATTCTGATGTTGTATTACAAAATAAGAGCCCTCCAAAATTCATAAATATGCTGTTTTGGCTTTACATTCAGAAAATCACTAAAAAAAAAAATCCTAGTTTACACTGCCCAATTTCACCTCAGATGGAGAGTACACCTTCTCACCGTGTCACCTGCACAGTTTCAGGACATTCTGATGTTGTATTACAAAATAAGAGCCCTCCAAAATTCATAAATAAGCTGTTGTGTCTATACATTCAGAAAATCATAAAAAAAAAATCCTAGTTTACACTGCCCAATTTCACCTCAGATGGAGAGTACACCTTCTCACCGTGTTACCTGTACAATTTCAGGACATTCTGATGTTGTATTACAAAATAAGAGCCCTCCAAAATTCATAAATATGCTGTTTTGGCTTTACATTCAGAAAATCACTAAAAAAAAAAAAATCCTAGTTTACACTGCCCAATTTCACCTCAGATGGAGAGTACACCTTCTCACCGTGTCACCTGCACAGTTTCAGGACATTCTGATGTTGTATTACAAAATAAGAGCCCTCCAAAATTCATAAATATGCTGTTTTGGCTTTACATTCAGAAAATCACTAAAAAAGAAATCCTAGTTTACACTGCCCAATTTTTCTTCAGATGGAGAGTACACCTTCTCACCGTGTCACATGCACAGTTTCAGGACATTCTGATGTTGTATTACAAAATAAGAGCCCTCCAAAATTCATAAATATGCTGTTTTGGCTTTACATTCAGAAAATCACTAAAAAATAAAATCCTAGTTTACACTGCCCAATTTCACCTCAGATGGAGAGTACACCTTCTCACCGTGTCACCTGCACAGTTTCAGGACATTCTGATGTTGTATTACAAAATAAGAGCCCTCCAAAATTCATAAATATGCTGTTTTGGCTTTACATTCAGAAAATCACTAAAAAAAAAATCCTAGTTTACACTGCCCAATTTCACCTCAGATGGAGAGTACACCTTCTCACCGTGTCACCTGCACAGTTTCAGGAAATTCTGATGTTGTATTACAAAATAAGAGCCCTCCAAAATTCATAAATAAGCTGTTGTGTCTATACATCCAGAAAATCATTAAAAAACAAAATCCTAGTTTACACTGCCCAATTTCACGTCAGATGGAGAGTACACCTTCTCACCGTGTCACCTGCACAGTTTCAGGACATTCTGATGTTGTATTACAAAATAAGAGCCCTCCAAAATTCATAAATATGCTGTTTTGGCTTTACATTCAGAAAATCACAAAAAAAAAAATCCTAGTTTACACTGCCCAATTTCACCTCAGATGGAGAGTACACCTTCTCACCGTGTCACCTGCACAGTTTCAGGACATTCTGATTTTGTATTACAAAATAAGAGCCCTCCAAAATTCAAAAATATGCTGTTTTGGCTATACATTCAGAAAATCACAAAAAAAAAAAAAATCCTAGTTTACACTGCCCAATTTCACCTCAGATGGAGAGTACACCTTCTCACCGTGTCACCTGCACAGTTTCAGGACATTCTGATTTTGTATTACAAAATAAGAGCCCTCCAAAATTCATAAATAAGCTGTTGTGTCTATACATTCAGAAAATCATAAAAAAAATCCTAGTGTACACTGCCCAATTTCACGTCAGATGGAGAGTACACCTTCTCACCGTGTCACCTGCACAGTTTCAGGACATTCTGATGTTGTATTACAAAATAACAGCCCTCCAAAATTCATAAATAACCTGTTGTGTCTATACATTCAGAAAATCATTAAAAAAAAATCCTAGTTTACACTGCCCAATTTCACCTCAGATGGAGAGTACACCTTCTCACCGTGTCACCTGCACAGTTTCAGGACATTCTGATGTTGTATTACAAAATAAGAGCCCTCCAAAATTCATAAATATGCTGTTTTGGCTTTACATTCAGAAAATCACTAAAAAAGAAATCCTAGTTTACACTGCCCAATTTTTCTTCAGATGGAGAGTACACCTTCTCACCGTGTCACCTGCACAGTTTCAGGACATTCTGATTTTGTATTACAAAATAAGAGCCCTCCAAAATTCAAACATACGCTGTTTTGCCTTTACATTCAGAAAATCACTAAAAAGAAATCCTAGTTTACACTGCCCAATTTCACCTCAGATGGAGAGTACACCTTCTCACCGTGTCACCTGCACAGTTTCAGGACATTCTGATTTTGTATTACAAAATAAGAGCCCTCCAAAATTCATAAATATGCTGTTTTGGCTTTACATTCAGAAAATCACAAAAAAAAAATACTAGTTTACACTGCCCAATTTCACCTCAGATGGAGAGTACACCTTCTCACCGTGTTACCTGTACAGTTTCAGGACATTCTGATGTTGTATTACAAAATAAGAGCCCTCCAAAATTCATAAATAAGCTGTTGTGTCTATACATTCAGAAAATCATAAAAAAAAATCCTAGTTTACACTGCCCAATTTCACCTCAGATGGAGAGTACAACTTCTCACCGTGTCACCTGCACAGTTTCAGGACATTCTGATGTTGTATTAGAAAATAAGAGCCCTCCAAATTTCATAAATACGCTGTTTTGGGCATTTGATAACTAGTCATAACTAAAAAAAAACATAGGGACATGCATAAACCCCAGAGGAAATTCTATAAACATTTGGGAAAGTTTGTGGGTAAGAATGGAGTAAGTGTCCTTGTTTATTGGAAGTTTATCTCTATAACCTTTGACCAAATGGCTAGTGTCTCCTGTGCTGTCTTTTGAGGCTTGTAGACACAGTCTTTTGCTGAGATCGTTTAGTGGAGCTGAGGTGATAACGGCATTTGAAGAGAACTGGTTTCAGGGCGATGACAACAGGGGAGAGGGGGAAGGTTTTCTGATGACTAGGGCATTTTGATTAAGGCCATTCATTACAATATTGTGATTAGTAAGTAATTGGTAAGTACTGATAATGTGTCATAGTTAATAGTTTTTAATGAGGTTAATTTAATTAATTATTAATTAACTATCTCAGTCCTATATTGACTATTACTTGTTGATTAGTTAATCTAATTTTCATATTATTAAATAGTGTTAGCTTAACTGTTAATATAGAAGTAATAATTTGTCCTGCATTACAGATACCCATTAATGATGGGCAATTATTGTAATGTTTTATCATAAACATGGTTAGTTACCCATGTGTTTTTTGGGAATGTGTTTTTTTAGATTAAAAATTAAAATATTGAAATGAATGGTTGTAATACAACACATTAAAAAAAACTAATTTTAACAAATTATAGCAAATCTGACTGATGTTACAGGGTAAATTGCAGTTTTAATTGTGTATCCTTATAATTGAAACAGATATATGTTTGATGTCTTCTTAACATTGTATTCCTAATTTATAATGCAACTTAAAATAAATAAAAACATTTCCCCAACATTTCTTATGTAGATAATTGAAGGCCTGTTTCATCTTGCTGTCAATCAACTGGAGATGGGGAACTCCATATACATTCTCAATCACTACACAGCATGGGTGATTCTGAATGGGGACAGCACGCAGATTGCCCAGCAGAGTTGTCAAAGGTGATCACAGTGGCTGGACTATAGTGTGAATATGCAAATTTGTGTGTGTGTTTGCAGGGACTAATATTATAAGGCTTAAACATGAAAAATAATACATAATCTATTGCAAAATTACATAACAAATTTGCCTGCTTTCCATCTTGCTTTAAAAAGGTAAATATACTTAATGATGGTTTAAAATGCAAAGGTAATTATTATTTATCTTCTTCATTAGGTCAACTTGAACAATTACCAGGAAATTGTTTCATTTGTGAACATCAACAAGGTCCACTGAAAACTTCTGGTGAGTAGCTGAATGAGATCTGTCATTATTTACAGTGTCTGGAATATTATTAAAAGATGTACATTCTCCCCACTTTTCATTTTCAGTACATAAATGCGGTCAACCACACTGTGTACCTGTTAGATCCCTCAAAAAGTTACTCAGAGAAAACTGATTCCATTCATGCAGCCAAAAAATTCAGTTCTCTTACGAGAGGTTCTCTCGTATTGCGTAAGTTTAGCTTACGCTACGAGAAAGATTCATCTTCTCGAGATACTGAAGCCAAAAAATTATCCTTAATTTTGTATTCATTGTCAACGCAGTGCAGCAGCTAGCAGACCTAGAGCAGGCCATCTCGCGTGCTCATTGGCTGCCCTGCGGGCAACTGCTGCAGCCTACCAGTGAGCCCGGCGTGACGTCACGCCCAATGAAGGGCGCCCGCGCCTTCATAGCGTCATAGCCCGCCAGAATGGGCGTGGGTTAGCGTTTAAAAGTAGGGGCTGTAGGCTGACTTCCCTGATTTTTCGTCTCTTCAGCGAGCTCTTCGCATCGCTGGATCTGAGAGAAGCCACCGCCGCCGTCGAACAGCGAACAGCCAGCTTAGGACAGCGCTGAGGAAGCCGGACGTCTTCGCCACCTTCAGCCATCCGTGCGAGCTACGCTATCCGGCGACGTATCCTTTTTTGCCTTGCTATATATTCTAAAAGAGCAGCAAGCGTCTTTTTAAAGATGCCTCGCACTTCCTGCGGCTCGTGTAGAGCCCCGCTCAGCGCCGGAGACCGCCACCTGATCTGCGCTCTCTGCCTGGGCCTGGAACACGCAGAGCTCGCCCTCGCGTCCGGGGGCTGCGAGCTCTGTGAGGAGCTTCCGCTGTCGACCCTGCGGGCTCGACTCGAGGCCTTCAACACCGCAGCAGTCACTCCGCCCTCTGTGGGACCGCGCAGGAAGAAGCGCCGTTTCCTGAGACAGCCGGAACCTGTGGCCACAGCGACGCGCTCGCCGGAGAACCTCCCTCGAGCCTCGCTTTCGCCTTCCCCGCCTCTCCTCACCGACGCGCAGCTGCCGCTTACGAGCCTCACTGCCGTCGCATCGGAGGATGAGGCCGAGGAACACGCCACGAGAGACTGCTGCTCCATCCTGGCATCGGACAGCGAGGAATGGTCGCTTCATTCCGCCACCTCGTCGATCCAGGAATCCACCCGTACCCGCGCTGGAGCTGATGCGGAACTGATGCGCCTGCTCACACAGGCTGTTGACCGTCTCGGGCTCGAGTGGTCGCTGCCAAAGGAACCCGCGCAGAACAGGCTCGACGGTTGTTTCCTTCAGAGTCGCCGCCGCGCAGCTTCAGCAACTAGGCCCGCTCCATTCCTGCCGGAACTTCATTCGGAGCTGACGAAGTCGTGGAGTACACCATTTTCCTCGAGACTTCAGTCACAGGCCTCCGCGTCGCTCTCCCAAGTGGAAGGCGCCGCCGAGAAAGGGTACACGGCTATTCCCCCTGTGGAAGAGGCGGTCGCAGCGCACCTTTGCCCGCCCTCTGCGAGATGGCGGTCACGGTCAGCCCTCCCGTCTAAAGCCTGCAGAGCCACGTCCGCCTTGGTCGCCCGCTCTTATGCCGCCTCCGGCCAGGCCGCGTCTGCTCTACACTCAATGGCTGTGCTACAGATCCTGCAAGCCGACCTCCTCCGTGAATGGGATGAGAAGGGCCGGGATCCAGCTGCGGTTACGGACCTGAGAAGTGCGACGGATCTCTCTCTCCGCGCCACCAAAACCGCAGCCCAAGCCATCGGACGAGTCATGGCCACGTTAACTGTGACCGAGAGGCACCTCTGGTTAACGCTCGCGGATATGAGGGAATCTGAGCGAGCCACCTTCCTGAACGCGCCGCTCTCCCCCACTGGTCTCTTCGGTCCAGCGGTGAACGGGATCGTTGACCGCTTCTCTGAGGTGCAGAAGACCACGCAGGCCATGAACCTCTTCCTGCCGCGACGCTCGAGTTCCGCCACAGGCCGCTCTCGCGAGAGACAAAGCCAGCCTCCTGTGCGAACCAGCACCCAGTGTCCAGCACAGCATCAGCCTTCGCAGCGACATAAGGGCGGCCGCCCTAGGTCGCGCTCAGACAGCCGTCACAGACCGCCGCCCGCCAGAGGGCCTCGGCAAAGCATTACACTGAAGTCTGAGCACGCGAAGCCCTCCTAACAGAGAGAGAGAAAAGACGCGCGTGTCCCGCTACGGCCGGACCGCCGTCAAAGTTCATTTCCCTGTCAGTCCCCTTCAAACAGGCTACTGCAGTGGTTCAATTAGCAGCCAACGAGCCGGTTTATTCACCCTCTCGCCTGCACACAAACGCCATTTTCACGGCGACCCAGAGAAATCTCAAAAAGAGTATAATGTCTGGTCCGGCTCACGCCGTCAGTGTTTTAAGTGTAGTGAAAGTGCCCACGCCCCAGTGTTCACCCCTACACATAAGCACTCCGAATCCCGTGTCACTCACAGAGCACACTCTCATAAAGCGCAGAAAAGCCGCTCGAGTGTTGAATGTAAGAAATGTGTCCACAGGTCTGTGCCCACTATCTGCCCGCTCTGTTACATGATCAAAGAAGCAGGTTATGAATGTAAGTCTCGTGCCCGCCAGAGAGCGCTCACGCTTGCTAACACAAACCTCCCCCCGGGCTCCGCCCGCGCGTTTAAGTGTTATCACAAAACGCAGGGCGTTAATAAAACGCTCCCCATCCATTATGATCGGGGCGTCAGATACAGTTGTAAGTCTCGTGCCCGCGTACACGCGCTCACACTTACAGAAAGCTTTTCCGCCCGAAACGCTGCTCGTTCGTCAAAAAGTGGTAAAAGTATGTTCCCCATCCCTTGTGATTGGGACATCTCACATAAGTCAGCCGGTTTCGGCTGTCAGCGAGTAGCCATTGCCCAGAACCGAGAGCGCGCGCGCCGCGCTTTCGGCTCCGGTTCAGTTTCACAAGCCCGCAAATGGCGGCGGTCTGAACCCGGAGGCCATTCGCCCCCTAGCGGCTCACATAGCTGCGTGGGAAACTATCCCAGGGATTTCAGAATGGGTGCTGAGCACAATAAAGCAGGGCTATACACTTCAATACATTTGAATTCACAATTCACTCACACTTCATTCAAGCCCGGACTGCGACGATAGTGAATGCGGAAGTAGCACACCTACTTCACGCAGAAATAGCTATGCACAGAAAATAAATAAATAGCACAGAAATGCTGTGCAAAGGGGCTACAGAAAAGGTACCGCCTTCTCTGAGCGAGTCAGGCTTTTACAGCCGATATTTTCTCGTACCCAAGAAGGACGGAGCCTTCAGACCTATCCTAGATCTGAGACATTTGAACAAAGTGCTTGCGAAAAGACCGTTCAAAATGCTTACGACCAGGAAAATCCTCGCGCACGTTCGCCAGAGGGACTGGTTTATTTCTCTAGATCTGAAGGATGCCTATTTTCAGATTCAGATAATACCCCGTCACAGGCAATTTTTGAGATTCGCCTTCGACGGTCAGGTATATCAATACACCGTCCTGCCGTTCGGCCTGTCCCTAGCACCCCGTACAAGTGCATGGACGCGGCGCTCGCCCCCCTGAGAAGTCAGGGGCTGCGAATAATGAACTATCTGGACGACTGGCTGATATTGGCACAGTCAGAGACAGAACTGCTATCTCACAGGACAGTGCTTCTCAGTCATCTGGAAAGCTTGGGTCTCACGGTCAACTGGACCAAGAGCTCGTTACTGCCCAGCCAGTCAATTTCCTTTCTAGGAATAGAACTGGACTCGGTGACCATGACGACTCGTTTATCGACACCGTGTGTCGATAAACCGTTGACCGTGTTCCGTGTTCCGTGTTCGCCACCTAGCCGCATCTTTCCAGAAGGGCAGCTTTCTCCCTTTGAAAACATTTCAAAGGATGTTGGGCTATATGGCATCAGCTGCAGCGGTGCTTCAGCTGGGCCTACTGCGCATGCGCCCGCTCCAACGCTGGTTGAATACTCGCGTGTCCCGCCGAGCCTGGGTGTCTGGTGGCCAGAAAATCAGAGTGACTCAGACCTGCATAGCGGCTCTGCAGCCCTGGTTAGTGGCCGACTGGTACCAGCGAGGAGTAATGATGGGAACCATCTCTTATCGGAAAGTCATCTCGACAGACGCGTCCAACTCGGGTTGGGGCGCGCTGTTCGAGGGCAGACCGGTCTTTGGCCAGTGGTCAGACCAGGAGAAGGGTTTTCACATAAACTGTTTGGAGATGATAGCGGTCGAGAACGCGCTGAAGTGCTTCCTCCCGTTCATACAGGACCAGCATGTTCTTGTCCGCTCGGACAACATGTCTGTGGTATCCTATGTAAACCGTCAGGGCGGTGTCAGATCCAGAAATCTCTGCAATCTGATGGAACGCCTCCTTATTTGGTCTCAGATGCACCTGCGCTCGCTGAGGGCGGCGCATGTGCCTGGCCATTTGAACGACGGCCCAGACAAACTGTCCAGGGACAATGTTCCCCCAGGGGAATGGTCCCTGCACCCCCAAACGGTCCAGAAACTGTGGCGCCTATTCGGCAGAGCGGAAGTCGACCTATTTGCGTCAAAAGACAACGCTCAATGCCCGACGTTCTTCTCGAAGGACGAGGACGCGCTGGCCCAGGTTTGGCCCAGCCTCCCGCTATATGCTTTCCCTCCGGTCTCTCTGTTACCACAGGTGATCAAGAGAATCAGGGAAACACGCCACTCGGTGCTCCTCATAGCCCCGCGTTGGGAGAATCAGATTTGGTTCCCGGAACTAGCACGGCTGTCACATACAGCTCCGTGGCCGATTCCGGTGAGGGCAGATCTCCTCTCTCAGGCTCGCGGCACGATCTGGCATCCCCATCCAGAGCGCTGGTCTCTGCATGCATGGTTGATCAACGGGTACTCGTTGCCCTGCCAGAAGGAGTGATGAACACGATCACGCAGTCTAGAGACCCTTCCACGAGAAGGCTCTACGCGTCTAAATGGTTGGTGTTCTCTGGATGGTGCACCGACAGAGGTCTGGACCCGCGGACATGCGGGGTGGCGCATCTGCTCACCTTCCTACAAGAGCTGTTGGATAAGGGAAGGTCCCCATCCACGCTCAAAGTATACGTGGCGGCCGTGGCAGCGTTCGCAGAATCGACGCACGTCCAGTCACTGGGAAGACATGAGTTGGTCATCCACTTCCTTAGAGGAGCTAGAAGGATGAATCCGCCGCGCCCCCCGTCGGTTCCCATGTGGGATCTTTCATTGGTCCTCGAGGCCCTGAAAGCTTTTCCTTTTGAACCACTAGACTCCGTGGGGTTGAAATATCTATCACTGAAAACCGTCTTTCTGACTGCACTGTCGTCAGTAAAACGTGTGGGGGACCTGCATGCGCTGTCTGTCAGCGCGTCGTGTCTTGAGTTCGGGCCGAATGACTCTAAAGTCATCCTCAGACCTAGACATGGCTATGTTCCTAAAGTGATGGGCACTCCATTCAGAGCGCAAGTTATTTCGCTGTCAGCTCTCCCAGCATCTGACAGCGAAAGTGATGTGAATCTCCTCTGCCCTGTCAGAGCGCTGAGGTTCTACATTACGCGCTCCGCCTCCTTCAGGCGTTTGGAACAGCTTTTTGTTTCGTTTGGTGGGCGCACCAAGGGTCTCGCCTCCTCGAAACAGAGCCTGTCCAGATGGATAGTGGACGCTATAGCAGCCGCTTACGCGTCAAAAGGTCTGCAATGCCCTCTGGGCATCAGGGCTCATTTCACGAGAGGTGTGGCCTAGGTTTTATAACCTAGAAGTTCCTGCCTTGCAGGCTAAACTGTTGTCAGTTTGAAGGAGAGGTGTATTCTGCCCAGATCTCCTGCTCAGCTCTCCTGGTTGAGCTGCACTAAGTAGGGTATGTGCCATGTGCCTATACAGACTGGCGCGCTGCTCTGTATTCCCTATGTGTGCTTATGTACAAGTGATGGCCGGCATGGCTGGCCACCTTATTTTTCCACTTATGGGGTTCCCCTGAAAGTTCGGGGTCTCATGGTGGATGCTTGGAGCGCAAGGCGTTGACAAAGTGTTCCTGTAGCGTAAGCTAAACTTACGCAATATGAGAGAACCTCTCGTAAGAGAACGATACTCGGTTACTAACGTAACCTCGGTTCTCTCTAGAGAGGGAACGAGTATTGCGTAACCGGACGTGCTCGCGCCACGAGCGGCTTCGCTTCAGTCGACAAAAAACCAGGGAAGTCAGCCTACAGCCCCTACTTATATACGCTAAGCCACGCCCATTCTGGCGGGCTGTGACGCTATGAAGGCGTGGGCGCCCTTCATTGGGCGTGACGTCACGCCGGGCTCACTGGTAGGCTGCAGCAGTTGCCCGCAGGGCAGCCAATGAGCACGCGAGATGGCCTGCTCTAGGTCTGCTAGCTGCTGCACTGCGTTGACAATGAATACAAAATTAAGGATAATTTTTTGGCTTCAGTATCTCGAGAAGATGAATCTTTCTCGTAGCGTAAGCTAAACTTACGCAATACGAGAGAACCTCTCGTAAGAGAACTGAATTTTTTGGCTGCATGAATGGAATCAGTTTTCTCTGAGTAACTTTTTGAGGGATCTAACAGGTACACAGTGTGGTTGACCGCATTTATGTACTGAAAATGAAAAGTGGGGAGAATGTACATCTTTTAATAATATTCCAGACACTGTAAATAATGACAGATCTCATTCAGCTACACACCAGAAGTTTCCAGTGGACCTTGTTGATGTTCACAAATGAAACAATTGCCTGGTAATTGTTCAAGTTGACCTAATGAAGAAGATAAATAATAATTACCTTTGCATTTTAAACCATCATTAAGTATATTTACCTTTTTAAAGCAAGATGGAAAGCAGGCAAATTTGTTATGTAATTTTGCAATAGATTATGTATTATTTTTCATGTGTAAGCCTTATAATATTAGTCCCTGCAAACACACACACAAATTTGCATATTTACACTATAGTCCAGCCACTGTGATCACCTTTGACAAACTCTGCTGGGCAATCTTAACTATGACACATTATCAGTACTTACCAATTACTTACTAATCACAATATTGTAATGAATGGCCTTAATCAAAATGCCCTAGTCATCAGAAAACCTTCCCCCTCTCCCCTGCTGTCATCGCCCTGAAACCAGTTCTCTTCAAATGCCGTTATCACCTCAGCTCCACTAAACGATCTCAGCAAAAGACTGTGTCTACAAGCCTCAAAAGACAGCACAGGAGACACTAGCCATTTGGTCAAAGACTATAGAGATAAACTTCCAATACACAAGGACACTTACTCCATTCTTACCCACAAACTTTCCCAAATGTTTATAGAATTTCCTCTGGGGTTTATGCATGTCCCTATGTTTTTTTTTAGTTATGACTAGTTATCAAATGGCCAAAACAGCGTATTTATGAATTTTGGAGGGCTCTTATTTTGTAATACAACATCAGAATGTCCTGAAACTGTGCAGGTAACATGGTGAGAAGGTGTACTCTCCATCTGAGGTGAAATTGGGCAGTGTAAACTAGGATTTTTGTTTAGTGATTTTCTGAATGTAAAGCCAAAACAGCGTATTTATGAATTTTGGAGGGCTCTTATTTTGTAATACAACATCAGAATGTCCTGAAACTGTGCAGGTGACACGGTGAGAAGGTGTACTCTCCATCTGAGGTGAAATTGGGCAGTGTAAACTAGGATTTTTTTTAAAACGATTTTCTGAATGTATAGACACAACAGCCTATTTATGAATTTTGGAGGGCTGTTATTTTGTAATACAACATCAGAATCTCCTGAAACTGTGCAGGTGACACGGTGAGAAGGTGTACTCTCCATCTGACGTGAAATTGGGCAGTGTAAACTAGGATTTTTTTTTATGATTTTTTGAATGTATAGACACAACAGCTTATTTATGAATTTTGGAGGGCTCTTATTTTGTAATAAAACATCAGAATGTCCTGAAACTGTGCAGGTGACACGGTGAGAAGGTGTACTCTCCATCTGAGGTGAAATTGGGCAGTGTAAACTAGGATTTTTGTTTTAGTGATTGTCTGAATGTAAAGCCAAAACAGCGTATTTATGTATTTTGGAGGGCTCTTATTTTGTAATACAACATCAGAATGTCCTGAAACTGTGCAGGTGACACGGTGAGAAGGTGTACTCTCCATCTGAGGTGAAATTGGGCAGTGTAAACTAGGATTTTTTTTAAAATGAATTTCTGAATGTATAGACACAACAGCTTATTTATGAATTTTGGAGGGCTGTTATTTTGTAATAAAACATCAGAATGTCCTGAAACTGTGCAGGTGACACTGTGAGAAGGTGTACTCTCCAGCTGACGTGAAATTGGGCAGTGTAAACTAGGATTTTTTTTTAATGATTTTCTGAATGTATAGACACAACAGCTTATTTATGAATTTTGGAGGGCTCTTATTTTGTAATACAACATCAGAATGTCCTGAAACTGTGCAGGTGACACGGTGAGAAGGTGTACTCTCCATCTGAGCTGAAATTGGGCAGTGTAAACTAGGATTTTTTTTTAGTGATTTTCTGAATGTAAAGCCAAAACAGCATATTTATGAATTTTGGAGGGCTCTTATTTTGTAATACAATATCAGAATGTCCTGAAACTGTGCAGGTGACACGGTGAGAAGGTGTACTCTCCATCTGAGGTGAAATTGGGCAGTGTAAACTATGATTTTTTTTTTTGTGATTTTCTGAATGTAAAGGCAAAACAGCGTATTTATGAACTTTGGAGGGCTGTTATTTTGTAATACAACATCAGAATGTCCTGAAACTGTGCAGGTGACACAGTGAGAAGGTGTACTCTCCATCTGAGGTGAAATTGGGCAGTGTAAACTAGAATTTTTTTTTAATGATTTTTTGAATGTATAGACACAACATCTTATTTATGAATTTTGGAGGGCTCTTATTTTGTAATACAACATCAGAATGTCCTGAAACTGTACAGGTGACACGGTGAGAAGGTTTACTCTCCATCTGAGGTGAAACTGGGCAGTGTAAACTAGGATTTTTTTTTTTTATGATTTTCTGAATGTATAGACACAACAGCTTATTTATGAATTTTGGAGGGCTCTTATTTTGTAATACAACATCAGAATGTCCTGAAACTGTACAGGTAACACGGTGAGAAGGTGTACTCTCCATCTGAGGTGAAATTGGGCAGTGTAAACTAGGATTTTTCTTTTTAGTGATTTTCTGAATGTAAAGCCAAAACAGCATATTTATGAATTTTGGAGGGCTCTTATTTTGTAATACAACATCAGAATGTCCTGAAACTGTGCAGGTGACACGGTGAGACGGTGTACTCTCCATCTGAGGTGAAATTGGGCAGTGTAAACTAGGATTTTTCTTTTTAGTGATTTTCTGAATGTAAAGCCAAAACAGCATATTTATGAATTTTGGAGGGCTCTTATTTTGTAATACAACATCAGAATGTCCTGAAACTGTGCAGGTGACACGGTGAGAAGATGTACTCTCCATCTGAGGTGAAATTGGGCAGTGTAAACTAGGATTTTTTTTAAATGATTTTCTGAATGTATAGACACAACAGCTTATTTATGAATTTTGGAGGGCTGTTATTTTGTAATACAACATCAGAATGTCCTGAAACTGTGCAGGTGACACTGTGAGAAGGTGTACTCTCCATCTGACGTGAAATTGGGCAGTGTAAACTAGGATTTTTTTTTAATGATTTTTTGAATGTATAGACACAACAGCTTATTTATGAATTTTGGAGGGCTCTTATTTTGTAATACAACATCAGAATGTCCTGAAACTGTACAGGTGACACGGTGAGAAGGTTTACTCTCCATCTGAGGTGAAACTGGGCAGTGTAAACTAGGATTTTTTTTTTTATGATTTTCTGAATGTATAGACACAACAGCTTATTTATGAATTTTGGAGGGCTCTTATTTTGTAATACAACATCAGAATGTCCTGAAACTGTACAGGTAACACGGTGAGAAGGTTTACTCTCCATCTGAGGTGAAATTGGGCAGTGTAAACTAGGATTTTTCTTTTTAGTGATTTTCTGAATGTAAAGCCAAAACAGCATATTTATGAATTTTGGAGGGCTCTTATTTTGTAATACAACATCAGAATGTCCTGAAACTGTGCAGGTGACACGGTGAGAAGGTGTACTCTCCATCTGAGGTGAAATTGGGCAGTGTAAACTAGGATTTTTCTTTTTAGTGATTTTCTGAATGTAAAGCCAAAACAGCATATTTATGAATTTTGGAGGGCTCTTATTTTGTAATACAACATCAGAATGTCCTGAAACTGTGCAGGTGACACGGTGAGAAGATGTACTCTCCATCTGAGGTGAAATTGGGCAGTGTAAACTAGGATTTTTTTTAAAATGATTTTCTGAATGTATAGACACAACAGCTTATTTATGAATTTTGGAGGGCTGTTATTTTGTAATACAACATCAGAATGTCCTGAAACTGTGCAGGTGACACTGTGAGAAGGTGTACTCTCCATCTGACGTGAAATTGGGCAGTGTAAACTAGGATTTTTTTTTTTTATGATTTTCTGAATGTATAGACACAACAGCTTATTTATGAATTTTTGAGGGCTCTTATTTTGTAATACAACATCAGAATGTCCTGAAACTGTGCAGGTGACACGGTGAGAAGGTGTACTCTCCATCTGAAGTGAAACTGGGCAGTGTAAACTAGGATATTTTTTTTGTGATTCTCTGAATGTAAAGCCAAAACAGCGTATTTATGAATTTTGGAGGGCTCTTATTTTGTAATACAACATCAGAATGTCCTGAAACTGTACAGGTGAGAAGGTGTACTCTCCATCTGAGGTGAAATTGGGCAGTGTAAACTAGGATTTGTTTTTTAGTGATTTTCTGAATGTAAAGGCAAAACAGCGTATTTATGAACTTTGGAGGGCTGTTATTTTGTAATACAACATCAGAATGTCCTGAAACTGTGCAGGTGACACGGTGAGAAGGTGTACTCTCCATCTGAGGTGAAATTGGACAGTGTAAACTAGGATTTTTTTTTAAATGATTTTCTGAATGTAAAGACAAAACAGCATATTTATGAATTTTGGAGGGCTCTTATTTTGTAATACAACATCAGAATGACCTGAAATTGTACAGGTAACACGGTGAGAAGGTGTACTCTCCATCTGAGGTGAAATTTGGCAGTGTAAACTAGGAATTTTTTGTTACTGATTTTCTGAATGTATAGACAAAACAGTATATTATTATTTTAGGATGGATAGATGGATGGATGGATAGATAGATAATTATAAATAGAAAGATACATAATTATAGACAGACCCACAGACAGACAGACAGATAGATAGATAGATAGATAGATAGATAGATAGATAGATAGATAGATAGATAGATAGATAGACAGACAGACAGACAGATAGATAGATAGATAGATAGATAGATAGATAGATAGATAGATAGATAGATAGATAGATAGATAGATAGATAGATAGATAAATAGACAGACAGACAGATAGATAGATAGATAAATAGATAGATAGATAGATAGATAGATAGATAGATAGATAGATAGATAGATAGATAGATAGATAGATAGATAGATAGATAGATAAACAGACAGACAGACAGATAGATAGATAGATAGATAGATAGATATTCCAAATTAATGACAGACAGATACACGATAGATAGATAGATAGATAGATAGAAAGAAAGAAAGAAAGAAAGAAAGAAAGAAAGAAAGAAAGAAAGAAAGAATAAATTAATGTGAAATAGCCTTAGCCGGAAGGTCAATTGTTTTCAATCCAGATGACGGTCTGACGGTCTTACCGTAATAGCTAGTGTATAATCGCACCGCGAAATATAGGGGCGGCTAGTTTGACCGCTCATTTCGAGGTGGCGGCTGGCTTTACCGCAGTGATTTGCCGGGGGGGATGCGTGGGATTTCCCCCTTTCTGGTCAATGTATCCCTGCCTCTGCTTAATTATTTTTATCCCCTATAGGTTTGTGTTTCTGTGTATTGGTGTCTTTTGTGTGCATGTATGTGTGTATGCTTGTCAAACAATGTCAAACATTTTGTTAAAGATTTTAACATCTTTGACAAAAAACAAAACAGTGATTAGTGATAAAATCTTACTCTTACATAAATTCAATCTTATTTAATCCACCATATTAAAGTTTATGTGCTCGAATTATTTATATTTATTAAACAATAGTTCAAAACAAGACTTTGTACTGATTATTGTTGTCCATAAATCGAACTTCCATGCGAAGCGAACTGAGAGAGACCGAGTGTGTCTGAGTGCGAGAGAGAGAGACCTTCTTTCCATACATTTTTATATGTGTTTTAGAGATTGAATTGAAATCAAATATTAACATTAGTGCCCTAAATATTTCTGAATAGGATGTGTACTTCATAAATATTTGGAATAGTATGGAAATATAAGGTTCAGATCACTACAAACATGTATGGAAATCGAGGAGTCATCGGTGGAGTCTGGATGTCATCTACTGGAAAAGTTTGGTACTGCACACAAAAAAACATTCCTAAAGCTCATTTATTGAGACATCAACTCTGTCCCAGAACTTGTTCAGATATGTACAGCATTGGTTTTCTTGACGTTTTAGAGTTGAAAATGTTTTGTAAATATACAAATACAAAACAACAATATGTATTTTATATATTTTTTTAATTTTCATAAACTTCTAAACTTTTTAAACTTTACTTTTATAACTTTGTTTTACTTTAATAATCTGAGAAGTGTGCCCTTTTAGTGCCCTGTTCGTAGTGCATTAAGTAATGTTAACAAATAAAACTTTTTTTATTTTAATAATCAATAGTAAACGTTGAAATTAACATTAGCAAAGATCAATAAATGCTGTAGAAGTGCAGTTCATTATTAGTTCATGTGAACTAATAAATAAATGTATGAAACCTTATCGTAAAGTGTTACCGAAATTACAACTGGAACATTTGCGAGATGCGTCTCGAATGAAGGGATTAAGGGACTGTCCGAGGTGCTGAAAAACGTGCGTTTTCGGTGACCCCAAAGCGCACGTCGATAACGTGTGTTTCGCGTGTTTTGATGCAAAAACCCCGCGTTTCTGTCGCATGTTTTTCGTGACCACAAAGTGCACGTTAAGAACGCGCGCTTTTATGGTAAAAAAAAAAAAGGCGTTATGGTTTGGCTTATTGGCCTATCGTTATGGTTTCGCAATCATTATGGTTTTGCTGTCGAAACTGACCAGGCGTTTATGAATACTTTGACTTGCCATAAATTGACTAACACAGATAATGCATCTGTCTTTTCTATCATTTCACTGTAGCTCAGCATCGCGATGTAACGTTAACGTTATTACTTTGACAGCAGCAGTAAAACTTACTGGGATGGGGATTTAATTCTTGCATGTTTTTTCGTTGTGCATGATCACAGTTCATATGTGTGGGGAAAGATAAGCTATTAGAGTAAAAATATTGCGTTATAGGCTACTTCATGAGTTAATAAGAAAAAATATTTTACAATTCCTGCAAATGCAGTGATGAAGTTCATGTTCTCATGATTTATTTTTATGAATACAAATGTTTAAAAACATCCCCCCTCTGTTTTTTCAACAAATCGCACCCTGATTAAATGTAGCCTACTAATTCATGAAAATATTAAATAATAATACAATAAGTATTAAACTTAAAAATAATAAAACTAGTTAACATGCTAGCCAATTGATTAGGTCCTCTGCTAATTCTGGGGTAGGATTTGATCTTTTTTACTTCAAAATAAAAACTATGACTTTTAGGCCTCTACAAATCTAAAAACATTGATGTGTCCATAAATCCCTTATTAACAAATAGACATAAAAGAACCAATACAATGTCATAGATCAAGGCAACGTGAAAATAAGCGATGCATAAGTGATGCAGTTCAATTTTTCACCACAGATTTACATTGGAAGATTTTGGAGTTTTGTGTAGCTCTGACACGGCCTACTGCTGAAGTCGGGCGTTAAATTTGAATATATCAAGCGAACTTTAAGACTTAAAATAGTCTACAAATACTTAAAAACATTAGGCTACAGAATGCTGAAAACATTTACCATTTATTATTGTTTATAAACGTCTTAAGCCTCAATGTGTTCTAGTGGATGAATATTTTGGTGAAAAATTTGTTATGGCCAGTTTTGTCCAAAACCTACTTTTGCGAACTAGTCCCTGGTTTTTCGCCCGATCGGAACCAAACCAGTCTAGGCCTATTCTCTGGACTCTCTAGATCAATAATTATCGAAAAAAAGTTGAAATTTTGCATTTGGTTGGCTGTAACAGGGTAATTTAGAAAAGGGGCGGGGATAAATACGGTCAAAAGCCTACAAATCCTAAACGGAAAGTCAAAACTTCACAAAAATTGCTGAGCATATGTGTCATAACATGGTGAAGAAGCATGCAAAGTTTCATGGAGATCGGACCATAGGTGGCGCCATAACTGTCAAAAAGGTCTCATTCTTATTAGGTGTTCAAGCACTTTAGTACTGAAAACCTATTGTATTTGCTATTTGAAAAAAAAAATTGCCCTAAAACCCATCGTGCAGCCCAAACCGTAAGGCCTAGAGACTTGAAACTCGGCCAGATGGTAGGCCACACTTTTGGGGAGAACCTATCAGAGTATGACCCCGATTGGCCCATAGGTGGCGCTAGATTTCGATTTGGGCCTAAAAAATTTTTTTACGTCCAATTTTGTCCAAAACCTACTTTTGCGAACTAGTCCCTGTTTTTTTGCCCGATCGGAACCAGACCAGTCTAGGACAATTCTCTGGACTCTCTAGATCAATAATTATCAAAAAAAGGTTGAAATTTGGCATTTGGTTGGCTATAACAGGGTCATTTATAAAATGGGCGTGTGGCAAAATATAGTCAAAAGCCTATAAATCCTATACGAAAACTCAGAACTTCACAAAAGTTGGTGAGCGTATGTGACATAACATCCTTAAAAAGCACGCCAAATTTTATGGAGATCGGACCATAGGTGGCGCTATAACTGTTAAAAAGCTTTGAAACAATGTATTTCCTATGGTAAATTGCCTGTATTTGTTGTAAATGGTGTTTTCCATTTATTATCATGTAATGTTCATATCATAATGTTCAAAACAAGTGCAGTACAATTCTCTGGACTCTCTAGATCAATAATTATCAGAAAAAGTTGAACAACTGCATTTGGTTGGCTATAATAGGGTCACTTCACAATGTAGCCATGACATAGTGTCCCCAAAAGCCTATATCGCTTCAATGAATGCTCAGATCTTCTTAAAAACAAGTCAGAACATGTGCCATATGACTCCAAACAATCATGAAAAATTTCAAACAGATCAGAAAAAATTTGCCTCTATAACAGTTAAAAATGAGAAAATTAAATGAATATAATGGCATATTAAGCCAATAAGTAGTATTTTACTGCCCCCTGCTGTTTAAAATATGAATTATACTTGAGTAGTGTGACAAAATTACTATTTAGACTTTATAAAATTACTATTTTAACATTTACAATCACATTAAGTCAAATTTCATCTATTGAAGTATCACTATTGACAATTCTGTCACATTGACAAATGTGAATCCTGAATGAGACATAGTTCAAATCCCTGTATCTACAACAGAATGTGTGTGTGTAGTCCTATGTTTCTGAATAAATTCTGAATAATCTGATTAATAGTTTGCAAAGACATGTATGAAATACCATTCAAATATATTTTCATAATGATTTTGTGTGTGTGTGTGTGTGTGTGTGTGTGTGTGTGTGTGTGTGTGTGTGTGTGTAAGCTTGCATAAAGGAGTTAAAATGGAAAAACTGGTTTGCTTTAACCAGAATACTGGTGAAAACCAAGCCTGTCAAAATGAAAGTGGCCAGCAGAGGGCAGTAGAAGACCACTTATTAAACTATGGTAAATCATGCTAGAATCACGGTACTCTATGGCAGTGTTGGGAACCCTAATCAAACACACCTGATTCAACTCATCAGCTCATAATCACATAGGTTAATGAGCTGATGAGTTGAATCAGGTGTGATTGATTAGAGAGACAGAGAAAACGGGTCCTTCAGGACAGGTTTGGGAACCACTGCTCTATGGTAAATCATCCTAGAACGTAGTAAATCATACTAGAACGTGGTAAATCATGGTAAATCATGCTAGATTCATGGTAAATCATACTGGAACATGGTAAATCATGAAAAATCACACTAAAATGTGGTATATCATGGTAAATCATGCTAAAACATGGTCTATTCCATCTATGATGTCAGTGGTTAAATGCTTGCTACATAAAACTTAATGTCTTTTGATGCTTGTGTGGTTAAACATCTTAAATGCCTTAACTGCTTGAACACCGCTAAATGCTGCTTGCAGCTTTAATTATTATTAGGTGTTCAAGCACGAAGTTCTGAAAACCTATTGTAATTGTACAGATTTTTAGGTGTTCAAGCACGAAGTGCTGAAAACCTATTGTAATTGTACTGATTTTTATTATTAGGTGTTCAAGCACGAAGTGCTGAAAACCTATTGTATTTGTAAGGATTTTTATTATTTTTAGGTGTTCAAGCACGAAGTGCTGAAAACCTATTGTAATTGTACTGATTTTTATTAGTTGTTCAAGCACGAAGTGCTGAAAACCTATTGTAATTGTACTGATTTTTATTATTATTATTAGGTGTTCAAGCACGAAGTGCTGAAAACCTATTGTATTTGTAAGGATTTTTATTAGGTGTTCAAGCACTTTAGTGCTGAAAACCTATTGTATTTGCTATTTAAAAAAAAAATTGCCCTAAAACGCATCGTGCAGCCCAAACCGTAAGGCCTAGAGACTTGAAACTTGGCCAGATGGTAGGCCACACTTTTGGGGAGAACCTATCAGAGTATGACCCCGATTGGCCCATAGGTGGCGCTACAGCAACCAAAAGTACTAAATTACCCATAACTCCCCGACCGTTTGACCTAGAATCAAGATTTTTACATCACTGTGTTCCCTGGCTCAAGATGTATATCTCGGATTCTCGATTTGTTATGGCCAGTTTTGTCCAAAACCTACTTTTGCGAACTAGTCCCTGTTTTTTTGCCCGATCGGAACCAAACCAGTCTAGGCCTATTCTCTGGACTCTCTAGATCAATAATTATCAAAAAAAAATTGAAATTTTGCATTTGGGTGGCTGTAACAGGGTCATTTAGAAAAGGGGCGGGGCAAAATACAGTCAAAAGCCTATAAATCCTAAACGAAAAGTCAAAACTTCACACAAATTGATAAGCATATGTGTCATAACATGGTGAAGAAGCATGCAAAGTTTCATGGAGATCGGACCATAGGTGGCGCTATAACTGTTAAAAAGCTTTAAAACCATATATTTCCTATGGTAAATTGCCTATATTGGCTTTTTTCCATCTATTATATCAGTGTTTAAATGTATGCTAAATAAAATTTAATGTCTTTTGATGCTTTTGTGCTTAACGGCCTTAAAGGCCTGACTTAAAAAACGTTTATCTCTGATTTCATTTCCGGTAGGAAAAATTTTCGGCCATTTTGGATTTTGTCAAAAAACTACTTTTGCAAACTAGTCCCTGGTTTTTTGCCCGATCGGAACCAAACCAGTGCAGAAATGTTCTCTGGAGTCTGAATATCAATAATTATTGAAAAAAAGTTGAAATTTCGATTTCCGGTCGCTAGGGGGTGCAAAATGAACGTTGTGGGAGGAGCCTATTTTACTAAAAAAGTTGAACTTTGCCCTTTGGTCTGCTATAACAGGATCATTTATAAAAAGGGGCGTGTCAAAACACACTCAAAAGCCTATAAATCATAAATAAAAACTCGGAACTTCACAAAAATTGGTGAGCTTATGTGACATAACATCATTAACAAGCATGCAAAGTTTCATGGAGATCGGACAATAGGTGGCGCTATAACTGTTAAAAATCTTAAAAACCATGTATTCCCTATGGTAAATTGCCAGTATTGACTGTAAATGGTTTGTTCCATCTAAGATCATATAATTTTCATATAATAACGTTCAAAACCTGTGCAGTACAATTCTCTGGACTCTCTATAGCAATAATTATCAGAAAAGGTTGAACTTCTGCATTTTGATGGTTATAATAGGGTCACTTCAATGTGTAGCCTTGACCGAGTGTGCTCGAAAGCCTATATCTCTTCGATGAATGCTCAGATCTTATTAAAAACAAGTCTGAACATGTGGGCCATGACTCCAAATAATCATGAAAATTTTCGGACAGATTGGACAAAATAGGCCTGTATAACAGTTAATAAGGTGAAAATGATATGAACATAATGGCCTATTAAGCCAATAAGTGGTATTTTACTGCCCCCTGCTGTTTAAAAAAAGTCATTTTGTCACACTACTCAACTATAATTAATATTTAGACTTTATAAATTCACTATTTTAACATTTACAATAACATTTAGTCAAAAATCATCTATTGAAGTGACAATTGAGTTACATTGGACCCTGAAGTTCCAAATGTCTCTATCTACAACAGAATGAGTGTGTGTAGATTAAATGATATGAAAAACATGGCATATTGTATAAGTAGGCTGTAATAGCACTGTTGTCCACTAGATGGAGCAGCAGCATTAGACATTTTTAATCTTTTTTATCAGCTTTCAGCATTGGCTAACAAACAAATGCTTAAAGCATTTTCTTTAATTAGTTTTATATTATTACATTGCAAAGAAATATGTGAAATGCTCATATACCATTAAAACAGATTTTTCACAATAACATATCCCAAAAATGTGTGTGTGTGTGTGTGTGTGTGTGTGTGTGTGTGTGTGTGTGTGTGTGTGTGTATGTAAGCATGCATTATGGACTTAACATGATAAAAATGGTTTGCTTCAGTGAAGAATACTGGAGAAACAAAGTAGTTGAAAATGAAAGTGAGCCAATAAGTGGTCTTCTACTGCCCTCTGCTGGCCACTCTTCTTATTAATAGTCTTTTCACATGTGCTTTTGCATTCATATGTATATAGACACTATAAAATCACTTATATAACAATTACTATTAAAACACATTCATATTCTGTCAGAGTGTATCAGTTCATTTGTACTGACACTTCACATCAATGCTAGCAATGTGGTAAATCATGGTGAATTGTGGTAGAACATGATTTTTCACAATAACATAACCCAAACGTGTGTACGTGTGTGTGCACGTGTGTGTGTGTGTGTGTGTGTGTGTGTGCGTGCATGTGTGTGTGTGTGTGTGTGTGTGCGTGTGTGTGCGTGTGTGTGTGTGTGTGTGTGTGTGTGTGTGTGTGTGTGTGTGTGTGTGTGTGTGTGTGTGTGTGTGTGTGTGTGTGTGAGAGAGCATGCATTATGGAGTTAACATGAAAAAAATGGTTTGCTTCAGTGCAGAATACTGGAGAAACAAACTAGTTCAAAATGAAAGTGAGCCAATAAGTGGTCTTCTACTGCCCTCTGCTGGCCACTCTTCTTTTTAATAGTATTTTCACATGTGCTTTTGCATTCATATATATAGACACACAAAAATCCCTTATAAAACAATTACTATTATAACACAATCATATTTTGTCAGAGTTTATCACTTCAATTGTTCTGATGCTTCACATAATTGCTATCAACGTGGTAAATCATGGTAAATAACGCCAGAAACATGGTAAATCATAGTAAAAAAGGTAAATCATAGGTAAATTATTCTAGAATGTGCTATATCATGGTAAATCATCCTATAACATGGTATATCAAGGTAAACTATGGAAAATCATGTTAGTATATCATGATAAATCATGCTTGCTACATAAAACTTAATGTCTTTTGATGCTTTTGTGCTTAACGGCCTTAAAGGCCTTAACTGCTTGAACAGCGCTAAATGCTGCTTGCAGCTTTAATTAGGTGTTCAAGCACAAAGTGCTGAAAACCTATTGTATTTGTAAGGATTTTTATGTGTTCAAGCACGAAGTGCTGAAAACCTATTGTAATTGTACTGATTTTTATTATTATTAGGTGTTCAAGCACGAAGTGCTGAAAACCTATTGTAATTGTACTGATTTTTATTAGGTGTTCAAGCACGAAGTGCTGAAAACCTATTGTAATTGTACTGATTTTTATTAGGTGTTCAAGCACGAAGTGCTGAAAACCTATTGTAATTGTACTGATTTTTAGGTGTTCAAGCACTTTAGTGCTGAAAACCTATTGTATTTGCTATTTGAAAAAAAAAATTGCCCTAAAACGCATCGTGCAAGATGTATATCTCGGATTCTCGATTTGAGCAAGAAAAAATTTGTTATGGCCAGTTTTGTCCAAAACCTACTTTTGCGAACTAGTCCCTGGTTTTTCGCCCGATCGGAACCAAACCAGTCTAGGCCTATTCTATGGACTCTCTAGATCAATAATTATCGAAAATTTTTTGAAATTTTGCATTTGTTTGGCTGTAACAGGGTCATTTAGAAAAGGGGCGGGGCAAAATACAGTCAAAAGCCTATAAATCCTAAACGAAAAGTCAAAACTTCACAAAAATTGATGAGCATATGTGTCATAACATGGTGAAGAAGCATGCAACGTTTCATGGAGATCGGACCATAGGTGGCGCTATAACTGTTAAAAAGCTTTAAAACCATATATTTCCTATGGTAAATTGCCTATATTGGCTGTAAATGGTTTTTTCCATCTATTATGTCAGTGTTTAAATGTATGCCAAATAAAATTTAATGTCTTTTGATGCTTTTGTGCTTAACGGCCTGAAAGGCCTTAACTGCTTGAACACCGCTAAATGCTGCTTGCAGCTTTAATTATTATTATTATTATTATTATTCCGCCGTAAAACGCATCGTGCAGCCCAAACCGTAAGAGCTGGAGCTTTGAAACTTTGCCAGATGGTAGTACAAAAATCGAGGAGAGGTTATCAAAGTATGAGCCCGATTGGCCCATAGGTGAAGCTATAGCAATCAATTGTGCGTAACTGCTCATAACTCCTAGATTGTAAGTTGTAGACTTAAGTGTCTTATATCATTGGAAAGCTGGACGCCAGTAGGACAAAATGTATATCTCCGATTTTATTTTTGGTATGCAAATTTGTCCGCCATTTTGAATTTTGTTAAAAACCTACTTTTGCGAACTAGTCCCTGGTTTTTCACCCGATCGGAACCAAACTAGTGCAGAAATGTTCTCTGGAGTCTGAATATCAATAATTATTGAAAAAAAGTTGAATTTTCGATTCAAGGTCGCTAGGGGGCGCAAAATGATCGTTGTGGGAGGAGGCTATTTTACTAAAATGGCTATAACTCGTCAACAGAATGAGATATCTTAACCAAATTTGGACCATATATGTTTGAGCTTATTCTTTAGTCACTTGCAAAACATCGTGGTGATTGGCCAGTAGGTGGCGCTATAAAATGAAAAAAACATAAAAAGGGCTATGATCACCTGACCGTTAGTCTGATTGACTTGAAAATTGGTATGCAGTGTCTTGGTCCAAGGCCCCATGTATGTGTATGAGGACATTGGCGTATCTCAAAAAACATGGCCGACATCGGCCAATGAATTTCGAGCACCTATGAGACAAGGTTAACGGAGGCCAATCGGAACGAAACTCGATGGGCATGTTTGACTCATGGCCCAAGAGGTCTGTAAGAGTTTTGAAAGAAATCGGCCACTAGTTGGCCCTAACGAGTTTAACGGCTCTTTAATCACGTGGTGTTGCACACATCCCCACAATATGCATATCATTTTATAGATCTCCTCATTCTGAACAACTTTGCCTCTAGAAACATTGCTGTCAATCGAACCGTTCATTAAATATTCACAAATATGTTGAAAACCTACTTTTGCGAACTAGTCCCTGGTTTTTTGCCCGATCGGAACCAGACCAGTCTAGGACAATTCTCTGGACTCTCTAGATCAATAATTATTGAAAGAAAGTTGAAATTTTGCATTTGGGTGGGTGTAACAGGGTCATTTAGAAAAGGGGCATGGCAAAATACAGTCAAAAGCCTATAAATCATAAATAAAAATCAGAACTTCACAAAAATTGATGAGCATATGTGTCATAACATGGTGAAGAAGCATGCAAAGTTTCATGGAGATCGGACCATAGGTGGCGCTATAACTGTTAAAAAGCTTCAAAACCATGTATTTGCTATGGTAAATTGCCTGTATTGGCTGTAAATGGTCTTTTCCATCTACGATCATATAATGTTCGTATCATAATGTTCAAAACCATCATAAATCATTCTAGAATGTGGTATATTATGGTAAATCATCCTATAACATGGTAAATCATGCTAGAATCATATTAAATCATACTAGAATGTGTTCAATTGTGGTAAACCATGCTAGAGCAGGGTAAATCATGGTGAATCATACTAGAACTTGGTATATCATGATAAACTATGGTAAAACAAGGTCTATTCCATCTATGATGTCAGTGGTTAAATGCTTGCTACATGAAACTTAATGTCTTTTGATGCTTTTGAGCTTAACTGCCTTAACTGCTTGAACACCGATAAATGCTGCTTGCAGCTTTAATTAGGTGTTCAAGCACGAAGTGCTGAAAACCTATTGTAATTGTACTGATTAGGTGTTCAAGCACGAAGTGCTGAAAACCTATTGTATTTGTACTGATTTTTAGGTGTTCAAGCACGAAGTGCTGAAAACCTATTGTATTTGTACTGATTTTTATTATTATTATTCTCCGCTAAAACGCATCGTGCAGACCAAACCGTAAGTGCTAGAGACTTGAAACTTTATCAGATGGTAGTACAAAAATCGAGGAGAGGTTATCAAATTATGAGCCCGATTGGCCCATAGGTGGCGCTATAGCAACCAATTGCGCAAAACTGCTCATAACTCCTAGACCGTATGTCGTAGACTCAAGTGTCTTATATCTCTGGAAAGCTGGAAACCTGAAGTAAAAAACGTATATCTCCGATTTCATTTCCGCCATGATAGATTTTCCGCCATTTTGAATTTTGTCGAAAAACTACTTTTGCGAACTAGTCCCTGGTTTTTCGCCCGATCGGAACCAAACCAGTGCCAAAATGTTCTCTGGAGTCTGAATATCAATAATTATCGAAAAAAAGTTGAAATTTTGATTCACGGTCGCTAGGGGGCGCAAAATGAACGTTGTGGGCGGAGCCTATTTTACTAAAATGGCTATAACTCAAGAAGTAAATGAGATAGCTTCACCAAACTCTGTACACATGTGAATAAGTTCATTCTGAGGTCACAGTAAAAAAATCGCGACGATTGGGCACTAGGTGGCGCTATAACATTAAAAAAACTTAAATAGGGCTATGACCACCTGACCGTTGGTCCGATTGACTTGAAAATTGGTATGCAGTGTCTTGGTCCAAGGCCCCATGTATGTATAAAAGGACATTGGCTTATCTCAAAAAACATGGCCCCCATCGGCCAATGAAGTTTGAGCACCTGTGAGACGAGGTTAACGGAGGCCGATCGGAACGAAACTCGATGGGCATGTTCGACTCATGGCCCAAGAGGTCTGTAAGAGTTTTGAAAGAAATCGGCCACTAGTTGGCGCTAACGAGTTTTACGGCTCTGTAATCATGTGGTGTGGCACATATCCCCACAAAATGCATATCATTTGATAGATCTCCTCATGCTGAACAACTTTGCCTCTAGAACCATTGCTGTCAATCAAATCGTTCATTAAATATTCACAAATATGTTTAAAACCTACTTTTGCAAACTAGTCCTAGGATTTTCACCCGATCGGAACCAGACCAGTCTAGGACAATTCTCTGGACTCTCTAGATCAATAATTATCAAAAAAAGTTGAAATTTGGCATTTGGTTGGCTATAACAGGGTCATTTATAAAATGGGCGTGGCAAAATATAGTCAAAAGCCTATAAATCCTATACGAAAACTCAGAACTTCAGAAAAATTGGTGAGCATATGTGACATAACATCCTTAAAAAGCATGCCAAATTTTATGGAGATCGGACCATAGGTGGCGCTATAACTGTTAAAAAGCTTTTAAACAATGTATTTCCTATGGTAAATTGCCTGTATTTGCTGTAAATGGTGTTTTGCATTTATTATCATGTAATGTTCATATCATAATGTTCAAAACCAGTGCAGTACAATTCTCTGGACTCTCTAGATCAATAATTATCAGAAAAAGTTGAACAACTTCATTTGGATGGCTATAATAGGGTCACTTCACAATGTAGCCATGACCTAGTGTCCCCAAAAGCTTATATCTCTTCAATGAATGCTCAGATCTTCTTAAAAACAAGTCAGAACATGTGCCATATGACTCCAAACAATCATGAAAAATTTCAGACAGATCGGACAAGATTTGCCTCTATAACAGTTAAAAATGGGAAAATTAAATGAATATAATGGCATATTAAGCCAATAAGTAGTATTTTACTGCCCCCTGCTGTTTAAAATATGAATTATACTTGAGTAGTGTGACAAAATTACTATTTAGACTTTATAAAATTACTATTTTAACATTTACAATCACATTAAGTCTAATTTCATCTATTGAAGTATCACTATTGACAATTCTGTCACATTGACAAATGTGAATCCTGAATGAGACATAGTTCAAATCTCTGTATCTACAACAGAATGTGTGTGTAGTCCTATGTTTCTGAATAAATTCTGAATAATCTGATTAATAGTTTGCAAAGACATGTATGAAATAACATTCAAATATATTTTCATAATGATTTTGTGTGTGTGTGTGTGTGTGTGTGTGTGTGTGTGTGTGTGTGTGTGTAAGCTTGCATAAAGGAGTTAAAATGGAAAAACTGTCAAAATGAAAGTGGCCAGCAGAGGGCAGTAGAAGACCACTTATTGGCTCATTCTACTTATTAATGAAGTCTTTTAACAGGTGCATTCATATTTAGACACTATAAAATCACTTGTATAACAATTACTATTATAACACAATCATATTTTGTCAGAGTTTATCACTTCATTTGTACTGACACTTCACATCAATGCTAGCAATGTGGTAAATCATGATAAACTATGGTAAATCATGCTAGAATCACGGTACTCTATGGCAGTGTTGGGAACCCTAATCAAACACACCTGATTCAACTCATCAGCTCATAATCACATAGGTTATTGAGCTGATGAGTTGAATCAGGTGTGATTGATTAGAGAGACAGAGAAAACGGGTCCTTCAGGACAGGTTTGGGAACCACTGCTCTATGGTAAATCATCCTAGAACGTAGTAAATCATACTAGAACTTGGTAAATCATGGTAAATCATGCTAGATTCATGGTAAATCATACTGGAACATGGTAAATCATGAAAAATCACACTAAAATGTTGTATATCATGGTAAATCATGCTAAAACATGGTCTATTCCATCTATGATATCAGTGGTTAAATGCTTGCTACATAAAACGTAATGTCTTTTGATGCTTGTGTGGTTAAAAATCTTAAATGCCTTAACTGCTTGAACACCGCTAAATGCTGCTTGCAGCTTTAATTATTATTATTATTCTCCGCTAAAACGCATCGTGCAGACCAAACCGTAAGTGCTAGAGACTTGAAACTTTGTCAGATGGTAGTACAAAAATCGAGGAGAGGTTATCAAATTATGAGCCCGATTGGCCCATAGGTGGCGCTATAGCAACCAATTGCGCAAAACTGCTCATAACTCCTAGACCGTATGTCGTAGACTCAAGTGTCTTATATCTCTGGAAAGCTGGAAACCTGAAGTAAAAAACGTATATCTCCGATTTCATTTCCGCCATGATAGATTTTCCGCCATTTTGAATTTTGTCGAAAAACTACTTTTGCGAACTAGTCCCTGGTTTTTCGCCCGATCGGAACCAAACCAGTGCCAAAATGTTCTCTGGAGTCTGAATATCAATAATTATCGAAAAAAAGTTGAAATTTTGATTCACGGTCGCTAGGGGGCGCAAAATGAACGTTGTGGGCGGAGCCTATTTTACTAAAATGGCTATAACTCAAGAAGTAAATGAGATAGCTTCACCAAACTCGGTACACATGTGAATAAGTTCATTCTGAGGTCACAGTAAAAAAATCTCGACGATTGGGCAGTAGGTGGCGCTATAATATTAAAAAAACTTAAATAGGGCTATGACCACCTGACCGTTGGTCCGATTGACTTGAAAATTGGTATGCAGTGTCTTGGTCCAAGGCCCCATGTATGTATAAAAGGACATTGGCTTATCTCAAAAAACATGGCCGCCATCGGCCAATGAAGTTTGAGCACCTGTGAGACGAGGTTAACGGAGGCCGATCGGAACGAAACTCGATGGGCATGTTCGACTCATGGCCCAAGAGGTCTGTAAGAGTTTTGAAAGAAATCGGCCACTAGTTGGCGCTAACGAGTTTTACGGCTCTGTAATCACGTGGTGTGGCACATATCCCCACAAAATGCATATCATTTGATAGATCTCCTCATGCTGAACAACTTTGCCTCTAGAACCATTGCTGTCAATCAAATCGTTCATTAAATATTCACAAATATGTTTAAAACCTACTTTTGCAAACTAGTCCTAGGATTTTCGCCCGATCGGAACCAGACCAGTCTAGGACAATTCTCTGGACTCTCTAGATCAATAATTATCAAAAAAAGTTGAAATTTGGCATTTGGTTGGCTATAACAGGGTCATTTATAAAATGGGCGTGGCAAAATATAGTCAAAAGCCTATAAATCCTATACGAAAACTCAGAACTTCACAAAAATTGGTGAGCATATGTGACATAACATCCTTAAAAAGCATGCCAAATTTTATGGAGATCGGACCATAGGTGGCGCTATAACTGTTAAAAAGCTTTTAAACAATGTATTTCCTATGGTAAATTGCCTGTATTTGCTGTAAATGGTGTTTTGCATTTATTATCATGTAATGTTCATATCATAATGTTCAAAACCAGTGCAGTACAATTCTCTGGACTCTCTAGATCAATAATTATCAGAAAAAGTTGAACAACTTCATTTGGATGGCTATAATAGGGTCACTTCACAATGTAGCCATGACCTAGTGTCCCCAAAAGCTTATATCTCTTCAATGAATGCTCAGATCTTCTTAAAAACAAGTCAGAACATGTGCCATATGACTCCAAAAAATCATGAAAAATTTCAGACAGATCGGACAAGATTTGCCTCTATAACAGTTAAAAATGGGAAAATTAAATGAATATAATGGCATATTAAGCCAATAAGTAGTATTTTACTGCCCCCTGCTGTTTAAAATATGAATTATACTTGAGTAGTGTGACAAAATTACTATTTAGACTTTATAAAATTACTATTTTAACATTTACAATCACATTAAGTCTAATTTCATCTATTGAAGTATCACTATTGACAATTCTGTCACATTGACAAATGTGAATCCTGAATGAGACATAGTTCAAATCTCTGTATCTACAACAGAATGTGTGTGTAGTCCTATGTTTCTGAATAAATTCTGAATAATCTGATTAATAGTTTGCAAAGACATGTATGAAATAACATTCAAATATATTTTCATAATGATTTTGTGTGTGTGTGTGTGTGTGTGTGTGTGTGTGTGTGTGTGTGTGTGTGTGTGTAAGCTTGCATAAAGGAGTTAAAATGGAAAAACTGTCAAAATGAAAGTGGCCAGCAGAGGGCAGTAGAAGACCACTTATTGGCTCATTCTACTTATTAATGAAGTCTTTTAACAGGTGCATTCATATTTAGACACTATAAAATCACTTGTATAACAATTACTATTATAACACAATCATATTTTGTCAGAGTTTATCACTTCATTTGTACTGACACTTCACATCAATGCTAGCAATGTGGTAAATCATGATAAACTATGGTAAATCATGCTAGAATCACGGTACTCTATGGCAGTGTTGGGAACCCTAATCAAACACACCTGATTCAACTCATCAGCTCATAATCACATAGGTTATTGAGCTGATGAGTTGAATCAGGTGTGATTGATTAGAGAGACAGAGAAAACGGGTCCTTCAGGACAGGTTTGGGAACCACTGCTCTATGGTAAATCATCCTAGAACGTAGTAAATCATACTAGAACTTGGTAAATCATGGTAAATCATGCTAGATTCATGGTAAATCATACTGGAACATGGTAAATCATGAAAAATCACACTAAAATGTGGTATATCATGGTAAATCATGCTAAAACATGGTCTATTCCATCTATGATATCAGTGGTTAAATGCTTGCTACATAAAACGTAATGTCTTTTGATGCTTGTGTGGTTAAAAATCTTAAATGCCTTAACTGCTTGAACACCGCTAAATGCTGCTTGCAGCTTTAATTTTTATTATTATTATTATTTTCCCCTAAAACGCATCGTGCAGCCCAAACCGTAAGTGGTAGAGACTTGATATTTGGGATTAAGGTAGCACAGAAATCGAGGAGAGGTTGAGAGACTATGAGCCCGATTGGCCCATAGGTGGCGCTATAGCAATCAATTGCGCGAAACTAGTCATAACTCCTAGACCGTAAGTCGTAGAGTCAAGTGTCCTATATCACTGGAAAGCTGAACTCATGACTTAAAAAACTTATATCTCCGATTTCATTTCCGGTATGCAAATTTTTCCGCCATTTTGAATTTTGTCAAAAAACTACGTTTGCAAACTAGTCCCTGGTTTTTTGCCCGATCGGAACCAAACCAGTGCATAAATGTTCTCTGGAGTCTGAATATCAATAATTATCGAAAAAAAGTTGAAATTTCGATTTCCGGTCGCTAGGGGGTGCAAAATGAACGTTGTGGGAGGAGCCTATTTTACTAAAATGGCTATAACTCAAGAAGTAAATGAGATATCTTCACCAAACTTGACACACATGTGTATGAGGACATTCTGGGGTCACAGTAAAAAAACCGCGTCGATCGGACACTAGGTGGCGCTATAAGATTAAAAAAAAAATAAAAGGGGGTGTGGCCACCTGACCGTTAGTCCGATTGACTTGAAAATTGGTATGCAGTGTCTTGGTCCAAGGTGCCATGTATGTGTAAAAGGATATTGGCATATATCAAAAAACATGGCTGCCATCGGCCAATGAAGTTTGAGCACCTTTTAAACAAGGTTAACTGAGGTTGATCAGAACGAAACTCAATGGGCATGTTCAACTCATGGCCCAAGAGGTCTGTAAGAGTTTTGAAAGAAATCGGCCACTAGTTGGCGCTAACGAGTTTTACGGCTCTGTAATCACGTGGTGTTGCACACATCCCCTCAATATGCATATCAGTCGATAGATCTCCTCATGTTGAACAACTTAGCCTCTAGAACCATTGCTGTCAATCAAACCGTTCATTAAATATTCACGAATATGTTAAAAACCTACTTTTGCGAACTAGTCCCTGGTTTTTCGCCCGATTGGAACCAGACCAGTCTAGGACAATTCTCTGGACTCTCTGGATAAATAATTATCGAAAAAAAGTTGAACTTTGCCCTTTGGTCTGCTATAACAGGATCATTTATAAAAAGGGGCGTGTCAAAACACACTCAAAAGCCTATAAATCATAAATAAAAACTCGGAACTTCACAAAAATTGGTGAGCATATGTGACATAACATCATTAACAAGCATGCAAAGTTTCATGGAGATCGGACAATAGGTGGCGCTATAACTGTTAAAAATCTTAAAAACCATGTATTCCCTATGGTAAATTGCCAGTATTGACTGTAAATGGTTTGTTCCATCTAAGATCATATAATTTTCATATAATAACGTTCAAAACCAGTGCAGTACAATTCTCTGGACTCTCTAGAGCAATAATTATCAGAAAAGGTTGAACTTCTGCATTTTGATGGCTATAATAGGGTCACTTCAATGTGTAGCCTTGACCGAGTGTGCTCGAAAGCCTATATCTCTTCGATGAATGTTCAGATCTTATTAAAAACAAGTCTGAACATGTGGGCCATGACTCCAAATAATCATGAAAATTTTCGGACAGATTGGACAAAATAGGCCTGTATAACAGTT